>OX940951.1:19235742-24035742 GCA_954870475.1 Euphrasia confusa
CTGAATTGCGAGTAGTCGAGGCGCTTTCGCTGTCCGCAAGACTAAAACGCCCAGTGTATGCTACGGTTTTGCGACGTTAGTCCCCAAAGATAAAACGACTTTCAATCATCTTCTAGTCTGAGGTACACCAGCGAGAAGTTTTGGCGAACGGGGAAAGAGAGAGAACCGAGCATATGCAAATGCAAGGAACTAAATATTGCCTACACAATATTCTAACTATATGAGAATGCACTTAGAGAGAAGAGAAGTGGGATATAATCTGATTTTTAATTTTGTGTTGATCAAATTTGTGTTATCGAATGGTGGTATCTCTCTCAACTACAATGCTTCTATTTATATCCATCAAGGGGTGAGTATCAAAAGACAAAGGCAACTCAAAGGTCTTAAGCAACTCAAAAGTCACAACAATTAAGAGGATTTATTTATATATTTTATTAAATATATATATTCTGATGACTTTTCAAGTTTTTGTCCGACTATTCAAATTCCGTATAACCCATATTGAGCTGACTATTCAAATTCGTACAACCAATGGCCCAACATCTTAAGCAACTAAAATGTTCCAACTTATTTTACTCAGCCCAAAAGTTAGTAAATCAAAGGCCATAATAACCAACGTTGTTATTATTAATAAGCTCAATACAAATTAAATTTGTACTTATTAGACTCTTATAGGCCCAAAAAAAAATCTCGGAGGCCCAAAGTCCAAATCATACTCCAATTAACGAGAATAATAATTCAAGGTTAATGGACTTACTCAATATTGAAAAATTTCACTACTCCTCATATAACATCACAAATTATTGATTTTTTCAACACATTCAATGTGGGATTGTGATTTTTCCCATTCTCAACAACCAATGCACATGACCTTTTATAATGATTCTCACAAATCCATTATCTCCCACATTCGATAATGTCTTTTCATTTGCTAATTCATTATTTATTTCTCACTCACCGAAAAATCGAATCTTGACGAAATAAAATAATATAATTAACTACGCAACATCGTAGAAAATTATCAAAAAATTAATTCCAACTTGAATTAATATTTAGCCATAAAAAATCAGTCAAATATTGGTCAAACCAAATATTTTATTCCAATTTTTCCAACACCAAAAATACGATGACGCGCGGCAATCTCGAACGGTTTGGGTATGAAACACCTTGTTCAAATTTTCAAAATAGCTCTGGTTTAGGGTTTCTTTCAAGTTGTGTTTGGTTTCGGTCGAATTAATCGAGGTCTTATTTTTTAAATTTTCTCTATTAAGTTATTTTTCTTGGCCCGCTGCACTAGTCGGAATAGGGGCAACAACAAGGAAAGTTTCAGTCTCCGTTCTCAACATCGGTTTTGATAAGGTGAATAAAGCTGACCTTATTGATGCTCTAAAGAGCAAAATTCAGGATTTTAGTAAGCTCGTGGAGGTGCTTGATGATATGTCTCCCAGTAACAAGAAGCGTGTCGAAGTGCTTCGCGATTTGCAGTCTCAACATGATGCTCGAGAGGCTAAATTATTTGAAGAAAAAGCGACATTTGAAGCTGTTGAAATATGAACTCGAATCATGTTGAAAAAGGACTCAAAACCGCTTCTGGATAAGAGTCGAAGGAGCACGGACAAGGGAAAAACAATGTTCCGTTTCTGGATCCCGGATCGCTCGAGCCCACGAGTTTGGAGGCCGGCTAGCCCGATCCCGTCGTCGTTTTTTTGGGGCACGACAATTTTTGGTCTTTTTTCCGTTTGTGGACTCTGTGTGCGGTTTTTGGTGCTGAAAATCAGTTTAAGGAGATGACAATTATATTCCTCACGAGATTTGAAGTTATATAAGGAAACATATTTTATTTTTAATCCTAATTATTTCCAATTTGATAGGTCTGTTAGACTTATAAATTGGGGTTCTCCGTAAACGAAAATCATAAATTGAATTATTGTAACCTCAACAATATAGTGAATTGTTTCTTTCTTCCCGTGACTTTTTCTGTGTGGATTTCCACGTAAATTTTGTGTTCTTCTTTCGTATATCTTTTCCTTAGCCATCTCATATATTTATTTTTAGTGGTGTGCGATTAGTGTCTTAAATCGCAATTAGAAGCTAGAAGTTTTTCCAGCCTCTTTATACTCAATGAAATTGTAAACGCCGGTCGTAAAGGTTGAAGTAACAATGAAATAATTGTTATAAAGATTATTGAGGCTGCCAAAGCATCAAAAAAAGGAAGAAAAGCTACGACAATGGTGGTGTTTTCGATGGGGCCGACAACGTTCTGTTAAAATATGACTCGAATCCGTAGGAATTTTGTTTCCATATTTAGGAAAATTAGAATTATATTGAATATAATTCTATTCATTATAGATTTAGGAGTCATATATTAAGAAAAATATTTATTCCTAATTCTATTGGTTACCTAGTTTATGGGTTTTCTACACCTATAAATAGGGATCCCCATAGACACAATTAGTTGTGGTAAAACACCAAGTGTGTAGAACACGAGTTAATACCATCACAGAGAGAGATAATATTGTGTGAGATTAGAGGATTTTAGAGTGCATATCAATCCTTGTAATCGTCGGCAATATTATAGTGAAAGTTCTCGTCGTTCCTCCCGTGGTTTTTCCCGATTTGGGTTTCCACGTAAATTCCTTGTCTTCTTTACTTGTCTCCTTTATTTATTGTTGAGTTATTTTCGGGGTTCCGCATTATTATTCGTACTATACATCGTCGATCTGCAACAAGTAGTATCTAGTGGCACCGGTCTTGATCGTGTGGCGTTCAGAGCTTTGTCCCGTAACAAGTGGTATCAGAGCCAGGTTACGATCCTAAAAGCTAACAAGTGGTATCAGAGCCAGGCAATGATCATGTGACCTTCCAGAGCTAGACTACGATCCTACTACCTTCCGGAGCAAGGTTTCGATGGCGAGCGTGAGGTACGATCTACCAAATTTAAGTCTCAACACGAGATTTCCTATTTGGCAACACAAGATGAGGTTGGTCCTCAGATCTCTTAAGCAAGAGATTTGTCTACTTGGTGTTGACAACATGCCGAAAGACATGAAGCATGACGAGTGGGTGGAGCTCGATCAGATGGCTATGGCGACCATAGGGCTTCATGTTTCGGATTCTTTGACCGAGGAAATGACGAAGGCGAAGACCGCAAAGGAATTATGGGAGTTGTTGGAGTCGATGTGCGTTGAGAAAACGGTGTCCAGCAAGCATCACTTGAAGAAAAGTCTCTACTTCCTCAAGATGGCGGAGGGGTCGTCGATTAAAGACCATGTAGCGAGATTCAAGGAGCGTGTAGCTGACCTTGGGAAAATTGGCGTGAAGATCGAAGATGAGGATCTTGCGTTTTGGATGTTATGCTCGCTACCCCCCTCCATGGCGGCTTTTCGGGACACGCTTCTCTATGGATGAGATAGTCTAATGTTTAAAGACGTAACTTCGGCTCTCTCGTCAAGAGAAAACGTACAAAGGATGGAGTCCAACAAGGATGGTGTGCCCGATGTGGGTGAAGGACTTAATGTCCAAAAGAAGTACCGTGATAAAGGGAGCGACTCGGGGAATTCGAAGTCGCGAAATGGGAATAAGATGTGTTTCTATTGTAATAAGAAGAGACACATAAAGTCGGAGTGCTACGCGTGGAAGAACAAGGAGAGCAACAACAATAATTCCGGTAATCGGAATTCCGGTGACGTTGGATTAGTAGATGGGCATTACTATGGGGATCTACTAATGGCTCTAGGCGAGAACTCCAACTTGTGTGATGATTGGATCTTAGACTCGGGTTGCTCGTTTCATATGTGTCCGGATAGGACGTTGTTCGAGACTTATGAATCTTTGGAGCATGGTGCGGTGTTTATGGCTAATAACACCTCGTGCAAGGTCGAAGGGATTGGAAATATCCGCTTGAAGATGTTCGATGGTACGGTGCGCACGTTAGGCGAGGTAAGACATGTCCCTGACTTGAAGAGGAATTTGATTTCCTTGGGTACCCTTGATATGAAGGGCTATAAACTCACTGGTAAAGGTGGAGTTTTAAAGGTTACCAAAGGTGGTTTGGTAATATTGCGGGGAAAGAGAAAGACGAGTCGTCTTTATGTCCTCGATGGAAGCTCGGCGAAAGAAGTAACCGAGGTTAATACTAGCTACACCAGAGAAGGTGGAGTTTCTAAGGCTACCAAAGAGGCTTTGGTAGTGTTGGGAGAAGACGAAAAGGCAGAGCGACCTTATGTCCTCCATGAAGGCGCGGTGAAGGAAGTAACCGGGGCCGAACCACGACTCTTGCTAGAAGAGTCTCACCGGCTTAGAGGCATGCAACCAAGTAAGGCCGGAGGGACCAAGCTGATTAAAGATGAAGCGGTGAACGAAGTAACCATGGAAAAAACTAGGCTCTCGGATGAAGAGTCTACACGACTAGACCATGTGCGGCTTGGGCATGTGAGGAAAGTCGATTTGAAGGATCGAGTGTTTCTCGATCTATGGAGTGTTTTTAAACCTGGTGAGCCATGTGCGCTTGAAAAGCGATCGAGAGGGTATATCTCGAATTGGGCTCACAATTTGAAGAAGACACTCGGGTATGTACGTTCCGATTCATGGGGACCTTTGAAGGTCCAAATTAACTTTTAAGAACTAGGCCCGTTGGGGCGTTTGGAGGAAGACGAGGGACGAGACCATGAGTGCGATGAGATTTCGCATGAGCGATGTTATTTCGCGGCTTGGTATTATATGTGATGTGATTTCACATGAGCGATGGGATTTCGCGGTTTCTCGTCAAGGTGGAGATTGTTAAAATATGACTCAAATCCGTAGGAATTTTGTTTCCTTATTTAGGAAAATTAGAATTATATGAATATAATTTTATTCCTTATGGATTTAGGAGTCATATATTAGGAAAAAGATTTATTCCTAATTCTATTGGTTACCTAGTTTATGGGTTTTCTACACCTATAAATAGGGATCTCCATAGACACAATTAGTTGTGGTAAAACACCAAGTGTGTAGAACACGAGTTAATACCATCAAAGAGAGATAATATTGTGTGAGATTAGAGGATTTTAGAGTGGATATCAATCCTTATAATCGTCAGCAATATTATAGTGAAAGTTCTCGTCGTTCCTCCCGTGGTTTTTCCCGATTTGGGTTTCCACGTAAATTCTTTGTCTTCTTTACTTGTCTCCTTTATTTATTGTTGAGTTATTTTCAGGGTTCATTATTATTCGTACTATATATCGTCGATCTGCAACAAGTAGTATCTAGTGGCACCGGTCTTGATCGTGTGGCGTTCAGAGCTTTGTCTCGTAACAAGTGGTATTAGAGCCAGGTTACGATCCTAAAAGCTAACACGTTCGAACAACGACGCGAGGTCATATCGGTGGTGGTTCGGTCTGTCTGAATCTTCTTGTGGAAGTTTTGTCGGTCATCGCTCCGAATCGACTCCGAAATATCATTTATGTCTCGGGAAGAAGGAAGAGAAGGTGTGGGTCCAAAATCTTGGAGAGGAGGAGAGAAATACATGATGTCTCCTTCAAATCTAGAAATTGGTACAAAGTTGATCTTGGTGTCAAGCAAATGATCTATTGCTGCAACAAGATGGACGATGTCACAAATATTCCAAATCCAAAAGGAGTTTTAAAAAAAAAAAAAAGTTTGGTTTCATCATTTTGAGAATCCAAAATCTGTAATTCTCATATTGAGGGAGAGTATTGAAGTATATTCGGTTTAGTAATTATTTGCATGTGTGTTTGGGTCACTTTGTAATTTATAAAAGTTGACCCTACACTTCTTCTTGGTTATTTCAATTTGATTTATAATTATGTTTTAGGATTTATTGTGTTCCTATATATATGAAACATGTACGTAATATACAATTATCAATCAATAAAGAGTATCAAAAGTTTTTTGTTTTGTTTTTTGTTCGTCTCCTATGCGAGAAGTAGAAATCCTTCTCTCATTTATTAATCATATAGTTTTCTACAAAATGATCCGATGGATATAGAATCAACAACGAAACCATCGATTAGTCCACGTAACGATACATGTATAAAATCGACCCCATCACTACTATCATCGTCTGAGATGCTTCTTTATTTTGATATTAATTATTTCATAAAATAAACTATGCCTTGCTTACAACAAACGGACTTTGAACTGTATGAATTCTATTAGACCATGTAATCGAACCGAACGTGTCTTCCGTGGACGTCGACGATGATGCAGTCGATATGAATATCACTTCAAAACTCAGTTTCTTAACATTCTTTGTGAAGCACAATCTGTTTGGCACCACTTGAACATGCACATTAGAAGGAGCCTCCACAAAAGCATTGAATGTCGAATATTCTTTACCGACATTTGTCACTGTTCTTTTCACCGTTTTTTTTACATTTGGTATCAACCCTGAAACGGCTATTGAAGGGTAGTTCAAATCGGAGATCAAATCAGGACTCGAATTACAAGGGCAAGTGAAGTTATCAGATACAGTCGAAGATAATATTTTGATCATTGATGTGTTGTAGCCCAAGTTGCAAAGAAATAGTATGTAATCCATGGTTTCTATCTCGTAGACGAGCCCCGGCCACAACGGACCAAATAAACTTATTTCTCCGGATCCGATGTCATAAGGGGTGGCTCTTGATCCTTCGAATGTTGTGATCGGAGCATTGAAATTGTTTGTCGTGATTGCTGCATGCAAACGAGTTTTGATTTTGATTTATTTAAGTTCATTAAGATATATATACTTGTTCTTGGACTTTTGGAAAGAATCATCCGTCGGTTGATCTAACTAACCTGTAGTCATTATGGCAGATTTGATAGCAGACGGTGCCCATGTTGGATACCACGACTTTACGATTGCAGCTAGACTAGAAACATGTGGGCATGACATTGATGTACCCGATCGAAACATGAAGAGAGGTGGCTCCTTACCCGGCAGAGTGTAATATGTGTCGTTGAAAATCCATGCTGCAAGGACATTTACTCCTGGTGCTGTAACATCGGGCTATAAAACAACCAATTAAGTTTACGAACACACATTTAATTAACCTTTGAGATGATCATCATCTTTATTCATTTTCAACCTTGATAAGGTTGTTCATTCTCGGTGTAGGGCCTCTTGAAGAAGATTCTGCAACGACGGGCGCCGGCTTGTAATTTTTTGTCACTTGCATACTAGGTGATATTTTAGCCCAAGGATTTCTTTGAATGTGAAATGAATGATGTATTAGCATTTCATTTTGCAATAAAAATTAATCTACATTTACTATATACCTTGTTGAGTTTATGTAAGAATGTATTTGATCTCCGTCCGTTCGACTCACGCCCACAATCGGAGTGAATCCATAGGTGAATGTCCTTTGCCTCATTTTATTGTCGATGATTATAATCCCTTTGACGCCTTGTTCTATCATTTGGTAGGGATCGGAAAAACCCGATTCACATAAAACAATCTTGCCCTTCACTTTGAAATCATCTAACGATCCGGGCATACAATTGCTGGAAATTTGATCAATTGAGCGTTATCATTGATGTAGTTGGCTATAAAATTACCTAACATTCGTTAGATCAACGTTATTGTATCCAGCTTACCGTCCATCGACCAAAGGATAAACTGAGTATTTATTTAGAAAGCAGATGCCGCCTCCCTAGTATATATCATTAAACATACATTGTCAAAAATAATATATGATCAATATCAAATATGATCTTATGTGCGTTGATTGATTACTTACCTTGATCACCTTGTCTCTTCTTCCCAATCCCAGTGCAATATCTATCTCGAAATCACGGTCCATGGTGGTCGAGCCAACGGTTACGACCCAAGGGAAAAAATTCTGAATCTTCCCAGGAGAAGGGCCGTTGTTTCCAGAAGAGGCCACCACAACAACCCCGTTCTCCATAGCGTGAAATGATCCGATGGCCATTGGATTACTAAAGAAACTATCGTAATCTCCACCGAACGATGCAGTTATTATATCGACACCATCACCGATTGCGTCGTCGAATGCTTTGAGAATCGAAGAATCGGCACAATTACCATCTCCACAAACACGATACGTTGCTATTCTTGAATTCGGAGAGCCCCCTCTTGCGACCCCCTCACCAAAGCCATAATATGATGCCCCGTGTACATCAATCCCAGCTGCAGTCGATGAAACGTGTGTACCGTGACCGTCCTCGTCCGTGGCCGTGGTGATTGAACCTGGTGCCTCAGGGTCATCGTAATACCTTGCTCCAATCACTTTCCTATATGTTAATTAATTGTAAATATTTTTCAGTTGTCAAATATGTTTCTTATTAATATTATTTCACCTGTTGCAGATGAACAAAGAGGAAGAAGTATCACCGCTCATGCACATTCCCTTCCAGCGTTGTGGGATTGAACCCATATCCTTATCATCGAAACTCGGATGTTGAGGCCAAATTCCTGAATTGATTGACGTCTCAAAACTAATATGTTCTGATTTAATAAAAAAAAAAAAAAAAACATATGAACAAATGAGTAACCTGTATCTATGATGCCGATGATAGTGTCGCGCCCACTCCATACATCAGAGACATTAGTCGGAGTGGAATTTATCGTATTCTGAAAACCACTTTGGCTCAGGCTTTTCAGAAAATCCCAAGAACGAGTGGTGTGAAGTCGTGCCATCGAGTCTGGGAAAACGGACACCACTCCAGCTCTTTCGGCTATTGATTTAGCTTCTGCTTCTGACAAACGAGCCGCAAATCCCGAAAAACTTTTGTTGTAAATTTGTACAATAGGTGTTTTCTTCCTGAAAGTAATTGAACGATTGTTTTTTATGATTATTATGTACGTACAAAATTCTAAAAATAACATGTGTGATATACAATGACGACTGGCCTGTTAATGAGGTTGTTTAGAAGATGAGCATGATCGGCTCTTGGGGCGCCTTGTGACGAAGTCGAGGCTCCCATGTACACAATATAAACTCCTTGTTTCGCTGCCTCCACGAGAAACAACAAATAAAAACCGATCAAAAGAAGATAAAAACCTCTCATATTGTAATTCTATAATATTGATCGAGGTGAGTGAGAGTGAGTACATACATTCCATCAAGTAGTTCAATTTATATGGAGAGTTTAAACAACCAATTTATTTAATTAAAAATTACGTGGAATCAATAATTAAAAGTTTGAAGTTAAATGGTTAGAGAATAAATGAGGTGCAAGTAAAAACAAAAAGTAAGAGAATAAATATTTGATCTTCTTCCCGGGAAGATTTTCCATATCAGCTAATTTATGCATGCTTAGTTTTATTATTTAAAAATTTATTAAATAATTGTCTATCCTATAATTATACGTAGTACATGAGTGAGAGTGAGTACATTCCACTCTCATTTTCATTCTTATAACGATTGAGGCGAGTGAGAGTGATTACATAATTTACATTCCACAAAGTAGTTTAATTCATATAGAGTTTAAATAATTAATTTTTTAATTAAAAATTATGTGGAATAAATATTTAAAAGTTTGATGTTAAATTAATGTTAGAGAATAAACGAGGTGTAATTAAAAAACAAAAAGTAAGAGAATAAATATATATGTGATTATTATGAAAGATTTTTCCTATCAAACCTAATTTGTGCATGCTTATTAGGTGTTTTATTTTATTCATTGTTTATTATTTAAAATCATTAAATAATTGCCTATAAGTATACTTCCATGATAACCTAATAAAATTTATTCACTGTTTTCACCGGGCTAAGAATTGTTTAATAATTCTTTCCGGTATGCAAAATAATCAATTACTGCAATTAAGTAATTTGTTGCTATAAAAAACAAAAAACTTGTGTGAAAACTTCAAAGTACTTTGTGTATATATTAATATATGTATAGGGGGTTTTAAAGTTGTTAAAATATAACTCGAATTCGTAGAAATTTTGTTTTTTTATTTAGAAAAATTAGAATTATATTGAATATAATATAATTCTATTCCTTATGGATTTAGAAGTCATATATTAGGAAAAATGTTTATTCTTATTCCTATTGATTACCTAATTTATGGGTTTTCTACACCTATAAATAAGAATCTTCATAGACACAATTATTTGTGTAGAACACGAGTTAAGAGAGAGAGATAATATTGTGTGAGATTAGAGGGTTTTAGAGTGGATATCAATCCTTGTAATGGTCGGCAATATTATAGTGAAAGTTCTCGTTGTTCCTCCCGTGGTTTTTCTCGATTTGGGTTTCCACGTAAATTTCTTGTCTTCTTTACTTGTCTCCTTCTCCTTTATTTATTGTTGAGTTAATTTCGGGGTTCCACATTATTATTCGTACTATACATCGTCGATCTACAACAAGTAGTTACTAGTGGCACCGGTCTTGATCGTGTGACGTTTAGAGCTTGTCCCGTAACAAGTGGTATTAGAGCTAGGTTACGATCCTAAAAGCTAACAAGTGGTATCAGAGCCAGGCAACGATCCTGTGACCTTTCAGAGCCAGACTACGATCCTACTACCTTCCGGAGCAAGGTTTCGATGGCGAGCGTGAGGTACGATCTACCGAACTTAAGTCTCAACACGAGGTTTCCTATTTGGCAATACAAGATGAGGTTAGTCCTCAGATCTCTTAAGCAAGAGATTGTTCTACTTGGTATTGACAACAAGCCGAAAGACATGAAGCATGACGAGTGGGTGGAGCTCGATCAGATGGATATGGCGACCATAGGGCTTCATGTTTCGGATTCTTTGACTGAGGAAACGACGGAGGCGAAGACCGCAAAGGAATTATGGGAGTTGTTGGAATCGATGTGCGTTGAGAAAACGGTGTCCAGCAAGCATCACTTGAAGAGAAGTCTCTACTTCCTCAAGATGGCGGAGGGGTCGTCGATTCAAGACCATGTAGCGAGATTCAAGGAGCGTGTAGCTGACCTTGGGAAAATTGGCATGAAGATCGAAGATGATGATCTTGCGTTTTGGATGTTATGCTCGCTACCCCCCTCCATGGCGGATTTTCGGGACACGCTTCTCTATGGACGAGATAGTCTCACGTTTAAAGACGTAACTTCGGCTCTCTCGTCAAGGGAAAACGTACAAAGGATGGAGTCCAACAAGGATGGTGTGCCCGATGTGGGTGAAGGACTTAACGTCCAAAATAAGTATCGTGATAAAGGGAGCAACTCGGGGAATTGGAAGTCGCGACACGGGAATAAGACGTGTTTCTATTGCAAGAAAAAGGGACACATAAAGTCGAAGTGCTACGCCTGGAAGAACAGGGAGAGCAACAACAATAATTCCGGTAATCAAAATTCTGGTGACGTTGGATTAGTAGATGGCCAATTCAATGGGGAACTACTAATGGCTCTAGGCGAGAACTCCAACTTTTGTGATAATTGGATCTTAGACTCGGGTTGCTCGTTTCATATGTGTCCGGACCGGACGTTGTTCGAGACTTATGAATCTTTGGAGCATGGTGCGGTGTTCATGGATAATGACACCTCGTGCAAGGTCGAAAGGATTGGGAATATCCGCTTGAAGATGTTCGATGGCACGGTGCGCACGTTAGGCGAGGTAAGACATGTCCCTGACTTGAAGAGGAATTTGATTTCCTTGAGTACCCTTGATATGAATGGCTATAAACTCACTTGTAAATGTGGAGTTTTAAGAGTTACCAAAAGTGGTGACGAGGCGAAAACTTTGTCGTGGAAGCTAACGCGGCCAAAATAAATTTATATTCTGCCAAACTAAACACTAAGGAGTATAGTGATAAATGTGGGGTCGGTCCCACGAGGAAGCAATTGCAATTTAGTTAATCTCAGCTTTGCCCAAATAGTGTCACAATAAAAAGGTTTTGAATTTGGTTGCTGAGTCACAGCGTTTTATCAAACTACCAACTAACAGAAGTAATTAAACTAATTAACCCAAACTAACATGCAGAAATAATAAACTAACACTTTGACCAAACTGTAAACAGAAAACAATTAATCAAACTGAAATCAAATAAAAGAAAGTAGGCTTTTGGGCTTTGGCTTCTCTCTGGGTTCTCTGGGCAACCTACCGATCCCTGGCACTAGTGATTTTAACTGATGGTTTGTCAATCGGTTATAGGATGTCGAACAAAGTAAAAGTAGTCCTATTAAGTCACGCCTACAGTTACCCCACCCCAATCCGTCCTTACTGTGTAAAGAAAAGGCAAGGTATACTTATGCCTAATCCCCTGAATCTAGACAATTCGATACCTATGTGGTCGCATGGATCTAGTTTGCCCAAACTCGTATAGATCTCTAGACGAACCCAATTCGGCCAATAGCATGTCCGGAAATCCGAATCATACGACCGCAAAGCTCCAACACGTTCTAGCGCTATGCCCGTAGTACAACTAGATACTATTATTCGGTTTGATCAATCGCTGGTATCTCAAAGTGTAAGGGTTTCCTAACGACCAAATTAGTCCGCCCAAACCTGTAAGAATGTGGTTAAACCTCAACTGTGTATCGGGAACAAACCTCCAAGCAGTTAACTAAGACCCATCAACCTCACGGTTCTAACTTAGCCTAAAGTCCCCTTCGATCTGCATTTGCCCAGTCGCCCTGCAAGTTTAGCTACTCATATGCGAAGAAATAAAACAAGAAATAAATTGGAAAATAAAACTAAATTGCATAACTAAGAAATCTGGAATTGTTCAAACTGAAATAACAAAACAGAAATTAAAACATAAAAACATTAAAACGAAGAAAAGATCTCGGCCATGGTGGCTCCGATCTCTTCTCCGCTCTCCGGCGGCCGCTCCTTGCTCTCTCTACTTCGTGGTATTTGGGTGTGTAGAAGGTTGTAATTTTTGTCCATCTATCTCTCTTTTATAGGTGCTGATTAGGGTTAAAAATCGCAGCTGCATGGGCCTCCTGGAATTAGGCGCCGCTATTTCCATAAGAGATCCACTTTCCATATTTAAGTTCTGCTGCCTTTGACTTTGCCCGATAGCGACTCTCTGCCCGGTACAAAGACTTCAGTTCAGTTCCTTCTCTTCCAAGGTGGTGGTGGTGACTATTCCTCTGACTCCTCGACATATTTACTTTGCCCATTGTAGTCACTTTGCCTCGAATCTGCGCGTTTGCCCAAAGTGGACCATTCCATTGCCTTTTTCGCGCAATGTCCACCTGCTGACATGAATCCTGCATACTTTGCCCAAACACTCCATTGTGCCCTCCCAGACACATAAACGACTCAAACTGACTCAATTAAGACTCTAAAAAGGCTCCAAGATGAGCAAATAAAATGACTCATCAAACCGCACACACTTGAAGTACGCTTGTCCTCAAGCGTAGGGTATGACTTACCAAATTCAAGACTAAGTAAAAAAAAAGAAATCAAGGTTGGGGGGGGGGGAACAAAGTAAACAGAGACTCAAAGGACTAACATGAATTATATAATACAAGTAAGCATAGCATATACAGACAAATCAAAATCCGAGTTAAGAGACATAAAAATTGGGTCAAGATTCTGTACCAGGGCTTTAGGTCACTCCCTCGCAAGTGTATCTCTCTTTTTAGTGGATAGGTATAATAATATCACTCATTTTTGCTATGTACGTACTTTGCCCAAATTTGACAATTTGCTGATCAAGTTATTCTGACTAAGTGGGGGTCTCATCAAAGGGGCTTTTATTGGGTTGTAATGTAGGCTCTTTGGGTGGATTTTGAGGAGTAGGCCCTGTTTGGGCAGAGGGCTATATATTTTGGGTTTAGCCTTTCTCTACCACTTTGCCCATTTCTTACGGGCCTCAGCACACAACCAACTTATTACTTTTTTTTTCATTTTTTTCTCTTTTTTTTTCGTTTTTTTTTTTTTTTTTTTTTTTTTGCTGAACATCAATCTCTCTACCCTCATATCTTTTCAGGTGCCTATGGGCATAGCACCAGACTGGTATACAAGAAAATCAATCAGGCTCAAAGGGGCTAGCAAAGGATTAATGTTATTTATTTGGTCAAACTGGAAAGAAATGCCCTAATCATCTAATAACCCCACTTAACAAAACTACTTATCACAGCAAATAGGAAAAGTTAGGCATCATAAATATCACAACAGACTCTCAAGAAAGAAATTTCAATTCAATGTATGGCTCAAATCTCACAGTTTGCCTAGTACAGTTCTATCGTCCCTATTTTCATGCCTTTAACTACAAAGTTCGAGTTGCTGTACAAATATCATGCTCTTAGTTAGCCCAAAGTATTCACACAATCATGCTGACAACGATCAGACACAGAGGTTTGCCCTTTCCCTTTCCCCCCCTCACACACTTTGCCTTGGCAAAGTGGGTGAAAGTAATAAGATCAGTAGGGGCTTCCCTCGACCAAAAATCCAAACAACAACGATCATACTGAGTATGGTGAACCTTCTCACACACTTTGCCTAGGCAAAGTGTGTTAATGAAAAGATCACCCCATGACTCAAAGAAAAGAAAAGAAAAGAAAAGAAAAAAAAAACTATAGGGAGGACAACTTTAGAGGAGGTAGATGCAAGGTAGAACCTGAATTATGCAAGGGCAAAGTGGGACATTAATGTGTTCAGCAGCTCTACGAGGCCTTTTTTTTCATGTTGTCTTGTCGCCTTAGGACTTTGCCCGGAATCAGTAGCGTGAGCACGACTGCCCAGACCTTGACTTCGTTCCAGGGGTCATCCTTACAACTTTAGGGAGCTCATCCATCTTCTAGTGTAATATGTAGTTTGACCAAGTAGCCGGTATGCCTACACCGCTCCCCTTTTGCCCTCCTTGTATCCTGCACATCAAGAACGAACAAACCCTTCCTCTCTCTTGGGTTGAGACAAGTCAAAGTGCTCTATCCGCGAAGAAGTTTTATTCCTAAATAAAATAAAAATAAAAATAAAAGAAAAACATACCAGGTTGCCTCCTAGTCAGCGCCCTAGTTATCGTCATAGGCATGACGTGATGTATGCTCACCATTATTCATGGTGCGAGGTTTAAGCTTCTCCTCACTATGCCCATATGAGGCCTTCAGGCACTTGAGTAAGTCTGTGCAGTTGCTCATCATCCATCTATATAAAGTGTCTGGTAGTTTGCCCAAACCAAATGGTATTTGCACGTTGGTCAGGGGCAACTTGCTCTCTTCCTTCGCACTAAGGTACTTCAAAGCATAGTGGTCAGTTGTGGTCTTACTGCCCAATAGAAATGACCTGAAATTTTGGAGGGCAAAGACCAATGCTAGAAGATCCTTCACAAAATTCTTGACTTCCCCTGTATGCCCAAGGAATCTTCTCAATTGCTTCACAATGCTTAGGTATGGAAACTTTGATATCATTTCTTCCGTTTTCGGGTTAAGCTTCCTTTGGGGGTCTTATATAGGTACAACCTCTTCCTCAAACAAGATGTGACACCTGCATATGGTCGGGCTAATACTTCTTATGACCGCCACTGGCAATCCTATGCCCTTCTTGTTTTTCACACGCATTTCCGCGAGCTTTTCTTCCTTTGGGCACGTCACAAATGCATCGACGCTTACGGGCAAAGTGTCAGTTTGCCCCAGAAACATGTCCTTCAAATGCTCGGTAGGCATATTGGGTTCCACCATTGTTGGTTTATCAGGAGGGTGTGTCATGAAAATCTCCTCTGGTGTTGACAGTTTGCCCAAACCGTCAGTGTAATTTTCCAGCGACCCAAACTCTTCAGTTGTCCATTGTACCTCCTCTGTTTGAGCTTTGATTTTATCATTCATCATTCCTTGCTGGACGACAATGTCAGTTTGGTTATACACCCCACTTCGGATAGGTATTTCCTCAACGCTCTTCTTGATTTGGTCAATGTAGTGGACTTGTTCAATGTGTACGGAGTGCTTGGGCTTGTATAGGTCAAAGGTGACCGTCTCTTCCTCAAATTTACATGTCAGCATCCCAGTTTGCCAATCAACATCAGTCTTCGTCGATTTCAAGAACGGTTTGCCCAGAATCATCACTGACTCTTTATTCAATTTGCCCATATCCACCACATAGAAATCGGCAGGGAAAATGAAGTCCTCCACCTTTACCAAAATGTCTTCCAGTAAGCCCTCGGGGTAGACGTTTGATTTGTCGGCTAGCTGAATCACAACCCTTGTGGATTTCAGTTGTCGTATGCCCAAATCCTCATACATCGTCTTGGGCATGATGTTGATCGATGTGCCCAGATCCAACATGGTTTTTTCAATTTTCTTCATACCAATGATGCAAGGAATGTGAAACATCCCTGGGTCTCCACACTCGGTCAGTCCATTGTTCTTTATGATCGAGGACACACTCTCTCTGGCTTCAAATATTGCATCCCTTCGGTATTGGACTTTCTTTGTAGATAACTCCTTCAAGAACTTGGCACACCTGGGCATAGTGTTCAAAATGGTAAGAAGAGGCATATTGATTTCTACCTTCTTATAAAGTTGGATCATCTCATGTGCATCCTTCATTTCATTACTTCTAATCAATCTTCCCGGGAAGGGTAATCTGATCTTCGGTGGTGGAGATTTGTCTCGCTTTGCCCTTAGTGATGTCTCTTTTGCTCTTTGGTCATCTGCGGTGTGTCCCTGAGGCTCTTCTTTATGTTCTTCTCCAGATTCTCGATCCTTCTCTACTGGTCTAAGTACCTCAGGTGGACGTTTTTCGCTCTTAGCCTGAATCGCACACACTTGGGCCTTGTTCACTTCAGTTTGGGCAGGCACCTCCTCCACTTTCTTTTCTACTTTAGCCACTGTTTGGGCAAGGTACGCCAACTATGAATTAATGCTTTGGAGTTTCCCACATGTATCTACCTTGAACTTCTCACTCTCTTGATGGGACTTCAAATTCTCTTTGACCAAAGTCTGAACCATCTCGGACAGTGAATTAATATTCTGAAATTGCCCACGTGCCTCAGCCTTGAACCTCTCATTCTCTTGTTGAGCCTTCAAATTCTCCCTAGCCATGGTTCTGACCAGTTCCGCAAGTGAGGGTTCATTGCTTTGGTTTTGTTGAGGGTATTGCCCTTGGAATTGATGCTGATGGTTGTGCTGGGGGTATTGGTTCGCATACTGACCCTCCATTGGTTTGTTCCCGTACCTAAAATCTTCATAGTACCTCCATTCGGTGTTGTATACGTCTGAGTGGGGGTCAAAGTGATGTTTTCCCCAGCTTTGCCCAAATCCGTTCACATGACCCATTGCATTTATTTTCTTGACGAAGAGTCTGGGGCATTGATCCGTACCGTGATCTTCATCCTTGCATATTTTACATGACTTGACCACTTTATTTGACCTCATTACCATTGTTTTCCATGAATTGCTCCATGGTACTACACAACCTGTCAATTTTGGAGTCTTCCGTTGTGGGCAAAGGCATATTCTGTTTGGGCAGATCACTTTCGTCTTCTCTCGAAGCCTCTGCAAACTCATTGAACAATCTGAATGCGTCATTTGCGCTCTTATTTAACACTGATCCTCCACATGCAACGTTGAGGAGTTTCCTCTCCGTTGGGAAAAGTCCAGTCATGAAGTATTGGATGAGATCATGGTCCGGGATTTGATGTTGTGGGCATTTGACCAATATATGTTTGAACCTAGCCCAGTAGTCATGGAAGTTTTCATTATTCCCCATCTTTATGTTGTAGATCTTCTTCCTCACCTCCTGAACCATTGATAATGGGAAATACTTCTCAAAAAACTTCTGCTGGAGCTGTGCCCAGGTGCTCACCTCTCCTTCGGGCAAAGTATAGAGCCACTCTCTTGCTCCATCGGCCAAAGAGAATAGGAAAGCCAGAAGTCTGATGTATTCGCCCAAAGGGGCCGCTCCTTGGATCGTTCCACAGGCTAGTTCAAAGTCTTGGATATGCCTTTGGGGATCCTCCCACGGCATGTCACTGAAATTGGGCAGAATTTGTAGGAAGTCGTGCTTCATCTCCCAGTTCTGATTGATCGTGGGCAAAGTGATGCCTGAAGGTCTCAGATTCAGATTCGAAGGGAACATCATGTCCCTTAGTGTCTTGTTCGCCTCTCCCATCGTAGATTTTTAGGTTAGTACGGGGCAAACTCTTCTTGTCTCCTCTGCCCTGGCTCTTGTTTGGGCAGGCTAGTTACTTTGGGCTGCACGTGCTGTTTGCCCTGGTTTCTTCGTTCTGCTCTCCTTTGCCCTGTACGGTCAACCTGAGAAAGAAAAAAAAAACAAGTCAAATAGCACAGAAAACTAATTGTTGGAATATTGCCTCCCCGGCAACGGCGCCAATTTTGACGAGGCGAAAACTTTGTCGTGGAAGCTGACGCGGCCAAAATAAATTTATATTTTGCCAAACTAAACACTAAGGAGTATAGTGATAAGTGTGGGGTCGGTCCCACGAGGAAGCAATTGCAATTTAGTTAATCTCAGCTTTGCCCAAATAGTGTCACAATAAAAAGGTTTTGAATTTGGTTTCTGAGTCACAGCGTTTTATCAAACTACCAACTAACAGAAGTAATTAAACTAATTAACCCAAACTAACATGCATAAATAATAAACTAACACTTTGACCAAACTGTAAACAGAAAACAATTAATCAAACTGAAATCAAATAAAAGAAAGTAGGCTTCTGGGCTTTGGCTTCTCTCTGGGTTCTCTGGGCAAACTACCGATCCCTGGCACTAGTGATTTTAACTGATGGTTTGTCAATCGGTTATAGGTAGTCGAACAAAGTAAAAGTAGTCCTATTAAGTCACGCCTACAGTTACCCCACCCCAATCCGTCCTTACTGTGTAAAGAAAAGGCAAGGTATACTTATGCCTAATCCCCTGAATCTAGACAATTCGATACCTATGTGGTCGCATGGATCTAGTTTGCCCAAACTCGTATAGATCTCTAGACGAACCCAATTCGGCCAATAGCATGTCCGGAAATCCGAATCATACGACCGCAAAGCTCCAACACGTTCTAGCGCTATGCCCGTAGTACAACTAGATACTATTATTCGGTTTGATCAATCGCTGGTATCTCAAAGTGTAAGGGTTTCCTAACGACCAAATTAGTCCGCCCAAACCTGTAGGAATGTGGTTAAACCTCAACTGTGTATCGGGAACAAACCTCCAAGCAGTTAACTAAGACCCATCAACCTCACGGTTCTAACTTAGCCCAAAGTCCCCTTCGATCTGCCTTTGCCCAGTCGCCCTGCAAGTTTAGCTACTCATATGCGAAGAAATAAAACAAGAAATAAATTGGAAAATAAAACTAAATTGCATAACTAAGAAATCTGGAATTGTTCAAACTGAAATAACAAAACAGAAATTAAAACATAAAAACATTAAAACGAAGAAAAGATCTCGGCCATGGTGGCTCCGATCTCTTCTCCGCTCTCCGGCGGCCGCTCCTTGCTCTCTCTACTTCGTGGTATATGGGTGTGTAGAAGGTTGTAATTTTCGTCCATCTATCTCTCTTTTATAGGTGCTGATTAGGGTTAAAAATCGCAGCTGCATGGGCTTGCATGGGCCTCCTGGAATTAGGCGCCGCTATTTCCATAAGAGATCCACTTTCCATATTTAAGTTCTGCTGCCTTTGACTTTGCCCGATAGCGACTCTCTGCCCGGTACAAAGACTTCAGTTCAGTTCCTTCTCTTCCAAGGTGGTGGTGGTGACTATTCCTCTGACTCCTCGACATATTTACTTTGCCCATAGTGGTTACTTTGCCTCCTTGGGTCAAACTGCTCTAGTCACTTTGCCTCGAATCTGCGCATTTGCCCAAAGTGGACCATTCCATTGCCTTTTCCGCGCAATGTCCACCTGCTGACATGAATCCTGCATACTTTGCCCAAACACTCCATAGTGCCCTCCCAGACACATAAACGACTCAAACTGACTCAATTACGACTCAAAAAAGGCTCCAAGATGAGCAAATAAAATGGCTCATCAAACCGCACACACTTGAAGTACGCTTGTCCTCAAGCGTAGGGTATGACTTACCAAATTCAAGACCAAAGTAAGAAAAAAGAAATCAAGGTTGGGGGGGAACAAAGTAAACAGAGACTCAAAGGACTAGCATGAATTATATAATACAAGTAGGCATAGCATATACAGACAAATCTCGAGTTAAGAGACATAAAAATTGGGTCAAGATTCTGTACCAGGGCTTTAGGTCACTCCCTCGCAAGTGTATCTCTCTTTTTAGTGGATAGGTATAATAATATTACTCATTTTTGCTATGTAAGTACTTTGCCCAAATTTGACAATTTGCTGATCAAGTTATTCTGACTAAGTGGGAGTCTCATCATAGGGGCTTTTATTGGGTTGTAATGTAGGCTCTTTGGGTGGATTTTGAGGAGTAGACCTTGTTTGGGCAGAAGCTATATATTTAGGGTTTAGCCTTTCTCTACCACATTGCCCCTGTCTTACGGGTCTCAGCACACAACCAACTTATTACTTTTTTTTTTCATTTTTTTCTCTCTTTTTTTCGTTTTTTTTTTTTTTTTTTTTTTTTTTTTTTTTTGCTGAACATCAATCTCTCTACCCTCATATCTTTTCAGGTGCCTATGGGCATAGCACCAGACTGGTATACAAGAAAATCAAGCAGGCTCAAAGGGACTAGCAAGGGATTAATGTTATTTATTTGGTCAAACTGGAAAAAATTTCCTAATCATCTAATAACCCCACTTAACAAAACTACTTATCACAGCAAATAGGCAAAGTCAGGCATCATAAATATCACAACAGACTCTCAAGAAAGAAACATCAATTCAATGTATGGCTCAAATCTCACAGTTTGCCTAGTACAGTTCTATCGTCCCTATTTTCATGCCTTTAACTACAAAGTTCGAGTTGTTGTACAAATATCATGCTCTTAGTTAGCCCAAAGTATTCACACAATCATGCTGACAACGATCAGACACAGAGGTTTTCCCTTTCCCTTTCCCCCCTCACACACTTTGCCTTGGCAAAGTGGGTGAAAGTAATAAGATCAGTAGGGGCTTCCCTCGACCAAAAATCCAAACAACTCATACTGAGTATGGTGAACCTCCTGACACACTTTTCCTAGGCAAAGTGTGTTAATGAAAAGATCACCCCATGACTCGAAGTGACTCAAAGAAAAGAAAAGAAAAGAAAAAAAAAAGAAACTATAGGGAGGACAACTTTAGAGGAGGTAGATGCAAGGTAGAACCTGAATTATGCAAGGGCAAAGTGGGACATTAATGTGTTCAGCAGCTCTACGAGGCCTTTTTTTTCATGTTGTCTTGTCGCCTTAGGACTTTGCCCGGAATCAGTAGCGTGAGCACGACTGTCCAGACCTTGATTTCGTTCCAAGGGTCATCCTTACAACTTTAGGGAGCTCATCCATCTTCTAGTGTAATATGTAGTTTGACCAAGTAGCCGGTATGCCTACACCGCTCCCCTTTCGCCCTCCTTGTATCCTGCACATCAAGAACGAACAAACCCTTCCTCTCTCTTGGATTGAGACAAGTCAAAGTGCTCTATCCGCGAAGAAGTTTTATTCCTAAATAAAATAAAAATAAAAATAAAAGAAAAACATACCAGGTTGCCTCCTAGTCAGCGCCCTAGTTATCGTCATAGGCATGACGTGATGTATGCTCACCATTATTCATGGTTTGAGGTTTAAGCTTCTCCTCACTATGCCCATATGAGGCCTTCAGGCACTTGAGTAAGTCTGTGCAGTTGCTCATCATCCATCTATGTAAAGTGCCTGGTAGTTTGCCCAAACCAAATGGTATTTGCACGTTGGTCAGGGGCAACTTGCTCTCTTCCTTCGCACTAAGGTACTTCAAAGCATAGTGGTCAGTTGTGGTCTTACTGCCCAATAGAAATGACCTGAAATTTTGGAGGGCAAAGACCAATGCTTGAAGATCCTTCACAAAATTCTTGACTGCCCCAGTATGCCCAGGGAATCTTCTCAGTTGCTTCACAATGCTTGGGTATGGAAACTTTGATATCATTTCTTCCGTTTTCGGGTTAAGCTTCCTTTCGGGGTCTTGTATAGGTACAACCTCTTCCTCAAACAAGATGTGACGCCTGCATATGGTCGGGCTAATACTTCTTATGACCGCCACTGGCAATCCTATGCCCTTCTTGTTTTTCACACGCATTTCCGCGAGCTTTTCTTCCTTTGGGCACGTCACAAATGCATCGACGCTTACGGGCAAAGTGCCAGTTTGCCCCAGAAACATGTCCTTCAAATGCTCGGGAGGCATATTGGGTTCCACCATTGTTGGTTTATCAGGAGGGGGTGTCATGAAAATCTCCTCTGGTGTTGACAGTTTGCCCAAACCGTCAGTGTAATTTTCCAGCGACCCAAACTCTTCGGTTGTCCATTGTACCTCCTCTGTTTGAGCTTTGATTTTATCATTCATCATTCCTTGCTGGACGACAATGTCAGTTTGGTTATACACCCCACTTCGGATAGGTATTTCCTCAACGCTCTTCTTGATTTGGTCAATGTAGTGGACTTGTTCAATGTGTACGGAGTGCTTGGGCTTGTATAGGTCAAAGGTGACCGTCTCTTCCTCAAATTTACATGTCAGCATCCCAGTTTGCCAATCAACATCAGTCTTCGTCGATTTCAAGAACGGTTTGCCCAGAATCATCACTGGCTCTTTATTCAATTTGCCCATATCCACTACATAGAAATCGGCAGGGAAAATGAAGTCCTCCACCTTGACCAAAATGTCTTCCAGTAAGCCCTCGGGGTAGACGTTTGATTCATCGGCTAGCTGAATCACAACCCTTGTGGATTTCAGTTGTCGTATGCCCAAATCCTCATACATCGTCTTGTAGATGAAGGCCGGAGTGACCTGCTGGGATTCGATGTCCCGGGCTATCAAAAAATTGCGGAACTGATAACCCGACCGAAAACCCTAGATCGCCGGAAGACCCGAACGCGAACCACCTCACGAGTCGGGGCCCGACCGAACGCCCAGCGAGGCCTGAAGGCCGCGTGCGCCAGCCGAGCCCCCGCGAGGGGCTCGCGATCGTCCTCGGACGATCGTTGGGGATGCACGAGGCATCCCCGGGGCTGCTCGTAGCAGCCCCGCAGCGAGTCGGGTGACTCGCTGCCCGCGAGGGTATCGCCCTCGCATGACCCGCTGCGGGCGAACCCGTAGCTCATGCGAGGCGACTACGGGTGACCCCGCAGCAGCCCGCGATCGATCCTCGCGATCGATCGCACCCCTCGGCTCCAGCCGAGGGTTCCCGCGGCACGCGCCTCCGACGACGGCAGCTGGGGTCCGCCACGGCACCAGCCCGTGGCACCCCGGCAATCGACCGAAGTCGATCGCATGCCCCGGCGTCCAGCCGGGGCTCGCCCTTCGTCGCGCGTTGCGGCGGTCCGAACCCTAGGGTTCGACCGCCTCCTTCGATCCTCGCCGGGGATCTCGAATCCCCGTCCCCGAGGTTCGTCGTTTTCCCGGATCGTGCGTTCATGTATATATTACAATTAATACGCACAAATAATCATGGAGGGGGTTTATGATTATTACCTCGATTCGTTGTACGGAGAAACGAAATCAAACGACCTTGCGATCTTCCTACGTATTCCTCGCACCTCGTTCGAACGTCGTGTGGGCGACGATCTATCGAACTCCTATGGATCTCCTTCACTCTCCAAGACTTTATGATTGGCGTAGGTTAAATTGTGTTATGAAAAGTGAAGACCATGTAGTGCTTATATAGGCTACGTAGGGGATCAAAAGGAGATGAAATATTGGGCTTCTAATATTGAAGATTAAATTGGGTCCAACCCAAATCCATTAATCCTTATCAATATTAATTTTATTTATTTTCCACTATATAAATAAAATTGCACTCCCAATATTTATCCATATTATATCAAATAATATTTCTCCGGTTAGTATTATTTATTCCGTGTATTTAAGATTTGAATATCCATGAATAAATTTATTTATTGCTCAATAAATAATATTCATCTCTTATATCCGAGACTAGTACCGTTCAACCTTTATTATTGTGTGGAACGAATCCACTCATGAGGTTTACACAATAATTCCTTATGAACTCATCTCGGGGATATTATCAACCCTTCCG
Organism: Euphrasia confusa; assembly: GCA_954870475.1. Classification (NCBI taxonomy): domain Eukaryota; kingdom Viridiplantae; phylum Streptophyta; class Magnoliopsida; order Lamiales; family Orobanchaceae; genus Euphrasia; species Euphrasia confusa. Next base: position 19,259,721 of record OX940951.1, read on the forward strand.
GGATACACTTTCCCGTCAAGTATTCACGGCATGTCATATATAAAATATAGCGACCCAATTTTACCGGTAATTAACCCAATAATTAAATCGGTTAATTCCTTTGGAAAATCAAAGTCTCTAATATTAAATATACACACCCGCAATAATATCAGGGATTAAGAATAAAATACTCTGAGATTTAAATTGATTATCCAAGGCAATCCTAATCAATAAATCTCAAGCGATCCGCCCAATACACCAAGTGTACAAGTGTGATAAAATAATTAAGATAAATTATTTTCTCTCTCACACAACGACTATACCGATGGATTGGTCCGTGTCCATCTAGGTCGTGAGCAACCGTTCGATTAAATACGAGTAACCGATAGTATGATCTTCTGTGTGCCCATGCACACCATACTAACTACAACGTATAAAATCCAGGACTATATTTTGCATAATTAATTAATAATAATTAAATGCAAATAATTGTTTATTAATTAAATAGGTAAAATGCTATGACCGGGAGTTTACCGATACTTAAATCTAGACATTAAGTACACAACTCCAACAATCTCCCACTTGTACTAAGGTCTAGTCATTTCCTCCAAACTCCCGACTCCCATACTCATCACGTGCTTAAGTTATACTTCCCTGAAGTATTATGTGAATGAGCAATCTAGGTTGCCGCTCTGAAGTTATCTTGGTGACTACTGCGTCGTCTCCCTGACGATGACTCGTATCAGGTGGTACTTGCTCTATGTGTTATCATCATCTTTTGAACTTATGACTTCTTCCAGTTCTCCATGCACCGCTATATACATAGCCTTTGGTGAACCAAGAATCATATCCAAGTTCAGAGGTCATTCCGGAACCTAACCAAAACTTCCGCTGCCTCTGAGGCCGCTATTCGGTTTATGATAGAGTCCGAGAAGCATCACGCCTATCACTCTTTCATCCTTAGGTTCCACCTCTTCTAAAAGTGAACACATAGCCTGATATCGACTTACACTGGTCTTTCTCTGATTCTGAAAAAAAATGTAATCCAAGAAGATTTCGTCTTGCTTAGTAATCACAGCATTCGAATATCTCTTATCCAGATTACTTTGATATCCTCCCACTACGCTAACCGCATAGTTGATATCAGGTTCTTGCTTTTCAACATTGCATCTACAAAGCTCTCTATACTCAAAGTGTAGGTAACTGCTTTGTCTATATCTATCTCCTTCATGTGTTCAAAACACATACCTTTAGAAAGATGTATTCTGTTCTCGAAAGGCAACAACCTTTCTCAGAATTGTGCATGTTTAAAGCAAACCATAATCGTATAAGATATCTTAAGAGAAGTACAAATGTTCTTATCTAGAGATCGAAAGATTTCTAAGAACATGATCCAATCTTCATCTTAATCTCATATCTCGACTTATTCAGACAACCTCTATTTTATGTCTGATAACACCTTTCTCATTGTTGCCAACGATGAAGTGTTATCTACATCAAATTTCCGAGAAACACCATCTTTGTTTCTATTACGTCTCTAACACACCTCTCCTTGCCTTTGCAAGTTCCATAGCTTTGTGATGATCCATAAATGGATTCACTAAGCCTGTACTTCTAAATGATCTTGCCTCTCAACAATAATACTTATCGTTATCCAAGTAAGCACATTTAGATCAGTACTGCCTCCTATGCAGAACTAGGGATCGATTTCATGTCTACTAGATCCAGAGTTCAAAACTCCTCCAGTCTTATGAACATCTCTGGTTGCTTAACAACCTCCCACTGCAACGGCATTCCGGTGTATAACAGTAATAACATTAGGTGCAGTTAGTGGTGTACTACTACTCGGTCAGGCTGGTTCTCAGTCTTTCCTTTCCTCATTTTAAAGTACTCTGTCAGTTAGGGCATTGTAGTTCATCTAATAGTCTTTCTTTAAGAACCGGGCGAGGACACCCTTCTGGTTCGTAGTACTATTGAACATACAATTACTTGTTCTTCTAGGATATTCTACAATCACATTGAATGTGCCGTTGTATCCAGAAATATCCATAGAACATAGGTAGTCCCGAACAAACTTGTCCTTTTACTATTAGAATTCCATTTCTTATTCCTGACACACCATATCCACACATCAGTGTATGGTGTAGTCGTTTGAGACTTAATCTCAATCTTTGATTTATGCTATGTGTTATTCAGATAGGTGATAGCCTCCGCGAACAGGTCGCAGGCTTCCAATGGATATACTTTGAAGGATCCCCATAATGGCTTTGTGTTGAAAACACTTTGCTTTTATGGCACATCAAGTATTCTAATCCATCTTCGAGTATTCTTGAAAGAACGACTCGTACCTCTCCAATTACACATGTCACCGCATTAATCATAAATCATTTTCAATACTTGTCCGAATTCCATCCTTTATCCCTAAAAGGTTAACTCAGTTGTATCATCTTTCAAGATCGATTCTCAGGTCGGGAGGTCCATTCCTCCAACTTTAATTGATCAAATCAATTTCGACCTTTTGAATCCCTTTTGAATAGATACTACTAAGTTCAAGAATTCACAAGTATAATGATTGATAAGAAAACACATCTAATAAGTAAAACAAGTTATACATAACGGTTTGTTGCATCGTGGTAGACTAAGGATTCATTATTCATATATTGCTATCTAATGTACCAGAATAGATAACACCATTATTTCTTATCTAAATCAGTCAATGATTAAAGAAATAAATATCCATTCATTAATAAAGAAAACCAGAACAAAAGTTCTTTTTCAAAATAAAGGGGTACATAAAGCAATAATTTTAAAATGAAATCCTAAAACATAAATGTCTTCCACTGCAACCGCTGCTACCCCAACAGCTTCGCCCATGTAGACTCGAACTCTTCTTCTCTAAGTCGCCGGGTTTTCTGGAACCCCTGCATTTAAAACAATGCACATACCGTCAGTGGTTCCATATCTACACACCAGAACTCTGGTAGATAATACCGCTGACTATGTTTTTACGACTAAAGAAAAATTCGTACCTCTTAGAGGACATTCAGACTTCCAGTGTCCAGACTTGTTGCATCGGAAGCACTTGCCCCTTGGCTTACTAGCCCCCACTCGTGGTCCATTCCTCTTGGCACCACTGGGTTTCATGGCTTGCTTCCTTTTCTTGCCCCTACCTCCAGCAGCTTTCAAGCTTTTGGACTTGGTAGCCACAAGCGCTTGAGACTTGCCCTTCTTGTAGATCCCCTCTGCCGCCTTTAGTTCAGTCAGGAGTTGCGCAAGAGTATAAGATAGTTTACCCATATTATAGCTCATACAAAATTGCTCAAACTTAGGGGTCAGAGACTGGAGTATGATGTCGACTTGCGTCTCATCATCAATAGAAGCTCCTAGGACCTCAAGTTCATTCAACAAACTCATCATCTTGAGAACGTGCTCCCCAACGGGCGTTCCTTCAGACTGAGTAGTCGACATGAGGACTCTCATGGCTTCTTGCCTCGCCGCACGATCCTGCTCCCCAAACATCTCCTTGAGGTTAGACATCATATCCCGGGCAGTGTCCATCGGCTCATGTTGGGTTTGGAGTACATTTGACATGGAAGCCAAAATATAGCACCTAGCCATCTCATCAGCCTTTTTCCACTTCCGATATGCTGCCTTTTCCTCATCAGTCGAGGCATCCGTGGGCTCAGCAGGGCATTTATCAGAGAGTACAAACTTGTACTCTTCAGCAGTCAGGACAATGTCCAAATTTCTCTTCCAATCAATGTAATTGGGACCAGTGAGTTTATGTTCCTTGAGTATCACAGAAAGTGGATTCATAGCTATTCTCTAAACCTATAAGCACATGTAAACAAACAATCAATTTAATGTCCGATATTATCTCCCTCAAATAATATCATTAAATTACTAATTGCGTCTAAAATCCTATCAGGTAAGGCAAGCCACGTGGTGTGGACGTTTACCCACCCAAATGATTTAGCAATTAGATTTTCTTTGGTCATACATCGATTATAGCGTGACTTCGTGGTGAAGAATACTATAACGCGTATCTAAGTGTAAACCATCGCTCAGCACTAAAGTACATCGCTTGGAATTTCTACGTCACCGCAAACCACGTGGTGTGGACGTTTACGACAATTTCACAACTCTTCACAATCACTTATAACTGTCTACATCAATTAATCCAAAATCCGTTAGCACAGCAAGTCACGTGGTGTGGACGTTTACTACACCAAGAGACTTTTATAATTGACTCCCAATTACAAGATCCATTCGATTTCGTAGATCAAGACTCGGAGAATCATAAGTGAAACTCGAAGTTTCTAACCAGTGATTCACCATGCGAACGACCCTATCTCTCATAAATGAGGGAGCCGAGCAGACAATCGATCCATCTATCAAAGAATGGTACGAAGGTCTCTAATTTGTGTCATCCACATGACCAAGTGGCTTTGGCTTCATTCCACTCCCCGGGGTGAGAATGAGTCGACTTGAAGTCAGTTTCAGAAAGACAAATTAGGCATTGTTTGATAAACTTGATCAATGTTTCTTGTAAAAGGAATTACAAGAATTCTCCTCCAATGACTCGTCTATACGAACTTCGAAAGTCCATAAGAGTCACCAAGAGAACAGCAATGGAGACCATGGGAATGTTTCCATCCCCTCTCCCACTTAGCTTTTTACAATAAAGGGATACGCTATCTAGTGCATAAAATAAACACATATAGCATGCATATAAGCAATAAAGCACATAGATCACATAGTCAAAATAATGCTAGAAAATTATTTTCCCGACTATCATGGCTTTATTCCATCTTCATATGCATCTTCTAGTCTTCAGTCTTCGTTTCTTGAATGCTCCATGTGACGAGAATATTAATCTCCAATATTTAAATCTATTTATTTTCAATTAATCCAAAAGTTACTTAATTCGAAAATTAAGTCAATTGAATATATCAAAAATAAAATTAAATATTATTAATATTTTTTATTTATTTATTTTCCTATCTAATTCTATTAAATCTCTAGAATAATCTATCCAAGTAAAACTTGGAATATTCTAGAAGATATCCATAATAGAATAAGGAAATAAAATAAATTAGGACCCTTCTACTTTCCATTATTAATTAATTTCCATCTAATGAAAATTCCCAAGAATAAGAATAATCAAATAGGAAATAAATTAATACTAAATCAATTAGATTCCTAATCCATGAATATCTCCATAAAGGAAATAAATCAAATAGAAATAAAATTAATTCCAATTAATTCTTTTCCTAATCCATGAGAGTTTCCAAAATTCTTGACTGCCCCAGTATGCCCAGGGAATCTTCTCAGTTGCTTCACAATGCTTGGGTATGGAAACTTTGATATCATTTCTTCCGTTTTCGGGTTAAGCTTCCTTTCGGGGTCTTGTATAGGTACAACCTCTTCCTCAAACAAGATGTGACGCCTGCATATGGTCGGGCTAATACTTCTTATGACCGCCACTGGCAATCCTATGCCCTTCTTGTTTTTCACACGCATTTCCGCGAGCTTTTCTTCCTTTGGGCACGTCACAAATGCATCGACGCTTACGGGCAAAGTGCCAGTTTGCCCCAGAAACATGTCCTTCAAATGCTCGGGAGGCATATTGGGTTCCACCATTGTTGGTTTATCAGGAGGGGGTGTCATGAAAATCTCCTCTGGTGTTGACAGTTTGCCCAAACCGTCAGTGTAATTTTCCATCGACCCAAACTCTTCGGTTGTCCATTGTACCTCCTCTGTTTGAGCTTTGATTTTATCATTCATCATTCCTTGCTGGACGACAATGTCAGTTTGGTTATACACCCCACTTCGGATAGGTATTTCCTCAACGCTCTTCTTGATTTGGTCAATGTAGTGGACTTGTTCAATGTGTACGGAGTGCTTGGGCTTGTATAGGTCAAAGGTGACCGTCTCTTCCTCAAATTTACATGTCAGCATCCCAGTTTGCCAATCAACATCAGTTTTCGTCGATTTCAAGAACGGTTTGCCCAGAATCATCACTGGCTCTTTATTCAATTTGCCCATATCCATTACATAGAAATCGGCAGGGAAAATGAAGTCCTCCACCTTGACCAAAATGTCTTCCAGTAAGCCCTCGGGGTAGACGTTTGATTCATCGGCTAGCTGAATCACAACCCTTGTGGATTTCAGTTGTCGTATGCCCAAATCCTCATACATCGTCTTGTAGATGAAGGCCGGAGTGACCTGCTGGGATTCGATGTCTCGGGCTATCAAAAAATTGCGGAACTGATAACCCGACCGAAAACCCTAGATCTCCGGAAGACCCGAACGCGAACCACCTCACGAGCCGGGGCCCGACCGAACGCCCAGCGAGGCCTGAAGGCCGCGTGCGCCAGCCGAGCCCCCGCGAGGGGCTCGCGATCGTCCTCGGACGATCGTTGGGGATGCACGAGGCATCCCCGGGGCTGCTCGTAGCAGCCCCGCAGCGAGTCGGGTGACTCGCTGCCCGCGAGGGCATCGCCCTCGCATGACCCGCTGCGGGCGAACCCGTAGCTCATGCGAGGCGACTACGGGTGACCCCGCAGCAGCCCGCGATCGATCCTCGCGATCGATCGCACCCCTCGGCTCCAGCCGAGGGTTCCCGCGGCACGCGCCTCCGACGACGGCAGCTGGGGTCCGCCACGGCACCAGCCCGTGGCACCCCGGCAATCGACCGAAGTCGATCGCATGCCCCGGCGTCCAGCCGGGGCTCGCCCTTCGTCGCGCGTTGCGGCGGTCCGAACCCTAGGGTTCGACCGCCTCCTTCGATCCTCGCCGGGGATCTCGAATCCCCGTCCCCGAGGTTCGTCGTTTTCCCGGATCGTGCGTTCATGTATATATTACAATTAATACGCACAAATAATCATGGAGGGGGTTTATGATTATTACCTCGATTCGTTGTACGGAGAAACGAAATCAAACGACCTTGCGATCTTCCTACGTATTCCTCGCACCTCGTTCGAACGTCGTGTGGGCGACGATCTATCGAACTCCTATGGATCTCCTTCACTCTCCAAGACTTTATGATTGGCGTAGGTTAAATTGTGTTATGAAAAGTGAAGACCATGTAGTGCTTATATAGGCTACGTAGGGGATCAAAAGGAGATGAAATATTGGGCTTCTAATATTGAAGATTAAATTGGGTCCAACCCAAATCCATTAATCCTTATCAATATTAATTTTATTTATTTTCCACTATATAAATAAAATTGCACTCCCAATATTTATTCATATTATATCAAATAATATTTCTCCGGTTAGTATTATTTATTCCGTGTATTTAAGATTTGAATATCCATGAATAAATTTATTTATTGCTCAATAAATAATATTCATCTATTATATCCGAGACTAGTACCGTTCAACCTTTATTATTGTGTGGAACGAATCCACTCATGAGGTTTACACAATAATTCCTTATGAACTCATCTCGGGGATATTATCAACCCTTCCGGGATACACTTTCCCGTCAAGTATTCACGGCATGTCATATATAAAATATAGCGACCCAATTTTACCGGTAATTAACCCAATAATTAAATCGGTTAATTCCTTTGGAAAATCAAAGTCTCTAATATTAAATATACACATCCGCAATAATATCAGGGATTAAGAATAAAATACTCTGAGATTTAAATTGATTATCCAAGGCAATCCTAATCAATAAATCTCAAGCGATCCGCCCAATACACCAAGTGTACAAGTGTGATAAAATAATTAAGATAAATTATTTTCTCTCTCACACAACGACTATACCGATGGATTGGTCCGTGTCCATCTAGGTCGTGAGCAACCGTTCGATTAAATACGAGTAACCGATAGTATGATCTTCTGTGTGCCCATGCACACCATACTAACTACAACGTATAAAATCCAGGACTATATTTTGCATAATTAATTAATAATAATTAAATGCAAATAATTGTTTATTAATTAAATAGGTAAAATGCTATGACCGGGAGTTTACCGATACTTAAATCTAGACATTAAGTACACAACTCCAACATGACCAAGCTTAATGAAGATGAAGCGGTGAAGGAAGTAACCGTGGGAAAAACTAGGCTCTCGGATGAAGAGTCTACACGACTAGACCATGTGCGGCTTTGGCATGTGAGGAAAGTCGATTTGAAGGATCGAGTGTTTCTCGATCTATGAAGTGTTTCTAAACCTTGTGAGTCATGTGCGCTTGGAAAGCGATCGAGAGGGTATATCTCGAATTTGGCTCACAATTCGAAGAAGACACTCGGGTATGTACGTTCCGAGTTATGGGGACCTTTAAAGGTCTAAACTTCTAGGAACTAGGCCCGTTGGGGCATTTGGAGGAAGACGAGGGACGAGACTATGGAGTGCGATGTGATTTCGCATGGGCGATGTAATTTCGCTTTATGGTTTTGATGTGCGATGAGATTTCGCATGCGCGATGGGATTTCGCGATTTGGTATGTGATGTGATTTCACATGTGCGATGGGATTTCGCGGTTTCTCGTCAAGGTGGAGATTGTTAAAATATGACTCGAATTCGTAGGAATTTTATTTCCTTATTTAGGAAAATTAGAATTATATTGAATATAATATAATTCTATTCTTTATGGATTTAGGAGTCATATATTAGGAAAAATGTTTATTCCTATTCCTATTGGTTACCTAATTTATGGGTTTTCTACACCTATAAATAGGGATCTCCATAGACACAATTATTTGTGTAGAACACGAGTTAATACCATCATAGAGAGATATAATATTGTTGAAAAAAATAGAGCTCGTAAAGAGCTTCGAATCGATATCTCATTTACTCGAATCGGAGTTGAAATGAATGAGAAATTAATTGTTGAATATAATCAAAATTATTGGGAAAAAGAAAGGAAATTAACAAAGTGGGTTGTTATCCCACATTGGAAAACTATGCAAAAACAAGTGGGCATATATAGTGCTTGCACTTTAGTGGCTTATGAATGACTTGCTATAGTATTGCTCCGCCTCCTACGTGCGCGCAGGGGGGGGTGCAAACCAAGTCCGAAATAGCCTACGAACCCCCGGACTTGTGTTCGAGCGCGACCTGCGTACACGAATGTCGGTTCGATTTATGGGCAGTCGAGCGAGCCACATTTTGCAATTTTTTTTCTTTTCGATTCTTAACTTTGTAACGGTTAAGTTGACTGATTTTATTTATTTATTAAGTAAATAAAATAAAATCATTTTATTGATTATATATTTTGAAATTCAAAATGACAATTAAGGTGGCCTTAATGCTGAGACATTATTGCATGGCCGTTACGTGTTGACTGTCCAGGTTCATTGCATGAATCGATCAAAGTCCCTTGCTCAGCCTATAAATACGAGATCGTATTTGTGAAATTGTACAGCATAACCACTCCAGCAATCTGCTACTTCCCTTATCATTTTCTCCTTATTATCCTTGGCCCTCCGGTGAAACTTTCAGGCAACTCTTGCTTCGACGTGCAACGTAGTTGCTTGAGACATTGTATCCTGGGAAACAAACGATCGGTAGAGGTCGAATTTTGTTTTAAGGAGATTGTGTCTAACACAAGCCTCGTCTTTTTCTGTCCTTTGCCATCTCTGTAAAACCGATCCCTACAGTCTTAAAACAATATTCTCTACGAGATGGCTGCTTCTGACTCTCCCATCATCACCGAGAAAGCAACTGACTCCACTGCTCAGAAGGAGACGATCCCTATCACTCCTACCCCTACTATGACTGTGCCTCCTTCGGGACCTGGTGGTGGTGCGCCACACCAGATGGCTTTTCCGGTCGTGAATCATCACGATAAACCGGAGAAGTTCAACGGCTTGAATTTCAAGCGTTGGCAACAGAAGATGTTGTTCTATTTGACAACATTGAATTTGGCGAGGTTCTTGAAAGAAGATCCTCCTCCCCTACCGGAAGATCCGGACGTGCAAGCGGTGAGCGCGCTTGATGCATGGAAGCATTGCGACTTCTTGTGCAGAAACTATTTGATGAATAGTCTTACAGATGACTTGTACAATGTGTACATTGGAGTCAAATCTGCTAAAGAGTTGTGGGAGACTCTGGATAAGAAATACAAAACCGAGGATGCCGGTGCCAAGAAATTCATTGTTGGGAAATTTCTTGATTTTAAAATGGTTGATACTAAATCTGTGATGTCTCAGGTGCAGGAGTTTCAAGTCATTATTCATGACATTCATGCCGAGGGGATGGTGATCAGCGAGACTTTTCAAGTGGCTGCTATCATCGAGAAACTTCCCCCCGGGTGGCAAGACTTCAAGAACTATCTGAAGCACAAACGAAAGGAGATGAACGTAGAAGAGCTGATTGTTCGCCTTCGCATCGAAGAGGACAACAAGAAGAATTCTCGTCTCTATGGCCATGAACCCAAGGCAAATGTAGTCGAGGCCAGCTCCAAGCCTACCTACAAAGACAAAGGCAAAATGAAAGTTGACCAGATGCTTGCTCCGAAAAAGGGAGAATTCAAAAAGAAGTTTGCTGGAATTTGTCACAACTGTGACAAACCTGGTCATCGGGCTTCCGAGTGCAGGAAACCTAAAAGAAACAATGCACTTGTTATTGAAAATGATAATAATTTTGCTGCTGTTGTTTCAGAACTGAACATGGTGGGGTCTAACCCACGTGAGTGGTGGATCGACACAGGTGCTACCCGCCACATCTGCTCATCCAAGGAGCTGTTCCACACTCTTGATGAAAGTGCTACTGGGGAAAAGCTCTTTATGGGGAATTCAGCAACTTCTGATGTCAAAGGGAAAGGAAAAATAATGCTGAAGTTTACTTCTGGAAAAGAACTAACTCTGAATAATGTTTTGTATGTGCCTGAGATTCGTAAGAATTTAGTGTCTGGGTCTCTTCTGAATAAGCATGGTTTTCGTATTGTAATCGAGTCGGATAATGTTATAATATCCAAGGGTGGGGTGTATCTGGGCAAGGGGTATGAGAATGATGGGCTATTCAAGCTCAATGTAATGACTATCAACAAGAACATGAATAAGACTGCTTCTACTTCCGTTTACTTGCTTGAGTCATCGATAACTTGGCATGGCCGTTTAGGACATGTAAACTTTAATTCATTAAGAAAATTAATGAACTTAAAAAGCATACCCACACTCCAAATTGATACAAATCACAAATGCGAAATTTGTGTAGAAGCGAAAATGACTCGATCATCTTTTCGAACTATTGAAAGAAATAGTGAACCCCTCGATTTAATTCACACGGACGTGTGTGATCTAAAAACCGTGCAAACACGTGGTGGAAATAAATATTTTATCACGTTTATTGACGATAGCACAAAATATTGTTATGTATATCTCCTAAAAAGTAAAGACGAAGCTTTCGAAAAGTTTGTACTTTACAAGACAGAAGTTGAAAATCAACTTAATCGAAAAATTAAACGATTAAGAAGTGATCGAGGAGGTGAATATGAGTTTCCGTTTGCTGATTTTTGTGAAAAACATGGAATCATGCATGAAACTACTGCACCTTATTCCCCTCAACAAAACGGTGTTGCCGAACGCAAAAATCGAACATTGAAAGAAATGTTAAATGCGATGTTGCTTGATTCTGGACTACCTCCGAACATGTGGGGAGAAGCGTTGTTAACCGCAAACTACCTTTTAAATAAGGTGCCACGAAAGAAAATCGACAAAACTCCATATGAATTATGGTTTGGTCGAGCTCCGTCGTATAAATACTTGAAAGTATGGGGGTGTTTAGCAAAAGTGGCAATTCCACTACCGAAAAAGGTTAAAATAGGACCTAAAACTGTTGATTGTGTATTTATCGGATATGCACATAATAGTAGTGCCTATCGATTTCTTGTGTACGAATCAAAAATCGACGATATACACAAAAATACTATTATGGAATCAAGAAATGCTCAATTTTTTGAAAATATATTTCCATGGAAGACATGCACTGATAATAGCAATGAAGCTAGTTCCTCGCGCATGCATGCAAACCCAACAATTACAGAAATTGTTGATGACATAAATGTTGAACAAAGACGAAGTAAACGACCTCGTATAGAAAAATCGTTCGGTCCTGATTTTTTAACCTACATGCTCGAGAGTGAACCTCAAAGCTTTAAAGAAGCTGTAAACTCGTCTGATGGCCCTCAATGGAAAGAGGCCATTCAAAGTGAAATTAATTCTATTTTGCAAAATCATACTTGGGAATTAGCGGACCTTCCTCTGGGAAGTAAACCCCTAGGTTCTAAGTGGATTTTCAAAAAGAAAATGAAAGCCGACGGGACTATCGATAAATACAAGGCAAGACTTGTAATTAAAGGTTATAGACAAAAAGAAGGTCTTGACTATTTTGATACGTACTCTCCTGTGACTAGAATTACGTCAATTAGATTAATTATCGCCATAGCAGCGCTAAGAAATCTCGAAATACATCAAATGGATGTAAAAACAGCCTTCTTAAATGGTGATCTAGGTGAAGAAATATATATGGATCAACCAGAAGGATTTTCTGCTCCCGGGCAAGAAAATAAAGTGTGTAAATTGGTGAAATCCTTGTACGGATTAAAACAAGCACCAAAACAATGGCATGAAAAATTTGATTATGCTATGTTAGAATATGGCTTTCGGATAAATGAATGCGATAAATGCATTTATATAAAAAATACGGACGATGATTATTTAATCATGTGCCTATATGTTGACGACATACTTATCGTGGGAAGTAACGATAATATGGTCAAATCAGTGAAAAATATGTTAAATTCAAAATTTGACATGAAAGATATGGGCAATGCTGATGTTGTACTTGGAATTAAAATTCATAGAACAACAGACGGCTTTGCTTTGAGTCAATCTCATTATGTCGACAAAATCTTAGAGAAGTTTAGCAAAGATGATACGGGTCTTGCTAGAACTCCAATAGATACAAGTCAACACCTCGCTAAAAATAGAGGTGACGGAGTGAGTCAAGTAGAGTACTCAAGAGTGATCGGCAGTCTAATGTACTTAACGAGTTGTACAAGACCAGACATAGCCTATACAGTAAATAAGCTGAGCAGATACACTAGTAATCCAAGTGAAAGCCACTGGAAAGCTATTGTACGGTTACTTAGATATTTACGATATTCTCGAGATTATGGGTTGCATTATACTCGATATCCAGCTGTTATTGAAGGTTACACTGACGCAAATTGGATTTCTGACATAAAAGACTCCAAGTCCACAAGTGGATATGTATTCACTCTCGGTGGAGCTGCTATTTCTTGGAAATCGTCTAAGCAAACAGTAATTGCTAGATCCACAATGGAATCAGAGTTTATAGCTCTAGATAAATGTGGCGAAGAGGCCGAGTGGCTCAGGAATTTCCTAGAAGATATTCCAAAGTGGACGAAACCTGTGCCTCCAATTCGTATACATTGTGATAGTCAATCTGCAATTGGACGAGCACAAAGTAATATGTACAATGGTAAGTCTAGACATATACGTCGCAGACATAATACCATTCGACAACTACTTTCGACTGGAGTTATCTCAATAGACTACGTAAGATCTAAAGATAATATCGCAGATCCATTAACCAAAGGGTTAAATCGAGAGTTAGTAATGTCGTCATCTACAGGAATGGGACTAAAAGCCTTAAAGAAAGAGAGTTGAGACGATGGAAAACCTTACCTATATGACTGGAGATCCCAAGAACTAGGTTCAAAAGGACAACCTAACCGTCTACACTTCGTTATCACTGTCCTGGGGGGGAATTTGATTTCCACCAAAAGTCCATTGCCTAAAAGATGCTACAGTGATTGAGTGTGAGGATTAGCAAATGGCTATTAATGATTCAAAAGAGATATTATGAATACTCTTGAAAGAAATCACCTATGTAAGAGAGAAGTGGGGCCGCTTCGAAGAGAATACAGTAAGGCATATTCTTAAACACTCTTACAGAACCAGGCTGATGTTCAGGGCCAAAATGAACATAATCATGAGAACTGAGAGTTGTTAGAAAGAACGTGAGTGGAGTATATTACCGTTTACACAAATGGTGAATAGTTCAAAGACATCGTGTCTACTATTTAATCAGTAAAGCTAGTATGCTTTCACAAGGGAAGGTTCAAAGGGTAACACCTATCTATCCTATGCACGTTTCTAACGTTGATTGTTTCACCAAACTACTTTTGGTATCTGTATAATTTTCATTCATGGGGGGGACTGTTGGAAAAAATAGAGCTCGTAAAGAGCTTCGAATCGATATCTCATTTACTCGAATCGGAGTTGAAATGAATGAGAAATTAATTGTTGAATATAATCAAAATTATTGGGAAAAAGAAAGGAAATTAACAAAGTGGGTTGTTATCCCACATTGGAAAACTATGCAAAAACAAGTGGGCATATATAGTGCTTGCACTTTAGTGGCTTATGAATGACTTGCTATAGTATTGCTCCGCCTCCTACGTGCGCGCAGGGGGGGGTGCAAACCAAGTCCGAAATAGCCTACGAACCCCCGGACTTGTGTGCGAGCGCGACCTGCGTACACGAATGTCGGTTCGATTTATGGGCAGTCGAGCGAGCCACATTTTGCAATTTTTTTCTTTTCGATTCTTAACTTTGTAACGGTTAAGTTGACTGATTTTATTTATTTATTAAGTAAATAAAATAAAATCATTTTATTGATTATATATTTTGAAATTCAAAATGACAATTAAGGTGGCCTTAATGCTGAGACATTATTGCATGGCCGTTACGTGTTGACTGTCCAGGTTCATTGCATGAATCGATCAAAGTCCCTTGCTCAGCCTATAAATACGAGATCGTATTTGTGAAATTGTACAGCATAACCACTCCAGCAATCTGCTACTTCCCTTCTCATTTTCTCCTTATTATCCTTGGCCCTCCGGTGAAACTTTCAGGCAACTCTTGCTTCGACGTGCAACGTAGTTGCTTGAGACGTTGTATCCTGGGAAACAAACGATCGGTAGAGGTCGAATTTTGTTTTAAGGAGATTGTGTCTAACACAAGCCTCGTCTTTTTCTGTCTTTTGCCATCTCTGTAAAACCGATCCCTACAAATATTATGTGAGATTAGAGGGTTTTAGAGTGGATATCAATCCTTGTAATCGTCGGCAATATTATAGTGAAAGTTCTCGTCGTTCCTCCCGTGGTTTTTCTCGATTTGGGTTTCCACGTAAATTCCTTGTCTTCTTTACTTGTCTCCTTCTTCTTTATTTATTGTTGAGTTAATTTCGAGGTTCCGCATTATTATTTGTACTATACATCGTCGATCTACAACAAGTAGTATCTAGTGGCACCGGTCTTGATCGTGTGGCGTTTAGAGCTTTGTCCCGTAACAAGTGGTATTAGAACCAGGTTACTATCCCAAAAGCTAACAAAGAAGATAGCTAGAAAATATGTCAAGAGCAATTGTTGAAATATGTTGTTCTAATATAGGGGAGAGTTGGAGAAGGTTCAACCCGTACTCCGTGCAAAATACAAAATACACTCTACTCTACGGCAACACTCATTCTATCGAGCATTTAGAGGCTACTTGATAATTAAATTATTGATTGTTTTAATTTTACAAGATTTATTTTTAAATAATTAATGTGTGTTTAATTATGCATTTACTATTAAGTCCAAATCCAAATCCGATAATCTGAATGCGCTGAAAGCAATAGTGAAACTCCAAATCCGAGAAGTCTCGCTTCTCCCACGACCACGACGGGAGGTGCATTTACGAAATTGTCTTGCACTATTTGTCAGAGTGGACTACCCATGTATATTGTTAAAATTAATAATGCAATTAATCTACTCAATTTTTAGAAGCTTCCACAAAATTTCACTTAATTCTACAAAGTGAGATTAATTAAATATTCAACTAGATACTTATACCTCCCTCAGTATCTCAAGTATGTCAGTGGACTAAGTAATATTAGTATCTAAATTATTCATTAGCTATTGTGATTAGTATAAATAGGAGGTTTGATGTGACTTTTTTGACATCCGAAAAAACGCAAAATACTCTAATAAAATTATTGTTTTTTAAATCTATTTCTTTCTAATTATTTTGGAGATACATACTCCAATTAAAATATAATCTATACATACAAATCATCCCCATTCACAATATATTATTATTCCTATTATTTTCTAACAAGTGCATCATTGTATCATAGCCACGTTCGATCATCCAAAGCGATATGACGTCATTTAACATATGGAGAAAATTACAATTTTTGGTGTGTCCGTATGAAAACTTTTATTAACTTGACAGTCTTTCCTTCATTTCCCGATATAAGACTTGATTTTAATCAACATACCTCCCATCAAAACGAGGACTACACATAGTTAATTATCCTCCATTTCTCGATAAGATTCGTTTATCTTGCACCACTGTTATCACTCAACAAGACTCGCTGCTTGAAAAATAATTTTCCAAGAAGACTTTCGACACAAGGCACTCACAAATTACAATCGAGGTCACAATGAGGGCGTCCATCCACATCGAACCCGGACGAACTAGGGTCTTATACCAATGTTGGGTCTGTCCGCCACCACCGCTACATCGCATTAATATAATATTTTTCGCTTCGGGCAAAACCCTCACCGTTTTGCTTTGGGACTCCTTCCCAAAAGGCCTCATACTAATGGAGTGGTGAGTCTCTTTATTAACTTGACAGATTTTTCTTCATTTTCCGATGTGTACTTGGTTTGTAATCAATAGCTTACACCTTGTTGGTTCTAGCTAGAGTTACTACAATAAGTGAGGGATACATAAATTTCAGTCAGGGAGCCCATTTTTAGTATTTTTCCGTCTCAATTTAATATAAACAATACCATGTGCACTTTTCAAAAAATATAATTAACTTTAATTTTTTACGTTAAAAATACAATTTTATTTACATTTTATTGACATAGGTTTAAATTTTTAATCACAATTACTTATTCCCTCCAGACCACTAAACATGCAACACTTTTTTTAGCTCGAAGATTAAGAAAATTGTTTTTTTTTTTTTTTTTAACCAAAAAGTAAAGGTTTAATGTATTTTTAAATTTGAAAGTAAATTAGTTGTGAGTGTAGTTTAAAAAGTAAGTGAATAAAATATGAATTTAAAATGAAAAAATATGAATATTTTTTTTTAGGGTATATCAACAATTATGGGATACCTAAAAAAAATGATTGCAACAATAAGAGGGATGGAGTAAGTTTTTAACCTTAAAATTCATTTTAGGTCTTTTCTTTTGGTAAAATAAAAAATAAAAAATAATAATTTAATCTCTATAACTATAAAAGTGTGCTTATTAAATTAGAACGAAACTAATAATTTTTGATGGGAAAATCTAATTATAATTTTTTTTAATTTATTATTGTATATAATATTGAAAGTTGGATAGTTAATCTTAAATATTAGAAATTTTACACTTTATAAAATTATAGTAAAAAAATTTATAACGTTTGTTTGAATATTTCTAACATAAATATCATTATTAATCATTTAGTAAAACAAAAAAATAAAGCTAAACTAATATATATACACTAGAAATTTCACCGTCTAAGACGGCCCAGTTCATTTTATATAGGGTTTATTGTCTGTTACACCATAAAAATTCAACACCGACACGTGTTCAGACGATCGGAGCCACGTCATCAAAGAGGTGGTTAAACGGCGGACCAAAGTCAGAATTAAAGTCAAGTATGAAGAAGGTACCTGGCGAGCTCAACAGTAGCCCCAGGAAGACAGCCCCGTGCCAGATTGGGCGATCAGTCAGTTAAGGCTCCAGGCAAGAGGCGGTGCGCCTCTGGTGACGTGCAGCAAGTGGAAGACAAACTTAGTGGGTATTTAATGTAATGACTTAAAAGTCTTCATTAGTGGGATTAGATATGATAGGAGGCTAATAGGTGGCATTAGAAGAGCTTGCATGCTCATGCAAACTCTTAGTATAAAAGAGAGATGTAAGAGAGGAGGAAAGGGCTTCACTTTTTTGGTAATTTCCAAATACTATTAAGTAAAGGAAATAAAAATGAAGAACACTATGATAATCATCCCCATTTCCAGATTTCCGGCAACATACATTATCCGATCTATAACTTGTCCATTCAAATAAATATCTTGTTGGTACCCTTCTTTAATCACCCTCCCCCCCCCCCCCCCCCTTCCAGTAATAAAATAATTTAGAGAAAAAGGGTCCGAAGATTGTCTAAAGTGATTTTTCTCAAAGACAATTTGTTTATGAAGCCTTTAACAAAGTCAAACCCTATTTTCTAATTATTTTGTTTTTTTAAATTCAAATAAAAATGAAATGTCTATATTGCCCTTATCACATTTAAGCAAGTAAAATAATTTCCATGGGTTTCTAAGGATTCAAACCCAAGACCGTCCAACTTTAACCTAGAAAATGAGATTGTTTTCCCGTTGAAACAAGTGAACTAGATTGAATATTTTATCAAACTTTAAATATATATATACTAACGAATAATTTCATTAAAAATTTTATATATTAATCTAACTTATGGTCTATAGATAAATTTCATGAAATTTTGATGGTCTCAAAATCGTTTTATCGCGGATGTAAAATACTTTTGATGGCTTTTTTATTTTTAGTTTGATAAAATAACATTTTAATTACTAATATAAAGTTAATTTCATGAAATTTAATTACTAATATAAAGTTAATTTCAAGAAATAACATTTTAATTACTAATATAAACTTAATTTCATGAAATAACGTTTTAATTACTAATATAAAGTAAATTTCATGAAATAAAATTTTAATTACTAATATAAATTTAATTTAATGAAATTTAATTATTAATATAAAGTTAATTTCATTAAATAAAATTTTAATTACTAATATAAAATTGATTTAATGAAATTTAATTACTAATATAAAGTTAATTTTATTAAATTTAATTACTAATAAAAAGTTAATTTCATGAAATAACATTTTAATTATTAATATAAAGTTAATTTCATGAAATAACATTTTAATTACTAATATTAGGTCAATTTCATGAAATAAAATTTTAATTACTAATATAAAACTAATATAATGAAATTTAATTACTAATATAAAGTTAATTTCACGAAATATAACATTTTAATTACTAATATAAAGTTAATTTCATGAAATTTAATCACTAATATAAATTTAATTTCATTAAATTTAATTACTAATATAAAGTTAATTTCATGAAATAATATTTTAATTATTAATATAAAGTTAATTTCATGAAATAACATTTTAATTACTAATATAAAGTTAATTTCATAAAATAACATTTTAATTACTAATATAAAGCTAATATAATGAAATTTAATTACTAATATTGAAATTACGTCTTCGACGTAGTATACCAATTTTTCGTGAAATTGGCTAAGTGAAAATACTTGACGTGTCAAACTCAGCACAATGCAACTCAGTGCAATTCGACTCAGCTCAATGCGCTCAGGCGCTCAGACGACTCAGCTCAGTTGCAACTCAGGCGTGCACACGACTCAGCTGATGCAGCGCAGACACTCACAGCGCAATGCGCTCAGGCGCACACACGACTCAGCTCAATGCGCTCGGGCGCTCAGATACAATGCAACTCAGACGCTCAGCGTAATGCAACTCAGACGCTCAGACGCAATGCAACTCAGACGCTCAGGCACTCACACAGTTCAGCTCAGTTGCAAACTTGAAGTAATGTAAACCAAGAGAGTTTGACACAAGTGTTTATGTAATTGATTTCATTTCATTGAAAATAAAACGAAACCTATTACAAGTAGAGAACGGTAGGCAAATGAATACTAGAGGCAGTCCAAGTGACGCAGCACTCCCACACTCTAGAATCCCAACACTTAAACGCTTAGAGCTAAGTCACATAACCCTAGTATGTTGCGTCAAGCGAACATCACTACAACGAAAACTCAAACACGGTGCGCACAACACGACACCTGAATTCTCCGACTAAAACAAACTAAGCAAGGAACAATTCGGAAAGTGTGTCGGGAGAAGTGATTTTCCAAATCGGGGTCATGGGTATTTATAGGCGTCTTGCACGTGTAAACACCGGAGTTCGCACGTGTAAACGCCGGGCTGACGTCACACGGAAATTCTTGACGTCACACTTCCGGAATCTTTGAATCTTCGAATCTTCGAATTTTGAATCTTGAATCTTCAACTGTTGATTCTTGAATTCTTCAACTCTTGATTCTTGAATTCTTCAACAGTTGATTCTTGAATTCTTCAACTGTTGATTCTTGAATTCTTCAACTGTTGATTCTTGAATTCTTCAACTCTTGATTCTTGAATTCTTCAATTGTTGATTCTTGAATTCTTCAACTCTTGATTCTTGAATTCTTCAACTGTTGATTCTTGAATTCTTCAAAGTGTTGAAGTTGGGCGCTTCTACATCTTCATTGCATGGAAGAAATGTTGACGCCGCACTTTTAGAACCTTGCACGCCTGAATTTCGGATGGACATCTCAACATGCGTCGCACAAGAGAGTGCAGCGCAACGCATGCGCTCGTCTCCCGGTATGTAGCGCATTTATGCGCTCGGCAACGCCTCGGAGCGCAAATGCGCTCAGCGCTCTTCACTGGTGCGCTCATGCGCTCGGCGCTCCATGCGTTCGGGCGCTCATGCGCGCTCATCTCTGGTGCGTTCATGCGCTCGTCGCTTCATGCGTTTAGCCGTGCGCTCAAATTAACCTGTTTTACCTGCAACACAACAGGTAACAAACATACAAACGAGTCGACGCCAAAACATACATTAACAATCTCCCCCTTTTTGACACAACTCGTGAAACAGTTGAGTTTAGAAAACACTCCCCCTCAACCGAACAATCATGAATCAAAAAAATATGCTAAGTAAGAAAACAAACTTAACCAAAAAAAAAAAACTTGAATCCAATCAACAACATAAAAGCAAGGAAAAGGTTCAAGATTCAAAAACCCACAAGCATAGAAAAGTTCAGAGTTAAATAGAACCGAAGTTCAAAAAACACGCATGCATGAGATAGGAGTTTGATGCATGCAATACTACAAACCAAGTTTTAGGAAAATTCAATCATCATAAAAAGATAGAAAGTTAATGGGGACGCTTCTCGTGCGTCTTTGTCATCAGTTGCATCTTCAACTTCAACAACATCTTCATCATCTTCATCAATCAATCCGTGAGTGATTGGCTCAGTGAACTCTTCGTCATCGTCTGATTGTTTACCACCATCTTCTTCTTCATCATCACTTTCAACCACAATGTCCTTCCCTTTATCCAATCTCTTCTGCGCTTCAATCGCGCTCTTCGTCGTTTGGAGAGTTGGAGTTTTTCCGACACCAGATGAAAGTGGCGAGTGCAGCGCTTGAGCGTCGCTTTCCAGACCTCCAGACACAAGAGGATTTCCAATATTTGGAATGTTAGATTGTGAATCGCCTGCTTCAGCATCTGAGAATCCTGGAACAGGAATCTCAACAGTAAGTGATTCTTCGTTGCTTTTGGCATGGACGCCTGAGCAACATCTGTTGTCGGCACGGACGTTTGAACATCTTTCTCCACTCCAGTTTCTTCCAGCACAACTGTCAACCCAATTTCGTGCATGATGTCTTTCATCAGACTGTAGAGATAGGTATTGTGCAGCGGCTCTCTACTGGAACATCCAATTCCTCCCCCTTGACGCGCTTCCTAATGATAGCGATCCAGAGACGCAAAGAACTCATCTTCGGCTTCTAGAACCTCATTTTGGGTGCGAATGTTAGCTTCGCGCTTTCGAGCTAGGTTGTTCGATGTGGCGATGAGATCGTTCAACAGGCGAGACGGCACAATGGAGTAGTCTCCATCCATTGGATGTCTGGTGTAACGCGAACCTGGGGGAACCTGGGTTTCCACTTCAGGAATCTCAATTTTAGTACGTTTAGAGGGAGGAGAACCTGGCGCCTTAACACTTTTTCGTTTTGAGGGTTTGCGCTTCGACTCCGATGGGGATGGTGGTGGAGTTTTGGGTTCTGGCACACGGGCCTCATCAACAAATTTTTTCCATGGGAGGTCGTTGCGACGCTTCGATTGCTTCGATTGCTTCAAGTAGTTTTTGCCGATGCGAATTGAAGACGACTTGGTAATGGGATGTTCAACTGCAGTATCATCGGGGTTGATCTCAAACTCTTGTTTCAGCAACATGTGTAAAATAAGACACGGGAACGGAAGCATCATTTCCGAAGACAACTTGTCATTTGGCGTTCGCACAATCTCAGCCATCTCAATAAATTGCAGCATTCCGACGTCAATCTGCTGTTTTGTGCTGAGTCGAAACAGCACATGAAGAATGAGAGGGGTGATAGTTTTGTTGTTCGCATGCGGACACCAGTTCGATGCCACGATGCGTGTAAGTAGGCCAAACATAGTTGTGAGATTTTCAACTTTTGGAAGTTGAGTCTTCTTTTTCCCGTCAGTAAGAAATGTTCCAATCTTCAAATCTTGTTGGGCAACCTCGTCTATGGGTTGTGTCCAGTTGCACTTGATATGAGATCGTTTGAGAAATTCGTTGATCTCACGAGGTTGGAACTTATAAACCTTTCCCCGAAAAACAAAACGTCCAAACATCGGACTTTTCTTGTTGATGAAATCTTCGTCAATGCACGCATAGAAAACACGAGTGATATAGGCTGAGTAATGATAAGGAAACGCAGCAGCATGAAACA
Organism: Euphrasia confusa; assembly: GCA_954870475.1. NCBI lineage: Eukaryota > Viridiplantae > Streptophyta > Magnoliopsida > Lamiales > Orobanchaceae > Euphrasia > Euphrasia confusa. The sequence continues at coordinate 19,282,369 of OX940951.1, forward strand.
AAGACAACTTGCTCAGCATCTTTGTGATGCGAACGGTTTCAAACTGTCCTTTGCTGAAAGTTTTATCAGTGTGAATCTCTATGATTTTCATCTCATTGAAACGCTCCTCATGAGCCTTTTTGTAGAATTCAGATGAGTAGGGAGCAGGAATCTCATCTATCGACTCAACATATTTCACGCGCTGTTTGGGCGGCGCTTTGGACAGGTCAGATTGAGAGCCTGATGCATGCGTGGTTTTAGGCGGTGGCATGAGTGACGATTCAGCAGACGCCTTTGCAGCGATTTCTTTAAAAGAGAGCGGAGTTGAGACAGTAGATGCGATTTCCGCAATGGGTTCAAGCGTCTTTTGCGTCGATGGTGTAAAACCTTTGCACACCAACTCACCAGCATCTACTTTTTCTTGAATTGTTTTGGCCGAGAGAACACCCAAAGAAGTTCTGGTTTTCCCAGTCGGGATTTTGATAACATTGCGCCTACGCGACCCAAAGTCGGACGATTTTGGAGTACCCGACGATTTTTCAGATTCTTTGGTTTCCGAGCGCGCACCATCCTTTGATCCAGAAACAGTTTTAGCGACGCCGTGGGTGAAGGCAACAGACTCGTTGCTTGAGACGCCATAAGCTCCTTATGCGCTTTCAGTTCAGCGTACGCCTCATCCTTCACAGACGCAGGAGCGTTCTTGAGTCGTTGCGTCAAATATTCAAGCATCACAATGTTTGAGTCGTTAGCGGTTGAGAGAGACATTTTGCCTGAGTGGAAACACACAAACACAAGATCAAGTGTTAGAAAAGTTTTGAATTTGATTAACAAACACAAGATCGCGAGTAGAAAAATCCTAAGAGAGTCAAAGAAATGAAGAACAAACAAGAAATTTAACTTCGAAATAGCAAATCATAATCCATACTTAGTGAAATTTTCGAAGAAAATTTTGAGTGTTCTTGAGAGTTCTTGAGAGTTAGAGAGTATTAGGAAGCGTAAAAAAATATGAATGAAAATCGAGGGCTATTTATAGTTTCAAAAAACTAGAAGTTGAATGCGCAAAAAACGAGTGGGCTTTATACCAAAAATCGGCCCATTAGCATGAAAAACTAGGCCCGATTTCATTATAAAAAAAAAAACGTTAAGTATCAAAACCGAGCGTCAAAGACATGCGCATAGCGCGCGGGCGCATGAGCGCATGACGCAAGGACGCAAGGACGCGCGGGCGCATTAGCGCGTCAGTCCGCAGAGGCGTATCTGGGTGCAAAGTAACGCATGAGCGCATTGTTGTTTCAGCTCAGATGCGTTGTGTTGCAACGGTTCATTGCAGCGCATGAGCGCATACACTGTGACGCACGGCTTCATACACGGATGCTTCAAGATGAAATTCTTTGTTGAGATAGAAACTCCACATGATGCTGTTAGATCTGCAAAAATACAAGATCAAAAACCAACACATCCCGAGTAAGCACACCTCACGTTACCCACAATCAAAACATTCAAACACATTTTAATGGAGAGTTAGGAGGTGAAACGAGGCAGTAGAAGCAGAAATTTTCATTCCAAAAGACAATTCATGCATTGTTGCCCAACCAAAAACATTTGTCACACGAGGTGATAGAAACTTTGAGTTTTAATAAACATCTCTCATGAGAAAAACCGGTGTTACGGACCGAAGTATATAGAAGGAAATTTAACTTGTCCTTCGTCACAATCACAAGAACACATGTCGTGTTTCGTCGAAACATATATGATGAGTTAGCACCGCACAAGAGATTTTAATTCATGAATGCAAGGTGAACTTTCAAGGCACTCCACTTGGGACTAGCTTTCCTACATCAGAGGGGAGCCGGCGGACATTGTGACCCGGCGTCCTCCAGACGAGTATTTGCTTTAAATGAAATGCAACAGATGCTCATTACAGTAGTCAGAGGGGAGCAAGGATCATCCTGCATCTCCGAAGTGTGATGGTAGAGCATCTTAGATTAGAGCGTCCATGTGCTACCTTTCGAAGAGGGGAGCCGGCGGACAAAGTGACCCGGCGTCCTCCGTTACTTGGTATTATGGATCTATGCAAATGAAAGCTTATGGGAGTTTAATGCCAAGTTCACATGTTTGCATTCAGCGGAATAAATACACTTGGGTCTGAAGACTAAAGCGGCCTCGAATCCATGTTCAACTAATAAGACTAGTCCACGACGATTCAGCGTGCATATTCAGAAATAAAGAAAATAATCTTTCAGACTTCAAAAAATTTTGTGCCTCTTACATAGAGCACATGCAAAGAGAGTTTCTTAGTGTTTTAAATCTCTCAAAGTCTAGAGGTTTGGTAAAAATGTCAGCGAGTTGTTTTTCGGTTGAAATGTGCTGTAAACTAACAAGATCACGCTCAACCAAATCTCTGATGAAATGATGTCGAATGTCGATGTGTTTAGTTTGAGAGTGCTGAACAGGATTTTCGCTGATTTTGATTGCACTTTGATTGTCACAATACAGCACCAGCGGTTTACTCTCAACAAGATAGTCATCCAACATCTGCTTCAACCATAGCAATTGAGTGCAGCCGCTCCTAACTGCAACATAATCAGATTCATCAGTAAAATAGATCATGTTTCCAATCATGGAACTGAAAGGTGTTCGAACAACTCCTCGATTCTTAGTGAATTCTGACAATCGCTCAGTTGTTGCCATGTGGGTCGTTGTTGATTCAAATTCATGCTTGTCAAACTTATCTTCCATATTTTCCGCGACCTTCTGAGATACAAAGATAGGAGAACTTTCATAAGTACGAATCTCAAGAGTTAGCTTAGGAGAAGAAGTCTTCGAAGTAAACGCCAAGTATTTAGGCGAGTCAGATGTAGCTTCAGAGATTTTGGGCGTCAGAGCCTTAGGTAGTACTGCCTGCGCAAGAGAGTTCGTGAAGGAATCCAAAATTTCTCTTTCAGTTGAGTCCTCTGATTTTTGTTTGACATTTTGACAGTTTCCATAGACGTAGCAATTGTTCTTAGCACGAGGACACTTCAAAATGCACTTCCCTTCACTATCAAAGACTTTGCAAGAGACTTTGTCAAAACTGACATTCAGTTGGTCATCACAAAGTTGGCTTATACTTATCAGGTTTGCCACAAGTCTTTCAACATGGACTACATTCTTGATTGGTGGCAATCCTTTGAGATGAAGAGTTCCTTTGCCCAACACGATACCTTTTGCTCCCCCTCCAAACATGATGGGGGCGTCAGTCACAGGTTCGTAGTTTTTCAGAAATTTCTTTGTTCCAGTCATGTGTCGTGAACAACCGCTGTCAAAATACCAGATCCCTTTGGAGCTAGTTTCGGAGGCATTGAGTGCAACATTGCAGAAAATCCGTTGTCTCGGTAACCAAATTTTTCTTGGAGTGGAGTTGGAAGTAACTTCACTCTTTTTCACTTTTGGCACCCATTTCTTCTTGATTTCAATTTTCTGAGGATTGCTCTCAATCTTGGGTTTCCAGATTTTTCGATCTTTCAAAGGAAGAGAATTTTTCTTCTTGAGTTTCTTAGCCGATCCATTCTTATTTTTCTTAGTCCCCAAGCCACGATTCACATCATCTTTCATTTTGTAACAATACGGCCTGATGTGTCCAAGTTTGTTGCAATAGTGGCAAACATACTTTTTTGTGTGCTTTACTACCTTCCGTTTGATGTTTTCAACATTCGTAGTAAGAGAAAAAAGCATTTTGAGTTTCGAATTTGTAGATGAAGACTCCGTCAAATTTTTCATCGAAGCATCTTCATGAGACGGATGTTGATGTCGGAATCTCTTGGAATATACGTTCCTTTTCTCAATCACTCTCCCTTGGTTCACATCATATTTCAACTTGTAACAGTAAGGCTTGATGTGTCCAGGTTTGCTGCAGTAGTGACATACAAACTTCTTCTTTAGCTTAGCTTCCTTTAGCTTTGACTTTTCAATCGTAGTAGAAGAAGAAGTAGAAATTTCTTTCAGAGAATCATTCGGAGCCAATTTCTTTAGCTTATTCATAAAGACATTCTCATAAGATAGAGTGTTTCTAGGTTTCTTCATGATAGTCTTTGGTGGCTGATATAGCTCGACATTGAAACATTTTGAAGAGCTAGCTTCTGGAATCTCACTCTTGGAATCTGAAGTCATAACCTTCTTTCCCTCTGCAATCTCCTTTCGCTTTGAAGTTTCATTGTCACCAAGTCTTTCAAATTCAATTTCGGAATTTTCATCCGAAGAAGCCTTCACAAACTTCATTACCTTGTTTTCAGGAGTTGAGTATAAAGATTTGAAAACTTGTTGGAATCCTAGTCCATACCGATTTGGATTCACCAAGGAAGCAGCATTATCAAAAACACAAGAGTTTGTGTTCATCTTCTTCAAAAGCTCATCCGTCATGTGCAATTTCTCTTTCAGATTGAAACAATTTTTGACACTCATAGCAAGATCTGTTTGAGTCTGTGTCAAAGTTGATTTTAACTCATCATTCTCAGCGTCAGAGTTTTTAAACAAATTTCGAAGCATTTTGACTTCGGCAATTTCCTTTTTCAAAGATGTCTTCAACTTGGAATTTTCAGCATTAGACTTTTCCAATGCAGATCTCAACTCAACTGCTTCCTTGAAGAATTTGTGCTTCTCTTCAAAGAGATCATCAAACTTTTGTTCTAGATTTTTCCTAGAAGCTTTCAACTTTAAATTTTTAGAGTTAGACTTTTCAACCAAGTTTCTCAACTCAATAGCTTCTTCAGAGAGTTTTTGTTTTGCTTTAGAGAAGTCATCAACGCTCTCTTTCAAACATTTTAGGGACACTTCGAGTGTTCCTTTCTCAGTGATTGCTGCTTCATAAAGTTTTTGCAGTTCTAAGAGATTCACCTTCGATGCAAGCAATTCATCAGACACAACTTCATTTTGAGACACAAGTGATGTTGTTTTGTCCATTTCAGATTCAGACTCAGATTCGCAAGCAGAAAAAATTCCTTCATCACAAAATTCTCTATTTTTGGAGGTCATGCAGTTGATATTTTCGGCAGATGCCGTGTCTTTCAGATTTCCATTAATTTCGTACTCAAGCTCCTTTTGAAGTACAGAGACGCTCTCTTTCAAATCCAACATTTTTGTAGACTCAACTTCAGCTTGAGGTGTTTTAGGAGCATTCTCTGTTAATTCTGATTCACACTCAGAATCGGCGTTTGAAGTAGTATCATCATTATAAAGATTTCGAAGCTTTGAAAAATATTCCTTTAGACTCACAATTTCTTTTGAGTCGACTTTTCCTTGAGGCATTTTAGGAGTAGCCTCTGTAGATTCCGATTCATACTCAGATTCACGATCTGAGAAAATTCTTCCAAAATATGTTTCACTGTTTTTGCCATCTTCATGCTCTCCAATCTGCAGTTTAGGAACTAGAGTAGTGAGAACGCAATTTTTAGATTGGTTGACATGTTTGTGTCCTCCACAAGTTCTCTGAAGAATTTCCCAAGCTTCTTTAGATGATGTACAATTTTTGACAAGTTGATACATGTTGAGCTCCAACCATTCACGAATGAAACGTAAAGCTTTGTTGTTGGCAGTAGAAGCTTCACGCTCTTCTCTAGACCAATGCCGTTCGAGTTTGAGAATTTTGTTGCCTTTAGCATCAATAGTAAATGGGCATTCCCAGCCTTCTAACACTGATCTCCAAGCATTGTAGTCACAGCGTTTAATTTCGATAGTAATTTTCGCCTTCCAATTAGAATAATTCTGATGTGTGAGCATTAAGGGTTTCTGAACGAACATCGGAGACTCCATTGTAGCGGAAAATATGAAGTCAAGATTCGGATCACGTCTTATACGTATGACGTCCCGCTCTTATACCAATTGAAATTACGTCTTCGACGTAGTATACCAATTTTTCGTGAAATTGGCTAAGTGAAAATACTTGACGTGTCAAACTCAGCACAATGCAACTCAGTGCAATTCAACTCAGCTCAATGCGCTCAGGCGCTCAGACGACTCAGCTCAGTTGCAACTCATGCGTGCACACGACTCAGCTGATGCAGCGCAGACACTCACAGCGCAATGCGCTCAGGCGCACACACGACTCAGCTCAATGCGCTCGGGCGCTCAGATACAATGCAACTCAGACGCTCAGCGTAATGCAACTCAGACGCTCAGACGCAATGCAACTCAGACGCTCAGGCACTCACACAGTTCAGCTCAGTTGCAAACTTGAAGTAATGTAAACCAAGAGAGTTTGACACAAGTGTTTATGTAATTGATTTCATTTCATTGAAAATAAAACGAAACCTATTACAAGTAGAGAACGGTAGGCAAATGAATACTAGAGGCAGTCCAAGTGACGCAGCACTCCCACACTCTAGAATCCCAACACTTAAACGCTTAGAGCTAAGTCACATAACCCTAGTATGTTGCGTCAAGCGAACAGCACTACAACGAAAACTCAAACACGGTGCGCACAACACGACACCTGAATTCTCCGACTAAAACAAACTAAGCAAGGAACAATTCGGAAAGTGTGTCGGGAGAAGTGATTTTCCAAATCGGGGTCACAGGTATTTATAGGCGTCTTGCACTTGTAAACACCGGAGTTCGCACGTGCAAACGCCGGGCTGACGTCACACGGAAATTCTTGACGTCACACTTCCGGAATATTTGAATCTTTGAATCTTCGAATCTTCGAATTTTGAATCTTGAATCTTCAACTGTTGATTCTTGAATTCTTCAACTCTTGATTCTTGAATTCTTCAACTGTTGATTCTTGAATTCTTCAACTCTTGATTCTTGAATTCTTCAACTGTTGATTCTTGAATTCTTCAACTCTTGATTATTGAATTCTTCAACTGTTGATTCTTGAATTCTTCAAAGTGTTGAAGTTGGGCGCTTCTACATCTTCATTGCATGGAAGAAATGTTGACGCCGCGCTTTTAGAACCTTGCACGCCTGAATTTCGGATGGACATCTCAACATGCGTCGCACAAGAGAGTGCAGCGCAACGCATGCGCTCGTCTCCCGGTATGGAGCGCATTTATGCGCTCGGCAACGCCTCGGAGCGCAAATGCGCTCAGCGCTCTTCACTGGTGCGCTCATGCGCTCGGCGCTCCATGCGTTCGGGCGCTCATGCGCGCTCATCTCTGGTGCGTTCATGCGCTCGTCGCTTCATGCGTTTAGCCGTGCGCTCAAACCTGTTTTACCTGCAACACAACAGGTAACAAACATACAAACGAGTCGACGCCAAAACATACATTAACAAATATAAAGTTAATTTCACGAAATATAACATTTTAATTACTAATATAAAATTAATTTCATGAAATAACATTTTAATTACAAATTTAAAGCTAATATAATGAAATTTAATTATTTTAATTACTAATATAAAATTAATTTAATGAAATAACATTTTAATTACAAATTTAAAGCTAATATAATGAAATTTAATTACTAATATAAAGTTAATTTTCACGAAATATAACATTTTAATTACTAATATAAATTTAATTTCATAAAATAACATTTTAATTACTAATATAAAGCTAATATAATGAAATTTAATTATTAATATAAAGTTAATTTCACGAAATTTAATTACTAATATAAAGTTAATTTTATTAAATAACATTTTAATTGCTAATATAACGTTAATTTCATGAAGTATATGACATTTAGAGGGGTGTATTCAATTGAGATTTTATTGGATTTTTTTTTACTTTAAAAAGTTTATGGAGTTTCTTTGATTTGGAAAATGCACGGAGTCTATACAGAGTTTGACCGACTTTATATATGGATTTTTGTAGAGTCTGGTATACTTTTTTTTTATACTGTTATACCATAAAAATCCAACACCGACACGTGTCCAGACGACCGGAGCCACGTCATCAAGAAGGCAATCAAACGGCGGACCAAAGTCAGAATTGAAGTCATATATGAAGTCAGTACCAGGCGAGCTCAACAGTAGCCCCAGGAAGACAGCCCCGTACCAGACTGGGGGATCAGCCAGATAAGGCTCCAGGCAAGAGGCGGTGCGCCTCTGGTGACATGCAGCAAGTGGAAGACAAGTTTAGTGGATATTTAATGCAATGGCTTAAAAGTCTTCATTAGTGGGATTAGATGTGATAGGAGGCTAATATGTGGCATAATATGAGCTTGCATGCTCATGCATACTACTAGTATATAAGAGAGGGAAGAGAGAGGAGAAAAGGACTTCACCTTTTTTAATTTCCAAATACTATAAGTAAAGGAAATAAAGATCAAGAACACTATGATGTTCATCCCCCATTTCCAGATTTCCGGCAACATACATTTTCCGATCTATAATCTGTCATAACAAATAAATATCTGCTTGGAGCCCTATTCTATAACCCCCCCCCCCCCCCCCCCCCCCCCCCGTTCCAGTAATATATGAATTGAGTGAAAAAGGGTCCAAACATATACATTTATGTAAATTTTCATTTTGTAAATTATTTTTTAAATATTTTATTTATTGATTTAAATGGATTTTTATAATTTTTAAACTAGTACTGGAGGAATTGGAGGGTCTTGCAGGGACAGTCTGAGGTAGGTTACAGAGAAAGAAAATAAATGTAGAGCAGAAGACTCAAAATAAATTATATTTATTTTTAGAGTATAAACATAACAAGTAATATACTTACTTGGAGAACAGCTCCGCATGTAACCCATACATAGCGTTTTCGCTAGTGTTTGAGGAACGTGGTGGAGAGTCTGTGACATCAATTATAGGTCCCTGGGACCCCTTGCGTTTTTTCCCTTCTTCCTGTTTAATCTTGAGCAGTGATGTGGCTCCAGAAGGTGGCAATCCTGTGCTCGGGGCAGCTTCAGACATCACTGTGTCAGAGGTCAGAGGAGTTTCCTGGTAAGAATCCACCACATTCATCAGCCCGTGCGGATCGGATTCCGTTCCCGGGTTAGACAGAGTGTGGGATCGGGTTCGGCTCGCGGGAGTGTTTAACGAACCACCCCGGGTCTTCACAGCACTCTTTCCTAGACCAGATGATGTGCCAGCCTTGGCTTTTCGCCCTTTGGTGAAAACTGCAGCGTCCACGAGACCCAGTGAGCCAAATATATCTCTGTTGTCAGCCATGCCTTCAGGTTTCTCAGCAAAGATAGTGTTGAAATATTCTGCACAGGAAACAAATAAATCATTACACCGGGAGGTCTGAAAAGATATCCCAGGGCAGTTTTGGTTTTTAACACAATGGAGTACCGGGAAGTCTTTTTAGATATCCCAGGGAAGACCATTTAAAAAACAAAAATATAACTAAGTACCAGGGAGTTGAAAAATTCCCAGGGAAGCTAATACTCGGTTTTAAGAAGAATACCATGGGGTTTGAAAAAATCACACAGGGAAAACTTAAACACTTTGAGAAAAGGTACCTGGATAATCTCGACCTTCGATGTATGGTGGGTAGTATAAACCGGCTTCGTCCCGAACGTCGTCGTTGTACAAGTTGCAATCTCTTTTTTCTGATGGTATACACAGGGCTAGGAGATTCGCCGTCTCTAAATCCCACGGGAGATTTATTGTTTTCGGCAATCGACCACCTGCATCATTGAAAAAAGTTTAGATCAGTCAAAATTGTACAAGGATGAGTTTGAAGGGCTTACAGTCAGGTTTTTCAGAATATGTGACAGGAATGTCAATTTCCCCATCACGGGTTAGAGTTTTCCAGCGGCCCGAAACAAACAACCATCGGTCCCACCAGCGAATGTCCTTGAGTTTGGGCTCCTTGATCTTCACTTTATTCGGCCTGAGGCGAACCGTATAGTCCCCGCGGGAAGAGGAGTTGGAGACGACTGGGCTGAAGAATTGATGGAACTCCTCACCGGTAATGGGTCGAGAAAGCCCCACCTGGCCCAACACGGTGAGTACACCGTACAGTTGGCTCCATCCGTTAGGATGAAGTTGGTGAGGGGCTAATCCCCAGAGGTTAAGGAGTCCCGAGATTGATGGGTGTAGCGGAAACCGCAACCCCACATTCAGCGCGTCCTCTCCGACGGCCACCATTCCCGCCGGCGGACAACACGCCGATTCTCCAGGTAACGGTACATAAAGATGGACATTGTTTGGAATCCTCCATTTCTTTCGCTTTTCTAGTAGTGTTGAAGGATCTACCGTACTCTCCCGGCCGTGAGCGCCCCACTCTTGGTGATCCGGATCGGGCCCCACCGGAATCGATTTTCTCGTAACCGGTTTGTAAGGCCCTTCGGTAACCGGATCTGGCGCCTCCGGCGACGGAAGATCAGGTACGGCTCCCTCCATGAATGATTTATTATCTCTGCCGAAGACGACGTGAGGAGCTTCGGGTGGCTGATGCTTCCCTCGAGGACCTCGTCTCAGTCGCGGCATGATTCGATTTACAGTCGAAGAAAATAAAAACAAAAACAAAGAATTCGCAAGGGAAAATATGAGAAATCGAAAGCGAATTTTTCTTACCCGAAATTGTGAGTTCTGTAAATTGTGAATCGTGATTTCAAATTTTGAAATCAAAAACGATAATGGAGAAACTGATGAGACGCAGCAGTTGCGTATGGGGAGAGAAAAGGGGCGGTTACCGAGGAAAAAGCACTCAAGGACCGCCCACTAACTCAAAACCCTAATTAATGTGACCTGTAACCGTCAGGCCACGTGGCCAGAAAAGCCTGCAAAAAGGTGATTTCTGATTTTCGTATCTTTTCAAATCTTTTCGTATTATCGATTGATTTATTGATTTATTTTAATCAATTTAAGACCGAAATCAAATCGGCATACAACAAGTCTTCCCATCTGCACAGGGAAAGAAAATACATGGTCTCAGTACCATGATAAATATTGTTACAGGGGAGTCTTAAGACACAACCCCGTGAGAAAAATACTTAATTTTCTTATCCAAGGGCTATATGTGTCCATTACAAAAATGCTAATCGGGAAAGATCCCGAAAGAAATTTTTGATCAATGCAGGTACAAAAGTCCAGAACGATAAGAATCGCAATCTCCTCTCCGTCCATCTCAGAATTATCTTTCAAGACCACACTAGAGCCACCTAAAATCAAAGATATCCCAAGAAGATTCCACGTCAAAATCCACTGCTGGCAAGATCCACAAGCCAAATACTAACTCCGAAGAGTATCAAGAGTCGATTACCAGGAGATCCAAGACCAAACTTCAGGAAAAAAGATGTTATAATCCATCAATTTTCCTGGGGGCCAATGTTATACCATAAAAATCCAACACCGACACGTGTCCAGACGACCGGAGCCACGTCATCAAGAAGACAATCAAACGGCGGACCAAAGTCAGAATTGAAGTCATATATGAAGTCAGTACCAGGCGAGCTCAACAGTAGCCCCAGGAAGACAGCCCCGTACCAGACTGGGGGATCAGCCAGATAAGGCTCCAGGCAAGAGGCGGTGCGCCTCTGGTGACATGCAGCAAGTGGAAGACAAGTTTAGTGGATATTTAATGCAATGGCTTAAAAGTCTTCATTAGTGGGATTAGATGTGATAGGAGGCTAATAGGTGGCATAATATGAGCTTGCATGCTCATGCATACTACTAGTATATAAGAGAGGGAAGAGAGAGGAGAAAAGGACTTCACCTTTTTTAATTTCCAAATACTATAAGTAAAGGAAATAAAGATCAAGAACACTATGATGTTCATCTCCCATTTCCAGATTTCCGGCAACATACATTTTCCGATCTATAATCTGTCCTAACAAATAAATATCTGCTTGGAGCCCTATTCTATAACACCACACAACCCCCCCCCCCCCCCCCCCCCCCCCCCCCCGTTCCAGTAATATATGAATATGAATTGAGTGAAAAAGGGTCCAAACATATACATTTATGTAAATTTTCATTTTGTAAATTATTTTTTAAATATTTTATTTATTGATTTAAATGGATTTTTATAATTTTTAAACTAGTAAAATATATAATTAAAAAAATAGTTATATATTTTTTTAAAATAACTTGATAAATAAATTTAATTATTTTTATAATTGTTATACAAATATAAATTTTTACTAAATAAAAATTATTAATTTGAATTCGCAAAAATCGATTTTTTTTAAATAGCTGCAAACCAAAAGAGGGGAATTTGCACAAATCGATATTTTTTGAAATAGCTACAAAATCAAAAGAGGGTGAAAAAATCGAAAGCTTTTTTTTTAAGTTGCTCCCAGATACATGGCTTACATACTCGGCCCAACATTCTTGGAAAACAATCAATTGAAGGTTCGGAGGAGAATTGACATTTCTTGTGAACTAATCGAGACCAACAAAATTGGAAAAAAAATTATAATTTTAATATTAATTTTATTATATTATTATTTTTTGAAAATTTTATTTTTATATTTTTATCTTTTTTCATGTTTTCTAATTTTATTATTAATTCTATTATGTTTATATATATTTTTTTATGTTTTATTATTTTTAATAATAAATTAATCAATTAAAATAGAAATCCATAGAAATCTCACGTATTTATGAGAGATTTCAAAAGATAGAATTCTTTTGTATTTTGAAGATGAAATCAATTAAAATTCATAGACTTTTAAAATCCATTGACTTTTGAATATCGGTAGATTTTTAAAGACTTTTTAAAATCCGTATTGAATACCTCAAGATTTTGATGGACTTTTAAAAATCCGCATTGAATACTGTAGACTTTAAAAGTCCTTAAAAATTTTACAGAGTCTTGATTGAATACACCCTCATTATTCTTAGGTGTATTAAAAATCTATCTATCACAATGTCTAATTTCATAGAAGATGACTTATATACCAGGGATATTGTCTATAAGAGACTTCATACTAAATGGTTAGAATACTAAACGGTTAGAATTGCATTAGGTATATTACAATTATGATTAGGTATGTGTGTCTAGAAATCAGGATTAAATCATAGTCATCCATTTAAAAGTAAATAATACAAGAATTAATCACAGCCATCTATGAAATTCAATAAATAAAAAATGAACAAATCAAGAATTAATCACAGTTATCCGTTCAAACTTAATCAACGGTTGTGTTTGTTGATCCGATCCAATGGTCAACTTTAAATCACAACCATCCATTCAAGATAATCAACGGATGAGTTTTGTTGATCTGAGTCCTAGTAATTAAAATGTAATTTTATTAAAATTAAATTTATATTAGCAATTAAAATATAATTTTATGTAAATTAACTTTGTTTTAGTATTTAAAATGTAATTTTATCTAATTTAACTTCATATTATTAATTAATTATTTAAAATGTAATTTTATCTAATTTAACTTTATATTAGTAATTAATTGTAATTTCACGAAAAATAAATTTATATTAGTATTTAAAATGTAATTTTATTTAAATTAACATTGTATTAGTATTTTAAATATAATTTCATGTAATTTAACTTTATATTAATATTTAAAATTAAATTCCATGTAAATTAATTTTATATTAATAATTAAAATATAATTTCTATTAAATTACATGTAAATTAATTTTATATTAATAATTAAAATATAATTTATGGTAATTCCATCACGGTGATTTTTTTTTTGTGCTATTTTTTTCGTTTTTTTTTTTTTTTTTTGCGCTGTAAAACTTGGTGTTTTTTGCGCTTTAGAACCTGGTGTTCCCGTCGGCGGCTTTCTCCAGGAGAGGATTTAATTCCGGTCTGACCGGAGATTTTGGGGAAACAAATCAACAACGGTTGGGAAACGGGCGAATCCAAACGGCTGTGATGATCTCATCGTTCCAGAGAATACCGACCATAAACACACCCTTATAGAACAATTAAAGAGATGAAGGAGGTGATGTACTAGGCGGCGGCGGCCGGTGGAGTTCAGGGAGAATGAGAGGGAGAGAAGAGGAAGAACGTGAGAGTTTTTTTTTTTTTTTTTTTTGCTTTAGAACTCTAATTTTAGAATATTTGGTGATTTTGATTTGATGGATATTGTGATTCGGGTATGAGTATGTAAGACTATCTACAATGGTTGAAGAATTCAACACCTTACTTTATTACTTTTTAACACTTCACATCATCTTCTCTCTTTTCCACTTAATAATTCAATATTAATTTAATTTTTTACTCTACAATGGTTTTGTTTAATAAAATTCAACACCCTAGCTCATCACTTTATTTTATTTTTTATTTTATTTTTTAATATTGTTTTTTATTTACAATTCAATAAAAAACATTGATAAAAATGGACAATTATTGAAATTCATTTCAAAAAAAAGAAGTTTAAAATTAAAAATAAGAGATTATTGATATATAAAATTGATAGATTTTAGTGTAAAAAAAAATATTTACAATAAAATAATTGAGCACAATAAAAAAAAATTATAAAAATTTTAAAATCAAAACAACCAATCAAAAGTAGACATGTGTCCCACATGTTACACTTTTCTTCGCAATTCAACATGTTGAATTCTTTCAACTCCAAAAAATCCACATCACATTCAACATGTGATTCAACACACCATTGCACATATTCAACTATTTAATTATTTATTCAACATGGCCATAGTAAGTAGTCTAATGAGTACGGGTTATGAAATATGAGTTTGATTCAATATTTTAATTATATAAAAAAGAATTATGTATTTTTTTTTAAATTAAAAATGTAAAAAAATATTTATAAAATGATATAAAATAAATTAATATTAATAAGGGCCATTTAAATAAGACTGAATCTCGAAAAGACATTTTCACAAAGTCTTCTCCAAAAATGCCATTTACCCGACGCTCCCTCTTATATACTGAGTTTCAGGAGCGCGTCCGATGCTGAAAACTGAAATAGTTGGATAATATTAAGAAATCAATATAATTTACTCGGTCTTGCATTAATGCAAGACGGGGCCAATTGACGGATTCGATGAAACAATAATGAAATAATTAAGAATGGAAGTTGCACATATATAGAAGCAAACTTGTATACCTAGAATCGACGAAACAAGAATGAAATAAATAGTAGTCACTAACGTAACTCAAATTGATTTTTAAAACAAAAGTCAATGATACAGGTAACGATTGTGATACGACCAAAAAACAAAATTTGAAATTAAAAATACTAATAATTTTGATTGATGTCATGGTTAGATTGGAATTAGAACATTCCCATGATCAGAGAGTAGAAATCAAGGCGGAGTTTCGGGTCGGATCATCTGAAATTGCAAAACTATATACATCAATCAAAAGTACAAATGAATGACACATAAAGATTGTAGTAAAGAAATCGTAGAACAGTAATGAATTAAATTCAATAATAAAATAGCAAAGTAACAAACAACTGTAAAAATAAATAAAAATCATTACAGCTTAATAAAAATAAATAAGAAACCAAACTATGGTGTGACGTTCGCCGGCTTGGAAGGAGAGAGCCATCGACGACATACATATATTTATAGCATTCACTCACTTTGGGGAAGATGAGATAGAATAAAATTTGGGCCGCATCCTAGGAGCAATCGCGGCAAAGAAAACACCAAGTGTGGGCTTGGAAGATGGGAATCCGGTCATGTCCTCAAGTAGACTTCTTTGATTTGCAACTACATGCTAACCACATGCTGCACATATTCTTTCTGTGTTGAAGATTCGCACAACAAGGTCCAATCCAACCGAATAAATCCAACCGAATAAAACCGATCAAATTAGACTTTCATAAACCACACGATGAGAATAACTCAAAATCGAACGAATATGATTTGACTCTCCAGCTCACAATCACTCAAGATATATGTGAACTCACAAGAATATAAAAGCACGATAAACAACACACACAAGACAAAATTTTACGAGCTTCGGTATCGCGCTGCCTATGGCGAGGCAGCCTTTACCTACGTGCTCGGGGAGAGGGCGTTTCTTTTTTATTAAACGAAAACGAGATTACAATCACTCTTGATAATCCTGAGCCAATAAGGCGTAAGCGATTATCGATCTAACCTCACGTCTAATAACAAGTATTGAAACCCTAATACTTTCGCCATGTCTCTCTCTCACATCTCGCTGCTGAGCCTTGACGTGAATATATAGGCTTCCTGGACGTCGCTTTATGGTAGGAATAGGTTCTTTGTCCTCCAAGGATTCCGTTGCCATTTGAATCACCTCAATCGGATAAGTATGGAAAGAGATATTCAATTTTTGGTCTCTTACCAAAAAGAGAAGATTCTGCCTAGATCATGCCTCCTGTCAGGGAACTGGTTTCTGCCTTCGCACTGCGGCAGAGTTAATGCCTTCGTCCTGCCGCATGGAACTGCCTTACAAAAATTTAGAATTTCGAACATATTTTCACAAATCTCCACCTTGTTCAAACTTCTAAACACATGTCACCTATCTTGCAGTAGTGATCAAGTACTGCTCATCCCTGCCGAGTTAAGAAATCAAGCAAATCCTTTGCAACCATCCGACTCCAGTCCATGATTAAACCCGACCATCCGACTCCAGTCCCAGCATGATTTCAGATCATACTGACCCTCCATATGATCATACCCGATCATATATCTCCTAGTATTGTCATTAGGCTTCAGCCTGCCATGCCCAATACTACCGCAGCTCCTGCCTTAGGTTTTTCATTCCCAAATTCTTCAACACCACCATGCGGCATCAAGAATTTGCATATGACATAAGTCATATAATCCGAAAGTAGATGGTCATTCCACCTTCCCGCATCTACTCCAGAGACGACTTCATCAGGTTAGCAACTCACAACCCTACATGCCGCAGCCTGAATCTTGTTGCCTAACCTGGCCCCCTGTGGCAGCACGAAGCCTACCACAGCCCTGCAGCAACACGAGAGTTCCTACTGCAGTCCTTGCGGCACCACGAAAGTGCCTACTGCAGTCCCTGCGGCACCACGAAAGTGTCTGCCACAGCCCCTGCACAATTTCAACATTGTGAGGTTGTCCTCTTGGGACTTGATGCAAACATGCATCTCCGACATGAAATATGGAGCGCGATCCATTTTCATATCCCGGAAAGTTGATGTAGATCTTCTTTCCCCACCTCCGGATATCACCAGAGCGTGAATCCTCCAAGTCAACAACTCACAGAACTGCATGCCGCAGCCTGAGTCTTGCCGCTGCCCTTGAACCTTGCAATAGCATCGCAATGCCTACTGCAGCCCCTTCACAATGCTCGGAAGCTTGTGAAACAGTCCCCGTGGGACCAGATGTCGATGCACGTCCATACTAGTACTCTTTGCCGCAATCGCCCTTGCGGTAGTTGCTACCGTAGTCGCTATCGTAGTCTCTGTCTGCAGTCTCTACCATAGTCAATGCCTCCACCTCGAGAAGCATTATATCCTGTTGAAGTATCTCGAACGATTCTAATCAACCCCATGCATCACATTACCATAACAAGAGTCTTAGCATGACCGTTTCATCTTGTTATAACGGCATAAGAACGATGTCTCTGCCCCTGCCATGCCATATGGCAGACCCTGCCATGCCTGTACCCTACCACACTAACACTTGAATGCTTCAATGTTGTGCTTTCCGATAGTTACACCACACGACTACCTGTAGAGTTCGTGCAGTAGCACCTACTGCTGTTGTGGTTACCATTTGTGTGTACAGCGGTTGTTCCTACTTAACCAAGTCTTTCCAAGAAGTCACCCTGCCTCTAAGCTTGAACAAACATTACTAAGAAGAAGTCCATCTTCTCTGCTTGAAACCAAGTGAATCATCACTTATCTATAAGCAACGAACAACTTGACACCAAATCCACCTTCAAATGTCACTGCCTTGACACTTGGCTCTACGGTAATTCCTACTGCCTCTGCCTGGGCAATAGTAGTCTCTGCCTCCACTTGAAATAGCGGAAACCCTCTGCCTCTCTCCCGGACATATTCCAGGCCTTGTTGCTTTGTCCCTAAGTAGATTAATGATGGTTGAACCAATGGTTCCAGCCCATCCCCTTGGTACATCTCTTGCACCTCCTTCTACTCATGAGTATAGCCCGAAGCAGATGATGTCGCAGTTGCCGCTACACCAACAACAATCCTTGTTGATTTTCTAGTATCCAAACTACCAAAATCAACATCCCCACATCCAATTCGAGCATCATCCCTGACCTCCATCTTCTTGGACATGAAACCGTAACCAAAGGTTACATTGACATACCTCAACAACCTTCGAACTGCCACCAACGACTCCTTCTCATACATCTTGATATCACACCCATACCTTGGTCAATATCAGGCCTGCTATACACCATAGCATGTATGAGACTTCCCAATGCCCTTGCATAAGGCACTGCTGCCCTGGCTGCTGCGGTCGTTCACCCTGCCGCATGGCAATTCTCCACAGAAAGTCTTAAGTGCTGCCTAAGGGAAGTTGCGCAACTCCACTTCAAAAATAGCAACACTATCCTGTCATTCGCACCTTTTTCCACCATTAGAGCATTATACACAACATCAGTTCGTGCAAACCCCATAGGTTGATGAATGACAATATCATTCGCACCTTCTTCCACCATTAGAGCGTTTAACACAAATCAACTTGTGCAAACCTCTTAGGTTGATGAATGATACCCCTTTCTGCATAACTGGACAACCGATACACTCCCAATCAGTTTTGTGTTGAGTATAATCAATAAAGTAGTCGCTCTGCCGCATCCATTGCTGTTGCTGCTGCCATGTCGTTGCCATCGACGATGCCTTGGCCACTGTCTCCACCTTCAACGATGTCACATCTTGAAGTACGGTAATATGGTAGTCGATGAAGCGAATTACCCCAGCGCAAATGTTGCCGCAATCAATGCCACTGCCCCTGCCTATGTCGCTGCCTTCGACAATGCCTCCGCCGCTGCCACGAGCGACCCATTAGACGATGCCCTCACCTTCAGCGATCTTTGAACATCCTAAGGCCATTTAATCCGGCAATCGCTGCTGTGATTTACCCCAGCGCAGTTGCTGCCGCAGTCATTACCACTGCCTGCTGCCTCTACCGCTGTCCGGCATGATGAACAAGATATACTTTCATCATCCCTTGTCCCTGCTCTAGATGGGCCCGGAGATCAGAATGAATGTAATCCAAGTTCCCTTGTCACCCGAAGTGACGGCAGACTCTACCGCAACTACTCCCGTAGCTACTGCCATATGTGTTGCCTTAACTCTGCCGCAGGTGTTGCCTACCTGCTGCTGCCACCACAATACTGCCTGCCACAGTAATCGCAATGCCCTCAGATAAAACACTCCATTACTCTACTCTCCTTCCAACACTAATGTATTACCTCTCTTCCCTTGGAAGAATCCTCCATTAGAACATGAACAACCCTTGGTTAAAAGCTTCGACGAGCTATCAACCAAGCTTCAGTATAGAGTCGAACCACCTCAACTTTACAAGTTAGGTTAATTTCCAAGAATGATAGAACCTCCATCCATCTCCTCAAAACCATCTAACCACTGTCGCATAGGTCTTATGTGAACCGTGCACCCTGAATCTTTGATCCACATTGCCCCTTCCTTGAAGTGACAATTGAAGGCCTGCTGCAGTTCCCCCTGCCGCAGTTGCTGCCTTAGCATCATCATCGCCATGATGTGCTAGATCCATCCTCGATTCATCTACTTCTTGAAGACAAGATAATCTTTCTTCAAGAACCTCAAACCACTGCCTCATAGGTCTTATGTGAACCGTGCACCCTGAATCTTTAATTCACTATGCCCCCTTCCTTGAAGTGACAATCGGAGGCCTGCCGCATAACCCTGTCGCAGTTGCTGCCTCAGCAACATCAGCTTCGTGATGTGCTAGATCCATAATCCACTTTGCCCCATTCCTCGAAGTGACAATCGGAGGCCTGCCGCATAACCCTGCCGCAGTTGCTGCCTCAGCAACATCATCATCGTGATGTGCTAGATTCATCCTTGATTCAGCTCCTTCTTAAAGAGATGACCCCTCCTTAAGAACTTGGTTTTGTTACCTTGAAAACAC
Organism: Euphrasia confusa; assembly: GCA_954870475.1. Lineage (NCBI taxonomy): Eukaryota > Viridiplantae > Streptophyta > Magnoliopsida > Lamiales > Orobanchaceae > Euphrasia > Euphrasia confusa. The sequence continues at coordinate 19,302,260 of OX940951.1, forward strand.
CCCTTTGTCACGCCCTAAATCCCGGGTCTAGGATATGGAACGAAGGCAGCGCAAGTGACTTCGAGCTGCCGCATGGCTCTGCCCTTATGGCCTGTCTTCTATTCTGATATCCTGCAGTGTTGCTTCATCGCACAACACTGCCTTCCGTTTCAAAATTGACCCCTTGCCGCACTCTCCTGCCTTGTTGTACAATGCTGCTCCCTATGCCGCATCATACTGCCTTGCTGCGCAGCACCGCCCCGCCGCCCAACACTGCCTTTGTGCAAGGTCACGAAGAGGCTGGACGTGACACCGTGCCTTCATGAGATGATGCCTCGTTCCCACTCTTCCGACTCTTCTTCTGAAGTTGACTTGAGTACCAACTCTCCAGTTCCTGTCGTGACGTCTCGACAGCCGGCTCCTTGGACACAACAATAATTAACGTGCCTCCAAGACACCTAATCATCTTCGTAGTGCCCCTGCGAACAACCCTTGCCTTCTGGTTCTACCATAGTGCCTGCCATTGCCTCATGCCGGAACTTCGTCTTGCCGCAGGGCCTGCTTGAGTACCTTCTGCCGTAGCTTTAGCCGCATCATCCACAGGTCTCATCACCTCTCCCTGCCTGGAGATAGGCAGTGCTGGCAGCAACCCCGTGTTGTGTTTTCTTCGCCTTGCCTTTGATCCTCGAAGGACCAAAGTTATTCTTATCGACGCCTTGTCCTCATCATCCTTCTTCGATCCAAGCTTCAGCATCTTCTCGTAATTTATCTTCCCACAGACGGCGCCACTTGTTGAGGATTCGCACAACAAGGTCCAATCCAACCGAATAAATCCGATCAAATTAGACTTTCATAAACCTCACGATGAGAATAACTCAAAATCGAACGAATATGATTTGACTCTCCAGCTCACAATCACTCAAGTTATATGTGAACTCACAAGAATATAAAAGCACGATAAACAACACACACAAGACAAGATTTTACGAGCTTTGGTATCGCGCTGCCTATGGCGAGGCAGCCTTTACCTACGTGCTCGGGGAGAGGGCGTTTCTTCTTTATTAAACGAAAACGAGATTACAATCACTCTTGATAATCCTGAGCCAACAAGGCGTAAGCGATGATCGATCTAACCTCACGTCTAATAACAAGTATTGAAACCCTAATACTTTCGCCATGCCTCTCTCTCACATCTCGCTGCTGAGCCTTGACGTGAATATATAGGCTTCCTGGACGTCGCTTTATGGTAGGAATAGGTTCTTTGTCCTCCAAAGATTCCGTTGCCTTTTGAATCACCTCAATCAGATAAGTATGGAAAGAGATATTCAATTTTTGGTCTCTTACCAAAAATAGAAGATTCTGCCTAGATCATGCCTCCTGTCAGGGAATTGGTTTTTGCCTTCGCACTGCGGCAGAGTTAATGCCTTCGTCCTGCCGCATGGAACTGCCTTACAAAAATTTAGAATTTCGAATATATTTTCACATCCTGAAATATAAGATCGCCCGTAAATGTTACAAGCTGTCAATCTCGACATTAAAATGAAAAAAAAAATCTCTTTTTATAAAGCAAATTAAGTCGAACGGTTCTGGGTTCGAATCCTCAAAAAATCATGAATTTTATTTACTTATTCCAGGATTGTCATGAGCTCCATCCGATTAAGATTGACATTCAAATTTCAACGGAACAAAAATCAAAGACACATGCTTCAGCTCGATAGGTTACCAAGGCATTACTTCCGCCTGAGGGTTTACCCAGTCATTGCTCAATTTCCCTGTGTGACAAGTTACGCATGCTGCCATAATTTGCAGGCTACTACGTCTAGTTCGATGGGTTTCGATGGGTAAAGGTTTGCCCAGACAATATCGTAGTTTGCAAGCTATTCAGGCCGAGGGTTTACTCAGACAATTTAATTACAATGCGCAATTGCATTCTTTTAAACTCATTTTTTTTATTTAATTTTGCTAAATCAAACTAATTTAATTTAAACTAAATGAATACTAAAGTTAATTGAACTAGTACTAATGCCCGTGCGATGCACGTGATTTATTTGTTTGAAATAATCTAAAATTTTATTTAATCTCCAATTATTAATGGATTAACAAATTATTTTATTTAATAATCGAACTCTCACTTAAATTTCTAAATTCGTATTAATCTCATTATTAACGTTATCTAAATTATGAAAAATTTATTATTTTCAAAAACTACGCATGTTTGATGTAATTTATAGTATGTAAGCTTCTTGGGGCATAGTCGAGTGGAAAAGTCTGTGATGATGTTGGTGTAATTTCCCGACGACTCAGAGTTCGAATTTCGTATATGACAAATTTTCATTTAAATATTATGAAGTTAGTCATTGGATGAGACCTATTGGCTCTCTCCCACATGTGTCTGCTACTCGGGCGCATCTCTCGATTTACATCCTACCCGATCGAGGAGCCTCTGATCTGGTGGAAGAGAAGTTTCTCGTCTCATCCTACCCGATCGAGGAGCCTCTGTTCTGGTGGAAAAGGAGTTTCTCGTCTCTTCATTTGAATCTCGTATATGACAAATTTTCATTGAAATATTATGAAGTTAGTCATTGGATGAGACATATTGGCTCTCTCCCACATGTGTCTGTTACTCGGACACATCCCTCGATTTACATCCTACCCGATCGAGGAGGTTATCTGATTTGGTGGAATAGGAGTTTCTCGTCTCATCCTACCCGATCTCTCTCCCACATGTGTCTGCTACTCGGGCGCATCCCTCGATTTACATCCTACCCGATCGAGGAGCCTCTGATCTGGTGGAAGAGGAGTTTCTCGTCTCATTCTACCAGATCGAGGAGTCTCTGATCTGGTTGAAGAGGAGTTTCTCATCTCTGCATTTCTCTAGTGTCAAACGCATCCAATAAATACCTAAAACCGCTGGGGGGAAATCCAAATAAATTGAAAAAAAAAATTATAAAGCTGAAAAATAAATAGAAATATAAAAATAAATGAAATATTTGGTGAACATGAAGGAGATGAGATGGAAGAAATGCAATTATATTAATATAACGTATGTTAACCTGCAAAACAAATTTAACATAACTGAATTAGATTTAAACTAAAAATTAAAAAAAATCTAGTCGAACATAATTAATAACTCGACAATTTGATTCTGGAATTTCCGAAGAAATCATAATTAATAAATAAAATTAAAAAAATCGAGAAAAAAAAATGAATGAATAGAAGAACGTATACATGTAAATCGATTATGTTTAGAAAAATAAAAAAAAAAGAACTTATTAATTGAAATTAAATTAATATTAATTTCAATTAATAAAAAAGAATTTTGAGAAAAGAAATAAAATTTTATATATTTAAGATGATTAATTATTATTACCAAAAATATATAATTTCAAATTATTATTTAAAATTTATATATAATAATTTAAATATGCTAAATAATATTACTATTTAGAATTTATATTATTTTTATTTATAATTTATAGTGTGAACACAACATTGTCCACGTGACATTAGTGGATCCTGAAATTATATATGTCCACATTAGTGGATCTTGAAATTATATATGTATAGATTGAATAAATTCGAATTAAATTGATATTATTACAATATTATTATTAGTTTTTAAATATATTATTAAAAATTACAAGACCATAAATTTATCTCAGAGTTTTAAAATGGACAATGAAATTTTGCTGTTTAAATAGCACATGTACATAATTTAAGCCCAACTAAAAAGCCCATCCCATCATACTAAACTCAAGCCCAAGTATCACCCATCAATAAAAACCTCTCTGTTGTCTCGTCTCTCTATCTCATTCTCAATCTCCCCTATTTCTCCCAGTCCCCGAATCACTCTCTAACTCTAATCGTTAATTGCAATGCCGCGTGGCAGAGATGAATACGAAGTCGACGACGACGAAGAGGAGTATGACGCCGTTGAAGATGAGGAAGAATACTCAGAAGACGACGGCGGAAAGACGAAGCGAAAGAGAGGAGGAGGCGGCGGCGGAGGTAGATCGAATTTTATAGATGATTACGCGGATGAGGAGGACGATGAAGACGAGGAAGAGGAAGATGACGACGACGACGATGAGGAATACCGAGGCGGCGGCGGAGGCGGCAAAACCCGCGGAGGGAAGCGGCAGAAGAAGGGCCCGTCTAGTTTCTTTGAGCTGGAGGCGCAGGTGGATAGCGATGACGAAGAAGAGGAAGAAGAAGGGGATGACGGTTAGGGTTCTTTTCCTTTTCCTCCATTTTTACATGAATTAAAAGTGGAAAATATTGTGTTAAAAATCAATAGAGAAATAAGAAATAAATATAGAGATAAAAAATGTGTAGGCCCAATCAATCATGCCTTAAAAAGCCCACCGAAGCCCATCTACCATCGTCCCGCATCGCGTTTCCTCTCCCCTCGGAAATCTCTCTCCGATCTCTCCCAAAGCTCGCTAGGGCTTTTTTCAGTTTTTCCTCTGAATCTCTCCCCGCCCTTCTCTCAATTAGAAACTCTCTCAAACCAATTCATTCAAGCCTTCAGCTTTATTGTGAGTTGAGATGCCGCGGGGGAAAGACGAGTACGAGGAGGATGAGGACGAAGAGGAGGAGTATGATGCCGTTGATGAGGAGGATGAAGAAGACTCTGAAGACGACGGCGGGAAAACGAAGCGTAAGAGAGGAGGTAGATCCAATTTTATAGATGATTACGCGGATGAGGAAGATGAAGAAGATGACGATGACGATGAGGAATATCGTGGTAAAGGCGGTGGCGGTGGGGGCAGTCGCGGAGGGAAGCGGCAAAGGAAGGTGTCGTTCTTTGATGATGAGGCTATTGTGGATAGCGATGGGGAAGAGGAGGAGGAGGAAGGGGAAGACGGTTAGGGCCTTTTTCATTTTTTTTAATCCTTTTTTCTCTTTTCATTTTTCTTCTTTCCATGTTTTCATTTCATCCTTCTAAATATATTGGTTTAGGATTCGTAATTCCTATATTCTCGAATTGAATTTCTGAGTTAATTTGCTGTTATTGTCAACTGGAAAATAGAGCAGTCGTTCATGGTCAATATAAAGGAATTCTAGCTGAGGGCCTCGTTGCATCATAATAACAATAAAATTTACTTTCGATTAGTGAATGGTCTACCTTGTTTTCACATGACTGGGGAAAGTTTGTAAAGCCTTATGCAGAGAGTTTATGATTTTATTAGTGAAAAATTATATTTAATTTTAAAGTAATTGAATGCCAGTAGAGAAATGAGATAATTGCAAATACGAATGGAATTCATTCCATTTTATGCAATTTATGCTGTGTTCATGATCCTATTGCCTCACACATACCAATATACCATATGTCAACTGATGCTTTGATTATCTTGGTCTGTGTACATAGATTTCATTGATACTGCTGCCGTTCTACCTGATGAGGATGATAGAAGAGCCCATCGTCGTCCACTCCTTCCACGTGAGGATGAGCAAGAAGAGGATGTTGAGGAAATTGAGAGAAGAATTCAGGAGAGATATGCTAGGAGCCTTAATGTTGAGTATGATGAGGAGGCAACAGATGTGGAACAGCAAGCTCTATTGCCGTCGATTAGAGATCCAAAATTATGGATGGTGAAATGTGCGGTATGAGAATGGGATATTTTTATTTTATTATTGAGTTAAGTATACTATGAATTGAAAAGACAGTTAAATTTCCTTATATGTAAGCCTACAATGTGTTTTTTCTTACATAGATTGGCCGTGAAAGGGAGGTTGCTGTCTGCCTTATGCAAAAGTGCATTGACAAAGGATCTGAAATACAAATAAGATCTGTTGTGGCACTTGATCATCTAAAAAATTTCATATATATTGAGGCTGATAAAGAAGCCCACGTGAGGGAGGTGTGTATCAACTGATTCCCCCTTTTAACTTTTTGGCTTCATGGTTTTGTTTCTGTACATAATTAATGTTTTGTTTATTCTACTCTGGGTTGTATGTGAAGTTCTCTGTTTCATTTCACTACAGGTTGTTAAGGGTATGCGGAATATTTATCCAAGTAAGATAATGCTTGTGCCTATCAAGGAGATGACCGATGTTCTTTCAGTTGAAAGCAAAGCAGTTGATATTTCTAGAGATACCTGGGTTAGAATGAAGATTGGAATATATAAGGGAGATCTTGCTAAGGTAATTTCCACTTAGTAAGTTTGATTCTTCTTTTTCTTTTATGTTATGTTTTCTTAAGAATTCACTTTGTAAATTTTCTTGTAAATGCCAGGTTGTGGATGTCGACAATGTGAGGCAGAGAGCAACTGTGAAATTAATACCGAGAATTGACTTGCAGGCCCTGGCTAATAAATTGGTTTGTATTTGAAATTTTTTGTCACCTTTAAAATTCTGGCCATTCTGTAAATGAATTATATTTCCTCTCTTCTATTCTATTCTATATTATTTTGTATAATATAATTTTGCATTATATCCTGAAATTTCTCATGGATGACAGTATCTATGATTTATTTTCTTGTAATGGTACTCAGTGATGGCATTCCATTATTGATTATATGAACTCTTTGATGAAGAGTACATGCCTTTAACTTGTGCGTATGATCTTTCCAGTAATACTCTTTGTTGAACTTGTTTTAGGAAGGGAGGGAAGTTCAAAAGAAAAAGGCATTTACCCCACCTGCACGATTTATGAATATTGATGAAGCTAGGTAAATTTGTTATGTACATCTGTGTTTTCTTACTCGTACAATATCATCCTGAATTTAATATTTTATCATTTTTATCCAGAGAGCTGCATATTCGTGTGGAGCGTAAACGAGATCCATCTACTGGTGATTATTATGAAAAAATTGAGGGGATGATGTTCAAGGATGGTTTCCTCTACAAAAACGTGTCACTGAAATCACTAAGTACTCAGAATGTGCAACCAACTTTTGATGAACTAGAAAAATTTAGGCAGCCTACAGAGTCTGGGGATGGTGATATGTCAAGTTTGACAATGCTCTTTGCAAACAGGAAGAAAGGTCATTTCATGAAGGGTGACCGAGTTATTATTATCAAGGGAGATCTTAGAAACTTGAAAGGATGGGTGGAAAAAGTTGAGGAAGATACTGTTCATATTAAACCAAATGAAAAAGGCCTTCCTGTAAGCATCAGTGGACTAGACCTTTAATTATGTCATATTTCACATTTGCATTTGAAGATTATGTTAATGGTTAAACTTGAATTTTCCACCTGTTAATTTGTAGAGAACTCTGGCTATCAGTGACAAAGAGCTTTGCAAGTACTTTGAACTTGGAAATCATGTAAAGGTTGTATCTGGTTCTACCGAAGGTGCAACTGGCATGGTGGTCTCTGTTGAAGGTCACGTGGTGAACATAGTGTCGGACACAACCAAAGAACTTGTATGTCTTTATTTAATTTTAGAAGGTTGTTTTTGTCTCAGCCACTATTGATTTTGTTCGTATATGTGCTTTATTTTTAGCTCCGCGTCTTTGCTGACAATGTTGTTGAGAGTTCTGAAGTTACCTCTGGTGTTACTCGGATCGGTGATTATGAGCTTCATGACCTCGTGCACCTTGAGTAAGTTTCTAACCTTAACTTTTTCTTTATCGTTCTTGCAAAAATTATTTTTCACCTTTTTTTTGTCTGGATTTGTTAAACATTAACATATTACTGTACAGTGATAATAGTTTTGGTGTCATTATACGTGTGGAAAGTGAAGCATTTCAGGTTAGTGGTATAAATTTGTGGTTAGTAGAGATTTGTGTTTGATATTCTGAACTTGTTTTATGGTATGCTCAGGTCCTTAAAGGTGTCCCTGAGAGACCTGTTGTCGCACTAGTGAGGTTGAGGGAGATTAAGTATAAGGTTGAGAAGAAGGGTGTTGCAAAAGATCGTTCCAATAACGCATTATCTGTGAAAGATGTCGTAAAAGTTCTTGATGGTCCTTGTAGGGTGCGGATCCCTAAACTCAACCAATTTTTTATCTTCTGTGGCTTTGTTTCCATTGTAGAATATGAGATAGACGATGTTCTGTCTTTGTCTGAAAACTGCATTATTCTATTACACAGGGGAAACAAGGTCCGGTTGAGCATATATACAAAGGAGTTCTATTTATTTATGATAGGCATCACCTTGAGCATGCCGGTTTCATTTGTGTTAAAGCAGTGTCTTGCTTGATGGTTGGTGGATCGCGTGAAGGTGATAGGAATGTATGTATCTAAATCTCAATTGCCCACAATGTCACATGGAACTATTTCTTTGCAGCATGTGCTTGGTTGCACCAATTAAATTGCTTTTCTTTCAGGGTAACTCAATGAATTCAAGATTTGCCAATCTTAGAACTCCTCCTCGTGTACCCCAATCTCCCATGAGACCACCTAGAGGTGGTTCTATGAATTGTAAGTCACTTTTCCTGGCAAATATAATTTAAATTATTTTGCTTTCGTGCGGTGTAAAATCTCTTATCTTGTGATGTGGCTTTCCCTAAATCCTTAGATATGTCATTTTTCATATTTTTCTGTGGATCTTTTATCAATTATTGAATGATAGTTTTGTTGTGACTTGTGATTGTGTTTGCTCTATTTTATAAGAATCTATGTTTTCATTATTACGTTTCTTGCTTTGCATAGTTGGAGGAAGGAATCGAGGTGGAAGAGGAGGTCATGACGCCTTAGTTGGAGCTGCTGTTAAAATTCGCCTCGGCCATTACAAGGGATGCAAGGGACGTGTTATAGATGTCAAAGGTTCCACTGTCCGGGTTGAATTAGAGTCACAAATGAAAGTTGTTGCAGGCAAGTTCTTTTATTGTGGCAAAAATATTTTTCTGCCTTAGATTTTTGCCCAAATAATAGTTTGGCTGCATCACATATGTGCAGTTGATCGCAGTCATATTTCTGATAATGTCAATGTTTCTGCTTCATTAAGGTATGTTTTTATGACTATCTTTTAATTGGAACTATTAGGGCTCTTGATTTTAAGTTTTTGTCCCTATGAATTCAGGCAGTCATCCAGATATGGTGTGGGAAGCGAGACTCCAATGCACCCTTCTCGGACTCCTCTGCATCCCTATATGACGCCGATGAGAGATTCATATGGTATGTTATTGTACATGTTTCTATCTTGCAGCTTGATTTTAGAATGGTTATTAGAGTCAATAATTTTTTTTTTCTCCTTGTTAATTGTTTTGCAGCAACTCCTCATCATGATGGTATGAGAACGCCTATGCGCGATCGCGCATGGAATCCATACACACCAATGAGTCCACCTAGGTAGTAATCTATTTATACATTAATCTTATCATGTGTACATTATAGAAAGCTAAGACACCATGCTATTGATTTATTCTTTAATGTTAATGAAAGGGTTATTTTTAAATTTCAGGGACAACTGGGAAGATGCAAATCCTGGTTCTTGGGGAACTAGTCCACAATATCAGGTGGCTTTAACTAGTTAGTTTTGCTCACATTTGCTTGCCTTTTTTTGTGTGTGTATATTGATTAATCTCTGTTACTTTTCAGCCTGGAAGTCCTCCTTCACGAGCTTATGAAGCCCCTACTCCCGGTTCTGGTTGGACAAATACATCTAACAACAGTTACAATGATGCTGGCACGCCTAGGGACAGTGGTTCTGCCTATGGTGATTGGACATTACTTAAATCACATTTATTGCAATTACATTATATTTTTTAATTTTTGACTTGAACTTAAAAAATTTGTTAAATTTCTTCAGCTAATGCTCCAAGCCCATACTTGCCTTCCACTCCTGGTGGGCATCCACCGATGACACCAAGTTCAGCATATTTGCCTGGTACTCCTGGTGGGCAACCAATGACCCCTGGAAGTGGTGGTTTGGATATGATGTCACCTGTTGTAGGCATGTTATTCTATATTGCTCCCGTAATTTTTATATCTCCCAATCTCTGTTCATGACATGGTGCTAAAAATTTTAAATTCTAAAATTGCTTCAGGTGGGGATAGTGATGGCCCTTGGTTTCTGCCAGATATATTGGTTAGTGTACGTAGGTCTGGTGATGACACATCCATGGGAGTTATAAAAGATATGCTCCAGGTAATTTCTTCACACTTGGCCTTTGAGTTAATAGGTAATTATTCTCTTCATTTGGGCATAAAAATAATGAATGAGAACATTTTTGCAATTAACATAATATGAACACCAGAGTACCTTCTAATTAACTTGATGGACCGTGTTCATTTTCTTACTTGTTTGGTTCTTCTACTTTGTTGTTCTTCCAATGAATAAAAACACTTTAAAACGATTTTCCAATGCTGCCTAGAGTAGGATTGTTTGTACATGTTTCTGTTTGTGTCTGAATCTATATTAGTCCTTATATTGAAATTCATTCATAGAAATAAGTAAATATTGCAACATTATATAAACTCTCCGGTTTTACTTTTTTCAGGATGGCTCCTGTAAGATAGCCCTTGGATCAAGCGGGAATGGTGAAATACTCACAGCGCTCCCTAGCGAAATAGAGGTAGTGGCTCCGAGGAAGGCAGACAAGATCAAGATCATGGGTGGCGCACACCGTGGGTCCACAGGGAAGCTTATTGGGATAGACGGCACCGACGGAATCGTCAAAGTTGATGACACGCTCGACGTGAAAATCCTTGACATGGTTTTATTGGCAAAACTGGTGCAGAACTGATTACTGAACCCAAGTGTAGGAAAGAAAAGCTTTTGGCAGATATAGATCAATATGATGTTTGTTTGTGGGTGAATCAATGATTGTTGGACGGTGTAGTTTATTCGCAGTAACGACTTCCACTTTTAGTATCTTACTATTCGGGTCACATTGCTTACAGGAGTCGGTTCATAGTATCTACTGCGAAGTTCTTCCTTTTGCTCCATTTACCAACTTGATAGCAGATCATAGTTTGTGTTGAAGTTAATGTGGTTAATTGTAAAATAATTTGTGTTTTAAATTCAAGTATTATAACATTCACATACCTTTTACAAGCCATGATTATTATTAAGATCGAATGGCGGGTTATGAAACAAAGTTTTAATGATTTCCTCGTGAAGGTCGTTTGTAAACTTTGTGGGTCTTAAAACTTTAAACAAAGTTTTAATGATTGTGAAGGTCGTTTGTAAACTTTGTGGGTCTTAAAACTTTAAACAAAGTTTTAAAGATTTTCTGGGTCGTTTGTAAACTTTGTGGGACTTCAAACAAAGTTTTACGATGATTACCTTGTGTGGCTCGTTTGAAACTATTATCGATCGGATCTCACTTGATTGATTTAACATTTATAATGCTTTCTTCTTCAAAAGTTTTTCTTCCTTACCTTGAACATGTTTGAGAAGTAATTTAATTGTTTATTTCATTGAATAATTGTGTTATATTTATACTATGATAAAGAGAAAAAATATTGAGTTGAAACCACCATATTTATAGTTTTGAATTTGGATTATTTGGTTAATTTAATTTATAAACATCACAAAGATAACATAACTTCTGGGTTAGGAAAACACACTGATAATCTCAAGAAAGCACATTGATTTGAACATACCTGATGTTAATAATTGAAGGGAAAACATCACAAAGTTTACATAACATGTTAATAACTTAATATATGAAACTCGAATCATTGTTTAGATCTCCATCACTCCATTCGGATGATGCAACGGAGGCCTTCCCCTTTCAGCATCAGCTCAAAGGCCTTGTTGATCTCAGCAAACGGCACTTGATGAGTTATGAACTTCTCCACTTCAAGTTCCTAATGCCACAACGCAACGAACAAGTAAATATCTACCCCTCGACAAAATTGCATTCTACGGTATCTCAACAGAATTGAAGAGCTAACCTTTTTCATGTACATTTCCACCACAGCCGGAAGATCAGAGCGCGGTTTATAGTTTCCAAAGAAAGTGCCCTTCAGGGTCCTCTCGTTCAACAGCATCATCGGGTGAGTCTTGAAAACCGCATCCTTGTGCGGCACACCAACAAGAACAGCAACACCCCATCCCTATCACACAAGCATATTTCATGGTAATTAAAAAACCACCCCTTGATCTTTCAGAAGTTATAAAAAAAAGCCCACAAATACTTTTGGCAAGATAAGTAATTACATACATCATGAACACATTCAAATGCAGAGATCATAGCATTGATGTTTCCGGTGCACTCGATACTCCGATCCACTCCTCCATCGGTCATCTCAGCTATCACCTAAACAAACAAGATTCACCCAAAAATTCAACATAATTCGAAGATGGATCTTAAAGTTAAGGATATATAATGATATCAACCAACCTCTTGAATCGGCTTGTCGTGGTCTTTCGGGTTCAAGAACTCGGTCACACCAAAATTTTTGGCTGCGTAAACGAAACAAGACAATGTTAATCGGGCTTGATTATTCACACAAATGCTTCTTCAATGTGAATGTGAACTATTATTCAATACCATCTTCGAATCGGGCAGGGTTCAAATCCACACCAATGATTCTTGTAGCACCGGCCATTCTCGCTCCTTCTGCAGCCTGAAAAAAACAACACAAATAAACGACACAAAGAAACTTCTTTTCATAGTCAACATTGTAAGGAAAGAGACATACAGCAAGCCCAACTGCCCCAAGCCCGAAAACAGCAACCGAAGAGCCCTTTGTCGGTTTAGCGACATTCAAGGCAGCACCAAGGCCTAAAACCATTCACACAATCGAATAATCAGACGGGCTTGATTAATTTTCAAGAATCAAACCGATGATAATGATCAAGGGATCGAAGCACTACCTGTTGAGATCCCACAGCTGAGCACACAGACTTTGTCGAGAGGAGCGAGCGGGTTGATTTTGGCGAGGCAGCCAACGTGAACCACAGTGTACTCGCTGAAGGTGGAAGTGCCGACAAAGTGGAAAATCGGCTTCCCGTTGATTGAAAACCTCGACTTCTGGTCGTGAATCATCACTCCCCTGTCACAGTTGATCCTCAGGAGGGAGCACATGTTGCTCTCCTCGGACTTGCAGTGGGCGCAGTCGCCGCATTCGCCGGTGAACACGGGGAGCACGTGGTCGCCGGGGACCACTTCCGTCACGCCCTCTCCCACGCTCTCCACAATCCCAGCTGCTTCATGTCCGAAGATCCGAGGAAAAACAGAATCTTGAGCCTGGAGTTTTGAAGGAAATTAAAATTGATGTTGAAAATCTTGAATGAATCAAAGATGGGTTGCAAGGGGTATTTTTGTAATTGTGCAATACCTTGGCTTCCCAGAAGTAGATATCAGTGTGGCAGAGGGAGGTGAAGAGGATCCTCAGCCGGACCTCCATTTTCTGCGGCGGCGCCACCTCCACCTCCTCAATCACCAGCGGCTTTCCGGCCTCCCATGCAACAGCAGCTGAAAAACAGAGGAAAATATAAAAATGGAATCTTTGTATTTAAAAATAAAAAATAAAGAATAAAAATGGTACCTTTGCATTTGATTACTTGACCGGCGGTGGTCGACATCTTTGTAGTGCTGAAAAATTCTTGATCGATTAGATTTGAAAGAAAGGATTTTGAATTGTTGATGAAGAAGATGTGGGGGAGGTGCCACCGTTTTATAGTACAGGAAATGAAGTGGCGAAGAGGTGACACGTGGCGGAGATCAATTGTTAATAATTACAATTAATAACAAGAAACCTCAACCCAAAACCCATCCCAGGTTTTGGTTTCGGCTACCTGTTTTAATATTCTGGAAACCACTTTTTGGATCGAATCCTTTGTCTGCTTTTTTCTTTGATGGTTTTCTCTAGCTTTTTCCTACTGCTCCACTAATTATTTACTGTTTTTATTTATTTATTTACTTAATCAATTAATTAGTTATTTATCCCTTTCAAGAAATAAATCATTGAGGTAGATTATTTATTATGATTAATTTATTATTTATTTCTTTTTCGTAGAAATTATTATACTTTTTTTTAATTAAAAAAAAAGTGATAATTTTTTAGACAAAAGTACACATAAATTTAAAATTGATACAGGATAATACTAATCGAAATTTTGGTTCAATATTTTAAAATCTTACGAGCCATAGTTTGGAAGAGTCAACTCTATTTTATTAATGTTTTCAGATTCTTTTTGTAAATGTTCTTTTAAATGACAATTTATATTGTGCACGTTAGTTATGAACTAATAGTCTTATCTTATGAATGAAAAATACAATTATATAAAAAAAGAAGATTAATATAATCTTTCCTATAAAACTTTATAGATGAAAACGGTTAAATATTTCAATTGGAAATAGAACATAAAGTTCAAAAATAATCATAAAGTTGTAATATAACTTGAATTACTTTATCACTTTAACATGATATTGTAAAGTGTTAAAGGTCTTAACATAGTATTAAAATAGGTCTAACACGATAATAGGTGTCCGACGATGAAATTTTCGACGTCCGCACAATTTCCACGAATAGAGCCGACAAACGACAAAACACAGCATACACGTGAAGGAAAGTGTTAAATATCCCACATTAATTTAAAATAGATCTAAAAACTCAAATATAAGTTGAATTACATTATCACCTTAATAACACATCTTAAAAGGTGTTATCGGTCAAACTTTAACAATACCTTATCATAATAGATAACATTTTGTTTTAAATTACAAAGATAACACTTTTTTTTATATAAATTAAAATAAAATAAAAAATGAAGTGCCTAATATTACATAATAGATAACACTTTCTTTTATAAATTACAAAAATTACAATTTTTTTATAAATTACAATGAAGTGTGTAATATTGCATAATAGATAACATTTTTTTTTATAAATTACAATAATTTTTTTATATAAATTATAAATGAAGTGCATAAATAATACTTTTTTTAAATTACTTTTTTATATAAGTTACAAAAATAACACATTTTTTATATAAATAAAAAAAATAAAAAATGAAATGTGTAATATTACATAATAGATAACACTCTCTTTTATAAATTACAAAAATTACAATTTTTTTTATAACTTACAAAATTACAATGAAGTGCGAAATATTGCATAATAGATAACACTTTTTTTTATATAAATTACAATAATTTTTTTTATATAAATTACAAATGAAGTGCATAAATAACACTTTTTTTATAAACTACTTTTCTATATAAGTTACAAAAATTTCAAATAAAGTGCGTAATATTGCATAATAGATAACACTTTTTTATAAATTACTATAACACTTTTTTTTATAAATTATAAATGAAAGTGCGTAAATAACACTTTTTTTATAGATTACAAAAATTACAAATGAAGTTCCTAATATTACATAATAGATAATACTCTTTTTTTATAAATCACAATAACATTTTTTTTTTATAATAGACAACACTTTTTTTATAAATTACTATTACATTTTTTTTTATAAATTATAAATGAAGTGCCTAAATAACACTTTTTTTATAGATTACAAAAATTACAAATGAAGTTCATAATATTACACAATAGATAACTACTCTTTTTTTTATAAATTACAATAATATTTTTTTTATAAAGTACAAATAAAGTCGTATTGCATAATA
This sequence comes from Euphrasia confusa, assembly GCA_954870475.1. Classification (NCBI taxonomy): domain Eukaryota; kingdom Viridiplantae; phylum Streptophyta; class Magnoliopsida; order Lamiales; family Orobanchaceae; genus Euphrasia; species Euphrasia confusa. Next base: position 19,317,723 of record OX940951.1, read on the forward strand.
GATAGCACATTTTTTTATAAATTACAATAACACATTTTTTTACAAATTACTAATGACGTGCATAACATTGCATAATAGATAACACTTTTTTTTATATAAATTACAAATGAAGTGCGTAATTTTGTTTAAACAAAAAAAGTAATATAAAGAAAAATGCATTTTAATTTAGAAAAAAAAATGCAATCAATTTTTACAGTGTTGTGTTTAATTAGTACTCCCACATCGAAATATATACTTATTCACAAATACAAGCGTATATTACTAAGGAGATGTGACCATATTCATCCGGATAACACGCTCTATACTTTGTGATGAATAAAAGTATGATGATTTGAAGAAGATTCTGCTGCTCCAGACTCAATATCAGTACTTCCTTTCACCTTCTCCTTCTGGAAGATCTCTTCATGAGTATGCTTATCTTCTTCCACCGATAAGATCACGGCCTTCGGTCCATCGGCCCCTTGCACGATGGCCTCCTTCACCCTCCGGTGTCTATCCGTCTTTATCACATCCGTCTCCTCGATCATCTTCTTCTTTTTCCTCGTCTTGATCAAGCAGCACCACAGAGCAAACAGGCAGAACACGAAGAAGAAGATGCATCCGAAAGAGACGAACACCACTATTACTATGGTGGGGCCGTCGTCCGAAGATGATTGAGTCGGGGAAGAGGCCATTAACTTGTTTGGAATGCTGTTGAGTTTTTTCTTGTGGTCCTTGTATAGTTGTATAGTTGTATATATACACACAATGCTTTGAAGAGGAAACTTGGCTCCCATGTTAAGGTATGTGTTTGGTTGTCTTGTAGTGGACAACACTCCTTTCATTTGAGTGTATCCACAATATATGGAGCTTTTGTACTAGGTTTCCCTCCCTTGGTAAATTTTCGATAATGTCAGTAACTTGTTTCTGCATACAAATTTATTTGTCTTGCTAAGTCAGTGAGTTGGGTGTTTCCATAAGATACAGAGATTTATTATAGAGCAAGTGTATATGATGTTCATCTCTGTATATTGAATAAAAGCAACTGTTATTCAAAAATTACACATTCACCCCATCAATGTTTTGAAATCACATAAACACTCCTCTCAGGTTTGAATTCAGTGTATATTAAGATGATGTCAAAATCGCACCAATTTAATTTCAAAAACATAATACCATATACATTGAATGAATTGTACGAATAACCGTTTCAGCATATATACCATATACATTATACATTATACATCGTACAGTGTTGTCTCTGTACAGAGCTAGCTCGAATACAACATCTTATCATACGGTTACCAAGAAACGAATACAGAAGGAAACAGAGGTTAAGATATGTCACAAAGTTGTTTCTCCGGTCACCGAGTTCCAGGAGGAACTTCACAAAGAATAAAAGAACATTCGTGCAATTGCCTAAAGCCAGGTCGCCAATTCAACATGGAAAAAAAAAGTGAGTTAGTGTTGGTTTTTAGTTACGAAAATATCGACACAAGTTGAGCTTGATTAGAAGAAAAAAATAAAGTTGGGAAATTGCAAAACTACCCCATACTATTTAGAAAATACAAAGACTACCCCAGATATTTTATTTTTTCTCATATTTACCCATTTGACCTGAACCAAATCTCAAGAGGTAGTTTGGTAAGAAAACTATAACTTACATGTTAGTAGAAGATCACGGAAGATTAGGCTTCGAATACAAAAACGACAAAAGGAGTTCATTCCAGGCATCGGGCACTCCGGGCAAGCACCAATGGCTGCAATCGGGAACCGATGGGTTATCACTCCAAGAACCGACATGTGCATCACTTCGAAAAGCACCCATCGGAGTAACATGCAGCAGCTTTACAGGAGTCGAGGCCTTTTTCACAGCATTAGCTATTGAATCAGATATTGAGCTCCTCTCTCTCCCATTAGTTCTCAACGAGGGCTGCCTCGTTACTTTACAATTCTGACGGGTGCCACTACTGATCAAAATGATAAGGTTAATAAAAAAACACCTTAATTACAGAAAAGACCCAAAATCGCACTTCAGTTTTTGTTTCTCATACAAAAATGACAACCTTGAGGGAAAGGGTAAGTAATTGCAAATCACAATGAAGCGTAATTGAGTAACACGTTCAAAGCATTTTTGTGCAAATAGAGAGTGCGGATAAGAAAATTAACACACCTCCAATGAGTGGACTCGAAAGTTCGGAAGAAAACACGCGTCATGTTGGGATTCACTGCACTGTCAATCCACGATTTCCAGGTGGATAGTGCAACCTTAAAGGCAGTACTTATTGGCATTCCCAACTTCATCCGTCCACCGATCTGAAAATACCAACCCCTGTCTGAAAATGCTCGTTAGAACTTAGATATATTTCACAACAAAATTATGAAAACTAACTAAAAAATAGCAATGGTCAGTATATACAACAGGCAAACATTTGCAGATACATTATACTTCATAGAAGACTACAAAGATCGATTTTACTCAAAAACCCAACATTATTAAATCAAAACCACTTACATATCAAAGAGCTTCGTCTGCGTCCACCAGTGCCCTGAATTGAAAACAAGAACATCCGAATCGACCCATTCTCTGCTGACATCATCCATCTGGTCCAATTTCAGCGCAGTCTTCACTCTCTTGGGCGAATGCTTGGGAACGGGCCCCGGCTGCACCAGAAACACCGAACGGTAAAACTCAACCGACAAACCGTAAGTCCCAAACCGAACACCCAAATGCCTCATCCGCTTTGTGATCTCGTTACCATTGAATTCAAACACACTGCTCCTATCATCAACCCCACTCATCAGCATACAAACCATAGACTCCCACTGCGTCCTGCTCAGAGAGTCCCCAACGAAAACGACCCGTTTTCCGCGAAGCAACTCCAGAGCCGAACGGGGGTCGAACCTCGGGATCTCACAGCCGTTCGGCTTCCATCTCCACTTCAGATACTCCTCGTCTCTCCTCCCATTCGCCAAGCAGTCGAAACCCCTCTCGGCGAAAGGGCAATTCGAGGAATTGTACAGAGGGTAGCTCCGGTCGGCCACCCACCTCCCGTCGAATACGTCGCAATCGGCGGTGGAATTAGAACCCCTGTTCCGGTTCAGCTCGACGGCCGGTTCGGGGGAGGGGTACATGTAGAAAAAGCTGGAACCCATGACGACGAAGAAGCAGATAATCGAGCCGAACATTAAAAGCGCCGTGAAAGACTGGAAATTGGAGGCTTTGCTATAATGCGCCGCCAAGGACTTGCCGGATTTGTGAAGTTTCATGAACAAGGGTTTCAGATGGGCAATCGGTTCCCAGTGCGATCTGCTCGTCGCTTCGATCATTTTCTTTCTTTCTTTCAGGGAAATGGAAGAAAGGATTCGGATTTCATCACCAAGAAACGAACTTGGATCTGTGGTGTATAATGGGTGTGAGAACGAAGGGTGAACTGAAATGGGTTTTGTGAGAGGATTAGCTTAAGCTCTGTGGTGACGTCGGTGGTGGTTTTTTTTCTTGACGACAAATTAAAGGGCAATTAGATTTAGTCAATCTCTTTCCTTGGGTTTTGAGGTAGAGATTAAGATTTTCTTGTAGTAATTGTTTAATCTTAAAAAGGATGAGTCTTTACAACAACTAATGAGTAATGGCATTCAATTTGCTTTCTTCCTACGTCTTGAATGTGTCTTGGAAAGGTGGCAAGTTAGATGTGTTTCATCAGATTAGTAGGGCATGAATTTTCTTTTGCTAGTCTCATTTTAAATAACATTGTTATTTCTCTTTATCAAGATTTACGGGATGTTTGTCTAATTACCTCACTTGTGAAATCGAGAAATCGATAATACAGTATGAGGTTGGGGTGAATGTGTGGACAGTGGTTTCATGTGTTTTTTGTATTTTACAAAAATAAAATAAAAATTATATTCAATAAGTTTTTTATTAAAATACTGTATTCCTTCTTTAGATAGGAGATACGAATAAGGGAAAAGGCTACAGTTAGGTGTACCGTTCATTTGGTACACCATCAATCATAATTTGGTACACCATCAATCATAATGTGATAGGTGGAATTAATAGATTAATTAATTAAATAAGTAGTATTTTAATTATTATTAAATTTATATATTAATTAGGAAAATAAATCTCAAAAATCTGAAAAATACAATTAAAATAATTTTTCCTAATAAATAGATATTGTACATATATTCATGCAAATTTTATATGGAAGTAAAATAATTTTGTAAAATTAATAAAATTTATCTTAATGATTAAAAATAATTAATATATCAATTAGATAAAAATAATAATTAAATGAATCATTGATAAGAATTAAAGTATTAATTAAATTAAAATTTAATTAATTTAAAAAATTTGCACAAAATATGTAATAAGTAAATAATTGATTAATTAATTAAGTAAATTACATTAAATAATTAGTAAATTTAAAATTTTTCTTAATAAAATAATTGAATTAATTAATTAAAATGAATTATATATTGAAAGTTTCTTAAGTACAAAATTATCATTAAAATTTAATAAATTAAGAATAATATTGTAATTTTTTCAATTCAATTCACATATTGAATTTATTGTAGAAAATAAGTTTGTTATGTAAAATAAATATAATTTCGATAGTATTAGTACTCAATGATTATTTTTTTAATACATGGTTTGAAACATAACTAAATTATGATATTTTTTTTAGATTTAAAAATTACATTTTATTTAATTTTACTCTTATAATATAATGAAAAAAATCACATTTTAATTCTATTATACACAATTACATCAAATATATACAATTTCACTACTCGGTTTTAATATTATTATTAGATAATGGATGACTACTATCAATTATTATATGTTAGTTATTTAATTTTGTGAAAAATAAACAGTTATTATTATATTTAACATCTTACTAATGAAATTTTGTTCCATAATCATATGTGAAGAATACATACGCGTTAATTCAAATGAGTTTTAGTATCACAAAAAAATGAATAATTTGAATATCATTTTTTTTAACTTAATTTTTTTAATATATAATTAATCAATTATGTCATAAAAATTATGTTTGGGTGACACTCACGCAATTGTCATAAAATACGAAATGAAAAAATTAACTTAACTAAAATCTTCAAATAAAATATTTTTTAATTATTTTAAAAAATATAATAAAATAAAACGATCGAGTAAACATAACGATTGGGTGAACCACACATTATTTCATTCAAACTAATAAACATAATGCTTGAGTGATCGACACATTATTTCATTCAAACTAAAATGTTAGTTTTAAATCAAATAAAAATAAATACAATTAAACATAATCAACTATTTTTATGTTGATATTTATTAAATTGATAAAAATATATTAATTAAAAAACATTTCTTAACATTATTGTTCGTTTGATAAATTACGATTATTATTACGTTTAAGTTTATAATTTAATTGATTGAATTGATCAACTAAAAAAAATACTTTTTAGTAAAAATATATTTTTCATTTTTGTTTACAATTTCAATAATGGAATAAAAATTGTATATTATTAATTTTTGTTCATAATTTCAATAATAGAATAAAAATTGTTGTTTAGATGAGTTCGTTTTTTTTTTCCATAAAAAACTTAATTGATTAATCTTTATTCACATTGATTATATAATTTTTATAATTAAATTAAATAATTTATACATTGTTTTTTTACTAATTATACTTTACAAAAATGAAATTTATTTTTTAATCTTTTACTTACATTTTTAAAATTATTTTGTGTTTTTTATTTACTTTTTTACGATTTAATATATATAATTTATATATATATATATATATATATATATATTAATATATTTTTATTTTTATCTATATTTTAAAGAAAGAAAATCTAATAGATTGTAGAATATTCAATATTTGGAAAGATTATATTAATTTTATTTTTTAACATTTTAGAAGATTTACGTAATCTATTTTCCTAATTAATAAATAAATTTAATAATAATTAAAATACTACTTATTTAATTAATTAATACATTAATGCCACATGTCATATTATGATTGGTGGTGTACCGGATGCTCGGGTACACCTTGTGTAACTGTATCATCTTCCACAAATAAGTGTATAGAAAATTCTAAGCCACCTGAGGAGAGTTAGGCTTTAAACTAACTTTTGACTCTTATAATTAATTTTTATATGAAAAGAGAGTATTTTATTAGAACATAAGTTCAAGTCACATGAGTAGAGTTAAGCCTTAAACTAACTTTTGTTTTTGTAATTAATTTTTATATGAAATTAGTCAAAATTCAATAATAAAGCCTAGAAACAAACAAAAAAATTTGTAATAAAACTAGTATCAAATAAAATAAATCAACCAATCCATAGAATTGTAGTGATACCTTCTAGAAATTATTCATTTCCCCTAAAAATTAATCATATAACAGACAAAACTTCATAGGAGTGAAAATAATAATGGAGAAGCTAGCTAGCTAGCACAGAATTGTAGTGATACCTTCTAGAAATTATTCATTTCCCCTAAAAAATAATCGTTGGAGAAGCTAGCTAGCACATACTGTAGTAAGTTTTAGTTTTTCTCTTCTTAGTTTAGGGTATGGGGTAATCAAATTATAAGTGGACATTTAATACCAAATTTGAAAGACTCTACATGATAAAATAAAGAGTGTTTTTCATATAGCCAAATAATCCAGTAATCGCCCTTCGGCTGAAGGGAATTTAAAAAAAAAAAAAAAAAAAAAAAACAACTCTTAAATCGATTCCAGAGATTTGGCTCCTCAACCGTCAATGGAGTGGCGCGTTGCGTTCGGCAGTTTACGGCCCCGAACGAACGAACTGAAGAGGTGAAGTGCCCTTGAAGGCTGGGCATAAGGCACCATATGAGCAGCACCTCTAACCGTCGCAAAAGTTAACAGATTTCCATACTCAGTTGCCCAACCAGCCACCTATGAGTAGACTCCAATATAACACAAAAGTTATACTCCTACTACTTTTAAAAATTACAAATATCCCCCTGTAACTTTGTTACTTTGAAGATAATTGGTGTATTTTATAATACAGGGAAATCTTAGGGAAGTTTGGTAATTAAGTACCATTCAGGTCTGAGCTAATTTTATATACAAAACACACCCCTGTGGTTTTGTTTCGAAATAACCCCTTCAAAAGCGAAAAAACACATTTCAAACCCCACACTTTTCGTAATTCGAAGCCCGAATTGAAGAGAGGGAAAACAAGCACCTGGTTTTTATGGAACCAAGCTCCGTACGGGACCGTGACCTTGAACTGCAGATCGTGAGCAAGCTCGCGTACAAGTGTTCGTGAACCGAGCAATGGCACAACCGAATCCTGATCGCCACTGGAAATTGCGTGATAGTAGTTTAATACTTTATTGTTGCTTTTAAGTAGAGTATAATTTATTGATTTTTATTTTACCTGAAGACCCAAACCGGAATGCGATGCTGAATGATCCTCTTGAGCAACGGAAGAATATCAATATCTCCATCCACCTCGTGATAATTCAGAATGCTTCCCAAGAAATTCAGGGAAACGAAAACATCAGTTTACATCATATTATAATTTTACGTTTATTTTTATTCACTTACTCACTGCACATAGACCAGCTGTACGGTAAATTGGTTCGATTTGCGTGTAAAGCCTTCTGCACCTCAGGAAGGTTAAAGTAGAAGCGTCGTTCTAAGCTCATGCACACGTCTACCCCATAACTGATCTTCGTAGCCTGCGTTATTACCCAAACGAATAAAAAGATTGATAACTAGAATAGATATTCGTAAAAATTAATGCACTACCATCTTTCTGAGTCTCAGCTCTTGCTCGACTATTGACGGATAGCACACGTCGAGAATGACATCGTAATCGTTTACATAATCACCAACAATCTTGTTTGCCTCGGATACGGCATCGTTGCACGAAGAAGACACGTTGTGTGGGACGTCGAATGTGTAATCGTCAAAGTCGCAGTCGTTCATAATCGTGAGTCCGACTTCGTCGGAAATCATTCCGTGGGACCAGAAGTACTCGTAAGTTGCCGGAACATCACGATCCAGCCGAAGAAGTGGATTCCCAATCTGGACACACAGAAAGGAAAAAAAAAATGACTAGTGATTTTTCAATGAAAAAACTAGTGCAAAAGACCACAACTTTGAAATCGAAAAGTACTGATAACATATATAGACGATTAATAATTACAAAACGGGTAGATTGAGTAATGTTTATCTTACAGCAACCCCTTTAATGTTGAACTTGAAACCTTTGGAGTGTTCGTTGTGGTCGAGAAGGGCAATAGCTAACTGCGGGATGTAATGTCCTGCCCAAAACAAAATCATTCGCACGAGCTCGTGTTTTGATCAGCTCGATTCAAAATTACGATAATGCCACCACGATGACAATGTTCTTACCGGCATAACTTTCTCCTGTTAGAAACAAGTCTCTGCTTTTGAAAGCAGGAAACTTCTTGTACCACTCCATCATAAATGTGTGCATATCCTTTGCTGCCATTGAAAAACAAAAATAAAAAAATCGAGCTTCGATTACCCGAGCCTACTCTAATCCACACACACACACACATTCATGAAAAAGAAGTCTTCTTTACCTGTGGATGCATCACCGCAGGTGTAGTCCGAGCTTGTATTCGAATACGACCACCCCACCCCTGCCGGAGACTCGACAAATAAAAGATTCGACACTACTTGCACGAAGAAGAAAAGTGAGTAAATTAAACTTGTCACATTAGAAAAAAAAATCAACTAATCGACTTTATGTTTACCTTTATTCCATGATTTTGAATTTATCCGGAGACCTCGGCCGTTCCCGGTGGGGAAGAAGGGTCCTAGTTCCGTGAAGGCACCTCCGCCGATCGACGAGCACCCCGGACCTGAATACGACAAAAACTGATGACGTGGCGAAAAAAAAAAAACTAGAAAAAAAAAAGTTGTACAAGTGAGAGATTGACCTCCATTAAGCCATAGGGTGAGGGGCTTGCGGGCGGCATCCTCGGCAGCCTCGACAAAGTAATAAAACAAGCTTCTCCCGTTTTTCGAGTCCACATCCACGTACCCTGCATACTGCCTGAACTTCACCGGAGGCTGACCTGGCAGCTTGACCACTAGGTCCTCCTCCGGGAAGCCGCTACCACCGCCCACCAGCAGCAGCGCCGCCATCAACGCCGCTGCCAAATTCTGTATCATTCTCATTTCTTTTGTGTGTGTGTGTGATGGTGATAATGTGGTTTATATATATATAATAAGATAGATACACACAGTTTGTTTGTGTTTGTGTGTGGCTGAATCATGAGAAACGTGAGCAGTTGAAGCTTCTTTTTTTTCATCTTTATCTTTTTTTTTTTTATAAATATATTAATAGACAAAAGTTTGTTACAGAAATGATGAAAAAGCAGCAGTGGGTTACTAGTTTTGGGGGGGACTGATGTAATTTTGAGATATTAGTGGGGTCCTTTTGAAATTTCAAAAAAAGTATAGGAAAGAGAGGGATGTGTCATGTCATGTGTGTTCATGATAATGACTGCACGATCGAGGAAAGGAAGGCATCTTCTTCACTTCCCGCTAAATTATTTCTATTTTTTTTTTTAAGATTTTAAAATACTGAAACTATTTCTGGGGTACTTTGGTTCAGTTGAGGAATGGTGGCAAAATGGAGGGGGAAGGAGCATAGACGACAACAGCTCAACAAGAACGACAGGATTTTCGAGTCAGCACAATCGTCTTTCGTATATTCTTCTCATGATACAAACAAATATACGAACGAATCGAAGGACAAAAATCAGGAATCTTTGTTTAGTGAACGCTCCACATACGACTGCAGGAATGAAAACTAGTTTCAGAAAAACACGGTTGAACAAGCAAGAGGAATCAGGGCACGTACATAATCAGAGAAGATTCCTGCAGCTAGTTCGATTACTATATGCAAACGAGACAGAGCGCTTTCTAATGGAATTATAATTCGCGGGGAAATTAGTAAAAGGACTGTAGCTAGCTAACACAACGTACCTGTATGAGATTGGTAATTTTGGGTTTGGAACATGACCAATACTGGATGATTTTTTTCCTGCATCTTCGGAATATGATCTGCATGATTTTTTTGCTCATCTCTATTAACAACAGGCCCCTCTTCGACTTTCTCGTGACCATTCTGAGTCTCGGATTGCTTGTTTGTTTCAACACCCTTCCTTTCTTCGGCAGTTGACTTCTGAATTTGCAACCACATCCCCTTGGCTTACATTGATACTATCAAATCCTGGCGGACCCACTGCATATAACGAAGTAAGGTTGTTTATGTTCTGTTCCTCGGGGTAAGTTAAGATTAGCACACTCCGCATTCTCTCTGCCATTTCCTGTGGAATTCAGATCGAGAGTATCGGAGTCCAGATTAGGCTGAACAGTAGACATGCTCTCAAGTGGGGCCCAACCTGAGTTATCAGGAAAAGAAGGCATCTCATGTGTGTGTGTTTGAGGGTGATCCTTGTTCACAAGGCTCGAGTTAATTTTCCACATGTTACACTTTCCGGCTGTGAAAAACTTGCAGAAGGGTCTCCAGTGTCTTGCCCAAAATCATCATCAATCATCCCCCAATTCAAAAAAGTCATTGCAAGGTACTAACTAATATCTTTCTATCTTCGTGATAAGTATCGGAAAAATCATTTCGTGATTCAAAAACCAGCAGAAGCTCTACTGTAGAATGTCTGGGAATGTGGTTATGGTTCGTTCCACCTCCCCAGCTTTCAATTGGTTCGTCTTCCGGTAGATCTCGAACAAATGACATCACGAAATAAATATCCATTACATTAGGGGGGAAAATGCATTATTGAACAAACAGCAGCTATACTAAACCCTCAAGGGTCTAAGCAAATCGTTCCTTTTTTCAATTCTTTCATCTCCAATCGAGATACCAAGCCCATCACCTCTCTTTCTCAGACAATCGAATATGTTTTCACTAAAACAGTAAAACTCACACACAAGCATCCTAACTCGAAACACGTATAGTATCTACGATACTGAATAGCTTCAATGCAACCAAGCTACACATGAAAATGCAAATTATGGGGCAGTAGTTTATCCATTGAAATCGTGCTTCCGGCAACTCACTGAGAAAAAAAAAACATCATTTAGCAACAGCTGCCGTTGAATCCCAACTAAATTGATGTGCAACTTCAACAATAAAAAAAACTAAAACGCAATTCAACAAAATTTGGACATTCGATTCGCTTCATTCAATCAGAAACCACATTCTGCCTGGTTCACTGGTTCAAAATTTAAGAGAATTCAAGAAAATTAACTTCAAATCATACGAAGTGTAATAAAAAGGAGAATAAAAGGTCTCACCTTTGGAACGGTGAGAACAGCCCGCGATAAATGAATTGAGAAAAAAGGAAAGGGGTAGTTAGGTTTTCTAGTATTTTAAAAAAAAGTAAAAAAAATAAAGAAAAAATAGTTTTTAAATGAAAAATAAAAATAATTAATTTATGACAACGCACCAAAAAAAGGAAAAATATGACGAAAAAATTACTTGTAATTTGTCGCAAAACTCACAAGTCACTACTATTAGGGCTGGAAGTTCGGTTAACCAAAACCGAACCGAAACGGATGACCGGTTAACCAAACCGAAAAACAACGAAAATGACTAACCAAAACCGAACCGAATATTTTATTGGATAACCAATAACCGAACCGATTTTTTCGGTTCGGTTATCAGTTAACCAAAAAACCGATTAGAAAAAAAGTAAGTTGATTTTAAAAAAAATATCGTGCAAAAAAAAAAGAAAAAAAATCAAAATATAAACAAATTTAAACTAAAATCCAACTTATTCAACCTAACATCCATAAATCCAACAAAATACAAAAATTACAAAATAAGTAAGGAAGTGTTATCATAGAATCTTCCTTAAAGATATATATAATATGTAATATATATAATATATTTCGATTATTCGGTTTTTAATGATCGGTTATCGGGTTAACCGATAACCAAATATATAAAAAAAATCTTACCGATAACCGAATCGAAAACCGAAATTCCCACCCCTAACTACTATTACTCTTCTCTAATTGAATCTCGATTGTCATCACAACACCATCTTCACTATTATTATCATCACTATCATTGTGGTTCCCTCTTTTTCTATTGTGTTATTACTTACACTTTTGCAAACTCATAAAATTAATTATTGTTAGAATTGTGAGACTTCTCATTTGACTTGTAGTGAGTAAAAGAAGACATTTCAGAAAGTTTAATTTGGTTAGAAATTGCACTCTTTCGTGGTTAGTTGTTCGTTTGTTTTAAGAACAAGATAATTTATGTATGACCGTCACTTTAGAATTTTCGTTTTTGAAATAATTTAAATTGATTCAAACTTTTTTTAGTTGTTAATTATTCATGCAATCAAGTTGAATGAATAAAAAGCATATATATTTTGTTATATATAAAATTACATACACAATACTTGTAGTTAGTGACCAAATGAATCATCATCCACACACATTTTAGTACTATAAATTTGTTAAACTTCAAAATCAAAACTTGCAAGTGCTTAAAATTCGCACTTGTAAGAACACGACATTCAACACATTTAACTCTCTGATAACAAAAATTTTCATTTTCCACTAGAGAGAAGATGGAAGATTGATTAGTGAAAGAATGTGGATCAAATTCACACATTATTACAACTTTTCGGGTTAAATATGTAATTTATGAATTTTTGTAGGTGTTAAACGTAACAGTTATAATTTCCATTTCGGAATATGGGCTCATCTACCAGGCTTTACAAGGTTGGGCCTTTCTTCCAAATCGCCCAAATGTAATTAGGGTTTTTCTTTCATCTCCTTTATAAGCCGAACATCATCCCCTCTCTCAAAATCAGGGTTTCCGGTCTCTCTTCCTCAATTAATAATTTTTCATCTGTTTTTTTAACAGCTTAAGGGCGGTGAAGATACTCAGAATGTCATGCACCACTCTGACGATTACAGCGTGATGATAATTTCTCATACCCATATATTTCTCTGAGCCCTAATTTCAATTTATTTTTATCGATTCCATTTTTGTGCACAGAGGAACCAAGTGATGCGAACTTTCTCTTTCGAGAAAGTTCAAACCATGATGCGGACCGTACAACAGCTTCGCGCTGCTGAGGATAAAAATTTGGTCTCTGATGGTTTCTCCTGTTTTAATCGTTTAATATAGTAATTTAGGTCGCGACGATTAATTCTGAATCGGGGCGAGTATTAATCGGTGCTCGCACAACCCGCCGTTAAAATCGTCGCAACAGCAAGCCTCCTTCGTCGAGATCTCTTTCGAGAAGTTTCCGAAGAGGGTTTTTCTCATATCCTATTGCCTTGTGTAGCGGAGTTTCCGCCATTATCATTTGGGATTTGCCATGAGAAATACATTTTTTTAATTTAAATTTAATTTCGCCTGTGAAGAAAAATACTGAATTAAAACACCATCTTTCGGGACATATTGGCCGGAAGGCCTTGATGACAATATTCTGCAATTCTGAGGCTTCAAAAAATCTTGATTTTATTATTCGTGCTTAATGACGGTCTAGTGCTGTGATTTGATTAATTTGCAGTACTTAACATAATCATAAGCTATATTTACATAGCCATATTTTATCTTTAAATTCTTTTTATAATTAGTGTGATTAGATTTTTAATTTGTGGCTTATATTATGTTTATCAAATTATTATGCATTGATTAATTTAGAAATGGGACAGACTTTTTATGTTTGTAAAACCCAGAATGAATATCTTTGCTAAATTGAGCCTTTTTTTCGTTGAGATCTCTTTTTTGAGATTTCCGAAATGTTGAGGTCGTTCTCATATCCTATTGCCTTGCGTAGCGGAGTTTCTGCCATTATCGTTTGGGATTTGCCATGAGAAGTACATTTTTACTTGTAATCTTAGTTTATTTGCCTGTGAAGAAAACATTGAATAATCATACCATCTTTCGGGACTTAGTCTTTTTGACGTTGCTGACAATATTCTGCAATTCTGAGGCAAACAATGTAAATTCTTAATTAATTCATTAATCAATGTTTCGATTGATTTTAGTCAACATATTTGTTAAATGAATATGTTTATCTATATTTTCTTTCTTTTTGTAGGTTGTTGGAGCCCTGTATGTATTTGAAGTCACAAACTATCTAATCCATTTGCAACTCATGTTTTCTTTTATTGCTTACTCTTGAGCTAAATTTAGTATATGTGGTATGTAATTTGTGTGTTTATGTTTTAGTTTGTTATCAATTGTGAGACAAAGCAAACACTTATGTTAATACTTTGTCATGTTGTTCAAACCAAATTTATCTATTTCGCATTTTCAATTTTATTTTATGATTATTGTGCAAATCAAATTTGTCTATTTCTCTAAAGTTATAAATGTTTATGCAAACAAATTTTCAATATTTTAGAATTAATTTCAACTACAATTATTTTACTGTTTTTATAGAAAATTTGTAATGAAGTGACTTTCTTGAATTAAGGGTTTTGCTGAAAAGAAGTGTGTTACAGTTAGAAAACTAAATGTTTACATGTTTATACAGTTACAAGCTGATACATATATACATCTCTACATTACCTAAAGCTAAAACCCAACTGGTAGAAGTAGAACACATTCAACATATAGTAAAATCGATGTAAAATCACATCTTGTCACGTACACTTCAACATATCACCACATCTGTCACGTACACTTCAACATATCCAATCCATAAGCTTTCTGCAGAGATTCAAATTTTTATGTTTGTATAATTATACTCCATTGTCAACTGACCATTATACTCTACTAGTATTTGTAAGATTATACTCCATTGTCAACTGACCATTATACTCTTGTTATGCTCCACAACTGGCACGAGCATTGAGATTAGTTGTCTCATGTCTTCCTTGAGTGCATCATAGTCTCCGTCTCTGCATTTCAGAATCTGAACGAAAGCCTCGATGTCCGGCACCAGTTTGAGCGCCACCTGCAAAAAATCGAAAATGAAAACGCGATTGATTAATTTGTTCGCCATTACATAGTTACTGCATCGTGTTTTACTTTGTATGCAGCTGAGGAAATCCATCCGTGCCACGGTTTCAATGTCATGTTGTATGCCTCTTCGACTGCATGCTCCAAACTCCTCCCAAAATCCATCACGAGAAGTTGTAGCAGAGCGAGAGTGAAATCTAGCGACCTAAATTCACGTTCGAAAAAAAACTTAAAAATCTTCGAATGATCAAACAATTGCATTAGTTGTCATACTTTTCTATATGCAAATTAATTTGAAGTACCTAGTAAGCCAAACAAAGGCTTTACTACACGAGTGACCCTTTTTCCCCTTCCCTTCGTCGGCTTCTTTCTTCAAAATCTCAACCACGTCCCAATACGTTGAAGGATCAGAGTCATGGAAGCTCTCTAACCTCTGCACATGAGATACGAAACATTGGTTTTGACTTTTGAAAACTTGTATTAATAACAAATACTGCCCCTGTACGTTACATAAGTACATTGGCCTAATTGAATTAAAAATGCAAGATGTCTTGGTCAATTATATGACAAGGGTATATATGTATATACACATTGAGGTAAGTTATATGAACAAAAGTCAGAGCTTAATAAGTGAATGCGTGTGTTACCCACGCGCTTGGAAAATGACAAATAAATCTGAATAATTTTACCTGGATGTTTTGATGAATGTCTTGTCTCAACACAACCATCGTTGGCCCTATCTTATCTGCGCAAGGAAATACAGTCACAAAATTAAATTTCATTATTAATAGGAGCAAAACTGAAAAGATGGAGAAACTCATCTTTCAATTAATTACAGTTACACCTAACTTTAATTTATTATTTGAAAGTAGTAATTAACAAAAATGTTACTGATATTTGTTTCACTTTTAAGAGTTGCCTATTGTTGCGGGAGTCCATCTGAAGAAAATACGGGACGAATAGAGTATTTTTTATGAAAAATAAAACAAATAGGGAGTTTTTGTAATATAGAGTAAAGTGGAGGATATGTTTTGTGATAAGCGGATAGTTTTGAGGGAGAGAGTAATTACCAAGAACTTGAAGGAGCAGCTGATTGCAGAGAGCGAGGAAAGGTTTGATGGGAACTTGATGGCGTCGGGGGCTTGTTTTAGCTTCGTCGGTGGTGACACCAGTTTTAAGGATTACAGACAGCTCGTCAATGGCGGACCTAATCTCCGACGGCACCGCCACCTCCGGTTGGTCTCTCTTTCGCTTCATTTGTTAGAAAGTTGACTATTACACACTTGTTATGATATAGACTTATAGTAGTACTAGTATTTAGTGAGTATATGGATCTAATTAGTTTTCGAGCTTATTCTTTGGTTTTTGAAATCAGAAAATGACACTAGAAGTAATAAACGGCTTGCAATTATACATGCTCTGATTGTGACCTGAAATTTTGACCTTCCAATTATTTTATAAATTTATCCAATTGAGATATTAGTTTTATTTAGTTCTAATTATTACTAGTCACTTTTTGTTTCTAATTTGTTTGTCTAGCAAAGAATTATAAATAGTACAGTACTATAATACTTTTTTGTTAACTATTTATGTATGCAGTGTTTTTTTATAAATTACAAAAAATCATACATAAATAATTAGAATAGAAAGATTACTACTTTTTTATTTTAAAAGTATCAAAGTACACAACAATATTTTAATTTAGGGAAAACTGGTTTTGCCAGGTTTTAAAAACATTGAGCCAAACCATTTTCTTTCAAATAGAGATATGTGACAGAACTTTGGAGTAATAGTATATGACAAATGGTCTTGTCATATATCTGAAGAATTGACCTATACCAAAAAAAAAAATCTGAAGAATTGATCAGCGAGCCTCTCAAATATAATTGAAGCCGAGCTTGAGTAATATGTGTGGAGTCACTAAAAAAAGATGAAGTTCAACTAATCGAGCAAGCAATAAAACAGTTGGTTGAAGTCGAGCTCGATCACCTTGTGGAGTGGCTCGTCGAGCATGTTAATTTTTTTTTTCGAGCCAACTCAATAAGGTCAAAGTTTTTTACTAGGACTCGTTTGCATGCTTAGACAACCAACAATTCAATCAAATTAGTTACAAAACCCAAACATACCAAGGGGCTTCTCAAACATGGGCCAAATTGATAAAACTTGAAATGACAATTGTACCCTTCATTTTCTAGGACAATGCCACACATTTAAAATGTTAGAAAAAACAATTAAACCAACATCAAAGCATATGGTAGATACAATTCATGGCATGGAATTGTACCTAGTAAACCATTGTACACGTGCACAAAGAAAACAAATTGTACCTGAGACATAAGTTATGCTTTCATAATTATGATAGATAAACAGGCTATAACCCAAAAGACTCGAGAGAAATTTCTGGAATAAACAAGCGAAGCTTATGCATCTCGCTCCCATCAGGGAATTGCCCCCAGTGGATATCCAAGAGTCGTTCAATCTCTGGACCGCTGAAATTCAACCTCTTCCCGACATAATCCGGCATAATTGCGGCTGTAAGAGTTATCAGCGTCGGGAATCGAGAGATGTCCACCAAATGCTGGTCTTCCACAGGTGCAAGGAACCTAAAGAAGGCAGGACGTGTAAATTTCATGACCTTGTCTATCGCCTCACGAGCAGCCACGCACGAAGAGTTCATCGTGCATGCTTTTGAACATCTTCATTCCCGACCACTCTAAAATGTGCACTAGATAACGACCGCACGCGCCTATATTACCCTTCTGCCCGGACATGCGGATTAATAACAAAACCATTAGTTTCTTCAACTTGGCATCAGAACCAAACACCCTTCTGACATTTTCTGCCTGCTTCAGAGTAAAAGGATTCGAGATGTACCCAGAAACTCCTAGAGCGGACTTCAGACCGCTGAATCTAGAGGCAACGAATTTCTTAATTCTCGCATCCTTCAAATGCTTCAACAAAAGCAAAACTCCAACCCCGAATAAGACTAGCATCATTTTAATATCCTGACGACGGGAATGAGTTGAGTTGACAGCAGCTTCAGATGGAAGGAAAACGTCAACCGCTTCGATACCATGTCTCCGCATAGCCTCCTTGGAATCCTTTACGAAACCAGGAAGGATCATTCCTATTGCGCTTGCGTAGGCGGCACAAGAGGCATCGGGGTCAGTGCTTGTTGCGGATATTCTTAATGCAGCCTCAAATGTTTTGGCTACATTCTGATTACTTTTGTCCAATATGTAGAAATCGACACAACGTAATTGCTTATCTTCTGTCGTGCTTCCTGATCCCAGTTCAGTGTGGCTGTTGTGCTCACCAATACTGACTGTTTTGCCTTCCACAGATGACATTGCTATTTGGAGGGTGGGTGAATTAATTAGGAGATGGAGTTTCAATTTTCAAATGTCTGTATTTATAAGCAGAAAATGAAATGTGATTGTCTTTAAGAGTATTGTACATTGAAAATAATGTTATTTTTCTAGTAATAAATTCAAGATTTGAATAATCCTTTCTCGAGGACATCAAACGCTATGCTTTATGCCCTTTGGGAGTTGTGGAATCTGCAAGGATAACATAAAAACGACTCTTGATTTGACATTTTCATTTATGTTTTCTTGAAGAAATGAAAAGTCTCAACGTATCTTGTATCCGGTTTATTCTATGCTACCCTAATAGAGGTAGTACCCAATCCATATAAAATGTTACATGTGACCACTATAAAAAACTTAACCAATGAAAAAAGTAAAAAGATAAATATAAATACACATGTAAATGAGTGTGGCAATAGGGTAGTACCCCTATGCTAGCATAGAACTAACCCTTTTATCCATAGCATCTATCCCAGTAGCTCTTTCGAACCAAGAACGGACCACTAGAGAAATCTCGACCAACGGAGCACCATTTTTTTAATAAATCTATTAAATTTAAAAAATAAAATAAAAAGAAATGTTAAATTTAAAAAATAAAATAAAAAGGAAATGTGTACAAAAATTAATGTTTCGTTCAAACGGGCCATCTCATTAACGATGGGACTAAAATTGCCAAACTATATTAACGTTTCTTCAAACGGGCCATCTCGGGCCTATTTGTCACACTCTGAAATGACAATTATGCCCTTGACTGAAGCCTTGACATCAGATAATGCTACGAAAAAAAATTGCGAATTTTCGAAGGGCGCAAACTTTGCTTGGCCATGGCGGTTGTTTTACCGGTCGGCGTATGTGGGCGTTTGGTCTCCTTTCCGAGGTCTCTATCGTCGGTGAAACCTCATTTTTCTTCTTTGAAACGGTACTCGAGCTTGGGTCGGGATCCCCTGCGGCGCAGGAGCAGGAGGACCACTGTGCTCCCCTCGGGAAAGCTATCGATTCGAGCTACCAGAACAGAGTCCGGGGGGCCCTCTCTAGGTTTCCGGGCACCCGATTTCGAGGTCGGCGTCTGAATGTGTTACAATTAATATTATTATTAATTTCGAATAATTGTGAAAATATGAAATTCGGAACAGTTTCTGATTTGATTTCGTGTGTGAGAGTTTAGCTTCAGGAACCTCTCACCGGAAAATTGTGGAAACTCGACGACTTTGAAGAACACCCAGCTTTGCTGGTAAATAATACTCCCTCCGTCTTCGTCTCGTATCAAATTTGACCTTTCTTTTGGGCATATTAAAATTTTATGTGATATAGGTAATGTTCATCTGCAACCATTGCCCTTTCGTTAAACACTTGAAGAAAGCTATTGTAAAGCTTTCAAACATCTACATGAAGGTATATGGAGTATATGTTTAATCCTGTTAATTTTACATCGTTTCACAACAACAAAAAGGATAATTCATTGTTGAATTTATGTTTATGGAGGCAGAAAGGGCTAGCGGTGATTGCGATTTCGTCAAACTCCGTAGCTACTCATCCGCAGGTTCGGATGCCATTCATTGTTTCTATGTATTCTTCAGAATTTGAACTGTGTTGAAATAGTCGTCTGGAAATAATACTTGCTTACCCACAGGATGGACCTGATTTCATGGCTGAGGAAGCTAAGATATTTAACTATCCTTTCCCATATCTCTATGATGAGGTGATTGATCACTGAATTCGACTTGCCTTTCTTGCATCCTGAGTTTTTTTTTTCTTTTGCTGCTTAATTTGGGAATTTGCAACGAGCCCAATATTGACAATGTACATTTTAACTGTTTTGCTGTGGTTTGCTCGATTGAATTCAGTTTTTATTTTATCTGCAGTCCCAAGAGGTAGCAAGAAACTTCGGGGCTGTTTGCACGCCTGAGTTTTTCTTATTTAAAAAGGTACAGTACATAATTCTCATGAGTTGATTTGATCTTTTATTAATGGTGATTCTATATGTTGATGTTTTGATAGGACGATCGTCGGGCATTTGAGTTAGTTTATCATGGTCAGTTTGATGATTCACGGCCAAGTAACAATATGTCAGTTGATGGAAGGTTAATAATTCTTAAATCATTGTCTAGAAAGATGCCACTAAAAATACATTGGCGATTCACGCTTGATGATTTTTATTTTCCTTTTCGGATACTTGATTGTTTTAGGGACTTGAGCTTAGCAATAGACCTCGTTTTAAGTGGACAACCCGTGCCATCTATTCAGAAGCCAAGGTATTAACTGTTATATATTAACTGTCGATTTTTATTGAGTTTTGGTTACTAAATAAGCTGAGGTTCTTTCTTTCCAAATAGTGTTGGATGCAGTATAAAGTGGAATCCTGAAGTGAAGGTATAATAACTGAAGGCTTGTTAAATGTTTGATCACCTTCGAGGTGCATGAGACGAACTTTGCGACGACTCACTACGATTTGAACATCGACCCGTTTGAGCTCTAGGGACTCCGCGCCCCGACTCGGGTGGATTTAAATCTTCTTGCATTCAAATGAAACAGTATTGAAATAATGGTTGATTTGCATATAGGTAAACTGCCATTGTAAGATTGTCTAAACTTAATCTGGACGGTACTTGATCGACAGCTATGAATATCGAACTATATATACGTAGACAACAAAATCTCCTCAATCCCATTGTTAATGTGATCGACTATATCCATCCAATCCTTACTACTCTCAACCAGGCAAATGGTAAATGTCAATGTGTCATGCTCACAAGTTCTAAGTAAATCGAGTAAAACTCCTTAGGGCTACATGACCCATGTGGGAGTTTCAGGTCATTTTCAAGCACATGATACGAGAAAGCAAAAGTGAACGCAATCCTCGTTAACCGACTCTGGTGATTATAATATGCAACGACGAAAATGAATGTAGTTCTAGTTAATAGGTGAATAAAGTTACTACATATAAATAAATAAAGTTACAAGGGTGAAAAAGATTCACCATCCATGTAAAAATTTCTACAAGGCATATCCAACTACTCAAAACACTAGCCTAGTCGGAAAAATTATAGTATAGAACAACAGGATCCAAACATGTCTATTAAATCTAACATACTATTTCAAGCGTCCGAACCATTACTAGCCGAGATACTCAGAGGACTTTTAGGGCTCAAAACATTACAACCCTTCAACCTCGTCGACGTTTTCTCTGCATGCTTTATCGGATTTTTGTCGTTTGTTTTCAAGAAAGAATTTGAAGGTGTACTCTGCTTTTGCCTAAATACTCCCCAGAGATAATATTTGCCCTGAAATTCTGCAGAATGATTTCAAGTAAGTTTTTTTTTTTTATATATATGTGAAATATATGGCAGAGGAGCGAACTTACTCCAATATAGCAGAGGCAGTTCGCTCGAGTCGAAAACCAGGAGCTCGGCATTATGAACGACGGCTTTCAGAGCGAGTTCTCTTTGCTTCATTTCTTCGACCAAGCGGTCAAAGTCCCGTTCACTTTCGTAGAAAAATATTAAAAATGAGTCGAGGACAGATAAGAAAAGTCTAAATACACTCATTTATTGTATACTACAAACTACACTCTCAAAACTCGAAACTAATAAAAACGCAAATGTGGAAAAAACCTGCTTTTGGATGGAAAGAAATAGAGTGCAATACTATCTCCACTAGGATTCATCGTCTCGAAACTTTTGGGCCACACGTCAGATTTCGGGAGCATTTCAAAACGAAGCACCGGCTGGAACTGGCACGCCTCATCGAACACTTTCTGGCATGCGAGGATGGACAAGTGAGCCAGAAGTCCATTAAGTATGTAATCTTTTCCATTCCAAATATCGAAGCTTCCCCTGTCATAATCAAGTGAATTTACGATCACATAAAAGAATCAGTAATTTCCACTTCATATTATGAAAGTTTTTTTTACCTCCAAATAGGCATCGCAACTGGCTCGGCATGTAAATAATCTTTTTGAAAACCTCCGCATGGATCATTATTATAAACTTCTAATTCCAGGTTACTGCGGACTTGGACTTGGCTCGGGCTATCATTATCTTCACACGACACAATAATCTGTTTAGACGTAACAGCAGTTTTCTTCTTATTCTTCTTCTTATTATTATTCTTCTTCTTTGAACTTCTTATTACGCCTTCTTCACTGTCTTTCTTGGGTGGCACAATGTTTTCTAGACCACGCTCGTCGTTTCTCGTGGAGGACTGGATTATAACCTTAGTTTTCTTTCTCTTAATTTTCTCTGGACCGCCATTTAATAACCTCTTCCGCCCCGATACCTTGCCTTTCTTCTTTTTCGCCTCAAGCGGAAGTATGTTTTTTTCGTCCTCGAGCGAAAGAATAGGAAGATCAGCCTTATTTTTAACCCCTTCTTCTTGAGTTATTACCACAGGTTTCTTTTTCTTAGTTTTCTCTGGACCGCCATTTAATAGCCTCTTCCGCCCCGACACCTTGCCCTTCTTTTTCGCCTCAAGCGGCAATATGTTTTTTTCGTCCTCGAGCAAAAGATTAGGAAGATCAGCGTTATTTTTAATCCCTTCTTCTTGAATTATTACCCCAGTTTTCTTTTTCTTAGTTTTCTCTGGACCGCCATTTAATAACCTCTTCCGCCCTGATACCTTGCCCTTCTTCTTTTTCGCCACAAGCGGAAATATGTTTTCTTCTTCCTTGGGCGACAGAATAGGAAGGTCTAGCATGGGGACATGCTCGTTTGAATTTTTATCGGAATCAGACTCAGCATCATGTAATATCTTGGGGCTGTCCTTATGAAATTTCGTCAGAACTACTTTGTTTCTAGTCCCTTTCACTTTATTTGAAACTACGCAATCTCTTATGTGAGACGGGATGCGACCGTGATCACGTTCAATGGATAGGTTTTGGGCTAATCCTTCACAGTCTTCACCACAAACCCAATGGACAATTTCATCCATGGTTTTAGGTATTACGTCCAGACAGTAGCTGAAACAATATGATAATAATTATAATAATAATAATAATTATTATTATTCCAACATTACACATGAAACAATTGGTGTAAACGAAATAAATAAATAAATAAACTTGATCTTAAAATGCGTTGTTTAAGAGAGATTACCGATGCACAACGAACTTGAGACATATGACACAGTATACAAAGGCATTAGCCGATCCTTTATCACCACACTGCAGACATATTTTCCCCTGCACCATTTTCACAAAATGAACATTATAAATTGTTGTCAATAATGTACGATGCCACGTCGTCTTCAGCTATCAAAAATGCGTATCCAAAAGGCATTAAAGTAACCCAAAAAGGAAATCATACTTATCACGTGATTATTCATTTACAAAAAATGTTTGCAATAAGTCCGTCGATAAATGATCATGGATACAACCAAAGCCAAAAGAGGAAAAAGCACAAGCAACCATACGTAACAAAAACGAACTTTCACATTCCCATTATGATTATCCTTTCCATAAGCACAATTTTTGTCAAGTAACGCATCTTGGAAGGAAATCGCATCAGCTACCTTTAAGATTTACCGATGTAACATGTAAATCTAACACTATAATTATCATTCCTTTTTTTTTTATCATCACTACAAGAATTGGATGATCAAGAAAAACATACTTCACTTTGGTAATCGAGTTTGTCAAACAACAAATGCAAAGCAGTGCAATTATTCTGATAAATGCATGCTTCACCGTAGCATCGCACGAGACGGAAAATGCTTCGCTACATCGTTATCCAGCTAACTTCAATTAATTTGGGGGCTTATAGACAAAAAAGGGTCCATTCAAACTCCACAATTAATAGCAAACACACAATTACAGAATATTTACAGAAAATGAAAAAGAGATTATATAATTTAGGGAGAAAATAAAACAAAAAAAAAAAAATCCCTAAAATGAACATAAGCTATACCAAACACCGCCACCCCCGCCACCCCAAAAAAAGCAAACAAAAGAAAAAGGTACCAACATATATAGAATCACAAAATGCAGATACGAAACAGCAAATGCAGAGGAATCAAGAGGTTAAAAGTAAAAAAAATATTATTAAAAATAAATAAACAAGAAACAAGAGGGGCGGTAAGAACAGAGAGGGGGAAGTGAGATTACCATTATTGGATGAGATCAAAGAAACTCAGAATCGAGATATGATCATCAAAAAGAACTCAATTTTAAGTAAAAGATTAAAAAAAAACTGAGTCTTGGAATTGTTGAAGCGATAAATCCTTTTTGTTTTCAGTCTTCTATTTCTGCGTTCATTTTTTCCGAAAACCCAGTTTCATAAAATTACAACGAAAACAAAACAAAACAGATCATATAGTTAGGGTTTTGTTATATGGTTAAAGAGTAATAATGGAAAAAATATATTCTCTTTTTTTTTTCTACAAAAAGACACAATTTCTTTTTTATTTGTCTCTTTTAATTTATCTCGTATTAATACACATTTGTAATAAAAAAATATTATTGTAATTTTATTGGATATGTATATTAAAATAATATTATTTTTAATTAAAAAATAAATAAATTATTAATAAAAATTAAAAGTATGTAATATAAAAAAAATTATATTTTAAAGTAAAATATTACTATAATAATAGTTTTTTATGGTGATTAACATTCTAAAAAAGAAAATATAAATACTATAACGAGATTGAGAAGTAAAAAACTATTTTACTTTTATTTTTTTTTTAATTTTACTAACAACTATTATTTAATTTATTAATTTTAAAATAAAATTTTAACTTAACTTTTTTGACAAAAAATAATATTTTACTCATAATTATTTAATTTAAAAATATTACGAGACCTATGAGCTATTATACAGTACATATTATAAATTGTATACATCCACAAAATACACATATACTGTACATATATAAATTTTTATAAAATTGCATTTGAAAATTCTAGTTTTTATAATTAAAAAATATGTATTTCAAATATGTAATGGTCAAATGCTTAAAAATAGAAGTAAAGTACAGTTCCACATTTTAGTACTGTAATTGTTTATGATCTTTTGAATGACGAAACACACAGAAACAAATACTGTGTGGGAATCCAAAAATAAGATTACTGACTCATACTACCAAATCTCTGTTTGAATTTTGGCGTTTTAAAAATCATGTTTTCATAATTAAGGATATTATTCTTCACATATTTTATGGAGAATAAATCGAATGGGCCCCACAAACAAAATCTTCGTAGTTACTAGTACTAGATGTTAGTGAATATGACATTTTTGTTTTTGTTCAGTGTTACTGTGACTAATTGTAAAAACTGCCCAGAAAAGAAACAATTGAATCTTTTTAAAATCACAAACATCCCCTTGAAAGTTTAAATTATCTTACCATTTGTAATAATATATACATTGAAGAAGGGCATCGTCTTCATGATCCGTACACCGGTGCTGCGCTTTCCAGACGATTTTTTGCGCTTTCCAGACGATTTTTTTTTTTAAATTCCGGTTACACATCTTAACAAAACTATCAGCAGAACTTGGAAATGTGTCCATGGTTAATCAACACCCTAATACAGTCCTTGGTCAAACTACGGAAATCTCGGGTCAACGCATCGAAGCCTGATCGCGCGTTTCTTGGAGGATGTTATGATGTCGCCTCTCAAACCAATGGGCATCCGTTGTTGTAGTCTACGAACCAAGTAACATGCAAAACGTGGATCAGAACTCGCTTATCTTACGAGGATCAGAACTCGTTTTTTATTTTCCATTAGAGTCGTACCTTGTGACAGTCTCCCAGCAGCCTCCATATTCGCAGCCTTCAATTTTTTCCTGTTTTTCTTTGTTTCTCCGGTCATCATCATTATCGAACTTCTGACATCCGGCGGCACATAAGGGCAAGCTTCCATCCTGGTAGTGAGATCACCTCCGGCCAAGTGGACCCTAAGTCGAGCTATTCCCCCGCGTTCAGAGACGAAGCCGCAATGCTTGCATTTGGTGGCCTGTCTAGCTTCGTCCAGGGGTATAGCATGTTCCCATGTATCGTCTAGTGGCCTTCCCCTCTTAAACGATTTCGCCAAAGGTGCTTTTTCTAAAGTTCGACAAAGCACTTGTTAAAGCGAATAGAAAGTTAAAATGATGGGAATAAGATTTATATATAGCATTTCTTACCATGCGTCTCTGAAGGCATACTATTCGACTTTCTGGTCCAAGTGGCAGTCGAGTATTTGACCCACTCACTGAACCACTGTTCCATCACTCTTTTGACATCCAACGGCACCTGAGGGCAACCCTGCAGCTGCATTTCCGGGCAGCCTCCGCCCAAATGGGATTTCAGACGAGAAATCCCACCGTACATAGACACGAATCCACAGTAGTTGCATTGTGTCTTTTGCCTAACCCCGTCCAATGGCTTTGCGTGTTGCCAAGCGTTATCTAGTGGCCTTCCCCGTTTTTCAGATTGCTCACCGCCTGCTGAGTTCGAAAATTCGAGTGGGGGTAAAAATGTAAAATAATACTCCTATTGTCTTAGTCTTATTTAGCCTAATCAAGCGCAAAAGAAAAAGAAAAAAAAGGCATTTATACCTTCACACTCTCTCATCTTAGATGTTGTCAGGCGTTTTTCCCTTTCGGACCCAGCTACTTTCGTTTCGGGTGATCCAGTCTCCATCGAGTTTTTCACTCTCTTCATTTCGGGTGATGCTTTAGGCCAAGCTCCCATGTGTGAATTCGGATCTCCTCTGCCCAAAACCTTGTGATGAGAAATTACGTTTCGTGAAAAATCGAAACTAAAACAGTTGAAATCCGCCTTCTGATCTTCCCAAGCAGCACCATCATGTGGCCTTTTGCTTTCATCGCATACTTCAGTTTCAGCTAATAACAAGCGACATCCCCCATTAACATACATCACACAAAAAAGACATTAAAACCAAACATTTATGAGATAATAATAAAACCAAACATTTTTATTTCGCTTATTACAAAAATTAGTCTCAATGATTAGCTTAGTTGAAAAAAGGCAATCTCTCAAATATCAAATTACCATCTTCGGAGGGCTCGATTTATGAGATAATTTAAGAAGGTAATTGTAATTTAAAAAGGTAACTGGATCCTTAGGGGATAGAGTTTGAATTATACCTTTTTAAGGGAGTTAATTGCAAAAGGTGTCATTGAAGTTTGACCAAATTACAGAAAGAAAGAAAGAACAGCCAACTTCCAAAATTACAAGAAACACCTTCATAAGAAAAGGATTTCAAAAGGCAACACCTTTTGAAGCTGGAGGTGTACATTTTGTGATTAACCCTAACTTTAACGAATTGTCTTGCTCGAGGCTTACCTCTAATGTCTTTCGTCCAAAGAGCTTTTGTATTCTTGACCCATTCCGTGAACCAATCTGCCATGACCTTTTTCACATCGGGCAACACCTTTTCGCAACCCGGTAAGCGGATTTTCGGGTGACCTCCCCCCAAATGTGCCTTAAGGCGCGAAATCCCACCGTGCAAAGAAATGAAACCGCAGTAATAGCATTCCGCCTTCTGTCTTGACACATCCAATGGCTTTGCATGCTGCCAAGCATCGTCTAATCGCCTTCCCCTTCTATCGGCTTTTCTTGTGTGTGCTGCTAATAGAAATATAATAAGGAAGAAAGTCATATGAGGTATGAAAAGTCAATATACCCATCAAGTGCATTGGCTTTAACATCACAGGCAATTTTTTAGTATTGCTAAAAGTTATTCTCTCAATCCCAGGTATATCTTCATAGATACCCGGGGTCGGAGATTAAGAAAACAATATATAGGTTGATAAAAAAAAAATTAAGATTAAATTTGTCTATTAAAGTGAAAAAGTAAAAGCAGTAGTAAGTAAAGTTAGAAAAATATAATTATTTTCCTTTTTAGTGTATGAAGATATGTGTGACAATCCAAAAAGGAAAGAAACGGTTAATGGGCTATCTGTAGGACTTACAGGGACTGTGCTCGCTAGAAACGGTTAATGGGCTCTCTATGCCGTCGTAGCTCCTTTGCCCATCAAAGCTCCTCTGACCGCATGAGTTTGCAGACAAACTAAGCTTCACAATAGGGGTTTGAATGTGCAAATGATGCTCCGATTGATGAGTATCAGCAACTCGACCTTTGAAAACTCCCCACAAATAAGGTTTCCCTTGGATCCCTGCACATTTGAAGCGATAAAAATTTCAAATTAAAGAGTGTAAAAAGGCATAAAAATGCGTCAGGGTATAAATATATCTTAAAGGCGTACTGTGCATATTCCCCGGAAGTTGGAGAGAAGTAAATATTAAGAGTTCGACTTTGCCGATCATTGCTTTAAGGGCCAAATCGCCGCAGATTGCATACGCCACCAGGCTATGGAAAACTTCTTCATCTCTGTGAGCATTCACGTGTCAGCAGTAAGAAGGAAAAACGCAAAAAAAAAAACAAACAAGGTTTTGGCATTTAAAAAAACCCCAGCTAACTCAGAAAATTACAAAAACCAACATTTTTTGAAATATTATAAATACCAAAAAATTTGAGTGCTTAAACATAAGATGGGAATATGTAAAGATATTTGATAACATAAGATGTGAGTTGAGTTTTCAATTAGTAATTCACTATGTTGGCCAAACCTAAAGGGTAGTTTTGTAATTATCCCTATAATCAGTCTGCTTCACCCACCTTCCCTCGGGAAAGAAAAAGAGCGCGACGCTGTGTTCATTAGGCAGCGAGCTCTTAAAGGATTCTGGCCACAACTCAACGCGCTGGTTAATTTCCAGGCATAAGGATTCTGGCATTATACTCGCCACCTCCAAGCATGCTTTGTTAGAGACATGAGCAGCTACGTTGATATTTAAGTTCTGTCTGGGGATACTAAACCTCCCTCTGCTCGGAAGATTGACAATAAAAGTTATGTTAGATTTAAAAAAAGTTTGTATCGAGCAAAACCCTGTCGTTTCAACTACCACTGATGACTCGACAATCGACATAGAAGGAAATAACGAGTTTATAATACCTCCATGCTGCAGTAACTGCTGGTTGATCAGATCTACTGAGCTCATTCGCCGACTCACTCATTCTTGCATCCTGAGATACCATGAGAAGAAGAATATGTTTTTTTACTACAATGAAAGAACGAAAACAAAGGCCAACGAGAAAACGTATAACAAGCAATGAAGTACACAGTCCACAAACACAACCACATTGCTCACTTTTCTCTCGTCCGGGTATCTATCCATGAAGCCGATCCTCCAGTATCAAATAGTAATCGCGAAACCCCCTGCTTTCGTATATAGAACAATCAAGATTCATGAACCACCATTGAACCCATGCATGAATTATATCCAAGTAAATCATTAAACAAATATGAAACACGTGCTAAAAGCCTAAAACAACGAAATTTAAATTGTAAAACCCCTTTACAAAAATCTCATTCCAAGTCAAATATTTCAGCTGTCCAACTGAGTCAGCGGAGAACTAAAAAGAACAAAGAGAAATATATACTGTATAAAACAAAAATCGAAGTAGCAAAAAACCCTAATTCGCCACCCACAACATAAGCGGGAAAAAAATGGGGATATCAATGAAGAAATGAAGAGAAAAAACATTTTCTTTTAATTTTCTCAAGGAATTAAACAAAATATCAAAAAAAATAAAAAATCAAAGACGGAAGAAAAAAAAATGAAACATACCAATAGGAGAAATGCAGGAGTCGCGGTTAGGGATTAAACCCAGAAATGCGTTAAGTGGGTTCTGTGTTGCAGGCAAAAAGTTTTGATCTTTTGTGTACTGATTATCGCTTCGAGCAGTTGGAGTGTAATAATTGAGCTCGTATTTCCCAACTGCGTAAAACTCTAAATTCCTCTCTGAATGATTTTTTTTATATAACAATTTACTAATAATTTTTGTGATCGTAATTATTTAATAAAAAAATTAGAGCAGAAGAAATAGTACAATCTCCTGGTGTAGTGACACTGAATTTTAAAATTTAAAAAGGATGTATTGTACAATTTTTTTAAAATTTTACAAATGAAATATATCAAATTTTTTGAGATAGAAAAGTAATTATTAATAAAAATTAGTTTTACAGTTTTATTATCAAGAAGTAAGGCTCAAAGGATTATAATTGAAATTATTTAACTTAAAAAATACATTATTTTTTAATTTAATTTTTCAAGCATTATCTTTTTAACCTAGTTTGAGGCAGAGTGCTTATGTGGGTTTAAAATCACTTGAAATACAATCATAATAAACCAAAAGTTTAGGGCAAAACATAAAGGCCTCATTTTTATTCATAATTAATTTTATAAGAAATGCTAAATAAAAACAGTGTTGTTTATAGCAAGAATAAGGGAGAGTGTTCGCAAACATCTTAATAAGAAAAATGATTGTTAATATTACAGTACAACAAAATAACATTACTACTACAACAACAGAATCAACTTCCTTCTTACATCTACCAACTAAAAAAGCAAAGTTCCATTACTCAACTCCACACCAAGAAAACAACATCACCACCACTTCACTCAAGTCTCACCTGCAAACTTCTTGCTCTCCCCCTCTCCCTCTATTCACAAGCCAGTTTCGTGTCGAAGCTGCTCAGACATATCGCGAAAGCCTGAAAGGCCGACAGCGGATAACGATAATCCATAGTGAACATATCCTTACCCACCTTCCCAAACTGCAGTATCACCTTCTCGTGATCAGAAGACGAAGAAGAAGAAGAAGTCTGGTTCTGCTGTTGCCCCACCCCAGGCCCACCAACAGCAGCAATCAGCTGGAAATTCTTGACAGAAGCAACAGTAACTCTCCCACGGAAATTCAGACACCAGCACTGCAGCTGCTCGTGCCACCTGGGAGCCTTGTTCTTCAGAACCAAAGGCCCGCTCTTATTCACATCACCTTCGTGCGGGCCCACCACTCCCATGTCCGAGAATCGGGCGCTGGGGAATTCGACCGAGCTGTCGATCCTTTTTGAGAACGAGATGCCGCTCCTGAAGGAATCTTCCAGAATGGAGCGGTGGAGGATTTCGGGCTGGGCCGGGACGACCCCACCGGGCTCGATCGCGGAGACAGGGATCGAGCGCATCGCGCAGTGCATTCTTCGCGGGCCCCGCGTGCCGAGAACGTTGAGCTCGTACGTGACCTGGGCGATGGGGTGGTTCCTGATGGGGACTTTTGGGGTGACCCTCTTCGAGTGGAACCTTCGGCTGGTGGGGTCCGGCTGGGAAGTGATGGAGGCGGTGGCGGTCGAGTGGAACCGGTTGCTGGTGGAGCCTGGCGGGGAAGTAGTGGAGACACCGGTCGTGGCATCATACGGTGGCTGCGTGTCGTAAATTATGAACTTGGTTCCGAGGAAATTCGACCTGTTTTTTTAGCAAAAGTAAAAATAAGGCAGAGTAAAGATCCACTCCAATGAGTAAGAAACAGAAAAAAAAATCTTCTCTTTCGTAAGTAATACACATTTCAAAAACAACTTCATGCGAATAAATAAAACCTACAGTAAGACCCGTTAAATCTAAAGGACAAAAATCACAAAATCTCTCCAGAGTTGTATACATAAAATAAAACCGTGATTTTCTTGGTATAGGCCTCAGTAGATTCAAATCAAAGATTTGCCAAGGAGATTTGTTTTGACTTAGAATCCGGTAAAAATAGAAATAGTATCATAATAGTCCAATCCCAATAAAACAAAAAGTCCTATTTCTTGAAAAACTACTCGCTTAAAAAGTCACTGCTATCATAACTTAAGATAGTGCTTTTCTTGCATTACTGACATCTAAATATATCCCTATCATACAACAAGGAATATTTAGCATATTCGATTTTTACAGATGCTCCAATGATAATATGAGAAACTAACAAAAGACCGGATTTTTCTGAAAGGCTAGAAACAATGGATTTCCATGAATGCTGAAAAGCTAAATATATCGACTAACCTCACTTTCCCAATATAAGTGCTCTTTGACCTTGAGATCTTATCAGCATCCATTGAGATGACATACTCTGTACAGGTGGTTCTGCGATTTCTTTTCGCAGAGAGAAGAAATTTACCATTCTCTACAAGTAAGACTGCAAGGAAATACATAATATAAACAAAACGTAAAAACATTGCGTAAAATACTTGTACCAAGAAGAAACAAGAACTCAGACCACTTAAATCTATCCATGAACCTCCAGGTACAGGCACCAAACTACACAAATTTCACACAAAAGAAAAAGAAAACCCACTACATTGTTCGCTAAATTTCCTTTTTTTTTTTTATATTTACAATCAATTAGTAATGAACAATTGAAGGATGTG
The DNA here is from genome assembly GCA_954870475.1 of Euphrasia confusa. Lineage (NCBI taxonomy): Eukaryota > Viridiplantae > Streptophyta > Magnoliopsida > Lamiales > Orobanchaceae > Euphrasia > Euphrasia confusa. The sequence goes on from OX940951.1 coordinate 19,350,295, forward strand.
TAATGGATTTTGAAATCATTACGGTCTCTTTGATTTTTTCGCCGATAACATTTAGCCAATATGCATGTCAGATAGATTACACTGGGTATAATGCACCACCCCCACCCACCCACACGCACACACCACCACCACCACCACCACGAAAATGATACAAAGGAAATGTGCATAGAAACCCAATCCTCACACGATTACAATACCAATAACTCAAAAATGTTAGGAAACAAAACAATTAATAAGAAAAACTTGCCAGGGCTAAGGCAAAGAAACAGATGGTATGTCAAATTAGACTTGTTCCTCTTAATGAAACACTGCATGGTTCCGTCTCTAAACCCAGCCTGGAAAAAACAGAAGAAAAAAAGACCCAATATGAGCATAATTGAAGTTGAACGACAATCTACTAGAGGAAATAACCGAAAAAGGAAAAGAAACAAAAATACCTGCTTCAGAGATATCGGGAATGTCAATTTTCCGGAATACTCGGGACACTGAACGATTTCTCTGCACATCTCCCTCCACGACCGGCAAACGGCCCCACATGCAACCACGTGCTTCCGTGCAGGCCATGTACTCTCACTCTCCTCCAGTCTCTGAATCACGTCCCTAAGCAACTCAAGCGGAAGATTGGCCCAGCAACTGCTCTGAATAACTACGGGCTCATCGTGCAGCTCGTAGACCGCTCCGTGGGACTTACCACGGAGATTGACATCAAAACCCCGCCTTGAAATGCTTCCGATACTGTCCCTTATATCACGAGCTAGGCCGCGAAAAGACATCTACTTCTTTAAGCAGTGGGTTAAACCCACTGATTCTTTGTGGATGGGTACTTGCAGGGTTTCTGCATTGATTATACACAGACAAGTTGGAGGAGTTGGGTTAGTACACAATGCCTTCTTTTTTTTTCATAACTTAATAGCAAAGGTAAAAAAGGAAGAATGAGGAAAAACACAGATCAAGAAAAGAAGATTCTTCGCCTATGACATGGAATAAATTCACATAGTTTAGAGCAATAACAATGTTTGCAAACATAGTAATTTTGAAGAATATGAAAGTAAAGAAAAATAGATTGAAGCCTCCAAAAGAGCATTTGCATATTCTGTAACAAATCCTAAACAATCTACAACAAAAATGAAATACCCAAATCGAATCTCTTAAATTACAGTTTATTTAGTTTCAAGAACAAAAAAAAAAATGAATTCTTTTTGCATTTCTCGATCACACTAAAAAAATTAAAAAAGGAACGGAGCACATAATCGGGCCGCAGGGAATAACCCATTTGCCCGAACCACAAATCGCAAGCAATTCCAGTTCAAACACACACATAGAGAGAGAAATTACCACTTCACATTTTGACCTAATTCAAAATCAATTTGGGGAAAAGATAGAGAGATGCGACTTCGATTAAGAACGGCGAAAGAAAATAAAAAGATGGGGGTTAAAAACCTTGCAGTTTGCGTTCATGGAGGATAACGTTGACGGAGGTTGTTTGTATCTATCGGTGTATGTATATATCGTTGAATCGTTCCTTCGACTTAAAACACACGGTTTTCGGGCTGCTGTATTATTCTGTATATATTTTCGCCTCTCTCTCTCTCTCTCTCTCTCTCTCTCTCTCTCTCTCTCTCTGTTTCTCTCCCTAGAAATACATCACTTCTTGTCGGGTTCCAGCCCTTTGAAAATCCACTTCACGGGTTTCGCTTGATTTTGTTATATTAAATTAAATTAGATTTAATAATCTAAAAATAAATAAATAAATATAAATATGACCAAATTTTCAAAATATTCAAATTATAATTGTAATGTTTTTTCAACGTCTTTGCCTGAATAAAGCCTCGGTCAATGGATTAATTCACGGATTTGCATAATTAAATTACAAAGACAAGCGTGCTATTAGTCCTTTTTGCACCCACTATAAATCATTTGTTGACTATGTGATTTGATCCTTTTTGAATTGTTGGGATTCTTAATTTATTTTACTATTTTGCTAAAATTTAAATGGATTTAACTCATATATTGCCATTCAATTATTAAAAATATCAACTGATTTTTCCAACCTTAATAATTTGAGTTTCAATTTAATTTTTCCTATTGAATTGTAAAATAATTATTTAGAAAATGAATATATAACAATGAGGATATTTAAATTTCAATCCATAAAAACTATGATTACCAATTTCTTAAAGTAAAAGGATGTAGCTATCTCACCTAATGATAGGTACAATTATAGATCAGCACATTATCACACGTACACAATTGGTTTAATTAATTGCAATAAAAAAGGAAAAATATTAATGGTATTATTATTGTCCCCACATTTTTTTTAACAATTGGTTGTTAAAAATGGAATTTGGTAGTGTTTTGAATCTTTTGATTATGAACAAATTTAGTTATTTTTACTCATTTTCTTTTCCTAATTTACGAGAGCATTGATCACTCCTACACGTGTCATTATTGTATACAGAAAATAAATGAAAATGTATTATTTTCATGAATTCACGAAAAGCTATCAAAATAAATTAAGCATAAAAAAATTTGCAAGTTGTGTCATGTGTGTGATACAGTATTTATAAAAAATTGAAAATTAAGACTGGGACAACAAATGGGCTTCGCACTGGCCCATTGATGTTTGCATGCAGGCCAGAAACTAGATTGTACTAGTAATAAGAAAAGTGTAAAAATAAATAAAATGTCTTACAAAATTCCTCCATTCCAAAATAAGGAGGGTATTCAATTACTCTCCCGATAAATTAAAAGGGTTTTAGAATCGATTTTTTCCCCTAAACCCTCAAAGTGAACCGGCAATGGGGAGCGAGGAAGAGAGTGCGGTGAAGGAGCCGCTGGATCTAATTCGTCTCAGCCTTGACGAGCGCATCTACGTCAAACTCCGCCATGACCGAGAGCTCCGCGGCAAGCTTCATGTTCGTTTTTTTTCATGTTTATATATACTAGACTTTACGTATGCGTTATTGCGTTTCTCTCTATCATATAATTGCGGTGGAAGTTGGGTAATTATGTAATTAGCTTTTTTTTTTTTAATTGTGAACCCGAACTTAGGATTTTGGTTCTTTTGATGTATTGTGATTAGTTGGAAACAAAATAAAATTAGGGTATTTCTTGTATCTTTTTTTGGGGAAAGTTAGTATTTGGGGTGATTCTTGTGAACCTAAAGTAATCTCTCTTGCAATGTATTTTTGAATGTTTTAAACGAGCTTGCGCTGAAATGGACGATCAATCGGTTGTGATGTACTTCGTAGAAGCTTGTTTGATGTATATCTCCCAAACTGGATTTACATGTTTTATCGTAAAAACTCAAATACTTCATTCTTCCGAATTTTTGAACTGGTTCCCTCGGTATCACTAGTAAAGTAGGCATTCCACGTATATTCACTTTTCGTTATTTTTACAGGCTTATGATCAACATTTGAATATGATTCTGGGCGATGTCGAGGAAATAGTTACAACGGTGGAGATTGATGACGAGACGTACGAGGAGATTGTCAGGGTAAATTGCTTATGTTTTCAATCACATCCTTCAGATTTCCTAAATGTTACAAATAACCCGTCGTATTGCATAATGCATTGTGTATTTCATATTTTTGGAAAGTTGAGTGTCTTTGTAGAGTAGTTGAATAACACCTCATTGATAGTTTTTGTCATTTTCAAACTTCTTGTTGTTGTAAATATCGCCTCACAAACCTCAGGTTATTTTGTTTTCGGTGGGTTATCTGTAATATATTCACATAAGTTTCTTGTTTCTGAGCTCGATTGTTGTCTTTTCAGGCTACAAAGCGGATGGTTCCGTTTCTATTTGTCAGAGGGGATGGTGTGATATTAGTTTCACCTCCGTTGAGAACAGCCTAATGCAAAATGGATCCAGTGCAACGAAAGCAAGCGTAATTCTGTTTTCTCCTTATTTTCGTCGTACCCAATTAAAACAGAAACTACATTAGCATTCAGGCTACAAAGCATGTCTTAAGTGTTTGTTACTTTGTTTGATAACTCTAATTTCTTAAATAAAATATAACTTTTTTTTTTAATTAGTGTGATGTTTATAGGTATATACTTATTTTTGATATTTTCTTCTTTCAATCCTGAGCTAAATATTCTCTTTTAAAGTAGATGCAAAATACAGTATAATTTGAAGTAGAAAAATAAGAAGAATTGCAATTAATGATTGAAATTTACAATTTGAAGAAAAGAAATTGAAACACAAACTGGAAATCCAAATAAAACAATAGTACGTGTTGTTGTTGATTTAATTGATGAAGTGGCAGTTGGTTCTGATCTCTCCCTGTGCTCCTGTGATGACACCAATGTCTCCCATCTTCACAGATGCTGCAGCATACTTCTTAGCCCAAAGCAACCCGAAGGCCGCGTTCTCGACCACCATCTTCCTCGTCAGCGTGCTATCAAACAAGGTCTGGTCCGAACCCAGAAGCCCCTTCTTTATCTTCAAATTCACATAGTACTTGTTGTCGAGGCGGTTGGGCGTCTGGAAATCATTATCCACTACAGTGCTCGGAGAGCTCGCCCCTGGCGGACACCTGGCTCTCAACAAAGCCGCAAATCCTGGGTCCAACGAAGGGTCCTGATCGAACGTGGCATTGAAGCCCGAAAGCCTGTTTGCGAACGAAGAGCATCGGGAGACTCCGAGCGAATGCGCCCCCGAGAGGGTGACCATTTCGTCCAACGAGAGCCCCTTGTTGAGAAAATTGTCTCTGAGCTGAGTAGCGTTGAAGAAGGGAGGGGGAAGATTTTGCAACACTTCGGAGCTGAGAGAAACGAGCCCGTCTCTTCTTCCGGATGGGACATTGTACGCGATGTTCCCTGATATGAGGGCGCTGTCCCGGGCGGAGAAGGCGAGGATGTCCGCGCAAGATACTGTCTTGGGGCAGCGAGACTCGATCTCGGCTTTGGCTTGGTCGATCACTTCGAAGCCTCGGAGGCTAGGGTTGTTCACGAAGCTGTCTTTCTCTGCCTCCGGCTTTCCGGTCACGGTGTCTAACAACACGGAAGCGTCACAACCCTGAGAGGTAATGATATATATATATATATATAATTCAAGTAAGTAGCTGATGAATCAATTCAGTTCAGACATATTAAGTTCAGTTCAGTTCAGACAGATTCAGTCCAAAAGAACAGGTATTAAGTAGCTGATGAATCATATATAAAAAACAGGAGAAAAGTTGAACGTATATTATGTACCCTGACGAAGCAGTCGTGGAAATGCATCCTGATGAGGCCAGCGGCTATTCCCGGGTTCTGTATCACAGCTTTGAAGACGGCTCTGCGGACAATGAACTCGGCTTGAGGGCACGACCTGCTGTAATATCCGACCTTCAGTTTTGGTGGTGATGATGATGTGCTCTTAGAGTTAGCCATTGTGGTGCAGCAAACTAAGGTGATCAGCAGCAGCACCATAACTGCTGCAAACTTTGGAGTTTTGAAATACATTTTTCTAAAGGAGGAATTAAATCAGATCAATGTGTAATTGAAAGTAGATGATGATAACCAAAGAATGAAGCTTTGTATTTATAGTCATATTAGTAGTAGAGAAATGGTCATTATAAGGTGGTAGTTACATAGTATGTTACAATATGGATTGATTATTGTTTAATGATTGGAATTTTGTATTTCTTGAATAATGTTTTTGTCTGACTTGGTGTTAATACATTTGATCTTAACTTCTGTGAATAATTTTTTTAATTAATTGTGTTTAAATTAATGTATGCACGATCGAGTCTTTGAGACAAGGGGCTTACCAACTCACTGTTATGTCAACGGATACGTGGTCGTTGGAATGTTTTTGTTTGGACATTGCATTTTTCCAGTTTAATTAAATTACAATATATATATTCTCAATGAGTTGACAATTAAAAAAAATATTGTACGTTTTGAACAAAAAGTAAGTATAAGAAATGAATTTTAAATTTCAAAAATGAAATAATTATAATTAAAGTTTAAAAAGTAAGTTAAATTGTAATATTTAAAGTGAGAAAATTAAAACAATTATTTAAACGATAATGCTATATGGACAAATTCTGCCCATGAGCAGAATTGCACAATTTTTTTTTAAATAATTATAAATATGATAAATTTAATAAATATCTTAAAATAAAAATTTTATCTTTTATTATTATATACTGTATTAAATTATATTTTTTTCTATTTAATTAATTTTTTTAGTTTAAATATAAAAATATGAGTTATCTTTAATTAAAAAAATTATTTTTAATTTTTTTTACAATATATATTTTATATATTATAACTAACAATAATCAATGTCAAAAAATAATTAAAATATTATTATACTTGTAAAAAAATAAAAAATTAGGAGTTTCTGCTCATGTGCAGATTATGCCCATTTAGCATCTCCCTTATTTAAATTCTTAGACTATCAAATTGTATAACCAAATAAAAAAAGTATTGTAACTTTATTGGCACAGAATTACTTACTGTCATTATTTGATAACCGAGTAATCTTCTTTCTTAATTATTAATATGACCTGATCATAACCGAGTAATATTCTTTCTTAATTGATGAAGTAGGTAGTGAGACGAGTATGTTTTTTTTCTATTGGTGGGTGTTGTTGGGTATTTAAATATAGATCTTTCATACCGTCAACTTTCCTAATAATACTTTTAAGACTCGTAGTTTTAACTTTCATAATAATACTTGTAAGTTGCTTTAGTATACTTTTGTATAGATTGTTCTTGAGTTTAGAGAGGTCCTAGGCAAAATATCGTAAACGGCTCCACATTAAATTACTAAACAAATTATTTATTTATAATTTTACATTTTTGAACAAATTTATCAAGAGAACAAGGGCGGATCCATGAAGACTCCTCTGGGGGCTTAAGCCCCCACTGGATATTAATTTTTATCTATTTATATAACTAAAATTTATATGAAAATAGTTAATATCAATGATAAGCCCCCACAGGAATATCTTGGTAAAAGAGTTAATATCAATGATAAGCCCCCACAGGAATATCTTGGTAAAAGGAAAAATCAGAAAAGATAATTAATTGATAGGGGCTGATAATCATCAATTCCTAAATCTTGATAATTACTGTTAATAAATTTAATTTTTAACTTTTTGTTTTTAATTAAACTTTAAAATTTAATTATTTTGCGTTAACACACCATTAAATTTGTACAAGTTCAATTAAAGATAATTTACACAACCACGCTATTATTTTTATTTTTATTTGTATAAACATTTATTTTAATACAATTGTTAATCATAATATATTAAATATTTAATTAGATCTACAGTAGTTGAGTATATATTGATAATCATGAAATATTTAAATATTTAGTTCTTATAGTTTCAGAATATCTATTTTTTTTTTATATAAATGTTAAAGTTCGCACATAATATATGATATACTTGTGTGTTTAATCAGTTTTATTGTATAAAATATTTAAAATATTAATTTTCTTGTTTTTATTAACTTATTTCATTATTAACTTATTTTTTAAGTGTTTTATTATATTTTATTGTATTATATATATATATATATATATATATATATATATATATATATATATATATATATATATTACCAAAGCCCTAGAGAAAAAAAATTCTGGCTCCGCCACTGCAAGAGGATGATATAATTTTAGTATATTAGTATGAAAAAAAAACTAAAATTTACAATTCAAAAAAAAAATGAATTTTTTTTATAAAATTAATAAAAGTTTTCAAAATTTTAAAACTATAAAAAAAACTTGGAAAAAATATAAAAAAATTAACTAATTAATTCTCAATTTTTTTCAATAGTTTGTCCTATTTTTTTTAATTACTATGTATTTTAGAACGAATAAATAATTCTCAATATAACACATTATTGAAAATAATTGAGAATTAATTATTTTTCGTTCTAAAATACGTAGTAATTAAAAAAAAAAAAGTTATTTTTAAGATTTTTTTTAAGTTACTTAATGAGATTTGAGAAAATCACAAAAATATGAATTCTACTAGGAACCTAATCATAACTGGACTTTCGCTTGTCCTGGGATCTCTATCCCAAATTTCTTCGGTGAATATGGATTGATTCTGCAGTTACTATATTTCTGATACTGGCCCTTGATTTCTTTATTCTTTTTGCAGTTCAATGTGTTCTTTAACACCATGTTCATGCCACCGCCGACCATTGCTTTCACGGTTGCTGTGTTTTCGACAACATGCTAAACGTGGAAAAGTCGGGAGTAGGCCGTGGCATGCCTTGGTGGGGTCAAATTCCAGATCGACGTTTAAAGGCGACGCCCGGAACAAAGAATTCTACAACCTGCCTTTCAATCTTCATAGATTCTTCCTACCCACAAAGCTAGGTGGCCGAAATGGTGGGATAATCGAATGAAGTACTTTCGCGCTTTCGCCCAATCACCCAAGCCTTGGCCCATGCCTAATGCCTTGGCTTTCTCTTGTTGTTGTTTTACCTTTAAAAGGGGTGTCCGCCAATTCGGCTTCTCCGAATCACGCAACAGACGCGCGATCAGTAGAGCGGATGGCGATGGCTGTTTGGTAGTTACCTCCAAAGGTCGACTGGACGTGTCCGGATGTTCGAGGGTTCGAACGGACGCGTCCGGGTAGTCGATTTCCAACAATAACCACATATGACATCCAATACCTGAAGATGAATCATGCTGGAAATCGATATCCCGGGCTATCAAAATTTGCAGAAAATAATAACCCGACCGAAACCCTCGATCGCCGGAGATCCGAACGCAAACCACCGCACGAGCCGGGGCCCGACCGAACGCCCAGCGAGGCCCGAAGGCCGCGAGCACCCAGCCGAGCCCCCGCACGGGGCTCGCGATCATCTCGCGGATGATCGCGAGGCATCCCTGGGGCTGCTCGTAGCAGCCCCGCAGCGGGTCGCGTGACCCGCTGCTCAACGCGCTGGGCTCGTCCCAGCGCACCGCTGCGGGAAGTCCCGCAGCACGCTACGAGTCGCTGCGGGTTACTCCCGCAGCTCCTAGCGATCGAGCCCACGGGCTCGATCGATCCCTCGGCTCCCAGCCGAGGGTTTTCGCGTTGCACGCGCCGCCGGCGAGGGTGGCCGGCGGGTCCTCCTGCCGTGGCACCAGCCCACGGCGGACCCCCGGCGTCCAGCCAGGCCCTCCTCGCCGCGCGTTCCCGGCGGTCGAACCCTAGGGTTCGGCCGCTCTACTCGATCCTCGCCGGGGATCTCGAATCCCCGTCCCCGAGGTTCGTCGTTTTCCCGGATCGTGCGTTCATGTATATGTCACAATTTAATCCATATATAAATCATAAAAGAGGGTTTATGATTTTACCTTTGATTCGTTGTGCGGAGAAACGAAATCAAACACCTTTGAAGACCTTCGAATCTTCCTACGTATTTCTTGCACCTCGTCCGAACGTCGTTCGGGCGACGATCTATCGAACTCCTATGGATCTCCTTCAACTCTCTAGAACTACCAAATATTGATATTCTTGTCTTATGATTTATGAAGGCCATGTAGTGCTTTTATAGGCTACGTAGGAGATCAAAAGGAGGTGGAATATTGGCTTCCAATATTGATGATTAAATTGAGCCCAAGCCCAAGTCTATTAATCCTTATCAATATTAATTAATTTATTTTCCACTATATAAATTAATTGCACTCCCAATATTAAACCATATTATATCAAATAATATTTCTCCGGTAGTATTATTTATTCCGTGTATTTAAGATTTAAATATCCATGAATAAAATTAATTTATTGCTAATTAATTTATTCATCTCTTATATCCGAGAATAGTACCATTCAACCTTAATTATTATGCGGATTAAATCCACCTGCAGGGTTTACATAATAATTCCTTATGAACTCATCTCGAGGATATTATCAACCCTTACGGGATACACTTTCCCATCAAGTATTCACGGCATGTCATATATAAAATATAGCGACCAATTTTACCGGTAATTAACCCAATAATTAAATCGGTTAATTCCTTTGGAAAATCAAAGTCACTTATATTAAATATACACATACGCAATAGTATCGGGGATTAAGAATAAAATACTCTGAGATTTAAATCAATTATCAACGGCAATCCTAATTGATAAATCTCAAGCGATCCGCCCAATACACCAAGTGTACAAGTGTGATAAAATAATTAAGATAAATTATTTTCTCTCTCACACAACGACTATACCGATGGATTGGTACGTGTCCATCTAGGTCGTGAGCAACTGTTCGATTAAATACGAGTAACCGATAGTATGATCTTCTGTGTGGGCCCGACACACCATACTGGTCCTTCTCTGATTTGGGATTTGAGAATGTGTAATCCAAGAAGAATTCGCATTGCTCCGTAAGCCAGTACTTCGAAAGTACTCTTACAGCATTTGAACATCTTTTGTCAAGATTACTTTGATATCCTCCCACTACGCTAACCGCATAGTTGATATCAGGTTCTTTGTTTTTTCAACATTGCATTCCTTAAGCTTTCCATGCAACAAGGTATAGGAAACCGCTTTTTCTTCATTTATCTCCTTTATGCGTTTAAAACGCATACCTTTAGACAGATGTATCATGTTTCCGAAAGGCAATAACCTTTCTCAGAATTATGCATGTTCAAAACAAACCATAATCGCATAAGATATCTAGGAGAAGTACAATGTTCTTATCTAGAGATCGAAGGATTCTAAGAACATGATCTAACTTCATCTTAATCTTATATCTCGATTTATTTAGACAACATCTTATTTTATGTCTGACAACACTTTTACATTGTTGCCAATGATGAAGCGTTATCTACATAAAATTCCGAGAAACACCACTTTGTTTCCATTACGTCTCTAATACACCTTCCTCGTCTATGCCCTTTGATGAATCCATTTAATGGACTGTCTCATCAATTCGCAAGTACCACGAACTCAATGCTTTGTTCCAATCCATAAATGGATCAACTAAGCTTGTACTCTAAATGATCTTGCCTATTAGCAATAATCCTTATTGCTTTCCAAGAAGGCACATTTAGATCTAGTACTGTCTCTATGTAGATCTAGGGATCGATTTCATGTATACTAGGTCCAGAGTCCGAAAACTCTCCTAGTCTTATGAATATCTCCGGTTGATCCACAACCTCCCACTACAACGGCATTTCGGTGTATAAACAGTAATAACAGTAGGTGCAGTTAGTGGTGTACCGCTACTCGGTTCGGCTGGTTCTAGGTCTTAATCTTTTTCTCTCATTTCAAAGTATCATGTCACTTTGGGCTTGTGGTTCATCTAATAGTCTTCCTCTAAGAACCGGGCGATGACGTCCTTCTGGTTCATAGTACTATTGAACATACAATCACTTGTTCTTCTAGGATATCCTACAACCATATGTGTGCCATTGTATCCAGAAATATCCATAGAACATAGGTGGTTCCGAATAAACTTGTTATTTTACTATTAGAATTCCATTTCCGACATACCATGTCTACACTTGAGTGTATGGTGCAGTCCTTGAGACTTAATCCCAATCTTTGATATATGCCATGTGTTATTTAGATAGGTGATAGCCTCCGCGAACAAGTCGCAGGCTTTCAACGGATATACTTTGAAGGTTCCCATAATAGCTTTGTGTCCATTGACTAGTCAAAACACTTTGCTTTTATGGCACATCAAGTATTCTAATCCATTTTTGAGTATTCTTAAAAGAACTACTCATACCTTTCTAATTGCACATATTGCTGCATATATCATCGTTGATCATTCTTAATACTTGTCCGAATTCCACCCTTTACAGAGAAGGTCCATTTAGTTGTATTATCTTCCAAATTCAATTCTTCGGTCGGAAGGTCCATTCCTTCAACTATAATTGATTAAATCAATTTCGACCTTTGAACCTCATTTGAATAAATACCACTAAGTACAAGAGTTCACAAGTATAATGATTCAACAAAGAAATTCATCTAATCAGTAAAATAAGTTGTAACTATTTGTTGCATCGTGGTAGACTAAGGATTCATCATTCATATATTGCTATCTAACGTACCAGAATAGATATCACCATTATTTCTTATCCAAACCATCAAATGATTAAAGAAATAAAATATCTATTCATTAATAATAGAAAACCAGAACAAAAGTTCTTTCTAAAATAAAAGGTACATTTAAGCAATAAACTTGAAATGAAATCCTATAACTACTAAAGCAGATAAATGTCTTTCACTGCAACCGCTGCTTCCTCAACAGCTTCGCCCATGTGGACTCGAACTCTTCTTCTCTAAGTCGCCGGGTTTTCTGGAACCCCTGCATTTAAAATGCACATACCGCCAGTGGTTCCATATCTACACACCAGAATTCTGGTAGATAATACCTCTGACTATGTTTTCACGACTAAAGAAAAATTCGTACCTTTGAGAGGACAAGATATAGACCCCCAGTACTCAGACTGCATTCCTTGGGGATATTTGCCAGAAGGCTTCTTTATCCCGCCCTTTGGTCCAAGTCTTTGAGGACTACTGGATCCCCTTGCCTTCTTCTCCTTTTCCTTATGTATGCCCTTAGGTTCGAAACCTTTGGCCTTGGCTATAAGAGCTTGCGACTGTCTCAACTCGTCTAAAAGATCTAGCATCTCAAAAACGTGTTCAAGCGTTTCCTCGAAGCAACTGACCTTTATGAGTATCCTCATCGCCTCTTTTCTAACCATTACATCATGTCTAAACATCAACTTGAGTTTAAGCATGACATCATGATTAGCGGCTAATGCAAGAGCACTATCCCACTTCTCAAAGTCAACTATTTCCTCATCAGTTAAGTTAATGGTAGGTCTAGGAGGACAAGTTTCGCTGAGTACATCTTTGTACTCCTTTACAGTCTGAGTAATGTCTAACTCTTTATTCCATCCAACACAGTATGGAACCAGTGCGTTGAATTCCTTAAGTATCAATGAAAGTGGATTCATAGCAATTCTCTAAACCTATAAGCACATATAAACAAACAATTAATTTAATATCCGATATTATCTCCCTCAAATAATATCATTAAATTACTAATTACGTCTAAAATCCCATCAGGTAAGGCAAGCCACGTGGTGTGGACGTTTACCCACCCAAATGATTTAGCAATTAGATTTTCTTTGGTCATACATCGATTATAGCGTTACTTCGTGGGGAAGGATACTATAACGCGTATCTAAGTGTAAACCATTACTCAGCACTAAAGTGAATCATTTGGAATTGCTACATCACCGCAAGCCACGTGGTGTGGACGTTTACGACAACTTCACAACTCTTCATAATTCCTTATAACTGTCTACATCAATTAATCCAAAATCCGTTGGTATAGCAAGCCACGTGGTGTGGACGTTTACTATACCAAGAGACTTTTATAATTGACTCCCAGTTACAAGATCCATTCGATTTTCGTAAATCAAGACGCGGAGAATCATAAGTGAAACTCGAAGTTTCTAACCAGTGATTGACCATGCGAACAACCCTATCTCTCATTAGATGAGGGAGCCGAGCAGACAATCGATCCACCTTCAAAAGGATGGTACGAATGTCTCTAATTTGTGTCATCCACATGACCAAGTGGCTCTGGCTCCATTCCACTCCCCGGGGTGAGAATGAGTCGACTTGAAGTCAGCTTCAGAAAGACAAATTAGGCATTGTTTGATAAACTTGATCAATGTTTCTTGTAAAAGGAATTACAAGAATTCTCTTCCAATGACTCGTCTATACGAACTTCGAAAGTCCATAAGAGTCACCAAGAGAACAGCAATGGAGACCATGGGAATGTTTCCATCCCCTCTCCCACTTAGCTTTTTACAATAAAAGGATACGCTATCTATTGCATAAAGTAAACACATATAGAATGCATACAAGTAATAAAGCACATAGTATCACATAGTCAAAATAATGCTAGAAAATTATTTTTCCCGACTATCATGGCTTTATCATCTTCATATGCATCTTCTAGTCTTCAGTCTTCGTTCTTGAATGCTCCATGTGACGAGAATATTAATCCCAATATTTAAATCTATTTATTTTCAATTAATCCAAAAGTTACTTAATTCGAAAATTAAGTCAATCGAATATATCAAAAATAAAATTAAATATTATTAATATTTTATTTATTTATTTTCCTATCTAATTCTATTAAATCTTTAGAATCCTATCCAAGTAAAAACTTGAATATTCCAGAAGACTTCTATAATAGAATAAGGAAATAAAATAAATTAGGACTCTTCTACTTTCCACAATTAATTAATTTACATCTAATGAAAATTCCAAGGATAGGAATAATCAAATAGGAAACAAATTAATTCCTAATTAATTCTTTTCCTAATCCATGAGAGTTCCCATAAAAGAGAATACTCAATAAGGAATAAAATTAATTCAAATTAATTCTTTTCCTAATCCATGAGAGTTCCTAAAAATAAGAACACTCAAATAGGAAAACCGAATTAATTTAGGAAAGTGAATCTTGGTAGGAGTGACATGGGTTGGGAGTGATACGTACCTCGTTGATGGATTGAGCGAAAGAAGAATAGAACGATAAACGGATACCTGGATAGATGGAAAATCCCCAAACTTCTGAACCTAATTCGTTGAATTGATTAGATTGAGAACCTAACCCCCAAAACGGAATTGACGCAGCTACTTGGCGATGATGAAGACACACGAACGAAGTATGTCTGCTTCGTTGATTCGTCGGTTGATCTCTTTTGGCACAATCGAAAAGAGAACGGAAAAGAGTAGAGAATTTGATCTCGCAAAAATATTCAATATCATAAAAGTTGTGTTTTAACAATAAGGTTCAAAGGCCTATATATAGGCTGACCTAAAAAGCAAAGGAAAAGGTACAAAAACGCCTAAAACGCCAAAAGTCGCGACGCTGGCAAAAATTCCCGATTTCCAAATTCCGTGTCGGCCGACAATATGGAATGTCGGCCGACATTCCACTTGTCGTCCGACATAGAACTATGTCGGCCGACATTTAGCCTGCGCCCGCGGGAAATCCTTCGACCGCGGCCTTAATTCCCTGTCCAGCCAACCTCGTTTCTGAAGATGTCGGCCGACAGGCCTTGGTGTCGGCCGACACCAAGCCTTTTTCGTGGCTGAATTCCGCGGCGCGCCCTCGGCTCTCGTCTGACCTCCGTTCCAGCTCGTTCTTCATGGTTCCAGCTTGAAACTCATCACCTTCGGTTGGTTCGGCCTCCTCGTACGAAATCATATTGATAATGCTCGGCTTCTCCACATCACCGATAGGTTTCTTCAATAGCTCTTGCGCCCAGACTTCTTGAATCATCGCCATCAAGCTTGCCTTGAACTTCTTGACTCTCGAGCGCGTCACTGGTCCAGCTGGAACATGCACCGGGTCTTGTATCATGGACGACTCTGGGGCTGCATCAGGGAGACCCCACACAACCCCACCATGATCGACCAACAAGAGGAGGGCCGCCGCCGCCATCACCCCAGCCGGCCAGCCACCACCTCACGGCGGCAGCCTACGGCCAAGGGAGGCGTCGCCCCCTTCTTCTTTGATCGATGCAAGGGTCGATCATGGGGATGATCGGCCCTTTGGTCCTTTATCTCTTCGTCACTCGTCTTCGTCTTCCGGCGATCGCTCCATCATCGAACCAACGTAAATAAATTACAAGGAATAAATTTACAATTCCGGTATCGATTCTATACATGAAATCGACCCTATACACTTTCTGGAAAACATAGAACGTAATAATAAATCCTAAATTCGGTCAACCCCCGAATTTTTACTATTACAAACATTCATCCACACAAAACGAATCTCGATATGTCCGAGAGTTTAATAAACGAATAATCATGGTAAAATAATTAACGAAAAATTAAACCATGATAGCCGGAAATCCCTGCAAGGTAGAACGATAATAGAACATATACATGAACACGAAACCAAACGCTCTGATACCAATTGCTGGAAATCGATATCCCGGGCTATCAAAATTTGCGGAAAATAATAACCCGACCGAAACCCTCGATCGCCGGAGATCCGAACGCGAACCACCGCACGAGCCGGGGCCCGACCGAACTCCCAGCGAGGCCCGAAGGCCGCGAGCACCCAGCCGAGCCCCCGCACGGGGCTCGCGATCATCTCGCGGATGATCGTTGGGGATGCACGAGGCATCCCCGGGGCTGCTCGTAGCAGCCCCGCAGCGGGTCGCGTGACCCGCTGCTCAACGCGCTGGGCTCGTCCCAGCGCACCGCTGCGGGAAGTCCCGCAGCACGCTACGAGTCGCTGCGGGTTACTCCCGCAGCTCCCAGCGATCGAGCCTACGGGCTCGATCGATCCCACGGCTCCCAGCCGAGGGTTTTCGCGTTGCACGCGCCGCCGGCGAGGGTGGCCGGCGGGTCCTCCTGCCGTGGCACCAGCCCACGGCGGACCCCCGGCGATCGACCCTTGGTCGATCGCGTACCCCAGCGTCCAGCCGGGCCCTCCTCGCCGCGCGTTCCCGGCGGTCGAACCCTAGGGTTCGGCCGCTCTACTCGATCCTCGCCGGGGATCTCGAATCCCCGTCCCCGAGGTTCGTCGTTTTCCCGGATCGTGCGTTCATGTATATGTCACAATTTAATCCATATATAAATCATAAAAGAGGGTTTATGATTTTACCTTTGATTCGTTGTGCGGAGAAACGAAATCAAACACCTTTGAAGACCTTCGAATCTTCCTACGTATTCCTTGCACCTCGTCCGAACGTCGTGTGGGCGACGATCTATCGAACTCCTATGGATCTCCTTCAACTCTCTAGAACTACCAAATATTGATATTCTTGTCTTATGATTTATGAAGGCCATGTAATGCTTTTATAGGCTACGTAGGGGATCAAAAGGAGGTGGAATATGGGGCTTCCAATATTGATGATTAAATTGAGCCCAAGCCCAAGTCTATTAATCCTTATCAATATTAATTAATTTATTTTCCACTATATAAATTAATTGCACTCTCAATATTAAACCATATTATATCAAATAATATTTCTCCGGTAGTATTATTTATTCCGTGTATTTAAGATTTAAATATCCATGAATAAAATTAATTTATTGCTAATTAATTTATTCATCTCTTATATCCGAGAATAGTACCATTCAACCTTAATTATTATGCGGATTAAATCCACCTGCAGGGTTTACATAATAATTCCTTATGAACTCATCTCGGAGATATTATCAACCCTTACGGGATACACTTTCCCGTCAAGTATTCACGACATGTCATATATAAAATTTAGCGACCCAATTTTACCGGTAATTAACCCAATAATTAAATCGTTTAATTCCTTTGGAAAATCAAAGTCACTTATATTAAATATACACACCCGCAATAGTATCGGGGATTAAGAATAAAATACTCTGAGATTTAAATCAATTATCAACGGCAATCCTAATTGATAAATCTCAAGCGATCCGCCCAATACACCAAGTGTACAAGTGTGATAAAATAATTAAGATAAATTATTTTCTCTCTCACACAACGACTATACCGATGGATTGGTACGTGTCCATCTAGGTCGTGAGCAACCGTTCGATTAAATACGAGTAACCGATAGTATGATCTTCTGTGTGGGCCCGACACGCCATACTAACTACAACGTATAAAATCCAGGACTATATTTTGCATAATTTTAATTAATAATAATTAAATACAAACAATTGTTTATTAATTAAATAGGTTAAATGCTATGACCGGGAGTTTACCGATACTTAAATCTAGACATTAAGTACACAACTCCAACAAATCAACCCCGTTCTTCACATCTTTTTTGAACTTTGGTCAAGTTCAATTATTCCCAGTAATTGAATCTTATTCGAATTCCCGTTCACAATTATCCCAATATCAAAACGTGATAAATCGTAAGTGAAAACTCGAAGTTTTCTAACTAGCGATATTATCAGGCAATTGAAGTCCTATCTCTCATAAAATATGAGGGAGCCAACCAGACTCGTCATCCCATGGCTCAAAAGTCTCGTCATC
Source organism: Euphrasia confusa (assembly GCA_954870475.1). NCBI lineage: Eukaryota > Viridiplantae > Streptophyta > Magnoliopsida > Lamiales > Orobanchaceae > Euphrasia > Euphrasia confusa. The sequence continues at coordinate 19,368,258 of OX940951.1, forward strand.
CCATGGCTCGAAAGTCTCTAATTTGTGTCGTTGATGAACTAAGTGTTTTGGATTAGATCACTCCCCGAGGTGAAAATAATCCTAACTTTAGAATCTAAAACATGTAAGATAAATTAAGATTTTGTTTTGAAATTGAATAAAATATGAACTTTTATATGTTTGCAAGTAGTGTCCGAAACTTTTGCAGTAGACGCATTCAGATTCCCTAGGAACCCTAGTAGCATTCTTGCCCATGCTCTTTTGAATAACTCATTCCATATCATAAGAATTTCCCTCTTAGGGTCCTTCTCAATCACCGGCTCAGCAGCCTTGAGCGTCCCGTGGGACTCACTTAGCGATTTCTTCAAACAATTCATATGGAAAATTTAGCCTAAAGGCACAATAACCATCATGATGAGATTGAAGTATGAAATCGGTTTCCAACTTATCATCATAGGAAAAAACCTAGGCAATCACTTGAATCAAATAATCCAATCATTTGCTGCACTTATGGTCCCATAGGTTTTCCTTTTTTCCAGCCTAGCTGAACCGCTCAATCATAGCATGTTCCCCGAACATGCTATTGAGTTGTTCATTGATATCAAAGTATGTAGTTATCTAACACATTTTCATTGTCTTCGTATTTGAGGACCATCCTCAAATTACGTTTTCAATCAAGAAAAATTTGTGTTGTTCTATTTTTCATAACCCCTGTCGGCCGACACTGCCTTATCGGGCGATACCTTTGTTGTGTCAGGCAACAGACAGGGCAGAAGCCCTCGTTTTCGCGCGGTCGTGCCTTGGGCGCGATGGCTAGGCGTGATTTGGGTTTGGGGCTTCGTCGTGAGTGCATTGGTGATGTTAGGGGTCGGCTGGGCGTGTCCGGATGTTCGAGTTGTCGAACGGACGCGTCCCGAGTAGTCGATTTCCAACACACTGTGGTGTCAGTGTACGGATGTCATGCCGAAGGTATGGTGAGTAGCTTCAGCTCCACGCTCTGGAAAGGTGATCTCTATCACCATGCTTTGACTCTCATCTACCTTCTCCAATTAGTAGCTTTCTTGCACGCAAAGTCTGTCAGGATCACTGTAGCGTCAGTGTACTTGCAGCAGCTAAGTATGGGTTTAGGCCATTCTTAGTTGCTGAGTAATGATTGCACCTTTAATTACATCACCATACTTCTTGTCAGATGCTCATAATTACTTCAATTCTTCGGCTGCAAGTTTCCTACAGTCCTCGGTCTCCTGAACCACATGCACAGTGACCTGTTATGTAAACCACCAAAAATAGATAAATTAGAAAAATTCAAGTTGGTGGTAAAACATAAGTCTCAACATTTTTTTTTAATTATAAACTTTTGGGTAAATTATTTTATAAGACTATTGTTTATATATTTTTTATTGCTGACCTGATGTCCAAAGAGGAGATTCAGTGGTGTGATATTTTGTTATTTTTCTTATTTGCTCAGCTTTTTTTGTATACCTTTGCTCAAGTTTAGAGTTTTGATCCATCAATTGTTCTCAAGTTTTAGAGTTTGCTTTTTGATCTTCTGTGTAATCATTACAATAATGAATTATAAAATTTTAATTTTTTTTATTTTTTTTTCTTTTTTATATTCCCATTCAAATTTATCACACAGTCGCTTTTAATTATCGTGTATGATACCACGGTGTCCATTTATCGTGTCTGGTTTCACGGCGTACGATTATCGTGTAGTCTTACGGTATTCATTTATCGTGGATGGTCTCCCGGAGTCCACTTATCATCACGGTGTCCAATTATCGTGATTAGTCTCACGGTGTGCGACTATCGTGGATGCGCTCACGGTGTTCACTTATCATGTATGGTCTCACGACGTGCGACTTTCGTGGATAAGCTTACGATGTCTACTTATCGTGCATGGTCTCACGGCGTACGATTATCGTGGATGTTCTCACGATGTCCACTTATCGTAGATGGTCCCACGGTGTCCATTAACTGTGGATGGTCACATGGTGACTATTTATTGTGGATGAACTCACGGCGTACAATTATCGTGGATGATCTCACGACGTCCTATTATCGTGTATTGGCTAAGAGCATCTCCAACTGATACCAAAAACCTATTTTGGAGTAGAGGAAATGCTCCAACCGATACCAAAACATAAACTTATTATTGGTTTATGGGTGAGACCCACACAAAAAATACTTATATTTAATCTCAAACCAAAAACTATTTGTTATTTATAAAATGATTATTTTTATTACAAATTAATAAAAAATGACTTATCAATTATTTTTTAGTATCTTATTTAATATTTTTTGTAATGTAATTTTTTTAATAATCATATCATTAATAATTAAAACAAATTTTAATAAAAATATTTTTAATAATAAAATAAAAATACATATTAAAATATGATATATAATTAAATAATTAAATTATATAATTAACATTAAAAATAAAATAATAATAAACGAGATACTTAAAAAAAATACTATCAATTACAAAAACAAAATTAATTAATGATTAGTTTTTCGTGTGTTTTAATGTATTTTTTTAAATAATTAATTAATATTTTATTTAGTATTATTTATATTTATTATGTTTGAAAATTTAAATTGAAAATAATATTAATTATATTTTTTAATGTAAAAAATTATGAGGTAAAATTGTAAATTTGTAAAGATGTTAGTTATTTATATAAATAGTATAAATAATTATATAAGAAGAATATTTAAAAAATATTATTTTAAGTTAGAGTATTAGTTTCTCGGTTGGAGTTAAATTATTGTAAACGTAAACTTAAACTTATTTTGAGTTGATTGGAGTCAAATTACTGTAAACTTAAATTTAAACTTATTTTGAATTTAAGTTTTGATTTCTCGGTTGGAGATGGCCTAAGGGTGCACTATCACCGTGGATTGTATAAAATTGTATTAGAGTTTTATTATTAATTTTTAAAATCGCAATTCTTTTATAAATTACCTTTTCGATTTATACTTTATTTATTAAAAACCAGTGGCCTTTAAAACATATACTTTTATGTACGAGGTTTTATAACTTATTTATTTTATGACTTGGTCCTGAATCCGCTATTCTCACGTAAATTTAAACATAAACGTTTTTTTGGTTTCAGAAACTTAAACCTCAATATAAATCATCATTGGATGACAAATTTAACCCGCACAAAAATTCATCTACAGCAACAACATGATGACATCACTCAACACAAGAACATAAATCCAACATTTCATAAAATCCATCCACATTATATCAATATTATAAAATTATTATAAATTTCTAATTACATAAAATATCTCTCATAAAATATGAGGGAGCCAACCAGACAATCGACTAACGTCATCTCATGGCTCGAAAGTCTCTAATTTGTGTCATTGATGAACTAAGTGTTTTGGATTAAATCACTCCCCGAGGTGAAAATAATCCTAACTTTAGAATCCATCATATGAAAGACAAATTAGGCGTTTGTTTTGAAATTGAATAAACATGAACTTCTACATGTTTGCAATTAGTGTCCTACACCTTTGCAGTAGACGCATTCAGATTCCCTAGGAACCCTAGTAGCCTTCTTGCTCATGCTCTTTTGAATACCTCATCCCTTATCATAAGAATATCCCTCTTAAGGTCCCCTTTTTAATTGACGACTCATCATCTTAGAAAAATTTAGGAGATCACTTAAAGCAAATAATCCAATCATTTGCTGCATATGTGGTCCCTATAGGTTCTCCTTTTCCAGCCTAGCTGAAGCAATGACCCTGGTCATTCAGAACTGCTCAATCTTAGCATATTCTCTGAACATGCTATTGAGTTGTTCAATGATATCTTAGGATGTGGTTATCTAACACAATTTCATTGTCTTCGTATTTGAGGACCATCCTCAAATTACGTTGTCAATCAAGAAAATTTATGTTGTTCAAATTTTCATAATCAAGAATTGAACCAAACTTGAATCAAGTTAAAATTAACATGATAAACTTCAAAAGTAAGATAAATAAAGTATGTAAACATTCACAAAGCGGTAAACAAATAAGGTTGTCTATCAAGCTACTTATTTATTCCATTTTGTTCAATCGATATCTAATATCGTTGTTCCCTTGAACAAAACGATTCTAAGACCCTCATCTTGCGAATCCTTAAGCCGACTGAGTCCGCACTTAAGAAAACCAAGATAGTTAGAATTCCCATGTCAATGACATCTAATGTCATTCTCGGTCGATAAGAATCCCTTTCTCATCTCATGTCTCAATAGCCACGCCTGCAGTGGATCTATCGATGAGGAAACCAAACTCACGTGTAAGGGCATTTCACTACCCTTACCCGCACTTATTGTTGGAGTTGTGTACTTAATGTCTAGATTTAAGTATCGTTAAACTCCCGGTCATAGCATTTAACCTATTTAATTTAATAAACAATTATTTGCAATTAATTATCATTAATTAATTATGCAAAATATAGTCCTGGATTTTATACGTTGTAGTTAGTATGGTGTGTCGGGCCCACACAGAAGATCATACTATCGGTTACTCGTATTTAATCGAACAGTTGCTCACGACCTAGATGGACACGGACCAATCCATCGGTATAGTCGTTGTGTGAGAGAGAAAATAATTTGTCTTAATTATTTTATCACACTTGTACACTTGGTGTATTGGGCGGATCAGCTTGAGATTTATTGATTAGGATTGCCTTAGATAATCAATTTAAATCTCGGAGTATTTTATTCTTAATCCCCGATATTATTGCGGGTGTGTATATTTAATATTAGAGACTTTGATTTTCCAAAGGAATTAACCGATTTTATTATTGGGTTAATTACCGGTAAAATTGGGTCGCTATATTTTATATATGACATGCCGTGAATACTTGACGGGAAAGTGTATCCCGGAAGGGTTGATAATATCCCCGAGATGAGTTCATAAGGAATTATTGTGTAAACCTCATGAGTGGATTCGTTCCGCACAATAATAAAGGTTGAACGGTACTAGTCTCGGATATAAGAGATGAATATTATTTATTGAGCAATAAATAAATTTATTCATGGATATTTAAATCTTAAATACACGGAATAAATAATACTAATTGGAGAAATATTATTTGATATAATATAGATTAATATTGGGAGTGCAATTTTATTTATATAGTGGAAAATAAATAAAATTTAATATTGATAAGGATTAATGGATTTGAGTTGGACCCAATTTAATCTTCAATATTTAGAAGCCCAATATTTAGTCTCCTTATGATCCCCTACGTAGCCTATATAAGCACTACATGGTCTTCACTTTTCACAACCTAAGTTACGCCAATCATAAAGTCTTGGAGAGTGAAGGAGATCCATAGGAATCCGATAGATCGTCGCCCACACGACGTTCGGACGAAGTGCGAGGAATACGTAGGAAGATCGCAAGGTCGTCAACAAGATTCGTTTCTCCGTACAACGAATCGAGGTAATAATCGAGAAACCCCTTCTATGATTATTTGTGCTTGTTAATCGTAATATGTACATGAACAAGACGATCCGGGAAAGCGTCGAGACCGGGATACGGGGATCACGCGATCCCCGTCGGGATCGAGAGGGGCGGCCGAACCCTAGGGTTCGACCGCCGGTACCGCGCGACGAAGGGGGAGCCCCGGCTGGACGCCGGGGCATGCGATCGACTTCGGTCGATCGCTGGGGTGCCACGGGCTGGTGTCGTGGCGGACCCCAGCCGCCCCTTCGACGGCGGCGTGTGCAACGGGGGCAGCCGCGGCTGGACGCCGCGGCTGGAGCGATCGAGCCCTAGCTCGATCGCGGGGCTGTCGAGGGCTGGTGCCTCGACTAGGCGCCCCTCCTCCCGTCGGATAGCGGCGGTGAGTCGCCGGACTCACCGCCAGGGGGCTGTTCCGAACAGCCCCACGGGGATGCCGCGCATCCCCGGCGATCGCCATGCACGGCGATCGCGAACCCCATCCGCGATGGGGTTCGGCTAGGGTTTAGCCGCGGGTTCATCCCGCGGCGACGCTCTTGTCGAGCCCGGTTCTTCGCGTGAGGTTCGCGTTCGTGATTTCCGACTCGCGGGGGACTTTGACTGGGGGCGGGCTGCGTGTCTTCGGGTGCGTAGTCTCCAAAGGTCGGACTCCTGCGGATGAGTTGGTGTTCGTGCGTTTTCCGGCGACGGGTTTTCGGTCGGGTTATCGGTTCCGCAATTTTTTTTGATAGCCCGGGACATCGAATCCCAGCACTTATCCCAAGATAGAAAGTGGCACCCCGCTGAGGCGAACCCACCAACTCATGATCGAGGGCTTCATGGGTGTGAAGCTTTGGACAAGACATTATACTCATTATTTTGGAAACATGCATGTTGAAGGTTGTATGTATGTTGGTTGAATATTTATAACATATATAAACCTAGAATTAGCACAGCAAGCAATACATACTCGAATGGCCCCTAAACCTCACAATACACAGAAAAAAGAACGAACGAAAAATAAGCAAAACTCCATAAGTAGCGCCCCGTCCACCGGAATGGCACAATGCTGATTCCAGAGGGGGTAGCGACCGCTACCCCTAGGGTAGAGACCGCTACCTTGGTCCAGACCATTTTTTGGCCCCGGTAGCGATCGAGCAGCGATCAGCCTAGCGTTCAGGGTAGCGACCTCTACCCATAGGGTAGCGACCGCTACCTGCTCCAGTGGCTGAAAAAATGCTTCTTCTTGCTTCGTTTCTCTTCGTATTCGTCGGTGCTTCGAGATCCAAGGTCGATCCGTGGATCAAATACACTGCTTACAAGTTGTACAATACATATGTAAAAGAAACCTATCTATTACAAATGATTCCAAGGCACGTAGTCCTCCAAATTACAACTGATTCCAAGGCACGCAAGCCTCAAAACTAAAGCCATTCGGTACGTAAAAAATACGATTGCATTCACCCAACCACAATCTGTGGTTGGCCTTACATCTATGACAATCAATCAATACCACAACAAAAAAGCACATAAGAGCAATTATGTTGTTTAAAATTGTGTCCAACACAAAACATGTGCACGAGCCCTAGGCTCTGATACCAATTGAAGGTTTTCGATGCCGATCCAATCGCTCGATTACCTTGTTCGTGTGTGCGGAAGCGTGTAAAACAATAGAACACGAATAACATGAAGATCTAGGCACACATTATATGTATAGACACGTTTATATATATACATCCAATATATATATATAGGGATTAACGAGAACACTTACAACCGGTGTAGCGTGCCTCGTTGATGTTGATGAAGGTGGTGTTGAGTCGATTGAACCACCTTCATGGATCAGTCACTAAATGTTCTCCTTGTGAATGACCTCGTCACTCTTCTTGTCTATATCGCCCGGATGTTGAAGCCGCACAAATGGCTCAGCCTCTACGTGTTGCACACGAACCCGGATGACGAACACTTTGCTTGCTTGAGTCGGTTCTCCAAGAACACTCTCTCATTTCTCTCTTTTGTGTGAATCTCGAAATTGGTGATCAAGTCATTGTGAAAATCAGATTTTCACTACTTAACACCTTCATTACCACCTCCATCACTCCCTTGTAACCCCCATATTGAATATGCACCATTATATCACATAATGGGTGGTTAATGGGGAGGTGAAAGGTCATGTACACATCACTATGCCACAATGGCATAAGATGTGGTCCCTCTTGCTTGTGTGGCATGCCATGTCACACTATGTGACATGCATCCATGCAAGTCATGCAATGCATCCCATGCATGCATATAAATTCACGTAAATATTGATTCTAAATCAATATAATTAACAAGCATTGTACATTATCTACGAGTCTGTGCGTGACCCTGTAGGTATGATTTATTGATCAATATTATATTGTTCAACAATTAATATTATCGAATAATCATTTAACATCCAAAGACGACTTTATAACTTTATCGATTGCACACGTAGGATCGAAGGACATATACCAACACATCCCCTACCCATTTACCCCTGTACCAATTTCAAGTCATTGACAAACATGTACTAAAAATTAAAAACACTTGATTGCTTTCATTTCAAGATTTATAGTCTTAGTAGAGGCACTACCCATTTACCCCTGTACCAATTTCAAGTCATTGACAAACATGTACTAAAAATTAAAAACACTTGATTGCTTTCATTTCAAGATTTATAGTCTTAGTAGAGGCACAGTGTACCCAAGGTACCCCTACCCATTACCCCTATACCAATTTCAAGTCATTGCCAAATAAAAATTAAAAACACTTGATTGCTTTCAATTCAAAATTCATAGTTTTATTAGTACAGGCACACTGTTGTACCAAGGTACCCCCACCCTCTACATAAACCAAGCGAACATATATCATAGAAAGTAAACAACACGATTCAGATGTCAATTTGGAAAAACTGTAGCAAAAACCAAACAAATTATATTTATTATACAGTAGTTTTATAAAATAAAAGATACACAAAAAGTGTTGTTTTGAGAGTACCACATATATACCCGCCACATCTCCCTTACCCATTACTCCTATACCAATTTCAAGTCATTGCCAAACATGTAATAAAAATTAAAAACAATTGATTGCTTTCATTTCAAGATTTATAGTTTTAGTAGAGGCACGGTGTACCCAAGGTACCCCTACCCATTACCCTTATACCAATTTCAAGTCATTGCCAAATAAAAATTAAAAACACTTGATTGATTTCAATTCAAAATTCAGTCTTATTAGTACAGGCACACTACTGTACCAAGGTACCCCCAAGACAATACCTGCGAAATTGGGCCTGAGTATCCCGAAGTGCCCTCCGGTTGGTGGCCAGATCGCGCCGTATTATTCTCTTTTTCAAGACGATTTCTCTCTTCAGACGGAGAGGCTGCTTTCAGCTTCTCATTGGCCTTCTTCAAGATCTTAGTCATCTGCTGCTCACACTTCTTGATAATTTCCTCTAATTGATTTGTATGGTCCTCCTGTTGCTTCTCATACTTCTTGGTAATTTCTGCCAATTGATTCGTATGGTCCTCATGTTGCTTCTGCATCTGTTCGAGATCCGTTGGTGGACCACTTCTCGAACCCTCTGCCTCTCATGTTGGGTCGACTGGGTTGACATCGAGATCCGTCTTTGGACGACGTCCCGAACGTCGCAGACTTCCGAGATCATGCGCAAAAAAATAAAATATATATTTATATATTTATATTTATTATTCTGTATACTATATTTATTTATTTTTTAAAAATTAATTTCTTACCATCCCTCTTTTAAAGCAGGAGACCCATCCCCCTTTCGTGTATTCTCATCTTCAAGGTTGGGTTCATCCGCCGACATTTTTTTTGTTCAAAAGAAATGTGTGTTTGTTTGAATGACTGGGTTTTTTAGGTGAATGGGTGTGTTTTTATTAGGGTTTGAGTGACCGTCACTATTTATACAGATTGAGTTTTAGGGTTTGTGTTATCTCTCTCCGCTTATGTCTTATTTTATTTTGGGGAACAATAATAATAGGTATTGTTTATCCAAAAGCTCACAAATTTTATAAAATATATTTTATTCTCAAATTATTTTTTACATTATTATTATTTGTGTGGTTTACACATATATTAATTTTGTGCTCCATTTATAATTTACTTTTATATAAATATTTATTTGTGTGCTCCACACATCTGTTAATTTTGTGCTCCATTTATAATTACTTTTATATAAATATTGAATTAGGCATATTAATTGTAAAACAATTATTATTAAACTATTTTTAGTAACTTCAACATAAGACCACTATCAAATTTCCAAAATTAACTCCACACTTCTATTAATTTTGTGCTCCATTTATAATTTAATTTTATATAAATATTGAATATATATTAATTATAAAATTAATTTCTTACCACCCCTCCTTTAAAGCAAGAGACCCATCCCCCTTTCCCGTATTCCCATTTTTGCCAACATTTTTTTTTTGTTTCAAATGAAGTGTGTGTTTGTTTGAGTGACTGTGTTTTTTAGCTCGGTGAATGTGTTTCTATTAGGGTTTGAGTGACCGTCACTATTTATAGTTTTAGGGTTTGTGTTATCTCTTGCCGCCCATATCTTGTTTTATTTTGGGGGAACAATAATACTAGGTATTGTTAAAGGTTTTTCTCCTTTTTTTTTTTAAGCTTTAATTAACTACACTATACAAATGGCAATAATTACTATTGTTTTATTTAAAATACATTAGTCTTAAACATTAAACTCACAACATACCTGCCTAATACCAAGATCGAATTAATAACCTAAATCCTAGGAGTATTTATTATTGCCATAAAAGATAACGATAGTGCTTGGTGGGCAAATTCTTAATAACCTAATTTCTAGGAGTATTTGTTATTGCCATAAAAGATAATGGTAATTAGGGGTGGGCGCAAGCCGAGCCGAGCCTAAAAATATCAAAATCCGGCTCAAAACCCGACCTCTGCGGTCCGAGCCGAGGTTTTCGGGTTTTCGGTCTCAAATTTTACAATTTCTAATTTTTTATTACAAATTTCATGTACTTCATAATTCAGTAAAAATCTCAAAACACTTGAATCGCTGATATTGTAAAATTGAAAGTCAAAGATAAAAAAAAATAAAATGATGTTCTTGGCTTGTTTGCCCAAATAAAAGTCCAAAAATAAAAATAAAAGCCAAAAATTTCTTTTTTTCTGCTTTTGGAGTGTTACTATTTTTTTTTTCCTTTTTTCCCTTATATATATATATATATATATATATATATATATATATATATATATATATATATATATATATATATATATATATAATGAAATTGACGGTCCGAGCCAGGTTTTCAGTCCTAAATATTTTAGAACCCGAGCTCCTCGGACCGTAAATACATTTCACGAGTCGGTCCTATGGCGGGCCGGTCCCAAAAAGAATTGGGCTCGGCTCATGACGAGCTTTTTTTGCGGATTTTCGGTCCGAGCACGAGTTTTCGAGCTCAAACGCCCACCCCTAACGGTAATGCTTGGTGGGCAGATTATGCCTAGGCAGAATATGACTTTTTATTAATTAAAATATTAAATGATACTCCCTCCGTCCCACGAATGTTTGCCAACCTGGTCAACTGCTCTCTTGTTTGACCGTCGATTACTTACCATAAAAAATATATAAAAAATATAAAAAAAATATTAAAATAAAATTTATATGATAAATTTTATTTTAATATTTTTTTTATAATTTTTATATATTTTTTATGGTAAGTAATCGACGGTCAAACAAGAGAGCAGTAACATTCGTGGGACGGAAGGAGTATATTAAATTACTCCAATGCCCTTTTATATACTTTGTCCATATGTACATATTGTTTAATTAATGCAAAACGACTCACACCCAATGACCCATTCAGGACCGGAACGTACCTTACAGTACCGAGGGTTCGAATATGCCCATCGACCATCTTGATTCTCACAGTTCCCGTGCCGCGTATCTCACACGATGTGTCATGCCCCATGACCACCGTTCCACCGACACTCTCATCAAGCCTGTCAAACAAATCCATGTTTCTACACATGTGATGCGAACAACCAGAACCCAAGATCCACCCCTCACACGTTACCCAAATGAGAGACAACCAGAAGTTCCCCATCAGTGAAACCTCCTTCTCCAGAATCGGCCACCTTCGATTCCTTTTTCCGATTCATCAGGGCCTGACAATCCCCCTTCATGTGGCTCTTTTCCTTGCAGTAGTGACAAACCTCCTAGAATTTCTTCCATGCTCCACCTTGACCATTAAGAAATTCACATAGATTTTCACCATGCCCCTTTTCTTGCAGTAATGACAAACTCCCTGGAATTTCTTCATCTTTGCCCAACCCTGGACATCAATACATTTCCCCGGATTTTCACTACTCAAAACCTCCTTCATCGTCTCCCTCGATCGCAAAGCCGCGACCGCAGCATGAAACAAATCACCGGAGGGATAGAGTGCAATTATACCTCACCTTTCTATTCTTCCATACCTTTTCTTATGGCTCCATCGCGCTTGACATCGTCCATGCTCCAGCAACGCATCATCAAGATCCATGTTGGTTAGAACCACTGAACCAATTCCACCTTGAGTCGCCATGAAGAGAACCACGTGTTCCGATCTAACACCGAATATCAACCATCGTCGCCATCTCCCAAAATATTCTCGAGCTCCACCTGGATCTAGAAACACCAATATCCGCAACGTCCGCCTTGTATGAATTCCACGTCCGGGATCCCCAACGAAAGCTCTGATAACAGGTCACAGAATCGTAACCTAGCTCTGATACCACTTGTTGTGCTCTTTACGATGCTGTGACACCACTTGTTGCGATATTGAAACTAAATCTCTCACGACTCTCGAAATATATATGAGATGCGAAGAAAAGATAAACGAAAAAAAACGAACACACAAATTTACGTGGAAACCCAAAACACGTGAAAAAAACCACGGGAAGAAAGAAAATCCACTACATCGTGAGGCTTACAATAATTCACTCTATTGCACTCTATGATTTTCGTCTATCGGAGAACCTCAATTTATAAGTGTAGCAAACCTAAAACAATTAGAATTATGAATAAATCTTTTTCCTAATTTATGACTCCTAAATTAATATGGAATAGAATTATATTCAATATAATTCATATTCTCAAATTAAAAAAAAAAAAAACTGCGCAATAACTTCCGTAGCGCAAAAAGGATTTCTGCGCAAGAATTTATGCGCTAAAACTCTAAGTGTCGGCCGACACCATTCACTGTCGACCGACATCTCCTGGCACGAACGTACCGACCTCGCAGAAAGTCTCCTAAAACGACACAAGCTATTGGCCTGCTGTCGGCCGACAATTCCAGCTGTCGGCCGACATTTCCTTTTGTTTTCTGATTCGAGTCACTATATAACAAAATGACATTACATGAGTATACTATATCGAGTGAGTGAAAATAAAAAAAAAAAGTTTACTAGAAATGACATTACAATTTATAGCATCTAAATTATATACACATAATTAAAGGGTATCTAATTGTGAATTTCTATTGTATGTAAAAATATTGAAATTCAAAAAATTGAATATAAATTTGAGATAATTACGAGATTACATATCTAAATACAGTAGATATGAATCATCAAAATAAACTTTTGGAATAAAATGTTACTATTTTAATTAAAGTATAGCTCAGTAAATTGTCATAATTATATTACATTAATTGCGTTGGTAAACAGACAAAAAACATAAAAAAAGGGTAGTTTTATTTATACCCCAATAATTACTAAGAGCCTGTTTGGCGGAGCTTATAAGCTCCTTAAAACAGCTTATAAGCTGTTTAAGAGATTATAAGCTCCTAAAATTTGTTTGGTAAACATTTAGAAAAAGGTCTTAAAAAATTTAAAAATAAGCTGTTAAACAGCTTATAAGCTGTTTAAAAAAAAGTAAGGGGGAGGTACTTTTTTTAAAACAGCTTATAAGCTCTTGTAACTTAAACAATAAAAGACCAAAATACCCTTAAAATTATTACTTTTTATATATATACAAAAATTCCAAATTTATTATTTAGTTTATATAATTATTTTTAATTATTTTTTTCATATATAACAATTTATTTTTGATAATTTTATTTATATAAGATCTTAAATTGCCAAACAAATTAACATCTTATAAGTTTATATATCTATTTTATCCAAACGGTTTAACAACTTATTTATTAAATAAGACATAACAGTTTATCAGCTCTTAAAACAACTTATAAGATATAACATCTTATAAGCTAGTTTAAATAAGCTCGCCCAAACAGGCTCTAAGTACACCTTTCTTATTAAAATTTATTTTATTTTTATTATAAAATGACCTTGATACCCTCTATTTTATAAATTAAATAATTTATTTTATAAAAAACTTGTCATAACAAGTATAAATTACAGTTTTTTTTCTTTCGATCGTTTTCGGTTCTAAATTTAATTCCATTTTTGTTTTCTTCCGAGATTGGTTCTCAATTCTAAAGAGAGTGCCCTCATCGATCTTGTATTCACAATTTTACCCTCTTCCCCATTTTTCTCGAGGTTTTCGACAATCGATGGATTTCGATTTCGAATTCGTCGGCATATTAGCCTCGTTTTGTTGGGCGAACTTCAAGTCAAAATACAAACTGTCCTCTATGCAGAGGAGTTAGAGTTGACCGTCCGCCGTCGGATACGAGGTCGATATACAGACCGTCCTCTCCGTTGGAGAAGTAAGAGTTGACTGTCGCCGCCGAATCTGAGACGCGATTTTTACAGATTAGTGATATTTTTTGCTATTCGAATTAAGATTAAATCATGCATCCAGATTGAGTTGTTGAATAATTAATTGTAGTTGCACATATAATTGAGTTTTTCTGTTTCTTCACGAAGAAGTTGTATTGGTCATGAATTAAGAAGATTTGTGTTCTTTCTTTCCAGCGTGATTGTGTTAAATCATTTATCAATAAAACTCTTTTTATGGTTTTTATTTATTTATTTTTTATTATGTTTTTAAATAAAGGGTATCATAGTCATTTTATAATAAAACTAAAATTAATTTAAATCAAGAGGGGTGTACTTAGTGATTATTGGAGTGTAAATAAAATTACCCTAAAAAAAATTAGGTTAAAGGAAAACGAACTAATCAATTAATAGCAGGGTAAAACAGTAAATTTTCATTTTCTGCTTTGGGCAGAATCTGCCCGTTTAGCACGTCCCATAAAAAATTACGTTAAAGAAAAACGAACTAATCAATTAATAGCAGGGTAAAACAATAAATTTTCATTTTCTTGGACAGAATCTGCCCATTTAGCACGTCTCAAAAAATAATCCATGTGCTATGATCAAATCAAACTAATAATTAATTAAAGGAGTTTTAATCGATTATAATTATCAAATATCACATCAAATTTTGAGCTACGTACTTAGTTCGACCATACAATAATATTAGATTTTTATGTCTAAACCTATTGACTTTTTTTTATATCACAAATTAACTACTAAAATTATTATTTACTCTAAAAATATAAATTACATTGCAAAATCTAAGTAATTTTAAATTTCAAAATACAACTATCCAATTATTCTCAGTTAAGGATTCCAAATAATTAATGAAGAAAGCCAAAATCTATACTAAGAAATGAATTTTTGGTTAATATGAGATTTGAATAATACTGTATAAAATAATTCAAAAATATAATTTTATTTTTTAATACTCTTATTACAATTATTACAACAATATGTTTAGTAAGGAAAAACAATTAATGTAAATATGGTTAATTATTGATGCACGTCTCTCTTTTGTTCATTTGTTGTTGTTATTCTTTTCTCCGTTTTTTTTCATATTTCAAGTTTTTTTTATTCTTTATTAAAACATTTTTTCATTCTCTTTTTAAAAACAATAAAATAAAATGTTAAATAAAAATATACACCACTATATATGATTAAAGGAAGATTTAGAGAAAAAAATAGTTTGAGTTTGGTAACTATAAAAAAATACTCCACTATTCTTTTGACTAATTGAAATTAAAGAAAATTTAATGTTTCATTATCATAATTTTATGTAGTTAAAATTTGTATAATTATATTTTGAGTATCTTTTTCAAATTTAAAATGTCTTTAATAACCTATAAATTTCAATAATTATATTTACATAAACAAAATCTTTTGATACTTTCTTATTTTGTGCAACTGTGCAAGATATAGTAAATCTTTCGGCTACGGTAAATATTCCTCTCCCCTTTTGATTCTGTGATCTGTTCAAATCAAACTTATTGGAATCCAATTCTCCTGTTTTATCTCTTGTTTTTCATCAACCTCGCCGATCTCGACGCCTCTATCGACTACTTCGACATCAAGAAGGTCAAGATCTTCTGTTTTCGGATCGTCTAGATTCAAGTCTTCGATCTCTTGGTCGTCGTTCGATGACGTGGCTCCGGCCTTATGCGAAGGCGTCCAGGCAGCCTAGGCCCTTGTCGATAGTTTGGGGCTGGGGACGCTGAACAACATTTTCGCTGCTTTCTCGCGATAGAAGGAGAGTTTCGAGCCTTTCGACCATTGTCGTCGCCGCCACGGTATATTCCCGTCCCGCCGTCCTTCTCCATGATCTGAAACCCCAGCTTGATAAGGCGCTCGCCTCCTCTGCCTTTCCCGGCGAGCCTTTCTAGCCGTTGAAGGTCGATGAATTTTTTATGGCCGAGGATCGATCTGATCTCCTGTCTCAAGAGCTGTAAACTTGTAATCGATCCGTTCTTTTTAATTATACTAAGTCTTTAATTCTTTCATTTTAGTGTTTAGTAGGATTGAAGCTATAGATAGTTAAGACTTAATCATCTTTGAATGAATGAAAGGCACCTTGCTTATCACCAGTAAGCTACAAGCAAAAAAGTAGTTTCGTTTCTCGTGGAACAGGGTAAGAAACATGTTAGTATTTAGTACAGTTTGTAGTATGCATACCAATAAGTGTATGAAGTTATACCATGTCTTGTTGTACTGCCCTTCATGAACTAACTACAAATTTAACTTTTTGGGTTAAAGATTCAACGTCAACCACCGAGAATTTGATTGTTTATAGCGATCTGAAATTACTTACCAGTATCATACTTTTGATGACGTCGTCGGTGTAGAACTTCGGATCCGATGATTTCTGATTGATACTATTTTGTTATGTTTTTTGTGTTCTAATTGTGTGTGAGTCGGGTCGTTTTGAGTCATTTGTAGTGTCATTCTCTTGGTTTGAGGTATGGTTGATGTTTTATTGAGTGTTTAGTTTTTTTGTGCATGCATGGGCGAAAAAAGTCGAAGAAACGATCACGATCGAGCTAAAACGAAATGACGAGCCAAACCGAAAAAGTGCAGTAACTTCGTCCGAATCTGCTACCTCTCACTGGGAATTATAGATTGTGATGTATATGGACGTGAAGCTCTTGAAGCCTAGATTCCGGAGAACTTTAAATCAAGGCAATCGGAGTTCGGACGAAGAAGTTATGACGAAAGTCGAGAAGCTGCACACGAAAGGACCCCAGCAGGACCAGACGCCCGCCTGCTGGCCAAGCTCCCGCTTGCCCCCTACCGCCTGACCCCCCAGGCGCCCGCCCGACGGGTTTCCAGCAGTTGACTCACCGTTTGACCCTCATTTTCATGTACTATGCTAGGAAGCACGGGGACGGCTGGGAGGGTGCCATTCCCGTTCCCAAAACGTTTGGGAAACGTATACGGGAAGAAAACGGCCAGAAACGTTTTAAACACGTTTTTTTTCTCTTTAATTGATATTTAGAAAATAAGGGTTCCTGAATTAGTGGAGAAACCGTTCCAAATACAGTAACTGCTCTCTCAATCTCTATTAATATGACTATTAAATATTACTCGTAATTGCCCATATGGACTGAATTATATACTATGTATTTAATATTATGACTAATAAATGCTGCTGTTATATTATATATATATTAAAAAAGTTATATAATAATAAATATATATTAAAAAATTAATAAAAATAAACGTATTTTCAACGTATCAATATCTTAGTTTTTTTAATATTGCCGTTTTCCCGTAACCGTATCGTACCGTATCCGTTTTACGTATCCGTCCCCGTGCTTCCTAGGTACTATGTATAGGGTTTTGGTCCTAATTTCAAAAAACATTTCTCTACGCACGTTTTTGGAGACTCCTCCCATAAGTTTTAAAACATCGTTCTTGCTTTCAATTGGTGGCTTTTGGATCTCGATTAATCTACTTGTTCTTGATTTTTCTGGGTTCTTATTAGTAAGTTTAATTTTTCCTTTTAATAGCTCTTGTTTATTTTTACTTTTTAATTATTGTTTTATCTTGTTTGTTTGATGATCCATATGAATTCTCTTTTCTATAATTGAATTCTCTTTTCTATAATTGTTCGTCTTTGATTAAATTCATGAGTAGCTAAACATCTAACTAGGATTAGGGGGATTTGAACATGAACTAGGGCTTGGAAAGTACACACGCATACAAGGTGTTCGATTAAATGCTTAATTTGATTTAAAATAATTGTATGAGGCTTAGGAGCAAGTACATGACATAGGATAATCGAATACGCTAAAATCTACCGGCGACGGACGTTTTAGGAGATTTGTATTTCGTAAATTCACCGCATTAATCATTATGCTATATTCCTACCCTCTTCTTTTGCAACCACTTGAATATTAACACGAGTACCGATAGTAGTGTTCCTCGAGAGATCGACTCGGGCAAATTGTTTCGGCAATAAGTTCGGTTATTTTTATTTGATTTTTGACGCACTACAACGTCTTGTCAATTTCAGAGCCAGCAGTGTTTCGATGTGCTCTTCCCGCTCACGCTGTCGTCGGTCCGCTTCGCCTCCTCCACCAGATTCTGCAATATCACATCCCTCTTCTTATGCAGCGAGATCAAATCCTTCTCGACGCCTCCGTACCCGACCCAACTCAGCACCGGAAAGAAATCGCACACCCCCTGCGAAAAACTAACCGAAAAAATCCCCAGATCCGCTTCAATTTCTCTAATATCTTTGGAGATAAACCCTAATTTATGAAAAAAAAAAATCGATGAAGAACAAACCAGCGTTAATCCTGTTCGTCGGATCTACTATTGCGCCGTCGATAAGGTTTCTCGGCCGGTGATATCACACAGTTTCAACGCTCGTACCTTCGTGCAAAGGGATTCTGATTCCTTTCAACAGAGGATTTTAAAAAATCAATGCGTAATAGAAATTGTATTTTTTTGGTAGTTTTGTTATTATTGAAAAGAGGAACACGATGTATAATACGGTAGTTTATGATTTTTTAAAACTAATACGGAATAGATTTCTAATATTTAGTGTTACCTTAGATAGTTACAAATACAAATAAGGGTAGTTTCGGAAGTATTGTCCTTTTTATAATTAGACAAAAGATTAGTATTAGACTAACATAAAACATCTCTACAAACATAAATAAGGGTAGTTTCGAAAGTATTGTCTTTTTTATAATTAGACAAAATATTAATATTAGACTAACATAAAACATCTTGAACTTACTTTTTTTATAAAAACCCCATGATTAAAATATCTACGTAGTAGTACAGAGTATTGAGTTGGGATGGGAGATAGGATATATAATATTCTTTTTGTAAAATACAAAAAAATTGCGTCTATAAGTCTAGGATTGAAGTAGGAAATATAATTTTTTTTTTAAATACAAAGAATTTGCGTCTATAAGTCTAATATCGAGGGAGAAAATAACAGTAACAATCATGTACTGTTAAAAAAGTATTTGATATAATAATGTAAAAAGTTGTCTCCTTTTCAATTTGAGCAAAATCAAAATATAATATAACGATATAAAAAGTTTGTTAATAGTGCCAATTAATCTTAAAATAAAATTAAAAAAGTATTCGATATAATAATGTAAAAAGTCCATTTAAGTATTGAAATGTAAAACACCTTTAAAGTATTAAAAAGAAATAGAATATGTAACAAAAATTCGAATTGAAAAGGAGAACATCTAGATTAAGACTGATTTTATTTTAGAGCAAAAATTAAATTAATAATTAGCGTAAAATTTAAATATATAATATAATGATGTAAAATAAACTTATGTAAAATAATTTCGTTAAAGTATTGAAAATTACATCAAAAATAGGGATAATTATAGTTTTATGCTTGAGCTTTAGACCTTTTTCTAGTTTGCTACCCCACCTTTAAAAGATCGCCGATAAATACCTGAAATTTGTAAAAATAAATTGCAGAATGCTACGTTCGATTGCCGAAATCCGACGCACGTGCAAAACACGTGATGTTTGAAGTTATTTTGAATTTTTACATTATTTTGAAAATGTACAATTACACTTCTACCCTTATCTTCTACATCTATTTCACCTTCATTTTCATTTAATCTTTTTTCCAAATTAAAAAAACTATTTTGACTGATAATTAATTATATAAAAAAATAATTGATGTGAAAATGAAGGTGAAATAGATATAGAAGATAAGGGTATATGTGTAATTGTATATTTTTAAAATAATGAAAATAAATCAAAATAACCTCAAATAGCATGTGCACCAGATTTCGGAGATCCCATGTAGCATTTGACAATTTTTACAAAGGTCAAGTATTCATCGGAGATCTTTTAAAAGTGTGGTAACAAAGTAAAAAAAGGTCTAAAGCTCATGTATGAAACTATAATTATCCCTCAAAAATATCGTAAAAGTATTAAAAAGTAGAATATGTAACAAAAATTGATACCACCAAAAAGTGTCATTTGATATTGCTCCTCTTAGCTCGTTACGTCTAAAATGAAAGAGAAAATGACATTGTAATAAAATCAAATAAATGCATCATTCACAATGTGCAAAATTAAAAGATATAATTATGTAAAACAGTTTGTTTAATATGCCAAAATATTGTTAATATTGCAAAAATAAATTTAAAATAAAATTAAGTAGAATATGTAACAAAATTGTTAAATCAAAAATATTGTAAAAATTATTTAAAAAGTATATCAAAAACACTATAAAAATTATTTAAAAAATAGAATATGTAACAAAAATTGATACCACCAAAAAGTGTAATCTAGTATTGTTCCTCTTAGTTCATTACTTCCAAAATTAAAGAAAAAACGATGTAATAAAGCCAAATAAGAATGCATCACCTGCCCAACCAACACATAGAAAAAGCTATTAAAGACAAATAAAAATACATCACTCACAACAGATAGAAAAAACTATTGCTAAAACTTGTCTGAAAAAATAAAAATTGATTCTTCAAAAAGAAGCATGGGAGATGGGCCTTTGAATTTCTATTGATAAAAAGCTAAAAAGTCCATTGTAGCGGATAGTAATAATACTTTCACCAAGATCAAAAATTAAGTAAAAAATTATTTAATAAATTAACAAAAAAAATTAGTACAAATTAAAAAGAGTAAAAAAGTTTTTTAAAAAATATAATGATATGAATGGTTCCCAAAAATAAAAAGTTTGTTAATAAATTAGTCCAAAATTAAAAAATAGGGAGATTTTGAATTAAGAGATTTTTTTATAGTTTGCGGGGGAGCCTTCCTAAGATCTTTTTGAGTACTAAATCTCCTTCTTGGATATCCAAAATTGCTTGAATTTTGGCAGGGTTGGGTTCAATGCCCTTTTCACTTACCACATGTCCCAGAATTATCCCTTTTTAGATTCCAAAGTTACATTTTTTGGGATTTAACTTCATGTTAAAAAGCTAAAAGGTCCATTGCAAGATCAAAAATTCAGTAAAAAATTATTTAATAAATTAACAAAAAATATTAGTACAAAATAAAAAGAGAAAAAGTTTTTAAAAAATATAATGATTTGAATGGTTCCCAAAATGTAAAAAGTTTGTTAATAAATTAGTGCAAAATTAAAAAATAGGGAGATTTTGGATTAAGAGAATTTTTTTATAGTTTGCTTAAAATTTAATTATATGCTTTTTCTTAATTAAAAATGAAAGCACTTACGTATTAATATAAATTAATACGTAAACAAAATACTCTGTCATTATATCTAAATATAAATTACCCATACGGAAATTAATACGTAAACAAAATGGAAATAAATAGGCTACTCAGCGGTTTTTAATCCGACTCGACCCGTACTCGCCCGCAACAAGTAATGCTATACCCTAGAGCCTATATGCACATCAAACGTCTTGACGTGACCGTTTGATATTTTATTTTATTTATTATTATTTAATTAAAAACACGTTTTTCCAAAATATTAATTAAAATTTTTACAAACGTAAATATTTTTATATTTTTGAAATATACAAAATATGAGCGTAATATAAACATCATTTTAAATATCAATTAACTTGCATTTCTACATTTTAAATATCAATTAACTTGCATTTCTACTTACTCACGCAAATGAATTCGTCCCGAATTTAAAAATAGAGTATATTTTATTTTTTAATTTCTGAAAATTGCGCAATAAATATAAACAAATATCACAAAACTTCTAAAGTATAAAATTGAAATCAAAAATCATAAAAACATTAAAACATAAATAAATTATTTTATAAAATACTTATTATTAAACTTTAAATTTCTAAAGAATAAAATTGAGATGAAAATCATAAAAACATTAAAACATAAATGAATCATTCTATAAAATACTTATTATTATACTTTAAAATATTTGATAAACAATTATAATAAAAAAACTCTTTTTTCAAAACATTAATTAAAATTCATTTTTACGAAAAAATTTACAAAATGTGCATGTAATATAAATATCAATTTTAAATATTCATACGTTTATACCTACAATTAAACTTGTCTCGAATTTCAAAAATACTCGTTTTTTGTTTCAATGTTTTTTATAAATTTTTATCGCAATTTTACACTTTAGAAATTTCATCATATTTGTTTAAATTTATTTCGCAATTTTCAGAAACTAAAAAATGAAGTATTTTTTGAAATTTGGGATAAATATAATTGTGGGTAAATAGAAACGCATGACTTAGTTTATATTTAAAATTAATGTTTATATTAGAGTATCTCCAATCGATACCAAAAACCTATTTTGGAGCAGGGGAGATGCTCCAAGCGATATCAAAACATAAACCTATTATAGGTTTTAAGGTGGGACCCACAGAAAAATACTTAAATTTACGTTTAACTTAAAATCAAACCAAAAACTTTATTATTTATAAAATTATTTTTTATATATAAATTAATAAAAATAATCTATCTACATTTTTTTAGTTTCTTATTTAATATTTTTTATAATGTAATTTTTATTAATAATCATATAATTAATAATTAAAATAAATTTTAATAAAAATATTTTTAATAATGAAAATAAATTAAATGTTACAATATAAAATATAATTAAATATTAAATTATTTAATTAAAATTAAAAATAAAATAATATCACAATATTTTTTTATTATGTTTAAAATTTTAAATTGAAAATAATGACTATTAAATTTTTTTAATGTTAAAAGTTACTAGTTTAAATTATAAATTTGTAAATATTTTGGTTATTTATAAAAAGTTGTATAAGAAGAATATTTTTAGAATATTTTTTTAAGTTTAAGTATTGGAATATCGGTTGGAGTTAAATTATTGTAACTTAAAATAAAATTTATATTTGAGTTTAAGTTTTTGTGTTCGGTTGGAGATGGTCTTACATGAGCATTTTGTAGATTTAAAAAATGTAAAATTATTTACGTGTTTTGTAAAAAACGAATTTTAATTAATTTTTTCGAAAAACGTATTTTCAATTAAATAATAAAAAATTAAAAGGCAAACGTTCAAATAGCGTTCATTGCCCGCAACTCGTATTATAACGAAATTGTAAGAACACTGAGTTTTAGTTTCATTAAACAAAGTTAGCTTGAAAATGAGAATTCACTGTTATTTCCGAAGAAGGGTTATAAATTTTCTTTGCCGTTGAATGAATTACATATCGTTGGTTTACAGCCGACGAAATCACAGATTTTAGTCATTAGTTTATCTGCATGTTAAGTGTTCGATAAAATGCTCATGAAATTTACATGTGTTTTTAGGCTGTTCTATTCCAAAACCCTGATTCGTTTTTTGTTTTTCTTTCATTTTCTGTAGCTCCAAGACTCCAACCTGAATACCACACGAGACAGTGGAATTAAAAAGATTTGAGCTTTGGTGTGGTGAAAACGATGATTTTCACCTGCAGAAGCCGTACATTTGATCGACTTTTACGTCTCGGTCAGAAACAGAACATTGCCTGGTTCAGTTCTACCGTGGAGATGGATACAGACGGAAAAATTGAAAGAATCGTGCGAATCATCAACGACCATCCGTTTCCTGATAAGCCACTGCTTCCCACTCTTCACTCTCAAATGCCCCAATCCTCCTTATCTACCCCGTTTGTTGAGAAAATCCTTGGTAACTTATTCGGGGCCCATTCAAACGGTCTCAAAGCATACGAACTCTTCAAATACTGCCTCAACAACAAACTCTACACTCCAAGTTCGGGCGCCTTCGAAAAAACTCTGCATATACTCACACGCATGCGCTACTTCGACAAAGCATGGGAATTGATCCACAGAATAAAGCAGACACACCCTTCTTTGCTCACTCTCAAGTCCATGAGCATCATGCTGTCAAGAATCGCAAAATCCCAATCGTACGAAGAAACCCTGGAAGCATTTGAGAAGATGCAGAAGGATATATTTTCTTGGAAAAAATTTGGGACGAACGAGTTCAACGTCCTTCTCCGGGCCTTTTGCACGCAGAGACAAATGAAGGAAGCCCGGTCCGTGTTCCACAAGATGCATTCTCAATTTTCTCCAGACACCAAGACTTTAAATATACTACTTCTGGGGTTCAAAGAATCGGGCGATGTCACTGCAGTTGAGTTGTTCTATCACGAGATGATCAGGAGGGGTTTCAAGCCGAACTATGTGACGTATAACATCAGAATCGACGCTTATTGCAAGAGAGGGCATTTTGAGAACTCCCTGAGGCTTCTCGATGAGATGGAACGCGAGAACTGCCCTCCCACGTTGCAGACGATCACAACTCTGATTCATGGAGCGGGCCTGTGCCGGAATGTGGCGAAGGCCCGGAGCTTGTTTGATGAGATTCCCAAGAGAAACCTGGAGGCGGACACAGGCGCTTATAATGCACTCTTGAGTTCTCTGGTCAGGGCAAATGATTTGACCTCCGCATCCAAGCTGATGGACGAGATGGAGAAGAGAAGTGTCGAGCAAGACAATGTTACATATCATACCGTGTTATCGGGTTTGATGAGATCAGACGGGTTTGATGGTGTTTATAAACTTTATACAAATATGTCTAGGAAGAATTTTGTGCCAAAGACGCAGACAGTGGTTTTGCTGATGAAGTTTTTCTGCGAGAATCGGAGGGTTGATTTGGGTTTGGAGTTGTGGGATTATTTGGTGAGGAAAGGGCACTGTCCACATAGTCATGCGTTGGATCTTTTGGTGACGGGGCTTTGCGCGTGTGGGAGAGTGGAAGAGTCGTTTTTTCGATGTAAGCAGATGCTGGAAAGGGGTAGGCTTGTGAGTGAGAGAGTGTTCTTGATGCTGGAGAGGTTTTTGGTGGAGATGGGTGAGTTGGATAAATTAGAGGAACTTAAGGGACTGATTAGGAAACTAAAGTTGGTGTTGCCTCCTTCCAAAGGGTATGTAGTGTGATTTTTTCAGGAATATTTGTAGACATTTAAATTTCTTCAATGTATAAGAAACAAAGAAAGGATAACTGATACAGTATCTGTAATGACTGAATTGTCCCCAAAGTCTCCTTATCAAATCATTCAAATGTATGTATGTCTGAGAGAGATGAAAATAGAAATAGTTGGTCAGACATTGTAGACACGGCCGTCTAAAAATGCTTACAAGAAGAAAGTACCCAAAGGTAAAATATAAGGACACAAAATTTCACAGACAGTTTCGACTAAACATGGCAAGAAAATCCCCAAAAGAAGAATGAATCAGACGATACTAGGCGCATCCCCTTCCCAATTGCACACAGCACGAGCCCAGCGCGTTCTAATGCAATCAACCAATGGCGCATGTTGAGGCTGCGGCTTATCGAGCCGAACTGAGTTATCTATAATGCTCAAGTCATCCATACCTGAATCGGGCCTCGTCGCCACCTCACCCATGAATTCCTCCGGCGTAGTCCAACTCGGAGGCACCACAACTCTCAGCCTAGTCAACCTTGGCCTCTGAACTGGACTCTCGTTCCCATTCGCAACCGATTTCGCAATACCATTAAAATGGTAAAGCTCAAAAAACTTCTTCCCCATGGACGCACTTGAGTCCTTCATCCCTCCCAAATCCCTGTCCAAATCTAAAAGTGCCTGCCAGAAGTCACTCCACACGACAAAATCTGATGAACAGAGATGCTCAATTTTCTCTGGCTGTAGATTGACACCCGTCTCCTTCACGACTTGATGAAATCCCTCGACGCTTATGAAACCACCACCTCCGCTTTGATCTCGGCTGTCGAAGGCACTCCGGATCAATGACTCTCGTTGTTCGAGCTCGTTCTCATCCTGGACTTTGTTGTCGGAGGCAAATAGGACTGTGTAGTGAGATTCGCTTCCGACAACCCATATGGGCCATTTGGGGCACTTTAGGTATTGGCCAACTTTGCAGTAGTTGAGTGACTCCAAAAGAGTTAGAAACCCGACTTCGACAGCGGTGGAGATTCCTTTTACAAACATGCCACCACCCAAGTCCATGTTACCATCAAACACGTTAGCGACGGCGCTCCCAGAAAGTAATAGGTTCACGATTTCCTAAATGGATAATTGCAATAATGTCAGATTACGTAAAGCGGTAGACCAGAAAAAATATGTTTTTAAGCCATGTTTAGAAGTAAAATAAAGTAGAGGGTTTGATTGTTAGTATTAAACCAATGAGGATTTTTAGCCGTTTTGACCTAATACTAACAATCAAACCCTCATTAAATCGGCTAAAAAACCCTCATTATTTCGTCAATTATAGTTCTTGGTACAGAGAAATATTCAATGAGGGTTTGATTGTTAGTATTAGGTCAAAACGGCTAAAAATGTTTTTTATAGGAA
The DNA here is from genome assembly GCA_954870475.1 of Euphrasia confusa. Lineage (NCBI taxonomy): Eukaryota > Viridiplantae > Streptophyta > Magnoliopsida > Lamiales > Orobanchaceae > Euphrasia > Euphrasia confusa. The sequence continues at coordinate 19,394,756 of OX940951.1, forward strand.
AATTGATGGCCGTTTTCTATAAAACACGAAAGAATGTGATTAAATCTGTTTAATACCTGTGATGCATGCCCAAATGGAGCAGTGACTAAAGACTGAGTTGGGTCGTCCCTGTCCTCTTGAACAGTGTCCTGAAGCCAATTGAGCTTTCTTATTAGTTTTACACTTGAGAGAACCTATGAAGGGCATCTATACACGAATATGAATGCATGCAAATGAATTTTCATCAAGTTTCTTGATAAATGGGAATTTTTACTCATCGGTTTACAATGAACGCCAAATTATTAGATATGATGTAATGAATACACATTACTATATCCATAGGAAGCATATATGAAAATGAGTGACATCGTATAGTAGAATGACATACCAGACCCCGAGACAAAAGCGCGGATATTAAGAAAAGAAAAGCTCCCATGCGGCTTCGGAAAATGGGAAGCAAGTCTTCAAGCTTTTGAATCGAACTTGAACGGGAGGTGCATCTGTGAATTCTCAGAACCTTCTGCAAGTCAACCCCAGATTCAACAGAAATACCTTCAAGTAGCTTTGCAATGACCTGTGTAATGTGCAAATAAATTATGAGAGGAGAAAAAATAATTAGAAAGTGCCAAAACAACAAAACTCACCTCATCTTTTGACCCATTTGTGGACTCCACAAAATCACCATCAGGAATATTCAAAGATGCTATCACTGCTGTCTCATTACTTCCACATAGAAAGAGTATCTCACTCATACTCCTCACCAAGGCTCTGTTTGAAAGAAAGCAAATTTTACCTTTCAGTAACAACAGAAAAGAAGCAATCAACCAGTGAACAAAATTGAGTTGAAATTAACATAGGCATTATGCGATGTCAATTCACAATTTCTAATAAATATGTAGTAGTTAATTCTTTTCAACAGAAGTCCAGAGGTTAAACAAACTAGAAGACACATGAAACATTGAGATGATATATAGAAACCGGTAGCAGAATATAAAGTATATCAACTTTCCCAAGTTCATTTCACCAATGTTTCTACAGTCTTTAACACAAGTAACAATGAGATATATCCCCCCAAAAAAAAGTGCCCAAACCAGAAAGGCCATTTTGCTAGGTACTAAATTAACAGCAGTAAGCTAATCTCATCGAAAAACAAGCAAGAAATTATCAGATTTCACATGAACCAGGTTCACTAATATATGTAAATTATGACCAATTATGACCACTGATCAGTGGTTTCTCGTAATGTTTATATTTATTTATCAGAAACTACCAAGAAGGACCATGTTAACAACTAAAAGGTGCCATCTAGAACAAAGCATGACCTCGATTTTTTTTCCTCTGAAAGAGATGAGAAAATATCTGATCCCACAGATTCATTCTTCAACACTCCCATCATAGCCGAATTTGATGAAGTGTTTGGAACAATGTTATTGGGTTCCTCTGGAGAAAATATTAGGTATTTGAGTACAAAAGCCTGCACTACCAAGAGATTAAGTCGTTAGAAGAAACAAATAAGGTAAATGTTTCAGATATGCACAGAACGAGAAAGTGAAAAGTGGGGCTCTCTTGCAACAAGATACATTAATGACAAGTTACGTGATTTCCAAGATATTGGCTAGCTGAATCTTAAAAATAGTAATGTCAAAGTCCCGAGTCAGATTTAACATGATTTCAAATCTTAAGTTAAAAAGGATATTGGATGTGACAATGCCAATTATGTTGAGACTATAAAGATTAAAGACCAAGTCAAAGAAGGCAACATAAACTTGACGGCGGTAGGTGTGATATTATAACCCGTAACTCATTAAGTACAACAAAGTAGTAACATTAATTAATTTGCTATGGTAGGTCAAATGAGAATAAAACCATTACTTGTATAGCAGCTAATACACCACATGGCCCGGCCTCATGCTGTACAAGCCCCATAGATGTTTCAGGATCATCACTAAACCTGCAAGGAAAGTTGAGCATCTACACATTTAAAAACGACACACGAACAAGCCAATTAATTTGTGAGTTTTCCCGTTGAATCATATGTGTTTATGTAACCTGGTAAGATCAATTCCTAATCAGATGATTTGGAAATCACAATTTTTTAATGTGTGTTCATTTGCTCAGATTGTGAGTTTTATGGCAGCACACAGGAAACTTCTTGAAAAGTAGGTCGTTTGCAGTTATTCATGTGTCATATGTGAACAACAACATTAACCAAATTAATAATATTATTGATGATGGAATGATGCAAGCCATCAGCGGCATAAAGTAGATGAAATCAGATTCGTACAGAGGGAAGCTACATTGATCAAGTTTCGACAGAAGAGTAAGCACAAAGATTGGAAAATACAGTGCCTAAATCTTGGAAACTAAGATTATAAGATTAACTACGATGAAATTACAATAACCGAAAAACGGATATATGCACAGAAAATAAGAATTTTAGTGTACAATTCAGTTCTTTTGCTTTTCATCACCGATTACACTTCATTAAAACACGCGCTCCCAACCACGCAAACTATCAGCTTATAATATATTAATTGAGAAAAACTTGAATGCTCAGAAAAACTTGTGAACAGAAACAGATTTTACCTAATACCCTGGTTGGTCCACTGTGCAAGCACATTTTCACTAACTCCTTCTCCAAAAATCATCATGAAAAGCTTGTTAGCCTCCAGCGCCGATAACTCCATCTCAGAAATTCCACTTTGGTCAGCGCCTTTCAACAAGGTCGTGCCTTGGCATTTACCCCTTTCCTCTAAACCCTCGCTATCCACATCCATCGGGCTTTCCACACTCTTCGCCGCCGCCATCCGCTTCTCTGCCGCGGCAGCCAATAAGTCCCGTTGACTCGGCCGGTTCTTGACCTCCGCCGTATCCTCCGGTGGCGTGAAATCCTCTCCGATGCCGGAATTCTCCCTCGACTTGCTTCTCTTCGGCTCCGGCGGCTCGTGATCCTGCATGCTCAGCCTCAACGCCATCTTCAGATCCTCGTCTTCTTGATCCGCCATTGACGATGATCGAACGGAAATGATTAAAAATGAAGATCGATTTCACCTATGAAAATGAGGAGAAAAAACCGAGACGGCGATATTTGTATTGGGAAAAAATTAGGGTTCTTATCGGATTCTAATTTGACCTTCTCTATACAGCCTTTATTCAAGTAAATACAGAGAATTTGATTGAAGATTTATTGAAATTGAAGAATATCGAGATACAGAATCGAAGAATTTACAAACCGTAATAATAACGGAAAAATGAATCAGGTGCTGGAAGAGGGAGGGCCATTAAACGGTGACGTATCGGGTAAAAGTCTTGCAACTGACTGTGGTGAGCTTCTCGGTTAAATGACATTTATACCCTTCCAAAGGATTTACTGTTTGATTCCTTTGGTAATTAGTTAGATCACAGATGATCATAACGTTTAAAATACTGAAAAAAATAATAAAAAATATTGTAGTATTGTGTTTAAATCAGTATTCGTTATTTCTCTTTTCGTCAAGATCTTTGGTTTTTACGCGATATAAGATGAGCATGACTCGAAACTGGAAGACTTTATAATTATGAAGATTTGTGATCATAATTAACATGTACTACATGTTATAAGACGCGGTCTATTCCATTCCATGTAAGGAAGCTGTCGGTATATATACATTTTTCATTCTGAAAAAACGAAAGGCTATATACGTGTACTCTTAATCGATTGTGTTCTTAACTAGCTTACACATCTGACTATATATCAAGAGTAAACCCTTGATCTATTTTCTAGTTTCAAAGTGACATTGCTTACTTTAAATACTTATAAGCAAATTAAAATCGGATTATTACAAAAAACAGCCTGGAGATTAATTACATGTCTTTACATTTTGTTAAATATACAAAAAAAAAGCAACTTTTTAATTGGAAGGCCGTAGGCCAAGAGCCCCTACGGCAAGCCTCCCCGTAGGGGAGAGATGATCGAGTTCCGTAGGGGAGTATTAACACCCCTACAGATATCCAGATATCCAGCTGTAGAGGCCCATAAGGCCATGTCCCTATAGGATATAATAAAACATGACGTTTTGTTATTCACTTATGCCCCTACGGTCCCGTCGCCGTAGGAGGAGCCGTATGGATCTCCTATATTACAGCGGCATGTGCAGAACTCTATTTCACTTCGCGTTTTGAAGAAAGGAAAGAGAGCCGAGGCTATTCTTGGCGATTTTCGGCGATTGACGATTCCGGCCAACAGGCGAGTTCAAGCTCACTTCAATCCTATTCTCCAAGACATTAAGGTTAGAACTCGATTTATCTCTTTTTATTGGTTTAATTTTTCAATTTTTGATTTTATAGGGTTGTTAGAAATTTTATTTTTGTTTTGAAAATTGAGTGTATTGTTGTTATTATGCTTTATTAAACACTAAATACCTTCTCTTATGTTGATTTTGAGTATGAAATTTGAGTAATTAGCATGTTAGGGTTTGATAATTTTTGGGTTTTTTTTTTATTTGGAAAATTATGAATATGATTTGGGAGTTTTGTGTTAGTTGATTTATTTAAGTTTTTTTTTTATTTGGGAAATTAAGAATTTTTGTAAACATATTTTGTTGATTTGGGGTTTTCGTGTTTGTTGTTTTAAGTAAACGTTGTCAAAATCACATGAAATTGATACCATACGATTAGTACACATGCATTTATAAGCTTAATGATATAGTTTAATTGGAGTTTCGTTATCGTTTGCTATTGTATTTTCCTTTTGTTACATTGTTGATTTCTAGAGTTATGTTTGAATTTGTCGAAAATAATTCTTACATTAGTTGTATTATGTTATAACGAGTCTATGGTGAAAGTTTGAGGCCATTCGAATAAGTAAGGAAGTCTAGGGACAAATTGTGTAAATTGAGTAAAACAAGCAAAATGCGTAATTAAAAAAAATGAATGAATAGGTACTGATAAGTATATCTTCCTTTGAAACCTATTTGTTTTCTTTGTAAACTTAAAAAAAATCTTATTTTTAAATTTAAAGTTGTAGTTATATTTAAAATAGGTTATATGACTACATATATGTAGGCCTGTCAATCGGGTCGGGCCGGCCCTAACTCGGCTCGTTCGGCCCTAAGAAAAGCCTCGTTCGATTAATATTATTTAGGGTCGAGTCGAGCTTGGGCCGAAAAATGAAGCCCATATTATATATAGGCCGAGCTTGAGCTTTAGTAAGCTCAGCCTCATATAGGCCCGGCCCTATATAATAATTAATTTTAATTAATTTTAATTTTATAAATAAAAATAAATTTAAAATTATGATAAAGAACACATATATTCTTCAATGGTTAGTACAAATAATATTTTTCTTATAATAAATTTATTTTTTCTCTTCTTGTTTATATTTATTTTTATGATTTTATTAATACTTATTTTTGAATATTTATTTTTTCAAATCTTTATAAATAGAAGTGTTGACGAACATTACATGGTTCATGCGGACAATATTTAAAATATGATAATCTTTGTTTTTATTTTAATAATATTATTGGCTTGTTTTTTTTGTTGCTACTCGATAAATCCTAATATATATTTTAAAAATATTTATGAAAAATTTGTGAAAATAATTTTAGATTGAAATGTTAGGGCTTAGCCCGTTCTAGGCCCGAAGCCCTAATATTATTATAGGCCGAGCTTGGGCTTGAAATTTTCAAGCCCAAAGGCTTAAGCCCGAAGCCCATAGCCCTTAAAATTCCATGGGCCGAGTCAGGGCCAATCAAAGCCCGACCCATATAGCCCGATTGACAGGCCTACATATATGTTGAGTGCATATATGTTATAATGTTTAATGTTTATATTGAGATATGTTATATGAGTGAGTGAGTGCTCTGAGTATAATTACATCCATCAACTTTTACCAATACTCTTTTCGTTCCCTAAAACATTAATACATTAATCATGTGTACGAGTAAGTAGAAAGACATTTAAATTTAAAATTGATTTTTATATTACTTGCGCATTTTGTAAATTTTAAAAATATAAAAATATTTAAATTTAGTAAACACTAATTTTAATTAATATTATAAAACGTGTTTTTAATTAATTTTTTATTTTTAAACAGATTGAAGAAACTTAATTGGGTTAGTTAAATGTGCATATAGCGATCTCTCCTTAGCCACTACTATATATTAACAACATGTTATAATTATTTGACAATTATAATATAGAAAATTATTCACATTAATTAAATTACACTTAATTATGAAAATTAGTTTGTTACTTTTCACAAACTTACACAAGATAAAATGTGATAACAAGAGGGTTGCAATATTTCTTGTAGATTGGAACTTAATTTCTTAATCATATAAAATAAGTATTTCATTTGTATATTGTTGTAAATTTATTTAATTTGAATGATGAGTTACTGTTGATGTAATATATGAAGGGATCGGATTATGGAGATGGCATGAAAAGAAACGAAAACGAGGCTCGTGTTCAACACGATCTTCTTAAAACAAAATTCGATCTCTACCGATCGTTTGTTTCCCAGGATACAACGTTTTCACGCAACTACGTTGCACGTCGAACCGATTCTTTTTCGTTGTTTTTTGCATGCACAAGGAGCTGCAATATATAGGAAAAGTTGGACGAGAAGGGTTGATGAATCTAGACGTGTTGACCGTAACGTCTAAGCATTCATCACCCACCATCATTGTGATTAAACACAATTAATTCTTATGTTTAAAATTCAAAAATGTAACCTCCATCAATAATGAATAATATTGAATATTATTATTATTATTATTATTATTATTATTATTGTATTAGAATATGCAAAATGTTGGCTCATACGCAGGGAAGCTAATACGGTTACACACTGTGTATTGACTTTTCAATACACTTCCAATTAATTTTTGACACTTGTAATTTATTTGTTTAATTATTTTTTATTTTTATTTTTTATTTTTTATTTTTTCGCACGTGCTCGAAATTTATATTTTGAAAAAAATTGTTTTTAAATAATTTAATTAAATATATATGAATATAATTTTAAAAACTTTTTTTTGGAGAAAGACTACTATTTTATTTTAAATTTTTTTTTAAAATAATTTAATTAAATATATAGAGTAAATATAATTTTTTTTGCTTAAAGAGTATTATTTTGAATTTTTTTAAAATAATTTAAATAAATATATATAGTGAATAAATATAATCTTAAAAACATTATTTTTTTGCGTAAAAAATTATTTATTTGAAACAAAAATTGTTTTAAATTTAATATACATAGTAAATATAATCTTAAACTGTATTTTTTTTGCGAAAGTAGTTTTTTATTTTGAAAATTTTTGTTTTAAAATAATTTAATTAAATATATACGTGAATATAATTTTAAAAAGATTTCTTATTAATAATATTATTACAATTGGCACGTGTCATGTTTTTAAGAAAGTAGTTTTTTATTTTGAAAATTTTTGTTTTAAAATAATTTAACTTTTTTGTTACACTTTGTGTATATATATAGTCATTTCTCATACAGTTATACGCCAATTCAAAGTGTTAGTAGGATACTCTCTTAGTCTCTTTTATACACTTACTCAATTTTGCATATTTTTCCAATGTGGATACACATTATCCCTTTAGAATTGTCTTTCAATTCACAATTTTGTTATGGGTCCTGCTATTTGGGCAGAATCTGCCAAGGCAGAATTTATTTAAAAAATTATTTAAAAATTATTATAATATTTTTATTATTATTTTATTATATATTATAATTAAGTACACTATATCAAATATATATTGCACAAAAAAAATAAAAAATAAAAATGTTTAGATAAAGATATTAAATATTTTTACTAAAATAATCAATTGATTAGAAAAAAATTATTTTAATATATAAAAATGAAAGATAAAAATTTTATTTTAATATACTTATTAAATTAATTATATTTATAATCATATAAGCATAAAAAAATAAAAATAAACAATAATTTTGGGCAGTTATGCCCATGGGCAGAATCTTTTTTTTTTGTTTATGTCAATTGCAGTGTCTTAGGATTCGAACCAAGAACCTCAAGTCTCCAATTCAAGTGCTCAACCAACTGAGCTAACAACCCTCGACCCATGGGCAGAATCTGCCCCCAAGGAATTACCGTTTTGTTACAAGTTTGAAAATTAATTTATCATTCATTTCTACTCCGATTTGAGCAAATGAGATATCGAATCGAACTCTCTTCGATCTCTATATTTTCCAACAATATAATGATGAGTTATTAAGTATTAAAACTTATTTTATGTTTTTTTAGTTAATTTTAAAATTGAAGGAGGTCTTAAATGTATTCTTTTTTAGGTAATTTTAAAATTGAAGGAGGTTTTAAAGGTATTATTTTTTAGTTAATTTTAAATAAAAAGGCATTTAGTATATATTATAATATAGAAAATAACTGGTTTATGAGTTACTAATTGAAAAAATTGAAGGAGGTCTTAATGATCGGAGAGGGTTTGGGTCCGATTTTTAATCGTCCACCACCTTCGCCACCTTCGCCTGTACTTAGTTGCACGGCTTAATAAATAAAATAATATCAATATATTATTTTATAAATAAAATAAGATAATCATTTCTATATTTATAATATTAATTAAATAATCAATTAGTTTAATCATACAACTCTCATTAATGTACTAAAATGATTCACTTCTCCAAAGTATAAAAATCTTTATAATTGTTTAGAATTTTTAGTAAAGGACTTATTGCATTAAGTAAACTAATTTATTCCGTATTATAAATAAAGTTAAAAATATAATCAAATGATTCTTTATTCACTATACAATTTTTATGCAAATTTAATTTAATTACTTGACTATTTTTATTTAGTTATGCACTATTTGTTTCATTTTATTCATAATTATAAATAAAGTTTAAAATATAATCAAATGATTCTTTATTCACTATTAAATTTTTATGCAAATTTAATTTAATTGCTTGACTATTTTTATTTACTTATGCACTATTTTTTTCATTTTATTCATAATTATAAATAAAGTTAAAAATATAATCAAATGATTCTTTATTCACTATACAATTTTTATGAAATTTTAATTTAATGTGATACTTTTCTCTCTTCATTTGTTCAAACGAATTTCTGGGCGATATTTTTAATTTTTTTTTTTAAAAAAATTGTAATTTATTTGATCTGTATACTTAGTGATTAATATATATATTTTTAATTATAAGACAAAAGATGTCACGCCCCGTTTTATTTTATTAAATAAAAGAAATAGAAGTAATAATATTTAAAGATCTCAAGGGCGCGAGATGCAATTTTTCAAACTCCACGTCGGCATAACAAATTTCCAACGGTAAAAGGTTTAAATGAAAGTAAATGCAGCGGAATCAACTTAAGGTTTTAACACGTTTAACACATACTAAAAATGAAATTGTACTTATTAACATTTGTAAGAATCACGGCGCAGAAGCATCCTCGACTACTCCGGTTAATCAAAAGTATCACCTGAAATCATTTGTATTAGCAAGGGTCAGTCCACTGACTGGCAAGTAGGCATGCAATCTATATGCTTTAATCTTTCCACTTGTCGTCTTAGTTCGTATTTTAAACTTTGAACCTTTAATGCAATGCAGACATACTTAACTTAGACGTAGAACATAAACTTTAACTTGAAACGTTTACGTAACTTTTCTTTAACATTAACATCCATTCATATCTTTAACGTTTAGACGCAAGCTCACTTGACATCGTAAGGGCTACCCCAGTCCATTGAGGCCATTCATTCGTTGTTAGTTGCACACCCTGTCTAGAGGCCCTTTCGCGCTCTAGCCATTGAGGCCATTAAAGTTAGTTGCACACCCTGGTCTAGATGCCCTTTCGACGCTCTAGCCATTGAGGCCATTTAAGTTAGTGCCACCCTGCTTAAGGTAGGTCCTTACGATGCCCGACATTTCGTTTACTTTCTCACTTTACATTTAACTTTCGTTCTTTAAGTATTTTGACTGTGACATGAACCTCTAATGCATGTGGATTCTTACATGTATGCATGAGCTAATGATATGATTGAAGTAACACTAAAGAGCGATCAACTTGAACATTGAAACGAACATAAATAAACACGTAAACATACCGCTTAAACATTACACATCGTACAAACCAAATAACCTTAAAAGCACATATAAGTAAAATATATACGCACGACCAATATCTAATACCTACAGTACATACTAATATCACCATACATACTAAGCATATATTGCTGCTGCTAAAAGCAGCAGCCTCAATTTAATATTTTCCTAACATATACAAACACCCACCATCATATGCATGCACAACACGTTATACAGAATTTGGCTACAACACATACATGCAATATAAAATCATATATAAACCTATATACACCTACACATACCTATCACACATTTATATATACTCATGATCGGCCCACATACATATACATGTTACTATTATATGTTAAAATGGCATATACTTGCAGCAGCTATATATATAAACACAAACGTACATACACAACCACATCCACATTCACACACCTGAACCTACATATACATATACATACATTTATATTCACACGCATAGTCACGACAACATATATAAATCACCTAACTCAGATCATGATCGATGAACCCTAACTTTAAATATATAACCTAATACTTATATGAACTTAAACCCACTTGCCTGATTATATACGATGGAGATTTAACATTCGAGAGCCTATGGGAAATCGACATCGTCTCCTTCTTCCTCCCTTCTGGTCGACCTCTCCTTTCCTCCTCAGAAGTCCCGATCTCTCTCTTCACGTGTCCGTCTCCTCTCTTCTCTCTTATTTCTTGCGGCTCGCACCCTCTCTCTTTCTTTCCCCGATCTTATAATGTGTTTTCGGTATAATATAAAACTAGGTTATAATTTATTTAGCTCATAGAAGACTACAATTTATGCAGCCCATTATAGTTTGATTAGCCCATAAAAATATAAGTTTAGCCCATTAACTATTAATTACATTTTAATGTTTATGTTAAATTAAAAGCTCAATTCATAATACATCAGCGTCCAACTAAATTAATACCGAACCTGACTAACACGTGGATAAAAAAGGCTATTTTAATTAACTAATTTTTATTCTAAAAAACCGGGTTATTACATTCTACCCACCTTATAAAAATTTCGTCCTCGAAATTTAGTTCAATTTATAAAAATGTTAAAGCTCAATTAAAGGATAAATATGTTTTACAATTTAGTAGCCCAACTCATAATATTTTAAAGTCTATTTAAAATGCTTAACACGTAAGAAAACAAGTTCGTTAAATTACTTAATTTTAAATATAAAATTTTGGGTTATTACATTTCACTCACCTAATAAAAGGTTGTTCTCTAAACTTAGTTGAATTTATAGGAATGCATTAAAATTTAAAGTCAACGTGTAATATCATCAAGAATGTAACTATTGGTACATATTTATAATATACTACTACATTACATTCATATATGTAAGTTATACATATACTACACCCACCTTTTAAAAAGTTTCGTCCACGAAACTTAGTTTAATTAATATAAGACATGAAACAAGAGATAAAATTTACGCATCCCACGATATATAAAAAATTACACACATCAGAATAAGCAAAGTCGACATACCAAATATAGCAACAAAAGTTCCCAACAACAAATAGCAATCAAAAGTCATTAAGCATGCAAATATTCAAAATTAACATCGATACTATAATCACATAACAATTAACTAAATATAAGAAGTCACTTACCGGAGTAACGAAGATGTCTGGCGTGATTCATTCTCTTAACTTAATTTTTAAATTTGCAAACTATTAAATTTTAGCACAGGTCGAGAGAATCGATTTTAAAACTCTGCGCTCTGATACCATTTGTCACGCCCCGTTTTATTTTATTAAATAAAAGAAATAGAAGTAATAATATTTAAAGATCTCAAGGGCGCGAGATGCAATTTTTCAAACTCCACGTCGGCATAACAAATTTCCAACGGTAAAAGGTTTAAATGAAAGTAAATGCAGCGGAATCAACTTAAGGTTTTAACACGTTTAACACATACTAAAAATGAAATTGTACTTATTAACATTTGTAAGAATCACGGCGCAGAAGCATCCTCGACTACTCCGGTTAATCAAAAGTATCACCTGAAATCATTTGTATTAGCAAGGGTCAGTCCACTGACTGGCAAGTAGGCATGCAATCTATATGCTTTAATCTTTCCACTTGTCGTCTTAGTTCGTATTTTAAACTTTGAACCTTTAATGCAATGCAGACATACTTAACTTAGACGTAGAACATAAACTTTAACTTGAAACGTTTACGTAACTTTTCTTTAACATTAACATCCATTCATATCTTTAACGTTTAGACGCAAGCTCACTTGACATCGTAAGGGCTACCCCAGTCCATTGAGGCCATTCATTCGTTGTTAGTTGCACACCCTGTCTAGAGGCCCTTTCGCGCTCTAGCCATTGAGGCCATTAAAGTTAGTTGCACACCCTGGTCTAGATGCCCTTTCGACGCTCTAGCCATTGAGGCCATTTAAGTTAGTGCCACCCTGCTTAAGGTAGGTCCTTACGATGCCCGACATTTCGTTTACTTTCTCACTTTACATTTAACTTTCGTTCTTTAAGTATTTTGACTGTGACATGAACCTCTAATGCATGTGGATTCTTACATGTATGCATGAGCTAATGATATGATTGAAGTAACACTAAAGAGCGATCAACTTGAACATTGAAACGAACATAAATAAACACGTAAACATACCGCTTAAACATTACACATCGTACAAACCAAATAACCTTAAAAGCACATATAAGTAAAATATATACGCACGACCAATATCTAATACCTACAGTACATACTAATATCACCATACATACTAAGCATATATTGCTGCTGCTAAAAGCAGCAGCCTCAATTTAATATTTTCCTAACATATACAAACACCCACCATCATATGCATGCACAACACGTTATACAGAATTTGGCTACAACACATACATGCAATATAAAATCATATATAAACCTATATACACCTACACATACCTATCACACATTTATATATACTCATGATCGGCCCACATACATATACATGTTACTATTATATGTTAAAATGGCATATACTTGCAGCAGCTATATATATAAACACAAACGTACATACACAACCACATCCACATTCACACACCTGAACCTACATATACATATACATACATTTATATTCACACGCATAGTCACGACAACATATATAAATCACCTAACTCAGATCATGATCGATGAACCCTAACTTTAAATATATAACCTAATACTTATATGAACTTAAACCCACTTGCCTGATTATATACGATGGAGATTTAACATTCGAGAGCCTATGGGAAATCGACATCGTCTCCTTCTTCCTCCCTTCTGGTCGACCTCTCCTTTCCTCCTCAGAAGTCCCGATCTCTCTCTTCACGTGTCCGTCTCCTCTCTTCTCTCTTATTTCTTGCGGCTCGCACCCTCTCTCTTTCTTTCCCCGATCTTATAATGTGTTTTCGGTATAATATAAAACTAGGTTATAATTTATTTAGCTCATAGAAGACTACAATTTATGCAGCCCATTATAGTTTGATTAGCCCATAAAAATATAAGTTTAGCCCATTAACTATTAATTACATTTTAATGTTTATGTTAAATTAAAAGCTCAATTCATAATACATCAGCGTCCAACTAAATTAATACCGAACCTGACTAACACGTGGATAAAAAAGGCTATTTTAATTAACTAATTTTTATTCTAAAAAACCGGGTTATTACAAAAGAAGTACTATACTTATCCAAACAATTAAAACACTAAAATACCACTCATTAATTATTAATTAGTTAATTAAAAGTAATTAAACTTAATTACAAATATCAAACATCAAAGCCCCTTGGACCCAATTAACTTGGTCAACCCAAAAGTCACGCCCATCGCCAGCCACCCTCCTCCCAGCACCCTCGCCACCGACCTCGCCGCCGGCGCTCCTCCCAGCACCGCCCCCAACCATCCGAACACCACCAGCGCGACGCTGACCGCCGCCACCACCGCCCCGATCCTGACCCTGTACGCGCTTATGAACGAAGCCGCCAGCAGCGGCACCATGGCCCCGACCGAGAACGCCAGAGCCGAAGCCGCCGCCGCCTGCAGAGGATTCGGCAAGCTCCCGTCGTCGCCGCCGCCGTCGATTTGGTTTCCCGCCCTTTTCCTGTCTCTCTCCATCTGGGCGCGCTCCGTGTCGAGCTGCGAGTGGACGGAGACGTACTCCCCGATGGCCATGGAGCAAGCTCCGGCGACGAGTCCGGCGAATCCGGTGAGAATCATGATCTTCATGGCGTGCTTGACGGCGCCGACGCCCATCATGAGCGACGCCGTCGAGACGAGCCCGTCGTTGGCGCCGAGGACGGCCGCGCGCAGCCACTGCGATCGCTTGGAGTAGTCGATCTCGTCGGCTCGGCTCTCGCGCTCCAGCTTGCTTTGATCGACGGCCATATTAATTAATTAATTAATTAATTAATGAGAAATTTCGAATAATAATAATTGTTTGTTAGAGGATGAGTGTGGTTGCCACACGCTTCTTGGGTAGTGTGTTGTATTTATAGTTGAATCGGAAGAAGAAGCACTGGAGGTGGGGTCCACCGCCATTTCCATTTTCCAGGGTTTTCTTGTTATACATTTGTGTGTATTGTACGTATTTAGTTAGTTTGTTCCTATTGTATAATTTCATTTAAAATACACTAATTTATTTTTACTTTTTTATTTTGTACTTTGCTTTATAATTTAAATTTTAAACCTAACATTTTTCTTAATTTGATTATCCGAAAAAATACTCTATTAATAATAAGAGGAATTACACTTTAAAATTGATTTGTATTATTACTAAGTTACTTCCATTTTTTCACCGAAAATGTCTCATATTTTTGGATAAAAATAATGTGTTTTTAAGTGTGCATGAATTCGTCTGATTCTGAATCATTTAATTTATTAATTTTGAAAGTAATCAAAAAAATGAAAAGTGATATGAAAATCGAAAAACTAAAGTGGAACGTTGATGTACATGCGATGCGAGTCTTGAATGGGAGTCTAGTTGGCACGCGCTTGCACTAAAGAGACTTTAATTTAACAAAATATACAGTATATGCTTGAAGACAAGACATCATAAAAATGAATGTTTATTTACAAGAATGAATTGCAGTACATAATTTAATTTACTACTAGACTACTAGTAATTTAGTGATGATGATGAAAGTGCATGAAGAGTTAAAAATCATGAAGAGTCGTTATATAAATTTCAGTACCGGCCTATTTATAATTATTATCTTTCAAATTCAAGAACTCTATTAATATTATGTTTGACCGTTTTTCTTGTGTCCTCATTAAGAGTAAGGTTTTCAACTGTTTCTTTATACGATTCCTGCATCATTTAGCGTCCTCATGCATTCAGGTCTGCAAACAAATCGAGCGGTCCATTAGTTAAAAACAGTCGGAACATGTACATATATATATACACGAGTTCGAACTCTTCTTAACAAATTATGATATCATTAATCACATGCATTCCGATTAAAAGGATGAAATCATTTTAATTACACACATTTAGCGTGTTACATTTCGCTAGTGATCTGATAGTTGAGTACGGGGTTGTACAACCTAAAGGTGGCGCTTTGAATCCGTTAGCCCGTTACACCTGATCAGATATATGAATATGACTGCTTTATATATAATCAATAATTATTAATTAATTTAATTTCGTACTTTATATTTACTTTAAAACAAACTTTGATTTGTTGGTACTGTGAATACATATATACTGTATATATATTCATGTTGTAACAATCAATTACATACGCACAAGTGATCGACTTTTAATAAAGGATCAAAAAAAGTTATAAAGAAGAATAAAGGAACAAATCTTTAAAGTTTCCTCGTGTTCACATCCTCATTAATAGAAATTTTCTATTTTCTATTCAAGCTATTTTCTATTAATCTATATAAATGTACTAAATGTGGAATTTTAACAATTAAACTTCATAATTTTATTACTACGTATTTGCCAATGCGTTTGATCAGGATTTACAAAGAAAATGCAAGGTGTAAAAACATTTATCAAATAATCAAATTCAAAACAAATCTTCACGGTTCTTGCAACATATATGCGATGCGTCTAGTTCCGGTTCTAGCCAGAAGCGTTATCCTTGTCGCAAAAGGCTCGCTTGGTATCACCCTTGATTTGTGAAGTATTATATTTGTATATGCATGAGATTCTTTTATTTTAGTTTAATTTGATTCTTTTAATTAAGTACAGTACATATTTGGGACTTGGGATACCTAATTTTCTAATGTCGACATTGTGAAATAAAATGGATAGTGAAGAGGAAAGCACCAGCAACAATCGTACGTATGTAACGAAAACTCATCATATAAAAACAATGTATATATTTATATTGAATTATATATAGTGGAATGGGAGTGTGTTTTCCACACGAATGCTATCGACTCTCTTGTACTATTAGTTCAATTCCAATTGTGTACTTAAACACTGCAATTGTGTACTTGAACATAAGTACATATTGTACAGTTTAGTGATGCATTATTTGACAAATCACACATAATTTTTACTTCAACATCACAATATGGTTAGAGATACAATTATTCAATTTTATACACGTGGAACCCACAAAATGAGACACAAACAAATTTGTACATAATATTAATATCTAAACTTTGATGGTGTACTTAGGTATAAATAATTGTCACATGTGAATTGTACCTACTATTTGGGATGCTCTTAAATCATATATCTCTAATTGTGTACGGAGTACAATTTAGTCACACATCACTTGATACATCAACAATAATTTGTACAGTATATATCAATTTATATCTCAACATTTCAATAATTTGAAGTACATTTATTTATTTATTTTTCACGTGAGAATATGATCATAAGACACGTACATCTTCAATTTATACCTAATATCAAAATTTGAAGGGAGAATTTGGAAAACAAGTAATTGAATATAACGAATTTATACCTAATATCAAAATTTCAAGGGAGAATTCGGAAAACAAGTAATTGAATATAACAAATTATAAAAAAGAGCACTAAATTAATTTTATTATAAAAAAGTAGTTTAGGAAAATAACTTTAACAACCGTTTTTTTCAAGTTTCTTTTATCTAGGTAAATTGAAATGTTTCGGGTTTGAACTTTGGACTTTACGATTCTCAATTCAAGTGTTCAATCAACTGAGCTAACAACACAGTCAACACTAGACTCCTTTTCAAGTTATAAACATAATATATATTTAATTAGTTCAAAGTATTACAACGGCACATTTTTATAATATTAAAAGTACGAGTACTTTTACTTATAAGAAAAAAAGTAAAATATTTACATTTATTTGTAAAGTAAAAAATACGAAAAGATTTTTAGAATTAGATAAATCAATTTACTTTATTTTAAAAACAACAAAATTTAATTTTTTTTCTCTTTAATTGTACCTCACTTTCCCAATTGTGTACTTTTATGAAAGATAGGAATTGTACTTGAGATGATCTTATAATCTTTTTGTTTTATTTTATTTCATTTTGTTCACATAAGCTAATTAATTGAATCAAAGTTATTTTGGGCCCTTCCCACTTATAGTAACAATTTATCATTTTTTCACCCACGCATCTCCTTCGCTACAAAACTTTTTAAATGCTACAATTTGAATGGATTCTCTATGGACCACGACAAATTAATCTTCACATAGTAAATATATTTTGACAAATAAAAACACATTAATTTCGATTTGTGACGTGTGCAGTGCAATTAAAATAGTGAGCGCCTGGGTAAATGGCTCTTTTGGGAGAAGACTTTGTGAAAATGTCTTTTCATTTAGACTTATTAAAATGGCTATTTTTATTATTAATTCATTTTATGTCATTTTATAAATAATTTTTTACATTTTTTATTTTAAGAAAAATACATAAATTTTTTATATAATTAAAATAAAGATTCAAACTTATGTTTCATAACCCGTACCCATTTAATACGAATCGAATCACAATTTTCACCAAATCAAAATCCCCAAATGTTCAAATTAGGGTTCTAAAAAAATTCTTCTTCTTCTTCTTCTTCTTCTTCTTCTTCTTCTTCTTCTTCTTCCTCTGCCGCCTCTTCCTCTCCTCCTCCCCGAACTCCACCGACCGGAACGCCGTCGCCTAGGACATCACCTCATTCATCTCCTTAATTGTTCCATAAGGGTGTGTTTTATGGTCGGGATTTTCTGGAATTGGAGAAGGACTGGAACAATGAGACCATCTCAGCTGTTTGGATTTGCCCGTATCCCAATCGTTATTGATTTGTTTTCCCAAAATCTGATCGGAATTAGATTCTCTCCAGGACAACGGCCGACGGTGGGCGAACACCAGTTTCTAAAACGCAAAAAAAAAAAAAAAAAAAAAACTCAAGAATTACCAAAAATTATATTTTAATTATTAATATAAAATTAATTTACATGGAATTAAATTTTAAATATTGATATAAATTTAAATTACATTAAATTATATTTAAAATACTAATACAAAGTTAATTTACATAAAATTAAATTTTAAATACTAATATAAAATTATTTTTCGTAAAATTACAATTAATTATTAATATAAAATTAAATTTAATGAAATTATATTTAAAATACTAATACAAAGTTAATTTACATAAAATTATATTTTAAATACTAATATAAAATTATTTTTCGTGAAATTACAATTAATTACTAATATAAAATTAAATTAGATGAAATTACATTTTAAATACTAATACAAAGTTAATTTACATAAGATTATATTTTAATTACTAATAAAAAGTTAATTTTAATAAAATTACATTTTAATTGATGGTTGTGATGTAAAGTTGATGGTTCTGATCAACAAAAATCATCCGTTGATTATCTTGAATGGATGTTTGTGATGTAAAGTTGACCATTTGATCGGATCAACAAACACAACCGTTGATTACGTTTGAACGGATGCTTGTGATTAATTCTTGATTTATTCATTTTGTATTTATTGAAATTAATAGATGGCTGTGATTAATTCTTATATTATTTACTTTTGAATGGATGATTATGATTTAATCATTAATTCTAGACACTCATATCTAATCATAATTGTAATATACCTAATGCAATTCTAACCCGTTTAGTATGAAGTCTCTTATAGACAATATGCATGGTATATAAGCTATCTTCTATAAAATTAGACATTGTGATAGATAGATTTTCAATACACCTAAGACTAAATTTCATATACCTTCATGAAATTAACTTTATATTACCAATTAAAAAATAATTTAAAGAAATTAACTTTATATTAGTAATTAAATTTCGTGAAATTAACTTTATATTAGTAGTTAAATTTCATTATATTAGCTTTATATTAGTAATTAAAATGTTATTTTATGAAATTAACTTTATATTAGTAATTAAAATGTTATATTTCGTGAAATTAACTTTATATTAGTTGTTGATAGTCGAAAAATCGTGTTCTCCAATAATCAACTAAAAAATAGAGATTTGGGGATTGAGTGTTGAACGAGGCTCTTTTGCTCTCTAGTAACTTTTGGGGAAATGTGTAGATGCCTTAAATGGAAAACTACACCATCTATTTATAGAAAATACAAATTAGGGTTTCCTAAGTTGGTTAATGGGCCAAGCCCATCAAATAAACCCACCATTAAGCCCAATCTCTCTTAATAGGGCCCGAGGGATATGATCGTCTTCGAACACGCTCTCACCCCGTCCCTGGTCGGTGTGGAGGTTTCCCGGAGCCATCCTTTCGTGAAGCTACGAGCTCGTCCAGTTCGGCTTTGGTCTCTGTCCACGGATTTTCGAGCATAAACGCTACCCGCCTGCTCGCCTTCCCTTCTGAGGCCGAGCTGAAGACCATTTTTCTATATCGAAAAAATGGGGGCTCCTTATGCTCGGGAGTTAGTCGATATTTTCCCGCATAACAAATGCCCCCCGAGACCGTTCTGGTCGGGAGAAGAGATCGGTCTCGGCATGCGGTTCGCCATCGGCTTGCCCGAGCATAAGGCCCGATTCGACGGTTTCGGCGAGTCATTTAATGCGGCTCTGCGGTTACTGCCACCTGTCACATCCCAATTGGCGTTTCTCTGAATGGACGCCTCGAATTCCGCCAACTGCCTTTTCAAATTCAAATTTTGAATTTTTCCGCCCTTTCCTCCTTATAAATAACCTCTAACACCCTTCATTTAACACTTTTCCTTTCTGAATTGCTAGTTTCCGGACATCCAAAATCACCTGCTCGGCTCCCATCCCAAGTGTTCGGCTTCAAACTTCACGTAGGTTTCCCTGTCTAATTCTCTTTTCCGTCGTTTGTTCTGGGGATTTTATAGCAGTAGGGCTTGCTTATTATTTGCATACATCGATTAAATACACGATTCAATACGCGAATATGAGTGACCATGATAGTTCCGCCACTCTATCTGATATTCCCGCCTCGTATGATTCGTCCGACTCCGGGGCCTCTGCTTCCTCCTCGTCGGGAGATGACCTGGCGCCCGTGGTTGGATTTTCGGACATGGAAAAACTTGAGTTGTTCGCTGGCGGAGTTAGCGACTGTTACCGTCGCCTTATCGACATGATGGGCGGGATACGGGGTCCCCCATCCCCTTTCATATTTACTCATTATCTTCATGAAAACCCTTACGTTTTCGTGGAGCGTACGCGGTTTGGTGCCCGCCCTGGCCCTGACCAAACTGGTATATATGCCAGCGATAGAAGCTCGACCATCCTCGACGAGGCCGAGCTCCAAGCCATGAGGTCGGTCTGGAGCATCCCTTCCGATGTCCACATCTACTGCCCCACTCCGGATGAACGGGCGAACTGTCCTCCGCCGGGCATGGTCGCTGTGACGAGCATGATGATGGAGGCCGGGCTCCGATTCCCCATTCATGATTCTATCGCTGCGGCTCTACAAGCGTGGGGGGTTGCTCCCATGCAGCTTCACGCGAACTCTTGGGTCTTGCTCATTAGTTTAAACATCCTGTTCGGCCATTATGGCCTTTATCGTCACTTGTCTGCTTCTGAAACATCCTACCTTTTAATCATCAACCATCTCCGAGGAGGGGATCATTATTTGCGAGCCCCGACCAGGCTCCTTGAAGATTTGAAGAGTAAGAGGACGGCCTGGTGGGCCGACTGGTTTTATGTGGATGGCGCCTGGGCTTCCGAGGCGTTTCAGATTCCGACTTCATTTACCCGGAAATGTCGTCGTTAGTCCCTTCCCTTTCATTTTACTCCTTTTAAGTTTTCTTCCCCTTGTTTCGTTCTGACCCCTTCCTGTTCGGTCACTTCTTGGTCGGCAGGTCCTCCGGCGCCGCATATTTCCGAGCTTAGCTGGGATTTCGCGGCCGTTTGTGAGCGTGTTCGTTCTCTCCCTGACAGCCAATTGCTTATTAACACTATGTTCACTAGAACTCGTGTTAGATCCTCCCGTTTTATTACTATTCCTCGGCATGTTCGGGACCGATATCCCCGTGAGTACTTTACTATTCTTGCTCCGCTTGTCCTATTCGTTACTTATTGTTTTTATTTTTTGTATCGCAGTGGTTAGGTTTCCTTCCTTCCCCGATCCTCCAGAAGATATGGTCGGAAATACTCCCCGTGCTCGGATGGCCGCACTCGCCGAGCGTAATCGTCGAGCAGCTGAGGCCGCTGCGGGCGAACAGGCCATTGTCCCCCCTGTTCCCTCTGCTCGGCCGACTCGCTCGGTCAACTCGGAGGCTCCTTCGACTCGCCCGACGACGAGGGCGAGCTCACTTCCTCCTGCCAGCCCTGCTGACATTCCCGAGGGGCCTTCGGAGGCGGGGCCTGCTCCTGGTCGAATGCCTAAATGCCGGCGCGGCAAGGAGCCGATGCAAGAGGTCCCCGAGAGTGCCCCCGAGAACATTCCTTACAGCCCTGTGGCCACTATCGACGAAGAGATATTTGCTCGGTACGCTAGCTTGTTACGCCTTTTCACTTTTCTCTTTTCGCGCCTCCTCGTCTTCTCTCGATTTTCCTTATCCGCATTCATTTGTTTGATTCAGCTTGGGAGGGCGCCCGACCATGGCCGCCAGCTTGGCCCAATTT
Organism: Euphrasia confusa; assembly: GCA_954870475.1. Classification (NCBI taxonomy): domain Eukaryota; kingdom Viridiplantae; phylum Streptophyta; class Magnoliopsida; order Lamiales; family Orobanchaceae; genus Euphrasia; species Euphrasia confusa. The sequence goes on from OX940951.1 coordinate 19,416,882, forward strand.
CTTGCTGCTCGCCCCCACGATTTCTCCAGTTTACCCGCGCTGATGCGCGAGGCAATGGAATGTGTTCCCCGCTCTTGGACCACTCAAGCCGAGCTAATTAGCCAACGACCAGAACAAGCTGAGCAAGTGGCTATTTTGATGGCTTCCCGGGTGCTCATGCTTTTAGTTTCTCTGAGCAAGGTTCGCCCGAGCTTGAACCAACCCATGGTTTCCTCGGCTGGTGCCCATGACGGCCTCGCGGATAAGGTCGCTGAGCTCGAGCTCGAACTTACTAGCATGCGAGCTCTGGTGGACCAGTATCAGGAGGATGAGGGCAAGCTGAAAGCCCGAGCAGAGCAGGCTGAGTCGAGCGCCGCGGGAATGGCCAGGGAACGGGACCAGGGGCGCGAAGAGTCGAGTCAATTGAGGAGTGAGTTGGCGGTTGAGCGTGATCGGGCAGCGGAGCTGGAGGAGAGGGTGCGTAGGGCCGAGGAGAATCACCGGAGCATGGATCTCTTGATCGATCAATTGAATGCTCGGACCGAGGCGATTGAGAAAGCTGATGCGGAGCGCAAAGCCGATGCTATGCAGGACTTGGATCAGAACAGCTCGTACTCCTATTGTCTAAGTCATTTTGACTGTATCCGCCGTCACGTGCGAGCTGGACTGCCATACAACCTGATCATGGACGACCTCCGCACTCATCGTCTGGGAGTCAATCTTGACACCCGCTTCCTTTTCCCGGTTCTCGATTTGGTAGAGGTCCATGGGGTTGACCTGGCCTGGTGGCCCGATCCGAGCCAGCTCGTTGCTGCCGAGCCCGAGGCTGTTGTGGAGGACCCGATTCCTGTTGAAGATTAAGCGCTTGCCTGCCTGCTGTTATTGATTTTGTGATTTCTGTTTATTTTTTTCTGTTTACCTCCTTTAAAAACTTGTGGTGACGTATTTGTCCGAACATGAATTCTCTTCGCATGTTTATGATGTTTTATTATTATGCTTAAATTTTTGTCGAATTGTTCGTATATATTCTACTGTTTATCTCAGCATTTTCCTTTTTTGAGTGTGAATCGTTTTATTGTTCGATGCTCGTGAATATCTTTCATGACAAGTTTTGATCCCACCTTGGCCAGTTGAGCATGTCTCGCTTGGTCGTTCGAGATCAGTACTGCTATGTCGATCAAGCTTTCAACGGAAGGTGGCATGGTCGCCGGTTCCCCTTACCAGCTGCTTTCAGGCGGGCCGCCCGTTCGCCCCTTGTCCATTTTGTTGCCGTTCGTGACTCCAGGGGCAACCCATGGTCGTTCGCCCTTGCTCGGCATCGGCGGCAGCTTGCCCTTGGTGGCCCAGCATGGGAGCGCTTCGTTCGTGAGAAAGGGCTTTACCGGGGTTTGATCGTCCGCATTCTTTGGATCGAGGACGAGGGTTTTTCCATCCGGGTGTATGACGAGAGGGGCTTCCGCTTAGTTGCTTAACTATCTTTATTTCGCTCTTGTTTCGAATTTTAAACTGATGTAATGTTGCTCGCTCTAAACGCCTATGCGGCCTGTCTGTTTGCCTTTTCGTTTGTCTTTGAATGGTGCTTTTGTTAGACAACTCGACGCTGTAATGTGTTGTGATCTTCGTATGATCGGAGCATTTCGTATTTAGTTATGTTCGGTACACTTTGCTTTTATATGTTTGTTCGACTTGATCGTGGGCGAAGTTAGCTAGCTCCCCGCTTGTTTTCCCCTCGGGGATTTTGGGATGCTCGTATTGTTCGGGAATTCTGGGATGCTCGTATTGTTCGTCTTGCCGAACATGCCCGCATCTGCGGCGCTTCATGCTTTCCCTTGCGCGTAGTTTTGTTTCATATTTTTGGGCGGACTGGCCTGCTCGCCCAAAAATGCCCCAGTCTCTTTCCGAGATCATGCTAGTGTGCCCTGGATCCTTTTTCCCCACCGATCTTCAGGGATTTCTGCATCATGTTCGGCCGCCCTGGACTTTGCCAGCCTTTCGTTTGTCGTTTTGCTTGCTTATCCCGCCTTGATGTGACCCTTCACTGCTGACGTCTGCGTGCCTTGTCCTTTCCCTGGCGCGCCTTTTTGTGTGAGGGCCGGGTCTATAAATACGTCTGCAGGCCTATTACCTGTTATTATTCGAATCGTATTTTCGCTCTCTCTCTCTTCGGCGTTGCAACGGGCGTCTCCTTCGATGGTGCATATTCATGTGAATCCGAATGGATCCAAGTGGTTCGAGCTTCCCTTCAACGATAGGCGTTATCGGATAAGGCTGCCCTTGCCCATCGAGTTCACTGCCGACCTGGATCATGAATCCGCGCTTCCTCGATTTCTTCCGTTGGAGGACTTGAATGGTGATCGGTGGGTGATGTACGTCTCTCGCCGCCGTGGGCAATACCAGTTCGAGGGCCCAATGTGGAGAGGTTTCGTTCGTCAGTTCGATCCTCAACCGTCGAACTTCATTCGCATTCGCTACGACGCCAATCGCGGGTGGGCTGTAGCGTTGTTCGGTGCTGACAACCAGCTCATTACCCTCCCCGTGCAGTTCAGGCGTCCGAGGTCTTAACGTGTTTGCCTTTTTCCTTTTTTTTTTTTTTTTTTTTTTTTTTTTTTTTTTTTTTTTTGCTCATCGTGTTCGGGATTTTCGGCGGGGGATCTCTTCCCCGCCGAAAATGCCCCAGTTCTTGTTCGGACCTGGTTTATTGTGTAATAAAGTATTCACCTTGTGGTTGTGTTGTAAGAATTGTTTCTTATCCATTTTTGGGCAGAATGATGTTTGCCCAAAAATGCCCCAGTGTGCTTATCTAATCTTGTTTTCGTTCGCTCTTTATTTCTCGCATCGAGCTCAGGGGGAGCTGAGCTCTACCCCTTGGGGTTGTTTTCTTTTAAACTCTCCCGGACTCGAGGGACACCTGGTCCATGCTCGGTCGGGCTCAGGGGGAGCCGAGCTCTACCCCTTGGGGTTGATTTCTTTTAATCTCTCCCGGACTCGAGGGACACCTGGTCCATGCTCGGTCGGGCTCAGGGGGAGCCGAGCTCTACCCCTTGGGGTTGATTTCTATTAATCTCTCCCGGACTCGAGGGACACCTGGTCCATGCTCGGTCGGGCTCAGGGGGAGCCGAGCTCTACCCCTTGGGGTTGATTTCTTTTAATCTCTCCCGGACTCGAGGGACACCTGGTCCATGCTCGGTCGGGCTCAGGGGGAGCCGAGCTCTACCCCTTGGGGTTGATTTCTATTAATCTCTCCCGGACTCGAGGGACACCTGGTCCATGCTCGGTCGGGCTCAGGGGGAGCCGAGCTCTACCCCTTGGGGTTGATTTAGATTATGAAAGATTCCGAAACTTCATTTTTATTAGCATAAAGGGAAAACGAACACCCTACGATACAATGCCAAAAGCTTACTGGTAGTATTTCTTGAGGTGCGCTGCATTCCAAAAATACTGGTCGGCCACCCCATTCAGATGTTCTAGTTCGTATGAACCATTTTGTAAGACCTTCTTTACTCGAAATGGCCCTTCCCAGGAAGGCCCTAATGCTCCTGGATTAGCTCCCAGGATTTCTTTTAGTACCAGGTCCCCCTGCTTGAATTTCCTCACCTTGACTTTTGAATTGAAATACTTTTCAGCCCTCTGCTTGGCCGCCGCGTTTCGGTATATCGAGTTTATTCTCCTTTCCTCTAATAAATCCAGCTCGACCCGCATCATCTGGTCGTTCTGATCCGTCAGCTCCTGCGACGTCCTGTGGGTCGGCACCTCTACTTCGGAAGGGATGACCGCTTCATATCCGAAAGCGAGGGCGAATGGTGTTTCTCCCGTGGCCACTTTGCTCGTTGTTCGGTAGGCCCACAACACATCGGGCAGTTCGGCCGCCCATCTTCCCAGCCTTTCTTCAATCCTGGCCTTCAGTGTGTGCTTCAAGATTTTATTCACCGCCTCCACCTGTCCGTTAGTCTGGGGGTGGTATGGCGTGGAGAACACCTTCCTTATCTTCCATTTATCGAAAAACTTCATGATTTCTAGCCCCTCGAACTGTTTCCCGTTATCCGACGAGACAGTGTGAGGTATACCGAATCGGCATATGATGTTCTTCCACAAGAAACGGATGATTTGAGGCTGGTCGATTTTATTCAATGGCTCGGCTTCCGCCCATTTGGAGAAGTAGTCCACGGCCACTATTGCATACTTGACCCCTCCTGGCCCCGTCGGCAAAGGCCCGATCAGATCGATTCCCCAGGTCGCGAAAGGCCAGGGGCTGTATATAGAATTCAAGTACTCGGGCTGGACTCTTGTGATCGGCGCCGTTATCTGGCATCGATGGCACCTCCTAGCGTACTCAATCGCATCTCGCCTCAAAGTCGGCCAATAGTAACCTTGTCTGATGGTTTTGTGCGCCAGAGATTGCCCGCCGGCATGATTTCCGCACACTCCATCATGAATCTCTCCGAACACTCTTCTTCCATCCGCAGGGGTTATGCACCGTAGCAAGGGCATAGACAAACTCCTCCGATACAGCAAATCCCCGATTAATGTGTACCTTGATGCGCGTATTCGGAGCTGTCGGGCCTCTACCTTATCGTCGGGCAACTCCCCCGTGCGCAGATGGTTCAGGATGGGTCCCATCCAATTCTCTCCTCGGTCGATCAAGTCGACCGTGCTGACCTCGGCTCTATCCAGTGCTGATCGACCCTGGCTTAGTAGAACCACATTGGACAAATCGGCTGTCCCTTCCGAGGAGGCCAACTTGGACAGGGCATCTGCCTGGGTGTTCAACTCCCGGGGAATCTGTTCGATTTCGACTCGGGGGAACTTGCCTATCATCCTCATCACATGCTCGTGATACTGTTCCATCCTCGTGCTCCTGGTCTCATACTTTCCTTTTATCTGGTTCACCACCAGTAAGGAATCCGTGAACACCTTTAACTGTTCGGCTCCCACTGCCATAGAAAGTTCCAGCCCGGCTATCAATGCTTCATATTCGGCTTCATTGTTGGTAGCATCGAACTCGAAACTCACTGCGTGCGCGAAAGATTGATTTTCCGGTCCGACCAACACTATTCCAGCCCCAGCGCGGGAGCTTGTGGATGACCCGTCCACATACAGTTTCCACGGTGGGATAGGAAGCGAGGAATCAGTCCGCGGAAAAGTGAGTTCCACAATGAAATCGGCCAGTGCCTGACCCTTGATAGCCGTCCTCGGCGCGTAAGTAATGTCATACTGGCCTACTTCCAAACTCCACTTCAACAGACGACCTTTGGTGTCCGGTCGCTGTAACACTTGCCTTAAAGGCATGGTGGTCAATACTTCGACGGGGTGATCGAAAAAGTATGATCGCAACTTTCGAACACTCATAACCAACGCATACGCCAACTTCTCCAAGGGCGTGTATCTGGACTCGGCGTCCTGCAGGGTCTGACTGACATAATAGATGGGTTTGTGCAGCTTATCCTCAGCTCGCACCAGGACCGAGCTGATGGCATGCTCGGACGCTGCTAGGTACAGGAACAATTTCTCTCCTCTAACTGGCTTCGATAGGATCTGCGGATCCTGTAGGTGAAGTTTCAGTTTATCAAACGCTTCTTGACTATCCTTCTTCCACTTGAATTTCTGGTTCTTGATAGCCTGAAAGAATGGTCGGCTCTTGTCCCCCAGCCGGGGTATGAATCGGCTTAGCGCCGCCAGGCATCCGGTCAGACGCTGGACATCCTTTAAACAACGGGGCTCCCTGAGGTCGACTATTGCTTGTATTTTGTTCGGGTTTGCCTCGATCCCCCTGGTGCTCACGATGTGACCTAGGAACTTTGTTTCGAAAACTCCGAAGTGACACTTCTTTGGGTTCAGCTTCATGTTATACTTTCTCAGAATTTCACAGGTGGTTTCCACGTCCCTCACGTGGTCTTCCAGCAGCTTGCTCTTGATGATGAGATCGTCCACGTATACTTCCATGGTTTCGCCGATCTGCTCGGCGAACATCTTATTCACCAACCGCTGATACGTGGCCCCCGCGTTCCTTAATCCGAACGGCATTCGTTTCCAGCTCAACACCGCCTTTTCTGTGTAGAAAGAGGTGTGTTCGATATCTTCAGGAGCCATCGGGATTTGGTGGTAACCTGCATAACAATCACATTTGAAAAGTACCGCGTAGCCCGACGTGTTATCCACGAGGTGATCAATATGGGGCATGGGAAAATGGTCTTTTGGACATGCTCGATTGAGATCGGTGAAATCCACGCATAATCTCCAAGCGTTCCCCGTTTTCTTTACGAGCACCGAATTGGATAACCACTGAGGCTCTCCTCGGGCTTCTATCACCAAATCGTTATCGATCAGCTTCTTCACTTCCACGGCCAATGCCTCATATTTTTCCGGGCCCATCCTGCGACGCTTTTGCGCCACGGGCTTTTTCATCGGGTCAATTTTCAGGTGATGGCATGCGTGTTTCGGATCAATCCCTGTCATGTCCTTGTGCGACCAGGCGAATACATCCATATTCCTTCGTAAGCAAGCGATCAACTCCCGCTTGATGTCATCGGGTAATCGTGCACCGACCAGCACCACCGTCTCGGGCCTGCTTGGATCCAAACAAACACTTTCTAAGTCATCTACGGCCGAGCATGATGAAGGCCCTCGGGGATCTACGATCTCTTCGTCTTCGCCTATGCGAGGTTCCACTTCTTCTTCAGCCTGTAAGGTCTCATCTACTTTCGTGATCCAAAGGTCGGTTTCCCGGGCTTTTCCCTCTTCCCAAAGTGCGGCCAGGTAATCGCCGTCTTCTATCTCCATTTCTCCTGCGGGATCGATCTCTCTGATTTCAATCTTGCCATCCTCGGTCATTCTCCTCGTCATTTCGGTTTCGGGGGTGTCGTTAGTTTTATGTGCGTATCTCGCCATATTCTTGTCCGGACACAAATCGTAATCAAAACATTTCTTAGCCATATATTGGTCTCCCTTCACGGTCCCAACGGATCCGCTCAGAGTTGGGAACTTAATACAATAATAGTGGGACGAGGCTAAGGCCTCGAATGCCTCCAGAAACGGCCTACCTAAGAAAGCATTATAAATGTTCTCAATGTCGACCACGACGAACTCTGTAGTTCGGGTAATCCGAACTGCTGCATCCTGGTAGTCGACGAGCTCCACCGCCAGCTTGATCTTTCCATAGGGCTTCACCTCTACATCTCCAAAACCCCTCAGCGATCCTTCATACATCTTGAGATATTCAGACATGTCTCCCAGCTGATCAAAAGTCCTTTTGAACAGTATATTGCAATGAGCGCCATTGTCGATCAGGATACGAGCTACTTCTACTCCTTGGATCCGAGCTGTAACGACCAATGATTCCACCTTTGGATATCTGACCCCTGTCCGATCTTGATCGGTAAACTGGATGACGACGCCTTTAGCGATGCCTGGTTCTTTCAGGGGGATGACCGCGTTGATGCTCTCCCAGGCTCGCAGCTCGGCCTTCTTCTGCCTCTTCGACCTCTGGGTTCCAGGGGCGATCCCGCCGATCATATTGATTCTTCCGCCTTCTCTCATCGGGGGTATGTCCCTGTTTCCTCTTGCTTCCACCGGCGGCGGGGGAGGCGGCTGCTCGATCTGCAACCTCTGGGGCTCCGGCAATATCTGATTATGGGGCACGTATGGTCGGTTATGATGGCCGTTACCTCTTCGGCCCCTTCCTCTTCCCGGTCTCCTCAATAGTTGCTCGAGCCTTCCTTCTCTGAATAACTGTTTCAGCTGGTCGAGCAGCTGCCTGCACTCATCCGTGGGATGTCCAATGTCCTCGTGGAATTCGCACCATTTATTCGGGTTCCTTCTCTCTGGTGGCCCGATGAGTGGTGGCGGTGGCATCAAAGCGAACACATTGTTATCCTTGAAGATTTCCAAAATCTTCCCCGCAGTCCTTCCATGAAAGACTCCATTCTCTCCTGGTTCATTCTGCTGCTCCCTTCTCGGACCGTTGAAGTTTCTGGGGCCTGTGTTCTTTTTTACCCACTCTTTTTTCTCGAAGGTGGGCTTCTCCTTTTTAATCTGTCCGTCCATTTCCTTCAACCTCTGTTCGTAAATTCGCTGTTGCACGATCTCCTCACCTGCGCGCCGGCGAAATTCAGCGTAAGTCTTGGGGTATTCCCGCATCATGGGTTTGAATAGCTCTGAACTGGGCTTTAGGCCCCCGACCACAGCGTGCACGAGCACATCATCGCTGATAGGTTCTCCTTGAGACACTATCTTTTCTACTCGGTCCAGATATTGTTCATCTGTCTCTTCGCCTCCTTGCTTGACCCCCATAAGCCTTTGTCTGCTTTCCGGGCGGTGGATCTTCGCAGCGAAATAGGTGACGAACAGCTCTCCCAACTCTTCGAAGCTACTAACAGATCCACTGGGGAGGCTAGTATACCACTTATGCGCTGTGTCTCCCAACGTGAGCGGGAAGAGTCGACATTTGGTTGCCTCGCTAGCTCCCCGCCCGATCATATATATATTATATTTGCTCAAATGGACCTCCGGGTCCGCCTTCCCATCATAAATCATATTCATCATCGGCGCGATGTCCACTTGGGTCCTAGCGCTCGCGAGCCGGCGTGATAGTGGATCAGTCAAAATCGTTCTTCGAGGCCCCTCGCCTTTCTGCAAAGCGATCTGCCTCTCCATTTCTTCCAGCCTTCTAATCACACCTTCGTCGGGGCGACCGCGGGGTTGCCTCCTCGCCTTCCGACCTCGTCTAACGGCCCGAGGTGGAGTCCTGACGTCCCTCTGGTCGTCCCATTCTTCATAATCTTCCTCTGATTCTTGCGATTCGCTGGAATCGCCATCATATTCTTCTTGTCGGATCAACCCTAACCTGCGACCTTTCTTGCGAGGGCGTGCAGGTGAGATCGCCCGAGCCTCCAACTCTTCTGCGAATTCCTCTTCCTGAAAGTCTCCTTCTAGGTTCCTCACTATGGGTCCCTGGGCCGGACTCTTGTTCGCCCTTTCCATGCGAGCTGACTTCTCTTGCAGCAGTCGTATGGTTCTCTTGATGTCCTCCGGAGTTTGAAGGCATTCGAGATTCAGGTCGGGCAAGCTCTCGACAGCTCGCTTGTTTCTGATGGCCTCCCTCTTTTTCTCCTGAAGGACCCTCTGCTCTTCCCTGATTTCTCGCTGCTCAGCTCTCAGCATTTCGATGTGATCGAGTTGTTCCCTCTCTATCTGAGATATCTCTGCTCCTCCGGCCCGGACATCATTCGGCTCCTCGGGACCCTTTCCTTTCTCCGCCGAGGTCAAGCCCGAGACCCCGGTCGTGGTCAGAAGACTCGTTGTGATGTTCGGATAACTCATGCTTATGCTCGTTCTAATTCACTCAACGCCCGAGGATCACCCCTCCTTCTAGCGCCAATTGTTGATAGTCGAAAAATCGTGTTCTCCAATAATCAACTAAAAAATAGAGATTTGGGGATTGAGTGTTGAACGAGGCTCTTTTGCTCTCTAGTAACTTTTGGGGAAATGTGTAGATGCCTTAAATGGAAAACTACACCATCTATTTATAGAAAATACAAATTAGGGTTTCCTAAGTTGGTTAATGGGCCAAGCCCATCAAATAAACCCACCATTAAGCCCAATCTCTCTTAATAGGGCCCGAGGGATATGATCGTCTTCGAACACGCTCTCACCCCGTCCCTGGTCGGTGTGGAGGTTTCCCGGAGCCATCCTTTCGTGAAGCTACGAGCTCGTCCAGTTCGGCTTTGGTCTCTGTCCACGGATTTTCGAGCATAAACGCTACCCGCCTGCTCGCCTTCCCTTCCGAGGCCGAGCTGAAGACCATTTTTCTATATCGAAAAAATGGGGGCTCCTTATGCTCGAGAGTTAGTCGATATTTTCCCGCATAACATTAGTAATTAAATTTTATTATATTAGCTTTAAATTTGTAATTAAAATGTTATTTCATAAAATTAACTTTATATTAGTAATTAAATTTCATTATATTAGCTTTAAATTTGTAATTAAAATGTTATTTCATGAAATTAACTTTATATTAGTAATTAAAATGTTATATTTCGTGAAATTAACTTTATATTAGTAATTAAATTTTATTATATTAGTTTTATATTAATAATTAAAATGTTATTTCATGAAATTAACTTTATATTAGTAATTAAAATGTTATTTCATGAAATTAACTTTATATTAATAATTAATATGTTATTTTAGTGAAATTAACTTTATATTAATAATTAAATTGAATGAAATTAACTTTATATTAGTAATTAAATTTCATTAAATTAACTTTATATTAATAATTAAAATATTATTTAATGAAATTAACTTTATATTAGTAATTAAATTTCATTAAATCAACTTTATATTAGTAATTAAAATTTTATTTAATGAAATTAACTGTATATTAGTAATTAAATTTCATTAAATTAATTTTATATTAGTAATTAAAATTTTATTTCATGAAATTAACTTTATATTAGTAATTAAAATGTTATTTTATGAAATTAACTTTATATTAGTAATTAAATTTCATAAAATTAACTTTATATTAGTAATTAAATTTAATTAAATTAACTTTATATTAGTAATTAAAATGTTATTTTATCAAACTAAAAATAAAAAAGTCATCAAAAGTATTTTACATTCGCGATAAAATGATCTCGAGACCATCAAAATTTCATAAAATTTATCTCGAGACCATAAACTAAATTAATATATAAAATTTTAAATGAAATTATTCTTTAGTATATATATATTTAAAGTTTGATAAAATATTCAGTCTAGTTCACTTGGTTCAACGGGAAAATAATCTCATTTTCTAGGTCAAAGTCGGACGGTCCTGGGTTGGAATCCTCAGAAACTCATGGAATTTATTTTACTTGCTTAAATGTGATAAGGGCAATATAAACATTTTCTTGTTTACTTGAATTAATAGACATTTCCTTTTTATTTGAATTAAAAAAAAAACAAAAAAAACAATTAGGTATATAAACAAATGGCCTTTGAGAAAAAGCCTTTTAACCAATTATCCCATTAAAATATGTTCAATGACAATAATTTTACTTGCTTAAATGTGATAATGGCAATATAAACATTTCTTTGTTTACTTAAATTAATAGACATTTTCTTTTTATTTAAATTAAAAAAAAAAACAATTAAGTATATAAACAAATGGCCTTTTAGAAAAAGCCTTTAATCAATTATCCCATTAAAATATGTTCAATGACAATAATACACCTATATTTAGAGGAATCAAAGTGACGTCGAACAAACAACTATATATACCTTGTAATTTTGTAGTTTGATAGTAATCTTCAAATCAAACTACACTAGACAAACTCGACTTAAAGATGATTAATAATCTTAACTATTTTAAATTTTAAACATTCAAACTTGATCAGAATCTCGACAACAACTATATATATATATATATATGGGCTTTGTGTTTTTCTAAAATTCAATTAGATTGGGCCAAATTTGGTCTCAACAAGCATTAATGGATCAACTATTCTGGCTCGGCCCAATCCGTTTTGTAACAGCCCATATGTTCCTCCAATTTCGTCACATAAATGCTAAAGAATCACTTTCACAAACTCACGAATGAAACAAGACAAAAATGAACCCGAAGTTCACCACCCGTAAGCCCGACGCACCCACAAATCCACACGCGCCGGGCCGAACGGATTCGGGCCAGGCGCTCGACACCCCCACTTACCGCCGGGGGACCCACCATCGCCGGACCCTCTCCGAGACCTTCTTATGCTTCCCCGACCTCGATGACGACGACATCTTCTTCGACGGCGCTCTGGCTGACCTAAACCTCGATTTCTCCGAAGCTGCACCTACCCCCCTCCCCGACAAGGCCATCGAGGCGAAACCCCTGGCCCATTTGAGGAGCCTGTCGGTGGACTCTGAGTTCTTTGATGGGCTCGGATTGGGCGGCGGAGGCGGACCGCCGCCGGCCGCCAGGCCGAGGCACAAGCGTAGCAGCTCGGTGGACGAGGACTCGAGCGGCACTTCTTGCGAGGCCGAATCGAGTGCGAAGAAAGCTATGACTGCTGATAGACTAAAGGAGCTCGCTTTGATTGACCCCAAGAGAGCCAAAAGGTTTGACCTTTTTCATCGCCTTGTATTTATTTATTTATTATTTAATTTCGTGATAATCAATAATCTTGACTTTAGATTCTGAGTTTTTATGTTTTTCATCTCACAATTTGGTATTTTTGATTCACATTAAAGAATTCTTGAATGTTTTTGTGACTGCAACAACAGAGGCATAGTTTCGAATCCGAACATGTTTGTGTGTGTTTATGAATAAGGTGTTAATATTCTGTGACCGTGTTTATGTATAGGGTACTTGCGAATAGGCAATCCGCCGCACGGTCGAAAGAGAGAAAAACTCATTACACGAGTGAGCTTGAGAGGAAAGTCCAAACTCTCCAGAATGAGGCAACCACACTATCAACTCGAATCACGGTCGTGCAGGTATGTGTGTGTCAGCATTTTAATATCCAGGTTTGATTCAGTGTTATATTGCAGTGCTAAGCGTAACTCGGTTTTATTAATGTGAAGTGTGACTGTGAGTGTGAAGTGTTGTACTTGTGAAGAAATAGAGTGTTAGACATAATTTAAATATTGGCATTCTTTGTAATTTTGAAAGTTGCTTTCTTTCTGTAATTAGGACAACCCTCGACCAAAAGATTAAATGATTTTTTTTTGCAATTGAATTATACGTTAAGAGGTACACTCCATAATCATCGACCTCGAGGAGTGTGTTTTAATTGCTAGAATCAGTTTTGGGTCTTCAACTCTTCATTACCCCATAATCTATATTTAAGGTATACATGTAATTTCTTGTACGTTTGATATTGAAAAGCATGCAACTCCAAAATGACAAAAAGATAAAAACGGATTTTGGTTTTGTATGCACATGATCTTATGCGATATGTTATAAATGCCTTGCTTAAATTTGCACAATGCTCTGTCGAAAATTTCATGAATGAACTTATTTTGAATTGTGTCGTAAATTGCAGAGAGATGCTAATGGATTATCATCTGAGAACAAGGAACTTAAACTCAAGTTACAGGCTCTGGAGCAACAAGCACACCTTCGGGATGGTACGTGTGGCTTCATTCCCCACAGTTAATTACAAATACAAATACTACCCTAGAAGTTCAACATTATTATTAAAAAAATAATTAATAATAATAATTACAAGAACCCCATTGACATATGTTACTATTTTAAAAACCTCAACATTGAGGGGCGTATCCGTAAATACATACACAAACCTTAAGGGTGTATCTGCATTTTTTGATCATTAGTCTAAACTTCTGGGGCGATTATTGTAGTAATTAGCTTGAGTGTTAGTTACTTCCATGTTTTTTGTGGTTGTTAAATCTTAATTTACTTTTTAACATTTTTAGCTTTAAACGACGCACTGAAGAACGAAGTTCAGTGGCTCAAGCTTACAGCTGGACAAGCTCTCGGAAGAGGAAGAGGCTTGCCATCCCATTACTTTGCTAACCAACACCCACAGCAGCCGTTCGAAATGACTCAGCCCAGCCCGAGTAACCCTGGGCCCGGTGGTCAGCCCCAGCCTAGTTTCGAGAATTTTACTCCGAGAAGTTGACACATTGTCTCATAGAGACCAATGCTTATATGTAAAAAATGGCACTAGCTTCTCCAGCTAGGATTATTATTGTATAGGGGAAGAAATTTATACTTGTGATAACTGATTATTTTGGCCTGTATCTATCTATCTACTTATGTCTCAATAGAAAAAATGAAATAAATTTATATATATAACTGATTAACTGAAAGTCTTACTCTTTGATCTACTTGGATTCTGATAAATGAGAGTACATTATACTGCAAGTATTCCATATGTTCTTGGAAGGTACTACAGAAAGGTTCAACACGATTACGCCCGTTTTTTATTGCAAGAGATAAAGGAAGATCACTGCGAAAAGATAAAAAAAATTCAAGAACTTCCTTCTAACACACATCACTTGTGAACAGCACAGCAGCAGTTCTCGCTCCCCACATCTGCAGCAAGACAAGGCGGGCGATCATTTTCGTCCTTATACCAAACTGCCCGCCCTTGAATCATTTCACCCAAGAAATAATCAAGCTTCTCAACATTGACACTCGGCATCACAACCACGTGGGCCATATTGCCCTCACAAGCCAGCTGCCAACGTCGGACAAAGTCTTCGTCACGAGGCCGTTCGAACACAACTGTGCTACTAAGCTCATTGAGCATGGCACTGATCCCGGCCTCCCTGAGACGGTCTTTTAAGTAGTGGGCATTCCTCAGGCACTTCTGGACTTCCTTTTGGAATCCTTTGTACCCCTTTTTGTTCAGAGTGTACCACAGGAAGATTGGGGCGTGCCCGTTTCGGCTACCCATGATTGTCGCGTCTCGGGAGGCTAGATACTCGACGTTGCTTGAAAGTGCGTTTATGTGTTTTAGCCTTGTTAGCTGAATGCCGCAAGGCATCGGGCAGCCCACAAACTTGTGGCCAGAGACGCTAACACTTCCGATGGGCTTCTTGAACGAGACTTTGGGTGCCTGAATTCAGAAACCGGACCTCTTAGCAAGAGTTGATAGTGAATTACTACGATAATTTCTCAATCGGATCATATTGTCGCAAAAATAACATAAAAGCCAAATTGCTAGAGAGCTTGTAGCATTTTTACCTCGAGAAAAGTTGAGAATTCATGTTAGATCTATTTTCAGTTATGAATTGAGATCTAGAGAGAGGTGAAAGTGTTCTTGTTTAAATATTAGGCATAATTAAGAAAAATGCCCATGAGGTTTGACCTAATTATAGAAAAACACAGACAACTTTTTTGAATTTACAAAAGAGAGCTCAAAGGTCCCATTCAGTGTTTGGAACAAAGCAACTGTAAAACTCATTTCCAACCACCAAATGAATGCAGATCGGAAAAAAATATTCAGAATATGAGAATACAAAAGGAAGGAAGAAAAAGAATTGAAATACCTTCTTGACAAATGGCATCATGAGCCCGAACAAAGCACCATCACAATGGATGTAGAATCTATCATGCGAATATCCACACTCTTCAAGAGTATGTATAACGAGATCAAGGTCATCAACAGCACCTTTCACAGTTGTTCCTGCAATTTGGATTATGAATTAACTGCACATTATCATAAAGTACGATCACAAATGTGTTTAAAAATCTGCAATAGGTCCAGTTAAAAAAATACCGATGTTGACATTGAGGATAGCCGGTTTATCCTTGTTAGGAAGCAACTTTTCTTTTAAGTCTTTGCAGTCTATCTCTCCAGTAATAAGGGTCCCAACTTTTTCGCACTCCATTCTGTACATTCGTGCTGCTTTGAACACAGAGTAATGGGATTCCTTGGAAGCGTATAGAATTCCATCAGGAAACACTTCTCTCCTGTTCAAATAATAAGAATTAACGTCATATTTAAAAAAAAAACAAGAAAATTATTGACTTCCAGAGACGAAGAAAATAATTTTACCCAAGAAGGATGCCGTGAAGATTTCCCTCAGTGCCACAGTTTGTTATGTATCCCCAGTAATCACTCTTCTCGATTTCCCAAAGGCGGGCAAACCAATCTAAAACACCCACTTCAAACTGCCTTGAGTGCACACCGTAGTTGCTTTCAATGAATGGGTCCCCGAGGTTGTTAATAGAGAAATGCTGCAATTGGGAAAGTGCACCATAATCAAAATCCAGATTGTACGGGTATCCTGTTGGGAGAAACCAAAATTGGTCAGAGCAATGCAATTTTAAGAGTTTCTGCAAGTTCGGATAAGCACGTTCAACTAGCAAAAAAAAAAAACGCGGAAGCTTTCAGTCGAAAATACAAGACCCGTTGTCATCATAGTGCAAATCACACTTACTCAGGAGCAGAATGAACAGCTAAAAAAATCATACTTTGTACCAGATGTTATAAAGATTTGGAAAAAAAATTCAGAAACAAGAAATCCCACGCAGTGCGTCAAACATCCATAGAAACAACCATATATTTTGCATCTCAAAACATACAGAACAAATGAG
Organism: Euphrasia confusa; assembly: GCA_954870475.1. NCBI lineage: Eukaryota > Viridiplantae > Streptophyta > Magnoliopsida > Lamiales > Orobanchaceae > Euphrasia > Euphrasia confusa. The sequence continues at coordinate 19,432,894 of OX940951.1, forward strand.
AAGATGAAAACAGACCAATACAGTTTATACATCACCAATTTCCTAAATCAATATATTCGTAAATCAATCAATCAATTAAGTTCACACTAACAAATCCGCATACTCTGACATCCAAATCAAACCCTAAATTTGATAAAATAGTAAAATAACCCTCAAAACGACTGCGAACAACATCATACCTAAATGGTGCTGCGTACGTTCCAGGAGCGTCTTTCGGTACCTCGCCAACACACTGGCCATGTACGCGTCCTTATCGCCGGTGGACTCGTCGTCGGCCTCCGGCTCCGTCACCTCCAAGCACGTGGTGTGCACGTTTTTCCCCAAAATGATCTCTCTCACCACCGGCGGCACCGGCTCCGACACCACCGCAGTCGGATCAAAAGATCCCTCATTCCCCAAGTCCGCAGATTTTCCGTAAACCAAAGATCCGTCGAACGACATCGTTGCGCTGCCCACCATCAGTTTCGGCTACTCCGAGCACGGACGAAATGAGCACAGCAAAACAAACACCATTTTTTTCATTATTTTCCAGTGTTAAAAAAATTGGACAAGGGTAAAAATGGAACGGTGAGAAAATACCTGCAAATGAACTACTTGGAACAGAGGAAAAATCGGGTCGGAGATCGGAGGAGGTTTCGGCAGGTGCGCATATGGTGTGTATCGAAATCGCAATAGGAACAGAAATAGAAATGGGCATATGTATATAAAATCGTGTTGCTTTTCTCTAGTAATAATTCTTTCGCTCTAAAAACGTGTTTTTATGTAAAGAATCTTTGAATGGAAGCCCACCACGTGTCTTTTGTCGTGTGGGTATTGAATTTTCATTCGATTCGATGATAAGGCTACGTGTGTTGTGTGGATCAGCTCATATTCAAGTCATTCAAAAGATTTTAGAATCATGAAACAATTTCTTTACCGGACGTTTGGCAGCGCACCGCCGGACCCATAAAAGTAAATGCTATGTGGTGAGTTGACTCGTATTAAATTTGTATAAATACATGTTCAAGTAATTTTAGAGAGTAAGAGTAGGATATAATTCCATTTTTAATTCTCTTAGCCTTAGAATAAGTTGAATTTCAAAAGTAGTTATTTTCGACCTTTGATTATGAAATGTGGTCATTTGAGGCGAAAAATAAGACTTCACATGTCGAAAATTTTAAGTAGCCTCTGGTCAAATTTAAATGTAAATATTATGTCATCCCACAAAATGTGGTATACGTCACCTGAGTATGTCAGGTGTTTTTCGAACTAAGACCATGTACAACAGAGATCAATTGAAGTGTCAAAAGTGAATCAATACATCAAATAAAGAGTGTCAAAAGTGTCAATTTTGACACCATATTGGAGTTGGGGCTGGAAAGAGGTGTTAATTGAGAGTGTTAATATATTGGAGCTACGGAATAGAGGGTGTCAATAGAGCCGCACTCGAATTTTTCGGATACCCGTACTCTAAAAAACAAAATAAATCTTCCCATAATCCGACCATTTTTAGATAATCGGGCACCCAATACCCGGACCGGGTAATCGAGTACCCGAAATTACTCTAAAATTTTAATTAACAAAAAATCAATAATAATATTCAAATTGAATAATTTATTTTCAATCAACCATCAAACAAAATTATCAATTAAAGTTTAAAATTGAAATAAAAAACAAAACAAAAATAATTAAAAACGATAAAAATATTATTTATTATATATATAATGTTTAAGATTTTTAATTAATATATTTATCATTATAATTTAAATAATTAATCGGATATTTCGGGTATACCAGAACGGGTAATCGGGTACCCTAATACCCAATATTTTTAAAAATGAATCACATAATCCGACCATTTGCCCAAATCTATTGGGTGTGGGTACCCGAACACTCAAACGAGTGCGGGTATTTCAGTACATACCCGAACTCGAATAGTCACCCTAGTTAAGATAACGTGGCAAGAGAGAAGTGTCAAATTTGAAACCCGTTGTTGTACACCTGTTCTTTTAGACTTAATTTCAGTCTAATTCAGTTTAGTTCAAATTGCTTAATTTCAGTTCAGTTCAGATCGATTCAGTTCAGCTCGATTAAGTTCGTTTCAAAATAAATTAAAATAAAACAAATAAAGAATAATTTCAATCTATAATTTTAAATATACAATCCAATTAGTGTCATAATATTATTAATATTTTTTTAAAAAAATATTATTATTTTTATAAAAAAATCAACCTAATTCAGTTCAGATGCTTCATTTCAGTTCAGTGCAGATCGCTTAAGTTGTCAGTTTCAGTCCAAAAAAGTTTGACTAAGAGGTCATATCACTCTATCCAGCTCAAATGATCACATTTGATAATTGAAAGTAAGGTCACGAATACAAAAACTAAAACTCAAATATAAATTTAGTTTTACGTTTAAAGTAATTTGACTTCGATCGAGATTTCAATACTCACACTTAAAAGAATATTTTCAAAATATTTTTCTAATACCAAATTTTATACTATTTTTATAAATAACTAATATCTTTACAAATTTTCAATTTAACCCAATAACTTTTGACATTAATTTAATAATCATTATTTTCAATTTAAAATTTCAAACATAATAAAAAAATATTGTGATATCCCAATTTTGTATTGTGTTATTTTATTTTTAATGTCAATTAAATAATTTAATACTTAATTATATTTTATATTATGATATTTATTTTTATTTTATTATTAAAAATATTTTTGTTAGAATTTATTTAAATTACTAATGATATGATTATTAAAACAAGTACATTATAAAAAATATTAAATAAAAAACTAAAATAATGGTTGATATTATGAAATAATGTAATAGTGGATGTCTTTTGGTGTGCTCATGTAGTGGGCATGCAAATGGACACACCATTGAAGCACACCTTGATGATCATATTTATTCATAGTATTTACTTCTACATAATGCATGATCATGTATGTGTACCTATAAATAGGTGTGTTTGTATCCATTGTATACACACTTGAATACTTGCAATATAATAAGAATCCTCCTTCTCCCTACTTCTACTATCTTGTTACTTTATATTATGTTCTGAGCTATTAAAATTACAACACGTTATCAGCACGATTCGCAAGCACGAATAACAAGGTTCTTAAGGTGAGTTTATTTTATATATATTATTATTATTATGGCTAACATCAACAAAGTTGATTTCATTCCTCTTGAAGTTACCGGAAAGAATTACATGTCTTGGAAATTGGACATTGAAATGCATCTTGAGGCAATGAGTCTTAGTAAGACGATTGTTGACAAAAATGAAGAGACGACTCAAAACCGTGCCAAAGCCATGATCTTCCTTCGTCATCATTTAGATGAAGGATTGAAGCATGAATATTTAACCGTGAAAGATCCACTAACTTTGTGGAATGATTTGAAAGAAAGATACGACCACCTGAAGATGGTCGTACTACCAAAAGCACGGTATGATTGGCTCCACCTTCGTCTACAAGATTTTAAATCTGTCGAGGCATATAATTCTGCCATCATGAAAGTATCTTCTCAACTGAAATTATGTGGTGAAACCATAACCAATGAAGATATGCTTGAGAAAACTTATTCTACTTTTCATGTGTCGAATGTGCTCCTGCAGCAGCAATATCGACAAAAAGGCTTTACCAAATATTCTGAATTAATTGGTTGCCTTCTTCTTGCTGAGCAAAATAATGAATTGTTGTTGAAAAATCACGAGTCCCGACCCACCGGTTCTAGTCCATTTCCTGAAGCAAATGCGACTCAAACTCAAAATTATGAACATGGTCGTGGTGGTCGTGGTCGTGGTAATGGTCGTGGTAGAGGCCGAGGCCGTGGAAACTATTATGGACGTGGTCGTGGTTATTCACCATATAATAAAAATAATAATAATGAAAAGCAAAAGCAAAATGTCTTCCAGAAGAAGGACAATGTTGAAGAGAAGAAGAAAGATGATTTTTGCTACCGTTGTGGAAAGAAGGGCCATTGGTCCCGTATATGCCGAACCTCTGATCATTTTGTTTATCTTTATCAAAAATCCTTGAAAAGAAACGGCAAAGATGTGGAGACAAATCATGTTGATGAAAATAATGCTTCTAATGGCAATGATGATGGCATGGAGTATGAAAGAAAATTTAATGATGATGCCACAACTTTTCTTGATGTATCCGATTTTTTCGGAGATGCAAAATAATTATGGGATGATTTCCCAATGTTTTATTTTATTTATTGAATAAATGTATTTGCATCTTTTATCAATAATAATTTCTAATTTATGTTTCTTTTTATGAAGAAATATGGATGTCAAATCTTTGGATTCGAATAATGAAGGTGATATTTGCCTAATTGATAGTGCTACAACGCACACTATATTGAAAAATCGAAAATATTTCTCTCGTCTTGAAGAGGGAGAAATAAGTGTTAATACGATAAGTGGTAGTGCAAATTTAATTGACGGCTCCGGAAGAGCAACAATTTTTCTCCCTGAAGGAACTAAAATTGTTATTGAAAATGCACTATTATCTCCTAAGTCTCGAAGAAATTTGATAAGCTTTAAAGATATCCGAAAAAATGGGTATCATATTGAGACTATAAACGAGAAAAATAAAGAATGCTTATTGATTACAAAAATCAATTTGGGAAAGAAGTGTGTACTAGAAAAATTGTATTCACTATCTTCGGGCTTATATTATACGAAAATAAATTCAATAGAAGCACATCACCTAATAGACCAGAAGTCTATTGATCCAAAAGATTTTATGATTTGGCATGATCGACTTGGACATCCAGGTTCTACAATGATGAGACGAATTATTGAAAATTCGCATGGCCATTTCTTGAAAAATAAGAAAGTGTTGAATACAAAAGAAATCAAATGTGTTGCTTGCTCACAAGGAAAATTAATTGTTAGGCCTTCACCGGCTAAAGTGAGCATTGAATCCCCGGCATTTCTAGAACGAATCCAAGGTGATATTTGTGGACCTGTAGATCCACCATGCGGACCATTTCGATATTTTATGGTAATTATCGATGCATCGACAAGATGGTCGCATGTATGTTTATTATCTTCTCGCAACCTGGCGTTTGCGAGATTACTTGCTCAAATAATTAAATTACGAGCACAATTTCCGGATCACCCAATTAAAAGTATTCGTTTAGACAATGCTGGTGAGTATTCCTCAAATACATTTTATGATTATTGCATGTCAATTGGAATAAGTGTTGAACATCCTGTAGCTCATGTTCATACTCAAAATGGTCTAGCCGAAGCTTTTATCAAGCGATTACAATTAATTGCTAGACCATTACTAATGAAGTCAAAACTTCCTTTGCATGCTTGGGGGCATGCCGTATTACATGCAGCAACACTTGTGAGGTTTCGACCGCCGAGTTATAATAACTTTTCTCCCCTACAATTGGCTTTTGGATTTGAGCCCAATATTTCCCATCTAAGAATATTTGGATGTGGTGTTTATGTCCCAATTGCACCACCTAATCGATCCAAAATGGGTCCACAAAGGAGGTTGGGAATATATGTTGGTTATGAATCACCTTCGATAATCAAATATATCGAACCAATGACAGGTGATTTATTTACTGCAAGATTTGCCGATTGTCATTTTGATGAATCTATTTTCCCGACATTAGGGGGAGGAAAGGATCAACCGAAAAAAGAACTCAATTGGAAAATAAAATTGGATTTTCTTGATCCAAGGACAAAAGAATGTGAACTTGAAGTTCAAAGAATTCTACATTTGCAAAAAATTGCAAATCAATTACCGGATGTATTTACTGACTCCCGAAGAGTTACTAAATCACATATTCCTGCAGAAAATATTCCGGTTAAAATTGATGTCCCCGAAGGACAAATTACAAGTGCTAATGAATCAAAAGCACGCCTGAAGCGTGGAAGACCTATCGGTTCCAAAGATAAAAATCCTCGAAAGAAAAAAGGATTAAATAAAAGTGACGAATTAGAAGAAAATAATGAAAAAATATTATCTTTCGAAGAGGTTTCTCCAGAAGAAGAAAAAGAACAAGTTTCAGAAGAAAATGAAACTATAGAAACTTCAATAAATTATGTCACTACGGGAAAAGGTTGGAATCGAAAACAAATTGTTGTTGATGCAATTTTTGCATACAATGTAGCACTTGAAGTTATGGAAGAAATTGAGGATAATGAACCAAAATCGGTTGATGAATGTCGGCGTAGAAATGATTGGCCAAAATGGAAAGATGCAATCCAATCTGAATTGGACTCGTTGATAAAAAGAAAAGTATTTGGACCGGTAGTCCAAACACCAGAAGGTGTAAATCCGGTTGGATATAGATGGGTATTCGTGCGAAAAAGAAATGAGAAAAATGAAATTGTAAGATATAAGGCACGATTGGTAGCCCAAGGTTTTTCGCAAAGACCTGGACTTGAATATGATGAAACGTATTCTCCGGTAATGGATACGATCACTTTTAGATATCTTGTAAGTCTTACCGTGCATGAAAAATTGGACATGCGTCTAATGGATGTAGTAACTGCGTATTTATACGGTAATCTTGACAGTGATATCTATATGAAAATCCCTGAAGGATTCAAAATGCCCGAAGCATGCAAAAGAAATTCAAAAGCAATTCATTCTATAAAATTGCAAAGGTCTTTATATGGACTCAAACAATCTGGACGTATGTGGTATAATCGACTTACCGAATGCTTAGTCAAAGAAGGCTATAAAAATGACCCGATATGTCCATGTGTTTTCATAAAGAAAAATGGGTCAAAATTTGTGATAATTGCGGTGTATGTCGATGATTTAAATTTGATTGGAACTCCTGAAGAGCTCCTAGAAGCCGCTGAATATTTGAAGAAAGAATTTGAGATTAAAGACTTTGGAAAAACTAAATTCTGCCTTGGTTTACACATCGAACATCTAGAAGATGGAATTTTAGTTCACCAAACAGCTTATACCCAGAAGGTATTAAAGCGATTCAACATGGAAAAAGCACATCCATTAACTAGTCCAATGGTCGTTCGGTCACTTGATCCTAAAAAGGATCCTTTTAGACCTCGAGAGGAAGATGAAGAAATCCTTGGTCCTGAAGTACCTTATCTTAGTGCAATTGGTGCACTAATGTATCTTGCTAATTGTACAAGACCTGATATAGCTTTTGCTGTAAATTTACTAGCAAGATTTAGTGCATCTCCTACAAAACGACATTGGAATGGTGTAAAACAAATTCTTCGTTATCTCCAAGGGACAATTGATCTTGGTCTATTTTATTCAAATAAAGCTAAGCCGGAACTTATCGGTTATGCTGATGCTGGGTATTTGTCTGACCCGCATAAAGCAAGGTCTCAAACTGGATATGTTTTTACGTGTGGTGGTACTGCCATTTCATGGCGTTCTACAAAGCAGTCACTTGCTGCCACCTCGTCAAATCATGCTGAAATTATAGCAATCCACGAGGCTAGTCGAGAATGTGTTTGGCTAAGATCATTGATCCATTATATTCGAAAGAATATTGAATTGACGAAAGAAAATGAAAATCCCTCGATTGTAATTTTTGAAGATAATGCAGCTTGTATAGCTCAACTCAAAGGGGGATATATTAAAGGAGATAGAACGAAGCATATTTCACCTAAATTTTTCTTTACGCATGAATTGCAAAAGAAAGGTGAAATAGATGTGCAACAAATTCGATCATGTGATAATTTGGCAGATTTATTCACCAAAGCATTACCGACTGCAACATTTGAAAAATTGGTGAGAAATATCGGAATGCGTCGGTTAAAAGATCTCAAATAAATACGCGTTGCACTCTTTTCCTTCACTCGGTTTTTTCCCAAAGGGTTTTACCTTGGAAGGTTTTTAACGAGGCAACTTATTAAGCGTATTAAATAAAAATACGATGTTTGAATCAGGGGGAGAAATACAAAGACGAACAACGGACATCCAAGGGGGAGTATTATGAAATAATGTAATAGTGGATGTCTTTTGGTGTGCTCATGTAGTGGGCATGCAAATGGACACACCATTGAAGCACACCTTGATGATCATATTTATTCATAGTATTTACTTCTACATAATGCATGATCATGTATGTGTACCTATAAATAGGTGTGTTTGTATCCATTGTATACACACTTGAATACTTGCAATATAATAAGAATCCTCCTTCTCCCTACTTCTACTATCTTGTTACTTTATATTATGTTCTGAGCTATTAAAATTACAACAGTTGATAGATTATTTTTATTAATTTGTAAAAATAAAGAATCATTTTATAAATATTAAATAGTTTTTAGTTTGAGTTTAAGGTAACCGGACAGTAACCACCAACCCAAATCCGATCTGATCTGATCCGACCCGAATCAAAGATAAACTAATCAAAACTACTCACACACACAGACACTTGTCCGACCAAACCAAAAACTTAGATTTTGAAAAAGAAGAAAATCTCTCACTGAGCAACTGAGTCACTTTCCGATCACCCAATGGACTCATCCCCGTTGAACAGCCTCCCACAAGAAACCCTCCACCAGATCTTCAGCCACCTCCCCCTCCGCCACATCGCCGCCGCCAAGTGTGCCTGCAGGGCCCTCCGCTCCGCCCTCTCCTCCCCCTCCTTCATCCACCTCCTCCGATCCCAGTCCCCGAACCACCCCCTCCCCGTCCTCGCCCTCAAACCCTCCCACCGCCACGTGTCCGCCCATCCCACCCTCCACGCCTTCGATCCCCGATCCAGCCGATGGCTCAGATTCTCCCTCTCCTTCCTCCCCTTCTCCAACCTCCACCCCATCACCTCCGCCCGCGGCCTCCTCTACCTCTGGGCCTCCTCCCCCGCCCCCCAAAATTCCCAAAAAGCCCTCGTCGTCTGCAACCCCCTCACCGGCCACTTCAAAACCCTCCCCCAGCTCGGCTCGGCTTGGTCCCGCCACGGCTCCGTCCTTGCCGGATCCCTCACCACAGTCCTCGTCCTCACCGAGCTCGCCATTCTCTATTACTCCGATCCCTCCAACAGCCCTAAAGACAACGCCTTTAACCCTAATTGGCTCAAATTCTCTTCCAATTTGCCCTCCAAACCCAGAAGCCCCATCCTAATCTCGGACTCCATTCTCACCCTCTGCGACGTGGGCTCCCCGTGGAGATCCCAATGGGCCCTGTTCAAGACCAAGATCGTCGACATGGAGAAATCAATGCAGTGGGTCCGGTTGGAAAGGCGCGAGTGGGGGGACATTTTCGACATTCTGAAGCGGCCGAGGCTGATCAAAGCCGGCAACGACAGCAAGGTGTATATGGTGGGAGGGTTGAAAAGCTCGTACGCTTTGCAGAGCGCTTGCACGACTATCTTGATACTGAGACTGGATTTGGAGAGCATGGAGTGGGAAGAGGCGGATCGAATGCCGGTCGAGATGTATAGGTGTTTTGCCGAGAGCAGCAAGTTTAAGGTGTTTGGCGGAGGGAATAGGGTTTGTTTCTCGGCCAAAAGGGTCGGGAGATTGGCCTTGTGGGAAGCGGCGAATGGGGATGGGAAAGCGGATTGGAAGTGGGTGGAAGGTGTGCCGGGGAATGGAGATGGGCTTTGCCGGGGATTCACGTTTGAGGCGAGGCTCGATGCGGTTCTGTAGGTGAGGTGTTTGGTAATTAATGGTGTTTTTTTTTCCTTCTTTTTTTGGAACATGACGTGGATTGTGGATATATATTTTTGAATTGTGAGGTCGAGTGGAATTGTTTCTTATGACGACGGATCTTGAGTGTATTGTTTGTGTTGTGATTGAGATACTTGTTTGTGTTTTATCAGATTTGTTGCGACGGTTGTGAGTTCTCTATTTTGAATGCTGCATTGTGAAGTTTGTGTTTAGAATACGAATATAAAATCAATAGCGATGAGTTCGTTTGGTAGGTTTAGGGTGCCATTCTTGAGGTGGTGTGGATCTTTGATGTGTGGTTTTAGGGTGTAAGTCGGTGTTTATCGATTTTGGATCGGAATTAGGATTGATAATAGAGTCCTAAGGATTCGGCTTCAGAAGAAAATGGTATGCTCTTACACTTTGACAGGGTTAGTATACTACTTAAAGATCTAGGTTTCAAAATCAAATGAGAATAATATCCTAAGTTGTCAAGAGTTTCAAAACTAGTCAATGTAAGATTGTGCGTAGAAGGAAATCTATGTGGAAGATTGATTGATGTTCAAACCGAAAGACTGGAAAACTCGATCACTCAGTTGTCGGTATTGAACTTCAACTTCCATTGAATTAGTTTGAAATTCGTTATAGACGGTCCTTTTGTTTGGCTGTTTTATGGATTGGGATGATCTATGTATGTGAATCCATTGAATCTTTCGAGTTATATTGAACTTAAAAAATTTTGATCATCATTGTTCGGTTTGATCCGAGATCATTTTCATTGAGTGCTCTAGTTCATAATGAATCGTAAATTCAGTTCAATGTAACTGATTTTTAACTTGAACTGAATTAGACAATAATCACAATTACTTATGTTTGCTAATTCCCCATATTTCGATTATAAATTAAGAACATAAAATAAAAACACGCATCAAGTCAAGAACATGTTATTACCACATTCAATCGCTTCAATTTACTGATTAAGGAGCAAACTGTAAAAACACAAACTTTCGGGTAGCAAAACGCAAAAACACATAAACTTCGAAGTCATTTGAAGTCATTTTTTGGATTTATCAAACAAACCCCTGTAATTTCCAGTTATTACATATCCAGAACCCTATCCAGTCTTCACAAGTCCCACGCCCTTTCTCTCACAATATCACAGTCGCGCAAGTCGTACAAAATCTGAACAAATACCAAAATTTGACATTCTCCAAAACCAAAATTTCTACAATAATGGCGGTGGACCAAATTGCCCTTCGATTCTCACCAAATTACCGAAAGGCCTCCTCCTCCTCCTCCTACCAACCGTAAACCGTTGGATATAACTACAGTACAAGATACCCGATGGAAGTTACTTGACCGGCTTCATCTTCCAGCTCCTTCTAACGCGTGACATCGATTTCTCTGTTGCATACAGACTGCACGAACACTTGCCACTGCGCGGGTATGGATTTTGCGGAGGAGGTTGCGGAGAGTTTGTCGCCGCCGCGGAGCTCCGGCAGCCTTGGAGGCGGCGGGACCGACGCGATCAGGAACGAAGTCTATAATCGACTCGTAGAGAATAGAAATGAAGAGGCGGTTAGTAATCCGGACTGTCTCGAGCAGTTGGAAGCTCACTTCAATCGTCTGCCTCCAAGGTGCGTGTGACTTGAGTTGTTCGATTTTGTATTCAATTTTTTTTACTGATGCGATGTGTGCATGTGTGTTTGATAATGAAGTGTGAAAATTTCCTAAATCTTATGTGCATAAATGTATCTAATGCTCTGAGAGATTTCATCAAAATAGTTGTGCGATTTATTTTCTTAAATGCTTTTTTTTTTATATCAGTTATGGACTGGATATCAATATGGATAGAGTGGAAGATGTGTTGTTACATCTAAAGCTTCTTGCTGGGGCTAAGGATCCAGACAATCGACCCGTTTTCCATATCCGTTTACTAGAGGTACACTTGTTGTCATTTCGTGCTCAATTGTGAACCCCTAATCATTCCTCCTTGTTTTAATTGGACAATTATGGCCCCGATCGAGTTGAAATTAGCATGCTATTATGTCAGCCTTTAGAGCATAAACTTAATACTTTTATGTTTTTTACTTGTTGGAATATGATTATCATATATTGGGAAGGATGAAAAAATACAGAAGTAATTGAGTGTGCATGATAATTTATTCTGTATAATGAAAACATGCATGGAAGTGATGGATAAAATATCTAGTGACATATGTAATTAATAAGTGTTCAAGGAAAAGGTCATTACCATTGGCATTGGGTTTACTAATAAATGCCAGGTGCTTGCACATTTTCTATATGCCTTTTTTCTGTATATACTGTTTTATTCCTAATATGACAATCTACTGCTCTATGAGATCTTATCGCCTTGAATTTGAAGCCTTTTATTTGTTTGATTTAATTATTCCCGTTTTATATACTTTGGGTTTCTCTATTTATCTCTATGCACGTCATGCATGTTCATTATGTATCGTTCTTCAGATTGCTTGTACTGGAGATGATGATTCAGATGGAGAACAAGTTTCAAGTGTTCCTCCTGTCTCATTTCAACGTGATAATGCTGCTAATGATGTCCAATCTTTAAATGGCGGGTACTTGATGTTAAGTTGATATTTAAGAAATTGATACAGTTAAATTCTTGTTTATTCGCTTAGTCTCTTTATTCTCTGTTTGTGATTGGAAACAGGAATTGTGATGGTGGCTTTGAGAAGAGTTATAAGCTCGAGGACCTGAATTTGGGTGTTGGGAAGAATTCTACCGATACCGAAGTTCTTATAAGAAGGTATTTCTCGGACTTACCACCATGATATTAAAGTTAAATCACCTCTTTTTATTTGAAAATAAATTAGAATTAAATAAAAAGAACTCCATTTTAGTGCTCTCTCCTTTTTGATTGATATCTTTTTGAGGGTGAGATAAAGCTAGCACCTAATAGTGATGAAAATAAAATTGTACAAGAATTGAAAACATAGCTCAGAAGTTGGAGAGCTCAACTGCTTAAGAACTACAACTCGAAAGACATCATATTTGCTGATTTCTATGGTCTGTTGGATCTAAGCTTTGAAAACATGACTTGAAATCCAACAAAAACAGAGTTCTACTGTAGATCCAACTCTCCTGTCTCATGCATGTGAACTGCTGCTGACTGCTTCGTTTTGTCATTATCATGATAGCGTCAATGGGTTTAAATGTAATCAATTTATCTGGTAGATTATTTAGTTACATATTCAAAATGTAAGTTTAATTCTACGTGCTTATTGCAGGCAAGGAGCATTGAACACACCAATTCATGAAGTAATATTTTCAACTCTTGACAGGCCAAAGCTTCTTAGTCAGGTAATAAAAAAGGCTATATCTGTTCGGGTACATATTTTGATATCTTGTGTTTGTAAAATTGATCATTTAAATTAATTGTGTTCGTAATTTCTGAAATCAATCCCTGTTTTTTCTCTTTTGCAGCTTTCCACTTTGCTCTCTGATATTGGACTTAACATCCGTGAAGCTCATGTGTTTTCTACAACTGATGGCTACTCGTTAGATGTATTTGTTGTCGATGGATGGCATACAGAGGTATCTGGGCTTAGCCTATCAAAATTTTGACCATAGCTCAGCCCTCCCCTTATCCAGAGCCAAAACCATTTAAAATATGATAGTATTGTAATTCTATTTTCCCAAAACTTTAACTTCATTTAAAATTTATGTAATACGATTTTCTTATCCCCAAGATAAATTTTATTTGAGTGCCCATTCTTTGAGTGACAACCAATACATGAAAGGGTATAAAGATAATACAAATGTTATCTTGGGGATATTTAGGATATATTCTGTGTGAAATGTTTCTGACTTTTCAATATCGCGTCTAGGATACTGAAGAATTATGTGAAGCAATGAAAAAGGCAATTTCTGGCAGCGAGGTAATTATTTGAACTTTCTTACTTCATTTATTGTGTTATGATGCCATTACCTCATCTCTCCCGTCCTTTCTGACTTTATTTTTAGGTCATTGTATTTATGTTATCATATTCATGGGTGATTGGTTGTATCTGACATCTCAATGTATATCATTTTTTTATTTTTGTCTTATTTCAAAAAAATAATTCGTAATAATTTTGTCTTATTTCAAATACAATAATTCGGTAACCTAGTTTACCAGCTGCTCCTGAGAAAGACGATCATAACGGAAGATTGGTTCTGAATAGTCATATCTGAAGGCATACTTATTCTTTTGAGAGTCACCAATTATCAATGGAAGCGGTCATTTTAGATTACTAACTATCTGCTTTACATTATGTAGGTGTCATGGTCTGGTTCTTCTCACTCTCAATCGATTGTGGAGAAAGCTATTGCTGCACAAACAAACCATGAAGATTGGGAAATTGAGTGGAGGTTATTGAAGATCAGGGAAAAGATTGCTGCTGGATCTTGTGGAGATCTGTAAGTTCATTGCAATATGTTTAGTTTGTCGATTTATTTGCGCCCTATCTTTCTATTTGTGCTTACATTCCCAATGTTTCCATTGACAAGGTATCGTGGAGTATATCTTGGTCAGGATGTTGCTATTAAGATCCTTAGGTCAGAACATTTGGAAAACTCCCTGGAGGTTGAGTTTGCACACGAGGTTGCTATTTTAAGGTATCTATGTTTTAGATTTTAACATCTAAGGTAAATGTTATAATTTACTGCTCTTTGATGAGTACTACTATGTCGACAGTAAGAAGCAACCTCCTACCTTAATGAAGAGGAAGTAGAAAAGGAAGGATAAAACATCAATGTGCAATATTTTATTTTATTTATTTTTGTTTTTCTAAAATTCATGTACTTGCAAACTTGTCAATTTCATTTCTGAGGTAAATTTTAGATGGCGTCTCATTATTTTTGGGTTTGTTTTGATGCAGACAAGTTCAACATGAAAATGTTGTACGTTTCATAGGTGCTTGCACAAAGTTGCCACATTTATGCATAGTAACAGGTACTGCACTTTCTACAAGAAAAAACTGATGTGTTAACATGTATTGCTTTCAATTAATATTATAGTTTAATTACAAAAAATATCCATAATGTTTCATCTAATTAATTATATCATGGGAAATTACAACAAATTCCCCTAGGGTTTTACTTTTACCTAATTACAACAAATTTGAGTAGCTATTTTTATTTTCAAAATTACAAAAACTAACCCTTAGATTTTATCATGGAATTTATTACACAATCATTAGCAATATTTATTTCAAAACCTCCCTTCACATTTATAAAAACATTGCCATTGAGGCCCTTTATTTTTATCAATGAATCACACCTTAGTTTTTTTTTTCATTATTCATTATATCATTCATTTGAATGACTTCCAAGGTAGCTAAGTCCTTGCTAACCTTTCTTTTATCATTACCTCTAAAACATTCCTCCCAACTCCTTTTAATGAAGGGATATATCATATATTATGCGAGTTTTAGATCCTGATAAATGGTAACCCATTACTTCTAATTGTCTTCTCATTTCTAGAGTACATGCCTGGAGGGAGCCTATATGAATATTTGCATAAGAATACTCTTGTGTTGAAGCTGCCTCTGTTGCTGAAATTCGCCATTGATGTCTGCAAAGGTATGGAGTACCTGCATCAAAAAAATGTTATCCACCGGGATCTAAAGACTGCGAACCTGCTAATGGATACTTGCAATGTAAGTTCATACGAATCATATTTTTGACATTCAATATTAAACTATTTTGTACTCATTTTTTCGATCTGGCTAATGCATATTTTGATCTGTGTGGTATATATTCAAATTTTAAGCTTGTCAAAATTGCGGATTTTGGAATTGCTCGGTTTCAGAACAAGGGTGGGGTTATGACAGCAGAGACTGGAACATATAGATGGATGGCACCTGAGGTACAATACTACAATCAACCTTTTTCACTTTCCAAATGTAATTTTAATATGTAATTAATGCTTATATAGCTCCTATTGTGTGCAATTCGGTGATTAACTTCCTTTCATAGAAATTACGTTTTGTAAATTACTAAGTTACCCCGACTCTCCACTCCGGTGCCGTGTCCGTGTCGGACACGACACGTATCCGACACTCCGAAACTCAAGGAAAAAATCTAAAAATGTCGTGTCCGACACTCCGACAGGTGTCGGCGAGTCCGAGTAACCTAGGTAAATTATTAATAACCCATTTGGGCCAACACCACCAATCATTTATGGCACAGCCATTTGGCATCATATTCCACTACCCCATGGATTATAACCATTTCTGATACATGCATTATTGGCTCAAGTTGAACCTGTTTTCAAACTTGGATACTACTTTATTACAAATTAATAATAGTATAAAAATGCAGACGAGATGCTATTAGCCTATTAGGAGTTTGATGGTTACGAATTCACGTCAAAATGTGCTTCAACTCACGTATTGTTTACGTGCACACACATTTTAATCATTACTAGGGAGTCCGAGTTCAACATTTTGTTAAGATCTTGACCTCGTGCTTGGAATTTGAGTTTGTCTCTATCAATCGCTTGATCAGTTCTCCCCCTCATCTATTCTTTTTTCTTTTTCTTTTTCATGTGAGATTTGACCAACAATTACTTTCCTCTGGTTTCACAGGTGATAAATCATCAGCCCTATGACCAAAAAGCAGATGTGTTCAGTTTTGCCATTGTGCTTTGGGAGCTCCTGACTGCCAAGGTGTTCTTCAAAACTACGTCTAGATAATTGATAATTGAGCCTTGAAACCAGAAAACATTGAATTTTTTTATATCCATCTTAATGTCATGCAGGTTCCTTACGATACCATGACTCCTCTGCAAGCTGCCCTGGGAGTTAGACAGGTTTGTAAACCTTTCTTTTCCTATTTTAGCTTCTACGTGTTATGTCGTGATTTTTTAAAAACACATCAAATCACTATTCTGTGAGTTAAAACGGTAAAAAGTAAAACTGTGTAGTCAAAGGGGTTATGACTTACGACATAGTAAATATTGGATTTGGGAAATTTGCTTTATTGTCTAATATCGGTTTTCTTATCTGAAGCTGTAAATGCCTATAAATGTCATTATATCTGACAAAATGTTTTAATGTCCTACAGGGTCTTCGACCGGAGCTTCCAAAAACTGGACATTCCAAGTTGTTAGACCTGATACAGAAATGCTGGACCACCGTTCCTAATGACCGACCCTCCTTTAGCAATATCAGAATTGAACTTGAGGAATTGCTGCAGGAAGTAAAGGTATAAAACATAACTAGCATCTGACTCTGATAGAAACAAAGAAATCGAGAAAGAGAAAAATCAAACACGAACACCAGTTCGGTTTGCCCAATAGCCTCCAGGCTCCAATTCAATTCAATAATTCGATGATCTTAATTTACCTACGCTGACACTTTAAATAAGAATCTTAATAGCAGAAATAAACCTAACCCTAAAGCCCAAACCTAACAAAACTCTAAAGCCCATAAATAATTAAAAAGACATAATTAAAAACACATAATAATTAAATACTTAAACTCTCGCTCTCTATCAATTCCATCCCTCTTCAAATCAACCTTGTCCCCAAGGTTGAAAAACGTCTTCCTTTTTCTTGAGCTCTTCTTGGCCGGTGGGTTCGTAAAATTCATAATGTTGTAGGTCTACTGCCTCATCCGGTTCTACGAGCAACACTCGTAGCTCCCTGAGCGGACAGACTTTCCCATGGCCCGGTGTGTAAGTTTTGCGACACTTGAAGCACAATCCCTTAGCTCGCAAGTCTGCCAGCTCGTTCGATGTGAGACGAGAGAAACTCGAGCGCGTAGTAGACTCCTTTGAGGCTGCCGAAGTAGCAGCCGTTGAGTGGTCAACTGGACGAGGCACGCGACTGGCAGAATCACCCCCCGCTGGACCAGTGAAGGTGCTAGCATGCACTCCGAACGGGCGCGAAAAACTGGGGAAGCGATGCCCTGAAGTATTCAATCCTTCTATCTTTTCATGACCCTCGGCCCGCAAATGTTCTTCAATATCCCGCGATAGTTCCATTGCCGTTTCCAAGTCCTCTGGCCGGAGCAAACGCAATGAGTTGCTGATCGGAGTTTTGAGTCCAGACATGAAGTAGCCCAAATAATGGGCATCCGTAAGCCCAGTAACCTGCCCGGCGTGTTGTACAAACACGTTCACATATTCCTCCACTGTCCCGGTTTGTCGGACTCGCGCCAATTTTTCGTACGGGCTCCCTTTGAACCGAGAATCGAATCTCGCCACCAGGGCTTGCGAAAACTCTTTCCACGTCACAGTGGGCTTCTGCCCTCGAAACCAGGTGATCCAATGCAGGGCCGAGCCGTCCATTGCTACCACAACGGCGGTCAATTTCGAACCTTCTGACGTGCCATGGAGTTCGAACTGTTGGTTGGCTCGAGCCAACCAGGCGATCGGGTCCACGCCCTCGAAAGTTGGTAAGTGCACTATCGCCGGTGTACCTCGCGAGGTATGGACATTGTGTGACACAGAACCCTCCTCCTCCGAATGTGTTGTCAGAGGCTGCTCCTTGTCAGACTTCAAAATTGCGCGGGAGAGCGCAGCCAAGGTGGTCGACATCTCCGTCAAGCCCGATTGCATCTCGGACAGCTGTGTGAAATTTTCAGCTAGCTTTTGCAACACATTAACCTGCTCTTTTTCCAGGCTATCGAGTCTTTCGGCAGTAGTACGGGTCGGGGGTCGGCATAACGCTGGTTCAAGAAAGGGAAAAAAAATCTGGGAAGAAGGGGAGAATTTGAGATCCGGCAAGTCGGACCAATTTGATAGAAACAAAGAAATCGAGAAAGAGAAAAATCAAACACGAACACCAGTTCGGTTTGCCCAATAGCCTCCAGGCTCCAATTCAATTCAATAATTCGATGATCTTAATTTACCTACGCTGACACTTTAAATAAGAATCTTAATAGCAGAAATAAACCTAACCCTAAAGCCCAAACCTAACAAAACTCTAAAGCCCATAAATAATTAAAAAGACATAATTAAAAACACATAATAATTAAATACTTAAACTCTCGCTCTCTATCAGACTCAGATGTCTGTATACTGATAACTATAGATAAAAAAATAAACACCAATTATCTTTTGGAATTATAAATATCTTGGAGAGAATTGTGTTTTTGTTTTCGAAAAAAAAAACATTTTGAAGGGGTTAATTTTTAAAAAATAAAATAAAAACTCTCCAGGTGTATAGGAACTTACCATGCCTTTTTCTTTGAATTGCGTGAGTACTTGGCCTTTGATGTCCTTGCATCTCAAATTATTTTTGCAGGATAGTTGAGATGCAACTAATGGCTTCTGAGTACATAAACTAACTTCATTACACGAGGGGATTTTTACCACGTTTTTATACTAACTGGTGGGAGGGTTTTTAGTAATCTTTTTTGAAATTTGGGCTCCCCACGCGGATGTAGAGATTATTTTTCTTTTCGGTTGGCTGCGAAACACACGACAAGTAGAAAAGAAGTAAATCTGTAATGTAGAACCATAGTTGGTAAATAGCATTTGTGGTTAGGGAAGTTCAATCTCAGATGCTTGTACCTTCAAAGATGTTTGTGTTGTGATGAACCAAGTAATTCTCACCTTTTCAAGTTTTCACGTAAAAGTCTCTCGTCTTCTTTATTTCTTGCTTTCTTTTCGGTTCTCGATTATCGTATTATTTGGCGTCATAATAACAACACTTCTGTTCCCAATTGAGGGGGAAATATCAAAATCAGGAACCTTTACTCCTATCACACATCACAATTCACAAAAGTAGTTTTGTGTTTGATTTCAGACAACCTGCATTTTGGGACCACCCAACTACTTTAGGATGCATACAAGTGCATTGAGATTTATGGGCCCAAGCAAGTTTGATGACGTTAGCGTCTTTTGGCCCACACGAACAAACTTCCAACACACATAATTTTCATTCCCTGGCCCGACAAAACCAATGGGTATGGTCATAAGGAAAGCCCATACCACATTCTATTTTTATCTACCGGGTTTCGAAATTTCGGGCTCAGGTGTTAATTTTAGTAATCACTCTGAAGCTTCCCGTTATATCCTGTATACAGGCATGTATGTGGTCACACGTCAAGTTCAAGTATTTCACTTTTCACTTTTTTAAAATTATCAAAAATTATTGAGCTAAAAATTGTGACATTCAACCATATCAGGTTACTTAGCCCAATTATACTACTCCAGTCCCCAAAAATAAGCACATTTCTTTTTTCGAAATTGAGTATAACCATTGGTCGAAGTTTCTATCGTTCTAGGAAGTGATTGAACAGGATTCCGATTTAGGGAGATAGTTGCTTATTTATACTATATTTTAAGAGTTTTTGGTTGTATTCAACTGGTCCTTCGTTACTCTGTTAAAATTGTGTGTGTGTATAATCACTTGTGAGTTGTCCCACATTGAAAGTTTGAGAGAATGAAGCCTATTATATAAGCCTAGTGAGTTCTCCTACTTAGCATCATATGGTTTTAAGTTAGAAAGAGACTCTCTAGTGCATATTTGAGCTCCCACTCTCGTGTTTGCACCCCGTTTCAACATACTCCATCTAGAGCTAAAATTATACTCCAAAGTAAAAGTAAAAAAATAAACTAATATTTTTTTTAAGAGTAAGTATATTAAGTTGTTAAAATTATACTCCAAAGTAAAAAAATAAACTAATATTTTTTTTAAGAGTAAGTATATTAAGTTGAGAGATAAATAAAAAGTAAGCATAAATAGCACAACTTAAATAGAAGTAATTTTTTGATTTTAGTATATATATAATATATGAGTAATATATTATTTTCATCTTGAACCGATTATCATATGTAAGAAGAGTAAAAAAAATATTAGGGGTAATTTTTTTTATTTTTGAATTAATAAAATAAATAATTGAAAGTGAACAAAATAAGTGAAAAGTGAAAATTTATTTTTTAAAATAAAAAATGAATAGTAATTTTTTTATTGACAATTGATTTGAGACTGACGAAAATAAAAAGTAGAACCTCGTATGAAATGAAATATTAAGTATTTTGACGTTTCATACAAATAAACATCTTTTTACTTTTTTTCATACTAATAAATTTTTCTAATTTTTCTTTCTTACAAATAGACATTTTGTAAGAGACAATTTTAATTAAATTTTAACAAAAAAAAATCAAGAAATATTAAATTAAATGAATGATGCAAAAACACATAGTACTACGTTTTACTCTACTAATTGAATTTGAATATAGTAGTTGGATTGTTTTGCACTCAAATGTCAATTACTTAAAAAAGTCAATCAAATAAGCGGCTGAGATACACCAATAGCAATATAGCATTGACATTGGACGAATGTGATTTTCCAAGTCCAAATCTGGGTTAAATTTGTGGGCCCATATTTCATCATACGTAAACTATTTGGTCATCCCTACCAAATCACATAAACAAATAATCGCATTTTAAAATAATAATTATAATAATTATAGTAAAATAAACGCAATCTATCTCGTAAGTCGTAAGTGACAACAGATTAGTTTAATTACTTTCTTCGTAAAGTCGTTACTTTTACATAATAATAATAATAGTAATAATTATTATTCGTATGCAACAATAATTTTTTTTTGTTTATATAACAATTAACACATTTAAGTTGTGAAACCCCATCGTCAATAAAACAGTAGTACTAAATAAATAAATCAATTTTTTTTAATTTAATTTTTATAGGAATTTTAATTTTAATATATTTAATTAATTTTTGAGGGGAGAGAGAATTTCAGAGAAGCAGGAGAGGGGAGGCAAAGGTACAACTCCCAACATATCTCGATTTGCTGCAACTTTATTCTTTGACTCCGACGACATTACTTTCTCTCTCTACCACCAACCATTTTACTACTACTGTTTCTCTTTTGAATTTTTCGTTTGTTGACTTGTCATCCACCGTCGTCGTCGTCGGGGTTGCCGGTGAAAAAAGGCGGCGCTGCCAGAAGCATAAAATTCTCCCCAATCGCCGGACGGATTGAGGGCGACTGTGGAGCTTTCTTCTCAATTTCATAACCAATTTGCGTTTCTCCGGTTAGGTTTTCTAGATCTGTTAGAGGGACAAAGCGTCACGTTTATAGTCGGATCTTTTGGTGTGGATGGTCGGCGGAGTGTTGCTGGCATGATAATGAGTGGAGTTGGATGGTGGCGCCGCCGGCGGTGTTGGTGTGGAGGTGAGCGCTTCTCATTCAATGGCAGATCTCGGCGATGCTGATCGTAAAATCGAGCAGGTGCACCTGCTCTTTGATTTGTCTACTTAGAATTAACCGTAAATTTCACACACACACACCATATATGTGCGTGATTTTTTATTTTTTTTAAACTTTTATACAGTATTTACTAAAATTATTTTCCTATCTTTAGTAATGCTGGTCACTATTTCAGTCTCTGGTTCTGCATTGATAAATGAATAATTATCTTTATTTATTATTGTTGCAGTTCTAACTATAATGTCTCACATTTATTGATTGATTAGTATTGCCGTTGTTGTCTTCGTCGTCGTCGCAATGGTCTCTTTATAACTGCGAATGTTTCGTTTGCCAATTCACTTTGTGCAGGCCTTGCTTGCCCTTAAGAAGGGAGCTCAGCTACTTAAATACGGCCGTAAGGGAAAGCCTAAATTTTATCCATTTAGGCTCTCTAACGTAAGACCAACAATTGTGAATGCAAAACGTATTAGCTGCGTTATGTTCTTTTTACTGTCGTCGTTGATATTTGAACTAATTGCTATAAACTTTGCTGTTACGATTTCTCTTTTCTGTTTCATTTGTCTCTCCTTTAAATTGATTTGGTTGTGGAAGGGAGTGATAACTGATAATCAAGATCGTTCTGTAGTAAATCATATGCTACCATAAAAAGAGATAATAAACGATTCATAAATGGATAAAAAATGAACAATAGTTAATAAAACCCTCAATTATGATACAATGAAGATATTTTAAAGTTTATTATCAGTCTTTTTTGGGTCCAGTATAAGTAGTTTCATTTGGTTTTGAGTTAAAAATCATGTACAACAGTTGAAGTATTGGCTTGATCTCAGTTATGATTGCATGTTCCCTATTTAAATCTTCTAAATATGTTATGTAATGAGTCAGAAGTTGTGTAAGTTTTAACTAATGGCGTCCACCCAAATTCTTCATATTCTAAATATCGGTTCTCTGATTGCTAAATATAGGTTTTTGTAATGTATTCAATTCTTACCGTGTTCCATTTTTTTCTTACGTTTTTTTCTTTAACCGTAGGACGAAACATCATTGATTTGGATTTCTAGTAGTGGTGAAAGAAGTTTGAAGTTAGCTTCAGTTTCAAGAATTATCCCTGGACAAAGAACAGTGAGATTTTGTACACTTCATTTCATTTCACGTTTGTGTACATCTACGATTTTCTGGCAATTTTACACATGCCAGTCATATTTCCCCCTGAAGTTCCATTTTAATGAGAGTTATGAACTTGTTGCTTAGGCCGTTTTTCAACGTTATTTGCGCCCTGAGAAGGACTACTTATCATTCTCTCTCATATTTAACGGTGGGAAAAGATCCCTTGACCTGGTTAGTGAAGAGCACAAATCCCTTTTATAATTGCCTTTATCTCTTATACAAAAACATTTAAAGTTTGATTTATAGTTCAGACTTTACCCATTTCTTATATATTACTAGATCTGCAAGGACAAAGTTGAGGCAGAAATTTGGATAGCTGGACTTAAGACACTGACATCTTCTGGACAAGCCGGGCGCTCCAAAATTGATGGATGGAGTGATGGAGGCTTCTATTTGGACGTGAGTTACTCGCACACACCATGTGAGATTCTGCCTGTTTGATTCTTCAACTCTTTATATCAATAAACTCAAAACTGAAATGTTACCAGGGCAATTCCAATGTGACATCAAATACCCCAAGTAACAGTTCAGCGAGTGCTACACGAGAAATCATTAGCTCACCCGACGTCTCAACTAATTTGAACGTAACATCTTCCCCTAAGAGCAACCACCCTGAAAATTCAACCTATCTAGAAAGATTACATGTGCCTTTTTATCAACCAAATATACAAATGAAAGGATCTGGTCCCGATGCTTATCGGGTTAGTGTTTCCAGTGCACCCAGTACATCCAGCCACAGCTCCGCAGCAGACGACTGTGACGCCTTAGGTGACGTGTATATTTGGGGTGAGGTTATTTGCGACACTGTCGTGAAAGTGGGACTCGAAAAGAATGCTAGTTCTATTACCAAGAGCTCCGACATTCTCATACCCAGGTTATTGGAATCCAATGTTGTCCTAGACGTGCAGCATATAGCGTGCGGGGTCAACCATGCCGCCCTGGTGACTCGGCAAGGCGAAGTCTTTAGTTGGGGCAAAGAGTCTGGCGGCCGCCTTGGTCACGGGGTTGGAAAAGACGTGACCCAACCTCACCTGGTCGAATCTTTGACTTTTTCCACCGTTGACTCCGTCGCGTGCGGAGAGTTTCACACGTGCGCTGTCACGATGAGCGGCGAGCTCTACACGTGGGGTGACGGGACTCACTATGCCGGCCTTTTGGGTCACGGAACGCATGTCAGCCACTGGATACCGAAGAGGATTGCGGGCCCGCTCGAGGGGATTCAAGTCGCGATGGTCACTTGCGGGCCGTGGCATACCGCCTTGATAACTTCGACAGGTAGGCTTTTTACGTTTGGAGATGGGACATTCGGTGTGTTGGGCCATGGAAGTAGGGAAAGTGCATCCTATCCGAGGGAGGTTGAGTCTTTGTCGGGCCTGAGGACAGTTGCAGTGGCGTGTGGGGTGTGGCATACGGCTGCAGTGATCGAGGTGATCGCGACACAATCAAATGCAAGTGTTTTTTCCGGGAAAATGTTCACCTGGGGCGATGGTGATAAAAACCGACTCGGGCATGGTGATAAGGAAAGCCGGTTAAATCCTACTTGTGTGCCTTCGCTCATCGATTACAACTTCCATAAAATTGCGTGTGGCCATAGTTTGACCGCCGGGGTCACTACATCGGGCCAGGTCTTCACAATGGGAAGTACAGTCTATGGTCAGCTCGGGAATCCTCAGTCAGATGGTAAACTTCCTTGCTTGGTCGGGGACAAACTCGCTGCCGAATGTGTTGAAGAAATATCCTGTGGCGCGTATCACGTAGCCGTTTTAACATCAAAAAACGAGGTTTTCACGTGGGGCAAGGGTGCCGACGGGAGATTGGGTCATGGGGACATAGAAGACCGAAAATTGCCCACTCCCGTTGTGACCTTGAAAGATAGACACGTCAAATTCATCGCGTGCGGCTCGAATTACACATCAGCAATTTGTCTTCACAAATGGGTTTCCAGTGCCCAGCAATCGCAGTGTTCTACTTGCAGGCAGTCTTTTGGGTTCACGAGAAAGAAGCACAACTGCTACAACTGCGGGCTTGTGCACTGCCATGCGTGCAGCTCCAAAAAAGCGATGTGGGCAGTGCTGGCGCCGAACCTGAACAAACCGTATCGAGTGTGCGACTCTTGTTTCTCGAAGCTGGGTAAAATGGCTGAATCTGGGCCCCACAACAAGAGAAACTCCAGGCCGCGGTTTTCCGGCGAGAACAAGGACCGGATGGACAATGCAGATCTACAGCTAGCCAAGTCAGGCATGCCATCTAACTTGAATCTGATCACACAGTTGGATACAAAAGCGGGAAAACGAGGGAAGAAAGCAAATGTATTTTCTTTGGGTCAGACCTCGCAGATTTCTCTATTGCAGCTGAGAGAAGCTGTGATGTCTACGGGTGCCGAGTTACGAAAGAATATCCCGAAGCCGATTCTTACGCACTCGACTGTTGACTCGAGGCCTGTCTCGCCCTTATGGAGTAAACGTAGCTCTCCGAGATCAGCTACACCAGTACCCACAACTTCGGGTCTGTCTTTTGGAAAGAGCATTTCTGATGGTTTAAATAAGACGAATGATCTTCTGAATCGGGATGTGCATAAGTTCCGGATGCAGGTTTATATGTTGCCCTTGTCCTGTTGTTATTATTATTATTTTTTGTTCTGCATTTTTCTTTGGGATTTGGGATTGTTTTGGTGTTTTCTGATATTTGTGATGGTGTACTGATATTTATGTAGGTCAAAACCCTTAAGAGTATATGCGAACTGCAAGAATCGGAGCTCAAACAGACTGTTAAGAAAACTCGGGAAGCAATGGCGGTGGCTGCTAAGGAATCTGCTAAATGTGAAGCTGCAAAGGATGTGATTAAGTTGCTTACCGCACAGGTTATGTTCGGTTTCACATTTCTGTGTAATTAGCTTAAAAAAATGGAAGTTGAAAAAAAATTGTGGGGAGTAGTTTTCTAATCATTTGACATGATCATTTTACACTAAATTTGTTGTAATTGTAATTGATTTCTTAATTATACTGATTAATCAGACCTTCCAAGAATATTTGTGTTTATAAAATATGTAGTGCTGACAAATGTGTTATTGACATCTGAAATCTCCTCACATTCCAGCTTAAAGATATGGCCGAGAGGTTGTCACCTGGGGCTTACGACCCTGATATCCTGAAGCTAAGTTACTTGCCGAATGGGTCCGAACCAAACGGCACACCTCGCACGGGTGCAGATGGAGAGAACAATCCAAGATCGGAAACAATGAACAGATCATACTCGGCTCCTCGATCCGGAACTCATTTAAGCGAGCAGAATAGAACTCTGGGAGCGTCAGAATTGCTTGAGGATGCTAACAACAAAAGTAGCTTGAATACCAAAATAATCCCTAATGGTGATGCAAACATTTACGAAAATCTTGGCAGTAAAGAATCCGCATCTTCTCGGCAAAAAGAGGGTGGCTTAAAAGAAAGAAACTCTGTTGTCCCTGGGAGTGGTGGCCATATTGAAGCTGAATGGATCGAACAATATGAACCGGGGGTGTATATAACTCTTGTAGCCCTACGGGATGGAACCAGGGATCTCAAACGTGTACGATTCAGGTAATAACCTCTCCCTTCTAGATGAACAACTTGGTATCTATGATCATTCAGTATCGATAATATCCTTCGGGTTTGTTTAGTCTAGTTACAGAAAAACACCCATTTATTTTTCAACATTACAATTACAATCTATTTTATAAATTTGGTTTTGATAGAATATTGGGCTATTTGTAAGTAGGGGCTAAATGTTGAGGGTTGCTACTTAGCTCGATCTAAAAGTTTTAAGCATCCGGTAATGTTGTCTTATGCAGCCGGAGAAGGTTTGGGGAACACCAAGCAGAGACTTGGTGGTCAGAGAACCGAGATAATGTTTTGGAGAAATACAATGTCGGGGGATCAGAGCAATCGTCTGATTATGGGCGGACTACTGGAAGATCTGAAGGAGCTCTTTCACCTTCATCACAATTTTAGGTAAACAAAGACATGCAAGTGTTAGCAGTTGGAGGAAAAATATTAGGAGTACATTTTTTTCTTTTGCCATTTTTTTAGGAGTACAATATTATTTATTTATTTTTCTTAATTATATTTTGGTTAGAATTGATGTAATACTTAATTGTTATTTTATAAATATAATGAATTAATAGTAGAGTAATGTATAGTGAATTTCATAAATATTACTATGATACAAAATTCATTTTATGTTTTGCAATTTAAAGAAATTGCCCGGATGTTTAAAAATAAAATATGTACTATTACTTTCAGTGTGACGAGCAAAATATATGTGATTAATTTTTATTTTACTTATATTAGTTGAAATGAGCAATCCAACAAATTAATGGTGCAAATGTAAACAAGTGTAAAAGTAAAAAAATAAATTTAAAACTACACACAAAAAAAGTATGATTATGATTTAATATTTTTAGTAAGGCTGAACACTTCGTCCTGGAATCCCGATCTCCTCCTTATTTTATCTTGAAAATTAGTGGGATGAGACGTAATTACTTTTAAAAATGGCAATTTCCTCCCATCTCGTCCCATTTTACCATTTTACAATTTTCATAACGGGACGGGATCGGGACGATCCGTTGTATCCCGTCTCGTCCCGATAATTTATTTAATAACAATATAATTTTAATTTTTCCAAATAAATTAATAAAATATCAAAATATTAATCATACTCTTAATTAAATTTATTATTTAATTAAGTATATTTTTAAATCTAATAATATTTTAAAATAATTTAATTTTTATTATATAATTTATCTTTAAAAATACTAACATTTCTATTTTAAAATTTTAAATAAAGTCAAAATATTATTTAAATTGAATATAAATAAGTTCAATATTATTTTATTTATTTAATAATTTATGTTTAAAATTAAAATTTAAAATCAATTCAATATATATATTTATGTATGTGTATGTATATGTATATATATTTATTGTTCTATAAGTCAATAATATTATTATTTTATTATTTATTTTTATTTTATTAATTATTTTTTATTTAATATTTTGAGACGTTTCGATCCGTTCTCGATTCCGACCCGAATTCAAATGAGATTGAGAAGTGCGGAACAAAATTTTAAATTGTAAATCTCATCCCGTCTTGTCTCGTCCCGAAAATTTATTTCCGGGATTTAATCCCGTCCTGTCCCTAATTTTTATGCCATATAAATTTAAGGAAAATTGGATTGAATTGAAAAGTTTGAACAACTCAAGTGGGTTTAATAGCTTGAAAATACGTGAGTTAATTTAACTACGTTACAAATTATTGAAGTATTGAAACAAATGTTGTAGCTAAATACATAAATATAAAGAGAGAAAATTTTAAATGGTTAGTTTTATATATAGTACAAATTATTTTTAAGTATTGAAACAAATATTATTACTAAATACAAAAATATATAATATCTTTTCAAAATTAATTTCTTCATTTCCCTTTTTTTTAAATAAAAATAAAAATAAAAATAAATGCTGCATTTAAGATTTATGTTGTTTAATTTCACAATTAACAATCTTTGTTCATTGTTCATATTAATTTTTCCTTCAATGGTAGATTATTCTTAATTGTTCATAAATTGTAGAAATTATGTCATGAATAGATATAAATTTTGCTTAATTTATAAAAAAAATCGATTACGCGGTTTACCTAGATTATATATAGAGCATATATTTAAACAAAATCAGTGTATAAACCAAGTGATTTACTTAGATTAGATTATGTATATCGAGTGTAAAGCACGTGCAAGTACGTGCAAACGTAAAAATGTTAGCTCAAAATTGCATTTTTAATAATTTAAAATTTTATATTAATTATTTTTATAATTTATATGATTAGATATTTTATGCTGTAATATATTTTAAAATTATTATTAATAGATATTACTTCTTATTTTTTTGTCTAATATTTATATTTTAACATTTTTTTAAATAAGAAAAAAAGTGAAAAATATTTATGAGATAGAACATTTTATTTAATTAATAAGTGCCGCGATTCCTCTCGGAGAATTTGTTCATTGTTAAGCCTTTTACTATAATTCAGCTATATATAGGAGGGATTGAGGGGGCGTGCGGTGCGTTTTTACACTGCACCATAAGCAGTGCAATCTTAAGCCATTGAATAATATCAAACTAAAATCTAATGGTGATTATATTATTTAAATAAATAACAATATATTTAATCTGCTATAATCATTTTTTTTAAATTTTTTTTTATTGTTATTATTAATAATTTATTTTTCTTCATATATAAAAATTAAATCACTCAAAATAAAAATATAAAATATTATACGAAGTATAGTATTATTTTAAAAATATAAGAATGTTTAATTATTTTATATAATTATTAATATTTTAAAATTAAATATAAATTTCTTATATTTATATATTTAAAATTTTAAAATATTATTATTAATAACTGATAAACTATATAATATTCATATTAATTATATAATTCAATTTTAGAATATATAAAAATTAAATAAAATAATTAATAGAAGAAAAACAATAAACTATTAATAATTACTCTAAAAAAAGTTATTAAAATATAATTGAGTTAAAATTTTTTGATATAAAAATTATAAAAAATATAATAGCGTTAAAATTTTGTGATATTAAAGTTATTAAAATATAATTGCGTTAAGATTTTATGATATAAATATTATTAAAATTGTGATATTAAAGTTATTAAAATATAATTTTGTTAAGATTTTGTGATATAAATATTGTTAAAAATATAATAACATTAAAATTTTGTGATATTAAAGTTATTAGAAATATAATAATTTTAAAATAAAAAATTATTAAAAATATAATCGCGTTAAGATTTTGTGATATAAAAGTTATTAAAAAAATTATAATATAAAAATTATTAAAAATATAATAACCTTAATATATAATTATGAATTAATTATGAAAGTAATATTAATAGTAATGAATAATAGTGGTAATTTTTTAAGAGTTAAATGAACACAAATAATAAATAAACGGGCACATATTAAATAAACGGGCAGATGTGGGCACATATTAAATAAACGGGCAGATGTTATATTTATTTGAGCAGTATAATAACCGTTAGATTTGTGTTGTGATATTGAACGGCCAAAGATTGCACTGCTTATGGTGCAGTGTAAAAATGCACTGCACGCCCCCTCAATCCAGGAGTACATATATATATGTAATATTCTTCTATTCTATATCCCAGAAACAACAATTCGAAAAATTAATTCTCTCAAGTCTCAACACTCCTTTTTTCTCGGCGCTTTGGACCAACCAAATAGGTACTCCTCTAGTTTTATTTTTCTTTTTTCCTCGATTTTTATTAGTGCTCGTAGCTAAAGTTGGATGCTTGCTTAGTTTCATGGGATTAGTTTCTGATATTTTGATTTTGAATTTAGGGTTTTGAATTGGGGATTTTGAATTTAAATTGTCTTTAATTTAGCTTTAAGATGTAGGGATCAAGGGAGAGACAATGTGTTAGAAAGTATTTTCTGTTTGTTTCTGTGTGTGTTTGTTCACTCGCCATTGTTCTGTAATTTTTTGAGAAAAGGTATACTAGTGTAAAGCTGGTAAACGAGTTATTTTTATCCGAAACTAAATTAATTAAACTCTGAGGTATTTCTTTCCTATAGGATAAAGCTCTATCCCCATGAATCCCTTGACACAGGTGAAGCGTATCCAGGAGATTAACAAAAAAGAAGCAAGTCTCGGAATATCCGAAGAGGCGTCGTGGCATGCCAAGTATAAAGACTCGGCTTATGTTTATGTCGGCGGAATCCCCTTTGACTTAACCGAAGGTGATCTCCTCGCCGTCTTTGCTCAGTAAGTTTTATTATTATTTTTTTTTTGTTTTCTTTCTATTTCATAAGGTGGTTCGTAGTTGTTTTGTTTGGGAAAATTCATTTTTTTCGTTTAAATTTTACGCTTGTGTAAGGTATGGAGAGGTTGTTGATGTTAACTTGGTCAGAGACAAAGGTACTGGGAAATCCAAAGGGTTTGCTTTTCTTGCCTACGAGGATCAAAGAAGTACAATTCTTGCTGTAGGTCTGTTTCTCTCTCTCTCTCTCCCATGAGTTTATTGTTTTTATATTTTTCATTCTCTTACGTTGCTTTCGGGTGAACGGTGCAGACAATTTAAATGGAGCTCAGATTTTGGGCCGAACAATTAGGGTTGATCATGTTGGCAAATATAAAAAACTAGAAGAAGAAGATGACGAGACTCGGCAGCAGAAGAGAGAGGAAAGAGGAGTTTGCCGTGCTATTCAAAAAGGAGAGTGTAACCGTGGCGACGGCTGCAAATTCTCTCACAATAAGGAAGTAAGTTCTGAAAAATTGAGATGTTATTTCAGTCAAAATTTAACTATTTAATCATGAATCGTGATATGGGGATTGCTGTTTTTGGAATGATGTTGTCCACAGCAAATTTCAAATCGCAAGTCGCAATTAAACTGTAAAAAATATAGTCTTCAAATGTCCGTCTTTTGAAATTACAAAAGGTATCCCTGAGGTTTGATTCAATGTCAAACTGAAAGGGCTAATGCCATTCTCTTATAAATTTGAAGGGAGACCTTAGAAATGATTTTTGCATCTGACGAGGTAAATGAAAGATGAAATAACTTGCCATGGATGCTTATTTAATTTTCCAGTTTTTCCTTATTGTGGTTAAAAACCTTGTTTCCTCAGCTACGAATTTGATCATATGCGGTTCTTCTCAAAGTTCAATTCATCTGTAACGAAATTATTATTTTCCTAATTCAGAGAGCTGCTAATACGGGATGGAAATGACGGACCGTCTTCCTTATGCTCATTATGATTCAAAACTCTTTTTTGAGACCACTGTTCAGATATTTAGTAGTATAACATTTAATAACGAAAAATATTTAAAAAATTGTGGTCGACACCGAAATTTGGTGGACTTCAATTTATTCGGCCCGTGGACCCCACTGACATTTTTCATTCTCACTTCTCAAACACTTCAACTTACTTAATTTCCAGAACATTATTCAAAACAAATTCCGACTCGTATCGTTGACTGAGGCCACGTCACGTGTTTCATCACTTTGACTGACGGCCTTTTACTATAAAGCATCTCCATCTTCCTTCATTTTGATGAAGCCGGAAAGAAGAACAAAACAATGGCCAGAGAAAAAAGCAAAGACGAGTTGTACGTTAGCGTGCCCAGCTTTTACCGGTGCCCGATTTCGATGGGCGACATGATGTCTCCGGTGAGTCTCTGCACCGGCATCACATACGATCGCGCCTCCATCGACAAGTGGCTGTCCCTCGGCCACAACACCTGTCCGGCCACCATGCAAACCCTCTCGTCCAACCACACCACCCCAAATCTCACCCTCCGCCGCCTCATCCACCTCTGGATCATCTCACACTCCGACGCCACCATCTCCAAGCAGCAAGCCGCTGACATCATCAACGGCGAATTCGACTCCGACAATCTTTCAATGGTGATCGCCTTCGTCACCTCTTCGGAGGAGAATCTGAAATTCGCGGCCGAATCTATCTCCAGATTCGTCGAGGCCTTCGCCAAGTCCGATGATATCCGAATCCTCGAGACAATTGTCGAGATTCTCGACCTGATTGCTCCGGTGGTCGGGGTCAAGGAGAAGCTGAACCAGCTGTTTTCGAGAATCCAAGGTTTATCCTCGTTCTCCATGGTTTTGCAGAAAGGAAACACGGAATCGAAGGTGAAATCCGCGAAGCTTCTAGAACTAATCTCGGTGAATTCCGAATCACAGCGCAGAATCGCAGAAGCTCCAGGGCTACTGCGCGAGCTCTACAGCTTAGCCACCATGGAGTCGGAAAACTCGTCTGCGGTAGAAGCTAGCTTTTCCGCTCTGTTAGCCGTTTTGAGCACCCGGGGCGTGAAGAAGGAGCTCGTCCGGTTCGGAATAGTCAGAACCGTGGGGAAAATCCTCTCCAGTTACGACTACTCCACTTCGATTCGTGCGGTTATCGAGAAGACTCTGGCAATTTTAGCAGCTGTGGCCACGTGTACGGAAGGGAGGGGGTCGATAGCCGAGGACAGGGAGTGTGTGGAGGGGGTCGTGAAGAGTCTGATAGGGTGTTCCGGTGAGGCTACGGAGCACGGGGTTACGGTGCTCTGGAGCGTGTGCTGCTTGGCGAGGGACAGCTCAGCACGAGAGAAAGTGGCGAGGGTCGATGGGTTGACCAAGGTACTACTCGTGATGCAGAGCGATTGTAGTCCGAAGGCGAGGCAGATGTGTCGAGAGCTGGTCAAGGTTGTGCGGCCGAAATGTAGCATGTCGAACTTGGCCAGGACCGATTTCATCGCGCCTTATTAAATTGACTAGATTCATTCAAACGAATTCCGATACTAACGAGTAATAGAGAAGACGGTGATCAATCCATTCACCCGAAAAGGATGACGACAACACATACACTCGAAAATGCAAATATCCGGGAACATAATTCAACAAACTTGACTGATCGAGAACACTATCTCATGTCAAAGGCTCAAGTAGCAAAATAGTACTTCAACTGTGGAGCGTAAACAATAAAGAAAGGACTGAGAGACTGATCGATTGCACGTCATCCACACTGGCAAACTCTAGCATTCATGCAGCTGTAAACGAATGGAAAGTTTGTCAGTAACTTCGATGAAAGTTCAATCAAGAACAGAGAAGAATGCGTCGAGAATTAAAGTGTCTATGGAGTTTTGCAATCTGAAAAATAAATGATTTTTTTTTCTCTAAGTAGGTTAAACCAAAAGGACAATGTACAAAGAATTATTGTCTATGAACTACACATAATTATTGATGATAACTAAGAACCTAATCCTGGTCTTTTAGATTATTGCAACAACAAAAAAAAAAAAAAAAAAAAAAAAAAGATCACGTACCATCATCATGAACGGAACCCGCCTGAGGGACGCTCGTACGGACCTGAACGATCACGACTATATTTATCACCATCGGACCCACCACGACTACCTGAGTCCCTGCTCCGTCCGCTACCACCACCACCACCACCATGCCTATCTCCATTGCGATCCGGCCCATATCGACTCCCACCACCATATCGATCATCCCTTCCACCATACCTACCTCCTCTTGCACCATCTCCCGATGGGCATTCCCTAGCAAAATGCCCAGGCTTCCCACACTTGAAACAGTCACCACCCGAACCACGCCCCCCTCCACCACCCTCGCGACTCCTACTGCCCCTATCGCGATCACGGTCATGTCCCCTGTCACGATCATGGTCTCTGTCTCTGTCTCTATCTCTATCTCCATCACGGTCTCTGCCTGAGCCCTGGTTAGGTTGGGCTTTATCGACGGTGATGGCACGCCCGTCCAGATCAATGCCACTCATTGCCTTGATCGCTTCCTCCATGTCTCGCTCGTCTTCAAAGGAGACAAATCCGAACCCACGAGAGCGGCCCGAGTATTTGTCCATTACAACCTGGAAATTGGAAAATGTAAAGTGTATAATGAGAATAATTAAAAAACAATAATGCATTATCACTGAACTTATTCGACAATAAGAGAAAATAGTCAATCCCATTTCTTGCAGCCAGCGCTTATGAAAACAACTTCACAAACTTTCAAAGTTGTACTAAGATTGAAACAAGAAGTAAAATCTGGAAATGATTCATTACTTATGTGGCAGCTTAAAGGAAAAACTTGCGAGTTCCAATATCAAATTATATATTCTATGTAAACCCATTTTTCAGCTATTTAATAAAATTTCAACACCAACACCTCCTAAACGATTTTTTTTTTCTTCATAAGAAAGGGGGATTGAAAGACTAAGAAAGCAGCAATGAACTTTGTCATAACTAATAAGAGACTGAAACATAGACTACCTAGTACACAACGGATGTAAGGTTAAATAATAAAAGTCAGACAAGACGGATGGATTCAGAAAAACTCAAGTTTCCAAGGCAAAGAATAAAAGAATCATTGATTTACTCATTTACATAGCATACCTTTGCATCCACAACATGGCCAAATTTTTCGAATGCCTGCTTTAAACCTCTGTCCGATGTTGACCATGATAGATTCCCAATAAAGCAGCGGAACTCATCTTGATCCGCCATATCCAGCTGTACATAAGAAAAATATGGCTTAGGAGGAAAATAGGGAAAATATTAGGCGCTTCCTCTCGCTAACAGTAAGCCACTTAGTGTCAGCCTTTTAACAGAAAATTAATACACTTTCTCTTCTCATAGTCACCTTGCTTTACAGTCTCATCCTCCCCTGTTAGGAAAAGTTAACAGTAGGAAGAAACTATGGATTCTGTTAATTAGCGGATATATACTATTATACATAGAAATCTATGCTATTCCTTTCTTACAATACGACTTCCCTGCAAGGTCAACTATTGTTAGCTAAAACACACGAGTCCCTTTATACTTGTGGAGTTATAACTATGCGTATGGGAATGAACTTTGTATGAATGGCAAAGCAGGTAGGAAAAAATAATATGCAACCAGGGTTGTGAACTTGTATTATATGCAAACAAACTGTTTCTACTAACACGTAACCAGACACACAACACCATAAAATGAGGTTATGAGGGTAACTCGATAATTTCAAACCCCTTGCTTAATAGAAATTCCAAACTTTTAGAAACCAGAAAGTGTCTAACAAAAAACTACGAATTGAAAAAAAAAATCGGTATCCGAGTTCACCAAATTCCAGCACATAGCCGGCTTGATTCCTGTTTAAATTTTAGATTTTACCGAAATCACATCCTTAAATAAAAACTCAACCATAAATCAGTCCACCGTTTTTCAGCCCAGAAGAACAATTATAAACACGAAAGATGAAAGAAAACAGTCGGAAATAACAAGAAATAACAGAGGGAAAGAGCATACAGAAATCGGAATTACTTCATTCAGCGAAGCCGCGGCGCGGAACTAATTAGAAGCTTTGAATTTTAAATTACGAAACGAATCTGAGAAAAAAAATATCTTTTTTTCCGATTTAAGACTCGTATAAACACAATCAAACGGCGCCCAGGAATTAGGTTGAAATAGTGATGTTATGATAACAAAATTGATGAAGAAAGAAAAACCGAACCTGGTATGATTTGAAATTTGATGTTTTCTTCGAGGTTTTGACGAGCCTGTGAAGAGCAGCTTCTGTTTTGGGGCTTTAGCTCAAAAGAAAAACCCTAAATTTTATGTTGGCCTCTCGACTCTTCCTAAATTACGAAAAGGGTATAGTGTACCCTTACGGGGAGAAACTGAAACAACGCAACATATTAAAATTAAAGTGTTTTAAAATGTTTTCCAATTTAGGTACTCCATTATTTAATATTTATTCATAAATAATTACAATCATACATAATATAATTCAGCTAGAAATTGCATCCGTGGACGGTATATCCACCGTTAGATTTAAAACATGTTCACACTATAAAACTTAATCCTAATGATCCGTTTAATTTA
Source organism: Euphrasia confusa (assembly GCA_954870475.1). Lineage (NCBI taxonomy): Eukaryota > Viridiplantae > Streptophyta > Magnoliopsida > Lamiales > Orobanchaceae > Euphrasia > Euphrasia confusa. Next base: position 19,469,336 of record OX940951.1, read on the forward strand.
TTAATTACAACTTAAATAGTTAATTAAAAAATAAATGGTTTCCGGTTTAATTAGCGGATTCTTAATTCTCAATATATATATATATTAGTAATAACAATATATTGACCGGATATATTTATTAACATCAACTCCTTAATTAAGTTTATTAATTAAAAACAATCCCTTAATTTTAGGTGAATTAACGCAATTATGGAGGAGAATCTGTATAGTATATTATTTTATAATATTTATATAAACATACTATAATTTGTTACTATAATTAAGCATAATTTGAATTGAATTCCATTGACTAAAGAATAAAATACCAAAAATACGGAATTTGTTATTATTATTATTCAAAAATTATACAAACCCTACTCAAATCTACACCTATAAAAGCTATTCATCTTCACTCATGTCAACTTCATACTACGCATCATTTTTTTTTTCATATACGATTATTATAATTATTATTGTGAATGTTTTTTATTTTGCAGGTGAGAAGGTACTTATTGAAACATTCTTATTTCATTCGTCTAATTTTTTTAACATTCTTATTTTGTTCGTCTAATTTTTTTAACATTCTTATTTTGTTCGTCTACTTTTTTTATTTTTTTGCAGCTATAAGGTAATGATTTCTATGTATGCACTTTATTATTTTTATCTCATTCGTCTAATCTTTTGTTTTTCTTTTTTGTAAGTTTAATTATTTGTATGAATAAAATTTATTATTTTTATCTCATTCGTCTAATTGTTTTTTTTAGCTATAATTATTTTTGATGCCTTTAGGATTTTTTTTCTGATTCGTATGATTTGTTGTTGTTTTTCTTTTTTGCAGCTATAATCTCAATGTTTTTTTTATTGTATTTCTATTAATTTAATTTATGTTTAAATTATTTTTAATTACATCATTTTTATGTTTTGCAGATATCATTTTAAATATATGATTTTGTTATGTCTTCTTTTAATGGCTTTTATACAATTTTGGATCACTGATACTATATGTTTATTTTTCCAGGTTACGTCTTCTTTTAATGGCTTTTATACAATTTTGGATTACTAATACTATATGTTTATTTTTGCAGGTTACGAGTCCTATTTTTTTTTTATTCTATTATTGTTTTTATGTTTTACATGAATTGATATTGATGTAAGTATTTTGATTTATGCATTTTATAAATGATTGATTGTGTTCTACTTTTGTTTTTTTTGTAGGTTTCTTGATAAATTAAGAAGATGATGAAGAATTTATTAAAGTATTATTGCCCTCTTCAATTATATTAATTTATTTGTATTAGAATGATATTAGTTTATTTGTATCTTCTTCTATATTAATCAATAAAGTATTAACTCCTTAATTAAAATCATTCTTATTTGTTTTTTTCTCATAAGTTAAGAGTTTTCTTTTACTTAATTCAAAATTAAAAATTAAAAAAACATATATATTAAATATTAAATTAAAAATAATAAATTATAATTAGAAACATGACTTAAATATTTTTTTTGAGTAATTATTAACCTTATTTTTTTAATTTTATATTAACTTAATATTTATTAAATGAAATAATTTAAGTTTATTACTTAATTACAAAACTGTAATTATTGTTAATTAATCTGCATTTAACGTAAGTAGATAATTTTGTTAACCTAGACCAATTCAAATTTATAACAATTACTCTTTATTTACTCATTGATTATAGAAAGTAAATAAATATAAGTAATTGTACTACCTTTTATAATTAATCAATCGAATTTAAAATTATTAAAATTAATCATTAGTTATCTAAGCAAAAAATCTTGATTTCAAACTTTTGCATATATATTTATATACTTAACTATAGGAATCATTTAATTAAGGGTAATTTTGGATGAAGAGAAGTTTTTAAAATTTTGTTACAATTAAATAACCCACTTTTTCTCAATTATTAATAAGAGTAGATTACATAATATTATTTTAATTTTGTTAATTACATGGCGGTTATTAATTTTACACGGGCAATTATTAATTATAATAGTTCAGTTATTACTCTGTTTTACAATTATAATTTTAAACTACTCTAATAAATAAAAAATTTAAAAAAATGAAACATTAAATTGTAAACCGTAATTTATGCGGTAAAATTTAAAATATATTAAACTATATTACCCTTTAACCTTTCTTTAATTAAATATATTATCTCTTATTCTAATTTCTATAATTATTTACTCTTTATTTACTCATTGATTATAGAAAATTAATCATTAGTTATGTTTATGATATACAATTAATTCATTTAGTATTTATTTTTGTATTTATAACTTCCAGGTAATTAAGTCAAATTATTTATCATCGTATTCATATATTTAATTAAATTATCGAGGATTTTTACAATTCAACTGTTTTTCTCCATCAATATAATACAATGTTAAATAAACTTTAAATTATGAATATTTTTTAATCAATATAGTGTTAATAATATAACTGCAGTATTGCAGTAGTCTTTTTACTTTTGGCCGACTCTTCACTTCCTTCTTAAAAATCTTTACCTTTTTCAAAACCAAACTAAGGTTATTCGTTGTTCTTTCTTCTCCTTCTCCATAAATTGAAAAATACTTCTACGAGACATGGATTTCACCTACAGAACCTAGAAATTCCGTTAGGACTTCGACTAAAGGTCGCGAAAGATCAATATCGGTAGCACTTCGATTACAGAACAATATAATAATTTTAAAGAAAATTTGAGAATTCAATTTAGACTTCCATTATAATTAATATAATTTTTTTATTTTATAACACTCTTTGTTTTTTAAAACTCTTCTTCTTCTTATTTTTTTAAATATATTTGTTTACAAATCAATTTTAACTTCCATCAATATAATATAATATTAAAAACAATATAAATTAGGAATATTATTTAATAAATATAATAATAATAAATAATTGAATTATTAACTTTTCAACCGGTTTATTCATACTTAATATTTTTAAATTTCAAAACAAACTTAAGTTAGTCATTCTTCTTTCTTTTGGCTTTCCCGAAATTGAAAAATACTCCAAAAAGAAATGAGTTGCATCTATCCCGATCCTAGAAATTGTAAGTCTTCTCTCTTATTGATTTATAAATTATGTGTAAGCAATCAATTATTATTATGAAATACATCAAATTTATGTTTACACAAACAAATAACGTGACTTAATAATGTGATAAAATATATTTACGCAATTATTATAAAATATATAAAATTTATAATGTGATTTAATATATTTAGCAATTATTAAAAAATACATAAAAGCTTACACAAACCAATATTTTAAATACATTGGAGTTAATAATGTGATAAAATATGTTTATACAATTATTATAAATACATAAAATATATAATGTGATTTAATATATTTACTAATTATTAAAAATATACATAAAAGTTTGCAACTATTATAATATATATAAAATTTATAATATAATTTAATATATTTAACAATTATTAAAAAATACATAAAAGTTTACGCAAACTAAAATTTTAAATACATTTGAGTTAATAATGTAATAAAATATGTTTACGCAATTATTATAAAATACAAAAATTTATATTGTGATTTAATATATTTAAGTAATTATTAAAAAATACAGCAAACAAAATAATTAAATGACAAATCAAAAAATCCTTGGATTAAGTAAACTAATCCTAAAAAAATCATTAATTATAGGTGGATTGTACAATTGATGTGAGAGAATCTGTTTACATGTATTTATATATAAATAATATTATTAATTCATTAAATCAATTCCTTATTTTAAGCAACAAAATAAATTAATATTATCTTCTATTAAATATTACTATATTTTGCCTAGGAAATGAAATAGACCAATTTTATTAATTAGGAAAATTCATTCAAATACAATTTCTTAATTATACGTCATTGAAGTAATAAAAGCAAATACTAATGTAATTTAAAAAATGATATTAATCAATTATACTTAATTACGGAGGGTGTATTTTAGTGTTAATATTGAAATCTTCTATTTTTATTTTTAGTGATTATATACTAATGTATGTTTGTGTATAAATAAAGAAAAAGAACATTTGGATTTTTTGTTTTTAAAAACAAAAGATGATCACCAAGTCTTTCATAGAAGATTTTATTTTTTATGAATTAGTAGTGTATATAATTTACTGGTGAGTATATTATTTTATTACCATATGTTTATTATTGATTTATTAATTACTTTTAATTCAAATATATATAAACATAAAAATGTCTTATAAACTTATTTTTTTTTTGAACCAAAATTTAATTGTTTTTCTTATATTGTCGATTAATAAATGTGTTGTACAACAATTAATAAATGTCAAAGTGAGTCTTTGTCCAACATTAGTATATATTTTTGAAGATTTCAATATTTACAAACAAACAATTGTAAACAATTGTATGTTGCAGTTTGGAGAGTGACTAAAACATTTGTCATTAGCTAAAATTGAAAACTAAGAGGTCGATATTTAAACACAAACAATTGTATGTTGAAGTTTCGAGAGTGACCAAAACATGCATCGGGTGCTGTAACTATATTTTAGCTTGAATATTTTTGTTCATTCCACAATTAATTATTTCTATTAACCAAATTATTTATTGGGTCAAACCATCAATATGTATTAAAAGTTAGTATTTTTTACTCTAAATCACATTTTTATGTTTAAGAGGTTTTAATAAAAAAATTGGTTAGTCCTAATTTTCTAAATTTGGTTATTTTAATATCTTACTGTTGATTAATTATTTGTATTTTATTTTTGTTGGTAAAGTTGTTGTCTCAATAATATTTGGAAAGTGACCAAAACATTTGTCATTAGATACAATTTAAAACTTTTTCGTGCATTGCATGAGTGTAGTTATTATCCACATATTGGAAATTATAGCTCGAATATTTTTGTTCATGCCACGATTAATTATTCCAAGATATGGGCCGATTGCAAAATTTTGCGTTTCTCGAAAAATATGAGGTTGAAAAAATTGACAATTGAAATGATTGTTTTATTCTACAAGTGTTTTTTGATTGAATTCTGATGTTAGAGATGGTACTATTGGCGATGACAACGCGACGGGAGAAACCTATATATATTTATGAAAAGTTTTTGATAACTTAGTTCGATTATTTTATTAAATTGATGTTCAAGCAACATTCTCTTCTTATCATGAATACATTGCTCATGTTCGTTTTTTGCAAGCACGAGAGCAATTTTAGCGCCAACTCTGAAAAAAGTGGATAGAATCAAGGATTATGGTCTCCATGTATGCTACGGGCGAAATAATCTACCAAGTTCTGATTCTATTGCGTTGATCGACCGTGAACTTAGTATGTTTTAACAAATACATTTAGTTGAGTTTCTGAACCTCATCATGTTTCTTGGGTTAAAAAACCATCAATAGATATTAAAGATTAGTATTTTTTTGCCCTAAATTGCATCCTTATATTTAGGAGGTTTTAATAAGTATTTTTGTTAGTCCTAAATTTATAAATAACATATTTTTAATATCTTATTGTTGATTAATTCTTTGTATTTTATTTTTGTTGGTAACGTTGGTGTCCCGATAATATTTTTGCGGAATATCAATCTTTCAAATGGGATGTGCAATTGAACGTGGTAATTATAACAACACTTGATAATTATATTATCGAGACGAATGTATTGGGAGGAAAAAATTCTGACGACAAGATTTATATTGTCGATTAATAAATGTCTATGTCAGTCTTTGTCAAACGATTAATAAATGTCAATGTACGTCTTTATCCAACGATAGTATATTTTTTAAGAGGTCAGGTCGATATTTACACACTAAAAATTGTATGTTTTTGTTTCGAAAGTGACCAAAACATTTGTCATTGGATACAATTTAAAACTTTTTCGTGCATCGCATGGGTGCATTAACTATCCACATACTATAAATTCTAGCTCGAATATTTTTGTTCATGCCACGATTAATTATTCCAAGATATGGAGCGATTGCAAAATTTTGCGTTTTACAAAAAATATGAGGCTGCAAAATATTGACAATTGAAATGATTGCCTTATTCTGCGAGTGTTGTTTGATTGAATTCTGATGTTGGGGATGTTACTCTTGGCGATGACAACGACGGGAGAAGCCTATAGTTCGAGTATTTTATAAAATCAATGTTCAAGCAACATTCTCTTCTTATCATTAATATATTGTCCGTATTCGTTTTTTACAAGCACGAGCGACGAGCAATTTTAGCGACAACTCTGGAAAAAGTGGATGGAATTAACGATTATGGCCTCCATGTATGCTACGGGCGAAATAATCTACTTGAGTTCTGATTCTATTGCGCTGATCGACCGTGGACTTAGTATGTTTTAACAAATACATTCAGTTGAGTTTCTAAACCTCATCAAGTTTCTTGAGTTAAAAAACCATCAATAGATATTAAAGGTTAGTATTTTTTGCCCTAAATTGCATCTTTATGTTTGCGAGGTTTTAATAAGTATTTTGGTTAGTTCTAATTTTATAAATAACATGTTTTTTAATATCTTATTATTGATTAATTCTTTGTATTTTATTTTTGTTGGTAATGTTGGTGTCACGATAATATTTTTGCGGAATATCAATCTTTCAAATGGTATGTGCAATTGAACGCGGTAATTATAACAACACTTGATAATTATGTTATCGAGACGAATGTATTGAGAGGAAAAAATTCTGACGACAAGATTTATATTGTCGATTATTAAATGTCTATGTCAGTCTTTGTCCAACGATTAATAAATGTCAATGTACGTCTTTATCCAACGATAGTATATTTTTTAAGAGGTCGATATTTACACACTGAAAATTGTATGTTGTTGTTTCGAAAGTGACCAAACATTTGTCATTAGATATAATTTAAAACTTTTTCGTGCATCGCATGTGTACAGTAACTATCCACATACTATAAATTCTAGCTCGAATATTTTTGTTCATGTCACGATTAATTATTCCAAGATATGGAGCGATTGCAAAATTTTGCATTTTTCAAAAAACATGAGGCTGCAAAATATTGACAATTGAAATGATTTGCTTATTCTACGAGAGTTTTTTGATTGAATTCTGATGTTGGGGATGTTACACTTGGCGATGACAACGACGGGAGAAGCCTATAGTTTGATTATTTTATAAAATCAATGTTCAAGCAACATTCCCTTCTTATCATTAATATATTGTCCGTATTCGTTTTTTACAAGCACGAGCGACGAGCAATTTTAGCGCCAACTCTGGAAAAAGTTGATGGAATTAACGATTATGGCCTCCATGTATGCTACGGGCGAAATAATCTACCTGAGTTCTGATTCTATTGTGCTGATCGACCGTGGACTTATTACGTTTTAACAAATACATTCAGTTGAATTTCTAAACCTCATCAAGTTTCTTGGGTTAAAAAACTATCAATACATATTAAAGGTTAGTATTTTTTGCCCTAAATCGCATCTTTATGTTTACGAGGTTTTAATAAGTATTTTGGTTACTCTTAATTTTATAAATAATGTGATAAAAATATCTTATTGTTGATTAATTGTTTGTATTTTATTTTTGTTGGTAAGGTTGGTGTCCCGATAATATTTATGCGGAATATCAATCTTTCAAATGGTATGTGCAATTGAACGCGGTAATTATAACAACACTTGGTAATTATGTTATCGAGACGAAAGTATTGAGAGGAAAAAATTCTGACGACAAGATTTATATTGTCGATTATTAAATGTCTATGTCACTCTTTGTCCAACGATTAATAAATGTCAATGTACGTCTTTATCCAACGATAGTATATTTTTTAAGAGGTCGATATTTACACACTGAAAATTGTATGTTGTTGTTTCGAAAGTGACCAAAACATTTGTCATTGGATATAATTTAAAACTTTTTCGTCCATCGCATGTGTACAGTAACTATCCACATACTATAAATTCTAGCTCGAATATTTTTGTTCATGCCACGATTAATTATTCCAATATATGGAGCGATTGCAAAATTTTGCATTTTTCAAAAAACATGAGGCTGCAAAATATTGACAATTGAAATGATTGTCTTATTCTACAAGTATTTTTTTTATTGAATTCTGATGTTGGGGATGATACTCTTGGCGAGGACAACGACGGGAGAAACCTATATAGATATTTATGAAAAGTTTTTTATAACTTATTCCGATTATTTTATAAAATCGATATTCAAGCAACATTCCCTTCTTATCATGATTACATTGTCCATATTCGTTTTTTGTAAACACGAGCAAGAGCAATTTTAGCGCCAACTCTGAATGAAGTGGATGGAATTAACGATTATGGCCTCCATGTATGCTACGGGCGAAATAATCTACATGAGTTCTGATTCTATTGCGTTGATCGACCGTGGACTTATTGTGTTTTAACAAATACCTTCAATAACTCAGAAAGTAAACCGCATCTCTATGTGTAAAAACTTTTAATAAGTATTTTGGTTAGTTATTATTTTATAAATAATTTTTTTTTTAATATCTATTTTGTTGATTAGTTCTTTGTATTTTATTTTTGTTGGTAATGTTGATGTTTACTTTTGTGGAATAACGATTCTTTTAATATTTTGTGCAATTGAACTCGATAATTATAACTAAACTTGGTAATTATGTTATCTAGACGAAAGTATTAAGCGGAAAAAATTCTGGCGACAAGATTTATATTGTCGATGAATAAAGGTCAATGCAATCTTTGTCCAACGATTAATAAATGTTAAGGTCAGTTTTTGTCCAATGATAATATATTTTTTAAGAAACCGATATTCACACACTAAAAATTTTATGTTGCTGTTTTGAGAGTGGACAACAGAGCCGGGTAAAAGCTCTTACTCTGCGAAGAGTAAAGGTGGGAATAACACAGGACGGGACGGGTTGGGATTTGGAGAATTTCGTTCCGTCTAGAAAGTAAATCACATCTCTATGTGTACAAAGTTTTAATAAGTATTTTGGTTAGTTCTAATTTTATAAATAAAACATTTTTTAATATTTTATTGTTGATTACTTTTTTGTATTTTATTTTTGTTGGTGATGTTGGTGTCTCGGTAATACTTTTGAGGAATATCGATGTTTCCAATAGTTAGTATAGTTTTGAAGAGTATATTGTAGTTTCGAGAGTGACCAAAACATTTGTCATTAGGTATAATCTAAAACTCTTTGTGCATCGCACGGGTGCAGTAACTATCCATTAGAAATTCTAGCTCGAATATTTTTTGTTTATGCCACGGTTAATTATTTTAAGATATAGAGTGATTGCAAAATTTTGCATTTTACGAAGAATATTTGGCTGTAAAATATTGAGAATTGAAATGATTACCTTATTCTACGAGTGTTTTTTGATTGAATATCTGTTGTTGGGGGTGGTACTCTTGGCGATGAGAACGACGGGAGAAGCCTATATAGATATTCATGAAATGTTTTTGATAACATAGTCCGATAATTTTATAAAATCAGTGGTTCAAGCAACATTCCCTTCTCATAATGAACACAATATTGTTGATATTTGTTTTTTTGCAAGGACGAGCAACTAGCAATTTTAGTTTAAACTCTGAACAAAGTTGATGAAATTAACGATTATGGCGTCCATGTATGGACGAAAGAATCTACTTGAGTTCTGATTCTATTGCGTTGATCGGACGTGGAATTAGTATGTTTGAAAAAATACATTTAGTTGAGTTTCTAAACCTCATCAAGTGTTTCAGATGTACAAACCATCAATAGATATTAAAGATTGGTATTTTTTTTTGCCCTAAATCGCATTTTTATGTGTACGAGGTTTTAATAAGTATTTTGGTTAGTCCTAATTTTATAAATAACACGTTTTTAATATCTTACTGTTGATTAATTCTTTGTATTTTATTTTTGTAGGTAAGGTTATCAATCCTTCCAATGGTCTTTGCAATTGAACGCGGTAGTTATAACAACACTTGGTACGCAGTTGGTTGTAACAAAACTCAGTAATAATGTCATCGAGGCAAAAGTCTTGGGAGGAAAAAATGCTGGGGAATTGTTCTGTCCCTCGAATTACTTTGACGCCGTCTGATGCAAAGTTTTCGTTTACTTTCGAACGAAGACAAATTTCAGAATATGTTATTGTATGCTATGACGATTAATAAGAGTTAAGCTCAGTCTTTGTCTAAGGTTGGTATTATTTCAAAGAAACCGATATTTACGCATGGACAACTCTAAGTTGCGGTGTCGAGAGTCACGTCGAGAGCCGGGTTGAAACTTTTACTCTGTGAAAAAAGTGGAAAACTTTTACTCTGTGACAAAAGTGGAAAGCTTAGAACAAAAAATGTAGTGTAAAAATGGTAAATACTCTTATCATGCATTATCTGTGTTCACACAACAATTTAAATTTAATTGTTCAGAATTGAAATAACATCCTTTTATGAAATAAAAAAAACATAAAAAATAATACTAACACTAAACAATACAAAAATTGCTAATAGTGTATTACAAAAATAACTAACATCTTATAAACTTCAACACCAAACTGGTGATGAGTATAAACATCATACATTAATTTTTTTAATATATTAAATTGTACATAATAACAATGTTAGCTAAAACTCTTCCGTGCATCGCACGGGTGTTGAGACTAGTTACATAAATTTACTTTACAAGAATCTCATCAAGTAAAGTTAGTTTAGGAATTGAAATTAAGATAATTTCACAAATAATCGTTTAAATAAAGTGTGTTTTATATTTAATCTTTGCACCAAATTTGTCATCTAATCATATGAACAAAATATGCGCTAAACAAATTTACAAGTAATTGTAAAAATCTAAAATCATAATAATATGTTAAAATTAAGGTAACACTTGCAAAGTTTTTCTTACTTAGGGGGATGTATTCAATTAAGAGTCTATAGGATTTTAATAGACTTTTAAAGTCCAAGTGTATTCAATCCGGATTTTTAAAAGTCCATTAAAATCCGGAGGTATTCAATAAAGATTTTAAAAAGTCTTAAAAAATCCGTAGGTATTCAAAAGTCTATGGATTATAATGGATTTTAAAAATTTATGGATTTTGATGGATTCCCTTTACAAAATATAACTAAATTTGACTTTTTGAAATCTCTCATAATTATGAGAGATTTCAATGGACTTCTTTACAATACATAGGAAAAATAAAAATAAAATAATTGTTAGTTAATTACACTAATCACTCTATTAACATTTTTATTTGAGAAAATTTATCTTATTATATTTTCGTTAAAAATAATTATTTATACATGATATTAATAATAAATTATTTTATGATGAAAAAAAAATTATAATAATTAGAATAATTATTTATTTTTTGTTTTTTTTTAAATTGATTTTTTTTATATAAAAGTAGTTCATATAAATTTACAATTTTTTAAAATCTATGAAAATCAATATAAAATCAATAATAAAATCAGTCAATTTCTCCATAAAATCTATAAATTTTCAAAATTAAAAAAAATTATAAAATCATAATCGAATATACTCTCATAATTCATGGAGATTGAAGAGTTTGTATTGCTAATGTATATGGGAAATGAATCATGCATTACAATAATATAAATAAAAATGAAATAATAATGATAAATAATAATATTTATTTATTTTTGAACAAATGTATATTTTGATAAATAATAAAATATATTTATTTTAAAACAATTTGGATTTTTTAAATAATTAAGATTTTTTTATATATAAAAGTTTATAGAAATTCAAGTAATTAAAAAAATTATATTACAATCATGTGAAGTTTATAAAAATCCATCAAAATCAATGGAAAAAAGTTAGTCAAACTCTACGTGGATTTAGAAAATCTATAAAAATCCACGGACTTTTAAAAGTCCAAAAAAATCCATCAAAATCCCAGTTGAATACACCCCCCTTAATCTTGTACTATTGGCTACGGATATTTACACCTCCATGTTTAATTTGTACACCACCAAAACTAATTATATCTGCTCAAACTTCCTATTATACCCTTTACACGGAGTTTACTGCTTGCACCCCTCCTTTGCATCACTGCCTCGCGCTCGGAGAGCGGAAGAGACCGCAGCCGTCGTCCTCCCTCCTCTGCTCCGCCGAATCTGCTGAAACTCGTCGACGTAGGTGTGCTTCCCAAGGCGATCTCAAACATGGAGTGGGAGGCGAGGAAGCCAGCCTCGATCTCGTCGGCGGGGTCGTATCTAGCAAGGGCACAAAATTGATTACGGCGTCGAAGTGTCGGCCAAAAGCGCTGGTTCTTGTTATTAATTTTGCTCCGTCAACGATTGTTGGGCAAGGGGAAGCCGCCCTTGAACCGAGAAGACACCTCTTGAACACTGAAAACACAATTTTGGGACTGTCTGCTCTTTATATTTTTTAATTATTGATAAGTAATTTTATATTTTTTTTCTTAATTTATAAGAATGTTTGCTTGAATTGTTGGGTGAACGTTACTCCAACCCAATACACTTGATCACCAATTTGTGGTGGTGAAATTTCAGACGGGCAACGGGAGAGAGGGGGAGACGAAGGGGTGAGAAAAAAATTATGCTGATAATTTAATTATAATTTGAAGGGTAAAATGGTGAAATAAAATAATTTAGGGGTGTACAAATTAAACATAGAGGTGTAAATATCCGTAGCCTGTACTATTATACGGAATATAGGGACTTGGGCTGGATCAGTTACATACTAGACACATGGGCCTCTACAAGACGGGTCTTTACTAAACTCTATTGGGCCGTATATAATATACAATATCCAATGGGCTTGCCATTTATAAATACCAGATTTCAATCATCCCAACAATCAAACCCTAGAGCTACAGCTGGATCATCCGCTCGTCCATAATCTACGCTCAGTAATCTACGCCCAATGATGAAAAACTTAACACCTTGAAGTGGCATGACGGTCTATTCATTTCTGGCTTTTTCTGCACTGCCTGAGCATCTCTCCGACCCCGCCATCTCCATCTCCGCCACCACCTCCTTCTCCACCTCCACCTCCACCGTCACACTCGCACCGGTAAGTTGGTTGGCTGTTCATGGTGGTGTACAAAAACCCTTTCGATGAATATACCGTCATTGTTTTTCAGCCACATATGATTGTTAAAGCTATGAGATCTGAGGGCTTTTTGTTTGATTAATTAATTGTCTATTTTATTTCAAATTATCTCAATTTATCAGTTAAGTTTTTTGCAATCACTGTAAAAATTGAATCTTTGGATGCCCAATGATGTTTCCACAAGGATATGATGGAAGCCTTTTAGTTTCCATTGATAACCTCCCTGGTCTTCTTCATCTTCATCATCATCATCTTCCTCATATACTGTTTATTATTATTATTATTATTATTATTAGAGCATCTCCAATGGTTCGTACAATTCCTGTGGCTTGATATTAGCCATTCTTGTTGACTGTGTGGGACTGGCTGTCTTGGAAACTAATAGCGATTACATACAATCCAAAGTGTTCTGAGGGCATTCTTGATTATTCATGTTTACTCTGTATTGTTTGTGACAGCAATTGTTTTGTGTTTTTGTTTAGCTATTGATATCAGTGATCCAAGTATGTTTGTTTATTGTTTGATGATTGTTCTAATTCATTATGTGTCTTGAGGAGTTTTTATTTGTGTGAGTGCTAATGCATTTATGCCCATTGATGGAAAAATTAAAACATTGAAGTGTAATGTTGGTTCTTGATTCGTTGCTGGCCTCTGTACATTGTCGGAGCTGCCTGCCTCCTCCATCATCACTGCCACCACCTACACATCTTCCATTGCTGCTTTATGAGCGCATGCACCGGGAAAGTTGGTTAGTTGCTTCTGATGGTTTATGAAATTCCCTTTTGAGGAATCTACATTATTGATAAAGCTATGAGATTTGAGTGTTTGTGTGCAGAAAATCAGTAGGATTTTATTTTAAAGCATTGTGTTGAAGAATTATTAGGAATGATTATTTCAAAAGTTTTAAATAATAAATGAATTAATAGGATTGATGATTTGAAAAGTTTTAAATAATACTAAATGTTAGATTTGCCAGTAATTTTTTTTGTTCAAAATTTTAAAAACCACGTCTCGAGTTCAATATGCTTTGATTATGTTAAAAGTATTCTTCAATCTTAGTTGTAATTTGTAATTGTGACATTACCTTGTACTCCATAGTTTCTTAAATTAAGTTAGGGGTAAGCCGTGGGATGCTGGGAATAGTGTGGATGCCTTGTCATGGTAGTGTGCAGTAGTGTTTTGTTCTGCGGTTCAAGTCTTGTTTACCAAGAGTGGAGTTAGGAGTAAGGGTTGCTGGGTTGTGTTGTTCAGTGGAGTCAATAGTAAAGGTGGTTTGGGTCACCAAGAGTCGAGAGTAATCGTGGGTCTACGAGGAGTAAGCGATGTTTGGGTTTGATAAAAGTTTTGGTTTGCCACCCAATATTGCAGGTTGTCTGCTTGATTATCTTGAACTATTGTACTATTTGCATCAATTACCAAATTGTAATGATTATTTTGAACCAATAATTTGTACTATTTGCATCAATTACCAAATTGTAATGTTACCAGTTTTTTAAGTCCTTTTAAAGAAATTAGTATATTAATTAATTTATTCTAACTATTAAATTTATTTTTTTTAATATCCTTACCATTATTGTTTTTTTAATTAAAAAATACTCTATTTATTTTTTAAATGCAGAATTATGAACTATTTTAAGTAAATTATAATATGATAATAAATTATAATATGATGTTTCAATTAAATTGTATTTAACATGTACTACAAAAAATAGGTTGTATTTTAACATGAATTACAAAAAAAATTGTTTTTTTTTTTTTGTCAAAAAATAATTAAAAAAAGTGCTAGTAAATATTGATTTACTTTATCAAAATCAATTAGGATACATTTTTTATTTTATTTTTTTAAATTCAAAATAATCATCTAATATTTGCTATGGAAAAACTATAAAAGTCAAATACGGTCAGTATATTTTCATAACTACCATTGTATTTGTAGTTCACATCTAATCGTGCAGCACAGTATAAAAATGTAGTAATATGATAAGATACAATTCCAAAAAAAGTCATAGCCAAATCAAATTATAATTTCTTTTCACGTCTAATCATACATTTTAACTCGACAATATCTTTTTTATTACATTAAAAAAATCCCACATTATAGAGAGGAGAATTACTTGAGATCATCTTCAACAAAAAGATTCGTCATGAAAACTCATCACATGTAAAATAAAATAAAAATAGGAATACAAAGACTTACATATATACTACAAATACAAAGACTTGAATACTACAAATTTTTAAAAACACATTGACAACGACACCAAAATTTAATTTGACAAATTTGATCGATTCAGTTTACCTACAAGTTCTAGCTAATTGAACTTAATCAGGGTTTGAAAATGTGGCATATGCATACGAATACGAAGACTTAATTACAAATACGACAATAAATAAATAAATTGAAAACGACATCAAATCCAATTTAACAAATTTGACCGGTTAAGTTCACCTACAAAAGCTTCTAACTAAATCAAACTTAATCCACATTTGAAAAGGTAGTATACGCATAATTCTACAACTTAAAGGTAGTAAAACTCATCACCGAATCTTCAATATGGATAATTCGACTATATCCTACAAGAACGAACAATAATCAACGCGTCAACTCTTCATGATAGTTCATTACACAAAAAATCACACACTATCCGATCATAAATTTTAATTAATGATTTTATTCACCTTTAATCTAATGCGAATTTGACATTTAACCAAGAGCAAAAAGCATATAAAAAACAAGATGAAACGAAAAAAAAACATCTCCATATTACGTAGTAATTGCTAACAAATTACAAATACAATTTTTATTGGATAGATAGTATTTTTTTTAAGATATATATTACTTATATAAAATTTATATTGTTTGAATTAAAAAAATATCATAGCAAACAGTCAAACACAACTTCCCTAGAGGAAAACAAAAGTGAAGCGTGTGTACATTTTTATCTAATTCACTTACTGACCCTTTATCTTTCCGTAATTAAACATTGACCCCCCACAATTACCCAACCTTTTCAAAACGGACCGAATCCTCCGAAGTTCGTTATTAATCCCCCGTGACGAGACGCGTCCCTTTTTCTAAATCGTGGGAATATTCTCTTCCCAACGAACCAAAATACCACGCGCTAACCATAATTCCACGCGCTAAGATTCACCCCCAATATAAAGCCTCCATTAGGGTTTCGACAAAAAACATTCCGATATCTGCTCCTTCATTCTCCCTCACTCACTCCACCTGCAACAATTCAAATCTCATCTCTGCTTCCACAATTTTCATGGCGTGAAATATTTGGTGGCGTATTTTGGGTTCTGGGTTTTGTTCGTAATCGGAATATTTTGTTGGATCGAAAACATTTTTCTCGATAATTTAGACTACAATTTCGTGTTTTTTTTTCCGATCTCCTTTCCAAAGATCCCATTTTTCTTTTGTTCTTCCCCACCCTCACAAAATGCCGGCAACAGATTTCCAAGAATCGTCGTCTTCCTCCTCTCCTTCCGGCCGACGATTCTCCATCCTCAGCCGCCGCCGCGACCAGGTCCACTCCATGGACCCCTCCGCCGCCGCCGGCCACGAAACCGAGCTCGAGGCCTTCCAGCGCCAGGTCGCCGAGCGCTTCCACGCCCTCTCCGCCGCCGATTCCGGCGAAATCCTCTCCATCGGCTGGGTCCGCAAGCTCCTAGACACGTTCCTCTGCTGCCAGGAGCAGTTCCGAATCATCGCCATCAACAACCACTCCCAGCTCAACAAACCCCCCATGGACAAACACTTCTCCGAGTTCTTCGATCGCGGCCTCAAAGCCCTCGACGTCTGCAACGCCATCCGCGACGGGATCGAGCAGATCCGGCAGTGGACGAAATCATTAGAAATCGTCCTGTGCGCTTTAGACAGCAGCACCTCCAACGGGCAGCAGAGGAGCATCGGGGAAGGGCAGTTTCGCCGCGCCAAAAAAGCCCTCGTCGATTTAACCCTAGCAATGCTCGACGAGAAGGAGTCGAACCCTTCCGTAGTCGCCCGAAGGAACAGATCTTTCGGGCGGCACCAAAACACCCAAAAGGAGTCTTTGAAGTCTTTGGTCAATTTCAGGTCACTTTCTTGGTCAGTGTCGAGATCCTGGTCAGCTGCGAAGCAGTTGCAGGCGATCGGGAACAATTTAACCGCCCCACGCCCGAACGAGACTGTCTCGACTCAGGGGCTGAATGTGGCTGTCTTCACGATGAACTACGTGCTACTTTTCGTGATGTGGGCCCTGGTGGCGGCGATCCCCTGCCAGGATCGCGGGCTCCAGACGCACTTTTACGTGGCGAGGCAGTTTGTTTGGGCCGGGCCCATTCTGGCCCTCCATGAGAGGATACTGGAGGAGTCGAGGAGAAGGGACAGGAGAAATGCTTGTGGGCTGTTGAAGGAGATTGGGGACTTTGAGAAGTGTTTGAGGGCGATGAATGAGTTGATGGATTCGGTGAGTTTTCCTTTGACGGAGGAGAAGGAGAGGGAGGTGAGGTCGAGAGTGAAGGAGGTGGGGTGTATTCACGAGGGGGTGAAGGAAGGGTTGGACCCGTTGGAGCGTTTGGTTAGGGAAGTGTTTCGTAGGATCGTGCGGATTAGGACCGACGGTCTCGATTCGATCGGGATTAATTAGTGTTGTTGTGTGTATGATATTGTTATGAAAGTATGTAAAGAGAATAGAGAAGGTGATAGTTTTGATGCTGTCCATGGTGTTTGATTTGTAATACAGTTGAGGCAATATACAGTGGAGTATCTTTTCATTTGGGTGAATTTGCATTTAGAGTAATGTTGGATTTTATTTTTCAAAATTTACAAATTACTGTACAATGGTGGGAATTTAGAAGAGTAAATTAAGTACTATACGGAGTACTAATAATAATAATTTAATCATTATTGTATTTAAATATTATTCTTACATGCAACTTTTGGTCATTCTGAAAGAAAAATATAAGGAAAAACATGATGTGATAGTTAAGGCGTGATTTAGAAGCCTAACCCCACAAAAGAGGGCTTTTGTTTTGTTGACCGGACACAAAGTTATGGTTATGATTTGAAATATGTGGATTAACTAACCTAATCATTTTTTTAATTTTTAAACACAACCTAATTCATGATTCTTTTTCTTGTTTGTCTGCACGTGAATTTGGCTTCTCGGATACGCTCGAAATACTAATATGGTTTTTAATTTATACAGTAATAATTAACACATCACACCCAATTTATTTATTTTTTCTACTGGTTTTCCTTTGGCTTTTTAGGGACGGACAAAGCCCTTTCTTTACAGCTAAAATTATGTAAAAAATGTCTTTGCATTTCAAAATAATAATCTACAATAACTAAATATTTATATTAAAATTATCATTCGACACCAAATATAATATTTATATATAATATTTTAATTTAATTTAAATACTCATACGGAGTACTATTACTTTGTAATCTTAAGTTAAATGCGATTACTCTCTTTTACTCGAGTTACTAACCACGTGACATCAGGTACTTGTGTTTACAGTTTAACAAGTGTAACTATAAGGGTATTTATACAATAATATTACTCTATAAACCGAAAAGAGCTATTCCGTTGGATATCCCTAGGACATACGTCATTAAGAGTGCATTTTTAATTTGGAAGTCTCGTCTATATATCCTTCGCTAGCAAGGATTACCACTACATTGATCGGACTCTTCGCAGTAGGGGAGGTCTTTTCTCCTCGACTACAGGAATCACATTCTCCAATAGCTGCAAAATTGAAAAAACTAAGGTGGTGAATCAACTCATGCAAATCACTATCTCAATTTCACTCTTGCACATAACCAGCCCTTCGATTTTGTACCAATACAGTGCAAGAAAGATATACGTGAACATTTCTTAGGGCCATTTGAAACTCTATCTCCCTCATTTTGACCACATCAAAGAAATGCCGTCAAATGTCAATTTTATACTTAACACGCTCACTATAACATTAACCAAAAAGTTTACACATGAAAGTGAATACCTGCTTAAGCTTCTTCCTCTTCTGCTCTTCCTGTAATTGGACATGTTATAAAATTATAAGTTAAAAAGAAAAATTATAAGCACACCTTCCAATATAATTAGATTTGTTAAGAACGATTAAAAAACATTTTTTAAATATTGAGGTACATCAAGGTCTCAACTATGCATCATTGTAGATTAACACATGTGCATATAAAAAGCATATGTTGTTAGGACACCAGAGAGAACAAAATTAGCATAGTTACGAATTATGATTATAATCATCATTCAAGTTCAGAAATGACACAGGCTCATGAAGATAACACAAAAAGTAATCAGGAAACATTAGTCACTAGAGCATTACAAAACATTCATATTTGAACCTAATCCACAATATGAAATACATAATCAATGCATGATCAGAGCTAATTGAGTTGCTAATGCTGCTTCAATTATTAGAAAAGTAAGACATTGTTGTTTTCTTGTCTACCCATTAATCCAACTGAACATACAGATTTAGATTCAACACAACAACATAGTGAGCCACATAGCCAATGGACCCTGTGAATGACCACTGTATTTTATATTGATCAACAAAGAAAGAAAAAATATGATGTGGGGTTCAAAAGAATGTAAAATAAGCTATTCTCCATTGTTCACTGAAAAGTTAAAAGAACATGTTTCAAAACCGTACAAATCACTATGATGAGTTATAAATAAAAGTTGCAACCAGAAACATAGATGAGTGGAACTCACGAGTTATCTTTAGAATAGTTCTATACTGTTTGAGATTCTAAAGCTATTTATTTTGATTTTAATGGGATGTTCACTGACATGTTATATGTGGATTTGTGATAAGTCTATTTTATCCTATATGTATATAGGATTCGACGATGAAGACATTTTGAAATAATCTGGGGAAGGGTATTGTCGTTTTGGAGATGTTTGTAGGCTGTAGCAAAAGTTGAAGGCAGTGCAAATGAGAGTTAAGAAACAAAATCAAAATAATCCCTAGGTTTTAGTAGGTTTTCAGAATCCACATATTGAACAGTAAAAGCCTGAATCAAGCAATAACAATAGTATGCAAACCGGTTTAGTGTTGGTGTGTTATTTTTAACAATTTTGTTTTACCAAACCACCCGGCAAAAGAGCACAGGAAAAAAGATTCAATAATAAAAAAAAGTATAAATTTATTAGGTTAGAGCATTTTAAAGAAAAAGTATGAAGAAACACATGATACTCAGGAGAAACCTTAATCGCTAACACACACACACACACACACAAGGTCGAAGTGAAGGCCTTGGATGCCCATTGGTGAATATACACCTTGCACCTGTACTAGAATAGGAACTTGCCAGGCACAATACTTAAAAATAAACACACACAAAATACCTACATAAATGCAACATAATGACACGTAACTACATGGCACTATGGCAGTGATGGCATCTGTACAAACTGTGTAAAACTGAATAATGTGTTATGACAGAATGATGTTGAAGAATCATATTTTCAAATTGAAGTCTAAAGTCAAACGCCACAGTTGAGAAATAACCTATCACAAAGCGGTCCCTACTAGCGTTCACCAATAGCCTAAAAAGGTAAAGAAAAACATACCATACAAGCATAACTTGATACATATACAAAGCAAGTTTATTAACAATGTTGGCGCTAGAGATCAGGGATTATGAGCAAGAAGACAGACAAGTTGCGGTTTAGGACTCTTTGCAGCTGATAACAATGAAATCAAAGGTATTGATAACATAATGATAATTAAGTAGTTCTAGAAACCAACAGATGAAATAAAATACTACAATATAGTCAGACTCTCTTGTGGTGAAAGGGGCAATATATTATCAAAACGGGTCAACGTCTAATGGCGTAAGGTCAAACTTATAAGAATTTAACTAACAAATGTAAACAGAGAATTTATAATTGACTGATTCAAGATTTATACAAGCAAAATGAGAGAAATTTACCTTCTCCTTTAATAATTGCCCATTTTCTTCTTCTAGCCTCGCCACCATCGACTCCAATTCCACTTGATATGCCTAATAAAACCACAAGAAAACACATCATCAGAAACAATGCAAACATACACCAAAGCACTCACACTCCAATTCCACTTGATATGCCTAATAAAACCACAAGAAAACACATCATCAGAAACAATGCAAACATACACCAAAGCACTCACACACCAATCCCACCTGCTTACGCTCTCTAGACCTGGCTGCCGACTCCCTGTTCTTAATCATCCTTCTCTGTCTTTGCTGTGCTGCTTTATCCAAAGGCTCCATCAGACTCAAACTCCTCTTCCCTCCCCATTTCCCTTTCCCCATACCCCCAACAACTCCCACTTCAGATTTATCATCACAGTTGTAAACGCCACCACTCGTTCGTTCCTCCTTCACGTCCAAAAGCCCTCCAGACGTCGTGGCCGCCTCCACTGCACCAGTCTTCACCAAAAAATCCTCCAAAGTCATCATCTCCTCCTTAGGCTGCTGCTTTTCGATCTTCTTACCCGCTACAATCTCCCTCCAAACGTCTTCCGCAGTTTTCCGAGCCACCACCCTCCGCGGATCGATTTCTCCATTGTTGATCGGAGTGATTGCACCAGCCGCATCCAAGAGCGCGATCTCCGTATGCAAAAGCGTGCTCGAACTACTCTCCGTCTCGAGACCCGGCCGATGGCCCCGATCCGGACCGGAATCCCTATCCAGGTAATCGTTCCTCGAAAATCCGTCAACCACGGCGGAATCGGAGGCAAAATTGTCTCCAGCGTGGCTGCTGCTGCTATCAAGTTTAAGAAAATCCGTAGAAGCACAAGATGAGAGCTTACGGTTGAGATCGGAGGAAGAAGCCATCAGCTTAGACGACGCCATTAGAGTATATGCTGGTGGAGCTTAATCACTCATACCTACCTCCCGTACAGCGTCTCCTCTGTGTGGCCTACCTACCTTACCTAGGGTTCTGGAGTGGTTTTTGCTGATTATATGCAGACTCTGGATATTCCGTTTTTCCCTTTTTCATTTTTTTGGGTTTTGCAGCCGATTGAAGGAGACGGAGGTTACGTGTCGCGCGTGGGAAGAATCAAACAATAAAAAATGTTTTTTGTTTCAATAAAAAGTAAAAAAATTGAGTCAGTTTATTTAGATCCCGTAAAATAAACACACCTACTGTATTTTGTAAGAAAATTAAAAAATACTCCTATTCCTATATGACCTAGTTGGAGTTTTTTAATAATTAAATATTTTAGTTTTTATTAATTATAGTTTATAGATATTTTTTTGAGGGTAAATTTGTTAAAAAGGAAGTTTTTTTTATGTTTTTTTAGAATTAAATAACATAATTTATTCTAATTATAAGTTAGGTAGTAAATACCATAATCATCCTTATTTATATAAATTATATATATTACTTGGCATTAACTCAATTATATTACTTTAAATAATTAAAATAAATATTAGTTTTAATTATAATTTTAATCATAATCTTTATTTTGAAAATGTTAATTGTAATCTTAATTTTAACTTTCAAAATAAATATTAATTTTATAAATTTTAATTTAAATGGTCAAAACTAGTTTATAATTGTTAATATAAATTAGTTTAATAATTATAATTGTCAAGTTTTTATAAGTATTATAGTCTTTTTATAATTAAAAATTACTCTTAACTATAATTAAAAATATCTTAACACCCTATTCTTTAACAAAAATAATTAAAAATATAAAATATTTTTTTTCAAAGAAAAAAACATGAAAAGTTGTTGATAATATTTAAAACCAATAAACCTTTTTTACATTTAATTCCTTCTTTTTAAATAATAATTGATATGATTAGTGTTAAGGGTATTAAGTAAATAATATTAATATAAACGTATTATTAATTAATTTTTATTATGTTTATTAAATAAATAAAAAATTATTTGAAAAGTGTGTTTTATGGGATACAAATTCTAAAAATACATCATTTTTCCAATAACTATTCATAATAATTAATTAAATAAACAATATTTTATTTTCAAAATTTTATTTGAATGTATTTAAAATAAATACTATTATATATTGACACTCAATTGTAGTGAGTCACTCAATTTGTTAAATTTCTCTTGTTTCAAAGAAAAGAACAAGTTTGATTATAACTGTATACAATGTATTTTTTCCGGTGTAAATTTGAATTTCCGATCAAATTGAAATAAACTGACTACACTTTTTGTGATTTAAAAAATTAAATTGAAATCGACTTCTTTTAGTAAACTAAATCGGCCAAACAGATCTTAGGATGCCTAATCAGCAAAATTCGTCTTAAAAAAATTTATGAATATTTTTTTAACCAAAATTTGAATTTTCTGATCAAAATTGATTAAATCTTTACTATTACTTGAAACTTTTTATGTACCAACCAAAATTTTCTATCTAAAACCTACTACAGAGCTAGTGTAAATGAATTTTAGGTAACAGTGACTATTTGATCTCAAAATCTCAATCTCGTTTTGTTCTTTTCTTAAATGGGACGAGACGAACTACATGACTAATGTAGATGAATTTTAGGTAAGGGTGACTATTTGATCCCAAAATCTCAATCTCGTCTTGTTTCGTTCTTAAATAGGACGAAACGAGAAGAGACTAGATTAAAATATAACAAATGCTAATCTCGCACACCGTCACAATTCCGTATTAAAATAACAAGATGAAAGAGATATATTAAAATCTCTTAACAAACCCTCCAATTATATATTTATATATATTAAAAAAATATTTTTTAAATTATTTATAATATATTAATATTTTTAATTTTATATAATATGTAAAAAATAAAAAATTTAATACTATAATTTAAACCAAACCAAACAAATATACTTTTATAATAAATAATTAAATTAAAGATATTAAGAGCATGTTTGGCTGAGCTTATAAGTTCCTTAAAACAACTTATAAGCTATAAAAATAATCTGTTTAACAGCTTATAAGCTGTTTAAAAAAAGTAAGGGAGGAGGTACTTTTTTTTCAACAGCTTATAAGCTCTTGTAACTTAAACCCTAAAAGACCAAAATACCCCTAAAATTATTACATTTTATATATATACAAAAATTCCAAATTTATTATTTAATTAATATAAATATTTTTAATTATTTTTTTCATATATAACAATTTATTTTTGATAATTTTATTTATATAAGATCTTAAATTGCCAAACAAATTAACATCTTATAAGTTTATATATCTATTTTATCCAAACGGGTTAACAACTTATTTATTAAATAAGACATAACAGCTTATCAGCTCTTAAAACAACTTATAAAACGTAACATCTTATAAGTTTTTTTTAATAAGCTCGCCCAAACGGGCTCTAAAATGATTCTAAAAATATATACTCGTAATTTTTACACACGATTAAAATTGCGTGTAAAAATGTTTCTAAAAATATTTTCTAAAAATGTTTCTAAAAATATTTTTCTAATTTTTACACACAATATTACTTTTTTTTTACTTTAAATATCAAAATACTTTATTTATTTTTACCAAACTAATATAAATAATATTTTTTTAATCTACTTACTCAAAAGTATAAAAAATAATTTTACTAATACTTTTTAAAAAGTAACCTAAAAATATAAATATATTTTAAAATTAAAATTGCGAAGTAATTCAAGAAAAAGTATTTTTTTAATTTTTTTTAATTGTGACATAACACATTCGTTTAAAAAATAAATTTTTAGTGTAAAAATATAATTTTATTCATACTTTTTAAAAAGTAACTTAAAAATATAAATATATTTTAAAATTAAAATTGCAAAGTAATTAAGAAAAAGTAATTTTTTGTTAATTAAAAGGTAATATTAGGGTATGGGGCAGATTGGATTTTAATATTATTTCCAACACCCATTGTTTTTTACCTCATTTGTAGGGGTTATATATTTTTTAATTGTTTGTTTATTAGGGTATTTGTATTTTTTAAATACTAAGTAGGGGCATTTTTTAAAATGTATAAAATCATAAATATCCCTACAATAATATTACGGTAATATATATTAATTTATTTTAATATTCACTAATATTAAACACGCTACTAATATATATTTATATATTTGCGCTAAATATATTTGGTAAAATATATTTGCGCAAACATGACATTACATTAATATACCAAATATATTTGCGCAAACATGAGATTACATTAATATCAAAATATATTACACCAAACAAAATATATTTGCATTATATATTTATAATTATATATAAATATAATTATATATTTTGGATGAGCGAAGAGATGCGTGTTTTATGAGATGCGTATGTGGAACATTCTTTGTGTAATGTTTTTACATATTTTTTGCATCTATAATAGATTTTAGTTTAGTTTGTAAATAGGGGCGGAGGCATTTTAAGGCCAAAGCATAAGAGTATACAAGTTCTGAAGCCCCGTCCATAAAAATGTAAGTTAAGTAGGCAAATTTGAATGAAAAGACTTAAGTGCCCTCAAAAGTTATCTTTTCTCACAAAAAACAAATCGAATATTACAAAATAACAAAAAGAATATCAGAAAAATAAAGTTGCCCCACAAAATTAATTTTCGACGTTTGAAATTCACACGCACGACGAGCGCCGCCACGGTGAAACACCAGCCCCGACCGTTATCGTATCAACTATTCAACTCCGTCTCCGACGATCATCATTATGGCAAGCAGTGACAACATGGACAACCCAGACAATCGCGCTGAACCTCCGGTAAGTCCATAACCCTAGCTTTCGAACTTTCGATTATTCGAGCTTTGGTGTTTGTAAATCATTCGATTGTAATTTGATATTGGTATATCCTTTCAAGATAGGGTTTTTGTTTCCGACATTTTAAAATGGTTAATGGTTTATTGATCTCTGCAATTTTTTCGCATGCGTTTGTGTGTCAGTTCTAGTAGACGACGGTTCAACCGTGAGTTTTATCACCGTGTATTATCACGGTAGAGTTTAAGACGGTGATATATCTCACGGGTGACATACACCGTGTCTACTTACGGTCTTGTCGATTTACGACTATGATTCATCTAACGGTGTACATTTACCGTGTGTACTTACGGTCTTGTACGAGCACGATCCACGACAGTGTTTTATTTCACGGTGTATGTGTACTTACGGTCTTGTACGATCACGGTCCACGACAGTGTTTTATTTCACGGTGTATGTGTACATACGGTCTTGTACGAGGTCGGTCCACGAGGACCACGACAGTGTTTTATTTCACGGTGTATGTGTACATACGGTCTTGTACGAGCACGATCCACGACAGTGTTTTATTTCACGGTGTATGTGTACTTACGGTCTTGTACGAGCACGATCCACGACAGCGTTTTATTTCACGGTGTACAAACACCGTGTATAAAGTAAACCGTGGAAAAA
This sequence comes from Euphrasia confusa, assembly GCA_954870475.1. Classification (NCBI taxonomy): domain Eukaryota; kingdom Viridiplantae; phylum Streptophyta; class Magnoliopsida; order Lamiales; family Orobanchaceae; genus Euphrasia; species Euphrasia confusa. Next base: position 19,495,738 of record OX940951.1, read on the forward strand.
CATATTCACCATATGTTCAAGGTCGTGTGTAATGTTCACCGTGGAAGAACACAGCTTTGTATGTTCACGGTGAATTTACACCTTGATATTCTATGGTTTTTTTCTTACGGTGTAATTTCACCGTGTCGTTATATTTCTCATTTTTTATCCTTTAATACTTATTTCATATTTCAGTCTGGATTTGAATGGAAGAGACCAACCAATCTGCAGTCGGTCACTTTAAGTCTCAATTTGTATACTCGCTACGAAGTTCCGAAACTGATCACGGACACAATAAAAGATATCGGGGGTGATGCTGTCGCAGTTCGCGATTTTTTTGCGCTGCCTTACATGAAAAGTGTTCTGGGAATAAGATTTACTGCCAAATCAAGCACTAATTTTTTGCACCACCTCGTATGTCGAGAGTTGTCAGGTCCGTCAATACCGGAGAAGGAGCATTGGTTCTACGTCGGTGGTAAGACTGCGAAACTCACACCCGCCGCTTATGCCATTGTAACGGGACTGAATTTCGGCATCTACGATGAATTTGACATCCATGCCACACCCCAGTCTGCTCCAGGTAGCTTAAATAAGCGGCTATTCGGTGGGTCGCGTGTAAGAAGCAATGATCTACGCAAGTTATTTGCGGCCAAACAACTCTTCGATGGGGAACAACCTGCCTCGTTGGAGGATTACATTAAAGTCGCCAATCTCATCGTCTACTATTCCTTCTTTCTTTGTCGATCCGCTGAATTGTATGTCGAGGACTGGGCATGGGCATTAGTGGATGAGCCGGAAAAGTGGCAGTGTTTTCCATGGGGCGCTTATTCCTACCAGGCTCTGAGCTACTACCTCGAAACAACAGCGATGGACCCTGAATTAGCAGAAAAAACTTCGTACCACCTCTATGGCCCCAGTTGGGCTTTTATAATTTGGATGTTCGAGTCCGTTCCGAATATCGGTCAGTTATGTGGTCAACGTGATCCGAATATGAAAGTGCCACGTTGTTTGATGTGGAGTACATCTACAACAAAGACTGATTGCGATGATCTTTTCTTCCAAGGAGAGGTACGTAACCATCTACTCCTACTTATATTTTGCTAGTAATAGTATTTGTTTCACGCGGTGGAATATTAATACTCTGTGTTGATAAGTTTCAGATTGAAGTTGTTCATGAAACCTTGATTCCTACTGATGAAGAGAAAAATGAGCCGTGTTACCTTTCTGTACATGACAGACCATTTCATGTTGAGTACAATCGCCCAGTACGCAATGGTGGTAATCCAATCATAGCCAAACAAAATCCGGAGAAGAAAATTACACAAACCAAAAAGCCTTGTTCGAAAAAGCGTGCTGCAACCACGGATATTGAAATGCCCGTTTCTAGATCACGCAGACGACGTGCTTCTGAGCAGAGTACTCCTGGTCCAAGTGGGCATGTGTGTTGTAGGCCTGTGTGCTGTCGGCGTACACTTTGTTGCCCACATGAAGATGCTTCTGATGAAGACAGACGACTGACTGGGCTTTTGAGGGCCAAATTGAGAGCCGATCATGAACGGATTTTGTCTGATGAAGGATTGATTGCAGATTTTGCTGGATATATCTTTGAGCGGATTAAAGGCATCACTCCACAACAACTTCATGAGAGAGCGTCTCTGCATGAGTCGCCGGGAGATCTGCGCCGACCTGTATCGCCGATCACATCAGACAATAATACAGCGAGTGAGGCTACCGGAGAAGCCGACGTCCAAAATCAGACAGTTGCTGCCGGAGAAGTCGAAAACAACCACGTTCAACCGGAGCAAGATCCTGTTTCTGATTACGTGGAAGTCGTCCAACCCACTAGACCAAACATTGTCGCTGATGAAGCCAACGACCAAACATTCACAGTCCCTGTTTCTGATACCGTCGAAGTCGACCAACCCATTGATCCCAACGACTTAGTGATGTCTATTGTTGGACAACTTTCAGCAGATGAAGCCAGTGTCCTAGAACCGACACTCCCTGCCGGAGAAGTCGAAGAAAACATTGAGCTATCGCCAACAGTTGATACCGGGATGGTAGCTGATGTGGCCAGTGTCGTAGCCTCGACAACCGCTGTGGCTGATCACTTGGCGGCGGTTGATCTCGACAGTTCATCAAACGCAGCTGATCCCACCGATCAGCTCACAGTGAATCCCACAGATGCGTGCGAAAATGTTGGTAGGCCAATTGTTTCTCCCCGTAGGCTGAGAACTCGTAAGCCTGAAGCGGCGAAAAATGCTCCCCAAACTCACGGTAAGACACCACTTTCTCCCAGTGAAGGACTTGAAGCCGTTGTAAAAGCATATCGGTCGTTTCTGAGACAATCCAAACGGACCAAATCTTCTGTCGATTGTGTACATTTCCGTGGCACGCAAATTACCGTGAAACGGAAAACGTTTCTTGACATTGAAAACGTGAACTGGGACTTCGACGGGGAGGTAACCATTGTAAATTTAAAGGTGTATAGTAGTATAATTCAGAAATAAAGTTTATATACTTACCAACTAGTCTTTTTATATCAGGTGATGACTACCTTCTGCAGTTACATGGAGTTAAAAATGGAAAAGGAAAAGTGGCCTCAGGAATCCTTCATAATTTTACCCCCAAACTATTTTGTAAGTTTTCACAAACTCCGTGGTATGAACTCAATAAAATCTAGCTCACTTATGAGTTATGACCTTATATATTTTCGTTGCACGTCTTCAGATGACCTTCAAACATGCTTACAACTCATTGAACAATCCAAATGGGGAACTCCCAGGCAGTTTAAGAGACGATTTCGAATGGTTCAGATATTCCCACGTAAGTACTACAATCATATACCCTAAATCACAAACTCTGAACACTAATTAAGCACTCATGATATCGTTTACTTATTTTATGTGAAGGCCGTCATGGTTTGTCATCTTCCGGGACATTGGGTCGTAGTTCGAATTTGTTTTGATGATTGGACTGTCGAGCTGTATGACTCGTTAGCTCATAACTATGAGCCTGGTGTGAACCCTCGCGCCCCTGAGTTCGAGTGTTTGTTGAAGGTCTTACCTCGAATGTTGGAGGAAACAGGTTACTGGGAAAGAAAAAGATTACCTGTGAAAACAAAAGACTTCAAGCTCAAGGTCATGCCAGCCGAAGACCAATTTGCCCAAGATGACAACCACTCTTGCGGTCCTTTCTGCACAATGTATTTGGAACGATTGCTCACCGACCCATCATTGTATCGTAATGCGGACGACATCGATATCAAAGCTGTCAGAAAAAACATAGCACTGAAGATATTTTGGATGTCCTGCAAAGACATTGAACTCCCTTTTTGATTAAGGGATGGATAACAGTTGGTTTCGTTTTGGTTTGCAAGAGAGTAAACTTTTCATATACTGTATGCCGTTGTATGTATAACCGTGTGTTTATCACCGTGTGGTTGATCAGCGCCGTGTGCAAAACTATCAATGACTGTATCTAAAAAAAAACTGTTGATCACCGTGTGCACTTACGGTCTTGTATCAGCACGGTATACCAATGCCCCGTGGCACGGTTTTACAATATACCGTGATATACCAACGGCGACGGTTATTGTATTTGAATTTTAAGACGTCTTCACTCTCATACGGTGATCTCACGAGACGTCACCGTGATACAACACCGTGTGGTTATCAAATCCATTCTAAAAATATTTGAAATTAAATATTAGTGGTGTCAGTTATCGGGACAGCTTTTGCAGGCGGGTATTCATCTTTTATTCTTTTATTTAAAATTAAAATTAAAACATCGGAAAATAAATGAGAGGGGGAAGCCGTTTTACGCACGGCTCAGTAAAACGTATATTGTGCACGGTCATTTAGTTTCACGGTTGTATACGCACGGTGATACATGGTCATCAATACATCTTCACCGTGGCTTGTTCAACCCGAAAAAAACGATTGACAATCGTTTGTATACACTTTTAAGGCGTCGTTAGCATCTACGGGTTCATATTTCAGGCATTGAGACGTACGGTATTTGAAATTAAAGACGTACGATGTGATCTGTATTAATGCATGTCTCAAATTCAAGAGATGTTTAGTTAAAACTTAAAATTGGTAACAATCTGGAGTAGTCTCAAGTGTGATCATATTGCACATGGTATGTCAAATTTAATCGTTTGATGGACTATTGTGGATTTTTTAGGTTAAATATAATCATTTCCATAGGAAATTAACATTGCTTAGGCATTTAGCCAAAAAGATTATTGCGATTGTGCAAGAATCACACGAAAACGTGAGTGTTCATGCTCATACGGTGACCTCACGAGACGTCACCGTGATACAACACCGTGTGGTTATCAAATCAATTTTAAACATTTTTGAAATTGAACGAGTTCTTTTTTTAGATGGCGTATTTTCGTATTGGAGCGGGATAACCGATGCACGCGAAATATTAGTGGTGTCAGTTATCAGGACAGCTTTTGCAGGCGGGTATAGTCATCCTTTATTCTTTTATTTAAAATTCGAGTTAAAACACCGGAAAATAAATGAGAGGATGGAAGCCGTTTCGCACGGTCATTTAGTTTCACGGTTGTATCTGCACGGCGTTACGTTGGTCATCAATACATCTACACCGTGGCTTGTTCAACCCGCAAAAAAACGATGGTCAATCGTTTGTATACACTTTTAAGGCGTCGTTACCATCAACGGGGTCATGTTTCAGGCTAGGAGACGTATGGTATTTGAAATTGAAGACGTACGATGCGATTTGCAGTAGTGCATGTCTCAAATTCAAGAGATGTGTAGTTCATTGGTAACAATTTACTCTCAAGTGTGATCATATTGCACATGGTATGTCAAATTTAATCGTTTGATGGATTATTGTGGAATTTTTTAGGTTCAATATAATCAATTCCATAGGAAAGTAACTTTGCTTAAGCATTTTGCCAAAAAAATTATCGCGATTGTGCAAGAATCACGTGAAAACGTCATTGTTCATACTTACACGGTAATGTCGTGAGACCTCACCGTGAGTCAGTACCGTGCGACGGTCAAATCAATGTATGTATGTAAACAGATACTTACGTGGCAGGGTTTTGTCAGTGAACAGACTAGCTTTTGAAGCCGCATGTTTATTCAACCTTTTTATTCATCTTTTAATATTTAATAAATTAAATTACCGGGATTCCCAAAAACCAAAAAAAAAAAAAAAAAAAAGAGAGGACGGTTGCCTTTTGCCACGGTTCAATCACACGACCTTTGGCGCACGGTAATATCTTCAAACGCTAAAGTCACACGGTTACTCGTGCACGGTGGGAGAAGGTCGAAATATATTAACAAAGAAAAACAAGCACTAGTACAGTATAATAACGTAGACTACGTAGTGTAGCAAAAATAAAAACATAGTACTATTCATAAACAAAACGCAGAAAGAAACATTCTTTGCATTCATGGTTCATCATCCTCGCCATCTGCGTCATCGCCTTCATCAGTCGTTTCGTCCTTATCGTCTGCTTCATCGTCCATATCGTCCTCATCGTCCGAGAGCTCCACCACTTCCACCACCTTCTCAAACAGGATCTCTTCTACAACCTTAGATATGTTCGGCAGAAGGGGGTCTCCAGGGGCATTAGGATCGGAAAAGTTCCGAATCTCGAGACCATCTTTATTGTATACATTGACAAAGAAAGGACCCAATTTCTTGGCGTAGTGAAAAACCAAAAAATAACCGAATTTAAGATGATGAGCCGTGCAGAAATCGGCCCAGCCACGATGAAAGCACACGTAACCGTTGACCCAAGAGATTTCCACGGACCACGGGGCACGAGCGATTACAAATGAGGCGAGTGTCTCACAATCTCCAAGCAAAGTAGCCCTGCCTGCCAGATACTCATGTTCATGAGCAAAATCAGAAGGTAAACGACAAACTTCGCGGAAATCAACGGTGTTCAGAACTTTGAAGAATCTACAAATCGGGATTGGGGTGGCCATTGAATATGAAATTTGATTTTATAAAAATTAGGGTTTTCAGCGTGTTACGGTGCTTATGTATACACGCCAAAAGTGGGTAGTTGAGGGGTTAATAAACTAATAAAGGTTTCACAATACACCGTGAGATACCAACGGCAACGGTGGGTAAGGGTTTTTATCAAGGGTTATCAGTGTCACATAGACCGTCACAGTAACCGTTACACGGTGAGGAAATCCACTGTAATAAACCCACGGCGCAATGTGTTTAATGGGGGTGGTTGGGAATTGAGTGATTTCGTGAAACGATTTAAATCCGGCGATGATGTGAGAACAGATACTCATCAATTCCCTGAATTGAATGGTCATATCATATCATATCTGGACCATCAATGAGCGTACAGTAGTTGGAAGTTGGGTTGGGTCGTGGGAGGAGGATCAGAACAGACACACATCATAAATTCTTTGAATTTCACGGTCATATCTAATTAATGGATATCGTGGTGGATGGGGGGTTAAGTTTTCTATGTCATATATGAACATACCACGGCTTACGCACCGTGGGATACCAACGATGACGGAGGATTAGGTTTTTTTTAATGTCACCTATAACATGTACGTACACGGCGTTAGACTGCACCGTGCTAACATCACGACGACCCATTCAGAGTTGTAGTCACGTTACCAAAGTCACAGTGACCGCGACACGGTGATTTAATCCACCGTGAAATACCCACGGAGGCACAGTTCTAGGTTTTTATTTACATAATAAATTAATTAATTGCAATGTGTTTAATGGGCGTAGTTTAGAGGTCAGTCGTTTCGTGAGTCGATTGAAAGTAGGCGGGGGGATCACTTTATTAGGTCAGAAAATTGAGCCTATAAATACGAACGAAAAAACCTTTTATTTTTTCTATACCCAATTTTTTCTCATGTTTTCTGCGTTTTTTTTTTCTTATGGAGCGGTTTTTACCAAACATCTTTCAAATTCATAGCTGCAGTCCGGTAACGAGATACTCGAGTTTCCAAAAGAAAACCTTCTTTTTCCTAGATCATCAATGACGAGGTACTCGAGTTTCCAAAACATCTCGAGTATCTTTGTTAGAAACAGGCTATGATTCAGGAAAAAGAAACAGAAGGTTTTGAATTTCATCTCATCACTCATCTCACTATCGAGGATCCAGAGATTATATTCTGAGACGGGTGTGATGTCTTTTTTTTTCTTTGTTCATCCATGTATGGTTCTGGGTTTAGGGGTTTGATCCATCAATTGTAATTCTCAATAGGGTTTTGATCCATCAATTGTAATAAGACTACTTTTGTTAAGTATAAATTGTTTAATAATTTTTCATTTTGGTTTCCCATTATTAATATTGTAATGAACAAACTTCGACTGTATTTTCATTTATTTCGCGGTGTATTCTAAAACGTGGAACTCACGTCGACACTGTTCTGTGTTTTATATCTCATATATGAGCCTTCCACGGTGTTATAATCCACCGTGCTCAAACCACAGCGACACATTATGTTAAGGGTTTTACACCTAATACCGTAGCACGGTGTCACAATCCAACGAGGAAACCCCGCGGCGACGCTGTTCTATTGGTTTAATTTCTCATTTATGAGCCTTCCACGATGTTACTATCCACCGTGTTCCAACCACGACGATACATTAGGTTTTAGGGTTTTCTACATACCTAATACCGTTGCACGGTGTTACAATCCACCGAGGGAACCCACGGCGACGCTGTTCTATTGGTTTTTTATTTCTCATTTATGAGCCTTCCACGGTGTTACAATCCACCGTGTTCCAACCACGGCTATACATTAGGTTTTAGGGTTTTCTACCTACCTAATACCGTTGCACGGTGTTACAATCCACCGAGGGAATCCACGGCGACACAGTTCTAGGGTTTTATTTATTTTCTTAATTAATTAATCGCAATGTGTTTAATGGGCGTGGTTGGGAGTTGAGTCGTTTAGTGCAACGATTGAAATCCGGCGGTGGGATGACTCAGAACAGAGACGCATCGATTCCCTGAATTGAGTGGTCATATCATATTAATGGATTTGGAGCGTTGGATGGGGTGATTTTATAATAATTTTATTAATACGAGTAATTAATAAGCATCGTGGACAGTTGAATCGTTTCGTGGAACGATTGAAACCCTGGTTGTTGGATGACATAAAATTAGATCAGAATATAAGCCTATAAATACGAACGAAAGAAATCTATTTCTCTATACCCATTAATACTCCATTTTTCTGTTTTGTTCTTGTTATTCATGGAGCAGTTATCACCACTCTTTTTCGAATTTCACAGTTGCATTACTTTATCGAGATACTCGAGTTTCCAAAAGAAAACCATCTTCTTATCTTTCATGACCGACCTCCATCTTCTTGACTCTCGTCAGACTGCAACTTGATGGGGATAGATCGGGATCTCTTCCGATCCGGTTATGTCTTCCGAGCTTCCCATTATTCATGTACAGGGTCAAGCGGCTTTTCAAGATGTATCTACTTTTCAATAGATAGTGTTCAGGGTTTTGATCCATCAATTTTTCACAATAGGTTTTAGGGTTTTGAACCATCAATCAATTGTTTACTGTACTTTTTCCTTAAATGTATCATTAAAAGATTTTAATATCACCGTCATTTATTAATCTTGCTAAAACATTCACTCGGTTACTCATTAATATAGAAACCCTAAATCTATCAGTATACGTATTAATTATTAAGAGACGGCCGTAGTTGCCAGACGCGTTGGCGCTCCGCCTGGATTTCATTAATTAAAATTAAAATTAAAATTACAATTTACTATTTATTTTACCGTGTACTATTACCGTGTTGAATACGGGTGTGTGTAACCGTGCATCGGTATAAGATTATATGATATAGCATCTTGAATAATTGCACGATGTATATTAATTCACGGTGTAATATTATTTCACGGTGTAATTATTAGATCACCGTGAAATACCCAAGACGACACTGTTTTATGTAATTGCAATATCTTTTTCATACGACGGTGTTACAATCCACCGTGATCTAACCACGACGACACATTAGGTTTTAGGGTTTTCTATCGAATACAGTTGCACGGTGTAACAATCAACCGTGGTAACCGCACGGCGACACAGGTCTAGGGTTTTGTTTATTTTCTTAATTAATTAATCGCAACGTGTTTAATGGGTGTGGTTGGGAGTTGATGAGTCGTTTCGTGCAACGATTGAAATTCGGCGGTGGGATGACTCAGAACAGAGATGCATCAATTCCCTGAATTGAATGGTCATATCAAATTAATGGATAGCGTGTTTAATGGGGCGATTTTCTATAAATTTTAATTTTATTAATACTAGTAATTAATAAGAGTGTAGATGGCATTTGAATCGTTTCGCGGAACGATTGAAATCCTGGTGGTTGGATGACTTAAATTAGATCAGAATATTAAGCCTATAAATACGAACGAAAGAACTCTATTTTTCTATACCCATTAATAATCCATTTTTCTGTTTTGTTCTGGTTTTTTCATGGAGCAGTACTTATCACCTCACTTTTTCGATTTTCATAGTTTCATTACTGTATCGAGATACTCGAGTTTCCAAAAATAAAAGCAATATTCCCCTGAATTATCTTCCACCGGAGATGATTCGGGGTTTCGGGTGGAATGATACGGGAGCACATGAGTTCCTTATCTCCGTCGAAATCACCATTTTCGGGGTTTCGGGTGGAATGATACGCGAACACATGAGTTCCTTATCTCCGTCGAAATCACCAGTTAGGTCTTCCATCGCCGTTTCACTTCTGGTTGAGGCTCAAAAATCAGTTCTGCTGACCAAATGTCGAAAGAGGAGATTCTCTGTGTGCTTTGTTATTCTTTTTGTTTGCTCATCTTTTGTTGTATTACGCTGACCGATGGTGTTTAGGGTTTAGAGTTTTGATCCATCAATTGTTCTCAAGTTTTAGGGTTTAGAGTTTTGATTCATCAATTGTTCTAAATTATAAGATTTAAATTTATTTTAAATTTGTCCAATTTCATATTCTCAATCAAAATTATCACAGTCGCTTTTAATTATCGTATACGATGCCACGGCGCCCATTTATCGTCGCTAGTCACACGGCGTATGACTGTCGTGGATGGTCTCACGACGTATGATTATCGTTGATGGTCTAACGGAGTTGACTTATCGTGTATGCATCACGCTGTCCATTTATCGTGATTTGTCTCACGACGTGCGACTATCGTGGATGAGCTCACGGTGTGCAATTATCTTATATGTTTTCACGGTGTCGATTTATTGTGGATAGTCACACTGTCTCTATTTATCGTGGATGTCCTCACGGTGTCCATTTATCGTGGATGTTCTCACGGTGTCCATTTATCGTAGATGGTCAATGGTCTCTCTTTATCGTGGATGAACTCACGGTGTTCGATTATCGTGGATGTCCTCACGGTGTCCATTTATCGTGGATGGTCTCACGATGTCCATTTATCGTGGATGGTCTCACGGTGTCTTTTCATCGTGGATGAACTCACGGTGTCTTTTCATCGTGGATGAACTCACGGCGTACGATAATCGTGAATGAAGTCACGGTGTCTTATTATCGTGCATAGTCTAACGGCGTACTTTAACCGTGGATGGTCTGAAATTGTATTGGAGTTTTATTATTAATTTTTAAAACAGAAATTCTATTTAAATTACATATTCAATTTATATTCATTTCTTAAACAGCGAGGGCAGTGTAGACTTTTCCAAGCCAATTGCCTAATAAACTTCTACTTTTATGGACAGGGCCTCAGAACTTATTTATTTTATGAGGTGGTCCTGAATCCGGTATTCCCACTTGTAAATATCTATAATAGATTTATGATTCACATTTCTAGTTTAGTTTGTAAATATCTATAATAGATTTATGATTTACATATGTGATTTTATGAATTCTTTGATATCTATGATAGATTTCAATTTTTTTTTCATATCTATGATAGATATATCAATATTATTATACGAATTATCTATGACAAATTTTTGAATTCAAGTGATTTAGTTTGTAAATATCTATAATAGATTTATGATTTACATATGTGATTTTATGAATTCTTTGATATCTATGATAGATTTCAATTTTTTTTTCATATCTATGATAGATATATCAATATTATTATACGAATTATCTATGACAAATTTTTGAATTCAAGTGATTTTATATCTATGATAGAAGTGTTGATTTTATATCAATGAGCTGAAGATGAAAGATTTTGGAATGTCTTTGACGAAACTTGATGTGTGTAGTCAATGAGGAACTATTGAACATAGGATAGTTTAGATTTTTGCGTAATTTTATATATCAATTAATTTTGATTTTATATCAATGAGCCGAAAGATTTTTGAATGTATTTGACGAAACTTCAATATATGTGTAGTCGAATGAGGAACTATTGAATATAGGATTATATTTTAGATTTTTTGCGTAATTTTATATATCAATTAATTTCTTAATTTTTTTAATGAAAAAGGATAAAATGGGCAGAGTGCCCTGTATAATACTAAGAAAAAAAATTGGGTACTATAAATAATAATCATCTTAGAAGTGCCCTCGTTCGTGATTACCCCTAATTAAAATAATTTTTTTACTTGTAAAAAAATAATTTTATTCATACTTTTTAAAAAATAACTTAAAAAATATAAATATATTTTAGGGCAACCCCAATGGTTGTGAAATGGCAAGGGCCATTGCCATTTTTTGGCAAAAAGCCAAAAAAATCAACCCCAATGGTTGAAATGGCTCTTGCCAAAAAATGGCCATTGCCAAATTTTCATGTATATATGAGCAAATATACATGGAAAAATGGCCCTTGTCATTTATGCCATGTCATCACAACCATTCACTTCAACCACTCAAAATTCAACAAGCTTTTTTTAATTATAAAATTGATATGATCACATACCAAAAAGCAACATTATATTATTTAATTTAATAAAATGGTCATTGCTATATTTAAACCATTGGGGTAAATTTTATCAAATGACAATTGACCCTTGCCATTTTTTGGCAAAATAGAAAATGACCTTTGCCATTTTAACAAAATCATTGGGGTTGCTCTTAAAATTGAAATTGCAAAGTAATTCAAAAAAATGTAGTAATTTTTTTTTGTTAATTGTGACTTTTTTGTTAATTGTGACGTAACAGATTCGTTTAGAAAAAGTAAGACTACTTGAGACAAAAAAGGAGAACATTACCGAATATATTTGGTACTTTAAAGTCCAAATATGCATTGTAAAAATAATTACTAAAGCGAGACTTATTTACTTTATGATCGGATGCTCAAAACTATTTTTCGAAACAGCCAAACCAATCGACACTAACATAAAACCAGTATCGAAATCAATCGATTCGCAGGGAGAGGAGCTTCTTCTCCGAAAACCCCTAAGGTTTTTCCGGTTTTTTCCCCTCTTATTCGGAAAGTTTGAAACAGCGTTCTTAGTTCGAAATATTCCATTTTCCATCTCCTAATTTCATTGCGAATTTCAGTAGTATATTTTTTTCATCTTCATCACTGACGTGAATTCTATTTTATGGAAATAAACAGTTAACTGTTTTTTTTTTTAGTTTTTTTTAAGTATTCCTGGAGTTGATTCTGGCCACGAAGGGATCGTGCGGTAGGTGTTTGTGTTTGTGACTTGCCGTTTTCTGGATCGTGTGTACGTGTGTGTGAATGATTTTGTAAAATGAATGTGATTTTCTATGCAGAGGAATAATACACAAAGTCACACAGATGAAATGGATAGTGATGGGAATGATGAGTTGCCAAAAGCTTTAGAAACTAGGGCAGAAGGTACTGACCAAATTCACACTCTCGATGGGCCCCGTGTAAACGAACAATCCAATTCGTACTCCACGCCTCCAAGGAACAATCATAGGCCGGTTTTATTGCAGTCGTCGTCTGTTGTCGAGGTTTCCAAGACGGAATTTAGTCATTCGCCTCAGGTGCGAAGAGGTCAGCCTTTAGAAAATTTTATTTTATTTTTCCCATTTTAAAGGTTGAATTAAATTGCTCTTTCTCCTTTGAGGACTTGACATGTTGTTTTCAGGGTTGGATCATTGTATCACGACACCTGTGCATAGGAACCTCTTTCTCGAGAGCCAAGAAATTGAGTTTTCGAGGTCTATGACCGAGAAAAGAGGTAGCCCAATACCAGCTAGGAAGTTGGATAGACTTTCAGAAAGTGAGAAGGTCAGATCGTATTGTACAGTATAAATTTGTTTTCCTGATTTGTGCTTATGTTTTAAGGTAAGCTTTATAGAACTTCTCATATATGCATCTGTAGTTTCAAGGCATATCGTAGAAGTGCATTAGGATCAATGCAGAAGAGAAAGTAAGGATCGTAATGTATAATTTATTCTTCAAAATAAGAGAATGATTTTGGCTCCGTTTGAATTTAGGATTTGGATTGAAATCATTTACATTTTTTGTTTGGTTGTCAAATCCATTACAAATTTTATCATTATCACTAAATTTAGTTAATAACGCGTTACTGTGTGTGCGCTTATGTTTTTGGAATGTTTGAATTCTTGTGGGAATTTCCTACTATTTTTACCTTACAAACAAGAACTCGAGTTTCGAATGATACTGAACACTTTTCTTTTTATCAGAAAGAATTAATTGTCAATTTAGTGAAGATCCAAAAGGACGGGACAGTGGAGGTTGACCTTACTAATGATTCTCCAGGAGCTTCAGAGCTATTGGAGTTTCATCACATTGAGGACATTCCTTCTATGCTCGACTACAACACAACCACCAATCACAACAAGTCAATTCCAAAACTAAAAATTGCACTGCTTGTAGTTGGGACAAGAGGAGACGTGCAGCCTTTCCTAGCTATAGCCAGGAGGCTTCAGGTACATTTTTTATCGAGTTTTCATATTTGGTTGTTGAAAGTCGATAAAAAAGAATTATCTTATTGTAGAAAAGACTGGGAGAATTTGAGATTATTACGTGGTCTGATTATATAGATAGATGAGAACTCTGTTACTTCAACTCACCTTGCTCAAAAAATCGGGAAATAGCCCACAGATAAATTACAATTATACCCCCTGAGCTTTCAAGTTAGTTGTGATGAATCTTATCATTGTATTTTGAGGTGAACTCTGGAAATTCAAATATGTTCTTCCCAAAGCTTACTTCAAGTTTAGGTGTAATGTATCCTGCATGTGAAACATTTTTTTATATAATTTAAACTGCAATTTCTATGCTTCCTCAGGAATATGGTCACCGTGTAAGATTGGCAACTCATTCCAACTTCCGTGGATTTGTAAAGTCAGCTGGTGTAGATTTTTACCCTCTCGGCGGTGATCCTCGTGTCTTGGCTGGATGTAAGAGGTTCTCAACATGCGCATAAATTCTCGATTTTTTTAAATACTATTTTTCATTGCGAATATTTTTCAATTGATACATCAAGTCTTATCCAAATATTTTTAAATTGAGATTTCGAGTAATGTTTAGCCAAAAATCTTATTTTTGATTCAATAACTGATGATCCTGGGCATTTCTATTTTTATTGAATTTACTTTTAAACGATTGTAGATATGGCCAGAAATAAAGGTCTTATTCCGTCGGCACCTGGAGAGATTTCTATTCAACGTAAACAAATAAAGGCCATTATTGAATCCCTCCTTCCTGCATGCACAGAACCCGATCCAACCACTGGTGAACCTTTCCGGGCTCAAGCAATTATTGCAAATCCTCCTGCTTATGGTGAAAATACATCCCCGGTTGTTTTAACATCTTCACCAAGATTAAATATTGTACTAAAATTCCTCAAGTTACATTTTATTAAGAACCTACAACAAGTAGATAATCTTTTTTTTTTTTTTTTTGTGAACTTTTATTTAGTACCATTGAGAAACTCGTATCGATTTTATAATCTTCACTAACATGTTATGCTATTCTATCTTACCAGGACATGCACATGTAGCTGAAGCTCTAGGTGTTCCCCTTCACATCTTTTTTACAATGCCTTGGACGTAAGCTTATAATTTGTTCTATTTGTGTTTCTCTGGTCTGTAATGTTTTATCTTTCTTTGAGTTTCTTGTGTGGCAAATTGTTTTATAAACAAATTAGTGAGAATTACAAAAACTACGCCACAGAAGAGAGCAAAATATAAAAACACACCCTTGAGTTTTGGTTCCGCCTTACACTCAAGTTTTTTTTTTACCAACCATAAGTTCGAGCTGATGTCAGGAAGTGTTTTATAATCACAAATAGCCCTACTTTTTGTCTAACTGTTTTTGTAATATTCAGAAAAATCGAGGGATGTAAAAGTAGATTGCAAGAAGGAATGTTTGGCTTATTCGTAATATTTAAAGTAGTTTAGGCCTTAGGGACTTAAATTACAAACTATGTGATGCCGTTAGCAATTTTCGTTAATGATGCTAATGGAAGGTGCAATTTATAAGGCTGATGCAACATTGTTCTTGATTTTTTTTGTTTTTCCGTTTTCTTGAAATTTAGCCTAACCTCGAGGGTAGTTTATGTAATTATCCCAATGATTTGAGATCATATGTGCCCAGAACAAGCAATAACACATGTTTGTGAATTTTCCTTATTTCCAGAGCTCTCAAGAGTATGAGAGATTTATTAATTAATTATTTTTTATGGCGTAACTCTCTCTCTTAAATGCAAATGAATAAAAATTATAATTAGTAATTACTTACTTATGTGCTAAATAGACAGGCCTACATATGCATTTCCTCACCCGTTAGCGCGAGTACCTCAAAGTGCAGGATACTGGGTATGATTCTTATAACTCTGAGATGCTCTTGACTCTAAAATTTAGATAATTCATTGGGAATCCTTAATTAATTAAGCTTCGACATATATTCTTACTATGTCCAGCTTTCATACATTCTTGTGGATTTGCTGATTTGGTGGGGCATTAGAAGACATATTAATGACTTCCGGAAGAACAAGTTAAACCTTGCCCCCATTGCATACTTCACCACGTACCACGGATCGATATCTCATCTCCCAACGGGCTATATGTGGAGCCCACATCTAGTGCCCAAGCCAAACGGCAAGTGCATTTTAGTTTCCAAACGGTGCCTTTTTTTCACCCTTCATATCAGGTCTAAGATATACTACTTATTTGCAGACTGGGGCCCACTGGTTGATGTCGTTGGTTACTCTTTTCTTAATCTGGGATCTAAGTACCAACCCTGCGATGAATTTGTTCAATGGATACAAAAGGGACCTCAGCCGATTTATATTGGGTTTGGAAGCATGGTATGGTGATAGTAAATACCTTTTTCTTGTCTAGTTCAAATTGAAATATACTACTTTCTTGGATTTTTAAAGTATTGTTTTCCCTTATATGTCTATATTATTCTCATGCTGTTAAAGTTGAAAGTATATTACTATATGCATTGGCGTTGTCCTCTTGGCGTTGTCCTCCTTAGGATGATGACGATTATTTTTCTATTTTTTAATTAATATTTTCGTAAATGAGTTTTAGATCTATGTTTATTGACAATATCTATTGATTTGCTGATAATCCTCTGGAGGATTCATACAAAACTACAAATATCATTCTGGAAGCCTTAAATAATACAGGGCAAAGAGGAATAATCGACCGAGGGTGGGGAGATCTCGGATCGCGTAAGTTCTTTCACCATTTTATTACATTAGCATATGATATTATTAGAAAACTAACATCTGTTTTTTTTTTGTTTTTTTTTTCATTTTTCGTTTTTCTTTTGCAGATTCGAATATTCCAGACAGTGTTTTCCTTCTTGTAGATTGTCCTCACGACTGGCTGTTTCCCAAGTGTTCGGCTGTGGTGAGTTTGAAGCTGACTTTGAGTTGATTTCTTTTTCTTGACTAATTGATGATTGCATATATTTTTCTGACTACCTCGTCTACAAAATTATGAAAGGTTCACCACGGTGGAGCTGGAACCACGTCAATGGGACTAATATCCGGGGTAAATATTCCTCTTAGCATTCTTAAAACTTAGTTGAAATTGTTAATCCACAGCAATGGATATGGGGTTTTAAATTTTAATCGCTAAATCCGCAAATGAAATGCAGTGCCCGACGACAGTTGTGCCTTTCTTTGGAGATCAGTTTTTCTGGGGAGAGATAATATATCAGAAGGGACTCGGGCCAGCTCCGATCCCCATATCGCAGCTTAGTGTTGAATCCCTTTCGGGGGCTATAAGATTCATGCTCCAGCCAGAGGTAACTTTTGTCGGCAACAGTTTTATTTACTGAGAGTTGTTTGTGAAAAAACATTTGCTTTTCTTTTGAAATTGCGTTGCAGGTAAAATCTCGAGCGATGGAATTAGCTGTATGCATAGCAAACGAAGATGGTGTCGGATCTGCGGTCGATGCGTTTCACCGGAACTTGCCGCCGGGAGTTCCATTGCCAACTCCGGCATGTCTGGAGAAAGAGGATGGTCCAGGTCCTCTACAATGGCTTTTCACTCAGATTGGGAGAGTTTGCAGCTTACCTTGTGGACGTCATTCTTAGCTTTCTTATTAGTTACTGTAGTTAGTTAGATCAGCTGCCCATCATATTATTCTATTTTACTACTGTAAATAATTTATTTATTTAATTAATCGGCATTAATATATACTGTACTATAGTATGTATATACAGTATATTACTGAATCAGAATCAACTTTATTTATTTAATTAATCGCCATTAATATATACTATATACAGTATATTACTGAATCAGAATCAACTCATCAAACAGACAAACAGATATGAGGCTTATAGCCATTGTTCATTATTTTGGCATACTACAACAGACCCCAATGAAGAGCTAACTGCAATATTGTATAAGGGGATAATGTATAAAAGGGTAAATTCACTAAATTGTATTTTTAAATTAGTTTTTTAAAATTATTTTGACTCTATAGATCTAATAAATTATTAATTTGAACTTTGGAGTACAGTTTTGCTAATAAAAAATTAATAAATCAAATTTGCATTTTCAAAAAAATACAAAAGTACCCCAGAATTACAAAAATAAATTGAAAATCATTTCAAAGCTAAAGTGAAATACAAATACTCCTTAGTAAATTATTTGGAAGTATTTTATCTCCAAAATTCTCTCCGTTCAGTTTTGGCACCCGTCTTCTCGTTCTCACACCTCTGAAAAATCTGCAGAAAATGGCGATTTCCGTAACGGCGGCAGCTTCTATCGCTGTTAAATCGTCGTCGTTTTTGCCATCAACAAGTTCAACCCTCGCTCACTTTCCCTCTCTTCATTTCCCCGCAGAGCTCCGGATTTCCACCCTTCGAAGCTACAGCCTCAAGTCCAAGCTCCGTCCTCGAGCAATTACGGTGGTAATTATCCATTTATTGTTAAAAAGTTTTTGCTGAAATTTTGTTTTATTAATTCGGAAAGTTTTGCTCTGCATTTTCGGGATTATGGAATAATTTATTCATGTTTTTGTTTGAGTTTAATCTGATAAATTTTGTATTTTATTTGTGTTTGCTGCATTTGTTTTTCGATATTCTAGTTTGCTTTGTGGAAGAATGAAACGTTCAAGCAAATTATCCAAAATGGACTTTTAATTTGGTTTTCCTTATCATTGTAATCGGATTTTCGAAAAATAAAAAGAATCAAAATACAATAAAGGAATTGATGGAAACCTCTCCATCAATTGCAGGACAAATAGCTTGGGGACGATATAAGGTTGTGGTTACTGTTGATTTGGTTAGGGCATGATTGATCGTAACGACTTTCTAAAATTTCCGATTTCTTGGAATTACTTGTACACAAACAACTCTATCTACATTTTTGTAATTTGCTTGATTTCATTAACACTATACCTTTACCCATATACTGTCCAAAGTTTTTTTTCCTAAATCTTAATACTTTGGATTTTCTACTCTCAGGTTGCATCAACGAAGCAGTCATTTTCTTCGTTTGATGAGTTGTTGGAAAAGACTGATAAACCGGTGTTGGTTGACTTCTATGCGACTTGGTAATGACTTGTGTGTTTTACAGGTCTCTCGGTTTTTATCCAGAGTATTGTCTTGATTCCCTATTGGAAGTATTTGCATTTCAGTGACTTTATTTATTTTGGTTTAAACATTTTGAAAACCTCCCGAGCACCCTTGCAGTTTTATACTAGTTTTGTAAAGCTCCTTACTTATTATACACTCAGGTTTCATAGTTCAATGAAAATAGCTTTTTGTTTTTTTTTAAATATTTTTCTAGGTGTGGCCCTTGCCAATTCATGGTTCCCATCCTGGAGACTGTCAGTGGTACTATGATTGACAAGATCCAGGTGGTGAAAATCGACATGGAGAAATATCCCGCTATTGCCAACAAGTACAAAATTGAAGCATTACCAACTTTCATTTTGTTTAAGGATGGGGAACCATTTGATCGCTTTGTAAGTATGGAGTATTAGTTTGTTAGCAACGTGAGACCACACTCGAGATTTAATTTATGTGCCTCTTTTGCCAGTTCTTGATGTTTTTCTTATTGTTACACTTCGTAGTATTAAATAATAATTATACGTCAATTTTCAGGAGGGTGCAATGGGTGCAGAACAGCTGATCCAACGCATTGAGGCTTCGCTACAAGCTAAGAAGTAGCCACGGTTAACGGTGAGTCTCATGTACCTACACTATACACAATTAAAGAAAATAGAGAACGCATTGATGTATTAATGTACTTACCCCTTGTATCTTCTTGTTGGGCAGGATTTGATGTGGTTTACCAATTTCAGAAGGCGTGACAAAGGACGACAGCCATCGGTGGATTAATTTGAGACCTCTAATGTCGTAAGACTGCTTATTCTTCTATTCCATATTTGATGTCTAATAACAAGGCATGTTCAAAATCATTAAATTGTAGGTATTTGTTATCAGATATATGTTTAACAAAATGAATCTCATTGTTGGCAAAATTATTCAGGTTGAATATTACATTATGTCAATAAATTCCTGATAGCTACATCTAGGGATGGTCTTATATCTATAAAATTGAAAAAGTCCTTTTATTTTTTATTTTATTTATATCTGTTGCAATTTTAATAGATTCTTAGAAGGCAATTACTTAGCAACAAGATTAGAAGCCTAAGACAACAATTTTTAGTATCAGAGAGACTATTAGTTGACTACATGGACTTCTCAAAGTACATATAGTTCTGCACTAAAAAACATTCGTCTAGAATCAATAATTCCCAGGAGCCATCCGCCTTCTGCACAATACCTTTGTTCTTCTCACACCACCAATAAACGGGAGCACAGTGTTTATTCATCCTTTTTCCTATCCATATATGTTTGTCAGCCAGCGTTGTATCTCTAATTCTCTATCAGCTTCCAGTTTCCACTTCTCCCCTCAATTCCATGCAAATAAGTCTCCAAGCTATGCCAACTCCTGAAGTTCCCTATATTTAAGTAGCTTGAATTTGCAGTGTCAATGACTAACTCTTCACCAACGTCCGTGTACCCTATGCCCCTCGAGGGACAATTTGGAATGACATCCCGGACATTGGTTACTCGAAGAATGTTAATATTCTGTAGATTTTCGAAAAGCACACGAAAGTTTTCGTCCCCGACTCGTGGACTTGCGAACAAGAAGGCTGTTACGGGAAAAGCCTTGTGAGGCATGTCTCGGGGCTTGTTGTGTCCATTAACAACTATATCAACTGCATTCAGTGTAGATATTGCTGCCCCCAAGCTGTGACCTGTAATAGATATGCTGATTTCTTCGTTCTTGTACTGTTCCACTAATCTTCCCACCTCTTCAAGAACCTAAATGCCAGTAGAAGTCTTTATAGTTGTAAAACTGATACTCTCTTAGGCGTTTTTTAACTGGTTAATGTACTTTACCTGGTGCCTAGCGGACGTCTTATTGAAAGGCGATCTCGGGTCATCCAAGGTGTAAATCGAGTGCCATCCAGAATGAACCCTAGGATACTCATTCCCCCCAAAGATATCTGGTGCAGGGACTAACAGAAATCTCAAATCATCACCCCATTCGAGATGCTGAACTGTCCCTCTCCATCCAATCAATATATCCCTTCGGCCCAACGCCTTTTTCCCCTCGTCTGTGGCCAAAGCCACAAACCCCATCCAGTTCGACTCCTTGTTCCACGCCTCCCTAGACCACGACCCAATGATGAACGTGTTGGGTACTTCGATCGATGACGTGGCGTAGAAATACTTTGTAACTTTGTACTTGAAAGGGTTCCCCTTTTCGATCCCGACGTTTGAGAAGAATTCGTTTTCCGTGTACTTGCAGCCTCCTGCGTGTTTGAACTCCTGCTTGTAGTTGAAAGCGTTGTAAGTTGCTCTGGCCATTGATCCGTAGTGGAGTAAGTATTGACGGAGGTCAGGGTCCAATGGTTTCAACATGCCTTCCCAATGGTTTTGGCCGCTCAGAAGGTTCCATCTTTGGGGTAAGCCGTTTTTCTTATCGTGTTCAGGCTTTTGACTCTCCTCGTCGTAGTTGTTTTTCTTGTCCGGGCAACTGCCTATCTGTATCAATCTCCTCTTGAGGAAACACATCAAGTTGCCTTCACCAATGAAGGAGAATATTTTCAAATTTGGGTATTTTTGTTAAATCTTGTTTTGAAATAATAATAATAATAATAATAATAATAATAATAATAATAATAATAATAAGCAGAAACTCCGTACAGTGATACTATACTCCATACAGTAATATAGTAGAAACTCCGTACAATGATATAGTTGAGAACAGTGATATAGCGAGAAAAAATATAACTATAGAAAATTATTCTTATGCAATATAACTTGGGGGAATCATGGACCGGGGCATCTCTAAGAGTAGAATTATAATCAGTACCTATATTTTTTCCTAATTTTGATATGGGGCATTGTTCCATTATTAACCTTTTCAAGTATATTAGTAATTAATATAACTACATATCTAATATCATCCGCTGAGATTTTAAACAACTACGCTAGACACCTAGTATTATAACATATCTAAACATGAAATACATATCTAAACATGAAATATTAACAAGTCCATATTTGCATATTTGTTAGAATTAGGTATGTTAAATATCTAAACATGAAATACATATCTAAACATGAAATATTAACAGGTCCATATAAACATGAAATATTAACAGGTTCATATTTGCATATATGTTAGAATTAAGTGTGTTAAATTTCTAGATTTTTTATTTCACATTTTGCATTTTAATCAATTTGGGAAAATTTTAGTTGAATTTGGATTTAGACTATTTAAAAAGGTTGCTCATATCTATTTATATGACATATCTATATCTATGATAGATATGTATACATCTATGATAGATATCTATACATATGACATATTTATGACATATCTATAATAGATATTAGTGTATGTGGTAAATCTATAATAGATATCTATTCATATATATATATATATAAATAATGTTGCGCAAATATATTTTACGCGCAAATATATTTATATAAAATATTTTTATGCAAATATATTTATATATATAATTTACTGATTCTTGCGCAAATATATTTATATTCTTACGCAAATATATTTATATATGTATATAGTAAATAAATTAATATGTTAAGGCGTAGGGATATTTACGACCTTATACATTTTAAAAAATGCCCCTACTTAGTATTTAAAAAATACAAATTCCCTAATAAATAAAAAAGTTAAAAATATACGACCCCTAAAAATGAGGTGAAAAAAATATAGGTGTTCGAAATAATATTAAAAAGCAATCTGCCCCATAGCTTAATATTAAAGTTATTCTTATAAAGAGTTTTACAAAGTAAAAATATATTTTTTATAAAAAATAATATATATATATAAAAATAATATACATACAATATTATTTATCTTTAAATTCACAAAATCAATTTAATAGTTTTAATTAATAAAATTTGACTATATACGTGTAAAAATTGTGTTTAACATACTGAATAAAATATTAATGAATCGACTATAAACTTTTATTATATTCGATAAATATTTGAAGTCATTTTATTGATTTTAATAAATAAAAATATTATTAATAAATATTTTTATTATATATTAATTATTTATTTCTATATAGAGGTATAAATAACAACAATAACAACAACAACAAAAGTAATAATAAATAAATAAATAAAAATTGAACGTATATATACCCATTTTGCGTTTCGTCTGTAATGTTTTATTATCAGACAACGAAAATGTAGAACCTTTCCTGCATTATCAAACGAACCAAAAATGTGCTATAAGAACTTTTGAATTATAGTTTGATAAACCTTAATAACGAAATAATGACGAATCTGTTGATCCAACAATAATTTAAGGTATCTGAATTTTTAATGCAAGAATCATCTTATTTTTTTCACTCACTGCGCGTTAAACATATAAAATGAATTTGAATAACGACATTAAACTGTAAATTCTATTAATTAAAAATTCTCTTAATGAAAATTACACAAATGTGTTGTAGCACTGCTTAAATGTTTCATCATAGTAAGGCTGAAAGAAGTATCTATTAAAAGCAAGAAATTGATTGAAGGTACGTAGAACTTTTTTGTTCAACTTAACCTCGCCACAAGAACAAAAAATGTACAGCAGATAATAGGAAATCGACTTTAGTTCATTTTGTAGATTTTTTTTATAGGACAAACCGTGTTTTAGGATCGATTTTCAGGTGTTTGCGTACGTGAGTTGTAGTGTTTTATTTTTAACTTATTCTTCCCAAGAAGAATTTGATATTTTTTTAAAGTAAAAATAAAAATAAAAATCAAACTCCTGAAATAATATGATGAGAATTGTTTTGGTATAAAAATCAAACTCCTGAAATAATATGATTAGAATTGTACGTGAGTACTATTATTACAAATCATGCAATAAATTATAGCATATATAGTATCATTTCAAACATTGAAAAACCCCAAAAAAGGAAAAAAAATATATAGAAGTACCTCAATTGAAATTGAAAGAGAGAAATATATATCTGAGCAGCTTCTGAAATGCTTTGGTACAAATAAAAAAATATTATATGTAGTGTGTATATATATAATTATTGCAATAACTCAAAAGGGCAATCTCAGTTTAATGTCAATTTCCAGTTTTACATCATTGGATATTGCAAAATATGTTGAGTGCACTCTTAAATCAGATAGTACATCTGTTATTTTGAAAAACATACTACGTGGTGATGCTAAAGGCAGCTCCATTAATTAAATAAACGCTCAAAGCAATACAAATGGTATACAAAATAGGTGTTTTTTTATAGATTGACTATAAATTAATGTTCTAAAAATCACTTGACGCGTTGATCGAGAACTAGACGAAAGTAGGGCAAAAGCAATACTCTCTTCATCTCGTATCAATTGTCACACTTCCTTTGTAATTTACAAAGGAAGTGTGACTATTGATACGGGACAAAGTTAGCAGAATTTATGAAGAAGGATCAAGTTGGAAGGAATATGTAGGCGACTAGACTTTAACAAAGTCTAGAGTCGGTCAGTTCACTAAAGTTGCAACTACCATTGGGCTAGCTAGTACAAAATCCAGGTTGGGTTGAGCTCATATTCATTGGGCTGACCATTCTGCTTTGTTTGAAATTTATGTATAAATCAAATATGTAAATCGGGTTGTTCAGTTCAGGTCCTCCCGGCAGAAGTAGGTTCGATCCGTGTTAGGCATGTGGAATTCTTTTGATATATAAGAAAACCAATTCTACAATCTTTGAGTAACATTCACATTATCTGTAAATGATCAAGAATACATTGCTTTGAAGGTAGCAAGCCGATGTATATATGAAGAAAGTAGTAGGCCATAAGATACTCACGAAAGGGCGAGAATGATGTATCCCTCTATATATATATGCATGTTAGGAATACTCAAATCATAATAATACTCTTTTCATTTCAGAAAAGTTTTTTATTTTTATTTTGTAATTATAAAAATGGTAGTGTCATTTCTCGGGGAGATTAGGAGAGTAGTATTTTGTTTTATGCATTCTTTCTTTTGAATCTAATGGATTTAAAAAGAAATACGGAGTCTTTCACTCTTTTGTCTTGTTCATTTTGAAAACAGAAAAAGGGTTAGGGCCAAGTGACGTTAAATGGGCTAGGCCTTAGGACTCCATCCATCAAAGTTTAAGTTAAGGGCTCAGGCCCAATTAGATATGATGGCTAATTCATTAGATTCAATGGACTTATTTTCATCAGTATATTTTCCATTTTTAAGTCGTCATAAAATAATACTCCATCAGTATCATTCTCTATACATTTTTTTGAAAAATGTTATATTATACTTTTATTGGTGTCTCAAATCAATAATCACACTTATTTTTATTTACACACGCATTTTTCTTAAAAACCTAATTCTTAAGATAGAGAGTATTAATAATCACACTACATTTTTTCTGAGTTGTATAATAGATGGTTACACCCATTTAAGGAAATAATTATTCTTTTTTTTTATTTAAAAAGAGATATACTGTACTTTTACTTTTTCACCTATTTTTTTTTAAAATTACTTTTAACTACTTACTTTATTAATTTAATTTTTTTTATTTTAATCTTTTATTCAAAAAGTCAATAATATTACATTTTTTTATTTTTTAATTCGGTTACCGGTGACCATTGTCACGGGACGAAAGTAGTACGCACTCTTAATATAAATAAGTTTTTTTTTCAATTTAAATATATTTTCATCTCTGCCTATCAATTTTATTAATAATTATTTTATTTTTTAATTTAAAAATAAATTTGTACTCTTAAAATTGACAGAATATTCCATTTAAATCCTTTTGAAGTTTGCCGACAATTTTTAGATTTTTTGTTCAAACTGTCTTCATCAAAAGTCTTAGATTTTTTGTTCAAACTGTGTTCATCAAAAGTCGATCAAAAGTCTTAGATTTTTTGTTCAAACTGTCTTCATCAAAAGTCGACTGTATAATAAATTCATTTTACATTATTTTTTAATATTATTAAAGTTTTGACAACTACCTACTTTATAATTTTTTTTTATATAAATAAAATGTGTTCGGTTGTAACTTGTAACTGATCCAAATCTTGAAATATCATCTTCCAAAATCGATTGACACCCACATTTTCGTTAGTTGATCAATGAATAAAAGTAGAGGGATTGGTTGGGCAATAAATAACTAGAAAAATTAATGAAATCAAACTTCAAAGTAA
Source organism: Euphrasia confusa (assembly GCA_954870475.1). NCBI lineage: Eukaryota > Viridiplantae > Streptophyta > Magnoliopsida > Lamiales > Orobanchaceae > Euphrasia > Euphrasia confusa. The sequence goes on from OX940951.1 coordinate 19,521,836, forward strand.
GGCAGGGGAAGGATCTTAAAATTGTATCAACTCGTGTTCAATTCAATTGTATGGAGAAAAATCAGAAAATTACCAATTTAGGACCTGTTCTTTTGGACTTAGAGTCTGTTTGGCTAAGCTTATAAGCTCCTAAAATTTGTTTGGTAAACATTTAAAAAAAGATCTTAATTTTTTTAAAAATAAGCTGTTTAACAGCTTATAAGCTGTTTAAAAAAAAGTAAGGGGGGAGGTACTTTTTTTTAAACAGCTTATAAGCTCTTGTAGCTTAAATAATAAAAGACCAAAATACCCTTAAAATTATTACCTTTTATATATATACAAAAATTCCAAATTTATTATTTAGTTAATATAATTATTTTTAAATATTTTTTTTCATATATAACAATTTATTTTTGATAATTTTATTTATATAAGATCTTAAATTGCCAAACAAATTATCATCTTATAAGTTTATATATCTATTTCATCCAAATGGTTTAACAACTTATTTATTAAATAAGACGTAACAGCTTATTAGCTCTTAAAACAACTTATAAGACGTAACATCTTATAAGCTAGTTTAAATAAGCTCGCCCAAACGGGCTCTTAATTTCAGTCCAGTTCAGTTGAGTTCAGATCGCTTCAAAATAAATTAAAATAAAATAAATAAAAAATAATTTCGATCTATAATTTTAAATATACAATCTAATTAGTGTCATAATATTATTAATATTTTTTAAAAAATATTTAAAATTTTATATAAATTATTATTATTTTTATAAAAAATCAATTCAGTTCAGATGCTTAAGTTCAATTCAGTTCAGATCGCTTAAGTTCAGTTCAGTTCAGCCAGTTTCAGTCCAAAAGAACAGGTAGTCTCATAAAGATGAACCATTTTCTTTTTGGTACCACAAAAAGTCGTTTTTTCAATTTCATCCGCTAAAGCCACAAATCGAGTCGATTACATTCAATTTTCGCTTGAAAATTCAAAAGTGGCCGGAATTTATGCACGTGATATGCACGTGACGAGCGATTTGGGAATGTCCGATTACCTAATCCACGCGGCAAATTCTCATTGGTTGGAGCTGTTAAAAAAAACAAAAAAAAAACAATATCCAACTGGACTGGCCACGTGGATATTACTGAATTAAAAGAAATCAAAAATGAAAATACATAAATTATAAAAGAAGGAGTCGGGTTTCATTTCATGTATTTCTCAAATCCATTCCAGAAAAACCCTAATCCCCAAATTTGCGCCCCTCTTGAAAAACCTAGTTCTCGATCACATTTTTTTTACAAATTCGTATCAATTACCTATATAAGATTGCTCGCCCATCTTCAAGCAATCATTTGCTCGTCATAAAAATGTCTCAGTCGAGTGAGAATTCGAGAGCAAGATATTGTTTTTGTGGTGAAATCGCACAAACTGCAACTACGTGGAAGAAGGAGAACCCAGGGCGTCGATTTTTGGTACAGCAAATTTGAATTCTTTCTTGGTAGCAAACACCTGCTTTAAAACAAACTCAGGATTATATTTCTCTTTTGAATTGAAGCATGGATATTTGTCAGCCTCCTCACAGTCTTCATCAGACACTCTACTAGCATCAAATAACTCAGTAGCATGAACCACATCCTCCTCACTATCTGTGTAACTTTCTTGCACTTACTCATTCTGGTTCTCCAATATAATATTATTGGGATCCACAGCATCAAATTCACCCTGCAAGTTTTCAACTTCATCCTCAAATATTGAATCATCATCATCATCAGTTATTTCTTTTCCAATTGTGTAGTCCAAATCATCAAATGATTCATAATCACTGTCCTTTCCTTCATCATCAGTCCCTGTTCCTTTACCAATATCAGGTTGTATTCTAGGAGCAGCAATACCCACATTAGGAATAATGTTAGAAGAATCTATATCAGCATACTCATCCTCAATAGGCTCAACAACATCATCATATAACCAGTCATCTTCATCCATAAGAACATCTTTCCCCACAAAATCAGGATCATCATCATCAGATTCATCATCATCAACAGTTAATAACTCACCATACACAAATATTTCCCTATCAGTCAAAAAACGTGTTGCCCATTTTCTGAGGTCATCATCATCAACAATCAATTTCAAAGACCCATCTTTCATCTTCAAATGATATCTAAGGTTACCTAAAACCCCAACCTCCCCAGCAAATCTATGAAAAACAGAGATACTTATCTTATCCGCATCACACCAATCTAGATGAAGAGTCTGACCCCCAACATACTGCGGCTCAGAATTATTTGTGCATGCGAATGTCCCTTCAAGATGCAGAACAATTGTAAGTTCTTTGCTCCTTGAATCTGGAAATTAAAAAAAAAATCGATTCATCTCAAAAAATGGATTCATCTTACTCATGTCCTCCTACTCTTATTCAGGTTTTCCAAAAAAATACAAATAAAAATGAAAGCTTAAAAATCGATTAATCTCACCGTAAGTTGGCAAGCCACTTAGTGCTGCTTCTTTCTTTTTGCGTCGCCTGAACACCATCTCTTCAGACCAAGGAGTTTGAGTGTGATGAATTTGGGTGAATTTTACTTTGAATTCGAGAAGTAGGGTTCTTGGGGAAATCGGGAATTTGGGGATTAGGTTTTCTGTAAATCGAGTTGGGGGGAAATGAATGAAGCCCGCCCTTCTCTCGCGCTTCTTTTATCGATTTTCATTTTATTTTCTTTTTTTTAATGCTTAATATCCACGTGGCATTTCTTATGTGGATATTTTTTTTTTCGTTTTTTAAAACACCTCCAGCCAATCATTCGTCGACATGTGGATTAGGTAATCGGGAATTCCCAAATCCTCAGGCGCGTGCGAGTCACGCGCATAAATTCCGGCCACTTTTGAATTTTCAGGCGAAAATTGGATGTAATCGACTCGATTTGAGACTTTAGCGGATGAAATTGAAAAACCGACTTTTTGTGGTACCAAAAAAAAAAGGTCCATCTTTATGGGACTAAATTGGTAATTTTCTCCAATTGTATTTATCATGGTATAACATGCGATATAAAATAGTCGCATATTCACTATAATTTACAAAACATACGTGACCATCATTTTGAGAGTCTCAACACAAAATATATAAACATAACATTTTTAATATTCTTCTGATTATAAAAATAAATGTGTCTATTATTATGAAATAAAAAAAGTACTAGTATTATTTTTGTCACAAAGAGAGTGTACGTACCTCGTATGAATGTGGCCTAATTCCATTACCAAGTTCGGATTATTTCAATTCTATCTCTTTCTAGCTAGCTAGCTAACAGATGGCAAAAACTAGGGTCCACAAATTCAAATTATTGAAAGTTTTGGGACCGGTTGGGAAAAATCGGTAAATATTTGAGAAATCCTATCCATGCAACTGTGCCTATAAATACCATATTCAACAACCGAACACAATGTCACAAAGTATCATAACTACCTAAAATATATAGTTGATCAATATTTTATTTGTGAGTAAATTTATTAATACAATCTTATCATATTGATTATGGCTGAAGAGAATCGAAGCCGCGGCCTCTTCCACCACCGCAGGGCGGATGAGGAGGAGGAAAAGCCAGTCGAGGCGGTGGACTCAGAGACCGCGTATCAAAACACGGAAAGTGTTGGTTATGGGGGTGTAGTTAAAAATGAGGGTTATGGTAGTAAATACGAGAAATCGGAGGGTTTGGGTTATGAGGAAGAAAATAAAGATGGTGGTGGTTATGGGAAATTGGAAAAAACAGAGGGGTTAAGTTATGGCGGTGAAAAGAAGAACGACGACGAGGGTTACGGTGGATATGAAAAAAAAACAGAGGGGTTAAGTTATTGCGGTGAAAAAAAGAGTGATTATGGAGGGGATAGTAAATATGAAAAAACAGAGGGGTTTGGTTACGGTGGTGAAAAGAAGAACGATGACGAGGGTTATGGTAAATATGAAAAAACAGAGGAGTTAAGTTACGGTGGTGAAAACAAGAATGAGTATGGAGGGGGTGAGAGTAAATATGGAGAAACGGAGGGGTTTAGTTACGGTGGTGAAAAGAAGAACGATGATGATGGTGAGAGTAAATATGAAAAGGCCGAGGAGTTAAGTTACGGTGCTGAAAATAAGAATGAGTATGGAGGGGGTGAGAGTAAATATGAAAAAACAGAGGGGTTTAGTTACGGTGGTGGTGAAAAGAAGAACGATGATGGTAGTGAGAGTAGATATGAAAAAGCCGAGGAGTTTAGTTACGGTGGTGAAAACAAGAACGAGTATGGAGGGGGTGAGAGTAAATACGAAAAAACAGAGGGGTTTAGTTATGGTGGTGGGAAGAAAAATGAAGATGATGGTGAATATGAAAAAACAACAGAGGGGTTCGGTTATGGTGGTGGAAATAAGAGCGATTATGAGAACGAAGAACGTGATGGGGAGAGGGGTAGTACTGCAGCAACCGCTGGTGCTTTTGCTCTGGTAAGTTCTCTATAAATCTATTGTGTTGTAGGTAATTTTTTGAATGATTTACAAACACTAACGCTATGGAATAGTTTTATTACAATAGGCCTCGATAATATGGAATATGTATCGATCATATTGATAGCCGATAATTCTAATGTTTTTTTACTGCTTACTACTAGAAGCACAAGAAGGACCCGGAGAACAAGTTAGTTGAGGAGGCGGAGACCGGCGGTTACGCTTTCCGGGAGCGCCATGGGAAGAAGGAAACCGAGGAAGAAGAAGAGAGAGTCTATTGAGGCCGCTACCACCACCACCACCACTTTTATAAAATTTGTTAAAATAAATGAAATGAATGAGTGAACTATGTGTGTGTGTTAATGTGTTATTGGACTTGATCCATCTATTAATTTTGTTTGTTTTTTTTTTTTTTTTTTTTTTTTTTTTGTGTAATTTGATTTCTATGTCGCTATGTGTGATGAATGATAAAACTAAAGTTTGTTATCACAATAAATATCCATCTCATCAATTTGTGTTAAACGATGGCCCAAAGTGTATTGGGCTTGTATTTAAGAAAAATGTTAGTATTAGTGTTTAAATTATAAATCAATAATATTAACAACCTGTGGCTGTAGTTTAGTGGTAAGAATTCCACGTTGTGGCCGTGGAGACCTGGGCTCGAATCCCAGCAGCCACACAAGCTTTTTGTAATGAATATGATGACCAGTGTTTGGCTATTACTAATTCATTAATATAACTTGACTTTTACTTAATTTTAAGAGTTTGTAAAGCCAAACAAAATACATTAATTATTTTATTTATTTACTTTAAAGGGATGTATTCAATTTAGAGTATAAAGGATTTTAATGGACTTTTAAAAGTTTATTAAAATTCAAAAGTATTCAATTAAAATTTCAAAAAGTCTTAAAAAATCGATAAGTATTCAAAAGTTTATGGATTATAATGGATTTTAAAAGTTTATTAATTTGTATGGATTCTCTTTACAAAATATAACTAAATTTGACTTTTCAAAATCTCTTATAATTATGAGAGATTTTCACGGATTTCTTTACAACACTAAAAATAAAAATAAAACAATTGTTAGTCATTTAACAAGAATTACACAAATCACTTTATTGTAATGAATATGATGACCAGTGTTTGGCTATTACTAATTCATTAATATAACTTGACTTTTACTTAATTTTAAGAGTTTGTAAAGCCAAACAAAATACATTAATTATTTTATTTATTTACTTTAAAGGGATGTATTCAATTTAGAGTATAAAGGATTTTAATGGACTTTTAAAAGTTTATTAAAATTCAAAAGTATTCAATTAAAATTTCAAAAAGTCTTAAAAAATCGATAAGTATTCAAAAGTTTATGGATTATAATGGATTTTAAAAGTTTATTAATTTGTATGGATTCTCTTTACAAAATATAACTAAATTTGACTTTTCAAAATCTCTTATAATTATGAGAGATTTTCACGGATTTCTTTACAACACTAAAAATAAAAATAAAACAATTGTTAGTCATTTAACAAGAATTACACAAATCACTTTATTAAAAATTTTATTTGAGAAAATTTATCATATCATATTTTCGTTAAAAATAATTATTTATACATAATATTAATAATAAATTATTTTTTGATAAAAATAAAAATTATAAAAATTAGAATAATAATTTATTTTTTTATATAAAAGTATGTTCATATACATTTGGATATAGTTGATATTTATGAAAATCATATATATATTACAATTCTTTAAAATTTATGAAAATCAATATAAAATTAATAATAAACCGGTAACTCTTCATAAAATTTATAGATTTTCAAAAAAAAAAATCCTATAAAATACTAATTCATTGAGATTGGAGAGCGAGTATTGCTAATGAGAAATGAGGCTCATGCATTACAATAATGTAAATGAAGATTAGAATAATAATGATAAATAATAATATTTATTTATTTTTGAACAAATATATTTTTTGATAAATAATAATATTTATTTATTTTTGAATTATTTGGATTTTTTTAAATAATTAAGATTTTTTTATATATAAAAATTTATAGAAATTCAAGTAAAACAATTAGAAAAATTATAATATAATCTGTGAAGTTTAAGAAAATTCATCAAAATCAATGGGAAAGTCATTCAAACTCTACGTAAGACTATGTGGATTTAGAAAATTCATAAAAATGCACATACTTTTAAAAGTTCAAAAAAATCTATCAAAATCTCAATTGAATACACCCTTGTAAAATATCATTTTACTTTTATTATGGTATTCATCAACTTTTTAATATTTACTCTTACTTTATTTTTTATATAAAAATATATTTTTACATTTAGTTTATAATTTTTTTTTAATTTATGATTAAATTAATTAATTAATTAAATCCAATACTTTATGATTAGACCATCTCCGGAGATATTTCATCCCCTAAATATTTTCTGTCGTATCATTATATTCAATTTACACCTCACCAAATATCTTCAATTACATTTTAAATATCTCATACTATACAATAACAAATATTTTAAAAGTTATTTCATTTTCATTTTCTTTCCCATAATTAAAAAAAAATCAAAAATTACAAAAATAAAATTGAAATCTAAATTAAACAAACATAGTCTCTATTTATAGATCTTGAAAAATGAAAAAATATTGAAATAAAAATTATAAATTTAATATAAATTATATGTAATAAAATATCAATTATAAAATTAAGATGAAATTAAATTGTGTCAATTCTTATTTGTGGACCCCACTTTTTTTACTTTTGTCCTAATAAGTAGAAAATTATTAAACAATTCTTTAAAAAATGGACACAAATTTAAATATTGCTTATTGGAACGAATTATTCTCTCAAAAACTCCTATTGGATTTGGTCTTAGGAGAAAATTTTAATATTCTTTTCTTTTTTGGGAGGGAGGGGAAAAAAATCACTTGTATGAACAAATTATGATTATTAACCACTTATTAATTACTCTCGTTCTTTTTTTTTTTGTTAAATGTCAATCAAATAAAAAATAAAAAAATGTATGATTCATTACAACATGTTGACGGTTGAAAAATCCTATCAAAGACCAAACACCGACCAACAAATAGATATTTTGAGGTTTGGGCGAGCAAGAAAAGCAGTAAATGGAGAGCAAACAATTGAGAGCATAAACGTTTATATTATATCCCTATTTTTCGAGAATCGTGAATTGTCCAAATGATTACAATTATTCTCCTATTTATAGAGGAGGAAATTAGGGCTTCTATTATGATAATCTCTTAGACTGCTCACCTGTTAAACAACTGACGTGATTGTCTGCAAGACTATGGAACTGTTCTCTTGTCGAACAGCTGACCTGATGGTCTGCTCTCTCGTCGAACAACTGAATTGATGATCTGCTCACCCGTCGAACAGCTGACCTGATGGTCTTCTCTCTCGTCAAATAACTGACCTGATGATCTGCTCTCCTGTCGAACAGCTGACCTTATGATCTGCTCCCTCATCGAACAACTGAATTGATGATCTGCTCACCCGTCGAACAACTGACGTGATTGTCTGCAAGACTATGGGACTGTTCTCTTGTCGAACAGCTGACCTGATGGTCTGCTCTCTCGTCGAACAACTGAATTGATGATCTGCTCACCCGTCGAACAGCTGACCTGATGGTCTGCTCTCTCGTCAAATAACTGACCTGATGATCTGCTCTCCTATCGAACAGCTGACCTTATAGTCTGCTCTCCTGTCGAACAGTTGACCTTATGATCTGCTCCCTCGTCGAACAACTGAATTGATGATCTGCTCACCCGTCGAACAGCTGACGTGATTGTCTGCAAGACTATGGAACTGTTCTCTTGTTGAACAGCTGACCTGATGGTCTGCTCTCTTGTCGAACAACTGAATTGATGATCTGCTCACCCGTCGAACAGCTGACCTGATGGTCTGCTCTCTCGTCAAATAACTGACCTGATGATCTGCTCTCCTGTCGAACAGCTGACCTTATGGTCTGCTCTCCTGTCGAACAGCTGACCTTATGATCTGCTCACCCGTCGAACACTTGACCTGCTCGTCCAACGCTCGAGGGTCACCCCTCCTTCTAGCGCCAATTGTTGACGGTTGAAAAATCCTATCAAAGACCAAACACCGACCAACAAATATATATTTCGAGGTTTGGGCGAGCAAGAAAAGCAGTAAATGGAGAGCAAACAATTGAGAGCATAAACGTTTATATTATATCCCTATTTTTCGGGAATCGTGAATTGTCCAAATGATTACAATTATTCTCCTATTTATAGAGGAGGAAATTAGGGCTTCTATTATGTATTGGGCCCTTTCTTTAATGGGCTTTTTGGTGGTAAGAAGACGTGTTTGGCCTCCCGGCCCAATGACTTTGTCGGCCGAGCCGAAGGTTCGGTTCTTCCAGTTCCTGTATTGAGTTGGGGTTGTTTGCCTGACCTCCTTTATTCGGATAGAGCTTCTTGTTAGACGTAGTGGTGTGACTTCGGAGCCCGAAGGGGTGAACTGAAACCTTGTCGATATGTTGTTCCCTATTGGTGATGGCGGGGACTTGCCCGAAAGCTGTTCTCTGTTAGCGTCGTCGGACAGACATCGGGAATGTGTCCGACAACTGTTATCTGTTAGCGTCGCCAGACAGACATCGGGGACCTGTTCGACAGCTGTTCTATGTTAGCGTCGTCGGACAGACATCGGGGACCTGTCCGACAGCTGTTCTCTATCAGCGTCGTCGGACAGACATCGGGGACCTGCCCGAAAGTTGTTCTCTATTAGCGTCGTCGGACAGACATCGGGAATGTGTTCGACAACTGCTCTCTGTTAGCGTCGTCGGACAGACATCGGGGACCTGCCCGAAAGCTGTTCTCTATTAGCGTCGTCGGACATACATCGGGAATGTGTTCGACAACTGTTCTCTGTTAGCGTCGTCGGACAGACATCGGGGACCTGTCCGATAGCTGTTCTCTTTTAGCTTCGTCGGACAGACATCGGGGACCTGTCCGATAGCTGTTCTCTTTTAGCTTCGTCGGACAGACATCGGGGACCTGTCCGATAGCTGTTCTCTGTTAGCTCTTCTAAGAAATTGGCCTGAGGTTGTTATCGGCATCCATATTCTAAGAAATTAACACTAAAGAGTTTATTCTCCAATTTCAGCATTCTCGTGCTCGCCGCTATGTTGTTTGTTTTCTTGTTGTTGGTCCCCTCACGCGGGCTGCTAAATGGGCCATTATTGGCTCATACTACGGGCCGATTTTATTGGGCCTTGTTAAAATGGGGTACAACACAACACATAGGGGATGAAACTCTCATCGCATCACCGAGCTAAGTGACTTAGCTCTCCAACCAACAAAACTAAATATATAACACTAAATCTAAAAGTACTCGTGTGCCTTACCGCGTTTGATTAATTATTGAATTAAATTTATCTCTAAATAGTATTGCAGTTGGATCTCATTACTAAATACTTTTTTCTATTCCATAAAAGCTTTCAAAGTAAATTTTAAAAATAATATTTTTTTATATATTTAATACTTCGATATATATTTAAGTAAAAATATAATATGTACAAAATAATAATATTTGATATTTAAATAATAATGTATTTAATTGAAAAGTAAGTAATTAAAAAGTTGTATAAAAATAAATAAATTTGTATTGAGATAATAAAATTGTGAAAATACAATCTATTATAGAAATTGTGTTTAGATAATATATTTATAAAAAATTGCGATATGTTTTTGCTAATTTGTTCAATAATGATTTAAATTACAATGCAAATCATTTTAATTGATGAGGTGGCCGACAGATCATGACAAGTGACAACGTCAGCTTTTCAGTGGGTTGTTACGTGGCCCACCAAGGGAGACACGTGCTGGGATTCGATGTCCCGGGCTATCAAAATTGCGGAACCGATAACCCGATCAAAAACCCTCGATCGCCGAAGATTGGATCCCCGACTCATCCGCAGGAGTCCGACCTTTGGAGACTACGCGCCCGAAGACACGCAGCCCGCCCCCAGCCGAAGTCCCCCACGAGTCGGATCCACGAACGCGAACCACCTCACGAGCCGGGGCCCGACCGAACGCCCAGCGAAGCCCGAAGGCTGCGTGCGCCCAGCCGAGCCCCCGCGAGGGGCTCGCGATCGTCCTCGGACGATCGCTGGGATCGCTACGGGCGATCCCCGGGGCTGCTCGCAGCAGCCCCGCAGCGAGTCCATGACTCGCTGCCTAGCGGGGCGTAGCCCCCGCACGCATCCGCTGCGGGCGAGCCCGCAGCACGTACGGGGTCGCTGCGGGTGACCCCGCAGCTTACCCGCGATCGATCCGAGGATCGATCGCACGCCCTCGGCTCCAGCCGAGGGCTTTTCCGTGCGCCACCGCCGCCGGCCAAGGGTGGCTGGGAGGTCCACCCGCCGTGGCACCAGCCCACGGCGAACCTCCCGGCGATCGACTTCGCGTCGATCGCGTGCCCCCGGCGTCCAGCCGGGGCCTCCCTTGCCGTGCGTCCGGCGGTCCGAACCCTAGGGTTCGACCGCCGCGTTCGATCCTCGCCGAGGATCTCGAATCCCCGTCCCCGAGGTTCGTCGTTTTCCCGGATCGTGCGTTCATGTATATATCACGATTAATCAATACAAATAATCAAAGAGGGGGTTTCTCGATTATTACCTCGATTCGTTGTACGGAGAAACGAATCTTGTTGATGACCTTGCGATCTTCCTACGTATTCCTCGCACTTCGTCCGAACGTCGTGTGGGCGACGATCTATCGGATTCCTATGGATCTTCCTCACTCTCAGAACTTTATGATTGGCGTAACTTAGGTTGAGTTATGAAAAGTGAAGACCATGTAGTGCTTATATAGGCTACGTAGGGGATCATAAGGAGAATAAATATTGGGCTTCCAATATTGAAAATTAAATTGGGTCCAACCCAAATCTATTAATTCTTATCAATATTAATTTTATTTATTTTCCACTATATAAATAAAATTGCACTCCCAATATTATTCCATATTATATCAAATAATATTTCTCCGATTAGTATTATATATTCCGTGTATTTAAGATTTAAATATCCATGAATAAATTTATTTATTGCTCAATAAATAATATTCATATCTTATATCCGAGACTAGTACCGTTCAACCTTTATTATTGTGCGGAACGAATCCACTCATGAGGTTTACACAATAATTCCTTATGAACTCATCTCGGGGATATTATCAACCCTTCCGGGATACACTTTCCCGTCAAGTATTCACGACATGTCATATATAAAATATAGCGACCCAATTTTACCGGTAATTAACCCAATAATTAAATCGGTTAATTCCTTTGGAAAATCAAAGTCTCTAGTATTAAATATACACACCCGCAATAATATCGGGGATTAAGAATAAAATACTCCGAGATTTAAATTGATTATCCAAGGCAATCCTAATCAATAAATCTCAAGCTGATCCGCCCAATACACCAAGTGTACAAGTGTGATAAAATAATTAAGATAAATTATTTTCTCTCTCACACAACGACTATACCGATGGATTGGTCCGTGTCCATCTAGGTCGTGAGCAACTGTTTGATTAAATACGAGTAACCGATAGTATGATCTTCTGTGCGCCCATGAGCACCATACTAACTACAACGTATAAAATCCAGGACTATATTTTGCATAATTAATAATAATTAATTGCAAATAATTGTTTATTAATTAAATAGGTTAAATGCCATGACCGGGAGTTTACCGGTACTTAAATCTAGACATTAAGTACACAACTCCAACAATCTCCCACTTGTACTAAGGTCTAGTCATTTCCTCCAAACTCCCGACTCCCATACTCATCACGTGCTTAAGTTATACTTCCCAGAAGTATTATGTGAATGAGCAATCTAGGTTGCCGCTCTGAAGTTATCTTGGTGACTACTGCGTCGTCTCCCTTGACGATGACTCGTATCAGGTGGTACTGGCTCTATGTGTTATCATCACTTTTTGAACTTATGACTTCTTCCAGTTCTCTACGCACCGCTATGTACATAGCCTTTGGTGAACCAAGAATCATATCCAAGTTCATAGGTCATTCCGGAACCTAACCAAAACTTCCGCTGCCTCTGAGGCTGCTATTCGGTTTATGATAGAGTCCGAGAAGCATCACGCTTATCACTCTTTCATCCTTAGGTTCCACCTCTTCTAAAAGTGAACACATAGCCTGATATCGACTTACACTGGTCTTTCTCCGATTTTTTATCTGAGAAACTGTAATCTAAGAAGATTTCGTTTTGCCAGCAATCCAGTACTTCCAAGTACTTTACAACATTCGAATATTTCTTATCCAGATTACTTTGATATCCTCCCACTACGCTAATCGCATAGTTGATATCAGGTCCTTGTTTTTTCAACATTGCATCTACAAAGCTTTCTACACTTGAAGTGTAGGTAACTGCTTTGTCCATATCCATCTCCTTTATGTGTTCGAAACACATACCTTTAGATAGATGTATTCTGTTCTAGGAAGGCAATAACCTTTCTCAGAATTGTGCATGTTTAAAACAAACCATAATCGTATAAGATATTCTTAAGAGAAGTACAAATGTTCTTATCCAGAGATCGAAGATTTCTAAGAACATGATCCAACTTCATCTTAACCTCATATCTCGATTTATTTAGACAACCTCTATTTTATGTTTGACAACACTTTTACATTGTTGCCAATGATAAAGTGTTATCTACACAAAATTCCGAGAAACACCACCTTTGTTTCCATTACGTTTCTAACACACCTTTCTCGCAAATCTATGTAGACCTAGGGATCGATTTCATGTATACTAGATCCAGAGTTTAAAACTCCTCCAGTCTTATGAACATCTCTGGTTGCTTAACAACCTCCCACTGCAATGGCGTTCCGGTGTATAACAGTAATAACATTAGGTGCAGTTAGTGGTGTATCGCTACTCGGTCAGGCTGGTTCTCAGTCTCTCCTTTCCTCATTTTAAAGTACTTTGTCAGCTAGGGCATTGTTGTTCATCTAATAGTCTTCCTCTAGGAACCGAGCGAGGACACCCTTCTGGTTCGTAGTACTATTGAACATACAATTACTTGTTCTTCTAGGATATTCTACAATCACATCGAATGTGCCGTTGTATCCAGAAATATCCATAGAACATAGGTAGTTAGTTCCGAACAAACTTGTCCTTTTACTATTAGAATCCTATTTCTTATTCCTGACACACCATGTCTACACTTCAGTGTATGGTGCAGTCGTTTGAGATTTAATCTCAATCTTTGATTTATGCTATGTGTTATTTAGATAGGTGATAGCCTCCGCGAACAAGTCGCAGGCTTTTAATGGATATACTTGGAAAGATCCCCATAATGGCTTTGTGTTGAAAACACTCCGCTCTTATGGCACATCAAGTATTTTAATCCATCTTCGAGTATTCTTGAAAGAATGACTCGTGCCTTTCTAATCACACATACCGCATTAATCACAAATCATTTTCTATACTTGTCCGAATTCCATCCTTTATCCAGAAAGGTTAACTCAGTTGTATCATCTTTCAAGATCGATTCTTAGGTCGGGAGGTCCATTCCTCCAACTATAATTGATCGAATCAATTTCGACCTTTTGAATCCCTTTTGAATAGATACTGCCAAGTTCAAGAATTCATAAGTATAATGATTGATAAGAGAAATACATCTAATAAGTAAAAGCAAGTTACACATAACGGTTTGTTGCATCGTGGTAGACTAAGTATTCATCATTCACATATTGCTATCTAATGTACCAGAATAGATATCACCATTATTTCTTATCCAAACCATTAAATGATTAAAGAAATAAAATATCCATTAATAAGAAAACCAGAACAAAAGGTTCTTTTTCAAAATAAGGGGTACATAAAGCAATAACTGAAATGAAAACTTAAAACAGATAAATGTCTTCCACTGCAACCGCTGCTACCCCAACAGCTTTGCCCATGTAGACTCGAACTCTTCTTCTCTAAGTCGCCGGGTTTTCTGGAACCCCTGCATTTAAAGAAATGCACATACCGTCAGTGGTTCCATATCTACACACCAGAATTCTGGTAGATAATACCGCTGACTATGTTTTTACGACTAAAGAAAAATTCGTACCTCTGAGAGGACATTCAGACTTCCAGTGTCCAGACTTCTTGCATCGGAAGCACAAGCCCTTTGGCTTACTAGCCCCCACTCGTGGTCCATTCCTCTTGGCACCACTGGGTTTTATGGCTTGCCTCCTTTTCTTGCCCCTACCTCCAATAGCTTTCAAGCTTTTGGACTTGGTAGCCACAAGCGCTTGAGACTTGCCCTTCTTGTAGATCCCCTCTGCCGCCTTCAGTTCAGTCAGGAGTTGCGCAAGAGTATAAGATAGTTTACCCATATTATAGCTCATACGAAACTGCTCAAACTTAGGGGTCAGAGACTGGAGTATGATGTCGACTTGCGTCTCATCATCAATGGAAGCTCCTAGGACCTCAAGTTCATTCAACAAACTCATCATCTTAAGAACGTGCTCCCCAACGGGCGTTCCTTCAGACTGAGTAGTCGACATAAGGACTCTCATGGATTCTTGCCTTGCCGCACGATCTTGCTCCCCAAACATCTCCTTGAGGTTAGTCATCATATCCCGGGCAGTGTCCATCGGCTCATGTTGGGTTTGGAGTACATTTGACATGGAAGCCAAAATATAGCACCTAGCCATTTCATCAGCCTTTTTCCACTTCCGATATGTTGCCTTTTCCTCATCAGTTGAGGCAGCCGTGGGCTCAGCAGGGCATTTGTCAGAGAGTACAAACTTGTACTCTTCAGCAGTCAGGACAATGTCCAAATTTCTCTTCCAATCAATGTAATTGGGACCATTGAGTATATGTTCCTTGAGTATCACAGAAAGTGGATTCATAGCTATTCTCTAAACCTATAAGCACATGTAAACAAACAATCAATTTAATGTCCGATATTATCTCCCTCAAATAATATCATTAAATTACTAATTGCGTCTAAAATCCCATCAGGTAAAGCAAGCCACGTGGTGTGGACGTTTACCCACCCAAATGATTTAGCAATTAGTTTTTCTTCGGTCATACATCAATCATAGCGTAACTTCGTGGGGAAGAATACTATGACGCGTATCTAAGTGTAAACCATTACTCAGCACTAAAGTGCATCGCTTGGAATTGCTACGTCACCGCAAGCCACGTGGTGTGGACGTTTACGACAATTTCACAACTCTTCACAATCACTTATAACTGTCTACATCAATTAATCCAAAACCCGTCAGCATAGCAAGCCACGTGGTGTGGACGTTTACTACACCAAGAGATTTACATAATTGACTCCCAATTACAGGATCCATTCGATTTCGTAAATCAAGACTCGGAGAATTATAAGTGAAACTCGAAGTTTCTAACCAGTGATTCACCATGCGAGCGACCCTATCTCTCATAAATGAGGGAGCCGAGCAGACAATCGACCCACCTATAAAAGAATGGCACGAAGGTCTCTAATTTGTGTCATCCACATGACCAAGTGGCTCTGGCTCCATTCCACTCCCCGGGGTGAGAATGAGTCGACTTGAAGTCAGTTTCAGAAAGAAAAATTAGGCATTGTTTGATAAACTCGATCAATGTTTCTTGTAAGAGGAATTACAAGAATTCTCCTCCAATGACTTGTCTATATGAACTTCGAAAGTCCATAAAAGTCACCAAGAGAACAGTGATGGAGACCATGGGAATGTTTCCATCCCCTCTCCCACTTAGCTTTTTATGATAAAGGGATACGATATCTAGTGCATAAAATAAACACATATAGCATGCATGAAAGCAATAAAGCACATAGATCACATAGTCAAAATAATGCTAGAGAATTATTTTCCCGACTATCATGGCTTTATCTTCATATGCATCCTCTAGTCTCCAGTCTTCGTTTCTTGAATGCTCCATGCGACGAGAATATTAATTTCCAATATTTAAATCTATTTATTTTCAATTAATCCAAAAGTTACTTAATTCGAAAATTAAGTCAATTGAATATATCAAAAATAAAATTAAATATTATTAATATTTTAATTTATTTATTTTCCTATCTAGTTTTATTAAATCTCTAGAATAATCTATCCAAGTAAAATTGGAATATTCTAGAAGACATCTATAATAGAACAAGGAAATAAAATAAATTAGGACTCACTACTTTCCAATTTTTTTTTTTATTTATTCCTAATCCATGAATATTCCCATGAGTAGGAATAATCAAATAGGAAAAATAAATTTAGTACTAAATTAATTAAATTCCTAATCCATGAATATCTCCATAAAGGAAATAAATCAATAGGAATAAAATTAATTTAAATTAATTCTTTTCCTAATCCATGAGAGTTTCCTAAAAGGAAAGTACTCAAATAGAAAAAATCCGAATTAATTAGGAAAGTGGATCTTGGTAGGAATAGCATGGGATTGGGAGATCCCACGCCATCCCCACCGTCGACCTCCACCGCCCGGGACCACCACCACCGCCGCCCCCAGCCCACGCGCCACCACCACCGGTGGCCGGCGTGGCCGGAAGCCCTAGCGGGCAGCCCCCGGGATGGGGTCGATCGATCCTCATGGGGATCGATCATGGGGATGATCGACCCCCCCGGTTTTTCGTCCTCTTCGTCTTCGTCACACGTCTTCGTCTTCCGGCGATCGTCTCATCATCGAACCAACGTAAAATAAATTACAATAATCTAAATTACAATTCCGGTATCGATTCTATACATGAAATCGACCCTATACATTTTCCGGAAAATAAAGTGCGTAATAATAAATCCTAAATTCGGTCAACCCCCGAATTTTTACTATTACAAACATTCAACCACACAAAAACGAATCTCGACATGTCCGAGAGTTTAATAATCATGATAATTAATTAAAAAACAATTAATTAAATCCAACCATGATAGCCGGAAATCCTGCAAGGTAGAACAATAATCGAACATATACATGAACACGAAACCAAACGCTCTGATACCAATTGCTGGGATTCGATGTCCCGGGCTATCAAAATTGCGGAACCGATAACCCGATCAAAAACCCTCGATCGCCGAAGATTGGATCCCCGACTCATCCGCAGGAGTCCGACCTTTGGAGACTACGCGCCCGAAGACACGCAGCCCGCCCCCAGCCGAAGTCCCCCACGAGTCGGATCCACGAACGCGAACCACCTCACGAGCCGGGGCCCGACCGAACGCCCAGCGAAGCCCGAAGGCTGCGTGCGCCCAGCCGAGTCCCCGCGAGGGGCTCGCGATCGTCCTCGGACGATCGCTGGGATCGCTACGGGCGATCCCCGGGGCTGCTCGCAGCAGCCCCGCAGCGAGTCCATGACTCGCTGCCTAGCGGGGCGTAGCCCCCGCACGCATCCGCTGCGGGCGAGCCCGCAACACGTACGGGGTCGCTGCGGGTGACCCCGCAGCTTACCCGCGATCGATCCGAGGATCGATCGCACGCCCTCGGCTCCAGCCGAGGGCTTTTCCGTGCGCCACCGCCGCCGGCCAAGGGTGGCTGGGAGGTCCACCCGCCGTGGCACCAGCCCACGGCGAACCTCCCGGCGATCGACTTCGCGTCGATCGCGTGCCCCCGGCGTCCAGCCGGGGCCTCCCTTGCCGCGCGTCCGGCGGTCCGAACCCTAGGGTTCGACCGCCGCGTTCGATCCTCGCCGGGGATCTCGAATCCCCGTCCCCGAGGTTCGTCGTTTTCCCGGATCGTGCGTTCATGTATATATCACGATTAATCAATACAAATAATCAAAGAGGGGGTTTCTCGATTATTACCTCGATTCGTTGTACGGAGAAACGAATCTTGTTGATGACCTTGCGATCTTCCTACGTATTCCTCGCACTTCGTCCGAACGTCGTGTGGGCGACGATCTATCGGATTCCTATGGATCTTCCTCACTCTCAGAACTTTATGATTGGCGTAACTTAGGTTGAGTTATGAAAAGTGAAGACCATGTAGTGCTTATATAGGCTACGTAGGGGATCATAAGGAGAATAAATATTGGGCTTCCAATATTGAAAATTAAATTGGGTCCAACCCAAATCTATTAATTCTTATCAATATTAATTTTATTTATTTTCCACTATATAAATAAAATTGCACTCCCCAATATTATTCAATATTATATCAAATAATATTTCTCCGATTAGTATTATATATTCCGTGTATTTAAGATTTAAATATCCATGAATAAATTTATTTATTGCTCAATAAATAATATTCATATCTTATATCCGAGACTAGTACCGTTCAACCTTTATTATTGTGCGGAACGAATCAACTCATGAGGTTTACACAATAATTCCTTATGAACTCATCTCGGGGATATTATCAACCCTTCCGGGATACACTTTCCCGTCAAGTATTCACGGCATGTCATATATAAAATATAGCGACCCAATTTTACCGGTAATTAACCCAATAATTAAATCGGTTAATTCCTTTGGAAAATCAAAGTCTCTAGTATTAAATATACACACCCGCAATAATATCGGGGATTAAGAATAAAATACTCCGAGATTTAAATTGATTATCCAAGGCAATCCTAATCAATAAATCTCAAGCTGATCCGCCCAATACACCAAGTGTACAAGTGTGATAAAATAATTAAGATAAATTATTTTCTCTCTCACACAACGACTATACCGATGGATTGGTCCGTGTCCATCTAGGTCGTGAGCAACTGTTTGATTAAATACGAGTAACCGATAGTATGATCTTCTGTGCGCCCATGCGCACCATACTAACTACAACGTATAAAATCCAGAACTATATTTTGCATAATTAATAATAATTAATTGCAAATAATTGTTTATTAATTAAATAGGTTAAATGCCATGACCGGGAGTTTACCGGTACTTAAATCTAGACATTAAGTACACAACTCCAACAACACGTGGCTCTCATTGCACCGTCGATGTGGACGATTGGTTTCTGTCCGTGGTGCAGGATGGCGCACCTGTGGCGTCGTATTCAATATTTGTCTCGCCAATTAGTTTTTCACTTATTTATTTATGGAGTTTCGACTTTCGAATTCTACCGACAAAAGTAGTAAACCAGCGAGTGACTCTCAAGTGCTGAGCTTTGCTTGGCTTTTCATTACCAATTTTTTTTTTCGATGACGCTAAATTCGCAGCCGCTATTCATTGAGTACATTTGAGTAAATTACGCTAACCATGTAAACCACTAAACAAATATGGTATAACAAATTCAACAGAAAAAGTATTGACATAGAATCTGCTACTGAGTAACCGTCTAACCACCTTCTAACAGTGAACCTATTAGTAGCAGTCGATGATATCATCTTTTATTGAAGTATGCGCGTTCGTTTATATGGTTTACATGAACATGCATGTGCATGGGCATGAGTTTATTAAGGTTATTAGGGTTTTATCTTTTAGCCCTCAGAGTTTCATTTATTATACTTTGGTCCCTGTAACAGGTCCTACATGCAATTAGCATAAGTAGGGTTTATTGTTAGGGTTTGCGCCCCTCATGTATATATATACATGCAGGTCGATTGTATGAATCATCAATTAATCGTTCAATAAAAGTTCTACATTGTTTGGTCTCTTTTATCTTTATACCATTGTTTTCTACATGGTATCAGAGCATATTCCGCAATAACCATGACGAATCAAGAAGAAGAAAAATCAAGGGAAGAAGCTGGAGGTTCTAAAATCTCAGATGCCATAGATCCCTCCAAACCTTCAAGCCCGTACTTTCTTCACTATGGCGAGTCTCCAGGTCAGAAGCTTGTTAATGAATCTCTTACCTCGAAGAACTATCAAACTTGGAGCAGGAACATGCTGCTTGCTCTAAGAACCAAGAACAAAGTTTGTTTTGTGGATGGTTCTATCCAGGAGCCACCACCTACAGATCCATTGTACCAAGATTGGAGTAGATGCAATTCCATCGTGCTAGCATGGATTTCTGCAAACCTAACTCCAGAATTGTCATCCTATACATCCTATGCAACCTCTGCAAGAAAAGTTTGGATTGAGTTGCGCGCAAAGTTTGCAAAAGCCAACAACAATATGGCGTTCATGCTGGAGCATAAGTTAATGATGACTAAGCACGATGGGGATTCAATCAGTATCTACTATGCAAGGCTCAAAAGTTTATGGGATGAAATAGAGGCATATGAGTCATCTATTATTTGTCCTATGGATGGCTGTCCAGCAATGAATGAGATTCAGAGGAGGATTAATAAAAGGAAAATCCTATTATTTCTTATGGGGTTGAGTGATGAGTATATGCAGCTCAGAAATCAAATACTCTTGAGGGATCCACTGCCCTCATTGGATCAAATATTTAGCCTGGCATCACAAGAGGAATCAAATCTGGAGCTGCAGAGTTACAACTCCAAAAATACACAGGCCACTGCTATGGCAGCAAGACAAGATCAAACAAAAGATGGTGGAGGTCAAAAGAGTTTGAGTAAACAACAGGTTCAGGGAAATAGGAAGAGTGGGATATTGTGTACACAGTGTGGAAGAACTAATCACAATGTGGACAAGTGCTATAAGTTGTATGGTTATCCACCATGGTATAACAAAAGTCTACAGGAACAACCTGGATCAAGTAAAGGGAGCATGAACTGTACTCACTGTGGCAGGCCTAATCATACAGTGGAGAGGTGTTTTGAGTTGCATGGCTTCCCATCTAAGGATTCAAAGGCCACAAGTAACAGTGGGAAACCATGGAGTTCACAAAAGGCCAATGCAAATCAGGTGAAGCAGCAAGAAGAAGATGGTGGTTCAGAAATAAAGATGTCATCCAAAGAGTATAAGCACATATGCTCACTTCTGCAGAATTTTAATTCAGACAACTCACATCAGAATAAAGGAGGTATGAACAATGCTTATACACTTGTTTCTCATTGTTCCTTAAGTATAAGTAATAATGTGTGGATCCTTGATTTTGGGGCAAGTAATCACATAACTAACAACATGAATGTTATGAGAGATGTGAGGATCAGTAATCCCATCACACTCAAGTTACCAAATGGTTCAAGTACAGTAGTAAAACATGTTGGGACAGTTGTTCTCAGCCATAATATTGTTCTGTGAAATGTGTTATTTGTTCCTTCTTTTCAATTCAATTTGGTCTCAGTTAGCAAATTATTAAGGGACACTGAGGCACAGTTGAAATTTTTTGTTGGGGAATGTGTTGTACAGGACAAACATGTTGGAAATCGATATCCCGGGCTATTAAAATTTATGCGGAACCGATAGCCCGACCGAAATCCTTCATCGCCGGAGATTGGATTCCCGACTCATCCGCAGGAGTCCGACCTTTGGAGACTACGCGCCCGAAGACACGCAGCCCGCCCCCAGCCGATTTTCTCCCGCGAGCCGAATCCATGAACGCGAACCATCGCACGAGCCGGGGCCCGACCAAACACCCAGCGAGGCCCGAGAGCCGCGAGCGTCCAGCCGAGCCCCCGCACGGGGCTCGCGATCATCTCGCGATGATCGCTGGGGATGCACGAGGCATCCCCGGGGCTGCTCGTAGCAGCCCCGCAGCGAGTCCACGACTCGCTGCTCGCGGCGGGGTTCATCCCCGTACGCCCGCTACGGGCGAACCCGTAGCGCATACAGGGCAGCTACGGGTGACCCCGTAGCATACCTGCGATCGAGCTCACGGGCTCGATCGCCCCTCGGCTCCAGCCGAGGGCTCCTCCGCGCGACGCCGCCGGACGGTGAGGGATGGGGTTCATCCGCCGTGGCACCAGCCCACGGCGAACCCCGGTGGTCGACCCGAGGTCGACCCCACGCCCCGGCGTCCAGCCGGGGCTCATCCTCTTCATCCGCGCGCCGCGATCGAACCCTAGGGTTCGATCGCCCCCTCGGCTCCAAGCCGAGGGTTCTCTCGATCTTCGCCGGGGATCTCGAATCCCCGTCCCCGAAGTTCGTACGTTTATCCGGATCGTGTGTTCATGTACATACTACAATTAATCACACAAAATCATAGAAGAGGGTTTATGATTTTACCTTAGATTCGTTGTACGGAGAAACGAAATCAAACACGTTGATGACCTTGCGATCTTCCCACGTATTCCTTGCACCTCGTCCGAACGTCGTGTGGGCGACGATCTATCGAACACTTTATGGATCTTCCTCACTCTCCAAGACTTTTTAGTTGGCGTAACTTAGGTTCTCTTGTCTTATGAAAAGTGAAGACCATGTAGTGCTTTTATAGGCTACGTAGGGGATCATAAGGAGAATAAATATTGGGCTTCCAATATTGAAAATTAAATTGGGTCCAACCCAAATCCATTAATTCTTATCAATATTAATTTTATTTATTTTCCACTATATAAATAAAATTGCACTCCCAATATTATTCCATATTATATCAAATAATATTTCTCCATCTTAGTATTATTTATTCCGTGTATTTAAGATTTAAATATCCATGAATAAATTTATTTATTGCTCAATAAATATTATTCATTTCTTATATCCGAGAATAGTACCGTTCAACTTTAATTATTATGCGGATTAAATCCACCTGCAGGGTTTACATAATAATTCCTTATGAACTCATCTCGGGGATATTATCAACCCTTACGGGATACACTTTCCCGTCAAGTATTCACGGCATGTCGTATATAAAATATAGTGACCCAACTTAACCGGTAATTAACCCAATAATTAAATCGGTTAATTCCTTTGGCAAATCAAAGTCACTTATATTAAATACACACACCCGCAATAATATCGGGGATTAAGAATAAAATACTCTGAGATTTAAATTGATTATCCAAGGCAATCCTAATCAATAAATCTCAAGCGATCCGCCCAATACACCAAGTGTACAAGTGTGATAAAATAATTAAGATAAATTATTTTCTCTCTCACACAACGACTATACCGATGGATTGGTCCGTGTCCATCTAGGTCGTGAGCAACTGTTCGATTGAATACGAGTAACCGATAGTATGATCTTCTGTGTGCCCATGCCCCACCATACTAACTACAACGTATAAAATCTAGGACTATATTTTGCATAATTAATTAAATGCAAATAATTGTTTATTAATTAAATAGGTTAAATGCTATGACAGGGAGTTTACCGGTGCTTAAATCTAGACATTAAGTACACAACTCCAACAATCTCCCACTTGTACTAAGGTCTAGTCATTTCCTCCAAACTCCCGACTCCCATACTCATCACGTGCTTAAGTTATACTTCCCAGAAGTATTATGTGAGTGAGCAATCTAGGTTGCTGATCTGAAGTTATCTTGGTGACTACTGCGTCGTCTCCCTGACGATGATTCGTATCAGGTGGTACTGGCTCTATGTGTTATCATCACCTTTTGAACTTATGACTTCTTCCAGTTCTCCATGCACCGCTATATACATAGCCTTTGGTGAACCAAGAATCATATCCAAGTTCAGAGGTCATTCCGGAACCTAACCAAAACTTCCGCTGCCTCTGAGGCTGCTATTCGGTTTATGATAGAGTCCGATAAGCTTCACGCTCATCACTCTTTCTTCCTTAGGTTCCACCTCTTCTAAAAGTGAACACATAGCCTGATATCGACTTACACTGGTCCTTCTCTGATCTTTGGATCTGAGAAACTGTAATCTAAGAAGATTTCGTTTTGCTAGTAATCTTGTACCTCCAAGTACTCTTACAGCATTTGAATATCTCTTATCCAGATTACTTTGATATCCTCCCACTACGCTAACCGCATAGTTGATATCAGGTTCTTGTTTTATAACACCGCATTCACAAAGCCCTGTACACTCGAAGTGTAAGAATCTGCTTTGTCCATATCCATCTCCTTCATGTGTTCAAGACACATACCTTAGATAGATGCATTCTGTTCTAGAAAGGCAATAACCTTTCTCAGAATTGTGCATGTTTTAAAAACAAACCATAATCGTATAAGATATCTAAAGAGAAGTACAAATGTTCTTATCTAGAGATCGAAAGATTTCTAAGAACATGATCTAACTTCATCTTAATCTTATATCTTGATTTATTTAGACAACCTCTATTTTATGTCTGACAACACTTTTTACATTGTTGCCAACGATGAAGTGTTATCTACACAAAATTCCGAGAAACACCACCCAGTTTCCATTACGTCTCCAACACACCTTTATTATCTATGCCCTTTGATGAATCCATAGAAATGGACTATCTCATCAATTCGCAATTTACAGCTTTGTGATAATCCATAAATGGATCTACTAAGCTTGTACTTCTAAATGATCTTGCCTCTTAACAACAATACCTGTTGCTATCCAAGTAGGCACATTTAGATTAGTACTGCCCCTTATGCAGAACTAGGGATCGATTTCATGTCTACTAGATCCAGAGTTTAAAACTCCTCCAGTCTTATGAACATCTCCGGTTGCTTAACAACCTCCCACTGCAATGGCGTTCCGGTGTATAACAGTAATAACATTAGGTGCAGTTAGTGGTGTACTTCCACTCGGTTAGGCTGGTTCTCAGTCTTCTCATTCCTCTTTATAAAGTACTTTATCAGTTAGGGCATTGCAGTTCATCTAATAGTCTTCCTCTAAGAACCGGGCGAAGACACCCTTCTGGTTCGTAGTACTATTGAACATACAATTACTTGTTCTTCTAGGAATTTCTACAACCACATGCAATATGTCGTTGTATCCAGAAAAATCCATAGAACATAGGTAGTTCCGAACAAACTTTTCCTTTTACTATTAGAATTCCATTTCTTATCCCTGACACACCATGTCTACACATCAGTGTATGGTGCAGTCGTTTGAGACCTAATCTCATCGATTTATGCTATGTGTTATTTAGATAGGTGACAGCCTCCGCGAACGAGTCGCAGGCTTCTAATGGATATACTTTGAAGGTTCCCCATAATGGCTTTGTGTTGAAAACACTCCGCTTTTATGGCACATCAAGTATTCTAATCCATCTTCGAGTATTCTTTAAAGAACGACTCGTACTTCTCTAATTACACATATGTCTGCATATATCATCTTTGATCATTCTTAATACTTGTCCGAATTCCATCCTTTATCCAGAAAGGTTGACTTAGTTGTATCACCTTTCAAGATCGATTCTTAGGTCGGGAGGTCCATTCCTCCAACTATAATTGATCGAATCAATTTCGACCTTTTGAAACCCTTTTGAATAGATACTACCAAGTTAAAGAATTCACAAGTATAATGATTGATAAAGAAATACATCTAATAAGTAAAACAAGTTCATATATAACGGTTTGTTGCATCCTGGTAGACTAAGGATTCATCATTCATATATTGCTATCTAATGTACCAGAATAGATATCGCCATTATTTCTTATCCAAACCATGAAATGATTAAAGAAATAAAATATCCATTAATAATAGAAATCCAGAACAAAAGTTCTTTCTAAAATAAAAGGTACAAAGCAATAAACTTGAAATGAAATCCTATAACTATCAAAAGATAAACGTCTTCCACTGCAACCGCTGCTTCCTCAACAGCTTCGCCCATGTGGACTCGAACTTTTCTTATCTAAGTCGCCGGGTTTTCTGGAACCCCTGCATTTAGAATGCACATACCGTCAGTGGTTCCATATCTACACACCAGAATTCTGGTAGATAATACCGCTGACTATGTTTTACGACTAAAGAAAAATTTGTACCTTTGAGAGGACAAGATGTAGACCCCCAGTACTCAGACTGCTTTCCTTGGGGATGTTTGCCAGAAGGCTTCTTTATCCCACCCTTTGGTCCAAGTCCCTTAGGACCACCGGACCCTCTTGTCTTCTTCTCCTTTCCTTTGCCTTTAGGTCCGAAACCTTTGGCTTTGGCTATAAGAGCTTGCGATTGTTTCAACTCTTCCAAAAGATCCATCATCTCAAAAACATGGTCAAGTGTTTCATCGAAGTAACAGATCTTTACGAGTATCCTCATCGCCTCTTTTCTAGCCTCCCCATCATGTCCAAACAGCAACTTGAGTTTGAGCATGACATCATGATTAATGGCTAGTGAACGAGCACTCTCCCATTTTTCAAAGTCAAAAATCTCATCCTCAGTCGAGTTAATGGTGAGTCCAGGAGGACAAGTTTCACTGAGTACGTCTTTGTACTCTTTTGCAGTCTGAGCAATGTCTAACTCTTCTTTCCATTCAACACAGTGTGGAACCAGTGCGTCAAATTCCTTAAGTATCATCTCAAGTGGACTCATAGACATTTTCTAAACCTATAAGCACATTTAAACAAACAATTAATTTAATATCCGACGTTATCTCCCTGGAATAACATCATTAAATTACTAATCACATCTAAAATCCCATCAGGTAAGGCAAGCCACGTGGTGTGGACGTTTACCCACCCAAATGATTTAGTAATTAGATTTTCTTTGGCCATACATCAATTATAGCGTAACTTCGTGGGGAAGAATACTATAACGCGTATCTAAGTGTAAACCATTACTCAGCACTAAAGTAAATCGTTTGGAATTGCTACATCACCGCAAGCCACGTGGTGTGGACGTTTACGATAATTTCACAACTCTTCACAATCACTTATAACTGTCTACATCAATTAATCCAAAATCCGTTAGCATAGCAAGCCACGTGGTGTGGACGTTTACTACACTAAGAGACTTTTATAATTGACTCCCAATTACAAGATCCATTCGATTTCATAAATCAAGACTCGGAGAATCATAAGTGAAACTCGAAGTTTCTAACCAGTGATTCACCATGCGAGCGACCCTATCTCTCATAAATGAGGGAGCCGAGCAGACAAACGACCCACCTATAAAAGAATGGCACGAAAGTCTCTAATTTGTGTTATCCACATGACCAAGTGGCTCTGGCTCCATTCAACTCCCCGGGGTGAGAATGAGTCGACTTGAAGTCAGTTTCAGAAAGACAAATTAGGCATTGTTTGATAAACTCGATCAATGTTTCTTGTAAAAGGAATTACAAGAATTCTCCTCCAATGACTCGTCTATACGAGCTTCGAAAGTCCATAAGAGTCACCAAGAGAACAGTAATGGAGACCATGGGAATGTTTCCATCCCCTCTCCCACTTAGCTTTTTATAACAAAGGGATACGCTATCTAGTGCATAAAATAAACACATATAGCATGCATGAAAGCGATAAAGCACATAGATCACATAGTCAAAATAATGCTAGAGAAATTATTTTCCCGACTATCATGGCTTTATCTTCATATGCATCCTCTAGTCTTCAGTCTTCGTTTCTTGAATGCTCCATGTGACGAGAATATTAATTTCCAATATTTAAATCTATTTATTTTCAATTAATCCAAAAGTTACTTAATTCAAAAATTAAGTCAATTGAATATATCAAAAATAAATTAAATATTATTAATATTTTTATTTATTTATTTTCCTATCTAATTCTATTAAATCTCTAGAATAATCTATCCAAGTTAAACTCGGAATATTCTAGAAGACTCCTATAATAGAATAAGGAAATAAATAAATTAGGACTCACTACTTTCCAAATTTATTTTTTATTCCTAATCCATGAATATTCCCATGAGTAGGAATAATCAAATAGGAAAAATAAATAAATTTAGTACTAAATTAATTAAATTTCTAATCTATGAATAATTCCATGAAGGAAATAAATCAATAGAAATAAAATTAATTTAAATTAATTCTTTTCCTAATCCATGAGAGTTTCCTAAAAGGAAAGTACTCAAATAGGAAAACCGAATTAATTAGGAAAGTTGGATTATGGTAGGAGTAGCACGGGTTGGGAGTCCCCGTACCACCCCCACCATCGACCGCCGCCCGGGAGGAGCACCGCCGCCGCCCCCAGCCCACGCGCCACCACCACCGGTGGCCGGGAGCTCCCATGGACAGCCCCTCGTCCGGCGATCGATCCATGGGGTCGATCATGGGGATGATCGGCCCCTTCGTCCATCGTCTACTTCGTCACACCTTCTTCGTCTTCCGGCGATCGTCTCAACATCGAACCATCGTAAATAAATTACAATAATTTAAATTACAATTCCGGTATCGATTCTATACATGAAATCGACCCTATACATTTTCCGGAAAATAAAGTGCGTAATAATAAATCCTAAATTCGGTCAACCCCCGAATTTTTACTATTACAAACATTCATCCACACAAAACGAATCTCGACATGTCCGAGAGTTTAATAATCATGATAATTAATTAATAAACAAAATTAATTAATATCCAACCATGATAGCCGGAAATCCTGCAAGGTAGAACAATAATCGAGCATATACATGAACACGAAACCAAACGCTCTGATACCAATTGTTGGAAATCGATATCCCGGGCTATTAAAATTTATGCGGAACCGATAGCCCGACCGGAGATTGGATTCCCGACTCATCCGCAGGAGTCCGACCTTTGGAGACTACGCGCCCGAAGACACGCAGCCCGCCCCCAGCCGATTTTCTCCCGCGAGCCGAATCCATGAACGCGAACCATCGCACGAGCCGGGGCCCGACCAAACACCCAGCGAGGCCCGAGAGCCGCGAGCGTCCAGCCGAGCCCCCGCACGGGGCTCGCGATCATCTCGCGATGATCGCTGGGGATGCACGAGGCATCCCCGGGGCTGCTCGTAGCAGCCCCGCAGCGAGTCCACGACTCGCTGCTCGCGGCGGGGTTCATCCCCGTACGCCCGCTACGGGCGAACCCGTAGCGCATACAGGGCAGCTACGGGTGACCCCGTAGCATACCTGCGATCGAGCTCACGGGCTCGATCGCCCCTCGGCTCCAGCCGAGGGCTCCTCCGCGCGACGCCGCCGGACGGTGAGGGATGGGGTTCATCCGCCGTGGCACCAGCCCACGGCGAACCCCGGTGGTCGACCCGAGGTCGACCCCACGCCCCGGCGTCCAGCCGGGGCTCATCCTCTTCATCCGCGCGCCGCGATCGAACCCTAGGGTTCGATCGCCCCCTCGGCTCCAAGCCGAGGGTTCTCTCGATCTTCGCCGGGGATCTCGAATCCCCGTCCCCGAAGTTCGTACGTTTATCCGGATCGTGTGTTCATGTACATACTACAATTAATCACACAAAATCATAGAAGAGGGTTTATGATTTTACCTTAGATTCGTTGTACGGAGAAACGAAATCAAACACGTTGATGACCTTGCGATCTTCCCACGTATTCCTTGCACCTCGTCCGAACGTCGTGTGGGCGACGATCTATCGAACACTTTATGGATCTTCCTCACTCTCCAAGACTTTTTAGTTGGCGTAACTTAGGTTCTCTTGTCTTATGAAAAGTGAAGACCATGTAGTGCTTTTATAGGCTACGTAGGGGATCATAAGGAGAATAAATATTGGGCTTCCAATATTGAAAATTAAATTGGGTCCAACCCAAATCCATTAATTCTTATCAATATTAATTTTATTTATTTTCCACTATATAAATAAAATTGCACTCCCAATATTATTCCATATTATATCAAATAATATTTCTCCATCTTAGTATTATTTATTCCGTGTATTTAAGATTTAAATATCCATGAATAAATTTATTTATTGCTCAATAAATATTATTCATTTCTTATATCCGAGAATAGTACCGTTCAACTTTAATTATTATGCGGATTAAATCCACCTGCAGGGTTTACATAATAATTCCTTATGAACTCATCTCGGGGATATTATCAACCCTTACGGGATACACTTTCCCGTCAAGTATTCACGGCATGTCGTATATAAAATATAGTGACTCAACTTAACCGGTAATTAACCCAATAATTAAATCGGTTAATTCCTTTGGCAAATCAAAGTCACTTATATTAAATACACACACCCGCAATAATATCGGGGATTAAGAATAAAATACTCTGAGATTTAAATTGATTATCCAAGGCAATCCTAATCAATAAATCTCAAGCGATCCGCCCAATACACCAAGTGTACAAGTGTGATAAAATAATTAAGATAAATTATTTTCTCTCTCACACAACGACTATACCGATGGATTGGTCCGTGTCCATCTAGGTCGTGAGCAACTGTTCGATTGAATACGAGTAACCGATAGTATGATCTTCTGTGTGCCCATGCCCCACCATACTAACTACAACGTATAAAATCCAGGACTATATTTTGCATAATTAATTAAATGCAAATAATTGTTTATTAATTAAATAGGTTAAATGCTATGACAGGGAGTTTACCGGTGCTTAAATCTAGACATTAAGTACACAACTCCAACAAAACACAGTTGCACAGTGATTGGGATAGCTAAAGAAGTTGGAGGGCTATACCATTTTGAAGCACTTGGAGTTCCTGAGAAGAATAGTAGAGTAGTTAGCAGTATTTCCATTGATGTTTTGCACAAAAGATTAGGACATCCCTATGTTACCCGGATGGTCCTAATGAAAAAGATGAATAAAAATTTTCCTTCTGTTACTGAATATTTTGCCAAGAGTGTGTGTGATATATGTCATAAATCCAAACAAACAAGACTGCCATTTCTAGTACATGTTGAACAAACTGTGTCATTATTTGAGTTGGTACATGCAGACATATGGGGACCTATGTCTGTTAGTTCACACAATGGTTACAAGTATTTCCTAACAATAGTTGAACATAAAAGTAGATTTACTTGGATCTATCTAATGCATTCAAAGTCAGAGGCGAGGGGTTTGTTACAGAATTTTGTAGAGCTTGTTAAGAATCAATTCAAAGGGAGTATTATGAGAATAAGAACTGATCAGGGGAAGGAATTTGAGATGACATAATTTTATAAGAAGACTGGTATTGAACATGAAAAGAGTTGTGTCTATACACCTCAGCAAAACTCAGTGATAGAGAGAAAACATAGACATATTTTAGAGGTTTCCAGAGCTCTAAGATTTCAGTCTAATGTTCCTCTTGAAATGTGGGGTGAGTGTGTGCTCACTGCCACCTATCTCATTAACAGAACTCCATCAAAAGTCATTGATAACAACACTCCCTTTTTCAGTTCTATACAGCAAAGATCCCAACTTGAACATACTCAGAATTTTTGGATGTTTGTGTTTTGCCACAAATATTAATCCCAGAAAAGAGAAATTCACTTCTAGGGCTCACAAATGTATCTTTGTTGGGTATCCCAAGGGAATCAAAGGTTACATACTGTATGACTTAGAGAATCACAACATCTTTACTGCCAGAGATGTGATTTTCTATGAGAATGTTTTTCTATTTCATGAAAAACAAACTGATGAGTCATCTGATTTCACATCTGGTGTATCTGTTGTGTTTGATTATCCAGAATACTTCACACATGCTCAACCACAACCACTGAAATTTATCATAATACTCCAACAGATGCAAGTCCAGATCACCCACATATACATGAACCAGAGTTCAACCAGGATGATGGTAATGTACATGAATCACTTGACCTCATTGATCCTGGTCCTGATGAATCTGTTCATGTCAGAAGAACTGGGAGAATAAGTAAGAAACCTACTTATTTGAATGATTATCAGTGCCATTTAATCAAGAAAGCACACAACCAGAATGAGGAACCTCAACTGAATTCATCACAAAATCCCCTCAGTGATTATCTTGATTTTTCAAGGTTAAACAGTCAATATTTAACTTATGTTATGTCTACAGTTATTCATTCTGAGCCTAAAAGTTTCAAGGAGGCATCTCATCACTCTGAATGGCAGTCTGCAATGAATGATGAGATAGCAGCATTGGAAGCAAATAAAACTTGGACAGTAATGCCTTTGCCACCAGGGAAGAAGCTTGTTGGTTGTAGATGGGTGTATAAAATTAAAAGACAAGCTGATGGCTCCATTGAAAGGTGTAAGGCACTGATTCATATGTTTTTTGTGTCGTTTTACTTGTTTCTTTTTGTGTGAGTTGTGTCGTTTAGAGTCATGTTTGTGAGTTATTCTCTTGGCGTTGGTATGTTTGACCTTTATGTGAAGTGTGCAGGCTTGTAGACTTTATTGGAGTGAAAAGAGCGAAGAAACAAGTTGGAACGAGTTAAGACGGACTAGAGGACCGAAGCCGCTATCTAGCACCCGCTACATAACCTAGCACCTGCGAGGTCCAGATTCCAGCAACTCATGTTCCCCCCACCTAGCACCCGCTGAACACCCTAGCACCTGCTAGGCGCAATATTTGGCGTTGACCAAGTTTTGATCAACTGTATAAGAATAGGGTTTTCCTATTCCGAAAACACTTTTTTACATTTTGTTTTTTTCTTTCACGCACGACACTTCTGACATTGGGTTTTTTCACGCTTTTGGAGGACTCAAACTCGTAGCTCATAGGTCGATTTCGATTCTAGTTTTTCTC
The DNA here is from genome assembly GCA_954870475.1 of Euphrasia confusa. Lineage (NCBI taxonomy): Eukaryota > Viridiplantae > Streptophyta > Magnoliopsida > Lamiales > Orobanchaceae > Euphrasia > Euphrasia confusa. Next base: position 19,554,602 of record OX940951.1, read on the forward strand.
TTGCTTGGATTGGTGAATTTAATCGGTATAGACTCCGGTTTCAAACACGTTAATTATTAGTAAGCTATTATTCCTTTTCTTTGTTCTTGTGTTCTTAATTATTTGGTTTGATTACTTGATTTCTTGTTTAATCATGAATTATTCGATTTTCATATGCTTGATTTCAATTATTATTATGAGTAGCTAAATTCTCTACTAGGGTTAAGGTGAGTTAATTTTCAACCTAGGTATTGAGTTTTAGTGCGCACATAAGGTGTTCGATAAAATTCTATTTTGATAAAAAGTTCACGACCTCGTTAGTACCAACCGGAAACGGACGTGCCAATGTAATTTTGCAAACTTTAATTTAATTTCGAAGTTGAAAATTAACGATCCCGAGCCCTAGTCTTCTCTTTATTATTTGAACCACTTTATTCTTATTGCTTCTAATATTTACTTGTCTTATTTTATTAGTTTAGGATTAGTTTATTTAAAACAAAAACCAACCAACAACATGCAATATACTATTTCTTTTCTTCTTTCTAGTTGCAAACAAATAAATATTTATACACGCCGATTGTAGTGTTCCTCGAGACCGACTCGGGTGAGTTGATTCGGCAATTAGTTCGGAATATTTTTATTTGATTTTAGCCGCTATAAAAACGACTAATCAAATTGGCGTCGTTGCCGGGGAACACTTTAGGCACAAGTATTAGTGTTTAAGTGTTTGCGTCTTTCTTTTTATTTTTATTTCATTATCTTTTTTTATTTTTTATTTGTTCAGGTACGTTTGATTGTTTGTTGTCTCTGTTGGTGCATGTTAGGTAGAAGAAGTCAAAAGACCAGCCTTGCCCCCGTGATCGACAACATTAACCGACGTAAGAGTATTAGCCGGTATACCTCAGTGGACGACGGTAACTCGTCAGACAGTTCAGCAGAATCCACAATTACCGGAATCGAACTCGAAAGTGACCTAGCAGAAATGGACGGATGCGACGTCAACAATGTTGACAACAATGTTGACAACAATGTTGACAACAACAACAACAACAACAACAACAACAACAACAACAACAACAACAACAACAACAACAACAACAACAACAACAACAACAACAACAACAACAACAACAACAACAACAACAACAACAACAACAACAACAACAACAACAACAACAACAACAACAACAACAACAACAACAACAACAACAACAACAACAACAACAACAACAACAACAACAACAACAACAACAACAACAACAACAACAACAACAACAACAACAACAACAACAACAACAACAACAACAACAACAACAACAACAACAACAACAACAACAACAACAACAACAACAACAACAACAACAACAACAACAACAACAACAACAACAACAACAACAACAACAACAACAACAACAACAACAACAACAACAACAACAACAACAACAACAACAACAACAACAACAACAACAACAACAACAACAACAACAACAACAACAACAACAACAACAACAACAACAACAACAACAACAACAACAACAACAACAACAACAACAACAACAACAACAACAACAACAACAACAACAACAACAACAACAACAACAACAACAACAACAACAACAACAACAACAACAACAACAACAACAACAACAACAACAACAACAACAACAACAACAACAACAACAACAACAACAACAACAACAACAACAACAACAACAACAACAACAACAACAACAACAACAACAACAACAACAACAACAACAACAACAACAACAACAACAACAACAACAACAACAACAACAACAACAACAACAACAACAACAACAACAACAACAACAACAACAACAACAACAACAACAACAACAACAACAACAACAACAACAACAACAACAACAACAACAACAACAACAACAACAACAACAACAACAACAACAACAACAACAACAACAACAACAACAACAACAACAACAACAACAACAACAACAACAACAACAACAACAACAACAACAACAACGTCAATCAGGGGCCACGCTTTGGTGACTCAGCCCACCCTCTCGTGGACGGGGCAAGCTCTTGCATTGTGTTGAGTGCCGCTGCTCGTCGGTACGACCTGAAGTCCCACCACTTGGCCCAGTTACCGCAATTCTATGGGATGCCTAAAGAAGATGCCTTGAACTTCATTAGGGAATTTTACTCAGTCCTCCAGTCTTTCCCGAACGGTAGCCTAGAAGACGGGCAACTTCGATTAAAGTGTTTTCCATATGCTCTGAAAGATCGAGCTAAGAACTGGTTGTTGTCTTTGGAGCCTGATTCCATCGATACATGGGACAAGATGTATCAGGAGTTCATCAAGCGCTTTTACCCTCAACAGAAAACCATTGATTTAAGGAGTCAGATTTTCTCCTTCAGACATGAGCGTGGAGAGTCATTCCACGAAGCTTGGGAAAGGTTTAGGAGTTTGCTCAGACAGTGCCCCCACCATCAGATATCCCAGGAGATCCTCAATCAGTTCTTTTACACAGGATTGCCGCCGGCAATGCAGAACGACGTGCAGAACGCAGCCGGAGGGAACATTAGCAACCTCCTCACCAATGACGTTGTTGCCCTTTTCAAAGAGATGACCGAGAGATCTCGACAGACAAACACCCGGGATAAAGAGGTGACAGCTTCAGTAGACGGGAGTCTTGATTCTTCACTGACGAAGCAGGTTGCCGAGCTGACCCGAAAGCTACATATGATGGAGGCCAAAGAGACTTCCCCTACCCAGTTGTTGGTGCATCAGCCTGACCCGTGCGGTAATTGCAGGGAGATCGGGCACTATTCGAGTAACTGTCAGTACATGCTTTCCCTACCCCAGATGATGGATCAGTCCTTCGCACCGGAGTTCCAGGTCAATGCCATGCAGGGATTCAACCAGACGAGTAATCAGAGGAGCGAACCCTATGGCAATATATACAACCCAAGTTGGAAAAATCATCCTAACTTTTCCTGGAAACAAGGGCAGAACCAGCAGCCGAGCTACAATAGCCAGAATCGGCCACAGAATAACTACCAGAATGCGGGGAATCAGAACTGGCAGAATAACCAGAGGCCCCAATATCAGCAACAGAGCCCGTTAACATACCAACAGCCACCTCAACCTGCATACCAGCCACCACCGACCCAGAAAAGCTCTAGCCTCGACGAGCAATTCTCAGCCTTCATGCAATCGCACCAGGGGTTCATGCACACGACTAACGGATACATGCATCAGAATCAGCAGAAGATGGATAGCATGGAGTCATCGATGACCAATCAGAACTCTACGATCAAGAGGATTGAGACCCAGGTTGGGCAGATGGCTGAGCGACTTAATGAGCTCGCTCAACCTACTCAGAAGGACAAAATCCCTAGCCAACCTTATCAGGCTAAAGCCATTACGGTACTCAGAAGTGGACGGGTGATAGATAACCGCGTAGAAATGCCGACCGAGGTGGTAGAGGAGGACATCCCTACACCAGAGATAGCCGAGCAGAGTGATCGAGCTAAAGAATTGGTGGAGAGACCAAAATAAAAACCGATGCGGCCACCCGAGACCAGTAGAGCAGCCTTACATAAGGCTAACGATCCTTACAAGCCCCCTCTTCCGTTCCCAGACCGTATGAGGAACGAGAAACAAGACCAGCAGTTCGCGGAGATTTACAAGCTGCTATCCAAAGTAAATGTGAATCTGCCATTACTCGACATCATCCGAAATGTCCCAGCTTATGTCAAGTTCTTCAAATACCTCGCCTCGAAGAAGAGAAGATTCGTTGACAACGAAAAGTAGTAGTGTCAGAGGTAGCAAGTGCCATTCTCCAGCACCAGCTACCCGAGAAACAGAGGGACCCCGGAAGTTTCAACATCATGATTGCCGTGGGGAATGGTAGAGAGGTGTAAGGAATGCTCGACTTGGGGGCAGGGATAAATTTGATGCCGTACACCGTGTACGAGCAACTGGAGTTTGGCGACCTCAAGCCTACTCGGATGTGCCTCCAGCTCGCCGACCGATCGATTCGATATCCCAAGGGGATCATAGAAGACATATTGGTGAAGGTCGGAGAATTGATAGTACCAGTCGACTTTGTGGTACTAGATGTTGGAGAGGTTCCCGAGAATGGGCGAGACCACGCCATTCTTTTGGGGAGACCATTCATGGCCACCACGAACACGGTGATTGATGTAAAGAACGGTACACTCGAGATGACCGTTCTCGGTGAAAAAGTTTCTTTCTCCGTACGGACGGGGAAGGCCGTTCCCGCTGCCATGTATATGGAGAATTGCTCCTTCGTCGATCCCGTAGATGACGAAGTGGAAGCCACGTTTGTCGAGGAAAGTGATCCCGAAATACACGAGGTTGAGGAAGAGAAGGTAGCTGACCCTACCACTGAGCGACTTAGTTCACCGGAAGCCGAGATCGAGGCTCCGAAGAGTAAAGTGGAGTTGAAGGCGTTGCCTAGTCACCTCAAGTACGTGTTCTTGGAAGACGGGGAAAAAAAAACCCGTGATAATCTCCGCCACCTTGGGGATTGAGGAAGAGAAAGCACTAGTGGCAATCCTAAAGCAAAACAAGAAAGCTTTTGGATGGAGCTTATCCGATATCCGAGGCATTGACCCCTCGGTATGCATGCACCAGATAATTTTGGAGGAGGGGTCAATCCCAAAGAGAGATGGGCAGAGGCGACTCAACCCGGTTCTGATGGAAGTCGTAAGGACGGAGATCTACAAGCTCCTTGATGAAGGGTTGATCTATGCCGTTGTCGATAGCCAATGGGTGAGTCTGGTCCACGTGGTCCCGAAGAAGAGAGGTATCATAGTCGTCGAAAACCAGAAAGGGGAGCTCCTCCCTACGCGTATTACTACTGGGTGGCGAATGTGCATCGATTATCGGAAATTGAATGCCGCCACTCGAAAGGACCACTTCCCTCTCCCTTTCATTGATCAGTTACTTGATAGATTATCCGGACACTCATTCTATTGTTTTCTTGATGGTTTGTCAGGTTATTACCAGGTGGCGATAGCACCGGAGGACCAGGAGAAGACGACGTTCACCTGCCCCATTGGTACTTATGCTGGGAGGAGGATGCCTTTCGGCCTATGCAATGCACCGGGAACATTCCAGAGGTGCATGATGTCCATCTTCTCCGAGATGATAGGTAACTTTATGGAGGTTTTTATGGGCGGTTTTTCAGTATTTGGCTCTTCTTTTAATGATTGCTTGGGTAAGCTCGACAGAGTTCTTAAAAGATGTATTGAGAGTAGTCTTACCTTGAGTTGGGAGAAGAGTCATTTCATGGTTACTAGTGGGATTGTGCTAGGACATATGGTGTCTAGTCGGGGTATAGAAGTCGATAGAGCCAAGATCGAGGTTATTGAGAGATTACCCCCTCCCGTTAATGTTAAGGGTATTCGTAGCTTCCTTGGGCACGCCGGGTTTTATAGGAGGTTTATTAAGGATTTTTCTAAGATTAGCCAACCTATGTGTCGTTTGCTAGGGCAAGATGTTGATTTTAACTTCGACGAGTCGTGTCTAGTAGCCTTTAATACACTTAAGAAAAAGCTTACCTCTGCCCCGGTAGTTGTAGCACCCAATTGGGAGTTGCCCTTTGAGATCATGTGTGATGCGTCTAATTCAGCTGTAGGAGCGGTTCTTGGTCAGAAAGTGGATAAATTACTTAGGTTTATTTATTATGCTAGTGTGACCCTCAATAGTGCCCAAACTTGAGAAAGTCGACGAATCGACGAAACCAAACCAAACCAAACCAAGAGAAAGTCGACGAATCGACGAAACCAAGACGAGCCGAAGACGAGCGCGGACGGAGGAGGAGCCGAAGTCGGTTCAGGAACTGGCACGTTCGTGCCACCTCTTCAGCAGGCCTGGCACGTTCGTGCCACCCCTTCAGCAGAAATGGCAAACCTTCAGCAAGGTTGGCACGTTCGTGCCACTTCCTGGAAGCTTTTGAGCCAACTCGTTTTTGGGGCTTTTTTGGGCCTTTTTTGGGGCTTTGACTAGGTCTTGACCCTAGTACTATATATACTACCTCCCCCTCACATGTATCTAATCCAACACCATTTGCTAGCCACCATAGAGAGAGAAAAATTGGGAAGAGGGTTAGAGTTAGATTTTTTAGGGAGAAAAATCTTGTAAGCTCTTGGAAGCTCTCGTTAATATTTCGGTGTATCTCTTAGGTGGGCTAGAGTGTGAGGGTCCTAGAGAGAGTCGAGAGAGTTATTATTCGAGGGAGAATTCTTGTAAAGCTCGGTGTAACGATTCGGTTTATATAGTGAAGAAATCGTGGCGGCCAAAGTGGATGTAGCCTATTTAAAGGTGAACCACTATAATTCTCGGTGTCGTGTTTATTTGCTTTCTCGTTTCGTATTGTGTTGATTGCTTCGATTGTGAGATATCTCCTATATTGCTTGAATATGTATATTGTGTATGCTTGTGGTGCATCGAGGATATATATGTATTGCTTGTGATTGGTTGTCATTGGTTGTTGGTCGGGAATTCGGAACACTCGGGTTGAGTGGATTCCCGACAACGGTTGGACGTCGGTTTTTCTCGGGGGATTGGTGATCGAGTACGGGGTGGATTCGTTTGGAGATCGATAGGAGTTTCCGTCACGCATTGGGCGTGTCCGATCGATCGGGGATCGACGAGTCAAGAAAAAAGTCCTCGTGCTCTAGGAGCGGGTCCCGGTGGTCCGACGTGTAGTCGGTGGTCTCGTTGACGTAAAGCACCACCCGCCTTCCTCGGTAGTATAAGGATCCTAACAATTGGTATCAGAGCCAAGTTGAGAAGCTTGGACGTGCTTCGGTTGAAGCGGTCGAGAACAATGACGGGCAACGACATGGTATGGAGTGCAATCGAAAGGTTCAACGGGTCGGATTTTGCACATTGGAAGGTGCAAGTGACGAACTTCTTGTTCGGGAAGAATCTTCATCTACCGTTAGTAGGCGAGAAGCCGGAGGGTATGAGCGAGGCGGAATGGGCTCTCCTAGACCGACGAGTACTCGGGTTAGTCCATTTGACGTTGTCGGAGAACATCGCTAGAAAGGTGATGATGGAGAAGTCGACCTCGGGGATGATGAAGGTGTTATCCGACATGTTCGAGAAACCAATCGAGAAGCCGTCGGCGAGAAGTAAAAGCTCCTTGTTGGAGCGGTTCTTTCATTTGAAGATGGAAGAAGGTGGAGTTGTTGCGACTCACGTGAACGAGTTCGAAACGATCGTCAACGAGTTGTCTTCGGTTGAGATCGGGTTCGATGATGAGGTCCGGGCCCTTACTCTATTGGCGTCTCTACCGAGTAGTTGGGAGCCGATAAGAGTGGCGTTGAATAACTCCGTTGGAAGTGATAGGTTGAAGTATGCCGATGTGAGGGATCGTGTTCTTGACGAGGAGGTTAGAAGGAGGGATTCCGGAGAGACATCGACTTCAACGACTAAGGCCTTGAGTTTGAGCCGAGGTAGAAATCATTACGGAGGTTGTAATCGCGGGAAAAGGGTGGAGTCGAGCAACGGGAAGGAGAAGCGATTCTTGTGTTGGAATTGCGGTAAATTCGGTCACATAAAGCGGCATTGTAGTGAGCTTCCGGGGAATGGAGGCGATGCCAAGGTTGTGACGGGTGACGAGAGGGAAGATGACTTGTTGGTATCTTCGGAGCCTCGTGAAGACTCTTGGGTGGTTGAATCGGGAGCCTCGTTTCACACCACGGGTAGTCGTGTCGGCATGGTGAACTTCGTTCCCGAGAGACATGAGAAGATATATCTAGCGGATGATAGGCCGTTGGATATCGTGGGTGTTGGAGACGTGAAGGTGAAGACGTCCGGTGGGACGTTGATATTGTCGAAGGTGAGGTATGCACCCGAGCTAAGGAGTAGCTTGATCTCGGTGAGCCGACTTGAGAGAGAGAGGGGCATACAGTTACCTTTAACGATGGGTCTTGGAAAGTGTCGAAGGGTGCGATTATTGTTGCTCGTGGTCCAAGGACGGGCACCGTTTACACTACGACGGGAGGTCGTAAGATTGGTGTACCCGACAACACCAATGGGCTAATGCATTGTGGGCTAGGTAGTATGAGCGAAAGGTGGTTGCAACCAAGAGAGAGTTCGGGTATTCCTCATACGGATCGGAGTCCGGTTTTCGAAAGGAGACAAGTTCGATTCTCGGTGATTGAGAAATCGGATATCGGAAAGCGGAGACATGATGATGGAGGTGTTCTGGTAAAAGACCGACCGGTGGAAACCTTGGAAATCAATCATGTGCTTTCGGGTCGAGATGGTAGAGCAATGCAGGCCGGTAAATCGAGCAAGCGGGAGTTTAAAATTGGAAGCGAGCCGAGCTCGTTATTTTCACTCGGAGACTCGTCGGTGCGAGACGAGGTATCGAAGCCCGACATTTCCCATTTGGTGGGAGTTGCTAGACGATTCGAGTGTTACTCGGGTAATCGTTTCGGAGAGTCCCGTGGAGAGGATTCGAAAAACGAGGAGTAGGCAAAGGAGTCGTAGAGCTAGCAACGGTAAGAATGTTGGAGGCTATCGGTTGAAATCGTCGGTTAGAGACGAGGTGATGAAGCCCGACATTTCCCATGCGGTGGGAGTTGTTAGACGATTCGGGTGCTACTCGGGTGATCGTTTCGGAGAGAGTCCCGTGGCGAGGATTCGGAAAACGAGGAGTAGGCAAAGGAGTCGTAGAGCTAGCAACGGTGACAATGTTGGAGGTTATCGGTCGAGATCGTCGGTGATAGACGATGGGCATGTGAATGCCGACGTTGCTCATTCGGTGGGGGTTAGCCGGTTCACGAGCAATCCGAGGAGGCGACATGTGGGAGCTTTGAGAAGCTCGGGTTCCATGTTGCGGTTTTGGAAGTCCGAAAGGGGATTGCGTGGTGACGAAGAGGTTGACGGAATGGGCAATGTTGAAAAGAGGAGAGCGTCGAGGGTTTTGATGAGAAACCCGGAGATCGATGTTCGGTCTAAGTACGAGATGTTTGAGACGTTCCGGGGAAGTCGGATGCCGACCGATGTGTCGAGGAAGAAGGCGATGATGCCTTTGGAGCCGAGGTCGAGAGAGACTTCGGTTGGACTTCTCGGATGATGAATGTGGCCGCCGCCACGGATGATGGGGAGTGTAGTTTGGTTGTGTCTCCAGGTGGGAGATTGTTGGGTTTGGTGGAGCCAAACCAAACCAAGAGAAATTCGACGAATCGACGAAACCAAGACGAGCCGAAGACGAGCGCAGACGGAGGAGGAGCCGAAGTCGGTTCAGGAACTGGCACGTTCGTGCCACCTCTTCAGCAGGCCTGGCACGTTCGTGGCACCCCTTCAGCAGAAATGGCAAACCTTCATCAAGGTTGGCATGTTCGTGCCACTTCCTGGAAGCTTTTGAGCCAACTCGTTTTTGGGGCTTTTTTGGGCCTTTTTTGGGGCTTTGACTAGGTCTTGACCCTAGTACTATATATACTACCTCCCCCTCACATGTATCTAATCCAACACCATTTGCTAGCCACCATAGAGAGAGAAAAATTTGGAAGAGGGTTAGAGTTAGATTTTTTAGGGAGAAAAATCTTGTAAGCTCTTGGAAGCTCTCGTTAATATTTCGGTGTATCTCTTAGGTGGGCTAGAGTGTGAGGGTCCTAGAGAGAGTCGAGAGAGTTAGAATTCGAGGGAGAATTCTTGTAAAGCTCGGTGTAACGGTTCGGTTTATCTAGTGAAGAATTCGTGGCGTCCAAAGTAGATGTAGCTTATTTAAAGGTGAACCACTATAATTCTCGGTGTCGTGTTTATTTGCTTTCTCGTTTCGTATTGTGTTGATTGCTTCGATTGTGAGATATCTCCTATATTGCTTGAATATGTATATTGTGTATGCTTGTGGTGCATCGAGGATATATATGTATTGCTTGTGATTAGTTGTCATTCTTGGTTGGTCGGGAATTCGGAACACTCGGGTTGAGTGGATTCCCGACAACGGTTGGACGTCGGTTGTTCTCGGGGGATTGGTGATCGAGTACGGGGTGGATTCGTTTGGAGATCGATAGGAGTTTCCGTCACGCATTGGGCATGTCCGATCGATCGGGGATCGACGAGTCAAGAAAAAAGTCCTCGTGCTCTAGGAGCGGGTCCCGGTGGTCCGACGTGTAGTCGGTGGTCTCGTTGACGTAAAGCACCACCCGCCTTCCTCGGTAGTATAAGGATCCTAACAAAACTAACTATACCACTACCGAGAAAGAGTTGCTAGCGGTCGTGTTTTCTTTGGATAAATTTAGGTCTTATATCATCGGGTCTAAAGTCATTGTCCATAGTGATCACCAGGCCCTCCGACATTTGCTAGCAAAAGCCCAAGCCAAACCGAGGTTGATTAGAAGGATCCTTTTACTACAAGAGTTCGATGTAGAGATTAAGAATAGGAAGGGGTGTGAGAATATAGTAGCTGACCACTTGTCTAGGCTAGAGGTGATAGCATTGATGGGTCGATCCCCGATTCTTTTCCGTATGAGCTTGCTATGGCTATGACTCCGGTACCTTGGTACGCGGATATTGTGAATTTCTTGGTTGCAGGAGCTCTAAGAGAAGGTATGACTTCTCAAGAAAAGGCGAGGTTCGAACATTTGTCCCAAGAATACTTCTGGTCGGACCCCTACCTTTACAAATTCGGGAAGGATGAGGTGATTCGCCGTTGCCTTCCGGAGGAGGAGCAATCCGACGTACTAAAGTGTTGCCACCACGATGAGAGTGGAGGTCACTTTGGGGGTCATAAAAACCGCCCACAAGGTCCTCCAATCAGGTTTGTTTTGGCTTCTCTTTTTAAAGACGCAATCGACTATTGCAAATCCTGTGACCGGTGCCAACGCATGGAGAATATTGGTAAGAGAGATGAAATGCCCTTAAATATCAATTTAGCAGTTGAAATTTTCGATGTTTGGGGTATTGATTTTATGGGACCTTTCCCCGTGTCTTTTGGTTTTGAGCATATGTTGTTGGGTGTTGATTATTTGTCCAAGTGGGTTGAAGCAATCCCCACTAGGACTTGCGATGCTAAAGTGGTTCTCAAGTTTGTGCAGGAGAACATTCTTTGCAGGTTTGGATTTCCGAAAGCCATTATCAGCGATGGTGGAAAACACTTCTGCAACAAGCTTTTCGAGAAGTTGATGATCAAGAATGGCATCAAGCACAAAGTCGCCACGACATACCACCCTCAAACCTCGAGACAAGCTGAAACGAGTAACCGACAAGTGAAGGAGATTCTTGAAAAGACGGTTAAACCTTCCCGAAAAAATTAGGCAGAGCGTTTGAACTAAGCGCTTTGGGCTTATCGGACCGCATACAAGACAGTGATCGGCATGAGTCCCTACCGGCTTGTCTTTGGGAAACATTGTCATTTACCGGTGTAAATCGAACACCGAGCGTATTGGGCGATCAAGGCCACCAACATGGACCTAATGATCTACTTTTTCCACTTTTTCCACTTTTTCCCAAATAATCCTGAATACCTTTAGCCGAGCCCCGTTACACCCGATTTATCGATCACCCATGATTCTTGAGATGGTAGACTTTGATTAGTGGAGAGTGCAACTTGAGTACGTGTTTAGTTGGTGTTCTTAGGCGCACACGATATTATTTGATGCTCATCCTTGTTCCATATATGCTTATCTTTCTTGAGTGCACAAGTCACATTTTCTCGATTATCTTTTGCTTGTGTACGCTTTTGAGTGGAACCTTGTTTCAAGAGTAAAAGAAGAGAGTGAATCCTAGTGAGGGAAATTGGAGTGGTGTCATGTGATGATTCTTACTTGATCTTTGTTGTGTCTATGCATTTTGGGGTCAAAACTTATTTGTCATACTTTTTCCGGATGCACCGGGGGTTTACTTGTAGCTTTTGGGAGGTTGAGTAAGTGATTGTCATGTTTGTGTGATTTGGTTTTTGCTCTCATGATTGTTTGCTTGAGGACAAGTAAGAAGCTAAGTGTGGGGGAGTTGATTCATATGTTTTTTGTGTCGTTTTACTTGTTTCTTTTTGTGTGAGTTGTGTCGTTTAGAGTCATGTTTGTGAGTTATTCTCTTGGCGTTGGTATGTTTGACCTTTATGTGAAGTGTGCAGGCTTGTAGACTTTATTGGAGTGAAAAGAGGGAAGAAACAAGTTGGAACGAGTTAAGACGGAGTAGAGGACCAAAGCCGCTATCTAGCACCCGCTACATAACCTAGCACCTGCTAGGTCCAGATTCCAGCAACTCCTGTTCCCCCCACCTAGCACCCGCTGAACACCCTAGCACCTGCTAGGCGCAATATTTGGCGTTGACCAAGTTTTGACCAACTGTATAAGAATAGGGTTTTCCTATTCCGAAAACACTTTTTTACTTTTTGTTTTTTTCTTTCACGCACGACACTTCTGACATTGGGTTTTTTCACGCTTTTGGAGGACTCAAACTCGTAGCTCATAGGTCGATTTCGATTCTAGTTTTTCTCTTGCTTGTATTGGTGAATTTAATCGGTATAGACTCCGGTTTCAAACACGTTAATTATTAGTAAGCTCTTATTCCTTTTATTTGTTCTTGTGTTCTTAATTATTTGGTTTGATTACTTGATTTCTTGTTTAATCATGAATTATTCGATTTTCATATGCTTGATTTCAATTATTATTATGAGTAGCTAAATTCTCTACTAGGGTTAAGGTGAGTTAATTTTCAACCTAGGTATTGAGTTTTAGTGCGCACATAAGGTGTTCGATAAAATTCTATTTTGATAAAAAGTTCACGACCGCGTTAGTACCAACCGGAAACGGACGTGCCAATGTAATTTTGCAAACTTTAATTTAATTTCGAAGTTGAAAATTAACGATCCCGAGCCCTAGTCTTCTCTTTATTATTTGAATTATTCTTATTGCTTCTAATATTTACTTGTCTTATTTTATTAGTTTAGGATTAGTTTATTTAAAACAAAAACCAACCAACAACATGCAATATGCTATTTCTTTTCTTCTTTCTAGTTGCAAACAAATAAACATTTCTACACGCCGATTGTAGTGTTCCTCGAGACCGACTCGGGCGAGTTGTTTCGGCAATTAGTTCGGAATAATTTTATTTGATTTTAGCCGCTATAAAAACGACTAATTAGGCACGGTTGGTTGCTAAAGGTTACACTCAACAAGAGGGCCTGGATTTCTTTGAGACCTTTTCTCCAGTTGCCAAAATAGCAACTGTCAGAACAGTCTTGAGATTAGCAGCTTCCTTCAACTGGCATTTGTTTCAATTAGATGTTAACAATGCATTCCTTTATGGTGACTTGCATGAGGAGGTGTATATGTCACTTCCAGAAGGTTATTCAGCTGGAGGAAAGAAATCTTTATGTTGCAAATTACATAAATCCCTGTATGGTTTAAGGCAGGCATCAAGGCAATGGAATGAGAAGCTATCTTCATTAATTTTGTCATATGGTTTTACTCAGAGTACAGCTGACTCCTCATTGTTCATTTTGCACTCTGGATCATCCCTAATTTTCCTGCTGGTATATGTAGATGATATAATACTAGGAGGTAATGATCTCCCTGCTATTGAGAAACTTAAAGTTTATTTGGGCAGCACATTCAGACTGAAAGATCTTGGCAACTTGAAATTCTTTCTTGGAATTGAAGTAGCAAGAAATTCAGAAGGTTTGGTGATCAATCAGAGAAAATATTCTCTGGATATTATTTCTGACTGTGGTCTTTTGAACATCAAACCTGTTCAGTTTCCCTTTGAACAAGGTTTGAAGTAGAGTAGGGATGAGGGTGATCCTCTTCCTAATCCCTCTGAGTACAGAAGACTCATAGGGAGATTACTATATCTCACTCTCTCCAGACCTGATATTTGCTACTCCATTCAGGTTCTTAGCAAATTTCTTGATAAACCTACTGATATCCACATGGCAGCAGCTTTAAGAGTGGTGCGATATCTTAAGAAGTCCCCAGGGCAAGGTTTGTTCTATCCAGTCAATAACACTATACATTTAAAGGCCTTTTGTGATGCAGATTGGGCTGCAGACATTGAAACTAGGAGGTTTGTTACAGGTTATTGTGTCTTTATTTGCGAGTCTTTGGTTGCATGGAGATCTAAGAAGCAGACAACCGTTTCCAGATCCTCAGCAGAGTCAGAATATAGGGCCATGGCTTCATGTGTCTGTGAGTTGATTTGGTTCAAGAAGTTGTTTCATGATTTTGGGATCCCTCACTCTCATGCTCTCTTATATTGTGATAATATGGCTGCTATTCATATTGCCTCTAACCCCGTGTTTCATGAACGCACCAAACATATTGAAATCGATTGTCACATTGTAAGAGAATGGCTGCTAAAAGGTCTCTTCAAGCTCTTCCATATGAACTAAGCAAGTCAGGTTGCTGACTTGTTTACAAAATCTCTTGGTGCGCGTCCTTTCTGTTGGAAATCGATGTCCCGGAATTAATAAATTTAAATAAATAAATTATCCAATTAATTCCGACCGAAATCCTTTGAAGATCGAATATCCGGAGTTGTCAAATGCGGAACGACAATTCCAATCGACTCCCGGTTGCCGGAACATCCCGCCACGAACCACGACGAATCCGGACTCAACCGAAACCCTAACCGCGGGCGAACCCACGGATATTCGGTCGAGCCCTCGCGTGGGCTCGCGGCTGTCCTTGGCAGCCGCCTAGGGCTGCTCGTAGCAGCCCGCTTACGGTGCCGGAGACTCTTGCGAACAGCCCTTAAGACCTCCCGGAGGTCAGCCCTAATCAAGCCCTAGCCACGACCCGAGTCGCGGCTGCTCAATCGAGGCACGCGCTCGCATCCATGCGAGCGCTAGGGTTTAGCTCGTAGAGCTCCGCACACAACCAGCGAAGCCCCCGTGTGCGATCCGCAGCGCCTCGCGGATCCGCTGCGGGAGAACCCGCAGCCCGTCGCTGCCTGCCACACGAGGCGGGCGCCTGGTGGTCGCGCGACCGCGCGCGACATGGACCAGGCGAGCGCCTGGTCCCCAGGCGGGCGCTTCGCTCCCAGCGAAGCTCCGTCGCGTGATTCTCGCCGGCGAGTCGCTCCAGCCGCGGCGGTCCGGCGATCCTCGATCGCCACCGCTCGGCTCGACCCCGGTGAGGATCCTAAACCTCGGATCTTGGTTCACGATAATTTTACGATAATTAAAAACGATTAAATCATAAAGGGGGTTTTACGATTTACCTCGTTATCGTTGTTCGGAAAAACGAAGAACTCAATTGACGACCTTGAGATCTTCCCACGTATTCCTTACACTAGCCCGGACGTCGTGTGGGCGACGATCTACCGAACTCCATGGATCTCCTTCACGAACTCCCTAGACTAATCAAGTATGATTATCTTGTCTTGTCTAATTGTGAAGACCATGTAGTGCTTTTATAGGCTACGTAGGGGATCTTAAGGAGGTGGAATATTGGGCTTCCAATATTGAAGATTAAATTGAGCCCAATGCTCAAGTCCATTAATCCTTATCAATATTAATTAATTCTATTTTCCACTATATAAAATTAATTGCACTCCCAATATTAAACCATATTATGTCAAATAATATTTCTCCGGTAGTATTATTTATTCCGTGTATTTAAGATATAAATATCCATGAATAAAATTAATTTATTGCTAATTAATTTATTCATCTCTTATATCCGAGACTAGTACCATTCAACCTTAATTATTATGCGGAACGAATCCACCTGCAGGGTTTACATAATAATTCCTTATGAACTCATCTCGGGGATATTATCAACCCTTCCGGGATACACTTTCCCGTCAAGTATTTACGGCATGTCATATATAAAATATAGTGACCCAACTTAACCGGTAATTAACCCAATAATTAAATCGGTTAATTCCTTTGGTAAATCAAAGTCACTTATATTAAATATACACACCCGCAATAGTTTCGGGGATTAAGAATAAAATACACTGAGACTCGAATCGATTATCGCCGGCAATCCTAATCGATGAATCTCAACGATCCGCCCAATACACCAAGTGTACAAGTGTGATAAAATAATTAAGATAAATTATTTTCTCTCTCACACAACGACTATACCGATGGATTGGTCCGTGTCCATCTAGGTCGTGAGCAACTGTTTGATTAAATACGAGTAACCGATAGTATGATCTTCTGTGTGCCCATGCAACACCATACTAACTACAACGTATAAAATCCAGGACTATGATTTGCATATATTTAATTATAAATAATTAAACGCAAATAATTGTTTATTTAATTAAATAGATTAGTGGCAATGGATCGTGAGTTTCCGTTACTTAAATCTAGACATTAAGTACACAACTCCAACAATCTCCCACTTGTACTAAGGTCTAGTCATTTCCTCCAAACTCCCGACTCCCATACTCATCACGTGCTTAAGTTGTACTTCCAAGAAGTACTATGTGAATGAGCACTCTAGGTCGCCGCTCTGAAGTTATCTTGGTGACTACAGCGTCGTCTCCCTCGACGATGACTCGTATCAGGTGGTACTTGCACTATGTGTTATCTTACACTTATGGACTTGTGATTTCTTACCATTTGCCATTGCACCGCTATTTACATAGCCTTTGGCAAATTAAGAATCACATCTAAGTCCCAGAGATTATCCCGGAGTTATACCAAAACTTCCGCTGCCTCTGAGGCTGCTTTTTGGTTACCCATGGCAGAGTCCGAAAAGCATCGTGCTTATCACTCTTCCATGTTAAAACTCCTTCTCCTTCAATAGTGAAACACATAGCCTGATATCGACTTACACTGATCCTTATTCGATTAGAAATCTAAGAGAATGTAATCCAAAAGAAATGTTCGTCTGCTTCGTAGTCTAGAACAGTACTTCGAAAGTACTTTTACAGCAGTCGAATATTCCTTTCCAGGATTACCTTGATATCCTCCCACTATGCCAACCGCATAGCCGATATCAGGTTCTTGTTTTCAACAATGCATTTATTAAGCTTTCCATACTCAAAGTGTAGGAAACTGCTTTCATTGCTTCTATCTCCTTTTGTGTTCCAAAACACATATCCTTAGATAGATGCATTCCCTTTCTGAAAGGTAACGAACCTTTCTCGGAATCTTGCATGTTAAAACGAAACATAATCATATATATGTAAGATGTCCAGGAGAAGTACAATGTTCTTTTCTTGAGATCTTAGATCTTAAGAACATGCTCTAACTTCTTCTTCATCTCATATATCGATTTTTCTAGACAACCATCATTTTATGTCTGACAACATCTTTACATTGTTGCCAATGATAAAATGTTATCTACATAAAACCTCCGAGAAACACCACCTTGTTTCCATCACGTTTCCCATACACACGATTCGTCTATGCTTTTGATGAATCCATAAAATGGACTATCTCATCAATTTGCAAGTACCACGAACTCAATGCTTTGTTTCAATCCATAAATGGATCAACTAAGCTTGTACTCTAAATGATCTCGCCTCTTAGCAATAATCCTTATTGCTCTCCAAGAAGGCACATTTAGATCTAGTACGGCCTTCATGTAGATCTAGGGATCGATTTCATGTATACTAGGTCCAGAGTCCGAAGACCCTCCTAGTCTTATGAATATCTCCGGTTGTCCCACAACCTCCCACTACAATGGCGTTCCGGTGTATAAACAGTGATAACAGTAGGTGCAGTTAGTGGTGTACCGCTACTCGGTTCGGCTGGTTCTAAGTCTTAATCTTTCTCTCTTATTTCAAAGTATTACGTCACTTTGGGCTTGTGGTTCATCTAATAGTCTTCCTCTAAGAACCGGGCGTTAGAACTTATAACGTCCTTCTGGTTCATAGTACTATTGAACACACATCTTTTGTTCTTCTAGGATATTCTACAACCGCATTTGAATGCGCCGTTGTTTCCAGACATATCCATAGAACACAGGTAGTTCCGTATAACTCATGCTTTTACTATTTCTATAAGAGTTCCACTTCTTATTTCCGACACACCATTTCTACACAAGAGTGTATGGTGTAGTTATTTGGGATCAAATCCCAATCTCTGATCAGTATGCCATGCATTCCTCAGACAGACACTTGCCTCCGCGATTAGATCGCAGGCTTTCAAAGGATATACCATGATGGTTCCCCACAATAGCTTTGTGTCCATTGACTTGTCAAAACACTTGCTTTTGTGGCACATCAGTTATTCTAATCCATTTCTCGAGTAATCATCAAATGAAGTACTCGTACCTTATTGTCTGAGTAGACATAGGTCTGCATACATCAGAGTCAATCAATTCTTATACTTGTCCGGATCTTACTGTTGGAAATCGACTACCCGGGATGCGTTCGTTCGATTGCTCGAACATCCGAACGATCCCAGTCGACATCCGAAGTCGCTACTTCGTTCGCCTTTCCAGCACGTGCCCCGATTCACGCCCAGCCATTGCCCCGAAGGACAACCGCGCGAACCAAGCGGGCTGCCAGAAAAAAAGCCAAAACGGCGGTCGCCATTTGGAAACGGCGGTCGCCGTTTTACCGCGAACAGCAACGCGACGTTGCTGTTCCGGGCTCGTTTCCGGGTCATTTTTCCTCATCCGACTACCGATCCGGAGGTCCTAGAACCCCCAGTAGTCGAGGAATACAATCCACGATACCCGGAACCCGATCGTACATTCATGTATAATCAACGAGGAAATTGAGATCGAATAAATGCGGAATTGAAAGTTCCGATCTCATACCTTATCGGTCGATTGTTGAGACCTTAGAGCTTCTAACGTATTCTCTGACCCCGTCTCCAACCGCTGTGTGGGCAACGATCCGCTGGAGTTCTCCCGTCTATACTCTCTCTTTCTCAACCACGGTATAATTATTCTCAATGAGAGAATAAAATTATAATTGCGTTAACTCTATTTTTCACACAGAGAAAAATATTTTTGCGCTAAGCAAAATAATTATTCTCAGATGAAAAATGAGAATTGCGGCGAATGTTAGGTTTAGAGAGGGTAAGGGAGGGGGTTTAAATAGAGCTACGTTAGGGACCTAAGGATAAATTAATTAAGGGCTAAATTGAAATATTAATTAACTTGGAATACGTAAAAGCAATTCCTTAATTAATCGATTTCAATTTTAATTATTATTAACTCCACTATAAAATAATAATTGAATTCCCGAAATTAATTTTAATATTATTTCAACAATAATAAATCCGCTGAAATTACATATACGACTTTCCCCGTGTTTAAGATATCGAACGTCCACGAATTTATTTAATTACTAATAATTAAATTAATTCGTTTCTTATTATCCGAGACTAGTACCACTCATCCTTATTATCATGTGGAACAAATCCACCTGCAGGGTTTACATGATAAACTTTATGAGCTCATCTCGGGGACGTCATCAACCCGATAAACGGGACACGGTTTCCTGTCTATAATCTATAGCATGCCGTGTGTACAATTCCGATTCCCAATTTGCCGAGTATCTCGACTAATCAAATAGTCTCACTCATTGGCAAGTTAAAGAACCGAGAATTGGACATACGCACCTATAATTATATAGAGATTAAGAATTCGTATATCCGTAATTCTGAGGTCTAGTTCGATTTCGTCGATTAGTATAAATCGAACGCCCTCCCGTGGTCCTGCTCAATACACCAAGTGTACAAGTGTAACATAATAGTTAAGACCAACTATTACCCAGTCACACTACGACGTACCGATGGATTGTCCCTGTCCATCTAAGTCGTGAGCTTCTGTTTGATAATATACGAGTAACCGACAGTATGATCTTCCGCGTGTCTCCTCACGCCATACTGTCTACAACGTATATATCTAGGACTATTGCATTCAAGTACAAGGTAGACAAAAAAATGCCGACAGTTTGATTAATAGATAATGAAAAACACAGATAAGGAGTTCCATATTGTCACTAAACTAGACATTTAGAATATAACTCCATCAATCTCCCACTTATACTAAATCTCTAGTTGCCCTCTACCATACATCCGATACCCATCCCCTTCACGTGTCTCTTGAACGCTTCCGCTGGAAGTGCCTTCGTAAAGGGGTCAGCCAGGTTATCCGCTGATGCAATCTTGGTGACAACCGCATCGCCTCTCCTGACGATGTCTCTAATCAGGTGGTACTTGCGATCTATGTGTTTACTCGCATTGTGGGCTCGTGGTTCCTTTGCATTTGCCACTGCACCGCTATTGTCACAATAAATTGTGATAGCTCTAGGCATTTTAGGAACCACATCCAAGTCCATAAGGAAGTTCCGGAGCCACACCGATTCTTTAGCTGCCTCAGAGGCTGCTACATATTCGGCTTCCATGGTAGAGTCCGAAATGCATTTCTGCTTAACACTCTTCCATGAGACTGCTCCACCTCCCAATGTGAACACATAGCCTGATGTAGACTTTCGCTGATCCTTATCAGATTGGAAATCCGAGTCTGTGTAACCAATAGGAATCAACTCGGACGCTTTGTAACTCAGAACATAATTCCTAGTCCTTCGCAGGTACTTAAGTATGTTCTTTACAGCAGTCCAGTGACCCTGTCCAGGGTTACTCTGATATCTAGCTACCATGCCCACGGCATAACAGATATCAGGCCTCGTGCACAACATGGCATACATTAGACTTCCTACTGCCGAAGCATAAGGAACCTTCTTCATGTAATCTATCTCCTTTTGTGTTTTGGGACGCATGTCTTTAGATAGATGAATTCCATGGCAGAAAGGTTGAGCACCTCTCTTGGAATTCTGCATGTTGAAACGAGCCAGAATCGTATCAATATATGAAGCCTGGGACAAGCTCAATGTTCTTTTCCGGCGATCCCTTATAACCTTGATCCCAAGAACATGCCCAACTTGTCCTAAGTCTTTCATATCGAATTGCTTGGACAACCATCCCTTTATGTCCGACAACATCTTCACATTGTTGCCAATTAGAAGGATGTCGTCTACATAAAGCACGAGAAACGCCACGCTGTTTCCGTCACTTCTCCGGTATACACACGACTCGTCCATGCTTTGAATGGATCCATAAGACTGGATAACCTCATCAAACCGCATGTTCCAAGATCTAGAAGCTTGCTTCAATCCATAAATGGATCGGTTTAGCTTACACACTAGATGCTCTTGGCCTTTCTTAATGAAACCTTCTGGCTGTCTCATGTAAATGGTCTCGTCAAGATTCCCATTCAAGAATGCTGTCTTGACGTCCATTTGCCACACCTCATAATCCATATAACATGCTATAGACAAAAGAATCCGGATCGACTTTAGCATAGCTACCGGCGAAAAGGTTTCCTCATAATCGATCCCTTCTTTCTGAGTATACCCTTTCGCAACAAGCCTAGCCTTGAAGGTTTCAACCTTCCCGTCAGACCCTCTTTTCCTCTTGTACACCCACTTGCAACCAATGGCTTTTACACCTTTGGGCGGTGCTACAAGATTCCAGACCTGATTTGAATCCATTGATTCAATCTCAGATTTCATCGCTTTTTGCCAAGACTGAGCATCTTGATCTTTAAGCGCCTCGCCATAGGTCCAGGGATCGGCTTCATGTTCTCCAGGTAACAAGTCCGAAGACTCACCTATAAACATGAACCTATCGGGTTGTCGAACAACCCTCCCACTACGACGAGGCTCCGGTGTAACCTCAGTAACTACAGGTGCAGACTGTGGTGGCGTATCACCCGGTTCGGTTGGATCTAAGCCTTGATCGTCCCCTCTCAGTTCGTTTAGTATTATCTCACTCTTGGGCTTGTGATCCATTATATAATCCTCTTCCAAGAACCGAGCGTTGGTGCTAACAACGATCTTCTGGTCCTTAGGACTATAGAATAGACCACCTTTCGTTCCTCTAGGATATCCTATAAACAACCGAATATCTGAACGAGATTTCAACTTATCAGCCCCATGCTTCAGCACATGTGCTGGACAACCCCAGACCCGAATGTGTTTCAAATTTGGCTTTCGCCCGGTCCACAATTCCGAGGGCATCTTAGGGACTGATTTAGAGGGAACTAAGTTCAGGATATACGCCGCTGTTTCCAAGGCATATCCCCAGAACGAAACTGGTAGTTCTGAATAACTCATCATAGATCTTACCATTTCCATAAGAGTCCTATTCCTTCTTTCTGCTACACCATTCTGCTGGGGCGTGTATGGTGCAGTCATCTGGGAATCAATCCCATTCTCTAATAAGTACGCCTTAAACTCTCCCGAGAGGTACTCTCCTCCACGATCAGATCGTAGAGTCTTTATGGTTTTACCATGAAGGTTCTCCACAAGAGCTTTGTACTCCTTGAACTTGTCAAAGCACTCGCTCTTGCGGCGCATCAGGTATATAAAACCATACCTTGAGTAATCATCAGTGAAGGTTACGAAATATTCATAACCTCCTCTCGCTTGGACAGATAAAGGCCCGCACAAATCAGAGTGAATTAATTCCAGTACTTCCTTGGATCTATACCCCTTATCACTAAAGGGTCGCTTGGTCATTTTTCCTTCCAGGCATGATTCGCAGGTTGGAAAGTCCTCATCTTTCACACCACTGAGTATTCCATCAGTTATCAACCTTTGAATCCTACCCAAGTTAATATGACCTAGCCTAAGATGCCATAAGTACTTTTGATTCATTCTAGAAGGCTCCTTTCTCTTATTGGTACTAGATGTATTATTTGACTCTACTCGTTGCATCGTGGAATAATCAGGATTCAGTATATATAAGTTGCCTATCAATGTACCAGAACATATATACTCACCATTCTTTTTGATAATAACAGAACTATCAAAAGAAACAGAATATTTATTCAAAACCAATTTAGAAACCGAAACAAGGTTCTTTCTAAAATTCGGTACATAAAGACAATTATTCAATACTAAAACTTTATTATTAAAAGATAAATAAATATCTCCCACTGCAACAGCCGCCACTTTCGTCGCGTTGCCCATGTAGATAGTGATCTCTCCCTCTCTAAGCCGCCGGGTTTCCTGGAACCCCTGCAAAGAATTGCAGACATGATCAGTGGCTCCCGTATCCACACACCAGGTACCGGTGGATAACACCGCTAAACATGTTTCAGTGACTAAGGAAAAGTTCGTACCTCCTTGTCTGAGAGGACAATTAGACTTCCAATGTCCAGACTGCTTGCAACGGAAACACTTGCCCTTAGGCCTGTTCACTCCATTCTGTGGTCCACCAACTCTGGGCCCACTGGGTTTCCGTCCTTGCTTTTTCTTCTTCTTAATCCCCGAAGGGCGAGGAAGAGTCGATTTCACAGCCACAAGTGCTTGAGAGTTCTTAAAGATTCCCTCTGCCGCCTGGAGTTCAGTCAGGAGTTCCGCCAACGTATATAACCTCTTGTTCATGTTATAGTTCAGGCGGAACTGCTCAAAACTCCTAGGCAGAGACTGGAGCACTATATCGATCTGGGTTTCCCCATCGATAGCACCTCCCATGATCTCTATCTCATTCAGATAGCCTATCATCCTAAGAACGTGATCCCTCACGGGCGTTCCTTCGGACATAGTGGCCGTCATGAGTTTCCTCATAGCATCTTGCCTGGCTGCCCTGTCCTGACTACCAAACATCTCTTTGAGGTTAAGCATCATATCATAGGCAGTGTCCATGGCTTCATGCTGATGTTGCAGCACATTTGACATAGATGCCAAAATGTAGCACCGCGCCATCTGATCAGCCTTGACCCACTTCCGATGAGCTTCCTTTTCCTCAGGAGAGGATGTTTCAGTAGGTGCAACAGGACATTCGACCTGGAGTACATACTTGTACTCCTCAGCAGTTAGGACAATGTCCAAGTTTCGTTTCCAATCAACATAATTTGGACCAGTGAGTTTGTTTTCTTTTAGTATCACAGACAGCGGGTTGAGTGCCATATCTATAAAAGAGACAAATCAAACCGTCAAATTTAATTCGATATTAACTCCCTTAATTAATATCATTAAATTTACCAATCAATCCTAAAATCCCATCAGACCAGCATGCCACGTTCATGTGGACGTATACTAGTCCAAACGATTTTATAACTGGACTTTTACTTCGGTCGTACATCATTACAGCAGTGACTCCGATGGGGAGGATACTGTAAAGCGTACCTAAGTGTGTACCATTTCTCAGTACTAAGTTAACCGCTCGGGAACTACATATCCACCGCAAGCCACGTTAGTGTGGACGTTTACGTTGACATGCGGTCCCTTTACGATTTCCTATAACTGTCGAGCCTCAATTAACCCAAAGTTCCGTTTCCGTCTAGTAAGCCACGATAGTGTGGACGTTTACTAAACAAACAACTTTGTTAATTGAATTCCATTTAATAAATTTCACAATTTCGTTAATCAAAGCTTGATATCTCGTAAGTGAAACTCGAAGTTTCTAACCAGCGATCAATCATGCAATTGAGCCCTATCTCTCACAGAGTGAGGGAGCCAACCAGACAATCGATCTAGTCATCGAATGACTCGAATGTCTCTAATCTGTGTCATCGACATAAGCAAGCGCTTTGGCTCCATTCCACTCCCCGGGGTGAGAATGAGTCGAGTTGAACTTAGTCTTTGAAAGACAGATTAGGCATTTGCTTTGAAAAACTTAAGTGTTCAATTCTATAAATGGAATTGAATTCGAATTTTGATCCAGTGATATCCGTGTGTCCACTTTATCCGATAGGGAGGATGACACTAAAGCCAACTCGTAAGCGACACACATCACTATCAAAACAGAGCATGGAGACCGCGGGATTGTTTCCAATCCCTCTCCCACTTAGTTTTTACGAAAGGGATAACATTCACATGCATATAAAATTAAAGCATAATAAAGCACGTAAACACATAGAAAACATTTAACGTGGCCCGATTATTATGGCCTTTAAAATTCTTCGATGCACGTCTTCTCGGATCTTCGTCTCGTTGCTCGTCTAGGTCTCGATCCACCACCGACTCGTCTAAGGGCCAAGAGACGAACCCCTCCCACTGGAGTATCATCCCGGGCCTCGACGAGCGATCCGTGGCGTCCGTCGAACCCCCGCGGAGCTGCTGCCCGAAGTCCAGCGAAACGGCGACCGCCGTTTAAGAAACGGCGACCGCCGTTTGCCCTTCAGCAGCCGCGGGTTCGACTTCTCGACCCTCGTTCGTCCGGCCTTCGATCTCGTCTCGATCCACCAAGCAGCAGTAACAATTACATAACAAAGCTAGCTACTCCCGGCATCGATCCTATACATATTGATCGATCCTATACATCCGGATGAACGAAAAACGAAAAGTAAAACCTAAACGACTCAACCCGTCGTTTTAACTATTACAAACAAGCAACGATAAAACCAAAAAATCTCGACAACCCCGAGAGTTTAACAAACCAAAAAAAATCAGCACAATCACATGGCCATAATAATCGGGTTCGAACCTGCAAAAACGAATCTCGCAAAAATACAACGAACGCACAAACCGGCTCTGATACCAATTGTTGGAAATCGACTACCCGGGATGCGTTCGTTCGATTGCTCGAACATCCGAACGATCCCAGTCGACATCCGAAGTCGCTACTTCGTTCGCCTTTCCAGCCCGTGCCCCGATTCACGCCCAGCCATTGCCCCGAAGGACAACCGCGCGAACCAAGCGGGCTGCCAGAAAAAAAGCCAAAACGGCGGTCGCCATTTGGAAACGGCGGTCGCCGTTTTACCGCGAACAGCAACGCGACGTTGCTGTGCCGGGCTCGTTTCCAGGTCGTTTTTCCTCATCCGACTACCGATCCGGAGGTCCTAGAACCCCCAGTAGTCGAGGAATACAATCCACGATACCCGGAACCCGATCGTACATTCATGTATAATCAACGAGGAAATTGAGATCGAATAAATGCGGAATTGAAAGTTCCGATCTCATACCTTATCGGTCGATTGTTGAGACCTTAGAGCTTCTAACGTATTCTCTGACCCCGTCTCCAACCGCTGTGTGGGCAACGATCCGCTGGAGTTCTCCCGTCTATACTCTCTCTTTCTCAACCACGGTATAATTATTCTCAATGAGAGAATAAAATTATAATTGCGTTAACTCTATTTTTCACACAGAGAAAAATATTTTTGCGCTAAGCAAAATAATTATTCTCAGATGAAAAATGAGAATTGCGGCGAATGTTAGGTTTAGAGAGGGTAAGGGAGGGGGTTTAAATAGAGCTACGTTAGGGACCTAAGGATAAATTAATTAAGGGCTAAATTGAAATATTAATTAACTTGGAATACGTAAAAGCAATTCCTTAATTAATCGATTTCAATTTTAATTATTATTAACTCCACTATAAAATAATAATTGAATTCCCGAAATTAATTTTAATATTATTTCAACAATAATAAATCCGCTGAAATTACATATACGACTTTCCCCGTGTTTAAGATATCGAACGTCCACGAATTTATTTAATTACTAATAATTAAATTAATTCGTTTCTTATTATCCGAGACTAGTACCACTCATCCTTATTATCATGTGGAACAAATCCACCTGCAGGGTTTACATGATAAACTTTATGAGCTCATCTCGGGGACGTCATCAACCCGATAAACGGGACACGGTTTCCTGTCTATAATCTATAGCATGCCGTGTGTACAATTCCGATTCCCAATTTGCCGAGTATCTCGACTAATCAAATAGTCTCACTCATTGGCAAGTTAAAGAACCGAGAATTGGACATACGCACCTATAATTATATAGGGATTAAGAATTCGTATATCCGTAATTCTGAGGTCTAGTTCGATTTCGTCGATTAGTATAAATCGAACGCCCTCCCGTGGTCCTGCTCAATACACCAAGTGTACAAGTGTAACATAATAGTTAAGACCAACTATTACCCAGTCACACTACGACGTACCGATGGATTGTCCCTGTCCATCTAAGTCGTGAGCTTCTGTTTGATAATATACGAGTAACCGACAGTATGATCTTCCGCGTGTCTCCTCACGCCATACTGTCTACAACGTATATATCTAGGACTATTGCATTCAAGTACAAGGTAGACAAAAAAATGCCGACAGTTTGATTAATAGATAATGAAAAACACAGATAAGGAGTTCCATATTGTCACTAAACTAGACATTTAGAATATAACTCCATCACTTACATCTTATATCCATAAAGGATTGCTTAGTCATATTATCTTCCAAATTAGATTCTTAGGTCAGAAGGTCCACTCCTTCAACTTAATTGATCAAATATCAATTTTCGACCTTTGAACTTCTTATTTGAATAAACATGACTCAGCATAAGAATCCACAAGTATAATTGATAAAGAAATCTCTTATTAGTAAAACGAGTTTCATACTACGGTTCGTTGCATCGTGGTGGACTCAGGATTCATCATTTATATATTGCTAGCTAATGTACCAAAATATCATTATTTCTTCTTATAACCATCAAATGATTAAAAGAAATAAAATATCCATTCATTAGAAATCCAGAACAAAGTTCTTTCTAATATGAAAGGTACATAAAAGCAATAATCCAAAATGAAATCCTATAAAATGTCCTCCATTGCAACTGCTGTCTCCTCTACAGCATTGCCCATGTAGACTACGATTTCTTCTTCTCCAAGTCGTCGGGTTTCCTGGAACCCTTGCATTTAAAATGCACATACTGTCAGTGGTTCCATATCTACACACCAGGTTCCGGTAGATAATATCACTGACTATGTTTTACGACTAAAGAAAATTTCGTACTTTCTTTGAGAGGATAATCAGACTTCCAGTACCTAGACTGTTTGCATCGAGAACACTAGCCTATTGGCTTTCTCGCCCCATCTCGTGATCCAAGAAAACTTAGGACCACTGGGTTTCTTTGCTTGCTTTTCCTATCCCCGGTTTTTGCCCTTAGGTTCGAAACCTTTGGCATTGGCTACAAGAGCTTGCGATTTCCGTCTCAACTCGTCCAAAAGGTCCATCATCTCAGAAACGTGTTTAAGCGTTTCCTCGAAGCGACTGGCCTTTATGAGTATCCTCATCGCTTCTTGTCTAGCCGCCTATGTCATGTCTAAACATCTCCTTGAGTTTGAACATGATAAAATCAGTTCTTTCCTCAACAGTCGAGACATTAGTAGGTTCGGGAGAACAAAGCTCACTGAGTACAAACTTGTACTCTTTAACAGTCTAGGCAATGTCTAGATCTCTATTCCAATCAATACATTTAGGGACCAGTGAGTTAAATTCCTCAAGTATCACATAAAGTGGGTTCAAAGCCATGTCCTAATCTATGAGCACATATAACAACAAACAATCGATTTAATCTCCGATATTATCTCCCTCAAATAATATCATTAAACCACTAATCGCATCTAAAATCCCATCAGATATGGCAAGCCACGATAGTGTGGACGTTTACCTATCCAAATGATTTAGCAATTAGATTTCCTTCGGTCGTACATCATCATTAGCGTTACTTCGATGGGAAGAATACTAAGAAGCGTACCTAAGTGTAAACCATTACTCAGTATCTAAGAAGATTGTTTGGGACACGCATATTCACCGCAAGCCACGATAGTGTGGACGTTTACGTTAACATACGCTCCTTTACTCCCTTCTATAACTGTCTACATCAATCGTTCCAAAATCCCATTCAATGCAGCAAGCCACGATAGTGTGGACGTTTACTATACCAAAAGACTTTTACAATTGACTCCCAATTACATGAATCATTTAATCTTGTAAATCAAGACGCGGAGAATCATAAGTGAAACTCGAAGTTTCTAACCAGTGATTCACCATGCGAACGACCCTATCTCTCATAAATGAGGGAGCCGAGCAGACAATCGATCCACCTTCAAAAGGATGGTACGAAGGTCTCTAATTTGTGTCCTCGACATGACCAAGTGGCTTTGGCTCCATTCCACTCCCCGGGGTGAGAATGAGTCGACTTGAAATCAGCTTTGGAAAGACAAATTAGGCATTGTTTGATAAACTTAATCAATGTTTCTCGTAAAAGGAATTACAAGAATTCTCCTCCAATGACTTGTCTATACGAACTTCAAAAGTCCATAAAAGTCACCAAGAGAACAGCAATGGAGACCATGGATATGTTTCCATACCCTCTCTCACTTAGCTTTTTACAATAAAGGGATACGCTATCTAATGCATAATTAAATACACATAAGCATGCATACATGTAATAAAGCACATAGAATATTATCACATAGTCAAAATAATACTAGAATATTATTTTCCGACTATTATGGCTTTATCGCATTTCCGTACGCATCTTCTAGTCTTCAGTCTTCGTTCTTGAATGCTCCATGTGACGAGAATATTAATCTCAATATTTAAATCTATTTATTTTTAATTAATCCAAAAGTTACTTAATTCGAAAATTAAGTCAATCGAATATATCAAAAATAAAATTAAATATTATTAATATTTTTATTTATTTTTATTTTCCTATCTAATTCTATGAAATCTCTAGAATCCCATCCAAGTCAAACTTGAAATATTCTAGAAGACTTCTATAATAGAATAAGGAAATAAAATAAATTAGGACTCTTCTACTTTCCATAATTAATTAATTTCCATCTATTAAAAATTCCCAATAATAAGAATAATCAAATAGGAAATAAATTAATTCCAATTTAATTCTTTTCCTATTCCATGAGAGTTCCTAAAAATAAGAACACTCAAATAGGAAAACCGAATCAAATAGGAAAGTCGGATTATGGTAGGAGTAGCGCGGGTTGGGAGTCCCCGCACCACCCCCACCACCATCGATCGATCACCAAGGGAAGGACCCGCCGCCACCACCCCAGCCGGCCAGCCACCACCCACCGGCGGCAGCCCACGGCCGAGGGGCGCGTCGCCCCTCCCACTCGATCGATCGTAGGGTCGATCATGGGGATGATCGACCCCTCGTCCCCTCGTCTTCTTCGTCACATCTTCTTCGTCTTCCGGCGATCGTTTCGGCATCGATCCAACGTAATTAAAATTACAAGAATTAAATTACAATTATCCGGTATCGATTCTATACATGAAATCGACCCTATACATTTTCCGGAAAAAGTAGAACGTAATAATAAACCTAAATTCGGTCAACCCCCGAATTTTTACTATTACAAGCATTCACCACACATAAAACGAATCTCGACATGTCCGAGAGTTTAATAATCAAGAACAATATTATGACAATAATTAAGAATAATTATATCTAGCCATAATAGTCGGAAACCCTGCAAGGTAGAACAATTTATCGAAAAATACCGTGAACGAAAACCAACGCTCTGATACCAGTTGTTGGAAATCGATGTCCCGGAATTAATAAATTTAAATAAATAAATTATCCAATTAATTCCGACCGAAATCCTTTGAAGATCGAATATCCGGAGTTGTCAAATGCGGAACGACAATTCCAATCGACTCCCGGTTGCCGGAACATCCCGCCACGAACCACGACGAATCCGGACTCAACCGAAACCCTAACCGCGGGCGAACCCACGGCTATTCGGTCGAGCCCTCGCGTGGGCTCGCGGCTGTCCTTGGCAGCCGCCTAGGGCTGCTCGTAGCAGCCCGCTTACGGTGCCGGAGACTCTTGCGAACAGCCCTTAAGACCTCCCGGAGGTCAGCCCTAATCAAGCCTTAGCCACGACCCGAGTCGCGGCTGCTCAATCGAGGCACGCGCTCGCATCCATGCGAGCGCTAGGGTTTAGCTCGTAGAGCTCCGCACACAACCAGCGAAGCCCCCGTGTGCGATCCGCAGCGCCTCGCGGATCCGCTGCGGGAGAACCCGCAGCCCGTCGCTGCCTGCCACACGAGGCGGGCGCCAGGTGGTCGCGCGACCGCGCGCGACATGGACCAGGCGAGCGCCTGGTCCCCAGGCGGGCGCTTCGCTCCCAGCGAAGCTCCGTCGCGTGATTCTCGCCGGCGAGTCGCTCCAGCCGCGGCGGTCCGGCGATCCTCGATCGCCACCGCTCGGCTCGACCCCGGTGAGGATCCTAAACCTCGGATCTTGGTTCACGATAATTTCACGATAATTAAAAACGATTTTTTGGTAATATAATCACATACCAAAATTTTTTTACTATTATTTAATTTAATAAAATGACTCTTGCTATAATTAAACCATTAAAGTAAAATTTAACAAATGAGAATTGACACTTTTGATTTTTTGGAAAAATAAAAGATGGTGCTTACCATTTTAGCAAAACCATTGTGATTGCTCTTATACGATATATATTGTCATCAGAACATACATAGTGCAATATTAATATTTTGAGAGAGAATTGATATACAAGTTTATCACATCAAAAATTATTTAATTATTACTTAAAAATTTGTTGTCTCACACTCATTCATACCTTCAAAATATATTTTATAAAGTAATGTTTAACTATTATATTTTATTTTAGTTATTTTTTTATAATTTTTGTACACTATTTATCATATTTATTGAACGCAAAAAAAAGTCAACTTTGACCACCTATGACTATTGCTATGGGTAGAGCTGTGACTTGGGCTGGGTCGGGCCGGCCCGGCCCAGCCCATCGGGCCACCTCATTATTTTGAGCCTAGCCCGCCCGAAAAATTCGGGCCTGAGAATGACGAGCCCAGCCCAGCCCATGCTGGGCTACCGGGCCACCGGGCCATTTTTGCCCGGTATTTTAAAAATAATAAATTAAAAATTAATTATTAAAAATTAATATTTTTTTATATTTTTAATTTAATTTTCTTATTAAACTTATTAAAACTATAAAATAATTGTATAATAAAATTTATATTAATAAATATAAACAAATTTGTAAAAAAAAATAGAAATAACTATAATAATCGTTAAAATAAGTAATTAAAACAATATTATATTAATAAAAAATATTAAAATTAAAAATATTAAAATTAAAAAAAAAAAAAAAAAATCGGGCCGGCCCAGCCCATCGGGCCAGCTTCGGGTCTAGCCCATTTGGCCTGCCAGCCCATCGAGTCGGGCCAAATAGGCCCAGATTTTTTTGGGCTGCTAATTCTCTGGCCCAGCTTGACCCATTGGTCGGGCTGGCTGGGCCGGCCCATCGAGCCGGGCTGAAATTCCCGGCTCTAGCTATGGGACGGAGGGAGTATACATTATATTATAGACTTGAGGAAGTATTAGTTTAACAATGCCGTGTGACATTTTAATTAATTACTTGTGGTGGAAACATGGAGCTAGAGTAGTTGGAACATGCGTGTCATTGTCATTTTGTAACGCGAACAATGAGAAACATACTACAGTAGAAACTTTATATAGTAATACTTTATATAGAAATAAACTCCCTATAATAATAAAAAATTTAAGTCCCAACTTGGGACCAGTTATAAATAAGAATAAACTCCATATTGTCATAAGTCATACATTTTTTAGGTCTCGTCTTAAGGATTTATACCTTTATATAAGAATAAATGATTAATATATAATAAAAATATTTATTAATAATAATTTTATTTTTTAAAATCAATAACATGTTTAAGATGACTTGAAATAATTATGAAAATCAATATATGATCGAAGTTTATAATCCTTAGATTCTTTAATATTTTATTCAATTTGTATGTTAAACACAATTTTTACACATATATGGTCAAAATTTATTATTCAAAACTATTAAATTGATTTTGTGAATTTAAAGATAAATATTATTGTATGTATATTATTTTTATATTTATATTATTTTTTATAGAAAAAAATATTTTTATTTCGTAAAACTCCATATAATAATAACTCTCTATACTAATATTTTTTCCGAGTCCCAACGATATGACTGTATGTAGTTTCTACTGTAGTTACTATCTCCATTTTGTTAAGAGTATCTTAAATGTTGTCCTCGTCATCACTAATTACAAATTGATGTCACATTAATTAACAAATCACAAATATTGTTTACCTATCAATTTATATTTTTATTTCTAAACAAAGTCAAGGTACAATTATTATATTATATACATTTTTACTATATTTATGTATATATTAAAAAAATAGTGAAAAAATAAAACATAATAACTAATATGTGGTATGTATTCAAATTGTACCTAATATTTAGTTATTTACGTTGTAAATAGGTACACATAATTTATTTAATAATATGTTGTTTAATAGAGTTATATATATATATATATATATATATATATATATATATATATATATATATAAAGAGAATCATTGCTATCAAATAATTGATATTCATTTTCTCTTTTCTAATTTGTACATCACTCTTCATTTGTATATTGTATACCTAGTACTACAAATTAGTCCAAACTAGAAATTATACATACCATTGAGGATGCTCTAATATATGAGCATTTTTTCAAACATGACGATTAAAAAAATGTTCAAGTATTTTAACTTTTTGATAAAAACTAAAAAGTATAAATGTATTTTAAAATTAAAAATAAAAATAAATTATTTGTAAATAAAATTGAAAAAGTATAAGTAAATTGTACTCCTTATTTTACAAAAATAATAGTATTTTTTTTGTAAAATTCCTATTATTATGAAACATTTATTCAAATAAAAATAGTTCTCTCTCTTATTGTTAAATATGAAGTAGAAAATACTTAATTGTTACTTTTTTTTTAATTACGTGTTTGTGTGCGGTGGAATGAAATACAGTATATTTATACTTAAATGGAAAATTCCTATTATTATGAAACATTTATTCAAATAAAATAGTTCTCTTATTATTAAATATGGAGTATAAAGTACTTAATTGTTATTATTTTTTTAAGAACTATTTAGTGAAAAGGGTATTATAGTGTATAATATTTTAAGTTTTACCGCATAAATTATCTCTTACAATTTAATGTTTCATTTGTTTAGATTTTTTATTAATAAAAGTACTTTAAGATTATAATTATAAAATGGTGTAATAACTGCCTACTTAATATAATAAATATTAATTAATAACCGCCGTGTAAATTAACAAAATTCAAATAAAATTATATAATCTGCTTATATTAATAATTAAGAAAAATTGAGTCTTTTAATTTTAATAAAACTTTAAAAACTCCCCTCTATCTAAAATCACCATTTTTTTAATTATTACGTGTTTGTGTCTTAATTGTTATTTTTTTTTTTTTTAATTATTACGTGTTTGTGTCGCCGTCGAATGAAATCAGCCATTAACCTACCACATACACATATATTTATACGGAATTATATGGAGTATGTATGTCAATTATTAGAAGATGAGTAAAACATATAATATGATTGGGGTTTTGTAATTTAAATGATAATTAGGTAGACCTTTTTGTTTAATTTAATAATGCTCAACTTTATGGTATGTTTATTAATCAACTTTTAAATTGATTATTTTTATGCTATAATTAAACATTAATTACATGATAAACTTCTAAACAATAACTCGTATTTAAAATCTACTGTAAATACTAACTATTAAAGTAAAAAAATAACCTTTTATCCAAAAAATAAAGTAAATAAATAATACTAGTAAAAAATGATATACTCCTTCCATTCCTAGAAATAATCATATAGTACTATTTTATTTTATTTTTTGGATAGAAATAGTAACCCTCTATCTCAATTTAATATTGATTTTTTTAATATCAAAAAACCAGTACATATTATTTTTGTCACAAACCAATGATCCTCCGTTAATTTGAGATGAATAAAGTATTAAATTGAGACAAAGATAATAGTAGTAATACGGAGTACTATTTATTGTGTACTTTTATAGTTTTATACTTCCAATGTATCTTAGGAAGATAAACCAACGTTTTTTTTATTGTGCTCTAATCTCCATATCCCTCTCTGTTAGCCGATGCTTGAAGCAATTTACAGTACTTGGCCTGCACACGATTTTTATTTCCTTTTAATTTTTTTCATTTTCTAAGTATAGAAATAGCTCCATTTGACATTGTATTGTTTAAATAAACAATTCAACCACGTCAGTTTGGCTAAATTACAAAATTTACCCACGAAGTTTAGAAATCTAGTAAAAGTAGGGCACTCTGTTGTGTGACCACTTTTGTAATTTTCACATGTCCTGACTCATAATGAGGGCTCACGTGCAATAAATTTACAAACCAAGGAAACCAAAAAGTGCTGTTGTTCCATGCCTCCGTTTCTTCTCTTCTCACCCTACTTTTACCACCACCACTGCAAATTCATCGTGAGCGCTTTAGTAGAAGGGCAGTATCGTAATCTTGAATCCAAATTTTCCATTACAATACGTTTGCACAATGTTGATGAATTTTGGCAGCTCGATCGTTATTACCTTTAAGCAATTAATGGAAATATTATTCATTCTACCTGTTATTGAAATCCAACGTGTGTCAGTGCGGTTCAACGTTGTTGAATCGGCCGGAGGTGTGTAAGCCCTTTACCGACCGTTCGACCAATCAAAGTTGTTACTTAAATGTTTCTCGGTGAATATTTTTCGAGTGAAAATTATTGTCTGAAAAATTACTATTGATTCGTTAGTAATAGACTGTCTGTCGATAAATCGATGATCAATATTTACTGACAAACAAAAAATGGGTTAATAATTTTTTTTAACAAACTGTAAATTAGTTGGTGATTATCGATTGTCAAAGTATGTTTGTTAATTCGGTCGACAATTTTTTTTGTAGTGGATTCGATCACCTAGGACTGTATTTTTTTTAAACAACTAGTAAACCGGGTCCGTATGTGATTACCAACTGTCGAAGTTTGTCGGTAAATTCAGTAGGTATTCGACAATTTTTTTATTTTTTTTGTAGTAAATAGAAAGAAGAAGTCCTAAATAGATGATTAAGTTTTTTTGTATTCCACAATTTTTTTTGTAGTAAATTCAGTAGGTATTCGTTTAAGTTAAGTTCTGTTCAATTTAGTGGTTTCAGTTAAAATAAAAAAAATATTAAATTTTCAGATTATATTGTGTATAATTATTAATTAGGTAAATACTAACATTGTTATTAGGAGTATTATTATTATTTCAATTGAATGAAATTGAATCCTGTTGACTGTACAATGAATGAGTCCAAACCGTGATCAATGCAACTGGTGCAGTCGTTAGTAACTAACGTAATTGCGAACAAGGGCGGGACAGTTGTTTTTTCTTTCGGTTTACTTTTCTTTACTGTTCTCAACCCATGACCGATTGCTCAAATTCCGAAACTGCCCTTTCCGAAAGTTACTCCAAGCGCCACCGCTGTCGCCGCCCCCACCACCGTTCACTGGGCCCCACACCCCCATTGCATTTTCCCTTGTACAGTACGCGTTGAATCCTAATCCTATTAATTATTATTATTGTAATTATTTAAATACACATAATTTGTTTTTTGTCTGCCGATCAATTCTTCTTCTCACCCGGCCCCTAGTGGCATTTGATTCTCTGAACCACCACACACAGCTCATATATCAACAACACACACAGAGACCGTCTCCTCGCCACACCATAAACAGGTGGGTTTCTCTCTCACCAAAAATTATCACAGAACTCTGTCTCTCTATCTCTAAAATTATAAACCGACATTTCATTTCAACGAACGCCATAAAAGTTTCGGTGCTTGTTAACGCGTCGTTTTCAGTCGAAGACTGAAGCGGAGGTTCTATTTACCGAAGCTATAATCCACTCGATTTTCTCTCTCTGTCGGCGGCGCGTGCAGCGAATGGGCGGGTGTTCGTAGAGTGTGAGAGAGAGAGAGAATTAATTTCTGCGGAGATGGATACCAAAGGCAGGCTTGTCGCCGGTTCGCACAACAGGAACGAATTCGTCCTCATCAATGCCGATGAGATTGGCAGAGTAAGCTTCCAGTAACTTCCAATTTTAATCGTTTATTTTCCGATGAGATTCGGGCGATTAATTTCTCGATCTGATGAATTCGCGTCCGCAGGTGACTTCCGTGAAGGAGCTGACGAGTCAGATTTGCCAGATTTGCGGAGACGAAATCGAATTCACCGTCGACGGCGAACCGTTCATCGCCTGCAACGAGTGCGCGTTCCCGGTGTGCCGACCCTGTTACGAGTACGAGCGTAGAGAAGGCAATCAGGCTTGCCCCCAGTGCAAAACCAGATTCAAGCGCATCAAAGGAAGCCCCCGAGTCGACGGAGACGAAGACGAGGATGAATTCGACGATTTGGATAACGAATTCGACTACAACAATGGCTACGACAAGAGAGATCCCCACCACCAGTATTCCGAAGCCGGTTATTCTAATCGCCTCGGCCGCACAGCTTCCGGAATGACGAATCAATCCGAATTGGATCCTTCCGGTGTCAACTCTGAAATTCCCCTTCTTACTTATGGCCAAGAGGTAGTTAGTATATATGCTTGAAATAATCATGTTCCTATATTACTCCTATTAGTTATGGAAACTTTTACTGAAGTATGAATTTGTTTTTTCTTGTTTCATCAAGGACGATACCATCTCAGCTGATAAGCATGCTCTGATCGTCCCGCCCTTCCCCGGACGTGGGAAACGAGTGCATCCTTCTCCGTTTACGGATTCGTCTATGACTTGTGAGTTTTGTTGGGTTTTAGTTTTCGTGATTCGAATGATCAGTTGAATTAAATCGACATTGTAATGGCTGCAGTGCCGCCGAGGCCGATGGATCCGAAGAAAGATCTAGCTGTGTACGGGTACGGGACTGTAGCCTGGAAGGAGAGGATGGAGGAGTGGAAGAGAAAGCAAAATGAAAAACTTCAAGTTGTTAGACATCAAGGAGATAAAGGAGGAAGGGAGGAGTTGGATGATCCTGATTTACCCAAGTAAGTCAACTTTTTTGTATTTTGTTTCTGTTACTCTAATTTATTTCATCACTATTTTTTTTTTAATTTAAAAAAAAAAATCTTTGTCATGTGCTGTTATGGACTATAGTCTATAGAGTGTCGGTGGAGTGGAATTTCATGTTTTTTGTTTATTTATTTATTCTAGTAATGTAAACATCTAATAATATAATATTAATCTCACTGATTGACCAGAGGTGGCTTTGGCAACTACTAGACTACTATGTAGCCGTTGTTGATTTGACAAATATATTAATTAATTAATTATATTTAATTAAATATTAGTACAGTAACATATTTGTGCTTACATTATTAATTAATTATTAATTACAGACGTTGGCTGATTAATTTGTTGAAGTGTGTCTTTGCTGTACATAAAAACAATTGTTTGTTTCTTTTGTTGCACTGGAAAAGTAGAAAACAAAGAAGATGCTTTTTTTAGCAGTGCATCACCAAATCAATTTACTAACTATTAGTATTCTCTTTCAGCCTACTCATTAGCTGATAATTCTCTTTTTGCCTAAAAGACACGTGATTAGTTGTTAACATAAATGCTTTCAGATAATTATTTTTATTAATTAATTTAATGGGATGAACTGTTTGTAAACTAAAAAAAAAAGATGTTAGTTAAAACTTTTTGAATGAATTGTCTGGTAAAATGATTTATTTTATTTGATGATTATTTACAGGATGGATGAAGGAAGACAGCCACTTTCAAGGAAGATACCAATTCCATCAAGCAAGATAAACCCATACAGAATGACCATTGTTCTCCGGATGGTCATTCTTGGACTGTTCTTTCACTATAGAATCCTTCATCCTGTGAATGATGCTTATGGGTTGTGGCTAACTTCGATTATATGCGAGATTTGGTTTGCTGTATCGTGGATATTCGATCAGTTTCCAAAGTGGTCCCCGATTGAGCGAGAAACATACCTGGACAGACTCTCTCTAAGGTATATACTTCTTTATAATTTCCCAATACAGTACTTGTGTGCATGAGTTGCTGAGCTTGCCCTTGTTGAACTTTACAAGGTATGAGAAAGAGGGAAAACCGTCTGAGCTATCACCCGTGGATGTATTTGTGAGTACAGTCGACCCATTAAAAGAGCCTCCGCTCATTACGGCCAACACGGTTCTCTCTATACTCGCTTGTGATTACCCAGTCGACAAAGTCGCATGCTATGTGTCGGACGATGGTGCTGCAATGCTTACTTTCGAAGCGCTTTCAGAGACGTCTGAGTTTGCCAGAAAGTGGGTCCCGTTCTGCAAGAAGTTCAGCATTGAACCTCGAGCTCCTGAATGGTACTTTGCTCAAAAGCTCGACTATTTGAGGGACAAGGTCGAACCAACATTCGTGAGAGAACGTCGGGCAATAAAGGTCTGTTCCTTTATTTATTTATATTATTTTATATATCTATAAAGAACCCGACGAGTCATTCTTACAGTAAAATCTTGTTTGGATTTCAACTGAACATTTTCACTATTTGATGTTATGGTGCAGAGAGAGTATGAAGAGTTTAAGGTTCGAATAAATGCACTGGTTGCCATGGCCGTGAAGGTTCCAGAAGAGGGTTGGACCATGCAAGATGGTACTCCGTGGCCCGGAAATAATGTCAGGGATCATCCTGGAATGATCCAGGTATATTTGAGCATTTTGTTTCAGGGTTTGTGTTTGTTTCGTCGGTGATTATTTATTAAAAAAAAACAAAA
The DNA here is from genome assembly GCA_954870475.1 of Euphrasia confusa. Lineage (NCBI taxonomy): Eukaryota > Viridiplantae > Streptophyta > Magnoliopsida > Lamiales > Orobanchaceae > Euphrasia > Euphrasia confusa. The sequence continues at coordinate 19,593,997 of OX940951.1, forward strand.
CGATTCAGTGCTTAAACTGCGTGTTTGCTTGAAAGGTATTCTTGGGTCAAAATGGTGTTCGGGATATTGAAGGGAATGAGTTGCCTCGCCTTGTATACGTTTCTCGTGAAAAGAGACCTGGATTTGATCACCACAAAAAAGCTGGTGCTATGAATTCCTTGGTAAATGGTCTCCCTCGATCTTTCTCATTTTTACTAAATTTACACTCCAGCAGATGTTTGATCCGCGTTTTCTTTTCTCCTAATTTCAGATACGGGTTTCTGCTGTCATCTCAAATGCGCCTTATCTACTCAATGTTGATTGTGATCACTATATAAATAACAGCAAAGCTCTTAGAGAATCCATGTGCTTCTTGATGGACCCACAAGCTGGCAAGAAAATATGCTACGTGCAATTTCCTCAAAGATTCGATGGAATTGATAGGCACGATCGATATTCAAATCGTAATGTCGTCTTCTTCGATGTATGATTCTTTTCTCTTGTTCACAGCAACCTGTTGTTTAGATTACAGATTTTTTCAAGAGCTAATAATTTCATTTTAAATCATCATCAGATCAATATGAAAGGGCTTGATGGGATCCAAGGTCCGATTTACGTGGGGACCGGATGTGTCTTCAGGAGGCAAGCGCTTTATGGATACGATGCACCCAAGAAGACCAAACCACCTGGCAAAACATGCAACTGCTTGCCCAAATGGTGTTGCTTTTGTTTTGGATCTAAAAAGAAGAATAGAAAAGGAAGATCAAAGAAGGATGAGAAGAAAAAGACCAAAGCAAGGGAAGCTTCTCCGCAGATCCATGCTCTTGAAAACATTGAGGAAGGGGTTGAAGGTAAGAAAGTTATTATTGCTCGTTATTTGTTTTATTTCCCAACCATGCAAGGAAATATTGTACTTGCATTTTGTTACTCAAGTTTTCAATAGATTCACAATGTAAGTTATTGTCAGAATTGAGTTTCTTGCCCCTCCTTTTTTCGACAGGAATTGAGAGTGAGAAAACGGCCCTCATGCCACAGATAAAGTTCGAGAAAAAATTCGGGCAGTCACCAGTCTTCATTGCCTCAACACTTCTAGAACAAGGGGGTGTGCCACCTGGAGCAACGTCGGCGGCACTCTTGAAGGAAGCAATTCATGTGATCAGTTGCGGTTATGAAGATAAAACCGAATGGGGAAAAGAGGTAGGTACCCCTTGCTTATAAATTAGGGATTATAATAAACACACAGAAAAAACAGCTAGAACCTTTCAAAATTCATAAATATTTTCAGATTTAATAAATTGTTCAAATTAAGAAGCTAATGTGATATTTAACCATATAATTATTAGTATTATTTTCCACTTAACACATCAGTGCTCACAAAATTCTATATTTGGCAGATTGGATGGATTTATGGATCAGTTACTGAAGATATCCTAACTGGGTTCAAAATGCACTGTCACGGCTGGCGATCGGTTTATTGTATACCCAAAAGGCCTGCCTTTAAAGGGTCGGCCCCGATTAATCTTTCAGATCGTTTGCACCAGGTTCTTCGATGGGCCTTGGGATCAGTTGAGATCTTCTTGAGCAGGCACTGTCCCATTTGGTACGGATACGGATGTGGTCTGAAACCGCTTGAGAGATTCTCTTACATAAACTCCGTTATCTATCCATTGACTTCACTCCCTTTGATCGTTTACTGCACCTTACCAGCAGTCTGCCTACTCACCGGAAAATTCATTGTCCCATCGGTGAGTCCCACAAACCCCTACATTAGTTTGTAGCCTAATTTCGAAACACAAAATTTACAGGTCCTTTTTTAAAGTTGCAAATATCCCCCAGACATCAGTTTATATTTTACAAATCGCAACCTCTTGTCGGGTATCTATAATTTAGAACATAACTAGTTCTTAGAAAAAGCTACATCTGGGGATATAGGTTTTAAATCGATATAATTAGAATGTACCCTTGCCATTTGGCTTGATTACAAAAAGGCCCACAGCTAACTTTCAACAGTACAAAGAAATCTCAGATTTTTATTTTATATCTTACATTCACCCCTTTAAAGGAGAAATATAAAACTTTCAAAACACCCTTTCAGATTTATAAAAGTATTCATACCTCCATAGCTTTTCCCCAGTGTTTGAACTGACGAGATTTCTATTCCTTTTCATATAACAGATAAGTAACTACGCGAGTATCCTCTTTATGGGCCTCTTTATGTCCATTGCCCTCACCAGCATCCTTGAGATTCAGTGGGGTGGGGTCGGAATTGACGACTTGTGGAGAAATGAGCAGTTTTGGGTGATTGGTGGCGTCTCTGCCCACTTCTTCGCTCTGATTCAAGGTCTCCTCAAGGTCTTGGGAGGTGTCAACACCAACTTCACTGTCACCTCTAAGGCAGCTGATGACGGAGCTTTCTCCGAGCTCTACCTCTTCAAGTGGACATCTCTGTTGATACCGCCTATGACTCTCATGATCATCAATGTCATTGGGGTTGCAGTCGGCATCTCTGACGCGATCAACAATGGGTACGAGTCGTGGGGCCCGCTGTTCGGCAGGCTCTTCTTTGCCATATGGGTGATTGTCCACTTGTACCCTTTTCTGAAAGGTTTCATGGGGAAGTCGAGCAGATTGCCCACGATCATTGTGGTGTGGTCAATCCTATTGGCGTCGATATTTTCGTTGTTGTGGGTTCGGATCAACCCGTTTGTCTCGAGAGACGGGCTTGTGTTGGAAGTGTGTGGATTGGATTGTAATTAGATAGAAGAACCGAAGTGTAGGTGGTTTCAAGCAAATGAATGAGCAATAAGCAGCAAAAGAAGAGTTGGAAGCAGCAGCAGCTCTGGATGGCCTGTGTGTAGATAAAAGAAAAAGGCTGCAATTGCACACATATATATTATATATTGCTATGCATTTATTTATTTTTAAATTTATTCTTTGGGTAATCCGTGTTCTGTAATTCAGAAAGAACATTGAAGTCACTTTTTTGGGGTTGAAATTTATTTGTATTCCCTTATGAATTTATACAAGAGTGTAATTTAAATATTTTCCAAGACTCCACTTTTTGTAACTTGCAGACTTTGATTTCTGTTTCTGCTCAAATTATATACTGTATTTCTATTTGAAGCTGGTTTGATGTATGCAGTGTTACAGTTAGTTTATTGTGAAAGACATGTTATACCATTTCTATTTTTATTTTTTTGCAATGAACACTTTCCAGATACTCAGAAAAAGGAAGGGCGTTTTAGTAAAAGACACTAATAAAATTCGGAAATATTGCACGAGATATGCATAAATTAAGCACAGTACTTAAGTTGATGTTCCTCAGATAAAGAAAAAAAACCAAATGAAGGAACACGCAACACACACTACTTACACACAAATCCTGAATTTATTTCCAGTGAACATCCTGCAAAGCCTTCCTTTTGGCTGGTCTCACAGCAGTGAAATCGCCAAGATTTGCACTCTTAAAACTTGGTGCATTCTCTTTCATATCCGCAATCGCCATAGCCTTACTGGGTGTTCCATGTATCAATATGGTTCTCGCGTTTTTCTTCGCAGTCATACATAACTCACCAGAAGTTGATATGACATGTTCGTCTTCTGCTGACTCAATCTCTTCCTTATGTAGCAATAATGCATCGTTTCCTCCAGAATCTCCAACCAAATCAACATATGCAGGATCAGGTCCTCTTGATGATTCCTTAAATAGCATCTCTTCCGTCTGCTCTTCACCTGCAAAATGAAAACACCAAAAAGGAGAAAAGCGAAATGTAGATCATCACCAATCAATAGAAATTGAAACCCAGTACGTTATAACAATAATATAAAATGTATACCTCCAACATGCACATCATCAACACATATTGCTTTTTCCCGTCGTTTACATTCCGTATGACTCTCAACAGTCTGCAAACCGTCTTTACACGTAGCCATTTCATTCATGCGAGCCAATTCTGAATCAATATACTCTGTAATGGTATCATCCACATCACTTTCTTTTAAGACTTCAGTACCTCCAAAAGCAGCAGTAGGCACATCATTGTTAGACTCTAAGATTTCTTCTTCCAGATGAAGCTCTGAAATGGGAAATTGCACTATTGTAGCAACTGGTTTTTCTTCAGCCTCTTTAACATTATTCTTCTCATGCTCACCTTCCAGATTCAAAAGAGGTGTCCCCGAGGCTGATTTCTCAATACCACCATTTTCATAGTCTTTAGCATCATTATCAGAATCTACAACTTTTTGCTCCAAATGTAGCTCTGGAATGGAAATTTCAACTTCTTTACTGTTCTTCTCATGATCATCTGCCGAATTAGGGACAGGTGTTCCTGCCTCTGATATTCCAGTGTCTACATTTTCATTATCTTCTTCGAATATGTGCATCACCGAATTGCTGAATACATCAAATTCAGTACAAGAGACAGAAAATCCCACTTCTGTCACAATTGAAACAAGATTCATTAGTCACATTCATATTTCAAATAAGGAAAAACACGTTATCATTATTCGTGTCAACAGTATAAAAACTTTAAACAATTGTGGTTGGTAAGAAAGTACAAAGCAATTTCCACCTGCAGCAGGAAGCGCGTTGTCTACATTCTGCGCAATTGTGTATGTCACCTTGCATCTGCTCGGAGATTCAAGAGTGTCCCCAACTGAAGGACTTTTCAAATTTTCCACTGCAGAAGTGCAATTGGGTTCATCAGAAATATCGCGAAAGGATCTGGAATTGTCATCTTTCTCATCCCATATCTTAGCTTCACACGCAACATCATCATCATCTTTCATCTCATTTTTCCTGTCTGTAACTTCATCACCATCATTGGAGGCCGTCGGAAAAAGACTGAGAGAAGTACCTAATATAATAATTAAGCGGTTAGGGATCCACAAGACATCAAAGATCTCATTTAAAAATTCAGAAACTCAAGAATTGATTCCCCAAGTGAAACTAGCAAAAGTAAGTTACTCTTTGTATCATTGTCAGGGACACAGATCCTAAAACCCATAATTATAAGGTTGTGACTTTTATTATTATTTTGTTTACAGGTTCTAAAGTTCATAGGAGCTCCACGGTTATGGGAAGTTACCTTTGTTTTTCAAATCTTTCTCACCATGTAAACAACAGCCATTGTCTACTGAACACCCAAGGAATAAGCTGCTCTCAAGCTCATTTTCTGAGGCCAGCACCTTTTCATCAGACTTAATCTGTGCCGCTGAATTTTCCATAGTTGTAACAGCACATTCTGCAATTGATACATCAGCTATGTCCGATTTTTCTTCATGACTAGAGGTTTCATCAACCTTGTAGGGAGAAGCAATCTTGATTGGTGTTGCAAAGAGAACATTCAGCTGATTATCTACATCCCCAAGAAAAAAAAAAGAAAACTGAAAAGGTCAAGCCATTAAGGATTAAGATATCATGATTTGACTGGGGGAAAAAACTAGTGTGCCTTTACCTTCCACGTCTACATCAGAACTAGGATTAGAAATAGACACTTCTTTGTAGTTTCTTGGCAACGGAGCAATTTCATGTGTGGTTGCAGACTCACTTGCTATTTCTCCCTTCACTTCTTTTTCCTTCATATTGGTCAAGCTATTGAGTCCAGTAACACCATTCGTTGTTGTTTCAAAGAGATTGTTGGGTTCAATTCCTGCTTTAATTACAGAAAAATAGTTTACAATTTACATTGAATTTGTATCTAGTGAAGTTCAGTATCGTCCAAACCAACCTGTCAAACTTTGTCTGGGTTTCACATCATTAGGCTTTTCAATATCTGCCACTATATGTTTTTCATGCAGATTCTTGGGTTGATATTCAGTCTCCTCTGTATAATGAAACTCCAACTCACAAAACCGCTCATCCCGTAATTTGCTGATAGAAGAATCCATTGATATATCTGTATCTCTCATGAATTCATCTGCAAGTTCATATTTATTTTTTCCTAATTAAAAATATGGAGTTGCAATTAATTCCCATTTCCAGCATATATGGAGTAGATGGTATCAATAGTTAACACCACATATATTCTTCAGTAGAAAAATAGTTAACACTATGAAGATTGCGATTTGTAAAAGAGAGTGAATATCCATATACTAACCATCATCTTCATCAGTGTTGGAATCATCTAGAACCGGACTTGTTATTCCTTCGCCAAAAGTCGGGGAAATGCACATTGCACTCCCTGTTGTTTCACTTGCATCATTCCAAGCTCTCTGGCCTTCAGTAGCAGTAGGCATGGCCGATGGACTATTTGGTTGCTCAACTGCACCATAGGTCCATAATAAACATTGCGTCTAGATTTAATATTTTAAATAAATGTTAAAATGAAGAAGTTTTATATAGCACCTTGTGAACGTGTATATTCAGTGGTATGCTCATCAGCTAGATTGAACATTCGGTGGACTTCATCCCCAATTGCAACAGGAACAGCTTCATTATCAACAATAATATATCCATCACCTGAAACCATGAGAATAAAATTTTGCAATTCTAAATACTACCAACGGAGCTCTATAATTATATACTGGAATATGATGAATTACAGATTCGAGTATGAACCTTTAGAATACCAAACAAACTACGCAAAAAAGTAAGTCAAATATTTACCTAGAGATTTGGGAGAAGTATTTGGTTCGGATGGACTTATTTTCTTTAAACTTGAGGCACCTGCACTGATCTTAACTTCGTTGTACGTGGTTGATACAGCATGGAAGTCATCAAACACTACTTGTTCATTAAAACACTTTCTTAGATCGTAACCCGAAAATTCTCTTACTTGTGGTGTAATCTTATCACTTTCCTCAGCATCAAATAAATTAATTATGCTGAATCCAAAGTTTTCATCTTCTGTGCCTTTGTGATTCTGTGAGAACCCACCTTCATTAGTATTGGCTGATTCCGACTGACTATCCTTACGAGCAGAGGCTCCATCTCCTTCAACTCTGTGATGCTTAATAGAATTTTCACCAGAAAGGATTTCTCTATCTTGTGGTGTGATTTGATGAATAGGAGTATTAGACAAGGCAAATTTCACGTCACCTTGACAATCAGAGGACCCACCTTCATCAATTTCGGCAACATCATAATGTGTGTTCTTATCAATATAGATCTCTTCTCCTTGACATGTATGCCGTGCCTCAAGGTCAATTTCCAGAAAAATATTAGTAATGTTTGGAGAAGTGATTATAGGTGATACAGCTAGGGATTCTTTCTCCATCACTTGCTCATCAGAATTCGTAATCAAATATCCAGCTGACATTACTCTTCTATCTTGTGGGGTCATCCCAACACTTCTTTCACCACCAAATAGACCAGGCATGCTAAACTCATTATCATCATCATTACATCCAGTTTTTTCAACCTTTAAGCAACCACCCTTTTCAATGTCTTCAAATTCTGGAACTATACCCTTTTCTTCTAACCCAATGCTTCTCACCATGGCTATTGATGGATCCATCAGTTGTAATGCACACTCATTACCTTTCTCTGATATAAACCAATTAAAACATAAGAGCAACCATAAATTAAATGTTGGAAAAAAAAAAGACATCCAAAATATAACACAACTACATACCACACGACTCAGAAGCGTCAACATCATGAGCTTTTGAGGCTCTATCTTCCTTCTTATCATCAGAAATGCTATTAGATGCTTCCATGGGGTCTATATTGATTTGATCGCATGCATTTGACAAACTTGTCACATTAGCTTGTCCTGATTCAACTAAGTCCAGATTATCCTGAACAGAAATTCCATCAACTTCACCAACCACAATGGAACCTGTTTGTGTGTGCTCCGTCACTTCCAAATCAACTGCAAATCAGTCGGAGAAAGCATATTAATGTTTTCACTAGGATGTGAACATCAAGCTAATAACATCATAAATATCAAGAAATGATTCTAAAAATGATATCTGTTTGATTACCAAGTAAATCGTTGTTAACATATTAATCAGAGATTAAGTCAGATTAGGCTGTGAACATCAAGCTAATAAGACAATAAATCTCAAGAAACACTTCTACAAAATGAAATTTGTTTAATTACCAAGTATATCAGTGTTAACGGAAGAGATGATCTCAGCAAAATCTTCAATTCCAGAAACATTAATGTCTTCAAAAAATATTTGATTATCGTCCATGTTTACACAGTTAGAACCCTTGATTTGGCAACACATCTGAACTTCAAATTGATTCTTAACCAGGTTTGTGATGTCTTGCTCAATTATGTCCTGGACAATGAACTCCACTGAATCAACCTTTTCTTCATCCTTGATATTGCTGCCAGAGATGTCTTTTCCCAAATTCACAGTGTTTCCTAGTACATTTCCACCAAATAAATCCATGTCAGTACTTTTGGAAGTGTCTGCAATAGAGACAACTTGTTCCTCTCTTTGAATATTTCTTGTAATGCTTTTGCTTTTGGTGTCAGTGCTCAAGCCTAGACTGCTACTACTTAATGCTCCATCTGACAAAGGCAACTGAACTTCCGCAATAGAGACAGATTTCTCATTTATACATTCTTCCACGGGCTGTTTCAGAGACCCCAGGTCATCACCAGACTTCACAACATCTTCTTCTGTGATGGGCTCTATTTCTTGCTTCATTGCAGCATTCCTTTGCTGAACAATAGAGTCCCCACCACGTCCATCTATAACTTTTACTGGTTTTCGCATGGAGGCAACTCTTCCTGATCTTCTCGTATTATTCAGAATGGCAGAAGGTCCCTTCACTGGAAATTCTTTACTTAAATGCTTATCTGCCTCACAATTCAATGTAACTAAAGTTTTACGCCTTGATGGCCTCATAGTTTCAATTGGCGGCTGGGGCATCTTCTTCTGGTTCTTAGGAACTCTGCCAGAAATTATTGATTGTGGTCCTGAACTCCGCAACACACGAGTATCCTCAGATTCCTCTTTAAGCTCAACGCTTCTCCCATTTTCATGTACTTCAACCAGATCCTTGCTCCTATTAATTCTACGCACTTCCGGCTTAATAGGTGGAACTACACAAGAATCACACTTGCCTTTACTTATACCATTTTCAGTATTCACAATCGTTGGCAACAACATTTCTGATATTCTTGAGTCCTTCGAGAGTATTTGAGGATTGCAAACTGTAGTAGCATTCCTTTTAGATCTCCTCACCAAAACCCCAGGTGAAATCGTCTGATTTTCTTCTTCAATTTTTTTGGTTTTCTCCAAGAGTCTAGTAACCACTCTCTTGGCATCAGCTTCACCCTCCAAAACTTCCTCTCTCTGTTTCCCATTTATTTCCACTCCTTTCCGAGACGAACGTCTAGTAGCCACTCTCTTGGCATTAGCTTCACCCTCCAAAATTTCCTCTCTCCGTTTCCCACTAATTTCGACTCCCTTCCGGGACGAACTTCGAGTAGCCACTCTCTTGGCATCAGCTTCACCCTCCAAAACTTCCTCTCTCCGTTTCCCATTAATTTCCACGCCCTTCCGATACGAATGTCTAGTAGCCACTCTCTTGGCATCAGCTTCACCACTAACAAAAGCCACATCATCAACAATTTCCACAAGCTTTCTCACCCTTTTCGTCTCCGTCGAAGTACCTTCTGTCAATTTATGAGATCTGGACCTGGTAACTCTAACAGTCTTATCCACAATTTCCTCAGTTGATTTTTCATCATCAACACCGTCAAAAGCATTCCCATTTCCCTTTGCGATATCGATACCCTCAGCAACTTTTTTTCCTCTAGACCGTAACACCCTGACTGCCCCATCCACGCAAGCATCTCCCAACCCACCATTATCGATGGTAGAATCAAATTTTCTTTGTTCAGAACATTTTACACCTTTTCTTCCTCTTTTCTTCTCAATTCTTTGTTCCTCAGTCACTATCGTCCCTCTAGACCGCGTAAATCTACCCTGCCCGTCCGCATTACGGCCAGTGTCAGCATTTTCAAAAGACGAAATACTGGTTCTAATCGAAACCGAATTCCTCCTTATTCTCCCTTCTATTCCAGGAGATCTGGTGAACTCAATCAGTTCATGCTGTGGGCTAAACCTAACTTTCTTAACCTTCTTATTCACAACCATGTTCGCAGATTCAGTTTCGCACGCACTCTCATCCTGCCCAGATACCAAATCCTGATTCGAGAAGTTCTCGATTTCCTGATTTCAACAACGAAATGAAAAACAAACATCTCTTCAATATTCCCTCCAAAATTAAAATTTTATAAAACCCCAAATATAATTATTACGACGAAAAATACGACATACGAAACTAGTAAAAATACCTTGAAACATTCGGCGAGCCTTTTCGCCATCTCAAGGTTCGATAAATTCGCCGGGATTTTTTGCGTCTTGCATAGCGCCTGCAGCTCTTTGCGATTCATGCTATGGAAATCCATGTCCACATTAACTCAAATGAAAGGCAGTTAATAAATCGTTGGGTTGAGTATGGTGGAAGATATTTTTGAAATTTGAATGAAACGCAACTTTCCCGCTCAATCTCTAATAAGGGAGGAGCGGGTGAGACTTGAGAGGACCACTGACATGGATAAAAGTGAAAGTATGAGACTGAATAATTTCTTTAAATGTTCGATGTACGTATTTATTAGTAGTATTTAAATCTCATAAAGTTTGATTAAAAAATAATTAAGTTTAAGCTTTTATTAGTGTATAGTAGTATGCAATAAAATACTTTAGTGATTTTTAAAAAAAAAATTGAGTATTGTTATGAATATTATTAATTAGTGAATAACTAGTTTATATTTTGTGAACAAAACAGAAACCCTACTTTGTATTCGGTTGTCCCCAAACAACAATTATATTTTTCTCTCTTTCTACTTATTATTCTCTCTCAATATTCTTTGAGTTTATAACACGTTATCAGCACAAAAGCTCAACCGCGTTCTTAAGTTCTACTCATCCAAGATCCGAACTGCAAGAATCTATATGTTTGTTTATATTAATTATAAATATGTTCCCGAAAAATATTATAATATGATATTTCTGAAAAAATATCATATGTTCCTGAAGAAAATTATAATATGATATTACTGAAGTAATATCAAATGTTTTATAATATGATATTACTGAAGTAATATCAAATGTTCCCAAAGAACATTATAATATAATATTTTTGAAGTAATACCAAATTAATTATGTCTAAGTTCCTAAAAACATTATAATATGATATTCTCGAAAAAATATCAAAACTAAATGTTCCTTATGAACATAATATGATATCCTGAAAAAATATCAAAATAAAATGTTCCTGAAGAACATCGTGCCAGTCTTTCGTAGTCGAGTCATGTGCGAACTCGATCCATGAATCAATTGAGGTACTTCCTAAATTCCAAAGTTGGTGAAACTTTAGTAAAAGTTAATCTAAATCTTGTTGAATAGGCCGATGATTATTTGCTTGAATATTGGGTTAGCCACATGAGTTTGAATCTCCATGAAAATTTGATATTCCTGAAATATTATCAAATCAATTATTTTTAATATATCAATTAAAATGATTGTTCCTGAAGAACATATACTCCGGTTTAAAATATTATATTGATCGTTCTGGAAGAAAATCATGATTTGATATTAATCGATAAATATCAAATTAAATTGCTCCCATAATAGCAATAAGTTTGGAAATATCAAATTAAATTGATCATGTAGTACCAATAAGTTTTATATGTTCCCGAATAATATGATATGATATTCATGATTAAATATCAAAATTAAATTTTAAATGTTCTTTGAAGAACATAATGATAGGATATTCCCGCATAAATATCAAATCAAATTGTTGTGTAGCAATTAAAATTTAAATATTTTAAATCGATCGATATTGATATTCAAAATATTCTTGAAAGAATATTTTTATTGATTGCTCCCGAAGAAAAAGTTCAAAAATTAAATGTTGTTGAATAAAGTTACATCATGATACTCATAGTGAAATGTCAAATTTGATTGTTGTCGTTGAAACAATTATTAGATGTGAATTATTCTTGAAGAATATCTTTTGAAAATCGAGATCAAATGTATCTCATTATGTGGCTACTCATGGAATATCGAAAAAGTCGATTCCAATTAAATGTAATTTCTGAAAAAATTATAGAATTATATATTGAGATTTATTTTGATCCCCGAAGGATCATTGGGAAATATATTGTATCCCCGAAGGATCATTATATTGTTATACGAATGACATATTAAGAGTGGACTCCAGAAGAGCTTTACTAATTATCCTCACGAGTACTAGAAGTGTACTTAAAAATGAAGATGATGCATATCATGATTATTATTAAGTGCGTGAAAATGAATCAAGCATTTCCTTAATTTTACATATGCAACTTATATTAATATCACGTATTTTTATGAACGAGCATAATATCTCGAGCCCACAATCCAGAAGATCGATTTATAGCAATTACGCTGATTTGCATATTTAAGGAAGATTATTTCCGGGGAGATAAGAATATGAAAGATATAAATGCCGAGAAATTTTATGGAATGAAAACGATCTATAAATTTAGATCCACGCATAAATCAATTGAACCCGAAGTTCATGAAAATAAGTGACTTGCAATATTCAGCAAGTAATCTGCCAAATTCATTTACATATTAATGAAGCTGTGACAAAATCATATATTTGTGATAAAATAAACTATAAGAGTTCAAATACCAAAGATATCAACTCAAATGTTGATTCTAATATACGCCTGAAGCGTAGTAGATCGATCTCAAGATATAAAATAAATCTGCGGTAATAAAATTTAGTCACAAATCTCCTGAAGATAGTTAGATGGAAATCCCATTGAAAAAGTTTGTGCACAAGATAATAGAAAATCATGGGATTGCGGAACAAACAAAATAAATAATTTGGGAAATAATGAAAGATTTGGTTGATATATTGAATTGTCATCAACATGGAAAAATAGTAAGTCGTCAACGACATATTTGCCTCAAGAAGTTGCTCTAGAAAATTTGGATCCAAAACTTAAATCAATGATAGTGTGCCAGCAGCACTCGAAAAATATGAAACGAGCAATTGAGGCTGAGCATGACTCGCTAAATAAAGATATATTTTGACTCTGTAGTACACACCTCAAAATATTATCCCAGAAGGATATACGTGAGTGTTCGTAAGAAAAACGAGTAATGATGTGGTGATATATAAAATCGAGATTAGTTGCTCAAGAGTTTTTCGCACAAACTCGATATTTTTAAGGATGACATTAAATTCCGCTACTTAATATTTATGGCAGCAACAACGATAAATATATGCATCGAATGTATGATATGACCATGTAGAAGTCATTAGAAAGATATATACATGAAAATCCTGGATGGATTTTAAGATTCCTGAAATGAAAGGAAATGAAAATCAGAGCATGTACAATATCATATTACATATGTCATTATGGACAAAAATGATATTGAAGACAAGGTCCCGAAGACCAGTAATTGGTCTCGAAGACCAGTGATTGCACTCTTTTTCCCTCTACTAAGTTTTTCCCACAGGGTTTTCTTAGTTAAAGGTTTTTAACGAGTCAATCACCATAATATAAATGTAAATGTCATGTACTCTTTTCCTCGAGTATTTTTTCCTATAGGGTTTTAAAACGAGGTTTCTAACGAGGCATGCGCATCACTCGATAATAATTAATGAGGACATCAGAATGTTCCATATGAGTTTGTTTTCGAGATAAACTGAGATTTAGAACTTGAAATTCAAATGATTGTGAATTGAAGTTCACATTATTGTTCATTTGTCAAGAAATGTATATTAAACACTAGACGCATCTAAAATACTCCAGAAGAGTTACCGGTCGGTTATAGCAATTGCGAATGCTCTAGTCAATATAGATGTCTGGTAAAGGCATGTCCCAGAAGGACGAAAAATATACAATAATACAAATGAATGTGAAACTCGACAATTCGAAGGTTGTGTCCTGAAGACCAAAATTTATATTTGAATAACTAATTTTTTCCTATATGGTTTTATTAGTTATTTACAGGTTTTAATAAGACTGATTGATCACCAATAATTTTCAAGAAATCAAAGATTTTCGGTGATTACAATCAGGGGGCAATCTGCACTCTTTTTCCTTCGCTAAGGTTTTGTCCCACTGGGTTTTTTTCTAGCAAGGTTTTAACGAGGCAACAATACTGTAAATAGTCATTCAAGGGGGAGTGTTATGAATATTATTAATTAGTGAATGACTAGTTTACCCTTTTTTGGTGAACAAGACAGAAACTCTACTTTGTATCCTATATAAAGGGGTCTCCCCATATGAATGAAACAACAATTCTATTCTTCTCTCCTATTGTCTCTCTTTCTACTTATTATTCTCTCTCAATATTCTTTGAGTTTATAATAAGTATTGAATTTAAAAAAATAATGTATTGTTTGGGTATATCTTCAATTGGAACACTAAAAAAAATTAAATAGTAACCTCATCGCAATGATTTGAAGTAGAATTTTACAAAATAAAACATGTAATTTGTAAATAGTATAAAATATTTGATACTTCATTTGTAAATTATAAAGGAAGTGTTGCAAAGAGTATATTTCTTCAAAATTATGTACCTAAATACAAATTTTGCCATGTACTACATGAATTGAACCTATTGATCTTTATTTGTAAATTATAAAGGAAAGTGTTCAACTTTTTTGAGAGGATAAGAGTTTATTTTTTCAAAATTATGTATCTAAATAAAAAATTTGCCATGTACTGTATCAATTGAACCTATTGATCTGCAGCTCTCATTTTGTTTTATTCTGCATTTGAACTCTTTATTTTCCTATGAATTCAAAGTCATTCAAAGTCACACTTGTTGTGACCAACAAAACCTCAAAACACATATCGATAACTTTGTACAAAAAGTTAAGGTATTTAGCAGGAGTCGGTTCCAAAACCTCAAAAACATGTCGATCACATTGTACAAAAAGCTAAAGGAATTTAGCAGGAGTAGGTCACAACGGTCAGTAATACCTTCTAACCTATCCCTAGGAATCTATCTACCACTACCAGTTGAGTAAATAACTCAGAATTTCTTTTAGCAAGAAAACCAAAACCCAGCTAAGTAATCCATTTCGGAACCCATGCAACCCCACCAGCTGAGCAGAAACCTATTCTCTATCATCCGATTCAGATATGCAGAAAAGGATCGAGACCCCTCCAATAATGCAAAACTGACAAACAAGTAAAATGCATCTTCACATTTTCCGACTTTGCTAGATTAGTATCATATTCACAGGAATACGTTCATTCAGACGGGTGGTACTCTCTATGCGAGAAATCGCCAAAGGCATCGACATCCCCACAGAAACAATGATCTCTGAAAAAAAAAACAGTAAAACAGAAGCAATATTTTTTTTTCAATTTTAGACCGTAAGGCAGAAATTCGGTAATTTTATTATATCCAAGCAATTTACATAAGAAATCGATTTTAGTCTAAAATAGAACTGAGAGATATAAAGAACAAAAGACCTACCTATGCCTTCTCGAATAGACAGATTAGGTCGAATAATCTCTTTAGAGTTAACTAGAAAGACGTCTCCAATGTACAAATGATTTGTTGGCACATAAACTGAGCATAATTCTTCATCCTCATTCTCTCTCTGAAATCATAGAAGATAAAAAGTCAACTAACATGATGTGTGTGTGTGTGTTTAAACATTATAGGGTTACATTCTTATAGAGAAATACAAGTCAAATAAAGATGATACCTATGTTGCCAATTATTTAGAATTGTGAATGATGGGCCATATACAACAGTCATTTGAATGTCATAGCCGATTAAATAACCATTCGCTAAGAGATAGAAAGTTAAGAAACAAACTTGGTATAATATAGGGACCCAATTCGGAATTGGGATATTGAAGAAAAAGATATAGTTCAAGCACCTGAAGAACTACTGATGACGTAATAAATCCAAAAGCATATTCTCCAACACGAGGATGGCGGATAATAGCAACCTCCTTAAAAGCAGTTGTTTTCTGGTCTGTAAACATAAACATTTTTTGTCAATATTCAAACCCTTTTCTGAAGATAGACCCGATAAAATGCAACTCAACGATGCTCTGGAAGAATTTCATCTCGGAAGAAAAAAGATATACAGACATACGCATAAACTTACCCTTTTCAATTAAATAAAACAAAAAAAAAAGCAATCTTAAAATTTGGATGGTTGAACTGGAGAAAAGCACGCATTATATAACTACTAGGGGACATGTTCAGATCCGTGTCCTAAAGATTCCTAATAATGGACTGTACATAGGCTTTAGGCCAGTGTGAGTCTATGAGAGATTCAATGAAGCAACAAAACCACATCCTCCTTCATGTACACTATCCATTATCCAATATCATTAAGATGCCTTGTGATTTGTGTCTAGTGACTACTCAGCAGTATAAGAAAAGAAATAGTGAATACTGAGAGTAAAAATAACAGTGCACATTATGATAACAGTTTATAAGAAATTACAGCACTCACTATTTTTCCCAACATATAAACCCTAATAAATAATCATAGATTCGTAGAAAAATGTAATTTTCAAATTTCATCAAATGAGCACTTTTTTTCAAAAAATAAAGAGCGAAAGAAAAGAAACGCTATACAACATCACTCACCTGGAGAGATTGCAGAACTAATTTGCTTGGATGCTGAGTATATATGTTTCACAAAGGGCATTCTCTTTATAAACCATTCTCCTATCAAGAAAACTGTAGAGCCCAACCAGGAAGAAGCAAATATACCAACAAAGAAAATAAAGATTATGGATGTGATGAATCCAAGGCCTGCACAGATAAGAAGATAATATGAGAAACAAAAATAAAAATTTAATATAATTAATAGTAATGTTTGCGATCCATAAGTTATCCTCCAGCCTCCAGTCCTTGCGATAAATTGCAAATGGGTAGTAATTAAACAAGAAAGAGTGTTTCACAAACTCTACAAAAAGTGATTTTAGGGTTTTAGCTGAATATGCCGTTTTCAGTGTTTTCAAACACCAATCTTTGTGATAGTTTCTGCTATATTTCTAGGTGTGATGTGCTTATATATTTTTTCAAAATAAAAATTACGTAGTATCTTTTATTTTAAATTTATTTCCTCAATTTTTTCTCCATTATATTAAATAGGTAAGTTTGTAATACCTTTTTCTGTTAAATCACACTTATTTTACCTTCTATATACAAACACTACCTACTTGTCCTTGTGCTTCTATTGCACTGCTAGAAAAAAAGTGCTAGAGTTTGCAAACTACCAGATAGTTTTAATGTGGACATTTAGTAGTTAATAATAAGAATATGACAAGATTTACACTCCCAGAAAAGTAGCAGTAACTTACCAAATATTTCGATGCCAAGCCTTTCATATATAGGACTGAAGAAACCATCAAAAAACTGAATAAACCACCATGTGATGTAAAATGTAACAGCGACTGGAAAGAGAACCACACTACAATTTAAATTCATCAGCAGAAAATTATAACAATGGAATTATGGGAGAAAACTGGAAATTCGGAAACATATTATATATTTGTGAAACATTACCATCCGGTCATAAACTTCTTCGAAAACCAGCTCTGAAGAACAGCATAGCAAGCCTGATGAAACACACTTGTTAAAACCGTGAGACAGTATATACTGCCCTTGAATTTCATAAAAGTACCATAAACAAAAAAAAAAAAATGAAAAATAACAAATAAAAGAGGTTGTTCCTATTCAGAAATTATTAGTGAATAATTATACTGTGGAAGTAAATTCTTCTTTATGACCCTTACAGGCTTCAAAGTGTAATTAATGACTTTGTTTCTTTTAAGAACAAGGACGCAAAAATCCCATAGTTTTAGAGTTTACTCAGTGACCTAGAATCTTCTTTAAACACAATGTTTCATAATCTCACTCAGTTATTAGACCTGCTCTTTCCAACTATATATATTTTATCAGTTGACATTTATAAACAGAAGTAACTTGTATAAATAATAAAAATAAAATATATGAACACAACTTTATAATCTCGGAAAGACCAATAACGTTTGTCTTTGAGGGATTGTCACCTATCTAGTTTAGTAGTTAACTGCCATTATGATTACATCATAAACTCATAAGAAAAATCTAAGCATTCAACTTTTTAAGTAAAGTAAGATTCTATACAACCCAATGCTCATTAATAATATAGTAGACGAGGCGAGGTCATTCAATGATAGGCCAGTGAACTACATCACAGAAAACTAATACTAGTATGTAATACAGTAACTAATAAGCATCTCCCTCCCCTCCCCTTTTTTCGTCTTGATAAAAGAACACTTCTTTTTTCTAAACCATGTTCGAGGGTGGTATTCTTCGGATAATTTATACTATTTATTTAAGGATATCGTATAAACCCCGATAAACGAGCACATTGATTGAACTTTCTAGTAATAAATATGTACTAAAAAAGCTTGGCTACAAAGACCTTAAACATCAGAGTTATAAAAAAATCTACATCATCATTCACTCAACACACACGCATAATATTGAATTCTTCATAAATTCCTCGATACACACACATCCGTCCATAAATTTCATCGTATCTTAACTAGATAATCACCCAAATTCACTCAATTGAGTAAAAAAAGGAAAATTCTAATACAAACGAGCCACAAAAGCAATATATATATATATATATATATATATATATATATATATATGTGTGTGTGTGTGTGTGTGTGTGTGTGTGTGTAATATATGTATATATAATTTACAAAGAAAAAGACCTTGCGGGTGGAGGAATTGTTAGGTGAAAGAGGTGGGGATTTGACGGGATCCTCGACGTCGGCGTTTGGACGCGGAAAAGTCGATAATGCTGCCGTTGACTCCTTCTTCCCCCGAATATTACTAATCTCCTTCGCCATTAATTCCACTCTCATCTGAGCTAAATGAAGTGTGAATCAGGGAGATTTTGGGGGAAGAATTTTGCGAGTGATTTTCGTAGACAAATATTCTCGCTGTTTCTATAATATGCACAGAGCCCCAAATAAAGTTACGATTAATTGTAATTATAAAGTTCAATTACAAAAATTAAATTAAAATTAAAGGGTGACGCCTACCCCTATTTTCTTTAATACGGAGTAATACATCTTTTTTTATTGGAATCAGTTGAACTGAACTATATGAAGTAAACTGAAGCAATTTATGGATTGGTTTTTTTTATAATTTTTATAATAATTTTTATAAAAATTTTAATGTTTTTTACAAATATTAATAATATTAAGACAGTAATTAGATTGTATATTTAAAATTATAGATTGAAATTGTTTTTTTATTTTTTTTTATTTTAATTTATTTTGAAACGAACTTAATCGAGCTGAACTAAAAACATCTGAATTGAATTAAACTGAACTTAAGCGATTTGAACTAAATTGAACTAAACTGAATCAAACTGAACTAAATTAAACTGAACATAATCGATTTGAACTAAATTGAACTAAATTGAAATTAAGTACGATTTGAACTAAAATGAACTAAACTGAAATTAAGTAAAGTACATACACTTAATTTTGTATATCTATCAATGTCATAATTTTAAAAGTGAAATATAACCTTAATATTACTTATATTCTTCAAATCTCTAAAAAAAACTTTAAATTTTAAAATACTTAATAAATAATAAAAAAATATAACTTATTAATAATTAAAATTTTAAAATTTATCTATTCCATCTATACAGACTATACTATATTAATTTATTGATTCTTCTCTTTCTCGACTTATTATTATCAAAAATATAAATTTTATTAAAATAAAAATAATATTTTTATTAAGTTACGTGTGAAAAATGTTTCATCTACCCTACCATCTTTTACTGAACGATTTTATTATTTACTGAATTTTATTTTTACTAAATGCAACCCGAATTGAATTGAATCGATTAACTCGAAAATTCAGTCGACTTAAAAAGCAACAATTATTCCCTTCTTTCTTCACGAGTCAAGCATTGTGCTTTATCATCAAAATCCCCAAAATCCCTGTGTGATTTCATAATTCCGAAAACCTTATCCTGTGATACTGCAATTGTATATATGTATTGGATTCCCAGAATATGGGGATGTTTAAGAGACTCGCGGGATTGCTAGGGTTAGCTCGAGACGAAGAACAGCACCACCACGACGATGCAGCTGCTTCCGACGCCGCCGTTCCGCCTTCCTCATCAGGGGCGGCATTCGCTTCAGCTCAGCGCTTTCCGAGGAGAGGCTTTAGTGTTCCCGTTCAAGTCCCCGTCGAGCGGGACGCGCCTCCTCCTCTTCTAGTGTTCTGCCCGGCCGGTGACGGCGGAATTCAGGTCTGTTTAGTTACGGTTATAACGGTAGTGTTTGTTGAATTACGGGGTGGTTTAGTTGAATGCGCAAAATTGTCATTTTTTTCATACTGGTAGTGGTTGAATTTTGAGGGGTTTAATATTGGGCATCTGAATGTCAAGCAAAACTTTATTTTCTCAGATCTGTTAACGTATGTTTGGATTTTGCTGTACTGATTTTACTTTCTAAAGATACACATACGAGAATCATGCCCCGAGGAGTTTGTAATGTGATCTGTGATCATGAGCCATGGGGAGTCATTATCAATATCTGCTGCAGTTTCTGAAGTGAAAGTGTTTTATGTTCACGTTCAACAGTATCATTTTATTTATTTGGAGTTCTCACGGAAATGGTTGTCTGTGTCGCGATAATGTTTTATGCAATGCTTGAGATTAAATTGTTCGGGTTTCAATCTGAATGCTAAGTTATATATGGTCATCTATTTGAAACGCTCAAGGCTTTTGAGTTGTGGTGCCAATGTTGATTATCTGGGTCAGTAATTCCTTAACAATTATCAGGCTAAACATCTTAGGATCCTGACATGTGACATTCCATTGATATTAGGTAGTTTTCTTGAAGAAAGAAAGAGCTAGCAATTGCAAGATGAAACTATGTAGAGTATGTATTGGCGGGAGGGGTGGGGGGATCTGAAATTCCAATCTGCCTTCATTTACGATTTAGCAACTTTATAACTAGCTACTGTTATGCTGACCTGGATTTGCTTGAATCTTGTAATGGGTACACACAGGAATACCATGATAAGGAAGTGTATATGGTGCTTAAAAAAATACAGAACTAGCATGTAAATGTAGTTATCACTTTAGGGTTTAACAAGCATTTGCATCTGTTCTTGTGTGTGTGTGTGTGTTTTATGTAAACGATTAAAAAATAGTTATAGTTTATGAGAATGCTAATTTCAGTGTCTTGGTTTCTCAAGTTGACCTTGAATATTTATCTTTTCTTAACATTGACTAGGTTTTATTTTTTTCTGTGACTGCATAAGTACCATTATTTCTTACTCTCAGAGTTACTTTTGGCATGTACCTCTATTTTTAATTTATGTATGTTCCTTTTGCTAAGGGTTTGGGATGGTATGCAAGACGCCTTAGGATAGATGAAGATGGAGATATTGCTGACGAGTTCCTTGATGAGGTCTCACCATGTGGCATGGAAGAGAAGCACGGTAAGTCCTTGCCAAAATTTGAAGTGAAGTACAGCACTATACCTGCTAAAGTAAAGAATCTAGCTCTCTTGCCCGGTGGTAAAATTCAACATCTGGTGGATTACGAAGGCAGGCTAGAATGGGTATAAATGTCAATTCAGAAGTAAAATCGGTTACGATACCACAATGTTATCCGACAATGTGTCACGATTCATTTTAGGGAAAATATGGTCTATTGTTTTTCCTCTTCGATATTTTGTCTTGATTGGTTATGATGTTTTCATTGCTGAGCAGAATAGTAGCGGAAGAGAATTGAAAAGGACATTGTGGAGTTCACTGTGTTATTGAAAACTGCTTTTGCCTTTAACCTTCCACATATTTAAGTGTATACAGGCCATTAAAATTTCGATTTTTTTTCTTTGTTTGGTTAGTTCTTTAGATTTTTGAAAACTACTGTTGCATTTCTGACAAACGAAAAAAATAAATGAATTCTCTTAAAGAAATTGGCCACACGGTTCGATTTGATGAATTCTCTTGTTCTAAATCTTATTTAGTTTCACTACTGTTGAGATTATCGGCAATGCCTTGCAACAACTTTGCATAACTTTTGGCCTCGTTATTCCACTCGGCAATGTTGGTATCCCTAGTCCTAGCCGAAGCCTTGATGCACCCATTAATGTATTCCTCAATCACCTCTCCATCTAAGCCGGCTATGGTTGATTCTTGAGAGGCGTCTGATAGCATGTTGGTTATGTACCAGGCCACATCCTCATAGGCCGTCAGGCAGCCGTCAGAAAGAAAGGGTTATGTTTAAAGAGATCATCAATACAGTGTTTCTTGATGAACCCATTTTTGTTGAAGTTTGGTGCGAGAGTTGGAGTGTGTATATATATAGTTTTTGCCCTAAAAATATAGTTTGAAATAAATGGGTGATGTTACAAAGTTGAAGTTTGTAAATGCATCTTTGACATTAATTGAAGAGTAAATGAACACGGAAACAATTAAAATCACTTTTAATCTTTTTTTTCCTGAATCCAACCTTTGGTTAATTACATAAACTACCCATAGATTGTAGTAATTACTAGTACTACAATGTCAAACACCTGCACTTCAAAATAATGTGAAGTAAGAATGAAATCAGAAATAAATACCTTTCAACATCTATGAGAACTTTAATTACACAAAGAATACCAATTTTCACAAAACCACATGCCTAAAAAGTATACCAGTAAGGACCAGTTCAAGTTTTAGGGGGGAATACAGAAGCAAGAAAAATCGACATTTTCCCCAGCAACATTACATAAAAAACTCACCCTTCACTGTTTTCATACAATTTTTTTTTTCAAAATAGATTCAATCCAAGAAGCAAGCGAAGAATGGGCAACACAAATTTTAACCTAAAAAAAGAAAGCAATCAAAACTAACCACATTTTCCTGGACTGATTGAATAAAACACAGCATATACCCATCCGAAAAGTTCCCCATTCCGCAGTTCACCTAAAAAAGTCGAAACATCTGATAGCCTTTTCAAACTACTGCTCACATTTCTTTACGAGTGGTATAATTTCCCTCGTTCGCAATATCCCAGCGTGAGTTCTCTATGTCCGATTGTACGGCCGGGGTCCGCCGATCCGAACCCAAGACACCACCATCATCGGCTTCATAGGTATTGTGATGGGGCCCATCGCTGTCTCTACTCCGGATATCTGCTGCTTCAATGTCTTCTATATTATGACGCTGTGAGATTTTCAAAAGATCGCCGCCAATGTCCATATCGTCCTCCACTTTCATGCGCCGGTTGTCTCCCATGTTATTATCCTCTGGTTCGGTGCTCCGTGGAGTATGCGTGGGCGGCCTCTGGGATTCATCCTGTACAATAGCTCGGAAGTGGTTCTTTGAAGGCTTCACCTTTGTGCAAAATACTTCGAGGAAGTTATTGACACAACCACGGTCGTAAACGTTGATCCTGTTGTCGGATCTATACCGGAAGTTTTCATATGTCGTCTGCAAAGGGAATAAATTGTAAACAATGTCTTCGAATGCTAAAAAACCAGAAATATAATCAAAGGGACTCAACACTTGCAATAAATAATTTAAGCTATTATCCAATCATACCACGAAGGGGAAATTTCAAAAAGGAACCAGCTAACTTTCAGAATTACAAAAACTACCCAAGTTTTTATTTTGTTTTACGTTCATCCCTTCATAAGCAAATAAAAAATAAAAATAAAAACAAAACCCTCCTTGACATTTAGAAATTATTCCAGTTAGCCCCTTAATTTGAACACTGAAACAAACTTTGGCGTATTCTTGTTAATTCGTCAAACCTTAATGATACTATTTGTAATCATTCCTCACAATAATTTGACAGTATCAAGATACGGAGTTCCCGTCTGTTACCACACCAGCTAACAAGGCGGACAAGTTAAAATAGTCACAAACTCTTTCTAAATAATCCAATATACATATACTACACAATACGGAGTAATAAATAAACAGCACGCTTCCTGACAAAAATTAGGACACCAATCGGATTAAATAAGAAGCAGCTCACCTGATTCGTGCTTATTAGATAAAGGTGAAAGCCCGTGAGTCCACCAACAAACCATAAGGATATGAAGCAATAGACCATCAGAACCACAGAAGCAGGAGACTCTTTCATTGCCTTCCACACAGTACTTTGATAATCATCCATCAGGACCTTGATGTAGAAAGCGGATATTGCAAACACGTAGATGCAAAGAAGTGTTGCCGAAGTGACAAAGCAAAAGAAATAACGGTAATTTCGCTGCACATTCAATATAAGACCAGTTAGGACATCAACAAACAATTAAGAAACATAGATTTAGTTACAAAAGTACACATGAGGCTTAACCTTTTTTTTATTAAGATAAATTTTCAAATTACAAAAATACCCCTGAGATTTTAGTTTTCTTGCACTATACCTTTTCATATGTAAAAGACATTTCAAAAGCCATCTTCGCATTTATTAAATATTTCAGTTGGGTCCTTAATTTTAACACTGATCAAACCGCAAGTGTACTTTAGCTAGGTATCTTGGCAATTAGGCCAAACCTCGGGGGTACTTCATTTAATTATTCCTAAAAGACATATCATATCTAAATCTAAAATATAATATTTGGAAACAGTAGAATAAAATAAACGAAGATCATACCAAACCAATGCACTGGCCAACCCAAGGGCAATGATGGTCAAAACGCTCAACGCAGTTGTTGCAGATCGAACAGTGTGAACATCGAGGAGGACGGTATAGCATACACGTATCACAGTATTTAATTCTCACAGGGAGCCCATTAACCATTACTTCTTTCGTTCGGGGGAATTGGAGGCTCGGTGTCTGACGTCCCCCGACCTCCACTGATGCTGATGAGTCATAACGGAATTCTTCTTCCGGTGGGTGTGAATTACGTGGTACGATTCCTGGATCTCGTGTTGAAGTCAGAAGCAGCAGCACTAACACCTAGCAAAAGAAATTGTAGGCAATAATCGTAAGGAAGTGCAATCATAGCATTTGATTAACATATAGTAATAGTGACTAAGTATTAACGCAACAGATAACCTGCCCCTGCCTACATCAAGCTACCAGAAACTCTCAGAGTCTATAGCATTTGATTAGCAACGTAAAGATTTTATATGTTTCTTACCTACATGCCACAGTTCACATGTAGGGATAAGAAAATATGATAACTTGTGTGAGAAAACCCTAATTATTACTCAAGAAGTTTGTAGTGGCTCTTAGTCCAGGTCCTACCTTTTATTACAATATGTTATTTGCTATATTTGATGCAATTATATTATAGGATCAAAATAGACAATTAGACATATTACACACGCAATTTATCCATTATATCTTCTGATGGCCAAAGTCGGGGAAAATACGTTGATTAATATATTAGGTAATTTCAACGGATATATTCATTCTATAACTAGTAGCAAAGAAATCATCTGTCCGCTAGTAATATTTTTGCGGAAGCAATCTCAAAAAAGAGCTGATCCAAATACATTAGCTATTACTTCAAAAGTTCAAATGGTCACAGATTGACCCTTATACCTGTACAAAATGATTGACACCTCTATAGACAGAATTGCAGGAGCATGCAGGACAAAAAACTTAAAGCATTATCAAAGTAATTAGATAAAAGAAATCAAGAGAGACATGGAGTTTAGAACACTAACGTAAATTGTGAAGACAATAGCGACAATCAGGATTGCATATCCCGCGTTATCAGACGAAAACTGATGACGAAGATGCCTTGCAACAAAAACACAAAAGATAACGACAGGGGCAATGATTAACAATAAGGTGACTAGCAGTGACTTTGCATCGGGGCCAAAAATCAGCCTCCCACTTAAAAAAAAGATCTGCAAAAGGTGAATGTAGAAAACGGTTAAGAATAATTATAAGATAGCAATACTATAACTAGAATAAGATAAAGATGAAAGAGCTCCAAGTGATTTACTCAGATTTCAAATTATGAATACAAAAAATGGAAAAGTACTTGAAATTATAACGTCTAACTATAACACTAGTGATTCTAGAGAGTTTACACATCAAAAAATCAGAGGCAAGCATGCAAAAGAACACGCTGCCTGTGTACTACTAGGAAAATGCTGTTTCAATAATGATGAGTGCGCCACATAGCAAATATCTCGAACAACCAAGATGATGAAGTTTTTGAAAATTGCATTTATGATAATTGCAAAGTCTTGCTTAACTTGATTCCCATTTTATTTGTATTCAAGATAGATTAGTAGCTATATTTCGTTCTCTAAATTGGAATTCAGATTTGCCAAAGAAAGAAAGAAAGAAAAAATGAAAGGAAAGCATCCAGGATAGAGAAAGACAATGGTCTAGCAAACTCCATCTATTATGACCTGAGAAGCACAAATTGTAGGAATACATATGTGACTTTATTACATTAATATTACAGGATAAGATTACATTATAATAATATCATACAGGCACAAAACGCATACTCAACGTATTCCAAGAATTCAAAACGTGGACATCTATTTTGATGCAACAGCCTTCAGTAAAACAAGCAAACTTTCCTGAACTAGCCACTTAAGCTACAAAGAACAATAGCAATCCCGACTCAAAAGGAAAAAATAGAGAGAATCAGTTTCAAAGCGCATATCCATGTATACATGCACAAGGTCGTACTGAGCCGTAATACTCACAGAACTTGACCCTCCAAATGTGTCTAAATTCAAAATTTTGTAACTTGTAAGCTAACATCTCATTTCTTATGTTCATTTGAATTTATACGAAAGAGTAAAGCAATAACCCAGTGGCGCTACAATGTCAAATTAAGTTCAAGGTAACAGAAAATTTTGAATTGAAATATTGCAATCAAATAAACCTAGCTTTCAAAGATGCAGAGGAATAACACAAGTATTCATTATACACTAACCCTACACTACAAGACTACAATGACAACTATCCGATATTAGTTTTAAAAAAAATAGAGATTAATTCGGCACAACTTTCGGTTTTGCTAACCAATAATCACTTCCTTTAATCCCCCCACCTCCACCCGACCCAAAAAAAAATTCTAAAAAGAGAGAGAACTGAATCAAGAACCAAATAAACATCAGAGAAGAAACACCATCAGCATATCCAGCTACAAAAACCCCCGAAAAATATACACATAATAAAAGTAAAAAAAAAAAGTGAAAAGACGAAGAATCTCACATTGTTACCCTTCCAAACTTCGTGCACGCGCTTAGCCATTCAGCAAACAGTTACCCAGCAAAAGTAAAACCCAGAAACAATAATACGGTTTTTGCTACTCTGGAAACGAATCGAAGATTTCAAACTTGCTGAAACAGTTCATCTCGCAGCGGTGAGATTGGGGGATTTTTTTTTACGAGATATTTTGGTTGTGAAAATGCTGCAATAGGAGAAGGGAAATTAGGGATTTTGAGGGTCTTCGTCGTCTTCGCTTTTGGGATCTGATTGACAGAGTGGAGGGAGGAGGTTTTTGGAGTTTTGAGAAGGAAAAGTAGGACGAGTAATTGAGATTGCTGAGGTTTTCATTATTTTATTTTGGGAATGTTTTTAGGGAAATTCAGACTACTTTATTCCCATTTTTATACTGCTCCATTTCACTTTTGAAAATATACAGCACTAATTCTGAATTTTATTTTTGTAGTATTATTTTCTTTTAAATTTCGGGGGAAATTTGTTAGGGCTAATACAATTTTAATTGATTAATTATGTAAAAATTAAAAAAATAATTCATTTGTAATTTTAAAAAATTGTTTTGACTTTCAAATTTGTTTTAATTTAAATATCGTTTTAAGTTTTTAATAATTAAACGTGTTTTTTTACAAAATTAACATTAATATTAACTAAAATTATGTAAATATTAATTAGTTAAATGATACAAGCTTAGATATTTTTAATTTTTAATAGTAAGTTATGTAAATATTAATTAGTTAAATGATACTAGCTTTTTGTCTGGAGTTCGAACTTTAGACCTTTGATCTTACAGTCCTCAATTCAAGTGGTTCAAGTGGTCAATCAACTGAAGATCTTACGATCTTAAATTCAAGTGTCAACCAACTGAGTTAGAGTACTTGAACCAACTGAGTTAACAACCTTTGACATATTGATCAACCAACTGAGAACTGAGTTAACAACCCTTGACATATTGGTCATAAAGTACTTGAACCAACTGAGTTAACAACCCTTGACATATTGGTCAACCAACTGAGAACTGAGTTAACAACCCTTGACATATTGGTCAATTAACTGAGAACTGAGTTAACAACCCTTGACATATTGGTCAACCAACTGAGCTAGAGTACTTGAACCAACTGAGTTAACAACCCTTGACATATTGATCAACCAACTGAGAACTGAGTTAACAACCATTGACATATTGGTCATAAAGTACTTGAACCAACTGAGTTAACAACCATTGACATATTGGTCAACCAACTGAGAACTGAGTTAACAACCCTTGACATATTGGTCAACCAACTGAGAACTGAGTTAACAACCCTTGACATATTAGTCAACCAACTGAGCTAGAGTACTTGAACCAACTGAATTAACAACCCTTTACATATTTTTTTATTTGTAATAGTAGAATGAAATGTTAATTTTTTTTTATAGGGAGGAGTACTTGAACCAACTGAGTTAACAATCCTTGACATATTTTTTTATTTTTAATAGTACAATGAAGTGTTAATTTTTTTTTATGAGGACAGACGAGAAACTCCACCCCACTCGATCGGAAGTCCTTCGATCGATAGGATGTAAATCGAAGAATGTGCCCGAGTAGCAGACACTTGTGCGAGAGAGCCAACAGGTCGAACCCAGGACAAACCATCATAATATTTCAATGAAAATTTGTACGACCCGATGCGTCGCTGTGGAATTACACCCACATCATCACAGGCCTTACCACTCGTCTATTCTCCTGAGGTGTTAATTTTGAAATGTTTTTGTGTAATGTAATATTAGAGCATCTCCAACCGATACCAAAAACCTATTTTGGAGTAGGATAGATGCTCCAACCGATACCAAAACATAAACCTATTATAGGTTTTATGGTGGGACCCACCAAAAAAATACTTAAATTTACGTCTACCGTAAACACAAACCAAAAACTATTTATTATTTATAAAATGATCCTTTTTTTATAAATTAATAAAAATGACTCATTAAACTTTTTTGTTTCTTATTTAATATTTTTTGTAACGTAATGTCATATCATTAATAATTAAAACAAATTATTTTATAAAAAAAATAAATATCACAATATTAAATATAATTAAATATTAAATATTTAATTGATAATAAAAATAAAATAAAATAAAAATAAAAATAAAATACTTAAAATAAAATGCTACGAATTACAAAAATAAATAAACTATGAATCACAACAACAAAATTGATGGATAAGCAGGTAAATTGAAAATAATATTTATTAAATTTTTTTATGTAAAAAGTTATGTGGTTAAATAGTAAATTTATAAAGATTTTGGTTATTTATAAAAATAGTATAAATAATTGTATAAAAAGAATATTTAAAGAATATTCTTTTAAGTTTGAATATTGGTTTTTCGGTTGGAGTAAAATTACTGTAAACATAAACTTAAACTTATTTTGGGTTTAAGTTTTGGTTTTTCGGTTGGAGATGGCCTTACAAAGAAAAATGTCATGATATACCCAACTGAATTTAATTAATTTAAATAACATCATAGAGCATTGCAATAATTCAAACTGTAAACTTCAGATTTTTTCAATAGGAAATATATTTCATACAAGACAATAAAATTCATCACCTAAGCTCTGCTCTCAATGATGGACTGACTAGAATTTACGAACAAAAATGAATAGAAAGAAAGCAAACATCGCACCAAAATTGGAATGCAAGCAAGAACATTGATATAAACAAAATTCTGCTGTTAGGAAAGCCGATTCCGGATCATGGTATTTCTGCCTGATTATCTAGATTTTTTTTTCTCGTTTTCCAACAATCAACACACCACGAGTTGTCTTCGTGTCTAGGTCAAAGCTCCTCAAAGGGCCCGCAATGATGAGCTCAGACTGCACTACATTATCCTGCACGCGCAAGCCTTTCCATTTGCATGATCAAATCCATTGTCCGATTCATCTTCACTGCAAACACATGCAACGACTGATCAGCAAAGAGAGGAGAGTACAATGTCATGCAGTTAGAATCATATTTATCAAATCAATGCCTGAATTCACAAAATTTGTACTCTGGGCCTCTAGCCATGAAAGAATTGGATCACCTCGGCTTATGAAAATTATAACAAAATCAAAAGTTCATCTATCTAAAATGGTTATTTTCAAAAACATTTGACTGATAATCAATAGCATTTTCACATAACAGCTGACATATTCTCCAACCAACTCTTTAATGAATATGTGAGACCCTATTACATAGCAACAGAATGGTTGGTGCTTTTGATTCCCGGTGTGAGTTAAAAATGAAAAACTCATTTGCTAAAAAAAATATTATGCATCATAAGCTCTCATACCTCATCTCAAACTCCCGAATCTCAAAAAGCTCTCCCCCGGTTGCATCCGTCCACAGAACTTTCCTCCTTTCCGTTAGACAGTTAATTTCATTTTCCCTTTCACCAGAAGTATTTACCGATTTCTTCAAACTACTCTTAAGACTGTTATCTTCCTCATCACCACCAGCGTGATCAACCGAATTAGCTTGATCTTTACCCTCGTCAAAGTCCAAAGGTCCCGTCAAGACTTCTTGGTTTTGAGGGGGGCCCACTTTCGGAGGACATGGGCTCTTAGGTCCGTCAGCCGTGTTACCAAAGCACGAAAAGGAGGCACAACCAGGGACAAGGCGATTCTTCCCAGAAGCCAGCTGGAGATCAGAAGGACTTTCTTGGTCCACTGACCGGTAGTGATTCAACGGTGTTACTCTCATAGGGTTCTCCTCTTTTTTCTGACCCAGAAAGAGAAGGGTCAGGCCCTTGCTATATCCGGAAGCTGAAGAAGAGAAAAACCCTCCTCCTTCTACTGCCAATAACATCAGTTCTTCTTCTCATCTGAGAACCCACCCACGATTGCCTTTTATTTTCAGCTACGCTGCGTATAAACAGCGTTTTTCGCCTCCTGCATCAAGGCATTCGATTGAATTTTGAAAATATGAACAATGAAATCAAATCAAAACACTGCATCGAGAGTTCAATAGCAACTGAACAAAAGCAAATCCAAACACGAACAAACACCGCCACCAGAAATTGCAGTTAAATTTCTTCAAACAAAATCACTAAAATAAAGTGTGAAATCGTCTACAATCACGATGGTCAACTAATTAGTCAAAGATCTTGCGAATATGGAGACTGGAGTAACCAACTACAGTTCAAATAAAATCAACAAAAAAACGAACTCGAAGACTACGTCTAATATAGTCGCGGTGGATTTGCAGTACGCTGTACGCCTAAAGTAAATAGCTACAAATGAACAGACGCGGAGCTGGAGATACGTACGGATCTGAGATCGATCTCCGGCGAGAAGTCACCGGATAGACGTCTGCATCTCGATGCCCTGAAAAAGATTGCGACCGATATAAATAAGATGTGGAGATTTACGAGACAAATTTATGGAGTTTCACAATACTATTATGATTCAAAATATACAAATGAGATTTATACAATACATAAGTATATATACACACGGACGGACTCAAGGAGGAAGAGAGAGGTGGTTGTGTAGATAACTATGAATATAGATGGTCCCAATTTTACAACATAACAAAAATCTTTTAATCACATAAAAAAAATTGTATTTTAATTTTAATATTGTTATGAAAATTATCAATGACTCGAAAAGAAGGGAAAAAAAGGAGATTGCTCATCTTTTGATATAAAATGTGAACAATTTGAATCAACAATGACCATCTTCCAATATTGAGAACAAAGCAAGTATTGGGTGAGAATAATAATGAAATCGCAAATTTAAATCATAAATTTAACAAGTAATGAGTAACATATTCATTCGGTCAGAGGAATCTAAACATGACATTAACATACGTAAAGCTAAAATTAAATCTGAAAATAAGTTTTTCAATCTATCTTTACAAGAAGAACTAGGAGCAGTAAATAGTTTTTTTTAATTGAATTACATGTATATCATTAGTGTCAATATTATAACATGGAGGCGATGAAAGAATTAACTAAATAATGTTGAAATTGTAGGTATTACATGTGAGGTCCAACGTATGCCCAACAAGATGAGAGAGAGTCTAAAATCACCAAAGGAATTTTTTTTACCAATTGGTGACAAGAGGACTTATAAGTTGGACTCCCTTTCTAATGATTTTAATCGTGAAACAATATTATAGTGATTTGTTCGTCATTTGTCTCGTGATTTTTCTCGATTTAGGTTTTCGTATCTCGTTATTCTAATTAATACTATACATCGTCTCGATCTACAACACTTAGCTCTGATATCGTGTTGAAATTGAAAGCCTATGTACTTTGAGGTATGCAAATTGAGTGAGAATTTGAAGAAATCTCATAATGAGTTTACATCCTTAAAAACCAAATCGCGACAAGAAAAATAGACATCTATACTCATAAGTTTATACACCCCTATTTACTTGAGCATTTTAGCGCAATTCAATCAAAAATCATTCATAGCAATGCTTAATTAGTAATCATAAAAAAACATTTTTCTCAATATATAATCTATTTTATCGTTCATCGGATTGAATTTTGACTTCGTTGCGTCCCCAGGAGCATAGCCGAGTGGTAAGGCCTGTGATGATGCGGGTGTAATTCCCCGGCGACGCAGGGTTCGAATCTCGGGTGGGACAAATTTTCATTGAAATATTATGAAGGTTTGTCCTGGGGTTCGACCTGTTGGCTCTCTCGCACAGGTGTCTGCTACTCGGGCACATTCCTCGAACCTCCGATCGAGTGGGGGTGGAGTTTCTCGTCTCTCCTCCTTTATCAAAAAAAAATTTTTTTGACTTCGTTGCTTATATGTAGAAATTATTAGTACATTTTTGGAGATAACGCTCGAAATAGACATCAACGCGCATGGTAACCGGGTTTTCTCAGTATATATCGCAGTCTCTGTAACGACGTCGTTCTTGAGGAACTCTACATTCCCCCCTAAAATAGTTCGCCGTCGATTTGAAGTTTTGGCTCGAATAATTTCCACACGATGAGATGAAACTTCCGCCCAATTCCTCTAATTTTTCTTCGTGTATTGAATCGCCGATTTCAAATGGGATTTCTCCGGCGCCTTTCGAATATCCCGATCTTCGCATCCGTCGTTTTGATTGCTTGTCGTTTTTCATTCGCCCACGGTGATATTACTCCTATCAATCATGATCTTTACCATACCAGGTTTTTTCAATTATTCTTTTAAGGAAATTTGTATATGTATTTAATGCGTTTCTCCTGGTGTGATTATCTGTTGACTTTCCCCCCAGTTTTTAGCTTACTTTTCAATATTAAATCCTTTTTCTGTTGATGTTTTTTGTCATCAGAATTCAGAAGTGAAACCCCCCCTTATTTGGATGTTCATGGATCCTGGGTATTTTAGTTGAAGCCCGTGATATAAAGAAACTATTTTTACAGAATAAACCATAATTTTCCTTAAATCATTATATTTTTGCTTCATTATCAGTTCCAAAGTGTTCAACCTTAAAGATATTTATTTTACTGTTTGAATTGTGTTCAGTGGAGCTTTACTGGAGGAAGTCGAGTCATTGGTTCGTCGTCACCCAGAGAGACTCACGGTGAGTACCATTTTCTTGATGTGTCTTTATTTTGTGTTTTTGTCCTTGGAATATAACTTTTCTCTTTAACCTCTTCGATATTCAAACAGCTTGAGAAAATTTCTAGTAAGAATAAAGGTTACGAGGCAGAGATGACTGTGGTGACTTATTCCCGGAATACGAAAGAGACCGATGACAGAGCCAAGCTTAGGATTCTTCTTGTAAGTGTCGATCTTTTTCTTTTTCCTTCCGATTTTGTGGAGTACAAACAACGGGGGCTGTGTATGTGAGTTAAACAACACACTTTGTTAAATGGAACAACGTTTTAAATTCTCAGGTTGGTTATTGGTGGTGTTTTTGACAGATGATTCCTTGTATTCCAGAGTTTTGGGCAGCATGCTAGGGAGCTTATTACAACTGAGCTTGCTTTGCGGATCCTTTCTCTTCTAAGCGAAGATGAATTTTTGCCTGATGTGGACCGCCCTTCTCTAAATAGGACGCTTGATAGTCTCGTTATTAAGGTGACTTTATGTAGTGATTCTTTCTTGAATCCTTACATGTGATGATTTGTTCTATTTTACTGTTCTTAAGAATTCATATATGACAGATTGTACCAATGGAAAATATCAATGGTCGCAAAATTGTTGAAGATGGAGATCTTTGTGAGAGAAAAAACGGTCTAGTAAATTTGCGATTTGTAAAAGTACATTGCTTATCGACTTCTCGTGAAAAACGCCAAATGCTTAAAAATCTGAGTTTCTTTCAGGAAGGGGTGTTGATCTCAATCGGAATTGGAGTGTAGATTGGGGCAAGAAGGAGAAGGTTTGTTTCAAATAGCATAAAGAAAGAAACGTGGTGGTTTACACTTAGAATGCCATGGAACACTGTTTATTTGATTTAGAAAATGTTTTACTTGTTAATTTCATGGCAAAATGTTCTGAGATATTTCTATTTTATCTGTCTCAAGGATTATGATCCATATGAGGAATATCCTGGGACTGCCCCTTTCAGTGAGCCGGAGGCTCAAATAATGCGAAAATTGTCTATGTCGTTTGAACCACACATTTGGGTTAATGTGCACTCGGGGATGGAGGTAAGTTGATGTTTTTTTTGGTGTTATGTTGGACTTTTAAGATAAATCAGACTTCCATTATTGGCAGTTGACTACATATTAATTATATGGACTTATGGTGTTATGATCAACTTCAATTTTTAGGCCTTGTTTATGCCATACGATCACAAAAACACCACCCCAGACGGAATACCCTCCCAGATTATGAAATCAGTGCTCGAAGAGATGAACCACTTTCACCTCAAGGATCAATGTATAGTTGGATCTGGTGGAGGCTCTGTCGGGTTTGTGCTACTTCAAATACACACACAGCACACTAACTTTATGTTTGTATAGACGTAACAAATTATCTACTGCTAACTGGAAACCAATTATATTCATGTATAGGTATTTGGCTCATGGGACAACGACTGATTATATGTTTGATGTTGCAAGGGTGCCCATGGCTTTTACTTTTGAGGTTTGTACAAAACTTGTCATTGAGTGCAAGTTATTCTACTGTTTGTTTTTGGATTTTATCATCCTTGCACGCCTAACTTGCAGATTTATGGAGATGAAAAAGCCTCCTCGAGAGACTGTTTCAAAATGTTCAATCCGGTAGACATTACCTCATTCAATGTACGTCCATAATCAGTTTACATGACACTTCTTATTCTTATAAATACATATATTACAAATACTACCCTTGAGGTATAGCCTAATTACCATAATACAAACAAATACAAAAAGTTTTTTTTTTATTACTATTACTATTATTATTTTTTATTATGTCACACAAACTGCATTGTAATCTAAAACGTAAAAGGGTTGATCATTTGAATGGCAGGGAATACTAAATGACTGGTCAGCTGCATTCTTTAAGATGTTCAGCCTAGGCGTGCAGCAAATGGATGGGCTTCGTACCAAGGCAGTTGCTTCCAGCTTTGACGATTGGGTGTCCATAGATGACTACCTTAATGGATACGTATTGCACAGGAAAAGTAGAAGTGGGAAGAAGATGGAGTTTCTTGACCTCGGGCTGCAGGATATCAGAACATATTTCAGGTTGTTCTTGTTTTCCTCTGTGCTCTTGTTGTTCCTGTTTTGCTCTAGAATTTCCAGGAACACTAGGCCCATTGTTTCTTCCATGTCCCCAAGATAATTTTAGGTTATATTTTTGTATTGTTCTTATTTATAGTATCATTATCTTTTTTCTGGGGATGGGGGAGGATTTTTTTTTACAGAGGTGTTTGAGAATCTGTCTGTAAATACATAGGAGGACGAGTAGCTTACTGTAAGTCTGTAACTCAGCTTATGCAATAGTGCCAACCTTCTGCTATGTTTTTGCAAACACTTGAAAGGAAAAATGTTAATGTTCAATGCAAGTAATGACCAATTTATTTCACATTTCTGAGCAACTGTGGTCTGTGGAGAGAGCATAAGATTTGGCTTTAAATATATTATATTAAAACAAACTATATAT
Source organism: Euphrasia confusa (assembly GCA_954870475.1). Classification (NCBI taxonomy): domain Eukaryota; kingdom Viridiplantae; phylum Streptophyta; class Magnoliopsida; order Lamiales; family Orobanchaceae; genus Euphrasia; species Euphrasia confusa. The sequence continues at coordinate 19,630,243 of OX940951.1, forward strand.
ATAAAATATAAAATAAATCATACAAAAGTGGGTAACTTATAATTTCCGATGATGAGCTTGGTGTATATGTATCGTGCTGCTTTTATCTTCCGACTCCCAAAAACACAAGCATCATTGAAGAACCGTGAATCAGTCTGCAGATGAACTAACTACGGTGTAAGATAAATCGATAAAATTGGTATTTTTCTCGTTTATAACTTAAACAGGAACGACTTGTTTTTCAACAATTTGGGAAGGAGAAAAGTGATGGAATACTGACCTTGATTATATTGTTTTAAAGTTAGCTGGCTATTGACTGCATCAGTTACTTTTTCCGGATGACAGACATGAACCAGCTATAATTTAAGTGTGGACTTCATGTATTTTAGAGCAGATCTTAACATTGCTCTAGCTTTTCTGTCCGGAGAACATCCCGAGAGAAGCATTTCCTCAAAAACGGCAGGAACCTGAAATCAGACCATGCCAATATGGTGAATTTTCAAAAGTATTAACCAACACAAAAACAAACAACACAAACAAACTGTTCTTCGTTTTCTGTCATAAAGTAATTCATTACAAAGTTACACTGATATGTACCTCTAGTTCAACTACACACAACCCAGTGAACCCACTCTACAAATTCAAGAGTTCATTCTTTTCTACATGCACTAAAGATAGTTATATTAAGAACACCAACAGTGATATATGTACCTTTTCATACTTCTCCGCACGAATTAAGGCTTTCATGAGTGTTGTATAAGTAACAACATCAGGTTTCAAGTCCTGCATTTACATGACAATGCATGTCAATTTAGATTGGACTATAGTATATAAAAACACACTGCACCTAATTGAGGCACTTGGACACCTAACTGTAACCACTCACATTGTCCTTCATGTACTGTAGCACAGCAAACGCTTCAGAATCTCTTTTATCCTCCCCGAACGCATTGATCAATGAATTCAGAGCTAATAAACTGGGTTTAAAACCGTCACCTCTCATGACTCTAAATGCATTCACAGCTTGCTCCGATAATCCCTGTGAAAAAAGTGTTGAAATAAGGTTCTTAATACAAGGAGGACCCGAACCACATTTAGCCCTCTTCTTTTTTGTTAACAAACAATAGCAACATTACCCTCTGTGCATATGCATTGATCAGAGCATTATACATCGTCGATGAAGGTTTCAACCCGGAAGACTTCATCGCCTCCAGGCACTCGATCGCGTCACGAAACCTCCCTGACTGCCCATATATATCAACGAGCGTGGTATAAGTCACCACATTCGGCAACAAGCCCTGGCCCCGCATCCTCCCCATCAACCCCTTCACATCATCCCACCTCTCCTGCCTCCCAAACGAATTAATCATAATATTATACGTAGTCACACAAGGCAAGCACCCATTCCTCTTCATCTCCTCAAACAAATCCTCCGCCATATTATGCAACCCTTGCTTACAGTGACAATCAATAAGCGTGTTCCACGTCACCCTGTCTGGCTCAATCCCCTCCGCCTTCATCCTCTCAAAAGCCTTCATCATGTGGTCGAGAATATTATTCTTTCCAAACGTATCGATCATTACGTTGTAGAATTGACGGTCAGGATTGACCCCGCAGCTCTTCATCTCCTTGAGAACCTGAAATGATCTCTGCCACTCGCCTCTATCTCTGTAACTAGCTAATATTCGACTAAACACAAATGAATTAGGCTTCACATCGTTCGCCTCCATCTCTTTCAAAACAATCCTAGCGCTCTCCCATCTCCCAGCATTCCCATAGGCGTCTATAAGCAAACTGTACGTATGCTCGTCGGGCAAAACCCCGTTTTTCTCCATTTCAGAAACGATGTACTCGGCGTCCTTCAAGGCTCCGATTTTCACGTACCCTTTCAGAAGAGCATTATAAGCTTTCGTCCTCGGTTTTAACCCACCTTCCTTCAACTCCTCGAAAATGGCCTCGGCCTCGTCGACCCTGCCCGAATTACCCAACTCGCTGACCACTGCAACGACGGTGCCTGTTTTCGGACTCAACCCATTCCCCTGCATCAACCCTAGAAAGTGCAGGGACCTATCGATATCCCCAACTTTCGCAAACCCTAGAATGATGTCATTCAAGAGCTGACCGTCCAATTCGATCCTGTCAGACTCCATTTCGCCGTACAGCTTGTTCAGTATAGCTCCGTCGATGGTGCTGCTTCTCATTAGCGACTGGATAATTAAGCTGTAATTGACGAAATCGGACTGGTAGCCGTCTCGCCGCATCCTCTCCATCAGATTCAGGGCTTTCTCGAGGTCGCCGTTCCTCGCGCAGGCGCCGATGAGAGCGTTGTAGGTCAACGGAGTCAAACCCTGACGCTGCGACAAGAGGAAGGCCTCGTACAATTTCTCGTTCCGACCTAGGGCGTGGATCAAAATCGAGTAGAGGAGCTCGTAGGAGAAGCAGAGGTTGTGCTTCTGGAGCCACGTGACCAGGGAGAACGCGGCGGGGAAAGAGGACGGCGAGGAGGAGAGGCTTTTGATGAGGGAGTGCCAGAGGGGGGCCGGGACAGCGCCGTACGACTCGGCGAGGCGGAGCTCCGCCGGGTCGAGCGCGGCGGGAGGGTCGGGGCGGGAGGGGTGGTCCGGGTTGTGGTGCGCGGATAGGAAGGTGAGGAGCGGGGTGAAGTCGTACTGAGGGTTGGGGAGCTGAGCGACGTCGTACGGGTCGCGCTCGTGCCCGTTGAGGGCGGCGGTGAGGATGAGCTGTTGGTTTTTCGAAAAGGCGGGGAGAAGTAATTGGTGGCGGCGGCGGAAGAAGGGCGGCGCGTGGGGGAAGTGGAGACGGATGTGGAGGTGTGGCGGAGGGAGTAGCAGCGTGTTCATTATTTGTTATTCCTGCGGTGGCGGACGAGCGAGCAAGAATACAGTTTTATCGGTTTCTTTTATTTTTTTTATTTTTATTTATAATTAGAAAAATAAATAATACATAGTACTTCTTACTACTATTAATTACTAAAATCGAAACTCAAAAACCCTAAACCCAAGATGTGCAGCGCCAATTAAAATTGGTAGGTCCCAATATAAATATATTCATAATATACGATATTACTGTATAATCTTATTTTTCTCTCTATAAATATAGATATTTACTGTATTTGTTTTCCCCTATTTTTGTTTTCCGTTTTTTTCTATAGCAGGAGAAACGATATGGAGTCAGAACTGTCGATCGAACTGGAAAGGAAGAAGAAGAAAGAAGAAAAGGTTTGTTCCCTGAAAATTTCGAGTTTGGATTAATTAATTAGTACTCCCATTTGAGAGACAATCTATATATGTACTGTGAATGTAGGCTCGAGAGAAGGAGCTGAAGAAGCTTAAGGCTGCACAAAAAGCAGCAGCAGCAAAGCTTCAAGAGCAACAACCCTCTTCTTCTTCAAAATCAGAGAAGAAGAAGAACTTTAAAAGAGACGAAGCAGATGAGGATGAAAATCCCGAGGATTTTATCGACCCGGAAACACCTCCCGGCGAGAAGAAAAGGCTATCCCCACAGATGGCAAAAACTTACAACCCCGGCTCCGTAGAAAAATCGTATGCCACAAAAGCACCAAATCTACTTACTAACCGACTAAATATATACGAGCCTCTTTCAATAACTTGTCGAAATTTCTTATACTAGGTGGTATGCATGGTGGGAAAAGTCCAAATTCTTCGAGGCCGATCCGAAAAGCTCCAAACCGCCTTTCACCATTGTAAGCTTTCTAATCAAGACTAGCTCGATAAGCTATAAGCTATATATATGTATCGTCGTGTTCTCACCTCCCGATGCATGTAGGTTCTTCCACCTCCCAATGTTACCGGGGCTCTTCACATTGGCCATGCCCTAACTGCTGCTATCCAGGTACGTATTCTTAGTGAAATCGATAAAGGGGTAATAATTAATGTTTAATTTGATTTGATTTACTATCTCGTGTGTTCGTTTGCAGGACACGATTATTCGATGGAGGCGAATGTCCGGTTACAATACATTGTGGGTGCCTGGTATGGATCACGCTGGAATCGCCACACAGGTCGGTCATTGGGAATTGGGATATACTATAATATCGACACACTGATTTTTGTAACTGCAAACAAGCTTACCCAATCGACTGTTTTTTTTTGTCAGGTTGTTGTGGAAAAGAAACTTATGAGGGAACGGAATTTGACGAGGCATGACCTCGGCCGTGAAAGATTTGTAGACGAAGTGAGTATTAGTATCTACTCTAGTTTTCATCGTTTGTTGAATTTTCGCTACATCGTTGTAATGTTTTTTTTTTTTTTTTCACAATAGGTCTGGAAATGGAAGAATGAGTATGGGGGTGCAATTCTCAAGCAACTTCGATGCTTGGGAGCATCTCTCGATTGGTCGCGCGAGGTGAACATTCATTTTATTTTATTTTTTACGACTTTGATTAGTTAGAGATATTTCTTCATGGTGTTAATATCGACCACTTATGCTTTTGTTCACGATGAAACTTTATAGTGCTTTACCATGGATGAGAAGAGATCAAGGGCTGTAACCGAGGCTTTTGTGCGACTTCACAACGAGGGCCTCATATATAGGGACGTACGCCTGGTGAACTGGGATTGTGTTTTGAGAACAGCAATATCTGATATTGAGGTTATACAGAGTAATTTTAAATTCATTGTTACGTACGAAAAAATATCTCACGGTAATTTCACTCACGCGACTTCTTTGGAATTTTCAGGTAGACTACATAGATATTAAAGAGAGAACACTGTTACGGGTGCCTGGATACGATTCTCCCGTTGAGTTTGGGGTGCTGACATCATTCGCTTATCCACTAGAAGACGGTTTGGGTGAAATTGTCGTGGCAACTACTCGAGTGGAAACTATGCTCGGTGACACTGCAATCGCTGTTCATCCAAACGACCCGAGGTACAAACATCTTCACGGAAAATTCGCAGTTCATCCTTTAAACGGAAGAAAACTGAAAATAGTCTGTGATTCTATACTCGTCGATATGAACTTTGGAACGGGTGCTGTTAAGGTAATTAACCGGAGAACACTATTTCTTAAAAAAAATCGATTTTTTTTTTTTATAATCTCTGGACACGACTATATATAAATATATTTTTGCAGATAACTCCGTCGCACGATCCTAACGATTTTGAGGTTGGCAAGCGGCATCAGGGTATCCAGTTCATCAACATCTTCACAGACGACGGGAAAATAAATAGCAACGGTGGCTCGGGCTTCGAAGGAATGCCTCGTTTCAAAGCGCGCGAGGCCGTGATTCAAGCGTTAAAAGAAAAGGTACTTTCTACTCTTTTACATAAAAGAATAAATTTTGACTGCGTAAACATAAATTTACTGTGGTATATTTGTAATGAAGGGACTTTACCGAGGTGATAAAACTAACGAGATGCGCCTCGGCATTTGCTCGAGAAGCAATGACGTAGTCGAGCCGATGGTCAAACCCCAGTGGTACGTGAAATGCGAAGCCATGGCAAACGAAGCTCTGAATGCCGTCGTCACTGATAATACAAATACGAAAATCGAGATCGTCCCGAAACAATACGTATCCGAATGGAAGAGGTGGCTCGAGAACATTCGCGATTGGTGCGTCTCGAGGCAGCTCTGGTGGGGCCACCGTATCCCCGCTTGGTACGTAGTGTCGGAAGACGACGAGCTGAAGGAGCTGGGCGCGTACGAAGAGAATTGGGTGGTTGCCAGAACAGAGGACGAGGCTCGAGCGGAAGCTTCCGGAAGATTCCCCGGGAAGAAGTTCCGGATTTTCCGAGATCCGGATGTTCTCGACACCTGGTTTTCCTCCGGCCTGTTTCCGCTGTCTGTGTTAGGGTGGCCGGATAATACCGAAGACTTTAACTCGTTTTATCCGACTTCTGTTCTCGAAACCGGTCACGACATTCTCTTCTTCTGGGTCGCGCGTATGGTGATGCTGGGGATGAAGTTAGGGGGGGAAGTGCCGTTTAAAAAGGTTTACTTGCATCCGATGATTCGAGACGCGCACGGACGGAAGATGTCGAAGTCGTTGGGGAACGTGATCGACCCGTTGGAAGTGATTCGTGGAGTGACTCTAGAGAATCTTCATAGAAGGTTGGAGGAAGGGAACTTGGATCCTACTGAGGTGAAAACCGCGAAAGAGGGGCAAAAGAGGGATTTCCCAGACGGCATTCCTGAATGCGGGGCCGATGCTTTGCGTTTCGCTCTCGTTGCGTATACGGCTCAGTCGGAAAAAATAAATCTGGACATCGGCAGGGTGGCTGGATGCGAGCGTTGGTGCAACAAGCTGTGGAACGCGACTAGGTTCGCCTTGGATAAACTCGGGGACGATTATACCCCTCCGGCGGGGGAGGTCGATCCGGGTAATTTCCCTTTCGGCTGCAAGTGGATACTTTCTGTTCTGAACAGAGCCGTTTCGAAAACGGTTTTGTCTTTAGATTCGTACGAGTTTTCCGATGCGACTGAAGCTGTGCACTCGTGGTGGCTGTATCAGATGTGCGATGTTTTCATCGAAGTGGTCAAGCCGTATTTTGGTGCTAAAAACGAAGATCGAGAGGCGAGAAAATGCGCGCAGGATACGCTGTGGCTGTGTTTGGATTATGGGTTTCGCTTGCTTCATCCTTTCATGCCGTTTATTACTGAAGAACTGTGGCAGCGTCTTCCGAGGAAGGCGGGTTCTGTCGGGAAAGAGTCGATTGTCGTATCGGATTACCCGTCGCCTGTGAAGGTAATTAATTATATCCATTACACGTTTTTATCGTTATAACTTGTGCTCGAATCCATTGAAACGATGAATCCTCGACTTGTAGAGTTGGAGTAATGATGAGGTGGAGTCGGAGATGGATATAATCGGGTCTGTGGTGAAGTCGCTGAGGAATCTCCGGTCAGACTTGTCGACTAATGAGAGGTATAATTAAGATGTTATGTGAACTCTTAGTTTTTATGTATAGTCTTATAACCAAGATGTGTGCATGTGCTTGTTCAGGCTAGAAGCTATCGTTCGATCTCGCACGAATGATGTGTGTTGTATCATCAAGAAACGTGAGCTAGAGATTTCTACTCTTGCCATGCTGTCATCTCTGACTGTATGTATTTTGTTTTGTTTTGTTTTGTTTTTGTTTTGTGTTGATTTATTCATATAGTGTCCTGCTTCTAATTTTAGGTATCAAGCGAGAACGATGATGATGTTCCGACGGGGTGTTTGGTAGGCGTGGTGAATGAATCCCTTTCGGTTTTCCTCAAACAGCGAGGAAACATTAACGTCGAAGCTGAAGTCGAGAAGCTGAGGAAGAAAGAGGAGGAAACTCAACAGTAATTACAAATTAAACCCTCGATCTCTTGTTTATACGCGCTTTCTTGTATGGGTTGTTGGGTAGGTAAAATTGTTGGAATCTGTTTGTTGCAACAGGAAGTACGAGAGCTTGGTGAAGAAGACGAGTGGTGCTGGATACCAAGAGAAAGTTCCGGCCCATGTCCGGGAGGGAGACGAGGCCAAGCTGGAACAATTTCGGCAAGAAATCTTGTCATTCAAGGAAGCTAGAGAGCATCTGGAGCGGAATTGATGCATGGAAATAATCACAAGTCTTCTTAGAAACGATTTTTATAAGTAGTTATTTTCGATTTTCTATTGTAAATTTTAATTTTTCAATTGAAAAAATGTGATGTGTCTGTCAAAATCCAGGTGCATTTCTGAGTGATCAAAACAGTTTTCATAAGTAGTTTTTTTTTTCGAATTTCGATACAAATGTAAATGTAGATATTGATGTTGCACTCAAAATTTATAAAAAATTGTATTGCAGTGAGTGATGAATATAAAAATTTAGAATAAGTTTTTAATTTCACAATTGTTTATTTATGTTTTGTCATGAAATTAAATTTAATCAAATCGAAATAAGTAGGTTTTTTTAGAATGAAAACAATTGAAGGAAAAAGAAAAAGTGTCAAAATGAATTCCCATCACATACATCCATTTTTTCTAGTATCCAAATCCAGACAAAAAATGTTCACCCGCGAGGAAGATGATTCATAATTCGAATCAAACTTTATTAATTCAATCTTCAACATCAACTTACCCAAAAAGGAAAGAAACTTCTTCCCCTACACACCCTCAAATTCAATCACGATCTTCGACCCAGCAAATTTCATCTAATTTAGTATTTTTAAATTTCAATTTATCGACCTACGCATCCGCCATTGATTGCAGGATGAGGTTCAATCCCAATTGCAGAACTCCAGCTACGACCTCGAGAAAATGACATTCCCACTTTGCAATCAATTTTAATGGCCCATCCTCGGCGGCGCCACCAGTACCGGCACCGCCTCATCTCCGCTGTCTCCGCCATATCCGCTGTCATGCTCCTCCTCTTTGCTCTTATATCTTTCCTTGTGTCGCCCCCCATCGGCAGCGATCACCTCCACCTCCACCGTGGCAGGATGCCTTTCATTTCGAGCAGAAGGGTTTGTTCTTATTTAGTTATGTTTGTTTGAAAATGGAGATGGTGAAGTGTTATTGATTAGGTTTTGCTATGATTTTGTTTGTAGATGAATAATGACGTTGGTGAAAGAAACGAAGCGCCATTGTTTCGTGTTCCGGTTAGTGCTTTTTTTTCCTCTCTAAATAATTCTGCCTGTGTTGTTTGGTATTGATCGACTGGATCCGAATTTCGTGCTAAATACGTTGTTTGTTTGTTGATGAGATCTAGAACAGTGGAGGGGTGGGTCGTCATCGTGATCTCTGGACTACGAAAAATGCAGAATTTTTCTATGGGTGCAGCAATGCCAGCAGTACTTTTCCAAGTGTGTAAAACTTGTCTAGAGCTTTTACTTAAGTTGATTGTTTTAACATTGTTTATTTTCTTTTTTATGACAGAAGCTGATGGTATAACACATCCTGATCGTTACTTGGCCATTGCAACCAGTGGAGGGTTAAACCAGCAAAGAACCGGGGTATGAGCTCTCTTCATTTACATTTTTTTCTCCATTTACTTTGTTGGAATGCATTTTAATATTCTTAGTTTATCGACCTGCTCAAAAGAAATTTGTATGATTCATCAATAGTTTGTGGTGAATTATAGGGACCTACTATAGATACATCTGTCTTGTAAGAAGTCGTTTGGCTTGTTCATCCTTGAGTACTTGAAAGAAATATTGGTTGATTTAATGTGAGATTTTTTTTTGAAACAATTGATATCTCACAATAGTACTATTCTCTACGATTCTTTGATCACGTGTTGTGTATTGTTGGTGGTAGGAATTATTTACATAAAAATTCTGATTTGTGAAAATCAGAAAGATTATTGCATGCATATGCCATTGCTGTGAACTCTTAAACTGTGTGGCGGTTTTGGCTATTCTATTTTGTATAAGTGATTGAAGTAATCTGGAGTTTGGTTGTAGGTGCTGAAATTAGTAATTACTATTTTATGTAGATTACTGATGCTGTTGTTGCGGCTCGCATCTTGAATGCCACCCTTGTTGTCCCGAAATTGGACCAGAAGTCTTTCTGGAAGGATGTTAGGTAAAGCATTGGTTTCATTTTCTATTTTGTTTTACCAATTTCTTGTAACTCAATAGTTGCTCTTCTGCAGCAACTTTTCAGAGATCTTCGATACCGATTGGTTTATATCATCTCTGGATAAAGATGTAAAAGTCATAAAAGAGCTCCCTCAAAGAAGAGGGCGTATATGGAGTCCGTATACTATGCGTGTTCCAAGAAAGTGCAACGAGCACTGCTATATTAGTCGTTTAGTACCCGTACTTTCAAAGAAGCATGTAAGTTGATGTTTTCATAACTTATTCCTTTTTCCATGGTATCTTCATTGGGTAGATAAGATCTTTTGATGTATTGAAAGAATAAAAAGTTGATATTGTACGTGGACTAATCCCAGCTATGAATGCCAGGAAGTATATATATTTATCGGTAAATAAATATCTATGGTTTCTTGGCTGTTGTATAATGTCATTAATGAATGGAGTCATGTGTGTCCAGGCTGTTCAGTTGACCAAATTCGACTATAGACTTTCAAATAGGTTGAGCGTGGATCTACAAAAGCTAAGGTGCAGAGTTAATTATCATGCATTGAGGTTCACTGAGCCCATCCTTGAAATGGGTGCGAGATTAGTGCAAAGAATGAGGACGAGGACCAAGCATTACATAGCCCTCCACCTGAGGTGCCTACTTTTGGCTCTGTAATTATCTGGTTTCTTATTCATCTCTCCACTTCTATTCATCTTTCACGATCCACATTAGCTTTCTGAGCCTAGATTATGTTTTAATTTTTATTTTGTACCTAAAGTTATTTAGCTGTGTGGTTCTTGGGTTCTTGAACTTTGTAGTAAATTTTAGATATGGTTCGTTTAGTTTTGCAGCTTTCATGATTTTAATTATTCTTTATGTGCCTGTGTTTATTTCTACAGGTTCGAACCTGATATGCTTGCATTCTCAAGATGTTATTATGGTGGAGGAGACAAAGAGAGGGCGGATTTGGCTAAAATACGGAGGAGATGGAAAACATTACACGTAATGCTTCACGTGCTTTTTTCTTTGTTGTAGTGTATAAGTCTAACTGAGAACGTAATTATGATGCCCACTCATACAATTTTTTTAAAGGAAATGTGAAGAGCAATAGTTGATATTTATTTTTAAATGAATCTTGCAGTCTCATAATTCAGATAGGGAGAGGAGGCAAGGACGATGCCCACTCACTCCTGAGGAAGTTGGTCTACTGCTAAGAGCACTCGGGTACGACCAAGAAACCCATATATTTGTGGCCTCTGGAGAAGTATATGGAGGGGAAGCAACATTGGCCCCTCTAAAAGCTCTTTTTCCCAACTACTACTCAAAAGATATCTTAGCAAGCCAAGAGGAACTGAAACCTTTTTCTACTTTTTCTTCCCGAATGGCTGCACTAGACTTTATAGCGTGTGATGAAAGCGACGTATTTGTTACAAATAACAACGGGAACATGGCAAAGATTTTAGCAGGCCGGAGGTAAATGTGTTTATTACTTTCCAATTTTCTTGGTTTTGCTAAAAGTATCCTTAAGATTTGACCTTGTTCAAGGAAAAAAAAAACTCTTTTAAAGTTACAAAAAGTACCCTAGGTTCAATTTTCTTGGTTTTATCAATGTGAATAGTGGCAAATGTTTGATTTCTTTTTCAGGTGCATATTTTATAATTTTAGGAGTTCTATATCTTTATTTTTTATAACATCTGTCATTATCTGTGTGCAGGAGATATTTTGGGCACAAGCCTACAATCCGTCCGAATGCTAAGAAACTGTACAGAGTGTTTGAAAACCGACATAATATGACTTGGGACGAGTTTGCCTCACGGGTTCGTACATTTCAAAGAGGTTTTATGGGAAGCCCTAGAGAGGTGAGGCCAGGCAGGGGAGCCTTTCACGAAAACCCTGCTGCTTGCATATGTGATACCTCAGAGGCACAAACAAAGATGGATTCGGTTATGATTAAAAAAGATGGAGATGGAACATTTGAAGGTAAAAACACGAGCGATGAATTGGAGTGGTCGGATCCTGACGAGGAAGATGATCTAACGAGTCAGCTGGGGAACACTACATATAACGAAACAAGCTCCGAAGACACCTTGTCCTCCGATGAGCCTGGGTTGGAGGAGTTGCTTTCGGATTGAATGCTAATGTTTAGGGTCGTCTTAAGATTTTAACGGTCAGCTGCTTTTGTACATTGATGAGAAATCATGAGTTGATTTTCGATTTTCTTTAGTTGAGTTATATAAATACTCTCTTGTAAGTAAATTGTTTGAATGGTATACGAAACACGTAATATAGATTATAGAGTGACAAAAGTTTATGCTAAAACAATTACTGTTAGTGTACAGTAATTTAAACAAATAAAACTAAAATATAGTAGTTTTTATTGGGCCATTAAACAGCAGTCGTAAATCGTAATCAAATTGGGCTTCAATATTCGGCCCAGATTATTTTATTTTATTTTATTTTATTTATAAAGAGCAAAATCTATTCCGGAGCTGCTTGATCAGCTGCGAAGATGCAAGGTGGATCGACAGGCATCGGCTATGGCCTCAAATATCAGGTCAATTTCTTTGAGTTTTCCGAGCCGATTTTAACGAGGATTTGAAAACTGGAAAACCTGAAAGTGGATTTGATTGCACCAGGCGAGATGCATTTCGGACGTGAAGGCGGATACAGATCACACAAGCTTTCTGACCGGCACTCTCAGCCTCAAAGAGGAAAACGAGGTCGGTCGTTTCGTACTTCAATCGAGAAGTGATTTTTAACAGAAAAAAATCAGCTTGATCTTGATGTAGGTTTGCGTTTTCAGGTGCATTTGATAAGGCTTTCGGCTGCCGGCACCGAATTGATCTGCGAGGGTTTGTTTTCCCATCCGAATGAAATCTGGGATCTCGCTTCGTGTCCGTTCGATCAGCGGATTTTCTCCACCGTGTTCTCATCTGGTAATGTAGATATTTCCTGCTTCAGGGTTTTAGATGAACAAAGTCTATGACTTTTGGATCATGCCGATCTCGGACGCCATTTGTAGTTATAGTTTTTGAATTTGGTAGAACCCGACTCGATGTTAAGCTATGATGCATGTATTAAGCTACTTGAGCTGTCTGCTCAATTTAATTTTGCTTACTATCTGGGTTGAAAATTCTTTTTCGTGTGTCCGGAGTATGATATTTTGTTGTCTGGTGCCTTGTGTTTTGAAGGGGAAACATACGGGGCAGCGGTATGGCAAATTCCAGAGTTGTATGGCCAGCTTAGTTCGCCGCAACTCGAGAGTGTTGCTACTTTAGATGCACACACCAGCAAGATTAGATGGTGAGCTTGTTTTGATGAATATATCTCAGCAGACCTGTAATAAACAGGAATTATGATAATTCTTTGTTCGAATTCCTGGTTTATATGTTCATATATGCATACGTTTAATTTTAAATTTCTCACACGAACTGATGAACTTCCAGGTGCTTGCCTATTTTATTATTTCTCTATGCTTTCTATTTTTTGGCGTGGTTAGGGATTCTATATCATGGCTTTAATTTCACCAGATTCAGTAAAACCAAACTTTTTTCAATAAGACTTATGTTTCATGGTATTTTACTTTAGTGTCCTTACCTTGATCTTGTAATTCACTCACAAACAGTAAGCTGTGTTAAATATTAGTAGTACTATTTCTTTTCATCCTTTGAGTAAGATCTGAATTAGATAATATTTTCAACAAACATTCTCTATTACATCAAATTTAAACACATTCTCACATATCAAAAAACTAAAATCAATCATACCTTAAACATAACTTTGTGGTTTTCATGGTATCACCTTCAGTCTTGACTAGTAATTTAGATTCTGTGGTGCAGATAGTGACAAGATTTCCTTCCATACAATTCCTTTGGAATCTTATTTTTTACGGCCTAAATAATAAGGAATCCTTAATCCTTAACCTCCTCCCATGATAAAATAAGTCAACAAAAAGAGGGAACTTATTATTGGAACCATTCAGTACTTCTTAGTTTGATTTGATAATTATGTTTTTTGGGTTTTTTTCTTATGAAACTTTTTGCTATTAGCCCATTACTTAACTTACACTTAATAAATTAGGCAATTCCACTACGATCTTGGATTCATGCCGTTCTCCAAAAAAAACTTGTATTCTGGATTTTTTTTTTCAAATTTGCAAGCAATAGTAATGTGTTTGTTGACTGAATGATACTGCATTCACTTCGAATTTAGTGTACTCTGGTGGCCTACGGGAAGGCATGACAAGCTGATTAGCATTGATGAGCAGAATCTCTTCCTCTGGAGCTTGGATACTTCAAAGAAGATTGCTCAGGTATAGGTCACTTGCTAAGATCACTGAGTTATGACTATTACACAAAAGACCTTCGCTATTTGTATTTCACTATTTCTTTATTTTACTCTTTTTCCCTTAAAAATGATTACTTTATATGGTGCTTTAATGACTGAGAGAATTTTGGAAGGATAAAGATAAGAAAATAATCCATTATTATAGTATGAATGTACTTGGACAAATAGGAATTTTCAACTCGCTTTTATGCAATCGAACTACTCAAGTATGTAACACAACAACCTTTGCTCTATGAAGAAAAAGCTTCTAGTAATTTAAGAAACTTCCGTAAGGATATGGTAAGCTGTGTAAATATTTCGAGTTGTTTGGATGGAAGGTTGAGTAGACTAATACTTCAAGAATTCTGCTCGGTAGCCTGGCCTTCTTACAGATTGGCATAAGCTAAGCCATTGTGCAGGATTTCTCATACGTCTAAATGTATGTTGACATATAACCTATACCATGAAAATTTTGGTACTTAGCACTTACTATCATTTCATTTGGTTTGAAATGGAACATATTGATTGAAGTCTTTTGTTTCCAGACTTATATCCTCCCATTGTTTTCTTATTTAGACATACGATAATTCACCAATCGCACGATCATATATGTCTTTATGTGTGTGTGTGTGGATATATTACCATATGTATGTGTGAGCATATTTTTCATATTTCATTAATTTTTGATATTGTTGTAGTGGTTTAGGATTAACAGTTGTTTACTTTAGTTTCCCAAAACAAACTTACATATGTCTCCTGTCACCTGTGTATTTATAGAATCAGATTGAATAAGAATCTTTTTTTGAATTCTCAAATGAGTGAATGACTACTATTGGATAATGACTCTGACAGAATGAGAACTGCGAATTCAATTGAGCTAAAAGAAATTAAGGACTCAAGGGTTTGTGCCACTAGTTGGAACTTGGAAGACCCGGCCTGGATAAGCAATTAGAAGTCACGAATTACGATCAACTTCAAATATTTTAATTTCCTTTACGTAATTCTTTAGGCACTAGTTAAATTCTGGTCCTCTCTATTTCCATAGTACAATCTTGTATGATTAACTATGAGAAAGTACATGTACTTAACTGGAAATCAGTAAATATTTTGTTTATTAATTATCATTCACATTCTGCCTTGCCTTGTTACTAAACTTAAATATCACTATCACTTGGAAAACGGGCTGTTTTTTAAACTTTCTATATGTTTTCACATTGCACCTTGATGGATGTCTTTGATATGTGAAGGAATTTTGCCAGCAGAGTTCCTAACCAATATAATTATCTTGTAGCTTCTGATACCTTGGGCAAATTATTTTGTAATCTAGGTACAGTCACAAGAATCAGCTGGCATGCGTCATAATTTAAGTGGTGGAGCCTGGGATCCTCATGACTTCAATAATGTTTCTTTAACATGTGATTCATCAGTTCAACTTTGGGATTTGAGGACAATGAAGTATGTTAAATATATTCCTCGCATCTTCATATTATCTAGTAACAACACATTACTTCAACCTATTTTATGATAACAGTCAAGAGACCGCTTTTATTGCTTTTCATGGTTGAACTTCACCACCATGATTTTGTTACATAAATCAAATTTTAAAAATATCTTTTTTTGCCATTATTTCTTTCGATGGATGTGCATGACTTCTTACAGTTGAGCATTCAATGTTTTTACTGTTTTTATGCAATTTTATCTCGTCCATGCTATTGCATACAAATTCTTTTGCCAAAAACTATATAGTACAAGAAACATGTGGTCAAGTTTATGTGCTTCAGCTGTTTCTTCTTGGTTTATATATTTTACTAATCAAGTTTATTTACTTGCAGGAAGACTGGTTCGATTAAGCGTGCCCACGCCCGTAATGTAGACTATGACATGAAAAAGAGGTACATGCTTGTAAGTATGCTGCAACTTGATAAGTGTTTCTTTACAATAATATTTTTAATGTTAGTCTGACAAGTGGTTTTTCATTTTACGTTTTTTTTTTTTGTGTGTGTGTGTGTTTTAAGCCATTTCATTCTACCATTCGTATTTATATACTTCATTAATTCGAGACCTGCTAATTACTCAAACAACTGTGAGGTGTTTAAACATTCATATCTACCTACAATACATAAAATCCCATTGTGAACCGGTACAACTTATTACTTATCCCACATACAGTTGCTCGACAAAACCTAGATATACTTTTTACCAAGCAGCGCCAATGAAATTCTGTGGTCACTAAATACAGAAAGGGATTCATCGTGTACAAGAACTTGTGGTCTTGCTTAGATTTTGTTCATGTGGCTTGAAGGGGGAAATAGGTAATGGACTCATCTATTCCTTCTGGAGTTAAAGATATACCCTTGGAGGAATGCGAGAATCAAAGGGACCATTCCCCACCTTGGAGCCTCTCAATACTTTACCTACTCATGAACTATATGATACATATCCTAAATTTATTCCTCGTGGATTTTTTTTTTCCTTTTTCTGTATGTAAAGTTTGTATGTGCTCCTAAATTCACCATATATCCCTGAATGGTCCTCTATCTTTTCCAAATCTGATCCCATGAGTGCTTGTTGACATTTCCCAGGTAACTGCTGAAGATGAGTCGGGCATTAACATATGGGACCTTAGAAATCTGAAGTTTCCAGTTGCAGATCTTCCTGGGCATTCACACTGGTATAGTTTTCACATCAATTCTTTGACCACCCTGGCTAAGTCTCTTTTCTCATTCCATGATCGATGTAATATATTTCTAATGGTTAAGTTTTTGTTTTTGTTTATTTCAATATGTTTCCTCTTGGTAAAGCTTGGATACCTTTGTCAGCAGTCCCCTTAAAGATCTTTTCTTCCTCTTATATTACTGTTGTAATTAACTTGTGTTATATGTTTAAATTATGTTAGTAGTTCTAATATTTGCGAATTAAAGAGTGTGTTATTATTGATAGGACGTGGACTGTCAAATGTAATCCCACATACGAGGGCCTGATTCTGGTACCCTCTCATCTTCTCTCCTTCTTTTCCTTTTCCCCTCTTTCTAAACTTGATCGTAACTTTACACCATTGAATTCCTTTAATATCGTCATCATTATGCTTACTTTACCCTATAGCATGTTGAGAACTATAAAAATATTACTTCATTGCCATTGATATTTTGCTGAAAATGTATAAGCTTTTGTAGAGTGCTGGAACCGACTCAGCTGTTAATTTATGGCTGGCCTCTAATCAAAGCCATGATGATTCGAATAGGTTTGCATTTTTCATTTTAGTTTTTGTTAATGTTTTACTGCACAGTACTTTAATAATTTTTGGTTATTGATGTTGGTTACATCTTAAATTTTGCTAGTGTGCTGGGACCACCCACCGGGACTGTAGATCCACTGCTCAACTCCTACAATGACTACGAAGACAGTGTTTATGGTATTTGATGCAACATCTGAATATTTTTAAAGCCTCAGTGAAGGAATTGGCTTTGATTGCTTTCACTTCATACAGGTCTTGCTTGGAGTTCTCGGGAACCATGGATATTTGCGTCAGTATCTTATGATGGAAGTGTAAGTTGCAAATACTCTATGAAGTTTATTCACTCAAATTCCTTTGCCTGTCTTGGTTTTTGGTTAAGGTTAATAGATTAAATATAACTAATTTACAGAAATGATAGGAAACGTAACTGAAATTCACATTGATTCAAAAATCTCGTACCAATTATATAATGAAGTACAATCAAATCCGAATGCGAGCAATGTTGTTGCTTGCCATGACTTGTTTCTATATTTGTGCAGGTGGTTGTGGAATCAGTAAAGCCTCATCTCACTAGAAAATGAAACCGAGTGTTGGCAGTGAGATATCACTAAAGCTGTATTGATTTTGTTCTGATCTCAGATATACTCGTGAAAATTCTTAGAAACATAATCCTATATTTTGATTGAAGATGTATTTTACCAATTTGTAAGAGGATTTCTTTCTTTATTTCTTCAGACAATACCACTGAAATGAGTTGTGTGGTGATGGATCGCAACATATTTTTATCCACCAAGTTTCATTTGTGGTCTGTATGTACGAGTGGCTATATTTGTATTTGTGGGTCATTTTCCTGGAAAAGTGTGCAATTTTTACAACTTCCAAATGGATAATGGATTTCTTAAGGTTGTCGAGTCAGCTTAGCCGCCTTATCCTAATGCACAGTGAGTCATTATTTGTTGAAGATCCAGGTGGCGCTTCTTTTCACCAAGAACGCCGCGTCATATATGACCGTCTCCACAACTTATCCACGTTTCTAGCCTGAGTCATCAGTTTCATGATGTGCTGACACGTGGAATACAAATCCAAAGACATGGGAAAAACATTTCACACCCATACAAAAATATTCGAATTGAATTGAGTGACAATTTAAAATAAATTAAAAATTCAACGGCCAAATTATGAAGCTATGAAGGATCAATTTAAAATTATAATTCAGTGAGTCATTATTTGTGTGGAAGAGTTTGATACATTTATCTGAGCATGAAAATTGGAAAAAATTGAGTACACTAATATTTTGTAATTTTTTTTACCAAAATATAAAGAGTAAAAATGTATTTTTATGTTAAAAAATAAACGAATTATGTCGACTATTGTTTAACACATAAAAAAAAGTGTGCAATTATTAGTGATTAAATTCACTAATTTGCCATTGTTGTGTAAAAATATATTTGTTGGAGTGATAAATTACATTTTAAAATATTAATTTGTTATATGAATTGTTGTACTTTTATTTTTTACTTGATAATTAAATTACAGTATATGATTCAAAAATAAAAAAGAGCTCAACAAACCCTAGCTGGAAAACCCGAAGCTCAACCATTAAAGACGTTCCACGTGTCAAGAACCCAGAATGGGGAATACGGATTCAAATCAGGAAAATGTGGGGCTCACGTGTCCGATTTGATTCGACCCGGCTTACTTTCACATCGTAACTGTACTCCAAAACCTCTGCTGCATCTCTCCCTATAAATCTAAAACATTCATCATCCCCTCAGATTATACATGAGCTCTCTGCGTCCGTCTATACGTACACACTCATATATGTAATATACACTCTCACTTGCCGGATTCCTGATCAGGAGAGACCGGAGCTCGAGGGAACGCCGCCATTTGGTCCTCGGAGGTAGTGTCTGGGTGTGGGGATAATTGAGAAATCAGGGATTATTGAACACACGGCGAAAGGCTGCTAGGTTTTAATTTATTTATTTTTTTGTTTTTTTTGTTTTTTTTTCCTTTAATTTCGAAAATTGATTTACTCGTTGCTCTGGACTGTGGGACTACATTACTGTTGAATGTCATTTATGTGTGATTGAATCGTGGGAGAGGGATATGTCGACTGTGAGGGGTTTTACGACGCCCTTTAGTGTGAGGTTGTTGAGGAAAACCGACTCGGAATTTCCGAGCGGAGTGGTTCTGGAGGTGGGGAGGAAGAAGAGGCGTCTGCTGGCTGGTGAGCTCAGGTGTTGTTGTTCGGAGATTCGAGCGGTCGGGGGGTCGGGAAAGACTGCTGAAAAGTGCGACGACCAGCTATTCGAACCGAAGAAGAGGCCCAGCTATCGAGACCCTGTAATGCCTTTCGCGTCTCCTCAGTAAGCTAGTTTTCCTCTCTTTATTGAGCTTTCCTCTGTTCTGTAATTTTTTGGTGAATGTTAAAAAAAAAACTCTTTTCGATTTGTGATGGTTCTCTTGCATTGCCAAATGCTGTTTGTGGGAAATTCATGATGGTATTGGTACAAGAAATGCTCGACTTTGATCATGGAACTAGTGTGTTTAGTGAAACTATGTGATAGCTTAATGACGGAATTTCTGAACTGAGCTTGTGAAGTAGGCTTCTAGCTTTTTGCTCTATCTGATAAATTAGTGGAAACATTTTTTGTGGGAAATTCTGATACGGGTGGCATGTTTTGCTTATATATTATCTGTGTAATTGTGACGAAGCTTCCATATGCTGCCAGGGGTTGTGTTGGGTTGGCCGAGTGGATTTTTCTATGATTTTATCTGGAACAGATTGTTTAGTTCTTAATGCAACTTTTGAATATTTAGTTCATAAGTACGATTTTGCAGTAAAAAGTGCTTCCCACCTCTAATTACGTCAAGTACTTTTCATATTGCAGAATAGTTTCAAAACCAGAAAAATTCTTCCCGCGTTGCACCCCGAGAAATTCAGGCCCTCAGTCCCGCGATTCTCCCCCTAAACGAGGTGATGCATCATTAATTCCAAATTTCAATGACCGCTTTCCATTATAAGGAATTAACTTTATTCTGATACACTAAATAATTCAGTTTATTGAGATTCGTATAGTCATGGTAGATATTGGCTTTTTCAACATTTGTCTGGTGACTTATGTTACAGTTGATGTTTCATCTTCTGTAGATACGGGCATTGCAAATGAGAAGGATTGGGGCATCAGTTTGCTAAATGGTGTCAATGAATATGGCACCAATGAGGACGGCAGTACTTGGTTCAGTGAAAGTGGAGAAGATCTTGGAGATAATGGCTATAGGTGTAGATGGACTAGAATGGGCGGTCAAAGTGCTGACAACACATCAGAATGGAAAGAAACGGTATAAACATATTATATAGTACCTTTTCTTTGTGACCTAGAAAACCATTATCTGATTTGAAAAGGTTCATAATGTGTTAATTCCACGGAAGGAAGGCACTCTCGTGAGAATTAGAATTGTGATTTGAATGTAGCTAATATCTCAAGGATAAGTTGCAACTTTTAGTGAAAATGCTATCTTTTAAAATGTATTTAACAATCTTAAATTGAGTTATTAAATGATCATATGACATGTCTAGTCAGTCATAATGAATATGTAAAATTATTTATTAAGGGTTTGGCCTATTATCTAAAATATTGAGTTTCAGCATTTGTAAAACTTTATGTAATATTATATCTATTTTGTATTTATAATCTTATTAAGTACCATCCCAGGTGGATGCATTTAATTGGATTTGTTGATCTCCTTGACAGTGGTGGGAGAAAAGTGATTGGACGGGATACAAAGAGCTAGGTACTTAACTCTTTTTCGCTCAATCCTTATTCTGATAATTTTTTTTAACCAAAAGTTCCTTTGACAAATCCGTCATCTTTTTTGTTGATACTTTTATCTCGTTGACGGTACTAGTTCTCTTATTTCTGCTTATTTTTAAGTGATTTTCGTGGATTCAGGTGTCGAGAAATCCGGAAGAAATGCAGAAGGGGATTCTTGGTGGGAAACATGGCGAGAAGTTCTTCACCAAGATGAATGGAGGTGTTTGTTTTTCTCATCGATCACATTTTTCACTTTTAATTGTTTAAGAAGTTTAAGAAATAAGGACAATATAGTTTGTTGTTTATCATCCTCACAATACTATTCCATTCTAAATGCAGTAATTTGGCTAGGATAGAAAGAAGTGCTCAAAAACAAGCAAAATCAGGAACGGAGAACGCTGGGTGGTATGAGAATTGGTAAGATTAGTGCAAAAAAAATAAATAAATGTGTATCATTGGTTTTAATACTTTTTTCAATACAGGTGGGAAAAATATGATGCCAAAGGTGGTACTGAGAAAGGGGCACATAAGTATGGTAGATTGAATGAACAATCTTGGTGGGAGAAGTGGGGAGAACATTATGATGGTAGAGGATCAATCTTGAAATGGTACTTCGACATTTTTTTTAATCCTCAAATGTTTAAAACTTAAGTGTGTCATTCATCACATAACCAAGTGTTTAAACTTTTTTCTCAAATGTGTTTCTCTATTAGCTAGTTTATTAATCCTTAAGTGTTTAAACATTTTTCTCAAACGTGTGTCTCTGTTAGCTAGTTTTTGGTAATATTGTATTTTTGTGTATACATTTTACAGGATAGATAAATGGTTCGACATTTTTTTTAATCCTCAAGTGTTTAAACTTTTTTCTCAAATGTGTTTCTCTATTAGCTAATTTTTTAATCCTTAAGTGTTTAAACATTTTTCTCAAACGTGTGTCTGTGTTAGCTAGTTTTTGGTAATATTGTATTTTTGTGTATACATTTGACAGGACAGATAAATGGGCTGAGACTGAACTCGGAACAAAGTGGGGTGATAAGTGGGAAGAAAAGTTTTTTGCTGCCATTGGATCAAGACAAGGGGAGACGTGGCATGTATCTCCCAGTAGTGAAAGTACGTACTAATTTTATTTGTATTAATGTTATTGTGAACCATTTGCATTTGCATGACAAAATATGATCTATTATAATGGAAGGTGATTTGTAGAAATGTGCTTTTATGTTAGTCTACAGTATGTAGGCTCAAAGTTATAGACTATTATCATATTATTCTGGAATGTTATAGACTATTATCATATTATTATGGATTGTTATGAGTTGTTAGATTTGTCTTGTACTTAGTGGTTATATGGTTGGTCTACTGAACAACTCATTTATATTCAAACACCATAAACAAATTAAAAAGATTATTGAATGCTTCTGAGGCTTATCTACATACATGTTTATTGAATTAGTTCAATTGAGATGACAAAACAACATGCCCTTATAATCTTGATTTGTATGTGTTGATTTTGTAATGTTTTCGTTAGACACCTAGAATGACAATACCTAAATGATTTTCAGTTTCTTGATGTCTGCTTGGTTTTGTTTTGACTTCTGGTAGACAACTAATGTTTATTCCATATAACAAAAACAAAAAACAGGATGGTCACGGACATGGGGAGAAGAGCACTTTGGAAATGGGTATGTCATGCACACATCTTTTAACTAATTTCCCCTTTTCTTCTTTTTGTTGATAAAAATTCAATCTTACCGATTGTGATAAATGATGTGCTTGGGGTATTGAAATTTACAAGTCTAATTTGTATGTGCAGCAAAGTGCACAAGTATGGAAAAAGCACTACTGGAGAAAGTTGGGATATTGTTGTGGATGAAGAAACATACTATGAGTAAGTGATTATCTCTCAAATATTCAACCTCAAACCTTCTCGACAAATAAATGGGCTGCTTTTGACTTTTGATTTAAATTGAAGGGCTGAACCACATTACGGATGGGCGGATGTTGTTGGTGATTCGACTCAGTTACTGTCGATTGAACCAAGAGAAAGACCTCCTGGTGTGTTCCCAAATCTGGACTTTGGGTCATCATCATCATCATCATCATCTACACCGCCTCCAGGCGAGCCACCTGAGTTACCATCTTCTTCAGAGTGACAAAATAACTGGTCGATTGATGGTTTGCGCTTCAGCATATGTGGTTTGGGAATTAAAGCTATTGTTTCTCTGTAATTGTTCAAAACTTCTCGCTTATGCTATTGCTCTAGCTCGTTTTATTCTTCATTTTATTCATTCTTTTAGATTTTTTCTTTCTGCGTTTTATGTAAGTTGGACGTTAAGCTATCTATGCCTGGAGATGTTTCAAGTTTTTTTCTTGCCGTCAGGTGAATCTATTTTTAGTTCCAACTAAATGTTTGCCCTTTTACATTACATGATGTGATGCAATAATTACATATTTACATGTATACTAAAAGGATAGTTCATTTGGGGAGTGACAAGAAGGATTTATAAGAATTTTGATCATATTTATGAGTACTCTCTACGAAAGTTTTGGATATAAAAAAATGTTGTAAAAGAATCTTAATGATGTAGTAGTTTAAATTGTAGAAACCCTTTTTTTTTCTTTTATGATTCAAAGTTCAAACTCAACGTGATGAGCTAGTTTGCCATGCTAGTATTAGGCTTGTTTACCCTTGGTTATACATTGTCTATTAACCATATTAACTCTCAGGTCTCCATAGTCGTCACTCCACAATCAGCATGAAGACGTAAGAAATATAATTTGATTAGTGTCTCCACAATCAGCATGAAGACGTAAGAAATATAATTTGATTAGTGTCAGTCTCAACAACGACAAATTACCATAAAGATGAAGCATTAAGCATGATTTTATACATTCAGTCCAAGATAATACTCCGTAGTAATTTGAATTGGATTTTTGAGTTGAAATTTCACATTGCACAATGTTATACTCCCTCTACCCCACATTACCTACTTCTTTTGTAAATAACAAATGAATACGACAACTGAAACAAATACAGTAATAAAAAGATTTTGGTAATTCCTACAAAATTCAAAAGAAATGTTACTTTTGAAACTAAATGATTTAGCAAGATTTATTAGTTACTACAGTACATAGTAAAAATAAAATAAAAACGCAATTGAAGTAAATCTCTGACGATCCCTTGCGAACCCAAGTCGATTCTCTTGGGTCGGGTTGGTTACCAATAAATACTTTTAAAAATAATATATTGATTTTATTGTAACAATACGTTTCTTTTTTATTATACTTTGTTTTAATTTATATGCACTTGAGATAGTATCAGGGCCGCCCTAGGCATAGCCCAGGGTGCAACCGCTTATGGCCCCCATTTTTAAGGAGTCCATTCTTAAATAAATAAATAAATTATATATGTATATATATTTATGTTTTTTAAAAATAATACTTCTATATATAATTAAAAATACTTATCTTAATTATTTTATCATTTTAACAATAAAAATAATAAAAATTTTCAACCTAATTTATCTATTTTCAAACAAAAAAAATTTAACAAATCTCAAATTTTATGAAGTAACAAAAAAAAATCTCATTTATTTTAATTATTTTTAGTTCTATTATACGTAGTCATTAAAATAAACACATTATTGAACAAAAATTGAGAATTGATTATTTTATTAAGTAACAAAAAAATTCATTTATTTTAATTAAAAAATAATAATAAAGCAAATTATTGAAAAAAAATTGAGAATTAATTATTTTATTAAGTAACAAAAAAATCTCATTTATTTTAATTATTTTTCCGTGGTAATTTAAAAATAAAAAATAAAGTACATTATTGAACAAAAAATGATAGTTAATTATAGAATTTTTGATTTTTTTTCAATTTTTTTCTACCGTTTTAAATTTTTGATATTTTTTTTAATATACAAGAAAAAAATTAAAATTTTGTGATTTTTTTTAAAGTTTTATGTATTACAACAATAATTTTAATATTTTTTTCACACTGTAAAATGATATCATATTTTTAATTGATAATGTTTTTAAAAAATATAAAATTTATATAATTTTTTTTAATAATTTAATGTGGACCATTTAGGATATTTTGACTCAAGCCCCTGTAAATTAGGAACGGGCCTGGATAGTATATACGGAGTATTTAATTTTGAAAATTTTATAAGAAAATGTCGATAAAAGGAGATGTATCTTGTTCATACGAGAATTCAATCTGCTTAGAGCATCCTCAATGGTAGGTACAATTCCTATGTGGCATGGAATTGTACCTAGGTACACCATTGGGGTTTAAGGTACAAATTGGAGAGAGAAAACAATAGTATCAAATTGTTGATACTAGGTACAAATTGAAATTGTGTCTTGTGTGGTGGGTCCCACATCTAAAAAAGGTGAATAATTGTACCTCAAACCATTGGGGTAGTGAGGTACAAATTGATAAGTAAAAATATTTAGTGATGTGTCAACTAAATTGTACTAGTACATCACATTAGGTACACCATTGGAGATGCTCTTAAACATTTTTTCAAAACCACTTTACAGGTCATAGATTAATCCTTGCAACAAAATCCTTGCAACAAATAATAATGATACTTTTTACTCATTTGGTCTAATTATGGTCTTTATTTAAAAAAAACTAGAGAATTAAATAAAATCATCAGTCAAGTCTCAAATATCTATTGTTGAGAACTTTTAAAAGTCCTCAACTTTGAATAAAAAATAAAAATACAATTATAACTCTATCAATATACGGAGTATTCAATTAAAGCTATACATTAATTTAGCTTGTACTACTATTTAAACTAATAATATGATTCAAAGATTTTAAATTCATTGTACTTAGACTTGTAAATTCAGCAAGTTTTGATTTACTAATCCGTCACTTTTAAATAAATTTATATCGAAAAAATTGATTGGTTCATCAGACACTGTTTACACTCTTAATAAACGGAAGATTAGACTCTTTTATAAAAATATTAATACTACTATACAGTATAGATGGAGAGAGAAAAATACTTTAGTTTTAAGTTATATTATAAATAAATTATACTTACTAGATGATAAATTATAAAAAGATTATTAATATTTTTATTTGATTCAAAAAAAATATTGTTATAGTTCCAAGAAATTATAAATACTTCATTTGTAAATTAAAAAGAAAAGTGCATAATTTTTTGGCTTGGGACAAATATAGTAGCAATATTTTTAATTTTAAAATAATATTGATTATTATTTTGAAATTTTTAATTAATTCTAATGTAATAAGATATTTTTTTAAAAGTTTAATAATTATTGTTAAAATTTTAAACATGGTAACCGTTAATTACTTGTTGATTCCCATAAAATAGTTTTGAATCGATCGAGTACGAGTCATAGCTTTTAATTTTTAAATAAATACGAATGAGTTTGATCCGCTCCAAATTCGTTATATTTACAAGTTTAAGTGTATTGCGATTAATAATTAAAAAATGTAGGGTGTAATTTTATTCCTAAAGATTATTATTACTATATTAGAAGTGGGTGCGATCTTCTAATGATTTGAATGTACTATGTATCTCCCGGTTAGTCTTGGTCTCTTGGAGCATTTGCATGCGCGAGTTTTGTTTTGTTTTTTTTTTCTTTGAAAAAGCAACTTTTTTTAATCTTCTTCTCAAGAAAAAAATCTCAATTTTTTTTACAACGGAATAAGTATTTTTCTAGAACTTTTTAGAACGGAATAAGTATTTTTCTAGAAATGAAGTCCCTCACCTCAAGGGCTGAGTCCGCCCTTTTTTATACGTCAATCTCATTTCTCACATTATTATTTTCATTTTCATTTATATCATTGTTATACAACGACCTATACGTATTGTTTATAATGCAGAGACAAATAAAGAAAAGATTGTGTCTTCTTGCCCAAGCTATTAGTATTATTTTAATTTATTTTATTAGGGTTTCAACACTTATTTATATGTCGTTTTTCGCATTCAATTAAACAATTATTATTGATATGAAATAAAAGTTTATCCTCTACTGAGGTTTTTATCAGGTTTCGGTATTTTTCGGAATCAACGAAAGTTTGATGTATTAATTCTCCGGTATTCATAGAACCAACGAGTCTTAATTGTTTAATTTATTGCTTCCCTGCGTCAGTTGGTATCAGAGTCGAAACAATGCCTCCCCGTCGTCAATATGCTCGCGAAATCGCCGTTGAGGCCGCAGCCCGTCGCGACGCCGACGTCGCCGCCTTAAGCCGCCAAATCGCAGCCCTTGCCGTCGAACTTGAGGAGCTCCGCTAAGCTATCACCACTGGTCTAACAAAATCTATCCCCGTGGCGCACCGATCCATCCCCGTGGCGCCGTTGGCACGTGAATTTCAGGAAGTCGGTTTTCTTCGATTTGGATATTGACGATCCATTCGTCCTTTGTGATGATGCACCAGATGATGTTGGTTGTGTTATTTGGGATACAAATTCAGAAGACGAACCAGTCCCGATCTGGGATGATGAGCCGATCCGAGATGACGAGCCGATCTAGGACGACGAGCCGATCTGAGACGACGAGCCAATCTGGGTCGACGAGTCGTTGCCTCAAGTCACCGACTTGGCGTTGATTCCTGATGCTACACTGTTATCGCTTCATCAGACCACTGCTCCAACGCCACATCCTAAATCCGCTGCCCCTGTTATGCATCGTCATGTCGTTGCCCTTGTGCTGCATCCCGATGTCGTTGTCGCTGACCTTGCTTCGCTTCCTCAAGTTGTTGCCTTTGCGCCAGTTCTTCCAACCATTGTCCCTACTCCACGTCAAAGTGTCGCTGCTGCCCTTGCGTTGTGCCCTCAGGATTGCCGACGATTGGTGTTTGATCCCGGCATCTTCGTGCTCGATTTTCAGGTTCGCGGTCGAACCTTCTCCTAGAGGGGGAGAATGATGCAGAGACAAATAAGGAAAAGATTGTGTCTTCTTGCCCAAGCTATTAGTATTATTTTAATTTATTTTATTAGGGTTTCAGTACTTATTTATATGTCGTTTTTTGCATTCAATTAAACAGTTGATTATTGATATGAAATAAAAGTTTCTCCTCTACTGAGGTTTTTATCAGGTTTCAGTATTCTTCGGAATCAACGAAAGTTTGATGTATTAATTCTCGGGTATTCATAGAATCAACGAGACTTAATTGTTTAGTTTATTGCTTCACTGCGTCAGTTTACCTCCCTCGTCATGTTTAAAAAAAATCTTCATTGATGTCGAGACGGGTGAATTTTTATCATATTTTATAAACAAAACACCATTGTAAATAAAAAATCATAAATAATTTTTTTAACAAATTTAATAATAATATTAATATTAATAATATAAATTTATTATATTTGGATTATTATTGAGAAAATATATTATTGTATATAATAAATACAAAATAATTTATTATTAATATGATATATAAATAATTAATTTAAAATAAAATATGATAAGATCAATTTTCTCAAATAAAATTTTAATTATTTTATATAGATAGATTTGTGTAATATTCTTGTTAAATGATAATTGTTTATTTTTTTTAGTTTTCATGTTAGAATTTTCGGTGTCGTAAATAAGTCCGTCGAAATCTCTCATAATTATGAGAGATTTTGAAAAGTCAAGTTTAGTTATATTTTTTTTAAAGAGAATCAATTAAAATCCATGAATTATTAAAATCTATTAAAATCTATAGGCATTTGAATACCTATAGATTTTTAAAGACTTTTTAAAATCTTAATCGAATACTTTCGGATTTTAATGGATTTCTAAAAATCCGAATTGAATACCTCCGGATTTTAAAAGTCCAATAAAATTCTACAGACTCCAACTAATACACTTTTGGACTGAAACCGGCTGAACTCAACTGAATTAAACTTAAGCGATTTGAACTGAACTGAATTGATTTTTTTATAAAAATAATAATAATTTATATAAAATTTTAAATATTTTTTTAAAAATATTAATAATATTATGACAGTAATTAGATTGTATATTTAAAATTATAGATTGAAATTAGTTTTTATTTATTTTATTTTAATTTATTTTGAAGCGATCTGAACTGAACTGAACTGAAGTGATACTGAACTTAAGCAATTTGAACTAAACTGAACTAAACTGAAATTAAGTCCAAAAGAACATGTACTAAGTCCTGGATTTTAGCTAATTTAAGTTTTTTTAAGTTTAACGTCACTTCCAATGTCAATATTCATAAAATAAGCATAATATTGGCGTGACATTAATTTTCCTTTTTATTATTAATTAAAAATATTTTCTAAAAATATAATACACCTTCTATTTATTAAATAAAAATATAATCTAAAATTTTCTAAATTAAATATTTAAATATCCTAAATAAATGAATTATAGTCTAATAAATTTATAAATATCATAATAATCTATACTTTAGAGACATAATAGTAGTATAAATAAAATTAAATGAGAATTTAATTTTAGAATAATTTTTAATCCATGCAAATTAAAATATTTTTATAGCCTATTAATTTAAATCTTAAAACTGAATAATCGTGTGCAAACAAATTAAGATAATTTATTAATTTATATTACAATTAATATAATTTATTAATTAATATTACAAGAAAGTGATTAGATTTATTAAATTTAATAATTAATCACGTAATTAGTAATAATTGATTAGATTTATTAAAATGTAATAATCAACCCCTATTAATTAATACATTAAAAGTTGAGGGCATCTTCAATTTTAAAGCTCATTTCCCACTTTGTATGGACTCATTGCAATTCATTTCATCGCAAAGTGAGAAAAAATAAAATAATTAGACAATTTCATACAATGCTAATTGGTAAATCAATCCCTCATTTTAAAAAGACCAATTAAAATATTAGTAGGCATGTTCATTTTTTTCTCTTTCTTCTCCAATTGTAATTTTTATATTTAAGAGTGTCTGATTCCACTTTACGTGACCTAGTGTGCTCAAAATGTGAAATTATTAATTAATTATATTGTAATAAGATAATTTTTTAGTTTAAAAATAATAATAATTATAAACAAATCAAAAAAACTGTTAAATAGTTGTTGATTCGCGTGCTGAAAATAGATTAGTGACGAGCTATCAATGATCCTGCGTCAGCGTCACGATAAAATTTAATTTTTAAACAAATGTGGGTGAGTGTTGATTCTTTCCAAACTCGTTCTATGTAAAAGTCTAGTTGTATTGCAATTAATAATTAAAAAATGTAGGGTGTAATTCAATTCCTAAAGATTATATTATTATAAAAGAAGTGGGTGTGATCTTCTAATGATTTGAATGTACTATGTATTCCGGTTAGTCTTAGAGCATTCGCATGCGCAAATTTTTTTTCTTCTTTTTCTTCAAAAGACCATACAATAAGTCCTGGTCTTGAGCTAATTTAATTTAATTTAATTTTGATGTCACTCCGAATGTCATATTATTCTGTAATGTTTTTCTTTTAACTTGAATGAATCTTGCTGAAATCATGATTTTCTAATAATTATTTATGATATGTAAGAAAACGTGTTTGACGAATGAAATATTAGTATTTACATTCCAGATGATAATTATTAATTAAGAAATAAATAGTCATATTGAACGTATCGGACAAAGTACAAAAAGTTTAATGAAAAATATAATATATATAAAATGATTTGTAAATTTGTTGGTATGAATAAGGATTTATTTAAATCGTATTTTATTAATTTTAACACGCCGAACGTCTGTAAACCAATCACGCGCGACTTTTTTTTTTCTTCAAAAGACCATACAATTAAGTCCTGGGATTGAGCTAATTATGATAGGTAAGAAAACGTGTTTGACGAATGAAATATTAATATTTACATCCCACATGATAATTAAGAAATATTGAGTTTATGAATTACTTTGATTAAGTAGATTTATGTATTTGTAATTATCTGATTTTCTCTTAAATAAAAAAAAATACCATTTCACTTGGAAATACAATAAAATAAATTAAATATTACTGTTTTTGTTTTTACATTTTATTTTAAAATGAAAACATAATTATAAAACTATTTTATTTTTAAAAATGTAAATATATATAAAAATTAAAGACATCTACTTAAAGAATATAATAAATAAAATAGAGAAACTGCTATTTAAAATTTAGAAAATACAATATAAATTTTGATATAAAATGTCCCAAATGAAATACTTAAAATTTATTAAGATTGAGCACTTGGTTCTTTATTATTTGCTTTGAACATCTCCAATAAGTTTGAAGTACAATTATACTATATATTTATGCATATGGGTGGACTCACAATCTAAAACACATCAAATTGTATATAAGTATACAAACATAATAGTAAATTTTGGTCACAATTTTTTTGTTATTTATGACCATTGTTATGGAATGGAAATAGTATTACATTTTTCAATAGTGTACTAGGTAGAATTTAATGACACTTATAAGTACCATTTAAATGCTGTTAGATTGGGTCAATTAAAACTACAAATATATCATTAGTCGTCAAGGTTGTTTTATAAATTGGTTGAGAGACGATATAAAGTATGTGTCTGTGAGTATTTAAATTTTCTTTTTGCTTATTAGTCACGAAAAAAATCCATTTTTAATATCATGTTTATCACGAGAAATGTTATATGCACGTTATGGGACGTTGTCCTTTTGGTTTTTTTTTTTTGTTTTTTTTTAATTATTTAATTAAAAATACGTTTTTCAATAAAGTTAATTAAAATTATTTTTACGAAACATAAATATTTTTAAAATTTTGAAATCTACAAAATACGCACATAATATAAGAATTAATTTTAAATATCAATTAAGTCATACATTTCTACGTACCTTGCACCAATTAAATTTGTAAAGAATTTAAAAAAATACTACATTTTTAGTTTCAGAACAAATTTAATTGTATGTACGAGTAAGTAGAAACGCATGACTTAAAATTAATTTTTATATTACGTGTGTATTTTATAGATTTTAAAAATATAAAAATAATTAAGTTTTGTAAAACTAAAATTTTAATTGATTTTATCGAAAAACGTGTTTTTATTTAAATATTAAAGAAAAAACAAAAAAAGGCAAGTTCCATCCAATTCTTTGATGTGGATATAGCATTTCTAGTTTATCATCCTTACCTATTTTAATTTTATTTTAATTTCATGCAATTAAAAACTCACCCACTCTTTCTCTTTCACATCCCACACACAAAATAATTTTATTTAAAAAAACATTCTCACACACAAGATATGCCATTGCCCACCACATGTACCCTCTCGTATCATCATATAAACCCCTCATCTTAACCTAATAAAAACTCCGTAAACCATACAAATCAAAAACCAGAAATATTTTTAATTTTATGAAAAAGGAAATTACTTTCGAAATCTCAAAACCCAATTCGTAAAGATCGTATTTGTATACACATCTTCTTGATCTCTTTCTCTGTATAGGTTGTATTTTAATTTCTTAGTTTTTTTTGTGGGTGTGTCTCGGGAAGATGAACCAGAGCTACAAAGCCCAATAAATGGAATAAACCTAGATTCGATAAAAATAGTATTTTAATGCAAGGATGAAAAACCCGGCAAAGATCCTTGCCCAATTCTCGAAGCGGGTCCTGGATCTCGACTTCAAACTCCTCTTATTCATCCTCTTCTCCGTCACCTTTCTCGCCTATGTTTCTCTCTCGCCCTCCGCCTTGTCCCTCTCCTTTTCCAATTTTGCCCCTCTCAGATTCATATTTGACGGCCGTGCCCCTCCTCCCCATCGCCGCCAGGAGCACCGGCCCGTGAGCCCGCTGAACCGGTCCCGAATCGCGGTTTGTTTGGTGGGCGGGGCCCGGAGGTTCGAGCTCACCGGGCCGTCCATTGTCGAGAGGATCCTCCGCGTTTACGAGAACTCAGATCTTTTCCTCCACAGCCCGCTGGATTCGAACGCGTACAAGCTTCTGCTGTTGAACGACGCTCCGAGGATCGCTGCCGTCAGGATATTCAAGCCCGAACCCATACCCGAGACGCCGGCGGCGGCCCGAGTCCTAACGGCCAGCAACTCGCCCAACGGTATACAGGTTGGCTCACTTACTCCATCTGCCCCCTTGATTGAAATTAAGTAGGGTGTTCGATTTTTACGGAATTCGATTTGATTATAGTTGGTTGCATTTTGTTTGGATGTGTTTGCTGTAAAGTTGGTGACCTATATTGAATGATTTTACTTTTAGACATTAGAGAGTATTGTTTAATGGTGTGGATTGGTGGGATAATATTGTTTTGTTGTTGTATCGTTCAGAGCCTATTGTGGAATGTGTTTAGAGTTTGGTTCATTCGTAGATTTGTTTTGAGCTCGTAGATGTGTTTTGAGTTTGGTTCATAGTTGTAGTTGGATAACATTCTCCTTTAACAAATTAGCAAATCTCAAGCTTTGTTTGTAGATGTGGTTTGAGTTCGATTCATAGGGTTATTTTCGTCCCAAAAACTCAAGTGCTTCTTCTATGTTGTAGTTTATTGTGGTCCGTCCATACACGCGTTAGCTCATTTGAATTTTGGTGGCTGTGTCTATTGTCTAGTCGAATGATATGTGCTTTTATTCTAGTTGCATTGTTTTGAACTTGGTTTTGTCATATTATGATTAGATTATGTGTTTTAGTTCATTAAATGGTTGCTTGTTTTGGCTTGTTATGTTACTCTATCTTGGAATGTAATTAGTACAGTAGCTTTTTTTTATTTACAAAACACGACACGTGTCAATTTGTAATTAGCCTATTTATATTTGTTTTGATTAGTTTTATATTGAAGTTTAATTACTATATATGAACGCTTATTATTTTATTGAGAACGGATATGAGAATAGCGAGCAGGATCCTCTATTTCAAAATGGTATGCTTGATTTATGCTTACAAGTTCATATGCTGATTTCCGTATTTATTGATCTCTTTGATGCAATAGAAGATGAAACACGATTTTCGCAGAGGTTAAAATGTTTGATAAATGCACCATAATTTGTCCAAATAGTCTTCAGATACATGCACCATTCCCCTGTTGCCTTTGGTTTTGAAAATCTACAAGCTGGGAGTAGGCTGGTCATGCTACTTTAGTTTAGGGTGGTCATTTATTAAGCTACATTTATTTTCGTTTGGTCAGTTGTTCACACTATTACCTTAATTATTTTACTATGATTTTTTGATTTGACTAAACTGCCCTTGATAATATTATACTCTCTACCTAATCCTAATGGTCAAAGTCACCTCAAGTGCATGCTTTTCAAATCTTCATTGTTTACTTTAATTAAGTGTACAGTATTTCTCTATATTCCTCACAGGGTTTGTTGCAATATTTCAATCTGGTCGAGGGGTGCCTGACTATGATCAAGGCATATCAAGAAGAAAACAACTTCACCTACGATTGGATCATCCGAACGAGGGTCGACGGGTACTGGTCCGACTCGTTGGGTCCCGAAAACTTTATCCGGGGTAAATACTTGGTACCACCGGGTTCATCCTATGGTGGCCTAAACGATCGCTTTGGAATAGGAGACTACAACACCTCGGTCATTGCACTCTCGAGGCTTTCTTTGATTCCTAAACTGGACTCAGCCGGGCTGGCCCAACTCAACTCGGAGATGGCTTTCAAGGCCCAGCTCGCTACTCAGAAGGTCAAATTCACGACCAAACGTCTCCCATTTTGTGTAGTGTCGGATCGCAAATACGATTTTCCTCCGGCCCAATTTGGGGTGCCGGTGGCTTCACTGTCGAGCCCGGGCCCACTGAGTGGTGCGAAGTGCAGACCATGCAAGCCCATTTGTAAGGGATCCTGCGTTGGGCCTATCATGAATGGGCTTAATAAAGGGTGGAGCTGGACTGAGTGGGCCAATAACTCGCTTGAGCTTTGTAATGCACACGGCGATTGGGAAAAAGGTTGGGAGAGATGGTTTGATTATGCTGCAGGGAAAACTCTGGCTTCAGCGAGGAAGAAGGTGTTGGATTTGAACATGGGCCGATGTGTTGATGGGTTTCGAAATATGAAGACGCGATTGGGCCTGGCCCACTGGTATGGGCCTACAGCCGAGGAAATTTGTAGGATGGGCCTGAAGTCGAGGTGATTGGGTCATGAAATTGAGAATATAGAGAAAATTTCACTGTCTAGTGTAGATTTGGATTTCACAGTGTTTTTTTACCCTTCCATAGAAAAAGCAGCAACTTTCCTCGATTATACTCCAGTATTTCTCAAATATTTTATATTGTGAAAATAAAAAAATTATTTATTAATTATCATCATCTCAAAAATCCTTTTGCATTTTATGTGCATGGAAGAATTAACGTTTGGTGTGCCTTGATTATTGATTTTAATTAATCAGGTAAATTAATACTCCATAATGTTTGAAAGCTTAATATATGGCAGATCGTTTATCACTCTTTCGTATACTCTACTTATATAGCTAGCCTGAATTATTATGTATACTGTATTATATATATATATATATATTTATATATATAGTTAAATTATTAATGATGCGAGGAATTATAACGTGTTATCCATAATTGGCTGTAGTTCCACCTATTGTGCTACATGGAAATATTAATATGCATGTTTGTTGTCATGCCTAACCTTAATTCATCCATATATACATGATTAATATTCACTTAATTATATATTGTTAATGATTATTCACTTATACTATAGTTTGCTATTTTAATTTATTTTTCTTTAAAAAAAGAAGAGAGAACAGGTTTAATGAAGCCAGATTGTCACTGCAGAGACGAGGTGTATACTGTCTAAGGGTCCAATACAGGCGTGAGTTGTTTTTTTAATTACTAATTAATTAAAAACGAAAAATAACATATTCGATGAGGTCGAAATAGTATTTCTTTTGCCCTAAAGAAATGACCACACATAAAAAAGATTAATTATATTTACCTAGAGATAAAGTAAATATATTAAGCACAACCGTGGTATCGTAGTGTTGATGATTTAAGTGAAATCATTGTCCATTTAATGTAATTGGATTCATACAAAGTTTCGGTAATGATCCTAAAGCACTACAATATGATTTAGGCGAAGTGCGGAGTGCACGGTTGTATAAAAGTGATAACGGATCATTGTTTGGTTAAGTGAATGTTGGTGTTGATTTATTGTGTGTAAATTAGCATGAAATATATGTTAATTTCATGGTTTGCATGGTTGTAATATGCAGCCACGAAATTGCATGCATGGCACCTAAAGAAAGTGATTTCGAAGAGGTGTGACCATTCTTAAAGGGTGCAACTCTTCCCAAAGGGTGCAGCCCTTCATGAAAGGGTATTTTCACTATCCAAAGGGGTGTTTCAACACCTATATAAGGGTGTTGAAAATCAGATTCTAAGACCCACGAAAATTAAGAGCTTTGTGTTAACGAAGTATAGCAAATAAACATTCTATAGTATACTTGTTTCTACGCCAAAGAACAAGTGCGGTATTGTCTTATCCTAGAAGAAGTTTCGTGATACCTTGGCTGTTATAGGGTCGAAATATTCTTTAAGGAAAACGTGTAAACGTGATTCAATATTTTCCAAAGCCTCCACATTCAGAAACACACAAAAGAAACAACAATCTTAAAGAATATTTACTATTCTGAACGATGGAGTCGGTTCGTGAGATGAACAGCAAATTCGGAAAATTGGAGAAGTTCGAAGGCGTAGACTTTCGAAGGTGGCAAAAGAAGATGCATTTCTTGCTAACAACGTTGAAGGTGGTGTACGTTCTAAGTACTCCACAACCAGAAGCAGCAGACAACGAATCGCCGGAGGAAACTCGGAAACGCTGCAAATGGGAAAATGACGACTATATATGTCGTGGGCATATATTAAACGGTATGTCTGACTCTCTCTTCGATATCTATCAAAATGTGGAGTCTGCTAAGGCCCTTTGGGATAGCCTTGAATCCAAGTACATTGACGAGGACGCTTCTAGTAAGAAGTTCCTAGTTGGTAATTTTATGAATTACAAGATGTGCGACGGAAGGCCGGTAATGGAGCAATATAATGAATTGCTCCGGATATTGGGTCAATTTACCCAACATAATATGAAGATGGACGAGTCCATCTCGGTGTCTAGTATTATAGACAAATTACCGCCGTCGTGGAAAGACTTCAAACACACCTTGAAACATAAAAAGGAAGAGTTGTCTTTAGTACAACTCGGTAGTCACTTGCGCATAGAGGAATCTCTAAGGGCGCAAGAGGGTGAAAAACCCAAGGACAAGGAACCGATAAGGTCTGCAACTATCAATATGATGGAAGCAGGGGAGAGTTCGTATAAGAACCGAGGGACAAAGCGTCCCTACAACAACAACAACGGCAACAATGCTGGGAGTAAGAAGCCTAAGGGCGCTTGCTGGATATGCGGAAAAACGGGTCACTTTAAAAGTGATTGTCGTGCGAACAAGAATAAAAAGGGAACGATGAATAATCGCTCGGGACAAAGGTCTAATAACCAGGGTCCGGACACCAATCAAGGTGAGACTACTATACATAATTTTGATGTAAATTTAAATTATGTCCCTATAGTTTCTGAAGCATTTTATGTGCAGGATGATTCGGTGGCATGGTGGATTGACTCGGGTGCTACTAAGCATGTTTGCAAGGATCGTCATTGGTTTCAAAAGTATGAACCAGTTGTAGATGGATCAGTGCTTTACATGGGAAACGAGTCAACAGCCCCTATTCTTGGTCGCGGCGAAGTGTTGTTGGAATTCAGTTCCGGAAAGTCCTTAGTATTATTAGATGTATTACATGTACCTGGAATAAGGAAAAATCTTGTATCCGGTAGTGTTTTATCCAAGTATGGATATAAACAAGTATACGAATCTAATAAATATGTATTGACTAAGAATGGTGTATTTGTCGGTTTTGGATACCAATGTAACGGGATGTTTATGCTTAATATTATGAATAAAGTTGATGATTCTGTTCTTATGGTTTCTTCTAAAGTGAATGATTCATTATTGTGGCATGCTAGACTAGGACATGTTCATTATAAGCGCATGATTGATATGTCCAAACTTGAATTAATCCCTGCTATGAACATAGAAGAAGATAAGTGTAATACATGCATGCTAACTAAAATCGTTAGGCAGCCTTTTAAAGATGTTCAACGTGAATCTTGTATGCTTGAACTTGTGCATAGCGACTTATGTGATTTCCATGCTACACCTTCGTTGGGGAATAAGAAATACTTAGTAACTTTCATAGATGATTATTCTAGATTTTGCTATGTATTTCTGCTAAGTACTAAAGATGAAGCGCTAGAAAAGTTTAAAGTATTTAAAACTGAAGTTGAACTACAACAAGAGTGCATGATTAAAAAGTTGAGAACCGATAGGGGAGGTGAATATTATGATCCTGTTTTGTTTGAATCATGTGGTATTATTCATGAAATAACTGCGCCCTATACTCCTCAACAAAACGGTATATCCGAAAGGAAGAACCGTGTACTAAAGGAAATGGTGAATTCCATGTTATCCTATTCGGGTTTGAATAGTGGATTCTGGGGAGAAGCCGTGTTAACAGCTTGCTATTTATTAAATAGGGTTCCTAACAAAAGGAACAAAGTTACCCCCTACGAACTTTGGTACAAAAAGAAGCCGAACCTTAATTATCTTAAGGTTTGGGGCTGTCGGGCTGTCGTAAGACTACCGGATCCCAAAAGGAAAACTTTGGGAGAAAGAGGCATTGATTGCATCTTTGTTGGATATGCTGTGCATTCCAAGGCATATCGATTCTACGTGATTGAGCCGAATGATTCAGTAGCGATTCATTCTATCATAGAATCGAGGGACGCCATATTTGATGAAACTAGATTTTTATCAATGGTTAGGACCAAGGATCTGGTGCCTAAGGTGGCTGAAAGCAAAGAATTAACTTTGCCCGAGCCTGAGTCGCTTGAACCTCGTCGAGGCACGAGGATAAGGACTAAGAAATCGTTCGGTCCTGATTTCCAGACCTTTCTGGTTGAAGGATCAAGGGACGAAGTTGGATTTCAATACTCGTATAGTTATCATGTTGATGATGAGCCTAAAACATACGAGGAAGTCTTGAAATCGCAAGATGTTGCATTTTGGAAAGAAGCCATCAATGATGAGATGGATTCCATTATGGGAAACAACACTTGGGTGCTTGCTGATTTACCTAACGGTTGTAAACCATTAGGATGCAAGTGGATCTTTAAGAAAAAGATGAAAGTCGATGGTTCAATTGACAAGTATAAAGCCCGATTAGTCATTCAAGGCTTTAGGCAAAAGGAAGGTATTGATTACTTCGATACCTATGCTCCTGTTGCGCGAATAACTACGATTAGATTATTGATAGCCTTGGCTGCAATACATAATCTAGTGATCCATCAAATGGATGTAAAAACAGCATTCCTTAACGGTGAGTTAGAGGAGGAAATTTACATGAAACAACCCGAAGGGTTCGTTATGCCTGGTAATGAGCATAAGGTATGTAAACTTGTTAAATCCTTGTATGGATTAAAACAAGCACCTAAGCAGTGGCATCGGAAATTTGATGAAATAATTTTATCGAATGGTTTTAAGTTAAACCAATCGGATAAATGTGTGTATAGCAAATTCGATGACTTTGGTAAAGGAGTCATTATTTGTCTATATGTTGATGATATGCTTATCTTTGGTACTGACCAAAGACAAGTGGATTTGACTAAGTCATTTTTATCATCAAACTTCGATATGAAGGATATGGGGGAGGCGGATGTGATTTTAGGAATTAAAATCATTCGTGAAAACAATGCCATTACTTTAACTCAATCTCATTACATTGAGAAAGTGTTAAAGAAATTCCATTGTGATGACTATTCTACGGTCAGTACTCCATATGATTCGAGTGTAAAACTCATGCCCAATATGGGTGTTGCTGTGTCCCAGTTGGAATACTCCAAGGTAATTGGGTGCCTTATGTATGCTATGACTAGCACAAGGCCAGACATTGCATTTGCGGTAGGCAAACTAAGTAGATACACAAGTAATCCTAGCACGCATCATTGGCAGGCTGTTAGGCGTGTATTAAAATACTTAAAGGGAACCAAAGACTTTGGTTTGACATATGTCGGATATCCTTCGGTAATAGAAGGGTATTCTGATGCGAGTTGGATAACCAATATAGAGGATCATTCCTCTACTTCTGGTTGGGTTTTCCTACTCGGAGGCGGTGCTATAAGTTGGGCTTCAAAGAAGCAAACTTGTATTACGAGTTCCACTATGGAATCGGAATTTATAGCACTTGCGGCAGCTGGTAAAGAAGCTGAATGGTTAAGGAATTTGGTTTATGAAATTCCTTTGTGGCCAAAGCCTATTTCGGCGTTTTCAATTCATTGTGACAGTGCAGCCACTTTGGCTAAGGCATATAGTCATGTTTATAATGGCAAGTCAAGACACTTGGGCGTTAGACATAGCGCGATCCGTGAGCTGATCACTCAAGGAGTAATCTCTATAGATTTTGTGAGATCACAACATAATCTTGCTGATCATTTGACCAAGGGATTAGCAAAAGACTTGGTAGTAAAGTCGGTGATTGGGATGGGTCTGAAGCCTCTTTGAATCTTCAAATATGGGATACCAAATTCATTTCTAATTGTATTAGAACCAGAATTCAATTGGGAAGCCTATATTTGAGATTGAAACACATGGAAATTATCCCAAAGGTATGTGTTTGAACCTGCATGTTAAGGTTGAAGTTAATTCTTAATGAATCATTTGATAAAGTGCATTTTGCAGGTGCACGAAGAAATGATTCACCTATATGAGTGGGAAGTGTGGCAGCTTCAAGAGTCGTGGCTAAGCTCTATATACACTCAAGAATGGATGGGATACAAGGCCTAATTTTGTATCGGAAATCATTATAGAATGTATTTGGAATTATGTGTGTATTATCTTTTATGTATTCAGATGGGTTGAAGAGTTCAATCTTTTAAGACACTCTGATTCTCGAATATATAAGTTGTATATAACACTAAGATGAAAATTCAATCTTCAAGACATTTTCATTTTATGCATAATTCTGGCTGTTATTGTTAACATAAGTGATTCAAGGATTACACTTAAATGGGGGAGGAATGTTGATGATTTAAGTGAAATCATTGTCCATTTAATGTAATTGGATTCATACAAAGTTTCGGTAATGATCCTAAAGCACTACAATATGATTTAGGCGAAGTGCGGAGTGCACGGTTGTATAAAAGTGATAACGGATCATTGTTTGGTTAAGTGAATGTTGGTGTTGATTTATTGTGTGTAAATTAGCATGAAATATATGTTAATTTCATGGTTTGCATGGTTGTAATATGCAGCCACGAAATTGCATGCATGGCACCTAAAGAAAGTGATTTCGAAGAGGTGTGACCATTCTTAAAGGGTGCAACTCTTCCCAAAGGGTGCAGCCCTTCATGAAAGGGTATTTTCACTATCCAAAGGGGTGTTTCAACACCTATATAAGGGTGTTGAAAATCAGATTCTAAGACCCACGAAAATTAAGAGCTTTGTGTTAACGAAGTATAGCAAATAAACATTCTATAGTATACTTGTTTCTACGCCAAAGAACAAGTGCGGTATTGTCTTATCCTAGAAGAAGTTTCGTGATACCTTGGCTGTTATAGGGTCGAAATATTCTTTAAGGAAAACGTGTAAACGTGATTCAATATTTTCCAAAGCCTCCACATTCAGAAACACACAAAAGAAACAACACGTAGTGCTCCTAATTAGTAATGGAACGTGACAAACGCGTGATATTTAATGGAGATTTCATTACAAACTGTATAGGTAATTAGTAATGTTACCATCTCTTAATCCAACAGCCTCATTTATTCGCGGATCCAGCCCCCCACCCCTCGTGTGCCTCCTCCGTAACTACTCTACGCGTCACCGCACTATATATATATACACACACACACACAAGCACACATACATTTCAAAATTCAAATTATAATCACTGATCAAAAATCCCCAAATAAAAATGGCATCGAAAATGGTGAGCAGCTTTCGCAGATCAGTTTCGTTCCCGAACCCTCCCTCCTCCTCACACTACGCCCCTTCCAGAAAGACGCTCCACGTCAGATCCGCCAGTCTCCCCTGCCGCACGCACCCGATTCTCTCCCACCTCCGCGACCAAATCTCCGAGCTCCACTCCTGGTCCGCCGCCGCCGACCGCACCTCCGCCGCCTGGCTCTGCGACGGCCTGCGCCGCCTCAAATCCGTCCACGAGTCGCTCGACGATCTCCTCCACCTCCCCCAGGCCCGCGAGTCCCTCCGCGGCGGCGCGAGCGCGGACCTCCTCGAGAAGTTTCTCGAAGACCTCCTGCGCCACGTGGACGTTTACGGAACCTTCCAGACGCTGGCGATCCGGCTGAAGGAGGAGTGCTCGGCGGCGCAGACCGCCGTCCGGAGGAAGGACGACTCGAAGATCGCGTCGCGATCGAAGAATCTGAGGAGAATCGCGAAGGAGATCGGGAGGCTCGCCGCGTCGGTCGGATTCGTTTCCGTTTGGAAGTCGTCGGCGGCGAGAGCGCCGCACGACGACGGGGCCGAGATGATCGAGGCGATAAGCGACGTGCTGGAGGTGACGGTGATGGTGTCGGGTCAGCTGTTCGGGCGGCTGTCGAATTCGTCGGCGTTCAGGAAGCCGTCGGGGTGCATTTTGGGGATGGGGGGATTTGGGGTGAAATCGAGAATTGTGAGAGTTGAGGGGGGTATTAGGGAATTCGAGGAAATTGATTTGGGGAACATGAGGAGAAGGGGAGACGAAGAGGTGAAAACGGCGTCGAGGAAAATGAACGAGATGGAGGATCGTATCTCGGAGATTCAAGGGTGCGGAGAAAGGGCGTTCCGGAGTTTGATTAACACCAGGGTTTCTTTGCTCAACGTAGTTACACAATAAACACTTACACACACTAATAAATTGAATAAATAAAAAATCTTACTACATTTTATTATTTTCTTTATACACAGTACTTTTCTTACATTTTATAAAAAATGTTTTTATTTGTTAAAGATTGTTAGCTAAGTTGGTTAAGCAGTTGAACTTAAGACCATGAGGTCCTAGTTTCGAACCCGAAACATTGCAATTGACCTATAAAAGAAAACGCATCGCAATGACCTATACCAAAAAAAAACAATTTTAGAAGAAAATGTTAGAATTTGACATCCTACGTACATTTTCCTATATAATCGCATTTCATTGTTCTTTATTAAACTTAATTTTGAATTTCATCATATGAAATTACTAATATTTTATACTCCTTGTTAAATTTTATTCAAACACTTTATCCACCTAAAACTTAAGTTTATCTCTTTTGAAAAATGCCCAACAAAACAAGTACCACTTAATAAATTAATTATGAAATTTAACTAACCGAAATCTATGTCGGAGATTTAAAATTGGATAGATTCAAAGATTAATATAAATTGAGGTGCTAAAAAAATGTTTACTTTATATACTTAATTCTAACATCCATTTTAAATAAATATATTATATATATACAGAAAAGTTTTACACATGCATTCCGCGGCTCTCGATACACCTAAACTCATTGTCTATCAGTCACCTACAATTCTTGGCTTATTTTCGGTCTGTATTAGTTCGTTTTGATATTGTTATGATTTAATTTGATCGAGTAATAATTATAACGGTATGCATGTTGCTTAATTTGTCGTGCAATACTAATAAACAAATTATAGGCGCGTAGTATTAATGGCTTCAATTATTCAAATTGCAAAAGGTCATAATGCAAGTGGCTTATAAACTTATTACAATTAATAACGTTTGGGCCACAACATTATGTATTTCCCCACATCCAGCCATGCATATATTCACACGGTCTGAACAACGTGAACTGGCCGGATCGATCACCCAATTACTGTACCTGAGAAAAAAC
The DNA here is from genome assembly GCA_954870475.1 of Euphrasia confusa. NCBI lineage: Eukaryota > Viridiplantae > Streptophyta > Magnoliopsida > Lamiales > Orobanchaceae > Euphrasia > Euphrasia confusa. Next base: position 19,674,010 of record OX940951.1, read on the forward strand.
AAACAGACATAATATATATTTGGAAGAATAAGATTAATTAAGGATAACATAACGTGGGCATGATTAGATTAACATAATTGAAGTATTAAGAAAACCATTCCAGCAATACGCACCGTTCTCATGTCCTGACAATGCTTTCTTGATAGGGCTCACGAGGAGCTGGATCGATGCAGAGGAATATTATTAGTTGTCAACGATTCGCTCATATTTTTAACGAAGAATTCATATAGAGACCGGATGATCTACTCTTTTCTCAGCCCCCGCCAACTCGACATGGTCATCTCTTAATTCAAATTGTACTTTCTTTATAAAAAGAAGTAGCGCAACTTCTCTTAATTAGACCGAAAAAGTTGTAAATATGCTCGCTTTTCGATCACAACAATCAAGGATCCTGACTCTATAGTGTTTGATATTTTAGTTGTAAATGAATGAAAAACACCATAAGCTCATTAAAGGTCATTGTTGTTACTTATAAATGTCACATTTTGAGACGATTTATTTCTTAAAATTCAACTGAGATTGTGGAATCCAAAATTTGGATGATACTATTACTAGTTGATTTATACATTTTGGGTTTAGGATATAATAGTTGGGCTAATGTTTCAAACCCGGCCCTAATTGATTTTCGTTGTTAGTGGACCGGCCCAATTAAATTTCGTCAACTCAACGTCTACGGGGCGACCGCACGTGCGGCTCTGCTTAATCACGTTTACGACGTCACGGTGACGTCCTTAATTATACAGAAGTCAAAAAGTCAAAGCATTATAATTAAGTCCTACTTAAAATAACAATTAGTCAATTAGATAATCGCAGCTAATGATTAATCCATCTCCTATTTTGTGTGTATATAAAAATCAACTCCACCACTGGGGCCACCAACATGGGCTGTTGCGGTTCGAAGGTGCATCTGCCGCCGCGCGCGGCGGATAAAGATCAGTGGCTGCAGCAGCACCGGCGCTCCTCTTCCGTCAACGGCTCCTCCGCCGCCGGATTCGCGGAGTTCTCCCTCGCGGAGCTCAAGTCCGCCACCGGCAACTTCAGCTCCGACAACATCGTCTCCGAGAGCGGCGAAAAGGCTCCCAATGTCGTCTACGAGGGACGTTTGGAGAACCGCCGCTGGATCGCTGTCAAGAAATTCAGCAAGATGGCGTGGCCTAATCCTAAACAGTTCGCTGTATGTATAATATTTATGGAGTTTCTTGTGCAAATTAAATTAGCCCCGATTCAATAATGGAGTTTACTTTATTTTACGTTCTCGTGAGTTCATATATACGTGAGAGATTGTGAGCCGTAATTTTGAGTTTTGCATCGTGGTGGTTTAGGAAGTTCAATTTAATTGGATTTATTCTGTTAGATTGGATCTTGTTGTTCGATTTCTTTCCCCCTGTTGGATTTTATATTATGGAGAAGTTATTAATTTTTGATTGTGAAGGAAGAAGCGAAGGAAGTGGGGAAGCTGAGGCACAAGAGGGTGGCTAATCTGATTGGGTATTGTTGTGATGGGGACGAGAGACTGCTTGTTGCCGAGTTTATGCCTAATCAGACTCTCGCTAAGCATTTGTTTCACTGTAAGTTTTCTTGCGCAAATTACTAATTTAGCTTTAAATTCCAGGAAACGGATTTTGATCTAAAATACAAATGACTTGTTGATGATTATTATAGTATACGTGTTGCGTCATTACTGATAAATGTAATGTAGCATCAGATTTGAATTAGACAGGGGAATTAATGTATTCTCGGGATTATATACTTTTTTGGCGCGTGAAACAAGGGGTTTGATAGATAAGCATTTTGTGCCGTGTTTTGTAAGATCTCTGTTGTGTATGCTGATTTGCTTGTGGGGTTTAATTCTTCACAGTAAACCTTTATGTTTTAGATTTATGATTTTCTATATTTATCTTAAGTTTTTTTTTTCTTGACATATATGTAGGGGATAATCAAACCCTCGTGTGGGCCATGCGTCTAAGAGTTGCACTATATATAGCTGAAGCATTGGATTATTGCAGCAGGGAAGGTCGCCCACTGTACCACGATTTGAATGCATATAGGGTTCTCTTTGACAAGGTTCAATATCCGTTTCTCGCAAAAATAATCTTTTGTTACATAATGAGATTGAGATTACTTGCAGTGTCCACTCCCCCATTTTTTAAATGCTGATGCGGTAGGCCTTTTGCAGAACGGAGATCCACGGCTTTCCTGTTTTGGATTGATGAAGAATAGCAGGGACGGTAAAAGTTATAGCACGAATCTTGCATACACACCTCCAGAGTACCTTAGAAATGGTAAATGACATATACATATATGATAAATCTTAACCTCTCATTATGATTTACGGCGAACTGTCTGAATCTTATAGTGTAGATGTTTTGTTTGTATGGGAAGTTGTAATAGACATCAATCAATATCTTACTTGTCATCATGAAATTTAAAAGTTTACCGTTGGCCTCGAAGGTGGGTCTCTCAAATGCTGGCTTATTCATCTAATTCTTACAATTGCTGAATCATCCCTAAAGTAAGTTAAGACGATGTGTAATAGTAGCTTACACTTAAAATTGTTTTTCCACACGTAGATGTATCGCACTGGGATGAATCCAAGACTTGGTTCAGGGGATACGTTGATTTTGCATCATGCATGCATACTAAAATAATAATGTATTCAACGCAGTCTGTGTGGTCTAGATGCAGTGAAAGCGACGTGAATTTAACGCGTGGTTGACATCTTTTGTAGGGAGGGTCACACAGGAAAGTGTTGTTTTCAGTTTCGGAACTGTTCTTTTGGATCTTCTTAGCGGAAAGCATATCCCTCCACTTCATGTACGTATTATCATCATCTAGCGAACATTTTTCGCCTTCAATAGTTTATTTTTGTCTAATAGCTGGGACTCCATTTCCCATATCAGCTTCCGTGTCGCAATACTTACCCTTTATACGCTGTTGTAACTCATTTTGGCAATTTTAAGCCATTAACTGCATTCTAAGTATAAACTATAAAGGTGATCTACACGTTTGTGACTTAAGTCCTTCCGTTGTTCCATTCTAAGCATCAAGTGACGTTGTTTAATACTAAGCATCAAGTTATTACTGCAGTTCTTGTTTTTGTTTTTGTATACTAATAAAGTAATGCCAGAACATAAACTTTGGTTTCGGTTAAAAGTCTTTACTACTGCCTCGTAAAAGTTATTAGTAGCTTATTTTGCTCTATGTAACTTCCGCATTCTTGTTTGTCGTATGTTTAGAGTACATTGCTAAAAGTACTTTGGGGTTAACCTACTTAGGAAAAAAACTTTCAAAATTACAAAAAAAACCACAACATTTTATTTTCGTTGCACACCACCCCTTCAAAAGCAAACCTCAGGGTTCAAGGTTATTGTGTCAATAACTTATTTGAGAATCATGTTTGTTTAATCTAGTTTTATTTTGAAGACAATGTCATCTCTAATATAATTGGTTCATATCAGGCACTGGAGATGATAAAGGGCAAAAATATTAGTCTCCTGATGGATTCCCATTTAGAAGGGAATTTCTCAACTGAAGAGGCCACACTTGTTTTTGGTCTAGCTTCACGGTGTTTGCAGTATGAACCAAGGGAGCGACCTACGACAAACGATCTTGTTTCTACTCTTGCCCCTCTGAAAAATACGAACGATGTAAGTCTTGTTCTTCTTCGTTTTCTGATAACTACAAAAGCTACCTGAGATTCGGATTATCTACATAAAATCCAGAGAAGTCTTGAGGATCAAGTTTAAACATACCTGGAAAAATGGTTTAGTTTTGCTTATGAAGGGTGGAAGCATATAGACAAAATCAAACCTCATTTTTTTTTGGTTTGTAAACTCAGGTTTCATCTCATGTGATGTTGGGAATTTCAGACCATGAAGAAAAACAATCCACCCCACCTCACCATCCTCTCTCTCCGATGGGTGATGCGTGTTCACGTATGGATCTCACTGCTATCCATCAAATTTTGGTGACACAACATTACAAAGATGACGAGGGAAGCAATGAGGTAATCATCTAACACCGGCTAAAATATATTGACCTGAATTCTGTTTGAAACTAAATTTGGTTGTGAATTTTAGTTATCTTTCCAAGAGTGGACTCAACAAATGAGAGATATGCTGGAGGCGAGGAAACGGGGGGACTTCGCATTTCTTGACAAGGATTTCACAAATGCTATCGATTGCTATTCGCAGGTATTACTACCAAAATCGAGAATATCGTGGGATATTTTTATTTACTTGCTATTTTTCCTAAAACAATTGTCACAAAATGTGCAGTTCATAGATGTGGGCACCATGATATCACCAACAGTCCACGCCCGACGAAGCCTTTGCTATCTAATGTCCGACCAGCCGGATGCCGCCCTTCGCGATGCCATGCAAGCCCAATGCATATCCCCAGATTGGCCCACGGCATTCTACATGCAGGCCGTGGCCCTTGCAAAGCTGGACATGCAGCAGGATGCAGCTGACATGTTGGAAGAGGCAGGCCTTCTAGAAGAAGCGAAGAACCGCAGTGGTAAGTGATCATGACGAACTATTTATCTAATCAATCATCATCATCTAACACGTGATGAATGTACCGTTTGTTCTCACAAATGAACATATTGTTTTGTGTAATTGTCTGTGTTGTTCACAAAATGTAACAATACAGAGAGGTAAGAGAAAAATGCAAAATACGATTGTTATAAAAAAAAAAACGAACATATACATATTGTTCGTGTGTTATTGTCTGAGTTGTTCACAAAATGTACAATACAGAGGGGTAAGAAATATACTTGCATACATTCCCTTTTACAAATGATATGAAGATCTAACAAAAAAAAGAAGGGCAGAATTAGGTGATGTAGAGTTCAGCCTTTCCGTCTATGAAAAGGCTCATAAACTCTTCTCCATCAACTGTTTCTTTTTCAATCAGCAACTGAGCAAGTTTGTGTAGGATATCGATGTGTGTTGTGAGTATAAGCTTGGCCCTACCGTATGCTTTCTCCACCAGCTCTCTCACTTCCGAATCCACCACATCCGCTGTTGCCATGGAATAGTCTTTCTGGGACGACATCTGCATTACAAAAATATCGATAAAATCTAGGTTATGCAACTATATAGTTTATAGAAATTATATCCAACAAAAACATCATCCTGTTTTATTACACTGCTAGTAACTAGCAGGTACCTGCTGGCCGAGAAATGGATTTCCACCACCTCCGCCGATGGCCACTTGTCCGATCTTTTTACTGAACCCGAACCTCTCGACCATCTGTCTTGCCACCCTTGAAACTTGCATGAAATCACTAGAAGCCCCTGTCGTCACATTGTCCTGTCCGAAAATAACCTCTTCTGCAACCCTGCATAGTATGAATACAGTAAGTAGTGATTGTAGAAACTAGATTTAACAGTTGATAAAACTAATACTAACTACTAACCTTCCACCAAGTGCGACTGCCATCTGATTCTCCAGGTAACTCCGACTGTACAAACCCGACTCAAGTCTCTCTTCACTTGGAGCGAAAAACGTAAGCCCACCAGCTTGGCCGCGCGGAATAATTGAGATCTTTGCAACCGGATCATACTCCGGCATCAAGGCACCAACTAATGCATGACCAGCTTCTACAGTACAAATTTAAATTAATCAAGAGGAAGCTAAAAAAATGCATTGAAATAAAAAAACATCCACACATAGTCACATACCATGGTAAGCAACCAGCTTCTTCTTATCCTCCGACACAACAGCATTTTTCTTCTCTGGGCCAGCAATTATTCTCTCAAGGGCATCGGATATCTCGTCTTTGCTAATTTGCTTCAAGTTACGTCTAGCCGCAACGATGGCTGCCTCGTTCATCAGGTTTTGCAAATCCGCACCGGTGAAGCCCGGTGTTCTCCGGGCTATCTTTTCGAAATCAACGTCCTTTGCAAGTGCCTTCCCTCTTGAATGGACCTGGCCTCATAATAAAACCATTATCAGAAATCAGCTCATAAACATTCTTTTAGATCCCTAATGAACAATGCAAGTGCCTTTCCTCTTGAATGGACCTAGCCTCATAATAAAACCATTATCAGAAATCAGCCCATAAGCTTTCTTTTAGATCCCTAATGAACAACGAGCGAAAAACTATGACAGAACTAACAAGTTATATAATTACAGTAGTTTCCACTTCGATGTTGACTAACCTGGAGAATTTTAACTCTACCAGCAACATCCGGCCTGTCCACCGTAACCTGACGGTCGAACCTACCGGGCCTCAACAGGGCCGAATCAAGAACATCGGGCCTGTTCGTCGCCGCCAGCACTATAACCCCGTTGTTACCCGAAAACCCATCCATCTCTGTCAGCAGTTGATTAATAGTCTGCTCTCTCTCATCATTCCCACCTCCTAGCCCAGCCCCTCTCTGCCTTCCAACGGCATCGATCTCATCTATGAACACAATGCATGGGGCTTTCGACTTTGCCTTCTCGAACAAGTCCCTCACTCTAGATGCTCCAACCCCAACAAACAGCTCCACAAACTCCGAGGCCGCACACGAGAAAAACGGGACCCCAGCCTCGCCGGCCACTGCTCGGGCCAAGAGCGTCTTCCCCGTGCCAGGTGGGCCCACCAGAAGACAGCCCTTTGGGATCTTGGCGCCCAAAGCAGTGTACTTATCCGGGTTCTTCAAGAAATCGACCACTTCCTGCAGCTCCAGTTTCGCCTGGTCGGCCCCTGCCACGTCAGCGAAGGTGATCCCGGTCTCGGGGACCTCCTGGAACTTGGATTTGTTGGTTGCGAAATCCATGGGCCCGCCGAGTCCTCCGGGCCCACCGGGCCCGCCTTGGGGCCGTCCGAATAGGTAGAAGAGGCCGGCGACGGCCAGGACTGGAAATAGCAGGTTCCCTATGAAACTGAGCAGCCCATTCCCGGAATCGCCCTCGGCGACGGCGATGTCGACGCCGTTAATGGCTAGGATGTCGATTAGGTCAGGGTCGTTGGGGACAGTGACGGTTGCCCTGCGGCCGTCGACGGCGGTCAGCTGAAGGGCAGTCCCGTCTCTACTGAATCTCACTCGATCGACCTTACCCTTGTTCACCGCGTTCAGGAACTCGCCGTAACGCCATTGGGAGCCCTCGGGGAGATCGGGATTGAGTTGGGCCTGTGGCTTTGGAGCGTTCAGGACAAGGTTTTGGGCGAAGATCGATGATGGGCCGGGCTTGTGGGCCTCGATTTCGGCAGCTAGCGGAGCGGGATAGGGTGGTGGGGGGACGTTATCCAGCGCCAAAGCTTGCGGAGCGATCGAGGAGAAGAGTAGAGCAGATAAAGCTGCGTGTTTTTGGATACAGTTTGATTTATGAGGATTCTTGTTGCTCAGAATCGATCGCGGAAGAATGATGAATCTTCTGGGCAGTCTAGTCTTGGGCAAGGGAGGGGAATTGAATTGAGTGCCGAGGAAATTGGAGGAAAGTAAAGGGTTAGGGGAGGCCATTTGAGTTCTGGATTTTGTTTCTCTGGGTTTTAGAATCTTTTGATGGAGAACAGGAGCGCAGATTTTTTTATTTTTTATTTGATTTGGGTTGAAGGGCATTTGATTTTATATTCATTTTTCTTTTCTGGGTTCACACTTCAACTTCAAGCAGGCATATACAAGTACTGTATATCAAAACATAATGTCCCAAATATAATAAGGGAAACCATAGTTATAACTTATAACTAGACTCTTAAACCCTCTTCAATTCTTGAAGCTCATTTCTTAGTTTTTCAACTGCTTCAAAATGTACGTGACTTGTGGATGTTTTATGAATTTGATTCCTCGAAAAAGTTATCGACCCAGGTCGCACATTAGGCCATATAGCTGGAACAACTAGGCTTATACGTCCAGATGAAGTATAAGTATGCTCGAGCGAGTGTTGTGTTACTTTTGGTATGCCACGGAAATGCACAGCCCAAATTTGAAACTTTGGTAATAGCAACCCACATAAATCGACATTAACCATTAAAGAAGTTAGGTTGGGCAATGCGAAAAGGATGAATTGGACCGTGCTACAGTACAAGAGAAGGAATGATTCCAAATTCCAATTGAATGGGTTATCAACAACATCGGATAATGAAGTATGTAGCTTTCCAAACAAATCGACAAATACTGGTGAAAAAGGTTCACGGACACTTACTTTGGAGTTCGACCACTCTTGATATATATATTTTTTGAAATTCCGATGGGCGTGGCGGCGATGATGTGGATGGCTTTTCTCTGCCTCCACGGCGCCGCCGGACTAGGGCAGCGGCGGCAGCTGAGGTTCGACGGCAGAAGGGGAGAGTTCAGGATACTGCAAGTGGCTGACATGCACTATGGTGACGGCAAAAAGACTCTCTGCGAGGATGTTTTCCCGGAGCAGATGAAGACCTGCTCCGATCTCAACACCACCGCCTTCCTCCGCCGCCTAATTCTCGCCGAAAAACCCAACTTCATCACTTTCACCGGTATCTCACTCGCTCTTGCCCTATTACTCTGATGAAAAATTACTAACTTGCCCTTCCTTCAGTTAATTATGTAATTTCAAAATACTGGTGATGCAGGGGATAACATCTTCGGGATTGATGCGCCCGACGCAGCCGCATCGATGAACGCCGCCTTTGCTCCGGCAGTTTCATCAGGCATACCGTGGGCCGCGGTTCTAGGGAACCACGACCAAGAGTCAACTCTCTCGAGGGAAGGCGTGATGAAACGAATATCCGCCATGAACAACACTCTGTCTCGGGTCAACCCTCCCGAGGCTCGCTCGATCGATGGATTCGGAAACTACAATTTGGAGGTCCACGGCGTCAAAGGTTCCATCTTGTCAAACAAATCGCTTCTCAATCTCTACTTCTTGGACAGCGGAGATTACTCGACTGTTCCCTCGATTCCGGGCTATGATTGGATCAAACCCTCTCAGCAGCTTTGGTTTCAGCGTACTTCCTTCAAGCTTCAGGTACTAGACGAACCCACCCGTGATATTTTTGTGCTCCAAGTGTTTACAAATGCAATTGCTTGTTTCGATGCAGAGGAGTTACGTGAACCCCCCGGACCCACAAAAGGGCTCGGCCCCAGGACTCGCGTACTTCCACATCCCGTTGCCTGAATACGCGAGCTTTGACTCGTCGAACTACACAGGCGTGAGACAGGAAGGCATTGGCTCTGCGTTTGTTAACTCTGGATTCTTCACGACAATGGTGGAGGCAGGGGATGTGAAGGCTGTCTTCACGGGTCACGATCACCTCAACGACTTCTGTGGCGAGTTGAGAGGTGTAAATCTGTGCTATGCTGGAGGCTTTGGGTATCATGCTTATGGGAAAGCGGGATGGGCCAGGAGGGCTAGAATGGTAATAGCGTCGTTGGAGAAAACGAAGAGAGGATCGTGGGGAGCAGTGAAGTCTATCCAAACATGGAAACGCCTTGATGATGGACACCTCACTGTTATTGACAGGCAGGTACTCTGGAGTAAGAGCTAAAACCATTTTTTTTTTTTTTTTTTTTGTGTGTGTGTTTCCTTCTAAATAAAGTTGTTTACACTTTTGTTAAGTTAATAGTATTTGAAAGTCGAAACACGGGTTGGTTTAGTTACCGGCAATCTTTAAGTTAATAGTGGGTTACCATGTTACCCAATATGAAGAAAAAGAAGAAAGAAAACCTAAATCACGAAAATGTCCAACAGATATTAAAGAACCTTGCTTCTGAACACCTAATTTATTACTTCTAAACGAAAAAAGACATGTGCATGTAACAGATGCAGATAGAGATAATACCTCATGAGTCATGATTGTACTGCGCCATAAACTAGAGCGTAAAGTGTTTTGAGACGGGTAACTCTGCTTCCCAGCATTACCCTTGTTCTGATTCTTGCAATCAAAGTGCCTCAAATTGTTTGTGTACATTTTCTGTGGATCCGAGAATTCTGGTCTTCTGTGTGCTATTTGTCTAGATAAAGTAGCAGTTTCTGGCTGTGAAATACAAGATCGGGTGGATTCTTAACACATCCAGGCTGATTTCTTGTGCTTTTCTACATGCAACTTATCTGCTGAATCCAACATGTTGGATTCATACCTTTTTCTGGCAACAAAATAATCTCCGACTTCAGCAGCTCTCGGTGGCATCCCTTTTCCTGTAGTTGTGCCAGACAATCCCAAAAATGTGTGTAAACTTAGCCTTTGAACAAAGTTAATGCATATGTATATGTGTATATATGTATATATGATGTGGTGGTGGGAGGACAAGAGGAATCATGTTAGCATGGGTTTATGCTGTGTTGGTTCTCAGGAGACATTTATATTAAAAAAAACACAAAAAAGTTGATATTATATTACAACTTTTAATCTCAGAAATCAACTTTACAGACCAAGGTTAGAATAGTGTCTTATGATCATGTGAGATTTCACAGTTTCCAAGCAGCAAAATATGGCGTCAGAGCACGTTGGCTGAATTAATTAAATGCCACACGAGCTGCGATTGATCCATCGTGTTTCGCTGTGTTCCGATCCGACTATTTAATCTCAAGCTGTTGAGAAAAGTATATAGTATAAGATGAGTTGTTTTATACAACTATGGAACAGACTAACAGAGTAGAAATTTGAAAACTAGGACTTCTCAATCAAAACACATGCAATTATGAGTTATGTGCATGTGTGTGCATTTGTTTATGGCTCATTGTCTGGAGAAAGACTAACACACACCAGAACATTACCATTAATGTATCGTCTCCAGCTTCATGAATGATCGATTTGAATACTGATGGTCATTGCTGTCAAGATTCCTGATGCTTCAATAATATCAGTATAATAGATCATGGGATCTGTATTATTGATTTTCTCTGTATTTTTTTAATTTTTTTCTTCAATTGTTCGTTGTCCGGTGGACACAGTCGTAGTCATGCATGTTTTCATAATAATTTCAATTTCCAGAGGTGATGAGACATAATTGTAGGTGGAACATATTCCCTTTCTTCTTTCTTTCAATATCTACCCTCTATATATAGCTAATGCCAACATGAAACTTTCAAGCACTTGAAATCATTTCTCAATAAACATACATTGTACATCCAACCTCAGAGTTACCAAAAACCAAAACCAAAAATGGCTTCTTTCCATTCTCGATCAAACAGTTTCCCATCCCAATCTCACCCAACAATGAACGATGTTGAAGCTCATTTGGAGAGGCTGAAGGTCTCACAAGCCACTTCAACATCTTCCAATATCTGTTCAAACTTGGTTAGCCTAAAAGAGTTGCACGATGGCATCAATAATATGATTCAAATGCCTTCTTTCCAACAAGCCCTTGCTCAAGAGCAAGGACAAAATTGGATAAACGAGTTGGTTGAAGGATCTCTGAAGCTTGTGGACCTCTGCGGGTTCTCAAGAGATATTGCACAACTAACCAAGGAATCCGTTCAAGAACTTGAATCCTCCATTAGGCGAAAAGCAGATGACGTAAGTGCTTACGTGGCCTCAAGAAAGAAGATCAATAAGATGGTTAGCAAGTGTGTCAAGAACTTGAAGAGCTCTAACAAGAACTCTACATCACTTCCAACCATTGGAACAATGCTAAAAGAAGCAGAGTCGCTCGATTTATCAATTCTAAAGTCCGTGTTGATAACCTTGTCTGGGGTGAACAGAGAAAACCACTCGAACCAGAAGAGCTGGTCTTTGCTTTCAAGGTTCACTAAAACCGGCCGCGTGCATTCCGAGGTGACGGAACCGGAAATGAGCATCGAAGAAATCGAAGAGTGCTTAGAAGCTTTATTTAGAAGCTTTGTAAAAACAAGAGTTTCTCTTCTTAATGTTCTCAGCCATTAGTTAGTTATACATACTGATACAAGATACAACTAGTATACTCTTCTGTGAATGATATCAAAAATCTTAAATACAATTTTCCTGTTGAGATCAATTTTCATGTGTATATACTCCCTCCGGCCATTAATAGATGTCATACTTTGTTGGACACGGAGTTTAAGAAAATTGTTATTTTTTAATTTTTTTATTAAAAAGTAAAGAGTAAAAATATATTTTAAAAGTGAAAAGTAAAGTAGTTGTGAGTAAAGTTTAAAAAGTAGGTGGGGTAAAGTAGAATAAAATTGTATATTAAAATGGAAAAGTTAGAATAATTATTTCCTTTTTTGGGTGTGTCAACTATTGTTGGACACTCCAAAAAGGAAAGTATGACAACTGTCTTTGGACCGAGGGAGTATATACTACTTGGTAAAATTAGTGATCTCTTATTACTGTCAAAAGTTGAGGTTTAACCTTTGAAGCTTGTGAAATAAAAAAACAAAAATATAAACAAACCATTCCAAACAGTATGATCAGTAATAGTTGTATAGATCTGTCAAGATTCCCCTTGTTCTTAATCCTTGATTAATTTGTCAATGCACAAAAACATCGAACTTCAACTGTACTCACCATGTTTCATTTAGGTGCTTGTTAATCTGTTGCTACCTTTGTATATTTTCATTAGCTTAAATTGAACCCAGAGGTTCATTCTGCATAAATTGCAGAATTGCCCCAGTTGGGCCAAAAGAATAATTATCTAAGAAGTAGAAAAGCTGACGTAGGTACTGTTCCCACCTTTGAATTTTCATTATAATAACTGGGAATTCTCTCATAGTTTGATAGGGTCTTCTTCAGTAGAAAAATCTTTCTCATGTATGCAATAAATCAAACCTCAGAAGTTCATTTTGCATAAATTGCAGAATCGCCCCAGTTGGGTCCAAAGAGTAATTATCCTAAAAATATTGTAGTAAAACAAATGTTTGATTTGAGCTGCGATATTTCTCTTCATCGATTAATGGGTTAAGGCCATGGTTCCTTAATACATTATCAGTAGCAAACATTCACATATATAGACCCTGAGCAAGCTAACTATGGAATACTCCAGATGTAATCCAGATGTTCTTTCTCAATCTGTACTAATGAACCTTGCTTTTGCAAATTCAGCTGGCATGCAATTACAGTATGTTAGCGATCTGTGTTCTGCTGCTTCACGCTAGCTATCCCAAGAAGTGTGCGGTCTCTACTCGAGCCGTAAACTAGAGCGTAAAGTGTTTTGAGACGGGATACTCTGGTTCCCAACATCACCCTTGTTCTGATTCCTGCAATCAAAGTGCCTCTAATTGTTCGTGTACATTTTCTGTGGATCCGAGAATTCTTGTCTTCTGTGTGCTATTTGTCTAGATAAAGGTGGCAAACTCTGGCAGAGAAATACAAGATCGGGTGGATTCTTAACACATCCAGGCTGATTTCTTGTGTTTTTCTGCATGCAACTTAACCGCTGGAATCCAACATCTTGGTTAACAAACATATTGTTCTCCGTGGCCTGTAGATTCATACATTTTTCTAGCAACAAAATACTCTCAAACTTCGGCAGCTCACGGTAGAATTCATTTCTTGTAGTTGTGCTAGTCAGCTAGACAGTCCCAAAAAATGTGTGTAAACTTAGCCTTTGAACAAAGTTAATACATAAGTAGTATAAGTATATATATGATGTGGTGGTGGGAGGACAAGAGGAATCATGGAAGCATGGGTTTATGCTGTCCTGTTGGTTCTCAGGAGACATTTATATTTAAAAAAAATCCCCAAAAAGTTGATATTATATTACAACTTTTAATCTCAGAAATCAACTTTACAGACCAAGGTTAGAATAGTGTTTTATGATCATGTGAGATTTTACACTTTTCAGGCAACGAAATATGGCATCAGAGCACGTTGGCTGAATTAATTAAATGCCACACGAACTGCGGTTGTTTCGCTGTGTTCCAACTATTTAATCTCAAGCTGTTGAGAAAAGTAGGACAGATGAGTTGTTTTATACAACTATGGAAAGAGTGGAAAATTGAAAACTAGGACTTCTTAATCAAAACACATGCAATTATTAGTTATGTGCATGTGTGGGCATTTGTTTATGGATCATTGTCTGGAGATGGACTAACACACAGCAGAACGCTGCCATTAATGTATCGTCTCCAGCTTCATGAATGATCGATTTGAATACTGATGTTCATCGCTGTCAAGATTCCTGATGCTTCAATAATATCAGTATAGATCATGAGATCTGTATTATTGATTTTTTCTGTATTCTTTTTCCTCAATTGTTCGTTGTCCGGTGGACACGGTAGGTGTCATGCATGCTCATTGTGGGTGGAATATATTCCCTTTTTTCTTTCTTTCTACATCTCTGCCTCTATATATAGCTAATGCCAACATGAAATTTTCAAGTACTTCAAATCATTTCTCAATAAACATATATTGTACATCCAACCTCAGAGTTACCAAAAAACCAAAACCAAAAATGGCATCTTTCCATTCTCGATCAAACAGTTTCCCATCCCAATCTCACCCAACAATGAACGATGTCGAAGATCATTTGGAGAGGCTGAACGCCTCACAAGCCACTTCAACATCTTCCGATATCTGTGCAAACTTAGCTAGCCTAAAAGAGTTGCACGATGGCATCAATAATATGATTCAAATGCCTTCCATCCAACAAGCCCTTGCTCAAGAGCAAGGACAAAATTGGATAAACGAGTTGCTCGAAGGATCTCTGAACCTTGTGGATCTTTGCGGGTTTTCAAGAGATATTGCACAACTAACCAAGGAATCCGTTCAAGAACTTGAATCCTCCATCAGGAGAAAGGCCGAGGACGTAAGTGCTTACGTGGCCTCAAGAAAGAAGATCAATAAGATGGTTAGCAAGTGTGTCAAGAACTTGAAGAGCTCTAACAAGAACTCTACAACACTTCCAACCATTGGAAAAATGCTAAAAGAAGCAGAGTCGCTTGATTCATCGATCCTAAAGTCCGTGTTGATAATCTTGTCCGGGGTGAACAAAGAAAAGCACTCGAACCAAAAGAGTTGGTCTTTGCTTTCAAAGCTCACTAAATCCGGCCGCGTGCATTCCGAGGTGACAGAACCGGAAATGAGCATCGAAGAAATTGAAGAGGGCTTAGAAGCTTTATTTAGAAGTTTAGTAAAAACCCGAGTTTCTCTTCTTAATGTTCTCAGCCATTAGTTAGCTATACATACTCATACAGCTAGTATAGTCTTCTGTAAATGATATCGAAAATCTTAAATACAATATACCTGTTGAGATCAATTTTCATGTCTATATACTGTAGTAAATTAGTGATCTCTTATTACTGTCAAAACTTGAGGTTTCAGCTGTGAACTGAATAACAAAAATATGAACAAACCATTGCAAACGGTATGATCAGTACTGGTTGTATAGATCTGTCAAGATTCCTCTTGTTCTTAATCGTTGATTAATTTGCCAACGCACAAACTCCATCGAACTTCAACTGCGTCATGTTACATTTGGGTGCTTGTTATTCTGTTTCCACCTTTGTATATTTTCATTAGCTTAAATCAAACTCAGAAGTTCATTCTGCATAAATTGCAGAATTGCCCCAGTTGGGACAAAAGAGTAATCATTAAAAAGTAGAAAAGCTAATGTTGGTACTGTTCCCACCTTTGAATTTTCATTATCATAACTGGGAATTCCTTCTCATAGTTTGATAGGGTCTTCCTCAGTAGCAAAGTTTTTCTCAGAAGTTCATTTTGCATAAATTGCAGAATGGCCCCAGTTGGGTCCAAAGTGTAATTATCCAAAAAAATATATAATAGAAATGCTTGATTTGAGCTGCGATATTTCTCTTAATTGATTAATGATCGGAATTCTTCAATGATGGGAATAGGATAACTACATTTAGTCGACACACATTCTCCTTGAGGAATCCGTCTGCTTCACTAGGATAACTCGAGAAGCAAAAGGAAAAACTCCATATACTTGGTGATGGCCTTCAAATTCCCGAGTAATTAATAGCATGCAGTGTGACAGTAATGGTTATCTTCTCATAGTCCAGTTTCTACTAATCACCACCAACAATCAGATCATGCCCTTCATTTTACGACAGGGCAGTAGTATTGGCCTCTTGATCATGCCTTCAATCTTCTGTGGATCAGTTCTGCTACTCCTTCCAACTTTCTCTACTGAGCATAAAGTTGATTTTCCTTTGATATCTTCCGAAATTACCAATCTATATTTCCTCAGACATTCTCTAAAAACATCTTCTGGTTACAATGCAAACGTGTCGCTCTCCGCTGCCTTTAGATTTCGACAAATTTCTAGCAATAAAATGTTCATCTACTTCATCATCTGTTGGAGGCATCCCTATCTAATATATAGTTCAGTGTGTGTGTGTGTATAATATATATGTGATGAAGGTGGTGGGAAGACAAGAGGAATCAAATCTCATGTTAGCTGCTAAGTTTGTGCTGTCATGTTCACTCTCATCAGACATTTTTTTTTTTTTTTAAATCATCTTTGTGCTAAGCAGAAAATTAAGATGCATTTTGGCTGAATTAATTAAATGCCACACGAGGTGCGAGCTACATAAGATTATGAAAATCGACAGTCATGAAACAAAATTTAATCAAACCACATGCAATTATGAGTTATGTGCATGTGTGTGCATTTGTTTATCGATCATTGTCTGGAGATGGACTAACACAACAGCAGAAACAGTGCCATTAATGAATCGTCTCCAGCTTCACGAATTATCGATTTGAATACTAATTCTCATTGCTGTCAAGATTCTTGATGCTTTGTAATACATATCATGAGATCTGTATTATTGATTTTTTCTGTATTTTTTTTCTTTAATTGTTCGCGATACGGTGGACACGGTCATAGTCAGGCATGTTCATAATTATTTCAATTTACAGATGTGATGACACATTGTAGGTGGAACATATTCCTTTTTTCTTCTTTCCTGTGTATATATAGCTATGCCAACATGAAAGTTTTAATCACTTGAAATCATTTCTCAACAAACATACATTCTACATCCACCCTCAAAGAATTACCAAAAACCAAAACCAAAAATGGCTTCTTTCCATTCTCGGTCAAATAGTTTCCCATCCCAATCTCACCCAACAATGAACGACGTTGAAGGTCATTTGGAGAGGCTAAAGACCTCACAAGCCACTTCTACATCTTCTGATATATGTGCAAACTTGGCTAGCCTAAAAGAGTTGCACGAAGGCATCAATAATATGATCCAAATGCCTTCTATCCAACAAGCCCTTGCTCAAGAGCAAGGACAAAATTGGATAAACGAGTTGCTCGAAGGATCTCTGAACCTTGTGGATCTCTGCGGGTTTTCAAGAGACATTGCACAACTAACAAGGGAATCCATTCAAGAACTTGAATCCTCCATCAGGCGAAAAGCAGAGGACGTCAGTGCTTACGTCGCCTCAAGAAAGAAGATCAATAAGATGGTTAACAAGTGTGTCAAGAACTTGAAGAGCTCTAACAAGAACTCTACACCACTTCCAACCATTGGAAAATTGCTAAAAGAAGCAGAGTCGCTTAATTTATCGATTCACAAGTCCGTGTTGATAATCTTGTCAGGGGTGAACAAAGAAAAGCACTCGAACCAAAAGAGTTGGTCTTTGCTTTCAAAGCTCACTAAATCCGGCCGCGTGCATTCCGAGGTGACGGAACCGGAAATGAGCATCGAAGAAATTGAAGAGGGCTTAGAAGCTTTATTTAGAAGCTTAGTGAAAACAAGAGTATCTCTTCTTAATGTTCTCAGTCATTAGTTAGTTATACTTATACATACTGATACAACTAGTATACTCTTCTGTAAATGTTATCGAAAATCTTAAATACAATCTTCCTGTTGAGATCAATTTTCCTGTCTACATAGTAAATTACTGATCTGTTATTACTGTCAAAAGTTGAGGTTTCACCTGTGAAAATTGTGAACTAAAAAATTAAAATATTAACAAACTAATGTAATAATTGTACAGATCTGTCAAGATTCTTTTTTTTCTTAATCACTGATTAATTTGTCAATGCACAAAGCCCGTTGATTTCAACCGCACCATGTTACATTTGGGTGCTTGTTAATCTGCTTCCAGTCTTCCACCTTAGTGTATTTTCATTAGCTTAACCCGGAAAGGGTATGACTTATGAGTCCTTGGGCACAAAGTCTTACTCCTATACGCCATAAATCGAACTCAGAAGTACATTCTCCATAAAATGCAGAAATGCCCCAGTTGGGCCGAAAGAGTAATTATCTAAAAAGTAGAATAGCTAATAATGTAGGTAATATTTCCTCCTTTGAATTTCCATTATCATTACTGGGAAATTCCATCTCATGGATAGATAGGTTCTTTCTCAGTAAGTCTTTCTCATGAATGGAATAAATCAACTCAGAAATTCATTATGCATAAATTGCAGAGTAGATAAGGTCTCATAGATAGATAAGGCCTGATTCTTGGGCACAGAGTCTTGCTCATGTAGGCTGTAAATCGAACCCAAAAGTTCATTCTGCATAAATTGCAGAATTGCCCCAGTTGGGTCCAAATAGTAATTTTAGAAAACCTCAAATGTAGGTATTCCCATGATCATATCTAGGAATTCCCTCACATATATGTTCATAGAATCTGATTCCTTGGGCACAATGACTTGCTCATGTATGCAATAAATCCAACTCCAAAGTTCATTCGGCATAAATTGCAGAATTGCCTCAGTTGGGCCAAAAGAGTAATGATCTAAAACGTAGAAAAGCTAATGTAGGTATTGTTCTCACCTTTGAATTTTCATTATCATAAGTGGGAATTCCTTCTCATAGTTTGATAGGGTCTTCCACAGTAGCAAAGTCTTTCTCATGTATGCAATAAATCAAACCTCAGAAATTCATTTTGCATAAATTGCAGAATGGTCCCAGTTGGGTCCAAAATGTAATTATCCAAAAAAAATATATAATAGAAATGCTTGATTTGAGCTGCGATATTTCTCTTCATCGATTAACGGGTAAATTCCATGGTTCCTTGTACATTATCAGTAGCAAACATTCACATATAAAGACCTAAGCAAGCTAACTATGGAATACTCTAGAAATGGGTCTAATGATTCAGCAAACTGACCCAGATCGATGTTCTTTCTCTATTTGTACATACAGTATGTTATCGATCTGTGTTCAGCTGCTTAATGCTACCTTTCCCAAAAAGTGTGCGATCTCTACTCGATGTTTGATCTCGGACCTGTTCGGTCCTTGCTGTGCACCCATTTCGCCATGCAGTCTCGGTCCTCCTTGGTTTCATAAGAGACATAAAGTATCCTGATCTCAAATCTATTTTATACTCCGTAGAAACTATTTGGATCCACACAACTCACTAGCGATTTTTCAATGATGGGAATAGGATAACTACATTTAGTCGACACACATTCTCCTTGCTTCGCTATGATAACTCGAGAGGTAAAAGGCAAAACTCCATATACTTTGAACTTGGTGATGGCCTTCATATTCTCATAGTCCATTTTCTACTAATCACCACCAACAATCAGATCACACCCTTCATTTTACGATAGGGTAGTAGGTAGTAGCCACTTGACCATGCACTAAATCTTCTGTGGATCAGTTTTGCTACTCCTTCCAACTTTCTCTGCTTATCATGAAGTTGACTTTCCCTGGATATCTTCCGAAAATACCAATGTATATATTTCCTCAGACATTCTTGAAATACAAGATCGGGTGGATTCTTAACACATGAGGAACAGTCTTTTGGTAGCAATACATACACGTAGCTCTCTGTTGCCTTTCGATTTTCACAATTTTCTAGCAATAAAATTGTAGATGAACATTTTATTGCTAGTCAGTCCCAATATATATATAGATAGTTGTGCGAGTCAGTCCCAATATATATATATATATATATATATATACACGTGTGTGTGTGTGTGTCTGTAAACTTCATTCATGTGTATTATATTATATATATGCGATAAAGGTGGTGGGAAGACAAGAGGAATCAAATCCTCATGTTAGTTGCGAAGTTTGTGCTGTCCTGTTTACTCTCATCAGCCATTTATTTAAAATCATCTTTGTGCTAAGCAGAGAAAATTAAGTTGCACGTTGGATGAATTAGTTAAATGCCACACTAGGTGCAATTATGAGTTATGTGCATGTGTGTTCATTTGTTTATAGATCATTGTCTGGAGATGGAGTAACACACACCAGAATACTACTATTATTGTTTCGTCTCCAGCTTTCACTGTTTCATGAATGATCGATTCGAATACTCATCGTCAGTCATGGCTGTCAAGATTCCCGATGCTTCAAAATTATCAGTGTAGATCATGAGATCTATATTATTGATATTTTTATGCATATTTTTTTTCAGTTGTCTGTGATCCGGTGAACATGGTCGTAGTCATGCATGTTCATTATTTCAATTGCCAGAGGTGATGAGACATAATTGTAGGTGGAACATATTCCTTTTTTTCCTTTATTTTTCAATGAATCCCCCTGTATATATAGCTAATGCCAACATGAAGCTTTCAATCACTTGAAATCATTTCTTAGCAAACATACATTCTACATTCACCCTCTAAGAGTTAACCAAAACCAAAACAAAAAATGGCTTCTTTCCATTCTCGATCAAACAGCTTCCCCTCCCAATCTCACCCAACAATGAACGATGTTGAAGCTCATTTGGAGAGGCTGAAAGCCTCACAAGCCACTTCAACATCTTCCGATATCTGTGCAAACTTGGCTAGCCTAAAAGAGTTGCACGATGGCATCAATAATATGATTCAAATGCCTTCCATCCAACAAGCCCTTGCTCAAGAACAAGGACAAAGTTGGATAAACGAGTCGCTCGAGGGATCTTTAAAGCTTGTGGACCTATGCGGGTTTTCAAGAGATATTGTACAACTTACCAAGGAATCCGTTCAAGAACTTGAATCCTCCATCAGGAGAAAATCGGATGACGTCAGTTCTTACGTGGCCTCAAGAAAGAAGATCAATAAGATGGTTAACAAGTGTGTCAAGAACTTGAAGAGCCCTAACAAGAACTCTACACCACTTCCAACCATTGGAAAATTGCTAAAAGAAGCAGAGTCGCTTGATTTATCGATTCTAAAGTCCGTGTTGATAACCCTATCCGGGGTGAACAAAGAAAAGTATTCGACCCAAAAGAGTTGGTCGTTGCTTTCAAAGTTCACTAAAACCGGTCGCGTGCATTCTGAGGTTACACAGCCAGAAATGAGCATCGAAGAAATCGAAGAGTGCTTAGAAGCTTTATTTAGAAACTTAGTAAAAACAAGAGTTTCTCTTCTTAATGTTCTCAGCCATTAGTTAGTTATACTTATACATACTGATACAACTAGTATACTCTTCTGTAAATGTTATCGGAAATCCTAAATACAAATTTCCTGTTGAGATCAATTTTCCTGTCTACATAGTAAATTATTGATCTTTTATTACTGTCAAAAGTTGAGGTTTCACTGTGAAAATTGTGAACTAAAAAATAAAAATATTGACAAACCAATCTAATAATTGTACAGATCTGTCAAGATTCTTCTTGTTCTTAATCATTGATTAATTTGTCAATGCACAAAGCCCATTGATTTCAACCGCACCATGTTACATTTGGGTGCCTGTTAATCTGGTTCCACCTTAGTATATTTTCATTAGCTTAACCTGGAAAGGGTATGACTTATGACTTATAAATCGAACTCAGAAGTACATTCTGCATTAATTGCAGAATTGCTCCAGTTGGGCCAAAAGAGTAATTATCAAAAAAGTATAAAAGCTAATGTAGGTAATGTTTCCTCTGAATTTCCATTATCATAACTAGGAATTTCCATCTCATGGATAGATAGGTACTTTGTCAGTAAGTCTTTCTCATTTATGGAATAAATCAAGTCAGAAATTCATTATGCATAAATTGCAGAATTGCCCCAGTTGGGTCCAAATATCTAAAAAATATTAAGAAATGGGTCAAATGTAATTTTACGGACATACGACCAATCCAGAAATAGGCATCTAATGATTCGGCAAACCTATATATCCAGATGCCCTCTCTCTTAATCTGTACTAATGAACGTTGCTTACAAATTTAGCTACCATGCCTTTATAGCGTGTTATCTAGCTGTGTTCTGCTGCTTCACGCTAGCTTGCAAGAACTGTGATATCTCTACTCGATGTTTGGTCCTTGATGGGAATAGGATAACTACATTAAGTCGACAGACATTCTCCTTGTGGAATCCGTCTGCTTCACTAGGATATCTCGAGAGGCAAAAGAAAAAGTCTATATACTTGGTGATGGCCATCATATTTCCGAGTAATTAATAGCATGCAGTAAGGGTCATCTTATCATAGTTCATTTTCTACTAATTAACCCACCAACAATCAGATAACACCCTTCATTTTACGACAGGGCAGTATGTATTAGCTACTCCTTCCAACTTTCTCTGCGTAGCATAAAGTTGATTTTCCCTTGATATCTTCCGAAAGTACCAATATATATTTCCTCAGACATTCTCGAAAAACAACATCTTCTGTAAAATGCAAACATGTAGCTCTCCGGTGCCCTTAGATTTTGACAATTTTCTAGCAACAAAATGTTCATATACTTCATCAGCTGTTGGAGGCATCTCTATCCAATATATAGCTGTGCTGAGTCAGTCCCAATATATATATATGATGAAGGTGGTGGGAAGACAAGAGGAATCAAATTTCATGTTAGCTGCTAAGTTTGTGCTGTCCTGTTTGCTCTCATCTGACATTTATTTAAAATCAACTTTGTGCTACATAGAGAAAATTAAGATGCACGTTGGCTGAGTTAATTAAATGCCACACGAGCTAGGGAAGATTAAGATTTACGACAGACATGAAACAAAATTTAAATTTTGTTAATCAAAACACATGCAATTATGAGTTATGTGCATTTGTTTATGGCTCATTGTCTGGAGATGGACTAACACACACCAGAAATTTCATGTTATCTCCATGAATGATCAATTTTATTACTCATCGTCAGTCATGGTTGTCAAGATTCCTCATGCTTCAAAATTTGACCATGAGATCTGTATTTTGGATTTTTTCTGTATTTTTTTTCTTCAGTTGTTCGTGATCCGGTGGACACGGTTGTAGTCATGCATGTTCATAATTATTTCAATTTCCAGAGGTGATGAGACATAATTTTAGGTGGAACATATTCCTCTTTTATTTTTGTTTTTTCTTTCTACATCTCTGCCTCTATATATAGCTGATGCCAACATGAAAGTTTTAACAACTTGAAATCATTTCTCAACAAACATACATTCTACACCCACCCTCAAAGAATTACCAAAAACCAAAAATGTCTTCTTTCCATTCTCGATCAAAGAGTTTCCCATCCCAATCTCACCCAACAATGAACGATGTTGAAGCTCATTTGGAGAGGCTAAAGACCTCACAAGCCACTTCAACATCTTCCGATATATGCGCAAACTTGGCTAGCCTAAAAGAGTTGCACGATGGCATCAATAATATGATCCAAATGTCTTCAATCCAACAAGTCCTTGCTCAAGAACAAGGACAAAATTGGATAAACGAGTCGCTTGAGGGATCTCTAAAGCTTGTGGATCTATGCGGGTTTTCAAAAGATATTGTACAACTTACCAAGGAATCCATTCAAGAACTTGAATCCTCTATCAGAAGAAAAGCAGATGACGTCAGTGCTTATGTGGCCTCAAGAAAGAAGATCAATAAGATGGTTAACAAGTGTGTCAAGAATTTGAAGAGCTCTAACAAGAACTCTACAGCACTTCCAGCCATTGGAAAAATGCTAAAAGAAGCAGAGTCGCTCGATTTATCGATTCTAAAGTCCGTGTTGATAATCTTGTCTGGGGTGAACAAAGGAAAGTACTCGAACCAGAAGAGTTGGTCTTTGCTTTCAAAGTTCACTAAAACAGGCCGCGTGCATTCCGAGGTGCCAGAACCAGAAATGAGCATCGAAGAAATCGAAGAGTGCTTAGAAGCTTTATTTAGAAGCTTAGTAAAAACCAGAGTTTCTCTTCTAAATGTTCTCAGTCATTAGTTAGCTATACTTGTACATACTGATACAACTAGTATACTCTTCTGTAAATGATATCGAAAATCTTAAATACAATTTTCCTGTTGAGATCAATTTTCCTGTCTATATAATAAAGTGGTGATCAAAAGTTGAGGTTTCACCTGTGAAGATTGAAAAGGGAAAATTAAAATTTTGAAAAACCAATGCAAACAGTATGATCAGTAATAATTTTTATAGATGTAAATATTCCTCTTTTCCTAATTGTATAATTGCCCCAGTTGGGCCAAAAGAGAAATTACAGTATCTGAAAAATATATAAAATCTCAAATTACAGTATAGATAGGTTATTTCTTAAAGTCTTTGTCATGAATCAACTTCAGAAGTTCATGATGCATAAATTGCAAAATTGCCCCAGTTGGGGTCCAAAGAATAATTATCTAAAAAACATAAAAAAAAACCTTGATTTGAGCTGCGCTCTTTTTCGTCTTGGATATAAGGGTAAAGGCTATGGTTCCTTAATGCATTGTCAGTAACAAACACTCACATATATAGACCCCAAGCAAGCTGACAATGGAACACCCTAGAAACGAATCAAATGTAATCCAGAAAAAGGCATCTAATGATTCAACAAACTTATCCTGATGCTCTCTCTCAAGTCTCAACTGTACAAATGAACGTTGCTTGGAAATTCAGCTGGTGCATGCGCTTACAGTATGTTATCGAGCTGTGTTATGCTGCTTCACGCTAGCTTACCCAAGAAGTGCGCGATCTGTACTCGATGTTGACTGTGAGATTCTTTAACTACTTTTAGTCAACACACATTCTCCAGTCCTCGTTGAATCTGTTTGCTTCACTATGATAACTCGAAAGGTAAAACGGATATGCTTTTTTGTTATAATTCCATAATTCAAACGTTCACTCTATCTTCATTGCTTATAAGATACCGGTGCTTTGGCTAATTGGCTCGTCTCCCTATTTCAATGATTCGACGCTCAATTCTCATACTTGTTGTAGCCCTTCATATGTAACATCTAATACATATATGGCCCTGAAACTAGTTTGCATTGAGCATTAGTTTCACAGCAATCAGACCACACCATTTTACGATAGGCGTTTTGGCCACTTGACCATGCACTCAATCTTCTGTGGATCAGTTCTGCTACTCCTTCCAACTTTCTCAGCTTAGCATAAAGTTGATTTTCCTTTGATATCTTCTGAAAGTACCAATGTATATTTCCTCAGACATTCTTGAAATACAAGATCGGGTGGGTTCTTAACACATGAAGGACAGTCTTCTGGTAGCAATACAATCACGTAGCTCTCCGTTGCCTTTAGATTTTCTAGCAACAGAATTTTCATCTACTTCATCAGCTGTTGGAGGCATCCCTATCCAATATATATTGTGTGAGTCAGTCCCAATAATATATATGTGTGTGTGTGTGTGTGTGTGTGTGTAAACTTAATTCAATTGTATTATATGTATATGTGATGGAGGTGGTGGGAAGACAAGAGGAATTAAATTCTCATGTTAGCTGCCAAGTTTGTGCTGTCCTGATTACTATTATGAGACATTTACTTAAAATCAACTTTGTGCAAAGCAGAGAAAATTAAGTTGCGCGTTGGATGAATTAATTATAGCCACACGGGGTGCGAGCTAGAGAAGATTATGAAACAAAATTTGATCAAAACACATGCAATTATGAGTAATGTGCATGTGTGTTCATTTATTTATGGATCATTGTCTGGAGATGGAGTAACACACACCAGAACACTACCATTAATGTTTCGTCTCCAGCTTTCACTGTTACATTGAGTGATTGATTTGAATACTCATCTTCAGTCATGGCTGTCAAGATTCCTCATGCTTCAAAATTTGATCATGAGATCTGTATTATTGATTTTTGGGTTTTTTTTTTCAGTTGTCTGTGATCCGGTGGACACGGTCGTAGTCATGCATGTTCCAGAGGTGATGAGACATAATTGTAAAGCTGTAACATATTCCTTTTTTTCTTCTTTGTTTTTCTATGAATCCCCCTCTATATATAGCTAATGCTAACAAGTAACATCAAAGTTTTAACCACTTGGAAATCATTTCTCAATAAACATATATTGTACATTTTCCCTCAAAGAATTACCAAAACCAAATCCAAATCCAAAAATGGCTTCTTTCCATTCTCGATCAAACAGTTTCCCATCCCAATCTCACCCAATAATCAACGATGTCGAAGCTCATTTGGAGAGGCTAAAGGCCTCACAAGCCACTTCATCATCTTCCGATATCTGTTCAAACTTGGCTAGCCTAAAAGAGTTGCACGATGGCATCAATAATATGATCCAAATGCCATCTATCAAACAAGTCCTTGCTCAAGAACAAGGACAAAATTGGATAAACGAGTCCCTCGAGGGATCTCTAAAGCTTGTGGATCTATGCGGGTTTTCAAGAGATATTGTACAACTTACCAAGGAATCCATTCAAGAACTTGAATCCTCCATCAGGAGAAAATCGGATGACGTCAGTTCTTACTTGGCCTCAAGAAAGAAGATCAATAAGATGGTCAACAAGTGTGTCAAGAATTTGAAGAGCTCTAACAAAACTTCTACAGCACTTCCAGCCATTGGAAAAATGCTAAAAGAAGCAGAGTCGCTCGATTTATCGATTCTAAAGTCCGTGTTGATAATCTTGTCTGGGGTGAACAAAGAAAAGTACTCGAACCAGAAGAGTTGGTCTTTGCTTTCAAAGTTCACTAAAACCGGTCTCGTGCACTCCGAGGCCACAGAACCAGAAACGAGCATCGAAAAAATTGAAGAGGGCTTAGAAGCTTTATTTAGAAGCTTAGTAAAAACAAGAGTTTCTCTTCTTAATGTTCTTAGCCATTAGTTAGCAATACATACTGATACAGCTAGTATATTCTTCTGTAAATGATACTGAAAATCTTAAATACAATTTTCCTGTTGAGATCAATTTTCCTCTCTCTATATAGTAACTTAATGATCATTTATTTCTGTCAAGAGTTGATGTTTCACCTGTGAAGATTGTGAACCGAAAATGAATATGAAAATAAAGTGATCCTTTTTTAAACACTATTATAATCAATAGTGATGCAGATATAAAAGGCAAAGATCATGTCTTGTTGCCCAAACTAGTTTTATTATTTTATTTATTTATTTTACTAGGGTATTAGTACTATTTATATGTTTGAGTATTTTCATTTATGTAGTAGTTGTTTATGATGAAATAAAAAGAGAGTTTTCTCGTCTTCAAGGTTTTCTTGAAATTTATCAATTTTTGGTATTCTTATGAATCAACGAATTTGATTGATTGAATCTCGGTATTCTTCGGAATCAACGAGTTTTAATTGTTTGTGTATAGCTTCCCTGCGTCAAATAGTAATGAAAATCATTACAATAAACTGATTCTTGTTAATGAAGTTTACTGAGGAGTTCTGAAATCTCAAGATCGATAAAAAAAATCCAGTTTACAGAATTAGTACTCATTTACAATCTTCAAATGAAGATTAAAATGTCTCTAGAACATTTCAATTAGTATAATGTAGGTAATGTTTCCACCTTTGTATTGTCATTAGCATAACTAGGAACATTTCAATTACTATTTCTATCTTCATCTATTCAGTTACACTTCATAATTCTGACCCAAATGATGTTTAAGTACTTGTTAATCTGTCTCCACAATGAGCCGGTGATAATGTTTCCACCTCTGTATTGTCATTAGCATAACTGGGAATTCCCTCTAATTGATATATATGGCCTGATTCTTTGGTCACAGAGTCTTGCACTCTTGCTCATGTATGCAGTAAATCGAACCCAGAAGTTCATTCTGCATAAATTGCAGAATTGCCCCAGTTGGGTCCAAGTAATTATCTGAAAAATATAGAAACTAAAGCTCAAATGTAGATATTGTCATGATCATAACTAGGAATTCCCTCTCATATACAAATAGTATACTCTTTCCTTGGGCAGAAATACTTGCTCTCATGTATTCAATAAATCGAACTCAGAAGTTTATTCTGCATAAATTGCATAATTGCCCCAGTTGAGCCCTAATAGTAATTATCAAAAAAATATAGAAAAGCTCAAATGTAGGTATTGAAATTATGAACTAGGAATTCTTCACTCTCCTGTATAGATAGGGTCTGATTCCTTGGGCACACATTCTTTCTCATGTATGCAATTAATCGAACTTAGAAGTTCATTATGCATAAATTGCAGAATCGCCCCAGTTGGGTCAAAAGTGTAATTATCTAAAAATATAGAAAAGCTTGATTTGAGCAGCAATATGTTCCTTAATACTATATCAGTAGCTAACAATCACATGTAATGATTATAGACCAAAGCAAGCTGAGAATGGAATAATCTAGAAAGTGGTGGTCAAATGTAATTTTATGGAAATAAGAAGAGTCCTGAAAAGGTTATCTAATGAATCAGCAAACTTATCCAGATGATTTATCTCCTTCAATCCGTACTAATGAACGTTGCTTGCAAATTCGATCAGCTGGATCAGTGGCTACTCCTTAAAATGAGATTGGATATCCCAAATACTCGATCTTTTTTCTGCCCAATTTTCTCTGCATAGCATAACGTTTATCATCCCTTGATAGTCGCAAGACTCTTTCCAAGTGAATCAGATGCTCCTCCCAAATTAACAAAATATACCAATGTGTATTTCCTAAGACATTCTTGATCGGGTGGATTCTTACGACGAGCGTGCCCATTCTTACACTTTGCAGAATAACCATATCGAAGGCCAGCATCTGTGTTACAATAAACACATGTAGCTCTCCGTTGCATTTAGATTCACACTTATTTCTGGCAACAAAATGCTCCCCTATTTCATCAGCTCTCAAAGGTAACTCTTTCCAATATATAGTTGTGCCAATATGCGTGTCTCGCGCGCGCGTGTAAACACAGCCTTTGAACAGATTAAGTTAATGCACGTGTATTGTTTATAGGGAAGACAAGAGGAATCAAATCCTCATGTTAGCTGCTGAGTTTGTGCTGTACTGTTTGTTCTCATCAGACATTTACTTAAAATCAACTTTATTCTAAGAAGAGAAAGTTGCACGTTGGCCGAATTAATTAAACGCCAATCGAGGTGCGAGGAAAGGTTCAAATCTACGACAGGCATGAAATTAAAAAAAAAAAAAGGTTTTATATTTTGCATCAAACCACATGCAATTATGAGCTATGTGCATGTGTGAGATTTCTTTATGTAGCATTGTCTAGAGATGGAGTAACACAACAGCAGAACACCACCATTAATGTATCGTCTTCTCCAGCTTCATGAATGATCGATTTGAATACCTATTATCATCGCTGTAGAGATTCCTGATGCTTTGGTAATATATATCATGAGATCTGTATTATTGATTTTTTTCTGTATTATTTTTCTTTAATTGTTCGTGATCCGGTGGACACGGTCGTAGTCATGCATGTTCATAATATTATTTCAATTTCCAGAGGTGATAGAGACATAATTGTAGCTGGAACATATTCCTTTTTTTTCTTTTTTTCTTTCTACATCTCTGCCTCTATATATAGCTGATGCCAACATGAAACTTTCAAGCACTTCAAATCATTTCCCAACAAACTTATATTCTACTATATTCATCCTCAAAGAGTTACCAAAAACAAAACTAAAAATGACTTCTTTCCACTCTCGATCAAACAGTTTCCCATCCCAATCTCACCCAATAATCAACGATGTCGAAGGTCATTTGGAGAGGCTAAAGGCCTCACAAGCCACTTCAACATCTTCTGATATATGTGCAAACTTGGCTAGCCTAAAAGAGTTGCACGATGGCATCAATAATATGATTCAAATGCCTTCTATCCAACAAACCCTTTCTCAAGAGCAAGGACAAAATTGGATAAACGAGTTGCTCGAGGGATCTCTAAAGCTTGTGGACCTCTGCGGGTTCTCAAGAGATATTGCACAACTAACCAAGGAATCAATTCAAGAACTTGAGTCCTCCATCCGGAGAAAAGCTGATGACGTCAGTGCTTACGTGGCCTCAAGAAAGACTATCAATAAGATGGTTAGCAAGTGTGTCAAGAATTTGAAGAGCTCTAACAAGAACTCTACAGCACTTCCAACCATTGGAAAAATGCTAAAAGAAGCAGAGTCGCTTGATTCATCGATCCTAAAGTCCGTGTTGATAACCTTGTCCGGGGTGAACAAAGAAAAGTACTCGAACCAGAAGAGCTGGTCTTTGCTTTCAAAGTTCACTAAAACCGGCCGTGTGCATTCCGAGGCGACGGAACCGGAAATGAGCATCGAAGAAATCGAAGAGTGCTTAGAAGCTTTATTTAGAAGCTTAGTAAAAACCAGAGTTTCTCTTCTTAATGTTCTCAGCCATTAGTTAGCTTTACATACAAATAGAAATATTATACTCTTTCTGTAAATTATACTTAAGGATAATCATACTTAATTTTATCTATACATTTTTCCTATTTTATGTCATACATCATAGATCTTTTAAATACACTGAACATATCATAAACTGGAAATTGAGAATATGATTAAATCATTTCACCAGCGTTAATCAGTTCATGATTTCTGGAAATCAAGATTCCTCTTGTTCATGATCATTAATTGGTTAATGGTTAGTAATATTATTTTAATGTGAAACCAGAAATTATTAATCATATGTTTGTCATTGCACCATGTGCATCCATGTTACATTTACTTCATTATTTTAGAGTTTGGAGTTATATATATATATATATATATATATATATATATATATATATATATATATATATATATATATATATATATATATATATATATATATATATATATATATATACTAACCATACTTCACATAATTAACAACAATGGACAAACTCAAAATTTTCCAGCTCAAATCGATAAATTCAAACTAAATCGATAATCAGTAGTTATGAAATGATAAATAAATGTTTAACATGCCATTTTAATATAAGTTTTTCCTTATGTTTGAAGCCAGTATTACCGTTTTATTAAAGTTACGCAAACCCGAACATACTTTTTTTGCACACGTTTATTATAATTTCCTAAGAAAAACGATTATTCCGAATTATGAATCCCTGGTAATTCAAATCCTCTGTGTCCCATACAGGGAAAAAAATTGTGAAAATGTTGTTTGTATTGTTAAAAATTGTGATATAACATGAAAATTGAATTTAAAAATATATAGTAATAAGTATGATTATCCTTTTTCTGATGTAATTAATTTACAGAAGTATAATAGTTGTATGTATGGCTAACTAATGGCTAAGAACATTAAGAAGAGAAACTCTTGCTTTTACTAAGCTTCTGAACAAAGCTTCTAAGCACTCTTCGATTTGTTCGATGCTCACTTCTGATTCTTTTACCTCGGAATGTACGCGGCTGGTTTTAGTGAGCCTTGAAATCAAAGACGAACTCTTCTTTTCTTTATTTGCCTCGGACAAATGTATCAACACCGACTTTAGAATCGATAAATCAAGTGACTCCGCTTCTTTTAGCAATTTTCCAATGGTTGGAAGTGCTGTAGAGTTTTTGTTAGTGCTTTTCAAACTCTTGATGCGTTTGCTAACCATTTTATTGATCATCTTTCTCGAGGCCACACAAGCACTGACGTCATTTGCTTTTCTCCTGATAGAGGACTCAAGTTCTTGAACGGATTCCTTGGTTAGTTGCACAATATCTCTTGAGAACCCGCATAGGTCCACAAGTGTTAGAGATCCCTCGAGCAACTCGTTCATCCAATTTTGACCTTGTCCATGAACGAGTTTTTGTTGGAAAGAAGGCATTTGGATCATATTATTGATGCCATCGTGCAACTCCTTTAGGCTAGCCAAGTTTGAACAGATATCGGAAGATGTTGAAGTGGCTTGTGAGGCCTTTAGCCTCTCCAAATGACCTTCGACATCATTCGTTATTGGGTGAGATTGGGATGGGAAACTGTTTGATCGAGAATGGAAAGAAGTCATTTTTGGTTTTGGTTGAGAGTGAATGTAGAATGTATGTTTGTTGAGTGATTTCAAGTTGTTAAAACTTTCATGTTGGCATTAGCTATAAATACACAGAGGGAATCATAAAAAAAGAAAGGAAAAAAAATGGAATATGTTCCACCTACAATTATGTCTCAACACCTCTGGAAATTGAAATAATTACGAACATGCATGACTACCACCGTGTCCACCGGGATAACGAACAATTGAAGAAAACAAATACAGATAAAATCAATAAGGCAGATCTCATGATCTATTATTATACTGATATTATTGAAGCATCAAGAATCTTGACAGCGATGAACATCAGTATTCAAATCGATCATTCGTGAAGCTGGAGACGATACATTAATGGTAATGTTCTGCTGTGTGTTACTCCATCTCCAGACAACGATCCATAAACAAATGTACACGCATGCACATATAACATAAATATTACATGTGTGTTTTGATTAAGAAAACCATAATTTTTTGTTTAATGATCTGTAGTCTCCTAGTTTTTAATCTTTCCTCATACGCCTCGAATGGGAATTTAATTAATTCAGCCATCGTCATGATCCAGCACGACTGATACACATAGCAGCTAACATGAGATTTAATTCCTCCCGCGGTCTTCTCACGACCTTCATCACATATACATATATACAAATATATACACATGCATTAACATTATATTGTTAAAACTTAAAAGGGCTAAGTACACTCTGTCATCTCCCTTTTGAAATTTCTTCGGATAGTTCAAGTTTACACACACATTTTTTGGACAGACCGATACGACTGCTGGAAAGGGATGCCTCCGCGAGCTGATGATGTTGAGGAGAATTTTGTTGATAGAAAAACGTGAGAATCTAAAGGCAACGAAGAGAAACTTGTGTATTATGTTGACACTCATTACTCATACCATTTAAACTATTTTTAAATATTTTTTATGCAATTAAAAATAACATATATACATTGTAAAGTATTTTAAAACAATTATTAAGTGAATTAAAAAATATCCTTTAAATATTTCAAAATGACTTAAAATGTATTTAAAATATTTACAAGATAATTTATATCACTTAAAAAATAATTTAAATACTATATAGTATTTCAAATCAAGTAAAAATTATTTTTATGATAATTTAGAAGGTTTAAAGCATATTTCAAATCATGTATAAATTATTTTCACTTTGAAATCATTAAAAATAATTAAAAATCATTTAAAAATATTTTAGGACACTTTTAAATTGTTAAAAGTGATTTCAAATTATTAAATATCATTTTAAGACCTTTCATAATGTAATTTTGTACAATCACTTAAAAATTATTTTAAGATAATTATAAATATTAAGAAATTATTTAAATTTTATAAAATTATTTTAATATATTTTAAAATGTTTAAAATATTTAAACCCACTTAAAATATATATTAAGACATTTTATATTCCTTAAAATATATTTCAAATCACTTAAATTTTATTTTTAAACACTTTAAAATGTGTAAAATGTATTTTAAATCATTTAAACATTATTTTAAATATTTTAAATCACTTCAAATAATTTTAAAACACTTTATATGTTTAAAATATACTTTAAAACACTTAAATTTTATTCTTAAGACAATTAAAAATGTTTAAGATTTATTTCAAATCACTATAAAATTATTTTTTTAAACATTTTAAATTATTTCAAAGATATTTCAAATCACTATAGAATTATATTAAAATATTGTTAAAATGTTTAAAATATATTTTAAATAACTTAAAAAATTATTTAGAAACAATTTTAAAATGTTTACAAAGTATTCAAATTAATTTAAAAATGTTCAAAATATATTTCAAAGCAACTTAAAAATTATTGTAATACACTTATTTTTAAACTATGTGAATTAAAAAATATTTTAAGAAAATTTAAAATATTTAACTAACAAATATTTTTAATTATTTTAAGACCATTTAAATATTTAGAGGATATGTCAAATTACTTAAAATTACTATTTAAGATACTTAGATATGTTTAAAAATTATTTAAAATCACTTTACCATATTTTTAAGGTATTTTAAAAAAATTAATTTTTATTTTGAATAACTTAAAAAAATATTTTAAAACACTTAAAATTATTTTTAAAAACATTAAATTGTTTGAAATATATGTTAAATAGTTTAAAATTTGTTTAAATACACTTTAAAATAATTAATTTCAAATCATTTAAAATTTATTTTTAGACAACTTAAAATATTTAACAAAAAATCAAATCACTTGAAAATTATTTCAAAACATTTTAAATAGTTTAATAGATATTTTAAATCACCGAAAAATTATTTTAAAATACTTTAAAATGTTTAAAAGTTTTTAAATCACTTAAAAAATATTTTTAAAACTCATTAAAATATTTAAATTGTATTTCAAATTATTTAAAAAGTATTTTAAGACCTTTTCAATTGTTTAAAAGATATTTTAAAACACATACTCCCTTTGTATGGGATAAAGGTTTTGTCTCATACGTACAAATGGTCAAAGTTGATTTTTTTTAGTTACGTATGATAAATAATGTTATGCGGAGAAAATTCAATTAAACCCCGAGCATAAGGGACCCCTTCTTCATGAAGCAAGGAGAGAGATGGTTTTATGCTCGTCCTCAGAAGATAGGGCGAACAAAAAAAGGGCCCTCGTAAGTGAACCCCATTTACGAGAAAGAAAGGACCGAGCAGGACGAGCATTGAGGGTATCTGGTAAATAACTTGGGGCGATGCACGGTCCGAGCGAAGAGCAGGGTGGACGATCACTCACGGTATGTTCGGTCTTCCGGGAAACGAGCTGCACATTCTTGGGCCATGAAAAGGGGGATGGACTTAATGGTGGATTTATTAGTGGGCTTGGCCCATTAACCAATTTTGGAAACCCTAATTTGTATTCTCTATAAATAGAAGGTGTAATTTTTTATTAAAGGGATCTACACATTTCCCAAAAAATTCCTAAAGAGCATTATAGCCTTGTTCACTACTCAATCCCCAAAATCTCTAATTTAGTTGGTAATTGGAGAACACGATTTTCTCACTATCAACAATTGGCGCTAGAAGGAGGGGTGATCCTCGGACGTTGAGTAGATATTGAACGAGCAGAGACATGAGTCATCCGAGTATTACTACAGGTCTTCAAGTTACGGCCGGGGTGTCGGGCCTTACCTCGGAAGAAAAGGGGAAGGGTCCCGAAGAGCCCAGTAATGCCAGACCAGGAGAGACGGAGATATCCCAAATAGAGAGAGAGCAGCTCGACCACATCGAAATGCTGAGGGCCGAGCAGCGGGAGATAAGAGAGGAACAAAGAGCCCTCCAAGAAAAGAAGAGAGAGGCCATCAGGAACCGACGACCTGTCGAGAGCCTGCCCGACCTGAACCTCGAATGTTTCCAGACTCCGGAAGATATCAAGAGGACCATACGACTGCTGCAAGAGAAGTCGACTCGTATGGAGAAGGCAAACAGGAATTCGGGTCAGGGGTCCATAGTGAGGAATCTAGACGAAGATTTCCAAGAAGAAGAATTTGAAGAAGAGCGAGAAACCCGCGAGGTTTCACCAGTGCGTCCTCGCAAGAAGGGTCGCAGGTTGGGAATAGCTCGGCAGGAAGAGTATGATGGTGATTCCAGCGAATCGCGGGAGTCGGATGAGATTTATGAAGAGTGGGATGACCAGAGGGACATCAGAGCACCCCGTCAACCCGGGAGACGTGGTCGACGACCAAGGAGGCGTCCTGAAGGTCGTCCTGACGAAGATGTTATCAGAAGGCTGGAGGAGATGGAGAGGCAGATCGCCCTGCAGAAGGGCGAAGGGCCTCGGAAGACGACCCTAACTGACCCACTATCCCGCCGGCTTGCGAGTGCAAGGACCCAAGTGAACATCGCCCCGATGATGAACATGACTTATGATGGGAAGGCGGATCCGGAGGTCCATCTGAGCAAGTACAATATTTACATGATCGGGCGAGGTGCTAGCGACGCAACCAAATGCAGGCTTTTCCCTCTTACCTTGGGGGATACGGCGCATAAGTGGTACACTAGCCTCCCCAGTCGATTAGTGGACAGTTTCGAGGAATTGGGAGATCTGTTCGTCACTTATTTCGCTGCTAAGATCCAGCGTCCAGAAAGCAGGCAGAGGCTTATGGGAATCAAGCAAGGGAATGAAGAGACGGACGAACAGTATTTAGACCGAGTGGAGAAGATAGTATCTCACGGAGAGCCCATCATTGATGATGTGCTCGTACACGCCGTGGTCGGAGGTTTAAAGCCCAGCTCGGAATTGTTCAAACCAATGATGCGAGAGTACCCTAAGACTTATGCTGAATTCCGCCGGCGCGCCGGAGAAGAGATCGTTCAACAGCGTATTTACGAGCAGAGGCTGAAAGAAGTCGAAGGTCAAGTCAAGAAGGAGAAGCTCAACTTCGAGAAGAAGGATTGGGTTAAAAAGAACACAGGACCCAGGAATTTCAACGGCTCGAGACGAGAACAACAGAACGAGCCGGGAGAAAACGGAGTGTTTCATGGAAGGACGGCTGGGAAGATTCTAGAGATTTTTCGAGACAACAACGTGTTCGCTCTGATGCCACCACCACCACTCATCGGGCCACCTGAAAGGAGGAATCCGAATAAGTGGTGTGAATTTCATGAAGACATTGGACATCCCACAGATGAGTGCAGGAAGCTTCTCGATCAGCTGAAACAATTGTTCAGAGAAGGAAGACTTGAGCAGCTGCTGAGGAGACCGGGGAGAGGAAGGGGCCGACGAGGTAATGGTCATCATAACCGACCATATGTGCCTCATAATCAGAGGTTGCCGGAGCCCCAGAGGCTGCAGATCGAACAGCCCCCACCTCCTCCGCCGGTCGAAGTAAGAGGAAATAGAGATGTGCCCCCGATGAGAGAGGGCAGAAGGATCAACATGATCGGCGGAATAGCCCCCAGGACCCAGAGGTCGAAGAGGCAGAAGAAGGCCGAACTGCGGGCATGGGAAAGCATCAATGTTGTTATTCCACTGAAGGAACCAGGCATCGCTAAGGGCATCGTCATCCAGTTTTCCGATCAGGATCGGATAGGGGTCAAGTACCCAAAGGTGGAATCGCTGGTCGTCACGGCCAGGATCCAGGGAGTCGAGGTAGCCCGCATCCTGATCGATAATGGTGCCCATTGTAACATCCTGTTCAAGAGGACTTTTGATCAGCTGGGGGACATGTCTGGATACCTCAAGTCGTATGAAGGGTCGCTGAGGGGTTTCAGCGACGTAGAAGTGAAGCCCTATGGGAAGATCAAGCTGGCTGTGGAGTTCGTCGACTATCAGGAGGCTGCAGTTCGTATCACGCGAACTACAGAGTTCGTCGTGGTCGATATTGAGAATGTCTATAACGCTTTCCTAGGTAGGCCGTTTCTGGAGGCATTCGAGGTCGTGGCCTCGTCCCATTATTATTGTATTAAGTTTCCAACCCTGAACGGATCTGTTGGGACCGTGAAGGGGGACCAATATATGGAAGTGTTTTGATTATGATTCGTGTCCGGGCGAAAGTACATCGAAATTCGCGCAAAGAACTAATGATACCCCCCGAATTAAAGTAACGAGGAGAATAACCGAGGACGGCAGGGTCAAAGTCAGAGAGATCGATCCCACAGGAGAGATGGAAATCGAAGACAACGATTACTTGACCACTCTATGTTAGGAAGGAGAGGTCGGACAAACTGGTTCCTTTATCGTAGAAGTAGGCGGAAACCAAAAGGCCGAGGACGACATGGAACCTCGCATAGGCGAGGATAATGAAGAAATCGCTGACCCCCGAGGACCGTCTCAATGTTCGGCGGTGGACGATCTAGAAAGTATATGTCTAGAACCTAGCAGACCGGAGACGGTAGTATTGATCGGGGCAAGGTTGCCCGAGGATGTGAAGCAGGAGCTGGTCGCCTGCTTGCGAAGAAATATGGATGTGTTCGCCTGGTCGCACAAGGATATGACGGGGATTGACCCGAGGCACGCGTGTCACCACCTCAAGATTGACCCGATGAAGAAACTCGTGGCTCAAAAGCGGCGCAGGATGGGCCCGGAGAAATATGAGGCTTTACCTGTGGAGGTTAAGAAGCTGATCGACAATGACTTGGTGGTAGAAGCCCGAGGAGAACCTCAATGGTTATCCAATTCGGTGCTCGTAAAGAAAACAGGCAATGCGTGGACTTTACAGATCTTAACCGAGCATGTCCGAAGGACCATTTCCCCATGCCCCACATCGACCACCTCGTTGACAACACTTCGGGCTACGCGGTGCTCTCCAAATGTGATTGTTATGACGGCTATCATCAGATCCCAATGGCCCCCGAGGATATCGAACACACCTCTTTCTATACGGAAAAGATGGTGTTGAGCTGGAAATGAATGCCATTCGGGTTGAAAAATGCTGGGGCAACGTATCAGCGGCTGGTGAACAAAATGTTTTCCGAGCAAATCGGCGAGACCATGGAGGTATAAGTAGATGACCTCATTATCAAAAGCAAAGTATTGGGTGACCACGTGAGAGATGTGGAGACCACGTGCGAAATTTTGAGGAAGTACAATATGAAGCTGAACCCGAAAAAGTGTCATTTCGGGGTTTTTGAGACGAAGTTCTTGGGACACATCGTGAGCACCAGGGGGATCGAAGCAAACTCGAGCAAGATACAAGCCATAGTCGATCTGAGGGAGCCCCGATGTCTGAAGGATGTCCAGCGTCTGACTGGTTGCCTGGCTGCGCTGAGCAGATTCATACCTCGGCTAGGGGATAAGAGCCGACCATTCTTTCAAGCCATAAAAAACCAGAAGTTCAAGTGGAAGAAAGACAGCCAAGAGGCATTCGATATGTTGAAACTTCACCTACAGGATCCACAAATCCTCTCGAAGCCGGTCCGAGGAGAGAAGTTGTTTCTGTATTTGCCCTCGTGTACGAGGCCGTCGTGCCCTCCGAGGTGGAGGTGCCAACCCACCGGACAACACAGGAATTGACTGATCAGAACAATCAGATGATGCGAGTCGAATTGGACCTATTGAAAGAAAGGAGAATAAACTCGGTATACCGAAATGCGGCGGCTAAGCAGAGGGCCGAGAAGTACTTCAATTCGAAAGTGAAGGTAAGGAAGTTCAAACAGGGAGACTTGGTATTGAAAGAGATCTTGGGAGCCAATCCAGGAGCCCTAGGACCGTCATGGGAAGGGCCACTTCGGGTGAGGAAAGTCTTGCAGAACGGATCATACGAACTGGAGCACCTGAATGGGGTGGCCGACCAGTATTTCTGGAACTCCACACACCTCAGGGAGTATTACCAGTAAGATTTAACGTTGTATCGTGATCGTTTTTTCACTAATAAAAAAGAGAAAGTTTCGGGAAAATCTCTTATAATTTCATAACTCTAAGGGGTAGAGCTCGGCTCCCCCAGAGCCCGATGCGACCGAGCGTGGACCAGGTGTCCCTCGAGTCCGGGAGAATTAAAATTTATCCTAAGGGGTAGAGCTCGGCTCCCCCAGAGCCCGATGCGACCGAGCATGGACCAGGTGTCCCTCGAGTCCGGGAGAATTAAATTTTATCCTAAGGGTTAGAGCTCGGCTCCCCCAGAGCCCGATGCGACCGAGCGTGGACCAGATGTCCTTCGAGTTCGGGAGAATTAAAATTTATCCTAAGGGGTAGAGCTCGGCTCCCCCAGAGCCCGATGCGACCGAGCATGGACCAGGTGTCCCTCGAGTCCGGGAGAATTAAAATTTATCCTAAGGGGTAGAACTCGGCTCCCCCAGAGCCCGATGCGACCGAGCATGGACCAGGCGTCCCTCGAGTCCGGGAAAGTTAAAAGTTAATGAAAACGGGATTGGATAAGCATACTGGGGCATTTTTGGGCGAATAGCACCCCGCCCAAAAATGGATGAAAACGATTCCCTTAGCACAACCACAAGGGAAAACGATTTATTGCATAAAATATCAGTCATATCCGAAC
Source organism: Euphrasia confusa (assembly GCA_954870475.1). Taxonomy (NCBI): domain Eukaryota; kingdom Viridiplantae; phylum Streptophyta; class Magnoliopsida; order Lamiales; family Orobanchaceae; genus Euphrasia; species Euphrasia confusa. The sequence continues at coordinate 19,713,816 of OX940951.1, forward strand.
AAAGACTGAGGCATTTTTGGCGAGGAGAAAAGTTTTTCTTCGCCGAAAATCACGAACGATACGGAAAAAAAAAGAAAAAACGAACGCACATCAAGGCCTCGGAGGCCTAAATTGAACAGGGAGCGTCACGAGCTGGTCGTTAGCGTCAAACACCGCAACAGCCCACCCGCGGTTGACACCATACCGAACACGAAAAATGTTCGTCGACTGAAGACCGAACTGACGAACAAAACCCCTCCACCACGGACCTTCAAACAGGTACTGCCCACGACGACGGGAAACATACATGACCCACCGATCGCCGTTCACATCCACCAACGGAAGGAATCGCGGGAGCGCGGACTCGCGATCCAGGTCGGCAGTAAATTCCATAGGTAGGGGAAGCCTCACCGCGTAACAGCGGTCATTGAACGGGAGCTCGAACCACTTGGATCCGTTCGGGCCAACATGAATGCGCACCATAGGAGTGGTCGCTTGTCGCAACGCTAGGCGAAGGTTTAGTTTTCGAAAGGAAAAGAGGTTGAATTATTGGAAAGAAATGCCAAGATCATGGAATTATAGATATCTATAAGACCAAACATACGTACGGAGACTTATGAGAACTATTCCCGCATAAAAAGGCACGCAAAGAAAAGGACAAGTCATACGAGCTTTATCTGTGTAAGGTCACATCCTTACAGGAAAAGTGAGCAAAACGACAAGTGCAAGTACGGGGCTGATAAAGAGGAGAATCCGAGGGGGGCCAGGTGTCTCCTTTCCGCGCAGAAAATACGAACAAAGAGGGAAAACTCGGCTCCCCTGGAGCCCGATGTGACCGAGCACGGATCAGGTGCCCCCCCGGGACCTGAAGATGGGAAATAATCAGGAAAACTTAATATGATCGCTAAACGAGACTGGGGCATTTTTGGGCGAACAAGTTAGTTCACCCAAAAATAAAACAAGACAACACATGAGAGAGAACGAGGAGAACCATAAAGGCGGACATTTTCGGCGACGAAAAGTCGTACTAGCCGAGAATCCCGAGCGACGCGAACACCCCGAACCTCCCAGAAAAAGGAAGAGCGAGGGGCTGGCCGGATCCCATCAGCGGTCAGTTGACCTGAGCACCTAAAAGCATATTGTACGGCGACTCGGGGAGGATAATGTAACTTTCGAGAAACATGCATAAAGGCGCGAAACAACGAATACCACAAACGTCTGGTACATAATGTCGTGTCCGTACGGAAGCAATAGCAAAATAACGGGTTCGAATATTTAATGGAAACACAACCTAAGGATAAGTAGAAACGCAAGAAGCCGAATCCTACAGGCATTAAACAAGTACCGTCACATCGGCCTAAAGTACGAAACGAAACGACGAGGTAAAAGCATCCTAAGTGACCAGGCACAAGCCCCTCTCGTCATAGACGCGGATGGAGAAGCCTTCGTCCTCAATCCAGAGAAAACGGACGATTAACCATTGATGAAGCCTCTTCTCGCGAACAAAACGCTCCCACGCAGGGCCTCCGAGAGCGAGCTGCCGCCGGTGCCGAGCAAGAGCGAACGACCAGGGGTTACCCTGAGAATCTCGAACGGCCACAAAATGAACAAGTGGTGAATTGGACGCCCGCCTAAAGGCAGCAGGTAGAGGGAATCTGCGACCATGCCACCTTCCATTGAACACTTGGTCGACATAGCAGTACTGGTCTCGGACAACGATGCGAACCATGATCACCTGATCGAAACAAAGTTAACGAGCAACCCAAACCAAAATGAACGGCCATAAAAGACGTGCAATTAATGATTAACAAAAATATCAGTTCATAACCCTAACAGGAACATTGTTCGGAAATAACAGGCGAATTGTTTTAACAAGTACAAACGATACAGAATAAAAAAGAAAGGAAAAAATTATCGTTCCACAGGCCAGGGTTCATTCATCGTCAACATTAATCGGGTCCTCGACCGCCTCCTCCTCTTCCGCCGCAACGAGTTGACCCTGGTCGGGCCACCAAGACAAATCGATCCCATGCACCTCCACCAGATCCATAACGGGCAAGAGGAAACTGGGATCCAGATTAGACCGGAGGCGGCGAGCACGAAGATCGTCGAGGAGCAAGTTATAAGGCAGGCCTGCACGGGCGTGGTGACGGATACAATCGAAATGGCTCAGATAGTAAGAGTAGTCACTGTGCTGATCGAGATCCTGTTGAGGATCCGCTTCCCGATCTCTCTTCGCCTTCTCCATGGCCTCAGTCCGGCGGTTCAATTCCCCGACCAGGAGATCCAGGGTCTTTCGATTCTCCTCGGCCAATCGCACCCTCTCCGTCATCTCCAGAAGCCGATCCTGCTCGGATGCCATCGTCGCCTTAAAACTATCAAGCTCTTCCCGGCATGTGTCTCTCTCTCTGTTCGCCCCCGCCGCGCTCGATTCTGCCTCACTCACTTTGGTCCTTAGCGCCACTTCAGCCTCCTGATACTGATCCACCAGGGATCGCAAGCTGGCAACCTCAAGCTCCAACTCGGCGACCTTGTCGGTCAAAGCGTCCGGAGCAATTGCGGAAGCCGAAGTCTCGGGCGGGACAGGGAGACTTCGAGTCTTGCTCAAAGTGACCAGGAGCATAAGCACCCTCGAAGCCATTATTATGGCCATCTGCTCGGCGTGATCGGGTCTCTGGGCCGCGAGCTCGGCCGGTATAGTCCAGGCGCGAGGAATGCACTCCATCGCCTCTCGCATCACGGGAGGCAAAGTAGAGAAGTCGTGAGGGCGAGCAGCTAAAAACTGGGCGAGGCTGGTGGCCAAGTTCGCGCGAGGATCGCCCAAGCTAAAAGGCGAAATAAAGGAAGTTAGAGAAGAAGAAGCGAAGAGCGAAGTTCAATGGGAACTTACCGAGCAATGGCCTCTTCATCGACGGTGGCCACGTTGCTATAAAGATGGTTTTCGGGGACCTCTTGCATCAGCTCCTTACCCCGACGGCGTTTGGAGGCCCGGGGATTCGAAGGAGCCACGGGTTCCGAGGTGGGGCCCGAGGGGGTTGGAGCAAGGCCAGTCCCTGCCGCGGGAGGAACCGAAGTGGCCTCGGAATTGCCCGACCGAGCCGGCTGGGCGAGCTGAGTAGGGGGTGCGGCTGGCGGATTAGCGGCGGCTGCGGCGGCGGCAGCCTCAGCGTTTCTGCGAGCACGGTCGGCAATAGCGGCCAGACGAGCACGAGCATTGTTACCAGCCATCTCGAGCTGAGGTTCGGGGAAGGTGGGAAATCTAACCACTGGAAGAGAGGAAACAATAAAGTAACTTAAACAAGAAAAGGAAACAAGTAAAACACGAACCAATACACTCACGAGGATATCGGTCCCGAGCATTACGGGGAATAATAATAAAGCGAGATGACCGAACATGGGCCCTAGTGAACACATTCTCAATGAGCAACTGGGCATCGGGAAGAGAGCGAACACGCTCATAAACGGTAGCAAAATCCCAATTGAGTTCGGAAATGGATGGGGCCAGAGGACCTGCCGAACAAAAAGTGTCCGAACAGGAAAAAGTCAGAATTAAGTAAAGAAAACTCCGAAAGTAAGGGAGAAGCACAGGAAAGTGACTAACGATGGTATTGGCGAGCAAAAGAAGTCGAAATGGGGAACGCCTCAGAGCCCCAAGCGCCGTCCACGTAAAACCAGTCGGCCCACCAGGCCGTCACCTTGCTGGGTAGCTTTTCGAGAAGCTTGCTCGGGGCACGCAGATAGTGATCCCCGCCTCTGAAGTGGTTGATGATGAGGAGAAAAGAAACCTCGGAAACGGAAAGATGACGGTAGAGACCATAGTGGCCGAACAGAACGTTTAAGCTTATAAGTAAAGACCAGGAATTCGCATGCAGCTGCATAGGGGCGATACCCCACGTTTGCAACATAGCCGCTAGAGAATCATGGATGGGGAATCGGAGTCCCGCATCCATCATTGTGCTTATTACAACGACCATGCCCGGAGGAGGGCAGTTCGCCCGCTCGTCGGGGGTCGAGCAGTAAATATGGACATCGGAAGGAATCCCCCAGACCGACCTCATGGATTGCAGATCGGCCTCATCAAGAATTGTTGAGCTACGATCACTGGCGTATATCCCAGCCTGGTCAGGACCGGGACGAGCACCAAATCGCGTACGCTCCACGAAGCCGTAAGGATTTTCATGGAGATAATGAGTGAAAATAAAAGGAGGGAGAGGACCCCGGATCTCGCCCATCATATCGATGAACCGGCGATAACAGTCAGTATCTCCCCCAGCGAACAGTTCCAGTTTTTCCCCTTCAGAGAAGCCGACCACTTGAGCCAGTTCATCTTCCGACGAAGAGGAAGCAGAGGCGTCAGAGTGCGACGAGTCGTCGTCCGCAAGGATATCGGAGAGAGTGGCGGAACTATCGCGGTCACTCATTCTCACTCGATTTAAGGATAATCGTAAGAAGAGATTATAAAGTACCGAAAAAGCCTACCGCTAAAAGCTCCCAAATAACCGTAAAAGGGTGGCGAGAAAAACCTACGTGTTTGGTCGAAGGTGAAGCCGAGCACTCTTGGTAATAGCCGAGCAAGTAAGTCAGGATGTCCGGAAATCAGTAGCTTGGAGGCAAAAAGTGTCAAATGAAGAACTTCGGGGACTATTTATAGGAAGAAGAGGCGGCATATTTCAAATTTTAAATTTGAAAAGACGGTTAACGGAAATCGAAGCGTCACGTCAGAAAAGAGCCAGTCAGAAAGCGACAGGTGGCAGTAACTGCCGCCTAACATTAAATGAACCGGCATAACTGTCGGAGCCAAAATTTATGCTCGGGTTAATCAATGACGATCCGCATGCCGAGACCGACCTTCTTCATGAAGCGAGGAGAGAGATGGCTTTATGCTCGTCCTCAGAAGATAGGGCGAACAGGAAAAGGGCCCTCGTAAGTGAACCCCATTTACGAGAAAGAAAGGACCGAGCAGGACGAGCATTGAGGGTATCTGGTAAATAACTTGGGGCGATGCTCGGTCCGAGCGAAGAGCAAGGTGGACGATCACTCACGGTATGTTCGGTCTTCCAGGAAACGAGCTGCACATTCCTGGGCCATGAAAAGGGGGATGGGCTTAATGGTGGATTTATTAGTGGGCTTGGCTCATTAACCAATTTTGGAAATCCTAATTTGTATTCTCTATAAATAGAAGGTGTAATTTTTTATTAAAGGGATCTACACATTTCCCCAAAAATTCTTAGAGAGCATTATAGCCTTGTTCACTACTCAATCCCCAAAATCTCTAATTTAGTTGGTAATTGGAGAACACGGTTTTCTCACTATCAACAAATAATATACAAAAATTATGAAAAAATAACTAAAATAAAATTTATCTATTATCGTAACACTTTCAAATATTAAAAAATATTAAAATATCGTAACACTTTAAAATATTTAAAAAAATATTCTACGTCACTTAGAAAAAAAATAATGGAATTTAAAATGTTTAAAAAGTTATTTTAAAATATTTAAAAAATATTTAAAATCACTTAAAAAAATTAAAATGACTTTAAATATATAAAAAGCATTTCAAATCACTTAAAAAATTAAAACACTTTTAAATGTTTAAATGATATTTTAAGTGACTTTAAATATTTAAAAAGTATTTCAAATCACTTAAAAAAATTAAAACACTTTTAAATGTTTAAATGATATTTTAAATCCTTTTTAAATATTTTTTAAATAATTTGAAATCTTTAAAAGATATTTTAAATCAATATTTTTACAATAACCTTAATTGAAGAGTATACATAATTATTCAACACTATATCAACACACCGTAACATTTAAACATGTCAAATAATTTTACTTCTACATTATACTTATAATTAATTTTTTTACTAAATATTTAATTATATTTAAACATAAATATGGTCCTGATTGAAGATTATACATAATTATTTAAGAGTATATTAAAATATTTGATTATATTTACTTTTTTTATAGGAGTATTAAAACTATTGTTATGTTAATATTATATTTGGATTTATCAAAATGTAACATGGATGCACATGGTGCAGTTGACCAAGTTGCATGGAGTTCGGTTGAAAATTGCAATGACATACAAATTTTACTAACCAATAATAAAAATTTACATGTTTCGTGTTTGTGTTTGTGTTTGTATTTGTGTTCTTAGCACAATTCTTGTCTATTGATAATTTATAATTTTATACTGTATATAATAAAAAAAACAAAATTTGGACACATGTTTTAGTAATAGATCACTTTCAGTATATATGATTTTCCTTTTTCTATCAATGTAATTTACACTATTTGTATGTATGGCTAACTAATTGCTGAGAACATTAAGAAGAGAAACTCTGGTTTTTACTAAGCTTCTAAATAAAGCATCTAAGCACTCTTCGATTTCTTCGATGCTCATTTCCGGTTCAGTCGCCTCGGAATGCACGCGGCCAGTTTTAGTGAACTTTGAAAGCAAAGACCAACTCTTCTGGCTCGAGTACTTTTCTTTGTTCACCCCGGACAAGGTTATCAACACGGACTTTAGGATCGATGAATCAAGCGACTCTGCTTCTTTTAGCATTTTTCCAATGGTTGGAAGTGCTGTAGAGTTTTTGCTAGAGCTCTTCAAGTTCTTGATGCACTTGTTAACCATCTTATTGATCTTCTTTCTTGAGGCCACGTAAGCACTGACGTCATCAGCTTTTCTGCGGATGGAGGACTCAAGTTCTTGAATTGATTCCTTGGTTAGTTGTGCAATATCTCTTGAGAACCCGCAGAGGTCCACAAGCTTTAGAGATCCCTCGAGCAACTCGTTTATCCAATTTTCTCCTTGTTCATGAGCAAGTTCTTGTTGGATAGAAGGCATTTGGATCATATTATTGATGCCATCGTGCAACTCCTTTAGGCTAACCAAGTTTGAACAGATATCGGAAGATGTTGAAGTGGCTTGTGAGGTCTTTAGCCTCTCCAAATGACCTTCGACATCGTTCACTATTGGGTGAGATTGAGATGGGAAACTGTTTGATCGAGAGTGGAAAGAAGCCATTTTTGGTTTTACTGTTTGGTAACTCTTTGAGGGTGAATGTAGAATATAAGTTTGTTGGGAAATGATTTGAAGTGCTTGAAAGTTTCATGTTGGCATCAGCTATATATAGAGGCAGAGATGTAGAATAAGAATATGTTCCACTTGCAATTATGTCTCGTCACCTCTGGAAATCGAAACAATTATGAACATGCATGACTACAACCGTGTCCACCGGATCTCGAACAATTGAAGAAAAAGAATACATAAAAAATCAATAATACAGATCTCATGAGCTAAACACCCATAACATTGAATCTTGACAGGCATGGCAATTAGTAACCAAATTCATCATTCAACGGAACAGTGAGAGCTGGAAACGATAAATTAATGGTGGTATTCCACTGTGTGTTACTCCATCTCCAGACAATGATCCATAAACAAATGAACTCATAATTACATGTTTTAATCAATATCCACTCTGTTCCATATATAGTCGTATATATAATACTCTGCAGCTGTACAATTTTACTCGACAACTTGTGAATAACTTGTTGGGTTAACAGCGAAACACGATGGATCAATACGCAGCTCGTGTGGCATTTAATTAATTCAGCCAACGTGTTCTGATCAATAAGACTACTATTCTAAGCCCTGCTGATCTGTGAAGTTGGTTAATCTCACTAGCTAATAAAAACATTTATGATATAGTAGTAGTTTTTAAAAAATAAATATTGTCTCATGAGAACAAACATGACAGCATAAACTTAGAAGCTAGCATGATATTTGATTCCTCTTGTCTTCCCACCACCTTCATCACATTCACATATACATTATTTATACGCAAGCATTTCGTATTCTTACCTGTGATGTACTGCAACTCTTAATTCGATCAGTTTATTTCCACCTTTGTCTAAATGTTTCCCGGGTTACATTAAGTTTCAGATTCGAGCATTTGGGACACGCGACACAATCTCAGTTGAAGGATTATCCACTCATCTACAGAGTAAAGAAGATTGAGTGAATAATCAAGTGTCCTATATACTCTAGGTGAAGCAACCTGTAATCCGGTATTTCAAGAATTCGTAATCAAAGTTCAGGTTGGGGGAATCACTACACCTCCGGTTAAGAAGTTCAAAGATGTTTGGGCTCAAGAATTGCTCAAGTTGCTCGTTAGAGATGGCGTATCATCTTGTAGTATATATTATGTCAATTTATTTGAGAGTGAGTTGAAATATTGAAATTTGGGGTCGTGGAGTAGGGCCGCAAACGAGTTGAGAATGCTTGATAAAAATTTCAATGAGCTCGAGCTCGACTCGTGAAAAAATTAGATTGCTCGTCGAGCGGCTTAATATGATGCTCGGCTCGTTTGCAGCCCTAGTCGTGGGTGTGTTGTGTTCTGCATGTAGTGCACCTCATGATGGAAGAGGTTTATGCGGTCACCTAAGAAGTTTTATTTTACAATCAATTGGTGATATCTTGTAAATCATTTTTCATTGGTTTCAATATGGGACGGCTCACAAGTGGATATTATAACTTATATGTATATTTCAATACATCTCCTCATTTGTGAGTCTGTATGGATGGATGAGGCGTGTGTGTGTGCGCGCTCTTTGGTCATGTCAATGGTGGGCCCATCTAACCGAGCATGCGCCCTCTGAAGTCTTATCAATACATACACCTCTCACTTGTGAGTCCATATGGATGGATGTCCTTTGAATATGCACTCGTACGTATTTTCACTGGTCGAATATATGTCCCCACTCGATGGAGCATGAACAAGAGCGATGCTTACATGGCCTGATTCTTCTGTTCATTTTCCATCCATTAATGATTAATTAATCAATGACTTGGAAGCTCCAGAAAATTACTATTACTGATCACATTTGCATTTCTCAATTTTCATTTTACTATATATCGAAAATGAATCTTCAACTCCCGACGGTAAATAAAAAATCAGTAATTTACAATATAAACAGGAAACTTGTAGTTAACAATATATAATTAAGTATGATCGATTATCCTTTTTGGATCGATAAGTATAATTTACAGAAGAGTATACTAGCTAGTTGTATGTATGGCTAACTAATGGCTGAAAACATTGAGAAGAGATACTCTTGTTTTCACTAAGCTTCTAAACAAAGCTTCTAAGCTCTCTTCAATTTCTTCGATGTTCATTTCTGATTCGGTCACCTCGGAATGCACGCGGCCGGCTTTAGTGAACTTTGAAAGCAAAGACCAACTCTTCTGGTTTGAGTACTTTTCCTTGTTCATCTCGGACAAGGTTATCAACACGGACTTTAGAATAGATAAATCAAGCGATTCTGCTTCTTTTAGCAATTTTCCAATGGTTGGAAGTGTTGTAGAGTTCTTGTTAGAGCTCTTCAAGTTCTTGACACACTTGTTAACCATCTTATTGATATTTTTTCTCGATGCCGCATAAGCATTAACGTCATCTGCTTTTCTTCTGATGGAGGACTCAAGCTCTTGAACGGCTTCCTTGGTTAATTGCACAATGTCCCTTGAAAACCCACAAAGATCCACAAGCTTTAGAGATCCCTCGAGCAACTCGTTCATACAACTTTGACCTTGTTCATGAGCGAGTTTTTGTTGGATAGAAGGCATTTGGATCATATTATTGATGCCATCGTGCAACTCCTTTAGGCTAGCCAAGTTTGCACAGATATCGGAAGACGTTGAAGTGGCTTGTGAGGCCTTAAGCCTCTCCAAATGACCTTCGACATCGTTTGTTATTGGGTGAGATTGGGATGGGAAACTGTTTGATCGAGAATGGAAAGAAGCCATTTTTTGTTTTGGTTTTTGGTAACTCTTTGAGGGTGAATTTACAATGTATGTGTTGAGAAATGTTTGTAAGTGCTTGAAAGCTTCATGTTGGCAACAGCTATATATATATAGAAAGAAAAATAAAAGATAGGAATATGTTCCAGCTACAATTATGTATCATCACCTCTGGAAATTGAAATAATATTATTAACATGCATGACTACCACCGTGTCCACCGGATCGCGAACAATTGAAGAATAAAAATACAGAAAAAATCAATAATACAGATCTCATGATATATATTACTGAAGCATCAGGAATCTTGACAGCAATGATCATAAATTTTCAAATCGATCATTCATGAAGCTGGAGATGATACATTAATGGCAGTGTTCTGCTGTGTGTTAGTCCATCTCCAGACAATGATCAATAAACAAACGCACACACATGCACATAACTCATAATTGCATGTGCATGTTTTGATTAAATTTTGTTTCATGACTGTCGATTTTCATAATCTTCTCTAGCTCTCGCACCTCGTGTGGTATTTAATTAACTCAGCCAACGTGCAACTTAATTTTCTCTGCTTAGCACAAGATGATTTAAAAAAAAAATTGTCTGATGAGAGTAAACATGACAGCACAAACTTAGCAGCTAACATGAGATTTGATTCGTCTTGCCTTCCCACCACCTTCATATATATTATACACACACACACACACTGAACTATATATTGGATAGGGATGCCTCCAACAGCTGATGAGGTATATGAACATTTTGTTGCTAGAAAATTGTGAAAATCTAAAGGCAACAGAGAGCTACGTGTTTGTATTGCTACCATAAGACTCTCCTTCATGTGCTAAGAATCCACCCGATCTTGTATTTCTAGAATGTCTGAGGAAATATACATTGGTACTTTCGGAAAATATCAAGCGAAAATAAACTTTATGTTAAGCAGAGAAAGTTGGAAGGATCAGTAGCTAATACATACTGCCCAGTCGTAAAATGAAGGGTGTTATCTGATTGTTGGTTGGGTAATTAGTAGAAAATGAACTATGATAAGATGACCCTTACTGTCACAACTCAGTGCCTTTCGCCTCTCGAGTTATCCTAGTGAAGCAGACGGATTCCACAAGGAGAATGTCACAATGTGTGTTGACTACATGTAGTTATCTTTAAGATTACATTCGACTCATTTCTTAATATTTTTTAGATAACTACTCTTTGGTTGATTTATTGCAATTTATGTATAATGAATAATGAACTGCTGAGGTTGATTTATTGCGTACTTGAGAAATACTTACTGAGAAAGAAGCTATCTATCCATGAGATGGAATTTCCCAGTAATGATAATGGAAATTCAAATTAAGGAAGAAACATTACCTACATTATTAGCTTTTCTACTTTTTAATTAGATAATTACTCTTTCGGCCCAACTGGGGCAATTCTGCAATTTATGCAGAATGAACTTCTGAGTTCGATTTATAAGTCATAAGTCATACCCTTTCCAGGTTAAGCTAATGAATATATACTAAGGTGGAAGCAAAAACAAGCACCCAAATGTAACATGGTGCACTTGAAATAATCAATGGGCTTTGTGTTAGGATTTTCGCCTAACTTCGTAGCTGCAAGAGACGATAAACACGGAACGAGAAAAATAAACGAAGAAATAAACGACACAAGAATTATAGTGGTTCACCCAATAAGGCTACGTCCACTCTCGCCGCTGCAGATCTTTCACTAGAATAATAATAGACGACTCCGGGAGATTACAAACGTAGACACGTATTCTCAGTATTCTCGCTCTCGTCTACTCTCGCTATTCTAGATTTCTCACGCTATTAAATTACATTGATGGGAATAACTATTATATAGGCTTAGACCCATATAAAACCCTAATATTAATTAAGGTAAAGTCACGCTGAAAAAGGACTGCAAAACTTAGCGCACAAGAAAAAATCTTGCGCTAAAAACTGCCTAATCTCATTTTGGCGACCGCCAAAATCATTTCGGCGCCCGCCGAAATGACCAAAAAACGTGCAGTCCGCTGACCCCGTTTTTTCTCGGTTTCGGCGCCCGCCGAAACCATTTCCGCGCTCGCCGGCAGAGCCCCGCGACCGCCGAACCCCCTCCGGCGACCGCCGTTTCCGTTCTCTGCGATTTCGTCCTTCTTCTTCCTCGATTTCGACTCCACATCCCAACAATCTCCCACTTGGAGGCGAAACTCGATCACCTCCCACTGCAGCGGCATCCCCGGTCCTTACCAACGTCGCCCAGTCGAAGTTTCAACCAACTTCGACGCACCACGACTTCTCAGGTTCTTCCAGGCCTTCATCAACATGCACTTCGACTCTTTCATAAACTTTCCTCCAGCAGAGACGCAAGAAAGCTTACCCGAACGCATCTCCTTGTTTTCCACGGACAAGGAACCGTGTGACAATAACGAGGTTGCCTCGTTTCTCATTGCCAGCTCCCACTTGCTCGATTTCCCAGCCAACATTGCCTCATCGTCTCGACTTGAAAGCTCATGACTGGTCTTCAAGATCTCATCCGGTTGGTCTACTCTCACCGGAAAATCCTCCACGTCACTTCTCAGCTTTCCACTCTTCGACTCTCCCTCGAACACCGAGAATCGAACTTTGCTCTGCTCTTCGAGAACCGAACTCCGATCCATGCGAGAATTTCCCGAACTCTCCCTCGCACGACCCAGTCCGCAATGCTCAGGCGCATTGGTGTTGTCGGCCCCACCAATATTGTCACGACCTCCAGCCGTAGTGTAAAGAGTGCCCGTCTTACGACCTCGAGCAATCACCATCGCACCCTTCGTCACTTTCCAAGACCCATCATCGAAGGTCACCTTATGGCCGTCTCTTGCAAGCTGACTGACCGAGATCATATTTCTCTTCAGCTTCGGCACATACCTCACCTTCGAAAGCTCCAACGTCTGTCTACGAGACGTCTTCAAAGTCACGTTACCAACACCACCAACCTTCAAAGTTCGACCATCCCCGAGGCGAACTTTCCCGCGATTCCCAGCAATAAAACCATTCATGCAATCGCGCCTTGTCGTGGTATGAAACGATGCTCCCGAATCCAACACCCAGGAGTCTTCAGGATTCTCAGAAGATGTTAGCAAGACATCTCCTTCATCTTCGTCAGTCACCGCATTGGTTTGAGCCCTCGCAGACTCCCTGCAATGCCGCTTGATATGTCCCTCCTTCTTGCAATTCCAACAAACCACTTTCTTGCTTCCGCTGCCATGATTAATGTTGCTCCCTCGACCTCGTCCTCGGCTCTCAGCACTCAGGGCAGAACCAGACGACGGTGTCTCCAGAAAATCCTTCTTTCGCAATTCCTCGGCCAGAACGCTATCTCTGACATCAGAAAATTTGAGATTTTCCTTCCCCATGGAGTTACTAATCGCAGCCCTCATGGGCTCCCAGCTGTCCGGCAAAGACGCCAACAAGATCAATGCACACACCTCGTCGTCGAACGCAATTCCGACCGCCTTCAGCTTGTTCAGGTTTGAACTCATCTCATGGATATGAGCCGTAGCATCGAACCCGTCTTTCATCCTCAAGTTGAATAGGCTCTTCATCAGGTGTATCTTGTTGTTGGCAGTGGGCTTCTCATACTTGTTGGCAAGGGCCTTCATCAAGCCTTGAGTGGTCTTCTCATCGGCCACATCATCCGCCACCCTCATCGACAGAGATAATCGGATTATCCCCACAACCTGTCTGTCGAGCTCAAGCCATTTATCATCTTCCATCTTCTCCGGCTTCGGACCCAATGGTTGATACAGCTTCCTCCCGTACAGGTAATCCTCGATCTGCATCTTCCAGTGTCTGTAGTTCTTCCCATCAAATTTCGTCACAGAGAAATTCGCAAGATCTCCCATCGTCTCTTCAATCGCCTCCCTTGAAGCTCTGATACCAGTTGTTAGGATTTTCGCCTAACTTCGTAGCTGCAAGAGACGATAAACACGGAACGAGAAAAATAAACGAAGAAATAAACGACACAAGAATTATAGTGGTTCACCCAATAAGGCTACGTCCACTCTCGCCGCTGCAGATCTTTCACTAGAATAATAATAGACGACTCCGGGAGATTACAAACGTAGACACGTATTCTCAGTATTCTCGCTCTCGTCTACTCTCGCTATTCTAGATTTCTCACGCTATTAAATTACATTGATGGGAATAACTATTATATAGGCTTAGACCCATATAAAACCCTAATATTAATTAAGGTAAAGTCACGCTGAAAAAGGACTGCAAAACTTAGCGCACAAGAAAAAATCTTGCGCTAAAAACTGCCTAATCTCATTTTGGCGACCGCCAAAATCATTTCGGCGCCCGCCGAAATGACCAAAAAACGTGCAGTCCGCTGACCCCGTTTTTTCTCGGTTTCGGCGCCCGCCGAAACCATTTCCGCGCTCGCCGGCAGAGCCCCGTGACCGCCGAACCCCCTCCGGCGACCGCCGTTTCCGTTCTCTGCGATTTCGTCCTTCTTCTTCCTCGATTTCGACTCCACATCCCAACAGCTTTGTGCATTGACAAATTAATCAATGATTAAGAATAAGAAGAATCTTGACAGATCTGTACAATTATTACATTGGTTAAGTTTGTTAATATTTTTATTTTGTAGTTCACAATCTTCACAGGTGAAACCTCAACTTTTGACAGTAATAACAGATAAGTAATTTACTATGTAGACATGAAAATTGATCTCAACAGGAAAATTGTATATAAGATTTTCGATATCATGTACAGAAGAGTATACTAGTTGTATCAGTATGTATAACTAACTAATGGCTGAGAACATTAAGAAGAGAAACTCTTGTTTTTACTAAGCTTCTAAATAAAGCTTCTAAGCCCTCTTCGATTTCTTCGATGCTCATTTCCGGTTCCGTCACCTCGGAGTGCACGCGGCCGGATTTAGTGAACTTTGAAAGCAAAGACCAACTCTTCTGGATCGAGCACTTTTCTTTGTTCACCCCGGATAAGGTTATCAACACGGACTTTAGGATCGATGAATCAAGCGACTCTGCTTCTTTTAGCATTGTTCCGATGGTTGGAAGTGATGTAGAGTTCTTGTTAGAGCTCTTCAAGTTCTTGACACACTTGTTAACCATCTTATTGATCTTCTTTCTTGAGGCGACGTAAGCACTTACGTCCTCGACCTTTCGCCTGATGGAGGATTCAAGTTCTTGAACGGATTCCTTGGTAAGTTGTACAATGTCCCTTGAAAACCCGCATAGGTCCACAAGCTTCAGAGATCCCTCGAGCAACTCGTTTATCCAATTTTGTCCTTGTTCTTGAGCAAGGGATTGTTGGATAGAAGGCATTTGGATCATATTATTGATGCCATCGTGCAACTCTTTTAGGCTAGCCAAGTTTGCACAGATATCGGAAGATGTTGAAGTGGCTTGTGAGGCTTTCAGCCTCTCCAAATGACCTTCAACATCGTTCATTGTTGGGTGAGATTGAGATGGGAAACTATTTGATCGAGAATGGAAAGAAGCCATTTTTTGTTTTGGTATTTGGCAACTCTGAGGTTGGATGTAGATATATGTATGTTTATTGAGAAATGATTTCAAGTGCTTGAAAGTTTCATGTTGGCATTAGCTATATATAGAGGGGTAGATATTGAAAGAAAAAAGAAAGGGAATATGCCCCACCTACAATTATGTCTCATCACCTCTGTAAATTGAAATAATTATGAACATGCATGACTACAACCGTGTCCACTGGACAACGAACAACTGAAGAAAAAAATACAGAAAAAATCAATAATACAGATCTCTACACCCATAACCTTGAAGCGTCGGCCAGGAATCTTGACAGGCATGACATTTAGTAATCGATCAAACTGATCGATCATTCAATGGAACAGTGCGAGCTGGAAACGATAAATTAATGGTAGTATTCTGGTGTGTGTTACTCCATCTCCAGACAATGATCCATAAACAAATGAACACATTGCATGTGTAATTTTAATCAATATCCACTCTGTGTATGTTCCATATATAGTCATATAGTAGTAATTTTGCTGCTTGAAAACTGCAAAATCCCACGTGATCAATTAATACTATTCTCTAAGCCCTGCTGATCTGTAAAATTGGTTAATTTCTGAGATCGGAATTGGTAATGTAATACTACTCCATATAATATCAACTTTTTATGGTTTTTTGTTTTTAAATAAATATTGACTCAGGACTCCCGGAATTGGTAATTATTCCTTGATTACAAGTATATTCTAATCCAAAAGTAAATTTATGAATAAGAAAATCACCAGTTAATTTCCATGTTCCAACCGCATGAAGGACTAGTATTTTATAAGGTCGTTGTCGGAAAACAAACGACAACCAATAAGTTTAATTACTTGTAATCGTGTGCGACTATTTATTTTGTACTTTGTCTAAAAATCATACACTCCCACCTAATCCAACTAATCTTGGAAATGAAATTAAATTAATTAACATTGAAAAATAAAACAACATTAAATTACAAATAAATAATTAATAAATATCAAAATGATTTCTATTTTGAATTTCTCTCTACTCTTGAAATTCTACCACTTATCATATTAAGTCGTCGTTTGAATTAATATTTTTCTTATTAAAATATTTACAAGTAATAACAAAAATTATTAATTACACTCAGTAATACAACTATGCAAGTTTCACTAGCTAAAAATATTACTAACTCCGTCCTTGATCATTATGGACACATATTAATTTTTTTTTTATTAAAATAGAGTAAAAATATATTTTTATAATTAAAAAATTAAATAATTGTTATTAAATTTCAAAAGGTAACTGAATAAAATAAGACAAAACTGAAATTTAAATTATAAAAGTAGAATATTATAATTTTCAATTTAAAATTTTTAATATTAAGTTGTGACATTAAAGAACAACGTGATGAAGTAAGTGATGATCGAAAAATAATTTTTTGAGAGGTTAGTTACATTGTTTGCTCAACTTTCTTTTGATCACGCACATTTGCAAAAAAAGAGTAACTAGAGTGTTGAGAAAATCGCCGAAAACAACTACGAGCTCTGATGAGTAACAAACTCAAAATCAAAATCAATCAATAATGGTGAAATACACAAATTTCGATTGCGGCAAAATGTTAGAGTATCTAACATCGTCGGTTGGATATAGATCTTAAACGTCAAATATAAGTTGAACAGCTTTAATATCTTAACAAAGCTTTTTAATGTGTTATTGGCTCAACTTTAACATGGTATCAGAGCAGGCCCAACACGATTTCCGGCCACGAGTAATTCTGATGGAATTTCCCCCTTACTCGTGAGGGGGAGTGTTAGAGTATCCCACATTCTTTGGATATAGATCTTAAAGGTCAAATATAAGTTGGACAACCTTAACAAGGTCTTTTAAGGTTTTGTTGGCCCAACTTTAACACAAAAACGGGACGTTGGAGTATCTCACATCCTTTGGATATAGATCCTAAAAATCAAATATAAGTTGGACAACCTTATAACAAAACATTTTAAGGTTTTATTGACCTAACTTTAATTTAACACAAAAACATTGAACACTCAAATGACCGTCAGTTAGTGTTGAACACCACGAACACAAACACGATCATATCTTGCAATTCCACGTGCAATCAAGAAGTGAGTTGGGCAAGGATCACAACCCAACAAGAATCATATAACTTGGTGTAAAATCAGTGAGAATTCGCTCACCCTATCACGCTGCTCCGACGCCCAATTTCAACCATAAACGACGTCGTTTTATTGTACAGGAAATTTGAATTTTTTGGCGAAATGATCATAATGCCTTCGCATTTGTTTTGTGTAGAATTTGCACCCAAAATCGATTTTTGTGTACATTTTTAACAGCTAAATTAATCAATATAAACAGTGTGTTTATGACGGTGAAAAAGGTTGATTAATTGTAAATAGTGAATCAAAGTAAAGTAAGACTTGGGGAAGAACCTGATTTTGGTCCGATCCGATGGTGACCTTTTTCAATAAAGCATTGACTTGATCTGTCTCCCGATTGGCTGCATTTTTTCCAATGTTGAAATTAAGCTTAAATTAATCGTTAATAGCTGTGCTTGTGCGTGCATGCATGGAAATTTCCCAAAAGCACGTCCCAACAAGCAACGATACTTCCTCTATTTTTCCTACACCCTTTTTTTAAATCATTTTAATCAATCATATTGAGCAACTATATATATACACTCCTATATATTCCATAATATCACATCTAGGTGTGTTTTTATTTATATCTCGATCAAATCGGTACTCATACCATGTCGCAACCCGATTTCGACTTCGACTCGCTCACCCGGTTCCACGACCTGGTCAACGAGTTGCTCCACTCCCCAAACACCAAGCGCGAGATCATCCGCGCCGGCCACCGCGACTGGGCCCACCACGTCTCGGAGGCGTCTCTGAAGATGGCCGACTCCTGCGCCTCCGCCAAGGACCTCCTCCTCCTCGCCAGGGACCACCTCCGGAGCCTCCAGTCCGCCTCCCGCCACGTGTTCTCCGCCGGCGACGTCACCGGATTCGCCCCCCACCGCCTCCCCCGGAAGCAGCTGAAGAAGGCCATCCTCAAGAGGCTGCACTCGCTCGAGGGGATGGGGCCCGCCGCCGCGTCTCCGCCCGGCCCGGAGGAGGGCCGGAGCCTGGCGGCGGTGGCGGACTTGCTGGAAGAAGCGAGGGCCACCACTTTGTCAATCGTGCGTTCGCTGATGTCGCTGATCGCGATCCCGAACCCGGGTCGGAAGGATCCGGTTTTCATGCGGATCAAGCTGACCCGGGTCGATAGCTTGAGGTTTTGGGAGAAGTGCGACGTGGCGGAAGTTCGGGCGGTTGGGAAAAAGCTGGAGGGAGTGGAGATGGTGGTGGAGGAAATGGAGGGAGAGTTAGAGGACATGTTTAGAAGGTTGATCAGGACAAGGGCTTCACTTCTCAATATTCTCACCAACTAGCTAGCTATCTAGGATTAGGAATATATACTTATATATATAATAATAATAATAATTAATTAGCAGCCTAAATATAATTTTTGCTACAAAGGCTTGCTAATTTTAATTAATTACTTTTTCTTAATTCTACTAGCTAGAATTAATTGTGTGTTAGATTGACATGTAAGGTACTTGAAATTAATTTTATTTATATTAGTATTAATTGTTCAAATAACAAGTTTATGGATGGTTTTTATTTTACTTTCAGTTAAACAATCATTATTATTCTTGTTGTTTGGTGAAAACTTCAATCTCATTTCCAGAATTATTCGCCCAATTTTATTACTCCGTATTTACAATTATTTTAGGAGGACAATAATTTTTGCGTGAAAATTCAGATTGAGGTCGAGGTAGGTTCAGCACGGGTCGGGTGATGGGGACCCCGGTCGATCGAACAGGTCCTTACACCAAACACCTAACCAGCCAAGGTTGTTGAGGCGCTCGCGCGGTCTTCAAGTCTTGTTTGGCTCGAGAGTACAATGAGTTTTTCACGGTACCGCACGCCTCGGGTAGAGTAGATCGACCTTTACTCGAGTTGTTTGCTACGTTGGCTCTTTTGGGTGGATTGAAACGAGCGATTCTCAGTCCGCCTCGACTCGCGAGATATGAACGTGGGTTCGATTATTACAATCTACACCACACGTGTGTCCCAACAAGTGATTATTACGATCAACTTGTGGTTCCTCAAATCAAAGTGATCACGCACTTGACTTGGCAAAGGGTAACAGTTTTATAGCCTTGTAATCGGCTCGAGTGTTTGAGATAACACCAAACTATCAAAGCACTGCTTTGTATAAACCACACGATTTTTCTATTGATTCCAAGATATGAAATTACATAGCGGAGCCTCTATTATATAGAGCTCATTACTTGGATACCAAGTAAAATAAAATAATAAACAAATGAAAGAGAATCCCAACATTTGGAAACTCAATCACGACCCACATCTAAAAGAATCCTAACTCTTTTAGACTACTATTTTCCCTAATTAAAATAATTACTTAATTAAAAAGAAAATAAAATAAAAGAAAGATTAATTAATATTATTAATTAATATTAATTAATCGGATAGGGTGGACGCGAAGTCGGGTCGCCCACTACCGCCGCCGTGGCTCGCCACCGCCGCCGTCCGCCGCCGTACGTCGCCGTGCACCACTGCTATTCTCCGGAGATCGCCGTCCCAATGGTCGGAGGTTCGCCGGAGAATTCCTTCTCCTTCCCGGATGATTCGCCGGAGTTACGACGCATAACGCGAGTCTCGTATCCCCGCCGCTGGATTCTACTAAGTACACCGGGCTTATGGTGACCTTGATCACCTCTCGTAACTAGGCTCGTACATCGCTGCGAGATGCTACGAGTACTACCGTAGTCACTAGCATCGAGCGCTGTCTCGCTCCGATTGCTCGTTGACAACTCGTGTCCACTCCCGCGTCGCCTCATAGGTATCGTGCGAATTCGCATAGAAAACCTCTTAAGTGACTTGCTACGGGGTGCTATATTGGACTTGAACGCTGGCTCGTTCCATGTCCCATAGTAATCTTTGAGCGCATCATCGCTCCGCATCAAGGCTAGTAACTCGACGAATGTCTCGTATACTACTCCATGATTTGACGTTAGTACGTCCTTTAGCTCACGTACTTGGCCTGGTGACTCGTTGATACGAGTGCTAATCGAAGCCTCCACTAGTGATTCGTACGCTGCCTCGTACGGTCTCGTAGCGGGTGATTCGATTACCCTGACTTCGAGTGATGACTCGTAAATTGCTACGAGCCTCGAGTCACGGTTCGTATCATCGGGCCCAGCTGACCAAAACGGCCTAAGTTCATAGAAATGAGCAGCATGTATCTATAGTGGGCTGCTCCAGAATGATGGGCTGGGCTGCTGGATTAAGTCAAATGGGTTTGGGCCCAATCCGGCCTCTCGGGATCGGTAGATCAGAAATGATATTATGCACTACTAAGAGCAAAGTTTAGGGATAATTGTGTAATTAAATCATTGTTTGCAAACACTCGATCACTCACCAAAGTCATGTAGTATAATGCAAAAAAACTAAAAAAAAATAATGGAGTATATATAATTTTTTCGTCTTCTTGAAAGAGGTAACATATACTCGAGTAGTGGTGGTGGTTTTGCATTTCCACTAACCATAAGAGAGGGGTGTTTTTGCAATTAACTATCAAACCATAAGAGTTGTTGTCTATGCCATTTTTCCGAACTATCAATATTAATTGGGTCATTTTGTAAATATCCCAAACATCAGGGGGGAGTTTTTAATTCTTCCTTCATTGAAATTCTTGTGCTTCATGGTTGTATACCATGTAAGAAAACCAAGAAAGAAAAAAAGAAGTTACCGTTACCATTCGAGTTTCCGAGCTTGATTGTACTGATTTCGGTGAACGATTCTAAATAAACACCAATCGTAAACTCAACTCAATCATTGTTAGTGTCTCTTTCATTTCCAATAATAATAAATTATTAATGCATCTGCCCTCTGCGGCTCTGCCTGTTTGTTACCCTTACATATGATGGATTCTGAACCTCAAACACATGCTAGTGTTGGATGCAATGTTCTTGCCCTCATCGATGGACAATATATATCAAGATTTATATATATATATATAGAGAACTTATGTTTCCTAACTGTTTTCTATGCCACAACCATCCGCCGCCCAAATCCCATTCTGAATCTACGGAGTAATAATTTGCAATATATACGTGAGATAAATATAAAATGGACGAAGGTCATGAACTATCCATACTTGAAAGATATAACGTGAGTTTTATTTTCTGCAATAAAGCATGAATACAGGGACCATTTTGTAAATAACCCAAAGTAATTGGTTGATTAAATGATTAGGGGAGGCCGAGAGACAAAGAAATCCTGCACCTATAGTCTCTGGTCGTTGGTCAGTATTCAGTGCATATGCATCACTGCCAAAACTCAAATTAAAAATCTAAATCTTGTCCCCTCTCATATTTTTTTTTATTTATTTAAAAATTAAAAATTAAATAAACATAAATTTATTTAATATGTAGCATCCATAACTTTTGGTTTGATGTTGAGTAGCAACAAAGTTGAGGGCCATCACATGCAAAACAATTCCCTTACCAAACTATGTCTCACTATAAATACACATCACCCCCTCAAACAACTAATCTCAGAATCAAAAACCAATATCAAAAACAAGAAACAACAAAACAAAACAAATAAAAATGTCTTCTTCTTCCTCTTCACAAATCAACTTCAGATCCATTAGCCTTCCTTCAAGGCTACACCCCGTAAACCCCGACCTACAAAAGCTCGATTCTTGCCCCGTCACCTCCGAAGCCATTCGATCCAACCTCCTCTGCCTAGCCGAACTCTACGGCTCACGAAACCTTCGCCAAGACCGGAACTCAATCGAGGACTCCCTCGAAATCTCGACCCAACTTCTCGACTCCTGCAGCTCCATAACAGAGCTCATCCGGACAATCGGAGAAAGCGCTCGAGCCCTTCAGTCTGCGTTTCGTCGCAAGGGCCCCACCGCAACAGACGACGTGAACTCGTACTTTTGCGTCAGAAAGAAGATGAACAAAAGCATATCCAAGAGCCTCAAGGCACTCAAGTCCCTCGAAAGCAAGACCAAGAATGGGTCGTCCATCGACAGTGAAATGACGAAGGCGACGATCGAGGTTTTCAGGAGTTGTTTGGTGTTCTTGTCCTGTCCAGCTGGCAGATCCGGCGGCTGGAACTTGATCTCGAGGATGACGAAATCAACGGAGATCGGTGGTGTTGTGAGCGAGGTGGGGTCCGCGGATTCTGCGTTGAACGGTCTTAGACACGGAGATCGTTCGTCGTCTGAGGTTGCTTTCGACGTGCAGAGGAGTTTACGGAACCTCGATGCTTGTGTTGAAGGGATCGAGGCTGCGTTGCAAAGATTGTTTAAGCAATTGTTGTGTAGTAGAGTTACACTTCTTAATCTTCTTACGGATCATTCATGAGTTTGTAATGGGAAACAAAATTTTGTATTATAAGTATGATACATAAGTTGTTCAGAGATAACTAATTTATTATTACATGGATACAATTAACATAATACTTTCATTCTCTCCTTTTTTTTTGTATTTAACTTTGATACCATGTTGAATTAGTAATAAATAAATTAACCAATTCAATAAACTTACTGATAAAGTTGAGTCAATATAGATTATTATCACCTTAAAATACTCTGAACAGATTATCTTAACACTTATATTTGAACTCATATTTGAAAGTTGAGTCAATAAACTTATATTTGAACTCACCGATATATCTTTCCACGAGCAGTACGAGATACTTAACACTTGCAATATTTTCTTCTTGAACTAACAATGTTTAAGCATCTACAATTATCAACATAATTGGACATATTCTCTACCAATTAAGCAACTAATTATAGTCTTGTGCAGGAGCGGAGCCAGAAAATTTTAATAGGAGGGCTGGATCATTATTTATAGAATTATATGTGTATATATATAAATATTAGAGGGGGCTAAACCTAATTAAAATTGTATTTTATCATTTTTTTCTAAAAAAATTAAGAGAATTTTTTTTCCTGTGGGGGCTTAAGCCTCCAGAGCCTCTAACGTGGCTCCGCCACTGGTCTTGTGCATATAGCATTCGAAATTAATATTACACACACAAGAACGAAGATCAACGACGAAATCGATTCGTGCAGATTGTATGGTCCTTCTTGTCGATATTTTGGTTAGCAACAATGTTGAGTGAATTTTTATATAAGTTAAGATAGTAATATTGACATTATTATTGTCATTGCCTAATCTAGTTAACAATAATGTTCAAGTTTAATAACTAATTTTTTTTACTAACTGCACACTAATTATAATTTTAATGAAACTAATTAGTGTGTGAACTTGTGGTGCATATATTATTGGAAATCTTTGGTGTCGATGCAACGAATGATGGCTCAATAATTTCAAGTAGTAGTACTGTATTTCGACAATTTGGTAATAGTACAGATCATAAATTCGGGTTAAGGACAATAATGTACGGTTTAAATTGTTAATGATCATCTTTCCTAGGTTTATGGCGCGTATTTAGGCATGTAAACGGGTCGGGCAATGATTTAAATGGCATGGAAGACAAATAAACAAGATTCTCTACAAAAATGAGGGTGGGCCCGCTAATACTATAAAACGGATCTTGTGCACAATAGAAGTACTATGGAGTATGGATACATTCAATTGAACGTGAAATCTTATTAATCCTGTATGATTAATTTTAAAAAATAAATACTACTACTATATATTTTACTTGATCATGAAATGTATTTAGCATTATAGCTAAATTGATTTATAATTATAAATCAAAATGAAGTTTTGATAATCGATCTCTTAATTCTATTTACATGTTTAATTTCACATTCATCAATTATCTTTTTAATAAATCAAACTGCAATTTCAAACATAAATAAATAAATATACTTTTTAAAATTTTAAAAATACGTTTAAATACTCCCTCGGTCCAAAGACAGTTGTCATATTTTCCTTTTTGGGGTGTCCAACAATAGTTGACACACCCAAAAAAGGAAATAATTATTCTAACTTTTTCATTTTAATATACAATTTTATTCTATTTTACCCCATTTACTCTTTTTAAACTTACTCACAACTACTTTACTTTTCACTTTTAAAATATATTTTTACATTAAAAAATAACAATTTTCTTAAACTCCGTGTCCAGCAAAGTATGACATCTATTAATGGCCGGAGGGAATATATCATACGTACGTGATCCCACAATTATTGCATATCAATCCAAAACTCTCACCACCTCTAACTTTACTACTTACGTGTTCCATTTTATTACACTCCTATCTAATATACTACTATATAAATAAATGGAGAGTATACACTGTCACCAACAATTTAATTTCGACGTTATATATAATTTAAAGAAAAACATTTTTTTTTTGTCATTAGTTGCGTAAATGTCGCACAAATGATTAAGGAGGCAGTGAGACAAGTAGCAGTCCCTAAAATATTACTAGATCCTATATATATATTTGCATGACAGCCACGTTGTATACCTACATTGGATTTGTTTTGGTTTAGATTAAAAATTAATAATTCATAGCCAAATTAATTATTGGGAACAAATGCCACGTACTTATATAAACACATGATCGGTTTTATTATAATTTATTAATTTTAAAAATAATGATGCAAACAAATTGGATTTTAATATATAAATACTTATGCAAATATATATACAAGAATAGATAAAATCACAATTAAAAGAAAAATTGAACGAACGACTTCCGGGTGTCTAGGGGGTGCGATCGCACCCATACGGCCAGTCGACGAGAAAAATGTGACCGATGATTAGGTGCGTAAGTAGGTGATTAGGGAGGTAAGAGTGACAACTAAGCTAGCAACTCTATTATTATCATGTAGCCAATTCCTATGCTGTGCACTCTGCATGACGGCCACGTCGCACTACAATGGACCATCGCTCTTGCTGTTGCCACGTGTCCCTCTATTTTATTCAATTTAATGTATTTTATGCATAACAAACAACATGGGCCTATTTTGAACCAACAAACCCAATTTAAAAATTGGGCTACCCACATGCGACATCACACCCGGCCCAAATTATAAATACCCTGCAACCCAATTCTCACTTTCTTCATCTCATTTCAATGGCGTCTTACAGGTCTATGAATAGCTTCCCTCCTCCGAGATTACACCCCTCTAACTTTGAAGTCCATCTGCAGAAGCTCAAATCTTATGAAATTCCCATTTTAGCCCTACTGGACCTCGTGGAATTGTACGGTTCCGTACAACAGCAACAACTCAATCGATCTCCGATCGCCGCCGTTGAAGAATCTCTTTCGCGGTCGGTTGACTTTCTGGACGCTTGCATCTCGATCGGAGACATTCTTCGGATGCTGAAGGAGAAGATCCAGGCCCTCCAATCGGCGCTGCGGAGGAAGGGTTCGGATTATTCCGGGCTCCGAAACGACGTCGCTTCGTACCTCGGCTTCAGAAAGAGGACGAACAAGCTCGCCGCCAAAACCCTCAGGAATTTGGGGAAGATTGGGACCGGGACGTCGTCGACCACTGCGTTCGGAGAACTGACGGGGGTCACCGTTACCATTCTCAAGGGTATTTTGGTAGTTTTGCTGTCCGGGACGGTTTCGAAGCCCGGTGGTGGATGGGCTTTTGTTTCGAAGGTGATAATGAACTTGAAGCCCGCGGGTTCTAATAATAATAATAATAATAATAATAATAATAATAATAAAATCCATGGTGACGTGATAAATGAATTCGGGAGCGTGGATTTTGCTCTGAGATATATTATGGGTGAAATTAAGAAAAGTAATTATGACGTCACGGCGTTTGATGTGAAAAGTGTGCAGAGGGAGTTGCGGAATCTTGAGACGATGGTGGAAGGGTTGGAGGAAGGGACGGAAAGATTGTTCAGGCAATTGCTTAGATTTAGGGTTACACTTCTTAACATTCTTACTCCTAATTAATTACCTTACATAGATTAATTAATTATACTTGTTCATGCTACAATCATTCTTTCTCAGTTGTAAAATTGTACGTTTTTCATTCTAATTATACTTGTTCATGTTGCGAACTTGCGATCTTTCGTCTCATTTGTAAATTTTATGTTTTTTTTTCTTCTCAATTTTTCGTTTTTTGTTTTGATGGTACTCTACAAAATTAATTCTTGTAATTTTCATGGAACGAATTGCGAAGTTTGTAATTTGGAAATTGGAAGCAATGAGTGTATAACTAAAGTTTTATATTGAGTGTAAAGTCATAGGCTTAGATGGGCCATACAATATTGGGCCATCGTTTTGAAGGCCCAACTCCAGTCCCTTGACTTGACTCCCTTCCCTTCCCTTCATTATTTGCTAAATATTTGGAAGTACTTACCAAAATTAAACAAGACAATTTTGCCTTAAAAAAATGTTGGATGGGAGAAAAAAAACATTGTCATCAACAAAATTAGAAGTTGTTTTTGACACGTGTTTCCCCATGAATTGGAGAACTCTTGTAAAAGTTGTTACAACTACATGTTTGTTGACTGGAAACATGTGATCTGTGTTGACTGTATATTACTCCTTATTTGTTGAAATTTGAAAATATGTTAAATGGAATAAAATAGTTATTGTATGTGTATTTCTAAATTGCTTGATTACTCCATTTAAATTTTATTTAATTTTTGTAAACTACAAAAAATTTTAAAATAAAAACAATAACATAATACTATATAATTCCCATTCCATTATTAAAAGTTAAAACAAAAACACAAATACACAGTAAATATACGATTAATAAAAAAGTCAAAAGCCTCCGGCTCTTTCAGCATATTACTTCAAGTTCACGGTTTCAAGGTATTCCCGACGTCGATGACGAAGCGGTACTTGACGTCACCTTTGGCGAGCCTCACCATCGCAGTATTCACGTAATCCATCGATATGATCTCCACGTCCGGCAGTATATCGTGCTTGGCCGCGAAATCAATCATCTCCTGCGTCTCCTTGATCCCTCCGATCATGCTCCCACCAATCATCTTCCGCTGCGTCGCCAGCGCGAACATCGGCAGCTCCAGCGGCCTCTCCGGCAGGCCCACCACCACCAGCTTCCCGTGCGGCTTCAGCAAGTCCAGGTACGCCTGGATCGAGTGGTGGACGGCCACCGCGTCCAGGATCCCGTCGAGGGTCCCGGCAGCCCCCTCCAGGTCGTGCGGCAGCAAAAACTGATCGGCGCCGAGGGTCTCGAGGGCGTAAGCCCTCTTCTCCGGGGAGATGTCGATGACGGTGACCTTCGCTCCGAAGGCTTTTAAGAACTTGACAGCCAGGTGGCCCAGCCCGCCGAGGCCGGCGACGCCGACGGAGAGGCCGGGTTTGTCGAGGCCGTAGTAGCGGATGGGGCTGTAGGTGGTGATCCCGGCGCAGACGAGCGGGGCGCCGCGGTCCATGGGGAAGTTTTCCGGCCAGCGGATGACGAAGTCCTCCTCGGCGACCATGATGTCGGAGAAGCCGCCGTGGGTGACGGAGCCGTCCGGGAGGACGCCGTTGTAGGTGTCGAGCTTCTCCGGGCAGTAGTTCTCGAGGTGGTTGGCGCACTGTTCGCAGGAGCGGCAGGACCCGACCATCACGCCGACTGCCACGTGGTCGCCGACCTTGAAGTTGGAGACGCCGGAGCCGACCTCGGTGACGACGCCGACGATCTCGTGGCCGGGGATCATGGGGTAGTGGGAGAAGCCCCAGTGGTTCTTGATCTGGTGGAGATCGGAGTGACAGACGCCGCTATAGAGGACCTTGAACTGGACGTCGCGTTCGCCGGTGGTGCGGCGGGTGAACTCCACGGGAAAGAGAGTTCCCGACGTGTCCTTCGCGCCCCAACCGAATGCCTTGATTGTGTTCGTCATTGAATTTGTATTTTTTTTTTTTTGTAGTTATGATTGAATGAAATACTCTGTAATAATTTAGGGCCAAGTAGTGGGGTTTATATAGGCGTAGAGGATAGGTGGGGGTGCGTCACGCGTGAGTCACGAGAGAGTGGGATGGGGGTGTAGCGTCAGGTGTGACTCAGATTGTCAACTGTAATTAATTAATGCTGACCTTTTTTGGGGATTTTGGATAGGGATTCTTACACGTAAGATTTGGGTGCTTTTTCGTACCACGTGGTGGTGAGTCACCACGGTATTTATTACGGGTGGCAATTAGGGTCGGTGCATGCAACCTCTCGTTCATTCGAGGTCATTCGAGCGGTATTCTGTTGAATATACAATGTAAATTCAAATTCACTGTATTTTTAATAATAAAATCTATAATTTAATTATTTTAGTACTTTTATCATTTAATATGCATTTAAATCTTTACTAATACTTCAAATAAAAAACCAAACTTATTATAATAAGTATAAATGATTTTATATTGTACTGCCTCAGTCCAAATACATTGTCATACTTTCCTTTTTAGAATGTCCAACAATTGACACACCCCAAAAAAGAAAATAACTATTCTAATTTTTTTATTTTAATATACAATTTTATTCTACTTTACACCACCTACTTTTTAAACTTTACTCACAACTATTTTACTTTTCACTTTTAATTTAATCTTTACTTTTCAATTAAAAAATAAAAAAATAACAATTTTCTTAAACTTTGTGTCCAAAAAAGTATGACATCTATTAATGATCGGAGAGAGTATATAAGATTCGCCTTAATTGCTCTAACTTGAGAGATACTTATACTTAAGTTCATTTTTTTTTATTTGTCTCAAGTATACATGTTTAATCGGGTGTCACTATCATCAGAAAATCAATTGTTGAGAGGCTGTGTAGTTCCCTACATTTATAATTTGATTTCATTTCGACAAAATTTCAACGTGTGACAACTCTAAAATAGGTATATCAAACACACATGCTTTAACATGTCACCTACCTAAAACATTGGTCGACCTTGATCTGATCGAGCAATTTCATGCGCTCTGACATCACAATAATTAGTGATCAAACCGATTAATTGCGCAGAAGAAACATAACTCTGATACCATGTTAAAATCGAAAGTGTGTAAGTGCGATCTCACGCTTAGCTCAAAAAAAACCAAAACTGAAAACCCGTTACATATAGGGAGGGATTATAATAGGGGTGGGAATGAGTCAGGCTACAGGGGCCTATGGCTCGGCCTACAAAAGCTCGGCTCGGCTCGGCTCGTTTATTAAACGAGCCAGGCTTAAGCTTTTTTAAAAGCTCGTTTATATAAACAGGCCAGACTTAAGCTCTATTCCAAGCCTTTTAGGTGTAACAGGCCGGCCTATTTAATATATATATATATATATATATATATATATATATATATATATATATATTAATATATAAATATATTAATAAGGTATATATCTAATTTTAGAGAAAAATAATATTTTTAATTTTAGTTTTTTCTAAGTACATATTAATCATTATTCTAGGATTGTTATCCCACATTGTTAGAAATTTAAAATTAAAATGTGATTATCTTATATTGAACATTATTTGTATTTATAAAATTTTGTTCACGTTTTTTATTATTATTAATTATTGAATAGTTAAAAGTTAAAAATAATTTTATAAAATGAAATAAATATAATTAAATTTAATTAAAATATTTTTATTTGAATCTTAGATTTATTTACTAAATCAAGTTGAAATTAAAATTGTACTTAAAAAGGCTTTTAAAAGGCTTTGCCGGGCCTATTTACAAAAAAGGCTTAGGCCGAGCCTCTTAAAAAAGCCTACGATAGGTACTAGGCCAGGCTTGAGCTTAAATTTTTTAAACTAGGTCCAGGCCTATTTAAGGAAAGCCCGGCTCGGCTCGGCTCGTTCCCACCCCTAGATTATAACTTAAAATCAATTGACAGGTAGAGTAGTTCTCGAAACTTATGAGATGACCCCTCCCTACCATAGGTAGAGTAGTTCTCGAAACTTATGAGATGACCCCTCCCTACCGGCACAAATTAATCCAATGTATTACTACAACTTAGTAGTGGACATCTAATTAAATTCTAAAACACACAAGTTTAACACATGCTAGAGTAATTAGTAATAATTAGTAAATATAAAAAAAAAATAAGTATTTTATTTATTTTATTTTTTTATTTAGGATACAGATTTATTGAACTATATATACGCTTATTAAATATACTTATTTGGTATGCAGAAATTGGATTTTAGCAACCCGGTAGTGAAAATTGTAATTGTAAATACAATAAGTTTATGTATTTAAGGCCATCTCCAACCGAACACAAAAACTTAAACTAAAAAATAAGTTTATTTTTAAGTTTACAGTAATTTGGCTCCAACCGAGATTCCAATACTCAAACTTAAAAGAATATTCTCAAATTATTCTTCTTATACAACTTTTTATACTATTTTTATAAATATTCAATATCTTTACAAATTTATAATTTAACCCCGTAACTTTCTACATTAAATTTAAAAAATCTAATAAATATTATTTTCAATTAAAATTTTTAAAAATAATAAATATAAAAAATAGAAATAAAATATTAATTAAATATAACAAAATTTTGCAAACATGAAATATTTAATATTTAATTATAAACATTTATTTTTATTTTAAAAATAAAATTTTATTTTAATTATTAATGATATGATTATTAAAAAAAATTGCATTACAAATATATTAAATAAAAAACTAAAATAAAAGATTAATAAGTTTTTTTTATTAACTTGTAAAATAAAAGAATGATTTTATAAATAATAAATAGATTTTGGTTTGTGTTTAAGGTAAACGTAAATTTAAGTATTTTTTAGGTGGGTCCCACCATAAAACCTATAATATGTTTATGTTTTGGTATCGGTTGGAACATCTTCCCTACTCCAAAATAGGTTTTTTGTATCGGTTGGAGATGCTCTAAGTACCTAAACAAAACGTATGACTTATTATCAAACCATAACAATACAACTTTTGAAATGTTTCTACAATGTTGAGAGACTTTTGTAGTATATGAAGGCAACTTCTAGAATGTTGGGAGGAAAATTGTGTGTTCCTAAAAAAAATACTATACTTTTTCTGTTTCACATTTATAAAGACATTTTTTCTTTGTATTTTACAAAAAATGTATGTCTATAAGTTTGGGCAAAAAAATATTATACTTCTTCAGTCACATACTTATATATATAGATATTTTTTTTATTTTACAAATGAAGTATTGTATGTCTATAAGTTTGACACTCTTTTCAAAATACTACTCCCTCGGTCCAAAGACACGTTGACATACTTTTTTTTAGGGGTGTCCAACAATAGTTGACACATTCTAAAAAAGTAAATAATTATTCTAACTTTTTCATTTTAATATACAATTAAAAAGGAAACTGATTAATGCTTAGTAAAATTGTTATTGGAACCTGCTACTGAAATTTGTCATAAATTTTACGGTACGTAATTGAAATCTGTTAGTGAAATAATGTCATAGATTTTACTATGTGAAATTTGTTAATGATGTTACTTGGAATATGTAATTGAAATCTGTCATATTGATGCGTCTCTCGTTAAAATTCGAGGTCAATTGTAGTTTGACTCGGTATCAATCCAAAGAAACGAAAGAATAATATTTAGGTGAATGATTCATGTTAATTTCATATATCATTATTTTAAGTCCTAATTTCAAGTTCGATTAATCAAAGAAAGTAAATAAAAACATGAAATCAATAACTTAAATACTTAAATTGAAATGCGATTCTAAGATTATGTTAATCGCATTTAATCTTCCGGTTAATACAAATCGATCATCTCGTTTATACTTAGTTCATCATCTTAACATAAGACATAAAAAGCAAAATAAAAACGAGAATTTAATAACAACATGAAATCAAGAAACATAAATGAAATCAATTAAAAACATACTCTTTATACATATGAAAACATT
This sequence comes from Euphrasia confusa, assembly GCA_954870475.1. Lineage (NCBI taxonomy): Eukaryota > Viridiplantae > Streptophyta > Magnoliopsida > Lamiales > Orobanchaceae > Euphrasia > Euphrasia confusa. Next base: position 19,746,036 of record OX940951.1, read on the forward strand.
TTACAAATTATTTGGAAATCAGAAAGTTCATCAATTAATTAACTATCGATCTACGAAAGAAACAAAAGCGAATACATGAATTGAAATGGTTGTAGAACTTCGATCGCGCTCCTCGTGAATGTTGCCGTTGTCAATGACATCGCCTCGATCTTCTCTCAAGTTCAGCAGGCGAGAGGTGTCTTTTTCCATTGCCAAACTTCCCTAAATACCTCAAGAAAAGGCTAAAAACCGCCATGTAACTGTTATGAGTCGCGTCCGCCAGCTCTTGGTGGTGCCCGCCAGAATGAGGTAGCGACAGCTACCTGGTCGCTACCTGGTCGCCACCCTGGTACAGTCCAAAAAACAGTAATTTGTCGCGGACGTCGCGCGGGCATGTAGTGGACGCTACATGCTCTTATTCGTCTCGAGTCCCAAAATCATCATTTTCTTTTGATCCTCCACCTAAAATATGAACAAACACCCCTCCATCATACATGTGAGATCAACGATAAACACATAAACAAAATATACTAAATAACATAAACACGACATGAATACGACACACAAACGACATAAAAACACAAACTAAAAATTCACGCACACTACATCTAAAATTTATGATAAATCTATGATAGATACGAAAATTTATTAATATAATTTTAATATACTAATGACATTCTCAAAATATCATTAACCTATAAGGATTTAATGTTTAGGGTTAACCATATTACTGTAAAACCTTAATACTCCTTTTATTTATTTATATTCATATTCGAAGTGCATGCTTCTGTTTATTGGGCTTAACTTAGATGGGCCTGGAATAGTGGGTTGGGGATAATAAGTAGTAGTAATGAGTATTGGGTTGTTTGTAATAAGTAATGGGCTAGGTAATGGATCGAAATAATAACTGAAACTTATATATTACTTGATGATATCAGAATTTATTAGTCCCAAACAAATGCAGCAATTAATAATACTAAAATTATATATTTTCTTAGTTAAAACATCTCAAGCTCCCTCCCTAGTCCCTCCCTATAACTAAATCGTAGAACTCAAATTCCCATCACCGACTTTGAGCGTATTCCCGACATCGATCACGAATCGGTACTTGACATCCCCCCTCGCCAGCCTCTCCATCGCCGTGTTCACGTAATCCATCGGTATCACCTCAACCTCCGGCAGTATATTATGCTTGGCCGCGAAATCAATCATCTCCTGCGTCTCCTTGATCCCTCCGATCATGCTCCCACCAATCATCTTCCTCTCCGTCGCCAGCGCAAACATCGGCAGCTGCAGCGGCTTCTCCGGCAGGCCCACCACCACCAGCTTCCCGTGCGGCTTCAGCAGGTCCAGGTACGCCTGGATCGAGTGGAACGCCGACACCGCGTCCAGAATCCCGTCCAGGCTCCCGGCCGCCCCTTCCAGCTCGTGCGGCAGCAAAAACCGATCGGCGCCGAGCGTCTCGAGGGCGTACGATTTCTTCTCCGGCGAGATGTCGATGACGGTGACCTTCGCCCTGAAGGCTTTTAAGAACTTGACCGCCACGTGGCCCAGCCCGCCCAGCCCGGCGACGCCGACGGAGAGACCGGGCTTGTCGAGCCCGTAGTACTTTATCGGGCTGTAGGTGGTGATCCCGGCGCAGACGAGCGGGGCGCCGCGGTCCATGGGGAAGTTTTCCGGCCAGCGGATGACGAAGCCCTCGTCGGCGACCATGAGGTCGGAGTAGCCGCCGTGGGTGAGGGAGCCGTCGGGGAGGACGCCGTTGTAGGTGTCGAGCTTCTCCGGGCAGTAGTTCTCCAGGTTGCTGGAGCACTGGTCGCAGGAGCGGCAGGAGTCGACCATGACGCCGACGGCCACGTGGTCGCCGGAGTTGAATTTTTCGACCTTGGATCCGACGGCGGTGACGACGCCGACGATCTCGTGGCCGGGGATCATGGGGTAGTGGGCGAAGCCCCAGTCGTTCTTGATGAGGTGGAGGTCGGAGTGGCAGACGCCGCAGTAGAGGACCTTGAACTGGACGTCGCGGGGGCCGGTGGCGCGTCGGGTGAACTCGAGGGGAGAGAGAAAACCGGATTGGTCCTTGGCGCCCCATCCGATGGCTTTTACGCGGGTATTCTCCATATTATTTTAATACTATTTTTTTGCTTTGTTTTAATGAAGAATATTGAGTGTGTGTGGTAAATGTAAGAAATGAGGGTGAGGTATTTATAGGACAAGAGAGACAGCTGTAAGCGTACGGAATGATTTGATATTAGTATTTAGGTGGGGACCACGGGTGAGTCGAAAGTGAGTCAGAAGAGGCTGGATATGAGTCGGATTACGATGTCGGAAAGCGACCCAAGGAGCAAGTATGAGGGGACTCTCTTGGATCTACGTGCGTGTGTTGGTGAGGAGAGGTGCCAAAGTTCTTGGGTTGGCAATCATTATGTTCAGGCTTACCTAACCTAATACTAAGGAAACAAATTTGTAATTTTACTGTGCCAATATATATTAATTAATTTGTAGTGTGCCCCTTTTAATTTATAACTTCATGTACATAATAGAATTCAAAAAAATTCATTTTGAATCATATAGACTTTGTGACGGCCGGGTATGCAGACTTCAGATGAACATTCTCCATATTTAGATTGATCTATCGACAGGATGACCAGTTGTTTTGGTATATATCTTCAGGATATTTAACCTACTAATATAAATATCACTACACATCAACACTGTCATCTTGGCCTTACCAAGAAGATCGAGCTTGAAGGAGCCCAATCACGTCACTTCGAAACTTTCGACTATATCACATCTCACTTCCATAACATGTACAACCTTATTGAGAGTGTTAGTTTATGATGAGTCAACACACTTGAAGTATTTGGTCTATGTAAAGACAAAAAAGGCACATTATTCATTCTCCCATAAAATACTATTGAGGTAATACTAGCTATTGATCAGGTAACAAAGTAAAGATCATCTTCAAATTGTGTTAGACTCACAACATGCATGATTTACAACAATCAACGGTTGATATTTACAGCCACCATGCCCGGAGGGGGGGAGTCGGCAAACTCGTACATTTGAGGAGCGTACAAATGGACATCATTCGGGATACGCCACTTTCTCCTCATCTGCTGCAACTCCTCCTCGTTTACTGTGCTTTTCCGCCAACTCGCGTCGAAGGGCTTGTTGCGACGCTCCTTGACAAGATGGAACCGATTCCGCGGGGTAAATTTATAAGGCCGCTCGGTAGAGTACTGAGAGTAATCAAAGGAGGAAGGGAGACCCCTCGAATCAGCAAGGATGTTGCAGAGACGACAGTAATCTCTGTCCGCCTGCCCACCTAACATATCCCTCACTTCCTCCTCGGTAAGGGGGAATTTAGATACCATCCATTTCATGGAGGGCGATGACTCGGGAATAGACTCCAGTTTCCCCGAGGAGGAGGCCAAACCAGAGGTCTCAGTATCGCATGGCGGTCCCGAGGACTGAGATGGGGGAATTTGTTCGTTATTCATCCCCGTTAAAGCGAAAAGGGGGAAAGGTTGAGAATCTTAACCTAAAGAGTTCTATATCCCCCACAAATCCTATCGACGGAGCTTAAACCAGAGCCGCCGCCGGAAATTGAAACGCCTAAACGATTTCTCGAAAAGAAACCCCCGTTAGGGGACCGAATCGTAACATAAGAAGGTAAGAACAGGAAAATGAGTTTCCACGTACCTGAGGAACGAAGAAACGAAGGGGAGTCGCCGGGCGATTTTCGGGTTGCCGGAATTTCTTTCCCTTCTCCACACCCGTTTTCGATTTCTTTCTCTGGTAAGTTGTGTTGTGAAAAGTGAGATATGAAACGGTTTTCTCAAGAGTTTATATACGTGGAAGGCAAAGGGGCGGGGGCGTGCGTTTTTGAAATTTGAAAAAGTGTACCCTATTTAATGTGAAAGGACACGTGAGCCCTTAAAAAAGTCCCATCAAGCTCATCAACCGTAGTGGAGGCAGGAAAGTGAGCCGAGAAGGCAGCTGATGGTTTAAAAATAGCTTTCGTTTTGGTCGGGAGAGGCCTGCTCGCCCATAGCCGACCACACCTCTCCCGAGGGGCATTTGTTACACCACTATTTTTATTATTCTATTTATCCAGATAGCAGCCCCTAGTCGCCGGCCGGGGAGGTGCCCGTGATCAGAGAAGGCACGTCATGTCGCCTCGCCGCGGAGGTCCGAGGAGCAAGATCTCGTCGAGACATCTATGAGTTCCCGCCGAGCAGACCATCCATCACCCTCCGAAAACGCCCCATACCCGAGATAGACGGACCCGAGGACCACCGGGAAGGACGAGAGTCTACGAGGGTCGTGGAATTATGCCGAGGAGAGCAAAGACCAGTTGATCAATCTGGGAGTTCCCCGTTGGACGAAATGACTTGCTCGACTAGAAAGGCGGCGGGAAGATGGGCCGGTCCACATAGCAGGCCCATGTAATAGTTTAAATAGGCCCATTAGGTCAAAAGAGGAAAAATCCTAATTGTAGATCTATAAATACACTGTAAGACTTACCAAAAGGGGTAGATTTCAGCCCCCAAAAATAGAGCATATTTTCCTTTTTCAGCTCAAGTATTATTTCCTTTTCAAAAAGACTGAATCCGTCAGCTCAATCCTCAAAAAATCTCTCTTGTGTTTACGGGACGAATTAGACCATGTTGCTCGGTTTTTTCTGCTCGTTAACAATAAGAATAAATGATTAATATATAATAAAAATATTTATTATTAATATTTTTATTTATCAAAATCAATAACATGTTTAAAATAAATTAAAATATTTATAAAAATCAATGACATATAATATATGATCAAAGTTTATAGTCATTAGATTCATTATTATTTTATTTAAGGGAAAAAAACACTTTAGTACCTGACGTTAAGTCCATTTTTCACTTTGGTGCTCGAGCTTATTTTTGTGACTCATTAGTACTTGATCTCTGAATCCGGCAACACGTGCCGGACACGTGACTTCAATTTTTTTTTCCCGAGCTGATTGAGGGTATTTTGGTCTTTTTATAAATCCAGCTATTACAATAAACATGAAATAATAAATGTGTCAGAATTCATTCCCGTAACTCATTTTGTTCTTCCCCAAATTGAAGCTCAAAGCTCGATCGAACCCTAATTTTTGTAAACCCATAACTGAATCTCAAAGCTCGATCAAACCCTCGTTTTCAATTTGTAATCCCAAATCCATTTGTAGTCCGTAGCCCACAAATCCCAATCCTTCGAATTACCCTAGCTCGTTTTCACCGCTCATCAGCCGCTCGAAGACGCCGAGTTCGACAGCTAGCTTCCCGACGGGAAACTATGCGTTTGGAACGCGTGGTGCTGGGCGTCGGCTTGGGCCGCTGGATTCGTCGCAGCCGCCGAGAGCAGCGGCGGAGGCTGAAATGGGGAATTTGAGGGCTGGGTCCAATTGTGGGTCGGGGGCGCCACGCTCACCGGATTCGGCCGGCCCGTCGAGGAAACGATCACATTGTTCGGGAGGGTAGGGGCAGAGATGAGTAACATTGCCGGCGGCGGCGGCGGAGGGGTGAACGCCGGCGGCGGCGCGACAAGAAACGATAAATACGAAACGAGAAACGAACGAAATTAAAGACAAAAATAAAAAACCATTCACGCTCAGCCGCGGGTTCCACATAAGCTGGACATCGGGTTCCACAATTTTTATATGTATATATGGTTAAATATACTTAGTCAAATTAAACTATTAAATTGGTTAAGTTCAATGTATGTTATTTTTATATTTATATTATTTTTTATACGAAAAAAATTAATTTTATTTTGTAAAACTTTATATAAGAATAACTCTTAATATATTTTTCGGATTCCAAGATATAACTGTATGAAGTTTCTACTGTACTTAACTGAACTTAATAAATCTGAATTGAACTAATAATAAGTCCAACAAACTAGTTTTTTTAGAACATCTCCAATGGTTTCACATCTCATGCGATGCACGTCAAAATTAAATTATACAAATCAATTTATATCTAAATTTCTCAACATTGTAAAATACAATTTTACACAATCGTACACATTTTTTTTTATTTACACACATATATATTAAAATAAATGATAAAAAAAAAGTACCATATCAAATTGAGCCTACATTTTAAATTGTACGTAGTACCTAGTATTAAAGAATTCACACTCAAAATTTCTCTCTTCTAATTCATGTACGGGGTCTCTTCCAAATGATATACCTAGATACAATTCAATGACCGCCGGCTAAGAATTGTATCTACAATTAGAATGCTCTTATTAATTCATGTTAAGTCAATTTTAAATCAATCAACTGTTAGGATTTTCGTCTAACTTTGTCTTTACAAGAAACGATAAATACGAAACGAGAAACGAACGAAATTAAAGACAAAAATAAAAAAACCATTCGCGCTCAGTCGCGGGTTCCACATAAGCTGGGCATCGAGGTTCTTGTCGGCCGACATGGCTTGGTGTCGGCCGATACCAGTCCTAAAAAACCATTCGACTCCCTCGACTTTGTCTTCGTCCTCCTTTCGTCCCGATTTCGACTCCACATCCCAACATCAGCTACCATTTAAACCAACATAATTCAACAACAAAATATTATTGAGGTAACAAAGTAAAGATCATCTTCAAATTGTGTTACCATCGACTCACGACATGATATACAACAATGTATTTGTTGTAAATATACATTCTTCGTCCTAAATGTATTTTCACTTTACTAATTTAAACATGCACGGAGATTAGTAAAAAATAATTATTTTTATTACTCATAAAAAAATTATCACTCGAGCATTTTGACAAAAAAATATCAAATGAATGATGTTGCTACAAACCTGCATCCATAATTAATTAACTTAGAAAATTCTCATTAAACAAAAAGATAGGAAAATTACAATTTCCGCGGCGCGTTATTTCATTACAACTATTGTATCATATAGTAAAAACTACCGAGTACATAATATTATATATAGGCCTATATAACTCCATCTAAAAGTAAACAAGAATATGAAAACTTAAATTTATTGAAGCATGGAGGAGCCTAATTGCAACAAACAATTATTAAAAACAAAAATCCGGTAAAATGAAAAACAATACTACTCCAATTAAACTCATGAACGAAGCTCCTCAAATCACTCACCGATGATCGATCGATCAATCACTTGTCGCTCTTCAACGTTTTCCCAACATCGATCACGAACCTGTACTTGACGTCACCCTTCGCCAGCCTCACCATCGCCGTGTTGATATAATCCATCGCAATAATCTCGACATCCGGCAGTATATTATGCTTGGCCGCGAAATCAATCATCTCCTGCGTCTCCTTGATCCCTCCGATCATGCTCCCTCCGATCATCTTCCTGTGCGTCGCGAGCGCAAACATCGGCAGCTCCATGGGCTTCTCCGGCAGCGCCACCACCACCAGCTTCCCGTTCGGCTTGAGCAAATCCAAATACGCCTGGATCGAGTGGTGCACGGCCACCGCGTCGAGGATCCCGTCGAGGGTCCCGGCGGCCGCCGCCAGCTCGTTCGGGAGGAGGAACCTGTCGGCCCCGAGCGTCTCGAGGGCGTACGGCTTCTTCTCCGGCGAGATGTCGATGACGGTGACCTTGGCTCCGAAGGCTTTCAGGAACTTGACCGCCAGGTGGCCGAGGCCGCCGAGGCCGGCGACGCCGACGGAGAGGCCGGGCTTGTCGAGGCCGTAGTAGCGGAGCGGGCTGTAGGTGGTGATGCCGGCGCAGACGAGGGGGGCGCCGCGGTCCATGGGGAGGTTTTCCGGCCAGCGGAGGACGAAGTCCTCGGTGGCGACCATGAGGTCGGAGAAGCCGCCGTAGGTGACGGAGCCGTCGGGGCGGACGCCGTTGTAGGTGTCCATCTTTTGCGGGCAGTGGTTCTCGAGGTCGGAGGAGCAGTGGGAGCAGTTCCGGCAGGAGCCGGCCATGACGCCGACGGCGACCTTGTCGTTGGGCTTGTACTTGGTGACCTTGGGGCCGACGGCGGTGACGACGCCGACGATCTCGTGGCCGGGGATCATGGGGTACTGGGAGAAGCCCCAGTCGTTCTTGATCTGGTGGAGGTCGGAGTGGCAGACGCCGCAGAAGAGGACCTTGAACTGGACGTCCTTTTCGGAGGGGGCCGGACGGGAGAACTCGAGGGGGGCGAGCTTGCCGGAGTTGTCGTTGGCGCCCCAGCCGAAGGACTTGATGGTGCTGTTGGTGGCCATTGTTTATTTCAGATTTTAAAGAATGAATATATAATAATATTTTGAATGTCAAAGTGAATTGGGTAAGGGTATGTATTTATAGGGACTGAGTTTGGATCTGTCAACGGGTCTAGGATTACGTGGGGCGTTACATTTGTCCGGTAAATAAGGTTGCTTGCTTGCTGGCTTCCGAGATAATGTTATTTCAATCTCAAGATAAAAACCTATTACCAAGTCACTAATTACTTTTAGATAACTTTGACCATCATATACAAGTAGATTTAGATCGTACGTTAATGTACGTGTTGCACACATTTAGTAGGGTGTATTCGTTTAAGACTCTGTAGGATTTGTTTGGACTTTTAAAATTCAGGGGTATTCAATCCGGATTTTTAAAAGTTTATTAAAATCCGGAGGTATTCAATTCAGATTTTAAAAAGTCTATTAAAATCTACAGGTATTCAAAACTCAATGGATTTTAAAAGATTTTAAAAGTCAATGGATTTCTATTGATTTCATCCTAAAAATATAAAGGAAATCCATTATTTGAAATCTCTCCCAAATACATGAGATTTCAACGGATTTCTATTTTAATTGACAAATTAATTATTAAAAAAATAATAAAACTTAAAACTATATAAATAAAAATAAATAAAATTAGTAAACATGAAATAGATAAAATAAAATTATTAATTAATTATTAAAAAAATAATAAAATTTTAAAAATATATAAATAAACATAATGAAGTTAAAAAAACATTAATAAATAAAGAAATCAAAAAATAATATATATATATATATATATATATATATATATATTATATATATCATGAATACTATTTATATCAAAACAAAAAACGCAAGCTATTCATTCAACGAGTATTGAGTATTGTTTGCTAATGGTATTTGAAAAATGAACAAGCTAATTCATACAATGAGTAAATAAAAATAGGAATAATAATGTTGAATAATTATATTTTTTATTTTTAAACTAATGCATTTTTTGTATTTTATTTTTTAAACAATTTGAATTTTTTTAAAACAATTTGGATTTCTTTATATGTAAAAGTTTATGATAATTCAAGTAAATCAATTAAAAAATGAATTTCACAATTATGTAAAGTCTATCAAAATCCGTGAAAATCAATAAGAAAAAGTCAATCAAACTCTTCCTAGACTCCGTAGATTTAGAAAATCTACAAAAATCCACGGACTTTTAAAAATCCTAAAAACTCCATTAAAATCCTGATTGAATACACCCTCCTTAGATTTGTAATTAATGCATGCACATTAATAGAAACAATTACTACATTATCACTTTAAAAATATGAAATCCTATTATATATTATCGAGGAATAAAATATTATTTTGGTTAACTAGTATCATGGACTTCTAATATTATGGGCCTATTAACTGTTAACGAGTAGAAAAAACCGGGTTAAAGGTTCCTCTTTCTCTCATCACGAAATATTGTATCTTTTGAGGATTGAATTAACTTTTCTCTTGATTTAGAAAGAAGAAAAAATTGTAAAGCTGAAATGGTATATTGCCTTTTTTAGGGGTTGGAGATCTACCCCTTTTGGTATGGAAACCAGAATATTTATAGAGTTACAATTAGGGTTTTCCCCTTTTGACCTAATGAGCCTATTTATCCTATTACATGGGTCTTGCATAACACGAATCGGCCCAAAATTCCGCCGCCTTTCTGAGCGAGCAGACCGACATGCCAATAAAGACTCTTCTCGCCCCCTCGATCGACCCTTGCTCGATTCGAGTCGACCTTGCGGCCTTCACTTTCTCCTCGTCTTCGGTGATCCACGAGACTCACCGGCTTTGGGGATAGGAGACTTGACCTTCTCGGCGAGATCGTTGTGTCATCGGCGGGGAATAGTTGGTCTGTTCGGTGAAAAGGCCCTGGTTCTCCACGGCATCACTCTCTTCGGGCGTCATTCTCTTCGGGCATCCACGGTGAAAAATGGCCGCGCACTCGCTGAAATTGGCTCTTCCGAGCTACCACCTGAACGAATAAAAATAGGGTATAACAAATGCCCCTCGGGAGAGGTCTGGTCGGTCGTTGACGAACAGACCTCTCTCGACCGAGATGAAACCTATTTTTTTAACCATCCGTTATTTTCTAGGTGACTTCTCCGCCGCCATCACTGGTAATGGACCTGATGGGACTCTTGGGGGCCCATGTGTCCTTTAGAATTAAATAGGGTACACTTTTTCGAATTTCAAAAACGCACGCCCCCGCCTCTTCATATTCTATGCTTATATACCTTTAGAAAACCGCCCCATAACTCACGTCCTTCACAAACGACTTATCAGAAAAGCAGGAGCAAAAAGAAGAGAAAATTCCGGCGGTCTGAAAATTTTCCGGTGGCATCCTTGTAGTTCTCCGTTTCTCAGGTACGTGAAACTCTTCTTGCCTCTATTTTCGTCTTTCTGTGTCGCGATTCGGGGCCCTAACGGGGTTTCTTCTTGAGAATCGTTTAGGCTTTTTCAATTTCCGGCGGCGGCTCTGGTTTAAGCTCCGTCGATAGGATTTGGGAGATAGAGCGTTAGGTTAAGATACTCAAAACCTTTTCTTCTCCCGCCTAACGGGGATGTGTAATGAAAAATTTCCCCAATCTCAGTCCCCGGGTTCGTCATCTGATGCTGCGTCCTCTGGTATTCCCCCCTTCCTTCGGGCTTAGACACCCTTCCCGAGTCGTCATCCACCGTGGAATGGTCGTTATCTAAATACCCCTTAACCGAAGAGGAGAAAAGGGATATGTTAGATGGACAGACTGACAAGGCATAGTGTTACCTTTGTGAGATCCTCGCAGACTCGCTAGGTCCTCCCTATTCCTTCGACTACTCCCAATATTCCCGCGAACGCCCGTATAAACTCGTTTCGCGGAAGAGATTTCATCCCGTCAAGGAGCGCCACAATACGCCATTCGACGCGAGCTGGCGGAAAAGCACGGTGGTCGAAGAAGAGTTGCAAAAAACGAGGGAGAAATGGTGCATCCCAAACGATGTCCATCTGTATGACCAGATGGAGGACGAGTTCGCGGACTCTCCTCCGTCAGGCATGGTGGCCGTCAACTACTCTATGATGGACAGCGGGCTTCGTTTCCCTCTACATTCCTCGGTGGCCGAATTCATTTATTTGCAAGAGATAGCTCCTATGCAAATAACTCCGAACGGCTGGGTGATGATCTACATCTATTGCATCATGCTCGGCTTTTATGGGCTGTATAGGGGGCCGACAGGCTTCGAACTTATTTACCTTCTTTATATGAGTTCTACGAGCGGCAGGGACTATTACTTGAAACAGCGGCATCAAATTATAAAGGAATTGCCGAGCAAACAGGCCGAATGGTCCGAGAAGTGGTTCTTCGTCGCGGGGGAGTGGAACGCAAAAGACTTTCACATCGACGCGGAATACCGGTTAACGGCAAATTGTTAGTTTCCTTGGTCCCTACATAGCTTTTTTCCATTGTTCGCTTAAGTAGCCTACCTCGCTTTTCCTGACTTTGTCTCCCTGTCCTTCTAGGATTTAAAGCTCCGGCCGAAGACAAACTGGGATGGGATTTCTTAACAATTTGGGAGAGAATAAAATCTCTCCCCGGTGACGACTGTAAATATAAACTCTGGCTAACCGACGCGCGGCGAATTCGGGCTCGTTTCATCACGATTCCCCGCGATGTCGAAAATATTTATCCCCGTGAGTTGCAGAATGAGGAACCCTTCCCTACTTCGTAAATTTCGATAACTTCTAACTCTGCTTTTTACTTTCTCAGGTCATCGTTATCCCCGAGTTTTCCGCCCCGCTAAGTTTGCCGATATGGAGAATCCTCGAGATAAATCGAGGAGGGAAAGGGAGAAATTAGCTAAGCTCCAGTCCGGCGCCAAAGGAAAGAAAAGCTCGGGCCGGGGGAAACAGAGTGAGGTAACGGTGGCAGTGCCTCCGCCTCCGCGCGCCCCCCCGTTGATATTTCCTTCCCCGCAGCCCTTGAACCAGATTCCTCCCGAGAATCCGGAAGAGACTCATATTTTTCCCGAAGACCCGAAAGAAAATCCAGGGAAGGGAATTGTCGGGGAGAAAAGGCCGCGCAGCGAGGAGACCTCCACTCTGGAGAATCTCGGGGCGGAGTTCGGCTCGCCCATTAGGGACATCGTTCTGAAGACCCGGATTGTTCGTCCGCGGAGGACTAAAGGCCCCCGTCCCTCGGGGGAAGGGAATTCGGACGAGGTGAGTCTGAGCGAGCCTCTTTTCGGCGTCGACGCGGAGAAAGTCCAAAGGTAATTTTGCCTGATTTTGCTTTTCATATTCGCCGTTCGGGTTTTTCTCCACTGAGTCTTCCTTCTTTTGTTTAGCATACATGAGGCGGATTTGGAGATCCCCATCGCTGCTGCTTATTTAAAAGCTGCTCGTGCTGGGATTCGATGTCCCGGGCTATCAAAATTGCGGAACCGATAACCCGATCAAAACCCCTAGATCGCCGGAGATTACGAACACCGACTCATCCGCAGGAGTTCGACCTTTGGAGACTACGCGCCCGAAGACACGCAGCCCGCCCCCAGCCGAAGTCCCCCGCGAGTCGGAAACCACGAACGCGAACCATCTCACGAGCCGGGGCCCGACCGAACGCCCAGCGAGGCCCGAAGGCCGCGTGCGCCAGCCGAGCCCCCGCGAGGGGCTCGCGATCGTCTACGGACGATCGCTGGGATGCGCGAGGCATCCCCGGGGGCTGCTCGTAGCAGCCCCGCAGCGAGTCGCGGACTCGCTGCTCGCATGGGGTCAGCCCCGTGCGCCTCTGCTACGGGAACACCCGTAGCGCGCACGAGGCAGCTGCGGGTCATCCCCGCAGCGACCCGCGATCGAGCTCACGGGCTCGATCGCCCCTCGGCTTCGGCCGAGGGCTTTGCTTCCGACGCGCCGCCGGCGATGGCGGCTGGGATCCGCCGTGGCACCAGCCCACGGCATCCCGGACGATCGACCCTAGGTCGATGGTTCATCCCATCGCCGCGCGTCCCGGCGGTCCGAACCCTAGGGTTCGACCGTCGCGTTCGATCCTCGCCGGGGATCTTGAATCCCCGTCCCCGAGGTTCGTCGTTTTTCCGGATCGTGCGTTCATGTATATATCACAATTAACGAACACATAAATCATAAAAGGGGGTTTATGATTTTACCTTCGATTCGTTGTACGGAGAAACGAAATCGATTGACGACCTTGCGATCTTCCTACGTATTCCTCGCACCTCGTCCGAACGTCGTGTGGGCGACGATCTATCGAACTCCTATGGATCTCCTTCACTCTCCAAGACTTTATGATTGGCGTAGGTCAATTATATTATGTTGTGAAAAGTGAAGACCATGTAGTGCTTATATAGGCTACGTAGGGGATCATAAGGAGATTAAATATTGGGCTTCTTAATATTGAAGATTAAATTGGGTCCAACCCAAATCCATTAATCCTTATCAATATTAAATTTTATTTATTTTCCACTATATAAATAAAATTGCACTCCCAATATTAATCCATATTATATCAAATAATATTTCTCCGATTAGTATTATTTATTCCGTGTATTTAAGATTTAAATATCCATGAATAAATTTATTTATTGCTCAATAAATAATATTCATATCTTATATCCGAGACTAGTACCGTTCAACCTTTATTATTGTGCCAGTACGAATCCACTCATGAGGTTTACACAATAATTCCTTATGAACTCATCTCGGGGATATTATCAACCCTTCCGGGATACACTTTCCCGTCAAGTATTCACGGCATGTCATATATAAAATATAGCGACCCAATTTTACCGGTAATTAACCCAATAATTAAATCAGTTAATTCCTTTGGAAAATCAAAGTCTCTAATATCAAATATACACACCCGCAATAATATCGGGGATTAAGAATAAAATACTCTGAGATTTAAATTGATTATCCAAGGCAATCCTAATCAATAAATCTCAAGCGATCCGCCCAATACACCAAGTGTACAAGTGTGATAAAATAATTAAGATAAATTATTTTCTCTCTCACACAACGACTATACCGATGGATTGGTCCGTGTCCATCTAGGTCGTGAGCAACTGTTCGATTAAATACGAGCAACCGATAGTATGATCTTCTGTGTGGGCCCGACACACCATACTAACTACAACGTATAAAATCCAGGACTATATTTTGCATAATTAATTAATAATAATTAATTGCAAATAATTGTTTATTAATTAAATAAGTTAAATGCTATGACCGGGAGTTTACCGATACTTAAATCTAGACATTAAGTACACAACTCCAACAATCTCCCACTTGTACTAAGGTCTAGTCATTTCCTCCAAACTCCCGACTCCCATACTCATCACGTGCTTAAGTTATACTTTCCAGAAGTATTATGTGAATGAGCAATCTAGGTTGCCGCTCTGAAGTTATCTTGGTGACTACTGCGTCGTCTCCCTGACGATGACTCGAATCAGGTGGTACTTGCTCTATGTGTTATCATCATCTTTTGAACTTATGACTTCTTCCAGTTTACCATGCACCGCTATGTACATAGCCTTTGGTGAACCAAGAATCATATCCAAGTTCAGAGGTCATTCCGGAACCTAACCAAAACTTTCGCTGCCTCTGAGGCTGCTATTCGGTTTATGATAGAGTCTGAGAAGCATTACGCTTATCACTTTATCATCCTTAGGTTCCACCTCTTTTAAAATGAACACATAGCCTGATATCGACTTACACTGGTCTTTCTCCGATTTTGGATCTGAGAAACTGTAATCCAAGAAGATTTCGTTTTTGCTAGTAATCCAGTACTTCCAAGTACTTTTACAGCATTCGAATACTTCCTATCCGGATTACTTTGATATCCTCCCACTACGCTAACCGCATAGTTGATATCAGGTTCTTGTTTTTCAACATTGCATCTACAAAGCTTTCTACACTCGAAGTGTAGGAAACTGCTTTGTCTATATCTATCTCCTTTATGCGTTCGAAACACATACCTTTAGATAGATGTACTCTGTTCCCGAAAGGCAATAACCTTTCTCAGAATTGTGCATGTTTAAAACAAACCATAATCGTATAAGATATCTTAAGAGAAGTACAAATGTTCTTATCTAGAGATCGAAAGATTTCTAATAACATGATCCAATTTCATCTTAATCTTATATCTCGATTTATTTAGACAACCCCTATTTTATGTCTGACAACACTTTTACATTGTTGCCAACGATGAAGTGTTATCTACACAAAATTCCGAGAAACACCACCTTTGTTTCCATTACGTCTCTAACACACCTCTCTTGTCTATGCCCTTTGATGAATCCATTGAATGGACTATCTCATCAATTCGCAAATTCCTATGCAGAACTAGGGATCGATTTCATGTCTACTAGATCCAGAGTTCAAAACTCCTCCAGTCTTATGAACATCTCTGGTCGCTTAACAACCTCCCACTGCAATGGCGTTCCGGTGTATAACAGTAATAACATTAGGTGCAGTTAGTGGTGTACTACTACTCGGTCAGGCTGGTTCTCAGTCTTTCCTTTTCCTCATTTTAAAGTACTTTGTCAGTAAGGGCATTGTAGTTCATCTAATAGTCTTCCTCTAAGAACCGGGCGAGGACACCCTTCTGGTTCGTAGTACTATTGAACATACAATTACTCGTTCTTCTAGGACATTCTACAACCACATAGAATGTGCCGTTGTATCCAGAAAT
This sequence comes from Euphrasia confusa, assembly GCA_954870475.1. NCBI lineage: Eukaryota > Viridiplantae > Streptophyta > Magnoliopsida > Lamiales > Orobanchaceae > Euphrasia > Euphrasia confusa. Next base: position 19,761,948 of record OX940951.1, read on the forward strand.
ATCCATAGAACATAGGTAGTTCCGAACAAACTTGTTCTTTTACCATTAGAATCCCATCTCTTATTTCTGACACACCATGTCCACACATCAGTGTATGGTGTAGTCGTTTGAGACTTAATCTCAATCTTTGATTTATGCTATGTGTTATTTAGATAGGTGATAGCCTCCGCGAACAAGTCGCAGGCTTCCAATGGATATACTTTGAAGGTTCCCCATAATGGCTTTGTGTCAAAAACACTCCGCTTTTATGGCTCATCAAGTATTCTAATCCATCTTCGAGTATTCTTGAAAGAACGACTCGTACCTTTCTAATCACACATGTCACTGCATTAATCATAAATCATTTTCAATACTTGTCCGAATTTCATCCTTTATCCAGAAAGGTTAACTTAGTTGTATTATTCTTCAAGATCTATTCTTAGGTCGGGAGGTCCATTCCTCCAACTATAATTGATCAAATCAATTTCGACCTTTTGAATCCCTTTTGAATAGATACTACCAAGTTCAAGAATTCACAAGTATAATGATTGATAAGAGAAATACATCTAATAAGTAAAACAAGTTATACATAACGGTTCGTTGCATCGTGGTAGACTAAGGATTCATCATTCATATATTGCTATCTAATGTACCAGAATAGATATCACCATTATTTCTTATCCAAACCATCAAATGATTAAAGAAATAAAATATCCATTAATAATAAAGAAAACCAGAACAAAAGTTCTTTTTCAAAATAAAGGGGTACATAAAGCAATAACTTAAAATGAAATCCTAAAACAGATAAATGTCTTCCACTGCAACCGCTGCTACCCCAACAGCTTCGCCCATGTAGACTCGAACTCTTCTTCTCTAAGTCGCCGGGTTTTCTGGAACCCCTGCATTTAAAAAAATGCACATACCGTCAGTGGTTCCATATCTACACACCAGAATTCTGGTAGATAATACCGCTGACTATGTTTTTACGACTAAAGAAAAATTCGTACCTCTGAGAGGACATTCAGACTTCCAGTGTCCAGACTTGTTGCATCGGAAGCACTTGCCCCTTGGCTTACTAGCCCCCACTCGTGGTCCATTCCTCTTGGCACCACTGGGTTTTATGGCTTGTTTCCTTTTCTTGCCCCTACCTCCAATAGCTTTCAAGCTTTTGGACTTGGTAGCCACAAGCGCTTGAGACTTGCCCTTCTTGTAGATCCCCTCTGCCGCCTTCAGTTCAGTCAGGAGTTGCGCAAGAGTATAAGATAGTTTACCCATATTATAGCTCATACGAAACTGCTCAAAACTAGGGGTCAGAGACTGGAGTATGATGTCGACTTGCGTCTCACCATCAATGGAAGCTCCTAGGACCTCAAGTTCATTCAACAAACTCATCATCTTGAGAACGTGCTCCCCAACGGGCGTTCCTTCAGACTGAGTAGTCGACATGAGGACTCTCATGGCTTCTTGCCTTGCCGCACGATCCTGCTCCCCAAACATCTCCTTGAGGTTAGTCATCATATCCCGGGCAGTGTCCATCGGCTCATGTTGGGTTTGGAGTACATTTGACATGGAAGCCAAAATATAGCACTTAGCCATTTCATCAGCCCTTTTCCACTTCCGATATGTTGCCTTTTCCTCATCAGTTGAGGCAGCCGTGGGCTCAGCAGGGCATTGCTCATAGAGTACAAACTTGTACTCTTCAGCAGTCAGGACAATGTCCAAATTTCTCTTCCAATCAATGTAATTGGGACCAGTGAGTTTATGTTCCTTGAGTATCACAGAAAGTGGATTCATAGCTATTCTCTAAACCTATAAGCACATGTAAACAAACAATCAATTTAATTTCCGATATTATCTCCCTCAAATAATATCATTAAATTACTAATTGCGTCTAAAATCCCATCAGGTAAGGCAAGCCACGTTCGTGTAGACGTTTACCCACCCAAATGATTTAGCAATTAGGTTTGCTTTGGTCGTACATCATTATAGCGTTACTTCGTTGGGAAGAATACTACAAAGCGTACCTAAGTGTAAACCATCACTCAGCACTAAGGCGAATCGTTTAGAATTGTTATGTCACCGCAAGCCACATTCGTGTGGACGTTTACGATAACTCGCAATCCCTCACAATTCCCTATAACTGTCTACATCAATTATTCTAAAATCTCATTAAGTATAGCAAGCCACGTTCGTGTGGGCGTTTACTACACCAAAAGATTTATATAATTGAAATCCAATTACTTGATCCATTTGATGTTGTAAATCAAGACGCGGAGAATCATAAGTGAAACTCGAAGTTTCTAACCAGTGATTCACCATGCGAACGACCCTATCTCTCATAAATGAGGGAGCCGAGCAGACAATCGATCCATCTATCAAAGAATGGTACGAAGGTCTCTAATTTGTGTCCTCTACATGACCAAGTGGCTCTGGCTCCATTCCACTCCCCGGGGTGAGAATGAGTCGACTTGAAATCAGTTTTGGAAAGACAAATTAGGCATTGTTTGATAAACTTGATCAATGTTTCTTGTAAGAGGAATTACAAGAATTCTCCTCCAATGACTTGTCTATATGAACTTTGAGAGTCCATAAAAGTCACCAAGAGAACAGTGATGGAGACCATGGGAATGTTTCCATCCCCTCTCCCACTTAGCTTTTTACGATAAAGGGATACGCTATCTAGTGCATAAAGTAAACACATATAGCATGCATATAAGCAATAAAGCACATAGTATCACATAGTCAAAATAATGCTAGAAAATTATTTTCCCGACTATCATGGCTTTATTCCATCTTCATATGCATCTTCTAGTCTTCAGTCTTCGTTTCTTGAATGCTCCATGTGACGAGAATATTAATCTCCAATATTTAAATCTATTTATTTTCAATTAATCCAAAAGTTACTTAATTCGAAAATTAAGTCAATTGAATATATCAAAAATAAAATTAAATATTATTAATATTTTTTATTTATTTATTTTTCTATCTAATTCTATTAAATCTCTAGAATAATCTATCCAAGTAAAACTTGGAATATTCTAGAAGACATCTATAATAGAACAAGAAAATAAAATAAATTAGGACTACTACTTTCCATTAATTTCCACCTAATGAAAATTCCCAAGAATAGGAATAGTCAAATAGGAAATAAATTAGTACTGAATCAATTAAATTCCTAATCCATGAATATCTCCATAAAGGAAATAAATCAATAGGAATAAAATTAATTCCAATTAATTCTTTTCCTATTCCATGAGAGTTTCCTAAAAGGAAAATACTCAAATAGAAAAAATCCGAATTAATTAAGAAAGTAATATCTTGGTAGGAATAGCATGGGATTGGGAGATCCCACGCCATCCCCACCGTCGACCTCCATCGCCCGGGACCACCACTGCCGCCGCCCCCAGCCCACGCGCCACCACCACCGGTGGCCGGCGTGGCCGGAAGCCCTAGCGGGCAGCCCCCGGGATGGGGTCGATCGATCCTCATGGAGATCGATCATGGGGATGATCGACCCCCCCGGTTTTTCGTCCTCTTCGTCTTCGTCACACGTCTTCGTCTTCCGGCGATCGTCTCATCATCGAACCAACGTAAATAAATTACAAAATTTAAATTACACTATCCGGTATCGATTCTATACATGAAATCGACCCTATACATTTTCCGGAAAATAAAGAACGTAATAATAAATCCTAAATTCGGTCAACCCCCGAATTTTTACTATTACAAACATTCAACCACACAAAAACGAATCTCGACATGTCCGAGAGTTTAATAAATAATCATGATAATTAATTAAGCAATAATTAAATCCAACCATGATAGCCGGAAATCCTGCAAGGTAGAACAATAATCGAACATATACATGAACACGAAACCAAACGCTCTAATACCAGTTGCTGGGATTCGATGTCCCGGGCTATCAAAATTGCGGAACCGATAACCCGATCAAAACCCCTAGATCGCCGGAGATTACGAACACCGACTCATCCGCAGGAGTTCGACCTTTGGAGACTACGCGCCCGAAGACACGCAGCCCGCCCCCAGCCGAAGTCCCCCGCGAGTCGGAAACCACGAACGCGAACCATCTCACGAGCCGGGGCCCGACCGAACGCCCAGCGAGGCCCGAAGGCCGCGTGCGCCAGCCGAGCCCCCGCGAGGGGCTCGCGATCGTCTACGGACGATCGCTGGGATGCGCGAGGCATCCCCGGGGGCTGCTCGTAGCAGCCCCGCAGCGAGTCGCGGACTCGCTGCTCGCATGGGGTCATCCCCGTGCGCCTCTGCTACGGGAACACCCGTAGCGCGCACGAGGCAGCTGCGGGTCATCCCCGCAGCGACCCGCGATCGAGCTCACGGGCTCGATCGCCCCTCGGCTTCGGCCGAGGGCTTTGCTTCCGACGCGCCGCCGGCGATGGCGGCTGGGATCCGCCGTGGCACCAGCCCACGACATCCCGGACGATCGACCCTAGGTCGATGGTTCATCCCATCGCCGCGCGTCCCGGCGGTCCGAACCCTAGGGTTCGACCGTCGCGTTCGATCCTCGCCGGGGATCTTGAATCCCCGTCCCCGAGGTTCGTCGTTTTTCCGGATCGTGCGTTCATGTATATATCACAATTAACGAACACATAAATCATAAAAGGGGGTTTATGATTTTACCTTCGATTCGTTGTACGGAGAAACGAAATCGATTGACGACCTTGCGATCTTCCTACGTATTCCTCGCACCTCGTCCGAACGTCGTGTGGGCGACGATCTATCGAACTCCTATGGATCTCCTTCACTCTCCAAGACTTTATGATTGGCGTAGGTCAATTATATTATGTTGTGAAAAGTGAAGACCATGTAGTGCTTATATAGGCTACGTAGGGGATCATAAGGAGATTAAATATTGGGCTTCTTAATATTGAAGATTAAATTGGGTCCAACCCAAATCCATTAATCCTTATCAATATTAAATTTTATTTATTTTCCACTATATAAATAAAATTGCACTCCCAATATTAATCCATATTATATCAAATAATATTTCTCCGATTAGTATTATTTATTCCGTGTATTTAAGATTTAAATATCCATGAATAAATTTATTTATTGGTCAATAAATAATATTCATATCTTATATCCGAGACTAGTACCGTTCAACCTTTATTATTGTGCGGAACGAATCCACTCATGAGGTTTACACAATAATTCCTTATGAACTCATCTTGGGGATATTATCAACCCTTCCGGGATACACTTTCCCGTCAAGTATTCACGGCATGTCATATATAAAATATAGCGACCCAATTTTACCGGTAATTAACCCAATAATTAAATCAGTTAATTCCTTTGGAAAATCAAAGTCTCTAATATCAAATATACACACCCGCAATAATATCGGGGATTAAGAATAAAATACTCTGAGATTTAAATTGATTATCCAAGGCAATCCTAATCAATAAATCTCAAGCGATCCGCCCAATACACCAAGTGTACAAGTGTGATAAAATAATTAAGATAAATTATTTTCTCTCTCACACAACGACTATACCGACGGATTGGTCCGTGTCCATCTAGGTCGTGAGCAACTGTTCGATTAAATACGAGCAACCGATAGTATGATCTTCTGTGTGGGCCCGACACACCATACTAACTACAACGTATAAAATCCAGGACTATATTTTGCATAATTAATTAATAATAATTAATTGCAAATAATTGTTTATTAATTAAATAGGTTAAATGCTATGACCGGGAGTTTACCGATACTTAAATCTAGACATTAAGTACACAACTTCAACAGCTCGGGACCCCTACGAGGATGATGTGATCCCCCCGCACGTTCAGGAAGCCGTTGACAGCATCGTCGGAGCCTGGTCCCATCGGATAGAAAGTAACACCTCTGAGCCCGACCACATGTTGGATATGCTTAAGGTCCAGGCTGCTCGGATTCCGGTGATGGTTAATCAACTCGGTCGGCTCCTAGAAGACCAGAAAGGAAAAAGCATATCCGCTCCTCCTACTCAGCCAAACGAGGTAGAGAAACTCCGGGGACGCCTCTCCGAGCTCCAGAGCAAATACGAGCTCGAGATCGGCCTGAAACTATCCTTAGAGACCGAGCTCGGGGATCTGAAGAAGAAACTTGCTGAGCGGGAATTGCAGGCGGAGGAGCACGAGAAGCTATTGAAAGAGGTGGAGGAGTATAAAAAGGTGTTGAAAGAGTGTGAGACTGCGATGTATGAGCGGGATTCTGACGTGGCCAAATTGTCAACTCGGGTGGCCGAAGTGGCGAATCGGACCGTGGAGGTCGAGAAACAGGCCAGGGAAACTGTGGAGGCCGCGAATTTGCAGCTCAAGAAAATGAAGACTTTGCTGGCTAAAGAGCGCCTTGAGATGGGGCAAGTCGCCAATTATTCGAAGAAAATGCAGGAGGACGAAGCTGCTCGGCTCGACGACCCGTGGGAGAACCTGAAGGAGTTCAGTAACTACTCCTATTAATGCGCGTTTTTCGATGGCGTCTGGGGTTTGCTCAAAGCTGGCCAGCCCGTAGACGCTTTGATGTCGGTCATCCGGACATACGCTTCCACGAATATTCTTCACCCGAACATGAAATTATCCATATTGGATTTGGAGACCGAGCACAAAGTGGATCTCTCCTGGTGGCCGAAAAAAGACCAGATGTTCGACCCTAGAGAGTTGGAGACGGATGAAGATGAGGCGGATGAGACCTTTGCGAACTCCCTGATCGGTGATGGGGAGGCTTCTGCCCAGGATATCTGAGAACTTCTTGCTCGGTCGTGGTCGAACTTTTTTCTCCTGTTTTAATTTTGCGTGATTTCAAACATGTTGGGATTTCAAACAATGTTTTGGGATGTTCTCCTAGGATTCTACTTTATGTTGCTTTTGGGTTTTACCTTTCAGACTTGATAAGTATAAAGCTTTAATTCTGTCTTGCTTGTTTTACTCGTTTTCCTTCTGGTTTCTTGTTTTAGGATTTTTCGTTGCCCAGGAGTACGCGGAAGGTTTAAAACAAGGATACGATCACCGGAAGTTGGTCGTACTACCAAAACGTGGTATGGTTGACTCCACATTGGATTAAAAGATTTTAAATATGTTGAGACATATAATAAAGCTATCATGAAAAACATTATTATAATTTGATATTCCTGAAATAATATCAAATCCATTATTCTTAATATATAAATTAAATTGATGTTCCTAAAGAACATATACTCTGATTTAAATATTATATTGATCTTTTAAGAGATATTATTCGAGAACTAAAAAATCAAATTGTCATTTGGATATTCTTGAAGAAATATTACGATAATATCATCGTATGATATTATTGAGAAAATATTTAATTAAATTGCTCTCGTAGTAGCAATAAGTTTTAAATGTTCCAGAAGAACATTATGATATGATATTTATGTATAAATATCAAAATAAAATTTTAATTGTTCTTGGAAAATATCATGATATGATATTCACGCAAAAATATCAAATCAAATTGCTTCTGGTTTAGCAATTAAACATTAAATATTTTAAATTGATATTGATATTATACAAAATATTCTTGAAATAATATTTTTATTAATTGCTCCCGAAGAAGTAAAGTTCAAACATTAAATGTTTTTTTTAATAAAGTTACATCTCATGATACTCATAGTGAGCCAAATTCGGTTGTTCTCGTTGAAAAAATGATTATATATGAATTATCCCTGAAAGATATCTTTTAAAAATTGAGAATAAATGTATCTTATTATGTGGGTACTCATGAAATATCGAAAAAGTCGATTATTTTCTTAATGTTTGACGTGTTATTCCTGAAGAATGTACAATTGATCTATTAAATTTGATAAATATTCTAGAGAATATTTGATTTATTTATTCGTCAATAAAGTTTGAATGACACAAGTATTTTGGTCCCCGAAGGATCATTGGTAAATATACTGTATCCTAAAGATACTGTTATGCAATTGATGACATATTAAGAGTTGGCTCCGGAAGAGCTTTACTAATTATCCCCACGAGTACTAAAAATGTACTTAAAAATGAAGATAATTCATATCATGATTATTAAGTGCGTGGAAATGAATCAAACATTTTCCATCTGCGAATTAATTTTATATATGCAGCTTAAATTCATATCACCAATAAAGCGTATTTTTATGAACGGGCATAGTCGAAAATAAGGTATATTAAATATCTCGAGCCCACGATCCAGAAGATCACGATCCAGAAGATCGGTTTATAGCAATTACGATGGTTTGCATATTTAAGGAAGATCATTTTTTGGCATTAAGGGGAGATAAGAATATAAAAGATATAAATGACGAGAAATTTAATGGAATAAAAACGATCTTTAATTTTAGATCCACGCACCAATCATTTGAACCTGAAGTTCATGAAAATAAGTAACTTGCAATATTCAATAAGTAATCTGCCAAAGTCATTTACATATTAATGAAGGTGTGACAAAATCACATATATTTTTGATAAATGAACTATAAGAATTCAAATACCAAAGAGATCAACTCAAATGTTGATTCTAATATACGCCTGAAGCGAAAGTAGATCGATCTTAAGATATAAAATAAATCCGCGGTAATAATATTTAGTCACCCTAAAAATCTCCTGAAGAGAGTTAGATGGAAATCCCATTGAAAAAGCATGTGCACATGATAATAGAAAATCGTGGGATTGCGAAACAACCAAATTAAATATTTTGGAAAATAATAAAAGATTTGGTTGATAGAATTGTCATCAACATGGAAAAAGTCGTCAATGACATATTTGCCTCAAGAGTTGCTCTAGAAAAACTGGATCCAAAATTTAAAATCAATGATAGTGTGCCAGCAGCACTCGATAAATAAGAAACGAGCAATTGAGGCTGAGCATGACTCGCTAAATAAAGATATATTTTGACTCTATAGCACACACCTCAAAATATTATCCCAGAAGGATATATGTGGGTGTTCGTACAAAAAATGAGTAATGATCTGGTGAGATATAAAAGCGAGATTAGTTGCTAAAGAGTTTTTCGCATAAACTCGATGTTAATCAAATATTTTGAAAGATGACATTAAGTTCCGCTACTTAATATTTATGGCAGCAACAACGATAGATATATGCATCGAATGTATGATCTGACCATGTAGAAGTCATTAGATAGATACATACATGAAAATCCTGGATGAATTTAAGATTCCTGAATGAAAGGAAATGAAAATCAGAATATGTACAATATCATATTACACATGTCATTATAGACAAAAATGATATTGAAGACAAGGTCACGAAGACTAGTGATTGGTCCCGAAGATCAGTGATTGCACTCTTTTTCCCTCTACTAAGTTTTTTCCACGGGGTTTTCTTAGTTAAAGGTTTTTAACGAGACAATCACCACAATATAAATATGAATGTCATGTACTCTATTCCTCGAGTATTTTTTCCTACAATGTTTTATAACGAGGTTTTTAACGAGTCATCTACATCACTCGATAATAATTAATGAGGACATCAGAATGTTCCATATGAGTTTGTTTTCGAGATAAACTGAGATATAGAACCTGAAGTTCAAATGATTGTGAATTGAAGTTCACATTATTGTTCATTTGTCAAGAAATGTATATTGAACACTAGACGCATCTAAAATAATCCAGAAGAGTTACCGGTCGGTTATAGCAATTGCGAATGCTCTAGTCAATATAGATGTCTAGTAAATGCATGTCCCAAAAGGACGAAAAATATACAATAATACAAATGAATGTGAAACTCAACAATTCGAAGATTGGGTCCTGAAGACCAAAATTTATATTTGAATAACTAAGTTTTTCCTATATGGTTTTATTAGTTACAGATTTTAATGAGACTATTGATCACCAATAACTACTTTCAAAAGTCAAAGATCTTCGGTGATTACAATCAGGGGAAAGAAGCTGTACTATTTTTCCTTCGTCAAGGTTTTGTCCCACTGGGTTTTCCTGGCAAGGTTTTAACGAGGCAGCAATACTGTAAATAGTCATTCAAAGGAGAGTGTTATGAATATTATTAATTAGTGAATGACTAGTTTACCCTTTCTTGGTGAACAAGACAAAAACCCTACTTTGTACCTATATGAATGAATACAACAATTCTATTCTTTTCTGATATTGTGTCTCTTTCTAATCTATTTTTCTCTCTCAATTGCTTTGAGTTTATAACATAATAATAATAATAATAATAATAATAATAATAATAATAATAATAATAATAATAAAGAAGAAGGAGGAATACATTATTAACTAGAATACATTAATTCTTTGTTATCTGTGTAAATAACCAAAGATGAGAGTGCATAATTCTGCACACGGAAGAAGTACCGCTTATTCTTGCTATATATAGCACAAGGATTTATTACAAATTAAAAGTACAATGATATTGATCATTTATCCATCCAAATCACACATCTTAGGCTTTTCCCTTGAAGCAGTAAATCAAAAGCTTTGTTAATCTCTTCCAAACCAACCTCATGTGCCACGAACTTATCAAGTTCTAGCTCCTGCACCATACATATATTATACGTACGCAACATTGCTAGGTCAAGACGATCGACATGAAAGACGACCGTATAACAGAATTTGACCTACTATATATGAATGATGTGCGTACCTTGTCCAAGTATCGTTTGACGAGGATTGGTATGTCACACTTGGGTTTAAGACCTCCAAAAAACGACCCCATGATAGATTTCCCAAGATGAAGAACATCAAAAGAACTGAACGTCAATTGTGCGCCAAGTTTGTCCACCCCAAGCACGATTGTCTTCCCCCAACCCTAGTAAGATGAATAAAGAGAATAGAGAATTGATGATTTGTATTGATAATGTAACAAGTATTTATAGTTACAATTCTAATGATACACAACTAATAAAATAGGTAATGAAATATATACATGGCTATGATTAGGGAGAGTATCATGGAGATAATATTGAGATACGCAGGAGCTGTAATCAAGGAAAATCATCAATATAATTGTAGATGATTGATCATGATTGAGTTATTTCTTATCACGCCCCTTCAAAACGGTCGGCCATGGCGAAAGACCGATTTTGCGAACCAGAGAAGTATATGTGGATCGTGGGAGTGGTTTTGTGAGGGCGTCTGCGAGCTGATCATGAGTAGATATGAATGCTACAAGCAGATTACCGGCTTGAACATTTTCACGAACAAAATGATAGTCTAACCCGAGATGCTTCATCATCGAATGAAATACAGGATTTGCACTTACATAGGTGGCTCCAGCATTGTCACAATAAATTGTAGGAACATCAGAAATGGTGATTCCAAGCTCTTGAAAAAGATTGCGTAGCCATAGTACTTAAGCGGTTGCACTGGCTACGGCTCGATATTCTGCCTCTGTTGAGGAACGAGCGCGTGTCCGTTGCTTCCTTGACGTCCATGAGATAGGATTTTTCCCTAAATAAACAATGTAAGCAGAGGTAGATATGTAGTCATCTTTGTCTCGTGCCCAATCTGAATCCGAGAAGGCATGCAATGTGGGTGGAGAATTTTTATGGATGACTAACCCCATAGTTGACGTGCCACTTAAGTAGCGAAGAAGCCTTTTTAATGCGAGCTAATGATCCTCAGTTGGACGTTGCATATATTGAGCAAGTTTGTTAACCGAGAATGCAACATCGGGCCGAGTGAGGCTAAGATATTGAAGGCTACCGATTAGAGCTCGATATTTTGTAGGATCTTGAAGTGGTTTGCCGTCAATCATTAATGGAGGATGAGTAGAAAGAGGTGTGGGGGCTGATTTTGCATCTTCCATATTCGCCTTGCATAGAATATAAAAAATGTACTGCTTTTGACTTAGAAATAATCCATCAAAATGTGGGAGAACCTCAACCCCGAGAAAATAGGACAAGTCGCCTAAATCTTTGAGAGAGAACTTCTTTGATATATGTGTGATGAAAGCTTCAAGAACTTTTGGTGTATTGCTCGTAACAATGATGTCGTACACGTAGACCAATAAATAAATTATTGATCCATTTGAATGTAGAGTGAATAAGGACGAATCTGAAATTGTATTCTTGAACCCGTAGTTAAGTAGAAATTGTCGGAGCTCCTTGAACCACATACGTGTGTTGGGTAATTCGCGTCCGAAATCCCCGCCTGAAAAGCACACGAACAAACAAGAACGAAATATACGAAATAAAAGAGACACGAGATTTATAGTGGTTCACCCGTTAACGAGGGCTACGTCCACTCTTGCCGCTGCAATCGCTTTTACTAGAACAGTTATAGTGCTCGATTACAAGTCTTGTAATGCTATAATCTCAATCCTAGCGTATGGAGGTGTTAACCCTATTTTACAATACACATAGGGTTTATATAGAGGGGGGAAAAAGAATTCCGGAAGAAAAATCCCGCAGGGGCGTAAAAGCCCCCGCTTGTCGGCCGACAAAGAAATGGTGTCGGCCGACACCTTCAACACGAATCTCGTGTTTCACCTCGGGCTGAGATGCGTGATTCACAGAAGCTCGGGCAGCTCCTTTGTCGTCCGACGGGGCCTGGTGTCGGCCGACACCAGGCCAGAACTCCAGCTTCGACCCAGCTCGTCTCCTTCGATCGTCTCCGGCGACGATCGTCTTCTCCGGCGACTCCGGCGATTTTTTCTCGGCGTGAATTCACTTCACCCTCAACAATCTCCCATTTGAAGTTAATTCACATCCCCCCCTATCGTCTCTTCCCATTGCAGCGGCGTCCCCGGTCCTCATCCCAGAAGACCAACCGAGGTTGAACACAACCTCAACTTGTCGCACGGTACCACCTTCGTAAACATGTCGGCCGGATTCTTACTCCCAAGAATCTTCTCCAACACCAAGACGCCTTCCTCTAAGGCCGATCGAATGAAGTGATATCTCAGCTGGATATGCTTCGTTCGAGCATGGTACACCGGATTCTTCGCCAAGTGAATGGCGCTCTGACTGTCGGAATACAAGATACTCCCCGAGTGATCTTGCCTCAGCTCTAGCAGGAATGCCTGTAGCCACATCATCTCCTTCGCGGCTTCCGTCACAGCGACGTACTCCGCCTCGCAACTAGATAGTGCTACGATCTTTTGCAACCTCGACACCCAGCTTATCGCGGTACCCCCGAAAGTGTACACGTACCCAGTAGTGCTCTTCCTACTATCCACATCTCCTCCGTTATCAGCGTCCACGAACCCGAGTAACCCCACATCTGATTTTCTGAACCTCAAAGCAAAATCGGAAGTCCCCCTCAAGTATCGAAAGATCCACTTCACGGCTTCCCAATGTTGCTTCCCCGGATTACTCATAAACCGACTGACCACTCCCACTGCATGGGCAATGTCAGGCCTCGTGCACACCATGGCATACATAAGGCTCCCAATCGCAGAGGCGTAAGGGACCTTATCCATATGCGCTAGCTCCTTCTCGCTCGTCGGCGAGTCCTCCTTTGACAGACGGAAGTGACTGGCCAAAGGGGTGCTCACGGGTTTCGCATCCTCCATGCTAAACCGTGCTAGTACCTTCTTCAGGTACTCCTCTTGAGACAACTCAAGACCATCTTTGCTCCTCGTGATTCTCATCCCCAGGATTTGTTTGGCAGCACCCAAATCCTTCATAGAGAACTCCCTCGATAGACTCTTCTTGAGCTTGTCAATCTCCGCCAAGCTCGCCCCGACTATCAACATGTCATCTACATAAAGAAGCAAAATTATGTAGGTACCTCCGAGTTTCTTGAAATAGCAGCAGTGGTCCGCCTCGCACCGCGTGAATTCGACCCGCTTCATGAACATGTCGAACTTCTTGTACCACTGCCTCGGAGCTTGCTTCAACCCATACAAGCTCTTCTGAAGCTTACACACCAGCTTCTCCTTTCCTCGGACTTCGAAACCCTCCGGTTGCTTCATGTATATTTTTTCATCCAGATCCCCGTGAAGAAATGCGGTCTTTACATCCATTTGCTGAAGATGTAAATTCTCCTGTGCCACCAAGCTAAGCACCACCCGGATGGTTACCATCTTGACTACCGGAGCGAACATCTCCGTGTAGTCGATCCCTTCCTTCTGCTGGAACCCTTTCACCACTAATCTTGCTTTATACCGAACGCTCCCATCGTGTTCTTCCTTTGCCCGGAAGACCCATTTATTGTGCAAGACCTTCTTCTCCTTCGGAAGCTCGGCTAGTTCCCAAGTCTGATTCGACATCAATGAGCTCATTTCCTCTTTCATGGCAGACTCCCACTTGATCGAATCCCTCGCTTGTATAGCCTCGGTGTAACTCTCCGGCTCACCCCTATCAGTCAGCAAGATATAGTTAAGGGAAGGTGAAAATTTATGGGGAGGTCTTCTTACCCTAGTCGACCTCCATGGCTTCGGTGTGACTGGATCGATGTTCGGATGAGCATTCTCATCTTGCTCATCCTCGCTGCTCGTGTTGCCCTCCTCGATCTTCTCGGTCTCCACGACCTCCACCGGAACCTCCTCCGTGTCTCCCACGGGATCAATGCTTTCTTCAACAACCTCGCCTTTACTCTTGTACAAGACCGCCTCGTTGAAGATCACATTTCTGCTTCGGATCACCTTATGATTTTCGACATCCCAAAATCGGTACCCGAACTCCGTGCCGCCATATCCAATGAAGAAACACTTCTTGGATTTAGGATCAAGCTTGCTACGAGCAGCTTCGTCGATATGGACATACGCCAGACACCCGAACACCCTCAAGTAGGACAGATTCAGCTTCTTCCCACTCCAAACCTCCTCAGGAATCCGATATTCCAAAGGAACCGACGGTGCTCTGTTGATCAAATGAGCTGCCATGTCGATGGCATATGCCCAAAACATCTTAGGCATCCCCGAGTGTAACCGCATACTTCGGGCCTTCTCATTTAGCGTCCTGTTCATTCGCTCCGCTATTCCGTTTTGTTGTGGGGTCCCCGGAATAGTCTTCACCATCTTGATCCCACTCTCGACACAAAATTGCTTGAAGTCGGCGTCAACGTACTCACCACCGTTGTCGGACCTCAAACACTTCACCTTGAGATTTGTTTCATTCTCAACCTCGGCTTTCCATTTTCTGAAAACAGAGAACACGTCACTCTTATTTTTCATGAAGTATACCCTGATGGAGTTGTATTCTAAATGTCTAGTTTAGTGCAAATACGGAACTCCTTATCTATACCTTAGTTCGAGATATGATTCAAACATGATTGCATTTAATGCAATAGTCCTTGATGTATACGTTGTAGACAGTATGGCGTGAGGAGACACGCGGAAGATCATACTGTCGGTTACTCGTATACTATCGAACAGTAGCTCACGACTTAGATGGACAGGGACAATCCATCGGTACGTCGTAGTGTGACTGGTAGATAGTCGGTCTTGACTATCATGTTACACTCGTACACTTGGTGTATTGAGCAGGACCACGGGAGGGCGTTCGATTTATACTAATCGCAGTAATCGAACTAGACCTCAGATATTACGGATATACGAATTCTTAATCCCTATATAATTATAGGTGCGTGTGTCCAATTCTCGGTTCTTTGACTTGCCAATGAGTGAGACTAATTGATTAGTCGAGATTCTCGGTAAATTGGGAATCGTAATTGTACGCACGGCATGCTATAGATTATAGACAGGAAACCGTGTCCCGTTTATCGGGTTGATGACGTCCCCGAGATGAGCTCATAAAGTTTATCATGTAAACCCTGCAGGTGGATTCGTTCCACATGATAATAAGGATGAGTGGTACTAGTCTCGGATAATAAGAAACGAATTAATTTAATTGTTAGTAATTAAATAAATTCGTGGACGTTCGATATCTTAAACACGGGGAAAGTCGTATATGTAATTTCGGCGGAAATATTATTGGTAAAATAATATAGATTAATTAATTGGGAATTCAATTATAATTTTATAGTGGAATTAATTATAATTAAAATTGGATTTAATTAAAGGTTTTCTTTTAAGGACACCGGTTTAATTAAATTACAATTTAGCCTAATTAATTAATTGTCCTAAGGTCCCTAGTGTGGCCTATATAAACCCCTCGTCTCTCTTCTCTAAACCTACAGAACGCCGCTATTTTATTTTTGCGGAGAAAAATTATTTTGTTAACGCAATTAATTTTTCTGTGAAAATAAATAGATTAGCGCAATAATTTTTCTGCTCCAGAAAGAAAATTATATTTTTGCGCAATAACTTATTCTGTAGAAATTAATTTGCTAGCGCAAATATATTTCTGGAGACAGAATAATTAAAACGTGAAAAAGAGGGTTTCAGAGAGAAGAAGAAGAGAAGACTCCGGTGGATCGTTGCCCACACAACGTCCGGCGTCGAGGGCTAGGATACACACTAGAAGATCTCAGGGTGTTCGCCTATTCGGCTTCTCCGAATCACGCATCAAAGGTATGGAATCGAAACCCTATTTCCGCATCGTTTCGATTCAATCTCGTACGTAATCATACAGCGAACCAAAGATCGGGTTCCGTGGCTTGGATGAGATGTTCTCGGACTGCTGGGAGGTTTCTGACCTCCGGCGTGGCAGTCGGATCGAGAAAATCGCGTCGGAAAAGCCGGAACGGGCGAATCGGGTCGCTGTTCGCGGCAGGCAGGCGCCCGCCTGAGGGGCAAGCGCCCGCTCGCGACAGGCAGCAGACGCTCGCCTGGGTAGCAAGCGCTCGCTTGCCTTGCTGCGCGAGCGCTCGCTTGGTGAGCAAGCGGCCGCCTGCTCCGGGCAGATCGCGAGCCGCGGCTTCGGCCGCGGCGGACGCGCGATCTCTTGGGTGGGCGGCCATGGCTGTCCGAGGGTGACTTCCAGAAGTCGATTGGGGACGTCCGGATGTTCGAGTGGTCGAACGGACGTGTCCCGGGTAGTCGATTTCCAACAATTGGTATCAGAGCCGGTTTATCGGTTTGTTGTATTGTTCGTACGTTTTGTGATGCAGGATGAACCCGATTATTATGGCCAATGTTGTGATGGATGTTGTGCTTTAATTTTGTGGTTTGATTAAACTCTCGGGCTTGTCGAGATTGTTTTGTTTTTGGAATAACGTTGCTTGTTTGTAATAGATAAAAACGACGGGTTGAGTCGTTAGGTTTATTTATTTATTTCGTCGTTTCCGGGCATGTATAGGGTCGATCACCTTGTATAGGATCGATGCCGGATTTAGTAGATTTATTCTTGTAATTTTTCTTACTAATTTTGGTGGATCGAGACGAGACCAAAACCCGGAGAAACGAGGATCGAGGAGGGCGAACCGGCAACGGGCAGCCATCGAACACACCCCGTGTTCGCGACGGGCAGCAGCGGGGCTGGGGTTCGTTCGAACCCACGGACGACTCAACGAGGCTCGAGACGAGGCTCCAGTGGGAGGAGTTCGTCTCTTGACCCTCGAGCGAGTCGGTGGTGGACCGAGATCGAGACGAGCAACGAGATGAAGTTCCAAGAGACGTGCATTGGAGAATACTTAAGGCCATAATAATCGGGGCAACGTTAATTGCTTTTTATGTGATTTACGTGCCTTTTATTATGCTTAATTATTTTATGCATGTTATCCCTCAATCGTAAAATACTAAGTGGGAGGGGGATTGGAAACAATCCCGCGGTCTCCATTCTCTGTTTTGAATGTGATGTGTATTGACTTACGAGTTGGCTTTAGTGTCATCCTCCCTATCGGATAAAGTCGATACACGGATATCACTGGATCAAAATTCGAATTCAATTCCACTTATAAAAATCGAACAATTATAATTTTCAAAAGCAAGTGCCTAATCTGTCTTTCAAAGACTAAGTTCAACTCGACTCATTCTCACCCCGGGGAGTGGAATGGAGCCAAAGCGCTTGCTTATGTCGATGACACAGATTAGAGACATTCGAGTCATTCGATGACTAGATCGATTGTCTGGTTGGCTCCCTCACCTAGTGAGAGATAGGGCTCAATTGCATGATTGATCGCTGGTTAGAAACTTCGAGTTTCACTTACGAGATATCAAGCTTTGAATAATAAAATTGTGGTATTTAATAAATGTAAGAGTCAATTAACAAAGTTGTTTGTTTTAGTAAACGTCCACACTATCGTGGCTTGCTAAATGGAAACGGTACTTTGGGTTAATTGAGACTCTATGACATTTAAGTAAATGGGATTCAATTAATAAAGTTGTTTGTTTTAGTAAACGTCCACACTAACGTGGCTTGCTAGATGGAAACGGAACTTTAGGATTAATTGAGGCTCGACAGTTATAGAAAGTCGTGGAGGACCGCATGTCAACGTAAACGTCCACAAGAACGTGGCTTGCGGTGGGCATGTAGTTCCCGAGCGGTGGACTTAGTACTGAGAAATGGTATACACTTAGGTACGCTTTATAGTATCCTCCCCATCGGAGTCACTGCTATAATGATGTACGACCGAAGTAAAAATCCAATTATAAAATCGTTTGGATTAGTATACGTCCACAAGAACGTGGCATGCTAGTCTGATGGGATTTTGGAAATGATTGGTAGTTTAATGATATTATTTGAGGGAAATGATATCGAATTAAACTAATTGTTTGTTTTATATGGTATTATTCCCATTAAAAGTCAACAAACTCACTGAACCTATTTTGTATGGATTAAAGAAGAAACTTGGACATTGTCCTAACTGCAGAGGAGTACAATTATGTACTCCAAGTCAATTGACCTGCTGAACCAAATGATGCTTCCACTCCTGAGGAAAGGAAGCTCATGGAAATGGATCAAGGCTCTGAGATGACGCGGAGCTACATTATGGCCTTCATGTCAAATGTACTGCAACATCGGGATCAAGCCATGACCATTACCTATGATATGATGCTTAAACCTCAAGAAGCTTTTTGGTTATCAGGACAGGACAGCCGGGCAAAATGCAATGAGGCAACTCATGACGGCCATCGCATCCGAAGGAACACCCGTGAGGGATCACGTTCTTAGGATGATGTGCTATCTGAATGAGATAGAGATTCTAGGATCAGTTATCGATGGGGTAACCCAAGTCGATATTGTGCTCCAGTCTCTGCCGAGAAGTTTTGAGCAGTTCCGCCTGAACTATAACATGAATAAGGGGTCTTACTCATTGGCGGAACTCCTGATTGAACTTCAAGCGGCTGAGGGAATCTCTAAGGGCTCTCAAGCACTTGTGGTTGAGAAATTGACTCTTCCTAGGCCTCCGGGCGGCAAAAGGAAGAAGAAGCAAATACGGAAACCCAGTGGGCCTAATATATCTGGACCACGGAATGGGACAAGCAAGCCCAAGGGGCAAGTGCTTCCGTTGTAAGCAGTCTGGATACTGGGAGTTTTAATTGTCCTCTCAAGCAACAAGAAGTTGACTCTTCCTTAGTCACCGAAACATGTTTAGTGGTAGTATCTGCCAGTACCTGGTGTGTGGATACGGGAACCACTAATCATGTCTGCACTTAATGCGGGGGTTCCAAGAAACCTGGAGACTTAGAAAGGAAGAAGTTATAACCTACATGGGCAATACTGTTAAGGTAACAGCCGTTGCAGTGGGAGATGTTAAATGTTTTAACGGTAGGATTTTAGTTCTAGCAAATTGTCTTTATGTGCCGGTATTTAGAAAGAAATTTCATTTCGGATTTCTAAATTGGCTTAGAATGGATATTCCGTTTCTTTGGATGGTTTCATACCTATCAGAGTAGGAAACGGGGATA
Source organism: Euphrasia confusa (assembly GCA_954870475.1). Taxonomy (NCBI): domain Eukaryota; kingdom Viridiplantae; phylum Streptophyta; class Magnoliopsida; order Lamiales; family Orobanchaceae; genus Euphrasia; species Euphrasia confusa. The sequence goes on from OX940951.1 coordinate 19,781,616, forward strand.
TTATCTATTCTGTTACATTGATAGACAATTTAATACTAAATCCGTGTTCTTCCACGATGCAACACACCGGAGCTAATAACACATTGTCAAAACCCAATAAGAGTAAAGATCCTTCTAGGATGAATCAAATGTACTTATGGAATCTTAGGATAGATCATTTTAACTTGAGTACGATTCAAAGGGTGAAAGCTGATGGACTACTCAGCTAGGTTGAAGGAAAGGACCTTCCAACCTTCGAATCATACTTGGAAGTTTAAATGACCAGGCAACCCTTTACGGTTAAAGGGCATAGATCCAAGAAAGTACTAGAGTTGATTCGCTCTGATATATGCAGACCTCTTTGAGGAGTAAGGCATACTTATCAGAAAATGGGATTAAACCCCGACAGACTACACCATTTATGCCTCGGCAAAATAATGTGTTGTAAAGAAGGAATAGGACTCTTATAGATATGGGAAAGTAGACAATGAGTTATTCGGAGTTACCTAATTCGTTTTTGGGATATGGCTTGGAAACAGCGGCATTTATCCTGAACTTGATTCCTTTGGAAACTTGTACAGATATTCGGCTGTTTATAGGATACCCTAAGAAAACGAATTGAGATATGTAATATAGTCCAAAGGACCAGATGTTCGTTGATTGCATCAATGTTCAGTTCTTAGACATGGACTATATATATGCAATATCACAAGCCCAAGAGTAGGGTAATACTTAATGTGCTTAGAGGGACTGATCAAGACTTAGAACTAGCCTAACTGAGTAGTTCACTACTGTAATCTTTATTCACTAAAGACACACCGGAGCGTCGTCGTAGTGGGAGGGTTGTTATACAACCCGACAGGTTCATGTTTATAGGAGAGTCTTCGGACTTGTTACCTGGAGAACATGAAGCCGACCCCTAGATCTATGACGAGACGCTGAAAGATCAAGATGCTCAGTCTTGGTAAAAGACGATGAAATATGAGATTGAATCTTTGGATTCAAATCATGTCTGGGATCCTGTAACCAGAGGGATTCATCGAAAAGAGCCAAGAGCATTCGGTAAGCAAGCTTAATCAATCTTAGGATTGAAGGAAGCTTCAAGATCTTGGACACATGCGGACCTATGAGAAAATCCATTTCATGGATTCATTCAAGGCATGTTTAGGTCCTGAGTGTAATAAAGAAGTGATAGAAAAGATGTGGTGTTTTCTCATTCTTTATGTAGACGACATCCTTCTAAATTGGCAACAATATGAAAGATGTTATCGGACATAAAGGGATGGTTGTCCGAGTAATTCAATGTAAGAGACTTAGGAGAAGTCGGGAATGTTCTTGGGATCAAAGTAATAAATGATCGCCAGAAAAGAACATAGAACTTATCTCGAGCCTCATACATAAATACAATTCTTACTCGTTGCAGCATACAGAATTCCAAGAAAGGTCTTCACCTTTTAGATGTGGAATTCGTCTATCTAAAGTTTTGTGCCCGACACAATAAAGGAGATAGATGATCTATGCACGAGATTGATATCTACTATGCCGTGGGCATGGTGGTGAGATATCATAGTAATCCTGGAAAGGATCACTCGACTGATGTAAAGAACATGTTTAGGTTCCTGCAGAGGACCAGGAATTATGTTCTGAGTTACAAAGCAGTCAAGTTATTTCCATTGGATTACATAGAATTGGATTTCCAAATCAAACAGGGACAGTTGAAAGTCGAAGTCAGGCTATGTGTTCTCACTGTAAAGTGGAGCAGTCACATGGAAGAATGTAAAGCAGCGATGCATTACGGACTCTACCATGGAAACTGAAAGGATAACGGCCTCTGAGGCAGTTAAAAGGTCAGTGTGGCTCCAGAACTTCCTAAGGGACTTAGATGTGGTTTCTAGTTCACCCAAAGCTATTTTGAATAGCGGTATTGGCAAACTTGAAATGCCACGAGTCCACAGTGGGAGATAACACGTAGAGCGCAAGTACCACCTGATTCGAGAGATCGTCTAGTAAGACGATGCAGTTGTCACCTAGATAGCATCGAGAGGATTTCCTGGTAAAACCCGTTCACAGAGGCACTTCCAGCGAAAGCGTTGGGTAGGCGTGATGAGGTTATGGGAATCTGATGTTTGGGAGAGGGCGACTAGACTTTTAGTATAAGTGGGAGATTGATGGAGTTGTATTCTAAATGTCTAGTTTAGTGCAAATACGGAACTCCTTATCTATACCTTAGTTCGAGATATGATTCAAACATGATTGCATTTAATGCAATAGTCCTTGATGTATACGTTGTAGACAGTATGGCGTGAGGAGACACGCGGAAGATCATACTGTCGGTTACTCGTATACTATCGAACAGTAGCTCACGACTTAGATGGACAGGGACAATCCATCGGTACGTCGTAGTGTGACTGGTAGATAGTCGGTCTTGACTATCATGTTACACTCGTACACTTGGTGTATTGAGCAGGACCACGGGAGGGCGTTCGATTTATACTAATCGCAGTAATCGAACTAGACCTCAGATATTACGGATATACGAATTCTTAATCCCTATATAATTATAGGTGCGTGTGTCCAATTCTCGGTTCTTTGACTTGCCAATGAGTGAGACTAATTGATTAGTCGAGATTCTCGGTAAATTGGGAATCGTAATTGTACGCACGACATGCTATAGATTATAGACAGGAAACCGTGTCCCGTTTATCGGGTTGATGACGTCCCCGAGATGAGCTCATAAAGTTTATCATGTAAACCCTGCAGGTGGATTCGTTCCACATGATAATAAGGATGAGTGGTACTAGTCTCGGATAATAAGAAACGAATTAATTTAATTGTTAGTAATTAAATAAATTCGTGGACGTTCGATATCTTAAACACGGGGAAAGTCGTATATGTAATTTCGGCGGAAATATTATTGGTAAAATAATATAGATTAATTAATTGGGAATTCAATTATAATTTTATAGTGGAATTAATTATAATTAAAATTGGATTTAATTAAAGGTTTTCTTTTAAGGACACCGGTTTAATTAAATTACAATTTAGCCTAATTAATTAATTGTCCTAAGGTCCCTAGTGTGGCCTATATAAACCCCTCGTCTCTCTTCTCTAAACCTACAGAACGTCGCTATTTTATTTTTGCGGAGAAAAATTATTTTGTTAACGCAATTAATTTTTCTGTGAAAATAAATAGATTAGCGCAATAATTTTTCTGCTCCAGAAAGAAAATTATATTTTTGCGCAATAACTTATTCTGTAGAAATTAATTTGCTAGCGCAAATATATTTCTGGAGACAGAATAATTAAAACGTGAAAAAGAGGGTTTCAGAGAGAAGAAGAAGAGAAGACTCCGGTGGATCGTTGCCCACACAACGTCCGGCGTCGAGGGCTAGGATACACACTAGAAGATCTCAGGGTGTTCGCCTATTCGGCTTCTCCGAATCACGCATCAAAGGTATGGAATCGAAACCCTATTTCCGCATCGTTTCGATTCAATCTCGTACGTAATCATACAACGAACCAAAGATCGGGTTCCGTGGCTTGGATGAGATGTTCTCGGACTGCTGGGAGGTTTCTGACCTCCGGCGTGGCAGTCGGATCGAGAAAATCGCGTCGGAAAAGCCGGAACGGGCGAATCGGGTCGCTGTTCGCGGCAGGCAGGCGCCCGCCTGAGGGGCAAGCGCCCGCTCGCGACAGGCAGCAGACGCTCGCCTGGGTAGCAAGCCCTCGCTTGCCTTGCTGCGCGAGCGCTCGCTTGGTGAGCAAGCGGCCGCCTGCTCCGGGCAGATCGCGAGCCGCGGCTTCGGCCGCGGCGGACGCGCGATCTCTTGGGTGGGCGGCCATGGCTGTCCGAGGGTGACTTCCAGAAGTCGATTGGGGACGTCCGGATGTTCGAGTGGTCGAACGGACGTGTCCCGGGTAGTCGATTTCCAACATACCCATACCTTCCGTGTGGAGTCATCGATGAAGGTAACATAGTAGAGTGACCCTCCGAGTGAGGCGACGGGAGCTGGCCCCCAAACATCCGTGTGTACTAGTTCCAGCTTCTCCGCCTTGGGCTCCCTTCCACCTTTGGAAAAACTCACTCGTTTCTGCTTTCCAAGAATGCAGCTCTCGCACGTGTGAGACTCAATCGCCTTGAGTTCGGGCAGCAGCCCGTTCTTTGCCATGATCTTCATCCCCTTCTCACTCATGTGCCCCAGCCTGCAATGCCACAACTCGGTCTTCTGGGTGCCATCAACAACACCAACCGAGTCCCTCATGCTCGTCGTCAAATAAAGTGTGCCCGTCTTATGACCTCGAGCAATGGTCATGGCGTTCCTCGAAACCTTCCACGACCCATCTCCAAATGACGTCCGGTAGCCATCATTATCAAGCTGGCCCACCGAAATTAGGTTCCTCATCAACCCCGGCACATGTCTGACCTTGGTAATCTTCCAGGTTTGCCCGTTAGACAGCTTCAGGCTGATATCTCCCATCCCGACTATATCGAGTGGCTCGTCATCTGCAAGAAAAACCTTTCCATAGTCACCCGAGACATAATTCAACATTACCTCTCGCTGTGCAGTAGTATGGAAAGAAGCCCCTGAGTCCAGCACCCAGGAATCGATCGGTGAGTCGACCGAACAGAGGAGGACGTCCCCATCGTCGTCATCCTCTTGCACCACCGCATTGGCGGTTCCCTTCTTCTTGTTGTCGTTCTTCCCCCGAGAGCGACAATCTCTCTTGAAGTGCCCCGTCTTCCCACAATTCCAGCACTCGTTATCCTCGGACCTCGAGCTATCTCTTCCATTCCTAGACTTGGATCTCCCTCTGTTCCTGTTAGCATTCCTGCCCGAGTTTCTCCCCCGGCTCTCTACACTCAAGGCCGAACTAGGAAACTTTCCCTTGAAATCTTTTCTCCGGATTTCCTCGGCAAGGATCTTATCTCTAACTTCGGAGAACTGCAGATTCTCCTTCCCCATAGAGTTGCTAACAGCTGCCCGCATGGGCTCCCAACTATCCGGCAGAGACGCAAGTAGGCACAAGGCGTAAATTTCGTCATCGAAGTTCACCCCGACTCCTTTCAACTTATCCAAGATGGAATTCAACTCGTTTATGTGGTTGGCTGCGTTTGCATTGTCCGACATCTTCAGGTTGAACAACTGCTTCATGAGATACACCTTGTTGTTCGCTGAAGGTTGCTCGTACATGTTTGATAGGGCAGCCATCAAACCCTTGGTAGTGGGAATTGAGCGCACGTTGAATGACACGTTTGAAGCTAGAGACAAACGTATCAATCCCAACACCTGCCTGTCGAGGCTTTCCCATTCCTCGTCATCCGTGATCTTCTCCGGTCTACCCTTCAAAGGAATTCCGAGCCGCTTCCCATAAAGGTAGTCCTCGATCTGCATCTTCCAGTGTCCATAGTTATTCCCGTCAAATTTCGTAACCCCGTCATCGCTTTTCCCCGATCGCTATAACCCTAGCGCTCTGATACCAGTTGTTGGGAAATTCGCGTCCGAAATCCCCGCCTGAAAAGCACACGAACAAACAAGAACGAAATATACGAAATAAAAGAGACACGAGATTTATAGTGGTTCACCCGTTAACGAGGGCTACGTCCACTCTTGCCACTGCAATCGCTTTTACTAGAACAATTATAGTGCTCGATTACAAGTCTTGTAATGCTATAATCTCAATCCTAGCGTATGGAGGTGTTAACCCTATTTTACAATACACATAGGGTTTATATAGAGGGGGGAAAAAGAATTCCGGAAGAAAAATCCCGCAGGGGCGTAAAAGCCCCCGCTTGTCGGCCGACAAAGAAATGGTGTCGGCCGACACCTTCAACACGAATCTCGTGTTTCACCTCGGGCTGAGATGCGTGATTCACAGAAGCTCGGGCAGCTCCTTTGTCGTCCGACGGGGCCTGGTGTCGGCCGACACCAGGCCAGAACTCCAGCTTCGACCCAGCTCGTCTCCTTCGATCGTCTCCGGCGACGATCGTCTTCTCCGGCGACTCCGGCGATTGTTTCTCGGCGTGAATTCACTTCACCCTCAACAACGTGGGGCCTGTTTGAGACCATACAATGCCTTATTCAATTTGCACACATATTTAGGATTCATAGCATCACTGTAGCCGGGAGGTTGTATTGTATATACTTCATCCGTAAGAGTACCCTGCAAAAAAGCATTGTTAATGTCAAGTTGGCGCAAAGACCAACCTTGACTCACCGCAAGAGATAATATAAGGAGAACTGTGGTTGGCTTAACGACAGGACTATATGTCTCGTTATAGTCTAGTCCTGGCCGTTGATGAAAACCCATTGCCACAAGACGAGCTTTGTATTGCTTGATGGTACCATCGGGATGTCGTTTTATACGAAATACCCATTTGCACCCAACTATATTTTTAGAGGTGGATGGTGGGACAAGATTCCACGTTTTGTTTCGAATGAGAGATGCAAACTCTTCATCCATAGCTTTCCTCCAAATTGAGCTTTTAAGGGATTGAGCAAGTGTTTTTGGCTCGGTGTCAAGGAAAGTAGTTGGCTCATTTTTGGTCATAGTAGCAAGAAGATTGAGTTTATCAATCGGCTTTTGGATATTGTTACGAAGCCTAGTGATCATGGTGTGAATAGGAGGTGGTGGTTGAGATATTGATGTAGCGGAAGGAGTGGGTGTGGTAGTGGTGGAAATGGACTGCGGAGGTGTTGGAGTGTGTATATGATTTGTAGAAACAATGTGTGAAGAAAGTGGAATATTCATAGGACACCACTCTTCAATTAAAGGTTCCAGTGGTTGTTGTGTTGAGAGAATGTCAGAATAAGGAAATTTGGTTTCGACAAAGTGGACATGTCGTGAGGTATATATTCTTTTTGTTTTGGGATCTAAACAATAATAAGCACTTTGAGTGGAAGAATAACCCACAAAGATGCACGGAATGGATTTTGGATCAAGTTTATGTTGAGTATAAGGTTTTAACCAGGGATAGCAAAGACACCCGAAACTTCGAAGTTTATTATAATTCGGCAATTTTCCGAAAAGCTTGAGATATGGGGAGGCATTTTTCAAGGTCTCTGTGGGAAGGCGATTTATAGGATAGACCGCCGTAGAACATGCATTGGTCCAATATTCCAATGGCATAGAAGCATGAGAGAGAAGGGAAAGACATGTCTCAACAATGTGTCGATGACGCCTTTCGGAATAGCCATTATGTTGAGGAGTATGAGGAGTAGTAGTAAGATGTGATATACCATTAATCGATAAATATTCTTTAAGTGCCTCATATTCACCACCATTATCCGAGTATAAGGTAATGAGAGGAAGTTGGAAGAATTTTTCAACTAATGCTTTATATCGAATAAAAACGTCTTTGGTGTCGGACTTTAGTTTCAAGGGATAAAACCATATATATTTGGTGTAATGATCAACAAAAATGATATAATATTTGTAACCATCATGGGAATAAATGGGGGAGGTCCAGAGATCTGTAAATATATATTGCAAAGGTGCAGTAGAAGAGATAGATGAAATTGAGAAAGGGAGTTTATGACTCTTATTGCAAGCACATGAGTTACAATTTAAAGAGGAGATGTTGGAGACATTGAGATTATTGGTAGAGATAAGCTGCTTAAAAACTTTAAGAGAAGGATGGCCTAATTTATGATGCCAATCCAGAGGGTTGGTGATTGTGCTTGTGAAAACTTGAGGCAATGTAGGTTTGATTTCATAGATTCCTGACTTAACCGGACCTTGGAAGAGAGATATTCCTGTGTTGAGATCCTTCACAGAAAAAGAATGGGGTAAGAATTCAATGGAAACATTATTGTCTAGACAAAATTGAGAAATAGAGATGATGTTACGAACATAGAGGGAACACAAAGGACATTATTTAGTTTTAGAGGAGAGGAGGAATGTGAAAGAGTAAGAGAGCCAATGTGAGATATATATATAAGCCTGTACCATCACCAATAATAAGTTCCTCGGTGCCATCGTAAGGGGCATGAAGAGATAAATTTTGGAGGTCAGTCGTCACATGGTGAGAGGCACCACTATCGAGCAACCATGTTGAGGAGGATGAAGAGTCGGGTAGGGTTACCGCATGAGCTTGAGGCGCATTAGGCGTGTGAGAGGAGGACTTCGCATAGTGAGTCTGACGCGGTGGAGCGACATTGGGGAATCGTTGATTGAATATAGGACATTGTGCGACAACATGTCCTTGCTCTCGGCACCATTGACATTTACCTAGAAAAGGACGAACTTGCTTAATGGGATTAGTACCAGGATTGGGCAGAATACCTGGGCCATTAGATCGACCAGAGTTGCGATTTTGTGGGCGAGTAGAAGTCGCATAAGTTGTTGGGGGTAAAGATGAATTTGCCCGAGCTTGTTGGATAGTGAGTTCTCGATTTATCAATTTCTCATGCAACTCTTCGAAAGAAATCGGAGTGTCCCTGCCATTGACAGATTCAATAATGGAGTTGTAAGGAGTGTCAAGGCCAAGGAGTACACGATCAATTAAGTCCTCGTGCTCAATCGGTTTGTCGAGGATCGCGAGGTGGTCCGCACATGCCTTAACAGCTTGCATATATTCAGTGATGGTTTGATTTCCTTTGGATATGCGATTGAACTGGTCCTTCAATTGCTTGATGTGTCCGCGACTCGGGGTTGCATAAGTTTTTGTAAGAGTATCCCATATATCCTTGGTGGTTTTTGCTTGAGAAACAAGTGGAACGAGGGATTGAGAAAGAGTGCCGACAAGAGCGCCAAACAAAAGTTTGTCTTGCCTGATCCAAAATACATACATTGGATTAGGATTAACAACACCATTAGTAGTAATAGTAGGTGGAGGTGAAGGAAGAGATCCATCAACATATTTAAACAAATTATGACCAATAAGAATGGCCTCCATTTGCATTTTCCACGACAAATAATTTGTGGGGGTGAGTTTGATGGTGTTTTGGATGTTGATGAAGGTAAAGGGTTTGGTTGGGTCGTTGATGTTAGGGATTTGATCAGGAGGAGCAGTGTTTGCCATTAGTGAATCGTGTAAGAGCTGAGAAGAAAAAAAAAAGAGTTTTTTTTTTTTTTTTTTGAGATTTTGGATCAGAGCTCTGATACCATAAAGAGAATAGAGAAGAATTGATGATTTGTATTGATAATGTAACAAGTATTTATAGTTACAATTCTAATGATACACAACTAATAAAATAGGTAATGAAATATATACATGGCTATGATTAGGGAGAGTATCATGGAGATAATATTGAGATACGCAGTAGCTGTAATCAAGGAAAATCATCAACATAATTGTAGATGATTGATCATAATTGAGTTATTTCTTATCATTGAACACGTGTTGAGTCAGTTGAGATCGATGATTTCCAGTTCATATATACATTAAAATCTCTATAAATTAATAATCTTGAGACCGTGAAATTTTATTAACTTAGAGATGTTATTAAGTTATAGAGGTTTTACTGTATTTTTACCGTTTACACTCAGGAAGAAAACAATTAGGCATAATTTGAATTTGGGTAGTCAAGTCTGTCTATGGGAAATGAGAGAAGAAAACCTTCCGAGTGGATGCAAAGGCTTCTTGGACCAGCGATGCCTTCCCCACACATTCAAAACAGTAGTCTACTCCTCCACCAGTCATCTCGTTTATAATCTTAAAAACGAACAAAATTTGTGATTAGTTACAACGGTTTTCTAAGTCGTGCGTGTGGAACCCAAGAAAGATACGCACCTCGCTTATTCGTTTGTCACCAAAGCTGCTCGGGTCAACAAAATCAGTTACACCGAATGCTTTACCTATTAACCATCGATCATGAGTAGTCTAGTAGTAATAACTAATTACTAAAACATATATAGCTGGACTTACTTATTTCAAACTTTTCAGGGTTCAAGTCGACTCCAATGATTTTAGCAGCACCACAAACTCTTGCCCCTTCAGCAACCTTTTTCAGACATGATCTTAATTAGTTCTGTTTGAATTATTGTTACTTTGCATGATTACATGAAAAAAACAAAACAGAGAGATATAGAATTATATTCTTACAGCCAACCCGATTGATCCGAGACCAATGATGGCCACCGTGGATCCTGCTTCAACATTTGCAGTCTTCCAAGCAGCTCCTACACCTAAACAAAGTCTACGTGTAAATACGTTAGAAATAACACCATCATATCGTTGATATATCTGAATGTAAAAAACAATTATTTTACCGGTGGAGACTCCACAACTTAGCAGGCAAGCCCTGCTTGGAGGGATATTGGTCGGGTCAATTTTCGTGACGTTAGCAATGTTAACAATATAATATCCAACTCCCAAGAAGTCAATCCTCCCTAATACTCTCAATCAAGATCAAATATCTTGCAAATCATCAAGCTATAATATCTTGTAATTATAGCAAAATCATTTACTGTATATCAATTAGTATCAATTAGTATTATTGTATAGGCTCCTATCCTTATTTAAATTGTGTATCATCCCTATATATATGTACTCAAAGCTAGCAATAAAAATAATGACAGTTCATACAAACCCTCTTCCTCTTGTTCATTGTTTTATATGGTATCAGGAAGTCACAATCGATCCAACCCACTCCGACCCAAACGTCACTCTTTCAAACGACAACACCATCACATCTCTTCTTCGTACCTCACCATGACTAACAACCAATCTGAAACCACCATCACCAATCCTCATAACGAGGCCATACCACTCACGGCCCCGAACCTTGCTCACGTTGTCAAATTGTCGCCTCTCAACTACACCACCTGGCGCTTTCAACTAACCAATATCTTCTTCGGGCTCAGTCTTCTTGGCTTCTTGGATGGGTCGGAACCGGCCCCTCCTGCCACCATCTCTGACGCCAACAACCAGGAGACTCCCAACCCCGCACACTTGTCTTGGCTTAAACAAGATGGTCTGATTCTAGGTGCTCTCATAGGCACTATCACATCTGGCCTCCAAACCTTAATTGTACGGGCTAAAACGGCTAAAGAGGCTTGGGATATTCTGGCCCATACCTACGCCAACCCATCCCGTACTCATATACAACAACTGAAAGAAAAACTTGATTCGATAGCACACGCTTCGAATCAAACCATCAGTGACTATATTCACTCTATCAAAGCTTGTGTGGATCAACTTGCTCTTCTCGGCAAAATCATTGATCCCGAAGATGTTGTCTCAAAGGTTCTCAAGGGCCTCGACTATGAACTTTACAAACCAGTTATCGATGCGGTGCGTGCTCGAGACACACCAATAAGTTTTGAGGCCCTCCACGAGAAATTACTTCAACATGAGTTACTTACCAATCGACAACCTAGTACCAACCACTTCACCCCCTCTGCCAATCCGGCTTACAGGCAAAATCGTTCCCACCATGGTTATTCTGGCCACAACCACTCTAACACCAATGCTCAAACACACAACCAAACCACCCCTCGACCTTTCAAAGGCAGGTGTCAGTGGTGTCGTCAAACAGGTCACGTTATTGCCAACTGCTCCTCATTTCGCAGAATCCATCCGAACATCAGTTTCCCTGCACCACCCACTCGCAACCAGCATGCTACCCCACAAGTCAATACAGCAACCAATGAATCTATGGCTTCGCACCAGAATTTCCTCCTTGATAGCGGCGCAAGTCACCACATAACTCCGGACTTGGACACCCTTGATTTTCACTCTCCTTACAACGGGCTGGACAACCTCATAATTGGAGACGGTTCCACCATACCCATCGCCAATATAGGTACTTTTACCTTTCAATCACTTAAATTTAATAATGTTCTACATGTTCCAAAAATATCAAGAAACATATTATCTATCTCTCAGTTATGTCGTGATAACCAAGCCTATGTTGTTTTCTCACACGACTATTTTTTTATTAAGGCGATATCAACGGGAACCATACTCCTTCAGGGTCGAGCTAACAACGGAGTTTATGAGTGGTGTTGTAAATGTTGATTTTGGCGACAACGTTTGTGTACTTGTGTTTTTATTTGTGTTGTCTTTCAGGATTGCAAGTGCGCATGGAAAAGGAGACACGAGTCTCCACTTTTGGAACTACGCGGAAACGGCGACTCCAGTCGCCGCTTTTGGTGGTGCATAGGAATGGCGACCCGAGTCGCCAGTTTTGGGCATGAACAAGAAACGGCGACTGTTGTCGCCGAATTTGGTGCAGGACACGGAAACGGAGACTCTTGTCTCCGCTTTTGGAAATGACAAGAAACGGCGACTAGAGTCGCCGCATTTGGATATGCATGGAAACGGCGACTCCTGTCGCCGTTTTTGGTTTTTGGAGTTGGAAGCATGGAACGGCGACTCCTGTCGCTGTTTTTGGTTTTGGATTCGGGACATGGAACGGCGACTCCTGTCGCCGTTTTTGGTTTTGGTTACGTGAAATGGAACGGCGACTCCTGTCGCTGATTTTGGTTTGGATGCGTGACATGGAAACGGCGACAATACCTCTTACCTTGCAACTATGGAACTAACGACAGATGCATTGAGTACATTCAACGTGATCTCGTTTTTACTAAGTACTCAAATCAAGGAATGAAGAATGGTTCCGTGTTTTACTACTTCAATGATATCGACGACCATGAAGACGATGAAATTCCGAGACTTCAACACTTAGAGTTTTTCACGAGAGTTTGAAGATAAAGAATTGAAATCGACGGAGTCAAGATTGAATTGAAGTTCTGACTCTTGAAATTGAAGATTCAAGATTCGAAGATTCAAGAATCGAAGATTCAAGATTCCAAGATTCAAGAATCCAAGTTCTACAAGAGTGATGTCATCCATGGAGAAGTGACATCAGCCAAGCATGTGACCAACCAGAACGTGCCACGTCATCACCTCACATGTGCGGGCTGCCTATATAAACCCATGGATTTCGATTTCACCTTTTGACGATTTTGAGAGAACGAAATCTGATTTTTAGAATCGTGACCGACAGCTTCGAGCTTCGAGTTTGTGTAGTAGCTTTTGCGCCTTGTGCCAAGATTAGAGTTAGGAGATTTAGCTCTAGGTACTCGTGTGCTAGATTGCAAGTTAGTGGGAGTTGTTGCGACACTCGGGAAACTTCTTGTAATCGTTTTGCCTACCATACTCAGTGTAATAGTTTAGTTTCGTTGTTTCAATGGAATGAAAACATATTACATAACTTTGTCTTTGTCTTCCGTCTTTCATTCCACGAACTTGTGTGATTGTTACCTTGACTGAAGCTGGTGTTCGTTGTTTAAGTCCAACTTCGCGAAAAGTTGGTATCATACGTCGAAGACGTAATTTCAATTGGTATCAGAGCGGGACGTCATACGTAAAAGACGTGATCCGTTACTTGACTTCATAATTCCGCTACAATGGAGTCGTCCATGTTTGTCCAGAAACCGATTATGCTTACTCATCAGAACTACTCAAACTGGAAGGCCAAAGTTTCTGCTAGGATTAAGGGTTTTGATTCCAGATCTTGGATGGCAGTGTTGGAAGGATGGGAACGCCCATATACGGAAGACGCCGATGGCGTGAGAATTCCGAAACCGGAACGTAGTTGGACGAGAGAGGAACATGACTTGTCCACAGCTAACAGCAAAGCCTTACTTATTATCTGTGAATGGCTTGACCTCAGTATGTATCAGCTGGTCAAGAATTGCACATCTGCCAGAGATGCATGGGAAACGTTACAAAGAACTTGTGAGGGAAGTCATGCTGTTAAGCGTTCAAAAATCCGAACTATCACTGCTCAATTCCATCAACTCCGTATGAGGGAAGATGAAGACATCAATGACTACTTGGACAAGATCATGAGATATGTGAATGAAGCCTTTGAACTTGGTGAAATTTTTCCTGCTCCCATGGTATATGAGAAAGTCCTCTCCAGTGTTAGCACTAGGTTCGAGAGTAAGGTGCTGACTATCGAAGCACGCAACGATGAGAACCAAAACTGGGACTATGCCGACTTGATGGCTGATTTGAGAAACTATGACCTGACTCTCAAAGTTCGAAGCAACCCAGACATGTCTCTTGTCTACGAACCGATGACTGCTCTCAAGATTTCAGAGAAAGGAAAAAGTTCCAGAAGTTCTAGCTCTCGAAAAACTCATTCGAAAAATGAGAAAACTGAAAGTAGTTTTTCTGCTGATCTGGGTGAATCTGATGATGAGGAAGCTGAAGAAATTGAAAAACTGATGAACTCTAATAATCCGGACAAACTGGCTGCACTGACTGAGATAGTCACTTATCTTGTGAAACAAGAATTTAAGAGAAAGAACCGTGCACGAAATTTTCGAAAATTTCAGAAAAGTTCTAACTCATATCCAAATACTCCTGACAACCGAAATCAGGGATCGTCGTCAGACAAAAAGTTCAAAGGAACAAAGCTCTCACCATACTCCTCTACTGGCAAGGATGTCTCCAAGATGCAATGCTATGAGTGTAAGGGGTATGGACACGTTAAAAATGAATGTCCCAATTTACATCGTAAGAAGAAGCTACCAGTTAGCTATGTTGTGATTGACGATGAGGATGTCATTTCTGAGAACGAAGAGTCTGAGGAAAATAATTCTGACGATGATGAAGACAACGCTCTAGTTGTCACTTTTGGTGAATCGTTTGATCTCGAAAATGTGGAGGTCGAAAACTTTGTTTTTGATGCATTTCTGAAAGACACTGCAACTGCAGACAACATTTTTCGTGTGGCATCGACAAACCGAAATTTTTGTGATGACAACATTTTCTCGGATGATGAATCTGAGTCTGAAGCCGAAAGGGAAGAGATGACATCTGATGTCCATCAAAGTGTGACCGAGTCTACTGAACTGGTTGATCTGAAAGAGAGTTATTCTAAACTCGAAAAATTGTGTGACACAGCTATCACTGAAAATAGCACCCTTGAAGTGTCACTGAAATTCATAAAAGAATCTCTTGATGAACTCTCTGAAGAAAATCGAAAAATGAATGATGAGGCTGTAGTGTTGAGAAACTCAGTTGAGAAGACTGAGGATGAGAAGAAGAAGTTGAACAATTCCTTGACAATTCTCAAAGTAAAATTTGATGACCTTTTCGAGGAAAAACATAAGTATTTCAAGGAAGTTGTCGAACTGAGAGAATTGTGTGACAAAATGAGTAATGAAAACTCTAAACTGAAGACGTCACTTAAAAAGGAGTCAACTGAAGTGAAGAAACTGCAGACTCTATTTAAAAACTCGGATGCTGAGAATGATGAACTGAAGTCATCACTGATGAAAACTCAAACTGACCTTGCCATGACTGACAAGGAACGATATGGGTTGATAGAAAAACTTCATATGACTGACGAGCTGTTGAGGAAAATGAACACGAATTCTTCTGTGTTTGACAATGCTGCTTCATATATGAATCCTAATCGTTACGGTCTTGGATTCCAAAAAGTTTTTGAGTCTATATACTCGACACCTGAAAAGAAGAAGGAGGTGAGTTTTGTTAAGGCATCGGGTGATCAACCTGAGGATAAAAGCAAGGATGACGTTGAATCATCTAAACGGAAGGAGATTGCTGAAGGGAAGAAGATTGCTAAGTCTCCAGAACCTAAAACTCAAAAGTCATCCTCGACTTCAAAGTCAGAATCTGAGACATATCAATTTCCAAAGAATATTGTCAAACATCCTCGTGGTATCCTGCCGTATGAAAAGACATTACTAAAGAACTTAGACAAATCTCAGAACGTGAAGAGAAATGGACAATCCTCTCGCACCAAAACTGCCTTGGTCAAAACATCTATGAAGGTTGAAACTCATCAAAGGAGAAAGTATGTATGTCACTACTGTGACCAACCTGGACATATTCGACCATTTTGTTATCAGTTGAAGGATGACATGAACAGAGAGTTGATGACTATGAAGAAAAAGGCCGAGAGTGCTAAGGAAATGAAGAAATCTATTTCTCCAAATCCGGAAACTAAGCAAATTCCGAAAACTGTGACTGAGAGAAATGTTCAAATGAATGGCAAGAAGAAATGGGTGCCTAAGGCTCAAAAGAGTAAAGCTGAACTTAACTCTAAAACCAGTGATTGGCAACCAAGGGAATTGATTTTCTGCCATGTTGCACTAAATGCTTCTGAAGCTGGCAACAAAGGCATTTGGTACTTTGACAGTGGCTGTTCCCGACATATGACCGGCACTAAGAAATTCTTGAAAGAATATGAGCCGATGACAGGTTCCCCCGTGGTGTTTGGAGGGGGAGCAAAAGGCGTTGTCAAGGGAAAAGGGACGCTACAAATCAAAGGATTGCCTCCTATCAGAAATGTTGTCCACGTCAAGGGACTTGTTGCAAATCTCATATCTATCAGTCAGCTGTGTGATGAAGGTTTCAATGTTAGCTTTGATAAGGAATCCTGCCGAGTTTATGATGCTGAGGGAAAATGTATCATGGAAGGTCCACGTGCTAAAAACAATTGCTATACAACTGAGTATAGTTGCTTCTCCGTGACCGTCCCCGATGAAGTTGATTTGTGGCACCAACGACTTGGCCACACTAGCACTCGCAATCTGAGCAAACTGGTTAAGGGGGAGATAGTTCGAGGAATCTCTCAACTCCCCAAAATCGAGAAGCGAGTATGTGGTGACTGTCAGAAGGGCAAGTTGACAAGAACTCCTCATCCGGCACTTCCAACTCTAATGAGCACTTCAGCCCCTTTTGAACTTCTACACATGGACTTGATGGGTCCAATGGAGGTGAAGAGCTTAGCTAAGAAAGAATATGTGCTAGTTGTGGTTGATGATTTTTCCAGATACACATGGACAAGATTTCTGGCGTCCAAAGATGAAACTTTCAATGCCTTTAAGGGTATTGTAAAATGGATACGAACCAATCATGAAGCTAAGGTTAAAAGGATCAGGAGTGATCATGGAACCGAATTTGAAAATTCTAGCTTCAATGAATTTTGCCTGATGAAAGGTATTCACCATGAATACTCGGCCCCAAAAACGCCTCAACAAAATGGGATCGCCGAACGGAAGAATCGAACACTGCAAGAGATGGCGCGCGTGATGTTAATTTCGAAAAATCTTGCCCGAACCTTTTGGGCAGAAGCCGTCTCTACAGCTGGCTACATTTTGAATCGAATAAGTATTCGATCTGGCACTACTGCTACTGCCTATGAACTTGTCAATGGCAAGAAACCTTCGGTGGCACACTTTCGTGTCTTTGGCTGTACTTGCTATATTTTGAAGGATCGTGATCCTCTAAAGAAATTTGAAGCCAAAGCTGATCGTGGAATTTTTGTTGGCTATAGCCAAAATAGTCATGCCTACCGTGCCTATAATCTTCGAACTAGGAAAGTCATCGAGACGGTGAACATCAACTTTGATGAACAAGACTTTCTTGGAAAAGATGCAGAGGCTGATTGGGTTAAGGAAGGAATTCTTGAAGTTCGAAATTTTCCTTCAACACCCACAACTGTGACTTCCGAAAATGTTACTCCTAATACTTCTCCTGAAGTTGGAGAATCTAGCAACCGAAATGATGACACTTCGGTAACTGAGGATGACGATGAGGGTCAAGTTGACAACCCCGCTGATGCACCGAGAGAAGCACCAGGTCATATCCAAAAACGTCATCCACCAAACCAAATGATTGGAAGTTTGAATGAGCGAACTACACGCTCAAAGAAACAAATGAATTCTCCCGACGAACTCTACAACATATGTACTTCAGCAGTGTGTAATGAAATCGGCATCACTTGCTTTCTCTCCGAAAATGAGCCGAAAAACTACAAGGAAGCCATGCAAGATGATTTTTGGATCATGGCCATGCAAGAAGAGTTGAATGAGTTCACGCGGAATAATGTTTGGTCCTTAGTTCCCCGAACTTCAAACATCAATGTTGTTGGAACTAAATGGATTTTCAAGAATAAAACAGATGAGCATAACCAAGTTGTCCGAAACAAAGCTCGTCTTGTTGCCCAAGGATATGCCCAAGTGGAAGGCATAGATTTTGATGAAACGTTTGCTCCGGTCGCACGAATTGAGTCCATCAGACTCTTGATTGCTATTGCATGCCATCTCGGCATCAAACTTAGACAGATGGACGTCAAAGCTGCTTTCTTGAACGGTGTCTTGGAAGAAGAGGTCTACGTTGCCCAACCTAAGGGTTTTGAGGATCCGAAGAAGCCTAATCATGTCTACAAGCTTCACAAAGCTCTATATGGCTTGAAACAAGCGCCTCGCGCCTGGTACGGATGTCTCACGGATTTTCTTCTAAAATTCGGCTTTGAGCGTGGATCGGTGGACAAAACTCTATTCATCAAGCGAGATGGCAAACACATGATTGTTGCCCAAATTTACGTTGACGACATTGTCTTCGGAGCGACTTGTTCCAAACTCGTGACTTCATTCACAGAAGCTATGTCCTCGACCTTTCAGATGAGTCTTGAGGGGGAGTTGCACCAATTTCTTGGCCTTCAAATTTCTCAACGACCAAATGGGATATTTGTATCTCAAAGTAAGTATGCTAAAAATATGGTTGAGAGATTTGAGATGCATCATGCCAAACCAGCTAACACTCCTATGGCAACTACCGAACGCTTGTCTACGTCAACGAAAAGCCGGAGTGTAAACCAAACTCTTTATCGTTCCATGATTGGGAGTTTACTTTATTTAACTGCCACTCGTCCTGACATTATGTTTAGTGTTTGTATGTGTGCCAGGTACCAAGCTGATCCAAAGGAGGACCATCTACGAGCTGTGAAACGGATTCTCCGCTACATCTCTGGAACTTCTCAGCTAGGTCTGTGGTATGCGCGCGACACTTCATCCAATCTTGTCGGTTTTTCAGATGCCGACTGGGCGACGGACACGGACGAACGAAAGAGTACCTCCGGATGTTGTTGCTTCCTTGGCAATAATATAGTGTCTTGGCATAGTAGAAAGCAAAATTGCATTGCACTGTCAACTGCCGAGTCGGAGTATGTTGCAGCTGGAAGTTGCTGCACACAACTACTTTGGTTGAAACAAATGTTGAATGACTATCTTCTTGAGAGTGCTCCATTGGTGCTGTATTGTGATAACCAGAGTGCCATCAAAATCAGCGAAAATCCTGTCCAGCACTCAAGAACTAAACACATCGACATTCGACATCATTTCATTAGAGATTTGGTTGATCGTGATATAGTCAGTCTACAGCATATTTCAACGGAAAAACAGCTTGCTGACATCTTTACCAAACCTCTTGACTTTGAGAGATTCAAAACCTTAAGGAATTCTCTCTGCATGTGTTCTCTCTAAGAGTTCACGAAAATTTTTGAAGTCTGAAAGAGTAGTTTCTTTACTTCTGAATACGCACTCGGAATCGTCGTGGATTAGTCTAGTCAGACAAACATGGATTGGAGGCCGCTTCTAGTCTTCGGACACAAGAGTATTTATTCCGCTGAATGCGAACATGTGAACATGGCTTAAACTCCTCGTTTCATTTGCATAGATCCATAAAGCCAAGTAACGGAGGACGCCGGTTCCCCCGGCTCCCCTCTTCGAAAGGTTGTACATGGACGCTAAACTCTAAGACACTCTCCTATCACACTTTGGAGGACGCAAGTGAACCTTGCTCCCCTCTGACTGCTGTAATGAGTGTCTGTTGCATTTCATTTAAAGCTAAAAACTCGTCTGGAGGACGCCGGTTACCCCGGCTCCCCTCTGATTGAAGTAATGCTAGTTCCTTCGGAGTGCCTTAAGTGTTCACCTTGCATTCATGAATTAAAATCTCTTGTGCGGTGCTAACTCTGCCAATATGTTTCGACGAAACACGACTGCTTCCTTGTGACTGAGACGAAGGACAAGTAAACATGTCTATCACATACTTCGGTCCATCTCACCGGTCTTTAATATGAGAGATTTTTCATTACCTCAAAGTTCTATTCACCTCGTGTGAAATTTTTGTTTTGGAAAAATGATGGAAGTGTCTCTTTTCTGGGAAAATATTTGCTCTTCATTGCCTAATATCACCCCTCGAATCTCCACTAAAATGTGTTTGAATGTTTGCGTGTGTTGAACTCTTGAATGACTAACTCGGGATGTGTTGTTTTTGTTTTGGCATTTCTGTAGTTCATATCCAGGGCTATGTGGTTTACCATCTCGGATGTCTAAACATTGAGTGTAGCGACGACCAAGTTCAACTGTTGGCAAATTTGGAAGCCCAAAATCGGAGATTCCACATTGTTCAAATCCGCAAAAGCGGCGACTGGAAAAATGGTGACACAAACGGAGACTCTCCAAACCGGAGACTCCTGTCGTCGCTTCAACAAATCTTGCCCATGGTAAATTCCGGAGACTCGTGTCGCCGAAAATTCGGCGACTCATACCACATGACAAAAACGGCGACTGAAGGCAACGAAGACAAACGGAGACCATAGTCTCCGGAAAAACGGCGACTCTTGTCGCTGGAAAAGTGACGGCTCGTCCATTTCCGGAGACTCGAACTTTGGCACTCGAACCTATGGCACTGAACTTCGTCTTTCCAACCTTCGGTTTGATCTTCGGTTTACATATTTTTATTTATTTATTTTTATTTATTATTTTTTTTTGAAATTATTATTTTAATAATATTTTTCAAATTAATAAAATTTTGTTCGTCTAATGGGCTAATTTTTCCTTCTTGAGATGGGCTTTTTACAGGTCTTGAGCTGTGTATTTTCAATCCGGACGGGCGGCCCAAAATTTTCCTATATATAGGCCCTGGGTGAAACCTTACTTTGCTACGCTTACATCGAACTTCGGAATTCTCGAACTCTAGACTCTCAGCTGCTAACTGCTAGTACGATATTCCTTAGTTTCTAGTTTTCCTACTTCCGTTGCATCCGGCAACTCTTGCTTCGCGCATCCGGCGCCCTGTCTTCTTTTCCGTGGTTGAAGAAATTTTTTTTCCAAAGTGTTAATTTTTTTCTAAGTCTTGAAACGAAATGGCTTCAACTAAGAACTTTGATGACATGATGGCGGATATGACAGTGTATCTGAATGAACAATTCCAAAATGCCCCTTCTCCAAAATCCAAGAAAGCTGCCTTTACTGAACTCCAAGCTCACCTGGAAAAAGTTGATCAACGCAAGGCTGCGTCTACTGAACTCTCGGTTCCTGTTACCACAACTGCGAAACCGGCTCATTCCTCTGCCCGTCAGCAGGGTAAAGATGGAAACTCTAGGGAGACATCTGTTCGAATCTATTCTGGTGTCGTCAGTAGAGCTGAATACAATAGGTTACTCGCAGCTGGCGAGATAACTAAAGAAGGAAAGAAAATTGTCAATATCCCTTCGACTGTAGCTGTGACTGCAGACAAAGATCCTAAGCTTGTGAATCCGTCTAGCTCAGGAAAGAAATCGGCGACTCCAGCTGGGAGTGCCGAAGGCAAGAAACCGTCTGCCAGTGGAGGTGGTGTGAAAACATCAACTCCGAAAAACTCTGGAGGAAAAGTCACGAAATCACGAACTCACAGCTCGCAGAGACCACCAATTTCATCGGGATCAACTGGATCTCAAAAGTCGACTGCCGGCTTCAGATACATATCAGAATTTTCGGAGTGTCCGAAACCTCACTCTCGTGAATTTTTCACGGCGACTGCTGAACGTCGCCACAAACTTATTGAGACGCTACCAATACACACTGATAGAACTATCCTCAAGGAGGACTATGAACGGCACGGCATCACAGATTTCTTAACTAAGATGCATATGTTGAAATCTGTCAATCTCACTTACCGTTACTCCATCCCGATTCTTTCCAAATTCTACGCTAGCTTGTCACCAGAATTTGCGGATCCGAAGAGTCGGTTGTTCGGATGTTTTGTTTTCAGGAATAAGTTGTACAAGTTCCGTCCTTTTTCCATCAACAAGTTTTTAGAAAGGTTGTAAGTTGAGTCCAACTGGACGTCACCATCGGCTGAGGAGCGAGCTGATGACTTGATGATCGGCACTTTCATTACTCAGAAGAAAGTTAAGTCCGAACTGCCGCCGCCGTCCAAACTATCAGCTTTCTATGGAATCTTACATAGGCTCAGGATGTCTAACTGGATTGCGTATAAAGACGCAACTGTGATGAATGTTGATTTGATGCATCTGATCTTTCGCCTTAGCTGCGGCGAACAAGTTAACATGGGCAAAATTATTTTCAATGACTTGTGCAAGATTGCCAAGACAACGGATGAAACCATTATTCGGCAAGCTGAGTTGCCTGAAGAAAAGAGGATTCATCTTACTCATCCTTGCTTGATCTATGGCATGCTTCATGCCCAAGGTTTCATTCCTGACACGCCGGCTGAGAAAAAGATGAAAAAGAATGGTGCTGTCAAAATCACCAGCAAGTATATGAATCCGGCAAAACGAGTTATTGATCTTCCCTGGTTTGATCTCGTCGATCGGAATGCGCTTCCTGAAATCTTGACTCCTCCTCCATCTCCTCCAACTAAGAAAAGAAAATCGGTTTCCAAGAAAGCTAAGTCTCCCCCGGCCAAGAGACAGAAAAATGAATCGACAGCTGCAGCTGATGAGGCGGAACCTCAAACTGAACAACAACCCAGAATCGTTCCTCGCGGTTTTGGTCCTAACTCAAAAGTTCCGTCGTATCGAAACCCCTTTCATCCTATCCACAGTCATCGTGCTGTGGTTCCATCAGCTTGCGTGAAAGAATTTTATGCTGACACTCTAACTCTGGAAAAGCGTCAGGAGGAACATGCACTTGCGTACAATCGCATGATCGATGCTCAGAAAAAACAGAAGTTATCTTTTGACAAACTTCAACGCGAGATCTAACAAGGGGGAGGACTTGGTGATGTTGGAGCCCCGGATGCAAGTTTGAAAGATACGTTCATCTTGAAGATGGTTAGGGACGCTATCCAGGAAGCGCATGTGAAGCTAGCTAAAGGAAATAACATAGCTGTCGAACAAGTGGAACGAGGGACTGATGATGGTGAAAAGACAGACGATGATATCTTCGAAGGTGCTATGAACTTTCGTGATAAGGGAAAAGCGAAGGTTGGCGAAACTTCGAGAGCTATGCCATCAGATGGACTTCGTGATCAAGATGATGATGTTGATATTTTGGATGTCGAAGATGAGACTGGGAAAGATTTCGGTGAGTTCGAAATTTTTGGGCTCGGTGATGAGTCCGATGATGGGGATGAGAAAGAAGACTCAAGTTCGGACGATGGTTTCGACTACGGCGATGATGAAGAAGAAGTGCTGGAGAGTCCGGAACGTGATTCAACTCCAGCTGGCTCGCCGAAAGATTGAAGTTCAAGATCTAAAGTTCCAAATCCAAGTTCAAGTTTTATTTCATGTTTTCTATTTCCTGTTTTTCATAACTCCTGAACATGTATTTCGTATTTTGGTTTCAGCATGCATCAAACTCTAAATTCGTCCATGCATAGTTTTTCATATTTTTCTATCTCTGGATTATTGTTTTGAGATTGGTTATTTATCTAAGTTTTTATCTTTTGTTTTGAAATTTTGGCTAAGTCTTTTATGGTTTTCATTGATTGAATGATTGATGTTTTTCCATCTTTTACTTAGCTTATTTGTGTTGATTTATTCGATTGAGGGGGAGATACTTATATCTCTTTTTACTTAACTTTGTTTTCATGGGTTGTGCCAAAAAGGGGGAGATTGTAAATGTTGATTTTGGCGACAACGTTTGTGTACTTGTGTTTTTGTTTGTGTTGTCTTTCAGGATTGCAAGTGCGCATGGAAAAGGAGACACGAGTCTCCACTTTTGGAACTACGCGGAAACGGCGAGTCCAGTCGCCGCTTTTGGTGGTGCATAGGAATGGCGACCCGAGTCGCCAGTTTTGGGCATGAACAAGAAACGGCGACTGTTGTCGCCGAATTTGGTGCAGGACACGGAAACGGAGACTCTTGTCTCCGCTTTTGGAAATGACAAGAAACGGCGACTAGAGTCGCCGCATTTGGATATGCATGGAAACGGCGACTCCTGTCGCCGTTTTTGGTTTTTGGAGTTGGAAGCATGGAACGGCGACTCCTGTCGCTGTTTTTGGTTTTGGATTCGGGACATGGAACGGCGACTCCTGTCGCCGTTTTTGGTTTTGGTTACGTGACATGGAACGGCGACTCCTGTCGCTGATTTTGGTTTGGATGCGTGACATGGAAACGGCGACAATACCTCTTACCTTGCAACTATGGAACTAACGACAGATGCATTGAGTACATTCAACGTGATCTCGTTTTTACTAAGTACTCAAATCAAGGAATGAAGAATGGTTCCGTGTTTTACTACTTCAATGATATCGACGACCATGAAGACGATGAAATTCCGAGACTTCAACACTTAGAGTTTTTCACGAGAGTTTGAAGATAAAGAATTGAGATTGACGGAGTCAAGATTGAATTGAAGTTCTGACTCTTGAAATTGAAGATTCAAGATTCGAAGATTCAAGAATCGAAGATTCAAGAATCGAAGATTCAAGATTCCAAGATTCAAGAATCCAAGTTCTACAAGAGTGATGTCATCCATGGAGAAGTGACATCAGCCAAGCATGTGACCAACCAGAACGTGCCACGTCATCACCTCACATGTGCGGGCTGCCTATATAAACCCATGGATTTCGATTTCACCTTTTGACGATTTTGAGAGAACGAAATCTGATTTTTAATATCGTGACCGACAGCTTCGAGCTTCGAGTTTGTGTAGTAGCTTTTGCGCCTTGTGCCAAGATTAGAGTTAGGAGATTTAGCTCTAGGTACTCGTGTGCTAGATTGCAAGTTAGTGGGAGTTGTTGCGACACTCGGAAAACTTCTTGTAATCGTTTTGCCTACCATACTCAGTGTAATAGTTTAGTTTCGTTGTTTCAATGGAATGAAAACATATTACATAACTTTGTCTTTGTCTTCCGTCTTTCATTCCACGAACTTGTGTGATTGTTACCTTGACTGAAGCTGGTGTTCGTTGTTTAAGTCCAACTTCGCGAAAAGTTGGTATCATACGTCGAAGACGTAATTTCAGGTGTCCCTCCAAACCGAAAGCTTTTACGTCTGTCAAAGGACCCGCAACGCTATCTTGGCATCATAAGTTAGGACATCCAACATATGATGTAATAAAAATTTACCATTTTCAATTAATGATTATGACCACTGTGAATCGTGCAATGTTGCGAAAAGCAAAAAGTTACCATTCTATATATCCACGTTTGAATCAAAAGCACCCCTAGACCTTATTTTTTCTGATCTTTGGACGAGTCCGATTACGTCATTCGACCACTACAAATATTATATTGTCTTTGTTGACCATTACAGTAAATATATTTGGATGTATCCACTAAAACGTAAATCCGATACTACTCAAATATTTTTACAATTTAAAGCTCTTGTAGAAAAATATTTTAACAAACAAATTAAACATTTCTTCTCCGACAATGGAGGTGAATACATTAAATTAACCAATACTCTACTTCACAACGGTATTTCTCACTCAACATCCCCTCCGCATACTCCCGAACACAATGGATATGCCGAAAGGAGACACCGACACATAGTCGAAACGGGATTAGCCCTCCTTAGTCACGCTCACTTACCCACCAAGTATTGGCCATACGCCTTTAGCACTGCCACATATTTAATCAATCGTCTTCCCACTCGATCACTACAAGGTAAATCACCATACTTCATGATTCACAATAAGCAACCCGACTACACCAATCTTCACAATTTTGGTTGTCTTTGCTACCCATGGCTTAGGCCCTACACCAAACACAAATTAGATAACCGCTCTATACCATGTGTTTTTATTGGTTACTCCACCACACAAAGTGCCTTTCATTGCCTAGACCCAAAGACTCATCGTATTTACACCTCGCGACACGTTAAATTCTATAACGATATTTATCCCTTCACAAAAATATTCACTACCCCCTTGTCCTCTCCCTCTACTGATGAATGGACCACACTTTCTCTTTCACTCCTACCTCCCTCTGTCAGTACTCCAACTCACAGCACAAAACCCCCTATCACCAAAGTCTACACCCGTCGAACCATCCCTCAATCTCACCCATCCAGTGCTCCTCCCATATCGTCTCAACCCACTATCGAGCCCTCCAACACCTCTCCACCCCCTGCTACAACAGATTCACCATTATCCCATATTCCAACAAACCAAATGCAACAAAATAATAACTCCAACCAACCAGACCCTCCCCTGCCAGAAAAAACAGTCACTACCAGACTTGCTAACAACATTCGCAAGCCAAACCCGAAATATGCGAATCTTGCCCACGCCTCCAACTCGGTCACTAATCTACCCAACACCGTCAAGCAGGCTCTTGTACTTCCTCACTGGCGCCAAGCGATGCAAGATGAATATAATGCTCTTGAACGCAACCATACTTGGACCTTAGTTCCACGCTCTTCCGCTCAAAACATTATTGGTTGCAAATGGGTATATAGGAACAAATATAATCCAGATGGCACACTAAAACAACACAAAGCCCGCCTTGTTGCAAAAGGATTTCATCAACGACCAGGCATCGACTATACAGAAACCTTTAGTCCTGTTATCAAACCCACCACTGTTCGCTTAATTCTCTCCCTAGCTGTAACCAAAGCTTGGCCCCTCCGTCAGCTTGACGTAAATAATGCATTCCTCCAAGGCACTCTAACGGACAATGTATTCATGAGTCAACCACCCGGCTTTATCGACCAAACCAAAACTGATTTTGTTTGTAAATTACACAAGGCCATTTACGGCCTTAAGCAAACTCCTCGAGCTTGGTACACCGAGCTTAAGACACATCTAACCAATATTGGTTTTACTCAATCCATTTCCGACCCTTCTCTATTTATTTTACGCAATAAAACAACTTGTCTCTACATGCTTATTTATGTAGATGACATAATAATTACAGGACCAAATCCATCTCAGTTACAAACTTTTATTGCCAATCTCTCTAACCGATTTTCTCTCAAGGACCTTGGACCACTATCTTACTTTCTCGGCATCGAAGTCACTCCTAATGCTCTTGGTCTTCACTTAAGTCAATCAAAATACATAAATGATCTTCTTACGAAATACAATATGGCAGACGCCAAACCAAACACCACACCCATGAATACTTCACCTCCTCTTCTTCGCGAAGATAACAAACCCATTCAAGACCAATCCACTTATCGTGCTATTGTTGGGAGTTTACAATATCTATCTCTCACTCGACCTGATATTGCCTTCACCATTAATCGCCTTGCTCAGTTTCTTCATCATCCGACTGCTACCCACTGGACGGCATTAAAACGGCTCCTCAGATACCTTCAAGGCACCCAAACACATGGAATTCAGCTCCACAAACACACTCCTCTCCGTCTTCATGCTTTTTGTGATGCCGACTTTGGCGGTGACAAAGACAACTACTTTTCGACAACCGGCTACATAATTTACCTTGGTCACAACCCGATCTCATGGTCCTCCAAGAAACAAACAGGTATAGCTATCTCCACCACCGAAGCTGAATTTCGCGCTGTTGCTTCAGTCACAACCGAAACCTTATGGCTCCGCAATCTTCTCTCTGAACTGCATATCACTGTCATTACACCACCAGCTATCTTCTGTGATAACATTTCAGCCACGCTCTACGCCAAAAATCCCGTATTTCACTCCAGGATGAAGCACATGGCCATCTCCTTCCACTTTGTCAAACACCAGCTCCAACTTGGCCAAATACGTATCTCTCATGTTCCCAGCAAAGATCAACTTGCAGACATACTTACCAAGCCACTGCACAAACAGCAATATCACGAGTTAAGAGACAAGCTTGGCCTTATCGCAAGAACGTCCAACTTGAGGGGCGTGTTAACAATATAATATCCAACTCCCAAGAAGTCAATCCTCCCTAATACTCTCAATCAAGATCAAATATCTTGCAAATCAATCAAGCTATAATATCTTGTAATTATAGCAAAATCATTTACTGTATATCAATTAGTATCAATTAGTATTATTGTATAGGCTCCTATCCTTATTTAAATTGTGTATCATCCCTATATATATGTACTCAAAGCTAGCAATAAAAATAATCACAGTTCATACAAACCCTCTTCCTCTTGTTCATTGTTTTATAAGCAACATTGACTACGGTGTATTCCGTGAAGCTGGACACGTTTAGGAAGTGGTACAGAGTCGACCCGTTCAGATCGGTGAACCTGCTGGTTCCATCGTGCATAAAAGCCGAGACTTTGAATGGGAATTCGGAACACAAGTTGCTCTTCTTGGACAAGCAATCACCACACTCCCCACACTCCGACACTAACGTCGGAAGGACAATATCGCCCTCGACGAGGTCGCTCACACCATCCCCAACGCTCTCAACTGCACTGGAAAATAGTAAAAATACCAATTTCAGCAAATAACTTCAGGGGTAAAACAAATTAAAAGTGCAAG
This sequence comes from Euphrasia confusa, assembly GCA_954870475.1. Classification (NCBI taxonomy): domain Eukaryota; kingdom Viridiplantae; phylum Streptophyta; class Magnoliopsida; order Lamiales; family Orobanchaceae; genus Euphrasia; species Euphrasia confusa. The sequence continues at coordinate 19,809,984 of OX940951.1, forward strand.
TGAAAAAAAATACTATAAAATTACCCGACAGCTTCATGCCCGAAAATTCTTGGGAAATATCCCGGAGTTTCCTTAACAAAGGTAAGGATAAAATCAACAATATAGATACATAATTTGAGTTTTTGTTTTTTATGTAGCACTTACTTTCAATTTCCAGCAAGTGACGTCGCTGTGGCAAAGAGAAGTACATATGATTTTGATTCGAACTTCCCGGAACTTTGGGGGCGCGACGATCACCTCCTCCACAACGAGCGGCTCGCCGGCCTTCCTTGCGACCGCGGCTGCATGACCAACCGCTTCTTATAATCACTTAAACATTCACATTTAATTAATAATATCAAAACCAATTTTGACAACTTTAAAAAAGTTTATTCCTCAAAAGTACTATTATTATACCTCGGCATTTGATTGGTTTTCCGGCAGCTGTATCCATATTTGATAAGACTCTTCTTAACAGAGTGTTTGAGGTTGCCGGCCTTAAATACATTATTGCAACTTCAAATTGGGCACCGAAAATTAAATTTAATTGATGGAACTTGTTGTGCTCTTTACGATGTTGTGACACCACTTGTTGCGAATATTGAAACTAAATCACTCACGACTCTCGAAATATATATGAGATGCGGAGAAAAAGATAAACGAAAGAACGAACACACAAATTTACGTGGAAACCCGAAACACGGGAAAAAACCACGGGAAGAAAGAACCAATCGACTTCATCGTTGAGGCTTACAATTCACTCTATGATCTATTGCACTCTATGATTTTCGTCTACCGGAGAACTCTCTATTGCACTCTATGATTTCCGTCTACCGGAGAACCCCAATTTATAGGTGTAGCAAACCTATCAAATTGAAAACAATTAGAATTAGGAATAAATCCTTTTCCTAATATATGACTCCTAAATTAATAAGGAATAGAATTATATTTTCCAATATAATTCCGATTCCAATCAAACAAATCAACTTAACAATTGATCGCCTCAAATCCATGCCGTGAGCCCGTGACTTTCACGCTTCAGCTACTCAACATCTCACCGACCCACCCACATCAATTACTTACGTAATTGCATGACAATTAATTCTTTGGTGATGCCACATCACCCACCCAATTAATCAGTGAATTAGCGTGAGACTTAAAACACGAGTAGAATTTCTCGATTCGTTCGCGTCACGTTTACATTCGATTCGAGTCATATTCAACAAATCTCCACCTTGACGAGAATCCCCGCGACTCCAAGTCGCCCAACTCTAACGATCGTAGACCAATTTTTCTTTCTTCCACCCAGCCCCGCAGGACTCACTCAAAACATAAGCAACCTAAGTTTGAACCGCACCAAACTTAGTACAAGAATGCGAAGTTGCACCGATCATTCCTTGGGTACCACCAAGCTCTATGACCTTCACGCAATCTCCATTCTCAAATCTCGCCTTCCCACTACTATCAGCACCACCTGCATTCGTCAATACTCCAGTGCTATCCATAGTACGCCTAGGTTCGATTATCCAAATTTTGAATACTATTCGGGTTAGTATTCCCGGTGTCCCCGACACCAACACACATGCGCATGACTTTTAAACCAAGGTGATCCCGACTCACCTTCCAGCGAATGACTTCCTTGGAAAGACGCAGTTGTCCACTTGGTAATTGTGTTGCCACATAGCTCATACAATCCACCAAATCTTTCTCTCGCCTCCCAAAATAAGTCGCCCTGACTTACTTTCAACACTCCACCTTTACCGAAGTTGATACCCATTCGGATCTAAGGTCTATGAGAGATAAGATTACCATTCAGGACCGGAACGTACCTTGCAGTACCGAGGGTTCGAATATGCCCATCGACCATCTTGATTCTCACAGTTCCCGTGCCGCGTATCTCACACGATGTGTCATGCCCCATGACCACCGTTCCACCGACACTCTCATCAAACCTGTCAAACAACTCCATGTTTCGACACATGTGATGCGAACAAATAGAATCCAAGATCCACCCCTCACTCGTTCCCCAAATCAGAGACAACCAGGAGTTCCCCATCAGGAAAACCACCTTCTTCGGAATCGGCCACCTTCGATTCCTTTCTCCGATTTATCAGGGCTTGACAATCCCCCTTCATGTGACTATTTTCCTTGCAGTAGTGACAAACCTCCTAGAATTTCTTCCATGCTCCACTTTGGCCATTAAGAAATTCACCTAGATTTTCACCACGCCCCTTTTCTTGTAGTAATGACAAACCCCCTGGAATTTCTTCATCTTTGCCCAACTCTGGACACCAAGCCATTCCCCGGATTTTCACTACTCAAAAAACCTCCTTCATCGTCTCCCTCGATCGCAAAGTCGCGACCGCATGAAACAAATCACCGGAGGGATAGAGTGCAATTATACCTCACCTTTCTATTCTTCCATACCTTCTCTTCTGGCTCCATCGCGCTTGACATCTTGCCCATGCCTCAGCAACGCATCATCAAGACTCATGTTGGTTAGAACCACTGAACCAACTCCACCTTGAACCGCCATGAAGAGAACCACGTGTACCGATCTAACACCGAATATCAACCATCGTCGCCATCTCCCAAAATATTCTCGAGCTCCACCTTGATCTAGAAACACCAATATCCGCAACGCCCGCCTTGTATGGATTCCCCGACCGGGATCCCCACGAAAGCTCTTGATAACAGGTCACAGGATCGTAACCTAGCTCTGATACCACTTGTTGTGCTCTTTACGATGTTGTGACACCACTTGTTGCGAATATTGAAACTAAATCACTCACGACTCTCGAAATATATATGAGATGCGGAGAAAAAGATAAACGAAAGAACGAACACACAAATTTACGTGGAAACCCGAAACACGGGAAAAAACCACGGGAAGAAAGAACCAATCGACTACATCGTTGAGGCTTACAATTCACTCTATGATCTATTGCACTCTATGATTTTCGTCTACCGGAGAACTCTCTATTGCACTCTATGATTTTCGTCTACCGGAGAACCCCAATTTATAGGTGTAGCAAACCTATCAAATTGGAAACAATTAGAATTAAGAATAAATCCTTTTCCTAATATATGACTCCTAAATTAATAAGGAATAGAATTATATTTTCCAATATAATTCCGATTCCAATCAAACAAATCAACTTAACAATTGATCGCCTCAAATCCATGCCGTGAGCCCGTGACTTTCACGCTTCAGCTACTCAACATCTCACCGACCCACCCACATCAATTACTTACGTAATTGCATGACAATTAATTCTTTGGTGATGCCACATCACCCACCCAATTAATCAGTGAATTAGCGTGAGACTTAAAACACGAGTAGAATTTCTCGATTCGTTCGCGTCACGTTTACATTCGATTCGAGTCATATTCAACAGAACTATAATCAAACATAATTCCTAACGTTCTTGGTGGAAAATTAGGCACCCCGTAATACTCAACTAATTCCCCCCGTGAGTGGTAACTATTAATTGGGAGTATAGATGGGGATTGATCGGGTCGAACCTGATTTTGCATGAATTTTTTATTTGAGGCAATTCATTTATCTCAAATTTCTAGTTACAATTTTTTTTTACTAATTTTTGAAATAAGGAATTATAATTTTTGGGTAGGACCTAACTTCTTTAATAAATAATGTTTGGTTTGCAAATCTATTTGAGATAATATCACAAATTTTACGTCTAAGTAACACAAGTGGATTCAATATTTAGTCCATTAAATTTATGAAAAATCAATACTCATCATATTTGATATTTTTTTGTAGAATTTTCGCAGGGTTGATCTTACGCGATACTTACTTAACTACTTAATATAATATTTTAATTTTTATATGATGTGTATTATTCAGCCGATCAAGTGTTATACAAATACGATCAAGGGTTGTTAGATGAATTGATTGATCACTTGAATTGAAAATTGAAAAGTTCAAGGTTCAAACCCTAAACTGAACTCTAAATTAAATAAATTATCAAATAATGTAAACTTTAAATATGATCAATGTACAAAATTCCACAAAAAAATTGACAAATAAAATTAGTGTTGATTTTTCATAAATTTAATAGACTTAAATGTTGAATCCACTTATTTTAGACATTTTGTGATATTATCTCAACATATTTAAAACTTTTAAATACTTTCTCAATTTCATAATAGTATTTTTACTTTCTTTTTTTAAGAATGTTATTTTTTAATAAACTAAATGTACTCACGTGCGTTGCACAAAATACTATAAACTAATTTAATGTAGTGTTAAAATAATTTATAATTTAATTTAAAAAAATAAAGTAATTAATGAGATTAATTGTAAGAATATTAATATTAATTACCTTTTAAATATTTGTTTAAATAATTTTTAAATAATTTAAAAATACTTTTTATACATTAATGTGTGTCTTAAAATAAAATGAATTTACAAATACATTTTAATCATTTTAAAGTGTATTAATTTACCTTTTATGTGATTTTAAAACATCTCTTAAATATTGTAAATTAAGTTTCAAATAGTTTGAAATATCTTTTAATCATTTTAAAGTTTTTTAAAATATTTTTAAATGATTTAAAATACATTAAAGTATCTTAAAATTATTTTTAACTAATTTAAAATACACTTTACACATTTACGTGATTCAAAATAATTTTTAAATGGTTGAACATACATCATATTATTTTTAAAAAATATTAAAATAATTTTAATGCCATTTAAACTATTTTTTAAATATAATAAAGTAACCTAAAAATTATTTTAAAATATTTTATAATATTTATTAAATATTTTAAAATTTTCTTAAAATAATACTTGAAACATTTTAAATATTTTTCAAATAATTTAATATACTTAAAAAAAATTAAAGTCTCTTAATATAATTTTAAAGTTATTTGAAATACTTTTTAAATATTTTAGAGTGTGATAAAATACACTTAACACATTTTAAAATTTCTTTAAATAATGTTACATTGATTCAAAATATTTTTCAAACATTTTAATGTCTATTTAAATAAGTTTTTAAGTAATTTTAAATTATTTTTAATAATTTAATGTATTTTAAAATATTTTTAAGGGATTTCAAATAAATCTTACATAATTTAAAATTTTTGAAAATTATTTTAAGTAATCACGCAATTATTTAAAAACTATTTTAAAATGTTTAAAAATTATTACAAATCATTTGCAAATTATTCAAACACACTATGAAATGTTTAAAAAGTATTTAAAATTATTTTAAGAGATTTTAATATGTTTTAAAGTTAAAAATTTATTACAAATCATTTTAAAATTATTTTAATATAGTGTACATGTTTAAAAGGTATTTCAAATACTTTTACAATTGTACTTCAAATGAAAATTGAGTTATTATATACTTTTTCTTATACAAATGGGTAATTTATGTTGGAAATCGATGTCCCAGCTTATTAAAATTTGCGGAAAGTAATAACACGACCGAAATCCTCGATCGCCGGAGATCCGAACGCGAACCACCGCACGAGCCGGGGCCCGACCGAACACCCAGCGAGGCCCGAAGGCCGCGAGCGTCCAGCCGAGCCCCCGCACGGGGCTCGCGATCATCTCACGGATGATCGCTGGGGATGCGCGAGGCATCCCCGGGGTTGCTCGTAGCAACCCCGCAGCGGGTCGCGTGACCCGCTGCTCAACGCGCTGGGCTCGTCCCAGCGCACCGCTGCGGGAAGTCCCGCAGCACGCTACGAGTCGCTGCGGGTTACTCCCGCAGCTCCCAGCGATCGAGCCTACGGGCTCGATCGACCCCTCGGCCCCCAGCCGAGGGTGTTCGCGCTGCACGCGCCGCCGACGAGGGAGGCCGGCGGATCCTCCCGCCGTAGCACCAGCCCACGGCGGATCCCCGACGATCGAACCCTAGGTTCGATCGTGTGCCCCGGCGTCCAGCCGGGGCTCCCCTCTCGCGTCGCGCGTTCCCGGCGGTTGAACCCTAGGTTCGGCCGCCTCTCTCGATCCTCGCCGGGGATCTCGAATCCCCGTCCCCGAGGCTCGTCGTTTTTCCGGATCGTGTGTTAATGTATATGTTACAATTAATATCACATAAAATCATAGAAAGGATTTTATGATTTTACCTTCGATTCGTTGTTCGGAGAAACGAAATCAAACACCTTTGAAGACCTTCGAATCTTCCTACGTATTCCTTGCACTCCGTTCGAACGTCGTGTGGGCGACGATCTATCGAACTCCTATGGATCTCCTTCAACTCTCTAGAACTATCAAATATTGATATTCTTGTCTTGTGATTTATGAAGGCCATGTAGTGCTTTTATAGGCTACGTAGGGGATCAAAAGGAGGTGGAATATTGGGCTCACAATATTGATGATTAAATTGAGCCCAGCCCAAATCTATTCATCCTTATCAATATTAATTTTATTTATTTTCCACTATATAAATAAAATTGCGCTCCCAATATTTACCCATATTATATCAAATAATATTTCTCCGGTAGTATCATTTATTCCGTGTATTTAAGATCTAAATATCCATGAATAAAATTAATTTATTGCTAATTAATTTATTCATCTCTTATATCCGAGAATTCAACCTTAATTATTATGCGGATTAAATCCACCTGCAGGGTTTACATAATAATTCCTTTTGAACTCATCTCGGGGATATTATCAACCCTTCCGGGACACACTTTCCCGTCAAGTATTCACGGCATGTCATATATAAAATATAGTGACCCAACTTAACCGGTAATTAACTCAATAATTAAATCGGTTAATTCCTTTGGAAAATCAAAGTCTCTTATATTAAATATACACACCCGCAATAGTATCGGGGATTAAGAATAAAATACTCTGAGATTTAAATTGATTATCCAAGGCAATCCTAATCAATAAATCTCAAGCGATCCGCCCAATACACCAAGTGTACAAGTGTGATAAAATAATTAAGATAAATTATTTTCTCTCTCACACAACGACTATACCGATGGATTGGTCCGGGTCCATCTAGGTCGTGAGCATCTGTTTGATTAAATACGAGTGACCGATAGTATGATCTTCTGTGTGGGCCCGACACACCATACTAACTACAACGTATAAAATCCAGGACTATATTTTGCATATTTAATTAATAATTAATTAAATGCAAATAATTGTTCATTAATTAAATAGGTTAAATGCTATGACCGGGAGTTTACCGATACTTAAATCTAGACATTAAGTACACAACTCCAACAATCTCCCACTTGTACTAAGGTCTAGTCATTTCCTCCAAACTCCCGACTTCCATACTCATCACGTGCTTAAGTTGTACTTCCCAGAAGTACTATGTGAATGAGCAATCTAGGTTGTCGCTCTGAAATTATCTTGGTGACTACTGCGTCGTCTCCCTAGACGATGACTCGAATCAGGTGGTACTTGCTCTATGTGTTATCATCACCTTTTGAACTTATGACTTCTTTCAGTTTACCATGCACCGCTATATACATAGCCTTTGGTGAACCAAGAATCATATCCAAGCTCAGAGGTCATCCCGGAACCTAACCAAAACTTCCGCTGCCTCTGAGGCTGCTATTCGGTTTATGATAGAGTCCGAGAAGCATCATGCTTATCACTCTTTCATCTTTAGGTTTCACCTCTTTTTAAAATTGAACACATAGCCTGATATCGACTTACACTGGTCTTTCTCTGATTTTGGATCTGAGAAACTGTAATCCAAGAAGATTTCGTTTTGCTTAGTAATCTAGTACTTCCAAGTAATTTTACAACATTCGAATATCTCTTATCCAGATTACTTTGGTATCCTCCCACTACGCTATCCGCATAGTTGATATCAGGTTCTTGTTTTACAACACTGCATCTACAAAGCTCTCCACACTCGAAGTGTAGGAAACTGTTTTGTCTATATCTATCTCCTTCATGTGTTCAAGACACATACCTTTAGATAGATGCATTTTGTTCCCGAAAGGCAATAACCTTTCTCAGAATTGTGCATGTTTAAAACAAACCATAATCGCATAAGATATCTTAAGAGAAGTATAAATGTTCTTATCTAGAGATCGAAGGATTCTAAGAACATGATCCAACTTACTCTTAATCTTATATCTCGATTCATTTAGACAACCTCTATTTTATGTCTGACAATACTTTTACATTGTTGCCAACGATGAAGTGTTATCTACATAAAATTCCGAGAAACACCACCTTGTTTCCATTACGTCTCTAATACACCTTTCTTTGTCTCATGCCCTTTGATGAATCCATCTCATGGACTATCTCATCAATTCGCAAGTTCCACAATTTACAGCTTTGTGATAATCCATAAATGGATTTACTAAGCTTGTACTTCTAAATGATCTTGCCTCTTAACAATAATACTTATTGCTATCCAAGTAGGCACATTTAGATTAGTACTGCCCCCTATGCAGAACTAGGGATCGATTTCATGTCTACTAGATCCAGAGTTCAAAACTCCTCCAGTCTTATGAACATCTCTGACTTCTTAACAACCTCCCACTGCAATGGCGTTCCGGTGTATAACAGTAATAACATTGGGTGCAGTTAGTGGTGTACTACTACTCGGTTAGGCTGGTTCTCAGTCTTTCCTTTATCTCATTTCAAAGTACCTTTGTCAGTTAGGGCATTGTAGTTCACTTAATAGTCTTCCTCTAAGAACCGGGCGTTGACGTCCTTCTAGTTCATAGTACTATTGAACATACAATTACTTGTTCTTCTAGGATATCCTACAACCACATTGAATGTGCCGTTGTATCCAGAAATATCCATAGAACATAGGTGGTTCCGAATAAACTTGTCCTTTTACTATTAGAATCCCATTTCTTATTCTTGACACACCATTTCTGCACGTGAGTGCATGGTGCAGTCCTTTGAGACTTAATCCCAATCTTTGATTTATGCTATGTGTTCTTTAGATAGGTGGTAGCCTCCGCGAACAAGTCACAGGCTTCTAATGGATATACTTCGAAGGATCCCCATAACAGCTTTGTGTTCATTGACTAGTCAAAAACACTTTGCTTTTATGGCACATCAAGTATTATACTCCATCTTCATACCTTTCTAATTACACATATGTCTGCATATATCAGCTTTGATCATTCTTAATACTTGTCCGAATTCCACCCTTTAAGGTCCACTTAGTTGTATTATCTTCCAAATTTAGTTCTTAGGTCGGAAGGTCCATTCCTTCAACTATAATTGATCAAATCAATTTCGACCTTTGAACCTTATTTGAATAAACATTACTAAGTACAAGAATTCACAAGTATAATGATTAATAAAGATATCTAATAAGTAAAACAAGTTATACATATCGGTTCGTTGCATCGTGGTAGACTAAGGATTCATCATTCATATATTGCTATCTAATGTACCAGAATAGATATCACCATTATTTCTTATCCAAACCATTAAATGATTAAAGAAATAAAATATCCATTAATAATAGAAAACCAGAACAAAAGTTCTTTCTAAAATAAAAAGGTACATAAAGCAATAAACTTAAAATGAAATCCTATAATTATCAAAACAGATAAATGTCTTCCACTGCAACCGCTGCTTCCTCAACAGCTTCGCCCATGTGGACTCGAACTCTTCTTCTCTAAGTCGCCGGGTTTTCTGGAACCCCTGCATTTAAAATGCACATACCGTCAGTGGTTCCATATCTACACACCAGAATTCTGGTAGATAATACCGCTGACTATTTTTTACGACTAAAGAAAAATTCGTACCTTTGAGAGGACAAGATATAGACCCCCAGTACTCAGACTGCTTTCCTCGGGGATATTTGCCAGAAGGATTCTTTATCCCGCCCTTTGGTCCAAGTCCCTTAGGACCACTGGATCCCCTTGTCTTCTTCTCCTTTTCCTTATGTATGCCCTTAGGTTCGAAACCTTTGGCCTTGGCTATAAGAGCTTGCGATTGTTTCAACTCGTCTAAAAGATCCATCATCTCAAAAACGTGTTCAAGCGTTTCCTCGAAGCAACTGATCTTTATGAGTATCCTCATCGCCTCTTTTCTAGCCTTTACATCATGTCCAAACATCAACTTGAGTTTAAGCATGACATCATGATTAGCGGCTAATGCATGAGCACTATCCCACTTTTCAAAGTCAACTATTTCCTCATCAGTTGAGTTAATGGTAGGTCTAGGAGGACAAGTTTCACTGAGTACGTCTTTGTACTCCTTTACAGTCTGAGTAATGTCTAACTCTTCTTTCCATTCAACACAGTATGGAACCAGTGCGTTGAATTCCTCAAGTATTAACGAAAGTGGATTCATAACAATTCTCTAAACCTATAAGCACATATAAACAAACAATTAATTTAATATCCGATATTATCTCCCTTAAATAATATCATTAAATTACTAATTACGTCTAAAATCCCATCCGGTAAGGCAAGCCACGTGGTGTGGACGTTTACCCACCCAAATGATTTAGCAATTAGATTTTCTTTGGTCATACATCGATTATAGCGTAACTTTGTGGGGAAGGATACTATAACGCGTATCTAAGTGTAAACCATTACTCAGCACTAAAGTAAATCGTTTGGAATTGCTACATCACCGCAAGCCACGTGGTGTGGACGTTTACGACAACTTCACAACTCTTCACAATTACTTATAACTGTCTACATCAATTAATCCAAAATCCGTTAGTATAGCAAGCCACGTGGTGTGGACGTTTACTACACCAAGAGACTTTTATAATTGACTCCCAATTACAAGATCCATTCGATTTTGTAAATCAAGACTCGGAGAATCATAAGTGAAACTCAAAGTTTCTAACTAGTGATTCACCATGCGAACGACCCTATCTCTCATAAATGAGGGAGCCAAGCAGACAATCGATCCATCTATCAAAGAATGGTACGAAGGTCTCTAATTTGTGTCATCCACATGACCAAGTGGCTTTGGCTCCATTCCACTTCCCGGGGTGAGAATGAGTCGACTTGAAGTCAGTTTCAGAAAGACAAATTAGGCATTGTTTGATAAACTTGATCAATGTTTCTCGTAAAAGGAATTACAAGAATTCTCCTCCAATGACTCGTCTATACGAACTTTGAAAGTCCATAAGAGTCACCAAGAGAACAGTAATGGAGACCATGGGAATGTTTCCATCCCCTCTCCCACTTAGCTTTTTACAATAAAGGGATACGCTATCTAGTGCATAAAATGAACACATATAGCATGCATACAAGTAATAAAGCACATAGTATCACATAGTCAAAATAATGCTAGAAAAATTATTTTCCGACTATCATGGCTTTATTCCATCTCCGTACGCATCTTCTAGTCTTCAGTCTTCGTTCTTGAATGCTCCATGTGACGAGAATATTAATCCCAATATTTAAATCTATTTATTTTTTAATTAATCCAAAAGTTACTTAATTCGAAAATTAAGTCAATCGAATATATCAAAAAATAAAAAATAAATATTATTAATATTTTATTTATTTATTTTCCTTTTCTACTCCATTAAATCTCTAGAATAATCTATCCAAGACCCACTTGGAATATTCTAGAAGATCTTTATAATGGAATAAGGAAATAAATTAAATTAGGACTCTTCCACTTCCCATAATTAATTAATTTCCATCTAATGAAAATTCCCAAGAATAGGAATAATCAAATAGGAAATAAAATAATACCAAATTAATTAGATTCCTAATCCATTAATATCTCCATAATAGAAATAAAACAATAGGAATCCTAATTAATTCTAAATTGATTCTTTTCCTTATCCATGAGAGTTCCCAAAAAATAGGAGTACTCAAAAGGAAAAATCCGAATCAAATTAGGAAAGTTGGATCTTGGCAGGAGTAGCGTGGGTTGGGAGACCCCACACCACCCTCACTCAATCGACCGCCCCTTGGCTTATTGCCGCCGCCGCCCGGCCCACGCGCCACCACTTTCGGTGGCCGGCGTGGCCGGAACTCCCGCGGACAGCCCTAGCCTAGGGCTTTGGTCGATCGATCCTCATGGATCGACCATGGGGTTGGTCGATCCTAGCCCTAGCCTCCCCTCGTCACTTCGTCTTCTCCGGCGGTCTTCAATTCGGCATCGATCCAATCGTAAATAAATTACAAGAATTAAATTTACAATTCCGGTATCGATTCTATACATGAAATCGACCCTATACATTTTCCGGAAAACATAAAACGTAATAATAAATCCTAAATTCGGTCAACCCCCGAATTTTTACTATTACAAACATTCAACCACACAAAACGAATCTCGACATGTCCGAGAGTTTAATAAACGAATAATCATGATAATTAATTAACACAATAATTAAATCCAACCATGATAGCCGGAAATCCCTGCAAGGTAGAACGATAATAGAACATATACATGAACACGAAACCAAACGCTCTGATACCAATTGTTGGAAATCGATCTCCCGAGCTTATTAAAATTTGCGGAAAGTAATAACCCGACCGAAATCCTCGATCACCGGAGATCCGAACGCGAACCACCGCACGAGCCGGGGCCCGACCGAACACCCAGCGAGGCTCGAAGGCCGCGAGCGTCCAGCCGAGCCCCCGCACGGGGCTCGCGATCATCTCACGGATGATCGCTGGGGATGCGCGAGGCATCCCCGGGGTTTCTCGTAGCAACCCCGCAGCGGGTCGCGTGACCCGCTGCTCAACGCGCTGGGCTCGTCCCAGCGCACCGCTGCGGGAAGTCCCGCAGCACGCTACGAGTCGCTGCGGGTTACTCCCGCAGCTCCCAGCGATCGAGCCTACGGGCTCGATCGACCCCTCGGCCCCCAACCGAGGGTGTTCGCGCTGCACGCGCCGCCGACGAGGGAGGCCGGCGGATCCTCCCGCCGTGGCACCAGCCCACGGCAGATCCCCGACGATCGAACCCTAGGTTCGATCGTGTGCCCCGGCGTCCAACCGGGGCTCCCCTCTCGCGTCGCGCGTTCCCGGTGATTGAACCCTAGGTTCGGCCGCCTCTCTCGATCCTCGCCGGGGATCTCGAATCCCTGTCCCCGAGGCTCGTCGTTTTTCCGGATCGTGTGTTCATGTATATGTTACAATTAATATCACATAAAATCATAGAAAGGGTTTTATGATTTTACCTTCGATTCGTTGTTCGGAGAAACGAAATCAAACACCTTTGAAGACCTTCGAATCTTCCTACGTATTCCTTGCACTCCGTTCGAACGTCGTGTGGGCGACGATCTATCGAACTCCTATGGATCTCCTTCAACTCTCTAGAACTATCAAATATTGATATTCTTGTCTTGTGATTTATGAAGGCCATGTAGTGCTTTTATAGGCTACGTAGGGGATCAAAAGGAGGTGGAATATTGGGCTCCCAATATTGATGATTAAATTGAGCCCAGCCCAAATCTATTAATCCTTATCAATATTAATTTTATTTATTTTCCACTATATAAATAAAATTGCACTCCCAATATTTACCCATATTATATCAAATAATATTTCTCCGGTAGTATCATTTATTACGTGTATTTAAGATCTAAATATCCATGAATAAAATTAATTTATTGCTAATTAATTTATTCATCTCTTATATCCGAGAATAGTACCATTCAACCTTAATTATTATGCGGATTAAATCCACCTGCAGGGTTTACATAATAATTTCTTTTGAACTCATCTCGGGGATATTATCAACCCTTCCGGGACACACTTTCCCGTCAAGTATTCACGGCATGTCATATATAAAATATAGTGACCCAACTTAACCGGTAATTAACCCAATAATTAAATCGGTTAATTCCTTTGGAAAATCAAAGTCTCTTATATTAAATATACACACCCGCAATAGTATCGGGGATTAAGAATAAAATACTCTGAGATTTAAATTGATTATCCAAGGCAATCTTAATCAATAAATCTCAAGCGATCCGCCCAATACACCAAGTGTACAAGTGTGATAAAATAATTAAGGTAAATTATTTTCTCTCTCACACAACGACAATACCGATGGATTGGTCCGGGTCCATCTAGGTCGTGAGCATCTGTTTGATTAAATACGAGTGACCGATAGTATGATCTTCTGTGTGGGCCCGACACACCATACTAACTACAACGTATAAAATCCAGGACTATATTTTGTATATTTAATTAATAATTAATTAAATGCAAATAATTGTTCATTAATTAAATAGGTTAAATGCTATGACCGGGAGTTTACCGATACTTAAATTTAGACATTAAGTACACAACTCCAACAGTTTATACACCTCCATACATTGAGTTAAAATCATTTTTAGTTTTCTTGAGAGTTGTCATTTAGTAAATAGTAATGTATCTATTTTAAAACCATTTTAAATTATATTTAAATAATTTAATATAAATATACTTAAAATAGTTTAAAATAATATTTAAATGAATTAAAACACTATATTTTAAAACTAAATTTATAGTGACAGGAATCACATGAAATCAAATTCTTATTAAGCATTTTAAAGTATTTTAAATAATGTTAAATACATTAATTTCAACCATCGTAAAATGTATTAATATAATTGATAAGTGATTTGAAATACAAGGTAAACATTTAAAGTTATTTTCAATAATTTAAAATACTTTTAAAACATATATAATGTGTTTAAATAAATTTGAAATGATTCATAGTATTTTTTAAACATTTTAAAATATATTTATATAATTTTAAAGTAATTTTAAATACTTTTGAAATATTATAAAATGTTTAAAAATAACTTTTTGTTATAAACTCAAGAGAACTTGAGAGAGAGAATAATATAATAGACAAAGCGAATATGAGAGGAGAATAGAATTGTTGTGAATTGTTGTTTCATTCATATGGGGAAACCCCTTTATATAGGATACAAAGTAGGGTTTCTGTCTTGTTCACCAAGAAAGGGTAAACTAGTCATTCACTAATCAATAATATTCATAAAACTCCCCCTTGAATGACTATTTACAGGATTACTGCCTCGTTAAAACCTTGATAGGAAAATCCAGTGGGACAAAACCTTAGCGAAGGAAAAAGAGTCCAGCTTGCTCCCCCTGATTGTAATCACCGAAGATCTTTAACTTCTTGAAAATAGTTATTGGTGATCAATCCATCTCATTAAAACCTGTAACTAATAAAACTATATAGGAAAAACTTAGTTATTCAAATATACATTTTGGTTTTCAGGACACAACCTTCAAATTGTTGAGTTTCACATTCATTTGTATAATTGTATATTTTATATACAAACATCTATATTGACTAGAGCATTCGCAATTGCTATAACCGGCCGGTAACTCTTCTGGAGTATTTTATATGCGTTTAGTGTTCAATATACATTTCTTGACAAATGAATAATGTGAACTTCAATTCACAATCATTTGAACTTCACGTTCAATATCTCAGTTTATCTCGAAAATAAACTCATATCGAGTGATGTACATGCCTCGTTAAAAACCTCGTTATAAAACCTTGTAGGAAAAAATACTCGAGGAAAAAGAGTACATGACATTCACATTTATATTGTGGTGATTGTCTCGTTAAAAACCTTTAACTAATAAAACCCTGTGGGAAAAACTTAGTAGAAGGAAAAAGAGTGCAATCACTGGTCTTCGGGACCAATCACTGGTCTTCGGAACCTTATATTCAATATCATTTTTGTCTATATGTAATATGTAATATGATATTGTACATGTTCTGATTTTCATTTCATTTCATTTCAGGAAATATTAAAATCCATCCAGGATTTCCATGTATGTATCTTTCTAGTGACTTTTACATGGTCAAATCATACATTCATGCATATCTATATTTATCGTTGTTGCTGCCATAAGTATAAGGTAGCGGAACTTAATGTCATCTTTAAAAATAACGAGTTTCTGCGAAAAACTCTTGAGCAACTAATCTCGCTTTTATATCTCACCACATTATAACTCATTTTTCTTACGAACACTCACGTATATCCTTCTGGGATAATATTTTGAGGTGTGTACTATAGAGTCAAAATATCACTTTTATTCAGCAAGTCATGCTCATCCTCAATTGCTCGTTACTAGTTTTCGAGTGCTGCTGGCACACTATAATTGATTTAAGTTTTCGATCCAAATTTTCTAGAGCAACTTTTTGAGGCAAATATGTCGTTGACGGCTTTCTATTTTTCCATGTTGATGACAATTCATTCTATCAACCAAATCTTTCATCATTTCCCAAAATATTTAATTTGGTTGTTCCGCAATCCCACGATTTTCTATTATCATATGCAAATGATTTTTCAATGGGATTTCTATCTAACTCTTTTTAGGAAGTTTTGAGGGTGACTTAATTTCTTTGTTTTTCCGCGGATTTATTTTATATCTTAAGATCGATCTACTAAGCTTCAGGCGTATATGAGAATCAACATTTGAGTTGATCTCTTTGGTATTTGAACTCTTATAATTCATTTATCACAAATATATGTGATTTTGTCACACTTTCATTAATTTGGCAGATTACTTGCTGAATATTGCAAGTCACTTATTTTAATGAACTTCGGGTTCAATTGATTGTTGCGTGGATCTAGAATTAAAGATCATTTTCATTCCATGAAATTTCTCGGCATTTACATCTTTTATATTCTTATCTCCCCCTAATGCCGGGAAATGATCTTCCTAAATATGTAACTCAGCGTAATTGCTATAAACCGATCTTCTAGATCGTGGGCTCGAGATATACCTTATTTTCTACTATGCCCGTTCATAAAAATACGCTTTAGTGGTGATATGAATATAAGTTGCATATCTAAAATTAATTCGCAGATGGGAAATTCTTGATTTATTTCCATGCACTTAATCATGATATGCATCATTAATTACATTTGTAGTACTTTAGGGATAATTAGTAAAACTCTTCCAAAGTCAACTCTTAACATGTCATAATTTGCATAACAGTATTTACGAATGATCCTTCGGGGATAAATTATTTTTATCAATGATCCTTCAGGGATACGGTATCTTTACTAATGATCATTCGGGATCAAAATATTAGGTTTTATCGATGGTCCTTCGGAGATCAAAATATATCTCAATATATAATTTTCTCAGAAATTACATTTAATTTGAATCGACTTTTTCGATATTCCATGAGTACTCACATAATAAGATATATTTGATCTCGATTTTCAAAAGATATCCTTCAAGGATAATTCATATGTAACCATTGTTTAAACGAGAACAATCGATGTAACTTTATTTATCAAATTTAATAAATCAATCGTGTATTTTTCAGGAATAACACGTCAAACATTAAGAAAATACTCGATTTAAAATATTTAAAGTTTAATTGCTACACGACAAACAATTTGATTTGATATTTCTGCAGGAATATATATCATATCATAATGTTCTTTGGGAACATTTAAAATTTATTACTACTACGGGAGCAATTTAAGGAGCAATTTAATTTGATATTTTCCAAACTTATTGCTACTACGGGAGCAATTTGATTTGATATTTATCGAATAATATCAAATCATGATTTTCTTCCAGAACGATCAATATAATATTTATGTTGGAATTCGATATCCCGGGTTATCAAAATTGCGGAACCGATAACCCGAACGAACCCTTCGCCGGAGATCACACGAACGCCGACTCATCCGCCGGAGTCCGGGCTTTGGAGACCACGCGCCCGAAGGCGCGCAATCCGCCCCCACCCGAACCCCCGCGAGCCGGGGTTCGCACGATCGAGATGATCGATCGCACGCCGGCGATCGATCGGGGTGGGGCTGCCCAGCAGCCCCCGCGGCGGGTCCGGCGACCCGCCGCCACCAGGAGGCCCCCGCCTTCACGGCGGGGTAGGGCACGGCACCAGCCCGTGCCCAGCGATCGATCCCGTGGATCGATCGCACACCCTCGGCCCAGCCGAGGGTTCGCCCTCCACGCCCCATGGCCGAAACCCTAGCGGGCGCACGCCGCGGTCCGGTGGCTTCGCCACCACCGCGCGTTCGTCCGTCTATTCCGGGCTTCGATCTTCGGATCTTCGTCCTACGGTATTCTCGATAAACAAAATTGAACAATAATCAAGGGGTGAGAATTGTACCTACGATTCGTTGTTCGGAGAAACGAAATTGATGACCTCGTGATCTTCCCGCGTATTCCTTGCACTCCGTTCGAACGTCGGGTGGGCGACGAGCTATCGAACTCTATGGATCCTCTTCACTCTTCAAGACTTTATGATTGGCGTATCTTAGGTTGTGAAAAGTGAAGACCATGTAGTGCTTTTATAGGCTACGTAGGGGATCAAAAGGAGATTAAATATTGGGCTTCTAATATTGAAAATTAAATTGGGTCCAACCCAAATCCATTAATTCTTATCAATATTAATTTTATTTATTTTCCACTATATAAATAAAATTGCACTCCCAATATTTATCCATATTATATCAAATAATATTTCTCCAACTTAGTATTATTTATTCCGTGTATTTAAGATTTAAATATCCATGAATAAAATTTATTTATTGCTTAATAAATTTATTCATCTCTTATATCCGAGAATAGTACCACTCAACCTTATTTATTATGCGGAACAAATCCACTCGCGAGGTTTACATAATAAATCCTTATGAGCTCATCTCAGGGATATTATCAACCCTTCCGGGATACACTGTCCCTTCAAGAATTCACGGCATGCCATATATAAAATATAGTGACCCAACTTAACCGGTAATTAACCTAATAATTAAATCGGTTAATTCCTTTGGAAAATCAAAGTCACTAATATTAAATATACACACCCGCAATTATTTCAGGGATTAATAATAAAATACTCCGAGACTTAAATCAATTATCACAGAGCAATCCTAATTGATAAGTCTCAAGCGATCCGCTCAATACACCAAGTGTACAAGTGTGATAAAATAATTAAGATAAATTATTTTCTCTCTCACACAACGACTATACCGATGGATTGGTCCGTGTCCATCTAGGTCGTGAGCAACTGTTCGATTAAATACGAGTAACCGATAGTATGATCTTCTGTGCGCCCATGCACACCATACTAACTACAACGTATAAAATCCAGGACTATAATTTGCATATATTTAATTAACAATAATTAAAAGCAAATGAATGTCTGTAATTAATAGGTAAATGAAAGTGCATACAGAGTTCAGAATACTCAAATCTAGACATTAAGTATACTACTCCATCAATCTCCCACTTATACTAAGGTCTAGTCTTTTCCTCCAAACTCCCGACTCCCATACTCATCACGTGCTTAAGTTGTACTTCCAAGAAGTAGTATGTGAATGAGCACTCTAGGTTGCCGCTCTGAAGTTATCTTGGTGACTACAGCGTCGTCTCCCTCGACGATGACTCGTATCAGGTGGTACTTGCTCTATGTGTTATCTTACACTTATGGACTTGTGATTTCTTACCATTTGCCATCGCACCGCTATTGACATAGCCTTTGGCAAATTAAGAATCACATCTAAGTCCCAGAGATTATCCCGGAGCTATACCAAAACTTCCGCTGCCTCTGAGGCCGCTTATTTGGTTACCCATGGCAGAGTCCGAAAAGCATCGTGCTTATCACTCTTCCATGTTAAAACTCCTTCTCCTTTAATAGTGAAACACATAGCCTGATATCGACTTACACCGGTCCTTATTCGATTAGAAATCTAAGAGAATGTAATCCAAAGGAAATGTTTGTCTGCTCCGTAATCCAGAACATAGTTTCCAGTACTTCGAAAGTACTTAAAATGTTCATTACAGCAGTCAAGTATTCCTTTCCAGGATTACCTTGATATCCTCCCACTATGCTAACCGCATAGCCGATATCAGGTTCTCGTTTTCAACAATGCATTCATCGAGCTTTCCACACTTAAAGTGTAGGAAACTGCTTTCATTGCTTCTATCTCCTTCTGTGTTCCAAAACACATATCCTTAGATAGATGCATTCCGTATCTGAAAGGTAACGAACCTTTCTGGGAATCTTGCATGTTAAAACGAACCACAATCATATATATGTAAGATGTCCAGGAGAAGTACAATGTTTTCTCCTAGAGATCCAAGATCTCAAGAACAGGTTCAACTTCTTCCTATATCTTTCATAATGATTTATCCAGACAACCATCATTTCATGTCTGATTACATCTTTACATTGTTGCCAATGATAAAATGTTATCTACATAAAACCCGAGAAACACCACCTTGTTTCCATCACGTTTCCCATACACACGATTCGTCTATGCTTTGATGAATCCATAAAATGGACTATCTCATCAATTTGCAAGTACCACGAACTCGAGGCTTGTTTCAATCCATAAATGGATCGATTAAGCTTGCACACTAGATGATCTCGCCCCTTAGCAATGAATCCTTCTGGTTGTTTGTCTCGTCAAGACTTCCATTAAGGAAAGCTGTCTTGACATCCATTTGCCACACCTCATAATCCATATGAGCTGCTATGGATAAGAGAATCCGGATCGACTTTATCTTGGCTACCGGCGAGAAGGTCTCCTCATAATCGATTCCCTCTTTCTGAGTATATCCTTTCGCAACAAGCCGAGCTTTAAAGGTTTCAACCTTTCCGTCAGATCCTCTCTTTCTCTTGTAGACCCATTTACACCCAATTGGCTTTACGCCGCTTGGTGGTTCTACAAGATCCCAAACTTTATTAGAATCCATAGATTCTATTTCGGATTTCATCGCTTTCTTCCAAGAAGGCGCATCTATATCTTGTACCGCCTCATCATAGGTCCAGGGATCGACTTCATGAACTCCGGGTGCCGAGTCCGAAGACTCACCCAGTCCAATCCATCTGTCCGGTTGTTTAACAACCCTCCCACTACGACGGCGTTCCGGTGTATTAACAGTGACGGTATTAGGTGCAGGTTCTAGTGGTGTATCTATACTCGGTTCGGCTGTATCCAGGTCTTCCTCGTTACCTCTCAACTCATCAAGTATTATGTCACTTTTGGGCTTGTGGTTCATGACATAGTCTTCCTCTAAGAACCGAGCGTT
The DNA here is from genome assembly GCA_954870475.1 of Euphrasia confusa. Classification (NCBI taxonomy): domain Eukaryota; kingdom Viridiplantae; phylum Streptophyta; class Magnoliopsida; order Lamiales; family Orobanchaceae; genus Euphrasia; species Euphrasia confusa. The sequence goes on from OX940951.1 coordinate 19,830,924, forward strand.
AGTACTTATAACGATCTTCTGGTCCGTAGGACTATAGAACATGCCACCCCTAGTTCCTTTCGGGTATCCTACAAACAGCCGTATTTCTGATCTAGGTTCTAACTTATCGGCGCCATGTCGCAACACATGTGCTGGACATCCCCAGATCCGAATGTGTTTCAAGTTAGGCTTACGCCCACTCCACAATTCCATGGGTGTAGTTGGTACCGTTTTGGTCGGAACCCTGTTCAGAATGTACGCCGCTGTTTCCAAGGCAAGTCCCCAGAACATAACAGGTAAATCCGAGTAACTCATCATCGATCGCACCATCTCCATAAGAGTCCTATTCCTTCTTTCTGACACACCATTCTGCTGAGGAGTATATGGTGAAGTCAGCTGGGATTCAATCCCATTCTATGCCAAGTATGCCTTGAATTCTCCAGACAGGTACTCGCCTCCGCGATCAGATCGCAGACATTTTATGGATTTACCACGAAGGTTCTCCACAAGAGCCTTGAATTCCTTGAACTTGTCAAAAGAATCACTCTTGTGGCGCATCAGGTAAATATATCCATACCTTGAGTAATCATCAGTAAAGGTGATGAAATACTCGTACCCTCCCCTTGCCTGAGTAGACATAGGTCCGCATACATCAGAGTGAATCAAATCCAATACTTGTTCAGCTCTACGTCCTTTACCAGAAAAAGAACGCTTGGTCATTTTACCCTCCAAACAGGATTCGCAGGTTGGAAGGTCCTCTCCTTCTATGCCGCTAATGAGACCATCAGCTTTCAACCTTTGAATTCTATTCGAATTAATATGACCTAGCCTTAGATGCCACAAGTATAATTGATTCATTTTAGAAGGTTCCTTTCTCTTATTGGCGTTCGTAGATGTGTTATTACTCTCGGTTAGTTGCACCGTGTTAGACTCAGGATTCAGAATATACAAATCGTCTACCAATGTACCCGAACAGACAATCTCACTATTTCTTCTTATGACCACAGAGTGATCAAAAGAAATAGAATATCCATTCAGAATTAACTTAGAAACTGAAATTAAATTCTTTCTAAAATTCGGTACATAAAGACAATTTTGTAAAACCAAAACCCTATCACTACTAAAGCGTAAGTGAACGTCTCCCACTGCAACAGCCGCCACCTTCGCGGCATTGCCCATGTAGACCACGATCTCTCCCTCTCTAAGTCTCCGGGTTTCCTGGAACCCCTGCAATGAATTGCAGACATGGTCAGTGGCGCCCGTATCTACACACCAGGTGCTGGTAGATATCACCGCTGACAATGTTTCAGTGACTAAGGAAAATTTCGTACCTTTGATGAGAGGACAATCAGACCTCCAGTGCCCAAACTGCTTGCATCGAAAGCACTTGCCAGAAGGCTTGCTTTTCCCAATCCGTGGCTTTGAGCCACTGGGTTTCTTTGCATGCTTTTCCTCTAGCCTTGCCACAAAAGCTTGTGATTCTCTTAACTTACGCACAAATTCCGCTCTCGTTGAATCCTTTTTAAGGGACTCATTGAGAGAGAATTCTGTGAGTATGTTAATCACCTCTTGTCCGGCTTCCACGCTATGTCTCAACATCATTCTGAGGTCATTTCGAATGTCCTCATCAGTTGGGACAACAGTGGATTCGGAAAGCTCAACAGTCTGGACAATGTCCAGATTTCGTTCCCAATCATCACCATATGGAACCGGTGAGTTTTCATCCTTAAGTATATCACAAAGTGGGGTCACAGTCATTCTTAACCTATAAGCACATAAAACAAACAAACAATTTAATATCCGATATTATCTCCCTCAAATAATATCATTAAATCACTAATCACATCTAAAATCCCATCAGGTAAGGCAAGCCACGTGGTGTGGACGTTTACCCACCCAAATGATTTAGCAATTAGATTTTCTTTGGTCATACATCAATTATAGCGTGACCTCGTGGGGAGGAATACTATAACGCGTATCTAAGTGTAAACCATTACTCAGTACCAAAGTAAATTACTTGGAATCGCTACATCACCGCAAGCCACGTGGTGTGGACGTTTACGATAACTTCACAACTCTTCATAATTACTTACAACTGTCTACATCAATTAATCCAAAATCCGTCAGCATAGCAAGCCACGTGGTGTGGACGTTTACTACACTAAGAGACTTTTATAATTGACTCCCAATTACTTGATCCATTTAATCTCGTAAATCAAGACGTGGAGAATCATAAGTGAAACTCGAAGTTTCTAACCAGTGATTCACCATGCGAACAACTCTATCTCTCATAAATGAGGGAGCCGAGCAGACAAACGACCCATCTATCAAAGAATGGTACGAAAGTCTCTAATTTGTGTCCTCTACATGACCAAGTGGCTCTGGCTCCATTCCACTCCCCGGGGTGAGAATGAGTCGACTTGAAATCAGCTTTGGAAAGACAAATTAGGCATTGTTTGATAAACTCAATCAATATTTCTTGTAAGAGGAATTACAAGAACTCTCCTTCAATGACTTATCTATATAAACTTCAAAAGTTTATAAAAGTCACCAAGAGAGCAGCAATGGAGACCATGGGTATGTTTCCATACCCTCTCCCACTTAGCTTTTTACAATAAAGGGATACGCTATCTAGTGCATAAAATAAACACATATAGCATGCATACATGTAATAAAGCACATAGTATTATCACATAATCAAAATAATACTAGAATATTATTTTCCGACTATTATGGCTTCATCACATCCCCGTACGCATCTTCTAGTCTTCAGTCTTCGTTTCTTGAATGCTCCATGTGACGAGAATATTAATTTCCAATATTTAAATCTGTTTATTTTCAATTAATCCAAAAGTTACTTAATTCGAAAATTAAGTCAATTGAATATATCAAAAATAAAATTAAATATTATTAATATTTTTATTTATTTTATTTTCTTTTTCCACTTCATTAAATCTCTAGAATAATCTATCCAAGATATTCTTGGAATATTCTAGATGATATCCATAATGAAATAAAGAAATAAAATAATTAGGACTATTATACTTTTCCAAATTTATTTTATTCCTAATCCATGAATATTCCCATGAGTAGGAATAATCAAATAGGAAAAATAAATTTAGTACTAAATTAATTCTTTTTCTATTTTTCTAGAATATTCCATAAAGAAATAATCAAAATAGGAAATAATGTATTAATTAGGAAAGTATATTTCCGGTAGGAGTAGCCCGGGTTGGGAGACCCCGAGCCACCCCCACCACGTCCGACCGCCAGCCACGGGGAGGAGTGCCGCCGCCCAGCCACGCCGCCAACCACCGAACCGGTGGCAGCCGCGGCTAGGGCAACCAGCCCCTCGCCCATAGCCATCGATCCGGGCATCTCCATGGGATCGATCCAGTCGATCCCAAGCCCTTGTCCCTCTCGTCACTTCGTCTTCTCCGGCGGTCTTCGATTCGTCGATCCAATCGCAAAATAAATTTACAAAAATCTAAATTACAATTCCGGTATCGATTCTATACACGAAATCGACCCTATACATTTTCCGGAAAAACAATGAACATAATAATAAATCCTAAATTCGGTCAACCCCCGAATTTTTACTATTACAAGCATTCACCACCAAAAACGAATCTCGACATGTCCGAGAGTTTAATAAAACCAACAATCATGACAAAATAAATTAAACGAATAATTAATCAAGCCATAATAGTCGGAACCCTGCAAGGTAGAACAATATTTATCGAAAATACCGCGAACGTAAACCACGCTCTGATACCAATTGTTGGAATTCGATATCCCGGGTTATCAAAATTGCGGAACCGATAACCCGAACGAACCCTTCGCCGGAGATCACACGAACGCCGACTCATCCGCCGGAGTCCGGGCTTTGGAGACCACGCGCCCGAAGGCGCGCAATCCGCCCCCACCCGAACCCCCGCGAGCCGGGGTTCGCACGATCGAGATGATCGATCGCACGCCGGCGATCGATCGGGGTGGGGCTGCCCAGCAGCCCCCGCGGCGGGTCCGGCGACCCGCCGCCACCAGGAGGCCCCCGCCTTCACGGCGGGGTAGGGCACGGCACCAGCCCGTGCCCAGCGATCGATCCCGTGGATCGATCGCACACCCTCGGCCCAGCCGAGGGTTCGCCCTCCACGCCCCATGGCCGAAACCCTAGCGGGCGCACGCCGCGGTCCGGTGGCTTCGCCACCACCGCGCGTTCGTCCGTCTATTCCGGGCTTCGATCTTCGGATCTTCGTCCTACGGTATTCTCGATAAACAAAATCGAACAATAATCAAGGGGTGAGAATTGTACCTACGATTCGTTGTTCGGAGAAACGAAATTGATGACCTCGTGATCTTCCCGCGTATTCCTTGCACTCCGTTCGAACGTCGGGTGGGCGACGAGCTATCGAACTCTATGGATCCTCTTCACTCTTCAAGACTTTATGATTGGCGTATCTTAGGTTGTGAAAAGTGAAGACCATGTAGTGCTTTTATAGGCTACGTAGGGGATCAAAAGGAAATTAAATATTGGGCTTCTAATATTGAAAATTAAATTGGGTCCAACCCAAATCCATTAATTCTTATCAATATTAATTTTATTTATTTTCCACTATATAAATAAAATTGCACTCCCAATATTTATCCATATTATATCAAATAATATTTCTCCAACTTAGTATTATTTATTCCGTGTATTTAAGATTTAAATATCCATGAATAAAATTTATTTATTGCTTAATAAATTTATTCATCTCTTATATCCGAGAATAGTACCACTCAACCTTATTTATTATGCGGAACAAATCCACTCGCGAGGTTTACATAATAAATCCTTATGAGCTCATCTCGGGGATATTATCAACCCTTCCGGAATACACTGTCCCTTCAAGAATTCACGGCATGCCATATATAAAATATAGTGACCCAACTTAACCGGTAATTAACCCAATAATTAAATCGGTTAATTCCTTTGGAAAATCAAAGTCACTAATATTAAATATACACACCCGCAATTATTTCAGGGATTAAGAATAAAATACTCCGAGACTTAAATCAATTATCACAGAGCAATCCTAATTGATAAGTCTCAAGCGATCCGCTCAATACACCAAGTGTACAAGTGTTATAAAATAATTAAGATAAATTATTTTCTCTCTCACACAACGACTATACCGATGGATTGGTCCGTGTCCATCTAGGTCGTGAGCAACTGTTCGATTAAATACGAGTAACCGATAGTATGATCTTCTGTGCGCCCATGCACACCATACTAACTACAACGTATAAAATCCAGGACTATAATTTGCATATATTTAATTAACAATAATTAAAAGCAAATGAATTTCTGTAATTAATAGGTAAATGAAAGTGCATACAGAGTTCAGAATACTCAAATCTAGACATTAAGTATACTACTCCATCAATTTAAACCAAAGTTTATGTTCTTCAGGAACATTAAATTTAATTGATATATTAAGAACAATTGATTTGATATTACTTCAGAAATATCAAATTATAATGTTTTTCATGATAGTTTTATTATATGTCTCAACATATTTAAAATCTCGTAATCCAATGTGGATTCAATCATATCACGTTTTGGTAGTACGACCAACTTCGGGTAATCGTATCTTTGTTTTAAATGTTTCCATAAAGATATTGAATCTTTCACAGTCAATTTTCAAAGATATTATTCGAGATTATTAGTATATAATCATAATCAATTTGATTGATATTTCTACAGGAATATCATATCACGATGTCAATTTGATATTGATATTTCTACAGGAATATCATATCACGATGTTCTTAAGGAACATTTAGTTTTGATATTTTTTCAGGAATATCATACAACAATGTTTTTCAGGAACATTAAAAATTTAATCGATTTATTAAACATAATTAATTTGATAGAATATCAGATTAAGATTATAATGTTCTTCGGGAAATATGATATTACTTCAGGAATATTAGATTATAATGTTCTTCGGGAACATATGATATTACTTTAGGAATATCACATTATAATGTTATTCGGAAACATTTGAATTTAAGAAAAAGAAAGAGAAGTAGATATATTTATAATTATTAATGAATATAAACAAACATATAAATTCTTGCCTTGGAGTTCAGATCTTGGATGAGTAGAACTTCGATGAAGAACGCGGTTGAGCTTTCTTAGGGCATCGTGGGGATCGTGCTGATAACGTGTTATAAACTCAAGAGAGATAATAATATAGTAGACAAAGAGAATATGAGAGGAGAATAGAATTGTTGTGAATTGTTGTTTCATTCATATGGGGAGACCCCTTTATATAGGATATAAAGTAGGGTTTCCGTCTTGTTCACCAAGAAAGGTAAACTAGACATTCACTAATTAATAATATTCATAACAAGTTATTTCAAGTACTTTATAAATATTTTTAGAGGTCTCAAAATAATTTCAATTAATTTTATATATTATTTAAAAAATTTAAAGGTTTTTAAAATAATTTTTAAATTATTTGAAAATACTTGGTAAACATTTTAAAGTTTATTAAAATATATTTTAAATACATTTACAATATATTTTACAGTATTTATATAAATTTAAAAAAATTTAAAATAGTATAATTAATATTTTAAAGTGTTTTAAAATTATTATTTTTAAAATGATTTATTTAAGTGATTTGGAAAATAATTCAAACATTTAAAAGTATATAAAATAAAATTTTATTTGATTTGAAATAATTTTTGACTGTTTTAAAATTAATTTTGCAATAGTAATAAAATGTGGTTGTGCACTTGTGCTTGTGGAGTTGTGGTGGTGAGAATAACCTTACTCTTCTGGGTTTATTCTACGCTAGCTTCCGGGTAGTACCTTGACCCTTTACAAAATTGACATGTGTCCAAATGTTTTATAATATTATTTAATTATTTATTATTATGAAAAAAACTAATCATGGTTAGGGATTACCCACTAAAAATATGTCGATTCATCTTCTGAAATATTCATCTGTAATTACCGCCCAATTCACAAACAAATCTACCGTCAAAAAATATACATCGCTCTTTTCTTCTTCTTGGATTGATATTTTTTATATTTAAAAAATAATTATCAAAAAAAATCTTCTTCAATAGATATCAAATCTTGAATGGTGAATCTTTCCGACTACAATTGATGCAAACTGTTTATCTCTAAAATTTAAATCAGGTATTATATATATATATATATATATATATATATATATATATATATATATATATATATATATATTCATATTTTGACTGTAAAAATATTGATTAGCTGTGTAAATTTTCTTTTTTCCTTTACAGATTAATGGAGATGGGAGAACAATTACAATTGTTGTTACAGAAAAATATAAATAGCTATTCAGGTATACAATTGCATTTTTTTTTAATTAAGAAAGATAAAATACTTATTTATTTTAATTTGAAATTTCATATGTTCTTATAGAATTGGAGGGCGTCGATGTTGAAGAAATTGAGGCAGAGAATGGTTCCAAAGAACCATGTGTTCTTCCAGAGGCATCAACTAATGAACAAGGTGATACACTACATCATAATTCTATTGCGAATCAATTGGAGAGTCGATTAGCGATTGGTCAAATAATAAAAAGTGTTGAAGATGTTTACCTACTGTATTGCAAGTATGCACATGTTAAAGGTTTCAGCGTTAAAAAAGGGGATCAATGTTATTTTCCCCGTACTAGCGAACTGCAAATGAAAGAATTTGAATGTTCTTGTGAAGACAGTAAAGATGAAAAGCGTTCAAGCGAGGGAATACCTGTGTATCAAAACCCGTCGACTAGAACTAAATGCAAAGCAAAACTGAAAATTACAAGGGAACAAAAAGGAGAATGGTAAGTGGCTAAGTTTGTGATAGATCATAATCACGAAATGGTTGCGGCCGACCAAATTCACTTGTTGAGATCGTCACGCAATATTTCACATGCTCAAAAGTCAACACTAGAAGCAATGGTGAATGCTGGAATATCGGTGACTACGGCAGTATCATACCTAGAAAATGAGGTACAGGGGCCACAAAATTTGGGCTTTATTCGAAAAGATGCATATAATCACCTCGATCGATTAAGAAAGCATACCAAGGTTGAGAATGGAGATGCATCCGCATTGCTACGGTATTTTATTACAAAATCAAACAGCGAGGCCTATTTTTATTGGAATGTGCAGTTGGATGATGATAATGTTAGAATATATTAGTTATTATATTTATAGGATTAGGTTTACCTTTTGTTTATATGATTAGGGTTTACCTTTTGTTTTGGCTATATAAAGTCTCTCTCTTGTATATTTTAGACAACACTTATAAACGCTTATTTTGTTCTAATACCACAAGTTTTCTACGTTTATCTTTTCCTTTCCTTTAATCCTTGTTCGATTATATAAATCCTAACATGGTATCAGAGCCAGTCAATTTTGGTTCCTTTTGGTTAAATTGGTTAATTTTGGTTCGTTTTGGTTGTTGGCGTTTTCGGTTTCGCCAGTCAATTTTGGTTCCTTTTGGTTAATTGGTTAATTTTGGTTCGTTTTGGTTGTTGGCGTTTTCGGTTTCGCCAGTCAATTTTGGTTCCTTTTGGTTAATTGGTTAATTTTGGTTCGTTTTGGTTGTTGGCGTTTTCGGTTTCGCCAGTCAATTTTGGTTCCTTTTGGTTAATTGGTTAATTTTGGTTCGTTTTGGATAATTGGTTCGTTTTGGTTGTTGGTTAATTTTGGTTTGCTTTAGTCAATTGGCGTTTTCGGTTTCGCTTGTTTTCCAATGGCTCTTAATGAGGACTCGTTGCAGTCAATTGGTGTTCGTTTGGATGTGGCTTCAGAGTCTTTTGTTTCCATCCACCGAGGCAGAGTATCGTGCTATGGCTTCCACTACGGCTGAGATTATATGATTGCGCTCATAGATTTTTCGTTGACAAACTCTCGATGCTTCTTGCTATACCATCGTGAGTTTGAGAGGGGGTGTTAGAATATATTAGTTATTATATTTATAGGATTAGGTTTACCTTTTGTTTATAAGATTAGGGTTTACCTTTTGTTTTGGCTATATAAAGTCTCTCTCTTGTATATTTTAGACAACACTTATAAACGCTTATTTTGTTCTAATACCACAAGTTTTCTACGTTTATCTTTTCCTTTCCTTTAATCCTTGTTCGATTATATAAATCCTAACAGATAATAGGGTGATGAATTTTTTCTTCAGGGATTATCGATGCCGAGTGGATTATGATTGTTTTGGTGATGTTCTATCTATAGACACGACTTACAAAACAAACAGGTATAATTTAATATGTGCTCCTTTTGTCGGCATAAATCATTATAAGAACAATGTTATGTTTGGATTGGCATTCATGTCGGATGAAACTCAAAACTCTTTTGAATGGTTGTTTAGAACATTTCTTGACTCCATGGGTGGGAAACAACCAGAAATAATATTTACAGATCAATGCCAAGCTATGATGAATGCGGTGGAAACAGTATTTACATCTGCTCGTCTACGGTTATGTCAATGGCATATCAATCAGAATGCTCCTTCACATATAGGCAGCTTGCTCGCTGATGCGCACTTTAAACATTTGTGGTATAAGTGCATGTCTTGTTGTGAATCTGAAGAAGAGTTTGAAGAGACATGGAAAGCTTTGATTGATGGACACAATCTGAGTGGCCATAGATGGTTAAATAACATGTACAAGTTGCGATCTAAATGGGCTACTGCTTTCACAAATGATAGGTTTAGTGCGGGACTTCTGGCTACTTCTCGGAGCGAAGGTACGAATTCGGTGTTGAAAAAAGTAGGCAAAGGGAGCATTTAACTGTATGATTTTGTCCAGAATTATGAAAAAATTCAAAACAATTGGCGAGCAAAAGAAAAGGCTGAGGATACTCGATGTTGTCATGCAAAAGCCTCAATGATTTTAAAAAACAACCCATTGTTGAAGTGCGCTGCCCGTGTCTACACACTCACCATATACAAGTTGTTTGAGATGGAATTAATAAATTCTTTGGACACGTCATTTATCGGACCACCTTCAGATTTCGGCTTTTCTTTCCTGGTATTTAAAGTGAAATCTCATGGTCCAAATGAAAAACTCAGACAAGTGATGTTTGATAAGCAAAGTTGTGAAGTGAAGTGTAGTTGTCACAAGTTTGAGACCATGGGAATATTGTGTAAGCACGCCTTGAAAGTTTATAGTTATATGGACGTGAACATTTTGCCCAAGAAATACGTCAAGAGCCGATGGACGAAAGATGCAAGAAAAAGGGTGGATATTGAAAATACAGAAACAGGAAATGGTGGGGAGAATGTATCTGAGATGGTATATGTCAATCATACAATGAGGTCAGCTTATGATCTTGCAATACAATGCAAGACTCACGAGGAGGCGAGAAATATATTGACTAGATGTCTCGACAATGCAAGTCTACAAATTAATGATTTCTTCCAAAATTTAAATTTGGATGCTTTAAATGATGGTCAGAGTGCTTGTGGTGATTTAGCTGGAGGATATGATGATCTAGTCATATGCAATCCTCTTACCGTGAAGTCGAGAGGAATCACAAATGGTAATATCAAACGTCATTGGGATGTTAAGAGCAAAAAAAGAAGAATAAAAGCAAACATTGGAAGTTCAAGTAAGTAAAAAATAAGTTGAAATCAAATGTACAGTGTATTAATTTTTGGTTTATATTATTGTTAATATTTTTTGTTTTCTCATTTGTTTTCAGATGCAAAATCTAGCAAAAGAGTGGATCAATCTTCGCAACATGATGTTAACCCTCAACACCCTCAACCCCAACAATACGAAGATATGAATCATGTCGCTCCAGTGCAATATCCTTTTGGTTATCATTTTCAACACCCATGAATATAAACAAATGCATTACTCTGCAGGTGTGTAAAATTATTTTTTGGTTGATTACTTGTGCTAACTCCTGTACTCTTGCAAGAAAAATTGATAATGTATTGATGAATTGTTAATGTATGTGTCAGGTCACTGTTTCATTTAGAGCATGAACAAGGAAGAAAAAAAAGGTTTGATGATGCAAGACTTCCATTTTGAGCATCAAATCACAAGAGAACAGTAATTGATTTGCTGTGTCATGTATATTTCATTCCCTAACAATTTGTTTTGTTTTGTTATTGAAACAATGAATTATGACTTAGTTTAATTTTATCTACCCTCTTTTGTTTAATGAATATTTTTTATGCGTATTATTCACTTTAATTAATACTAATGCAAACAATAATTTGTGTGAAAATAAACTATTACAATTAATGTAAATATGAATACAAAATAGTAGAACACAAAAACTGAATTTTTATATATTAATGAATAGTAATATATAAATCGGTATTTTGATTATTAAATTTTGAAATAAAAGTATAAATAATAACTACGGAGTATTTAGTAAAACTTATATTTGTTTTATTTAAACAATAGATAAATGGAGTATTTAGTAAAACTTATCTTTGTTTTATTTAATAAATAGATAAATAAAAAATTATTACGAAAAGAAGACAAGTTTTATGTTAAATGTTAACGGTTAACCATGGTTAACTTGAACCATGAATACTAATAAAAATAATAGACAATAAATAATTAAATAACAATTAATAAAGAATGTGGACACATGTCAATTTTTTAAAGGGTCTGGGTACTAACCTAATGCTAGCGTAGAATAAACCCGAGTTGGTATATCTTACACCCAAAGAGTAAGATGTCCATCTTACTCCAAGCCCAATTTATAAAACAACTCGACCCAGCCCAATAGCTTCGCTGACGTCATCGCAACACACAATTCACCCCCAATATCGATGACCGGTTCTGTATCTTCTCTCTTTCTCTTTCTCTTTCTCTTTCTCTTTCTCTTTCGATCGTCGTTTCTGTAACTTCTCCGTCGTCCTCCATCGCCTCAGCTCAGGCGCCGCCTTCAAGCATCAATTATCGTCGCCTTCAATCATCTATTATCGCCGCCTTCAAGCATCGATTCTCGGCGTCGATTCTCGCGGCCTTGAAGCATCCATTCTCACCGTCTCGATTCTCGTCTACAAATCTCGACGCCTTCACGCATCGATTCTTTCTCCACGCCTCGCTGTCTCCAAGGTTCGCTACCGGCTGGAAACTAATCAATCGAAACCCTAGGTAAATATCCAATTTCTTTGAAGTTCTGTTTTTATATGTTTGAGATTTTCCCCTTCCTTCTTATATGTTTCAAATTGATACATGTATTTTCCCCTTCCTTCAAGCATGTTTGAGTTTGAGTTTTGCATGATTAGGATTCTGCAGTTATATGGTGTTTACTGGATTCTGCAGTTTTTCATTTTTCATTATCCTTCAATCCTCTAAACTTAGGTAATTTAGTTTCCTGAATATGGTGTTTTATGTTTCTTGTATTGTTTTTGTTTTTGATTCAGTGATTAAGGGTTTAAGGTTTAGCATAGGTTGAGATTGAGATTTTCCCTTTCCTACTGTATTGTGTGTGTGATTTTGAGATTTTCCCCTTCTTATATGTTCAGCCACATTGTATCTATTCCCTTGAGTGTGTGTGTGTGTGATTTTGTGATTTTCCCCTTCCTTCTTATATGTACAACCATGTTTTGCAGTAGAACACCAATAACAAGAAAAATGCTTCATGTTTAATAATTAGGAGTTATGTATGATTGTGTTCATCTTGAATTCACTGTTTTATTAGAGTACTATCTTCTGGACTGATATTCGGTAGTATTTGTAGGACAGATACATATATGAAAATACTTGCAGGGTGTTGCAAGTGAATCAATCACATCAGTTTGTGTAAAATGGATCTACCACCAAAACATCCACAAGTAAAGTTTTTATCAAAACAATATTATGAGTTTTCTTAATTGATTGTTATAGTTCTAAAAAGGTATTGTTTCTTCTTCAGGAAATTCTACAACATATGACAAAAAAGACCTTAGAAAACAGGCAATCTCCACAAAAACAGGTATTGAACTGAAATATATCTGATACCTAATTTGTATATTGCATCATCCTTCATAGTAAATAGACTTCAGCCTTCAATTTAAAATATTATTATTATTATTTTCAGCAGGGAGAAGGACAAAAGGCCTCAGAAACTTCTATTCCTGATATCCCACAGGTTAGTTCCTATTACTTCAGTTTAATATTACAATACATCTGATCCTTTGTCATAACATGTAATTTACTGATTATATTTCATACTTCATCTGTATAATGCATCATCTTTCAAAATAAATAGACTTCATCTTTCATTTTCTCAGCATGTAAAATTTCCCACAAAGGATAGCATAAGACAAAACATGTACAAACTGGGGCAAGGAAAAAAAGCCTCAAAAACTTCTATTCTTGATACACCACAGGTTACTTCCTCTTAGTCGATAAAGTTTATTTTATCTCTTTCATTTTGAATCATTCCAGAATATGGTCTGAGGTTTTTAATATGATTACACAGGAGATGGAGGTTGTGGAAACATTGAAGAAAATTAGTTCTGATCCTAAAGAGAAAACAAGAGATGTAAGTATCATAAGTTAGTTATTTCATACTGCAATAATAATAGATTTCATCATTTAGTTTAATATTGTAATACATTTGACATCCTTTAGGTAATAATAACAAATTTAGTTAAATATTCACATAATTCACATTTTATTTTATAATGTGAAATCAGAAAAAATAATGTTACTCCATCTAAAGTTGTGATAATTGATAATCAAAAAATGAAGATAAGACTTGGGCAAAGTCGTCTGAAGGTTTAATTTTCATTAAAAATGAGCTTCATCCATTTTCATTTCAATAAAAATAAGATCTAATTTCATTTTCATACATTTTTTTTAGAAAAATGAAATTTAGAAGAGAGCAGAAGCACAGAAACCGATAACAACATCAAAGACTTCAGACACTGTTATTCCTAACACACCAGAGGTAACTTCTTTTATTTTATTTTTATTTGTTTCATTTTGAATCATTCTCAGCATTAATCCTTTTTCGTATGAAATGACAGGAATTCCAAGGAAAAACAAACAACAGCCCCAAAGAATATCAGCCCCCAAATTTGAAGAGCATAAAAGATGTTGTGAACAAACAGAAAACACGCTAAAAGAAATCAGAACTTGTTGTTCAAGGAATAAAGAACAGCAACCCCCAAATTGAAGTATACAATCAGAACTTAAATTGGGGGATGACTGATGGTTGAGTGATATATTGTTGATGACTTGTAGATGATTAATGGTAGATGTTGAAACTGATTTGTGAATCATTTGTAGATGTTGAAACTAACTTTTAGATGATTGATGTATGATTTGTGAATGATTTTTAGATATTTGGTGAATGATATTGGTGGATGATTAATAGATGATTTGTTTATGATTGTTGAATGATATTTGGTGAATAATTGATTGTTTCATTCTTTGTTTCAATGTGGATGATTAAGGAATTCTTCTAAAACACTTAAGTACTTGCATCTTTGTTCAAAACAAAAATGAAGGTTAATGATCTGCAAATTGAAGTACCACAAGCATAAACTTGAAGGATCATACTTTTAAACTTAAGCATCCTTATTTTAATATATTATAGAATAATTTATTCCTTAAACCATAAACCAAAGAGACGTTGATACGTTCATCAAGTCAAGAGCGGCGAACTATAATCGAAGTGGCGAACTATAATGAAGATGGGGAACTATAATCGAAGTGGTGAACTATAATCAAGGGCGTCGAACGATCGGGGCCGCCTTCGACGGATTTGGGGGTTTATAAAGAGATCAAGAGGGGGTTTTGTATTGAAATATCTTGTATATATCGAAGCGGTGAATGGTGATTTATAATCGAAGTGGCAAATTATAATCGAGGGCGGCGAATAATCGGTAAATTAATATGCACTCATGTGTAAACTTCAGTTTTATTTTTTTCATACTTCATTATTGTCATGTTTCATGCTTCATTATTTTGCATTAAAATCTATTAGTCATTGTTCATTCTTATCGGTTCATAAGTATGTGTTTTCATTGTTTTTACTTTTTCTTGTAATTTATTATGTTGATGATGATGATTACTTGGTTGATGTTTTTGCTAAAAATGAAGTATCATAAACATGAATATGAAGGATCATACTTCTGAAAATGAAGTTCCAAAAATGAAGGTCTTTCAAAAAAATAAAGTTCAAAATCCACTATCAAATACAATATCCAAAACCAATATATGTGCAACTTACAATAATCAAAACCCAAAATCCCAAAAAACAATATTTTTTTCAAATGAGTAGAGTAAAGAGCAGAAAATCCAAAGTCTTGAACTCCAACATCTTGTAAAATAGATTGAACTCTTTAATCTTCCAAACACACTATTTCTTACACTCCAAATGTCCATCTGAGCAATATTGCCTATTTATTTTTCAGGATACAAAATGACAAATAACATAATGAGAAACTTAACCAATCTGTTACAAAAATGAAGTTCCAAATCCACTATCAAATACAACATTCAAAACCAATATTTGTTACAATAATCAAAATCCAAAATCTCAAAAACCAAAATTTGTTTGAAATGAACTCTAGTAGCTAGAAAATCCAAAGTCTTGTTGAACTCTTTAATCTTCTAAACCACACTATCTCACTATCATCAAGATCAACAGAAATAGCAGCATCAATGTGAGAATAACATGAAGTATGAGGATTTAGTATTCCATCATCAAGATCAACAACGTGATTCGACTCCATGGCATCTAAAAAACACATAAACTCGTAACTGTAAATTAAACTTAAATGAATATTTACATTTAACTTAAATGAAGGTTGATATATTACAAAATAAAAGTTGACAGAATAAAAAATAAATAAAAATAAAATTGTTAATTATATATTAAAAAATACAATTGTTAATTATATATTAAAAATACAGTGAAGTTTCACAATTACAAAAAGTACATTTGAGGTTTGATTATGTGATAAATGTATGGGGTTATCTGTAATATTTCTACACATGTAATGGGATGTTTTGAAGTGTTTTTGCTTCTGAAGGGGCAAGGGGTAAAAGTTAAATACACTATCAAACTTGATTTATTATTATTTTATTTTGTAACTTCACAGAAATAAATGGAAATTTATGTGCAATAAGAATAATTATCCTCGAGGTAATTTTTGTAACTAGTAACATTCAGGACTAGACACGGAAATGATTGTCGAAATATATAACAAGTAGAAACGAATTGATATCGATGAAATACACTATCCTATTCCTAAAGATGGTAGGTAAACTATCAAGAGCTAATTAGGCGTTCAAATTAGAATTGGCATTTATAAAGCTACAGCAACAAAAGACAAACCAAGAATGTGCACACACAAAAAAATATAGTTGCCAAGATATCATGGACACCACTAAGGAAGACCAATACTCACTCTAAATGAGCCGATAAGCAAATTAAAAATAATATCAAACAGAAAACAACTTCAGTAAGAAATCGCTCATTTGATTCACTTACACCTAGAGTATCATAATTTGTATATGTATTTTGATTTGGATTTCATACAAAAGTTTGTGGAATTTTGGTAGCAGCATCAGGTTTAATTACAAAATTAGATTAATATCCTACTCTACAATTACTAACAATCTAAAACACATAATCAATATCAACAACGTGATTCCACTTAATAGCATCTAAAAACACGTAAAAACATACAATTCGAAAACATCCATATTGATGGAATTGACATACCTTCGACCGTAATCGATGACAACCCAAAAAATTGGCCATTATTATGAATCAAACAGAAGATGGAGAGTAATTGAATCGAAAATCGCGGTGAATCGCGTTGGTGAATCGAAAATTGCGGTGATGTTGCGGTGATTGGCGACGATACTCAATCACGGAATCGAAGTTGAACGAGGACGATCTCAAGCAAACGATGAAGAAGATGAAACACAGGTCGATGGTGATGGCGGTGAATTGTGGCGGTTGCGATGGCGGAGAATCACGGCGGTGGCAGTGCGAGTGTGTTATGCTGTGAGAGAGAGAGCGAAAAATTGGAAGAAAAAAAAAAGAACAAAAAAGCCCTAATCTGATTGACCGGTAATTATATACATTTTGATCAGGTGTAAGATGTGCATAAATTGCCAATAAACCCTCTTCTGATTTTATCTCCAAATTAATTTCTGAAAAAATAAAAACAAATAAAAATCGTTCCTTCTTTGCAAGCAAAGAGCTTCTCGGTCAGAGATATGACCTCCTCCGCGCCCGGCCGCGTCCAAAACCCTAGTGAAAGCCAGAAGCCTCTCGGTTTCATCGAGATCGCAAAGAAAAGAAAACACAGCTTCATACAGTTCTTCGCGATGACCGGAATCTTTATGCTTAGCTGCCGATCGCTCGGGCAGAAGTACCGCATTCATAGCCTCACCGAAGACACCGCCGCGCTGAAAGAAGACGAGGAAGCCATCTCCGCTCGTATGAGTCAAATCAAGCGAAGCCTTCTGGCCGAAGCCGCTCTCGAGCCGACTGGGGCTTTCGCTGCTCGGCTTCGGCTCCTCTTCGGAGATGAAAGTGATTGAGTGGTAATCAGGTGAACAAATTGTGCCTATCTTACTTGAGAGATTGTGGGTTACTGAATGCCTGGAAATTAAATAGGGAAAAAATAGGGTTTTAAGAAACACCATTTTGCTGTTTCATTGATGATTTTGAACTGTATTTTGTGCATATTGGTTTCATTCGTATTGTCTAATCAGAGATTATTTCCTGAAGATGAGATTTTGAGTAATCTGAATTTGAGGTAAAAATGTATCTCCAATGTATTGGAATGTTGGATGTTTGAATCCATGAATAAATAGTCTGAAATTGTCTAACTTGATATCTTTACACCGAGCTTCCTCTATTCGATCGAAAAAACAAGAACTCTAGAAGGCGAAAAAAAACAGAGTGTTTTCCAGTTTTCTTGAGAAATTTGTTTCATCTTTTACGAGTTAGTGATTGGTCTGATTAGTGCTTCCTGCCTCTCTGTGTTTTCTTTATGATGCTTATGTAATCACTTCTCATGTGTGCATGAAGCTTACTGCTTTGAAATTGTCATGTTGGTCCGATATCGGATTAGGAATGAAAATGAGTTGATTCCTGGAATTTGTACTTGAAGAAAGCGCTTATGATGAAAGAAGCGTTTTTCAACTCGTTTATCTCTATCTACAAATACTAGCATGCATGGTTTATCAGCAAACTAAGGTGATGATCTTTCTTCTTCTCTCGTGTTGCCATTCTTTCCTTAGTGAAGCATGTTCAGGTAGTCAATAATCCCTGTGCACTATGAAAAATAAGTAGACGGTTAAATCAGATAACAAGTGAGGCCTAAAACAGCGTAAACTGTACCCTCAATCACTCACTCTTTCTTTTCTCAAGTAGGATTGATTCTATATTTTTTGAAGATTTGATTTATTAAAAAAAACATACGGAGCACAATATTTGATTTAGTTAGAACAGTGCTGTTGAGAATTCGCAAATGACTCTAATTTGATGGTGTGAATAAGAAATGAAACAATGTAGTAGTATTAGAACAGTGCTGTTGAGAATTTGCAAATTGCCACGATATTAGCTATCAACCATTTAACCTCGGGTTCGAGCTATTAGCAATGAGGTATAGGTGAGGGTTGGAGAGTAAGATAACGACCAACACTTGATCAATAGTGATAAGTCCTTAGAGGGGAGAGCTATCACATCTTTGGGTTATGGCTCACTAGGTCTTCATATATGATATATGTAATCCATTACGATCACTTGTGTGTATCGGATAAGATTTAAGTGTTTAATTTATAAGTTTTATAGGTGTGTGTTCATACAACCTGTGACATTTACATGCATAAGCCGAAGCTGCTTTATTGCTGATTGATTCCTTCGATCCAGAATAAGGTGAAGAAGAGGACTAACAAGAAAGCTAGACCTTCCACCAGGGTGTCAATTATCAAAATGCAGTGGTGATCAACAAACATAAAACTCATTTACAAATAATATTCTCTTCGTTCCACCGAAATTGATATGTATTTCATTTTGGGACTCCCACTACAAATGACAAAAAACAACATTATATTTTCAATAGTCTTTGCGTCTCATAAAAATAGAGACTCACTATATATCACTTTAATTACTTCATTTATAAAATAATAATTAAATACTACTATAATTTTAATTTTACTCCACTATACACATTAAATACGAATATTTTTGTTACTCCACTTTACACTTTAAATACGATTTTTTTTTTTGTTATTTTTTGCTTAAAAAAAGCACAAAAACATTCAACGGGATGGGAATAAGGTTTTATTTATGTTACATTAGGTGGAATACTCTATGTAATATAATTATCGTAAATTTAATATTATTATATATAAGTGCATACACAATCACACATATGTGACGTGTACGGTGTGTATGGAGTATGCATATTTACCTCCGGTGTCTGGAGTCTGGTCTAATGATTTAAGAGTAGCATCTACGGATCTACCTGCCCATGAGACTAGTACTCTTTAAGTTATTGAACTGTTTGTCAAGTTCTGTATAAATACTGTACAAAGAATTTGGCAAACGGTTTTGAAAACTAAGTAAAAAAGAACATAAAAGGACAAAAAGGTTTGTTATCATATTGTAATCTTAGACTAGGAGAATACTTATAAAAAAATGGTTTTGGTATTTTGACTTCATGAGCTCATGCTATTATTAAGAATGGATTCAATAACGTGTGGGCCCCAAAGTTTGAGATGAGAGAATGTCGTACAAAGAAAGTGAAAAGGAAAAAAATAAAACACTTGAGAAGTCAATATGTTTGGACAGAATGATTTGTGGAGTGATTTTTGGGGAATAAATTAATTTGAATTTATGGCAAATCCACCTAACATATAATTGGCTAAATTAATAATAACAATTAAAAAAAATTGTAGTGTTACTCGAAGCAAGAAAATTCAAATCCAGTCTTTGAAATACATGCATTTTGGATTTTCTAGGATTTTTTTTTTTTCGGTGAGAACGAATGAATAAAAGATGATGCATATATGTTGAAGTTTTTAAGAGACTCTGATGTGTAAATTAAACATAAGCTGAGGCGTGTGAGCACAGTAGGTGCAACAAAGTCTGTAACATGAGGAAAAAAATAAAATAAAAATGAAAACGTTGAAATCGGTTAGTTAACTGCAATCACGGCACATGCGTTTGCACCGCAATGTGTTGAATCGAACGAACCTAATTTCTCAGGCTACATCAGTAGCTCGGACAACTTTAGTCAAGTGTAATCGCAAGGTTTCTTTTATGTCGACGAGATGGGAATATTTTACCTTTCCCTGTATACGCGCAGTCCGAACAACAACCTACACTTTAAATATACCTTCCCCCCCTCACTATTTACTCACCTCAAAACACAACTCTAACCACGCTCATTGAATTTTATTTCACTCTTCTTCTTCTTCTTCTTCTTCTTCTTCTTCTTATTATTATTATTATTATTATTATTATTATTATTATTATTATTATTATTATTATTATTGTTACATCCTCAAAACATGCCGCTAAGACTAGCGGTCCTATTCGTTTGTTTCGCCATTGCTGCTGCTGAGAATCCGTACAAGTACTTTGATTGGATGGTCACTTATGGAAACATTCAACCTTTCGGTGTCCCACAACAGGTTCGTTCGTGTGTGTTTTGGTTTCTGACTGACTGAATTCGAGTAGATACTCGAAAAAAAAAAAAACATGTTTGGGAAGTTTTTTGTTGAATGGTGTTTTTTCGTGTTTTTCGTTTGCAGGGCATATTGATTAATGGGCTATTTCCAGGACCTGTTCTTAACGCTACCACCAATGATAACGTCATTGTGAATGTGCACAACAGACTAGACGAGCCATTTCTCATCCATTGGTAAGTGCTCAAATTAGTTGTCCGTTGTGATTCTGATTTGAGACCACTTGAAAACATTCATTCCCTTTGATTGTACTGTAGGAACGGGATCCAAAACAGGAGAAACTCGTTCGTAGATGGTTCATTGGGCACCACATGCCCGATTCCTCCGGGACAGAACAACACGTACGTTCTTCAAATGAAGGATCAGATCGGGAGCTACTACTATTTCCCGACAACTGCTTTCCACAAGGCTGCTGGTGGCTTCGGAGGTATTACGCTACTCAGCAGGGCCCAAATCCCAGTCCCGTTCGATAGACACGTCGTTGAATTCACCCTCTTGATCGGAGATTGGTACAAGAAAAATCACAAAGTGAGTATCTTGTTCTTGCATATATTGGTGTGGGTAGCGTTTAACCATCTCTCTTACGCATAACATATATACAGTTCTTGAAGCAAGTTCTCGACAAGGGCAGGAAATTGCCTGAGCCTTACGGGGTTCTCATAAACGGCCTCTCAAATACCTCCACTTTCAAGGTTGAACAAGGTACGTACGTACACACGATGAGAGTTCTAGACAGACATTAAAAACACATTCTTAACTCGACTCTTATTGTATATCGGTAACAGGGAAAACTTACCGGTTGAGGATATGCAACGTGGGGTTGCAAAACTCGCTCAACTTTCGCATCCAGGGCCACGATATGACCTTGGTCGAGGTCGAAGGGACCCACGTTGTGAAGAACAACTACACTTCCCTTGACTTCCATGTCGGGCAGTGCATGTCGGTCCTCGTTACAGCTGATCAGCCAGTAAAAAAGGCCTACTACATTGTGGTGTCGACAAGGTTCAACAAGAAGATCCTCACGACTACCGGTGTTCTTCGTTACCTGAATTCGCATGGTCCCCCTTCCGGTCCCCTACCCGCTGGGCCGCCCACTGGAATCAATTGGTCTCTTGAACAGGCCCGTTCCATAAGGTAACCTTCTTTTTTTTTTAATGTCTATAGAATAAGGACATGTTCTTGTTCTTTTGAACTGAAACAGGTTGAACTGAACTGAACTAAATGGATGTGAACTGAACTGGAGTGAACTAAATTGATTTTTCTTATAAAATTAATAATATTATAGTACTGGAGCATTAACTAAATTGTATACCTGAAGTTATTGATTCAAATTATTTTTTACTATTTATTTTGAAACAAACTTAATCGAAGTGAACTGAATGAGTCTTAATTGAACTGAAATGGACTGAAATTAAGTCCAAATTTAGTTTGATTTTGTGTTGTGTTATACATATAATCTTGAGTTTGGGTTTTCAGGACGAACCTCACAGCGAGCGGACCAAGGCCGAACCCGCAAGGCTCGTATCACTACGGCAAGATCCCATTACTTAAAACCGTCAAGATCTCGAGCTCTGCTGGCCAGGTCAAAGGCAAGCAAAGATACGCACTAAACGGTGTTTCCCATGTGAACGGCGCTACCCCTCTAAAGCTTGCCGATTATTTCAACATTAGTGGAGTTTTCCGCGTTGGGAGCTTACCCGTTGTTCCTCCAACTGGCAAGGGAATGCACCTCAGAAAGTCCGTGTTGGGCCTCGATTACAGGACGTTCATCGAGATTGTCTTCGAGAACAAGGAGAATATCATGCAGAGCTATCATTTGAGTGGCTACGTTGGCTGGGCAGTAGGGTGAGAGCCCTTAAATTAAACATAAGACAAAATATTTGTTATGCCGCGTTTTATTTACATTCTTATAATGTGACATGTCTACTAAACTCAGAATGGATAAAGGGAACTGGACTACAGCTAGTAGGAAGCAGTACAATCTTTGTGATGCAGTCACTCGATCCACCTTTCAGGTAAAAGGGAAATACATACGCTAGCTAGGGATTGAGACGGGTATATATATATATTGTTCTGAGTCTCGTGTTTGATTACTACGCGCAGGTGTACCCAAAGTCGTGGACGGCTATTTATATCGCGCTGGACAATGTTGGAATGTGGAACTTGAGATCAGGGTTCTGGGCTCGACAGTACTTGGGACAGCAAACCTACCTTAGAGTTTACACGACATCAAAGTCGTGGAGGGACGAGAATCCTATCCCTAAGAATGTACTTCTCTGTGGCAAGGCCAAAGGCAGACAAATTAGCCCATAGCCTGGTGATCGAGGAAGGCAATAGGTGCCCAACAACCCAACAACCGAGATTTGTTTTTCCAGCATTTGGAGGATGAGATGAGATAGAGAGTTTCTCTAAGTACTATGTTTGTTGTTTCTTTAAATCATCACTTGAAAATTTTAATAAATGAAAGCGTGTTCGTGGTATTTGTAATATTATTGAATGTTACATGTAATCTAAGTATTGATTTATTTTTTATGCCACATGATACAAATCCTTAACACATACAAGCATTATGATCATGATCTTAATTTTACTTAGGGTTATTTTTATTTAAGGGGAGTTCTAATTATATTTATATAATTAGAAGTAGTAGTTTATCCTAATTATGAATAAGAGCAAACTTCCAAATTTAACCTTTTTAATATATATACATATACATGAGAGGGTAAAAATATATTAGACGTTACATATTTTAATAACTATTTTTTATTTTTATTTTTTAATTTAACAATTTAAAATTCAAATTTATTGTTAAAACTTAACAATTTAAAATTAAAATTTATATTTAGTTGAGAATTGTTAATTTTGTTTTTTATTTAACAATTTAAAATTCAGATATTTTATTAAAATTTAACAATTAAATTCATACTGCAATTTTGTTTTGTTATTTAACAATTTTTTATTTTTTATTTAACAAGCCTAATTTTGGTTTGTTATTTAACATTTTTTTGTTTTTTATTTAACAATTTAAAATTCATATTTTTTTGTTAAAATTTAACAATTAAGTTGATATTGCGTAATTTTGTTTTGTTATTTAACAATTTAAAATTCAAATTTATGGTTAAAATTTAGCAATTAATTTAATAATTGCGTAATTATATTTTTGTAAGTAGTTACATAGCGTTTACAATTGCTAAATTTTATTTTTTAATATTACAGTTTAAAATTTTAGTAGTAAGGTTAATATAGTAACTATACTTTTAAAAATATATCTTTTGTTTTAATTATTTAAATTATATTACCCTAATAAATAAATAATTTAAAAAATCATTACCCTTAAATACAAAGTGTATTTTATGTGGTTTAACCTTTAAATTAACAAACTAAATTACCCTTTTTCCTAAATGTTTCAACTATTTACTTAACCTATTTATTTTTATTTATTTATTTTTATTTGTCCTACTTTAAACTTTTTTAATTACAAAATTAAAGGTAGTGGAAATTTTGAATTTTTTTCTTGTTTCAATAATGGTGTTCGATTTCAATAAATATCCACGGATCAAAATTTTTATATTTGCGAATCTCTTTTGATTTATTAATATCACATATATAGACTTGTCTCGAAAGTGGATCGTTAAAAAAAAAGATCTTTGATTTTTAAATACTGTACATTTCAGTTTACTCGGAAAAAGTGACCATATAATATGTAGAGTATGGTTTTACACAGTGCAATCGCTCAGTAATATTCAAACTAAAAAATACTACTTCCATTGAGACATAAAAATATGTAGTATATGGATCGAGATCTACCATTAGTTCATTACCAAAGAATGTTATTTAATGGAGCAATCATAATCATATATTTATGGAGAAAAAAATAACACGAGATCTTCATATTTACTCTCGTCGTGTTTTTAAAACTTTGCTTATTTCCGATTAAAATTTGCTCAATCATGCAAGTAAAAAACAGGATAATTATTTAATTATGTTTCAATTTAAATAAATTCAAATAATTAGAAATTAATATTTAAAATAACAAAATTAAATAATTTTTTAGTATATCAAATGGATAACTTAATATAGAAAGTGTGACAACTTTGAAAAATATAAAAAAAATATTATCATGTTATGAATATTATTATATTATAATGAATGACTTGTTGGCTAAGTCAGAAACCCTAGATTGTATCCTATATAAAGGGGTCTCCCCATATAAATGAATACAACAATTCACAAGAATTCTATTCTTCTCTTATGTTATCTCTCTTATTCTAATATATTCTCTCTCAATTCTTCTTGAGTTTATAACACGTTATCAGCACGAGAAGCTCAACCGCGTTCTTCATCCAAGTTCTACCCATCCAAGATCCGAAGTACAAGGCAAGAATTTATATGTTTGTTAATATTTATTAAATAATTATAAATATATCTACTTCTTCTCCTCTTCTTCCCAAAAGTAACATGTTCCCGAAGAACATTATAATCTGATATTCCTGAAGTAATATCACATGTTCACGAAAAACATTATAATCTTGTTGATAGCTGAAAAATCGTGCTCTCCAATTCTCAACTAAAATATGAAGATTTGGGGATTGAGTGGTGAACAAAGCAATTAAGCTCTCCAAGGATTTTGGGGAAATGTGTAGATAGCCCTAAATGGAAAATTACATCATCTATTTATAGAAAATACAAATTAGGGTTTCCTAAGTTGGCTAATGGGCCAAGCCCATCAAATAAATCCTCCATTAAGCCCATCCCCTCTTTCCTGGCCCAGGCACAAGGAGTTTGGTCCCCGGCGGTCCGACTATGAGAGGAACGGAGCTTCTCCCCGATCTATGGTCGGGCGATATGGCGCCCTGTGTCATTTCTAAGGGTTCTTCTGTATTCGTCCTGCTCGGATATTTTCCTCGGGCGAGCTGGGCGCTATCTTTCTGGTCGCTTACCCAAAAAAGGGGTCTCTCATGCTCGGATGATCGTCGAATTTTATCTGCATAACAAATGCCCCCCGAGATCGTCCTGTTCGGTAGAAGAGGTCGGTCTCGGAATGCGGATGGTCATTGATGAATCCGAGCAAGATTTATTACCTCGACGGTTACGCCGATTCATTAAATAGTGGACGGCGGTTATTTCCACGTGTCATTTTTTCAGAGGCCTCTGACTGACGTGACGCTTCGGTTCATGTCCAGCGTCCTTTCAAATTCAAAATTTGAAATTTGCCGCTCCTTCTCCTTATAAATACCTCGCGAGATTCTTCATTTGTCACCTTTCGCTTCCTGGCTATAAACATCCGGACACCTTGACTTTCTTGCTCGGCCTCACCTTTGATCACGTAGGTTTCTCTTCTCCATCCTTTTACGGCTATTTGCGGGCTTATTATAGTAGATTTCAGATATTATTCTTGTATTAGCGTCTTAAATCGGGTGAGAATGAGCGATCACGATAGCTCTGCAACGCTTTCCGACATTCTTGCTTCTGACGAATCGTCGGGTTCTGGAACATCCGCCTCTTCTTCTTCCGGGGACGACCCGGCTCCCATGATTGGCTTCTCTGACGAGGAGAAACTGGAGCTGTTCGCTGGTGGAGTAACAGATTGTTATCGCCGGTTTATCGATATGATGGGCGAAATCCGGGGTCCCCTTCCCCCCTTTATATACACTCATTATCTCCACGAGAATCCCTACGTCTTTGTGGAGCGCACGAGATTTGGGGCGCCTCCCGGGCCTGATCAAGCTGGCATGTACGCGAGCAATCGCAGCTCGATTGTCCTGGAGGACAAACTGCAAGACATGCGGGCGACCTGGGGGATCCCCTCGGATGTCCACATTTACTGTCCCACACCCGACGAGCGGGCGAATTGTCCTCCGCCGGGCATGGTTGCTGTGACCAGCTCGATGATGGATGCGGGTCTCCGATTTCCCCTCCATGACTCTATAGCCGCTATTTTGCAAGCGTGGGGCATCGCACCCATGCAATTGCATGCTAACTCTTGGTCGTTGCTTATAAGCCTGAATGTTCTATTCGGCCATTATGGCCTCTATCGCCATCTCTCGGTTTCCGAGATTTCTTTTCTCCTCATCATCAATCATTTCCGAGGTGGGGACCATTATCTGCGCGCCCCGAACAAGCTTCTCGAGAAGCTTCCCAGCAAAGTGACGGCCTGGTGGGCTGATTGGTTCTACGTGGATGGCGCCTGGGGATCTGAGGCATATCCTATCCCGACCTCCTTCGCCTCCCAATATCATCGTCAGTCTTTTTCTTCCTAGTCTATCCTTTTTCTTTTGAAACTCTTTGTTTTGATCTGATTTTATCCTGTTCGGACATTCTCTATTCGGTAGGTCCTCCTGTTCCGTCTGTCTCCGGACTCAATTGGGACTTTGCTGCAGTTTACGAACGTGTTCGTTCTCTCCCTGAAGATCAGCGGCTTATCGAGAACGTGTTTACCCGTGCTCGTGTTCGATCTTCTCGTTTTATTACCATTCCCCGTAATGCTCGGGGTCGATATCCTCGTGAGTGTGTTGATTCGCGTCTCTTTACCTCGCTCATTATACTTAATATTTTCCTCTTTTCTCAGTGGTTAGATTTCCTACTTTTCCTGAACCTCCGCCCGAGATGGCCGGAAATAATGCTCGTGCTCGTCTAGCTGCTATTGCCGACCGCGCGCGCCGAACTGCTGAGGCCGCCGCTGCTGCTGCCGCCGCCAATCAACCTGCTCAGCCAACCCGATCAGGTCATTCAGAGGCCACCTCGGTTCCTCCCGCGCAGGGAACGGGTCTCGCTCCCCCGCTTTCTGGACCCGTTATAGAAACTGTGGGTCCTTCGAGCACCCGGGTTCCGAAGCGTCGCCGGGGCAAGGAGCCGATGCCGGAAGTTCCCGAAAGTCATCCTTATAGCAACGTGGCTTCAGTTGATGAGGAGGCCCTTGCTCGGTAAGCCTTTGTTGACTTTCGCCATTTGCCTCTTGTTTATTAACTTAATTCCTTTCCTTAGCTTGGGCGGCCCTCGAGCGAGCACGACTACCAGCCTCGCCCAATTTTTGGCTGCTCGTCCTCACGACTTTTCCACTTTACCCCCGTTGATGAGGGAGGCGATGGAGTGCATTCCCCGCGCCTGGACCATCCCAGCCGAACTCGCCGCCCAAAAACCCGATCATGCTGAGCAGATGGCCATCATAATGGCCTCCAGAGTGCTCATGCTTCTGGTTACTTTGAGCAAATCTCGGGACCACTCCGTTCAGCCCGAGACTCCTTCTTCTGCCCCTGCTTCGGGGGCCCTGACTGACAAGTTGGCCGAGCAGGAACTCGAGATTGCCAGCCTCCGATCCCTGGTGGATCAATATCAGGAGGCCGAGGTGGCATTGCGGACCAAAGTGAGCGAGGCGGAGTCGAGCGCGGAGGGGGCGAGCAGGGAAAGGGACGCTTGTCAAGAGGAACTGAATAAGTTGAAAGCGGCTGCGGCCTCCGAGCATGACCAGCTGATGGAGATGACGGAAAGGGTGCGGCTGGCCGAGGAGAACCGGAACAATCTGGATCTCCTGATCGGGAGATTGAATCAACGGGCTGAGGCTTTGGAGAAGGAGAAAAGGGACAGGGCTGCGGATCCCCAGCAGGACCTCGATCAGCATAGCGACTACTCTTACTTCTTGAGCCATTTTGATTGTATTCGGCGTCATGCTCGTGCCGGCCTGCCCTATGATCTGCTCCTGGACGATCTTCGCGTCCGTCGCCTCCAGTCTAACTTGGACTCCACTTTCCTTTTGCCGGTTATAGACTTGGTGGAGGTGCACGACATCGATCTGTCTTGGTGGCCCGATCAGGGTCAGCTCGTGGCGGCGGAAGAGGAGGCGGGAGTCGTGGATCCGATCAATATTGAATGAAATGTGTTTCTGTTAACTTCTTTCATTTTGTTAATGTTTAAACTTGTCCAAACAATGTCGTTTTATTCCGAACATCTCGTGTTTGAATATTTATCTATCTAAGCTTATTACAATGTTCGTTTATGCCAATGTTTTGACTTGCATTTTTTCTTGAAGTATCGGTCCTGTGTTAATGCTTATTCTCCAACGTTTTATAACCACGCACTCACTTGATTTGGGATTTGTTGTTTCGTTCAGCCGACCATGGTTCGCCTCGTCGTTCGAGATCAATACTGCTACGTTGACCAAGTGTTCAACGGGAGGTGGCATGGTCGCCGATTCCCCTTGCCAGCTGCTTTTCGGCGGGCCGCCAGGTCGCCTCTTGTTCATTTCGTTGCTGTTCGGGACTCCCAGGGGAATCCCTGGTCGTTTGCTCTTGCTCGGCATCGGAGACAGCTCGCTCTCGGGGGCCCTGCGTGGCAGCGTTTTGTTCGCGAGAAAAGGCTTCACCAGGGCTTGATCATCCGATTCCTCTGGATCGAGGACGAGGGCTTTTGCATCCGGGTGTATGACGAGAGGGGCTTTCTCTTAGTCGCCTGATCCTCTCCATCTTGTTTCCGTATTAACCTATTTTCTCGCATCTTTAGTTTACCTGTTGTCGGTATTTTTAATGGGCATTAAACACTGTTATTGTCGAATGATCCTCGCGGGATCAGGATGCTCGGCTAACAATTGTGCTTGGGATATTTGATGTTCTTGTGTTTTTCATTTGTTCTCTCGGAAGATAGATTGTTGACTCAGGATTGCTGTTTTTTGTTATGATTTTACGTGTTCGCGCTGACTAGCCGCGAGCGGGGTTTGACTGGTTCCTCGCTCGCTCTTTCCCCCAATGCGTGGTTTAGCCTCAATTTTTGGGCGGACCGATTTGTTCGCCCAAAAATTCCCCAGTCACGCTCGGAGATCGCATCGCGTTTTCTGGATCATTCCTTCTCCTCAGCCTCAGGGGCTTCCGAATTGTGCTCGGTCACTCCGGTCATTGGGAGAACCGGATTCTCTTTGGGTTCTGTTCCTTGTCAGCCCCGTACCTACCTGTCATTTTCTCCTCTGTTTGGATGTGACTTTTCACTGTTAAGCTCTGCTTGTTTTGTCTTTTCTTTGGCGCGCCTTTTTATGCGGAGGTCTCCTTTATAGATCCCGCACCTTAGTTTATTGTTGTCATGCTTCCTTACCTTTCCTTTTACTTTCGTTCGTTATTCTTCCCATGGTGCACATCCAGGTGAACCCCAACGGGTCCAAGTGGTTCGAGCTTTCGTTCACCGATCGACGTTACCGGATAAGGCTGCCTTTACCTGTTGAGTTCACTGCCGACCTGGATCACGAATCGGCGCTCCCGCGTTTCCTTCCATTGGTAGACTTGAATGGCGACCGGTGGGTTATGTACGTTTCTCGTCGCCGTGGGCAATATCGGTTCGAGGGCCCGATGTGGAGAGGCTTCATTCGCCAGTTCGATCCTCAGCCGTCGAACTTCATTCGCATTCGTTATGACGCCGACCACGGGTGGGCTGTCGCGTTGTTCGACGCTGATAACCAGCTCGTGACCCTCCCCGTGCAATTTAGGCGCCCGAGGTCTTAACGTGTTCGCCCCCGTTCTTTTGTTTATCTTGTTCAGGATTTTCGGCGGGGGGTCTTTCCCTCGCCGGAAATGCCCCAGTTCTTGTTCGGACATGGCTTATTATGTGTAATAAAGTATTCCTCTTGTGGTTATGTTACGAGAACGGCTTTTATCTATTTTTGGGCGGGATGTTTGTTCGCCCAAAAATGCCCCAGTGTGCTCGTTTAATTTTGTTCTTGTTTAACCCTATTTTTCTGCATCAGGCTCCGGGGGAGCCGAGCTCTACCCCTTTAAGATTAATTTCTTTTGAACTTTCCCGGACTCGAGGGACACCTGGTCCATGCTCGGTCGGGCTCTGGGGGAGCTGCGCTCTACCCTTTAAGACTAATTTCTTTTGAACTTTCCCGGACTCGAGGGACGCCTGGTCCATGCTCGGTCGGGCTCTGGGGGAGTTGCGTTCCGCCCCTTAAGATTAATTTCTTTTGAACTTTCCCGGACTCGAGGGACGCCTGGTCCATGCTCGGTCGGGCTCTGGGGGAGCTGCGCTCTACCCCTTAAGATTAATTTCTTTTGAACTTTCCCGGACTCGAGGGACGCCTGGTCCATGCTCGGTCGGGCTCTGGGGGAGCTGCGCTCCGCCCCTTAAGATTAATTTCTTTTGAACTTTCCCGGACTCGAGGGACGCCTGGTCCATGCTCGGTCGGGCTCTGGGGGAGCTGCGCTCCGCCCCTTAAGATTAATTTCTTTTGAACTTTCCCGAACTCGAGGGACGCCTGGTCCATGCTCGGTCGGGCTCTGGGGGAGCCGGGCTCTACCCCTTAAGGTTAATTGAGACTACGAAAAATTCCGAAATTTCATTTTTATTAGTCATAAGGGAAAACGAAAAACTCACGATACAATGCCAGAAGCTTACTGGTAGTATTTCCTGAGGTGCACGGCATTCCAGAAATACTGATCGGCCACACCGTTCAGATGTTCCAGTTCGTACGAGCCATTTTGCAAGACCTTCCTTATTCGAAGCGGCCCTTCCCAGGAGGGCCCTAATGTTCCGGGGTTAGCTCCCAGAATTTCCTTTAGCACCAGGTCCCCCTGCTTGAATTTTCTCACCTTGACTTTCGAATTGAAATACTTTTCGGCCCTCTGTTTGGCCGCCGCGTTTCGGTATATCGAGTTTATTCTCCTCTCTTCTAATAAATCCAGCTCGATCCGCATCACCTGGTCGTTCTGATCCGTCAGCTCTTGCGACGTCCTGTGGGTCTGCACTTCTACCTCGGAAGGGATGACCGCCTCGTATCCGAAAGCGAGGGCGAATGGCGTTTCTCCTGTGGCCACTTTGCTCGTTGTTCGGTAGGCCCACAACACATCGGGCAGTTCGGCCGCCCATCTTCCCAGCCTCTCTTCAATCCTGGCCTTCAGTGTGTGCTTCAGGATTTTATTCACCGCCTCCACCTGTCCGTTAGTCTGGGGGTGGTACGGCGTGGAGAACACCTTCCTTATCTTCCATTTATCGAAAAACTTCATGATTTCTAGCCCCTCGAACTGTTTCCCGTTATCCGACGAGATGGTGTGAGGTATACCGAATCGGCATATGATGTTTTTCCATAGAAAACGGATGATTTGAGGCTGATCGATCTTATTCAGTGGTTCGGCTTCTGCCCATTTGGAGAAGTAATCCACGGCCACTATCGCATACTTGACCCCTCCTGGCCCTGTCGGCAGAGGCCCGATCAAATCAATTCCCCAGGTCGCGAATGGCCAAGGGCTGTATATAGAGTTCAAGTACTCGGGTTGGACTCTTGTGATCGGTGCGGTTATCTGGCATCGATGGCATCTCTTCGCGTACTCAATCGCGTCTCGTCTCAAGGTCGGCCAATAGTAACCTTGTCTGATGGTTTTGTGTGCCAGAGATTGCCCGCCGGCATGATTTCCGCACACTCCATCATGAATTTCTCCGAACACCCTCCTTCCGTCCGCAGGGGTTATGCACCGTAGCAATGGCATAGACAAGCTTCTCCGATACAGCATACCCCCGACCAATGTGTACCTCGATGTGCGTATTCGGAGCTGCCGCGCATCCACCTTATCCTCGGGTACTTCGCCCGTCTGTAGATAATTTAAGATTGGTTTCATCCAGTCCTCCCCCCGATCGATCAGTTCGACCCTGTTGATCTCGGCCCTATCCGAGGCCGACCGAACCTGACTTAAGAGGATCACGTTGGACAGGTCGGCCGTTCCTTCTGACGAAGCTAACTTGGACAAGGCATCCGCCTGTGTGTTCAGCTCCCGGGGGATCTGCTCGATCTCGACCCGAGGGAACTTGTTCATCATCTCCATCACATGTTCGTAGTATTGCTCCATCCTGGTGCTCCTGGTCTCGTACTTCCCTTTGATTTGGTTCACCACTAGGAGGGAGTCAGTGAAAATCTTCAGTTGTTCGGCTCCAACGGCCAAAGAGAGCTCTAGCCCTGCTATCAGTGCCTCATATTCAGCCTCGTTGTTGGTGGCATCAAACTCGAAACTAATCGCATGTGCGAAAGATTGACTCCCGGGTCCGACCAAGACTATTCCAGCCCCAGCGCGGGAGCTTGTAGACGACCCGTCGACGTACAACTTCCACGGTGGGACAGGGAGCGAGGAGTCAATCCTCGGGAAAGTAAGTTCCACGATGAAATCGGCCAAGGCTTGACCTTTGATCGCCGTCCTCGGCGCATAGGTGATGTCATACTGGCCGACCTCCAAACTCCACTTTAGTAAGCGGCCCGTGGTGTCTGGTCGCTGCAGCACCTGTCTCAAAGGCATGGTGGTCAGCACCTCGATGGGATGGCCGAAAAAATAGGACCTCAGCTTACGGACGCTCATCACTAGGGCGTATGTCAATTTTTCCAATGGCGTGTATCTCGACTCGGCGTCTTGTAGGGTCTGACTAACATAATAGATGGGCTTGTGAAGCTTATCCTCTGCTCGCACCAGGACCGAGCTAATGGCATGCTCTGACGCGGCCAGGTAAAGGTACAACTTTTCTCCTCGGGCTGGCTTCGAGAGGATTTGCGGATCCTGCAGGTGTAGCTTCAACTTGTCAAAAGCCTCTTGGCTGTCCTTCTTCCACCTAAATTTTTGATTTTTTATGGCCTGAAAGAAAGGTCGGCTCTTATCCCCCAGGCGCGGTATGAATTTGCTGAGCGCGGCCAAGCAGCCAGTTAGACGCTGAACGTCTTTCAAACACCGGGGCTCCCTCAGGTCGACTATGGCTTGTATCTTACTCGGGTTTGCCTCGATCCCCCGGGTGCTTACGATGTGGCCCAGAAATTTGGTTTCGAACACTCCGGAGTGGCACTTCTTCGGGTTCAACTTCATGTTATACTTCCTCAGAATCTCACACGTGGTCTCCACGTCCTTCACGTGATCCCCCAACACCTTACTCTTGATGATGAGATCGTCCACATATACTTCCATGGTTTCTCCGATTTGATCGGAGAACATTTTGTTTACTAGTCGCTGATACGTGGCCCCCGCATTTTTTAAGCCGAATGGCATCCGTTTCCAGCTCAGCACCGCCTTCTCTGTGTAGAAGGAGGTGTGTTTGATATCTTCGGGGGCCATCGGGATTTGATGATAGCCGGCATAGCAATCGCATTTTGAGAGTACTGCGTAGCCTGATGTGTTATCGACGAGGTGATCAATGTGCGGCATGGGAAAATGATCTTTCGGACATGCTCGATTGAGGTCGGTGAAATCCACGCACAACCTCCATGCATTTCCCGTCTTCTTCACGAGCACCGAATTGGATAACCACTGAGGTTCTCCTCGTGCTTCCACTACCAAGTCGTTGTCAATCAGCTTCTTCACTTCTATGGCCAGTGCTTCATATTTCTCCGGACCCCTCCTGCGGCGCTTTTGCGCCACGGGTTTCTTCATCGGATCAATCTTCAGGTGGTGACACGCATGCCTCGGGTCAATTCCCGTCATGTCTTTGTGTGACCATGCGAACACATCCATGTTCCTCCGCAAGCATGCGACCAACTCTTGTTTGATGTCTTCGGGTAGCCTTGCCCCGACGAAAACTACCGTCTCCGGCCTATTCGGGTCCAAACATACACTCTCCAGGTCGTCAACCGCCGAGCATGAGGAGGGTCCACAATCTCTTCATTATCTTCGCCGATGCGAGGTTCTATGTCCTCCTCGGCCTTCTGGTCATCCCCTATCTCTGCGATCATGGGACCTTTTCGACCGTATTCTCCCTCTTCCCATAGTGCAGCCAGATAATCACTGTCTTCGATCTCCATGTCCCCCGCGGGATCAATCTCTCGGACCTCGACCTTCCCTTCCTCGGTGATCTTCCTCGTTACTCTACTTTGGGGATTGTTCTTATTCTTAACAGCACAATTTGCTGCTCTTTCGGCCGGACACGCATCATAATCGAAACACTTCTTAGCCATATATTGGTCTCCCCTCACGGTCCCAACAGATCCGTTCAGGGTTGGAAACTTAATACAATAATAATGGGACGAGGCCACAGCCTCGAATGCCTCCAGAAATGGTCTACCTAAAAAAGCGTTATAAATGTTCTCGATGTCGACCACGACGAACTCAGTGGTTCGAGTCATCCGAACTGCAGCATCTTGGTGATCCACGAGCTCTACAGCCAGCTTGATCTTCCCATAGGGCTTCACCTCCACGTCGCCGAAACCCCTCAGCGATCCTTCATAAGACTTGAGGTATCCCGACATATCTCCCAGTTGATCAAAAGTCCTTTTGAACAGGATGTTGCAGTGGGCTCCATTGTCGATCAAGATGCGGGCTACCTCGACCCCCTGGATTCTAGCCAAGATGACCAGCGATTCGACCTTAGGGTACCTGACCCCGACCCGGTCCTGGTCGGTGAATTGTATGACGACGCCCTTTGCGATGCTTGGTTCCTTCAAAGGAATTACGGCGTTGATGCTCTCCCATGCTCGCAGCTCGGCCTTCCTCTGCCTCTTCGATTTCTGGATCCCGGGGGCTACACCTCCAATCATGTTAATTCTCCCCCCTTCTCTCATCGGGGGTATATCCCTGTTACCTCTCACTTCGACCGGCGGAGGGGGTGGGGGCTGTTCGATCTGCAACCTCTGCGGTTCCTGCAATCTCTGATTGTTCGGAACATATGGGCGGTTATGATGGCCATCCCTCCTTCGACCCCTTCCCCTCCCCGGTCTCCTTAGTAGCTGTTCGAGCCTCCCTTCTCTGAACAGTTGTCTCAATTGGTCGAGCAGCTGCCTGCACTCGTCAGTCGGATGCCCGATGTCTTCATGGAATTCACACCACTTATTGGGGTTCCTCCTCTCGGGTGGCCCGACTAGTGGGGGTGGCGGCATCAGGGCGAACACATTGTTATCCCGGAAGATCTCCAGAATCTTTCCCGCCGTTCTTCCATGGAACACCCCGTTCTCCCCTGGCTCGACGGGTTGATCCCTCCTCGGTCCATTGAAATTCCTGGGGCCCGAGTTCTTCTTAACCCAATCTTTCTTCTCGAAATTGGGCTTTTCCTTCTTGGCTTGGCCACCAACCTCTTTTAGCCTCTGCTCGTAGATGCGCTGCTGCATGACCTCCTCGCCCGCGCGCCGGCGAAATTCAGCATAAGTCTTGGGGTATTCCCGCATCATAGGTTTGAATAGCTCTGAACTGGGCTTCAGGCCCCCGACCACAGCGTGCACGAGCACATCATCGCTGATAGGTTCTCCTTGAGACACTATTTTCTCTACTCGATCCAGATACTGCTCATCCGTCTCTTCGTTTCCTTGCTTGATCCCCATAAGCCTTTGCCTGCTTTCCGGGCGATGAATCTTCGCGGCGAAATAGGTAACGAATAAATCTCCCAACTCCTCGAAGCTGTCAACAGATCGGCTGGGGAGGCTAGTATACCATTTATGTGCCGTATCTCCCAGAGTGAGCGGGAAGAGCCGGCATTTGGTTGCATCGCTAGCTCCCCGCCCGATCATGTATATGTTATATTTGCTCAAATGGACCTCCGGATCCGCCTTTCCATCATAGATCATATTCATCATCGGCGCGATGTCCACTTGGGTCCTCGCACTTGCGAGCCGACGGGATAGTGGATCAGTCAAGATCGTCCTCCGAGGCCCCTCGCCTTTCTGCAAAGCGATCTGCCTCTCCATCTCTTCCAACCTTCTAATCACATCTTCGTCGGGGTGACCGCGGGGTTGCCTCCTCGCCTTCCGGCCTCGTCTAACGGCCCGAGGTGGAGTTCTGACATCCCTCTGGTCATCCCACTCTTCATAAACTTCATCTGATTCCTGCGATTCGCTGGAATCGCCATCATACTCCTCTTGTCGAATCAATCCCACCCCGCGACCTTTCTTGCGAGGGCGTACAGGGGAGATTGCCCGAGCTTCCAACTCCTCCTCGAATTCTTCTTCCTGAAAGTCCCCATCTAGGTTCCTCACTATGGGTCCTTGGGCCGGATTCTTGTTCGCCCTTTCCATGCGAGCTGACTTCTCCTGCAGCAGCCGTATGGTTCTCTTGATGTCCTCCGGGGTTTGGAGGCATTCGAGGTTCAGGTCGGGTAGGCTCTCAACAGCTCGCCGATTTCTGATGGCCTCCCTCTTCTTCTCCTGAAGGACCCTCTGCTCTTCCCTGATTTCTCGCTGTTCAGCTCTCAACATTTCGATGTGGTCGAGCTGCTCTCTCTCAATCTGGGATATCTCGGCCCCTCCAGTCCGGACATCATTTGGCTCCTCGGGACCCTTTCCTTTCTCTGCCGAGGTCAAGCCCGAGACCCCGGTCGTGGTCCGAAGACCCGCTGTGGTGTTCGAATAATCCATGCCTAAGTTCGTTCTAATTCACTCAACGCCCGAGGATTCCCCCTCCTTCTAGCGCCAATTGTTGATAGCTGAAAAGTCGTGCTCTCCAATTCTCAACTAAAATATGAAGATTTGGGGATTGAGTGGTGAACAAAGCAATTAAGCTCTCCAAGGATTTTGGGGAAATGTGTAGATAGCCCTAAATGGAAAATTACATCATCTATTTATAGAAAATACAAATTAGGGTTTCCTAAGTTGGCTAATGGGCCAAGCCCATCAAATAAATCCTCCATTAAGCCCATCCCCTCTTTCCTGGCCCAGGCACAAGGAGTTTGGTCCCCGGCGGTCCGACTATGAGAGGAACGGAGCTTCTCCCCGATCTATGGTCGGGCGATATGGCGCCCTGTGTCATTTCTAAGGGTTCTTCTGTATTCGTCCTGCTCGGATATTTTCCTCGGGCGAGCTGGGCGCTATCTTTCTGGTCGCTTACCCAAAAAAGGGGTCTCTCATGCTCGGATGATCGTCGAATTTTATCTGCATAACAAATCTGATATACCTGAAGTAATATCATATGTTCCCGAAGAACATTATAATCTGATATTCCTGAAGTAATATCATATGTTCCCGAAAAACATTATAACCTGATATTCCTGAAGTAATATCATATGTATTATAATCTGATATTCCTGAAGTAATATCATATGTTCCCGAAGAACATTGTAATCTGATATTCTTGAAGTAATATCAAATTAATTATCCTGAGTAAATCAATTAATTTTTTTTTAATGTTCCTGAAGAACATTGTGATATGATAGTCCCGAAAAAATATCAAAACTAAATGTTCCTGAAGAACATGATATGATATTCCTGAAAAATATCAAAATAAATGTTCCTGAATTCCAAAGTGGATGAAACTTTAGGTTAATCCGAACCTTATTAAATAGCCTGATGATTATTTGCTTGAATATTGGGGATATCCACATGAATTCGAATATAATTTGATATTCCTGAAGTATTATCAAATCAATTATATTCATGATTAAATATCAAAATAATACAAAATATTCTTGAAAGAATATTTTTATTGATTGCTCCCGAAGAAGCAAAGTTCAAAACATTAAATGTTTTTTAATAAAGTTACATCATTATACTTGTAGTGAAACGTCAAATTCGATTGTTCTGGTTGAAACAATAATTAGATATGAATTATCCCTGAAGGATGATATATTTTGAAAATCGAGAATAAATGTACTATGTGGGTACTCATGGAATATCGAAAAAAAGTCGATTCCAAATAAATTTAATTTTTGAGTAAATTATATATTGAGTTATATTTTGATCCCCGAAGGATCATTAATAAAACCTAATATTTTGATCCCGAATGATCATTGGTAAAGATACCGTATCCCCGAAGGATCATTGATAAAAAATAATGTATCTCCTAAGGATCATTGGTAAATATTGTTATGATAATAATGAAATATTAAGAATGGGTTCCGGAAGAGCTTTACTAATTATCCCTACGAGTACTACAAATGTACTGAAAATGATGCATATCATTATTATTAAGTGCGTGGAAATTGTTATTTCCCATCTGCGAATTAATTTGAAATATGCAACTTATATTAATATCACCACTAAAGTGTATTTTTATGAACGGGGATAGTAAAAAAGGTATATTAAATATCTCGAGCCCACGATCCAGAAGATCGGTTTATAGCATTTATGCTGATTTGCATATTTAACGAATATCATTTCCCGGCATTAAGGGGAGATAAGAATATAAAAGACAAAAATGCCGAGAAATTTCATGGAATGAAAACGATCTTCAATTCTTGATCCACGCATCAATCAATTGAACCAGAAGTTCATGAAAATAAGTGACTTGCAATATTCAGAAAGTAATCTGCCAAATTAATGAAGGTGTGACAAAATCACATATGTTTGTGATAAATGAACTATAAGAGTTCAAATACAAAAGAGATCAACTCAAATGTTGATTCTAATATACGCCTGAAGCGTAGTAGATCGATCTTAAAGATATAAAATAAATTCGCGGAAAAACAAATAAAGTCACCCTCAAAATCTCCTGAAGAGAGTTAGATGGAAATCCCATTGAAAAAGCATGTGCACATGATAATAGAAAATCGTGGGATTGCGGAACAACCAAATTAAATATTTTGGGAAATGATGAAAGATTTGGTTGATAGAATGAATTGTCATCAATATGGAAAAAGTCGTCAACGACATATTTGCCTCAAGAGTTGCTTTAGAAAATTTGGATCCAAAACTCATATCTAAAATAGAAATGAGCAATTGAGGCTGAGCATTACTCGCTGGATAAAAATATTATCCCAGAAGGATATACGTGGTGTTCGTAAGAAAAACGAATAATGATGTGGTGAGATATAAAAGCGAGATTAGTTGCTCAACACTTTTTCGCAGAAACTCGATGTTTTTAATGATGACATTAAGTTCCGCTACTTAATATTTTTGGCAGCAACAACAATAAAAATATAGATATGCATGAATGTATGATTTGACTATGTAGAAGTCATTAGAAAGATACATACATGGAAATCTTGGATGGATTTTAAAATTCTTGATATGAAAGGAAATGAAAATCAGAATATGTACAATATCATATTACTATGTCATTATGGACACAAATGATATTGAAGACAAGGTCCCGAAGACCAGTGATTTTGGTCCCGAAGACCAGTGAATCAGTGATTGCACTCTTTTTCCCTCTACTAAGTTTTTCCCACGTGGTTTTCTTAGTTAAAGGTTTTTAACGAGACAATCACCACAATATAAATGTGAATGTCATGTACTCTTTTCCTCGAGTATTTTTTCCTACAAGGTTTTATAACGAGATTTTTAACGAGGCATGTACATCACTCGATATGAGTTTGTTTTCGAAATAAACTGAGATATTGAACCTGAAGTTCAAAAGTAAAATATAATATTTTAGATGATTGTGAATTGAAGTTCACATTATTCATTTGTCAAGGATTGTATATTCGACATTAGATGCATCTAATATACTCCTGAAGAGTTACCGGCCGGTTATAGCAATTGCGAATGCTCTAGTCAATATAGATGTCTGGTAAAGGCATGTCCCTGAAGGACGAAAAATATACAATAATACAAATGAATATGAAACTCGATAACTCGAAGGTTGGGTCCTGAAGACCAAAATGTATATTTGAATAACTAAGTTTTTCCTATATGATTTTATTAGTTACAGGTTTTAATGAGACTGATTGATCACAAAGTCAAAGATTTTCGGTGATTACAATCAGGGGGAGCAATCTGCACTCTTTTTCCTTCGCTAAGGTTTTGTCCCACTGGGTTTTCCTAGCAAGGTTTTAACGAGGCAACAATTCTGTACATAGTCATTCAAGGGGGAGTGTTATGAATATTATTATATTATAATGAATGACTTGTTGGCTAAGTCAGAAACCCTAGATTGTATCCTATATAAAGGGGTCTCCCCATATGAATGAATACAACAATTCACAAGAATTCTATTCTTCTCTTATGTTGTCTCTCTTATTCTAATATATTCTCTCTCAATTCTTCTTGAGTTTATAACATATCAAAAATTGTACATAGGTTAAAGCTAAATTGTTTACGACAATTTATATCTTGCTCCCTTGTGCAAGATGAGCATCTTGCTCCTAGTCAGCATTATATATATCTAAGTTAATTTTCACTAGTCTTTTTTTTTTCCCTTCCCTTTTCTCTCTCTTCGCCGATCTCATTATCCTTCTCTTTATTCTCTGTATTCTCTTTATTTTTTTCCTTCTCCTTCTCCACCGGCGGAGCGAGGTCAGCGATAATGGCGGCGAGAAGAGGATGAAGAAACGGGCCGCAGCCGAGGCAGCGGAAGAGGATGACGTCCCGATTCGCTTTCGACCCGACAGCCCCTCCGCTATTTAGGATTGCCGACATCCGGGAGGCCATCTCTCCGCATCGCTGGGTCTAGGATCCGTGGCGCTCCTGCTACTACGTCGTTCGCAACATCGGCATCGTTCATTTGTTTTTTTGATTTCCTTTTTTGCAGATTGGGGATTACTATCAAACCCTAATTACCCTTTTCTTGATCTCGTTTTCGAGGTTAATCTTCTATTTTTTCTCGATTTATATATATTGTTAATGATCGAAGTAGCCTAGGATTTCTCTGTGTAATGTAAAGAAAATGAGTATGAACAATTATATTTTTTATGGTTAGTGTAATGGCGTCCGAGTCACGGGTGGGTTCGACGCACATTGATCGTATAAGTGCACCAGTGCCTCGTGAAAATTGTTAGACCCTTTATCTGATTTTCGCTAACGACTCGGGTGAAGGCTATCCATACGCCCAGGAAAATTTCTCAAACCCCGGAGATAAGTGGCGTTGGAAAGTCGGGAAAAGAACCGCTGCTGCCGGGCACTTTATGGATAGATACATGTATCCTCCTCGCCATCTCAGCAGGCCCGGCCCAAAAAATGTTTCTCGAGCAAGCTCTCGATCGAACAGTATGTTCGAGAAAAATTCCCCAGTAATAATATCGCCCGATTTTTCGTGTCTCTTAGTTGGAAGATCCCTTCAAAACAAAAGAAAAAAGGGAAGGTATGGTTTCTTTTTTATACAACTAATTATATTTATATGTTTGATGTAATGGTTTTACAAAGTAATTTGCTACTGTTTACAGATTTATGGGAGGTGGTTTGGCCCTCTGTAAAGAAG
Organism: Euphrasia confusa; assembly: GCA_954870475.1. Taxonomy (NCBI): domain Eukaryota; kingdom Viridiplantae; phylum Streptophyta; class Magnoliopsida; order Lamiales; family Orobanchaceae; genus Euphrasia; species Euphrasia confusa. Next base: position 19,872,619 of record OX940951.1, read on the forward strand.
GTACACCAAATCTGTTCAACATTATCTTTCATAATAATAGAGTTGATCCTTTAATATTGTATGAGATATCTTGAGACGTACAAGGGAGAAAGTGATAATTGAAAAATGTATAATGATACTAATAGAGTTCATCCTTCAGTTTATTATTGTACGAGACAACTTATTCTTATAGTTTTTAATACTTCAATTTTAAAATTATTCTTTCATTTTTTTAAAGTGTCAAACTTCAATTTCACAAGTATTGTCCTTCATTTTTGTAAGTGTCAAACTTCACTTGTGAAAATATTATACTATAATCATTCATCATATGAATCATTAATCAGTATTTTGTGGTACTTCATTTTCAAAATTATTGTCCATCAATTTTTAAGTGTGAAACTTTATTTTTAAAGTATGATTTCTGTAAGTGTGAAGCTTCATTAAGCCTGCATCGTCCGATGCGAAGTGGTCAGAACATGAATGTAAGTCAATAGTTTACATATTTTTCATTTTATGTATTGCAACCATGCCATGAGTTGAGATGCAGATGTGGAATATAAGAGATGGTCGGTTTGGAAGATTAAGGACTTCAATCAATTGTATAAGACTTTGGATTTTAATCTATATTCTAATCATTTGATACATTTATTTGTTTTTGGGATTTTGGATTTTGAATATTGGTTTTGGAAATTGTATTTGATAGTTGATTTGAAACTTCATTTTTGCGATGGATTGTTTGAGTTTCTCATGTTGAAATTTATGATTTGTTATGGATTTTTGTTTTATGAGTATATTTGTACTTGATTGATTTGAAAAACACATTCAACCAATATTTATATGAACTTTCATTTTCCCTAGAATGATCTTTCATTTATGAAATGTATGATCCTTCATTTTAGGGTTGAGAGGTTTAGGGGTTGATTTTAAATTCTATTATGCTTCCATTTTCAATTTCTTTTTGGTCAAACATGCAAGTTACAACACTACTTGAAATATATCATTCATCAACAAATCAGCCATAGTATATTTCATTCATCAACAAATCATTCACAGTTATCATGACATACACCAATCATTTAGTCTACAAATTATTCTACAATCATCTACAAATCCATCGACAAATCATCTACAATTCATTCAAGTATCAACCAGTTTCATTAACATTTAAAACTCTTGTGAAATTTTTTGCTGTCCAGCACTGAATATTTTACTTCATAACAGTCCATAAATATTATAGATGCTGCATATTTAGCTCGAAGTTCCTTTAAGAAAACAGTATCATGCAAACAATAAATACAATAATTATAAAAAGTGTGTTGAATTAAGTATGAAACAATAATAATTCAATATGTTGTTGGTTTACCTTATCTTTATTGAATTCGATGTTCTAATTATCATTTTCGCCCTTGTACGTTCCAAGATGGCGCATACAATATATTCCACAATTTGTATGATTTTTCGGGGATCTCCATGGCATTTTCAGCAGCGTTTCCTCAAATATCTCAACACAAACATTTTTCATTATCCCATTTTGTGAGATATCCTTAAAGTAATCTTGCATATCAAACAATGTTAGAAAAAAACATCATTTATTATGTGTAAGTTCAATTATTTCATATAAATATATGTTATATTGTACGATTAATAATATACCATATCATAGATAATTGTCCTGTAATTAATTGCAACTTAGTTGCAGTTGTAAAAAAGAGCAGAAAAGAGATGTAAAAAAACTTGAGATGGAATAACACATTTTTTGGTTATTAATTTTCACAACTTGAGATGGAATAACACTTTTTTCAGATATCACACTCAAAAAATAAAATTTAAAATATATAAATATTTAACTTATTACTTAATTATTACCTAAAATTTAAAATTTAGTACAATATTAAAATGAATGATGAAACATATTATAATGAAATATGATTTGTACATATGTGAATGATAAGCTTTTGTGTGTGCGTGTAAATTATTCAAATAGACACATTAATTGTTGGATGAACTCTATTATTATGAAAGTTAACATTGTACAAATATGAAGTATGACATATTGTGTACGATTAGCAAATATGAAGTATTGATCAAACAGTGTTTCAATCTTAAAAATGAAGGATGACCTCTATTATTATAAAAGCTGACATTGTACAAATAAAGAGTATTGACATATTGTGTACAATTGGCAAATAGACAAAGTCATTGAACAAACATTTTTTTTCTATCTTAAAAATGAAGGATGAACTTTATTATTATGAAAGATGACATTGTACAGTTATGAAGTATGACAATCTGTACAATTAGCAAGTAGACAAATATGACATTGAACAAACATTGTTTCTACCTTATAAATATGAGTTATTATTATTATGAAACATGATATTTGTACATATATGAAGGATCAATTGTATTTACCTGTCGTTGTGGAGACGCGCTCTTTTTATTAATTAGAAAGTTGATCATTTTCTGAACAATGACTGTTTACAAAAATGAAGAATAATGAAGTTTGAATTCTATTTTAATGAAAGATGACGTACTATGGATATGAAGTATGAAAATTTTACCTTGTTCAAAGGGGAAACGTTCTTCCTAATGCAGTTTTTTGTTAAAAAATTAGTTTTCACCTGCAAAAATTAACAATATCAGTTTAAAAAACAACATTTAGATTAAAAAACACTTTAATATTTTTGTTCTTAAGTAACTTACATTTTGTTGTTCAGGAGCTTTCTAATTTTCTTTGGATGCATCCATCTTATAACTTCAAATGTGTAATGAGCTGCAAAGGAAAACAAATAGAAACTTGACTCTCAATTACGTGGACTATAGAAGAGGAAAATAATCTTATACATATAAGATGATACTCTGATACATATAAGGAAGGGAAAGAACAATTGGTGCCAGTTAACATACTTTGATCACACAAGTTCACCATATATAGATAATGTATATGATTGAGGTCGAGCATGTCTTACTTTGAAATCATCATGATAGGAAGAAATAGCGAAACAAACAAAAAAGAAATAGAAAAATCATCATTAGATGCCGAGGCCTCAGAGCACCTTCCCTACTAGGAATAATAACTAATTTCATTACTTCACGCTATCAACTTCTAAGAACAAACAAGATTATTATTGTCACGCTATCAACTTCTATGAACAAGCAAGATTCTATTAACTTCTATGAAAAAGCAAGAGTCGGGATGCCCCGACTCACCTCACATAGCAGTGTGAATTAAAAACTACTGCTATAGTAGTTTGGATTTGAATCTGGGGAGAAATTGAATGTCCCAAAATCTAATGACATCGTATATAACACATGGGTTTCAAATTGAAATTCTCCCATCCAAGTGGGGAATTATGAATCACATAAATAATCGAAAACAATTCACACATCACCGAAAGCTGAACAATATGCAAGATAAACCTTAGCAATATGCAAGATCAAGACAAGGAAGGAATAACTAGCTGAGAGATCGAGAACAAGAAAAGTACATTCGAGTTTAGGACACTCGATTACCTCTAAAAAGGCCAAACAACTATATTTATCAATATTAATTAATTAATATTCAGCCTAATATTACCTAGGATTATCAACAAACCCTTGTTAGAAATTTCATGAAATTATCAAATACTAATTACCTAGGGTTATCAGACAAATCGCGACGTTGATTCGATTTCACCGGCGTCGTTCTGAAGGTCAGCTGCGACGTAGTTCACCGGCGTTTGATTCGAATTACGTTGTTCATCCGCACTGTTGATTCGGTTTCACCGTCGACGGGTAGATGGTATTGCATCTTGGAGACATGTAGGAAGAAGTATATCTGCGCGTGAAGAATAGTTGCGGTTTGATGGCAGCGGTGCCGGAGCGCGATGGATCTGGCGACAAAGGTTTTGAGAGTTTGAAGGCGGTGAAACCTGACAAGAGAATTAGGAGGTGTATTGGAGCGTGACCTTGAATGACGTAAGCAAAGAAATTGGGCCGGATTGAAAATGAATTTATTTTTATATATTGGGCTTGGTACAAGATGAGCATCTTGTACCTAGTGTGCAAGATATATGGCCTCATTGTTTACCTTAAATTATTAATTTAATTGTTTATTCTATTTTATTTTATTTTCAAGATTTTACGACTTAAAAGATCAAAGTAAAGAAGGCCCAAATGTGTATAAGATCAAAGTAAAGAAGGCCCAAATGTGTATAAGTAGGGGTGTAAATGGATCGGATCGAATCGGATCAGATCGGATCGAATAATGCTCTCTTCATATCCTAAACTATAGAGCTTTGCACCCAGTGTGACCTTATGCTGGGTAGTAGATGTTTATGGTTTGTTTGTTTTACTTGTTGGAGATTCTTAGAACTAGCTTGTTAACGGATGCAATAGACTTTTTTCTATTACTGCACACTTTTTATTTTTTTATTTTTATATTATACTGATAGTTAACCAAAAAAACCTTCTCTCTCAATAAATTGATCTAATTTCATGGACCAAAATTTCAATTTTATTTATTATTGACATACAATTTGATTCATGTATATACTACTATTATTAACAACAAAAAAACTCTATAAATAATTAATTGAATAAAAATGTTAAATACCACAAATAAATAAATGTATTTTATGTTGCTTCGTAATTAATTAATATTTTTTTAAAAAAATAATTAAAAAATTGCACTTTTGTAATGAGATAATTAAAATTGAAATTTAAAACATTTTTTAATGAGATAATAAAATAAAAACGGTGTAATTTTGACCATTCAATCACGCCTTATATATTTTTAAAAACATTAATATTAAGCGATGAATTAGGAATATCCATGAATTAGTGGGGTTATATTCAGATTATATACTTTTAAAAACATTAATATGACAAGTTTTTAACATAAAAAAATAATAAATGTGAAGAATATACACGTGGAGCACGAAAATAATTATAATTATGGGTGAATAATATATTTTGAAAATAATAAATATGTGACGTGTGGAGCACAAAAATTCTAAAATTTTATTTATTTATTTTTTAGTCAAAAAATAATTAATTGATAATTAATTCTAAAAATTTATTTATTTATTTATTTGAAATTATGTTTTGATATTTGTTTTTTTATTTATTTTAACAAATTGTAACTTAATCTCAATTCAACAATATTATTCTTACCATATTCTTATATATATATATATATATATATATATATATAGATGTAAATCCGCCTTGTGATGCAAGACGGGTCCAGTTCATTTTATAATTTTGCTCGACGGGCGTGAGCTACGTCAAAAACTTTGTGTGAACATTACTCTTTTGTTCTTTTCATCTGATTCGGAAATGTCACTCACCAAACATTCCCATCGTCATCATCAATATTTGCTCTTGAACTTAGTGCTCCAACAGTTTTTGCTCTTGAACATGATAACTAACAGCAGAAAAATGAAGCAAAGAAATAGGAAAGGCTTAAAACCTATAACTCGCACAATTTTACTAAAGTAGTCCTGTCCAAACCACTTGGAATGCTAAAAGGCAGAAACATTTTCTGAAGAGATAAAAACAATCATCAATACAATAAAATATTTACATTTTAAAAAAAATAGTATTTAGATCATAGGATAAACTGACAAGCACATATTACATAATTAACACAAAAATACTATAAGACTAACCATTTTAACTTTAGATCAATAAACACGGGACCTTTTTTCATGCACCAAATGTATGTTTGTGAATGAGTACGCTCTTTAGCCAGGAGCAAGGAAAGGTTTGTTTATGAAATACATAACAAAAAGTATTCTTCTGGGGAGGTACACAAGGAAAAGATTCATTTTGAAACAACACAGTATCGAACAATGAAATAGAAAAACATGTGGAAAGAAGATAAATCCAAAAAATTGGAAAGAAGATAATGCTCTTTCCATATCCTTAACCATATTTTTTTGACGGAAACGGCATAATGACCGGATACGTATACAAATGCGGATTATATCGGATTACAGATTCGGATCGGAGCGGATTCAGATCGAATACGAATAAATATTATCGAATAGATAAAATTATTATTTTTATTTCTTTACAGTAAAATAAGAATAATAAATAAATTAAAAAAAGAATAAAAAAATAATTGTATGCGAAAACCATATTTTTTATTTTTAATATTTATATATGATCAAATAAACTCTTTAAAAATAATTTTTTTATTATTTAAGATATAATGAATTAAAATATATTTTATACTTAATTAATTTGTAGTATTTATACTTATTGTAGTCTAAGAATATACGGAATGACAAATACACGTAATTAACTAGAGTTATTTTATATAGAATGACAATTATTAAGTTGATGGGCTAATAGAATAGGATAGTGGGCCAACTTAACATATCTAAATATCCCTCGGATATCTGGACATAAAATATCCGTATCTTCATCTGTATCCGTCGGATTAATAGAATCGTATACCGTATCCACATAAAATATCCGTATCCTCATTCGTATTTATAGAATCGCATACCATATTTTAAAAACATTTACGGATGCGAATTCAGATCAATTTATTTCATCATATTTATTTATTGATGGATTATTCTGAGCGGAAATTATCCGTACCATTTACACCCTTAATTATTAATGATAAAATTTTTTTGTTGGTCCCGTAAAAGTAGTCAAGTTTCATTTCAGTCCACTAAATGAGGCCACATCCAATTTAGTCCTGTAAACCATCAAAATTTCGCCGATTTCGTCCTATTTGACCAGAAAATTCGAATTTCTGCCGGAAAGTGAGCACGTGACACTCACGTGATTTCGATTTGGGGCTTTCCGGTCGAAATTGACACATCAGATGACAAATGGAAATTTCTCATTGGCCCGGTTTAAATACAAAAACATTTTCCAAATGCCAAATCCTGATTCGTCCACGTGGCAATGATTTAAAAAAAGAAAAAATGAATTTCAGAAATACAAAAATGGAAAACGGGATTTCAGAATTCACTTTCACCTTTACTTGCTCTCTTACACATCTTAAAACCAGTAAAAATTTCCAACCCTAATTCCCAAATCAAAAAATTCCCAATTCCATAAGCTGAACCCTAATTCTCAAATTCAGAAAATTCCTCCAATTCCACAGTCTCAGTTCGTTCATATCTCCAAGAAACCCTAATTTTAAGCTTCTATTTTCAGAAACATGGGTTTCGAAAGAAAGAAGAAAAAAGGTGCTGCACTATCTGGAGCTCCAATATACGGTATGTTCACAATCATCTCACTGTTACTGGAGCAATTATCTCACTGTTACTGGAGCAATATACGGTTTTTTAATTTTTCTTTTCTTTTTTAATTTCAGACAATAAGAGTAGTTTTCTCACTGTTGTGCTGCACTATGGTGGAGCCTTCTCAAATTCACCCAGAACTGTGTATGAGGGTGGAAAGGAAATTTACTTTGACTGGTGTAAGGTGGCTGAGATGGGTATTTCTGCTTTGAACTCGTTTTCTGAAAGGGCTGGAGTTACAGGTATTAGGAGATATCAATTAAGGATGAAAGATGACAGTTTTAAGTTGCTAGTTGATGATGAAGATGTTAAGAAATGGTGTAATGCTTTCCTAACTGTTAGAGAAATGCATATTTATACAAGTGACACTGCCCCAAGGCCAAAGGTTGCTGGACCATCCATTCACCAGCAAATTCTGATGGGAAGAAGCAAGAAATGAACTTTGATATGTTGTTTTTGGTGAATTCTAGTTGATGAAGTTTGGTTTGTTGTTTTTGGTGAATTCTGATGTTGTGATCAGTGAACTTTGATGTTTTTGGTGATGTTTTGTGGATTTCAGAAAGTTTGCGCACTTTTTAAGTTGGTATTACTTTTGTAATGAACCAGAAATTGGTAATGAACCTTATTTTGATCAGTTTATTATTGTTTGTACTTTTCTCAATGTGCAGAGAACATAAATGTAAGTAAAACATAAACATAAACATAAGCAAACCATTTTCATTCCAAAATAACCAAAACATTTCTGTTACAACACAAAATACAACTTGCCAACTGAACCCAAATGTCCAATGAACACATCTATCTAATGAACCCAAATGCTTGCCAACTGAATAATCACTAGTACAAGAATTATTTTGTACAGAATGAGAGACTTCTTGTTATTCACTGCCTTCATCTTTTTGATCTTTTCTTTCAGCCGTTCAACTTCGAGCTTCAACACCTTATTCTCCATGTCTACACCTTCTTTCATATTTTCCACAGAATTCCCATCCATATCTCGTTCATTTAATCGTATCAACAAACCTGGAATTATTTGCTTCGACCTCTCACATATTGGGGGATCAATCCATCTGAAAAATTTGCAATGTCCAGGATTCTACAAAAAAGAAATTAAATTACATGCTCCTGTTAATCCCTAAAATAATGGAATGAACAATTGCTTACCGGAAATTTTTTACAACCCACAAAACGTCGGCCAGGGTTATCTTTCTTCCAAGTCGTAGACTGCAATGCGACTTCTTGACAAAAACATAATCTGGGCTGCGATGAAGCACTTGATTGAGACATTGAGAAATTTGAGAATTGAGAAAACTGAGATTCGAGAATTTGAGAAATTTGCGATTGAGAAATTTCAGTTCGGAGAGAATCAAAGAGAGAGTTTTTTCTGCAATTGGGAATTAGGGTTCGAGCGAATGAACCCTAGAAGAAGAGAGAATTGGGGATTTGAGAACTGAAATTGTGAAATCGCGTTTTTCATTTTTGTGTTTCTGAAATTCGTTTTTCTTTTTTTTTTTAATAACTTGCCACGTGGACCAATCAGGTATTACCATTTGGAAAATCAATTTGTATTTAAACCGGGCCAATGAGAAATTTCCATTTGTCATCTGATGTGTCAATTTCGACCGGAAAGCCCCAAATCGAAATCACGTGAGTGTCACGTGCTCACTTTCCGGCAGAAATTCGAATTTTCCGGTCAAATAGGACGAAATCGGCGAAATTTTGATGGTTTACAGGACTAAATTGGATGTAGCCTCATTTAGTGGACTGAAATGAAACTTGATTACTTTTACGGGACCAACAAAAAAATTTTCTCATTATTAATTATAAGTGCCACTTCCACCTTCACTCCACTATTTTTCGCAGTCGCCCAAAGGTATCTTTAATCTTATACTGTACTATCTCTTTAGTGATTTCTTGAATGCTCGATAGGGTTTCTGTATTTTTCTACTTTTGACTTTTCACCTTTTATTCTTCGAGGAAGCGTTAGTGATTATAGGGTTTTTACTGAAAAAACGAGTTTTTTTCCATTATTGTAATTATTTTATTTTTGCGAAAATTTCCAAATTATGCAATGCCAAATAACGTGTTATTCGTCAACAAGATTTGTAATCAATCAATCCATTTTTATTTTCTGAATTCTGGATTTTCGACGAATCATGGTGCGTTCTGTTTTTTTTGTCATCCCAGAGAATCATTTACCTTGAGCTTGTTCACTCCCATCATTTTTTGGCTTTTACTCACATGGCGGTATGTAAACGACTTGCTTTATTTCTGCTATCCTTCTTTGAGTTATAAGTCTCTCAGTTTTCTGAACGTCGATTTATGTTCTTTTGAGTTTAAAGGTCGGGCAGCTACTCAAAGATGAGGCTACCGAAGAAAAGGGCGAGCGCGCAAGAATGGTAGATCCTCTATACTATACAGCATATCATTTTGAGTGTATATTTTTTTCACGATAAATACGATTTTATCTATTTCTTGTTGTCTGTTACCTTTATATTAGTAGCATACTATTTGTATTCTGCCCATCATTTAAGTATTTAAGCTGACGAGCTAGTTTCTTCACTTCCTTGTTAGGCCTCGTTTGTGGGAGGAATGGCTGTTGCTGACTGTGTTAAGTCAACCTTGGGACCTAAAGGGATGGTAATAGAGCATGTCATCTTTATGTAAATTTGCAGCTCGTTCAGATTTTTTTTCTTTTTGACCCTTGCATTTTATATCATTGTATAATTACCTTTTGTAGGATAAGCTTTTGCAATCTACGGGCAGAGGACATAGTGTTACTGTTACAAATGACGGAGCAACCATCTTAAAGTCGCTTCACATCGACAATGCTGCTGCTAAAGTCCTTGTTTGTATCCTTGGTGTGAAGTCATTAAGATCTGTAGATTGTACAGCTTATAGTTCTCATGTTGATTTTATTGTTTTTCCAGGGATTTTTTTTGTTAATACCGAAAGCCCTCTCATAGTTATATATCCCACAATATAGCTTTATCAATATGAGGCCAGTATAAGGATCGGAAGTATTAAGAAAAAGATTTCTCATTATTTTAAGCTTTTGGCGAGCCTTGACCTCATTTTAAGATATATCAAAAGTTCAAGATGATGAAGTTGGCGATGGTACAACTTCAGTGGTTGTTTTTACTGGGGAGCTTTTGAAGGAGGCAGAGAAGCTGGTAGATGCTAAAATTCATCCAATGACTATGATATCAGGTTTGTCTCTTATATAAATATTTATCTGAACCATCCACTGTTGCAGTTTCTTTCTTACACTATCACTCTATCACATGATTTTACCTTCTCTTATTTTGATGCAGCTATTATTAATTTATTGTATGCAAATGTGATCACTACTCTTCTTGAACTGATGGGTAACTTGGTAATAACTTTTTCATACTAATTGTGTATCTTGGACATGTCATCAGGTTATCGCATTGCAGCCGAGTGTGCTGGAGAAGGTCGTCGATAATAAGATGGATGCAGGTTTTCTTTGAATTATCATATACACATGTAGCACTTAGTCCATATGGATCTCACTGTTTTTCTTCATTATTAAGAAGTTTCTTTATATCCCCTATCACATAGAAATAGAAAAGTTCATAATCTGGCAATCATATTTAACTCCTTGTCCACTTGACATGGACCAAAATATATCATGATGAATTGAATTATTTTCAATTGTTTTCTTTACTAGTTTTATTTTGAAACAAGAGTGTACGGGGTCTACACTTTTGTTTCGAACACTTGTATGATCGAGTCGTATTTGGTTTTTCGTATTTCCAGAGAAATTCAAAGAAGATTTGATGAAGATTGCCATGACTACTTTGAGCTCAAAAATTCTCTCTCAGAGTCTCAGGACAAAGAACATTTTGCAAAACTAGCTGTTGATGCAGTCATGAGGCTAAAGGTATAATCATTTTGGATTTGGCGCTTGGCAGCTTGTGAATTTCTAGCTTATGTCTTTTGCTTTCGACAATCTTTTAATTCATACCATCCATAAATTAATCACAAATTGTGATTTGCATGGAGCTGTTTTTGTTGCTCAATTTTTTTTTTATTAGTACTTTGAATAAATTATTTTTGCATCGTTGTTGACTTGTTGTTGAAGTATTTCCGTCTAATCTAAGCAATTGGCTGGGAATTCAGGGAAGTACAAATTTGGAATCCATTCAAATCATTAAGAAACCTAGTGGTGCCCTGAAAGATTCATTTTTAGATGAGGGGTGAGCCAACTATACAAATTTGATATCTAAACATCTCATTTGTGTGCTAAAACACCTCTCCCATTTTTCTCATTTCCTTGAATAACTTGATATCTCCCTTTGGCACAGTTTTATTTTGGACAAGAAAATCGGCGTTGGCCAACCAAAACGAATTGAGAATGCTAAAATCCTGGTTGCAAACACTGCCATGGACACAGATACGTGTCCGGGTTGATTCCATGGCTAAGGTTGCTGAGAAGGAAAAGATGAGGGAGAAGGTGCAAAAAATCACCAATTACGGGATAAACTGCTTTGTTAATCGGCAGCTGATTTACGATTTCCCCGAAGAGCTTTTTGCCGATGCTGGAGTGCTCGCGATAGAGCATGCTGACTTTGATGGGATTGAGAGGCTGGCTCTTGTTACTGGTGGTGAAATAGCATCTACCTTTGACGATCCAGAGTCTGTGAAGCTTGGCGAGTGCAAGCTCATTGAGGAGATTATGATTGGTGAAGACAAGCTGATCCACTTTTCTGGAGTTGCAATGGATCAGGCGTGCACGGTTGTGCTGAGAGGTGCCAGGTAATTTAAATTTGCCACCATTATTTTAAGCAACCTATTTTCAATTATCTATGGGAGTTTAAATGAAACTTCTTTAAGCTAGTCTATCAAAAAATGAGAAGAAAAATGAAAGCGAGATGAAAATAAGAGGTATAATTAACTGACCCTCCTTAACCAACTTTGTGAAGAAGAAAGAGATGATTACAAAAGTACTCTCTGTCTCGGAGTTTGAAGTTTGATTACAAAAAATGCCCTTGAAGTTTAATGAATCTGATAGTTTTTTATTAAAATTTTTATTTAAATTTTTGGAAGTTCGCTGTTTTATTTTTTGTAAATGGTCTTTTTGTATTAATTCTTGAGTTCCACATTATCTTTTATCAAAAACATAAGAGAATAAATTTGAGTTTCATTCACTAAATTTTTCAAGAAGAAATATCCCATTTTTCTAAAACTCCGTCTATTGACTCAAAACACCCTTTTCAAATTCACAAGCTGATCCACTTTTCTGGAGTTGCCATGGGTCAGGCGTGCACGATTGTGCTGAGAGGGGCCAGGTAATTTATATTTCCCATCATTTTTGTAAGCAACCTATTTTCAATTATTGGTAGGCAATGAAAATGAAACTTCTTTAATCTAGTCTATCAAAAAATGAGAAGAAAAATGTAAACGAGATGAAAATAAGAGGTATAATCAATTCCAGAAGTACTCTCTGTCTCGGAGTTTGATCTATTGACAAAAAATGGTACTTTATAAATTACAAAAAATGCCCTTGAAGTTTGATTCATTCTAAACTTAAGGGGTAGTTTTTGGTTCAAATTTTTTATTTAAATTTTGGAAGTTAGCTGCTTTATTTTTTGTAAATGGTCTTTTTAATTTAATTCTTGAATGGCAAAGGCAAAGGCAAAGGCCCGGAAGTTATACCTCTTAACTTGAAGATCACATGCCATTGAAGCCTTCTCACGGTATTTCTCGTGGGGAGAAAATTGACGTGAGGAGTTTGCCAGAAAAACCTTGACGAGCTTGCCAGAAAAACTCCGGGGAAAAGATCACATGCCATTGAAGCCTTCTCACGTGCGCTCGTGGCCATCCCAACTACCATTGCCGACAATGTCGGTCTAGACAGCGCTGAAATGGTTGCACAGCTTCGTGCTGAGCACCAGAAGGAGGGAAGCAATGCTGGAATTGATGTGATCTCTGGATGTGTGAGTATACACCCTAGAAATAATACTTACAATTTGTTAACCCTGATTCGATTCTGATTTTCATAAAAATATAATGTGCAGGTTGGAGATATGGCAGAGCTTGGGATATCAGAGGCATTTAAAGTGAAGCAGGCTGTATTGCTCTCAGCGACTGAAGCCGCTGAGATGATTCTGAGGGTTGATGAGATCATCACTTGTGGCCCGCGTAGGAGAGAAGACCGAATGTAAGGACTTCGATTTGGTTTGATTCGAATTTAATACAGTCGTTATTCGTTAGTCTGTTTTGCGTGTGGAGCCCCTCAGCCTTCCGAGTCAATTTCATGATCAAGCATGTCTCTCTCGACATATCAGTTTTTGGTAGGAAGTTTAGACGACATGTTTTATAACAGTTCGTGTAGACTTGGGATTGCAGATTCACTTTCGTTGCAGGGTTAGATAGTTGCTATTTCCCCTTAGCATAGAATTTTGGCGTCAAGTTTGTGTGATGAAAGCGTGTAGTTGTGACGTGACTTGATGAATAGACGAATGAATTATACTATTTCCCGTTCCAGACCAATGGTCACATGACTCACATCTCTTTTGTAATTTGTGAAGAAAATGTGACCATTAGTTTGGGAGGGAGAGAGAGTATATAAATTTTTTAATGAAAATTCTATTAAGGTATGTATTAATTCTTATACCAAAAAAATTATTTTAAAACATAATGATATAATTTTGGATTTATTTTTTTCGACTCGTGCAAGAAATAAATTGACGTAGAATAGGATTGTAATAATCCTTATAATGTTTCGTGTAGACTTGGGATCACTTAGGTTGCAGGGTTAGATAGTTGCTAAAGAGATTTTGTATATGATATATTTTGTCTTAGCATGGTATTTCAAATTTCGGCATGAAGTTTATGGACGTTGATGTGTGATGAAAGCGTGTAGTTATGATTTGAAGAATTGTAGAAAAAAATTAATTATTGTTCATGTGGAAGAAAAGGTAATAATGATTAGGAGCTTTATTACTTCCTTCATTATTATTTAAGGAATAAAAAAATTATTGAAATTTATCTACTTACGCCATTAACAAAATGTTACTATATTTATTTATTTTTTGATTATAAAAATGTATTTTAAGGTGTGATCAAAATTTCAAAAGTAATTAAATAAAGTAATAATAAATCGAAAAAAATAAGAATATTGTTTTGGTGTGTTAAATGAATAAAAAAAAAAGTGTTAGAATTATTATATAACAGCTACCCAATTAGTTGACTATTTTTATTTTAGCACATGTAGTGACATTATTGGTTTCTTTCAATTTCATTTTTCTAATATGGATAGGCTGTTCCTGTTACGTTTGATTTATCTTATCTTTATGCATATGCTTTGATATAAATTACATTAATATTCATGAATTTTAATTTTCTTTAATGTTTTTTTCGATCTATACTTTTTTATGTTTTGAAATAGTTTACACATATTTTCGAGCACAAAATTAAGAAAGTACTCTTTCTCTTGAGAGTTTACTTAGAGAAATTTTTGAGAGTTTACTTAGAATTTTTTTACGTTGATTAAGAAAAGGTAGTTCTTTATGTGTTAAATAATAAAAAATAGGGGTATAATATGTAGGTAATATTAGGGTATGAGGCCGATTACATTTTAATATTATTTTGAACACCTATTGTTTTTTACCTTATTTTTAGGGGTTGTATATTTTTTACTTGTTTATTTATTAGGGAATTTGTATTTTTTAAATACCAATCAGGGGCAATTTTTAAAATATATAAAGTCATAAATATCCTTACAATAACATTACGTAACATATATTACTTTATTTACTACATATATAAATATATTTGCGTAAGAATATAAATATATTTGCGCAATAAAATTATATATATAAATATATTTGCGCTTTGTAAAATATTGCAACATTATATATATATATATATATATATATATATATATATATATATATATATATATATATATATATATATATAAATATCATAAATTTATCACGTAGCAATAGATATCTATCATAGATATTTGATATAAATATGTTATATAAATAGATATCTATATATATCTATCATAGATATGTCATAAATATGTCATATAAATATATATATCTATCATAGATATATAAATATCTATCATAAATATAGATATGTCATATAAATAGATATATATTAATATTACATATTCGAGATGAGCAACATTTTTTAGATATTCTTGCTAAATCCAAATTCAACTAAAATTTTCCCAAATTGATTAACATGCAAAAATGAAATAAAAAACCTAGAAATTTAACAAACCTAATTCTAACAAAAAAAATTATGATTGTTTATTTATAATTGGTGAAAAAAAACTTACGTGTTATAATACTAGAATTCTACTGTAATGTAGTTGAATCTCAGCGGGATAGTATTTTAGGTTTATATATGTTATAATACTATGTGTCTAGCGTAGTTGTTTAAAATCTTAGCGAATGGTATTAGTTATATTAATTACTAATATACTTTGAAAAGGTTAATAATGGAACAATGCCCTATATCAAAATTAGGGAAAAATATAGGTAGTGTTTATAATTCTACTCTTAGAGATGCCCCGATCCATGATTCTCCCTAATATGTATTGTTGTTTAAATAATGAATACATTATGTTAAGTGAAAATATAATAGTATTAAAATAAATAGATAAGTATTAGAAGGATAAAATTATAAAAAAAAAATCCATTTATGGGTGTAAAAACTTTTAAGTGACAATTTGCAAACTTTTGTTATTCAAAGGGAGTACAAGTTTTTGAGAAAAATAAATAAATAAAAAATGTATTTTTAAATTAAAAATTAATAATTTTATTTAAATTTTAAAAATAGATAAATAAACTAATATTTAAAATTATATTTTAAAAATATTAGAATAATTATTTATTTATTTTAAGTGAAAAAAGTTTCAATTTTCTTTAAAGACAAGAAAGTTAGAGCCCGTTTGGACGAGCTTATTTAAATTACCTTATAAGATGTTAAGTCTTATAAGTTGTTTCAAGAAGGGGCGTAAATTAGAGGTAGAAAAAAGTTGCGAAGTAAAATAAGCAACACTGCCTACGGTCAACATGGAGATATGCCCAATACAGCCTACACAAACACCCTAAAAAGTCCTGATGATATGCCCAGCTCAACTAAGAATTGTCATAGGTCAGAAATCGGTCAAGCCCAAGGCAGAGCGCATTCCAAAACAAAATTGAGTGATACACTACCCATACACTGAAAGAGAGAAACACTTAGGGAGAGAACCAAAAAAATCCTATTGCAGCGTCTTGACTATTTTTTTATGCATCCCTTGGACTATGATTTTGACTGTCTGTTTACTTGCTCAAGGTAATATTCTGAAATGCATGCTAGTGTCTTCTGTTTATTTCTTTCCCTCCCTCCCTTGTTTTCTACTTGAGCAGCGCAAGTCATACCACACGCTTGAGGACAAGCGTAATTAAAGTGTGTGCGTGTGATGAGCCATATTTTTGGCTCATTTTTAGTTCTTTTGAGTCAAATTAATCGAGTCTTTTTAGTTGTTTTCACCTTGCTTGTGTCTGGGAGGGCACATTTGGAGTGTATGGTCAAGTTATGCAGGTAGAACGTGAAAAGACGAACATTTGGAAAGAAATCGTCGCATTGAGCAAGTACGATGGTTGAGCAAGTTACGCTGACCCGAACACACATGTCATATTGGCCAAAGTCAGAAAGTGACCAAGACCGAAGCTTGACCAAGTACCGTACGAAGTAAAGAGGTTGGACAAAGATCGGAGTTGACCAGAGACGGACGTTGAGCAAGTAGTGTACGAAGAGTCCTGGGAGTTATGGAGTCTTAAAAGGCGACCAAATTTATTGAAGTATCGAAGATGGACTCTCATCCAACGTTAGAGTCATTGTCCAACACGTCTCTACATCAGATTGAGTCCTATATCTACACGGAATTGGTCAAGGACGCGACAGGATCCCTATTTTTAAGGAAAGGATAAGGAAAGAATCTTTTATTTCCTTATCTCAATTAATCTGATCAAGGCAGCGATTTTACTTGGAGCCCAAGACTCCTAGCATCTATAAATACATATCATACCCTAGATATCACGTGGCTACACATACACGAACTCACATACGAAAATATTCAGCCCACCAAAGAAGATCGGAGGAAGAAGAAGACGAGTTCTCGCCGGCTATCGCCTTCGGGCATAGCTGGGCAATTCCGTTTTGTTTTATGTTTTTATTTTCGTATTTTAATTTCTGATTATTCAAGACAATTGTTACTTTGATTTCTTAGTTTAATTCAAGCATGTTTTCCTTTTATTTTATTTTATTTATTTTATGTTTGTTCATGCGTAGCTAGAAATCTGCGCCTGGGCAACGTCTGAACTTGGTCGACATGATTTCTAAAATACTGAGAGGCTTTTGATTATAGCAACTAACTTAGTTTTATTCCCGATTCAACAGGGTAGTATCTACAGGCATGTTAGGGACTTGGGCAACGTACAGTAGCCAGTAGGAACCCTTTTTCACCTAACACACACATACGCGGATCAACGTGCCGGGAGACTGGGCGTCCGCATAGTATTACATGTTGCTGGAGAAGTGGTCGTATGACTCGGTTCTGTCCGGGCATGCTATTGGCCATTTTGGGTTCGCTTAGAGATTAAGGCAGTTTGGTCAACTTAGACTCATGTCGGCTAACATAGTGTCGAATTGATCAATACTAGGGGTTTTACTTAGAGAGATCTAGTAAGACTTTAAACCGAAAGAGTGAATAAGGGTTGGGGTATTTGCGTGCGTGACATCATAGGGGCGTTTATACTTTAATTGGACAACCTATAACCGAAAGATAAAGCTGTTAGCAAAATCTTATGTGCCGATGAACAGTAGAAACTTGATCAGGTAGACAAGGTGACGACTGTGCCCAGATGCTCTGTTTTACAGTTTGGTCGAGTTCATTAGTTGAGTAATTTAGTTCCGTTATTGGTCAAGTACAGTAGCTGAGTATTTTTATTTCTTGCTTTTATTTTCAGTTTATTTATTATTTGTTTTTAGTTATTTTAGTTGTTAGGTCATTCACTCAAAACTCTTTATAAAATCGTGACAACCTACATTGGGCAACGCCGTGAGAAAATAACAATAAACTCCTCGTGGGATCGACACCTAATACTTACCACTAATACTTGTTGTTGGTGTGAAGCATAAATTTATTTTGCGCTACTCAAACGACGGTAGCGTCAATTATATATATATATATATATATATATATATATATATATATATATATATATATATATATATATATAATGTAATGATTTTAAGGGTAATTTGGTCTTTTATTATTTTAGTTGGAAGAACTTATAAGCTGTTTAAAAAAAAGTACTTCCTTCGTTACTTTTTTTTTAAAACAACTTATAAGCTATTAAACAGCTTATTTTAAAGTTTGTTACTTTTTTTTAAACAACTTATAAGCTATTAAACATCTTATTTTAAAGTTTTTTAAGACCTTATTTTAAAACTTTAACAAACAAATTTTAGGAGCTTATAAGCTTTTAAACAGCTTATAAGCTGTTTTAAAGAGCTTATAAGTTCCGCCAAACAAGCTTTTACTCTCTTCAGCTCAAGGAAGTTGCACTACTTTTGTAAATTAAAAAAAAAAGTACTGGATCTTTTTCGAGAAAAATATTATATTGATTATTGTTATAAATTCAAGAGAATTGAGAGAGAATAATAGAGTATAAAGAGAGACAATATGAGGAGAGAATAGAATTGTTATGAATTGTTGTATTCATTCATATGGAGAGACCCCTTTATATAGGATACAATCTAGGGTTTCTGACTTAGCCAACAAGTCATTCACTATAATATAATAATATTCATAACACTCCCCCTTGAATGATTATGTACAGAATTGTTGCCTCGTTAAAACCTTGTCAGGAGCTCCAACACCAAGGGCGAAATTACAACATGGCAGCAACTCCAACATCAATTCTTGAAGAAGCACTTCCCCATATCTCGAATCATGCAGATCAAGAAGATGATTTATAACATCAAAATGGGCACAAGAGAATCTTTCTACGATTATTGGGTACGATTCAATGAGATTCAAGCACTATGCCCATATCGTCTATTTCCGGATCATGAATTGATCCAATACTTCAGATCCGGACTGAGGGGACGAGAAAGAATGATGATATTTGCTGCATGTGGAGGTTCTATTCTCGATAAAACAGCAAGTGAGGCGTTCAAAATATCAAAAGACTTGGCCGAAGGATCCCGTGAAGATGAAGACTACTTGCCCAAGCAGACATTTGCTATGCCCAAGTCTGCCGAAGATAAAATTGATAAACTTTGCGGCACCATTGAGAAACTCGTGGAGATGACGGACACAAGACCACTC
The DNA here is from genome assembly GCA_954870475.1 of Euphrasia confusa. Classification (NCBI taxonomy): domain Eukaryota; kingdom Viridiplantae; phylum Streptophyta; class Magnoliopsida; order Lamiales; family Orobanchaceae; genus Euphrasia; species Euphrasia confusa. The sequence continues at coordinate 19,892,212 of OX940951.1, forward strand.
AAAGCAGTCGAAACAAATGAAGTTGATCATGACCAGCGCCCACTACTACAATATGAGGGAAAACATGCAAGTTGGCCAATGCACAGTTATGGTCAAGATGAACATAATTGCTACGACCAGTATGCCTTGACCAACACACCCAGTTTTGGTTATGGGCATTACAACCACCAAGAGGAGCAACTTGCAGTAGAAGAGCAACCTGCCCAAGTGGAGCAACTTGCCCAAGAGCAGCAACTGAATATCGTCCAAGTGAAGAACCATGAGGTATTTCATATTGGGATGTTTCAACCATCTGATATTTTAATGCAGGCGACACAAACTGGGAATGATGTCCGAGAAAAGAGATTGGAGCCAGCCTTTGAATGGGCACCCGAGGAAAAAACGAAGATATTGCCCAAGCACACGAAATATCTCTACTTTGGACAACGGGATACAATCAGTGAGATCAACAGTGATGTTTTAAGTGAAGGTTCAGAAAGAAGGACACAAAGGTTGTTCGCCCAAAATCCGGAAGAGAAGAGCAATTCGCCCCTGACCAACATTCAAGTACAGTTTGGTTTGGGCGACCCACCAGGCACTTTACATGGATGGATGATGAGCAACTTCACAGATTTACTCAAGTGCCTGAAGGCCTCCTATGGCCATAACGAGGAGAAGCTCAAGCCCTTCCATCATGAAGAATGGTGAGCATACATCACGTCATGCCCATGACGATAACTAAGCCACTGACCAGGAGGCAACCTGGTATTTCTTGTATATTATTTTAGTCTTTTATTTTCTTTTATTTTGAATAAAATCGGATAGAGGACTTTGACACTTCAGAATCCAAAAGGAGAAAGGGTTTGTTTGTTTTTTGATGTGCAGGTCAAGGAGGCATAAGGGTAGCTGCTTGAGCATACCGCAAGACTACTTTGTCAACTTTCAGCAGTTTACGCTAGAAGATGGATGAGTTCCCTGAAGTTGCAAGGATGACCACTGGAGAAAAGTCAAGGCCTGGGTAGTCATGCCCAAGTTACTGACTGAAGGCGTAGTCCTAAGGCATCAGGGCAACATGCAAAGATGACCACATAGAGCTGCTGAAATCATAATGGTCCACTTCACCCATTGCTCAATTCAGGTTTTACCTTAACTTTACCTCCTCCTCACTTGCCCTCCCAATTGTTTTTATTTACTTCTTTCTTTTCTTTTTCCTTTCTTTCGAGTCATGGGTCGATCTTTTCATTGACACACTTTGCCCAAGGCAAAGTGTGTGAGTGGAGAGGTACGCCAACGTCGTTTGGAGTTGGAGTTTTATGTTAAGGGAAGTTCCTGCCCAATCTTATTACAATTTCACCCACTTTGCCAGAGGCAAAGTGTGTGAGTGGGGGAACGGGTAGGAGCAACCCCTGTCCTTGGTCGTGTCGCATGCTTGATGAATATGCTTGGTCAATTTGAACAGTTTTCAAAATTATTAGTCTATGCATCAAATTTGGGACGATGGAACTGCAATTACGTAGCCGTGAGATTTGAGCCAACATTATGAATATATTTCTTTCTTGAGAGTTTGTTTGGAATGCCGTAATGCTGAGGTTTGCTTTATTTCTGCTTGTGTGATTTGAAGTGAAGTTGAGGTATTAGATGACTTAGGCAATTTTTGTTCATTTTTGTCAATAAATAAAGAAGACCCTTGATAGCCCCTTGAGCCTAGCCCGTTCTTTGATCACCTGGGGGAAACTCCGACCAACATGAAAACGTGTCCGAGCACATAAAAGGGGCAAGTCAGAAAGTATGTCTTCAGCAAAAAAAAAAAAAAAAAAAAAAAAAAAAAAGCCAGAATAAACTGGGTGTGCTAAGGCCCGTAAGAAGGGGCGTAAATTAGAGGTAGAAAAAAGTTGCGAAGTAAAATAAGCAACACTGCCTACGGTCAACATGGAGATATGCCCAATACAGCCTACACAAACACCCTAAAAAGTCCTGATGATATGCCCAGCTCAACTAAGAATTGTCATAGGTCAGAAATCGGTCAAGCCCAAGGCAGAGCGCATTCCAAAACAAAATTGAGTGATACACTACCCATACACTGAAAGAGAGAAACACTTAGGGAGAGAACCAAAAAAATCCTATTGCAGCGTCTTGACTATTTTTTTATGCATCCCTTGGACTATGATTTTGACTGTCTGTTTACTTGCTCAAGGTAATATTCTGAAATGCATGCTAGTGTCTTCTGTTTATTTCTTTCCCTCCCTCCCTTGTTTTCTACTTGAGCAGCGCAAGTCATACCACACGCTTGAGGACAAGCGTAATTAAAGTGTGTGCGTGTGATGAGCCATATTTTTTGGCTCATTTTTAGTTCTTTTGAGTCAAATTAATCGAGTCTTTTTAGTTGTTTTCACCTTGCTTGTGTCTGGGAGGGCACATTTGGAGTGTATGGTCAAGTTATGCAGGTAGAACGTGAAAAGACGAACATTTGGAAAGAAATCATCGCATTGAGCAAGTACGATGGTTGAGCAAGTTACGCTGACCCGAACACACATGTCATATTGGCCAAAGTCAGAAAGTGACCAAGACCGAAGCTTGACCAAGTACCGTACGAAGTAAAGAGGTTGGACAAAGATCGGAGTTGACCAGAGACGGACGTTGAGCAAGTAGTGTACGAAGAGTCCTGGGAGTTATGGAGTCTTAAAAGGCGACCAAATTTATTGAAGTATCGAAGATGGACTCTCATCCAACGTTAGAGTCATTGTCCAACACGTCTCTACATCAGATTGAGTCCTATATCTACACGGAATTGGTCAAGGACGCGACAGGATCCCTATTTTTAAGGAAAGGATAAGGAAAGAATCTTTTATTTCCTTATCTCAATTAATCTGATCAAGGCAGCGATTTTACTTGGAGCCCAAGACTCCTAGCATCTATAAATACATATCATACCCTAGATATCACGTGGCTACACATACACGAACTCACATACGAAAATATTCAGCCCACCAAAGAAGATCGGAGGAAGAAGAAGACGAGTTCTCGCCGGCTATCGCCTTCGGGCATAGCTGGGCAATTCCGTTTTGTTTTATGTTTTTATTTTCGTATTTTAATTTCTGATTATTCAAGACAATTGTTACTTTGATTTCTTAGTTTAATTCAAGCATGTTTTCCTTTTATTTTATTTTATTTATTTTATGTTTGTTCATGCGTAGCTAGAAATCTGCGCCTGGGCAACGTCTGAACTTGGTCGACCTGATTTCTAAAATACTGAGAGGCTTTTGATTATAGCAACTAACTTAGTTTTATTCCCGATTCAACAGGGTAGTATCTACAGGCATGTTAGGGACTTGGGCAACGTACAGTAGCCAGTAGGAACCCTTTTTCACCTAACACACACATACGCGGATCAACGTGCCGGGAGACTGGGCGTCCGCATAGTATTACATGTTGCTGGAGAAGTGGTCGTATGACTCGGTTCTGTCCGGGCATGCTATTGGCCATTTTGGGTTCGCTTAGAGATTAAGGCAGTTTGGTCAACTTAGACTCATGTCGGCTAACATAGTGTCGAATTGATCAATACTAGGGGTTTTACTTAGAGAGATCTAGTAAGACTTTAAACCGAAAGAGTGAATAAGGGTTGGGGTATTTGCGTGCGTGACATCATAGGGGCGTTTATACTTTAATTGGACAACCTATAACCGAAAGATAAAGCTGTTAGCAAAATCTTATGTGCCGATGAACAGTAGAAACTTGATCAGGTAGACAAGGTGACGACTGTGCCCAGATGCTCTGTTTTACAGTTTGGTCGAGTTCATTAGTTGAGTAATTTAGTTCCGTTATTGGTCAAGTACAGTAGCTGAGTATTTTTATTTCTTGCTTTTATTTTCAGTTTATTTATTATTTGTTTTTAGTTATTTTAGTTGTTCGGTCATTCACTCAAAACTCTTTATAAAATCGTGACAACCTACATTGGGCAACGCCGTGAGAAAATAACAATAAACTCCTCGTGGGATCGACACCTAATACTTACCACTAATACTTGTTGTTGGTGTGAAGCATAAATTTATTTTGCGCTACTCAAACGACGGTAGCGTCAATTATATATATATATATATATATATATATATATATATATATATATATATATATATATATATATATATATATATATATATATATATATATATATATATATAATGATTTTAAGGGTAATTTGGTCTTTTATTATTTTAGTTGGAAGAACTTATAAGCTGTTTAAAAAAAAGTACTTCCTCCGTTACTTTTTTTTTAAAACAACTTATAAGCTATTAAACAGCTTATTTTAAAGTTTGTTACTTTTTTTTAAACAACTTATAAGCTATTAAACATCTTATTTTAAAGTTTTTTAAGACCTTATTTTAAAACTTTAACAAACAAATTTTAGGAGCTTATAAGCTTTTAAACAGCTTATAAGCTGTTTTAAAGAGCTTATAAGTTCCGCCAAACAAGCTTTTACTCTCTTCAGCTCAAGGAAGTTGCACTACTTTTGTAAATTAAAAAAAAAAAGTACTGGATCTTTTTCGAGAAAAATATTATATTGATTATTGTTATAAATTCAAGAGAATTGAGAGAGAATAATAGAGTATAAAGAGAGACAATATGAGGAGAGAATAGAATTGTTATGAATTGTTGTATTCATTCATATGGAGAGACCCCTTTATATAGGATACAATCTAGGGTTTCTGACTTAGCCAACAAGTCATTCACTATAATATAATAATATTCATAACACTCCCCCTTGAATGATTATGTACAGAATTGTTGCCTCGTTAAAACCTTTCCAGGAAAATAAATAGATTTAAATATTGGAAATTAATATTCGATTGACTTAATTTTCGAATTAAGTAACTTTTGGATTAATTGAAAATAAATAGATTTAAATATTGGAAATTAATATTCTCGTCACATGGAGCATTCAAGAAACGAAGACTGAAGACTAGAAGATGCGTACGGAGATGTGATAAAGCCATAATAGTCGGAAAATAATATTCTAGTATTATTTTGATGATGTGATAATACTATGTGCTTTATTACATGTATGCATGCTATATGTGTTTACTTTATGCACTACATAGCGTATCCCTTTATTGTAAAAAGCTAAGTGGGAGAGGGTATGGAAACATACCCATGGTCTCCATTGCTGCTCTCTTGGTGACTTTTATAAACTTTTGAAGTTTGTATAGATAAGTCATTGGAGGAGAGTTCTTGTAATTCCTCTTACGAGAAACATTGATTAAGTTCATCAAACAATGCCTAATTTGTCTTTCCAATACTGACTTTAAGTCGACTCATTCTCACCCCGGGGAGTGGAATGGAGCCAAAGCCACTTGGTCATGTAGAGGACACAAATTAGAGACCTTCGTACCATTCTTTGATAGATGGATCGATTGTCTGCTCGGCTCCCTCATTTATGAGAGATAGGGTTGTTCGCATGGTGAATCACTGGTAAGAAACTTCGAGTTTCACTTATGATTCTCCACGTCTTGATTTACAAGATTGAATGGATCAAGTAATTGGGAGTCAATTATAAAAGTCTCTTGGTATAGTAAACGTCCACACCACGTGGCTTGCTGTGCTGACGGATTTTGGATTAATTGATGTAGACAGTTATAAGAAGTTGTGAAGAATTGTGAAGTTGTCGTAAACGTCCACACCACGTGGCTTGCGGTAATGTAGCAGTTTTGAACGATTTGCTTTAGTACTGAGTAATGGTTTACACTTAGATACGCATTATAGTATTCCTCCCCACGAGGTTACGCTATAAGTGATGTATGACCGAAGCAAATCTAATTTCTAAATCATTTGGGTGGGTAAACGTCCACACCACGTGGCTTTCCTTATCTGATGGGATTTTAGATGTGATTAGTGATTTAATGATATTATTTGAGGGAGATAATATCGGATATTAAATTGTTTGTTTGTTTTATGTGCTTATAGGTTAAGAATGACTGTGACCCCACTTTGTGATATACTTAAGGATGAAAACTCACCGGTTCCATATAGTAATGATTGGGAACGAAATCTGGACATTGTTCAGACTGTTGAGCTTTCCGAATCCACTGTTGTCCCAACTGATGAGGACATTAAGAATGACCTCAGGATGATGTTGAGGCATAGCGTGGAAGCCGGACAAGAGGTGATTAACATACTCACAGAATCTTCTCTCAACGAGTCTCTTAAAAAGGATTCGGCGAAAGCAGAATTTGTGCGTAAGTTAAGAGAATCACAAGCTTTTGTGGCAAGGCTGAAGGAAAAGCGTGCAAAGAAACCCAGTGGTTTAAAGCCACGGATTGGGAGAGGCAAGCCATTAGGCAGATGCTTTCGATGCAAGCAGTTTGGGCACTGGAGGTCTAATTGTCCTCTCATCAAAGGTACGAAATTTTCCTTAGTCACTGAAACATTGTCAGCGGTGATATCTACCAGCACCTGGTGTGTAGATACGGGCGCCACTGACCATGTCTGCAATTCATTGCAGGGGTTCCAGGAAACCCGGAGACTTAAAGAGGGAGAGATCGTGGTCTACATGGGCAATGTCGCGAAGGTGGCGGCTGTTGCAGTGGGAGACGTTCACTTACGCTTTAGTAGTGATAGGGTTTTAGTTTTACAAAATTGTCTTTATGTACCGAATTTTAGAAAGAATTTAATTTCAGTTTCTAAGTTAATTCTGAATGGATATTCTGTTTCTTTTGATCATTCTGTGGTCATAAGAAGAAATAGTGAGATTGTCTGTTCTGGTACATTGATAGACGATTTGTATGTTCTAAATCCTGAGTCTAACACGATGCAACTAACCAAGAGTAATAACACATCTACGAACACCAATAAGAGAAAGGAACCTTCTAAAATGAATCAATTATACTTGTGGCATCTAAGGCTAGGTCATATTAATTCGAATAGAATTCAAAGGTTGAAAGCTGATGGTCTCATCAGTGGTGTTGAAGGAGAGGACCTTCCAACCTGCGAGTCCTGTTTGGAGGGTAAAATGACCAAGCGTTCTTTTTCTGGTAAAGGACGTAGAGCTGAACAAGTATTGGATTTGATTCACTCTGATGTATGCGGACCTATGTCTACTCAGGCAAGGGGAGGGTACGAGTACTTCATCACCTTTACTGATGATTACTCAAGATATGGATATGTATACCTGATGCGCCACAAGAGTGATTCTTTTGACAAGTTCAAAGAATTCAAGGCTCTTGTGGAGAACCTTCGTGGTAAATCCATAAAATGCCTGCGATCTGATCGCGGAGGCGAGTACCTGTCTGGAGAATTCAAGGCATACTTGGCAGAGAATGGGATTGAATCCCAACTGACCTCACCATATACTCCTCAGCAAAATGGTGTGTCAGAAAGAAGGAATAGGACTCTTATGGAGATGATGCGATCAATGATGAGTTACTCGGATTTACCTGTTATGTTCTGGGGACATGCCTTGGAAACAGCGGCGTATATCCTGAATAGGGTTCCGACCAAAACGGTACCAACTAAACCCATGGAATTGTGGAGTGGGCGTAAGCCTAACTTAAAACACATTCGGATCTGGGGATGTCCAGCACATGTGTTGCGACAAGGCGCCGATAAGTTAGAACCTAGATCAGAAATACAGTTGTTTGTAGGATACCCGAAAGGAACTAAAGGTGGCATGTTCTATAGTTCTACGGACCAGAAGATCGTTATAAGTACTAACGCTCGGTTCTTAGAGGAAGACTATGTCATGGACCACAAGCCCAAAAGTGACACAATGCTTGATGAGTTGAGAGGTAACGAGGAATACCTGGATACAGCCGAACCGAGTATAGATACACCACTAGAACCTGCACCTAATACTGTCACTGTTGATACACCGGAACGCCGTCGTAGTGGGAGGGTTGTTAAACAACCAGACAGGTGGATTGGACTGGGTGAGTCTTCGGACTCGGCACCCGGAGTTCATGAAATCGATCCCTGGACCTATGATGAGGCGGTACAAGATATAGATGCGCCTTCTTGGAAGAAAGCGATGAAATCCGAAATAGAATCTATGGATTCTAATAAAGTCTGGGATCTTGTAGAACCACCAAGCGGCGAAAAGCCAATTGGGTGTAAATGGGTCTACAAGAGAAAGAGAGGATCTGACGGAAAGGTTGAAACCTTTAAAGCTCGGCTTGTTGCGAAAGGATATACTCAGAAAGAGGGAATCGATTATGAGGAGACCTTTTCGCCGGTAGCCAAGATAAAGTCGATCCGGATTCTCTTATCCATAGCAGCTCATATGGATTATGAGGTGTGACAAATGGATGTCAAGACAGCTTTCCTGAATGGAAGTCTTGACGAGACGATTTATATGAAACAACCAGAAGGATTCATTGCTAAGGGGCGAGATCATCTAGTGTGCAAGCTTAATCGATCCATTTATGGATTGAAACAAGCCTCGAGACCGTGGAACCTGCGGTTTGATGAAGTAGTCCAATCTTTTGGATTCATTCAAAGCATGGACGAATCGTGTGTGTATTGGAAACGTGATGGAAAGAAAGTGGTGTTTCTCGTGCTTTATGTAGACGACATACTTCTCATAAGCAACAGTGAAAAGATGTTATCAGATATAAAGGGATGGTTGTCTAGACAATTCGATATGAAGGATTTGGGAGAAGTTGGACATGTTCTAGGGATCAAAGTTATAAGGGATCGCCGGAATAGAACATTGTACCTTTCCCAGCAATCTTACATAAACACGATTCTGGCTCGTTTTAACATGCAAGATTCCAAGAAGGGTGATCTACCCTTCAGTAAAGGAACTTATCTTTCTAAGGAGATGTGTCCTCAGACACAGAAGGAGAAAGATGAAATGAAAGCGGTTCCCTACGCTTCGGCTGTGGGAAGCTTAATGTATGCAATGTTATGCACGAGGCCTGATATCTGTTATGCAGTTGGCATAGTAGCGAGATATCAGAGCAACCCTGGAAAGGCTCATTGGACTGCCGTAAAAAGCATCTTCAAGTATTTGCGAAATACTAAGGATTATGTTCTGAGATACGGAGCAGACAATCTGATTCCTTTGGGTTACACAGATTCGGATTTCCAAGCTGATAAGGACCGGCGTAAGTCGACATCAGGCTATGTGTACACTTTGGGAGGTGGAGCCGTATCATGGAAGAGTGTTAAGCAAAAGTGCATTTCAGACTCTACCATGGAAGCTGAATATGTTGCAGCCTCAGAGGCAGCGAAAGAGTCAGTGTGGTTCCTTAATTTCCTCCAGGACTTAGATGTGATTCCGAGTTTGCCCAAGGCTATGACAATTTATTGTGACAATAGCGGTGCAGTGGCAAACAGTAAGGAACCACGGTCGCATAGTGCTACGAAACACATAGAGCGCAAGTACCACCTGATCCGAGACATCGTCAAGAGGGGCGATGCAGTAGTCACCAAGATAGCTTCAGATGACAACCTAGCGGACCCTTTCACCAAGATACTTCCTAAGGAAGTATATTTCAAGCACTTGGAGGGTTTGGGAGTCAGAAGTTTGGAAGATAAGACTAGACCTTAGTATAAGTGGGAGATTGATGGAGTAGTATACTTAATGTCTAGATTTGAGTATTCTGAACTCTATGTACACTTTCATTTACCTATTAATAATGAACATTCATTTGCTTTTAATTATTATTAATTAAATAAATGCAAATTATAGTCCTGGATTTTATACATTGTAGTTAGTATGGTGTGTCGGGCCCACACAGAAGATCATACTATCGGTTACTCGTATTTAATCAAACAGTTGCTCACGACCTAGATGGACACGGACCAATCCATCGGTATAGTCGTTGTGTGAGGGAGAAAATAATTTGTCTTAATTATTTTATCACACTTGTACACTTGGTGTATTGAGCGGATCGCTTGAGACTTATCAATTAGGATTGCTCTGTGATAATTGATTTAAGTCTCTGAGTATTTTATTCTTAATCCCCGAAACAATTGCGGGTGTGTATATTTAATATAAGTGACTTTGATTTTCCAAAGGAATTAACCGATTTAATTATTGGGTTAATTACCGGTTGAGTTGGGTCACTATATTTTATATATGACATGCCGTGAATTCTTGAAGGGACAGTGTATCCCGAAAGGGTTGATAATATCTCCGAGATGAGCTCATAAGGATTTATTATGTAAACCTCGCGAGTGGATTTGTTCCCGCATAATAAATAAGGTTGAGTGGTACTATTCTCGGATATAAGAGATGAATAAATTTATTAAGCAATAAATAAATTTTATTCATGGATATTTAAATGTTAAATACACGGAATAAATAATACTAACCAGAGAAATATTATTTGATATAATATGGGTAAATATTGGGAGTGCAATTTTATTTATATAGTGGAAAATAAATAAAATTAATATTGATAAGGATTAATAGATTTGGGCTGGGCTCAATTTAATCATCAATATTGGAAGCCCAATATTCCACCTCCTTTAGATCCCCTACGTAGCCTATAAAAGCACTACATGGCCTTCATAAATAATAAGACAAGAATATCATTATTTAATAGTTCTAGAGAATTGAAGGAGATCCATAGGAGTTCGATAGATCGTCGCCCACCCGACGTTCGAACGGAGTGCGAGGAATACGTGGGAAGATTCAAAGGTGTTTGATTTCGTTTCTCCGAACAACGAATCGAAGGTAAAAATTTAAACGCACTTTATGATTTTAAATTGATTCGAATTATTAAAAATACCGTAGAACGAAGATCCGAAGATCGAAGCCCGGAATAGACGGACGATCGGGTGGTGGTGGCGAAGCCACCGGACCACGCCAATCGCCCGCTAGGGTTTCGGCGGGCCGAGAGGGTCGAACCCTCGGTTGGGCCGAGGGCTTGCGATCGATCACGAGGATCGATCGCTGGGGGCGGGCTGGTGCCGTCCCCTCCCCACCTCGACGGTGGGGTGACCTCCAGGCGGCGGCGAGTCGCCGGACTCGCCGCGGGGGCTGCTGGGAGCAGCCCCACCCATCGATCGCGTGAGACGCGATCGGGCGATCGTGTGAACCCCGCTCGCGGGGGTTCGGCTGGGGGGGGGGGTGGGGGTGCAGCCGCGTGCCTTTGGGTATGTGGTCTCCTCGGTCGAGCTCCGGCGCGTGAGTCGGCGTTCATGTGATCTCCGGCGAAGGGTTTGATCGGGTTATTTGTTTCCGCAAAATTTTAATAGCCCGGGATATCGAATTCCAACATGATCAACCAGTCTCATTAAAACCTGTAACTAATAAAACCATATAGGAAAAACTTAGTTATTCAAGTATACATTTTGGTCTTCAGGACACAACCTTCGAATTTTCGAGTTTCATATTCATTTGTATTATTGTATATTTTTGGTCCTTCAGGGACATGCCTTTACCAGACATCTATATTAACTAGAGCATTCGCAATTGCTATAACCGGCCGGTAACTCTTCTGGAGTATATTAAATGCGTCTAGTATTCAATATACATTTCTTAACAAATGAACAATAATGTGAACTTCAATTCACAATCATTTGAACTTCAGGTTCAATGTCTCAGTTTATCTCGAAAATAAACTCATATGGAACATTCTGATTTCCTCATTAATTATTATCGAGTGATGTACATGCCTCGTTATAAAACCTTGTAGGAAAAAATACTCGAGGAAAAGAGTACAAGACATTTACATTTATATTGTGGTGATTGTCTCGTTAAAAACCGTTAACTAAGAAAACCTCGTGGGAAAAACTTAGTAGAGGGAAAAAGAGTGCAGTCACTGGTCTTCGGAACCAATCACTGGTCTTCGGGACATTGTCTTCAATATCATTTTTGTCCATAATGACATATGTAATATGATACATGTTCTGATTTTCATTTCATTTCATTTCAGGAATCTTAAAATCCATCCAGGATTTTCATGTATGTATCTTTCTAATAACTTCTATATGGTCAAATCATACATTCGTGCATATCTATATTTATCGTTGTTGCTGCCAGAAGTATAAAGTAGCGGAACTTAATGTCATCATCCTTAAATATATTGAGTTTCTGCGAAAAACTCTTGAGCAACTAATCTCGCTTTTATATCTCACCACATCATTACTCGTTTTTCGTATGAACACCCACATATATCCTTCTGGGATAATATTTGAAGGTGTGTATTATAGAGTCAAAATATCTCTTTTATTTAGCGAGTCATGCTCAGCCTCAATTGCCCGTTTCTTATTTTCCGAGTGCTGCTGGCACAGTATCATTGATTTAAGCTTTGGATCCAAATTTTCTAGAGCAACTTCTTGAGGCAAATATGTCGTTGGCGACTTTTTCCATGTTGATGACAATTCTATCAACCAAATCTTTCATCATTTCCCAAAATATTTAATTTGGTTGTTCCGCAATTCCACGATTTTCTATTATCATGTGCATATGTTTTTTCAATGGGATTTCCATCTAACTCTCTTCGGGAGATTTTGAGGGTGACTTAATTTCTTTGTTTTTCCGCAGATTTATTTTATATCTTGAGATCGATCTACTACGCTTCAGGCGTATATTAGAATCAACATTTGAGTTGATCTCTTTGGTATTTGAACTCTTATAGTTCATTTTATCACAAATATATGTGATTTTGTCACACCTTCATTAATTTGGCAGATTACTTGCTGAATATTGCAAGTTACTTATTTTCATGAACTTCGGGTTCAATTGATTGGTGCGTGGATCTAGAATTGAAGATCGTTTTCATTTAATGAAATTTCTCGGCATTTATATCTTTTATATTAATATCTCCCCCTAATGCCGGGAAATGATCTTCCTTAAATATGCAAATCAGCGTAATTGCTGTAAACTCGATCTTCTAAATCGTGGGCTCGAGAAATTTAATATACATTTTTCTATTATGCCCGTTCATAAAAATACATTTTAGTGGTGATATAAATATAACTTGCATATATAAAATTTATTCGCAGATGAGAAATGTTTTATTCATTTCCACGCACAATTATGATATGCATCATTTTCATGTTTAAGTACATTTATAGTACTCGTGGGGATAATTAGTAAAACTCTTCCGGAGCTCACTCTTAATATGTCATAATTTGCATAACAGTATTTTTTACCAATGATCCTTCGGGGATACAGTACATTTATCAATGATCCTTCGGGGATCAAAATACTCGTGTCATTAAAACTTTATTGACGAATAATCAAATCAAATATTCTTCAGGAATATTTATCAAATTTAATAATCTCTTACATTGCTTTTTAAGCAATATATTGTGCTACTTTATTCATATAATATTCTTCAAAAAAATTTTGTATTGTGTATCATTCTTGAGAAATATACACATAAATCAATTGTGTATTCTTCAGGAATAACAAGTCTAGATTATATATAACAAATATTAAGAAAATAATCGACTAAATTCGAATTGAGAACCAATGTCTCAATTAATTCAGTATGTCGATTTTTGTTTCGTCCAAATTCAAAATAAGTTATGCAAATTTCCATACATTATTTTTGCATTGCAATGGATATCTCGATTTGCTAAAATATACGTATAAAATATTAATACTAGCTCTTCCGGAGCTTTCATCAATATTAGATGCACCATAATTTGTATTGACATTATTTTCTACAAATGTCACGAAGTAATGTATGAGTGATTATGCTATCTCATAGATAATCATTTTGTCAATACATTTACTTTTAATCACGTCATTGCCAATTACATGATCAATTTGTCATCATAATCTTTAAAACTTGACAATTGAAATTAGCAATATTCGTCTCTACCTTTTCTTTAGATTTTTGGTAGAGATCAACAGGATGTTTGGTCGTACGACAAGTACGCACACAATGCCAATTTATTTCACATTTTTGGCATTTCTCTTCACACACCTTACTTATCAATTATTTTCTTCATGAGATTTTTCATGACAACTGTCTCGTTCATATATACTTATGCGTCCTCATCCACGAACGTAACCATTTTCATGGTCATTTACAATTGCTTCAGGCAATAGTATACAACTAGTTGGACATATCTCATAATTATTCATCAGTCCCATTATTTTGTTCTACCAGTAGACATATGAGTTGAGAATATTTCTTAAAATCATGCAAATAATATTGCTACTGCAGGAGCAAACTTGATTAATGGAATGTGGAGAATGTCTTTTTCACCATACTTTCTTCATTCTTAGTTTTATTTTATGGCGAATACCAAACATGATTATGAAAGTTATAATTTTCACATTCTCTACTTTCACCATAAATATTACCACGCCATTTTTTTTTTCACAACCACATTCATAATTTTGAGTTTGAGTCGCATTTCTTCAGGAAATGGACTAAAAACTTGCGAGTCGAACTTCATGATTTTTCAACAACCAATTTATTCAGAATATTTGGTAAAACCTTTTTGTCGATATTGCTACTGCAGGAGCATATTCGACATATGAAAAGTAGGGTATGAATTCTTCTTTGATTGTTTCACTCAAACCTTTTTAGAGAACAAAATAAATCTCAATATATAATTTTCTCATAAGTTACATTTAATTGAAATCAACTTTTTCGATATTCCATGAGTACCCACATAGTACATTTATTCACGATTTTCAAAAGATATCCTTCAGGGATAATTCATACGTAATCATTGTTTCAACAAGAACAATGGTGTTTCACTATGAGTATCATGATGTAACTTTATTAAAAAAAACATATAATGTTTTGAACTTTGCTTCTTCGGGAGCAATCAATAAAAATATTCTTTCAAGAATATTTTGTATTATTTCTTATGAATATCAATATCGATTTACAATATTTTAATTTTAATTGCTACACCAGAAAAAAATTTGATTTGATATTTCTGCGGAAATATCATATCATGATGTTCTCCAAAATATTTACAATTTAATTTTGATATTTAATCATGAATATCTTATCATAATGTTCTTCGGGAACATTTAAAACTTATTGCTACTACGGGAGCAATTTAATTTGATATTTCCAAACTTATTGCTACTACGGGAGCAATTTAATTTGATATTTATCGAATAATATCAAATCATGATAATCTTTCAGAACGATCAATATAATATTTAAACCAGAGTTTATGTTCTTCAGGAACAATCAATTTAATTGATATATTAAAAATAATTGATTTGATATTACTTCAAGAATACCAAATTATAATGTTTTTCATGATAGCTTTATTATAATCTAAATTGGAGTCAATCATACCACGTTTTGGTAGTACGACCAACTTCGGGTGATCGTATCTTTCTTTTAAATCTTTCCACAAAGCTAGTGGATCTTTTTCGGTGAATTTTCAAAGATATTATTCCAGATTATTAGTATATAATCATAATTAATTCGATATTGATATTTCTACAGGAATATCATATCATGTTCTTCAGGAACATTGATATTTCGTCAGGAATATCATATCATGTTCTTCAGAAACATTTAATTTTGATATTTTTTTCGGGAATATCATGCTACACTGTTCTTCAGGAACATTAAAAACTTTAATTGATTTACTCAGGATAATTAATGTGATATTACTTCAAGAATATCAGATTATAATGTTCTTCGGGAACATATGATATTACTTCAGGAATATGTTCTTCGGGAACATATGATATTTCTTCAGAAATATGTTCTTCGGGAACATATGATATTTCTTCAGGAATATCATATTATAATGTTTTTCGGGAACATTTGAATTTAAAGAGAAGGGAGGAGAAGTAGATATATTTATAATTATTAATGAATATAAACAAAAATATAAATTCTTGCCTTGGAGTTCGGATCTTGTTATAAATTCAAGAGAATTGAGAGAGAATAATAGAGTATAAAGAGAGACAATATGAGGAGAGAATAGAATTGTTATGAATTGTTGTATTCATTTATATGGAGAGACCCCTTTATATAAGATACAATCTAGGATTTCTGACTTATCCAACAAATCATTCACTATAATATAATAATATTCATAACAATTATTTCTTTAATATAAAATTTAATTACAATAGGTTGATGGAGTCAACTTGCATTAATTATAATTAATAATATAATAATGTATAAGTGTTTGTGAAGATCGAATATTAACCACCCTATTATGGCGATATTGCTTATCATTGTTTAAAATAAGAAGCATACTTTCTAGGACAATTGGACAAATATGTCTACTAGTTTTAGTAAGAAGAGATCTTTAGTTACCTAAATATGGAAAAGAAACATGCATTATTGTTAGAAAAAAGAAACTGATATTTTGTAATAGCAAACAGCATAAACCAATGCATGAAAGTTGGAAAAATCCAATTATTTTCTCCCTTCAGGCTTCATCTCGTGAATGTTTTCTTAAAGAAAATACAACGTCAATTCTAAAGCATGCAAACAATTATATAAAAAAACACGTAAGTAGGATGAAAGAGTAATTAGTTAGGCTAAACACATGATTGACAAGCAATTAGAAGACGTGTTCATTTACACAGAGTTGAGTTGTAAGTATTTCAATCCAATAAATATTATTCCTTCAATTCAAAATATTAATTATTAAAGCGCACTCGAGCATCACGTTTACATAGTCGCATTTCGTTTGTCATCTTCTAATCCACTAATTTTCATTGCAACTCAAATTCTTAGTATACATTTTGTAATTTACACATGTTATTTGTCATCATCATAAAAAACCTCAAAAACAATTGTGCATATATTGTTATATACCATCATTTGTAACCACAACTTTTAATCTTTTTAGGCGATGCTCCTTCTATTTTATATTAGTTGTTACATTTCATTTTTAAATAACAAACGAAGTGTGACAAACAAGTGTTGTGGGATGGATGAAGAGAGTATTTTATTTTTTTGGTGAAACTAATCCATTGGTCAATTGCATAAATTAAAATATTCACACATATATTTCAAACCTTTTTTTTTTGTGGGATTAGTCCACTAGTTCATTGGTCAATTGCAAAAATTTAAATACTCACACACACATAGTCAATGATTGTTTGTTCAGTTGGTTAAACAATTGTATTTAGTTGCTCAGTTGGTTAAGCAATTGTATTTAGGACAGTAAGGTCCAAGGTTCGAACTCGAAACATGTCGGTGTGACTATTTAAATTTATGCAATCGACCTAAACTAAAAAAATATTTTAAGTTCGAACCCGAAACATGTGAATTTGAGTATTTAAATTTTTGCGATCGATCGACCTAAACAAAAAAAAAAAACTATTTTCTTTTTGTCTTAGATACATGATATTTTTTTCACTAAATTCAAATTATTATTATTATTATTATTATTATTATTATTATTATTATTATTATTATTATTATTATTATTAAGAAAGAAGAAAACAAATAAATATATTTGCATATCAACTTCTGCCTAAATCCTTTAAGACATTGTTATACCCAAACATATTTATCCTTACACACAGTCAATCAAATTGCTCAGTTGGTTGAGCAATTGAATTGAGACGGTAAGGTAAAAGGTTCTAACTCGAGACATTTGAGTATTAGTATTTAAATTTCTGCAATTGACTTAAACCAAAAAAAAAATTTAGATTCGAACCCGAGACATGTGAGTTTGAGTAGTATTTAAATTTTTGCAATTGACTTAGACCAAAAAAAAAAATTTGAGTATTTAAATTTCTGCAATCAACTTCCACAAAAAAACTATTTTATTTTTGTCTCAGATACATGATACTTTTTTCACTAAATACAAAATATTACTCATTATTATTTTTATTATTATTATTATTATTATTTTAACATTTTGCACTATATATACATGAACTCCGTCCTCAGGAACACTTGCTAATTACAGACAAATCATCGTACCCACAAGAAGTAAGAAAAACAATATGAAGACTCACCCTCAAATATTATTGTTTCTCTACTTATGTCTTCTTCTTCTTCTTCTTTCTATATCATCATCTCACGTTCTTGCTGCAAACCCAACCAAGTTCCTCAAGTGTCTCAAATCCTACAACTCCAACCCAATCTCCGAGACCGTTTACCCGAAAAAACACCTCTCCTACACGCCCGCATTCCTATTCTCCATACAGAACCTACGCCTCATTTCCCCTTCCATGCCTAAGCCCTCCTTCATCATAACCCCCACGCACGAGTCTCAGATCCCGGCCGTCATATTATGCTCAAAGTCAACCGCCTTGCAAGTGCGAGTCCGCTGCGGGGGCCACGACTACGAAGGCCTCTCCTACTCATCCAAAGTCCCCTTCCTCATAATCGACCTCAAGAAGCTCCGGAAAATCAGCATCGACGAGAAAAAAAGCGTCGCGTGGGTCCAGGGAGGAGTGCTCCTAGGCAACCTCTCTTACAAGATCGCGAAAGCCAGTAAAAATCTCGCCTTTCCCAACGGCCTCTGCCCCACAGTCGGAGTCGGAGGGCATTTCAGCGGAGGAGGCTACGGAGTGTTGCTGAGGAAGTACGGCCTAGCGGCCGATAACGTGCTCGACGCGAGGATTGTCGACTCTAACGGAAAGATCCTCGATAGAAAATCGATGGGGGAGGATATGTTCTGGGCTATAAGGGGCGGAGGGGCGGCTAGTTTCGGAGTCGTCACGGCTTGGAAGCTCAAATTGGTTCGAGTTCCGGATGTTGTCACTGTCTTTACAGTCAACAGAACCTTGGAGCAAAACGCGACGGATTTAGTCCATCGATGGCAGTTCGTCGCGGATAAATTCAGCCGGGATTTGTTCGTAAGGGTGCTCGTGAGACGAGGGGTTGACTCGAAGGTGCAGGCCTCGTTCAACTCGATCTTCCTTGGGAAGAAGGATGATCTGGTTAAGTTGATGCGGGCTAGCTTTCCGGAGCTGGGGTTGGTGAAGGAGGACTGCATGGAGCGAAAATGGATCGAAGCTGTGCTGTATTTCTCGGACCTTCCCTACGGGTCGAAGCTTGGTGACTTAACGAGCAGGAACCCTAACCCGAAAACGTACTACAAGGCCAAGTCGGATTTCGTGCAGGCTCCAATACCCAAACACGGGCTGGAAGGGCTCTGGCGGTTTTTTCAGGAAGATGAGGCTGAGGATGCTGAGCTGATATTCGCCCCGTTTGGCGGGAGGATGAGCGAGATCCCGGAATCGGAAATCGCTTACCCGCATAGAGGTGGGAACATATATGAAATCCAGTACTTGAATTACTGGGATAAGGAGGGTAATGAGGAGGCTGAGAGGTATATGAATTGGCTTAGGAGGCTTTACAATTACATGACTCCCTTTGTTTCCAAGAACCCTAGAGCTGCTTATCTCAACTACAGGGACTTGGATTTGGGAGTCAATAATGAAAGCAACACTAGCTATGGACAAGCAAGTGTTTGGGGCATTAGCTATTTCAAGAACAATTTTCACAGGTTGGCTCGTGTCAAGACCAGGGTCGACCCGACTAATTTCTTCAGGAACGAGCAGAGTATCCCTACGTTTTTGGCATAGAAGTTGCTATTCTGCAGAGATGTAGATATTAAGGGGTCATCGTGTCTATAAATAGTGGGTTACGAATAAACGAGGGACCAAACCTCGACTTGTATCAGAACTCAAGAAGAGTATTGTTTTACTCCTAGAAAATCTATAGTTTCATGAATATTTCATAATAATATCCAATTCTAAGCAACAGGTACTGTCTTCTCTCCATACGGAGCAATGGACCAAAGTTCTGGATGTTAAGTTCTTCAAACAGGGCATCGGTATCGCCTAGTCGATCCAGGTTGCCTTCACCACCTTCGCCATAAATGCATATCTATCTGCAGCTTCATCAATCTAGAAAAAAGGAAAAAACAAAAAGTTGCCCCGAGTCATTTTCTTGGTCACTAAAACACAACAGGACTTGATTAGTAGGGAAAGCGTGTTCGTGTGCATACTATTTCACAATACTTACAATTTTCTGTGTTGGCCTTCCAGCTCCATGTCCTGCTTTCTGTTCTATGCGCCCGATAATAGGGTTGGTTTGAGGGCTTTTCTCCGTGCATAACACATGTTGCAGGGTCTATAAAGCAAATGAATGGATATAGTCATATAAGTAAGAGAACGTTTCCAAGGGTAAGAACACAATTTACACAATTTATTAGTTATAATTTATAAACTGCGCCACTGAAAAACAAATCAATTGTATTGCAGAAAATATTACGATAAAAGAAAAAATTACCGCCAATAACTTGAGTGAGTGGAGTGGGACAACACGGTCATCATGATCAGCTGTTAACAGCATAGTGGATGGATACTGAGTAATTTTATCAGAAGTCTTTTCCCAAGGTCTCCTAACATTATGGACAGGTGAATACCTAACAAAATGAAACCGACACCAAGTGAAAATTAGAGCAAGAGAAAACAAAATTCACAACAAAACACACATAATTTAGTTTCTTTATCAAAATAATGTTTAACACGTACTAATTTAAATATGCTAAAAAGAAATGAGAATGTTGAACACCTTCCTATGCATACATGATTAAGATTCAGGCCTTCCACATACATAATTTATTGTTCTTAATATTGGTTTCGCGTTAACAATAATAAGTCGATATGCTTCAGCTACTCATACCTTCCAGACCCAAACTAATACAAAAACAAAAAACATAATCTAGTTCATGCTGATTCTTTTTAACCATATAAATGCCAAAAAGGAAAATAGCTCACTTGATTAGCCAATGAAACTCTTCCTCCTTATCTGAACATCCATAGTCTGAGGTCCATGCATGGCCTAGTTTCAAAGAGTATACGACAAAAGTATTAACTACTAAAAAAACATCTAATAGATAAAAGATCTTTCTCACAAAAAAGAAACTCACCAATGGTAAACTTATGAAACCTTAGCATGTCCATAACACCGACATGCGCAAGGGCACAGCCAAAAAGATCAGGCCGCTACAATCACAAAATTTCAAAGTATTTTATTTTGAAAGAAAGAATTCTGTCAGATTAGATACAAGTAATAAATAGAGGGCAGGATTGTGCTACCTGATTAATACAAGCCCCAACCAGAAGCCCACCATTGCTTCCACCTTCAATACACAACTTCTCAGGCTCGGTGTAACCAGAAGAGATGAGATACTCGGCAGCTGATATGAAGTCATCAAAGCAATTCTGCTTCTTTGAAAGGGCCCCAGCTTTATGCCATTCTTCCCCATACTCTCCACCTCCCCGTATGTTTGCAATGCAAAAGACAGCATCCAGATGTTTTGCAATCAATATACGGCTAGCGGAAAAATACGGTGTAATACTGATATTAAATCCACCGTATCCGTATAATAAACAGGGATGTGACCCATCCAATTTAAGTCCCTTTCTAGCCACTATAAAGGTTGGGATTTTAGTGCCATCTTTACTGGTGACAAACACCTGAAGGAATATATCAATCAAGGAAGGGATACAGATAATAGATAGAATTGTCTAACAGAAAAACTACTACAAAATCAGGTTCTTTCAACAAGAAAACTACAAAACCAACAACAGTAGTGGCTTCTTAATTCTTATTATTACCCAGGTAATTAAGGTACCATAAAACCATATTCAAGCTACCTCTATCGATTTCATAAGCTACTATTCAAGAAAATCAAATGTTAATCAACATTCTCATCTAGTCCGGTTGTAATCTATTCACACTATTACGAACAAATTGACATTAATAAACCCCATAATTTACACGTTACCAGTCAAAAAGACATTTCATATTCTAACATTATTCAACTCTCCATCTTTTCATGTCCACCAATTAGACTATGATGACAGTAACAGGAATTGGCCAGAGAAGTATTGCTAAACAATATATAAACAAAATGATTTTCTTTTGAAAAATATATTGATATGCATCCCTTAAATGCAAGGTTTTAATAAATTAATACTTGCCTGGTTGGATTCAAATTCAGTCCGGTCAAACCCAGGAACCACAGTTTCACGGAAGATTCTCATGTCCGGTACATCACCTTCTAGATTGCACATATATATAATGCCTGGGATAAGGAAGCTTGTAAACTCAAAAAAGATTATGCTGTCTTTCCGTCTAGTAGATATCTCAGACACTGCTCCGATATCAAGTGGCAATTGGTGCAAAAGGTTACCCGTTCTCAAGTCCCTTATTTGCAACACATTTTTCACGTCACTCAAGTAATTCACTACAATTCGATTTCCATTTACGGCAGTAGCAGATTCAAGCACGTCCTTCTTATCTTCTTGAAGAACATCAGTCCAAGAACTGGGTTCATTCAAGTCGACTCGGACTAGTTTGTTTCTTGGAGCATCATTATTAGAGAGGAAGGTAAAAATTGTGTCATCATTTGCAACGTAGGTATAGGAGGCATCAAAGTTATCAACAAGCTTGACAAAGGGGAGCAGTTCTTTTGACCCTTTATAACTTTTGAGTCCTTGAGGGAGCAATGCAAGGTCACAGTAGTAAACCTTGTTAACAGGGTCACAATTTTCTCCAATATATAGAAGAACATACTGCAAATTCGAAAAAAAAAGGTAGGATAACAGTTATTTGTAATGAGCGAATATTATCATGGGCTAAAATATAAGGAAATTGTTACGCAAAATAAGACTTCGTATGTGCTTAACATGTAGAAAATTGTAACTGAAGAAAAAACATAAGTCTTCACGAATATTTTATCCTATCAAATGAACATTTTAAGCACAATAAATTATCCCAGATAAAAAAAAGCAATAACAACAAATACTCAGAATTCTCAAATATTCTGCAGCCAAACTTTTCATACCTTTCCATCTTCTGTGACTGAAGCTGAACGGGTATGTTTAGGATTCTCGGGATCACTATAGCATAAGATATCTTCAGACTGATCAGTACCCAAAAAATGATAATAAATCTCATGGTTTAGATTGGCATGAGTCTCTGTGCCTGCATCCATCTTCTCTCCATCCCTTTAAAACAAATCATCCAACATTAGAATCACAAGTAACCTACTATCAGAATGATGCAAACGAATAACTATAACTATAACACATGATTTATCCACAACCTTACAGAATCGATAGCTGTGAATATGTAAATAACCCAAACGTCAAAATTATCCATAAAACAAGATAAATGTTTCATCTGAAAACTACATAATTTTTATAAAACATGGAATGCATTCGGGGAAATTCAGATAGGGTCTTATCGTGGAAATATCGCTTACTCGGGGGCTGGATAACGGCTGTAGAAAAATCCCTTGCTGTCATGTGTCCAGCTAATATCCGAAAACTTAACCTGTCATTACGAATATATTTTGTACCTCTTAGACCAAGTGAAAGTTGTGGATTTAAAATAATAGTACTATATAAAGAAAATATCATATGATTCATAAACCTTACCCAAGAAATGGTATCAGGGTCAGTGCTCTTATCATCGACCCGCATAACTTTAACTGTAACCCAATCACTTCCACTTGAACTAGTACCATAGGCCAAGTACTTTGCATCGTCACTAACCGCATATAAACTCAATGCCACGGTTCCATCTTCACTGAGGGTGTTTGGATCAAGCAAAACCTCAGGTTTCCCATCCAAGCCATCCTACAACATCAAATTACTAACATTTCAATATTCATCGCAATCAACAGCCAGCGATCACTTCAGAAAAAAAAATAAGATTCGACAGAATACCTGAACATAAAGGACCGTCTGCGGTTGCAGACCGGTGTTGTGGAAGTAAAAGTACTTTTCAGCTTCCCTAAATGGAGCATCGTACTTCGGGAAGTCATATAACTTAGTAAGCTTTTCGCGAAGCTTTTCCCTTGTTTCGCAGGTTTTAAGCACGGAGTCGGTCAAATTCATCTGCTGTTCGACAAACTCTTTCGTCTCTTCGGAATCAGGATCCTCAAGCCTAACCACATGAAATCAACTCAAAAATCACTTCCACATTTTTTGTCAAGAGAGTAAGTAAAACAAAAAGGAAAATAATTAATTCGACGACAACCCGTAGAAGTATAAGATATTTTCATATGACCACAGCAAGTAGTAATTACCATCGGTAAGGGTCGGTGACCATAACGCCGTGATAATCGTCGACAACGGACTCATCTCTGCGGGCGATGGGATAGTGCAGAAGTTCGTCGAAGGCGGAGATCGATCCCATGCTCGGAGAAAAGAGCGCGACAGAGATTGGAAATTACGGCGGATTTTTTTAGGGGGATTGTGTTTGATAAAATGTCCGAGAGTGAAGAGATGTTAGCGGCCGGGTATTTAGTAGCGTCGCGTAACAGGATACTTAGGATTTAGGTGAAGTGAGAGTACCGGCAACGCGTTAATCGGCGTGATGCTCGATATGAATTGAAATCGTATCCGGACTTGGCGAAAAAGGATTGATTTTTTTTTTGGGAAATTTTGGATTACAAGTGTTGTGCCCATTTTCATTTATTATTATTATTATTATTTATTTATTGCCGTTATTTATTGAAGCAATGGGCCCCACTCTCACGGCCCCACGCCGGAAGCCGCCCATGATGATCGGGAGAAGGCCGACCAGAGGATGTGCCGAGCAAGCAAGAGTCAGCCGAGCAGACAACGAGATGCCGGTCAGGGGTATGCATTCCCGAGGACAAGCCTGCTCGCCCGGATGCCGACAGACTAGAGCGCCACAAAAGGAAGACTCGAGGTCGGTCCCCCCGGCTCAGCAAAGGCGGCGCATTAAAGGGTTCAACAGTCTTTTTACCATTTTAGGGTTATGAATTGTCACATGTCAAGGCCCAATAAGGAAAGGCCCATTTCCTTTTTGTAAACCCTAATGGTAGCCTTATAAATAGAGGGAGCTGTAATAGGAAATACAGACACATTCTTCAAGGAAGATCCCTACCCAAAAATACTCTCTCGTTTTTTCCATTTTCAGCTAAGAACACATTTAATCTTCACCAAACTAGTCCTCAAAAAACCTCAGAAAATAGTTAACAATTTTTCATCCGTTAACAATTGGCGCTAGAAGGAGGGGGCTACCTCGAGCGCTAGTTTCGGTGTCGAGTTTTCTTTTTCTTCTTGTTTTCTTCTTGCAATGAAATCTGCAGGTACCTCAAGCAGCGCCGCCGTCGCCCCCGCCGGCGAAGTCGACGAACAAAGAGACGGCGCGGAGAGAACGCCTTTGCTGAAAGACGGCGTCGGGACGGCCCCTCCAGAACTCCCAGACGAAATCGCTCGTCAAATAGCGATGATAGAGAGACTACGCGCCGAGGAGGCCGAGATGAGGGAGAGACAGAGGGCCCTCCGCGAAGAGCTGGCGGAGGCCGAGAAGCTGTTATCCCCGGTCCTGGAAGAGGAGCCAGATCTAGATCTGGGGCAGGTCAACACCCCTGAGGAGATTAAGCGCACTATACGGAAGTTGGAAGCTCGGTCTCGTTTTTTGGAGAAGAGACCCGTTGCCGAGAATCCGAATCCTAACCGCCGCTGCCTGGAGAAGGAGTTCGAGGAGGAAGCACACGAAGGGTCCGCCCGGTCCGCCTTTCAGCAAAAACAGACAGCAAATCCGCAAGCAGTCACGGTGACCGATCCCGGCCTCGCAAAACGGCTAGAGGAAGTAGAGAGGAGATTGGCCGAACAAAACTGCGATCCCAGGAAGAGATCCGCTCTCGCCGAGCCTCTGAGTCGAAGGATCGAGCAGGCCAAGTCGTAGCCCGATGTCGCCCCGTTGCTGACTTTCGTCTATGACGGAGCATCCGACCCCGACGTTCACCTGAACAAATATAACACGTACATGGTCGGCCGAGGAGCGTCAGACGCCACGAAGTGCCGCCTATTCCCTCTGACTCTCGGCGACATGGCTCACCGATGGTATACTAGCCTACCGCCGAGGTCGATAGATAGCTTCGGGGAATTAAGAGACGAGTTCGTTTCTTACTTCGCGTCCAAAGTAAGTTACTCGGAGGGCCGCCAACGTCTGATGGGGGTCAAGCAGGGCAAGGATGAGTCTGACGAGATGTATATAGACCGAGTAGAGCGGATTGCCAAGCAGGGGGACCGGGTGAGTGACGAGATCCTCGTTCACTCTGTACTGGGCGGCCTGCGACCGACGTCCAGCCTGTTCAAACCGATGATGAAGGACTATCCGAAGTCATATACTGAGTTCCGCAGGAGGGCAGGCGAGGAGATAGCCCAACAACGAATATACGACGAGCGGATGAAAGAGCTGGAGCCCGAGGAGGGAGCGAGACCCCTCACCGAGAAGAAGCCCATGGGTCCGGCAACGGTTGATTACTGGACGGAGCCTCCCCCAACGGTGAAATACCATGAAAGTGGTAAGAAGAAGCCCAACTACAAAATATACCAGGGAACTCCTCAGGCACCGCGGAGAGTCGAGATCGTCGACGAGGGCGCTGAGGAAGGAACGTTTTTGGGGCAGACCCCTACTCAGATTCTGCAAATTTTCTACGAGCGGGATATCAATATCCTCACTCCCCCTCAGGCCATGAGAAGCCGTCCCGACGAGAGGAACCCGCGCAAATGGTGTTCTTTTCACCAAGAGAACGGGCACAGGACTGACGAGTGCCGCGATCTGATCGCCCAACTTCGCCAGCTCTATGAGGACGGAAGTCTGGCCGACCTCCTCCGGGCACCAAAGCGCGGTCGCCCAGCCGCCGGACGCGGAGGCGGCGGGCGTGGGGGCGGTGGCCGCGGAAGAGGGGGAAGAGGACGAGGCCGAGGATACCAAGACGACCAGAATCGCCGACCTCATCAGCAGCCAAGACTCGAACACGGTCCGGCCGGCCCTTTGGCTCTGCCTCCGCCCCCGGTCGTAAGGCCCGAAAATCAGGATCCACCTGTCCGCGACGGAGCTCGGGTAAACATGATCGGGGGGCTGACCCCGATCATTCACAAGTCTAAGAGACAGAGGAAGGAGGAGCTCCGCGAGTTCGAGGGGGTGAACATCGTGGTCCCGCATACAGAATCAACCATCTCTCGAGGAATCGTTATCTCTTTCTCAGAAAAGGACCGGGAGGGGATAAAATATCCCAAGGAAGATGCTTTGGTGGTCACCGCTCGGATTCTCGGCATCGAAGTGGCCAGGGTCCTGGTGGATAATGGGGCTCATTGCAACCTGATTTTCAAATCGGCGCTTGACCAGCTCGGCGACCTCACAAGATATGTTCGACCCTATGAAGGAGTTCTGAAAGGATTTGGAGACGTGGTGGTCCGCCCCAGGGGACGGATCAGGATGGCTGTGGAATTAAAGGACTGGCAGGATCCCGCCATCAATATGACCAGGCTGATTGAGTTTGTTATTGTGGATGCTGAAAACATTTATAATGCTTTTTTCGGGAGGCCGTTCCTCGATGCCTTCGAGGCCGTGGCGTCCTCCCATTACTATCGTATTAAATTTCCCACCTTGAGTGGCGCGGTCGGCACCCTTCGGGGTGATCAGTATATGGCCAGGAAATGTTTTAATTATCTTTTGTGTTCTAGTACAAACAATCACGTAAACGATACCAACAACACCAACACTGGGGCATTTGGGGGAAGTGATCTCCAAATGCCCGACCAGGAGCCGTTCCCGGAGGGAGACGACCACGGAGATATTGTGACCCAAAATGACACGATTGTATTGAAGGAGATCGACCCCACAGGGGAGATGGATGTTAACGATGAAGAGTATCTGATCGCCCTATGGGAAGAAGGCGAGCCCGAGCAGTCAGGGGCTCGCGAAGCCAAGACTCGAGAGGCGCAAGAATCAGAGACTATCCTGCCCGAACTCGAGGCACAGTTTCTACACATCCTCATCGATGAACTACCGACCGGCCGAGGTAATGATCCAATCAAAAATATACCATGTGCAAGCATCGAGGATCCTGACCCCCGGATTGGTTTCGAACCGAACGAGATTCCCGACCCCCGAGGACCTTCGGCCTGTTCGGCAGTAGACGAAGTCGAGAAAGTATGCCTGGATCCGGACATACCCGAACTGGAGGTTTTCATTGGAAAGAAAATCCCCGAGCGACTGAGGGGAGAATTAATCGATTTTTTGAAGCAAAATACCGACGCGTTCGCCTGGTCGCACAAGGACATGGTGGGGATAGATCCCAAGCACGCTTGCCACCACCTGAAGATTGATCCCGGGAAGAAACCTATCGCCCAGAAGCGTAGAAAGATGGGGCCGGAGAAGTATGCAGCTTTGGCGGTCGAAGTCAAAAAATTGGTAGAGAATGACCTCGTGAGAGAAGCCGAGGAAGAGCCCCAATGGATAGCAAATGTCGTCCTGGTGAAAAAATCGAACGACGCTTGGCGTTTGTGTATTGATTTCACCGACCTCAACAGAGCCTGCCCGAAAGATCATTTCCCATTACCTCACATCGATCACCTGGTCGATAGCGTCGCCGGGCATGCAATTTTTTCTAACTGTGATTGTTTCGCAGGATACCACCAGATTCCCATGGCAGAGGAAGACATAGAGCATACCTCGTTTTACTCGGAGAAAGGAGTGCTGTGTTGGAAGCGAATGCCGTTCGGTTTAAAAAACGCAGGGGCAACCTATCAAAGGTTAGTGAACAAAATGTTCGCCGATCAGATCGGAGAGACGATGGAGGTTTACGTCGACGACATCATTATAAAAAGTAAGTCCGAGGAGGACCACATCAAGGATTTGATGACTACCTTTGAGATCCTCAGAGCTTTCAACATGAAGTTGAACCCGAAGAAGTGCCATTTTGGAGTATACGCCACCAAGTTCCTCGGCCACATCGTAAGCCAGAGAGGAATCGAAGTCAACCCAGAGAAGATCAGGGCCATTCAAAATTTGAGGGAACCCCGGAGTCTGAAGGACGTGCAAAAACTAACTGGCTGTCTGGCCGCGCTTAGTCGTTTTATCCCTAGGCTCGGGGATAAAAGCCGCCCATTTTTTAGATCGATTAAAGACCAGAAGTTCAAATGGGGGAAGGAGAGTCAGGAGGCTTTCTTACGCCTGAAGGAGCACCTCGGGAACCCCATCATCCTATCTAAGCCGGTCCCCGGGGAGACGCTCTTCCTCTATTTAGCTGCATCCGAGCATGCAATGAGTTCGGTTCTTGTCCGGGCCGAGGGGCAACTGCACAAACCAATCTACTTTGTCAGCCAGGTCCTCCACGACGCCGAGACACGATATACACCCCTGGAAAAGCTGGCATATGCACTTGTGATGAGCGTGCGGAAATTGAGGTCTTACTTTTTCGA
The DNA here is from genome assembly GCA_954870475.1 of Euphrasia confusa. NCBI lineage: Eukaryota > Viridiplantae > Streptophyta > Magnoliopsida > Lamiales > Orobanchaceae > Euphrasia > Euphrasia confusa. The sequence goes on from OX940951.1 coordinate 19,921,319, forward strand.
TCATCCCGTGGAAGTTCTGACTACCATGCCGCTACGACAGGTTTTGCAGAGACCGGATACGAATGGCCGATTACTGAAATGGAGCCTAGAGGTGGGTCAGTACGACATCACTTATGCTCCCAGGACGGCGATCAAGGGGCAAGCCTTAGCAGATTTCATAGTGGAGCTGACTTTCCCGGAATCCACCCCGTCGACCAGGATCCCGGCATGGAAGTTATACGTCGACGGTTCATCCAATTCCTCCCATGCCGGGGCTGGAATAGTGTTGGTCGGTCCGGGCGGGCAGTCTTTCACACACGCGGTTAAATTCGAATTTGCCGCGACAAACAATGAAGCGGAGTATGAGGCATTGATCGCCGGGCTGAACCTGGCTTTGGCAGTGGGAGCCGAACACTTACAGATTTTCATGGACTCTCTACTGGTAGTTAATCAAATCAAAGGAGATTACGAGACCCGATGCGACCGGATGGCGAAGTATTATGAACACGTAATGGCGTTGTGCGAAAAGATACCAAAAACTCTCATCGAGCAAATCCCCAGAGAAATGAACTCCCAGGCTGACGCTTTATCCAAACTCGCGTCCTCCGAAGGAAGCGCCGACATGGCTAATGTGATCCTAACCAGTCAGGCAAAATCCGCAATATCTCAAGGAGAAGCTTTGATCACGGTCATCGATCGTGGTGAGACTTGGATGGACCCTATCCGCTCCTACCTCCTGGACGGGATGTTACCCAGGGATAAGACAGAAGCCAGGCAACTCCGGATACGGGCGGCCAGGTATACCCTGACCGGGGATGTTTTGTACAGGAGGAGTCTGTACCTTCCTCTCTTGAAGTGCATTACCCCGCTAGAGGGCCACAGAGTCTTTAGCGAAATTCATGACGGCGTCTGCGGGAACCATGCGGGAGGTCAGTCGCTGGCCCATAAGACGGTGCGCCAAGGTTTCTACTGGCCTACGCTAAGGAGAGACGCGATAAATTATGCCCGGAGGTGCCACAGATGCCAGGTGACCGCCCCCATCATCCGAACGGCACCGGAGTATCTCAACTCGATATACAGTCCTTGGCCTTTCGCGTCATGGGGGATTGACTTGATCGGACCTCTACCGACCGGACCAGGTGGGGTTAAGTACGCGGTGGTGGCCGTGGATTACTTCACGAAGTGGGCCGAGGCCGAGCCGCTAAAAACCATTGACCAAAAGGCGATCATAAAATTCATCTGGAAGAATATCATATGCCGTTTTGGGATACCGTACATCATCACCTCCGATAACGGGAAACAATTCGACGGTCAGGAAGTCATGAATTTCTTTAACAAATGGAAGATTAAGAAGGCTTTCTCCACCCCTTATCATCCGCAAACGAACGGCCAGGTGGAGGCGGTGAACAAAATTTTGAAACACACCATCAAGGCTAAACTTGAAGAACGACAAGGGAGGTGGGCGGCCGAGCTGCCAGATGTGTTGTGGTCTTATAGAACGACCAGCAAGGCCGCCACCGGGGAGACCCCTTTTGCTTTGGCTTTTGGTGCTGAAGCAGTAATCCCCTCCGAGATCGAGGTTACAAGCCATAGGACCTCCCAAGAGCTGAATGAAAACAATGACAAGGCTTTGCGCCTCGAGCTGGATTTCCTGGAGGAGAGGCGTCTAAACTCGGTTTTCCAGAATGCGACGGCCAAACAGAGAGCAGAGCGCTACTATAACTCTAAGGCCAAAATCAGGAAATTTAAAGCCGGGGATCTAGTTCTCAAACGACTGCTCGGGCCAAGCACTGGGGCATTGGGCCCGAACTGGGAAGGCCCAATGCGAGTAAGGAAACACGTGGAGAAAGGGTCATATGAATTGGAGCACCTGAACGGCGTAGCCGACCAGTATCTTTGGAACGCACTCCATTTGAAAAAATACCATCAGTAATCTTTTGTATCTCAAAACTCTTTTTGGTTGGAATAAAAACTTGTTTGGCAGAAATTGCATGTTTTGACCATTTCCAAGGAAATTTATTAAGACCGAGGACCGGACAAGTCCCATCCTCGGCCATGTTACCCTGATCCGTCGGGGGACATGCACGTTTAACCGGGGATAGAGTCCGCTCTCCCCGAGCCTGAGATGAGTCGGGTGATCCGTCACTCGACCGATCGAACAGGAAATTTATTAAGACCGAGGACCGGACAAGTCCCATCCTCGGCCACGTTACCCTGATCCGTCGGGGGACATGCACGTTTAACCGGGGATAGAGTCCGCTCTCCCCGAGCCTGAGATGAGTCGGGTGATCCGTCACTCGACCGATCGAACAGGAAATTTATTAAGACCGAGGACCGGACAAGTCCCATCCTCGGCCATGTCACCCCGATCCGTCGGGGGACATAAACGCTTAACCAACGTTTCACCGCAAGCGTAAAAATTCCCAAAAGACATAAAAATTTCCAAAAGATATAAAATTTCACTAAGGAAAATGTGGAGCGGATAAGAAAAAGACAACATGAAAATCGCGAACAAGAAACATCAATAAAGGGGGCGACCCCTACGATCGTGAGTTGGCCGGGGAGGCCAGCGACTGACCCTGGATCCGCGCGCTCCACGTTGAGATGGCCGGGACCGATTCCCAACCGGACGCACCGCCGAACGGTAATCCCGATCAAAGACGTCAATCGAGAAGCCTGTCCCGTCGGTCCAAGTGATTCGAACGGCCCAGCCTTCTTGTATCTCGAACCCACTTACGAGTCGCTCCCACTCCGGTCCGTAAATTGCAGTTTGGTTGCGGAAACGAGTAAAAGAAACACACCATTCTTGATCCAAGGGATCTACCATTTGCAACCCATCTGTCGTCCCGCCCCCGATCGGGCGAAGGAACGCCGCGGGGACCGGAAAGATCTCTCTGTGCCAGGTACCGTTGAACGCGCGCTCGAAAAAATGCGAACCATCCAAAAATCCGACTCTGGTCGACATATTTCAGGAAGTGATAACTTATATTCTTTATTCTACTTTTTAACAAAACGCAAGCGCGAGAACAACCCATTTAAAGAAGTTTTTCATTTTCGAAAATCGAAGAGCAATTAAAGCAATAAGTTGACTGCATTTAAGACAGATGACAGTTTCAAGGACTTCGCATTTAATGAAAAGTAAAGGAGACCAAGACAACAGAACATGATTATTCACCGCCGAACGGGTTCAAATAAAGACACACTAATCCACATATGGATGGCCGAGGGAATCAGCTTCACCGCGCGCCCGGATCTGTTTGGGGAAGGAAACGTTGAGACGCTCCCGATCGAAAAGGCTGACACGAAACCCAAACCCAGGTTTCCAAATCACCCAGACCTCCCATCCAGTTTGAACGCCCGCATGCTGAACGAAGTCAGCCCAGCCCGGGCCCCCGAACGCCACCTGACGCCTAAGCTTCGTTTTCACAGCGACCCAGGCCTGTTCGTTAGAGTCATGGAAAGGGATCTCTTCACCCAAGAACTTCTCCAATGGTTGTACAAACGCGTTGGGGAGGGGGAAGTTATTACGATGCCATTTACCGTCGAACCTTTGGATAAGTTTTCGCCACCCATCGGAATGGATGGAGATGGCATAATAGCTTTTCGAGATTGCAGACGTGCCGTGAAAGACTTGCTTCCCTTTATTCGGGCGCATTTTTTTGTTTTGACTCATCTCTTTCCTCTCCTTATTCCTATCTTCTGTGGCGAATTCTTTCTAGGGAAAAAGAAAGAAGAAGGGTCTAATGGAATTACATTTATACACAGAAGAGCATCTGAAGAGACCCCACTAAGGACCGTTTTGGAGGGAGTTTTCCCGCCAAAAGCCCTTTGGGAATGAGAAAACCTGTATAAATTCCGTACGTTACATACGTTAAAAGTGAAGGAATAAATGCGACAGAGATGGAATAATAAGGACAAAAGCTTTTCTGTCCCAAAGACAGTAAAAAGATAAAGTAACATAAAACAACAGATATTGTCAGAGGCATAGTTCAGGCCCGCGCGGGCAAAATCCAAAAACAAAGAAGGGAACAGGAATGAAAATGAACACAAGTTTCTTCAATAACCGGGCAAGTCTTAACACCAAACGCCATCACTTCTGATCCCCAGGAGCCGACTCTTCACCGTCATGATCTTTGAGTACCGAGTCCGCGAATTTAACGGCCGGATCCTCCTCGGTCGTGCTAACCGGCTCCGCAGAATCTTGAACGGCCGGTTTATCCGGCTGAGGCATCTTAAGCTGCGACTTCAGGGGCCACCAGGACAGGTCTATTTAAACTTCTGCTCCAAGTCAAGTACGTACAAATGAAAGTGAGCATGAAGGGGACACTGTTCGGCATAACGGCGGAGACAGCCCATCAGAACATCCACTGGCTGACCGGCCTCCAGGAGTGCCCGAATACCATCAAAGTAAGCACAGTAATAAGAATAATTACTGTAGAAGTCGATGTCCTCTTCGGGGTCAGCTCGGCGCTCGGCCTCTGCAGTCTGCATTCCTTCCAGCTCTTTAAAAATCCGCCGGTTCAACTCTTCCAGCTCTTTTATGCGTTTCTCGGCATAACCATAGGATTTTTCGAGCTCCACCACCTGAACTTTAAACTTATCTAGCTCCTCTCTCTGCTCGGTCAGCTTGAGGATCACGGCCATTTTATCTTTTTTCTCCTCGTCCAGTTCACTGCTCAGAGAGGCTTTCATCCCGGACTCAAGATTGTAGTCCTCCTGCAGTTTGGCGAACCGAGTCCGCAACTCCAAATAGACGTCGGGCAGGTTGGGCGGACATTTAGCAGCCTTATCTTCCTGCTCGGCAAGGATTTGAGCCAAGCGATTCACCATGATCAGATTACGGGCAACATTGACTCGCAAAAGTTTCTCTAAGAAGTCCAGCCGAGACGCCGCACTCTCCATCTCCCGGGACCAAGAGTGGTTAACATCCTCGACGGACTGAGCAATATGAGCCGGCAAAGGGTCCTCATCGTAGGAATTCTGCTCGGACGTCAGGTGAGCAACGGCCAAAGGAAGTCTGGGGTCCTCTTTAAAAGCCCTGCAGCTCACAACCCATTTTTTAAGAACCTGGGCGGTAAAATGCAATCAAGAAAACCCGCGAGAGAGTACCTGGAGAAGTCCTCATCGTCGGCGCCGAAGATTGACTCCAACTCGCCCGAGCGATCGTCATCTCCCGATCCGGCCGACCGGGATTCTTTCCTCCGGGGGGCCTTACCTTTCTTCGGGGCCGTGGGAGGTTTCCCGCTCTTCTTTGTCCCAGACGCGCCGGAACCATCCGCTCGAGATTTTTTGGCCGGTCGGAAGAGAGGCTCTTCGTCGGAGGAAGAGTTCTCGAAGCCGACCTGGCTGATCGGCTGAAGCATGGGGAAGGTAGTCGGAGGTTGGACAGCTACGGTCACTTTGGCCGCCAACTCCTGGCGCTCCGCCTCCGCTTTCTCCGCAGCCAGCTCCCTTTTCCTCCTTTCGCGAGGGGTCTCTAGCTTCGGCATCCCGATCGGCCGGACGATCCGGAAATATCTACGAGCTGCAAGCAAAGAGAACATTAGGAACAAAGGGAAGGCAAAATCCAAATAAACTGTAAAAACCACTCACGCGGAAATATATCCTCGGCGTCCCGGGGAGTAACTATAAACCGAGCACGAAGACGTCTCTCCTTGCCCTTCCAATTCTCATGCTTCCTTTGATTATACGAGAGGGATTTTACTCTCTCCAAAATCACCAGGAAATCCCATCCTAATAGCCCGGCATCTGGAGCTTTGGGGCCTAAAAAAAGGATAAGAAGGGGAGAATCCCCAAAAGGTCGGTTAGGGACGAAAAAAGGACATCTAGGATAAAAAGTGCTAAGGTCAGAGAAACTAACGGTCTGAGGTTGCCCGGTATTCGACACTCAAGGGAAAATTTTTGGAGTTCCACTCTCCTGCCACAAAGAACCATTTTTCGGTCCACTTGGCTTGCTTGCTCGTCAGATCAGTGATTATGGTGTCTCGTTGTTTCAAGTAGTAGTCACCTTTGCCGGCATCACATATGCTCAGCAGGAACAACAATTCAAGGCCCGTTAGGCCTCGTTACTGTTGGAATTCGCTATCCCGGGTTATCAAAATTGCGGAACCGATAACCCGAACGAACCCTTCGCCGGAGATCGTACGAACGCCGACTCATCCGCCGGAGTCCGGGCTTTGGAGACCACGCACCCGAAGGCACGTAATCCGCCCCCACCCGAAAACCCGCGAGCCGAGGTTCATACAATCGACAACCTCAATCGCCGGAGAAACCACGAGCCCACGCGAACCGGGACCCGACCGAACGCGTCGCGTGCACGAGGCACGCGGACGCCCAGCCGAGTCCCCGCGAGGGGACTCGCGATCGCTCGCAGCGATCGCACGGGATGCCTCGCGGCATCCCCGCAGCGGATCCGGCGATCCGCTGCTCGCGGCTAGGGCTCGCGTCCAGCGAGCCGCTGCGGGAAACCCGCAGCTCGCTACGAGCTGCTACGGGTAAAACCCGTAGCCCTAGCGATCAGCCCCGTAGGGCTCGATCGATCCTCGGCGTCCAGCCGAGGGTCCGCGCGTTCGATCCCCACGAGGGATCCACGAGCCGCCGGCGGTCCGGTGGTCCAACCACCACCGCCCGGCTCGACCCTCGTCCCGGGGTTCGATCCTCGGATCTTTGTTCTACGGTATTCTCGATAAAACCAAATCGAACAACAATCAAGGGGTTGAGAATTGTACCTACGATTCGTTGTTCGGAGAAACGAAATCGATGATGACCTCGTGATCTTCCCGCGTATTCCTTGCACTCCGTTCGAACGTCGGGTGGGCGACGAGCTATCGAACTCTATGGATCCTCTTCACTCTCAGAACTTTAATGTTGGCGTAACTTAGGTTGTGAAAAGTGAATACCATGTAGTGCTTTTATAGGCTACGTAGGGGATCAAAAGGAGAATAAATATTGGGCTTCAATATTGAAAATTAAATTGGGTCCAACCTAAATCCATTAATTCTTATCAATATTAATTTTATTTATTTTCCACTATATAAATAAAATTGCACTCCCAATATTATTCCATATTATACCAAATAATATTTCTCCATCTTAGTATTATTTATTCCGTGTATTTAAGATTTAAATATCCATGAATAAAATTTATTTATTGCTTAATAAATTTATTCATTTCTTATATCCGAGAATAGTACCACTCAACCTTATTTATTATGCGGAACAAATCCACTCGCGAGGTTTACATAATAAATCCTTATGAGCTCATCTCGGGGATATTATCAACCCTTCCGGAATACACTGTCCCTTCAAGAATTCACGGCATGCCATATATAAAATATAGTGACCCAACTCAACCGGTAATTAACCCAATAATTAAATCGGTTAATTCCTTTGGAAAATCAAAGTCACTAATATTAAATATACACACCCGCAATTGTTTCAGGGATTAAGAATAAAATACTCCGAGTCTCAAATCAATTATCGCCGAGCAATCCTAATTGATGAGTCTCAATCGATCCGCTCAATACACCAAGTGTACAAGTGTGATAAAATAATTAAGACAAATTATTTTCTCTCTCACACAACGACTATACCGATGGATTGGTCCGTGTCCATCTAGGTCGTGAGCAACTGTTCGATTAAATACGAGTAACCGATAGTATGATCTTCTGTGTGGGCCCGACACACCATACTAACTACAACGTATAAAATCCAGGACTATGATTTGCATATATTTAATTAACAATAATTAAAAGCAAATGAATGTCTGTAATAGATAGGTAAATGAAAGTGCATACAGAGTTCAGAATACTCGAATCTAGACATTAAGTATACTACTCCATCAATCTCCCACTTATACTAAGGTCTAGTCTTATCCTCCAAACTTCTGACTCCCAAACCCTCCAAGTGCTTGTAATATACTTCCTTAGGAAGTATCTTGGTGAAAGGGTCCGCTAGGTTGTCTTCCGAAGCTATCTTGGTGACTATCGCATCGCCCCTCTTGACGATGTCTCGAATCAGGTGGTACTTGCGCTCTATGTGTTTTGTAGCACTATGGGACCGTGGTTCCTTACTGTTTGCCACTGCACCGCTATTGTCACAATAAATTGTCATAGCTTTGGGCAAACTCGGAATCACATCTAAGTCCTGGAGGAAATTAAGGAACCACACTGACTCTTTCGCTGCCTCTGAGGCTGCAACATATTCAGCTTCCATGGTAGAGTCCGAAATGCACTTTTGCTTAACACTCTTCCATGATACGGCTCCACCTCCCAAAGTGTACACATAGCCTGATGTCGACTTACGCCGGTCCTTATCAGCTTGGAAATCCGAATCTGTGTAACCCAAAGGAATCAGATTGTCTGCACTGTATCTCAGAACATAATCCTTAGTATTTCGCAAATACTTGAAAATGCTCTTTACGGCAGTCCAATGAGCCTTTCCAGGGTTACTCTGATATCTCGCTACTATGCCAACGGCATAACAGATATCAGGCCTCGTGCATAACATTGCATACATTAAGCTTCCCACCGCCGAAGCGTAGGGAACCGCTTTCATGTCATCTTTCTCCTTTTGTGTCAGAGGACACATTTCCTTAGAAAGATAAGTTCCTTTACTGAAGGGTAGATCACCCTTCTTGGAATCTTGCATGTTAAAACGAGCTAGAATCGTGTCTATGTAAGATTGCTGGGAAAGGCACAATGTTCTATTCCGGCGATCCCTTATAACTTTGATCCCTAGAACATGTCCAACTTCTCCCAAATCTTTCATATCGAATTGTCTAGACAACCATCCCTTTATGTCTGATAACATCTTTACACTGTTGCCAATGAGAAGTATGTCGTCTACATAAAGCACGAGGAACGCCACCTTCTTTCCATCACGTTTCCAATACACACACGATTCGTCCATGCTTTGAATGAATCCAAAAGATTGGACTACTTCATCAAACCGCAGGTTCCACGATCTCGAGGCTTGTTTCAATCCATAAATGGATCGATTAAGCTTGCACACTAGATGATCTCGCCCCTTAGCAATGAATCCTTCTGGTTGTTTCATATAAATCGTCTCGTCAAGACTTCCATTAAGGAAAGCTGTCTTGACGTCCATTTGCCACACCTCATAATCCATATGAGCTGCTATGGATAAGAGAATCCGGATCGACTTTATCTTGGCTACCGGCGAGAAGGTCTCCTCATAATCGATTCCCTCTTTCTGAGTATATCCTTTCGCAACAAGCCTAGCTTTAAAGGTTTCAACCTTTCCGTCAGATCCTCTCTTTCTCTTGTAGACCCATTTACACCCAATTGGCTTTACGCCGCTTGGTGGTTCTACAAGATCCCAGACTTTATTAGAATCCATAGATTCTATTTCGGATTTCATCGCTTTCTTCCAAGAAGGCGCATCTATATCTTGTACCGCCTCATCATAGGTCCAGGGATCGACTTCATGAACTCCGGGTGCCGAGTCCGAAGACTCACCCAGTCCAATCCATCTGTCCGGTTGTTTAACAACCCTCCCACTACGACGGCGTTCCGGTGTATCAACAGTGACAGTATTAGGTGCAGGTTCTAGTGGTGTATCTACACTCGGTTCGGCTGTATCTGAGTCTTCCTTGTCTCCTCTTAACTCATCAAGTATTATGTCACTCATGGGCTTGTGGTCCATGACATAGTCTTCCTCTAAGAACCGAGCGTTAGTACTTATAACGATCTTCTGGTCCGTAGGACTATAGAACATGCCACCTTTAGTTCCTTTCGGGTAACCTACAAACAACCGTAATTCTGATCTAGGTTCTAACTTATCGGCCCCTTGTCGCAACACATGTGCTGGACATCCCCAGATCCGAAGGTGCCTGAGGCTAGGCTTGCGCCCGCTCCACCTTTCCATGGGTGTTGTGGGTACCGTTTTCGTTGGAACCATGTTGAGAATATACGCCGCTGTTTCCAAGGCATGTCCCCAGAACATAGTAGGTAAGTCCGAGTAACTCATCATTGAACGTACCATTTCCATAAGAGTCCTATTCCTTCTTTCCGACACACCATTCTGCTGGGGAGTATATGGTGACGTCAACTGGGAATCAATCCCATTCTCTACTAAGTATGCCTTGAATTCTCCAGACAGGTACTCGCCTCCGCGATCAGATCGCAGGCATTTAATGGATTTACTTTGAAGGTTCTCCACAAAAGCCTTGAACTCCTTGAACTTGTCAAAGGATTCGCTCTTGCGGCGCATCAAGTATACAAATCCATATCTTGAGTAATCATCAGTGAAAGTGATGAAGTACTCGTACCCTCCCCTTGCCTGAGTAGACATAGGTCCGCATACATCAGAGTGAATCAAATCCAATACTTGTTCAGCTCTATGTCCTTTACCAGAAAAAAGAACGCTTGGTCATTTTACCCTCCAAACAGGATTCGCGGGTTGGAAGGTCCTCTCCTTCTATGCCGCTAATGAGACCATCAGCTTTCAACCTTTGAATTCTATTCGAATTAATATGACCTAGCCTTAGATGCCACAAGTATAATTGATTCATTTTAGAAGGTTCCTTTCTCTTATTGGTGTTCGTAGATGTGTTATTACTCTCGGTTAGTTGCACCGTGTTAGACTCAGGATTTAGAATATACAAATCGTCCACCAGTGTACCAGAACAGACAATCTCACTATTTCTTCTTATGACCACAGAGTGATCAAAAGAAACAGAATATCCATTCATAATTAACTTAGAAACTGAAATTAAATTCTTTCTAAAATTCGGTACATAAAGACAATTTTGTAAAACTAAAACCCTATCACTACTAAAGCGTAAGTGAACGTCTCCCACTGCAACAGTCGCCACCTTCGCGGCATTGCCCATGTAGACTACGATCTCTCCCTCTCTAAGTCTCCGGGTTTCCTGGAACCCCTGCAATGAATTGCAGACATGGTCAGTGGCGCCCGTATCTACACACCAGGTGCTGGTAGATATCACCGCTGACAATGTTTCAGTGACTAAGGAAAATTTCGTACCTTTGATGAGAGGACAATCAGACCTCCAGTGCCCAAACTGCTTGCATCGAAAGCACTTGCCCAAAGGCCTGCCTTTCCCAATCCGTGGCTTTGAGCCACTGGGTTTCTTTGCACGCTTTTCCTCTAGCCTTGCCACAAAAGCTTGTGATTTTCTCAACCTACGCACAAACTCCGCTTTCGCCGAATCCTTTTTAAGGGACTCATTGAGAGAGAACTCTGTGAGTATGTTAATCACCTCTTGTCCGGCTTCCACGCTATGTCTCAACATCATCCTGAGGTCATTGCGAATGTCCTCATCAGTTGGGACAACAGTGGATTCGGAAAGCTCAACAGTCTGAACAATGTCCAGATTTCGTTCCCAATCATCACCATATGGAACCGGTGAGTTTTCATCCTTAAGTATATCACAAAGTGGGGTCACAGTCATTCTTAACCTATAAGCACATAAAACAAACAAACAATTTAATATCCGATATTATCTCCCTCAAATAATATCATTAAATCACTAATCACATCTAAAATCCCATCAGGTAAGGAAAGCCACGTTCGTGTGGACGTTTACCCACCCAAATGATTTAGCAATTAGATTTTACTTCGGTCATACATCACTTATAGCGTAACCTCGTTGGGAGGAATACTATAACGCGTATCTAAGTGTAAACCATTACTCAGTACTAAGGTGAATCGTTTAGAACTGTTATGTCACCGCAAGCCACGTTCGTGTGGACGTTTACGACAACTCGCAACTCCTCAAAATTCCCTATAACTGTCTACATCAATTATTCTAAAATCGCATTCAGTACAGCAAGCCACGTTCGTGTGGACGTTTACTATACCAAAAAAGATTTATATAATTGAAATCCAATTACTAGATCCATTCAATCTCGTAAATCAAGGCGTGGAGAATCATAAGTGAAACTCGAAGTTTCTAACCAGTGATTCACCATGCGAACGACCCTATCTCTCATAAATGAGGGAGCCGAGCAGACAATCGATCCATCTATCAAACAATGGTACGAAGGTCTCTAATTTGTGTCCTCTACATGACCAAGTGGCTCTGGCTCCATTCCACTCCCCGGGGTGAGAATGAGTCGACTTGAAATCAGCTTTGGAAAGACAAATTAGGCATTGCTTGATAAACTCAATCAATGTCTCTTGTAAGAAGAATTACAAGAACTCTCCTCCAATGACTTATCTATATAAACTTTAAAAGTCTATAAAAGTCACCAAGAGAGCAGCAATGGAGACCATGGGTATGTTTCCATACCCTCTCCCACTTAGCTTTTTACAATAAAGGAATACGCTATCTAGTGCATAAAATAAACACATATAGCATGCATACATGTAATAAAGCACATAGTATTATCACATAGTCAAAATAATACTAGAATATTATTTTCCGACTATTATGGCTTCATCACATCCCCGTACGCATCTTCTAGTCTTCAGTCTTCGTTTCTTGAATGCTCCATGTGACGAGAATATTAATTTCCAATATTTAAATCTATTTATTTTCAATTAATCCAAAAGTTACTTAATTCGAAAATTAAGTCAATTGAATATATCAAAAATAAAATTAAATATTATTAATATTTTATTTATTTTATTTTCTTTTTCCACTTCATTAAATCTCTAGAATAATCCATCCAAGATATTCTTGGAATATTCTAGATGATATCCATAATGAAATAAAGAAATAAAATAATTAGGACTATTATACTTTTCCAAATTTATTTTATTCCTAATCCATGAATATTCCCATGAGTAGGAATAATCAAATAGGAAAAATAAATTTAGTACTAAATTAATTCTTTTTCTATTTTTCTAGAATATTCCATAAAGAAATACTCAAAATAGGAAATAATGAATTAATTAGGAAAGTATATTTCCGGTAGGAGTAGCCCGGGTTGGGAGACCCCGAGCCCCCCACCACGTCCGACCGGCCGGCCACGGGGAGGACTGCCGCCGCCCAGCACGCCGACAACCACCGAGATGGTGGCAGCCGCGGCTAGGGCAACCAGCCCCTAGCCCATGGCCGTTCGATCCGGGCATCGCACGGGATCGATCTAATCGATCCCAAGCCCTCGTCCCTCTTGTCACTTCGTCTTCTCCGGCGGTCTTCGATTCGTTGATCCAATCGCAAAATAAATTTACAAAAATCTAAATTACAATTCCGGTATCGATTCTATACACGAAATCGACCCTATACATTTTCCGGAAAAAGCATGAACATAATAATAAATCCTAAATTCGGTCAACCCCCGAATTTTTACTATTACAAGCATTCACCACCAAAACGAATCTCGACATGTCCGAGAGTTTAATAAAACCAACAATCATGACAAAATAAATTAAGCGAATAATAAATTAAGCCATAATAGTCGGAACCCTGCAAGGTAGAACAACATTTATCGAAAATACCGCGAACGTAAACCACGCTCTGATACCAGTTGTTGGAATTCGCTATCCCGGGTTATCAAAATTGCGGAACCGATAACCCGAACGAACCCTTCGCCGGAGATCGTACGAACGCCGACTCATCCGCCGGAGTCCGGGCTTTGGAGACCACGCACCCGAAGGCACGTAATCCGCCCCCACCCGAAAACCCGCGAGCCGAGGTTCATACAATCGACAACCTCAATCGCCGGAGAAACCACGAGCCCACGCGAACCGGGACCCGACCGAACGCGTCGCGTGCACGAGGCACGCGGACGCCCAGCCGAGTCCCCGCGAGGGGACTCGCGATCGCTCGCAGCGATCGCACGGGATGCCTCGCGGCATCCCCGCAGCGGATCCGGCGATCCGCTGCTCGCGGCTAGGGCTCGCGTCCAGCGAGCCGCTGCGGGAAACCCGCAGCTCGCTACGAGCTGCTACGGGTAAAACCCGTAGCCCTAGCGATCAGCCCCGTAGGGCTCGATCGATCCTCGGCGTCCAGCCGAGGGTCCGCGCGTTCGATCCCCACGAGGGATCCACGAGCCGCCGGCGGTCCGGTGGTCCAACCACCACCGCCCGGCTCGACCCTCGTCCCGGGGTTCGATCCTCGGATCTTTGTTCTACGGTATTCTCGATAAAACCAAATCGAACAACAATCAAGGGGTTGAGAATTGTACCTACGATTCGTTGTTCGGAGAAACGAAATCGATGATGACCTCGTGATCTTCCCGCGTATTCCTTGCACTCCGTTCGAACGTCGGGTGGGCGACGAGCTATCGAACTCTATGGATCCTCTTCACTCTCAGAACTTTAATGTTGGCGTAACTTAGGTTGTGAAAAGTGAAGACCATGTAGTGCTTTTATAGGCTACGTAGGGGATCAAAAGGAGAATAAATATTGGGCTTCAATATTGAAAATTAAATTGGGTCCAACCCAAATCCATTAATTCTTATCAATATTAATTTTATTTATTTTCCACTATATAAATAAAATTGCACTCCCAATATTATTCCATATTATACCAAATAATATTTATCCATCTTAGTATTATTTATTCCGTGTATTTAAGATTTAAATATCCATGAATAAAATTTATTTATTGCTTAATAAATTTATTCATTTCTTATATCCGAGAATAGTACCACTCAACCTTATTTATTATGCGGAACAAATCCACTCGCGAGGTTTACATAATAAATCCTTATGAGCTCATCTCGGGGATATTATCAACCCTTCCGGGATACACTGTCCCTTCAAGAATTCACGGCATGTCATATATAAAATATAGTGACCCAACTCAACCGGTAATTAACCCAATAATTAAATCGGTTAATTCCTTTGGAAAATCAAAGTCACTAATATTAAATATACACACCCGCAATTGTTTCAGGGATTAAGAATAAAATACTCCGAGTCTCAAATCAATTATCGCCGAGCAATCCTAATTGATGAGTCTCAATCGATCCGCTCAATACACCAAGTGTACAAGTGTGATAAAATAATTAAGACAAATTATTTTCTCTCTCACACAACGACTATACCGATGGATTGGTCCGTGTCCATCTAGGTCGTGAGCAACTGTTCGATTAAATACGAGTAACCGATAGTATGATCTTCTGTGTGGGCCCGACACACCATACTAACTACAACGTATAAAATCCAGGACTATGATTTGCATATATTTAATTAACAATAATTAAAAGCAAATGAATGTCTGTAATAGATAGGTAAATGAAAGTGCATACAGAGTTCAGAATACTCAAATCTAGACATTAAGTATACTACTCCATCAGATACAACCCATAATAACCAAACATGACGGTCAGGTCATGCATGGTCGCCCAGGCATTCGGTACCAACTGCATTGGGGCGACTCCAAAGATCTGCACTAGATGAGCGAAGGAGTCCGGGATGGGAAAGCGAAGGCCGCTCGACATCATCGAGTAGTTCACCGCAACCATACCCGTAGGAGGGCAGTCTGCCCGCTCGCCTTCGATAGGGGCGTATATGTGAACGTCCGAAGGTATCTCCCATTCAACCCTTTTCTCCTGGAGAGCGGACTCCGTGATTGTACTCGGCCTCCGGCTAGCCTCAAATAATCCCGGCCGATCTCCGACCACCCTAAAAATTTCGCGAGGGATGTAGCGATATGGCCGCTCAAGAAGATAAGCCTCATATGTATATGGGGAAGGAGGACCCCGGCTATCGGCGATAATTTCACAAAGACGGCGGTAGGTTTCGCTGACGCCACCCCGCAGCATCTCGCGGCTCTCGTCGGCCGAGAAGGGGTATTTCAACGCACGCCCGGACGATGACGAGGCATCAGGAGATGAACCCTCACGAGGAGAAGAAGCAGAGGGTAATTTAGAAGGTGTTACAGGGATTTGAGCGGGCGAGGCGCCCGACGATTCGCGACGAGGGGATCCCTCTTCACTCATCACCAGTTTCTGGTTTCTAACGAGGAGGTACGCCCACGGCCGGAAATTTAATAAGCAACGAGGATATCAGAAAGGTCGCCGGAAAAAAATGGCGACTCACCGGGAAATTTTTTAACCCAAGGAAGAAAGCGAGAACAGGTGCCCTGTAAAAGCCCCGGAAAGAGAAACTCACTCTACACCAAGAGAGAGGAGAACGCGTACCTGAAGGGGAGGAGATATTCGCCGGAAGTAATCGCCGGATTTCAGGAGGAAAATCAGCCGCCGGGTGATTCGGGAAGAAAAGGTTTCGAAAAAAGTGAAAAAAGCCCTTTTGAGAAGATACTTATAGTATTTGGAGAGGCGGCGGTTTTCTCTCCTTTTTTAATTTTTGAATTTTTGAATTTCAAAATTGAGAGGACAACTGAAAGGACAGCTGTAGGCGGGAGATGAAAAGGTTTCATGACACGTGTCGTCAACGTGTCAGCGTAGCAAAAAACCCTATTTTTCTGATAAGGAAAATGGAGCGACTACGACCACGAAGAACCCGGCCGGCTTCCACCGACCAGATCCTTCGCGGGGGGCATTTGTTGTGCCCCATTTTCATTTATTATTATTATTATTATTTATTTATTGCCGTTATTTATTGAAGCAATGGGCCCCACTCTCACGGCCCCACGCCGGAAGCCGCCCATGATGATCGGGAGAAGGCCGACCAGAGGATGTGCCGAGCAAGCAAGAGTCAGCCGAGCAAACAACGAGATGCCGGTCAGGGGTATGCATTCCCGAGGACAAGCCTGCTCGCCCGGATGCCGACAGACTAGAGCGCCACAAAAGGAAGACTCGAGGTCGGTCCCCCCGGCTCAGCAAAGGCGGCGCATTAAAGGGTTCAACAGTCTTTTTACCATTTTAGGGTTATGAATTGTCACATGTCAAGGCCCAATAAGGAAAGGCCCAATTCCTTTTTGTAAACCCTAATGGTAGCCCTATAAATAGAGGGAGCTGTAATAGGAAATACAGACACATTCTTCAAGGAAGATCCCTACCCAAAAATACTCTCTCGTTTTTTCCATTTTCAGCTAAGAACACATTTAATCTTCACCAAACTAGTCCTCAAAAAACCTCAGAAAATAGTTAACAATTTTTCATCTGTTAACAAAAAGTAAATTCTAAAGATTATAAATAAGAATATAGTTTACCTAAATTAGTTTTATATTAATAATAAATATACATTAAATTAATTTTTTAATAATGTGTTTTTTATTATAATAACATGGTAGTTATTATTCTAAAAATTAATCTATTTATCTATACATATATAATTTCTGAATCTCTCCGTGCTACACGTGGACCAATAAAAAAGGTTTAATATTATTGTGTTCACACTATAAATTATAAATAAAAATAATAATATTAAATATAAATTATAAATAAAAATAATAATATAATTATTAAGTTAAAATTTGTACATTAATATAATTATTTGGTAGGTTTTTATATTCAGTAAATTTGTACAATTTAGGAATATGTAATTCTAATTAATGATACTTTTTATTTTATTTTTTTCCATTTGCAAAAATATTTTTTTATTCTTATCAAACTCATTCTCCTTTTATTTTCAAATTTCAACCGATTCGTTCATCTTCCCAAGAAAAAATCGGTCGCGTTTCATAGAACATATCGAGATCAATTCGCTCAGGTATTTCATGTTCTTATGCTTCAATATTTCTGCGTATATATATTCGTCGAATTTTTCTTATTTTTTCCAGAATTTCATTTACTCTTTAATTATTTCATTATACATTTTTTTTTCGTTTTTCTCTCATTCAAATTTGAATTTTTTTTGCATAATCAAATTAAGGTATAATTTATTAGTAGAATTTGTTTTTTTTTTCAATATCTCATAAATTGAATTGGAATTGTAACCTAAAGTCCGTTTGGAATGAAGTTCTTTTCAGTAGGAGTAGAATTGATACAAGTTTTGACAAAAGACGACTATGGAAAGGTTTGCATTTCTATTTGCTAATTGCAATGTTAATCGATCGGAAGAGAAATAAATAAACATTTTCTAATTAATAATCATCTTATATATATAAGTTTCTATTTCTTTTCTCAAAGTTCTTTTTTATTCCATTAATATTAATATTATGATCAAATTTTTAGGTATATTATTTAGATATATTAACGTACGTTATATTAATATACACCTCATCCTTTTCATTTTTACCAAGTAAATTCAATTTTTTTTATATTTTTATTTATTTTCCATCTTTATAATTTTTATTTTTCATTTATTTTGATTTTTCTCCACCGGTTTTGGATATTTGTTGAATGCGTTTGACACTCGAGAAATGCAGAGACGATAAACGGAATGCATAGACGAGAAATTCCTCTTCCACTAGACCAGAGACTATTCAATCGGGTATGATGTAAATCGAGGGATGTGCTCGAGTAGCAGACACATGTGGGAGTCAATTTGTCATATCCGAGATTCGAACTGTGCGTCTCCGGAGAATTTCACCAACATCACCACAAACTTTACCATTCGACTATGCACCAATAAGCTTACATACTATAAATTATATCAATCAGGCGTAATCCTTGAAAATAATAAAATTTTTGATGTTAATAATGAGATTAATACGAATTACAAATTTAAGTGAGAGTTCGATTATTAAATAAAATAATTTCTTAGTTCATTAATAATTTTTTGGCGAAATACGTTGAAGATTTAATAAAAATTTTAGATTATTTCAAACAAATAAATCACGTGCATTGCACGGGAAGTGGTACTAGTTAATGTAAAACTTTAAAATACTTAATTAAAAAAATTATTTTATGAAGTATAAACTCTAAATATATATATTAGAATACCCTTTTTCCAAAATAACTCTTATATATATTAGAATACCCTTTTTCCAAAATAACTCTTTCTTATGTATTTTATTTGGTCACAATTATAAAAAAAACTCAACAAACCAACTCTAATTTTTTGAATAAATTAGTAGTATAAATTAGTATTACTAATTTATTCAATCTATTCAATTCTCTACTCAATTTATTAATTTTACAATTTTTCATACACTACTAATTTATTCACTCTATTCAATTTTCTACTCAATTTATTAATTTTACAATTTTTCATACTTTATTCATAATTTACTACTCAATTTCTATTTATCATTTATTATTATTACATAATTATTTTAATTTATTTTAAAATAAATTAAAATATAAAAATATATTAAATTATTAAAACACTTTAATTAATGGCATTCATTAATAAATTAAAATATAAAAATATATTAAATTATTAAAATACTTCAATTAATAGCATTCATTTCTTTTTTTTTTAATTACATTTTTTGACTTTTAGTGCACATACGCCTCCCGACAAAACATGGTCTAAGACTTGAATAGAGTTATTATAAAATGATATTTGTTTTTGTTCTTAAGTACAATTGTTTTTTTTTTTAATAGTGTATTATTCATCATTAAAATTATATTTTAAAAATGTGTACGCATTTTATATTATTCTTCTACATAAACAAAATTTAGACCATAAAATATTTTTTTTAAATACTGTATTAATCATTATTTTTAATAAAAAATACATAAAAATATTGAAATCCAGAGTAAAAAATGTGATTTTCTTTTGTTGTATACAAACCTATACTTACTCTTGTCAAATTGGTCGGGTCGCTCGAACTCGTCCCTAAGAAAAACTCATTCGTTTTAATTTTTTTAAAGTTGAGTAGTATTTTTATTTTATTTTATTTTGATTTTGATTAATTATTATGTAAAAATTAATTTTAAAAATAGGGAAGAAATAATTAAAAGGGCCACATGTCATTAAATTATTGATCACATTTTAATTTTTTATTCAAATAATAAAAACGTGATATGATAGAAGGTATAAAATATGTCATTAAATTATTGATCACATTTTATTTTTTTATTCAAATACTAATAAAAACGTGATCCGATAGAAGGTATAAAATAAATTATATTGGTCACCAAGTGTTAAAATTGACGCTCTTGATGTATTGATTAATCTTTGACAATCAAATTGATCTGCATTTGCAGTTAGTCTTAGTTCAATTCTTCCAAATTTCATTTTAATATGTGTACATGGTCTTAGTTCAATTCTTCCAAAGTTCAATTTAATATGTTTTTTTTTCTCACTCGTATCCTCTCGTTCTAACAGGACCCACAAAAAAATCGAATCAATCACTAAATCACTAAAAGCTTTTTACGATTTCTTCAAATTAAGTGAGAAGGAAGAGATAAACGAAAGAGAAAACCATAAAAATCGCACATATGAGATTTTCGCAGATGGGATTTTCGCACACAGTTTAGGGTTCTAGGTTTCAAGTGGAGTGCGTAACTCCAGTGGGTGAGAGTCGACAAGTGAGTGAATGGATGACCAAGATTGCACCGACGGCTTGAGTAAAGGAATCAACTGATATGCATGTAAGACTATTTTTAAAAATCGTGATTATAAATAATACAATATTTTTATATATAAAGAATAATAATATTTTTATATGTCATTTAAAGAAAAAATAAATACCATTTAAAATATAACAGTCATGTTTTGGATTTAAAGTTGATCCAAAAATCTGTTTTAGGTCAGGTTTGAACTGAAATTTGATTTTGTGATTTTGGTGTGATCTGTGATGTTGCATTGTGTTATGGAAATTGCTAGGAGTTGATTTGTTGTGTACGGTGGAGATTTGTTGAAAAGTACACTAAAAATCATCTCTGGAAGCAAAATCGACAAAATACATTATAGGGGCAAAATTGTAATTTTGCAAGGATATGAATTTCGTGCAAGATTCTGATTTGGCTGCGGGTGCAGCGGTCTAGGGCGCACGATTTATCAACTGATTAATCTTCACCATTTCACATGATTCTTGTGACTACGTGATCCTTGTCAGCTCATCTACAGGACACACATAGAATTGATTGGATTGATCGCACGGTCGCGATTTGCGAGTCTGTTACAGACCAACAACGTAGATATCCATTTCGATTTTGTGCATTTCATTTGTAGCATATAATCGTGTTAGCTTTTAGGATCGTAACTTGGCTCTGATACCACTTGTTACGGGACAAATCTCTGAACGCCACACGATCAAGACCGGTGCCACTAGATACTACTTGTTGTAGATCGACGATGTATAGTACGAATAATAATGCGGAACCCCGAAAATAACTCAACAATAATATAGAAAGAGACAAGTAAAGAAGACAAGGAATTTACGTGGAAACCCAAATCGGAAAAAAACCACGGGAGGAACGACGAGAACTTTCACTATAATATTGCCGACGATTACAAAGATTGATATCCACTCTAAAACCCTCTAATCTCACACAATATTATCTCTCTATGATGGTATTAACTCGTGTTCTACACTCCAATAATTGTGTCTATGGAGATCCCTATTTATAGGTGTAGAAAACCCATAAATTAGGTAACCAATCGCAAGTGTTAGCGATTGATATGCAATTCTTGAGCTAGAGAGAGCTTTGTACAATCGGTTTTGACCTTCGAATAATACCAGAACACCCCTCCCCTCCACCGTGCACGTAAATCACTATTCCGGTGATCGAAGCATGTAAAATCATTGTTGTGTATGTGATTTCTCTTCGTGTTTGCGTTCGTAGTGTTCAATACAAGCTCGTGGTGAGGTGTGTGTTGAGTGATTACGATATGAGTGCGATTTTAGTGTTTGCTCCAGTTATTCAATTTTATTGTGGGAGCTCGAGTGCCGATGGAGCTTGCGCTTGTTTCCAGCCACATTTCTCAACATTTCTTATTTTGATTTTTAAAATCGTTAATCAATAAAAAATGACATGTGGAGTGATTACTACGGAGGGTGTATTGGTTTGGGATTTCGTTGGATTCTTTAAAACTTTTAAAGTTGAGAGATATTCAATCCGGATTTTAAAAAGTCAATTAAAATCATGCGGTATTCAACTTGGATTTTAAAAAGTCAATTAAAATCTATAGGTATTCAATAGTTTATAGATTTTTAAAGATTTTAAAAGTTTATGGATTTTGAAAGATTTTCTTTAAAAAAATACAAATCAATTTTAACTTCCAAAATCTCTCATAATTAGGAGAGATTTCTACGGATTTCTTTTAATCAACTAAATTATTTTTAAAAAATAATAAAAACTTAAAAAATATATATATAATTAAATAAAAAGGACAAAATAAGAAAAATAGAATTTCTTTTAATCAACTAAATTATTTTTAAAAAATAATAATAACTTAAAAAAATTATATAAAATTAAATAAAAAAACAAAATAGAAAAAGATATGTTTTTAAGAAAAAAAAATTTGAAGAAGAAAAAAAATAATATTTTAAATAAAAACTTTGGTTTAACTATCAATAAAATTTCCAAAAAATTAAAATACAAATTTTTATAAAAATAATTAAGATATATTTAAAAATTTAATGATATACATAAAGATATATATAATATTATATTAATATTTTTTTGAATAATTTGAATTAATTTTTTTTTTTACAAAAATGTGTTTTTATATAAGTTGTATCAATAAGTAATGACGCAAAGTTTATGAAAATTTATGTAAATAAAAAAACACGCATATTTTAAAATTTTAAGTCTATGAAAATCCGTATAAATCAATAACAAAAGTCAGTCAAACTATGCAAAGACTCCGTGGATTTTCAAAATCCACGGACTTTTTAAAATCTATAAAAATCCAACAAAATCCGAAATTAATACACCCTATGTTGAGTGATCAATGCGTTCGTAGTGTTCAATGCGTTAGTAATTTTAATTTTTTATGTGACAATTTAATATAATAATATTGAATAGAATTAAACAGTTATTTTTTAAAAAAAATTGAATAAAATTGATTTGAATCAATGGAAATTGTTTTTATCTTAACAAAGTGAATTGATACTTTACTTGGATTATACAAGTAGTATAATTTTATTTATTTATTTTTATGTAAAAATTTAAAATCCTAATATATAACTTAGATAACTGTAACATTAATTATGTGTATATAATATAATAAATAAGTACAAATTAGAAAACACTACTAATTTTAATATTTTTTTTGAAATATTAAAAACTTTTGTATAATAAATAATAAGAAAATTGAAAAAACTCTATGTTGTTAAAATAATTTTTTAAAATATTAAAAAAATATAAGACATCAATTTACTATATAAATAAAATTCGTTTTTAAAATCTAATTAATAAATATAATTTAATTATCTTTAATTTATATTAAATTTTATAATTGTCTAGTTTTTCTCATGTAATAACCCGAATTTTTAGAATAAATATTAAGTAATTTAAATAACTCTTTTATAAGCGTAGTAATCGGGTTTACTAATTTTAATTGGGCTTCAACATTTCATAAATTAGATTTTTATATTATACTTTTATAAAATGTAATTAGTATTGGGCTGAGTTAATAATGGAGTTTTATTAAATTGGCTGCCCAAGCCTTTTATTATATGGGCTAAGTAACCCTAACTATTGGAACCCAAAACAATTATAAGCAACGGGGAAAAAGAAAAGGGAGAAGGAGCCGGACCTGGAAAAGAGAGAGGGGACGATCGGGACTGAAAGGAGCAAAGGAAGGAGAAGAACTGGAAAATCAACACGAACACCTCGATCGCTTGACCGCAACTTTATTACTAAGGCAAGTGGGTTTAAGTTCATATAATTATTAGGTTATATATTTAGAGTTAGGGTTCATCGATTATGATTTGAGTTAGGCGATTTATATATGTTGTTGTGCCTATGCGTGTGAATAAATGTATGTATATGTATGTGCAGGTGTGTGGATGTGTATGTACGTTTGTGTTTATATATGTCGATAGCAACACTAATATATATTGTGTTTACGTATATGTATCTAAGGTGTGTATTTTTGAAGGGTTGATGCGGTTAGACCGCATAGACACACAGAAACTTACTTATATGTATATATAATGGGGTTTAATGTTAGTTTATATATGGGTGAATGCAGGCCCGTTCTTGAGTTTACAGGAGCGCGAAATATCGTAAACGGGCCCACACTAAAAAAACTGTTCATCTAATTTTTTTTATATTTTTTAACAAATTTATCAAGAGTATATAATTTTATTAAAGAATGAAAAAATACTAAAATTATTTTAGTAGTACATAAAAATTTTAAAAAAAACACAATTATAATTTTTTTTTATTGTAAATTAAAAAAATATTAACAAAAATTTAAAACGATAGAAAAAAAACTTGAAAAAAAATCAAAAATTCAATAATTAAAATAAACGAGATTTTTTTTAATGTTACTTAAAAAAATTTAGAATTTTTTTGTTGATAAATAGATAAATTAAGATGAAAAAATTTAAAATTTTTGTTGTTAAAAATGTAAAATAATTAAAATAAATATTTTTAAGTTTATACGTGTATATATATATATATGTATTATTTTTCAAAAACATAATACTCCCTCTCATTTTTTGAATTGAATTTTTGGATTTTTTAAACATTTTAATGAATCTTTTTTATGCCAAATATAACTTCATTTAATTTAATATAAGTCATCACAATTTAATGACTATCCAATTATTAATAATTGATTAGAGTAAAATGTGGAGACATTTAAGGTAAAAATAACTATAACTTCAATTAAAAACAAAGAATACAAAACTCAAAACGTCAATAAAAAAAGGAAGAAAATATACATATAGTTTTTTTTTTTAGAAATGGGCCCCTAAAAAAAGGGGGCCCTGGGCCGTCGCACCCTGGGCCTATGCCCAGGGCCGGCCCTGGGTGAATGTGTATGGGAAATGTGACCGAATGGATGCATGCGGCAGTTTACATTTATATACTTTTATGTGTTTGAAATCATGTAGGCACATATGACCTTGAATGCTTCATCATGAATTCTGAATGTTTTATATTATATTTTAGTTTGAGATTTGTGGTATTTGGTAAATGGCTCTGAATGTTTGTTTCTATGGAATATGTTGGTCATGAGTGTTTCTTAATATAAATTCATATAATTAGTTTATGCACACATATAAGGATGTATTTGCATTAAAAGTCCATTTCACGGTCAAAATGTTAAAAAACGAAAATTAATGTTTATTAAGTAAATGTTAAGTGTCACGTTTCGAAGGTTAACGTGATAAGCTAAAAATTAAGTTCACGTTTCGAAGGTTAACGTGAATCTAAATGTTAAATCACGTTTCGGAGGTTAACGTGATTAGTTAAATGTTAAATCACGTTTCGGAGGTTAACGTGATAAGTTAAATGTTAAATCACGTTTCGGAGGTTAACGTGATAAGTTAAATGTTAAGTCACGTTTCGGAGGTTAACGTGATAAGTTAAATGTTAAGTCACGTTTCGAAGGTTAACGTGATAGTCTAAAGGTAAGTCACGTTTCGGAGGTTAACATGAGTATAACACGTAAGTCACGTTTCGCAGGTTAACGTGATAAACGTTTAAATAATGAAGTCACGTTTCGAAGGTTTACGTGAAAGAAAGTTAATTAAAGTTTCAAGTCAAGTTTATGATCTAAGGTTAAGTTAAAGTCCAGTAGTTGCATTGCATTAAAGTTCAACGTATAAAATACGAAAGACGATAAGTGAAAAGATTAAAGCATATAGCATGCATGCCTACTTGCCAGTCAGTGGACTGACCCTTTTTAATACAAATGTTTTCAGGTGATTCTATTGATTAACCGGAGTAGTCGAGGATGCTTCTGCGCTGTGATTCGTACAAATGTTAATAAGTACGATTTCATTTTAATTATGTGTTAAACATGTTAAAATCCATAAGTTATTTCCGCTGTATTTACTTTTATTTAAATATCTTTTACCGTTGAAAATTAATGATGCCGACGTGGAGTTTGAAAAATTGCACCTCGCGCCCTTGAGATCTTTAAAAATTATTATTTGCATTTCTTTTATTTATTAAAATAAAACGGGGCGTGACATCTCAAATCACAATATTTATTTATTTTTAAATTTACTCGCTAATCACAATAATTAATCACTGAAATGGAGCATCTTGGAAAAATAAAAATCCTTTAGATTAATTATTTCATTAATTAGTTAATCACTGAAATATGTGGAGCAAAAAAACAACAAACCACACAATTGAAATTAAATTTACACATTCTCTCACTAATATTTCTCCAAGTCACTAACTAAAATGGAGTTGTTCTTCACCTCGTTGATCATGGTAATTAAGTAAACCGAAAGTCTCACATCAGAGAAAAACAATAAACAAAAACATAAAGTAGTTTGATATAAACTAACCTTTTTCTCGAGGAGAAAGAGCTAGCTAGGCGGCATTATTGCAACAATACTTTTAGCTTGTTCGATAATTGTTAGTTCATTTCATCGCCTCAATAGAAGATGCAAATTCATCAAAGTTTGTTTGCAGCCGTCCCCAGCTCTAATAACGGCCTTGCTCCATTCACTCACTCAATCCGCTAGTTCAGGACCAAGTAGCATAAAAATCTGCGAGTTAAAAGATCTTATGATTGCTCTTTCAAAGTTTCGCATCCGTATAGATTCTGAAATATTGACAATTATGATGGCCAGTCCTTTTAAAAAACAAAATACAAGCTCAACATATCGATAATCACTCCACATATCGTTAATCAATGCGTTCAGTGTTCAATACAAGTTCGTGGTGAGGTGTGTGTTGAGTGATTACTATATGAGTGCGATGCGTTCGTAGTGTTCAATACAATGCGTTCAGTGTTCAATACAAGTTCGTGGTGAGGTGTGTGTTGAGTGATTACTATATGAGTGCGATGCGTTCGTAGTGTTCAATACAAGTTCGTGGTGAGGTGTGTGTTGAGTGATTACTATATGAGTGCGATTTTAGTGTTTGCTCCAGTTATTCAATTTTATTGTGGGAGCTCATGGAGCTTGCGCTTGTTTCCAGCCACTTTCTCAACATTTTTTATTTTGTTTTTTAAAATCGTTAATCAATAAAAAATGACATGTGGAGTTGAGTCAACATAGGTTATTTATTCACCGAACAAAAATAAAATTGAAATCAATTTGACATAATTGAGACTAATAAATCGAAAAATGTTTTTATATTAGACTAAAAACGAAAAACAACTACTTTAAATTTTTAATAGAACCAAGTTAATTTTTATCTCAATTAATATTTAATTTTAATTATTAATGCTACATACATGGAAATATAATTTGAACATGAACTTAAAATTGACACAATAATTTGCACAATCTTATTAATAAACATTTTTCAAATCAAAAATCAACAAACTCAACCAAAAGTCCAAAATCAAATTATTTATATATCTATCATAAAACCCATTTTATTCAGTTAGTTCAGTTCACACACGTTCTCAAATCTCAACTACAGAAACTCCGTCCGTACAAACGTGGCAATAATATTATTTATTCGTTTATTTTCTTTTTCACTCAACCAGTGTAAAACAATCAAAGCGCAACGTACAATCATCTTAAGCTACTGACAATCCTCCTCCTAGGGTTTTACCTTCCCCTGAAATTCAAACTCTACTCCTCACACATGGCTGAAAACGCATCGTTTCAACCCAAAGAAGAACAGCCGGATTCCAAGAGGCAAAAAATGTCATCCACCACCACCTCCGACGACGAACAAAGTCGCGAAAATCCCGAAACGATCCCCAGAAAGCCCAAATACAAGCGCCGAAAAATCGCCATTTTCCTCGCCTACTGCGGCGTCGGCTATCAGGGAATGCAGAAAAATCCGGGCGCCAAAACCATCGAGGGCGACCTCGAGGAGGCCCTTTTCTTATCCGGAGCAGTCCCCGAATCGGAAAGGGGCCAGCCGAGACTGTACGATTGGGCCCGGTCCGCACGCACAGATAAGGGCGTCAGCGCCGTCGGCCAAGTGATCTCCGGACGGTTCTACGTCGACCCGCCGGGCTTCATCGAGCGATTGAACTCCAATCTGGTGCCGCAGATTCGGGTGTTCGGGTACAAGCGTGCGACGCCGGCGTTTAGTTCGAAGAAGTTCTGCGATCGTCGGAGGTACGTTTACTTGATCCCAGTTTTCGCGCTTGATCCGTCTTGTCATCGTGACAGGGAGAGTGTTTTAGCTAGCTTGGGGTCTGGGAGTGAACTCGTTAAGTGTCTGGAGTGCTCGGAGAGAGGAAGGAAGGTTTTTGGGGTTATGGGTAAACGTAGTTATGAGTCGAAAACTGTTGAATCTGGTTCAGTCATTTCATCGAACAATTTGATAGCTTTAACCGTAAATACGACTGAGAACAATGTATCTGAAAGTATCACATCTATTGGAGATGCCCAGACTGAGAAAATAGACGATGATAAAGATGCTTTAGCAGATATTAATATGTTGGTAAATTCTTCAGAAAAAGGGAATGATGATGCTGGGAATGAAAGTGTAAATGGAGCTGAGAATGTTGAGAAAACGAATCAAGATCAAACGGAGTACGATAGATCTGTTTCAGTCGAAACTAATATTGTGGCAAATAATTCTGCAGAGAAAGGTAATGGTAATGTCGATACCGAGAATGGTGACACAAGTGTTGAGGAAACAAAGGGAGATAGCTTGGACTCTGAAAATGCAAATGAGCATGTTGTATTAGAAAAGAAGAGCGAGTTCAAGTATGGAGAGGAGGAGAAAGAGAGGTTTAATAGAATACTGAAGTATTATGAAGGGACACATAACTTTCATAATTTCACTACAAGAACAAAGGCCGAGGACCCTGCTGCCAAGCGATACATTCTGTCGTTCAACGCGAACACGGTAATTAGTATCGGTGGAATCGACTTTGTCAAGTGTGAGGTTGTGGGGCAAAGCTTCATGCTTCATCAAATACGGAAAATGATAGGTCTTGCCGTTGCCATCATGAGGAATTGCGCACCCGAGTCACTAATCGAAGCCGCTTTTAAGCAGTAAGTATTTGATATTTCTACTTTTTAAGACTTGAAAATGCTAATATTATTGTCTCTGGTATTCTTGAGGCTTTGAAAATGAATTTTGAGAATTTCATGTTTTCATGCGAAAAATCGGGATCATGTTTTGATTAGATGATCGGTGCTTATGATCATGAAGAAAGAAAAACGAGACTTCATTTTAATGAGTAGCTTAAAAATGGAAATAACTCTTTGTAAATGAAACCTTACAAACTGTTTGATTGAGTTCAGGAAGGTGAATATAAATGTACCGATGGCGCCCGAGGTCGGATTATATCTAGACGAGTGCTTCTTCCCGTCATACAATCAGAAGTGGCAAGACACCCACGAAGAGCTGTCGATGAAAGATTATTCAGAAGAAGCTGAGGAATTCAAAATGAAGTACATTTATTCTCATATTGCTTCAACTGAGCACAAGGAAGGATCTATGGCAATTTGGTTGCATTCTTTGAACTATCGCAACTATCCCGATCTGCGTTTCGCAAGCGATGGTCTGAGCAGCGACGGACAGGGAAATGATGCTGCGGTTTCCGATGTGAAGCAGGATGAGATTAACAACATAGTTGAATGAGCTGAGTTTAACTTGTCATTTGATATTTTGAAGTTTTTTTTTTGTATTTGCCTTTCAAGATTGCTTTTGAGATTTGAAGGATTATCTAATCACACTTTTTTTGTCTTTCCTTTTTTTGTGTTTCAATTTACAATTTATCTTTACTATTCTCTTTGTTTGTAAAAAAAATAAAAATATAAAGAATTACTGTACATTATTTGTTTTATCTAAAATACATATAAATAAAAATACTTTTATTAGTATTCCGTAATAAAGAAAAAGAGAGGTGGGCAAGCGAACAACCAAAGCACTCAGAAATCAGAATTCATCACTGATTGGTCCGCACGCCCAATTTCAGATCAAATCCAAATGTCCGCCGCCGCCGCCGTTGAATGGTCGGACCTCCCGCCGGAGATCCTCCTCACAATCGCTACAAAACTTCAAGCCCTCGCCGATTACATTCGCTTCCGCGCCGTCTGTCAAAACTGGAGCACCGCCGCTCCGGTAATCTCTCGCTACCTCCCGCGTGAATTTCCATGGCTCATGCTCCCCTTGAGCCGCACCTCCAATCGGCGCGGCTTCTACAGCCCCCTGACAAACGATCTCCACCGCATCATACTCCCGGAAGCCTCCCTGAGCCGCCGCCGCGCCGGATCCTCCTTCGGCTGGATGATACTCATCGACGAATCGCCTTCTATCTTTCTCATCAACCCGCTCACCCGCCGCAGAATCGACCTTCCGCCATTGACATCCTTCCCGAACGTGTCGAGCTTCGATTTCTACAGCATAGGAAGGGAATACACCGTCCAATCGCCGGAAAACGATCTGTACTATTGCAGCTTGAAGGAAATGCGCGATTGCTTTATTAAAAAGGTAATTCTCTCTCACAGCCCCCACAGTAAATCTGATTTCTTCGCCTTCGCAGTTCTCAATCGCCATGAGAATCTCGCATACTGTAAAAACGGGGACGCCTCGTGGAAAATTCTAGACGCAGCACGATCATATAGCGAGGACGTGATTTATTTTAACGATTCGTTTTATGCTGTCAACAAATTTGGGTCAATTGCAATCTGCGACCTGAAGGATGATGATTCGCCGACGGTGAAGTTCATAAACGTGAGGCAACAAATCGATGGGGATATGCAGTATTTGGTATATTCGATGGGTGATCTATTGTTGGTTTCGAGGTACTTAGAATTCGAGATCGACTTGGAACATTACTTAGAAGTGTGCAACACGGTGAAGTTTCGTGTGTTTAGGTTTGATTGGAACGCACAGATTTGGGTGAGCATTGCGAGTTTGGACGATAAAGTTTTGTTCTTGGGGGCGAATTCGTCTTTGTCGATGCTGGCGAGTGATTATCCAGGATGTAAAGGGAACAGGATTTATTTCACGGATGATTATTCGGGCGCAAATTATGATAGCATCGGTGGTGATCATGATGTTGGTGTTTATAATCTGGATGACGGGACTGTTGAATCGTACCCCTGTTACCCTCACAACTCTCACTGGCCGATTTGGATCACTCCTAATTTATGCTGAACATGTAAGCTTACTGTTTTTCTTGATCTTAAGAGTGTTCTAACTTCATTTGTGTGTTATTTATTGAATTTTGATTGCTTTGCGGGTTTGTTGTTGGGAATTCTTTCCTATTGATTTTGATATGTACCGGTGGAATTTCTGCAATATGTTTGGTTATGGTACATCACAGATAAAATAGAACCAGTGCATCCTTTATTAGGTAAAGAATGGCATCAATGCTATATTGTTGTTTTTGGGTTGCCGATGACAAATCGAGAATGCTTTGTAAGCATGTAAATCGCCTTCTCAATATTGTTACTCTCGTTCCTAAGTAGTTGTGGTTTTGAAATTGAAAAGTTGGAGGTATTTTCTATAGAAATCAATATTTTGGGTTAATTGCAAAAGGTTCCCTTAAGTTTGGCCTAATTACCAAAAAAAAAAAATAGAGGCCAGAATGACTAAACACTTCTAAGATTTATCCTAAATTATCAACCCTTTCATAAGCAGAAAAACATTGCATTTAACCCCTCAATTTTAACATTTCATACAAACATCATGGGTTTTTTTTCTTGTAAATTTTGGACATTATCTGTTGTCTTATATTTGTAATTAGATGAACTCATGAAACATCAGAGTACTTTTCGAGTTTTCGTAATTATCCTAACCATGTTGTCGGCCATATTAAGGAGCAGGAGGATCATTTGAGTGTTACTTGGATACTTGACTAGTAACTGATGCATCTCTGTCACTCCAGGCAATAGAGGGTTTTTGAGAGTGATCACTTCTGCCCATATCTGCGGCGAATGCGAGTCGATTATATGAAATGAGTAAATAGCGAAATAATGAGATAAGCACAACCATAAATTTGTGCTACATTTTTTCGACAACTCTGTAAATACAAGTTACCTTATTCGAACCGAAGATGATTGTTAGCAAAGCCGAATTATTAGTAAAATGTAATTATTTATTTGATTTTGTGTTTCCATTCCATCAAAGCCAAGCCAAATACAAATAATCAGAAGCAGGGCAAGGAAGAAGTAGTGAAGTGAAAAATCCTAAGCAATACATCTCATGGAATAAGTAGAAACTGCAGAATCAAAACCGGAAGAATCGTCCCCGTGCATAATCCCAGGATGGTCACTCTCCAGCCCATAATCCATGGTGGTCGACCTGCTCTCCATCTCCTCTTCGAACTCGTACACAAACTCAGGCATCTCTATCCCTTTCCTCCTAATGTTATCCCACAAGAACTCTAGTCTCTTGACATATTTCAACTTCCCGTACATCCCGGAGTCGAAGAGGACTCGGCCGAAGGTGGCCAGGAAGAGGCGGGACTGAAATCCAGGGTGAAGGAAATAAAACGCCTCCAGATTATCTCTGAGTTTGAGCGGGATGGAGTCGTACACAGATCTCAGAGCCGATATTCCGGGGAAGTTTTCGGCCTTGTCGACGGCGGTGTTGACGTAGACGACGGAGAAAGGGCGGCCTTCTAAGGTTGGGTAAATCTCTTCCTCTAGGTACTTGGTCAGCGTGGCGACACTCACAAGTTTGGCTATTGAGACAAGAACACATATTTAATTAGTGCCGAAGAAACGTTTTTGAATTAAATAAAAAATATATATATATAAGGTTTGAATTTACCAGGGAAGAGTTTTCCGATGATGTGCAGAAGCGGTCGGCCGCGTTTGTCAGTGCCTTGAATCTTGAAGATTCCGAGTTTTTTTATGAGCTTCTCTTGTTCGGGTTGAGAGAGTAAGGTAGAAATCATTTTGATTTGTTTTTTTCTAGTTTTCGATTTTGTTGATGTGAGTTTTGAGAGGTAGGGTTGGTTTCGGTTTTATATCCAAGTGTTTGTAGGGTAGTAGGGGTAGGAGGCCAAGAGGGTGTAGGATAATCTTGAATTAAGGGGATTATTAAGTAGTATGGTTATAGTGTGTGAATTCGTTTCCTAGTATGTGACAATGTATTAATGTCGGAATTTAAATTCTGATGGATTCGATTTACTTAAATAATTGTGTTATTTTGAATGGTTTTATTTAGAAGAAACAGTTGGGGTAAATAATTAAGTATATGGAATAATTATAGTATATATGAAAATTAAGAAAAAAGGGTTGGACGGAGGAGTTTATCCGGATTGGGGTTGGAGGGTATATTCTAAGAATCTCCGTTTTGGTATGAGGACAAAATTGAGAGATTAGATATAGACAGAAGAAGATGCAGTTAATGCCACGTTTTGGGGTGAGCTCCTCGGGTCCTACATGGCTCGTGGTCGTCGTTGTGGTGCGGACATACCCATCCACAAATTAAATACACTCCCATATCGTAATGTCTCAAAATATGTGGTTCTATTTTAAGTTTGTTATAGTAACTAGGACTCGACAAGAGGATCAAATAAAAAATCAAATAATAAATAAAAAATTAATAATAATATTATAAGGAAAATTAATTTAATTTATAATAAAATTAAAGAGAATGTATTCAATTCAGATTTTATTGGATATACACATAGTTTATATAAAATTTAACATTGACTTATATAGATTTCCATAAAGTTTGATTGACTTTTTTTATTGATTTATGTGAATTTTTATATATTTAAAATAATTTTGAAATAATTTTTTTTATTGATTAACATGAATTTTATAAATTTCGATAGATATTCAAAATTTGAATCGTACGTGAAAACAAATCGATTAAATTTTAATTTTGTTTTAGGTTAAAAAAAATTAAAATTCTAATTTTCGATTTGATTCTAATTTTGAACTAGTAAATTAAAATTTTAATTTTCGATTTAATTTCAATTTTAAACTAATAAATTCGGATGTAGACGAAATTCATGTATATAACAAGATATGTATTTATTTATTTTTGCAGTGGTTATACAAATATAAGTTTTTACTAAATAAAAATTTATTAATATATTTAATAATTTTTTAATATTACTTTTATATATATCAAACATATATATATATATTTAAATTTTTTATTTTTTTATTTTTATCTTTTCATGTCTATTATTTTTATTTATATATTTTTATGTTTTACTATATTATTTTTTAATAATAAATTATTCAATTAAAATAGTAATTCATAGAAATTTCTACTATTTAAGAGAAATTTCAAAAAATGAATTTATTTTGTATTTTGAAGATAAAATAATTAAAGATCCATATATTTGTAAATTTTATTACTTTTGAATACCTATACATTTAAAAAAAAAAATTCAAAATCTGTATTAAAATCTAGACTCAATACAATTTCTATTGTAGTGTACAATACAATTAATATCTTAGTATAATTTATATTTGGAATACAATGTATCGTACACGTAAGTACGTGTCCAATAGACTGATTGCAATATACCCTCCTTTTGTTGAATTTTGTAAAAAATAACGGAGTCTACATTTATTTGTAAAGAGGTCTCCACCATCTCAATATATTAATTTCCACTAAATCTTGTTTTTTTTCTCTAACTTATACCATTGTTTTTTACATTAAACTCTGTTGGTATTACGTAGCTATTACAGTGCTTGTTTCTGGATTAGAATCAGTACTACTGAGACTTTACACTTTTCCAGAAACTAAATAAAAATAAAGAAATGAAGAAGATGAGAAACACTCGAACAGATCTTCAACTCCGGTGGTACGTCAGAACTGGACACGAACTTCGATCAGATTGCGGGTAGTCGAGGCGCTTTCGCTATCCGCAAGACAAATACGTCCCGTGTTTGCTACGGTTTTCAGACGTAATGTCCCCAAAGATACAACGACTTTCAGTTGTTCTTCTCTGAAGCAACCAGAAAAGAACCACTATCGAACAGGAAAAAGCGAGGAGTATGAACTGTATGATATGCTGGGAATTTCTTTTGCGTTTTTGCTGTGTATGTTATGCAGCCTAAGACACTCTATTTATAGGCGTCCACATGCATGTGAAGGGTCAACAAAGGCATTCATTCGGGTGAGTAATGCAGCCTCATTACCACCTTGTAACGTTCAGCCTCATTACACCATTGTAACGTTAGGAATGAACCTGGTCATCTGACCTTTGAGGATTTTCGAAATTCAAAATAATATTAATATAATTATATTATATAATATTATTTTCTAATCAGGCCTTAAGCCTTTTTGTGTTCAACCAAACCAGCCCACTTCACGTAGGCCCAATCAACAAAAATAGTTCAGCCCGTCAGCAAAACTATTACGATGGCCAGGCCCAGAAGCCCCAAGGAGCCCAAGGAAGCCCAAGTCCAGCCCAAAGTCCAATTGCCAAGATCCAAGTCCAAGTCCAAGGACGAGGCGAGTCGAGTCGGGTCGGGACGGGACGGGACGGGACGGGCCGAGCCGAGCCGAGCCGAGCCGAGCCGAGCCGAGCACGAGCACGGGCACGGGCACGGGCACGGGCACGGGCACGGGCACGGGCACGAGCCGAGCCGAGCCGAGCCGAGCGGACGGACGGACGGACGCGCGTGTGGCGATTGCCATGTACCTTAACGGTCCATGGTCTTACTCACTTGTTGAACACATTAATCCTCCAATCACTTATTAAGTGTAATAACTTTATTACATCTTTCAATGTGGGATGTAATAACTATTACACATTTCAATGTAATAAGGTCTTACACTTTATTACATATTCAATTAAATGCCTTTTTAATTGGCTATCTTTAACAATTTATTTCTCACTCACCGAAAATCGGTTTTTGACGAAATAAAATTCTATAATTATCTACGAACGACGTAGAAAATTATCGTACAATTTATTTCCCAATCGGAATTAATTTTATAGCCAGTCAAATCGGTCAAACGTTGGATAAAACCAACTTTGACTTAATGATTTTCCAACAATCCCCCACATGAGTGGAAATCAATGCATGCATGTATGCAGACTCTTCGTTCAATTCCCCAAAAGAATCTATCGCTTCCGGAAAGGTAGTTTGCGGCTTTGAACCTTCCGTAGTGAGCAACATCGGAAGTACAGGAGGCCTAGTGGACACGATGCCTTGAACTATTCCCCCACAACGTACAACGAGTCAATGCTATTCACGCAATAAATTCCGTTCAATTTCCCGTTCTATGTTGTGTCCGTTTTGGCCATGGACAACACTTTGGATTCATAAATGTATACATTTGAAGCGGCCCTCACTTCACATTTATATAGGTGACCTCCCATTTTAAGTATCCTGACATACTTAACCTTTTCAAGGTAGGGATTCATTAAAAGTCTCCTCGAGAACTTAACCTATTACCACACATCAGGAAACAGCACTTGAATTGCCTTTAGGGATGAGTACAAGTGCTCGATTGAACTTTCATAACTTAGTTTTCCCTTTGAACCAAGTTCATGGGATCTCCATTCATCAAGGTAGGGTTACCGTTATGATCGTTCGATGGATTGTGGTTTTTCAAACCCATTCCCTCTAGCAACACGCTCAATTGATCTCGATTCATTCCTTTTGTCAAAGGATCAGCCAGATTTTCCTTAGATTTTACATACTCTAAGGAAATTACTCCATTTGAGATCAATTGTCGAACGGTATTATGTCTCCGACGAATATGTCGAGACTTACCGTTATACATAATGCTCTGTGCTCTCCCTATAGCTGCTTGGCTATCACAGTGAATCATCACGGGAGACACAGGCTTTTTCCAACATGGAATATCTTCCAAAAAGTGACGAAGCCACTCTGCTTCTTCACCAGCTTTATCTAAAGCTATAAACTCAGATTCCATGGTGGATCTGGCTATACACGTTTGTTTCGTTGACTTCCACGAAACTGCTCCGCCCCCGATACAGAAGACGTAACCACTAGTGGAATGTGAACTTTTAGAATCAGATATCCAACTAGCATCACAATATCCATCAAGTACATTAGGATATCTTGTATAGTATAGCCCATACTCTCGGGTGTATTTCAAATACTTTAAAACCCGATTCAAAGCATTCCAGTGTTCAACACCGGGATTGCTTGTATACCTGCTCAGTTTATTCACAGGATAGGCCAAGTCTGGACGTGTACAATTTGTTAAGTACATCAGACTGCCTATAACTTGAGAATACTCTAACTGAGCTACAGGTTCAGCCTTATTGACAGTAAGATTTATACTTAAGTCAATCGGCGTCCTACTCGTAGGACCATCATGGGCATTGAATTTCTTTAACACTTTCTCAACATAATGAGATTGTGATAAGACAATTCCATTTGGGGTTCTTTCAATTTTAATCCCGAGGATTAAATCAGCAACACCCAAATCTTTCATGTCAAAATTTCTTTTTAACATTGCTTTAGTATTCATGATCAATTCACGAGTACTACCCATGATTAACATGTCGTCTACATATAGACAGACTATGACAAACGAGTCAGATGTACCTTTAATGTACACACATTTGTCACACTCGTTGATTTTATATCCATTTGATATCATAATGTTATCAAATTTCAAATGCCATTGTTTAGGAGCTTGCTTAAGTCCGTACAACGACCTTATTAATTTGCACACCTTTTTCTCTTGTCCAGGTGCTACAAATCCCTCGGGTTGTTCCATATAAATTTCTTCTTCCAATTCACCGTTCAGAAACGCAGTTTTCACATCCATCTGATGAATATCGAGATTGTGCAAAGCAGCAATCGCAATAAGCACCCGAATAGACGATATTCTGGTTACAGGTGAATATGTATCAAAGAAATCATATCCTTCTCTTTGTTTAAACCCTTTGGCTACCAAACGAGCTTTAAACTTATCGACCGTTCCATCTGCTTTATACTTTTTCTTTAGGATCCATTTACATCCTAAAGGTTTACAACCCGGTGGAAGATCAACCAACTTCCACGTGTGATTTTGCAGAATAGACTCCATTTCGCTATTAATAGCTTCTTCCCAGAGCGGTGCATCTGGACTGGATAGAGCTTCCCCGTAGGACTTTGGCTCGTCATCCAATAAATACGTAATAAAATCAGGTCCAAACGACTTAGCCGTTTTTATCCTTTTACCACGTCTAGGTTCAATAACCTCTTCGTCTACATGATCGTCACCAACAGGTGTTGTGTCGACATCAGGTTCATAAGTTCTTTTATTAGAACTTGATTCTTCTCTTTCTTTACAAGGAAAAATATTTTCGAAAAATGAAGCATTTCTCGATTCAATCGTGGTACCTTTATGCACGTCTGAATTATCAGACTTGTGTACCAAAAATCGGTAAGCCATACTATTGTATGCATATCCGATAAAAATGCAATCGACCGTCTTAGGTCCGATTCTCATTTGCTTTGGTTCAGGTACAGACACCTTAGCCAAACACCCCCACACTTTAAGATATTTATAAGACGGCTTACGATTTTTCCACAATTCGTACGGCGTCTCATTTTTACCTTTAAGTGGGATTTTGTTCAAAATGTGGTTAGCTGTCAAAATAGCTTCCCCCCACATGTTCTGAGGTAAACCCGAATTAATCAACATGGCGTTCATCATTTCTTTAAGAGTTCTGTTTTTTCGTTCTGCAACACCATTTGATTGTGGTGAATAAGGAGCCGTCGTTTGATGAATTATCCCATTTTCAGAACATAATTTCTCAAACGGAGCTACATATTCTCCACCTCTATCACTTCGGATTATTTTAATTCGTTTACCAAGTTGATTTTCAACCTCAGCTTTATACTTGGTAAAAGCCTCTAAGGCTTCGTCTTTGCTACTTAATAAATATAAGTAACAATATCTAGTACAATCATCAATAAACGTGATGAAGTACTTTTTTCCACCTCTTGTTTGTACAAATTTCAAATCGCATATATCAGTATGGATTAAACCAAGAGGTTCAGTACACCTTTCAATCGAGGGAAAAGGTAACTTAGCCATTTTGGCTTCAACACAAATTTCACATTTCTTTTGTGTATCAATTTTTGAAGTTGGTAATAATTCCAAATTCATCAATCTTTTAATTGCATTTAGATTTACATGTCCTAATCTAATATGCCACAATTCAGAACACTCAAGCAAGTAAACCGAAACAGAATCAATTTTATTAATGCTCGAGGCAGTAGGGGTTACACGGCGCACAGCCATTACATTCATCTTGAACAGTCCATTGTCGAGATAGCCCCGACCAAGGAAAGTTCCAAACTTAGTCAAAATAAACTTCTTAGCATCAAATACAAGTTTAAAACCATGCTCAACTAGGAGAGACCCAGAGACTAAGTTCTTGCGGATGTCCGGGACATGCAGCACATCCTTCAACAGCAGCTCCTTTCCAGAGGTGAGCTTCAGGGTCACGTTCCCAACTCCAGCAACAGCAGACGAGGAAGAGTTCCCCATGTGGAGCTTTCGGCCAGTCGAAGGAGCATAGGTAGAAAATGCATCCTTATCAGAGCAGACATGGCGAGTGGCTCCAGTGTCAATGAACCACTCCTTGGGATTACCAACCAAGTTGGCTTCAAACACCATTGCTGACATATCCATTTCAGTCAGCTCCTGCCCAGAGGTTTCAACAAGGTTAGCAGATTGCTTCCCTTTCCCCTTGTACTGTGCAATAGGCTTTTTAGGCTTCTTGCAATCTTTAGCCATGTGGCCAGTTATTCCACAGTTGTGGCATTTTCCCATGAACTTCCAGACCTTGGTGGCAGGCTCTTTCCCTTTAGAGGTATTCTGAGGAGGAGGCAGCTTCCTTTTGGGTTGCTCCATTAGATTCACACGAGGCTCCTCAGGCACACTCCCAGGATTAAACCTCTTACGGTTTTCCTCTTCGATACGAAGCTTGACAACCAGCTTGTCAATAGTCATTTCCTTGGTCTTATGCTTGAGATAGTTTTGATAGGCCCTCCAACTCGGGGGTAACTTCTCAATAGCAGCAGCCACCAGAAAAGACTCGCTGATTTTCATGCCTTCATTCTCAAGGTCATGCAAGATCAGCTGGAAGTGTTGGAATTGAGATATCACCGACTTAGAGTCGACCATCTTAAAATCCAAAAACTTCCCGACGACGAACTTCTTAGTTCCGGCGTCCTCAGTTTTGTACTTCTTCTCCAAAGCATCCCAGAGTGCTTTGGCCGAAGGCATGTTCCCATACACATTGTACAGGTCATCGCTCAACCCGTTCAAGACGGTATTCCGGCACAGGTAATCACCCTGGCCCCATGCTTCATAAGCCGCACGCTTATTAGCATCAGTTTCATTCTCATCCATGGCCAGAGGCTCATCCTTGAGAAACTTTGCCAAACCCAACGTGGTCTGGTAAAACATCATCTTTTGTTGCCACCTTTTGAAGTCAGTCCCATTGAACTTCTCAGGTTTCTCAGCATGAACCACCGATGAAGGCATGATTGGAATGTTCATGTTCAACGGTGGAACAGTGCTATTTTTCTCAGTACCAGTGCTTTCGGTTGTCATTTTTTTTAGTACGGGTATTTGTCTTGCGTTGTTGGTATTACGTAGCTATTACAGTGCTTGTTTCTGGATTAGAATCAGTACTACTGAGACTTTACACTTTTCCAGAAACTAAATAAAAATAAAGAAATGAAGAAGATGAGAAACACTCGAACAGATCTTCAACTCCGGTGGTACGTCAGAACTGGACACGAACTTCGATCAGATTGCGGGTAGTCGAGGCGCTTTCGCTATCCGCAAGACAAATACGTCCCGTGTTTGCTACGGTTTTCAGACGTAATGTCCCCAAAGATACAACGACTTTCAGTTGTTCTTCTCTGAAGCAACCAGAAAAGAACCACTATCGAACAGGAAAAAGCGAGGAGTATGAACTGTATGATATGCTGGGAATTTCTTTTGCGTTTTTGCTGTGTATGTTATGCAGCCTAAGACACTCTATTTATAGGCGTCCACATGCATGTGAAGGGTCAACAAAGGCATTCATTCGGGTGAGTAATGCAGCCTCATTACCACCTTGTAACGTTCAGCCTCATTACACCATTGTAACGTTAGGAATGAACCTGGTCATCTGACCTTTGAGGATTTTCGAAATTCAAAATAATATTAATATAATTATATTATATAATATTATTTTCTAATCAGGCCTTAAGCCTTTTTGTGTTCAACCAAACCAGCCCACTTCACGTAGGCCCAATCAACAAAAATAGTTCAGCCCGTCAGCAAAACTATTACGATGGCCAGGCCCAGAAGCCCCAAGGAGCCCAAGGAAGCCCAAGTCCAGCCCAAAGTCCAATTGCCAAGATCCAAGTCCAAGTCCAAGGACGAGGCGAGTCGAGTCGGGTCGGGACGGGACGGGACGGGACGGGCCGAGCCGAGCCGAGCCGAGCCGAGCCGAGCCGAGCACGAGCACGGGCACGGGCACGGGCACGGGCACGGGCACGAGCCGAGCCGAGCCGAGCGGACGGACGGACGGACGCGCGTGTGGCGATTGCCATGTACCTTAACGGTCCATGGTCTTACTCACTTGTTGAACACATTAATCCTCCAATCACTTATTAAGTGTAATAACTTTATTACATCTTTCAATGTGGGATGTAATAACTATTACACATTTCAATGTAATAAGGTCTTACACTTTATTACATATTCAATTAAATGCCTTTTTAATTGGCTATCTTTAACAATTTATTTCTCACTCACCGAAAATCGGTTTTTGACGAAATAAAATTCTATAATTATCTACGAACGACGTAGAAAATTATCGTACAATTTATTTCCCAATCGGAATTAATTTTATAGCCAGTCAAATCGGTCAAACGTTGGATAAAACCAACTTTGACTTAATGATTTTCCAACAATCCCCCACATGAGTGGAAATCAATGCATGCATGTATGCAGACTCTTCGTTCAATTCCCCAAAAGAATCTATCGCTTCCGGAAAGGTAGTTTGCGGCTTTGAACCTTCCGTAGTGAGCAACATCGGAAGTACAGGAGGCCTAGTGGACACGATGCCTTGAACTATTCCCCCACAACGTACAACGAGTCAATGCTATTCACGCAATAAATTCCGTTCAATTTCCCGTTCTATGTTGTGTCCGTTTTGGCCATGGACAACACTTTGGATTCATAAATGTATACATTTGAAGCGGCCCTCACTTCACATTTATATAGGTGACCTCCCATTTTAAGTATCCTGACATACTTAACCTTTTCAAGGTAGGGATTCATTAAAAGTCTCCTCGAGAACTTAACCTATTACCACACATCAGGAAACAGCACTTGAATTGCCTTTAGGGATGAGTACAAGTGCTCGATTGAACTTTCATAACTTAGTTTTCCCTTTGAACCAAGTTCATGGGATCTCCATTCATCAAGGTAGGGTTACCGTTATGATCGTTCGATGGATTGTGGTTTTTCAAACCCATTCCCTCTAGCAACACGCTCAATTGATCTCGATTCATTCCTTTTGTCAAAGGATCAGCCAGATTTTCCTTAGATTTTACATACTCTAAGGAAATTACTCCATTTGAGATCAATTGTCGAACGGTATTATGTCTCCGACGAATATGTCGAGACTTACCGTTATACATAATGCTCTGTGCTCTCCCTATAGCTGCTTGGCTATCACAGTGAATCATCACGGGAGACACAGGCTTTTTCCAACATGGAATATCTTCCAAAAAGTGACGAAGCCACTCTGCTTCTTCACCAGCTTTATCTAAAGCTATAAACTCAGATTCCATGGTGGATCTGGCTATACACGTTTGTTTCGTTGACTTCCACGAAACTGCTCCGCCCCCGATACAGAAGACGTAACCACTAGTGGAATGTGAACTTTTAGAATCAGATATCCAACTAGCATCACAATATCCATCAAGTACATTAGGATATCTTGTATAGTATAGCCCATACTCTCGGGTGTATTTCAAATACTTTAAAACCCGATTCAAAGCATTCCAGTGTTCAACACCGGGATTGCTTGTATACCTGCTCAGTTTATTCACAGGATAGGCCAAGTCTGGACGTGTACAATTTGTTAAGTACATCAGACTGCCTATAACTTGAGAATACTCTAACTGAGCTACAGGTTCAGCCTTATTGACAGTAAGATTTATACTTAAGTCAATCGGCGTCCTACTCGTAGGACCATCATGGGCATTGAATTTCTTTAACACTTTCTCAACATAATGAGATTGTGATAAGACAATTCCATTTGGGGTTCTTTCAATTTTAATCCCGAGGATTAAATCAGCAACACCCAAATCTTTCATGTCAAAATTTCTTTTTAACATTGCTTTAGTATTCATGATCAATTCACGAGTACTACCCATGATTAACATGTCGTCTACATATAGACAGACTATGACAAACGAGTCAGATGTACCTTTAATGTACACACATTTGTCACACTCGTTGATTTTATATCCATTTGATATCATAATGTTATCAAATTTCAAATGCCATTGTTTAGGAGCTTGCTTAAGTCCGTACAACGACCTTATTAATTTGCACACCTTTTTCTCTTGTCCAGGTGCTACAAATCCCTCGGGTTGTTCCATATAAATTTCTTCTTCCAATTCACCGTTCAGAAACGCAGTTTTCACATCCATCTGATGAATATCGAGATTGTGCAAAGCAGCAATCGCAATAAGCACCCGAATAGACGATATTCTGGTTACAGGTGAATATGTATCAAAGAAATCATATCCTTCTCTTTGTTTAAACCCTTTGGCTACCAAACGAGCTTTAAACTTATCGACCGTTCCATCTGCTTTATACTTTTTCTTTAGGATCCATTTACATCCTAAAGGTTTACAACCCGGTGGAAGATCAACCAACTTCCACGTGTGATTTTGCAGAATAGACTCCATTTCGCTATTAATAGCTTCTTCCCAGAGCGGTGCATCTGGACTGGATAGAGCTTCCCCGTAGGACTTTGGCTCGTCATCCAATAAATACGTAATAAAATCAGGTCCAAACGACTTAGCCGTTTTTATCCTTTTACCACGTCTAGGTTCAATAACCTCTTCGTCTACATGATCGTCACCAACAGGTGTTGTG
The DNA here is from genome assembly GCA_954870475.1 of Euphrasia confusa. Lineage (NCBI taxonomy): Eukaryota > Viridiplantae > Streptophyta > Magnoliopsida > Lamiales > Orobanchaceae > Euphrasia > Euphrasia confusa. The sequence continues at coordinate 19,965,115 of OX940951.1, forward strand.
TCGACATCAGGTTCATAAGTTCTTTTATTAGAACTTGATTCTTCTCTTTCTTTACAAGGAAAAATATTTTCGAAAAATGAAGCATTTCTCGATTCAATCGTGGTACCTTTATGCACGTCTGAATTATCAGACTTGTGTACCAAAAATCGGTAAGCCATACTATTGTATGCATATCCGATAAAAATGCAATCGACCGTCTTAGGTCCGATTCTCATTTGCTTTGGTTCAGGTACAGACACCTTAGCCAAACACCCCCACACTTTAAGATATTTATAAGACGGCTTACGATTTTTCCACAATTCGTACGGCGTCTCATTTTTACCTTTAAGTGGGATTTTGTTCAAAATGTGGTTAGCTGTCAAAATAGCTTCCCCCCACATGTTCTGAGGTAAACCCGAATTAATCAACATGGCGTTCATCATTTCTTTAAGAGTTCTGTTTTTTCGTTCTGCAACACCATTTGATTGTGGTGAATAAGGAGCCGTCGTTTGATGAATTATCCCATTTTCAGAACATAATTTCTCAAACGGAGCTACATATTCTCCACCTCTATCACTTCGGATTATTTTAATTCGTTTACCAAGTTGATTTTCAACCTCAGCTTTATACTTGGTAAAAGCCTCTAAGGCTTCGTCTTTGCTACTTAATAAATATAAGTAACAATATCTAGTACAATCATCAATAAACGTGATGAAGTACTTTTTTCCACCTCTTGTTTGTACAAATTTCAAATCGCATATATCAGTATGGATTAAACCAAGAGGTTCAGTACACCTTTCAATCGAGGGAAAAGGTAACTTAGCCATTTTGGCTTCAACACAAATTTCACATTTCTTTTGTGTATCAATTTTTGAAGTTGGTAATAATTCCAAATTCATCAATCTTTTAATTGCATTTAGATTTACATGTCCTAATCTAATATGCCACAATTCAGAACACTCAAGCAAGTAAACCGAAACAGAATCAATTTTATTAATGCTCGAGGCAGTAGGGGTTACACGGCGCACAGCCATTACATTCATCTTGAACAGTCCATTGTCGAGATAGCCCCGACCAAGGAAAGTTCCAAACTTAGTCAAAATAAACTTCTTAGCATCAAATACAAGTTTAAAACCATGCTCAACTAGGAGAGACCCAGAGACTAAGTTCTTGCGGATGTCCGGGACATGCAGCACATCCTTCAACAGCAGCTCCTTTCCAGAGGTGAGCTTCAGGGTCACGTTCCCAACTCCAGCAACAGCAGACGAGGAAGAGTTCCCCATGTGGAGCTTTCGGCCAGTCGAAGGAGCATAGGTAGAAAATGCATCCTTATCAGAGCAGACATGGCGAGTGGCTCCAGTGTCAATGAACCACTCCTTGGGATTACCAACCAAGTTGGCTTCAAACACCATTGCTGACATATCCATTTCAGTCAGCTCCTGCCCAGAGGTTTCAACAAGGTTAGCAGATTGCTTCCCTTTCCCCTTGTACTGTGCAATAGGCTTTTTAGGCTTCTTGCAATCTTTAGCCATGTGGCCAGTTATTCCACAGTTGTGGCATTTTCCCATGAACTTCCAGACCTTGGTGGCAGGCTCTTTCCCTTTAGAGGTATTCTGAGGAGGAGGCAGCTTCCTTTTGGGTTGCTCCATTAGATTCACACGAGGCTCCTCAGGCACACTCCCAGGATTAAACCTCTTACGGTTTTCCTCTTCGATACGAAGCTTGACAACCAGCTTGTCAATAGTCATTTCCTTGGTCTTATGCTTGAGATAGTTTTGATAGGCCCTCCAACTCGGGGGTAACTTCTCAATAGCAGCAGCCACCAGAAAAGACTCGCTGATTTTCATGCCTTCATTCTCAAGGTCATGCAAGATCAGCTGGAAGTGTTGGAATTGAGATATCACCGACTTAGAGTCGACCATCTTAAAATCCAAAAACTTCCCGACGACGAACTTCTTAGTTCCGGCGTCCTCAGTTTTGTACTTCTTCTCCAAAGCATCCCAGAGTGCTTTGGCCGAAGGCATGTTCCCATACACATTGTACAGGTCATCGCTCAACCCGTTCAAGACGGTATTCCGGCACAGGTAATCACCCTGGCCCCATGCTTCATAAGCCGCACGCTTATTAGCATCAGTTTCATTCTCATCCATGGCCAGAGGCTCATCCTTGAGAAACTTTGCCAAACCCAACGTGGTCTGGTAAAACATCATCTTTTGTTGCCACCTTTTGAAGTCAGTCCCATTGAACTTCTCAGGTTTCTCAGCATGAACCACCGATGAAGGCATGATTGGAATGTTCATGTTCAACGGTGGAACAGTGCTATTTTTCTCAGTACCAGTGCTTTCGGTTGTCATTTTTTTTAGTACGGGTATTTGTCTTGCGTTGTTGGTATTACGTAGCTATTACAGTGCTTGTTTCTGGATTAGAATCAGTACTACTGAGACTTTACACTTTTCCAGAAACTAAATAAAAATAAAGAAATGAAGAAGATGAGAAACACTCGAACAGATCTTCAACTCCGGTGGTACGTCAGAACTGGACACGAACTTCGATCAGATTGCGGGTAGTCGAGGCGCTTTCGCTATCCGCAAGACAAATACGTCCCGTGTTTGCTACGGTTTTCAGACGTAATGTCCCCAAAGATACAACGACTTTCAGTTGTTCTTCTCTGAAGCAACCAGAAAAGAACCACTATCGAACAGGAAAAAGCGAGGAGTATGAACTGTATGATATGCTGGGAATTTCTTTTGCGTTTTTGCTGTGTATGTTATGCAGCCTAAGACACTCTATTTATAGGCGTCCACATGCATGTGAAGGGTCAACAAAGGCATTCATTCGGGTGAGTAATGCAGCCTCATTACCACCTTGTAACGTTCAGCCTCATTACACCATTGTAACGTTAGGAATGAACCTGGTCATCTGACCTTTGAGGATTTTCGAAATTCAAAATAATATTAATATAATTATATTATATAATATTATTTTCTAATCAGGCCTTAAGCCTTTTTGTGTTCAACCAAACCAGCCCACTTCACGTAGGCCCAATCAACAAAAATAGTTCAGCCCGTCAGCAAAACTATTACGATGGCCAGGCCCAGAAGCCCCAAGGAGCCCAAGGAAGCCCAAGTCCAGCCCAAAGTCCAATTGCCAAGATCCAAGTCCAAGTCCAAGGACGAGGCGAGTCGAGTCGGGTCGGGACGGGACGGGACGGGCCGAGCCGAGCCGAGCCGAGCCGAGCCGAGCCGAGCACGAGCACGGGCACGGGCACGGGCACGGGCACGGGCACGGGCACGAGCCGAGCCGAGCCGAGCCGAGCGGACGGACGGACGGACGCGCGTGTGGCGATTGCCATGTACCTTAACGGTCCATGGTCTTACTCACTTGTTGAACACATTAATCCTCCAATCACTTATTAAGTGTAATAACTTTATTACATCTTTCAATGTGGGATGTAATAACTATTACACATTTCAATGTAATAAGGTCTTACACTTTATTACATATTCAATTAAATGCCTTTTTAATTGGCTATCTTTAACAATTTATTTCTCACTCACCGAAAATCGGTTTTTGACGAAATAAAATTCTATAATTATCTACGAACGACGTAGAAAATTATCGTACAATTTATTTCCCAATCGGAATTAATTTTATAGCCAGTCAAATCGGTCAAACGTTGGATAAAACCAACTTTGACTTAATGATTTTCCAACAATCCCCCACATGAGTGGAAATCAATGCATGCATGTATGCAGACTCTTCGTTCAATTCCCCAAAAGAATCTATCGCTTCCGGAAAGGTAGTTTGCGGCTTTGAACCTTCCGTAGTGAGCAACATCGGAAGTACAGGAGGCCTAGTGGACACGATGCCTTGAACTATTCCCCCACAACGTACAACGAGTCAATGCTATTCACGCAATAAATTCCGTTCAATTTCCCGTTCTATGTTGTGTCCGTTTTGGCCATGGACAACACTTTGGATTCATAAATGTATACATTTGAAGCGGCCCTCACTTCACATTTATATAGGTGACCTCCCATTTTAAGTATCCTGACATACTTAACCTTTTCAAGGTAGGGATTCATTAAAAGTCTCCTCGAGAACTTAACCTATTACCACACATCAGGAAACAGCACTTGAATTGCCTTTAGGGATGAGTACAAGTGCTCGATTGAACTTTCATAACTTAGTTTTCCCTTTGAACCAAGTTCATGGGATCTCCATTCATCAAGGTAGGGTTACCGTTATGATCGTTCGATGGATTGTGGTTTTTCAAACCCATTCCCTCTAGCAACACGCTCAATTGATCTCGATTCATTCCTTTTGTCAAAGGATCAGCCAGATTTTCCTTAGATTTTACATACTCTAAGGAAATTACTCCATTTGAGATCAATTGTCGAACGGTATTATGTCTCCGACGAATATGTCGAGACTTACCGTTATACATAATGCTCTGTGCTCTCCCTATAGCTGCTTGGCTATCACAGTGAATCATCACGGGAGACACAGGCTTTTTCCAACATGGAATATCTTCCAAAAAGTGACGAAGCCACTCTGCTTCTTCACCAGCTTTATCTAAAGCTATAAACTCAGATTCCATGGTGGATCTGGCTATACACGTTTGTTTCGTTGACTTCCACGAAACTGCTCCGCCCCCGATACAGAAGACGTAACCACTAGTGGAATGTGAACTTTTAGAATCAGATATCCAACTAGCATCACAATATCCATCAAGTACATTAGGATATCTTGTATAGTATAGCCCATACTCTCGGGTGTATTTCAAATACTTTAAAACCCGATTCAAAGCATTCCAGTGTTCAACACCGGGATTGCTTGTATACCTGCTCAGTTTATTCGCAGGATAGGCCAAGTCTGGACGTGTACAATTTGTTAAGTACATCAGACTGCCTATAACTTGAGAATACTCTAACTGAGCTACAGGTTCAGCCTTATTGACAGTAAGATTTATACTTAAGTCAATCGGCGTCCTACTCGTAGGACCATCATGGGCATTGAATTTCTTTAACACTTTCTCAACATAATGAGATTGTGATAAGACAATTCCATTTGGGGTTCTTTCAATTTTAATCCCGAGGATTAAATCAGCAACACCCAAATCTTTCATGTCAAAATTTCTTTTTAACATTGCTTTAGTATTCATGATCAATTCACGAGTACTACCCATGATTAACATGTCGTCTACATATAGACAGACTATGACAAACGAGTCAGATGTACCTTTAATGTACACACATTTGTCACACTCGTTGATTTTATATCCATTTGATATCATAATGTTATCAAATTTCAAATGCCATTGTTTAGGAGCTTGCTTAAGTCCGTACAACGACCTTATTAATTTGCACACCTTTTTCTCTTGTCCAGGTGCTACAAATCCCTCGGGTTGTTCCATATAAATTTCTTCTTCCAATTCACCGTTCAGAAACGCAGTTTTCACATCCATCTGATGAATATCGAGATTGTGCAAAGCAGCAATCGCAATAAGCACCCGAATAGACGATATTCTGGTTACAGGTGAATATGTATCAAAGAAATCATATCCTTCTCTTTGTTTAAACCCTTTGGCTACCAAACGAGCTTTAAACTTATCGACCATTCCATCTGCTTTATACTTTTTCTTTAGGATCCATTTACATCCTAAAGGTTTACAACCCGGTGGAAGATCAACCAACTTCCACGTGTGATTTTGCAGAATAGACTCCATTTCGCTATTAATAGCTTCTTCCCAGAGCGGTGCATCTGGACTGGATAGAGCTTCCCCGTAGGACTTTGGCTCGTCATCCAATAAATACGTAATAAAATCAGGTCCAAACGACTTAGCCGTTTTTATCCTTTTACCACGTCTAGGTTCAATAACCTCTTCGTCTACATGATCGTCACCAACAGGTGTTGTGTCGACATCAGGTTCATAAGTTCTTTTATTAGAACTTGATTCTTCTCTTTCTTTACAAGGAAAAATATTTTCGAAAAATGAAGCATTTCTCGATTCAATCGTGGTACCTTTATGCACGTCTGAATTATCAGACTTGTGTACCAAAAATCGGTAAGCCATACTATTGTATGCATATCCGATAAAAATGCAATCGACCGTCTTAGGTCCGATTCTCATTTGCTTTGGTTCAGGTACAGACACCTTAGCCAAACACCCCCACACTTTAAGATATTTATAAGACGGCTTACGATTTTTCCACAATTCGTACGGCGTCTCATTTTTACCTTTAAGTGGGATTTTGTTCAAAATGTGGTTAGCTGTCAAAATAGCTTCCCCCCACATGTTCTGAGGTAAACCCGAATTAATCAACATGGCGTTCATCATTTCTTTAAGAGTTCTGTTTTTTCGTTCTGCAACACCATTTGATTGTGGTGAATAAGGAGCCGTCGTTTGATGAATTATCCCATTTTCAGAACATAATTTCTCAAACGGAGCTACATATTCTCCACCTCTATCACTTCGGATTATTTTAATTCGTTTACCAAGTTGATTTTCAACCTCAGCTTTATACTTGGTAAAAGCCTCTAAGGCTTCGTCTTTGCTACTTAATAAATATAAGTAACAATATCTAGTACAATCATCAATAAACGTGATGAAGTACTTTTTTCCACCTCTTGTTTGTACAAATTTCAAATCGCATATATCAGTATGGATTAAACCAAGAGGTTCAGTACACCTTTCAATCGAGGGAAAAGGTAACTTAGCCATTTTGGCTTCAACACAAATTTCACATTTCTTTTGTGTATCAATTTTTGAAGTTGGTAATAATTCCAAATTCATCAATCTTTTAATTGCATTTAGATTTACATGTCCTAATCTAATATGCCACAATTCAGAACACTCAAGCAAGTAAACCGAAACAGAATCAATTTTATTAATGCTCGAGGCAGTAGGGGTTACACGGCGCACAGCCATTACATTCATCTTGAACAGTCCATTGTCGAGATAGCCCCGACCAAGGAAAGTTCCAAACTTAGTCAAAATAAACTTCTTAGCATCAAATACAAGTTTAAAACCATGCTCAACTAGGAGAGACCCAGAGACTAAGTTCTTGCGGATGTCCGGGACATGCAGCACATCCTTCAACAGCAGCTCCTTTCCAGAGGTGAGCTTCAGGGTCACGTTCCCAACTCCAGCAACAGCAGACGAGGAAGAGTTCCCCATGTGGAGCTTTCGGCCAGTCGAAGGAGCATAGGTAGAAAATGCATCCTTATCAGAGCAGACATGGCGAGTGGCTCCAGTGTCAATGAACCACTCCTTGGGATTACCAACCAAGTTGGCTTCAAACACCATTGCTGACATATCCATTTCAGTCAGCTCCTGCCCAGAGGTTTCAACAAGGTTAGCAGATTGCTTCCCTTTCCCCTTGTACTGTGCAATAGGCTTTTTAGGCTTCTTGCAATCTTTAGCCATGTGGCCAGTTATTCCACAGTTGTGGCATTTTCCCATGAACTTCCAGACCTTGGTGGCAGGCTCTTTCCCTTTAGAGGTATTCTGAGGAGGAGGCAGCTTCCTTTTGGGTTGCTCCATTAGATTCACACGAGGCTCCTCAGGCACACTCCCAGGATTAAACCTCTTACGGTTTTCCTCTTCGATACGAAGCTTGACAACCAGCTTGTCAATAGTCATTTCCTTGGTCTTATGCTTGAGATAGTTTTGATAGGCCCTCCAACTCGGGGGTAACTTCTCAATAGCAGCAGCCACCAGAAAAGACTCGCTGATTTTCATGCCTTCATTCTCAAGGTCATGCAAGATCAGCTGGAAGTGTTGGAATTGAGATATCACCGACTTAGAGTCGACCATCTTAAAATCCAAAAACTTCCCGACGACGAACTTCTTAGTTCCGGCGTCCTCAGTTTTGTACTTCTTCTCCAAAGCATCCCAGAGTGCTTTGGCCGAAGGCATGTTCCCATACACATTGTACAGGTCATCGCTCAACCCGTTCAAGACGGTATTCCGGCACAGGTAATCACCCTGGCCCCATGCTTCATAAGCCGCACGCTTATTAGCATCAGTTTCATTCTCATCCATGGCCAGAGGCTCATCCTTGAGAAACTTTGCCAAACCCAACGTGGTCTGGTAAAACATCATCTTTTGTTGCCACCTTTTGAAGTCAGTCCCATTGAACTTCTCAGGTTTCTCAGCATGAACCACCGATGAAGGCATGATTGGAATGTTCATGTTCAACGGTGGAACAGTGCTATTTTTCTCAGTACCAGTGCTTTCGGTTGTCATTTTTTTTAGTACGGGTATTTGTCTTGCGTTGTTGGTATTACGTAGCTATTACAGTGCTTGTTTCTGGATTAGAATCAGTACTACTGAAACTTTACACTTTTCCAGAAACTAAATAAAAATAAAGAAATGAAGAAGATGAGAAACACTCGAACAGATCTTCAACTCCGGTGGTACGTCAGAACTGGACACGAACTTCGATCAGATTGCGGGTAGTCGAGGCGCTTTCGCTATCCGCAAGACAAATACGTCCCGTGTTTGCTACGGTTTTCAGACGTAATGTCCCCAAAGATACAACGACTTTCAGTTGTTCTTCTCTGAAGCAACCAGAAAAGAACCACTATCGAACAGGAAAAAGCGAGGAGTATGAACTGTATGATATGCTGGGAATTTCTTTTGCGTTTTTGCTGTGTATGTTATGCAGCCTAAGACACTCTATTTATAGGCGTCCACATGCATGTGAAGGGTCAACAAAGGCATTCATTCGGGTGAGTAATGCAGCCTCATTACCACCTTGTAACGTTCAGCCTCATTACACCATTGTAACGTTAGGAATGAACCTGGTCATCTGACCTTTGAGGATTTTCGAAATTCAAAATAATATTAATATAATTATATTATATAATATTATTTTCTAATCAGGCCTTAAGCCTTTTTGTGTTCAACCAAACCAGCCCACTTCACGTAGGCCCAATCAACAAAAATAGTTCAGCCCGTCAGCAAAACTATTACGATGGCCAGGCCCAGAAGCCCCAAGGAGCCCAAGGAAGCCCAAGTCCAGCCCAAAGTCCAATTGCCAAGATCCAAGTCCAAGTCCAAGGACGAGGCGAGTCGAGTCGGGTCGGGACGGGACGGGACGGGACGGGCCGAGCCGAGCCGAGCCGAGCCGAGCCGAGCCGAGCACGAGCACGGGCACGGGCACGGGCACGGGCACGGGCACGGGCACGGGCACGAGCCGAGCCGAGCCGAGCCGAGCGGACGGACGGACGGACGCGCGTGTGGCGATTGCCATGTACCTTAACGGTCCATGGTCTTACTCACTTGTTGAACACATTAATCCTCCAATCACTTATTAAGTGTAATAACTTTATTACATCTTTCAATGTGGGATGTAATAACTATTACACATTTCAATGTAATAAGGTCTTACACTTTATTACATATTCAATTAAATGCCTTTTTAATTGGCTATCTTTAACAATTTATTTCTCACTCACCGAAAATCGGTTTTTGACGAAATAAAATTCTATAATTATCTACGAACGACGTAGAAAATTATCGTACAATTTATTTCCCAATCGGAATTAATTTTATAGCCAGTCAAATCGGTCAAACGTTGGATAAAACCAACTTTGACTTAATGATTTTCCAACAATCCCCCACATGAGTGGAAATCAATGCATGCATGTATGCAGACTCTTCGTTCAATTCCCCAAAAGAATCTATCGCTTCCGGAAAGGTAGTTTGCGGCTTTGAACCTTCCGTAGTGAGCAACATCGGAAGTACAGGAGGCCTAGTGGACACGATGCCTTGAACTATTCCCCCACAACGTACAACGAGTCAATGCTATTCACGCAATAAATTCCGTTCAATTTCCCGTTCTATGTTGTGTCCGTTTTGGCCATGGACAACACTTTGGATTCATAAATGTATACATTTGAAGCGGCCCTCACTTCACATTTATATAGGTGACCTCCCATTTTAAGTATCCTGACATACTTAACCTTTTCAAGGTAGGGATTCATTAAAAGTCTCCTCGAGAACTTAACCTATTACCACACATCAGGAAACAGCACTTGAATTGCCTTTAGGGATGAGTACAAGTGCTCGATTGAACTTTCATAACTTAGTTTTCCCTTTGAACCAAGTTCATGGGATCTCCATTCATCAAGGTAGGGTTACCGTTATGATCGTTCGATGGATTGTGGTTTTTCAAACCCATTCCCTCTAGCAACACGCTCAATTGATCTCGATTCATTCCTTTTGTCAAAGGATCAGCCAGATTTTCCTTAGATTTTACATACTCTAAGGAAATTACTCCATTTGAGATCAATTGTCGAACGGTATTATGTCTCCGACGAATATGTCGAGACTTACCGTTATACATAATGCTCTGTGCTCTCCCTATAGCTGCTTGGCTATCACAGTGAATCATCACGGGAGACACAGGCTTTTTCCAACATGGAATATCTTCCAAAAAGTGACGAAGCCACTCTGCTTCTTCACCAGCTTTATCTAAAGCTATAAACTCAGATTCCATGGTGGATCTGGCTATACACGTTTGTTTCGTTGACTTCCACGAAACTGCTCCGCCCCCGATACAGAAGACGTAACCACTAGTGGAATGTGAACTTTTAGAATCAGATATCCAACTAGCATCACAATATCCATCAAGTACATTAGGATATCTTGTATAGTATAGCCCATACTCTCGGGTGTATTTCAAATACTTTAAAACCCGATTCAAAGCATTCCAGTGTTCAACACCGGGATTGCTTGTATACCTGCTCAGTTTATTCGCAGGATAGGCCAAGTCTGGACGTGTACAATTTGTTAAGTACATCAGACTGCCTATAACTTGAGAATACTCTAACTGAGCTACAGGTTCAGCCTTATTGACAGTAAGATTTATACTTAAGTCAATCGGCGTCCTACTCGTAGGACCATCATGGGCATTGAATTTCTTTAACACTTTCTCAACATAATGAGATTGTGATAAGACAATTCCATTTGGGGTTCTTTCAATTTTAATCCCGAGGATTAAATCAGCAACACCCAAATCTTTCATGTCAAAATTTCTTTTTAACATTGCTTTAGTATTCATGATCAATTCACGAGTACTACCCATGATTAACATGTCGTCTACATATAGACAGACTATGACAAACGAGTCAGATGTACCTTTAATGTACACACATTTGTCACACTCGTTGATTTTATATCCATTTGATATCATAATGTTATCAAATTTCAAATGCCATTGTTTAGGAGCTTGCTTAAGTTCGTACAACGACCTTATTAATTTGCACACCTTTTTCTCTTGTCCAGGTGCTACAAATCCCTCGGGTTGTTCCATATAAATTTCTTCTTCCAATTCACCGTTCAGAAACGCAGTTTTCACATCCATCTGATGAATATCGAGATTGTGCAAAGCAGCAATCGCAATAAGCACCCGAATAGACGATATTCTGGTTACAGGTGAATATGTATCAAAGAAATCATATCCTTCTCTTTGTTTAAACCCTTTGGCTACCAAACGAGCTTTAAACTTATCGACCGTTCCATCTGCTTTATACTTTTTCTTTAGGATCCATTTACATCCTAAAGGTTTACAACCCGGTGGAAGATCAACCAACTTCCACGTGTGATTTTGCAGAATAGACTCCATTTCGCTATTAATAGCTTCTTCCCAGAGCGGTGCATCTGGACTGGATAGAGCTTCCCCGTAGGACTTTGGCTCGTCATCCAATAAATACGTAATAAAATCAGGTCCAAACGACTTAGCCGTTTTTATCCTTTTACCACGTCTAGGTTCAATAACCTCTTCGTCTACATGATCGTCACCAACAGGTGTTGTGTCGACATCAGGTTCATAAGTTCTTTTATTAGAACTTGATTCTTCTCTTTCTTTACAAGGAAAAATATTTTCGAAAAATGAAGCATTTCTCGATTCAATCGTGGTACCTTTATGCACGTCTGAATTATCAGACTTGTGTACCAAAAATCGGTAAGCCATACTATTGTATGCATATCCGATAAAAATGCAATCGACCGTCTTAGGTCCGATTCTCATTTGCTTTGGTTCAGGTACAGACACCTTAGCCAAACACCCCCACACTTTAAGATATTTATAAGACGGCTTACGATTTTTCCACAATTCGTACGGCGTCTCATTTTTACCTTTAAGTGGGATTTTGTTCAAAATGTGGTTAGCTGTCAAAATAGCTTCCCCCCACATGTTCTGAGGTAAACCCGAATTAATCAACATGGCGTTCATCATTTCTTTAAGAGTTCTGTTTTTTCGTTCTGCAACACCATTTGATTGTGGTGAATAAGGAGCCGTCGTTTGATGAATTATCCCATTTTCAGAACATAATTTCTCAAACGGAGCTACATATTCTCCACCTCTATCACTTCGGATTATTTTAATTCGTTTACCAAGTTGATTTTCAACCTCAGCTTTATACTTGGTAAAAGCCTCTAAGGCTTCGTCTTTGCTACTTAATAAATATAAGTAACAATATCTAGTACAATCATCAATAAACGTGATGAAGTACTTTTTTCCACCTCTTGTTTGTACAAATTTCAAATCGCATATATCAGTATGGATTAAACCAAGAGGTTCAGTACACCTTTCAATCGAGGGAAAAGGTAACTTAGCCATTTTGGCTTCAACACAAATTTCACATTTCTTTTGTGTATCAATTTTTGAAGTTGGTAATAATTCCAAATTCATCAATCTTTTAATTGCATTTAGATTTACATGTCCTAATCTAATATGCCACAATTCAGAACACTCAAGCAAGTAAACCGAAACAGAATCAATTTTATTAATGCTCGAGGCAGTAGGGGTTACACGGCGCACAGCCATTACATTCATCTTGAACAGTCCATTGTCGAGATAGCCCCGACCAAGGAAAGTTCCAAACTTAGTCAAAATAAACTTCTTAGCATCAAATACAAGTTTAAAACCATGCTCAACTAGGAGAGACCCAGAGACTAAGTTCTTGCGGATGTCCGGGACATGCAGCACATCCTTCAACAGCAGCTCCTTTCCAGAGGTGAGCTTCAGGGTCACGTTCCCAACTCCAGCAACAGCAGACGAGGAAGAGTTCCCCATGTGGAGCTTTCGGCCAGTCGAAGGAGCATAGGTAGAAAATGCATCCTTATCAGAGCAGACATGGCGAGTGGCTCCAGTGTCAATGAACCACTCCTTGGGATTACCAACCAAGTTGGCTTCAAACACCATTGCTGACATATCCATTTCAGTCAGCTCCTGCCCAGAGGTTTCAACAAGGTTAGCAGATTGCTTCCCTTTCCCCTTGTACTGTGCAATAGGCTTTTTAGGCTTCTTGCAATCTTTAGCCATGTGGCCAGTTATTCCACAGTTGTGGCATTTTCCCATGAACTTCCAGACCTTGGTGGCAGGCTCTTTCCCTTTAGAGGTATTCTGAGGAGGAGGCAGCTTCCTTTTGGGTTGCTCCATTAGATTCACACGAGGCTCCTCAGGCACACTCCCAGGATTAAACCTCTTACGGTTTTCCTCTTCGATACGAAGCTTGACAACCAGCTTGTCAATAGTCATTTCCTTGGTCTTATGCTTGAGATAGTTTTGATAGGCCCTCCAACTCGGGGGTAACTTCTCAATAGCAGCAGCCACCAGAAAAGACTCGCTGATTTTCATGCCTTCATTCTCAAGGTCATGCAAGATCAGCTGGAAGTGTTGGAATTGAGATATCACCGACTTAGAGTCGACCATCTTAAAATCCAAAAACTTCCCGACGACGAACTTCTTAGTTCCGGCGTCCTCAGTTTTGTACTTCTTCTCCAAAGCATCCCAGAGTGCTTTGGCCGAAGGCATGTTCCCATACACATTGTACAGGTCATCGCTCAACCCGTTCAAGACGGTATTCCGGCACAGGTAATCACCCTGGCCCCATGCTTCATAAGCCGCACGCTTATTAGCATCAGTTTCATTCTCATCCATGGCCAGAGGCTCATCCTTGAGAAACTTTGCCAAACCCAACGTGGTCTGGTAAAACATCATCTTTTGTTGCCACCTTTTGAAGTCAGTCCCATTGAACTTCTCAGGTTTCTCAGCATGAACCACCGATGAAGGCATGATTGGAATGTTCATGTTCAACGGTGGAACAGTGCTATTTTTCTCAGTACCAGTGCTTTCGGTTGTCATTTTTTTTAGTACGGGTATTTGTCTTGCGTTGTTGGTATTACGTAGCTATTACAGTGCTTGTTTCTGGATTAGAATCAGTACTACTGAGACTTTACACTTTTCCAGAAACTAAATAAAAATAAAGAAATGAAGAAGATGAGAAACACTCGAACAGATCTTCAACTCCGGTGGTACGTCAGAACTGGACACGAACTTCGATCAGATTGCGGGTAGTCGAGGCGCTTTCGCTATCCGCAAGACAAATACGTCCCGTGTTTGCTACGGTTTTCAGACGTAATGTCCCCAAAGATACAACGACTTTCAGTTGTTCTTCTCTGAAGCAACCAGAAAAGAACCACTATCGAACAGGAAAAAGCGAGGAGTATGAACTGTATGATATGCTGGGAATTTCTTTTGCGTTTTTGCTGTGTATGTTATGCAGCCTAAGACACTCTATTTATAGGCGTCCACATGCATGTGAAGGGTCAACAAAGGCATTCATTCGGGTGAGTAATGCAGCCTCATTACCACCTTGTAACGTTCAGCCTCATTACACCATTGTAACGTTAGGAATGAACCTGGTCATCTGACCTTTGAGGATTTTCGAAATTCAAAATAATATTAATATAATTATATTATATAATATTATTTTCTAATCAGGCCTTAAGCCTTTTTGTGTTCAACCAAACCAGCCCACTTCACGTAGGCCCAATCAACAAAAATAGTTCAGCCCGTCAGCAAAACTATTACGATGGCCAGGCCCAGAAGCCCCAAGGAGCCCAAGGAAGCCCAAGTCCAGCCCAAAGTCCAATTGCCAAGATCCAAGTCCAAGTCCAAGGACGAGGCGAGTCGAGTCGGGTCGGGACGGGACGGGCCGAGCCGAGCCGAGCCGAGCCGAGCCGAGCCGAGCCGAGCACGAGCACGGGCACGGGCACGGGCACGAGCCGAGCCGAGCCGAGCGGACGGACGGACGGACGCGCGTGTGGCGATTGCCATGTACCTTAACGGTCCATGGTCTTACTCACTTGTTGAACACATTAATCCTCCAATCACTTATTAAGTGTAATAACTTTATTACATCTTTCAATGTGGGATGTAATAACTATTACACATTTCAATGTAATAAGGTCTTACACTTTATTACATATTCAATTAAATGCCTTTTTAATTGGCTATCTTTAACAATTTATTTCTCACTCACCGAAAATCGTTTTTTGACGAAATAAAATTCTATAATTATCTACGAACGACGTAGAAAATTATCGTACAATTTATTTCCCAATCGGAATTAATTTTATAGCCAGTCAAATCGGTCAAACGTTGGATAAAACCAACTTTGACTTAATGATTTTCCAACAATCCCCCACATGAGTGGAAATCAATGCATGCATGTATGCAGACTCTTCGTTCAATTCCCCAAAAGAATCTATCGCTTCCGGAAAGGTAGTTTGCGGCTTTGAACCTTCCGTAGTGAGCAACATCGGAAGTACAGGAGGCCTAGTGGACACGATGCCTTGAACTATTCCCCCACAACGTACAACGAGTCAATGCTATTCACGCAATAAATTCCGTTCAATTTCCCGTTCTATGTTGTGTCCGTTTTGGCCATGGACAAAACTTTGGATTCATAAATGTATACATTTGAAGCGGCCCTCACTTCACATTTATATAGGTGACCTCCCATTTTAAGTATCCTGACATACTTAACCTTTTCAAGGTAGGGATTCATTAAAAGTCTCCTCGAGAACTTAACCTATTACCACACATCAGGAAACAGCACTTGAATTGCCTTTAGGGATGAGTACAAGTGCTCGATTGAACTTTCATAACTTAGTTTTCCCTTTGAACCAAGTTCATGGGATCTCCATTCATCAAGGTAGGGTTACCGTTATGATCGTTCGATGGATTGTGGTTTTTCAAACCCATTCCCTCTAGCAACACGCTCAATTGATCTCGATTCATTCCTTTTGTCAAAGGATCAGCCAGATTTTCCTTAGATTTTACATACTCTAAGGAAATTACTCCATTTGAGATCAATTGTCGAACGGTATTATGTCTCCGACGAATATGTCGAGACTTACCGTTATACATAATGCTCTGTGCTCTCCCTATAGCTGCTTGGCTATCACAGTGAATCATCACGGGAGACACAGGCTTTTTCCAACATGGAATATCTTCCAAAAAGTGACGAAGCCACTCTGCTTCTTCACCAGCTTTATCTAAAGCTATAAACTCAGATTCCATGGTGGATCTGGCTATACACGTTTGTTTCGTTGACTTCCACGAAACTGCTCCGCCCCCGATACAGAAGACGTAACCACTAGTGGAATGTGAACTTTTAGAATCAGATATCCAACTAGCATCACAATATCCATCAAGTACATTAGGATATCTTGTATAGTATAGCCCATACTCTCGGGTGTATTTCAAATACTTTAAAACCCGATTCAAAGCATTCCAGTGTTCAACACCGGGATTGCTTGTATACCTGCTCAGTTTATTCGCAGGATAGGCCAAGTCTGGACGTGTACAATTTGTTAAGTACATCAGACTGCCTATAACTTGAGAATACTCTAACTGAGCTACAGGTTCAGCCTTATTGACAGTAAGATTTATACTTAAGTCAATCGGCGTCCTACTCGTAGGACCATCATGGGCATTGAATTTCTTTAACACTTTCTCAACATAATGAGATTGTGATAAGACAATTCCATTTGGGGTTCTTTCAATTTTAATCCCGAGGATTAAATCAGCAACACCCAAATCTTTCATGTCAAAATTTCTTTTTAACATTGCTTTAGTATTCATGATCAATTCACGAGTACTACCCATGATTAACATGTCGTCTACATATAGACAG
This sequence comes from Euphrasia confusa, assembly GCA_954870475.1. NCBI lineage: Eukaryota > Viridiplantae > Streptophyta > Magnoliopsida > Lamiales > Orobanchaceae > Euphrasia > Euphrasia confusa. Next base: position 19,982,092 of record OX940951.1, read on the forward strand.
ACTATGACAAACGAGTCAGATGTACCTTTAATGTACACACATTTGTCACACTCGTTGATTTTATATCCATTTGATATCATAATGTTATCAAATTTCAAATGCCATTGTTTAGGAGCTTGCTTAAGTTCGTACAACGACCTTATTAATTTGCACACCTTTTTCTCTTGTCCAGGTGCTACAAATCCCTCGGGTTGTTCCATATAAATTTCTTCTTCCAATTCACCGTTCAGAAACGCAGTTTTCACATCCATCTGATGAATATCGAGATTGTGCAAAGCAGCAATCGCAATAAGCACCCGAATAGACGATATTCTGGTTACAGGTGAATATGTATCAAAGAAATCATATCCTTCTCTTTGTTTAAACCCTTTGGCTACCAAACGAGCTTTAAACTTATCGACCGTTCCATCTGCTTTATACTTTTTCTTTAGGATCCATTTACATCCTAAAGGTTTACAACCCGGTGGAAGATCAACCAACTTCCACGTGTGATTTTGCAGAATAGACTCCATTTCGCTATTAATAGCTTCTTCCCAGAGCGGTGCATCTGGACTGGATAGAGCTTCCCCGTAGGACTTTGGCTCGTCATCCAATAAATACGTAATAAAATCAGGTCCAAACGACTTAGCCGTTTTTATCCTTTTACCACGTCTAGGTTCAATAACCTCTTCGTCTACATGATCGTCACCAACAGGTGTTGTGTCGACATCAGGTTCATAAGTTCTTTTATTAGAACTTGATTCTTCTCTTTCTTTACAAGGAAAAATATTTTCGAAAAATGAAGCATTTCTCGATTCAATCGTGGTACCTTTATGCACGTCTGAATTATCAGACTTGTGTACCAAAAATCGGTAAGCCATACTATTGTATGCATATCCGATAAAAATGCAATCGACCGTCTTAGGTCCGATTCTCATTTGCTTTGGTTCAGGTACAGACACCTTAGCCAAACACCCCCACACTTTAAGATATTTATAAGACGGCTTACGATTTTTCCACAATTCGTACGGCGTCTCATTTTTACCTTTAAGTGGGATTTTGTTCAAAATGTGGTTAGCTGTCAAAATAGCTTCCCCCCACATGTTCTGAGGTAAACCCGAATTAATCAACATGGCGTTCATCATTTCTTTAAGAGTTCTGTTTTTTCGTTCTGCAACACCATTTGATTGTGGTGAATAAGGAGCCGTCGTTTGATGAATTATCCCATTTTCAGAACATAATTTCTCAAACGGAGCTACATATTCTCCACCTCTATCACTTCGGATTATTTTAATTCGTTTACCAAGTTGATTTTCAACCTCAGCTTTATACTTGGTAAAAGCCTCTAAGGCTTCGTCTTTGCTACTTAATAAATATAAGTAACAATATCTAGTACAATCATCAATAAACGTGATGAAGTACTTTTTTCCACCTCTTGTTTGTACAAATTTCAAATCGCATATATCAGTATGGATTAAACCAAGAGGTTCAGTACACCTTTCAATCGAGGGAAAAGGTAACTTAGCCATTTTGGCTTCAACACAAATTTCACATTTCTTTTGTGTATCAATTTTTGAAGTTGGTAATAATTCCAAATTCATCAATCTTTTAATTGCATTTAGATTTACATGTCCTAATCTAATATGCCACAATTCAGAACACTCAAGCAAGTAAACCGAAACAGAATCAATTTTATTAATGCTCGAGGCAGTAGGGGTTACACGGCGCACAGCCATTACATTCATCTTGAACAGTCCATTGTCGAGATAGCCCCGACCAAGGAAAGTTCCAAACTTAGTCAAAATAAACTTCTTAGCATCAAATACAAGTTTAAAACCATGCTCAACTAGGAGAGACCCAGAGACTAAGTTCTTGCGGATGTCCGGGACATGCAGCACATCCTTCAACAGCAGCTCCTTTCCAGAGGTGAGCTTCAGGGTCACGTTCCCAACTCCAGCAACAGCAGACGAGGAAGAGTTCCCCATGTGGAGCTTTCGGCCAGTCGAAGGAGCATAGGTAGAAAATGCATCCTTATCAGAGCAGAAATGGCGAGTGGCTCCAGTGTCAATGAACCACTCCTTGGGATTACCAACCAAGTTGGCTTCAAACACCATTGCTGACATATCCATTTCAGTCAGCTCCTGCCCAGAGGTTTCAACAAGGTTAGCAGATTGCTTCCCTTTCCCCTTGTACTGTGCAATAGGCTTTTTAGGCTTCTTGCAATCTTTAGCCATGTGGCCAGTTATTCCACAGTTGTGGCATTTTCCCATGAACTTCCAGACCTTGGTGGCAGGCTCTTTCCCTTTAGAGGTATTCTGAGGAGGAGGCAGCTTCCTTTTGGGTTGCTCCATTAGATTCACACGAGGCTCCTCAGGCACACTCCCAGGATTAAACCTCTTACGGTTTTCCTCTTCGATACGAAGCTTGACAACCAGCTTGTCAATAGTCATTTCCTTGGTCTTATGCTTGAGATAGTTTTGATAGGCCCTCCAACTCGGGGGTAACTTCTCAATAGCAGCAGCCACCAGAAAAGACTCGCTGATTTTCATGCCTTCATTCTCAAGGTCATGCAAGATCAGCTGGAAGTGTTGGAATTGAGATATCACCGACTTAGAGTCGACCATCTTAAAATCCAAAAACTTCCCGACGACGAACTTCTTAGTTCCGGCGTCCTCAGTTTTGTACTTCTTCTCCAAAGCATCCCAGAGTGCTTTGGCCGAAGGCATGTTCCCATACACATTGTACAGGTCATCGCTCAACCCGTTCAAGACGGTATTCCGGCACAGGTAATCACCCTGGCCCCATGCTTCATAAGCCGCACGCTTATTAGCATCAGTTTCATTCTCATCCATGGCCAGAGGCTCATCCTTGAGAAACTTTGCCAAACCCAACGTGGTCTGGTAAAACATCATCTTTTGTTGCCACCTTTTGAAGTCAGTCCCATTGAACTTCTCAGGTTTCTCAGCATGAACCACCGATGAAGGCATGATTGGAATGTTCATGTTCAACGGTGGAACAGTGCTATTTTTCTCAGTACCAGTGCTTTCGGTTGTCATTTTTTTTAGTACGGGTATTTGTCTTGCGTTGTTGGTATTACGTAGCTATTACAGTGCTTGTTTCTGGATTAGAATCAGTACTACTGAGACTTTACACTTTTCCAGAAACTAAATAAAAATAAAGAAATGAAGAAGATGAGAAACACTCGAACAGATCTTCAACTCCGGTGGTACGTCAGAACTGGACACGAACTTCGATCAGATTGCGGGTAGTCGAGGCGCTTTCGCTATCCGCAAGACAAATACGTCCCGTGTTTGCTACGGTTTTCAGACGTAATGTCCCCAAAGATACAACGACTTTCAGTTGTTCTTCTCTGAAGCAACCAGAAAAGAACCACTATCGAACAGGAAAAAGCGAGGAGTATGAACTGTATGATATGCTGGGAATTTCTTTTGCGTTTTTGCTGTGTATGTTATGCAGCCTAAGACACTCTATTTATAGGCGTCCACATGCATGTGAAGGGTCAACAAAGGCATTCATTCGGGTGAGTAATGCAGCCTCATTACCACCTTGTAACGTTCAGCCTCATTACACCATTGTAACGTTAGGAATGAACCTGGTCATCTGACCTTTGAGGATTTTCGAAATTCAAAATAATATTAATATAATTATATTATATAATATTATTTTCTAATCAGGCCTTAAGCCTTTTTGTGTTCAACCAAACCAGCCCACTTCACGTAGGCCCAATCAACAAAAATAGTTCAGCCCGTCAGCAAAACTATTACGATGGCCAGGCCCAGAAGCCCCAAGGAGCCCAAGGAAGCCCAAGTCCAGCCCAAAGTCCAATTGCCAAGATCCAAGTCCAAGTCCAAGGACGAGGCGAGTCGAGTCGGGTCGGGACGGGACGGGACGGGACGGGCCGAGCCGAGCCGAGCCGAGCCGAGCCGAGCACGAGCACGGGCACGGGCACGGGCACGGGCACGGGCACGAGCCGAGCCGAGCCGAGCGGACGGACGGACGGACGCGCGTGTGGCGATTGCCATGTACCTTAACGGTCCATGGTCTTACTCACTTGTTGAACACATTAATCCTCCAATCACTTATTAAGTGTAATAACTTTATTACATCTTTCAATGTGGGATGTAATAACTATTACACATTTCAATGTAATAAGGTCTTACACTTTATTACATATTCAATTAAATGCCTTTTTAATTGGCTATCTTTAACAATTTATTTCTCACTCACCGAAAATCGGTTTTTGACGAAATAAAATTCTATAATTATCTACGAACGACGTAGAAAATTATCGTACAATTTATTTCCCAATCGGAATTAATTTTATAGCCAGTCAAATCGGTCAAACGTTGGATAAAACCAACTTTGACTTAATGATTTTCCAACAATCCCCCACATGAGTGGAAATCAATGCATGCATGTATGCAGACTCTTCGTTCAATTCCCCAAAAGAATCTATCGCTTCCGGAAAGGTAGTTTGCGGCTTTGAACCTTCCGTAGTGAGCAACATCGGAAGTACAGGAGGCCTAGTGGACACGATGCCTTGAACTATTCCCCCACAACGTACAACGAGTCAATGCTATTCACGCAATAAATTCCGTTCAATTTCCCGTTCTATGTTGTGTCCGTTTTGGCCATGGACAAAACTTTGGATTCATAAATGTATACATTTGAAGCGGCCCTCACTTCACATTTATATAGGTGACCTCCCATTTTAAGTATCCTGACATACTTAACCTTTTCAAGGTAGGGATTCATTAAAAGTCTCCTCGAGAACTTAACCTATTACCACACATCAGGAAACAGCACTTGAATTGCCTTTAGGGATGAGTACAAGTGCTCGATTGAACTTTCATAACTTAGTTTTCCCTTTGAACCAAGTTCATGGGATCTCCATTCATCAAGGTAGGGTTACCGTTATGATCGTTCGATGGATTGTGGTTTTTCAAACCCATTCCCTCTAGCAACACGCTCAATTGATCTCGATTCATTCCTTTTGTCAAAGGATCAGCCAGATTTTCCTTAGATTTTACATACTCTAAGGAAATTACTCCATTTGAGATCAATTGTCGAACGGTATTATGTCTCCGACGAATATGTCGAGACTTACCGTTATACATAATGCTCTGTGCTCTCCCTATAGCTGCTTGGCTATCACAGTGAATCATCACGGGAGACACAGGCTTTTTCCAACATGGAATATCTTCCAAAAAGTGACGAAGCCACTCTGCTTCTTCACCAGCTTTATCTAAAGCTATAAACTCAGATTCCATGGTGGATCTGGCTATACACGTTTGTTTCGTTGACTTCCACGAAACTGCTCCGCCCCCGATACAGAAGACGTAACCACTAGTGGAATGTGAACTTTTAGAATCAGATATCCAACTAGCATCACAATATCCATCAAGTACATTAGGATATCTTGTATAGTATAGCCCATACTCTCGGGTGTATTTCAAATACTTTAAAACCCGATTCAAAGCATTCCAGTGTTCAACACCGGGATTGCTTGTATACCTGCTCAGTTTATTCACAGGATAGGCCAAGTCTGGACGTGTACAATTTGTTAAGTACATCAGACTGCCTATAACTTGAGAATACTCTAACTGAGCTACAGGTTCAGCCTTATTGACAGTAAGATTTATACTTAAGTCAATCGGCGTCCTACTCGTAGGACCATCATGGGCATTGAATTTCTTTAACACTTTCTCAACATAATGAGATTGTGATAAGACAATTCCATTTGGGGTTCTTTCAATTTTAATCCCGAGGATTAAATCAGCAACACCCAAATCTTTCATGTCAAAATTTCTTTTTAACATTGCTTTAGTATTCATGATCAATTCACGAGTACTACCCATGATTAACATGTCGTCTACATATAGACAGACTATGACAAACGAGTCAGATGTACCTTTAATGTACACACATTTGTCACACTCGTTGATTTTATATCCATTTGATATCATAATGTTATCAAATTTCAAATGCCATTGTTTAGGAGCTTGCTTAAGTCCGTACAACGACCTTATTAATTTGCACACCTTTTTCTCTTGTCCAGGTGCTACAAATCCCTCGGGTTGTTCCATATAAATTTCTTCTTCCAATTCACCGTTCAGAAACGCAGTTTTCACATCCATCTGATGAATATCGAGATTGTGCAAAGCAGCAATCGCAACAAGCACCCGAATAGACGATATTCTGGTTACAGGTGAATATGTATCAAAGAAATCATATCCTTCTCTTTGTTTAAACCCTTTGGCTACCAAACGAGCTTTAAACTTATCGACCGTTCCATCTGCTTTATACTTTTTCTTTAGGATCCATTTACATCCTAAAGGTTTACAACCCGGTGGAAGATCAACCAACTTCCACGTGTGATTTTGCAGAATAGACTCCATTTCGCTATTAATAGCTTCTTCCCAGAGCGGTGCATCTGGACTGGATAGAGCTTCCCCGTAGGACTTTGGCTCGTCATCCAATAAATACGTAATAAAATCAGGTCCAAACGACTTAGCCGTTTTTATCCTTTTACCACGTCTAGGTTCAATAACCTCTTCGTCTACATGATCGTCACCAACAGGTGTTGTGTCGACATCAGGTTCATAAGTTCTTTTATTAGAACTTGATTCTTCTCTTTCTTTACAAGGAAAAATATTTTCGAAAAATGAAGCATTTCTCGATTCAATCGTGGTACCTTTATGCACGTCTGAATTATCAGACTTGTGTACCAAAAATCGGTAAGCCATACTATTGTATGCATATCCGATAAAAATGCAATCGACCGTCTTAGGTCCGATTCTCATTTGCTTTGGTTCAGGTACAGACACCTTAGCCAAACACCCCCACACTTTAAGATATTTATAAGACGGCTTACGATTTTTCCACAATTCGTACGGCGTCTCATTTTTACCTTTAAGTGGGATTTTGTTCAAAATGTGGTTAGCTGTCAAAATAGCTTCCCCCCACATGTTCTGAGGTAAACCCGAATTAATCAACATGGCGTTCATCATTTCTTTAAGAGTTCTGTTTTTTCGTTCTGCAACACCATTTGATTGTGGTGAATAAGGAGCCGTCGTTTGATGAATTATCCCATTTTCAGAACATAATTTCTCAAACGGAGCTACATATTCTCCACCTCTATCACTTCGGATTATTTTAATTCGTTTACCAAGTTGATTTTCAACCTCAGCTTTATACTTGGTAAAAGCCTCTAAGGCTTCGTCTTTGCTACTTAATAAATATAAGTAACAATATCTAGTACAATCATCAATAAACGTGATGAAGTACTTTTTTCCACCTCTTGTTTGTACAAATTTCAAATCGCATATATCAGTATGGATTAAACCAAGAGGTTCAGTACACCTTTCAATCGAGGGAAAAGGTAACTTAGCCATTTTGGCTTCAACACAAATTTCACATTTCTTTTGTGTATCAATTTTTGAAGTTGGTAATAATTCCAAATTCATCAATCTTTTAATTGCATTTAGATTTACATGTCCTAATCTAATATGCCACAATTCAGAACACTCAAGCAAGTAAACCGAAACAGAATCAATTTTATTAATGCTCGAGGCAGTAGGGGTTACACGGCGCACAGCCATTACATTCATCTTGAACAGTCCATTGTCGAGATAGCCCCGACCAAGGAAAGTTCCAAACTTAGTCAAAATAAACTTCTTAGCATCAAATACAAGTTTAAAACCATGCTCAACTAGGAGAGACCCAGAGACTAAGTTCTTGCGGATGTCCGGGACATGCAGCACATCCTTCAACAGCAGCTCCTTTCCAGAGGTGAGCTTCAGGGTCACGTTCCCAACTCCAGCAACAGCAGACGAGGAAGAGTTCCCCATGTGGAGCTTTCGGCCAGTCGAAGGAGCATAGGTAGAAAATGCATCCTTATCAGAGCAGACATGGCGAGTGGCTCCAGTGTCAATGAACCACTCCTTGGGATTACCAACCAAGTTGGCTTCAAACACCATTGCTGACATATCCATTTCAGTCAGCTCCTGCCCAGAGGTTTCAACAAGGTTAGCAGATTGCTTCCCTTTCCCCTTGTACTGTGCAATAGGCTTTTTAGGCTTCTTGCAATCTTTAGCCATGTGGCCAGTTATTCCACAGTTGTGGCATTTTCCCATGAACTTCCAGACCTTGGTGGCAGGCTCTTTCCCTTTAGAGGTATTCTGAGGAGGAGGCAGCTTCCTTTTGGGTTGCTCCATTAGATTCACACGAGGCTCCTCAGGCACACTCCCAGGATTAAACCTCTTACGGTTTTCCTCTTCGATACGAAGCTTGACAACCAGCTTGTCAATAGTCATTTCCTTGGTCTTATGCTTGAGATAGTTTTGATAGGCCCTCCAACTCGGGGGTAACTTCTCAATAGCAGCAGCCACCAGAAAAGACTCGCTGATTTTCATGCCTTCATTCTCAAGGTCATGCAAGATCAGCTGGAAGTGTTGGAATTGAGATATCACCGACTTAGAGTCGACCATCTTAAAATCCAAAAACTTCCCGACGACGAACTTCTTAGTTCCGGCGTCCTCAGTTTTGTACTTCTTCTCCAAAGCATCCCAGAGTGCTTTGGCCGAAGGCATGTTCCCATACACATTGTACAGGTCATCGCTCAACCCGTTCAAGACGGTATTCCGGCACAGGTAATCACCCTGGCCCCATGCTTCATAAGCCGCACGCTTATTAGCATCAGTTTCATTCTCATCCATGGCCAGAGGCTCATCCTTGAGAAACTTTGCCAAACCCAACGTGGTCTGGTAAAACATCATCTTTTGTTGCCACCTTTTGAAGTCAGTCCCATTGAACTTCTCAGGTTTCTCAGCATGAACCACCGATGAAGGCATGATTGGAATGTTCATGTTCAACGGTGGAACAGTGCTATTTTTCTCAGTACCAGTGCTTTCGGTTGTCATTTTTTTTAGTACGGGTATTTGTCTTGCGTTGTTGGTATTACGTAGCTATTACAGTGCTTGTTTCTGGATTAGAATCAGTACTACTGAGACTTTACACTTTTCCAGAAACTAAATAAAAATAAAGAAATGAAGAAGATGAGAAACACTCGAACAGATCTTCAACTCCGGTGGTACGTCAGAACTGGACACGAACTTCGATCAGATTGCGGGTAGTCGAGGCGCTTTCGCTATCCGCAAGACAAATACGTCCCGTGTTTGCTACGGTTTTCAGACGTAATGTCCCCAAAGATACAACGACTTTCAGTTGTTCTTCTCTGAAGCAACCAGAAAAGAACCACTATCGAACAGGAAAAAGCGAGGAGTATGAACTGTATGATATGCTGGGAATTTCTTTTGCGTTTTTGCTGTGTATGTTATGCAGCCTAAGACACTCTATTTATAGGCGTCCACATGCATGTGAAGGGTCAACAAAGGCATTCATTCGGGTGAGTAATGCAGCCTCATTACCACCTTGTAACGTTCAGCCTCATTACACCATTGTAACGTTAGGAATGAACCTGGTCATCTGACCTTTGAGGATTTTCGAAATTCAAAATAATATTAATATAATTATATTATATAATATTATTTTCTAATCAGGCCTTAAGCCTTTTTGTGTTCAACCAAACCAGCCCACTTCACGTAGGCCCAATCAACAAAAATAGTTCAGCCCGTCAGCAAAACTATTACGATGGCCAGGCCCAGAAGCCCCAAGGAGCCCAAGGAAGCCCAAGTCCAGCCCAAAGTCCAATTGCCAAGATCCAAGTCCAAGTCCAAGGACGAGGCGAGTCGAGTCGGGTCGGGACGGGACGGGACGGGACGGGCCGAGCCGAGCCGAGCCGAGCCGAGCCGAGCCGAGCCGAGCACGAGCACGGGCACGGGCACGGGCACGGGCACGGGCACGAGCCGAGCCGAGCCGAGCGGACGGACGGACGGACGCGCGTGTGGCGATTGCCATGTACCTTAACGGTCCATGGTCTTACTCACTTGTTGAACACATTAATCCTCCAATCACTTATTAAGTGTAATAACTTTATTACATCTTTCAATGTGGGATGTAATAACTATTACACATTTCAATGTAATAAGGTCTTACACTTTATTACATATTCAATTAAATGCCTTTTTAATTGGCTATCTTTAACAATTTATTTCTCACTCACCGAAAATCGGTTTTTGACGAAATAAAATTCTATAATTATCTACGAACGACGTAGAAAATTATCGTACAATTTATTTCCCAATCGGAATTAATTTTATAGCCAGTCAAATCGGTCAAACGTTGGATAAAACCAACTTTGACTTAATGATTTTCCAACAATCCCCCACATGAGTGGAAATCAATGCATGCATGTATGCAGACTCTTCGTTCAATTCCCCAAAAGAATCTATCGCTTCCGGAAAGGTAGTTTGCGGCTTTGAACCTTCCGTAGTGAGCAACATCGGAAGTACAGGAGGCCTAGTGGACACGATGCCTTGAACTATTCCCCCACAACGTACAACGAGTCAATGCTATTCACGCAATAAATTCCGTTCAATTTCCCGTTCTATGTTGTGTCCGTTTTGGCCATGGACAAAACTTTGGATTCATAAATGTATACATTTGAAGCGGCCCTCACTTCACATTTATATAGGTGACCTCCCATTTTAAGTATCCTGACATACTTAACCTTTTCAAGGTAGGGATTCATTAAAAGTCTCCTCGAGAACTTAACCTATTACCACACATCAGGAAACAGCACTTGAATTGCCTTTAGGGATGAGTACAAGTGCTCGATTGAACTTTCATAACTTAGTTTTCCCTTTGAACCAAGTTCATGGGATCTCCATTCATCAAGGTAGGGTTACCGTTATGATCGTTCGATGGATTGTGGTTTTTCAAACCCATTCCCTCTAGCAACACGCTCAATTGATCTCGATTCATTCCTTTTGTCAAAGGATCAGCCAGATTTTCCTTAGATTTTACATACTCTAAGGAAATTACTCCATTTGAGATCAATTGTCGAACGGTATTATGTCTCCGACGAATATGTCGAGACTTACCGTTATACATAATGCTCTGTGCTCTCCCTATAGCTGCTTGGCTATCACAGTGAATCATCACGGGAGACACAGGCTTTTTCCAACATGGAATATCTTCCAAAAAGTGACGAAGCCACTCTGCTTCTTCACCAGCTTTATCTAAAGCTATAAACTCAGATTCCATGGTGGATCTGGCTATACACGTTTGTTTCGTTGACTTCCACGAAACTGCTCCGCCCCCGATACAGAAGACGTAACCACTAGTGGAATGTGAACTTTTAGAATCAGATATCCAACTAGCATCACAATATCCATCAAGTACATTAGGATATCTTGTATAGTATAGCCCATACTCTCGGGTGTATTTCAAATACTTTAAAACCCGATTCAAAGCATTCCAGTGTTCAACACCGGGATTGCTTGTATACCTGCTCAGTTTATTCACAGGATAGGCCAAGTCTGGACGTGTACAATTTGTTAAGTACATCAGACTGCCTATAACTTGAGAATACTCTAACTGAGCTACAGGTTCAGCCTTATTGACAGTAAGATTTATACTTAAGTCAATCGGCGTCCTACTCGTAGGACCATCATGGGCATTGAATTTCTTTAACACTTTCTCAACATAATGAGATTGTGATAAGACAATTCCATTTGGGGTTCTTTCAATTTTAATCCCGAGGATTAAATCAGCAACACCCAAATCTTTCATGTCAAAATTTCTTTTTAACATTGCTTTAGTATTCATGATCAATTCACGAGTACTACCCATGATTAACATGTCGTCTACATATAGACAGACTATGACAAACGAGTCAGATGTACCTTTAATGTACACACATTTGTCACACTCGTTGATTTTATATCCATTTGATATCATAATGTTATCAAATTTCAAATGCCATTGTTTAGGAGCTTGCTTAAGTCCGTACAACGACCTTATTAATTTGCACACCTTTTTCTCTTGTCCAGGTGCTACAAATCCCTCGGGTTGTTCCATATAAATTTCTTCTTCCAATTCACCGTTCAGAAACGCAGTTTTCACATCCATCTGATGAATATCGAGATTGTGCAAAGCAGCAATCGCAACAAGCACCCGAATAGACGATATTCTGGTTACAGGTGAATATGTATCAAAGAAATCATATCCTTCTCTTTGTTTAAACCCTTTGGCTACCAAACGAGCTTTAAACTTATCGACCGTTCCATCTGCTTTATACTTTTTCTTTAGGATCCATTTACATCCTAAAGGTTTACAACCCGGTGGAAGATCAACCAACTTCCACGTGTGATTTTGCAGAATAGACTCCATTTCGCTATTAATAGCTTCTTCCCAGAGCGGTGCATCTGGACTGGATAGAGCTTCCCCGTAGGACTTTGGCTCGTCATCCAATAAATACGTAATAAAATCAGGTCCAAACGACTTAGCCGTTTTTATCCTTTTACCACGTCTAGGTTCAATAACCTCTTCGTCTACATGATCGTCACCAACAGGTGTTGTGTCGACATCAGGTTCATAAGTTCTTTTATTAGAACTTGATTCTTCTCTTTCTTTACAAGGAAAAATATTTTCGAAAAATGAAGCATTTCTCGATTCAATCGTGGTACCTTTATGCACGTCTGAATTATCAGACTTGTGTACCAAAAATCGGTAAGCCATACTATTGTATGCATATCCGATAAAAATGCAATCGACCGTCTTAGGTCCGATTCTCATTTGCTTTGGTTCAGGTACAGACACCTTAGCCAAACACCCCCACACTTTAAGATATTTATAAGACGGCTTACGATTTTTCCACAATTCGTACGGCGTCTCATTTTTACCTTTAAGTGGGATTTTGTTCAAAATGTGGTTAGCTGTCAAAATAGCTTCCCCCCACATGTTCTGAGGTAAACCCGAATTAATCAACATGGCGTTCATCATTTCTTTAAGAGTTCTGTTTTTTCGTTCTGCAACACCATTTGATTGTGGTGAATAAGGAGCCGTCGTTTGATGAATTATCCCATTTTCAGAACATAATTTCTCAAACGGAGCTACATATTCTCCACCTCTATCACTTCGGATTATTTTAATTCGTTTACCAAGTTGATTTTCAACCTCAGCTTTATACTTGGTAAAAGCCTCTAAGGCTTCGTCTTTGCTACTTAATAAATATAAGTAACAATATCTAGTACAATCATCAATAAACGTGATGAAGTACTTTTTTCCACCTCTTGTTTGTACAAATTTCAAATCGCATATATCAGTATGGATTAAACCAAGAGGTTCAGTACACCTTTCAATCGAGGGAAAAGGTAACTTAGCCATTTTGGCTTCAACACAAATTTCACATTTCTTTTGTGTATCAATTTTTGAAGTTGGTAATAATTCCAAATTCATCAATCTTTTAATTGCATTTAGATTTACATGTCCTAATCTAATATGCCACAATTCAGAACACTCAAGCAAGTAAACCGAAACAGAATCAATTTTATTAATGCTCGAGGCAGTAGGGGTTACACGGCGCACAGCCATTACATTCATCTTGAACAGTCCATTGTCGAGATAGCCCCGACCAAGGAAAGTTCCAAACTTAGTCAAAATAAACTTCTTAGCATCAAATACAAGTTTAAAACCATGCTCAACTAGGAGAGACCCAGAGACTAAGTTCTTGCGGATGTCCGGGACATGCAGCACATCCTTCAACAGCAGCTCCTTTCCAGAGGTGAGCTTCAGGGTCACGTTCCCAACTCCAGCAACAGCAGACGAGGAAGAGTTCCCCATGTGGAGCTTTCGGCCAGTCGAAGGAGCATAGGTAGAAAATGCATCCTTATCAGAGCAGACATGGCGAGTGGCTCCAGTGTCAATGAACCACTCCTTGGGATTACCAACCAAGTTGGCTTCAAACACCATTGCTGACATATCCATTTCAGTCAGCTCCTGCCCAGAGGTTTCAACAAGGTTAGCAGATTGCTTCCCTTTCCCCTTGTACTGTGCAATAGGCTTTTTAGGCTTCTTGCAATCTTTAGCCATGTGGCCAGTTATTCCACAGTTGTGGCATTTTCCCATGAACTTCCAGACCTTGGTGGCAGGCTCTTTCCCTTTAGAGGTATTCTGAGGAGGAGGCAGCTTCCTTTTGGGTTGCTCCATTAGATTCACACGAGGCTCCTCAGGCACACTCCCAGGATTAAACCTCTTACGGTTTTCCTCTTCGATACGAAGCTTGACAACCAGCTTGTCAATAGTCATTTCCTTGGTCTTATGCTTGAGATAGTTTTGATAGGCCCTCCAACTCGGGGGTAACTTCTCAATAGCAGCAGCCACCAGAAAAGACTCGCTGATTTTCATGCCTTCATTCTCAAGGTCATGCAAGATCAGCTGGAAGTGTTGGAATTGAGATATCACCGACTTAGAGTCGACCATCTTAAAATCCAAAAACTTCCCGACGACGAACTTCTTAGTTCCGGCGTCCTCAGTTTTGTACTTCTTCTCCAAAGCATCCCAGAGTGCTTTGGCCGAAGGCATGTTCCCATACACATTGTACAGGTCATCGCTCAACCCGTTCAAGACGGTATTCCGGCACAGGTAATCACCCTGGCCCCATGCTTCATAAGCCGCACGCTTATTAGCATCAGTTTCATTCTCATCCATGGCCAGAGGCTCATCCTTGAGAAACTTTGCCAAACCCAACGTGGTCTGGTAAAACATCATCTTTTGTTGCCACCTTTTGAAGTCAGTCCCATTGAACTTCTCAGGTTTCTCAGCATGAACCACCGATGAAGGCATGATTGGAATGTTCATGTTCAACGGTGGAACAGTGCTATTTTTCTCAGTACCAGTGCTTTCGGTTGTCATTTTTTTTAGTACGGGTATTTGTCTTGCGTTGTTGGTATTACGTAGCTATTACAGTGCTTGTTTCTGGATTAGAATCAGTACTACTGAGACTTTACACTTTTCCAGAAACTAAATAAAAATAAAGAAATGAAGAAGATGAGAAACACTCGAACAGATCTTCAACTCCGGTGGTACGTCAGAACTGGACACGAACTTCGATCAGATTGCGGGTAGTCGAGGCGCTTTCGCTATCCGCAAGACAAATACGTCCCGTGTTTGCTACGGTTTTCAGACGTAATGTCCCCAAAGATACAACGACTTTCAGTTGTTCTTCTCTGAAGCAACCAGAAAAGAACCACTATCGAACAGGAAAAAGCGAGGAGTATGAACTGTATGATATGCTGGGAATTTCTTTTGCGTTTTTGCTGTGTATGTTATGCAGCCTAAGACACTCTATTTATAGGCGTCCACATGCATGTGAAGGGTCAACAAAGGCATTCATTCGGGTGAGTAATGCAGCCTCATTACCACCTTGTAACGTTCAGCCTCATTACACCATTGTAACGTTAGGAATGAACCTGGTCATCTGACCTTTGAGGATTTTCGAAATTCAAAATAATATTAATATAATTATATTATATAATATTATTTTCTAATCAGGCCTTAAGCCTTTTTGTGTTCAACCAAACCAGCCCACTTCACGTAGGCCCAATCAACAAAAATAGTTCAGCCCGTCAGCAAAACTATTACGATGGCCAGGCCCAGAAGCCCCAAGGAGCCCAAGGAAGCCCAAGTCCAGCCCAAAGTCCAATTGCCAAGATCCAAGTCGGGTCGGGTCGGGTCGGGTCGGGACGGGCCGAGCCGAGCCGAGCCGAGCACGAGCACGGGCACGGGCACGGGCACGAGCCGAGCCGAGCCGAGCGGACGGACGGACGCGCGTGTGGCGATTGCCATGTACCTTAACGGTCCATGGTCTTACTCACTTGTTGAACACATTAATCCTCCAATCACTTATTAAGTGTAATAACTTTATTACATCTTTCAATGTGGGATGTAATAACTATTACACATTTCAATGTAATAAGGTCTTACACTTTATTACATATTCAATTAAATGCCTTTTTAATTGGCTATCTTTAACAATTTATTTCTCACTCACCGAAAATCGGTTTTTGACGAAATAAAATTCTATAATTATCTACGAACGACGTAGAAAATTATCGTACAATTTATTTCCCAATCGGAATTAATTTTATAGCCAGTCAAATCGGTCAAACGTTGGATAAAACCAACTTTGACTTAATGATTTTCCAACAAACTCGGCTAATGTTGGCTTCATAATATGGCTAAATTAATGGAATTCAGTTCGCTCAAAAGGGGGTGTAAAAGTCTTGATTCCATTCCATGCTCTCTCATGTAAAATTACTTGCCATTGTTGCATCTTACAGGAGTTCAAACTTTGTACACAGTCACCTTAAAGAGGAAAGAAAGAGCTAACTGAGCTAGTATATTTGAGTATAAATCTAGCTTTAGTTTCATCATTTGCTACATCTAATCGCATACTCAGGGAGGAGCACAAGCCGTCCAATTAGAAGGCAGCCTACTCGAACTAATAGGCGGCATGTTGCGCACATTCACGTCAAGTGGGAGCATGCGATATTCAATATCGAGATCCCTAAAAGTGTTGATCATTTCCTCCACAACAAGTGCTCTTCTGACCCATCTCTCCCCCATATCCTGAAAATTAATCATGTGCGTAAGCCAGATCGAGAACTTGATCCTGTTCATGTCCTCCACATCTCTCATCACAATCATCGGCACCGGTTGCCAGTGCTCATTCTTGTTATCAATGTACCTGCAAAATCATTTGAACAATATCACTTAGTGTTAGATTACAAATACCTCCTTAAACTAAGCATTTTCTCAAAGGGCAATTTTGTAATTATATTCATAAACCAATACAACTTTAGCTTTTATCTTTATTCAGCTTTTAACTTGTGTTTGCTTTCACTTTCTTGCAGTAAAACCATCTTTAAAAAACTAAGTGTTGGCAAACACCCTTTTTTCCCAGGGGTATTTTGGTAATCAACCCAAATTGAGAAGGCATGACCAAAACCGAGAAGTCGATAGAAACAAGTATAACGACAAAGAGGAAGACGATATATGCCCACATACCTTGTGATCCTTTCTTTCATTAAAGCAATCTTCTCGACGGGAGTAGAAATGTGGATACAGAAATCGATGGCGTCTCCCATTTCCGGGCTGCGGTAATAGTTATGGATCGGCTTCGTGGATAGGACACTGTTCGGGTAGTAGATCTTGTGGTTATCGAATTTCAGGAAAACCGTCGTCAGTATGTTCATCTCTTCAACAACCATCTGAAGTCCAGACAACAAAAACAAAGTCAGCAAAAAACGACCACATACGCTTTTAATTACTCAGACATTAATAAAACACGAGGAGTTAATAACTTGAACTCCGTCGATTTCAACACGATCCCCCACGTCGAAAGGGTGCATCACGAATAAAAAGATGATGGCCTCGAACGTGGTCTTGCACGTGTTTCCGAACATGAAGACCACCAGAAGAAGCTGGGAGCTCAAGAAGATGAAGAAGTGCGTGGTCGCGACTTTGAGTATGAGAAGCCAGATCACGAATATGAGAACCGCAACGAGGGCATTCAGCATCTGGTGGAGTTTGTTTACGGCAGTTTTAGTGTCGTTTAAGGACAAGGCAAGAGCTCTCCGTTCCCTGAATACATTCACCTGTGGTGGAGAGATTCGAAACACATTAAAATGATTTTTTTTGCATTAGTCATTAAACTTACGTAACTCGAACGAAAAAGTTAACCCAACCAACTAAAATTGGCAAAACATATGTTCATTATTAAGCTCTGGTTTTTTGAACTTAATTTCAGTTCAGACTCATTAGTTCAACTCTCGTTTTATCATTATCAATATTCTATTTTTTATATTTTTTTTCATAAAATATACGTATATGTTTACATAATTAAACAAAAAATATTTCAAAATCACAATATAGTACTACCTCTGTCCCAGAGCTATAGTCACAGGTGGTCAACGCTGACTTTTTTTTACCGTAATACGTATGATAAATGGTACACAAAAATTATGAAAAAATAACTAAAATAAAATTTAATAGTTAAATTTTATCTTAGTTATTTTTTTATAATTTTTGTGTACGGTAAAAAAAAATTCAGCGTTGACCACAAATGACTACAGCTCTGGGACAGAGGGAATATGTTTTTAAAATTATTTGAAAAAACTAATTCAGGTCCAAATGTCCAATAAGTGTTCAGTTAAAAAGAACAAAGCTTTAATCAATCTGAGGTACTTACCACCCAATTCTTAAGAGCTTTCCTGCATATCCTCGTATTCTCCCTCCCGCCTTCAAACAGACCCATAGTCTTCAAAACCTCGTCTTCCCGCATGAAACGCAATAAATCTTCTTCGTATATATACCTATTACAGAAGGCATTGCTATTATAACCGTCTAATATAGTACTACGTTAATCGTCTATTCCAACAGCTCGACTAAAAAAGAAGAAGAAACTCACTTAGATCCCGGCTTAGCCACGTTATTAAATATCTTCTTTGCAGCCATTTTCGCCTGGTTCTCAGTGGTGATATGCACCATGGCCTCGTCCCCCTGTATCTTCTCATCCAGAGTCGAAAGCATCCCATTCCTAACGATATTCATCAGCCTCTTCATATTCCAAGCCGATATATTCTTCTTGCTGAACCTATGCAAGTGATCGATCGTGATCCCGTCTTGCGGCTTCAGCTCCTTCGAAAACACGGAAGGGCTCTTCCCACCCGCCTTCGGAGTCTTCCTCGGAGTCCCGATCAGCCTCCCGCTCTTCTTCGGAAACATGTTGGCTTTCAAATCGGGGGGTATCGTGGCCCCCGCGCTCTGAAGCTTCTGCACCTCGACCATCACCTTGTCTTCCTCCTCCTGCTCCAGCTCGATCTCGACCAGAGGCGGGCCCGAGAGCGTCTCGATCACGTACTGGTCGAATAAAGCCTCCTGAATCCGGTCGAAGAATGTGCTGACGTGGAAGGAGGACGCGAGGACCTTCACGAGCAGAGTCTTGAAGAGCCAGATGAAGGTCCCGACCAATAGGCACACCCAGACTTTGGTGACGTAAGGAAGAATCTGCTCGTTTGTGGCCTTCGAGACCTTCTGGTCGAAAATGCAGTGCCAGGCGATTAGAACGAGGGAAAGCCAGAGGCAATTCTGGACGGGGTTTCGAAGCCCGTAGACGAAGTAGAGGACGCGCTTGCGGAGGAGGAAGTTGCGCTCGATGGAGAAGACGGCGGCTCGGATGGCCCAGCCGGAGAGGAGGCGGCCGGAGATGAGGACGAGGACCATCAGCTCCCATTTCCAGAGGTCCAGTTGGGCGATTTTCTTGGAACGGAGGGGGGAGACGGTTAGGGTGCAGAGGAGTGCGGCGAGGGCGAGGATGAGGGTGAGGAGCTGGAGGATGGAGAGGGCGTTGAATTTCATCTTCTTGTAGTCGTCCGGCAGGTCGTCGTCGAGGAATGGGTCTTCGTCGTCGCCGGCGTCGGTGGTGCCTTTTTCGAGAAACTGAGATTTGGGGGTTCGCTGGGTTTGGGTTTCCGGCGGGTCGAGCAGACGGGAATTTTTGGTTTTGGTTCGCATCAGGCTGGATTTCCGCCGGAAGGAGCTGTTCGAGCTGCAGACGAGGATCTCCTCCGCCGGCGGCTCGGGCGGGATCTCGGGGATTTTGGACAGCGGCGGCGGCGAGTCGGAGACGAAATCGAAGTCGGTGGAGTTGGCGGCGGCTTTCAAGACGGTGTCTTTTGTGAAGTCGTAGCTGGAGTCCTTCCATATGCCGGCGTCGCTCGGCGGCGAATCGTGGCCGTTGATTTTAACGGCGGTGTTTCTGGTTGGGGAATGTGAAGACGACGTCGCCATGGTGGCGGAGGTGGGTTTCAGTTGAGAGAGAGAATCTGGCCGGAATTTGAACGATTTATAGAGGGTTTTCACTTTTCAAGAAGCTGTAAAAGGATATGGTCGGAATTAATTTATTTAAATAAATTAAGTTTTTTTTTATCATAATTAAAGTACCATCACGAGCCCAGATGGGTTCAAAACTGTTTTTGTTTGATACTGTACTACTTAATAATATAATATTACGGAGCGAGCGGAGGTGATGAGCTGTCCAACAAGAAAACAGAGGAGACGGCGGCGGTGGTTTTTTTGAAATTATGATAAAAAAAAAACGAAAACGGATGCGTGGGGGTTTTTGTTGCCGCCTACGTGGCAAGTAAAATGCATCGTACCCGAACAATCAAACGACTTGATGGGTCCACGTGTCATGGCGTAAACGCGCCTCCGCGTTTTTTTAATTTATTTTAATCTTTAATCACACTCCTACGTGTACTTAGTTTCTGGGTGAGAATTCCAGCTGCGATTTTAGTTCTTACGGAAGGTGTTACAGTATCTCCCGCGCGTTAAACTAAACCTCAAAGACCAATTTTACCGGTTAGATATTTTATCTATAATGTATCCATCGGCACAACCTTAGTTTCAACAACAGACTTTTATGAGATATAGTCCAATCGCCTTTTTTGCTATAAAATACGTTCATTATATACGAGCGTTTAAGCAGAAACTAAAATACACCATTTTGTCGGACAAAAACGGGTGGGATCTTTGATACTGGGTTTCCAAGGGGAACTACACAATCTTCTGTGTATTACAGGAAATAAAATTGTAGTCATACCTCAGAAGTAGGCACATCTTTGCGAGCTCAAACAAACACATTGACGAATCACCGCTTCATGTTTTCTTGACCACAAACAAATTAGGCCGCCGCATTTTCATTTTCTTGCCTGACATTCGTGAGTAAGCTGACACGACTAGCCCAGATTTCTCCTTTTGGCACCCTTCTCTTCTTCAAAAATCTAATTACAGGAAATAAACTTGATTACAAGATTCAAAAGAGTAAAAAGATTGAGTGCGAAACAGAGTACCTTTTTAGCCATAAACTGCAAGATGCCTATAATTTCAGAAAAATCGGGCCTTGACGATGGTTCTTGCTGCCAACACCTTTCGAGCAATTCGGATACCAAAGGATGAGTGTGCCTTGGTATACTTGGCCTTAGACCCTGCAGTGCATATTGAGTATAATTGTTTTTTGTTTTTGTTTTTTTATAAACAATTTTTTTGCGTACCTCCTGGACCACACCAACTGCAGTCTGTAAGGGGCTCAAGTGTACATATGGAACCTGGAAATCGAGAATGAATGAAAATTTGAATCTTCGATTTCTCAAAGACTACTCAGACTAAATAATTTTCTCTCAAGAATCAAAATAGTTCACTTATTGTAGGGTTGTTGTAAACCAAACCTTTCCAGTAAGAAGCTCCCACAGCACAATCCCGAAGCTGAAAACATCAGCTTTATGATTATACGGCTTGTGCTCAATAACCTACCAACCAATAAAGCAGAATAAGCGTTCGTGGTCTTAGGGAAGTACTCAGACCTTAGAGTAGGAGGTAAAACATACCTCGGGAGCCATCCAACGGTAAGTTCCGGTTTCAGCTGTCATAACTCCCGACTGAAGTTGCACTCGAGCGATACCAAAATCAGCAATTTTAACAACCTGCATGCAATCCCCATAGCTCTTGTTAAGAGGCAATGGAGTCATGTCCGTACCCCAATTATCGTTTTAGAGAGACGGCCGTAAGATTTTAAAGATGACAGAAAAGTATACTGAATTTCTCGTAATTTCTTACTTCGTTCTCATCCATCAAGAGATTGGCAGCCTTTAAGTCCCTGTGAATTATATTATTTTGATGCAAGTAGCTCATCCCCTTAGATACATCGATCGCCACCTTCAATATGGCTGGAAGCTTGAAAGCACCCATCCGTTTATGGAGGAAGTCGTACACACTTCCACCGCACATAAATTCTGAAAAAAGAGAATTGATAAAAAAGAAAGTGAACGGACCAACATGGGATACGATAAAAATGCCTTTTTTTGTTTGTTTGTTTAAATTACCAGTAACAATGCACAAGAGTGGAGGTCGTGTACAAGCGCCAATAAACTGCACCACATTTTTGTGCCGAATTTTCCTGAATAGTTTTGAGGACATAAAAAACTTGCAGAATTAAAATTTTAAATAAAATCCTAGAGAGAATTAAACAAAAAAAAAAACGAGGAGTGTGACTTATAATTTAACCTCAATATGTACACTTCCTGGGCAAACTCCCGCTGCATGTCTTCACTAACACACTCGGTTTTAAGAATCGGCCACATCTTGACTTTGAAATAGGCCTTTGTATCTGTAGTGGATTTATTTGTACATTTTAGATGACTTGTGATACACCAACAATCCAATCTATAATAACGTTAAAAAAAGAAACTCACAAATCCCCGATTGATCCTGCAGCAATCTTGTATTCAAACCTCAACAAATTTGCATCGATTTCCCAAACATCACTCCCATCGAAAGGAATTTCTACATGGTTTGGCGGTAGAATAAAACCGCTCTGTCCATGAGATATCAGCTCTTGCTTAGCTGTCGACTGCATCTGAGGCAAATAAAACTACTCGTTTAAACTGCAAATAAAAAACGGAAACTCTCGAGGAATGGTTATGTTCTTGGTACCTCAATCCTTGGAATTTCCTTCACCAGTGTATTTCGAAGATGATCAATCCCCTGAAAGTTCCAAAAGGGTAAACTATGTATATAAATGATATGCAATCCATGTTGCATATCATCGTGATCCCTTAATTAAAGAAAAAATTAAGTACCTTTTCCCAACTATCAATTACGAAGACATCCAGGGAGAAACCATCGATCGTGCAAAAAGCATGAGCTTCTTGAATGTTAATTCCAATCTCAGACATCAGGCAAGTCAACTGGAAGTAAAAATTGAAGACCTTCTTTATCAACCGCGTACAACAAAACCGTCCAACTATAACGGGAAAGTAAATCCCACTTTGAACTAGTGAATAAATATTTTGATGATGTGAAACATTGAGCGGGAAAGATGATCAAGTACTATAATAGTTTCCTTGCTTCCTAAGAATGATAAATAATAGCAATTCTCATTAGAAAATAAATTATGAAATAACTCGAGAGGCATATATTTTAAGTACGGATTTGGTTTCATTGTCAGCTGTAAAAAAAATGCAAATACCAAGGTAACCCTTTAATCTCTATAACCCTTGGATGGATAATGCAATATTCACAAACATTTTCATGCTGGTCAATAATCGAATAATAGAAAACGGGGATTCAAGAACCAAATCAATATATTGATATCTTAAAAATAAGGACGTGACATTAACCTTGCTAAGGAGCTTGGGTTTGTCCTTTATCGAAATTGTTACTTCATGCAGTGGCCTGAAAAATGCCACAAGCGATAGCAATGGATAAAATCCTATTTCAGTTTATATAGACACTTGTACATGAATAACAAACAAAGAGATCAACTACAAAGAAAAAAGGAAAGCTCATTCAAAAGAAAAGAGTTACGTAGGTAGACTATATTCAGAAGAAAACCAAACTTTTCAGAATATTACCGTGAAAAGTGTGGTCGAGGATCAGAACTATTTCCCTCAAAGGCAAGTTGATAATTCGATGACAGTCCAAATGCAGGTGGGGGATGAAGGCTGCAAGCAAATTATAACAAATATATCGGCTTAATATAAAATTTCCACACTCATGAATGACTTTCTTTGAGAGAGAAAAATAACTTCTCGAATGCACCTATCTTGCTGAAGAGTATCCCCTTCTTCGGAGTAAACAGAACTAATTTGATTTCCATCAGATGTCGGACGAATCTGAGTCAAAGAGATTCATAATATTCGATTTCAACAGAATTTTTCAGGGAATATAAGAAGTGGTAATCAAAATACTAAGAGCGTCCCCAATCTTCTTATGATCACCATATATCATAGTACTTGTCAACTTCGATATCATAATCATAATCAATTAAACATAACTGCCAACGACATATCGATTAAGGATGGATTCCTATCACAACTCACAAACAACACGACAAATCATGATAACATATTTCAAGACATTACCTGCACAAGATGAACATCAACGGCAGGTGTAGTGAGTGGGTCCCGGGCCAAGTTGAGCAATTTCTTGTGCATCAAGACATCCTCCGCCCGTTCAGTATTAACGTCCAAAGCGTAACTACAGTCACAATGAAGGATACTTAATCGCCATTTGAATCAGTCTATACCATCACAACCCTGCACTCTTATCATAATTTCATCCTTAAATCATATCAAAGTTCAAGAATTCATTCAACAGACAACATAAACGTTTGATCAACCCATTAGTCGATTTCTCGAGGCAGAAACACAAATACACAAATTTAATGATGAATAAAGTAAAAAAAAAAAAAACAAAGATACCATCTTTTGACCGTACGAATCAGTTAATCAAAAGGGCCAACAATTAAAAACACAGACCCATGTCATTAATTTAAAAAATATATACTTTAATTACCGAAGAGGGAGCATGGTAAAATGAGCCCACAACTCATCTTCGAAACCGAGTTCATTAGCCTCTTCAACGTCTAATTCTCTCAATCTACAGAAAACTTCATTAAAGACTTCAACTTTGAGGCTTGTTCGCCGGCTTTGCACCGGCGAACATTCGGATTTCCGGCTGCTGTTACTGCTCTCGCTATCTCCCATCAAATTATCTTAATTGAAAAACCCACACAAAAAAAATATACATTCAGATTCCATTGGTTCTATTTTGTACACCCCACCCCACCCCACCCACCCAAAAGAAAATGAACCAGAAGAACCCCCAAAACAAGAAAGAGTTGGTGCGGGGTGTTTAAGTGAAAAAATACAAACGAGGAGTGTGCATAATTTGCATATACTTTGTGGCCGTTTGTAATGTGTGTCGACATGGATTCAAACGAGCTTGAGTCACCGATATTTTGTCTTGTTTATGTAAAAAAAAGCGTTATTTATCAATTATCCATTTCAAAAATTGAATTTTGTTTTTTAAAATTATTATTATTTATCAATTACTCTACATGTTGCGATAAATTGTGCTCCAATACAATTTACCATAACTTGATATTCAAGGCTTGCGGAAATAGTTCGAATAATATGAACCGCACACACACACACTCTTGTTTGTAGCGAAAAAAGAAAAAATACGACACACGATATTACGAGGTTCGACAACTAATGTCTACGTCATCGGGCTCACAACACACTCTTTTTATTACTTGGAGAAATGATTACAAGACACACACTTGAAATCCGAACAAGCTCGACTTTTTTCTAATTCACATTTTAGTAATAAACTCTATTGTGTTGAGATAATTTTGATCAACACCTTGATCACCCTTTTATAGTTGTCAATCCTTGGCATGTTCATTGAACACATCAATGAAACCTTTGGCCCTCCAAATTCATCGGAAGCCAAAGAGTCACTTGCCTCTTCAAATTCTCTCCAAATTCATGAATTCAAAGAAGCTAAAGAGTCTTTCAACATTACTTCAACAATCTCCCACTTGTTGGAAGACTCACCACGTCGTTAACACTTTTCCGAACTAGCGTACATCGCTTCCTCTCCGTTTGTGTGCCAGTCGTCTCTCTTTTGACGTTTGAGAGACCAACGAGTTTTGAACCACTCTTGACTTTCTCCACCGTGACCACTTTGGTTAGCATGTCCGCCGGGTTTTCATCGGTATGAACTTTCACTAACGAGAAACTGCCTTCATCCAACAACTCCCGGATGAAATGGTACTTGACATTAATATGCTTTGTTCTTGAATGAAAAGTAGCATTTTTGGCGAGGCAAATTGCACTTTGGCTATCACTGAAAAGCCTGCAATTCTCTTGTTCGTGACCGATTTCTTTTAGAAGACTTTTGAGCCAAGTCAACTCTTTACATGCTTCCGTTGCCGCCACATACTCGGCTTCGGTTGTTGACAAAGTAACCAACTTTTGAAGTTGGGAAACCCAGCTTATTGCTCCACTCCCGAGTGTGAACACGAACCCTGTCGTGCTTCTTCGGCTATCAACATCGCCGGCAAAGTCGGAATCGACATATCCTTGTAATGCAAGATCACTACCGCCATAGCACAAGGCATAGTTAAATGTCCCTCGTAGATAACGCATTATCCACTTCACCGATTCCCAATGCTCCTTGCTAGCTTTGGAAGTGTATCTACTCACAACTCCCAGTGCATGTGCAATATCGGGTCGGGTGCACACCATTGCATACATAAGGCTACCAATAGCCGATGCGTAGGGAAACGTCTTTGATTGATCTTGGTCCTTGGAGCTTACTTCCTTGGACAATTTGAAATGGGCTCCGAGTGGAGTACTAACGGGCTTAGACTCCTCCATTTTAAACCGAGCTAACACTTTCTCAACGTATTCGGACTGCGAGAGCCATAATCGTCGTAAAGCTCTATCTCTAGAAATTCTCATGCCTAGAATTTTCTTTGCATCTTTAAGATCTTTCATAGCGAATTCCTTTGATAGGCTTGCCTTCACTTTCTCGATCTCTCTCTTATCCTTTCCGGCGATTAACATGTCGTCCACATACAACAACAAGATGATATAGGAATCACCACATGATTTGTAGTAGCAACAATGGTCTGATTGACTCCGAGAAAACCCTGTTTCATCCATGAAGTTATCAAACTTTTTGTACCACTGTCGAGGCGCTTGTTTGAGGCCGTATAAGCTTTTCTTTAGACGACACACAAGACTTCCTTTGCCTTTCTCCGCATAGCCCTCTGGTTGGAACATGTAGATTTCCTCCGATAGATCTCCATGTAGAAACGCCGTTTTCACATCCAATTGTTCGAGGTGGAGATCCTCGACTGCGACTATGTTGAGCACCGATCGAATCGTCGCCATTTTCACCACCGGCGAGAAGATTTCGGTGTAATCAACACCTTCTCTTTGTTCGAAGCCTTTTACGACCAGCCTAGCTTTATGTCGTAAACTCCCATCGGCTTCCTCTTTGATTCGATATATCCACTTATTGTGGAGTGCTCGCTTGCCCTCCGGCAAATTCACCAAATCCCAAGTTTCATTAGTTGAAAGTGACGACATCTCGTCATTCATCGCTGACTCCCACTCGCCCGAGACACCCTGCACCTCAAGAGCTTCTTTGTAGCTTTCCGGTTCCCCCGAATCAGAAAGTAGCAAATAGTGGACATAGTCGTTAAACTTATCAGGCATCCTCCTCGATCGCTTTGATCTCCTGAGTGGGATTTGGGCAGGCTCCTCCTGCTGATTTGGGATTTCAATTTCTTGTAAATGAGTGGGCTTGTCATTGGATTCGTATGGCACCTCCACATACTCGTTCTCCTTGTTGTCAGAATTGGTCTCCTTGCTCCAATCCTTGTACAAAGCCTCCTCGTTGAACACCACATCAACACTCCTCCTGACTCGTTTTGCCTCGAAATCATAGAGACGAAAACCATAGGCATCACTCCCATAGCCTATGAAAGCACATTTTTTGGACTTAGCATCGAGCTTACTTCGATCTTGAGGATTTAAGTGTACATACGCCGTACACCCAAATATTCGGAGATGAGACAAATTCACCTCCTTGCCGGTCCAGACTTCTTCAGGTATTTTTCCGTTTAGGGGACTCGAGTGACCCCGATTGATAAGGTAGGCTGCCGTAGACACCGCTTCAGCCCAGAAATTTCGAGGAAGACCACTATGAATCCTCATACTTCGAGCGCGCTCCATGATCGTCCGATTAATGCGCTCGGCAACTCCGTTTTGCCTCGGCTTCATAGGCGTGGTCAAGATTCTTCGAATTCCGTTATTTGAACAGAACCGTTCAAACTCCTCACCACAAGACTCCCCACCGTTGTCAGATTTTAACGCCTTCAACTTTAGTCCGGTTTCAGTCTCTACACAAGTTTTCCAAGTCTTAAACACACCAAAGACGTCGGATTTGTGTTTCAAGAAGTACACCCATAACTTCCTTGAAGAGTCATCGACAAAAGTTACATAGTACCTCGATCCACCGATTGAGGGAACAGGAGCGGGCCCCCAAGCGTCAGAATGAACAAGTTCTAGTTTCTCAGTTTTCAACTCCCGGGGAACCTTCGAGAAACTTACTTGAGTTTGTTTTGCAAGGACACAATCCTCACAAAAATCGAGCTTGATTTCCCCGCACCCGTCAAGCTTCCCGGAAGACTCCATGATCTTCATTCCGGTTTGACTCATGTGGCCGAGCCTTCGATGCCACGTGGATGCATCTGTTGCTTTCGCCACCATGAAGTTGGGATTATAAGTCCCGTTGGCGACATACATCGTCCCCTCCTTTTTGCCGCGCGCCAACATCCTAGCGCCCTTGGACACCTTCCAAGACTCGGCATTAAACGTACATACCATGCCTTCTTCTGATAGTTGGCCCACCGAGATGAGATTCTTTTTGAGACTTGGAACGTGACGAACGTCCTTCAATTGAATCTCAAAGCCATTAGGAAGAGATAAGCAAACATCTCCTTTGCCCACAATGTCGCACGGCTGGTTGTCGCCAAGGTAAACTCGGCCAAAGTTTCCGCTCACATAGTTCTGAAGAACATTCTTTTGCGGAGAAGCATGAAACGAGGCACCGGAGTCGATGATCCAAGACTCGTTCTTGGTTTCCAGCGAGCAAATGAGGGCTTCATCTTCCTTCACAACATTGGCAGCACCTTTGCCGTTGTCGTTACTTGCCTCCGGGCAATCTTTTCCGATGTGACCAATCTTTCCACAATTGTAGCACTTGTATTTGCTATAGTCGCGACCCTTCGAGTTCGACCGATTTGATGGTCCTCGACTTTTGGATCGACTTCGAGCATCAAAGTTTCTTTTGCCCTTGCTCTTATTTCCTCGTTCTCTCCCACGATCTTTCGAGCTAAAGTTCAGCGAAGAACTAGATCGTTCCGACTTCTTTCTCCGAACCTCCTCTCCTACAAGTAGAGTCACCACTTCCTCTTGATAGATCTTGTTCTTCCCACACGAATTGCTCACCGCAATAATAAGGGAATCCCAAGAGTCCGGTAGACTTGATAGAAGAAGAAGGGCGCGAATTTCATCATCAAACTTGATGCCCACCTGGTCGAGTTGATTGCACACGGCATTGAACTCATTCAAATGCTCAGACACGGTTGTCGTCTCTTCCATATGCATATTGAACAGAGTCTTCATTAGATGCACTTTGTTGACGGCGGATGGCTGCTCGTACATGTCTTCAAGTGCCTTCATGAGGTCCGCCGACGTCGTGTACTTGATGACATTAGAGATGACGGACGGAGCTAGAGTCGAACGAATCAACCCTAGGGCTTTGCGATCCGTCCGAAGCCAATCCGCGTCTTTGACGTCGTCCGGTTGAACACCAACAACCGGTAGATCAAGATCTTTTGCAACGAGCAAGTCCTCCAGAAGGACTTTCCACATGGCGAAGTTTGTGCCATCGAACTTCTTGAAGCGATTAACCTCCTCGCCCATTATTCGAACCTTCTTGAATATCTAGAGAACGAACACCTTCGGCTCTGATACCACTTGTTGCGATAAATTGTGCTCCAATACAATTTACCACAGCTTGATATTCAAGGCTTGCGGAAATAGTTCGAATAATATGAACCGCACACACACACACACTCTTGTTTGTAGCGAAAAAAGAAAAAATACGACACACGATATTACGAGGTTCGACAACTAATGTCTACGTCCTCGGGCTCACAACACACTCTTTTTATTACTTGGAGAAATGATTACAAGACACACACTTGAAACCCGAACAAGCTCGACTTTGTTCTAACTCACACTTTAGTAATAAACTCTATTGTGTTGGGATGATTTTGATCAACACCTTGATCACCCTTTTATAGTTGCCAATTCTTGGCATGTTCATTGAACACATCAATGAAACCTTTGGCCTTCCAAATTCACCGGAAGCCAAATAGTCACTTGTCTCTCCAAATTCTCTCCAAATTTATGAATTCAAAGAAGCTAAAGAGTCTTTCAACATTACTTCAACACATCTCATTATTGATATATCGTTAGTTGTTCTCGATTAGTTTTTACTTGAGTACTTGATATTTGATTCCGTATTTGTTGGATAATATTAGATGACGGTGAAACAAGAATCCCTCTAAATTGTTTTGAGTTTTTGTTTTTGGAAAACTGATCGCTTTTCATTTCAACATGTAGTAACCGGTTATTTAATTATGACAAAATTATGTAGAAAAGGGAGTACATTAAGGACATGTTTTTTTGGACTTAATTTAATTTCAGTTCGCTTCAGTTCAGTTCGTTTCAAAATAAATTAAAAAAAATAAAAAAAAATAATTTCAATCTATAATTTTAAATATAAAATCTAGTTACTGTCATAATATTATTAGACCATTCCCAATGGGGGAGGCAATGGCAAAATTTGTCTCCCCAACTCCATTTTCACTCTCCAATGGTGGAGGCAAACAAGGAGGTATTTTGCCACCATGAATAGTAGGAGGCAAATTTGCCTCCACACTATTCATGGAGGCAAATGTTATTTTATTATTTTTTTTTATTTTTTATTTTTCAATTAATAGTTATATAAATATAAATGTAAATATAATTGTATTTGTTGATTTTAATTTATAATTTTTATATTTTGATAAAAAAATATAAAAAAATAATATTTATAATATAATAATATTATTTGACATAATTTTTGATACAACGTTCAAATTGAAATACAATAATACAAATTACATTAATACTACTAATTTTAATACAAATTTCATATTACAATACAAAATAAGATAAGCAAATAAAATAGAAATTGAACATTAATAAAAAAAGATTTTAATACGGTCCGATATCACTTCCATCACCTCCTCCAAGGCCATCAAAATATTGAGAGAAAGAGTTTGAGTGATTTTCAAATTGAGTTTGATTAGATTTTTGCATAATTTTCAGCTGCTCAAGTCGATACCATTCACGTCTGGCTGGATCGCTAATGGTGTCCAAATCTTTCTCCATAATTTTATCATCCCTTTTTTGTTGAGTTAATCTTGCAAACTCATCTGCAACTCGTTTCTGGTGTAGGTTTGATTCGGCCATTATATCGGCAATCCTTTTATTTGATTCTTCAAATTTTTTCATAGTACGAGATGACTCTTCTACGTTCTTTCTCTTTTGTTTAGCCTTTTTCCACCAAAAAAATCTAAATCTTTGTGAGATAGCAATGAACAATAATACCATCTTTCATGAGTGGCTTACAAATTCAATTGTCGAGCCTACTCATGGAGGTGCAGTTATTGGTCATCGAATGATACATCGTGATCGAGAAAATGCAGATCGTAATCTATTTGATGATTACTTTGCTGACAATCCAAGATTTAATGAGTCAATGTTTCGTCGGAGGTTCCGCATGTCTCGAAGTTTGTTTCTACAAATTGTAGGTGCTGTCAAGGATCATGATCGTTATTTTGTGCAAAGAAGAGATGCAGTCGGCAGACCAGGTTTGTCTACACTCCAAAAGATAACAGCTGTATTTCGAGTTCTAGCATATGGGGTCACAGCAGACGTGTTCGACGAGTACCTCAAAATTGGAGAGTCTACTGCAGTTGAATGTGTGAAACGATTTTGTCGTGCTATTGTGGAGGTTTACTCGGAGAAATATTTAAGAACGCCGAATGCTGACGATGTTGCAAGGCTACTTCATATAGGCGAGCAACGCGGGTTCCCAGGAATGTTAGGCAGTCTTGATTGCATGCATTGGGTGTGGAAAAATTGTCCGACAGCTTGGGCTGGACAATATACAGGCCGCAGTGGTTCAGCATCGATCGTTCTTGAAGCTGTTGCTGATTATGATCTTTGGATATGGCATGCATATTTTGGTATGCCGGGATCTAATAATGATATCAATATATTGGAAAGATCTCACCTTTTCTCAGATCTAACTAGAGGTATTTCTCCTCCAGTCCATTATGTTATCCAAGGAAAAGAATACAATACGGGCTACTATTTAGCGGATGGCATATATCCCAAATGGTCAACTCTTGTGCAGACCATTAGGGATCCACGAAGTAGGAAACATAAATTGTTTGCACAAAAGCAAGAGGCATGTAGGAAAGATGTAGAACGTGCATTTGGAGTTCTTCAAAGTCGATTTGCAATTCTATCAAATCCGGTTCGTTTTTTTACGACCGATGTCTTGAAAGATGTAATCACTGCGTGCATTATAATGCATAACATGATAGTCGAGGATGAACGAGATCTCAGTGCCCCGATTGTAGAAGCGACGGAATCAACTACTCCCTCGGTACAAGAAGCAAATAACACTACAAGAAAAAACTAATTTAGTGACAATATTATTTGCTGCAAACTTATGTTTTGTCTCGAAAAACCAATTTGTGAGAAATGAAATTTGAAAAGGTGACAAAATTAATTTTGTAACCAATTAAGTTTTAATAAAATAAAATAAAATGTAAAACACTACACTTCCCACTCACAATGAATCTTGCCCCACTCTTCACGATATTTGTGACTTAGTAATTTCAAAGTACGAGTATTTTGTTTTCAGATGCGTCTCTCACTCTCTATTCGATATCTCCCGACCTTTCTTCACAATTCCGAAAACCTAGCCCAACTAAGATTACCCCATCAAAATTGAAAATTTACACCCGATGAATAATATCGTCAATTGTCGAAATTGAGAGGTAGGGGATGAATATTTGTAGTTGTTGAACTCGGCCATGATGCGGCAGAAACCAATGGAATCGATCACGGCGAGATGGAGTTAAAAAATGGCGTCCTAAGTCTGAAGTTTGGTTGGTAAGTTTTATTTAATTTAGAATTTAATTTAATTTGATCTCTCTTATAATTGTCGTAGATCTGATTAACTTGTTCGTTTTCTTTGTTTTTGGAGAGTGTCGATTAAATGGAATAACACTCTGTATTTTGATTTTCGAAAGGGGAAGCTCGATTATAGGTTATGTTTATGATTGGATTTGAGGCGAACTGAAATTTTGGATTCGAGTTGAATTTTTTTTTCGAGTGTTTGTTTTCATCTGTATGAATATCGATGATGACTTGTGAAACTTGATTAGTGTTGCAGGTTGAGATGCAGAAATTCGAGCCTGAATTCGATTTCATAGCTTAATGTGTTGAATTTAAACTTTAAGTCAAAATAGAATTTATGCTCATAATCTTGTTGAAATGCGCTGAGTTTAATGTTGTAGAATTTTGTGTTAATTAATATCTCGATCTGTTGATGTTTGAATTTTCATTATCATTAGTTGTGTAAAAAGGTTTGAAGAGAAGCGGATAAGTGGACATATCGAGATTGTTGTGTTTCAATCTGGGATTGGAGATCTCAAAAGATATTGCTGGTAGAGTCTTGCAAATGGTACGTAACTGGAATCTTGTTAAGTTCTTTTGTTATACTGCTATTTTTTGTTTGTTTCTTGTCCAGTGCTTGAGCTTTGATTATGTTATTTTGTTATAATGCTATTTTTTTGTATTAATGGGGCAGGAGTCATCCCCTCACTCCCCCACCCCCTCCTATACGCTCGGTTTACAATATTTGGAGGCATATAAAATATAATTGGTTATAATTACTGTTCTTTAAGTCATTTTCCTACTCATGTTCCCATTATTATTTTACTCGTTTTCATTTTTCTTGTTTTGATTTATTTGTGTTTTAGCATAAAATTTGTTGTCGATATTCCAGTTGTGCAACCAGGAAATGTCCACGGTCCAGACTCGTCAATCAATGGAAGTATAATTTGCTCTATGCTTTCACCCTTACGAATAACACATCTAAAAGATCGAATTTCAACAAGGATGGGAGTGAGATTGAGGATCAACCAATTTTGCCTTATTATATTTTGTAATTCTAGATTCAGTTTCATATTTTGTAAACATTGTGGTGTACATATTGTGACTTGTTTGAATTTTTTGGGCTATTCAATATATTTAACTATTTGTAAAAAGTTTATTTTATATTTTGTTTAAATCAAAATAATTAGTTTAGCAATTATATTAATTCACATCTGTTTATTGATTTAAAAATTAATTTGTAAAAAATAATTTTTGGATATTTTAAATTTTATGACAAATAGTTTTTAAAAGTTTGTCACAAATTTTAATTAGTTTGGTAGGTTAAAATATATTCTGAAACAAAATATAAATGTTTAGGAAACAAATATAAATTTGTCTTGTGTATTTTTGGGTGACCGAATTTATATTTTGCCACGAAAAAGTATTTGCAACGTACTATAAGTGACAAACTTAGTGACAAAATTATTTTGTCTCCGATTTTATTTAGTCGCAAAATTGATAGAATTAGAGACAAAACAAGTTTGTCTCTAAATTACTATTTTCTTGTAGTGTAATGCAACTGCGACATTTGAATCTTTTTTGAATCGACATAAACAAATTAGGGATTCAAATGCTCATTTCGAACTTCGAAATGCTTTGATTGAACATCTTTGGGAAGAGTTTTCTAGTTCATAATTATGTTGTTGTTATTGCGATAATTTTTATATAATATTTAGTTTTTATGTATTAATTATTTTATTAATGTATTACATTTTTATTTTTTTAAATTTTTATATTATTTAAAAAAATAATTTTAAATTAAAATTAAAATTATATATTATTTTAATATAAATAAACATTAAATTATGAAGATTCTAAAAGAATATGCCATTGGAGGCAAAATTTGATGGATGCCCATTGGAGTGAAAATGGGCTGGGAGACAAATTTTGTGGCAAAATTTGCCATTGCCTCCCACTTTGCCTCCATAGCATTGGGAATGCCCTTAATATTTTTAAAAAAATATTTAATAATTTATAAAAATTATTATAATTTTTATAAAAAAATCAAATTTTCAGATAACTTAAGTTCTCTTAATTTCAATTCAGTTCATTTCGGCCGGTTTTAGGCTAAAAGAACATGTCCTAACAATAATCAATAACATCTGAATTAATTTTATTTTCTGCAATGTCCGAGTATCAGATACTTATAAAAATGCATTACAATATACAACAACAACAACAACAATAATAATAATAATAATAATAATAATAATAATAATAATATGTTTAGTTGAAGAAATATTCTATGGAAGCTTGGTACAGCTTACAGCAGGAAGCCATCCAACCTTTTGCTTGTCATTATCGTACACCACAAATGTATCTTGCATCGAAATGTCTGCGGATCAATCGACTAATCATTAATTTATTCATTTTAATTCAATTGTACCTACAAATAATTCGTAAGAACTTACGCACCTCCAATCAAAGTCACATCTCCTAATCCAGCTTTCGTGCCGTTCAAGATTCCTAAGCAAACATTCCCTGAACTCTGAATCAAGCAACATACGTACGATTATTAATAATAAGCTAGCTAGAGACATTTATCAATCGATAGACCGATCAAGCCAGCCTGATTGGTGCACTTACGGAGACAATAAGATAAGCCTCCGGGCGCAACTCGAAATCAACAAATTCTGGTCCTTGCGTAAATTTCAGAGCCAGATTCTTGAATTCGGTGGCGGTATCACCAATGGGTGCGAAGGGGTCATAATCAGATTCCCAACACACTGGAAGGGTTTTATCATCATTTGTAATGAAAAGATCCACGTTTTTATCAATCTAAAAACAATTTTAATACAGTAAGTAATTAAGAGCTAGCTAGCATGTATCAGAAAATGATCTTCCAGTCGTTTCTATATATATATATATATATATATATATATATATATGGTTAATTAATGAATTACCAGATCTAGAAGCGCATCGTATTGTGGAGAGGGTAAGTAAGTGTAAGTACTTCCGCTGTCGAAAATTACTTGAAGGCCCCTAGCATCAGTAGGTTCACCATCAAGTAAGACGTCCGCCTCTCCCAAATAGTAGTGATCTCTGCATAATTATATACATATTCTCGATCAAACAATTTAAAATTCCTAAAAGAGATATGATCGAGACTTACGATCCCTCTAGTATTGATTTCCATGTAAGTAAAGCAGGGCCGATAGCTCCAATGAAAAGGTATCCTCCACCTGCTGAACTTAAACAGTGGCCGACAACATTTTGCGTCACACCCGCGTTGCTTAGCTGCGCTAAAATACCCGATCCGCCCTTGCCAAGCCCGAGGACTCCGTCAACCGAAGGTACCTTCTCTGGATCATATACTTGATCGTAACCACAACTACATTATATATGCTTTTCGTTAGTTTAAACAGCAACGTAATAATATATTTTAATTTTAATTTTATAAATCACGACTCACCGGAATGCTATTTGTGGAGCTATATGCGTCCCGTTTTTCAAAGTAACATTAATAATGTCCCTGACCAATACACCATAAGATGAACCACCGTCGGCATAGTCAGCAAGATAGTAACATTGGGCATCGGCTATTCCCGGACTACCCGGATGGAGGGACCGACATATAGGATCATTTCTTCGGACAGCATCAAAAGGTTTCTTCGCGTATAAAGAGTGAGGACCCTTGAGATGGAAAAAACAGCTAGTAATCAATTACGATATTTATCAACGATAAGTTAGTATATGCATAGTCTACAGTACGTACTTTATAGCATTTAGTGCAAGGTGCTGCACACTGAACCCAAGTAACATCACTGCCAGTATCGATATCAAGAGTATACGGAGCAGGTGGATTGCCGATCATGATTTCTACATTATATTGTCTGAAAACCCAACAAAAACAAGAGATCATGAATCACATATTTATAACAATATAAAATAAATAAATTCTAAATACCCGTCGGGATAAACATTTCCTTTGATGGGCAAAGAGATGTTGAGCTCATCGGCAGCAGCACATGATATCCATGTCCAAAGGTATAACACAAATATTACTAGCAAGTACAATGTCGTCGTCATTGTTTGATCCATATTATGTAAATTGGAACTTATTGTTTGATCATTTTCGTTCGAGCGTATACACTTACTTATACATACATACAACTAGGAGCGAGGACAGCGGGGGTGACCGCCCCCTTCTCCCAATTTTTTTCAAAAAGTAGTTGTGTACTCAAGTAGCGAGTGCCTAACCAGAATGAGTGCCTAACCAAAATTCAACAACAAAA
Organism: Euphrasia confusa; assembly: GCA_954870475.1. Classification (NCBI taxonomy): domain Eukaryota; kingdom Viridiplantae; phylum Streptophyta; class Magnoliopsida; order Lamiales; family Orobanchaceae; genus Euphrasia; species Euphrasia confusa. The sequence goes on from OX940951.1 coordinate 20,019,002, forward strand.
AAAAAGTAATCACACTTTTATGAAGGTCTTACAAAAGTAATCAGTTTTCAAAAAAAATATTTTTCGTGGATAACCCCAATTTAATGAATTTATAGGTGTAAGCAAACTTATAATTTAATCAATTTAGAAAAAATTAAAATTAAGAATAATTTTTTTCCAAATACTGTATAACCCTAAATTCCTTAATAATATAATTATATTTTTAATATAATTATGATTTCTTTAAATAAAAAAAACAAATCAAAAAGAACAAACTTGATGGACAATCACACAACAAAGTCAATTGCGTCATTTCCCACATTCGAACGTCATAATTGCATCCTCACATCACCCACCCAAATAATCTTGCAAGTGATTACTTTACATGGTGATGTCACCGCATGACATCATCACCTCAATTTGAGTTGGCGTGAGCAGCTCCCAATTTCCGACAATTTGTTCTAGTTTCATTCCTTCTTGATGGTTAGTTCTATGCTAGCACAAGGGTACTACCCCATTGCCATACACCCATTTACATGTGTATTTATATTTATCTTTTTACTTTTTTCATTGGTTAAGTTTTTTATAGGGGCCATATGTAACATTTTATATGGATTGGGTACTACCCCTATTAGGGTAGCATAGAATAAACCCTTCTTGATTGGAGTCATGATTTTAACAAATCTTAACATTGACGAGAATCTCCACGACTTCAAGCCGCCCACACTCCAATCATCATAAACTAAATTTTCTTTTTTCACCTAGCCTCGCAGGGCTCACTATGATAAAATTCAAAATTTTGTGTATTTCAGAGTTATTTTCATACAACGTTAGTCCAGCATATATACATATCAAAGAATCCTAATAAAGGAAAAAATTTCCACTAAAAATAAATAACCAAAAATCTTGGAGCTTGGAGCTAAAGTTGCGTGATTCTTCAAATCTCAACAGGCCCCCCAAGTTGGAGTGTGTAACTGTGTAAGTCCCGAACACCCAACTTGTCGTGCAAAATAAAACGATCTGAACCTAGAGCCTTAAAATGTCCGCCTCTTGATGCTGAGTAGAAATGGCGCACGACTTGATATCGCCACTTTCAACTCTTTCTCGTACAAAATAACAATTCATTTCAACGTTTTTTTTGCGTTCATGAAACACAGGATTGACGGCAATATGGAGTGCCGCTTGATTATTACAAAACAAAGGAGTAGGACCAACCTGTGATGCTTCCAAATCTTCAAGAAGCCAACGAAGCCATAATACTTCATAGATAGTAGTAGCTAACGCACAATATTCAGCCTCCGCAGAAGAGCGAGAGACGACTGTTTGTTTCTTGGTTCTCCATGAAATCGGAGAATCACCAAGACTAATAAAATATCCGGTGCAAGAACGACGGGTAAAAGCACAACCTGTCCAATTTTTCTTCTTTCACCCAGCCTCGCAGGGCTCACTTAAAACATGAGCAACCTAAGTTTGAACAACATCAAACTTCGTACAAGAACGTGAAGTTGCATCTGTCATCCTTTGGGTACCACCAAGCTATATGACCACCACGCAATCGATATCACAATTCTCCCATCTCGTCTTCACGTTAATATCAGCACCACTTGCATTCGCTATTTTTCCAGTGCTTAGCATGCCTAGACTCGATCTCCAAAATCCGAATACTGTCCGGGTTAGTATTCCCGGTGTCCCCGACACTAACACACATGCACAATTTTTCCATAGGTGATCCCGACTCACCATCTAGCGAATGACTTCCTTAGGCAGATGCAGTTGCCCACGTGGAAATTATGTTGCCGTATAACTTATACAATCCACCAATCTTTCTCTCGCATCGCAAATTAAGTCGCCCCGACTTAATTTCAACACTCCACATTTATCGAAGTACTGATACCCCTTCAGATCTAAGGTGCTGAGAGGTAAAATTACCATTCAGATTCGGAACGTACCTTACCGTACCGAGGGTTCGAATATACCCATCGAATATCTTGTTTCTCACAGTTCTCGTGTCGTGTATCTCACACGATGTTTCATGCTCCATGACCACCGTTCCTCCGACACTCTAATCAAATGTATCAAACAAATCCCTGTTTCGACACATGTGATACAAACATCCAGAATCCAAGATTCACCCCTCACTCTTTTCCCAAATCAGAGACAACTAGAAGATCCCCATCAGTGAACCTTCTTCTCCGGAATCGGCCACGTTCGATTCTTTTCTCCGATTTTTCAGGGTCTGATAGTCCCCCTTTATGTGACTCTTTTTTCTTGCAGTAGTGACAAAATCCTTGCAATTTCTCCTCACATGCCCCACCTTGGAGATTAAAAAAAATTCTAAAATTTTCACCACTCAAAACCTCCTTCATCCTCCTTCATCGTCTCCCTCGATCGTAAAGTCGCGACCACTTGAAACAAATCAACGAAGGCATAGAGTGCAATTATACCTCTCACCTTTCTATTATTCCGTACCTTCTCTTCTGGCTCCATCGCGCTTGACATTTTGTCCATGCCCCAGCAACGCATTATTAAGATCCATGTTTGGTTAGAACCACTGAACCAACTCCACCTTGAGCTGCCATGAAAAGAACTGCATGTTCCGATCTAACACCGAATATCAATTATCGTCGTCATCTCCCAAAATATTCCCGAGCTCCACCTGGATCTAGAAACACCAATAGTCGCAACGCCCGCCTCATGAGGATAGATTCTGCGTCCGGGATCCGCCAACCTAGCTCACAGGATCACAGGATCGTAACCTAGCTAGCTCTGATACCACTTGTTAGCTTTTTACGATGTTCTGATATCAATTGTTGTGATATCCATGCCAAAGAACCTCAAACAAGTCTATGATAATACTTGTTGCGATATTGAAACTAAATCTCTCACGACTCTCGAAATATATATGAGATGACGAATAAAAAAAAACAAAGAACGAACACACAATTTTACTTGGACACCCAAAACACGTGGTTATGGAAGAAAGAAAATTCAGTATATCGTTAAAGTTTACAATAATTCACTTTATGATTTTCGTCTACCGAATAACTCCAGTTTATAGGGTAGCAAACCTATCGAAAACAATTAAAAATAAAAATAATTTTTTTTCAAATATAACTCTAAATCTCTAAAGAATGTAATTATATTTTTAAGAGAGAAAATTTTAAATGGTAACAAATATAAAACATATACACATTTTAAACCCTCAAATAAAAATACACCCAAACTACACATTTTGTATTGGAAAATACCTATTTACCCTCTCTTTTTCAAAACACAACAAAAAAATAAAAAACAAAAACAAAAACAATTAATCCTATTTTTTCTATTTCTATCTCTCCCGTCAACCCCACCCCCACCCCCCATGATGCAACCCAAGATCCGGGACGACGAAGAGAGCATCGAAATAGGAGTCGGGACGTGCCGAGAAGTTCGGGGAGGATTCTGGCGAGCTGTCGGACGACACCTCCCAGCTGTCGGACGACAGGACCTGGAAATCTGGTTACGAGGCAGAGAGGATTCGCAGGTCGAGCCTGCGAACGACGGCGTTTTGTCGGACGACAGGATTTCCTGTCGGACGACAAGAGGATGTCGGACGACATCATATCCTGTCGGACGACAGGACCTGAAGGGAGGCGGATTTTAGGGTTCCGCGAGATTTATTGCTTTATTTCCTTTTCTTTCATGTTTTAGTTTGCTTATATAAAGGCTATGCTTTTTATTATTTGAGCACAGATTACTTTTGAAGAATAAAAATTATGCTTTGTGAGTTTTACTAAATCTCTCTCGGGTTCGAATTCTATCCCGATTATCCAAAAGAATTCAACCGACGAATCAACGAGCCAGTCCAATCTCGTTTGTGTGTCTTCATCATCTCCGAATTATTGATTCAACGTCTCGTTGGGGTTTAGGGCTTTCGAACCTAAATCATTTCGTGGGTTAGGATCAAGGGTTTTGGGACTTCCACAAGGTATCCTTTTATTTATCGTTTCCGTTCTTCGTTCTTCTTCTTCTATCAAATTCTATCCGACGAGGTTCGTATCATTTGGTATCAGAGCCAAGTTTGGGTTCTTTATTTTTCGATTACGTAACCTCGTTTATTCTTTTCGTTTCTTATTCTTTCTTCTTTGTTTCTTTCTTCTTCCTTGATTAAAAAAAAAAAAATTATTTTTTTATTTTATTTTCGAAAATTACTGTTCATGAACAGTAATTTTTATTAAAAAAAAAAAAATTATTTGTCCTCGATTATTCTCTTTATTGTTGTTCATCGTTCGTTCAACAATTTAGAGTTATTTTTCGATTCGTGGATTTTGTTGGAGTTGAATTCGATCGGTGATTTGGGAGATTTCGACTCTTGAGAGAGAGAGAAAGTGAGAGAACCGAGTATTGAGTGACTAGCCATATTGAGTGATACACGAGAGTGGTGAGGAATTTTCTATTGTGTTTCTAACACTTTTGAAGGATAACTGACATGGACACTTTTTCTGCACGGTTCGAGAGAAGGATTACACCGGAGATGAAGGTGGTGAATGCACGACCTACCGCCTTAGAGGAGAGAACTCATCGTGAAGAAGGATGGAATCGAAGAGGTGGTAGCGGATACCGAGAAGTTCAGAGTGGCTATCATCGAGCCCGTGAGCTTAGTCGGGAGCGTCGTGAAGAGAGGAGGTCCAGAGCTGAGCGTTTGGACGAAGAGAGGAGGGCCAGAGCTGAGCGTTGGGACGCCGAGAGGAGGGCCAGCGCTGAGCGTTGGGGCGAGTTTTGGAGCGATATTAGGCGTCAGATGAGGGAGCAGATACAGGCGGCACTGAAGCCTGAGAAAGTGGCGACTGAGGACGACGGCGAGAAACCGGAACCGGAGGCCTTGGTAGGGTCCGAAAAAGAGTCGGTCTTGGTGTATTCCGAGGAGGATTTGACTTCGAAGGAGTCCGTAGAAGAGTGCGACGAACTGACACCATCGGATGTCGTGGCTTCTGACATCGAGGAGTCAGTGGGGTCCGACATCGAGGAGGTTTCGGTGGATGTTGACGCCGCGGAGGTTTCGGTAGAGTCCAAGGAGAAGGAATTGATGAAATCCGAGGACCTTCCGCAATTGGAGTTACCTATGGTGGAACAAGCAACGAAAGAGGGACAAGCGAAGTCTGTGGTGTTGTGCGAGGAGGCGAAGTGCCACACTAACGTTTAATTGTCTCTACACCCTTTATTTCATTGTGCTTTTCAGGAACTTCATGATGATTTCCCTGAAGAAGGATCTCCTAGTTTTCATCGAGGGTGTGAGCGGCAAAATTACGTCGATTGGAGCTTGTTCGTGAGAGTGGTGTTCGATCCCGGCATCGGCGTGGATTTGAGGACAAATCCTCTTGAAGAGGAGGGGAATGATGCAACCCAAGATCCGGGACGACGAAGAGAGCATCGAAATAGGAGTCGGGACGTGCCGAGAAGTTCGGGGAGGATTCTGGCGAGATGTCGGACGACACCTCCCAGCTGTCGGACGACAGGACCTGGAAATCTGGTTACGAGGCAGAGAGGATTCGCAGGTCGAGCCTGCGAACGACGGCGTTTTGTCGGACGACAGGATTTCCTGTCGGACGACAAGAGGATGTCGGACGACATCATATCCTGTCGGACGACAGGACCTGAAGGGAGGCGGATTTTAGGGTTCCGTGAGATTTATTGCTTTATTTCCTTTTCTTTCATGTTTTAGTTTGCCTATATAAAGGCTATGCTTTTTATTATTTGAGCACAGCTTACTTTTGATGAATAAAAATTATGTTTTGTGAGTTTTACTAAATCTCTCTCGGGTTCGAATTCTATCCCGATTATCCAAAAGAATTCAACCGACGAATCAACGAGCCAGTCCAATCTCGTTTGTGTGTCTTCATCATCTCCGAATTATTGATTCAACGTCTCGTTGGGGTTTAGGGCTTTCGAACCTAAATCATTTCGTGGGTTAGGGTCAAGGGTTTTGGGACTTCCGCAAGGTATATCCTTTTATTTATCGTTTCCGTTCTTCGTTCTTCTTCTATCAAATTCTATCCGACGAGGTTCGTATCACCCCACCCCACCCACTTCTTTCTTTCTCTCCCTCTCTCTTTTTCCCGTCACCCACCCACCCAACTTCGAATCAAAGCACACAAATCCGCCAACCTTTAATTCCGGCGAGAAGAGCATCAAATGATAATGAGGACCAAGAAGAGCAACAATTACCGTTCCAAGCTCGGGTATGTGTCCTTAAACCTAGGTTTTCATTTTTGATTTTCTTTCAATAACGTGTTCAATTTCATGCGTGAATTGCTTGCCTTTGAGTGTATTTGAGTTTCTTATTATGTTGTAGTTGATTTAAAATCGAAATTGAGTGTTGAATTGAACATGAAATTCTCTGAAAAATGTTGTGTTCTTTTGCCCTCGGTGGCTACCCTCGATCGCGAGGAAGCCGGTGACCGAGGGCACTCATGACTGAGGGACCAAGTAGAACCCGGTCACTTGGTCGCTTTAACAACCGAGGGCGACTCACCAAGTGCCGAGATTTACACGGTCACTTAGTGGAGCAAGTGACCGAGGGCAATGACCGAGGGTCACCGCCAAGTGCAAAATTTTTCTTTTTATTTTTTTTTATTTTTGATATATGATAATTGTAATTATGTTTATTTATTTAATTTAATGTATTTTTTGCAGGATGGGTTGGACGCTTGGACGGTATATAAGCATAAAAATCTTTTGGATGAGTATTAAATCATCTAATAGCATTTGATTTATATTGAATTAATTTGATTTGTATTTGGAATTATTTAGTTGAGATTTGAATTTATTTTGAATTGATTTGTAGGTGTTAAATCTCGTAATATTCCATCCCGTCTCATATATATTTATAATATATTAAAAAAATATTTTAAAATTATTTATAATATATTAAAAAATATTTTAAATTTATTTATAATATATTAATATATTTAATTTAATATAATTTGTAAAAAAAAACTTTTTAATCTTATGATATATTAACCTATTTAATTTAATATAATTTGTAAAAAAAATATTTTATAAATCAAATCAAATAAATATATGATTTTATAAAAAATAATTAAATTAAGTATATAAAAAAATATAATTAAATTAAGTATATAATTAAATGAAGTATATAAAAAAATATAATTAAATTAAGTATATACAATTTTATTTTTATTTTTTGCACTTGGTGGCTGCACTTGGTGGCGCCACCAAGTGCACTTGGTGACTGGGAAAAATAAAAGTATTTTTAAATTCGGTACTTGGTCGTTGCACTTGGTCAAAGTGGCCAAGTGCACTTGGTGGTGACCAAGTGTAGAGGCCACCAAGTGCACCACTAAGTGTCTCACCAAGTGCTTTAGAACATAAATTCATTTTAATTGATTTTAAATCTTTTTTTCAATTGTAAGGTTGTTGTGTTAAATTAAACATCAATTTCATAGTCAAAATAATTCAAAAAACATGATCAAACGTTGAATTGGGTGAATTAATTGATTACGCATTCGGATCGTGAACAAATTAGAAAGCATGTTGTTAACATTGTAACAATATTACTAGAAAGTTCAAAAAATTGTCAAACTTCTACGTTTCAACTTAATAGTACTAATTTGGCTTTGTTTTCATGTTGAATCGATGTTTATAGGCTTCAAATGATCTTTAATGTCAACGTAACAACTTAGTTATCGCTCGTTGGTTTCAAATTAATTAAAAAAAAATAATCTTAGGCACTTGGTCGTGCACTTGGTGGGGCACTTGGTGGTGCACTTGGTGGCCTCTGCATTTGGTCACCACCAAGTGCACTTGGTCAAAGTGACCAAGTGCAACGACCAAGTGCCGAATTTAAAAATACTTTTATTTTTCCCAGCAACCAAGTGCACTTGGTGGCGCCCCAAGTGCAAAAAATAAATAAATTGTATATACTTAATTTAATTATATTTTTTTATATACTTAATTTAATTATATTTTTTTATATACTTAATTTAAATATTTTTTATAAAATAATTTTTTTTTATAAATTTATATATTTGTTTGATTTGATTTATAAAATAAAATAAATTAGTTTTTTTTTTTACAAATTAGTAAAAAAGTGCAAAGAATCAGCTCAGAAAAAATCTGCCCAGAAATTAAAAAAAAAACGTGCGAAGAATCCATGCGTGCAACTAACATTTTTCCCGTCGAAATCAGCTCTTTTCACGTATATTCCGACCGATCTTAGCTTTTATTTGAGAGAAATAAGAGTTTTTTTTTTTTTTGAAATGGGTTTGATATGGTTTGAAGGTTGGAGGTGGGAGAAGATATGCATTCATGCATGCATTTACACCCCCACCAACCTCAAAAATCTGATTTTTGTAAGGGGTGAGCCCCACAGATATTCTTTTTGTTTTCTTAATGTATTTTAATTAATTTTTATGTTATTAAAAAAGAGAAAAGAAAAGTAAGGGTATATAAGACTTTTCCTTTTCATTTTGTGTAGAATGGGTGTAGTTTTATATGTGGATTCAAAAAGTGTAGATGTTTTATATTTGTGTATTAAAAGTGATATTCCCACTATTTTTAATATAATTATAATCTTTCAAACAAATCAAAAAGAACAAATTAACGTGACCGACAATCACACGACAAAGTCAATCGCGTGACTTCCCTCATTGGAACATCACAATTGCATCCTCACATCACACACCCAAATAATTCTGCATGTTATTAATCAACATTGTGATGTCAACGCATGACATCATCACCTCAATTTGAGTTGGCGTGATGATCAGCTCCCAATTTCCGTTTGACAATTTGTTCTAGTCCCGTTACTTCTCGATTCGAGTCACATTATAACAACTATAAACTCGACTCCTTGTTCTTCTTTTCCTGGGAATACTTCACATTTTGCTTCCTCTGGATTTAAAGGCAGGAACAAGTGATATTACTGTTTGAGGGTTTATTCTTAGTTACCTAAGGGTAGTAATTCAAAATACAAATATGTGGTGTATGTTTCATGTTGATTATTTTATATTTTAATTTTATATTGTAAAAAATTCTCACACTGAACACAAACCACATGTTTGTCTGATGGGCACTACCTTAGGTTAGCTAAGAATAAACCCTGTTTGAGTATATAATAAATGAGCAGTTAATTTTTTTTAATATGCTTATGAAAAATAAACACTGTAATTATTATTCTTCCATTAGATAATGTAATTAAGTATTATACAACAAAACTGCATTCAAATCAAGTGACCCAACACAGGACCTAAAGTTACAATACATCGAACTCATCTATTCACAAAGCTCCTTCATTCTCTCGGCCGGTATATATATAAGTTATAACGGTCGTCTGTACAGAACTATAAACTGCCGATTCTCGCGTATCATCATGAGCTATATATTATGTAGTCAAAGCATCGGGTAAATTGGTAGGAGCCCCTAAGACCTTACCACCAACATCCGGAAAGTTCTCATGTCCCGTTAGGTGACTTACCTTCCCGTCAGCCGATACCTCAACCGGATATTTCAAAATATGACCTTGCAACGGAATGAACCGCGGGGCCGTGTATCGGTTCCAGTTATGCTCCGCGAGTCGGTTCACGTACTTCACACAGTCTAAGACCTCAGGGTCTTTGAAGCAATCGTCGAGAGCTCCCATGTGCTCTGCCCAAAGCGATATTCTATACCCGTATACTTGGCCATGAGGATGATCCTTTTTCTTTGCCCAAGTTTGATGGGGTTGATAAGCGCCCATGGCGATTTCCGTGTCTCTTGAACCGGCCATAGAGCGTTGGTTGATATTGGCCGAACCTATTATTACGTACTCGTCATCCACTATCATTCCCTTTGCATGCACGTAAATCATGAACCGTCCGGCCTTTTGTGAAGCTGAATCCTGACAAGAGTTTTCGTTTGGAGTTAGGACTTGTTCTTTTGCACTTAATTTTAGTTCAGTTCATATCGTTTCACTTCAGTTAACTCAAAACTTATTCAGTTCTATTATTTTATAAAAAAAAATCAATCTAGTTTATTTTTCAAATCCATTCAGTTCGGTTTAGTTCATTCAGTTTCAGTCCAAAAGAACATGTCTTTAGTGTTAGAAAAAACAGTAATGCCATTACAAGGCGAGTGATAAATAATTACCGAGTTTCCATTAGACGGGGATGGGTGTTTTCCGCTCGATTCCCCTCCCAGCTCTTCTCGATTGCCGAGGCAGTAAAAATTCAAATAATCGGTTGGATGCGCGTCCTTAAGCTGAGCAGACGTAATTTCTTGAGCGATTATTTCATACATCATTTGCATTGTTTGTCCCTACAAAAACAATTAAGTCGTTGTTCAAACACAAGGGGACTCGAGTATAACTAAAGAGGAACGAGAGATCGATCAACGTGTGTTCACCTGCCAATAAAGGATTTCTTGTACAGAGGCAGAGCTGGGAGCACCCTCTGGCCACATCGGAATAACAACGTAAACTGCGAACCTCTCGTTTGCTCGTATTTTACTGACAATCTTCAGTGTCAGTTCCATAGGGATTAGATTATCAGCGCCTAAGGAAAATAATGTTTCGACATCAGTTCATGAATACAAGAGAAAGATCGTTACATACATAGTACTATATTAACATACCTGCATTTCTGTAGGAAGGCCAAGCATAAGATGACCCGAGAAAATATTGATTCTCGATGTAAATGAAATGCTGAGCAGATCTAATCGCTTCGATATAAGCCATCTGAATGCTTTTATCTATCACCAGATTTTTCGCGCAAACTAGATTCTGCAAAACTCATGAAATAAGCTAGCAAGACTTGGAAATGGCGTAAAACAACAAACAAAAAAAGACTGATCATTACTTGTTTCTCAGCCTCTTGAACATGTTTAGGAAACCCTTTCACCGATCCCGAATCAATGGATCGAAATACCTTTTTGAGAAAGAAACAAAAGATTAAGTTTTTGTCACCTAATATTGCAAGATTTTACAGTATTTATGGATACAATATATAGTAACCTGGACATGCCACTTTTCCGGATCATTTTCTTCCGTGACCCACAACGAAGGATGATCGTTCGGAAGATTCGACGAAGGGCTCTTTATCCACGAAATCCGATCAACCTTCAACAAGGAATCATCGTTCCAATGCGACATTTTCTTGAACCGCTTGCCAAACTCCGACCATTTAGTGGCCTTCTTCCACCTCTGCTCGAAGTTGGTGAGCACGTCGTAAGCCGCTGGGCCTTCGATTTTGCAGTGCAAGTCGTGCCACGGCTGTCTTGGCCCCTTACTTCCTGGCTATTTTAACAAATTCCATTAAATATTTATCGAGTCGGGACAACGGGGATATATATATTTTCTTACGGAAATCGTCGGGTTATGAAAATCGTCTTCGAAAATAGTATCGATGTCACGAAACAATCGGTGTTGAGGTGTGTCGTAACGCCCGTCGCATAGGTCCAACCCGCCGATAAACGAAGTGATCTTTCGGTTATTGCCTTCGCCTTGGGTGTCGACAATCACGCATTTCTGGTGGTGAGTGTAGAGAGTTCCGACAACCTGAACGAAATCAGCGATTGAGTACGCGAGTATAAAAAGGTGAATGAATGGATTGAAAAAAACGTGCATGTTGCTTGAAAATGCTGAGCTTATTGCTGGCGTAGCGCGGGGAAAGCACACACGTCACGGACGAGTGCTTGAAGAACTTCTTGGTTTCCTCGTCGTGAGTTTGCATCACTCCCGTCTGCACCCAAAATAAAAAAAAGTGATGATTATTACGTCACATTTTGTCGTATATAACTAATTAATTAATACCGTGTTGATGAAGAACTTGTTGTGGGAGGTTTTATCGTCCCAAACCAACAGCAGAACTCTGACCCCTTCTTCGGACTTGTACTTGAGCAAGTCCCCCAAGTTCAAATTCTCGCCTCTCGGCAACGGGCGGGTGGGCTCTCTCACGAGCCGGACCCGGTGGAAAATCGACCACCCGGTGATGTACACTAAATGGTGAGCCTCGAGGATTGCGTGGCAAATATCCTCCCAGCATTTTTCGTGCCGGAAGGATGATGACGTGTCATTTTCCAGCGGGATTTCCGGAAGCATCCCGTCGGGCACGTGCGCGTCCTGGTAGAGCGTGACCCTGCCACCGTGGCGGAGGGGGAAGTAGCTCTCCCGGAGGGCGTAGTGCTCGGAGATCCCGTGGAGGTAATTGGGGTTGGTGGCGCAGGGGCTGAATTTCATCTGAAGGTGGATCGCCGAGTCGGGCTTGTGGGGCTTCCCGCACGGCCCCACCACCGTCACCCACTCGTCGATCGGTTCGCCGGAGGAGATCTTTTTCGCCGACACGGCGGCGACGCCGATCAGATCTGCGCCGAAGACGTCGTTGTCTTTCACCTGGAACTCTACCTGTAATTAATTAATTGAACATTAATTAATTAATTAATTAATGAAACGTTAATTGATTAATTAATTAATTAATTAATTAATTGATGCCTGGGAAACAGGGTGAGCTAAGGGGATCTGGAAATGCTCGTTCCAGACGGGGTTCTGGGAATTGGTGATGACGCGGGTGCGGGCGACGCGGGCGTCGGAGAGGCAGACGGTGACGTAAGGGTCGCTGGTGATTATGTTGTTCCGGCGCTTTTTGCGGCGGCGCTTGGAGGCGAAGGGCTGGTGGCAGGTGGCGAAGAGGCGGCGGAAGCGTTCGGAGAGGATGTCCATGTTGGGCAGGCTGCGGGCTTCGATGATCTTTAGGTCGAGGTCCCCATGGAGGTATACGATATCTTCGGCGGCGGCCATTTTTAACCGATGGGGACGTGGCGGAGATTGGTGGCTGCGTCGTGTCTCCGCCGAGGCGGGTTGTTATTGGAAACTGTTTTTATTTTTTCGTGGCGGAATTTTCAATGGAGGATGGTACGCAGGAGCTGTTTCATTGAAGATGGACACGTGTAGGAAAAATATTTTAATATTTAATGTGGGCCCATTCCCTGAAAAGATTCCTTCACCCCATATGCCTTACAAAAATAGCTTCTTCAAGTTGACATTTTTGGTACCCTTAGCTTTCAAGTTTCAAGTTCAACTCCTAAATGTAAACTTACAAAGGAATATAGGGAAGGATGACCCAATTTTATTTTTTAGTCTTTCTTGTGGGTGTTCCACGTGGACATCTTCGAATCGTCGGTTCCGTTGAACGGAATTTTGATCAATTGAAATAGATTCAATCTGAATAAAACTACTCACATCGAACCGAATAAGCATTTTGATTAAAATCGGTCGTATTTTGAGTTTAATCAATAAGCATTGTTATTATATTTTCGTTTCCCATTTAGATACTGTTATTTTGGATCGAATACAGCTTAATTAAACTGCTAATTTAAAAGATTGAGAGAAAGATACTTATACAATTTACAACTGCTAATTTGTAACAGAACACACATTCTTGTATACAAATACCCTTTGCCCCAAAAACTATACCTATAGGCTGTGCATCATCAACTACATGAATACACTAACACTGCTATTTCAAACAGGCTTTCAATCAACTCGTATTCTTCTGGCGATGATCACAGCGATCTTTTGTATGTATAAATATATTGCAGCCTTTAATAATTGCCACAATATGAAAATACCACTACTATATTTTACTATAACTTAGTCGACGATGCGAGTTTCACAAGAACCAGAAGGTCTTCATCAAACCAAGGCCTCCGTTCGGTTGCTATTGTCGGCAGGGGATGGAGAAGGCTTTATCATTACACTTTGAACGAACGCTATCATCTGAAAACGATCAAGACAAACAAAAATCACAAGAGAAAGATAATTATGCAATGTTGTCGCTTTTTTTTTATGAGTTAGGCGCTTACAGCAATTAAGCCAGATACCATAATGCTGAATCCAGGGAAAGGGAAAGGTGCATTGTCTGATAGAAACAAAGCTGAACAAATATCGAGGGTTAGTTTTCGCTTTTGGGCACATTCAAAGTTGGAATGCAATGGGATTCGTATTCAATTTTACCAGTTAAAGGGGTGAAGGCAATAGGCGAGACGATGCTGGCAAATGAACAAATGCCCGTAATGCAGCCTTGAGCCTTTCCCTGCAAGCATTCAATAGACGATGGTGAGAATAATTCTCGCAAGTAATTCGATATCAGCTACGTACTCTATATAACACATTAATCACTCACTTGTTCGCTCGGTCCTGTTTGTTTGGACGCGATACTTCGTAACTGAAAATACAAGAAAAATACTTTTGGTACATTCCAATGCATAAAAAGAACTAAATGGAATTCGAAAGAAAGGAAAAAAAACAGCATACACATGGAAGGGAAAAGGTAGCAATGACGGTTGTCATTGCAGCTGCATACGGAACCTATAATGTAAAAACACGATCAGATTTCATAATGAAGTTTCCAAATTTCAACAGGTGAAGAAACATACCCAAGAAGCCCAGGCAATGCTATAGAGTACCATCTGCATTGAAGAAACACATACAAAGTTAACAAAAAAAAACTAGAAATCACTCATATGATTAACGCGTTTTTTTTTTCCTTACATAAGCACAGCTGAAGAAGAGGCCGAGAGAAAGCATCTTCTCTTCTCCCATAAGAGGAGTTAATATAGGCATGAGGATCAACTGAAAAATTAAAAAAACCGAAAGCCCCATCACACAAAATGGAAGAGAAAGCCCAAACGGCGAACTGTGCAACGAAAATGCATGGTAGAACTACCGTTACCTGAGAAATCGATCCTGAAATTCCAGAAATTATCATCACGTTCGCGATCTGATCTTTGTTGAAATGAAACTGAGCCTTCAAGTAATACTGCATTAGAAAAAAAAAAGGTCATTGACAAAAAAGCCCTTTCGATTTGAAATATATATTTTTCAGTTTACCATCAAAGAAGCATTAAGCCCAACATCTGCCACATTCATGAAGAATGCAACTACAGCTGCTTTCGTAAAGGTGGGGCTCGTCCGCAGCAGGCAAATGGTATCGTTCACAGAAGGCAGAGTCTTGAAAAGACTCCATTTTTTCGATTGAGCTTTTTCTAGAAGACAGTCGGTTTCCCCGCCCTTTGCATGAATACTAATCATCATAGTCGACTCCGGTAGAAACACTCTCATGTATAGCAACGCGATCACAGACGTTGTAGCAGCTACCTAAATATAAAATAAAATCACACAATTGAAATTAACCAATTATAAGGAGCAAATTCAGAAGGATGAAAGACTAACTTGAAATGTGGCTGAGGTGGTTAGGAAACGAGTGGAGAGATTCCCGAATACGAAAGAAGATGATGCAATGCCTGACATGATCCCAAACACTGCTGCCCTTCTGCTTTCCGGAACACTATCAGCCTGAAACCGTAAATCATTAGTTATAATTTGTTTGGCTTGAAATACTTGTGTATATATATACATTGTAATACGAAGCATTTAAAAATACCACGTATGCGAGAGCAAGGAACTGGACACTTCCTTCACTTGCCATGGCTATCAGAGTTTTGAGCACATAGTAAGCATAGAAGTAATATCTTGTCCTGCCGTACGCGAGTATTACTGTCGACGCACATCGCATTTAATTAGGCTCTGATAAAAACAGAATTTGAATTTTGGAAATTGTGAAATCGAATAAATGAAGTTACCTAGAGGGAAGACGGAAAGAATCATGGGAACAGTGAGCATGACTTTCCTACCATACGTATCGGAGAGATTCCCAACCAAAGGCATAACCATCAGAGATCCCAATCCAATAATCTGCACAATTTAATCAATCAATCGATGTAGCAAAATCAATCTGAGTTCGTTCGTTAGTCAAAGGGACGAGTCAACGAAGGAAAACATGGTCTGCATGCCAAGGGACAAGAAGTTCGGTTTTGTCAAGGAACATGGAATATGTAGGATTGAAATATTAACATTTAATTTTCAACAGCAAATAAATATACTAATAAATAATTACAAATATAGTTATGGACTTATGGTTAGGTGACACATCATGTAACTGATACTTTAAGTAAGAAAAAGATCTGTGGAATGGAGAAGGTGATGTTGACATGACCGACACATGCTGATTGGTCATCTGATCAATGGAGGGCAGGCCAAAATTTGATCGGTTGACATCTGTCGATCGAGCTTATATATGGTGATAGAATTTCTTGCACGAAAAAATTAATTCATTATGAAAAACATATATTTACCGCTTGCTGAGCTCCAGAGAGATATATAGCTAGCGAGCATTCATCTTTTCCAGGACAGAGAGCACCAAGAGTGACGTCGGTGATGGCCGGAACCACCATGAAGTTGGCGAAGCAGTACAAGAACACCGTCATGAACAAGTGCCCCAGCCCATAAGCCTTCTCCATTTTATATTTTTGCGTGTGTGAATATAAAGAGAAAACTAAAGAGAGACGAATGCTTCTAAATGAAAAAGGGTGGTGTACTTAATTAAATGTAAACACACTCACTCGATTCTTTTAAAGCAAACGAAAGCAACTAAAAATAAGACAAAGAGTGTTAAATTAAAACGAAAAAGTAGTGAATGGAATATGTAATATCTAATCACGGGGTGGGCATTTTAGTCAAAAGTGCAAGAGATATATGTTGAAATGATGCGTAGCTTGTAAGTTGGTGCAGGGGCATTCAAATGAAAACACCCAAAATCAAACAAAGAAAAAGGTAAAACAAGACAACAATCTCTTGCGCTTCATACGCACAAGCTAATCTCCCAACATGATTTTGATATGCTTTTGAACACCAATATTTCACATGTTGGGATATATTTCGATAATCCATTAGTGCTCTGTTTAGATCAACGTATATTCCGTTCTTAGGGCTTATGAAATGTCTATTACCTAGTCTTACTCGAGATACTTGACTCTCACATTCATGTTAGTTCAATGGCAACACAAGGGTCGAGAATCTTCTGATGAAAATCAGTCGATGATCAATGTCTTTCATCTTGTATTTGGTTGCTTATTAATTCTTATAAAAATTTAATCTCGTTCTACTTATATTCCAAAAATTACTAGTCAGTGCATAATTATACGAGACGGATAGAGTTTCTAATATCTTAAATTTGTGGATAATACAAGTTCCCCACCCCCACCACACATTATCCAGTGGATAAAACTATGTATTGCAATCCCAATTCATCCTGAATCATCTTCCCCAAATCAAAATCAAATTTAGAAAATCAGAATTCGTTGGATTTGTTTGGAATGGCCACTGTCACAAATTTCTTATCCAAACAGACCTCATACCTAACCCTAATTACTAAACAATTCGCCCCAATTTACCCCCAATTCCCACCCAATCACCTCCCCTTCTCATCCAAACCCAAATTCAATCTACAATACCCAAATCGCCGCCGCCGCCTCATCACTCCCGCAGCCGCCGCCGCCTCCGCCGGCGCAGAAGCGACCAAAAAGGACGAACGGGTGCAGAAAGTCCACAGCATCGACGAGTTCGACGCCGCCCTCCGCGCCGCGAAAAACCGGCTGGTCGTCGTCGAGTACGCCGCCAGCGACAGCGACGACAGCAGCAAGATCTACCCGTTCATGGTCGAGCTCAGCCGCAACTGCGGCGACGTCGATTTCCTCCTCGTGATGGGCGACGAGTCCGAGGAGACGAAAAAGCTCTGCGCGCGCGAGAAGATCGAGCAGGTCCCCCACTTCACCTTCTACAAGGGGATGGAGAAGGTCCACGAGGAGGAGGCGATCGGGCCCGACCAGCTCGCCGGAGACGTCCTGTACTACGGCGACAGCCACTCCGGCGTGGTGCAGCTCCACAGCCGGGAGGACGTGGAGAAGCTGATCGGGGACCACAAGGCGGACAACAAGCTGGTGGTACTGGACGTGGGGCTGAAGCACTGTGGGCCCTGCGTGAAGGTGTATCCGACGGTGCTGAAGCTGTCGAGGTCGATGGTCGACACGGCGGTGTTCGCCAGGATGAACGGAGACGAGAACGAGAGCTGTATGCAGTTTTTGAGGGATATGAATGTGATCGAGGTGCCCACGTTTTTGTTCATTAGGGATGGCGAGATCTGCGGCCGCTACGTCGGATCCGGGAAAGGGGAACTCGTCGGCGAGATTCTTAGATACCAAGGAGTTCGGGTTACTTATTAGTAAAAGTTATACTGGAAATGGTGTATCAATTCATAAATTATGATGATTTTCGGAGTAATATATAAATATATCAATTCATTAGATTTATTAGCAACCCAAACTTTCAATAAAATATTATTTTTTTCTATTTTTTTTTAAACAATCTATAACACCAACTATTTTATAAATTTTCACAATTTTCTAACTTTATTAACAATCTAATCCAATCTAAAATTATTTATTTATTTTATTAAATATAATAATTTTTCATTATATTTTTAAAAAATAAGTATATTACTAGTAATATAAAAAAAAAAATTGAAACATTAAAAAAAAAGAATTTAAAATTTTAAAATAAAATTTATTAAATTTTTCATTATATTATTTATTTATTTTATTAAATATAATAATTTTTCATTATATTTTTAAAAAATAAGTATATTACTAGTAATATAAAAAAATATTTTTTGAAACATTAAAAAAAAGAATTTAAAATTTTAAAATAAAATTTATTAAAATAAAATTTTTGTTTGTGTATCAAACATACTTTTTAATAAAATATAAATACATATATGTAATATGTAAGTTTTTATAGACAAAATGAATTGAAATTAAATATAAGTTTTCGACAAATCTAGTGTTGGCATTGTGACGTGATCTTTAGGGAACATGAGTCGTGCCTGTAATTGATTTGGCAAGTTTAACAAAGGCTTTAAGCTCTCCCAAAGGTTTCAAGCTCGCCCAGAAGCTCCAAGATCTTACTCTCTTCAACTCTTCTAAGCCTCAACTCCTCAAAATGTTCTGAGATCAGCTAAAGGCTTCAAGCTTTATGCGGCACGTAGATATCGCTGTTGTTTCGAAGTAGTAGCTCAGAGTCTGGTAGGAATAAGCGCCTCATGGAAAACTCTGCCACTTTTCCGGCTCATTCACTAATGCCCATATCCAGTCCTCGACATACATTTCAGCGGATCGACAAAGAAAGAAGGAATAGTAGACGATGAGATTGACGACTTTAATGTAATTAATCCTCCAACGAGGCAGGTTGTTCCCCATCGAAGAGTTGTTTGGCCGCAAATAACTTGCGTAGATCGTTGCTTTTTACACGCTTCCCGCCGAATAGTCGCTTATTTAAGCTACCTGGAGTAACCTGGGGTGTGGCATGGATGTCAAATTCATCGTAGATGCCGAAATTCAGTCCCGTTACAATTGCATAAGCGGCGGTGTGAGTTTCGCAGTCTTACCACCGACGTAGAACCAATGCTCCTTCTCCGGTATTGACGGACCTGACAACTCTCGAGATACGAGGTGGTGCAAAAAATTAGTGCTTGATTTGGCAGTAAATCTTATTCTCATAACACTTTTCATGTAAGGCAGCACAAAAAAATCGCGAGCTGCGACGGCATCACCCCCGATATCTTTTATTGTCTCCGTGATCAGTTCTGGAACTTCGTAGCGAGTATACAAATTGAGACTTAAAGTGACTGACTGCAGATTTGTTGGTCTCTTCCATTCAAATCCAGACTGAAATATGAAATAAATAAATAAGAATTAAAGGATAAAAAATGTGAAATATAACGACACAATGAAATTACACCGTAAGAAAAAAAACTGTAGAATAACATAGTGTAAATTCACCGTGAACATACAAAACGGTGTTTTACCACGGTGTACATTACACACGACCTTGAACATATGGTGAAGATGTTTTTCCACGGTTTACATTACACAAGGTGTTTGTACACCGTGAAATAAAACACTGTCGTGGATCGTGCTCGTACAAGACCGTAAGTACACATACACCGTGAAATAAAACACTGTCGTAAACCGTGTTCGTACAAGACCGTACACATACACCGTGAAATAAAACACTGTCGTGGATCGTGCTCGTACAAGACCGTAAATACACATACACCGTGAAATAAAACACTGTCGTGGATCGTGCTCGTACAAGACCGTAAGTACACATACACCGTGAAATAAAACACTGTCGTGGATCGTGCTCGTAAAAGACCGTAAGTACACATACACCGTGAAATAAAACACTGTCGTAGACCGTGCTCGTACAAGACCGTAAGTACACATACACCGTGAAATAAAACACTGTCGTGGATCGTGCTCGTACAAGACCATAAGTACACACGGTAAATGTACACCGTGAGATGAATCATAGTCGTAAATCGACAAGACCGTAAGTAGACGTACACGGTGTATGTCACCCGTGAGATATATCACCGTCTTAAACTCTACCGTAATAATACACGGTGATAAAAGTCACGGTTGAACCGTCGTCTACTAGAACTGACACACAACCGCATGCAAAAAAGTTGCAGAGAGTAATATACAATTAACCATTTTAAAATGTCGGAAACAAAAACCCTATCTTGAAAGGATATACCGATATCAAATTACAATCGAATGATTTACAAACATAAAAGCTCGAATAATCGAAAGTTCGAAAGCTATGGTTATGGACTTACCGGAGGTTGAGCGCGATTGTCTGGGTTGTCTATGTTGTCACTGCTTGCCATAATGATGATCGTCGGAGACGGAGTTGAATAGTTGATACGATAACGTTCGGGGCTGGTGTTTCACCGTGGCAGCGCTTGTCGTTCGTGTGAATTTCAAACGTCGAAAATTGATTTTGTGGGGCAACTTTATTTTTCTGATATTTTTTTTGTTATTTTGTAATATTCGATTTGTTATTTTGTGAGAAAAGATAACTTTTGAGGGCACTTAAGTCTTTTCATTCAAATTGGCTTAGTTAACTTACATTTTTACGGACGGGGCTTTAAAATTTGTATATCCTTATGCTTTGGCCTTAAAATGCCTCCGCCCCTAATAAAAATCCTAATATTTTTTCCTCTCTACAAATAAATTCAATATTTTTGTTAGATAAAGCCCACAATCCAGTTATAATATTTTTATTTAATTTCTAACCCAAAAACAATTTCCAAATTCACCTATATATATTTATATATTAGTACTCCCTTTATTATGTTATAGATAGTTCTTTTCTATTTTACAAATGACATATCACTTCTATTATTGGACTGAGAGATTGTTTTTTAAAAACTGATTTTGATTAAGGAAGTGTTTAAATTTCAAGTGTATCCAAAAATATAAATATCAATATTTTACAAAGTTTTATTAAGTTGAGCTTTAGTATTTATTAAGCTTTATTTAGTATTTATTTAAATTATATTTGAGCTTTAGTATTTATTTTCAATTGTGATAACATGTCATTTCATGAGTAAGCTGGATTTCAATATTTTAATATTTTTTTATAATTTGAGGTGCGCGCCTACGTCTAGGCGTAAGCATGTGTGTTTTTTTATCAGAATAATAATATGTGGGACACCTTAGAAATTCGTGGGTGCCCAGCGACTTAGGCTATGTTTATCGGGGGTTGTGGACGCCACACTCTCACAAAAGACAAACCAATTAATAGAAAAAAGAAAAGGAAAATTGAAATTAAGAAGATGACCAGGTCATTTTATGACTTGGGCGTGAGAAAAATGATGCCTTCACAATGGGGCACGTGGCATGTTATTATTAGTCAATTTCATATAATTAATTTTGTGTTTATATTTTATTAAATTGTTTTTAAATCTTACTATAATTTTATTAAACAAAAAAATATATAATTATATCAAAATTTATAAATTTTTTTCTTCTACAAATAAAGACTAATATTAAAATATTTTATATCACAATTTATATTCATTTTTTTTTATTATTAATTCAATAACCATTTTTAGTTTTATGTTTAATAATTTATAAAATTCTTTATTATAATTTTAAATTAGAAATAATTTTTTTAATATTCCATTCTTTTTTATAATTTTAAAAATAATAAAACAATATTTATTGTATTAATAAATAATTGAAAAATATATAAGTAGGTTGTTGGTTGTGGGTTATGGATAAAGTATGAAAAATGAAAATATTGAATTAAGTGGTTGAATGATGATGTGGAAGAGAGTGAAATAATTATTTTATTATTGGTTGGGTTGTAAGAGAGTCATTGATAAAGATAGTCTTAGATACTTGTAATTTATTTCTAAAAATAATTGTAAGATAATTTAGATTTAAATGAAATACTGATATAGCTTATCTAAAAAGATAATGAATTATTAAAAAATTATTACTTCTAATATACTCAATCTCATAAAGATAATGAATTATTAAAAAATTATTACTTCTAATATACTCAATCTCATGCTTTACAAAAAAAAAAAATTAGATTATTAATATTGATTAATTATCAACCTTCTATTTTATCATTAAATTTAAGTTAATAAAATTATGATTTAATTTTAACCACTTGTTTCTATTTTATCATTAAAATTAAATTAATAAAATTATGATTTAATTTTAGCTTCTATTTTATCATTACAATTAAGTTAATAAAATTATAATTTAATTTTACACACTTGGAAAGTTCTCTTTTAATATTTATTTGTATTTTGAATCATTAAAATTATGATTTAATTTTATTTCTCCTTTGATATTTTACGATTTAATTTTACATAGTTCTAATCGGAAAGTTCTCTTTTAATATTTATTTAAAATTTAAATCATTAAAATCATAATTTAATTTTACAGTTCTCCTTCAAAAATTTCTCTTTTAATATTTTTCTGTAATTCTACTATTAAGTTTTGCACCTCTTCACTTATATTTCTGTCTACGCTGTGAGTGCCTATATTGAAAACGGTCTAAAATACGAATTGAGTTTTTAAAAACATTGATTTTTATTATTATAAAAAATACTCTCAATTTTTTTCCACTTAAATCAAAATATTATACTATCACTACAAAAAAACCAAGGAATCCCTACGGGGATTCCCTACGGCAATTTTCCCGTAGGGATTCCCTACGGCATTCCCTACGGGAATCATATTCAGAGTTCCCCTACCGCATTCCCTACGGCCTCAGCCAGCCGTAGGTGACTCCCGTAGGGGATTTTGCCGTAGGAGAATTGTTTTTTTTTTTTTAATATTCATTTATATAATAATAAATAAATTAAATATTATTATAAAATTATGCTAAATTATTTGAAATGTTTTTTTAAACCAATATTTCAGTAAATAATAAATTACAATTAAAGTTTTTTTTAACTTTACGCAATTATAATTTTATAAAAATAATTAATTACAAAAATTATACAATTACGCAATTATACAACTACGCAATTATAATTTTATAAAAATAATTAATTACAAAAATTATACAATTACGCAAAAAATTACGCAATTTTATAAAAATAATTAATAACAAAAATTATACAATGTTGTTCAACATTTTGACAAGTTTTTTTTAAGCACTACGCAATTATACAACTACACAATTATAATTTTATAAAAATAATTAATTACAAAAATTATACAATTACGCACAAAATTACGCAATTTTATAAAAATAATTAATAAAAAAAATTATACAATTACCTAAAAAATTACGCAATTTTATAAAAATAAACAATTACAAAAATTTCGAAATTTAATATATTTAAATGGTGTTTTATTTAAAATTAGCTTTTGTTAAACCACTATTTATATTTATAATTTGATATATATATATATATATATATATATATATATATATATATATATATATATAGTATTTTATCTTATTATTACATTATACTACCTAACTAATATAGATTAATGAATATATATATATATAATCTTTTAAAAATTGCACATATAACTCAGATAGCCCAGCGGTTATCTCCCTCCTCTTCACTCATGAGGTCCAAAGTTCAAACCCTGGGCTATGCAATACACATTATTAATTAATACGAAGATGGATGGGCTTGGGTCGGGCCTTAGGTGGTATGGATATTAACCCTGAACTATGCAATACACATTATTAATTAATACGAAGATGGCTGGGCTTGGGTCGGGCCTTAGGTGGTATGGATATTGTCGGGCCATGGGTTGTGGGTGTGTCTGGGCTTGGGTCGGGCCATCACATATGGCCCACGTTTTTATCCAAAAACGTATTCCCTACGGCTTATTAATTAATACGAAGATGGTTGGGCTTGGGTCGGGCCTTAGGTGGTATGGATATTGTCGGGCCATCACATATGGCCCACGTTTTTATCCAAAAACGTATTCCCTACGGGCTTAGCCGTAGGGAATACCCCTACGGGCCCGTAGGGAATACCCCTACGGGCCAACCTACGGGGATGCCGTAGGGAACCCCTACGGGGAGAATGGGAGGCGGAGACGAGCTTCCCAAGGGGGATCCCCTACGGCCCGCCCGTAGGGATCTCTCTTACGGCTCTAAAAAGCCCGTAGGGAATCTGTTCCCTACGAGGGAACCCCTACGACGTGATTCCCGTAGGGGATGCCGTAGGGAACTCTGTTCACTACGGATTTTTGCGGATTTCCCTACGGGAATGGCCGTAGGGAATCCGCGAATTTTTTGTAGTGTATTTCACGATTTATAAAATAGGGTATTCAAATAATATTATTTGCATTTTAGGATAATTATTAAAATTTATAACATTTATTATATACTCTTACACACATAAAAAGACTCAAAATTATGGTCCTATATATCTCAAAATTATTCTTTTTTTATTTTAAATTATTTAAACTTATCTTATTAAATAAAGTTTCCTTAAGAACGGGATACGTATTTTAGGAGTTTGGTGTACAAAAGGATGCAAGAGTTTATTCATATCTATAATATTAGTATACTAGTTTGGGTCGGGCCATCACATATGGCCCACGTTTTTATCCAAAAACGTATTCCCTACGGCTTATTAATTAATACGAAGATGGTTGGGCTTGGGTCGGGCCTTAGGTGGTATGGATATTGTCGGGCCATGGGTTGTGGGTCGGGCCATCACATATGGCCCACGTTTTTATCCAAAAACGTATTCCCTACGGGCTTAGCCGTAGGGAATACCCCTACGGGCCAACCTACGGGGATGCCGTAGGGAACCCCTACGGGGAGAATGGGAGGCGGAGACGAGCTTCCCAAGGGGGATCCCCTACGGCCCGCCCGTAGGGATCTCTCTTACGGCTCTAAAAAGCCCGTAGGGAATCTGTTCCCTACGAGGGAACCCCTACGACGTGATTCCCGTAGGGGATGCCGTAGGGAACTCTGTTCCCTACGGATTTTTGCGGATTTCCCTACGGGAATGGCCGTAGGGAATCCGCGAATTTTTTGTAGTGTATTTCACGATTTATAAAATAGGGTATTCAAATAATATTATTTGCATTTTAGGATAATTATTAAAATTTATAACATTTATTATATACTCTTACTCACATAAAAAGACTCAAAATTATGGTCCTATATATCTCAAAATTATTCTTTTTTTATTTTAAATTATTTAAACTTATCTTATTAAATAAAGTTTCCTTAAGAACGGGATACGTATTTTAGGAGTTTGGTGTACAAAAGGATGCAAGAGTTTATTCATATCTATAATATTAGTATACTAGTACCACTTCCCGTGCGATGCACGTGATTTATTTGTTTGAAATAATCTAAAATTTTATTTAATCTCCAACGTATTTCGCCAAAAATTTATTAATAGACTAAAAAATTCTTTTATTTAATAATCGAACTTACTTAAATTTGTAAACTCGTATTAATCTCATTATTAACCGTTATTTTAATTATAAAAATTTTATTATTTTTAAGGATTTCACCTGTTTGATGTAATTTATAGTATGTAAGTTTATTGGTGTATAGTCGAGTGGTAAGATTTGTGGTAATGTTGTCGACTCAAGGTTCGAATCTCGGATATGACAAATTTTCATTGAAATATTATGAAGTTAGTCCTGGGATTAGACCTATTGGCTCTCTCCCACATGTGTCTGCTACTCGGGCACATCTTTCGATTTACATCATACCCGACTGAGGAGCCTCTGGTCTGGTGGGAGAGGAGTTTCTCGTCTCTGCATTCCGTTTATCGTCTCTGCATTTCTCGAGTGTCAAACGCACCCAACAAATACCTAAAATCGGTGGGAGAAAAATAGAAAATAAATAGAAAATAAAAATTATAAAGATAGAAAATAAATAAAAATATAAAAAAAAATTAATTTACTTGGTGAATATGAAGGGGATGAGATGACATAAATGTAATTATATTAATATAACATATGTTAATATACCTAAATAATATACCTAAAAAGTTTGATGAATTTTTTTTAACTCCGGTGGATTAGAGAATAGGAGGAGATCGATTTTTATGAGATACGATTAATTGAAATTAAATTAATATTAATGAAATGAATTTTTTTTAACTCCGGTGGATTAGAGAATAGGAGGAGATCGATTTTTATGAAATACGATTAATTGAAATTAAATTAATATTAAGGGTTTATTACATTTTGCAACCCCATGTATAGGGTTTTTTACACTTTGCAACCTAGTCGGAATTTCGTAACACTTTGCAACCCAATGTATACGGGTTTTACACTTTACAACCTGCATCGGAATATTCGATGGAATATTCCGTTTAAGTGGAAATCACGTGCCATTGAAGCGTGTACATATGCATTTATTCAGTAGCTGGAGGGGTATTAATGTATTTACCCCTTATTAATTATTTTTTAATTTATAATTGAATTAAGTAAAAGAAATGGAAAAAGAATTACGGGTTTCATTAATCACCATCGTCTTCTCCGCAATATAACCTCAGCATCCATCTTCAGTAACCCAGCAGATATAACCTCAACATCCATCTTCAGTATAGGAATTGAATTAGCAATTCATCATCAGAAACAATCGAGAACCCTAGCTAGGTAATTTCCCCCAATTAGGATAGGGCTAGGTTTACCTGAAGATCGGCGAGAATGAGAGCGAGAGACAGAGCCTTGGAGAGAGGAGATCGGCCGTCGGGGAGAAGCGGGAGAGAGTGGAGGATGGGAATAGAAAGCTTGAGGGATTTGAATAGTAATTGGGAGGAGCTCGTGCTGGGGGTCATCATCCTCTCCGTCAGCTCCGTGAAAGCACCGACAAGTTCAACCACCATCTTACCGCCGGGCTGCGAGATCGACGACGACAGAGACGATGACGATGATATTCTCAGTCTTTTGCGGGGGATGACGAAGGTGGCGGTGGTGACAAAGGTGAAGCTCTCAAATTTCATTTCATTTTTAATTTTATTTTATTAAAAAAAAATAGATTGAAGAGGGTTAAATATGTAATCTGTTGGGATATGTCCTTCGATCCTACGTGTGCAATCGATAAAGTCATAAGGTCGTCTATGGATGTTAAATGATTAGTCGATAATATTAATTGTTGGGAACAATATAATATTGATCGATAATCAAACCTACAGGGTCACACACGGACTCGATATTGATATACGTTGCTTGATAATAATATTGATTTAGAATCAATATTTACGTGGATTTTCACATGCATGGGATGCATAGCTTGCATGGAATGCATGTCACATAGTGTGACATGGCATGCCACACAAGCCAATGGGACCACATATCATGATTTGGCATGATTATGTGGAGGTGACCTTTGAACTTCACCATAACGCCCCATTATGTGTGGTTATGACACACACATTATGGTGGGGGTTACATGTGAAGTAAAAGAGGTATAATGAGCATGAAAATCAGATTTTCATGTCTCATTCTAACATCATCATCATCAGCCACGAAATTCACACAAAAAGGAGAGAATAGAGAGTGTTCTTGGAGAACCACTTCAAGCAAGCAAGGTATTCATCATCCGGGTTCGTGTGCAACACGTAGAGGCCGGGCCATTTGTGCGGCTTAAACATCCGGACGATCCAAAGGCGTGACGAGGTCATTCACAAGGAGAGCATCTAATGGCTGATCCATTAAGGTGGTTCAATCGACTCAACACCACCTTAACCGAAATCAACGATCACAAAAGTAAGTAATCGTTGAACCTTATATATATATATATTGGATGTGTATATATATATGTTTATATGTGTTCTTATACACATTAAGTGTGCACTAAGATCATGGCATAGTAGATCTATTGCTTTACACGCTTCCGCACACACGGTATATCGATCGGATCGGTATACCGATACCTTCAATTGGTATCAGAGCCTAGGGCTCGTGCACACTTTTGTGTTGGACACAATATGTTTAAATCAACATAAATGGCTTAATTGTGATTATGTTATTATGTGATTAGATATAAGGCCGGCCACCGTTAGTGGTCGGGTGAATGATTTCGTCGTTTTTTACGTTTCGATTGGCCGTAGTATTTGAGGGCTGCGTCCCTTGGAATCATTTGTAATAGATAGGTTTTTCTATTATATTTGTATTGTACTACTTGTAAGCGATGGACTTGGTCCATGGTTCGATGGAGGATCTCGGCTCTCCGGCGAAAACGAGAAGAAACGAAGCAAAACGAAGCAAAACGGGCGAAACCGGGGCTGTCAGAGAAAAACGACGACCGTCGTTTTGGAAACGACGACCGTCGTTTTGATTTGACGACCGTCGTTTTGGAAACGACGACCGTCGAAATGCTGATTTTGGGTCAGATTTTTTCCAAACCCTTTCGGCGGGCGCCGTTTTGGAAACGGCGACCGCCGGTGGTGTTCGGCGACCGCTGATTGTGAAACGGCGGGCGCCGTTCGTGGTTTTTTGGGTACGGAATAGATTTGACCAAAATCGGAGGGCGCGGAACTGAAACGGCGGGCGTGGACCAGTCCAGAAGATGTTCAAGGCCTATTTTGTTGCTTTTAATCTTTTCGTTTGAGAGTTGTGAGGTTCTAGGGGCCTTTCGAATACGTATTTATTTGCTTTGCTAGTTATAGGTTGTTTTATGTTATAAAGGTTCAACTTACATATAAACAAACCTATGCATGCAAGTTCCCAAAATAATGAGTATAATGTCTTGTCCAAAAACATCACACTCATGAAGCCCTCGATCATAAGTTGGTAGGTCCGCCTCAGCGGGGTACTACTTGTTATCTTGGGATAAGTGGCAGTAAATGTTAGACCTTTACACGTGAGTTTGGTTTTCTCATCGATAGATCCACTGCAGGCGTGGCTATCGAGACATGAGATGAGAATGGGACTCTCATCGACCGAGAGTGACATTAGATGTCATTGACATGGGATGTCTACCTATCTTGGACTTCTTAAGTGCGGACTCAGTCGGCTTAAGAATTTGCAAGATGAGGGTCTTGGGATTGTTTTGTTCAAGGGAACAAAGATATTAGATATCGATTGAACAAAATGGAATAAATAAGTAGCTTGTTAGACAACCTTATTTGTTTACCGCTTTGTGAATGTTTACATACTTTATTTATCTTTTTTTTGTAGTTTATCATGTTAATTTCAACTCGATTCAAGTTTGGTTCAATTCTTGATTATGAAAAATTGAACAACATAAATTTTCTTGATTCACAACGTAATTTGAGGATGGTCCTCAAATACGAAGACAATGAAAATGTGTTAAATGACCACATCCTAAGATATCATTGAACAACTCAATAGCATGTTCGGGGAATATGCTAAGATTGAGCGGTTCGGTATGACCAGGGTCATCGCTTCAGCTAGGCTGGAAAAATGGAAATCTATGGAATCACATGTGCAACAAACGATTGGATTATTTGCTTCAAGTGACCGCCTAGATTTTTCCTATGATGATTATTTGGCAACCGATTTCATACTTCAATCTCATGATGGTTATAATGCCTTTAGGCTAAAATTTCCACATGAATGGTTTGAAGAAATCGCTTCGTGAGCTCCAAGGGATGCTCAAGGCTGCTGAGCCGGCGATAGATAAGGACCCTAAGAGGGAAATTCTTATGATAGAGGATATGGTATTCAAAAGAGCATGGGCAAGAAGGCTACTAGGGTTCCTAGGGAATCTCAATGCGTCTACTGCAAAAGTGTTGGACACTACTTGCAAACATATAAAAATTCATATTTTATTCAATTTCAAAACAAATGCCTAATTTGTCTTTCATTTGATGGATTATAAGGTTAGGATTATTTACACCTCGGGGAGTGATTTAATCCAAAACACTTAAGTTCATAAATGACACAAATTAGAGACTTTCGAGCCATTGGATGGCGTGAAATGATTGTCTGGTTGGCTCCCTCATATTTTATGAGAGATAGGGCTTCAATTGCATGATACTATCGCTGGTTAGAAAACATCGATTTTTCACTTACGATTTATCACGTTTTGACATTGTATTAATTTTGAATGGGAAATTTGAATGAGACTCAATTATTGGGAATAATTGAATTTGCCCAAAGTTCAAAGAAGATGTGAAGAACGGGGTTGCTTCATCTTCAAGTATTAATGATATAGACATTAAACTTCACAAATTCTACTTCTTGGGTATTGGATGCCAAATGTGGTTCTCACATTTTTATGTGGAGGAACTACATAGAAGTATAAGTTTGGTGAATAGAGATGTCGATCTACGGGCAAGAAATGGAGCGAAGGTCGCTGCATTAGCCGTATGATCATATGATGTTGTTTTGCCTTAGGGCCTTGTTTTAGTATTATAACTATGTAATTTCGTACCTTCAATAAACAATGAATATTGGTTCAGTATTAGATACTGATGGATTAGTTTTTTTACTATTAAATAGTTTGGTAACTATTTTAATTGTGAATTATTCTTTGTTTTGGTACGATTATTATATTGTTTATGTATACTTTTAACTTGACAAATCATATATATCATTAAGACCAAAGGCCAAATCGAATAAGTATCGATGAGACATAACTGAAACATTGTTGATTAGATCAAATCAAAATCTAAACATGTAACGAAGCTTCTTTTAGAAGGAATTTTAGAATCATTTGACTTGGAGTCATTTGATACATGTGAATGATGTGTGATTGAAAAGATAACAATGTCATCTTTCTTGGAGAAAGGAGAACATGTGAGTAATTAGGGATGATCCATACTGATGTATGTGGAACCTAGTAGTTCACAAGCACATGAAGGTTATGTTTCGGAAAAGAGAAAACAAACTATATTAGATATAGTTCGACCATTCGATGAGAGGTCTAAATGAACTACTGGTCTCTTTTGGGAACACACAATTCTAGACTTCAACTTATACACTGAATAGGACGCTGTCAAAAGCTGTTGATAAGACACCATACTAGGTATGGAAAGGGAGGGTCCCTAAATTGTTTTCATCAAGATTTGAGGTTCTAAAAGCTTCTCTGACGAGATTTATCTCTATAGAGCTTGAACTCAAATGGGATAAAAGTTTCCTTATGGTATGTCCATAAGAAACTCGAGGGTACAACTTCTACGATCTATTTGAGAACAATATTTTGTTGCTCGAGATAGTGATTTTCTTGAAAAGAGTTATCTTTCCTAGAAATTCAGTGGGAGCTCGGTTGTCTTGAACGAGGTTCAAGTGAAACAACCAATGATGAATACTCAAGACTGGGTTGAGAGTATTCTTATGGTTTTGGAAGCCATACCAACCCTCGTAGGTCCGGAAGGCATAGATCTATCTCTATTATTCAAATACTTAGATATTGTGACCAATGAGAGATATGAATCCATGCTTTTGGAAAGCGATGAACCTTCGACCTATATTCAAGCTATGACGAGTCTAGCTACTTAAAATTGGCATGGTGCCATGAAATCTGAGATGATATCAATATCTGATAATCAAGTTTTGAACTTGATATATTTGCATCACGGGGTTAGACCCAATGAATGCTAATAGATCTTTAAGATCTAAACAGACAGATGGAAAACCTAGGGTTTTCAAAGCAAGGTTGATGGTAAAAGTTTTATTCACGAGGTGGATTATGGAAAAACTTTCACCAGTTGCTTTGATTAAATCATTCGGATTATCTTAGCCATTGCTACTCATCTTGATAATGAGTTATGGTAATATTGGATGCTAAAACTAACTTCTTGAATTGGATTCTAGAAGAGAATGTGTTTTGACACAGCCAAAGAGTTTTATCGATCCTAATAAGGCTGAGAAATTATGCAATCTTATAATTCCATTTATGGAATAAAGCAAAGCATATCGGAGTAGCAGTCTTCAGTTCAATGAATCCATACTGGGTTTTGGATTTCAGAGGAACTCGTAAGAATCTTGTTTTGCAAGAAGAACAGTGGGAGTTACGTTGTATACATTGTGTTGTATGTCGATGACATACTCCTTATTGGAAACAATGTTTCTATGCTTATTCTATTAAAGAATTGCTTGGAAATTGTTTTCAATAAAGGATCTTGGAGATGCACAGTACATATTGGGCATCAAGATCTGTCGGAACAGATCGAAAATGATGTTTGGACTTAGTCAAGTGACCTATATTGATAAGGTACTTGATAAGTTCAGAATGAAAGACGCCAAAAGGGTCTCATTCCAATGAGTCATGGCACATCTCTTAGCAAGATGCACGGCCCTACGAGACTTGATGAGCAAAAGAGGATGGAAAACATTCCTTATGCTTCGGCAATAGGGACTATAATGTACGCCATGATATGTACACGACCGAACGTATCGTATGCTTTGAGCATGACGAGTCAGTTTCAAGGAAATCCAGGTGAGGCGCATTAGACTGCGGCCAATAATATTCTTATGTACCTTAGATGGACTAAAGAATATTTTGTTGTCTTTGGAAGACAAAAAGAGTTGATATTAACAAGCTGTTTGAATGCTAACTTCAAAACAGACTAAGATAATTTCCGATTTTAATCTGGTTATATCTTTTGTCTGGTTAGAGGTGATATTTGCTGGAATAGTTCCATGCAATGCAATATAGCTGATTAAACTACAGAAGCTGAGCACAGTATTGCATTGGATGCAATAATGTTGGCAGTTAAGATTTGAAAGTTCTTGAATGAACTAGGTGGCGTAACTAGCTCAGCCCATCCGATAGTTCTCTATTTATAGTAGAGTTATCGCGCAAGCCAATGAGCTAGGAAGCACCACAAGTCTAAAACTGGTGCTCAGGAAGTTCCACATTATCTGGAATATAGTTTTGTGGAGACATCAAGATAATAAAGTTGCAACTTTTGGTAAGGTTGCAAACCCGTTTTCTAAACCTCTCTAGCAGTTTAAGCTTGAGGCTTTCACGACTGCAATAGAGATCAGACATCTTAGAGATGGGTTGTGATTTCTATTACTGTATTAGATACTTTTGGAGATTTGGTAAACATTCACTCATATGTATAATACATATTTCTTCATATAAATATGGTTTAATTTATATGAATTGTCCAAATGATTAAGTGATATCAATTGGGTTATGAGGTCGATTTACCGCATAATGAAGTCCCAATAGTTGAACTGATATACTTGAATCATATGATTGTTCCTGGTTCGTATCATCGAGTACGGACAAACCGATAATACAATGAACTAGATTGCAATGTGTACTATAGCGCCACTTCATGGGCTAGTGACGTGGGACGTCAAGTACAGTTGCATAGATATTAGTTGGAAGCTAATGATCGAACAGACCCGACTGAAATAGTATTTGAGATTTCGAGTCATAATACTATTTCATTGACTGTCGAGCAATTTCCTCTGACCTGAGTAGTCCAGAGTGATTCCATTGTGAAATGGTGTACTTTGATACAAGTAAACGCCTTTCGTAAAAGGAGGTTATAAAACTTGTTATTAGGTATATCAGGAAGCAAGTGGGAGAGCTTGGATTGACAAGATGGGATTGTCCTCCATTTTATAATGGGATACATGTCTTACCGGCCACTTGGAGAGTCGAGACTGTGGAAAATACGTGGCCACGTCCAGATTCGTATCATAGTGATAAATCTGGTTTTACAGTCTGACTCATAGTCCAAGAAAGGTTTGAACCGATTGAGGATGACTCAAGTCTTGCCTCAAGTTCAAACTTAGACATAAAGTGACAACAGGAAATTGGCAGCACACTGGCTCTGAAGGCCAAGTGGGAGATTGTTGGGATATGTCCTTCGATCCTACGTGTGCAATCGATAAAGTCATAAGGTCGTCTATGGATGTTAAATGATTAGTCGATAATATTAATTGTTGGGAACAATATAATATTGATCGATAATCAAACCTACAGGGTCACACACGGACTCGATATTGATATACGTTGCTTGATAATAATATTGATTTAGAATCAATATTTACGTGGATTTTCACATGCATGGGATGCATAGCTTGCATGGAATGCATGTCACATAGTGTGACATGGCATGCCACACAAGCCAATGGGACCACATATCATGATTTGGCATGATTATGTGGAGGTGACCTTTGAACTTCACCATAACGCCCCATTATGTGTGGTTATGACACACACATTATGGTGGGGGTTACATGTGAAGTAAAAGAGGTATAATGAGCATGAAAATCAGATTTTCATGTCTCATTCTAACATCATCATCATCAGCCACGAAATTCACACCAAAAGGAGAGAATAGAGAGTGTTCTTGGAGAACCACTTCAAGCAAGCAAGGTATTCATCATCCGGGTTCGTGTGCAACACGTAGAGGCCGGGCCATTTGTGCGGCTTAAACATCCGGACGATCCAAAGGCGTGACGAGGTCATTCACAAGGAGAGCATCTAATGGCTGATCCATTAAGGTGGTTCAATCGACTCAACACCACCTTAATCAACATCAACGAGGCACGCTACACCGGTTGTAAGTGTTCTCGTTAATCCTTATATATACATATATATTGGATGTATATATATATATATATATATATATATATATATATATATATATATATATATATATATATATATATATATATATATATATATATAAATATGTGTCTATACATATATATGTGTGCACTAGATCTTGATGTTCGTGTTTACTCGTTTTACACGCTTCCGCACACACGAACGAGGTAATCATGCGATTGGATCGGCATAGAAAACCTTCATAATCAACCATTCAAAAGTAT
The DNA here is from genome assembly GCA_954870475.1 of Euphrasia confusa. NCBI lineage: Eukaryota > Viridiplantae > Streptophyta > Magnoliopsida > Lamiales > Orobanchaceae > Euphrasia > Euphrasia confusa. The sequence goes on from OX940951.1 coordinate 20,053,931, forward strand.
TTTTATTAATAAAAAATCCACTTAAACGAAATATTCCATCGAATATTCCGATGCAGGTTGTAAAGTGTAAAACCCGTATACATTGGGTTGCAAAGTGTTACGAAATTCCGACTAGGTTGCAAAGTGTAAAAAACCCTATACATGGGGTTGTAAAATGTAATAAACCCTAATATTAATGAAGTAAAAAAGAATTTTGAGAAAAGAAATAAAAACCTATATATATATATATATATATATATATAATTTAAATATGTTTAATAATATTTCTATTTAGAATTTATAATTTTTTTTATTTATAATTTATAGTGTGAACACAACATTATTATTGGTTTTCTATTGGTCCAAGTGCTATTTAGAGAATCCTGAAATTGTATATGTATAGATAAATAACTATTAACCCTAATTATTGTGTAACAAAGACGTACGACTTCGACCGAATACGTACATAATTGATCTTCATAATTTCTATGGATTCAGGTAATTAGATGATATCTTTTTATGTAAAGATATAAATTTTGAATATGTACTTCATAAATATTCTTTGATAATATGTAAGTGTAGTTATATATACGAATTAATTAATTTGATATGATAGTGAAAATCGCACAAGGCGAAGGACTGGGGAGAAGAGGACATGAGTCGATTGAGGTGCTTTCCTCCGAGCCCAGACTATGCCTCTATCACAATTTCTTGGTAATTAATTAATTGTTTTTACTACATACAAATTAATAAGTTGATAATATTTTTAATTTACTTGATCATATATATGGATCGATCGTACATATATGTAAGTCTAAGGAAGAATCTGAGCATTTGATAAATCTTGGCAAACCTCACATGAAAAGATCTCTTCTTTACGACCCAGAAAACCCGGGAAGTGATGTCTGTATAATTAGCAGGTTTGTTAATTCCGCGCGAATATGAATTTATTTATAATATAGATATATATTTTTTGTAATTGAATTTTGCAACGATCGATGGATCGGCTTGCAGTGGTCGAACTAGTACAGGAGCGTACTTGAAGACTAGAGCAGAAGATGAAGTCACCAGAGATATTGAAAAGAGAATCGCAGATTATACCCTTAGGTATATTTCATGATATGTACGTACGTAGGTAATTAGCACGTGACATTAATTTGAATTTGAATTGGATATATATCTCAGAAAACGGAGAAGGCCTTCAGGTCCTTCACTACGAAGTTGGACAAGAGGTCCTTTATTCACAAGGATTACTTTTCAGACGAGCGAAAGATCAGGATTGGGAGTCAACGGAATATAACCATCCTTATGTACTTGTAATGAATCTCGATCTCTGATCCTTTTCCTAAATTTATTTATGGTATTTTTAGGGAGAAGGGACTAATGAAGCTGTCCTTAATTTACTAGCTAGCTAATTTTCATCATGCATATATATATATATATATATATATATATATATATATATATATATATATATATATATATATATATATATATATATATATATATATATGTGATATGATATGAAGGTCCGAAGTTGAAGAAGGCGGTGAGACGTTTTTTCCCAAGGCCAAGATGGCTAACCTCGACATTATTAGAAGCAACGTCGTACAATCCACAGACATGAAGGGTATTTACGTAAAACCGAAAATGTGTGATGCTTTGCTGTTTTGGAATATAAAGCCGGATGGAAGCGTAGATCCCTTAACCATGCATGGATCTGCCCCTGTGATCAAAGGGGATAAGTGGGCATGTACGCTTTGGCTTCACGATGCTCGATTTCAATATGTCGTAAGGCCGACACCTTTAAATTTAGCTTCGTCTACTACTATTATTCCGAGGGCAGCTAAAACGTCGTCGAAAAGACTTGATGATAGTCAACATCAACGCGGTGTTGCAACGCGGAAGTCAACTCTAAGTAAGACGTATTCATTGAAAGATGAATTCAATAATATGTCTTTAGTCGAGAAGTCTGATAAGCCACGTCCGTCGACAAAGAAACCTCTGACTAAGAATGCAACTCTAAGTAAGACGTATTGGCAGGGTATTAGCAATTCATTGAAAGATGAATTGAATAATATGTCTTTAGTCAAGAAGTCTGATAAGCCTCGTCCGTCGACAAAGAAACCTCTGAGTAAGAATGCATGGCTGCGTCTTAGCAATAAGTTCAAAGATGAAATGAATAAATTGTCTTTAGTCCAGCCGCCCTTGCCTCCGGCGGCCTCATCATCAACGGTGTCCAACTCTCTCATGCCACGTCGAGCGCAAGGACACCAAGACCAAACATGAAATATGTTAATTAATTCTACCCTTTTAAGTTTTATTTTCTATTTTTATCGTATATTTTATTTTTGTATTTTGTTACATGAGAAAAGTAGCATTTATTCGTTTTTTTGGACTTATTTTCATTACACTTCACTTCAAATTAAATTTTGTTTTTTTTTTACTTATTTTTCACTACACTTCAATTCAAACTAAATCCATTGAGTATCAAATTCTATTTTTTCGACTTATTTTCACTACTTTATTTTGATCCCATAAGATTGGTCATTCTCGATTTAGTACCATGTAAATACATTTTTTCAATTTTCAATTTAGTTCCACGCAATTTAGTTCCACCTTATTCAAAAAGTGTGTCAATTTAATGATTTTTTGCCGGAAAAATCAATTTTAGTCTGTCAACACATGACTTGGCAATCGGGAGTAAAGTGTGCCAATTTGATGATTTTTTGCCGGAAAACTCATTTTTAAAACTCAATTTTAGTCGCATGACATGGTGGATCTCCGATAGCTCAAACACGTGGTGTTTTCGTGTTTAGACTTTAAGAAGTGTATAAAATTTCATGAATTTAGAAAATTTACAAAGTATTTATAGAGTTTAATTAATTTTATAAAAATTTATCAATATATTTAATAATTTTAATATTATATATATATATATATATATTAAACATATAATAATATACTTATTTTTTTTATTTTTTTATTTTGTCTAACTTTATTATTTTTAAAATTATTTATTTTATTTTATTATTTTTTAATAATAAATTAATAAAAAAAATAGAAATTTATATCTATCTCATATATTTAAAAGAGATTTCAAATACTGAAATTCTTTTATATTTGGAGAGATTAAATTAATAGAAATCCGTAGAATCTTAAAACCACTTTTACTACCAATAGAAATTCATAATTAAAATTCACTTTTGAATCTCTGTAGATTTTTTAATTCATTTTAAAATCTATATTCAGATTTTGATAGACTTCTAAAATTTCAATTTGAATACCCTTAAACTTAAAAAAAATCTAGAGTTTTGATTGAATACGCTGATTATTTTTTTTTAATATATCTATAGGTATATAAATACCTACTAACCCTAAACAAAGACAGACTTCCCGAATACAAACATAATTGATCTTCATAATTTCTATGGAATCAGGTAATTAGATGTTTTTTTATGTGACGTTATAATAATTTTGAAAATATTTTTTTCATAAATATCTTTGATAATATGTACTGTATTTATACGAATTAATTAATTGATATGATAGTGAAAGTCGCAAAGGCCAAAGGACTAGGGAGAAGAGGATATCAGTGGATTGAGGTTCTTTCCTTCGAGCCGAGACTCTGCCTCTATCATAATTTCTTGGTAATAAATTAATTGCTTTTTATATAATTAAGCTATATATATATATATATACTTCTACTTGATCATATTTAATAATCGTGCATGTACAGTCCATGGAAGAATGTGAACATTTGATAAATCTTGGCAAACCTCACATGAAGAGATCTGTTCTTTACGACAAGAAAAACCCAGAAAGTGACGGTAAAATTAGCAGGTTTGTTAATTCCGCTCGGATATGAATTATATATATATATATATATATATATATATATATATATATATATATATATATATATATATATATTGTAATTAAAATTTTCATATATCGATGGATCTGCCAGTAATCGGACTAGTACAGGAGCGTTCTTGAATAGAGCAGAGGATGAAGTCACCAGAAATATTGAAAAGAGAATCGCAGATTGCACATCATTACCCGTAGGTATATATACACACACGCACGAGCCGTTATATATATTTCATGATATAAATGTGTCTGAATTTAATTTTAATTTGAATTGAATATCTCAGAAAACGGAGAAGGCCTTCAGGTCCTTCACTACCAAGTGGGACAAAAGGTCGGTATTCACAGTGACTACAACGAAGACTCTAAAGGAAAATTCACGAGCCAACGGAATATTACCGTCCTTATGTACTTGTAATGAAGCTCGATCTCTCATTTTCCTAAATTTATTTAATATTTTAGTAGTAATTAATATTATATATATGAAGGTCGAACGTTGAAGAAGGCGGTGAGACATATTTCCCATATGCGAAGCATAGTTATAACCTTCGACCACGAGGTTTAAACAAAGGCGGCATCTATGTAAAACCGAGTATGTGTGATGCTTTGATCTTTTGGAATATGAAACCCGATGGCCGTGTGGATCCGATGAGCATACACGGTAAATATTAAATAGTATTACTATTTACTATATATAACTACATTAATTTTTTTTCTTCTTAGTTTTGTGTTTTTTTTGCATTTATGCAGGATCTGCTCCCGTTATCAGAGGGAATAAGTGGGCGTGTACACAGTGGATGCACGATACTGAATATGAACCACCAACACGAACTCAAACACTAATACCAACACCGAGACGAACTCGAACATTAATACCAAAACCACCTACACCCGGAGAATGGTGTTGCCTAGCATTATTAACTCTACTTTTATTAACTCTACTTTTTCGTATTCTTTTAATATTTCTATGTGAAAGTCAAGGCAACGGTAAAAACGATGCCTAGTCAAGGTAGTGAGTCAGCAAGTGTATGTCGTAGCACTATGTCTTGCTATTAATTCGGTCGTTAATTGTGATTTACTTAAGAGTGTTTTTTAACTTATGTCTTAATGAATCAGACCAGTATAAATATATTTGATTTATGTATATTGTTGTAATAGAATTAATTTAAAAAAAATCACTCGAACGAACTTACACACACATACGATAGTTAAAAGAAATGAACACAAGAAATTATCATGTATGATATTTAAATTATCCTCGTACGAACTTGCCTTATCTCGTACGAACTTGCCTTACGGCTTAAATTAATATCAAAGAATCGAGTCTTTACAAATGATACTCTTTGATTTACAATCGATTCAACATAGGCAACACACATGTATGCCTTATCGTTTTTCGCAGGAGAGTTTCACAAGGAAGTTCTCGACAATGCCATTAGTTAGATGATCGGTCTAAGGGAAGTGTGTTTCTGCCTTGTTTCTCTCTCTGCGGCATATTCTGCCTTGCTTCTCCGGCAGAATTCTACGTATTTATTGTTCTTCCAAGCACGGTCCAAACAATGAATCATGCTAAAATAAATCACATACAATGAGTGATTACAACAATATACAATTGTAAAGAATATGAGAAAATGCATAAATATGTTCTGCCTAGTTAGACTTAAGACATTGTTCTGCTTAATATATTTATTTTTACATTGTGTTAATTAATTATGCTTATAGTAAATATAAGCAAAAAATATATATTTTAATTAAATAAATCATTGAAAATATATTATAAGTCCAATGGAAATGTTTTTTTTACAGAGTAGTAATTTTTAATATTTTTTTATTTAAGATACATATTGTAGGTATTTTACTAACAAATAATTTTCGATCGATCATTTTTTTACCGATTAGCTTTTACCAACAGTTTCGATCGGTCTTCAAACAAGTATGGGTGTTTCGCATATTTTTGTGCGACTTTTTATATTGTTTTGTGTGACTTTCTTCTATTGTTTTTGTGCTCATATTCATCTTATTAATGTGATTATTGTGTATGTTATGATTTTGTTTTGGTAGGTTTTGAATGAGAATCGAGCGAAAATGAGAAAAATTACACGAAAAAGTTCATGTCGATCCACAGATTTGCGCAATCGTAGAAGAATGGTCATCCCTGATAATCCAGCCGTTGGATCGTCCCCGAATTTCTACAACATGTAGAAGACTTCTAGAGCTACAATATCTCTAAATAACAATCGGAGACGAAGATATAGCGTACATGCCAAAGGGAAGGATAGTTGTTTTTGCTCGAAGAAGTGAAGTGGAGAATTCTCCAAGTCCCAGGGTGTCAGCCGAAGGGTATTGACGTCGGCCGAGACAGGAGTCTTATTCAATTACAACCATTAGTGGGTATATAATGTAAAACAGCATTAAGACAAAAATATTGAAGACATTTTGAAAATTCTTTAATTTAATATTCAATTCTTGTTAATTATGATTATTTGTATCTATTAAGATTCAAGAACACAATCTTCAAGAATACAATCTTTAAAAAATATAGTCACCCAATATAAATGAAAAAATAAATAGTTTTTACTCAACAAATAAAACTGCAAAAATATAAACAACTATACAAATTTATAACTGAAAATTAAGAAATTTAAGCTTCAATGTCTTTGATCCAAGAGCAAAACTACTTGGTGGAAGATGGGGAAGACTGATCAATCCATGCATCCAATTATACACATATTAACTCATCTCAATAGCATGCTTCAGAAAGTAACCGAAATTAATCCATGTCCTCACCATGTATGTAGAAGTGCCAAAATAAGCTTGACCACTTTCTGAGCCCTAGAAAGAAATCATGGCTAGCTATAGTTTGCGTGACAGTTCCATGATCATCAAGTTTTTTCGGGTAAATTAAGCAGCAAATGCCTCAACAATCCTTGTCAGACAAATAGATGCATGCATGTACTTTAACCTATAAAAAATTGAATAACATTTTGGTAAATAGATGCATGCATGTTCTACAAATAGATGCATGCATGTTCTACAAAAATCACGTTAGAAAACTTGCCCTCATAGATAAAAACACTACAATCTTATTTTTTAGAAAATACCTGATAATCAATCATGACAAATTTCAAAGTATAAAATCTATGGTCAAAACCTTCAATCTTCCACTTATTACATGTACAAAAGCATATATCTCGCTGTCTCTCTCTGCAGTTCAATTATTGATATTTAAGTTCAATGCTCGATACTGCAAAGAAAAAGAAAACAAATTAGTAGAAGTGTGGAATCACCATAGTTTTTAAAGAATGAATAAACATTCAATAAAATTAGTATAACGGAGGGGAGGGGAGCCCATCAGGCTGCCATCGCGACAATGGTTCTAGAAGCGATTTGGTGGCTGTTGCATTTTGGTTCGTTAGAAGCGATTTTTGAAACTTGAATAGATATGCAAACTTTTCTATAGTCGTCGTTTGTCCAATCTTTTGTCAATTATGCACCTACTGAAAAGAATCCCCTTCCAAGCGGACTTTAGGCTAAGATTCCAATTCCAAGTTCTCTGAAATTTTCACAAAACAATGAAGCGATGTATCTTTCAAAAAAAAAATAACAATCTAGCTCAATCATCAATCAATAATTTCAAATTTTTAGAAAAAATTATATACTTGAATCTTCAAAAAAAAAATAAAACCAACACATCAGAATAGATGACACCTCGGCGATTTGATTCTGAAGTTACAATAATCACAAACATAAAAATCATCAGAATTGTAATTAAACAATGGAACGGAATAGTTCATCAACAATAAATGAATATAAAAGGAAAATGTAACCTTAAAATGCACAATATATAATAATTATCCAAAGAAGTTGGAATATGTAGGGAGAGTAGTGGGCACGCCAAACATTCAGTCACAGCCTCATAGGTACAGGGCCTATCGAGCTGCCAATATGATTTATGAGCAATCAAGGCAATCAAAATTTTGGTTTTTAACAGAAATTAGGTTTGAAAAGTACATACCATTATGCGAATAGATACAGAAGTGAATAGTGACAAGAGAAATTTGTTTCGTCTCCCCCATGATTCTATCAGTTTCATCTGCAATTTCCTTGGTACACATATCAATTTCCTGCAGATTAGAACCAATAAATTTAATTATTTCTTTAGCTTATGAATTTTGGATATGATATTGTATAATTACTCTATATTAATATAATTTATTGATTGAATCACATCAGCTGACAAAAGGAAACAAAAGGAAACATTTTCCACGAAATAAGATTTTTCTTATTTTGTAAGAATGACCAAACTTAAAGCACAGTAAACAAAAGGAAACATTTTCCACTAAATAAGATTTTGAAGAAGTTAGTATTCCTATAATCATTGTACTTTGATCATAAGTCAAACTAAGATTGAGTTTGTCATAAGAAATTTATAAATTGAACTTCTCTCGAGGCTTTCATTCTGGATGGAGGTCCCAATAAAAACTGAATACAAAGCAGCTTTAAGTAAATTAACTAAATAAATGGCAAATTGAAGTCGTGGTAAATAGTGATGTTGCATTAATAGGTTATGTGAATATTACATATTGATAAACTAAATCGATTCAAAAAGCAAGCCTGATTGGGAAATGTTATAATTAAAATAGAAGCAACATATTAGCTAGGAAGGTAATATAATTATATTGAGTTTATACCAACACCAAACATTTGTGAGAGTACAATTAAGATTTTGATATGATAAACTGAGTCACAAAAAAATTAAGAAAAATATAATTAAACAACCTCAAATAACGAAATTAAGATGCCCCACAAAGCCCAAACGAAGGTTTAACCGTTTAAGAGGCTAACAGCAAATAAATAGCATTGTACCAATGAGTAGTTACTAAAGCATGATACAAAATCTCAGATAACAAACAGAATGCATGGCTTGAGAAAAGGAAACTGGAAATAAATTATGAGACATCACAAATAGAACGACTTTAAAGCAAGCATATATAATTTCAATAAGGAAAGGGCTAGTTACACATTGGCAGCAGATACTAAGCATCACCTTGAAGGTATTTCACCATTCTCGATTGCGAGTTGATTGGGCAGATAGCAGACTAATTTCACAAGAGCAGAAGAGCAGGATTTACTGAAGTTCATTTTAGAAACTGATGGTATTTCGTGTGGAAAGCAACGGGCAAGTGCTGCCACTCTGATAACGTTGTGCAACAGTAAAGCACAAAGATCACCTGCAGCAATGGACACGTAATATTTACGATGATTCAAAAACTAAAAGAGAGAGAGAGCTATATATGTACTGAACAAAAACGGGTATCCGACGAATTCTTTGAAACATCGTAACAAATGTAGGATGAATTAAACTTAAACGCAAATTAGGCACCAGGCAATGTTGAAACAGCAACCCAAATCTAGTGAATTCCGTGAGAATATTCACTCAAAATACTCATTCGTTTCCATTTGAATTTCTTTACAAGGTAACATCACATATTCACATTTGAAATACAAGCAAATAATCACCCAGGCAGAATAGGCTAACCTTTATGCCAATCCAAAATTCCGTAAAATGTCAGCACACCTTCCACGACACTAACACAATCAATTTCCGAAATCAATCCACCCACTCTCAAAACCTTCTCTTGATCGTTTATCAACACCTTACACTGAATCGAAGAAGATAAAACAGAAACCATTCTTCTCACAGTAAATTCGATCTCTGAGTCATAGACCTACCATTCGAGGGACACAATAAAAATTAATGAATGAAAAATTAGAAGTTTGCAGCACAATCTAAACGAACCCTAATTTGGGTAACATCAGATAGACCTGTGGAGCAGTGAAGCACATGCGCGACAGGGCGGTATCCAGAATGCAAGCTCTCGGGGCTTCACACGGATTGAGCGAACGGTTCAGATTAGAGTTGGGTCATTCTTAAAAATAAGAAAAATCTTATTTGACAGAAAATATTGGCACTGGATTTGGCAGAAAATAAGTAAAAGGCAAATTACAAAACTGATAAAATAAGAAAGAAAATCAAAATTTACATACGTTTTGATCGGCCGAAAGATTTGCACAAATCGAATAAATTATTATAATAAATATATACATATACAAATATTATACAGTATATTATAATATTTTTTCCATAAGGCAAAGTGAATTTAATCAATTAATTAATTAGTGGTTTAATCAAACTTGGTAAAAGAGTCCTATATGCCTTACAAGTATATGGTATAGATATATGAGTTATTACTCAGGGAATCACTATATATAAAAACGGCACATAATAACTCACACCATAGAAAATAAATTGAAGGGCGAATATAATTTTTACTATGGGATCATCAGGTTTATATTTATTTCATTAAAATCTTAGATAAGAATATTATATGATGTTTTAATGGTATTGGAAAATTGGCAACAGCGCCTACCGAAGATCAGTGGTCGACGGAGGTGCTTTCCTCCGAGCCCAGAATTTGCATCTGTCACAATTTCTTGGTTAGTTTAATTTTTATGTAGTACAAATTTATTTGTTTGGTTTAATTAATTAATTAATTACCACATGGTTGAGATGATTAATAACTTAGTTTCGTGATTGTTTGTTTTTTTTTGTTATTCAATTCAGTTTAAACGGAGTCAATTCAAAAATAATTTCTTAGACTTAAATTTATTTTTATTTATTGAGGAATTGATTCATATATATCTTAATTTACACGACGTACAGACTAAGGAAGAATGTGAGTATTTGATAAATTTTGGGAGACCTCGCATGAATAGATCTCGTGTTTTCGACCCGGAAAACCCAGACGGTGGTGGTAAGATTAGCAGGTTTGTTTCCAATCTCTTTTGTATTTTCAAGTGTATATATTTTCGCTTGATCAATCTTTTACCTTATATATTTTGAACACACCGGGCAGTGGTCGAACCAGTACAGGAATGTACTTGACGACAGCACATAGAGATAAAGTCGGGCAAGATATCAGAAAAAGAATATCGAATTTCACAATGATGCCTATGGAAAACATGGAAGGCCTTCAGATCCTTCACTACGAGGTGGGGCAAAATTTTGTTGTTCACCACGACTACTTTAAGGATGAAAGAAAGATTGTGATCGGGAGTCAACGGGACATGACCATCGTCATGTACTTGTAATGATCAAGCTAATTTATTTAATTTTATTGAGATATATTAATTCATGCATATATATATTTATGATATGAAGGACGGACGTTGAAGAAGGCGGTGAGACGTATTTCCCCAATGCCAAGATCGCTAAAGCTGACATTATCAGCAGCAACGTGCGATCCACGGACAAGGGCATTTACGTAAAACCAAAAATGTGCGATGCTTTGCTGTTTTGGAATATAAAACCGGATGGAAGCGTAGATCCCTTAACCATGCATGGATCTGCCCCTGTGATCAAAGGGGATAAGTGGGCATGTACGATGTGGCTTCACGATGTTCCATATCGATATGTCGCAAGGCCACCTGTAAATTTAGCTTCTACTATTACTACTGCTACTACTATTATTCCGGCTCCAGCTGCCTCATCATCAACGGTGAATTTATCTTTAGTTGAGACGACTGATAAACCTAGCCCTCTCATGCCACGTCGATCGCCAAGGATATCATCGAGACCAAACGTGAAAAATTCTAAGTGATTTATTATTTTCTATTTTTATGGTATATACTACTATACTTTTTTCATCAGTATTCTTTCTTTAATTATTTGCATTCTCCTTTTGTATCGTTTTATGTATTTAGATATTAGTACTAGTTTATACTATAAGTTGCCCTTGACGTGGGATTTAATTTTTTTTTTTTAACAAACTTAATTACATAATGAAATATTTTAACTATTAGAGTATTTAACTATGGGGCACATATATATGGTATACAGTATATATATGGTATAAATATATACATATACAGTATATTATAGTAATATTTTTTCCATAAGGCAAGGTGAATTTAATTAATTATTAATTAATTAGTGGTTTAATTAAATTAACTTGGTATTTGGGAAAAGAGTCCTACATGCCTTACAATTATATATGGTATATAGAATTATAGATATATATACGAGTCATTACTCCGGGAATCACTATCTATACAAACATAAAAGAATGTTTAATACATTCTGGAAATATAATTTGAGAGAGAAAACCCTAGTTTAGGGTTTGTAAAGAATTATTGCGCAAAACTTGATTGTTATTATTCAGCCATGAATACATTATATAGAGGAGATAGTAGTTGCGTATAAACAACTACTTTGACCATAGTTATCTCCTAACTAATCTCAACAATGAGATAAACATAAATAATGAATCTAGGTTTATTTGTTTTGCATGGCTGGAGGTTTGCATGCTGCGCTTTCACGCCCCCTCAATTCGAACACGGATGAAGGGACAACTTTCAGCTTGCTGCGCATACGTAGGAAGAATTGACCACTGAGAGCTTTAGTGAGAGCATCTGCAACTTGATCAATTGCAGGAACATGACGAACTGAAATTTCTCCTCCTTTCACCTTTTCTCTAACAAAGTGCATGTCTAGCTCGACATGTTTAATTCTTGAATGAGATACTGGATTAGCAGATAGACACACAGCTCCCAAATTGTCAACCCAAACGACTGGAGGTTTGTTTGAAGAATAACCTAGCTCCTTCAACAAAGCTTGAATCCAAGTTGCCTCACACGTGGCGTTGGCCAAGCACCTGTACTCGGCTTCAGTGCTAGATCTTGACATAGTTGGTTGCTTCTTGGAACTCCAAGAAATCAGATTGCCTCCCAAGTATACACAGTAACCACTGGTAGATTTTCTATCATCCAAATCAGTTGCCCATGCAGCATCTCCAAAGGCTGTGATACTTAGGTTTGTTGGTTTTGAAAAATTCAAACCAAAATGCTTTGTAGCTGACAGATATCTTAAGATTCTTTTAACTGCCTTCTAGTGAAGATCAGTAGGGCATTGCATGTATTGGCTGAGCTTGTTGACTGAGAAGGCTATGTCAGGTCTAGTAATGGTAGCATATTGCAATGCCCCAATCATACTCCTGTACATCTTTGCATCCTTAAGGATCTGCCCTTCATGTTTGGATAAAAAACTACCTGTTATCATTGGTGTGGGAAGTCCATTGCAACTGGACATGTTTGCTTTGCTTAACAGCTCTTCTATATACCTTTTTTGACCAAGGAACAAACCAGTGGTGGTTTGAGTAATCTCAACTCCTAGGAAATAGTGTAGAGTACCCAGATCCTTGACCACAAAGTGTTTGTTGAGTTTTGAGATGACATCTTGGATTTGGCTAGGGCTAGAGCCTGTAATTATGATATCATCAACATATATGAGTATGAAGATCACAAAAGTGGAGGTTCTCTTATAATATAAGGAGGTGTCAGCCTGTGAGGATTTGAAACCAAGTTGATGTAACACTGAGCCAAACTTGGTTGTCCAGGCTCTAGAAGCTTGTTTCAAGCCATAGAGGGACTTGTTGAGCTTGCATACTAGCTGCCCCCCTTGCTCAAACCCTGGTGGTTGTTCCATGTACACAGTTGAATCAATATCACCATTGAGAAAAGCACTCTCTACATCCAACTGATGAAGGGGCCAGGAATGGTATAAAGCAAGTGTGAGGAGGATTCTAATGGTGGTTGGTTTAGCCACAGGGCTAAAAGTATCAGTATAATCAAAACCAGGCTGTTGAGAATACCCTTTGGCAACCAACCTTGCTTTATATCTGGAGACAGTGCCATCTGCATGTTTTTTGAGTTTAAAAATCCACCTGCAGCCCACAGTGGTTTGATGAGGAGGGAGAGAGACAAGGTTCCATGTGTTGTTTTTGTAGAGGGCTGAGAGTTCAGCTTTCATAGCATCATGCCATGGAGGAGAAAGAAGGGCTTCTTGGTATGTAGATGGTTCATGAAGGGAAGAATCAAGTGTGTGAGTGAGAACCCTTTTTTTGGAAATACCAGATTTTGATCTAGTAGTCATGCCATGAGGAGGTACAGTAGTGGAAGATTGTGTAGGTAATGAAGTACCAGTTGGTTGAGCAGGTTGTAAAGGTAGTTGAATGAATAAATCATTGGCATTTGTGATAGGGATAGAAGTGGAACTGGTACCTGGATTAGATGGAGGTATCACAGTAGTGGCAGGAATGATAGGTGGTGGTTGATGATGTGTGGTAGTAGTATGTGTATGCTGGGGAGGAGTGGCAGTGGAGGGGTTTGAATTTTTTAGAATAGGGGGATGTAACAGTGAAATGAAAGAGTCAATAGGAGCTGTATTGAGTTGTGGGGTTGTGTTGGTAAACGGAAAGACCGACTCTTCAAATATAACATGTCTATTTATGACAATTTTATTGGAATCCAGAATAAGAATTTTGTAACCTTTGTAATGAGAGCTGAATCCAAGAAAGACACCTAGAGATGACCTGAGTTGTAGTTTATGATCATTATAGGGTCTAAGATGAGGGAAGCTGAGGCAACCAAAGGTCTTTAAGTGACTGTATAGAGGAAGCTTACCAGTGAGAGCTTCATGAGGAGAGATGGAATTGAGGACTGGTGTAGGGGTGATATTAATAAGGTAAACACTGTGAGCAAAAGAATCATCCCAGTGGGAGGAAGGAACAGATGATTGAGCATGAAGGGAAAGAGACATTTGCACTATATGTCTGTGTTTCCTTTCTGCCAATCCATTTTGTTCTGGAGTGTAAGGGCAGGAAAGTCTGTGAATGATACCATGTTCTTGCAGGAAAGGAGATAAAGGTTTGTACTCTGTACCACCATCTGTTTGAAGGATTTTAATAGGCTTGCCATATTGTTTTTCAACCATGGACTTGAAGTGTATAAAGGTAGAAGCTACTTCAGATTTGAATTTGAGAAAATATATCCATGTGTGTCTGGTTTTGTCATCAATGAATGTGACATAATATCTAAAGCCATTTCTGGATATGATAGGGGATGGTCCCCATAGGTCACTGTGGATTAGTTCAAGCTTATCATAGTTATGAGATTGTGAGGGTAAAAAAGGGAGTTTATGACTTTTGGCCTGAGCACAAGGATTACATAAAACAGAAGCAGAAGCAGAAGAATGAAATGAAATGCCACTTTTATTCAAAATAACTTTAACAATATCTAAAAGAGTATGACCAAGTCTATTGTGCCAGAGATGAAGACTAGAAATGCTATGAGCTGAGTTGATCCTTTTTGCTGGAAGGGCTGCAGGTGGTGATCTCCAAAGCTCATTGTTTCCAGTAGGTGAAATGGTGCTCAGGTCAAAAGAATACAGGCCATCTCTAACAGTTCCCTTGATGAGTGGTTGTGCTGTGGCTAGGTCCTTAACAAGACAAAAGTTGGCATGAAACTCAAAGAAAACATTGTTATCCTTAGCAAACTGTGAGACACTCAATAAATTCTTTTTTATATGAGGCACATGAAGGAGGTTTTTCAAGATATAATGTTTGTGAGATAGGGTATTAGAAGGTTTGACTGTGGAAGTGCCAAGATGAGAGATAGTCAAACCTGATCCATTGCCCATTTGAACTGTATCTGATCCTTGATAATTGGAGTTGAGGCTTAGGTTATTGAGATCATATGTAACATGGCTATTTGCTCCTGAATCTGGATACCATGTTGCAGCAGTGGATGTAGCTGTGTGTTCAGTAGGGTTTGTGTGGTTGCTGTAGTTGACATTGGGCTTCTGCTGTGATTCATGAGGCTGATTATAAGTTGGAGGCACATAGTTGAGATCAGCCCTGTAGAAGCACTTGTCAGCAGTGTGGTTGGTTCTGTGGAAAATTTGACACCTAATGTTGCCTCTTCCATATGACTTTCCTCTACCTCTGTTGGCAGCGCTTCTGCCTCCTCTATTGTTGTATGATCCTCTACCTCTATTAGACTCATTGGTGCTTCCAGTAACCTGACCATAATAGGAGTAATTCACAGAAGGTTTTGATCCCTCAGAGTTAACAGCAACAGCACCCAATCTCTCAAGCCTTGATTCAAAAGTTAGTAAAAGTGAAGTAACTTCTGAAATAGAAACTGGCCCAATTTTGGAGTTAACTGACACCATGATGGGATTGTAATCAGATCCCAGACCAGACATGATATGCAATATGTGATCATCATCATTAACCTTGTGTCCAGCAGCATTCAAGGCATCACAAAATCCTTTAATTTTGTTAAGGTAATCCCTCATACCTGTTGTACCTTTTTTTATGTTATGCAGCTGCTCCTTGAGTTGTAGAATTTTGGCTCTAGATTGGATTGAGAAGCTATCAGCAAGGTGACTCCATATTTCTCTGGATGTAGTGAGGCCAACCGTGCTAATCAATAGGCTTTCTGATAGCGAAGAAAGGATCCATGAAGCTATCAACTGGTCCTGCCTTTCCCAGTTGAGGTGGTCTTCGTTGACAACGTCTGCACCCGCTGCATCTTTAGTGAGCTTTGCAGGTTGAGTGTTTGTGCCATTCAAGTATCCTTCCAAGCCGTAGCCTCGGATGGCAGCCAATAACTAGTGGCGCCATATGAGATAGTTAGATTCACTTAGTTTGACAGTGATTAACTGACCTTGCGGTTGCTGTACTTGGATTGCAGCCATGATGGACTTAATGAGAAATCACACGGCCAAAGGAACTTCAAAGTGCTCTGATACCATAAAAGAATGTTTAATACATTCATACCATAAAAGAATGTTTAATACATTCTGGAAATATAATTTGAGAGAGAAAACCCTAGTTTAGGGTTTGTAAAGAATTATTGAGCAACACTTGATTGTTATTATTCAGCCATGAATACATTATATAGAGGAGATAGTAGTTGCGTATAAACAACTACTTTGACCATAGTTATCTCCTAACTAATCTCAACAATGAGATAAACATAAATAATGAATCTAGGTTTATTTGTTTTGCATGGCTGGAGGTTTGCATGCTGCGCTTTCAAAACAACATAATAACTCACACCATACATTATTCTTGAATTTTTGGTTCGAACGTACGTATAAATAAGGCATAATATAATTTTTACTATGTGCTCATCAGGTTTATATTTATTTCATTAAAATCTTTGATAAAACTATAGGAGTACTATTTAATTTTGTGACTTTTTTTTATATAAAAACTATATGAAGTTTTAATGGTATTGGAAAATTGGCAACAGCTACCGTAGATCAGTGGTCGACGGAGGTGCTTTCCTCCAAGCCCAGAATTTCCATCTGCACAATTTCTTGGTTAGTTCAATTTTTATATACAATTTTAATTGTTTGGTTTAATTAATTACTACGGAGTACTTGTTTGAGATTAATTAATATCCTAATTAGTTATAATTTCGTGATTTTTGTTATTCAATTCTGTTTATATTCAAAATAATGTGAGTGTCTTAGACTTAAATCCAATGAAGTTTTTTTATTTTATTTATTGAGGAATTGATTCATATCTTAATTTACATATGACAGTCTAAAGAAGAATGCGAGTATTTGATAAATTTTGGCAGACCTCGCATGAATAGATCTCGTGTTGCCAGCCGACCCAGAAAATCCGGGAGGTGTCGGTAAGATTAGCAGGTTTAATTTGTTTCGACCTCTTTCGTATTTACGATTTACGAGTGTATTTTCGCTTGATCGATCTTTTACATTATTTTGAACATTGCATATACTCCGGCCAGTGGTCGAACTAGTACAAGAGCGTTCTTGTCGACAGCACAAAGTAATCAAGTTTTTCTAGATATCAGAAAAAGAATATCGGATTACACAAGCATGCCTATAGAAAACGGAGAAGGCCTTCAGGTCCTTCAGTACAGGTGGGACAAAAATATGATTCTCACCACGACTACTTTAAGGAAGCAAAAAGGATTGTGGTCGGGAGTCAACGGGTCGTGACCCTCATTATGTACTTGTAATAAAGTTGTCCTCTAATTTTATATTATTATTTCATATCATATATATATATATATTCATGCATTTAAGGTCGAACGTTGAAGAAGGCGGCGAGACGTTTTTCCCCAAGGCCAAAATGACTAATGTCGACATTAATTACTAGCAGCAACGTGAGATCCACGGACAAGGGCATTTACGTAAAATCGAAAATGTGCGATGCTTTGCTTTTTTGGAATTTAAAGCCCGACGGAAGCGTAGATCCCTTAACCTTGCACGGATCTGCACCTGTGATCAAGGGGGATAAGTGGGCCGGCATGCACGATGTGGATTCATGATGGTCGATATCGTCGATACAGAAATGGTGCAACGTCAACTCTAAATTTCGCTTCTACTATTTCGTCACCTCTAACTTATAACTAGGACTGCAATTAACAATTCGTTGACAGATGTATCGACTAATTTGTCTTTAGGACAGCAGAGGCCGAACCGTTGCCTTCGGCCCCGGTGAAGTTTGATAAGTTCAGCCCTTTCACGCCACTACGTCGATCGGCAAGGAGCCCAAGACCAAACATATGATATGAAATATGTTAATTAATCATAAATGATTTTTTTTCTTTTGAGATAATATCAACTTACTAACTAAAGTCGAATTCAATTTTAGTCATGTATCTTTCAAAATTATCAAATAATATCCTTTTCGTCAAATTTTGCAGAGTATCGTTAACTATTGCTGATGTGGCAAAGATCTCTGTCTAACCAAAGTTACGCGGTGCGCCGAATCCAATTTTGGTCTTGTATCTTGTAAAATCATCAAATTTCATCATTTTTGTCTAATTTTGCAGAGCGACATTAACGATTGCAGACGTGAAAATCATTTTCAATTTCTTATTAATTTGCAATGGTTTTTTCGTAATATTTAACTGCGTATTCATTTTTAAATCCGAATAATCTCATTTATCTCATTGTAACCCTAATTGCAGAAGACAAAATTCATTGAAGAGGTATCGTCGACGACAACAAGAATCGGTGTAACCCTATAAATCAGCAAGAAGTTTGAAAACGAAAAGAAGAGTCTGATCGAGGACAAGCAGAATCTGAGCATATGGGTGAAGGAAATGGAGGATGAGCTCAGGCGAGTCGAGAGTTTAAACAAGAACGTAGAGAATCAGATCATGAATCTCCAGACGAATTTCCACGAGGCTCGTTCGTGACTCGACCACCTCTCGGATAAGCTAAGCACGGTGAAGCCGAACGTGAAAGACGTCGATGAAGCTTTCGAGATCACTATGTCTGAAAACAGTAATGTTGAACATGTTGAAATCATAGATGACACTAATACAATTACATGGGGTTGGAAGAAAAGAAAGAAAATGATCACCAATTCCACGTGACCATTCAGATGAGAGACCTCAAGCACGACATCCTGAAAAGGGACCAAGAGATCGAACTAATCCGCGATAAACTCAGTCACACGCAAGGAAACAACAATAACAACGTCGATGAACTACCCCGAAACCGAAGCGAAACTGCGAGGGGAGATCCTGAACATGAAGCAGGAGAATACGAAAGTGTGGGGAGAGCTGTAGACGGTGTTGGACCACGTGAGCATGCTGCAGGTGGAGACGGAGAAAACGCTGATGCAGGTGACAGAGGAGTTTGGGATCTCAGCGGATCAACCGAAGCTTCAACATAATTTGAGCAAGGCGCAGGTCCCGTCGTGCGTTTATATTCGGGTTTATAGTTGAATTATTGTGCTTTAGATTTCGGATTGTGGCTTTCTCAGTTCTAGGGTGAAAATGAGAATGAATAGAATTTCATGATAATTCCCAAATTACGATTTAATAATTCTGAGAGTGTCAAAATATCGGTGTTTATAACTTTTAATTACATAATATGCCATCCATTTTTCGGGGGGAAAATGCATCCCAATACACGTGGCATAACGACTCCCAATATATTCGTGTCGCGTGATTTAGGTTAGAAGGTCTTTACCACGTCAACAATCGTTGCTCTGCAAAATTGGACGGAAATGATGACATTTGATGATTTTGAAAGATACATGACCAAAATTGAATTCGGCGCACCGCGTAACTTTGGTTAGATGGAGGTTTTTGCCACATCAGCAATAGTTAGCGGTGCCCTGCAAAATTGGACGAAAAGGATGACATTTGATGATTTTAAAAGACACAAGACCAAAATTGGATTCGGCCTTAGTTACATGACGTAAATTGATATTATCTCTTTTTTATCCGTTTATTATATTTTCGTATTTTGTTAGATAAGCATAGTAGATTAATAAAGGGAAGAGGTTTGATCCTAAAATCCATTAGTACCCGAATCCTTCACGCCTCCCGACAACTACCTCCTCGACTGCGGCAGGCTCGCCATCACCACCCTTCCTGGCGGCCGCGCCTTCCTCGGCGAACCCGACTCCGCCGACAATGGGGGATCTAGCTCTGCAAGTGGCTCAACTGGAGGAGGAGAACTGAAGGTGAGACCGATCGGGGCGGGTGGACCCCAATCCACGCGGCGTCTGCGCCCACCTCCGCCGTCTCCTCCGTCGCCAGATCGATTCTCCCCGCGCGGCGGAGGCTCCGCCTAAATCCTTCCAGCAACCTCTACTTTCCTTGTGGGTTATTGAATTTTGTATTTATTTATTTGTGTTTCATCTGATGATCGGAGGGGGAAAAATTAGGGGATCTGATGAGAGGTATGATTTTGAGTTGAGGGCGATTTGGTGGGAGCATAAAAGGATACAGAAGAAAATTGATTTTTATTTTTCTACAGCTTTCATATTTAATTTTACAAATTTACACGTGTAAAATATTGAAAATTAATATATAAAAAAAGTTTTTTTTTTCATTTTAAAAAATGTTTCATTCAATTCAATGTGTTTTTATGACAATTAGTATGAAAATTCACTATGAAACTTAAGGCATGAATAAGTGTACAAATAGGACATTCAGTTTGAAAATTGAACATTCAGATGGTATTTTGGGGTTTGGGACATTCAGTATGAGACTTAAGGCATGAATAATTTTGTCCTTACACTACGTTAACAAACTGATCAATTTAGTTAGTAATTTAAGTGGTTTGATTAATTAATCATATGATACTATCCTCCAGTCTCATTCTCAACTTATTTCAAGTGATAAACAAATTCAAAAGAAAATTTAATTTATAATGCATATAATTAAATATATACGTTCGTACGTACATAAATATCAACATAGATATTTACATTTTACATTTATAATGCAGTAACATTTAGTTAGTATTTACTCCCTCCGTTAATAACTAAGTATATATATAGACCATTTTTATGAACATAAAAATTAAGATTTTTTTGTTTTGTTTAGTTTTTAGAGTCTTATTATTGTAAACATTCATTTAAATAAAATGATGTTATTAGTATGAAATATGTGAAGTATCACCTATTTAAGATCAGTGCCCTTTTTTATAATTTCAAAAACCAATAAATTGCACATTATCTTAATAATTAATTCCAAAAATTAATAATTTAATTTATTTTAATAAATATATAAATATATATAGTATAAGGTATATTATAATATTTTTTCCATAAGGCAAAGTGGATTTAATCAATTAATTAATTAGTGGTTTAATTAAACTTGGTAAAAGAGTCCTACATGGCTTACAATTATATATGGAATAGATATATGAGTTACTACTCAGGGAATCACTATATATAAACGGCACATAATATATAACTCACCATAGAAAATAAATTGAAGGCCGAATATAATTTTTACTATGGGCTCATCAGGTTTATATTTATTTCATTAAAATCTTTTAAAGAATATACAGTACTATTTAATTTTGTTACTTTTTTTTATATATAAAATATATGATGTTTTAATGGTATTGGAAAATTGGCAACAGCTACCGGAGATCAGTGGTCGACGGAGGTGCTTTCCTCCGAGCCCAGAATTTCCATCTGTCACAATTTCTTGGTTAGTTTAATTTTTATATACAATTTTAATTGTTTGGTTATTACTACTTGTTTGAGATTAATATCCTGATTAGTACGTTATAATAACTTAGGTTTTGTGATTTTTGTTATTCAATTCTGTTCAATTCAGTTTATTGAGGAATTGATTCATATCTTAATTCACATGACAGTCTAAAGAAGAATGTGAGTATTTGATAAAATTTGGCAGACCTCAGATGAATAGATCTCTTGTTGCCGACCAGGAAAACCCGGGAGGTGTCGGTAAGATTAGCAGGTTTGTTTCCGACCTCTTTCGTATTTAGAGTGTATTTTCTCGCTTGATCAATCTCTTACATTATTTTGAACATTACAAATACACGCACACCAGTAGTCGAACAAGTACAGGAATGTTTTTGACGACACAAAACGATAAAGTCGCCCTAGCTATCAGAAAAAGAATATCGGATTACACAACCATGCCTATAGGTATGTATATATCGATCGAACTCTGTTCCTAGCTAGCTAGGGTTTGAAGTTTTTTTAATTATTCTTGGATGTGTCAGAAAACGGAGAAGGCCTTCAGGTCCTTCATTACGAGGTGGGACAAAAGTTTGACGCTCACCACGACTACTTCAAGAAAGAAAAAACGATGGTGGTCGGGAGTCAACGGGTCGTGACCGTCATT
Source organism: Euphrasia confusa (assembly GCA_954870475.1). Classification (NCBI taxonomy): domain Eukaryota; kingdom Viridiplantae; phylum Streptophyta; class Magnoliopsida; order Lamiales; family Orobanchaceae; genus Euphrasia; species Euphrasia confusa. The sequence goes on from OX940951.1 coordinate 20,076,290, forward strand.
ATGTACTTGTAATGAATCTGTCCTCTAATTTTATTTATTATTATTCCATTAATTTGTGGTAATCAATTGAGATTATATATATATATATATATTAAATATTAACCCATGCATGCATGAAGGTCGGACGTTGAAAAAGGCGGTGAGACTTTTTTCCCCAATGCCAAGACCGCTAAAGTCGACAAATACGTACGATCCACGGTCAAGGGCATTTACGTAAAACCGAAAATGTGCGATGCTTTGCTGTTTTGGAATATAAAACCCGACGGAAGTGTGGATCCCTTAACCATGCACGGATCTGCCCCTGTGATCAAGGGGGATAAGTGGGCATGTACGTTGTGGCTTCACGATTCTCGATATAAACCTAAACCTGTCGTCGCTTCTACTATTATTAGTCCGGGGGCTATAACGAACCAACTTGATCATGATAGTAGCCGATATCAACGTGTAATTGCAAAGCCGCCGACTCTAACTAGGACTGCAGTGTGTCGGAGTATTTACAATTCATTGCCGTGGGGCCCGGTGAATATGCCGTCTTTAGTCCAGCCGTTGTCTCCAGTTCCGGTAAATTCATCTTTAGTCCAGTCTGATAAGTTCAGCCCTCTCACGCCACCACGTCCATCGGCATGGACTGCAAGACCGAACATATGAAATATGTTAATTAATCATACATGATTTATTTTCTATTTTTTCTTAAAACAATGCATATTTTCCTTTTTTAGTTCATCCATTGAAACAATGCACATTCTATAAAGAGGCCTGTGGATAAATGGTCAATTTAGAGTTGTGTGTTTTTTGTGCTAGGTTATAAAAGTAGGAGTTTTTTACACCAATTGACTTTGAAGTGCCTAATATACCCTTCAAAATAAAGAAGAAGACAAAACAATAAAAAAAGAAATCAAAAATTGGTCCCCCTTTTCCTTTCTCTCTCCCCGAACGAACGAAACTCCGCCGCCCCCATTTTTTTTCTTCTGCGATTTCTACAATTCACCACGGAGATGTCATCGACGGCGTCCGAATCAGAACATGAGGAGCACGAACTCGAACATGAAGAGGAGGAAGAACCGCGGCTTCAACCTCCGGTAATTCCCGAAACCCTTTTTTTTCGATTTTTTTTCTCGAAATTTCGAGCAATGTGATGGATTATATGGTGCTTTAGATGCTTGGTTGAGTTGTTTATTGATTTAGAACTGTAATGTGACCATAATTGTTCTGAAAATGTGATTTTTCCGATTCGGTTCATGGTTACTCGAATCGAGTAACCCTGTTTTAAAACACCTGTGTTCGAGTAACCCCAGGTTACTCGAATGTTTACTTGAATTCGAGTAGTCCGCTACTCCAAAGGTTACTCGAAAGGCGTTCGAGTAGTGGTATTCCAGTAAGGCCTTCGAGTAACCTGTTCCAGTAACGCCATTCGAGTAGTCAGCTCTTGATTACTCGAATGAGGTTACTCGACCGTCTGTACTCGATCGAGTAACACGATCGAGTAACAGAGTTTTTTTTTTCGTTTTAATTCTGTTAATTTATATGGCTTCTTTCTCCATTTGTACAGGCTGGTTTCCGATGGAGGAGACCCGATTTCATCGATGAGGCCAAAGCATTGAATTGCTACGATCGACGCGGCGTATTACAAACCGTACAAAAGATTCTGCGTACGATCGGTGGAGACGAGGGCCTTGAGGAGTACAAGCAAACCTGTGTTTTCAGTCAGTTCTTTCCGATTCCCAATGTGGGCCGATCCAACAAGCCTATGCACAAGCTGCTATCGAGAGAGATAGTCAGTGAGAGGAGGATACCTTCCATGGAGCACTGGTTTGCTGTCGGAGATCGTATTGTTCGGTTCCGAGCCCAAGAATATGCTCTGATCACCGGCCTGAACTTTGGGACCAGTACATTCAATCCCTCGGACACATGTCATATCTCTCCCCGTACAGGCATCCACTTTAGGTTCTTCCGTGGCAGAGTTGTGAAAGTGGACACAGTACTCGATTCGTTTGAGAAGTTTCGTCTGGGCACCGATCTGTACGATTATTTCAAGGCTGCCAACATACTGATATTCTACTACATTTTGGTTGGTCGAGAGAAGTTAGATGTCGAGGATTGGGTTTGGAAACTGGTGGAGGATTCTGATGGTTGGGAGTGGTTTCCTTGGGGTTCGTATACGTTCCAGAACTTCTCGCACTACATCAGGACAGCTGGGATGGCACCTGATCAGGTTCATCAAAAGGCTTATCACTTTTACGGTCCAGTTTGGGCCTTCCAGTGTTGGACCTGCGAGGCCTTTCCCGATTTAGGGAGAATCTGCGGTACTCGGAGCCAGGAGACGCGAATGCCCCGATTTTTGAATTGGACGCCGAGGAAGACCAACTTCGATTTCACGCATTACTTTGAGGATGAGCAGGTAACCGTCAATCTATTTCGTTTTAATTTTGAATTGATAATTTTATCGAATATCTAATAAATATTTTTTTGTAATTGTTTTCTTTTAGCTTGTAGTGCACGAGGCCCTCACACCGACACCGGAGGAGGAGGAGATGTTGTATTACAGGACCTTGGATGGGGCCGGTGAGCCGTATGACGTCCCGTACCAGTCTCCCGTCCGTCTAGCCCGCGCGGCGCCGGCACGAGCACCGGCACCGAAGAAGAAGATTGAGAAGAAGAAGAAGAAGTTGGTGGACCGCGTGGCCGAAAGCGTGGCCAAGACATTCAAGAAGGCGGCAGGTGTCCGCACGTGTGACGATGTCACGCCCAGCTCTTCAGCCGAGAGACGTACATCTCGGAGACCTCGACATGCTTCTCCTCCTCGACATGCTTCTCCTCCTGCTCGAGGTGCTTCTCCTCCTGCTCGAGGTGCTACTCCTCCTGGTCGACATGCCACTCCTCCTGAGTCTCGAGCTGCACATGCATCTGAGAGAGTGGTGGACGATGATCCACCTATTTATCGTCGGAGTGACTTCGAGAGGATCTTGTTTGACACATCCGAGAAGGGATTCACGACTCACATCGTGAGGCATGTCACGGAGAGCGTCACGGAGAACTTGTTCTCTAAAATGAAGGCCTTCTTCGGCTTCAGTCGACACTCTCAGCCACGGCCTTATCCCTCGAGGCCAGTGTACGAAGAGCCTTTCTCGCCCCCTCGGAGTTCACCTCCTCGTCATTAATCCTACCACTGCGAGGACATTCAGGAGACTTCTTCGCGCAGAGCACCAGCTCGATTCTCGACGTCGGCGATGCCTGACCCTCGGTATTCATATGCAGACGCTGAGGCATGGATGCGTTACTGCAGGCAGACCCCGGTGCCTCTTGTATTTCCATTTGACACGTGGTTCCAGGGTTACCAGATGCCTCCACCGGCCTATGGATTCCAGGGCCCCCAGAGGCCTCCACCGGCCTATCCATTTGTGTCCTCGAGTTACCACACGCCTCCGTCGATTGTTCCTTTTGATCTAGGGATGTCCAGCACGCCGAGACCAGCTGTTGTGGTCGATGTCGAGAGCTATCCTGAGAGGAACTTTGACATCTTCTCAGAGCCAGCTGCTTATGTCGAGAGCTATCCTGATTTGTCCTTGTGCTTCAGTGATGAGGATGGCGACGTTGACGATGATGACGAGCAGGATGACGGGGAGAGCAGCCTCGGACCTCGTGTTGTTGTGCCTTCCAAGTACTTGCGTAGCCCTTTCATCCAAGAATTTAGTAAGGATCGCAGTGTAAGAAGCGCGCGGTTGTACAAGGTGTACAGACAGTCGGGGCCCGATTCCTGCGTGAGGGTGAAGTGCTGTGATGATTTGATCCTTGATCAGAAATTCTTCGACGATGTCGAAAGTCCCTCCGTTTGGTTCACGTCTCAGGTAATATTATAAATTTTAAATTTATTAATTTATGTTTAAATCTTAACAACGTGTTAATTATTCAGGTACTCGACTTGTATGTTGCTTTCCTGAGACAAAAACTCAAAAACAAAGAAGGGGTGAAGTCGCGCGTGCATGACTTTACGCACCAGATCTTCGGTCCCGACTTCTTTGTAAGTGAATTTTTTTTATATATGTTTCTTATATTTTATATTTTTATTATAATTTTACTGACATAATTTATGTCATTTCCAAAGCAAACTATGTGCCGTGAATACGGGAAACTGAAGCATACAGGGAAGTCGGATAATTTCGAGCAGAGATACAAGAATTGGATCCCACCTCTGGATCTGAGAAAAATTGTATCGGGTCCGGGTGGTGGTCAACATAGTTGGTACAATATCCATAAGGTATGTTAAATGAATTTTAATAAACTTCGGTTTCTCTGATTTCTTATATTTTCATTGTTTGTATGTAAGGTGGCCTTGATTTGCAACTTGGATAACATTCACTGGATCGTGGCGGTCATTGTTTTCGACACCTGGACTGTCGAAGTGTATGATTCCTTGTTGCATACTCTCCCGAATCCCAAGATCAGGGTTAAAGAGCTGAAGCCTATCACAGATTTGTTGCCTCGATTGTTGAAAAGCGCAAACTGGTGGGACCAACATTCGTACATGTATGATTCAATCATTTAATTCATTTCGTTGTGTAGTTTTATCTTTTTTCTTATATGATATTGACGTGTGCTTTCAATGTTTTATTTTTCAGGGAGCGTAAGACGTGTGCTTTCAAGGTTGAGCTAATGCCCATGGACCAACAAATATTGCAAGACGACGGGAGCTCGTGTGGGCCGATCTGTTGCATGTACCTGGATTGCTTAGTCAACAAGAAATTGACTCACGAGAATAAGACTATTGACATTGGTTACATCACAAAGTACCGAGCATATGTTGCTAGGATGATATTTTGGTTAGCTCGGGAAGGGGTAACGAATGAAGAGTATAGATGATATGCTAGGATGATATGTTGCTAGGATGATATTCTCGACACTTTAGAGATTTGTTTAGTATTGTTTGGTATTTATTTTGGATTAGAGTGTTTCAAACTTGCAGGAATGGATTGTAATTTTAAAAAAAAAAGGTGTTTTCAAACTGCTCAGCCATTACTCGATCGTTGTTCGATCGAGTAACCATCGAGTAACCAAAAAAAGGGTCCATCGAGTAGTGGCTGGAATCTGCAGAATAATAAAAAAAAAGGTTACTCGAAAGATGAACTTTTCGAGTAGTCAGCATCGTGTAATGTTGAATCTCCTTGACTACTCGATGTCATGTTACTCGAAGGCCATCGGGTAACCTTCGAGTAGTGGTGTAAAAATCATTATTTTTAGCCTTTTTTTACATAATTTAGATGTTATTTTCACTAATAAGTTCAATTAAGAGACTTAAAACATTCATAAAACATGTTAGATGATCAATCGAAGCGTTTAGGGTGATAATAAGTGAAATGGTGAACATTAGTCATACTATTCTAAATATCTTAGGAAAGTTTTCAACAAACAAACTCTAATATTGTTCAATGTTGACATGCTATTGATTAAAACTCCAAAATTGAACATCAAACATGTTTAATGAATGTTTTTTATCATTAAAATGATGTTACATACGAAAAAACACCCTTAGAAATCGAAGAATGGCCTTAAAATTGAAAAAATTGTGTCCTGTTCTTCACTACTCGATGGGACCTCCATAGTTACTCGATGGAAACCCTATTCTACTCGATCGTAACCCTAATCTACTCGATGGCCACTACTGGAATAGCACTACTCGATGGACACTACTGGAATGACACTATTCGATGTCCATTACTGAAATGGAACTACTCGATGGCCACTACTGGAATAGCACTACTCGATGGACACTACTGGAATAGCACTACTCGATGGACAGTACTGGAATGACACTATTCGATGTCCATTACTGGAATGGCACTACTCGATGGCCACTACTGGAATGGAACTACTCGATGACCACTACTGGAATGGCACTACTCGATCGAGCAGTGAATTGTAATGTGGCGAACCTGTTTTTTTACATACCTGACCTGCATATGTCATAGTAATTATCCAAAACACTGCAAATATCCAAAGAAACACTGCAAATATCCATAAACAAGATCATAAATCAATCCCTAGTCATACGATGCATCGAGAAACATGATAACAAATCAACCAAACACAAGAAGAGCCCTCAATCCACACGCATCGGACATTTTGTTTTTGTGTGGCCCTCGGTTCTGCAAATGCTGCACTTTTTCTTCTGCCTTCTTCGACCCGATTCTTGCGTTCCTGAGGCTTCCGGAGGGACATTCAGATCAACGCCAGCAGGAGGGATGTAAGCCTTGCAGTTGCGTATGTTATGTCCTACGCCCTTACATTTCGTACACACCTGCACACAAAGACGCGGTATTAGGTCTTTACTCAAACTAATGACGACACAATATTAGGTACGAAGAACAAACCTGTACACGACGAGCAGACCCAGATCCCTCAACTGCAGAACGAACCCGACTCATCCGCGGACGTCCAGCCTGACTAACCACTTCCGGTGGAAGACACACGTACGAAGCTACTTCTGGAGGGACAAACCAATTATCAACGTGTGGTACTGGCACAATAGGAGTCGCATACATCTCTCTCAAGCTGCTTTGCTTGAAATAGGGGCCGACGAAATCGTACAATGAAAATCTAGCCCGTCTACACAAAGTATGATCAGGTTAGTGGCATTAATTAATTGAATGTTTAAAATTAAAAAGAAGATGTAAGGAAACCGATACAATACCGTATAGCGGCAGCAGCATGACGACACGGAATAAGGTCCAAGTCGAACTCCCGACAGCCACACGTGCGTCTCGCGATATCCACGAGATAGGATCTGCCGTTTTCCTCAACTCTGAACACGGTCCCCGCACTGACCTCCCGAACAGGAAGATGATGACTCAACTGATTCTGATTAGACACCTTTGCGAATGCTTCTTCGGTCAGCTCATCATCTCTCTCATTAGCCTTCTTTCGTTTCTCGTCAAACCATCTCTCAATCATCGCACGAATCGACTCGAGCATAGCACAAACAGGCAATCGTCGTGGCCATTTGATAGCACCGTTGAAGACTTCGGCCGCATTCGATGTCATGAAACCATATCGTCGTGCAGCACATTTCGACCTTGCCCAGGTCTCAACACCGAGTCCAACGAGGCGCCTATAAGCACCGTCTCCACTGGCTTTCTCCAAATCAGATAAATACTTTTCAAACTCATCCACTCGATAACAGTAAGCAGCTTTGTGTACAATTGTGATCACATGAGAGCGGTACATTGCTAGATTCTTCTCGAGGTGGTGACAGCACAACGCACGGGTTGCGTGGGGATAGGCACTCCGAATAGCATTCGCGATGCTCTTGTGCTGGTCGGACACAATGAGCAGATCGTCTGCATCGTAGCAAAGCCTGAGGTTCTCTAGAAACCACGTCCACTCCAGGTCATTCTCAATCGGACCGATACCAAAGGCAAGCGGGAAAATCTGCTCGTTTCCGTCCTTCGTGACGGCAACAAATAACACACCACTGTTTTTCCCCTTCAAATGAGTGGCGTCGAATACTATGACGGGACGCAGAGTGCGCTGCTGAAATGCACTAATGCACTGCCCAAGTGCAACAAACATGTGACAGAACACGCCCTCACTGGTCGTCTGAATCTCATACCGAGTCCCTGGATTGCATTCTTTCAGCACATGCAGATATGACGGGAGCATCTGATATGAATCCTGATAGTTGCCGTACCTCATTTCAACGGCCAGGTTCCTCGTCCGCAGGGCGAAGCTGTAATCGATCACTACTCCGTACAATCTCCTCAGATCAAAAATCATCGTCTTCGGCTTCAGTGTGATCTCATCGTCGACTAGCTGACGTGCAAAGTAAGTAGCGGCAACCTTGCTCGACACGTGACGATCGGCAGTCCGACTCAAATCATTGACACACTCGTGATTCAAGTTCAGCCTCGTAATCTTCCAGAGTGTTTCGTCATTCCCAGTAGCACACAATTTGAACGGGCACTTCTCAGAACCTTGCTTGCAAACGAACGCTACCCGTTCAGTGGTCGAGCGTTTAGTGGCACACTCCACCATATGCTCCATGTGATACATCCCCACCGCTATCTTCAGATCCGATTTCGTTCGGAATGTCGAGCCGACTGCAATGTGACCATACACCAGTTCGGGAGGCTCGACTGATCGCAATGGAACCGCGGGGTCAAACTCCGGCAGTGGAATGATCCAGTTGCGCAGTGGATTATTCTGAGCATTCTGAGCTGCTTCGGGTTGCTCGCCGGCTCCCACACTAGAACTCGAGGACAGATTACGGCGTGACAGAATATTTGTGATGACCCGCGGCTGTCTAATCCATTCTGTCCATTCAGTGGTCAACGACTGCAACAGATCGGTCTGACGAGCTTCTTCGTCGTCCTCGGAATTCTCAGCATGCCTCTCGCCCTCGGTCGGTACATCCGGATCCACTTCTGGAATATTCACCTCGGGGGCATTTGGTTGTGCCTCCTCTAGCATCTCGGTGACGAAAATGAAACAATCGTCCTTTTGCTCGTCTAGCATGCGGGATACATCGTCGTCGCTAAGCAAAGGACACCGCACGCTCCTAAAATCATTGCCTCGTGTTAAGATGAACAACATGTACTCGATATTCGGCGGAGAGCGCAAAACGGCACGAATCTGGCTCACAAGACCATCGAGGGTAAGTTGATCCCTCCTGAAGAAAAGGCACATATCTATCCCGTCGACGTAGACCGCTCGATCCCAACGACCACCGTAACGTATCGTGATTCGTTGATTCGACATCTACAAAAAAAATTATTGAATTAGGTTAACTATTGCAACATATCCACATATATCAACGAAACAAACCAATAATTACGAAAAAATGGTTTTTTTGCAAAAAACAGGCCCTGTTACTCGAAAGGGCAGATCCATCGAGTAACAGGACCATCGAGTACAGAGGATCGAGTAACCCTTCTCTACTCGAAAGTGTGTTAAAAGAAAATTTTTCGAGTAGAGAGGATCGAGTAACCCTTCTCTAATCGAGTAACCCTTCTCTACTGGAATAAGGTTACTCGAATCACTACTCGAATGGGTTCGGGTAATCATATTCCAGTAATGAAGCTTTCGAGTAACGAAGAGCTTCATAAATTCTTAGTTACTCGATGGACTACTCGATCGTATGGGCCATCGAGTAACCCATCGAGTAACAGACGCAGAAAATTAAAAACGCAAAAACGGGAACGCGTACCTCTCGTTTTCGCTCGTTTAGCCACACGTATATTCGACCGGCGTTTTCCAGAATCTAACGGGGCAACATGGTAGAGGTTTTTGTGTGGATTGGAGAGAATTTTTGAATTTTTTTTTGGTTTGGATGGGTAGGTTTTGAGATGAATATTGATATGAATGCACAATTAAACCTACACCAAACTCTCAACACAATCAAAAATCTGATTTCGTGGGCCCCACAAGCTATTTTTTTTTTTTTTTTATTTGATTTGAGATATTGTTTTTGTTTATTTTAGATTTTTTGAAATTGTAAGGGTATAAGAGACATTTTAATTGTAATTGGTGTAAAAAACTCACACTTTTATAAGTGGGGACTTTAAACTCATGTACATATGAAATGTGACTAAAAAGTCACATTCCCTCTTCTATAAATATAACGCACAATTTTGCACATTCTATAAATATAACGCACAATTTTGGAGGACAGGAGGGAGTACTATTTTATTTTTTGTATTTTGTAAGATAAACACGGTAATAGCACTTATATGTTATTTGAGAGATGAATTGTGATCGGATTAAGCATAAATTATTACTTCTAAATAGTTGAAACATATGAAGCATAGTACAATATTTAATTGGTTTTACAAATTTCAAAGTAACTTATATTTATATTAAATTTTGTAATTTGTGTTTATTTGTATTATTATAAATTTTATTTTTTAATTTATGTGTTTTGCTTATTATTGAATTTTTTTAACTTCAATTTATATTTTAATTTTAATTATAAATATTAATCACAAAATTAAAATTAATCAATATAAAATAATAAGTTATATAAATTTGAGTAAAAAACATAATTTAAAAAAATAATCACTCTTAGAAATATAGCTAAAATTTACAAAATAATCATAAATTTAAAAATTAAACAATAATAATTTTTATATAATATTTAATAAATATTGAATATTAAATTAATTAAAATTTAATAATTAATAAATTTAAAATAAATAAAAAAATTGATAAATAGTGTTTTAGTAAAAATATAAGTTGGATGCGTTGATATCTACTATTCACAATACTCAATTTGAGTCCAAAATTTTTAACACTTGGAGATGGTCTTAGAACTTTTGTAAAAATTATCAAGTTTAATAAAATAATAGATATAATAATTTTTTCTTCTGAAAATCTTGTTATGAATATTAAATCTCACTAAAATTTAAAATTAATAATTCATAAATATTATTACAATTAAAATCAACATTTTGATCATTCTAATTTGATTGTGTCATAGCAGTTCTGTTATAGAGAAACAAATATACTTTCTTCTCAAAATATAAAAAAATTCCACTTGATTCTTAAAATATAAAGGAAAGAGTCATATTTATCTAAGACTGGCGGAGTATAATTAAAAATATTTTGATAATTTGATAAAATATAAATTTATTATTAATTATTTTTTCTTAAAAATTAAAATTAATTTAATTTAATACTTAACATTTTAGTCAAAAATCTCTAATTTATAGAGTATGTGATGATTTGTAAATTACAAAATGATCAAATGAGAAAAAGTATTTAAATTCAACAGATTAATGTAAATATTTATATTGAAGTAATGGATATATTGAAGTAATTCCATTGCATATAATTATTTTTATCATGAATTGATATTATACATGAATATATTTAATTAATTACAAAAAACGGCTGATATATTAATATAATTAATAAATAAAAATTTGAATTCATTTATTTAAACATACTTATTTAAATTTGCTTAATTTTAAAAGTCTCTTTTTAATTAATAAAATATTAATTTATTAAAGTATATTAATATTATATCTAAAATAATATTATTTTTAATTTATAGACTTAATACTTGTTTTCATTTGAATTCAAAATGAAAGTAAATTGAATTGAATGAATATTTTTGAATTGAATCGTGGGCCGAGGTTATATGGGCTTAGCCCTTTGGATGGCTTTTCTTTTCAGGCCTATTTTGCAGTTAAACAAGATCGGACGGAATCTAGCTTGATAAGCAGGCAATGAGGGTTCGAACCTTCTTATTGATAGATCCAGAGTTCCGGCCCGGCTATGGTTCCCGGCTATGGTTCCTAGCTTAGTACAAGGTCAAAAAGAATGCTTTGCATTCCATGTGGGATTCTATAGCGGAGAAGAAGGAGCGAAAGAAGCTCGACTGATTAGAGAGGAGCGGAAGTCAGTCCAAAACTGTCCTCGAAGTCTGCTGCCAACCTTGTTGCCTTAAAAAAAAAGGTTTTTCGCTACTCCCTCGGTCCTTAACCTTAAAAGGATGGTCTAAAAGAGCTAAAAGAGTGGGATGCCTAAGGGCTGGCGCACTTCCCTTTATTGATTGTGGAATCGATCTGAATTGAATGAATAATTTTACAATTTCGGTTTCCGATAAATTGAAGTGAACTGAATGAACTTGATTGATTTTTTTATAAATTATAAAATTTATTTTAAAAAATATTAATAATATTCAATAAATGTATACTTAAAATTAGGGAAAAATGGCGATAAGGCCATTTTTCAACATTTTTTCGGCAATAAGGCTTTCGAGAAATTACGCGTGTCAATTAGGCCGCATAAAATGTTTAAAGACATTGTTACCCTTCCATATATACAAATTTGAAACAAACGGGTTCTCATTTCTCTCTCGCGCACGAAACCACGAAACCACTGCTCTCTCTCTCTTCCTCTCGCTAAAACACAGTAAAGAACGAAAACCTCTCTCACTTTCGATCTCATCTCAACTGTTCGATTTTCATCTCCTCTGTGGCTCCGTCGAGAAGAAAACCGCCGCGAAAAAAATCCACCGTGCCGACTCCAACCACCAGTTCTGTGGCTGCTTCCGAAAACACTGAACGGAGGGAGGCTTGTTCAGTACACTCCGTCGAGTGAAGAGCAGGAGAGCCCTAGCCTTCAGCCTGCCGCCGGCGAGAAGAAGGAGAGGAAGTAAGTATTTCGAACCCTAATTCGATTTTCACTTTCAATCTGTTAATTTCCATTGATTGTGTGTTTTTTTATGTGTTTTTCGGTGTGATCGTGTGTTGATCAACTTGATTGTGTGTGTTGGTGTATGTTCAGTGTTAAAATGTTCTGTTCAGTGTTGTACATGCCATTTAAGTGCCTCTGCATGTCACTCAGTGTCATTGCATGGCCACTCAGTGTTGATTGTGTGTGTTGGTGTATGTTCAGTGTTAAAATGTTCTGTTCAGTGTTTTTATGTTCTGTTCAGTGTTGTATATGCCTGTTCAGTGTCTCTGTATGCCACCCAGTGCCATTGCATGGCCACTCAGTGTTGATTGTGTGTGTTGGTGGCTGTTCAGTGTTAATATGTTCTGTTCAGTGTTAAAATGTCCTGTTCAGTGTTGTACATGCCATTTAAGTGCATCTGCATGCCACTCAGTGTCATTGCATGGCCACTCAGTTTTTGATTGTGTGTGTTGGTGTATGTTCAGTGTTAAAATGTTATGTTCAGTGTTGTGTATGACTGTTCACTTAAAATGGGGGAGGCAGATAATAACTACTTTTATTTAAGTTATATAAAATGGGATTCTGAAATCACCCAGGTTGTGGAGTTTCATTATTTTCTGTACACATAAAAATGTCTAATTCCTATAAGATTACTTACCGACTATTTATTTATTTTCCTTACAGGCGGCTGGTAGAGCGAAGGTGAGTAGCTTCTTACAAACGTTTACACATTCTGCTGGTCTATTTGCCTTTTCCTGTAACTGATTTCCCCTGTCAAAAATTTATTTGCAGAAATATGCAATGGAACAAGTCTGTGGGAACAGATGCTGGAATGCCACATCATATCCATATCTCAAACCCCTTCACCAAATGGATTGAGTCCATCGAGAATTGGCTTTTCAAATGCGTCTTCCTCAAGCAGAACAAGATATTCGAGCGATACAAGATCGGATTCAAGCCTCCCTCGCTCAAGGACTTGGGCCCGCCGATATACATGATATGCGGGGCCTGGCTGGACCGAAGATGTTTGCTGACCTCCAGGAGGCTATGAGCAGTACAACTCACAGCAAGGATGACTCTAATATATTTTGCAGGAGAATTAATTTAAGGAGATAAATTAAAATAAAGAATCACATATGGAGTACTACATAGTTAGAGAACTATAGAAGAAACATATACATGGTGGGGGTATTTATTTGTACATGACAGATTCAATAAAAAAAAAAAGTTTTTTTTTTTGAAATGGGATGTTATGGAGAATGTGGAGTAGCTTTTTGTGTAAAGCTATACAAATTATTTTATATCAGATTTTGCTTTTGCTCAGTTTATGCTCTTATAGTGTTTTTAATTGTTCTTGTGTTGTAATTTTTGCATTTGGTTGTTTTTTAATGTTGCAATTCAAGAAGTTTTCAACTGCTGACACTGAGTGGGCAAGATTAACACTGATGACAATGAAATACAGAATAAACACTGCTAACACTGAGTAGACAATATTAACACTGAGTAGATGACAATTACATAGAAATATGAACAAAAAACATTTTTTTTTACAGAAAATAAAACCAAAACACAATCATAATCATGTTCATACATTTACAGAGAAAAAAAAATACTTCTTGTTTTTTTCAACCAGAACTAAACAAACAACCCACAGGCCAAGAAGCGCACTACTTTTCCTTCATGGTCAGGATGGTTCGTATCACGTGAGCCTTGAATAATTGGAACTCTTCCGTCCGGAATGGACTCTTTCTTCAGAATTTTCTCCATGTAGTAGCATACGTACAAAGCACATTCATTCCTGGACACACACATAGGCGCAGAGGAGTTAAAGGGGAAAAAAAAAAAAACTCTGACACTGAATGCATAAATATAACACTGAGTGCATAAAATGAAACACAGAAACACTGAATGAGTTAATTATGCACTGAACTACTTACAGAGATGGGGCTTGCTGTGGGAGAGGCTTCACGGCCTCGATTTCATGTATCGGGAAACCAGACTTCCCCGCTTTCTCAAGCCTTTGGTCCACGTTGGTTTCTAACTTTTCCTTCTGAAACGTACGAAACAAACAATTTATCAGTTATCATTAAAAAGGGACTATTTTTAAATATCGACTAAAAAACAGTACACGTACCAATTCCGCTGCATTCGCCATGTAATGGTCCTTTGATTTCGACCCCTTGGGTTGAATCGAGTTGTAGAATCGCCATTTCCGTTGGACGAAGTCGCAGACGAGCAGCGTCCAATGGTTTGGAGCTGCATTCTTTCTCAACCCAGGTGACACCATCGGGACATTATAATCCCTTCTCGCACGCATGAAATCATTTCTGTGATTTTTTCATACAATTTCTCGTGGTCAAGAGTTCCCAAGACAATGGAGGTCTGCGAGAAAAAAAAAAAAACAGAGTATAAGACAATGAACATGACATGAAAGACACTGACTAACACATAAAAACACTAACTGAACATGATAAGCACTGATCAACCATCATTAACACTGAACAGCCCTAACAACACTGATTAACCATCATTAACACAAATACACTGAGCATATACACACTGAGTAGCACATTAAAACACTGAACAACACACACAAACACTGAATCAACCATCAATAACACTGAACAACACATACAAACACTGAGTAGCACATTAAAACACTGAACAGCAGATATAAACACTGATCAACCATCAATAACACTGAACATCACATACAAACACTGACAACCCCTAACACACTGTATAACCATTAAAAACACTGAGTAGCACTGAATGCAACGAAAAAACACTAACATGTATATTAAAATCCACACACAGTGCGTGCATGCTGAATCACGCATTTAAGCACTGATTGGGTATGTGGATTCGAAATCACGTACCTGGATTCGAAATCGCCGGCAAGGAAGGCGGCGGCGTATCTGACATTTGAACTGTGCCAGAAACGGCGGCGGCGGCGGCGATGAAATCGATCGATCGATGCCGATGGAGACGGACTGCATGAAATCGATTCTCCTTAGCGGCGGAGAATTCAAGGTGCTCACCGGTGGCGACCTTCCCCCTCTCCTTAGCTTGAACGCGGCGGCGACGGCGATGAATTCCCTCGGCTCGGAATTGAATTTCAGAATTGAAATCCCCTCGGTTGGAGTATAGAGAGAGAGAGAGAGAGAGAGAGAGAGAGAGAGAGAGAGAGAGAGAGAGAGAGAGAGAGAGAGAGAGAGAGAGAGAGAGAGAGAGAGATGCGCACAGAATTGAATGCGTGATTTTACTCCCGGTTCGATTGTGAAAACAGGTGGAAGGGTATTTTCGTCCTTCCAGGTATATTATTTTGGCCCAATTGACACAAAATGGCCTAATTGACACGAAAATTGAAGATCGGCCTTATTGCCGAAAAAATGTTGAAAAATGGCCTTATTGCTATTTTTCCCTTAAAATTATTGATTCGAATTATTTATTATTTATTTATTTTAAATTATTTTGAAATGAAGAACGGTAAAGATTTGAACTAAACTGAAATAGAACAATTTAAAATTAAGTTCAAAAGGAAATGAAATTAGTTTAATACATACAATAATTTCTAAGGCCCGTAAAAATGGGCTTCACTGTCAGCCCATCGGATCAGATCTTGAGACGCCATCCTCATAAAAAATCCATTCCTTAAGCCAAATAGAAATCAATTGGAGAGAGAGAGAAGTGATGGGTGTGATTCTGGATTTTCAGGCTTTCCTTCTCCGAGCTAGGGTTTTGAAGCTCTACAGACAATCTCTCAGGATTTCACGGAGAGCCCCCGCCGACACTAAAGGTCTTTCTTTCTTTCATCCTCAATTTTTAGCATTTCTTTTCATTTCACAAATTCCAATCATACACATGTTCTTATTAGTACCTGTTTTTTTTCCAGATGAAGTGAGGCGGTTGATCAGACAAGAGTTGGAGAACAACAAGAGTTGCGACGACAAGCAGAGGATTAGGTTTTTGCTCAGCGATGGACTCGAGAGGTTGAAGCGATTGGACGAGACCCTTGATATGCAAGGTCGATGATCCGAGTTCTTGATTATATATTCATTCGTTCAAGTTCTTGTACTTCACAGATTCGCGATACGTCGACTTGATTCGGGTCGATTGAGAAGTACAAATGTACTAGATTTATGAGAATTTGTTTCCAACAATCAATCATCTTTAAAAAAAGGGTACAAAATATGATCCAACTAATAACCAAAACACATCATTCAAATGACATTCATTACTCAAAATCCCCTGTCAAACTTGCTCGATCAAGATCTGGAGACAGCAGCTACAGAGGCCTAGTTATAAACTCCCTGTCCACCATTTTATCCATCAACTCCTCGTGCTTCTTCAACTGCCCGGCTTTCCTCAGCTGCTGCATAACCATTTCGTAAAGCCGAGGACTAGGCCTCAAACACTTCTCCTCAACCATCTCCTTAAAATACTTGTAGCAATTATTCCAGTGCCCCATCAAACAATACATCGTTATAAATATCTTGTAACTATTCACATTCGGCTCCACCTCGTTCATCCCCATCTCCTTCCATAGCTTGATAACCATATCAGTCGACTTCGACAGGGAAAACATCTGCATCAGTACATTATACGTCACCGTGTTGGGCTTGCAATTCGCTTCCTTCATCCTCACAAACAGCCTGTGGGCCCCGTTCACATCCTGAGCATCCGCCATACACCTGAATACCGGATTGAAGCTCGAAGCATTCGGCTCGCACCCTTTCTTAATCATGGAATTCAGAACCTTGATCGCCTCCTCCTGGTTCTTGTCCTTACAGTGAGCATCAATCAAGAAGTTATAAGTGATCACATCCGGCTCACAATTCAGCCTCCTCATCTGGTTGTACACTTGTAGAGCCTTCTCAGTCCTACCCGCCTTAACATGCACCCGCATCAGGTTATTAAAAGTGACTACATTAGGCATACACCCCACATCAAGCATTTCAGCAAACACATCGTGTGCGCGAGTGATTTGCCCACATCTACACAAGGCATCTATCACGATCGTGTAGGTGTAAACAGTGGGCTTGATCCCATTGGCCTTCATTCTCTGAAACACCGCCTCGGCCTCGTTAATGTTCCCGGCCCGACACCACCCGTGGACTAAGCTCGTGTAGACGACCACATCGAGTTCGAATTTTTCCTTGAGGCTGTCGAAGAAGGCTTGAGCTTCCGGCGCCCTCCGTTTCCGGCAGAGCATTCCGATGACGATGGAGAAGGCTTTTCGGTCGGGTTCGCATCCGTACTCCTGCATCCGGTTGAATGTGTGCACGGCCTCGGCGGCTTTTCCGGCGCGGACGTAGCGCCGGATGAGGATGGAGAAGGTGTCCAGGGGTAATTTCGTATTTTGGGATTTCATCAGATCGATCAGGTGCCAAGCGATGTCGAACTGGCGAACCTTGCCGGAGAGATCGATCATCTCGTTGAAGAGGTCGAGAAGGAGAGGGGGATCTGGTTCGAGCCTCGACGAGGCCCAGTTGAAGAAGGCCAGGGTCTGGGAGAAGGGGATTCCGTGGCGGGGGGCGGCGCATTTCTCTATCACGTGGCGGACGACGGCGGGGGAGAGAGATTGGGCGGCGGCGGTGGCGATGCTGGAGAAGTCGGTGGAGAGGGAGGAGAATCCGACGTTAGGGTTTAAGGGGGTTTTAGGGTTTAGGAGGAGGTTGGGGTTGTTGCGGTGGTGGTCCTTGATCAGCGAGTAAAATTGGTCGGAGATGAGAGCGTCGGCAGGAGAGAGCTGGGCGGCGGGGGGTGAGACGGGGGATTCTGTGCCGTCGAGATCTTCGACTGAAACGTCGTCGTTCTGAAGGTCGATAGCGGCGGAGGAAGAGGAGCAAAAGTTGAGGTGGTTTCGGCGTATGGGTGAGAGAAAAAGTAAGCGTCTGAGTGAGAGAGGTAGCGCCATTGGAGGCAGTTTGAGCTTTTCTGTGAGAAGAGGAAAGGGACCTAATTTCTGAATCCATTTTCTTGTAGTGTCACTGAACAGATAGATAGCATTTGGGCTTCCGGGAATTACTTTCTTATCATTTAAAGCCCAACCCACTTAAGTGCTAACTTTATGTTTGACTTTCCAAGTGTCAAAGCCCATTGCTATTAAGCGATAGAATTTGGGCTGAAACTTTTAATTTCATAGTATAAAATCATTTTTATTAAATTCAATTTAGATCAAATTCTTGATTAAAATACTATAGGAGTTAGTATATCTTACACGTAAGAAAGCCCATCTTACTCCAGGCTCAGTATATAAAAAATTCGACCCAGCCCAATTACTCCGCTAACGTCATCAACACACGATTCATGCTATGGATTCACAATTCTGCAACTTCTCTCTTTCGATCACGTTTCTGATCTCCGCCCTCCTACACCGCCAAATCTCTGCTTCTCCTCCACTGCCGCCGTCAAGCATCGATTATCGCCGCCTTCAATCATCTATTATCGGCATCGACTCTCCCCTCCGACTCTCCCCGTCGGCTCTCCCCGTCGATTATCGCCTTGAAGCATCCATTATCAACGTCTTGAAGCATCGAGTTTATTTTAAAAATCTCGACGCCTTCAAGCATCGATTCTTCCTCGTCGCCTTGCCGCCTCCAAGGTTCGCTGGAAACTCCACAATCGAAACCCTGGGTAAAAATTCAATTTTTGTTATGTTTGAGATTTTCCCCTTTTTTCTGTTATCCTCCAACCCTAGGTAGTTTCTGAATTCTTATCCTCCACATTTTCATACTTCATATCCTCTAACCCAAGGTGTTTCATGAATTAAGGTGTTTCATGTTTCACATTTCCTGTATTCTTCATACACTTGCATGTTTATCCATCAATTTCACTGTGTGTGTGTGTATCTGTTTATGTGTGTGTCAGCAATGTTTATTGTTTATCCACTTGCATGTTCATCCATCAAATTGATTTTCCTTCTTATATGTTCAGCCATAGTATGTGTGTATGTGTGTGTGTGTGATTTTGTGATATTCCCCTTCTTATGTGTGTATCTGTTCAGCCATGTTTGAGTTTTGGAGTTTTACATGTTTGAAACACTACTTGTTATGCAGTAGAACCCCAATAACAAGTAATTGTTATAGTTTGTGTGTTTCTTTGAGGATGATGATTTGCTGGACATGTGATAGTTGTAATCTCAATACATGAACACCAACGTATATGATTGCATTATCTGTGATTGTCATATCTGTTTTATTAGAGTAGTATGTTCTGGACTGATATTCGGGTAGTCATATATATTAAAATACTTGCAAGGTGTTGCATCTTAATCACTCACTTCAGTTTGCGTGAAATGGATCTACCATCAAAATATCGACAGGTAAAGTTTTTATTAAAACAATATTATGAGTTTTCTTAATTAATTGTTACCGTTCTAAAAAAGTATTACTTCTTCTTCAGGATATATTACATCATATGGCAAAAAAGACCTTACTAAACAGGCAATCTCCACAAAAACAGGTAAATACATCTCATACCTTATATGTATATTGCATCATCCTTCATAATAATTAGACTTCAGCCTACAATTTAAACTATTATTATTATTATTATTTTCAGCAGGGAGAAAAAGATTTACACAAAGAGGTGGAAGGACAAAAGGCCTCAAAAACTTCTATCCCTGATATCACATAGGTTAGCTCCTCTTACTTCAGTTTAATATTACAATATATCTGAGAGTCTATGCTATTAGGCATATGGAGACGTACAAAGGGGAGGGAGATGATTGGGATAGTGTATTTGAGAAAGACAAGGTATTCTTACATAATTTCAGTAACTAATACTAGTTCAAGTAAATCAATACTATAATTTGTATTGTTTATAACTATGATTTGTCTTTTTTTTTTTGCAGGACACTACTTTCTTGAGAGAACTCAGAGCCAGATATGCAGCTTCTGTGATATTGATGGACGTCAATGAAATCAAAACTAGAGTACTAGATAAAGCCAAAAGGTTCACAACTGTATTGAAAATGAAAATTGATGGTAGAGATGACTGATGGTAGATGGCAGGGATGACTGAGGTTTCAATGACACATTTTTGATGACTTGTAGATGAGTAAATGGTAGATACTTTGTCATAGTTTTGTATGTTAAAACTTATTTTTTATCATTTGTTATCATTTGGTAGATACTGATTTGTTATCATTTGGTAGATACTGATGTGTATCTTGCATTATTTCTGATACTGATTTGTTATCATTTGGTAGATACTTAAAATATTTAAGTAGCATGTTTGTTCTAATCGAAAATGAAGGTTCATAATCTGCAATTTGAAGTATCAGAAATTTAAAAATGAAGCATTGTAAAAGTTACTTAATAAGTTGCATATTTGTAAAAATGAAGTATCTGAAAATGAAGTTGCATTTTTATTCTAAACGAAAACGAAGGTTAATAATCTGCAATATGAAGTATCACACTTGTTAAAATGAATCATGAACATGTCCGAGGACAACAAAAAATCTGATGGTCAAATGACTAAATTAGAAAGCAGAAAATAAAAAATACTGAAATTCAAATTTCTTACAATAATCAAAACCAAAAATCTCAACAAACCAATATTTTTTCAAATGACTAAAGTAGAAAGCAACAAATCTAAAGTCTTTACTCCTACATCTTCTAGAATTGGTTGAAGTCTTCAATCATCCAAATCTCCATCTCAACTACCTGGCCTATTTATTTTTCAGAAAAAAACACAAAAAAATGAAAGTTAGTTAGTAATCAATAACTTAAAAATAACAAACATAAAGTGTCCTAAATACTTACCTAGTAGAATCTCTCAAGGGAACAAACAACGAACTTGTTTCTTCATTAACAACATGTAAAGAACCACTCCCTGAACTTGGGTGAACAATATATGCGTCCTTCTGCACCTACAAAATAATAAAAATATAAGAAATATTAGCAATTTGAATGTAGCTTTGTCTCCCATAGTAATAGTATATTGAAATATGCAACCCTGTCTCCATAGTAATACCTGCATATTTTGAACATCTTTCTTACTTTGAACCTTTGCACTCTCAGCTCATTTCCTCTTCCCCTGAGCTTTATTATTTACTTTCTCAATCGTGGTTTTTGGCCTCTTCTCGCGTCGACCTTGAGAGCTCTTGCTTGGAGGATTCTGAATGACATTACTCGACACAGAAACTTCATCGTTATCACCAAAGAAAATAGGTCCAACCTCTGCATTCAACCTATTCATAGCATATTCAAAAGCTTCTTCGCAAATCTGACGAGCAGAGGCATTATCTTCACTAGACGAAATAAGCCTATAAAATTTCCTAGACATCTGCATGGTCCAGAGAGAAGCCGTCATGGAATTTGAAGAAACACGACTATTGTCAACCAACTCATTCCCCACAATGCGATTAGCTACAACATCCTTGCGCCACCTCTTCAAAATAAATGTTTCCGGGATGGCAGAAACACAGTGAATATCATATATACAAAGACAATGACAACACAATATACCCACCTCTTCAAACAGTTTGCAAGTACAAGTAATGTAATTTTGCATTTCAGCAAAACAAACCTCATGCCTTATCTGTTGACCGCCTTGAACCCACACGTAATATTTCAACATTCCAACATCACTCTAGACAAAGGACTGATGGCATTGGTTCCCTTTCAAGTACTGGTTCTCAAACATAGAATACACCAAAGGAGTATAAACATTTCTAGCATGTATAAGAAGTCCAGCCTCAGTCAACGCCATAGAAGGTTTACCTTCAATACTACGCACATCTTCACTAAACTCCTTGCTTCTCCACTAAAAAATAACATACACAAAGCAATGGTAGAAATCACAAAGACCGGCTGTCTTAGATAACCTCCTGGAAATTGAGTGGTTCATGCTCTCGCTCCTTTGAGAAGACAATATACCTCCAGAAAACCACATCTTGTTATATACAGGACACCACTTCTCCCTCAACTCATACAACTTCACAAGCCATTTATCATTTTCACACTGAAACTTAGTAGTCATCCTGCAGGGAAGAAAATGATGTATGGATCAGACATAAAATGAAGTATGAAACTGTAATATAATGAAGCATGACACAGAAGGATAATGTAGGCCAATGAAACAGAATGATACAAAACATAAATTGAACATGAAAATAGAGTGATACTTACTCTCCCCAATATAGCTCGAATTCGGCAATTGTATCAGCATCCTTCAGCACATGATTGAACAAGGACATAAACTCGCTTTTTTCTCTCAAAGCCCTTATATGCTTCTTAGAATTTTGTATAATGTGCCAAATACAGAGACGATGTCGTGATGTAGGAAAGATCACAGAAATGGCAGCAGACATGGAAGGACATTGATCAGTCATAGTAGTCACAGGATGCTTATTATTCATCGACCTCAGAAAAGTAGAAAATAGCCACTCAAAGGACTCAACCTTCTCATTCACCATAAAGCCACAACCAAACATGATATTATTGCCATGGTGATTCATGGCGACAAAAGGGGCGCAAATCATGCCGTATTTGTTTGTTCAATATGTAGTGTCATGCACCACCAAATCACCAAAAGTCATGCAATCCTCCTTCATACGACCATCCCTCCAAAAGAAACTAGTCAATCTTCCTTCATTGTCAACTTCAAAATCAAAGAAGAAGTCCTTCTCATTAGATTGTCGATTTCTGAAAATCTGAATCAAAGTGTTACAGTCGGTACCATCAACAGCCTTTGACTTACCTAAGGCATTATACGCATCTCGAGGGCCAAAACCGAGAAGAGGTGACCCCCCGGATTGGGTTTTCAAAACCCTCCACTATGGGAAAATGTCACATAGACACCGGGCATTGACCGGTGTTAAAAAAAATTTTGTCCGGTGTTATTGTGGGTGGTGTTAAAGATCAGCAATGTTTTAACACCAGTCATTGACCGGTGTTAAACATCATTTATAACACCGGGTTTTGTTACCTGGACCGGTGTCTATATTTATTAAAGACACCGTTCATTTCCATGAGAACTAGCAAAATCAACCGGTGTGTATAACAATTTTTGACACCAATTTTGATATATAGAACCGGTGTCTTTAATTGTTTTTGACACCGGTTGTTACATAGATAAACGGTGTCTATAATAATTTGTGAAATCGGTTTTTGATTTTAGGACCGATGTCTATAATTTGTATTAATTAAAAAAATATAAATATAATTATACGAATTGTGAATAATTAAAATTATATTAAATTCTTAAAATCCAAATACAATATTCAAAATGACCAAATCCTTACAATTTTCATAAACTCCAAACTCAATAATCAAAATACACAAATCTCCCAAAATATTCCATAAATTGGTCAATACAAAATATGGAGTACAAAACATGAACCAACTAATTCAATACAAAGCTAAGAAGAAAACAGTTGATGCTCCTCCATTTTTCCATTCCATTCCTGCAATTCAATCACTTCTACACAAACAAAACCAAAACATGAACCAATACAAAATATGCCCCAAAACTGATTCATATAAATGCATATAACAGTTTAGTGAAAGTTCAAATTTACCTACACAAGGTTTTCAATGTATTCACACAGCTCAATGCGCATTTCATCAATTTCCTGCTGAGTAAACTCAAGCCTTGATCTCGACCTAATTGCCCACTAAAATAACAAGTGGATGGAAATAATGTAACTTAAGCTGGACTAAGAATTAGATCAATTTACTGTATGGATAAATACTAAGATTTAGATCATATATATATACCTTGGTGGAAAATGAAAGCGAGTCGTCATTTATTCGAGTCGTCATTTATTATCTCTTTCATATACCGCATCACAAAGTACCCACATTCAGTCCCGCCTGGCTGTTTGGGGACACCCTAAAATAATCGAATTTTCTACTATATTAGACTGGTACAGAATGATTTTCTATATAAAATATAGTGAATACATGAAGCTATTTTAGTATATCGCAAGATATGTTAGCCTTGGCGGTTTGTTAAATGCACCAGTCACAGCATTGAAGGTTCTGACGGCACTGCAACATTATATTATGCCCATCTCAACATCAGACAATAGTCCAAATTGTATACTTCATGTTTAATTCTGCAATATCATATCAATATTTACCTTATAATCGCGTTCTCCCAAGCTTTATAATGGAATGGCCTCGACAGAGAATCCAACACACATATTTCATTTTGATAAACAGTCGTTAGCAACCAATGCGCCCTGCAAAATAATATCGTATCATCACTGAAGGAAACTTGAAATTAAGTATAATGAAAGCGATGCGTACGTACCCTGGATTGTAAGGAATAAGGAACAAACGATCAGACTTTCCCTCCTTTAATCGATCGACAATGGAATTAATGAACTCCGGTCTCTCACAGTTATGAGTTCGAGAGGGGTCAACAAACGCAAAGATATCCAGCTCACCCCTTTCCCTCACGACATCGTGTAAATATCTATACAAAGTAAGAAATGATCAATTCATTGAAAATAAATGAGTATATAAATCTTAACAAAAAATACGTACGCCATGTATGCCGTTATGACTGCTTGGCCGATCATATTCATTTCCAGAAAGTTGATGATATCAGCCGGCAATACATAACATTCCTTTTCATGGCCAAACACCTCATGACTTAATGCATATTGTAATGTCAGATTATTTGCAGACATAGTAGTCTTTGCATACTTGTAAAGTAATGAACACCTCTTGGGAACCATTTTGTGCACTTCAAAGGGTAAGACAGATTTCTGTGGGTTCTTTTTCCTCTTTTGCTGAAATAAGTTTTAAAATTTTAATCATCAAAATGAGTGCACTGAAAACTAAAGCCTAATATATATATATATATATATATATATACAAGTAGACAAGATTCTATATATATATATATAAGTAGACAAGATTCTAAATTATATTACCACATAAAATTGTAATTCATATTACCTGTTGCTTCGGTTTTCGGATTACCAGACTCAGAGGCCAAGCAACTACATTTCCTATAGATTCTCCAACTTTAACCGACTCGCTCTCCAGAGGGAAAGGAATTTCTGCATCTGCTTGAATTGCACCATCTAAAATCACCTTAGCACTCCCAGCTGGCAGCGGAACTCCATGTGTCAACTCGGTACCCTTGACAATAGTTCCAAAAGCAACTACATTGTCGACTTTGTCCAATGCCAACTCACATGCACCCTAAGACGGAAAATTTTATATTAATACAATTAATAATAATAATTGTTCAGAGTTTGACAAAATTAAAAAGGTATTCTGCAGGAATTAACTTACCTCTTCAGCATTATCAGAATTTGGGGTAACAACCATGCATTCCCCATCCTCTTGGTCAGCTGTATGATCGTTTTTATTAAGTCGGTGACTGGCGGCACTACAACTACCTTTGTCTGATAGGGGAGAACTCTTTTCCACTGCCCCTTCAGCATACTTACCTTTTACAAGTGCTTCCAACTCAGAGATCCTTTCTTTGAAAATGTCTAATTGCATATTGCGCTGATGATCACGTTCCATCAGCTCCGCCTTGGTAACTCTAGAACTTGCCCTCTTAGGAATATTAAAATATGAAGATGGACATTGAAAACCTCCAACACCTCTTACCCTACCCCGGTGTTCAGAAGTCCCTAGGGCTTTTGTTAGAACATCATCTGTCCCACTTACAAAAAGGCTCCCTTCAGATTTCATCTCCAGCAACTAATTCTAATAAGACATGAAAAAATTATAGAAGATTACTCATTTATGTTCAAATAACCAATCAAAATAAGAAATAAAATGATATTAACTATGTGTGTTGACAATTATTGAAGACCCTCATCCATATTTCCATGTTTTGGCTCATGAGCCTTAATCCACTTAACAGCTCAGTCGATTTCAGATCCTTCCGGCAAATTTAGTCTCTAAACATAAGATAAACATGTTAGATAGTTTTTTATGTCACATATGAAATGAACACAGAAATTCAGACAATGGTTTGAAATTTCTAACCATTTCTTCCTCCAGCCCAACATATCCCTTTCGGGATAGTCTATGAGTATATTTTCTCTGCTTGGATCGGTCACTTGCCATTTCATGAAGAGACTGCATTGTAATTATCTCAACTTAATGATCCAAATTGATATGTATAAAAGAGTAAACAAATATAAATTAACGCATCTTACCGTCCATTCTTCAGTTGTTCGTTGCTGAACAAATTCCTTCCATGGCCCCGAGCCAACAAATTTGTAGGCCTTGGGTGGCTTTCTCAGAGCCTTCTTGTTCCCCAGGTTCGGTCTCACGAAGTTTTTGTTCAAGTATGTCTTGAACCCTCTGAACTTTACACCCGCAGAGGCAAGAAATAGTTTCTTGCTTTCTGGTGCCACTTCAAAAGTTTCCTAATTTAAGGACAGAATAATATATCATACTCTTTATGTTGGAATTCGATATCCCGGGTTATTTAAATTTGCGGAACCGATAACCCGAACGAACCCTTCGCCGGAGATCACACGAACGCCGACTCATCCGCCGGGGCCCGACCTTTGGAGACCACGCGCCCGAAGACGCGTAGCCCGCCCCCAGCCGAACCCCCGCGAGGCGGGGTTCATATGATCGAAGGATCGATCGCACGCCGGCGATCGATCGGGGTGGGGCTGCCCGGCAGCCCCCGCGGCGAGTCCGGCGACTCGCCGCCACCAGGAGGTCCCAGCCTTCACGGCGGGGTAGGGCACGGCACCAGCCCGTGCCCAGCGATCGATCCCCGTGGATCGATCGCACACCCTCGACCCAGCCGAGGGTTCGCCCCCATGCCCACGGCCGAAACCCTAGGCGGGCGCACGCCGTGGTCCGGTGGCTTCGCCACCACTACGCGTTCGTCCGTCTATCCCGGGCTTCGATCTTCGGATCTTCGTCCTACGATATTCTCGATAAATCAAATCAAATAATATCAAGGGCGTTTAGATATCATACCTATGATTCGTTGTTCGGAGAAACAAAATCTAGATGACCTCGTGATCTTCCCGCGTATTCCTTGCACTCCGTTCGAACGTCGGGTGGACGACGATCTATCGAACTCCTATGGATCTTCTTCACTCTTCAAGACTTTATGATTGGCGTATCTTAGGTTAATGAATTGTGAAGACCATGTAGTGCTTTTATAGGCTACGTAGGGGATCATAAGGAGATTAAATATTGGGCTTCTAATATTGAAGATTAAATTGGGTCCAACCCAAATCCATTAATCCTTATCAATATTAATTTTATTTATTTTCCACTATATAAATAAAATTGCACTCCCAATATTTATCCATATTATATCAAATAATATTTCTCCGGTTAGTATTATTTATTCCGTGTATTTAAGATTTAAATATCCATGAATAAAATTTATTTATTGCTTAATAAATTTATTCATCTCTTATATCCGAGAATAGTACCACTCAACCTTATTTATTATGCGGGAACAAATCCACTCGCGAGGTTTACATAATAAACCCTTATGAGCTCATCTCGGGGATATTATCAACCCTTCCGGGATACACTGTCCCTTCAAGAATTCACGGCATGCCATATATAAAATATAGTGACCCAACTTAACCGGTAAATAACCCAATAATTAAATCGGTTAATTCCTTTGGAAAATCAAAGTCACTTATATTAAATATACACACCCGCAATTGTTTCAGGGATTAAGAATAAAATACTCCGAGACTTAAATCAATTATCACAGAGCAATCCTAATTGATAAGTCTCAAGCGATCCGCTCAATACACCAAGTGTACAAGTGTGATAAAATAATTAAGATAAATTATTTTCTCTCTCACACAACGACTATACCGATGGATTGGTCCGTGTCCATCTAGGTCGTGAGCAACTGTTCGATTAAATACGAGTAACCGATAGTATGATCTTCTGTGCGCCCATGCACACCATACTAACTACAACGTATGAAATCCAGGACTATAATTTGCATATATTTAATTATAAATAATTAAACGCAAATAATTGTTTATTTAATTAAATAGATTAATTGCAATGGATCGTGAGTTTCCGTTACTTAAATCTAGACATTAAGTACACAACTCCAAAAATCTCCCACTTGTACTAAGGTCTAGTCATTTCCTCCAAACTCCCGACTCCCATACTCATCACGTGCTTAAGTTGTACTTCCAAGAAGTACTATGTGAATGAGCACTTCTAGGTTGCCGCTTTGAAGTTATCTTGGTGACTACAGCGTCGTCTCCCTCGACGATGACTCGTATCAGGTGGTACTTGCTCTATGTGTTATCTTACACTTATGGACTTGTGATTTCTTACCATTTGCCATCGCACCGCTATTGACATAGCCTTTGGCAAATTAAGAATCACATCTAAGTCCCAGAGATTATCCCGGAGCTATACCAAAACTTCCGCTGCCTCTGAGGCCGCTTATTTGGTTACCCATGGCAGAGTCCGAAAAGCATCGTGCTTATCACTCTTCCATGTTAAAACTCCTTCTCCTTCAATAGTGAAACACATAGCCTGATATCGACTTACACCGGTCCTTATTCGATTAGAAATCTAAGAGAATGTAATCCAAAGGAAATGTTTGTCTGCTCCGTAATCCAGAACATAGTTTCCAGTACTTCGAAAGTACTTAAAATGTTCATTACAGCAGTCAAGTATTCCTTTCCAGGATTACCTTGATATCCTCCCACTATGCTAACCGCATAGCCGATATCAGGTTCTTGTCTTCAACAATGCATTTATTAAGCTTTCCTCACTTTAAGTGTAGGAATCCGCTTTCATTGCTTCTATCTCCTTTTGTGTTCCAAAACACATATCCTTAGATAGATGCATTCCGTCTCTGAAAGGTAACGAACCTTTCTCGGAATCTTGCATGTTAAAACGAACCATAATCGTATAAGATATCTTGAGAAGTACAATGTTCTTTTCTTGAGATCCTAGATCTTAAGAACATGCTCTAACTTCTTCTTTATCTCGATTTTTCTAGACAACCATCATTTTATGTCTGACAACATCTTTACATTGTTGCCAATGATAAAATGTTATCTACATAAAACCCGAGAAACACCACCTTGTTTCCATCACGTTTCCCATACACACGATTCGTCTATGCTTTGATGAATCCATAAAATGGACTATCTCATCAATTTGCAAGTACCACGAACTCAATGCTTTGTTCCAATCCATAAATGGATCGATTAAGCTTGCACACTAGATGATCTCGCCCCTTAGCAATGAATCCTTCTGGCTGTTTCATATAAATCGTCTCGTCAAGACTTCCATTCAGGAAAGCTGTCTTGACATCCATTTGCCACACCTCATAATCCATATGAGCTGCTATGGATAAGAGAATCCGGATCGACTTTATCTTGGCTACCGGCGAGAAGGTCTCCTCATAATCGATTCCCTCTTTCTGAGTTTATCCTTTCGCAACAAGCCGAGCTTTAAAGGTTTCAACCTTTCCGTCAGATCCTCTCTTTCTCTTGTAGACCCATTTACACCCAATTGGCTTTACGCCGCTTGGTGGTTCTACAAGATCCCAGACTTTATTAGAATCCATAGATTCTATTTCGGATTTCATCGCTTTCTTCCAAGAAGGCGCATCTATATCTTGTACCGCCTCATCATAGGTCCAGGGATCGACTTCATGAACTCCGGGTGCCGAGTCCGAAGACTCACCCAGTCCAATCCATCTGTCCGGTTGTTTAACAACCCTCCCACTACGACGGCGTTCCGGTGTATCAACAGTGATAGTATTAGGTGCAGGTTCTAGTGGTGTATCTATACTCGGTTCGGCTGTATCCAGTCCTTATCGTTCTCTCTCATTCAAAGTATTACGTCACTTTGGGCTTGTGGTTCATCTAATAGTCTTCCTCTAAGAACTGGGCGTTAGAACTTATAACGTCCTTCTGGTTCATAGTACTATTTGAACACACATCTTTTGTTCTTCTAGGATATTCTACAACCGCATTTGAATGCGCCGTTGTTTCCAGACATATCCATAGAACATAGGTAGTTCCGTATAACTCATGCCTTTACTATTTCTATAAGAGTTCCATTTCTTAATTTTCGACACACCATTCCTACACAAGAGTGTATGGTGTAGTCATTTGGGATCAAATCCCAATCTCTGATCAGTATGCCATGCATTCCTCAGACAGGCACTTGCCTCCGCGATTAGATCGCAGGCTTTTAATGGATATACCATGATGGTTCCCCACAATAGCTTTGTGTCCATTGACTTGTCAAAACACTTTGATTTTGTGGCACATCAGGTATGCTAGTCCATTTTTTCGAGTAATCATAAAATGAAGTACTTGTATCTTATTGTCTAAGTAGACAAAGGTCTGCATACATCAGAGTTAATCAATTCTAATACTTGTCCGGATCTTATACCTTATATCCATAAAGGATTGCTTAGTTATGTTATCTTCCAAATTAGATTCTTGGGTCGGAAGGTCCACTCCTTCAACTTAATTGATCAAAATATCAATTTTCGACCTTTGAACTTCTTATTTGAATAAACATGACTTAGCATAAGAATCCACAAGTATAAATGATTCATTACCGAAATATCTCTTAAAAGTAAAACGAGTTTTGTGCTACGGTTCGTTGCATCGTGGTGGACTTAGGGTTTATCATTTATATATTGCTAGCTAATGTACCAGAATAGGTAATATCCTTATTTCTTCTCATAACCATCAAATGATTAAAAGAAATAAAATATCCATTCATTAGAAATCCAGAACAAAGTTCTTTCTAAAAAGTACATAAAAGCAATCTCAAAATGAAATCCTATATAATTGTCCTCCACTGCAACAGCTGCCTCCTCAACAGCATTGCCCATGTAGACTACGATTTCTTCTTTTCCAAGTCGTCGGGTTTCCTGGAACCCTCGCATTTAGAATGCGCATACCGTCAATGGTTCCATATCTACACACCAGGTTCCGGTAGATAATACCACTGACTATATTTTACGACTAAAGAAGATTTCGTACTTTCTTTGAGAGGATAATCAGACTTCCAGTACCCAGACTGTTTGCATCGAGAACTCTTGCCTATTGGCTTTCTCGTCCCATCTCGTGATCCAAGAAACTTAGGACAACTGGGTTTCTTAGCTTGCTTTTCCTTTCCACCGGTTTTGCCCTTAGGTTCGAAACCTTTGGCATTGGCTACAAGAGCTTGCGATTTCCGTCTCAACTCGTCTAAAAGGTTCATCATCTCGAAAACGTGTTTAAGCGTTTCCTCGAATCGACTGGCCTTTATGAGTATCCTCATCGCCTCTTGTCTAGCCTCTACGTCATGTCTAAACATCTTCTTGAGTTTGAACATGATATTAAAATCAGTCCCTTCCTCATCAGTTAAGACATTGGTAGGCTCAGGAGAACAAAGCTCACTTGAGTACAAACTTGTACTCTTTAACAGTCTGGGCAATGTCCAGATCTCTATTCCAATCAATACAATCAGGGACCAGTGAGTTAAAATCCTTAAGTATCACATAAAGTGGGTTCAAAGCCATCCATAATCTATGAGCACATATAATAACAAACAATCGATTTAATATCCGATATTATCTCCCTCAAATAATATCATTAAACCACTAATCACATCTAAAATCCCATCAGGTAAGGCAAGCCACGTGGTGTGGACGTTTACCCACCCAAATGATTTAGCAATTAGATTTTCTTTGGTCATACATCACTTATAGCGTAACCTCGTGGGGAGGAATACTATAATGCGTATCTAAGTGTAAACCATTACTCAGCACCAAAGTAAATTGTTTGGAATTGCTACATCACCGCAAGCCACGTGGTGTGGACGTTTACGATAACTTCACAACTCTTCACAATTACTTACAACTGTCTACATCAATTAATCCAAAGTCCGTCAGTATAGCAAGCCACGTGGTGTGGACGTTTACTATACCAAGAGACTTTTATAATTGACTCCCAATTACTCGATCCATTCAATCTTGTAGATCAAGACGTGGAGAATCATAAGTGAAACTCGAAGTTTCTAACCAGTGATTCACCATGCGAACAACCCTATCTCTCATAAATGAGGGAGCCGAGCAGACAATCGATCCATCTATCAAAGAATGGCACGAAGGTCTCTAATTTGTGTCCTCTACATGACCAAGTGGCTCTGGCTCCATTCCACTCCCCGGAGTGAGAATGAGTCGACTTGAAATCAGCTTTGGAAAGACAAATTAGGCATTGTTTGATAAACTTAATCAATGTTTCTCGTAAGAGGAATTACAAGAACTCTCCTCCAATGACTTATCTATATAAACTTCAAAAGTTTATAAAAGTCACCAAGAGAGCAGCAATGGAGACCATGGGTATGTTTCCATACCCTCTCCCAATTAGCTTTTTACAATAAAAGGATACGCTATCTAGTGCATAAAATAAACACATATAGCATGCATACATGTAATAAAGCACATAGTATTATCACATAATCAAAATAATACTAGAATATTATTTTCCGACTATTATGGCTTTATCACATCTCCGTACGCATCTTCTAGTTTTCAGTCTTCGTTTCTTGAATGCTCCATGTGACGAGAATATTAATTTCTAATATTTAAATCTATTCATTTTTAATTAATCCAAAAGTTACTTAATTCGAAAATTAAGTCAATTGAATATATCAAAAATAAAATTAAATATTATTAATATTTTTATTTATTTTATTTTCCTTTTCTACTCCATTAAATCTCTAGAATAATCTATCCAAGATACTCTTGGAATATAATAAGATGATATCCATAATGAAATAAGGAAATAAAATAATCTAGGACTCTTATACTTTCCAAATTTATTTTTATTCCTAATCCATGAATATTCTCATGAGTAGGAATAATCAAATAGGAAAAATAAATTTAATACTAAATTAATTCTTTTTCTTTTCATGAATATTCCATAAAGAAATATTCAAAATAGGAAAAACCGAATTAAAATAGGAAAGTAAATTTCCGGTAGGAGTAGCATGGATTGGGAGACCCACGCCACCCCCACCGGACCGCCAACCGCCGGCCGAGGACCACCGCCGCCACCCAGCCGGCGTGCCACCACCGCCGGTGACATCGCCGCCAGGAGGCGCGATTTCGGCGCCCTCCCATGCGATCGATCGATCCTCATGGATCGATCATGGGGATTGATCGATCCAAGCCCTAACCCCTTCTCGTCGTCTCGTCTTCTCCGGTGGTCTTCGATTCGTCGATCCAATCGCAAAATAAATTACAATAATCTAAATTACAATTCCGGTATCGATTCTATACATGAAATCGACCCTATACATTTTCCGGAAAAAACGATGAACATAATAATAAATCCTAAATTCGGTCAACCCCCGAATTTTTACTATTACAAGCATTCACCACCAAAAACGAATCTCGACATGTCCGAGAGTTTAATAAAACCAACAATCACATGACAAAATAATTAAACGAATAATCATCAAGCCATAATAGTCGGAACCCTGCAAGGTAGAACAATTTTATCGAAAATACCGCGAACGTAAACCACGCTCTGATACCAATTGTTGGAATTCGATATCCCGGGTTATTTAAATTTGCGGAACCGATAACCCGAACGAACCCTTCGCCGGAGATCACACGAACGCCGACTCATCCGCCGGGGCCCGACCTTTGGAGACCACGCGCCCGAAGACGCGTAGCCCGCCCCCAGCCGAACCCCCGCGAGGCGGGGTTCATATGATCGAAGGATCGATCGCACGCCGGCGATCGATCGGGGTGGGGCTGCCCGGCAGCCCCCGCGGCGAGTCCGGCGACTCGCCGCCACCAGGAGGTCCCCGCCTTCACGGCGGGGTAGGGCACGGCACCAGCCCGTGCCCAGCGATCGATCCCCGTGGATCGATCGCACACCCTCGGCCCAGCCGAGGGTTCGCCCCCATGCCCACGGCCGAAACCCTAGGCGGGCGCACGCCGTGGTCCGGTGTCTTCGCCACCACCACGCGTTCGTCCGTCTATCCCGGGCTTCGATCTTCGGATCTTCGTCCTACGATATTCTCGATAAATCAAATCAAATAATATCAAGGGCGTTTAGATATCATACCTATGATTCGTTGTTCGGAGAAACGAAATCTAGATGACCTTGTGATCTTCCCGCGTATTCCTTGCACTCCGTTCGAACGTCGGGTGGGCGACGATCTATCGAACTCCTATGGATCTTCTTCACTCTTCAAGACTTTATGATTGGCGTATCTTAGGTTAATGAATTGTGAAGACCATGTAGTGCTTTTATAGGCTACGTAGGGGATCATAAGGAGATTAAATATTGGGCTTCTAATATTGAAGATTAAATTGGGTCCAACCCAAATCCATTAATCCTTATCAATATTAATTTTATTTATTTTCCACTATATAAATAAAATTGCACTCCCAATATTTATCCATATTATAGCAAATAATATTTCTCCGGTTAGTATTATTTATTCCGTGTATTTAAGATTTAAATATCCATGAATAAAATTTATTTATTGCTTAATAAATTTATTCATCTCTTATATCTGAGAATAGTATCACTCAACCTTATTTATTATGCGGGAACAAATCCACTCGCGAGGTTTACATAATAAATCCTTATGAGCTCATCTCGGGGATATTATCAACCCTTCCGGGATACACTGTCCCTTCAAGAATTCACAGCATGCCATATATAAAATATAGTGACCCAACTTAACCGGTAAATAACCCAATAATTAAATCGGTTAATTCCTTTGAAAAATCAAAGTCACTTATATTAAATATACACACCCGCAATTGTTTCAGGGATTAAGAATAAAATACTCCGAGACTTAAATCAATTATCACAGAGCAATCCTAATTGATAAGTCTCAAGCGATCCGCTCAATACACCAAGTGTACAAGTGTGATAAAATAATTAAGATAAATTATTTTCTCTCTCACACAACGACTATACCGATGGATTGGTCCGTGTCCATCTAGGTCGTGAGCAACTGTTCGATTAAATACGAGTAACCGATAGTATGATCTTCTGTGCGCCCATGCACACCATACTAACTACAACGTATGAAATCCAGGACTATAATTTGCATATATTTAATTATAAATAATTAAACGCAAATAATTGTTTATTTAATTAAATAGATTAATTGCAATGGATCATGAGTTTCCGTTACTTAAATCTAGACATTAAGTACACAACTCCAACACTTTATATTTGTGAAGTGATGTTACTCTAAGGAATGAAGTTTACTTGGATGTCAGACCAAAGCTTCTCTTTCAACTCAGAGTCCACTGCAGGCCATGAAATTATGTTGATTGGTACCATGGTGCGCACTAGCAGGCCAATGTATGACTGAAAAGTGGCTCGCGTTTTTCCACTCGGGTTGCCCAAGCTGTCATACTTCAACTTAATTTTCTTACCAGCTGCTTTCTTAATCATCAAATTGTTGAGTGCAACCACACCCCACTTCCCTCTTTTGGTAGATGTAGTCGTGCCACTGTGGTCTGATTTGTCTAACTCAACAGGAGGCTCACATTCTTCATCATCTGGTTTAGGTTGCTCAACGGTGGGTTCACCCCTCTTGGATTTCTTTTTTCGGTTTAATGCTTTTCTGTTATCCTTAGGCATCTGTTCAGAAAAAAGAAAAAACAATACAAAAAACACAACTCATGATATAATCATTATCAACATCAAAAATATCAATAAATCAGAAACAACAAAATAACATAATTGCATTTCATTCAAAAACCATTCTGCAGGAAATACATAGTTCATGGATTAACCTACACTACAAAAAACTAACTAAATCTATTAATTTATAGTCTGAATTGCTTATGGATCAACCCAAAAACCTTGAACATTGTCTCTTTTATACATGGTGGCAGTCTCATTTTCATCCTCATTAGAAGGCATAGGTATCTCAGCACAAAATGGTTGTTGTTCTACGGTCAGGTCATCTATAAGATCTTCAGTCAAAGAGTCACGATAGTCTCGAGTTGGGGTCACTAGAACAACTGACCAGTTGGGATCAGCTGGATCGACAACATAAAAAACTTGCTTTAGTTGAGCAGGAGAAGTAAATTTGTCACTTTTATGCCCTTTTCGACTAAGGTTGACTAATGTGAAACCAAACTCTATCAATCTTAATCCCTTTTTCATTCTCTACCCAATCACACAAGAACACAGGAGTTTTGAATTCTAAGTAATCGAGCTCCCATATTTCTTCAATAACTCCATAAAATGTCATGTCGCATTCCACAGGATTCTTATCCTTAGCACCAGACACCTGCATTGTCTTTGCGACCAAGGAAACACCACTATTTTGGACCACTCTTGCATTGTCTCGCTGTTTTGTGAAATACTTAACCCCATTGTATATATAACCTTCATACGTAAACACTCTATACCTAGGTTTTCCGGATAATGACCTAAGAGTCTCAGAATTTTTTTTACTGCCGTTCCTCTTAATTTCAGCCAACACCTGAATTGAAACATCAAGTACTTAGTGTCGTGAAATTTTTGCTGAGAATAAATAAAGTTGTAAAAAGGTGTAAATATTTGTTATCAAATACCTCCGACTGAAACCAATCTGCAAATGTAGTGTTCTGCTCATTTTGTAGCCATTTTCCACTTTTATGTTTCCCCGCGTATTGTTGCTCAATAAGGCGCTTATGTTTTCTATGGACAGTTAAAACTGGAAATTAGTTCATAAAAACACACAATGGATGATAATGAAAAAATTAATACTAGTTTTTTGAAAGAACTTACGTTATGTAGGGATCCACTTCTGCATTATTGAACAACACGTGAAGATGAGCCTCCATCAGTGTGTCTTCATCAACTGTCTTCAAAATTGCCCTCGATATTGGGCCAGATATGTTGTCACGACTCTTAGGGATTCCAATTGCATTGATATGGGCACTATAATTTGAACAGAACTCCACAGCCTCTTCAGCAATATAACTTTCTGCTATACAAACCTCAGGATGAATACGACTCTTCACATACCCCTTCAATACTTTCATATAACGCTCAAAAGGGTACATCCATCTATAGAAAACTGGCCCACATAGTCTGACCTCTCTAACTAAGTGCACAGATAGATGTACCATTATATCAAAAAAAGAGGGGTGGAATATCTTTTCTAGTTCACACAAGGTCAATACCAAATCTGATTGAAGTTTATCAAGCTTTGACACGTCAACAACTTTGCTGCACAGAGCGTTAAAAAAGAAACAAAGGCGCATTATAGAAATCCTAACATTTTTTGGCAGCCCGGACCGAATCGCAATAGGAAGCAGCTGTTGCATTAATGTGTGGCAGTCATGAGACTTCAACCCATATAACTTCAAATCTTCCATGGAAACCAGATTGTTTATGTTTGAAGAATATCAATCGGGAACCTTGATACCCAACAAAGAATTACAAATATCAAACTTCTCTTGCTTCGACAACGTGTATGGTGCAACAGGTATATATGTTCTTCTCTCTCCAGAGGTTGGACCTAAGTCAATTCTAACACCTATGTCGACCATGTCTAAACGAGCAGCCACGCTATCTTTTGTCTTAGAAGGTATGTCTAGTAGTGTACCAACTAGACTCTCACATATATTCTTTTCGATATGCATCACATCAAGATTGTGGCGGACATGAAGAAATTGCCAATACTCTAAGTCAAAGAAAATAGATTTTCTTTTCCAAGCACAACGTTCCTCATTTTTTTTCTTCTTCCCCTTCCCATAAACATAGTTAATATTTTCCACTCTACTCAGCAATTCCTCTCCTCTCAATGGGGTAGGTGCAACTCCTAACTCCTGCTGATTGTTAAAGGTTCTTTTCTGTTTTCGGTAAGGATGATAATGAGGTAAGAACTTACGATGAGAGGCATAAGACAGTTTTCTACTGTGAGGGAGATATGTGGCAGAAGTGTTTTCACCACATATCGGGCATGCTTTATAACCTTTAGTCGTACACCCCGATAAATTCCCATAAGCTGGGAAGTCATTGATCGTCCATAACAAAACAGCCCTAAGGGTGAATGTTTCTTTCCTAAATGCATCATAAACACCAGAGACACCATCCCATAAAGTTCTCAAATCATCAATCAATGGTTGTAAATATACATCAATGTCATTTCCGGGCTGTTTAGGTCCAGAAATTAATAGAGTTAACATCATAAATTTTCTTTTCATGCATAACCAAGGAGGAATGTTGTAGGTAACAAGAATGACTGGCCAACAACTATATCTACTACTCATGGTGCTGTGGATTGATACCATCTGCTGACAACCCTAATCGTAGATTTCTAGAGTCGTTAGTGAATTCAGGCCACTTATAATCAATTAACTTCCTTGATGGAGAATCAGCGGGATGGCGTAACTGTCCATCCTTACTTCTACTATCTTCATGCCAAGTGAGCATTTCAGCATTATCAGGACAATTAAACAAACGCTTGAATCTGGAAATAATAGGAAAATACCAAAGAATCTTGGCAGGTTGACCATCTTTAATAGTTTTATCATTTTTTAGCTTCCACCGAGACAAACCACACTTAGGACAAGAAACAACATCAGCATACTCTTTCCTATATAATATGCAATCATTCGGGCATGCATGTATTTTCTCATATTTCAGTCCTAAAGCATTCATTATCTTTTTTGATTCATAAA
Organism: Euphrasia confusa; assembly: GCA_954870475.1. Taxonomy (NCBI): domain Eukaryota; kingdom Viridiplantae; phylum Streptophyta; class Magnoliopsida; order Lamiales; family Orobanchaceae; genus Euphrasia; species Euphrasia confusa. The sequence continues at coordinate 20,115,083 of OX940951.1, forward strand.
CATTCTTAGGTAGCACATTATCCTTAGGAAGCAATGACCCAACCGCACTAAGCATCTCAGAAAAACATGACCTACTCATACCATACCTAGCTTTCAGATATTGAAGTTTAACTAACGATTCTAACTTGCTGTTTTCACTATTCTTATATAAAGGTTGTGCGCCATCTTTAACAAACTTATGAAAATCATCCAAAAAATCCCCAGAATAGCCTTCTTTAAATGCAGCCTCACACATATCAAACATTTCAGAATCAGAACAAGGAGTTGGGACAGAAACCGTACTTGTGCCAATAAAAGGGGAACTACTGTTTTCTCCGTGCCAAATCCAGGTTGTATAACTCAAACTGAACCCATGTTTAAACAAATGGATCATAATGGTTCCGATAGTTAGTTTCTTCAAGTTTACACATCTTGAGCAAGGGCAGGGAATAAATTTACGGCCCGCAGAATTATCAATTGCAAATGACAAGAAATTTTCTACACCCAACTCATACTTTTCACTGAATCTATACTCCTTAACCCAACTTTTATCCATTTCTGAGAGGGAGAAATTATAATACCTGGAAGTGAACACTGCAATCTCGTATTATATACTAGAATATTGGCTGCAATGACAAGAGTAAAAATTTGCGTCCCACTTTCACGACTACGCAGCAAGTACAAACCTGAATCATCAAAAATAATACATGAAAAAAAATTAGAAAAGCAAAACTTGAATTTCCATGATTTAGAATAATCAATATGGCAATAAACAAAATCAGTGTGAATGAACTAAAACTAATATTACATTGAAGTAATTTTTCAGGGCCAAATTGAGACATGTTTTTGAAATAAATATTGCATATCACAAACATTCAACACAAATTCAAAAGAAAATACTGCAATAGGTTCACATATAATCAAACCCTTATTTTTTATCATCATTTTCTGAATTAATTTGAATAAATAGTATGCACTCAGATATGTTCATGTTGACAAATTTGAAAACATAAAATGGGAAATTTCTATCTTCAAAGATTAACAAACACAATAACAGGAAAAATGTGTGAAATCGTGAAAAAAAAAAATGAAAGCTCAAAACCCTAATTTCCCAGACGGACCCTAATCGAAGGGGGAAAACAGAAGAAGGAAAGACAGGAACCCATTATTCCCGAATGATAAACCCTAATCGAAGGGAAGAAAAGAGGGAAAGAAATCTTGAATCTAAGGGAAAAAAAATGCAAAACCATGATTCGATTTGGAGAATTACCTGAATCGAACGAAACAAACCTAAATCGACGGAGAGAACCTGAATCGACCGAAGACACAGAAGATTTCTGCTTCAATTCGTGTGGGAGGAACACTTTTCGCCAATATCTTGTTATGCAGCTCGTAGGTTATGTTGAAAAGAATGAATGCAAGAGTTGAGGGATTAAATCCCGCTTAATTAAAACATATTACAAGTTTTTATAACACCGGTCCTGGCTAATAGGACCGGTGTTAATTAAACTTATAATTTTATTAAAAAAATTAAAATACTATTAACACCAGTCGAAATAAAAATTGGCGTTATAAATTAAAATAGAAATTTGAAATTGAATATTTAACACCAATTTTTACAAAAGCCGGTGTTAAAAATAGTTTAACCTCCGCTTTTTTCTCGACCGGTGTTATAAACATTTTTAACACCGTTCACAATGACGCCCGGTGTCTCTGAAGTGGTGTCTATGTGACATTTTCCCATAGTGCTCACAGCATCAGCCACACCAACACCACTTTTCTGAAGCTCTCTCAAATAGGCAAGTTGGTTTTAGAAACTCTCCTATGAGACCTAAGAAGATAACTACCCGACGGTGGACATAGGTCATGGTTGTGGCCTTTTACATGTTTACTAACAACCCACACTCCATTAATATCAACATCATATTGAACTAGGGTTGGACATTCGCAACGCACAACCATTTTTGTATACAAAGGATCATCATCCGCTTTTTTCGGTTTAAGTCCAGCATGAGAACAAACATATCGTTCCATAGAAATACTTTTATCGACACGGAGCCTCTGTTTGCACTTTCTGACACTAAACGCGACATTAAATGCATAGGTGTTGTAGATATCATATGCCTCACTCTCAGAATTCACAAGAACTCCTACCAAGTCAGTATCAGGACCATAAACAATATCATCTACAAGCCAAAATGAACCACAATCATCAACTATAAACTTAAAAATGAGAGCAAAATGAAATTAAGCATTAATATGACAATAACCTGAAGTATGAACATCTAGATTTCCATCATCAGGATCAACAACATGATTCAACTCCATGGCATCTAACAGAAATGAAATATTAATTAAACTGGAGTACAGACAAAATGCAGGTTAAAATGTAACTTAAATGAAGGATGGCATAATACTAAATGAAGGTCAGGTCAGAATCAATTTCATAAATCTAGGGTTTGATCATCACCAACAACAACATGATTCAACATCTAAAAACATGATTCAACAACTCAAAACACATGAGCTCATAACAGAACATGCAATTCGAACAGAAGATGGATAGAATCGACATACCCTGGACCATAATCGAGGACAAATCCAATAAATCATCCATGGTTATGATTCAATTCAGATTTGGAAGAGGATGGTGCCGCTGATGAAGACAGGAAAACGCCCAATTGAAGACGCGCAGATGAATCGACGGCGAACGGCGGCAACAATGTCAGGAAAACACGGAATTGGAGAGGAAATGGCGGCGGTGAACGGAGACGATGAATTGTGTCGGTGTAGGCAATCGTGGATGTTATTCACCGGAGGCAGTCGCTGAATTGTAGACAGCGCTGATGGAGCTGATGATGACGACGAGTGGAGCTGACGATGACGGCGGTGATTGGAGGTGATGATGACGGCGGAGAACGGCGAAGAAGGTTGAGCCGAGCTTCGAGAATTCTGGGAGCGTGAGAACAGAGAGACAGAGAAAGAGTGCGAGCTGCGGGAAAAAAAAAGGAAAAAAAGGTTGGTCAATTTTGACTCATTCTTTTATTTGGTTGACTGGGAGCAAGATGCTTATCTTACACATGGATGTAAGATATAATTTGTCATACTATAGTACATGTACAGTACTATAAAAACAATGATGATTAATATATTCAGGTAAACAATCTAACTAAAATATTATTTATAATTTTTTAAACTTATTTTATAATGTATAAAAATTATTATTATTATTATTATTATTATTATTATTATTATTATTATTATTATTATTATTATAAAAAAATCAATTTAATTCTAATCAAGAATATTAATTTCAACCGAATTCCGACCAAAAGAAAGCGTTTAAAATATAAGGTCACTATTTGTAGGTATCAGCTGGAAAATCATTGGGTGGCGGATTTTATTACGTACTATACATTGCTTTCCCAATCTAATTAATGAATTTAGGGTCCGTTTGGGCGAGCTTATTCAAAAGAGCTTATAAGATGTTACGTCTTATAAGTTGTTTTAAGAGTTGATAAGTTGTTATATCTTATTTAATAAATAAGTTGTTAAACCGTTTGGATAAAATAGATATATAAACTTATAAGATATTAATTTGTCTGACAATTTAAGATCTTATATAAATAAAATTATCAAAAATAAATTGTTATATATGAAAAAAAATATTTAAAAATAATTATATTAACTAAATAATAAATTTGGAATTTTTTTATATATATAAAATGAAATAATTTTAAGGGTATTTTAGTCTTTTATTGTTTAAGTTACAAGAGCTTATAAGCTGTTTAAAAAAAAGTACCTCTCCCCCTTACTTTTTTTTAACAGCTTATAAGTTGTTCAACAGCAACTTAAAAAAAACAGCGAATCCCCTACGGCCATTCCCGTAGGGATCCCCGTAGGGAAGCCTATCCCCTACGGCATCCCCTACGGGGTTTGGAGGTAGGGGTTAGGCTCGTAGGGAGCTTCATCCCTACGGGAAATAATCGTCGTAGGGGACATCCCCTACGGGAAGGTCGTAGGGGGAGCTCGTAGGGAGCCTCATTTTCCCCGCCCATTCTCCCCGTAGGCTCGGCCGACGCCGACGCCGTAGGGGGCGGACGTAGGGGTGTCCCCTACGGCTCCTCCCGTAGGGGACTGAGGGAGCGTGTCCCCTACGGCTCCTCCCGTAGGGGACTGAGGGAATGTGTCCCCTACGGGAGGAGCCATAGGGGACGTCTGAGCTTGGTCCCTACGGCACAGCCGTAGGGATGTTCTGGCAATTTTGCAGGAAAAATCCTGTTTTTTATTACCCAACCTGCAATACCCAAATTCAATACAATACCCAAATTCAATTCGCAAATTCAATTCAAACCAGCAATACCCAAATCATTCAACACAATACCCAAATTCAATTCACAATATGAAAATCATTCAAATCAACTAACACAATAAAAAACATCCAAACTGAATCCAAATTATCCAAAAACATTCAAAAACATTTGAATTCTGAAGTTAACCAAACAAAAACAAACATAATCAGGGAGGTGGTCGACCTAGAAGCTCATCTCATAAAAGCTGCTCCATCTCTTTTAAACTCGCAGCGAACCCCTTCTGTAACTCGGCACGATCAGCAGCGCGCTCAGCCTCTCGCTCCCGAGCAAGACGTTCCTCGGTCTCTTTTTGCCTCTGCTCGAACTCCTCTCTCAAAGTCTTTTTGATGCGCTCCTCCGACTCTGACGGGCCAGACGAGGAGGACACAGAAAATGAGGAGGAGCTGCTGAAGACCTGAAGCAGACGGAAGCGTAAATAAACAAAATAAACAATTTAAACTCGTTAATTGAGTAGAATAAAGAAAAAATTAAAATCTAAACCTTCACTAACGCGCCCGTTCCGAAGATCCTATTCTTCTTCTTCGGAGCGACGCTCAGGTAGAACTCGTCCACATCGGGCTCCTCCTGCGTAGAGGCTCAACGCTCCTCAATAGCCTGCTCCACCGAAGCCTAAAAGGAAAATCTTTAATTAGTTAAAAATAATTAAAACAAAAAATTTAGAAATAGTCGAAAGAATAATGTTATAAACTTACAATGAGCTGATGTGCTCGCTGAGATGTCGGGCTCCCGTCCTTCTTCGTGTGCAGACGTTTTGCAACGTCCAAAGCCGTCGCAGGTCGACCTAACTCCTCAGCCTTCAAAATATGAAAACATATATAATTAAGTACATATATAATTTAAAATATGAAAACATATATAACTACAAAACTTACAATGTCCAAGGCATATCGGACGCCCGATCGAGATCCTCCAGCGGCCTTTGAAATGCCGGTGCCCGACCCATCTGGCTCACTCATCCGGTTCTTCGTGTTACGCTCAGACCTCTCTTTATACTCGGCTGAGTCGAATATCACCAACCACCTCTTCCACACTTCATCTGGCACACAGCTCGGCGTCACCCTAGATTCCTTCCACTTCTGACGCCACTCGCTCACGCGGCTGCTGTACCTCCTCATCAACACTCCTCTGAAATATTTATAGATCTCAGCAATAGTGAACCTGCTCCTATCCCAAGTAAAGCGACGCTTCAAAACAAACAAAATAAATACAGTTAGTAAAATCAAAGCGTGTATCAAAGCGTTAGACAAAATATATACGAGCCTCAATAAAGTATCAACACACGTACCTGAAACTCGGTCCAATAAATCTCATGATGACTCTTAGGGACCTTAGCAAGAGTGTATCCATCTGGGTGGATACGAGCCTCAATAATCTCTCGGAGCACCGATGCAACGATCATCTTATTGCGAGCCACAAAACTATATTAAAAAGACATGATTAACAAAAGATAAAATCAACAGTTACTAACATTCAAATAAAATTATACTTACGTCCCTCCCTCTGGATAAATCTCGATAGGAGGGGGAGCAGCTGAAGAGGATGCATCTGCACTCGGAGGAGTAGCAATAGGAGACATATCAGCACCAGAAGAAGGAGTCGGAGGAACACTCCCAGAAGAAGGAGTCGGAGGAACACTTCCAGAAGAAGGAGACTGCATGAGGGTATCGTCATCGCCATCACGGTCTCTCAGTCCACCACCTAGGGCACCTCGACCACCTCCAACTCTACGTTTACCTTGACCTGCCATCTGTATATACAATAACAACAATAATATTAATTTACAAACATATTTAACAACAATATTACACATCATTCCAATATTACCTGATGATGACATTATATTATCATCATCCTCATCAAACGATCCTAGATCATCACTATCATCATTTAGAGCATCAGCATCCTCTAGCATTTCAGTGTCTTCTTGATTGATATTTGGATTTGTTAACAAAAGCAACACATCGTCTGCTTGTACCGGGACGTGATCTTCAATTATTTCCTCTTGAAAAGAGTCTGACAAATGTTCAATATATTCTATGGAAGCCCTTGGTTTTATCTTATATGTTGCCCACCAATCTTTATTCTCTCTACGAGTACTCGGGTAAGCTGAGTAATAAACTTGCTCAGCTTGTGATGCCAGAACGAATGGCTCGTAGCCTCTAAAACGTCGATTGTGGTTGATATCGACCAGTCTGTATCGCCGATCTAGTCTCGTGCCTGCTGGTGTAGGGTCAAACCATTCACATTTGAACATCAGGACTTTATTTTGAACCATTCCCGTGTAGTCGAGATATAAAACTTCGTTTAGAAGTCCATAGTAGTCATCATCTTCAGAGGAGTAGCTACTTCCTCGAATACAAACACCCATATTTGACGACTTTCTGTTAGACCCGTATTCAATAGTGTGAAACTTATATCCATTGACCTTGCAGTCGGGATATACTGTCACGCAAGGAGATGGTCCTATTGCTAAATTTCGAATGTCTTCGTTTAAAACATTGTTTGACGGGTCTTCAACCTACAGATTTGAACAAGGAACAAATTAACTAGTAATTAAAGTTCATTCTCTGAAAATTTAACAAGTTACAAACTCACATATTCTCGAAACCAGCTGGCAAATTCTTTATCTAGCCTTTCATTGAGCCTCGCATCTGAGATTCTCGGGTCTTGTTGCTTCACCATCTCTGTGTATATACTTTTACACACATAGACATAGTAAAGATTAATAAATTATTAGTGAAAGAGCATATTGATTAATACTTCAGATGCGATTTGTATTTTGAAACTTACTTCACATACTCTTCGACTTCAAGGCTATTCAACAGCACATAGATTGTAGCTGCATTGACCTCTTTCGTGTCTAGAAACCTTTTTTGTGCTCCCCCAAAAGGTTCTCCTCGTTGTATGAAGCATGAAAGTCGATCGACACGAACATGCTCTCCTTCAATGTCATTATTTGTTTCATTTCTGCCCAAACTGTTAATTCTGGGAGGCACATGATCTTCAAAGTAAAATGACATGAATGTAGCAGTCTCTTCAATCAGATAAGCATTCGCGATCGAACCCTCTACTCTAGCCTTGCTTCTTACATTATTTTTCAATTTTCGAAGGTACCTCTCGAATGGATACATCCATCTGTATTGGACTGGGCCACCAATTCTAGCTTCGTGTGGCAGGTGAACAGGTAAATGCTCCATCGAATCGAAGAAGCTCGGGGGAAAGATCCTTTCCAAATTGCACAATATTATCGGTATTTCGCGCTCCAATATGATCATATCATGAGTGCCTATCGACCTAGAGCACAGTTCTTTAAAGAACAAACTCAACTCTGTTAGTGCCTTCCAAACTGGTTGCGGTAGCTAATCACGAAAAGCAATTGGAATTAATCTCTGCATAAATACGTGACAATCATGACTTTTCATACCGATCAATCTCAAACCAATCATTTCGACACATCGTCCAAGATTACTTGCATACCCATCTGGGAATTTTAGTCCCTTCAACCATTCGCACAATTGTGTTTTGGAAGCTTTATCCAAACAGTAACACGTTGCAGGATATTTTCCAGTTACAGGATCCTTTTGTAACTCAGGTCGTCTGCAATAATCATTTAACTCCTCTCTCGATTTCGGTGTGTCTTTCGTTTTTCCCTTCACATTCATGACTGTATTAAAGACATTATCGAAAACATTTTTCTCAATGTGCATTACATCAAGATTATGTCGAATGAGATTAGTGCTCCAATACGGGAAATCCCAGAAGATGCTTCTTTTTTTCCAACCGGTTGTCTTGAAAATATTAGCATTAACTAGAGCTGTGTCTGGTTCAGTCACCTTCAGAAGACCTAGTCGATCAATCTCGGCAAGAATTTCAGTCCCAGATCGTGGAGCAGGGGGGATAGTAGTGACAACTTCATTTTTTCGAAAATTTACCTTATACCTTCGGAAAGGGTGATCGGCTTAAAGGAATTTCCGGTGGTTATCAAACCACGATTGTTTGCCACTGCATCGTAAGCTAAACGCTTCAGAACGTTCCATACAGTACGGACATGCTTCTTTACCTACAGTACTTTTACCCGATAACATCGAGTAAGCTGGAAAATCACTAATTGTCCACAACAATGCAGCCCGAAGCACGAAATTTTGTTTTTTGGATATGTCATAGGATGCAACACCGGTTTCCCACAATTTAAGCAATTCAGCTATCAACGGCTGTAGGAACACGTCAATTTTGTCCTTTGGGTTTTTCGGTCCTGGGATCAATACTGTTAAAAACATGTATTGGTCTTTCATGCACATATGCGGTGAAAAATTGTAAGGTGTGACTATTACGGGCCATGAAGAGTACTGTTGACCGAAACTTCCAAACGGTTGAAATCCATCGGTACATAAACCTAATCTGACATTTCGAGAATCAGCTACGAAGTCTGGATATTCTTGGTTGAAATGCTTCCAAGCCATAGAATCTGACGGATGATGCATAATATCATCTTTGACAACATGTTCGGCATACCACCTCATGTCCGCAGCTGTGGCATTAGATGCATACAAACGTTGCAGACGGGGCGTCAAAGGAAAATAATGCATTCTCTTGTACGGTATGCTTGTCTTCTTCCGTTTGTTATTGTTCGAGTTCACTAGTTTGAATCGCGGATGATCACAAATCTTACAACTCTTTCTATCACGGTCTTCACTTCCCCAATATATCATACAATTATTGATACACGTGTCAATTTTCTCAACCGGTAAACCCATGCCTCGAAGTAGTTGCTTGCTCTTGTAGAAGTTTTCAGTTACCAAGTTACCTTTGGGCAACACTTCTTTGAACAACGATCCGTATTGGTCGTAACCTTTCTATGAGATGTGATTCTCGGACTTTATATTCATCGTTCGAGCAACAAAAGACAACTTCGAATGAGTTTCACATCCTTTATACAATGGGTCATTCGCTGCTTTCAACATATCATAAAATTTTTTAGCCTCTGGATTGGGTGGTTCCTCAACTGTTTCAAACTGATTAAATGAAGGACCAGCAGCATCACGGATCATATCGATGTATATATTTGGATCGGCCGGAATGTTTGATTGGTTTGGAACATGGATCACATTCTGATTCTGAACGTGTTCATAAAAATGGCCTTCGCCGTGGAATAACCATGTGTAATAACCCGGAACAAACCCATGCTTCAGCAGATGCCGCGTGATTGTCTCAGTGTCCAAGTAATTAATATTGCTACACTTCTTTCGACTACAAGGACATTTTAACTTATCACCGTCTTTCCATTTAGCATTTTTTCTTGCGAACTCAATGAATGACTCGATTCCATCCAAAAACTCTTTAGACAGATAACCGCCAACCCTCCGTTTGTACATCCAATTACGATCAGAGTTCATTCTATAGAATTAAAATGATAATCTTTAAACAAAATAAACAATCATGCACATTTAAGAAAGTATACTAAACAATCATACACATTTAAAAAAGTTAATGAGATTTTGACATGAATTCGACAACACATATGCGTTGTAATTGCTTTATTGGTAAGGGTCCTATCCCATTCAAGAATGTGATATGATGTTCTTTGTTAGTTAGTGTCTCGAATGGACTTAAAAAAATTAGAATCACTTCCCTACAGTTCTCTAAGTACACGTGTTTCAATGTACCCGAGAACGTAGAGAAATAACTAACCAAATCTTAAAATAAGTCCATAATCGAAACACATATCAACTAACAAAGAACATCATAATCACATTGTTGGAGTTGTGTACTTAATGTCTAGATTTAAGTAACGGAAACTCCCGATCCATTGCCATTAATCTATTTAATTAAATAAACAATTATTTGCGTTTAATTATTTATAATTAAATATATGCAAATTATAGTCCTGGATTCTATACGTTGTAGTTAGTATGGTGTGTCGGGCCCACACAGAAGATCATACTATCGGTTACTCGTATTTAATCGAACAGTTGCTCACGACCTAGATGGACACGGACCAATCCATCGGTATAGTCGTTGTGTGAGAGAGAAAATAATTTGTCTTAATTATTTTATCACACTTGTACACTTGGTGTATTGGGCGGATCGTTTGAGATTTATCGATTAGGATTGCCGGCGATAATCGATTTAAGTCTCAGTGTATTTTATTCTTAATCCCCGATATTATTGCGGGTGTGTATATTTAATATAAGTGACTTTGATTTTCCAAAGGAATTAACCGATTTAATTATTGGGTTAATTACCGGTTAAGTTGGGTCACTGTATTTTATATACGACATGCCGTGAATACTTGACGGGAAAGTGTATCCCGTAAGGGTTGATAATATCCCCGAGATGAGTTCATAAGGAATTATTATGTAAACCCTGCAGGTGGATTTAATCCGCATAATAATTAAAGTTGAACGGTACTATTCTCGGATATAAGAGATGAATAATATTTATTGAGCAATAAATAAATTTATTCATGGATATTTAAATCTTAAATACACGGAATAAATAATACTAAGATGGAGAAATATTATTTGATATAATATGGAATAATATTGGGAGTGCAATTTTATTTATATAGTGGAAAATAAATAAAATTAATATTGATAAGAATTAATGGATTTGGGTTGGACCCAATTTAATTTTCAATATTGGAAGCCCAATATTTATTCTCCTTATGATCCCCTACGTAGCCTATAAAAGCACTACATGGTCTTCACTTTTCACAACCTAAGTTACGCCAACAATAAAGTCTTGAAGAGTGAAGGAGATCCATAAGTTGTTCGATAGATCGTCGCCCACACGACGTTCGGACAAGGTGCAAGGAATACGTGGGAAGATCGCAAGGTCATCAACGCGTTAATTCGTTTCTCCGTACAACGAATCGAAAGGTAAAATCATGAACTCTCTTCTATGATTTTGGTTGATTAATTGTAGCGTATACATGAACACACGATCCGGATAAACGACGAACCTCGGGGACGGGGATTCGAGATCCCCGGCGAGGATCGAGAGGGGCGGTCGAACCTAGGGTTCAACCGCCGGGAACGCGCGACGCGAGAGGCGAGCCTCGGCTCGAGACCGAGGCACACGATCGAACCTAGGGTTCGATCGTCGGGGATCCACCGTGGGCTGGTGCCACGGCGGAAGGATCCGCCGACCTCCGTCGTCGGCGGCGCGTTCAGCGCGAACACCCTCGGCTGGGGGCCGAGGGGTCGATCGAGCCCGTAGGCTCGATCGCTGGGAGCTGCGGGGGTAACCCGCAGCGACTCGTAGCGTGCTGCGGGGTTTCCCGCAGCGGAGCGCTGGGACGAGCCCAGCGCGTTGAGCAGCGGGTCACGCGACCCGCTGCGGGGCTGCTACGAGCAGCCCCGGGGATGCCTCGCGCATCCCCAGCGATCATCGCGAGATGATCGCGAGCCCCGTGCGGGGGCTCGGCTGGACGCTCGCGGCCCTCGGGCCTCGCTGGGTGTTCGGTCGGGCCCCGGCTCGTGCGGTGGTTCGTGTTCGTGGATCCGACTCGTGGGAGACTTCGGCTGGGGGCGGGCTACGTGTCTTCGGGCGAGTAGTCTCCAAAGGTCGGACTCCTCCGGATGAGTCGGGAATCCAATCTCCGGCGATGAAGGATTTCGGTCGAGCTATCGGTTCCGCATAAATTTTAATAGCCCGGGATATCGATTTCCAACAACTGGTATCAGAGCGTTTTGGTTTCGTGTTCATGTATATGCTCGATTATTGTTCTACCTTGCAGGATTTCCGGCTATCATGGTTGGATTTAATTATTGTTTTCTTTAATTAATTATCATGATTAAACTCTCGGACATGTCGAGATTCGTTTTGTGTGGATGAATGTTTGTAATAGTAAAAATTCGGGGGTTGACCGAATTTAGGATTTATTATTACGTTCTTTATTTTCCGGAAAATGTATAGGGTCGATTTCATGTATAGAATCGATACCGGAATTGTAATTTAGATTATTGTAATTTATTTTACGTTGGTTCGATGTTGAAACGATCGCCGGAATACGAAGAAGGTGTGATGAAGAAGTAGATGGACGAAGGGGCCGATCATCCCCATGATCGACCCCATGGATTGATCGCCGGGGTTGGGGCTGTCCGTGGGAGCTCCCGGCCACGCCGGCCACCGGTGGTGGTGGCGCGTGGGCTGGGGGCGGCGGCGGTGCTCCTCCCGGGCGGCGTTCGACGGTTGGGGGTGGTGCGGGGACTCCCAACCCGTGCTACTCCTACCATAATCCGACTTTCCTAAATTAATTCGACTTTCCTATTTGAGTATCTTCCTTTTAGGAAATTCTCATGGATTAGGAAAAGAATTAATTGAATTAATTTTATTCCTATTTGTTTTATTTCCTTTACGGAGATATTCATGGATTAAGAATTTAATTAATTTAGTATTAATTTATTTCCTATTTGATTATTCCTACTCTTGGGAATTTTCATTAGATGAAAATTAATTGATAATGGAAAGTAGAAGAGTCCTAAATTTATTTTATTTCCTTATTCTATTATAGATGTCTTCTAGAATATTCCAAGTTTCACTTGGATAGATTATTCTAGAGATTTAATAGAATTAGATAGGAAAATAAATAAATAAAAATATTAATAATATTTAATTTTATTTTTGATATATTCAATTGACTTAATTTTCGAATTAAGTAACTTTTGGATTAATTAAAAATAAATAGACTTAAATATTAGAGATTAATATTCTCGTCACATGGAGCATTCAAGAACGAAGACTGAAGACTAGAAGATGCATACGGGGATGCGACAAAGCCATGATAGTCGGGAAAAATAATTTTCTAGCATTATTTTGACTATGTGATCTATGTGCTTTATTGCTTGTATGCATGCTATATGTGTTTATTTTATGCACTAGATAGCGTATCCCTTTGTTATAAAAAGCTAAGTGGGAGAGGGGATGGAAACATTCCCATGGTCTCCATTGCTGCTCTCTTGATGACTTTTATAAACTTTTGAAGTTTATATAGATAAGTTATTGGAGGAGAGTTCTTGTAATTCCTCTTACAAGAAACATTGATTAAGTTTATCAAACAATGCCTAATTTGTCTTTCCAAAGCTGATTTCAAGTCGACTCATTCTCACCCCGGGGAGTGGAATGGAGCCAAAGCCACTTGGTCATGTAGAGGACACAAATTAGAGACCTTCGTACCATTCTTTTATAGATGGATCGATTGTCTGCTCGGCTCCCTCATCTAATGAGAGATAGGGTTGTTCGCATGGTGAATCACTGGTTAGAAACTTCGAGTTTCACTTATGATTCTCCGCGTCTTGATTTACAAGATCGAATGGATCAAGTAATTGGGAGTCAATTATATAAATCTTTTTGGTATAGTAAACGTCCACACGAACGTGGCTTGCTATACTGAATGGGATTTTAGAATAATTGATGTAGACAGTTATAGGGAATTGTGAAGGGTTGCGAGTTGTCGTAAACATCCACACGAACGTGGCTTGCGGTGACGTAACAATTCTAAACGATTCGCCTTAGTACTGAGTAATGGTTTACACTTAGATACGCGTTATAGTATTCCTCCCAACGAGGTTACGCTGTAAGTGATGTATGACCGAAGCAAATCTAATTGCTAAATCATTTGGGTGGGTAAACGTCCACACGAACGTGGCTTGCCTTACCTGATGGGATTTTAGATGTGATTAGTGGTTTAATGATATTATTTAAGGGAGATAATATCGGAGATTAAATCGATTGTTTGTTGTTATATGTGCTCATAGATTATGGATGGCTTTGAACCCACTTTATGTGATACTTGAGGAATTTAACTCACTGGTCCCTAAATGTATTGATTGGAATAGAGATCTAGACATTGCCTAGACTGTTAAAGAGTACAAGTTTGTACTCAGTGAGCTTTGTTCTCCCGAACCTACTAATGTCTCGACTGTTGAGGAAAGAACTGATTTTATCATGTTCAAACTCAAGGAGAAGTTTAGACATGACATAGGCGGCTAGACAAGAAGCGATGAGGATACTCATAAAGGCCAGTCGCTTCGAGGAAACGCTTAAACACGTTTTTGAGATGATTGACCTTTTAGACGAGTTGAGACGGAAATCGCAAGCTCTTGTAGCCAATGCCAAAGGTTTCGAACCTAAGGGCAAAACCGGGGGATAGGAAAAGCAAGCAAAGAAACCCAGTGGTCATAAGTTACATGGACCACGAGATGGGACGACAAAGCCAATAGGCTAGTGGTCTCGATGCAAACAGTCTAGGTACTGGAAGTCTGATTATCCTCTCAAAGAAAATACGAAATCTTTTTTAGTCGTAAAACATAGTCAGTGGTATTATCTACCGGAACCTGGTCTGTAGATATGGAACCATTGACGGTATGCGCATTCTAAATGCGAGGGTTCCAGGAAACCCGACGACTTGAAAAAGAAGAAATCGTAGTCTACATGGGCAATGCTGTTGAGGAGGCAGCTGTTGCAGTGGAGGACAATTATAGGATTTCATTTTAAGCTATTGCTTTTATGTACCTTTAGAAAGAACTTTGTTCTGGATTTCTAATGAATGGATATTTTATTTCTTTTAATCATCTGATGGTTATAAGAAGAAATAAAGATAGTATCTATTCTGGTACATTAGCTAGCAATATATAAATGATGAATCCTGAGTCCATCACGGTGCAACGAACCGTAGTACAAAACTCGTTTTACTAATAAGAGATTTCTTCATTAAATCGATTATACTTGTGGATTCTTATGCTAAATCATGTTTATTCAAATAAGAAGTTCAAAGGTCGAAAATTGATATTTGATCAATTAAGTTGAAGGAGTGGACCTTCCGACCTAAGAATCTAATTTGGAAGATAACATGACTAAGCAATCCTTTATGGATATAAGATATAAGATCCGGACAAGTATAAGAATTGATTGACTCTGATGTGTGCAGACCTTTGTTCACTCAGACAATAAGGTACGAGTACTTCATTTTATGATTACTCGAAAGAATGGATTAGCATACCTGATGTGCCACAAAAGCAAAGTGTTTTGACAAGTCAATGGACACAAAGCTATTGTGGGGAACCATCATGGTATATCCATTGAAAGCCTGCGATCTAATCGCGGAGGCAAGTGCCTGTCTGAGGAATGCATGGCATACTGATCAGAGATTGTGATTTGATCCCAAATGACTACACCATACACTCTTGTGTAGAAATGGTGTGTCGGAGATAAGAAATGGAACTCTTATAGAAATAGTAAAAGCATGAGTTATACGGAACTACCTATGTTCTATGGATATGTCTGGAAACAACGGCGCATTCAAGTGCGGTTGTAGAATATCCTAGAAGAACAAAAAGATGTGTGTTCAATAGTACTATGAACCAGAAGGACGTTATAAGTTCTAACGCCCGGTTCTTAGAGGAAGACTATTAGATGAACCACAAGCCCAAAGTGACGTAATACTTTGAAATGAGAGAGAGAGATTAAGACTTAGAACCAGCCGAACCGAGTAGCGGTACACCACTAACTGCACCTACTGTTATTACTGTTTATACACCGGAATGCCGTTGTAGTGGGAGGTTGTGTGACAACCGAAGATATTCATAAGACTAGGAGAGTCTTCGGACTCTGGACCTAGTATACATGAAATCGATCCCTGGATCTACATAGAGGCAGTACTAGATCTAAATGTGCTCTCTTAGAAAGCAATAAGGTTTATTGCTAAGAGGCAAGATCATTTAGAGTACAAGCTTAGTTGATCCATTTATGGATTGGAACAAAGCATTGAGTTCGTGGTACTTGCAAGTTGATGAGATAGTCCATTTTATGGATTCATCAAAGCATAGACGAATAGTGTGTATTGGAAACGTGATGGAAACAAGCTGGTGTTTCTCGGGTTTTTATGTAGATAACATTTTATCATTGGCAACAATGTAAAGATGTAATCAGACATGAAATGATGGTTGTCTGGATAAATCATTATGAAAGATGTAGGAAGAAGTTGTACTTCTCCTGGACATCTTACATATATATGATTATAGTTCGTTTTAACATGCAAGATTCCGAGAAAGGTTCGTTACCTTTCAGATACGGAATGCATCTATCTAAGGATATGTGTTTTGGAACACAAAAGGAGATAGAAGCAATTAAAGCGGTTTCCTACACTTGGAGTGTGGAAAGCTTAATAAATGCGATGTTAAAAACAAGAACCTGATATCTGCTATGCGGCTAGTATAGTGGGAGGATATCAAGGTAATCCTGGAAAGGAATACTCGACTGCTGTAATGAACATTTTAAGTACTTTCGAAGTACTGGAAACTATGTTCTGGATTACGAAGCAAACAAGCATTTCCTTTGGATTACATTCTCTTAGATTTCTAATCAAATGAGGACCGGTGTAAGTCGATATCAGGCTATGTGTTTCACTATTGAAGGAGAAAGAGTTTTAACATGGAAGAGTGATAAGCACGACGCTTTTCGGACTCTGCCATGGGTAACCAAATAGCGGCCTCAGAGGCAGCGGAAGTTTTGGTATAGCTCCGGGAATCTCTGGGACTTAGATGTGATTCTTAATTTGTCAAAGGCTATGTAAATAGCGGTGCGATGGCAAATGGTAAGAAATCACAAGTCCATAAGTGTAAGATAACACATAGAGCAAGTACCACCTGATACGAATCATCGTCAAGGGAGACGACGCTGTAGTCACCAAGATAACTTCAGAGCGGCAACCTAGAGTGCTCATTCACATAGTACTTCTTGGAAGTACAACTTAAGCACGTGATGAGTATGGGAGTCGGGAGTTTGGAGGAAATGACTAGACCTTAGTACAAGTGGGAGATTGTTGGAGTTGTGTACTTAATGTCTAGATTTAAGTAACGGAAACTCCCGATCCATTGCCATTAATCTATTTAATTAAATAAACAATTATTTGCGTTTAATTATTTATAATTAAATATATGCAAATTATAGTCCTGGATTCTATACGTTGTAGTTAGTATGGTGTGTCGGGCCCACACAGAAGATCATACTATCGGTTACTCGTATTTAATCGAACAGTTGCTCACGACCTAGATGGACACGGACCAATCCATCGGTATAGTCGTTGTGTGAGAGAGAAAATAATTTGTCTTAATTATTTTATCACACTTGTACACTTGGTGTATTGGGCGGATCGTTTGAGATTTATCGATTAGGATTGCCGGCGATAATCGATTTAAGTCTCAGTGTATTTTATTCTTAATCCCCGATATTATTGCGGGTGTGTATATTTAATATAAGTGACTTTGATTTTCCAAAGGAATTAACCGATTTAATTATTGGGTTAATTACCGGTTAAGTTGGGTCACTGTATTTTATATACGACATGCCGTGAATACTTGACGGGAAAGTGTATCCCGTAAGGGTTGATAATATCCCCGAGATGAGTTCATAAGGAATTATTATGTAAACCCTGCAGGTGGATTTAATCCGCATAATAATTAAAGTTGAACGGTACTATTCTCGGATATAAGAGATGAATAATATTTATTGAGCAATAAATAAATTTATTCATGGATATTTAAATCTTAAATACACGGAATAAATAATACTAAGATGGAGAAATATTATTTGATATAATATGGAATAATATTGGGAGTGCAATTTTATTTATATAGTGGAAAATAAATAAAATTAATATTGATAAGAATTAATGGATTTGGGTTGGACCCAATTTAATTTTCAATATTGGAAGCCCAATATTTATTCTCCTTATGATCCCCTACGTAGCCTATAAAAGCACTACATGGTCTTCACTTTTCACAACCTAAGTTACGCCAACAATAAAGTCTTGAAGAGTGAAGGAGATCCATAAGTTGTTCGATAGATCGTCGCCCACACGACGTTCGGACAAGGTGCAAGGAATACGTGGGAAGATCGCAAGGTCATCAACGCGTTAATTCGTTTCTCCGTACAACGAATCGAAAGGTAAAATCATGAACTCTCTTCTATGATTTTGGTTGATTAATTGTAGCGTATACATGAACACACGATCCGGATAAACGACGAACCTCGGGGACGGGGATTCGAGATCCCCGGCGAGGATCGAGAGGGGCGGTCGAACCTAGGGTTCAACCGCCGGGAACGCGCGACGCGAGAGGCGAGCCTCGGCTCGAGGCCGAGGCACACGATCGAACCTAGGGTTCGATCGTCGGGGATCCACCGTGGGCTGGTGCCACGGCGGAAGGATCCGCCGACCTCCGTCGTCGGCGGCGCGTTCAGCGCGAACACCCTCGGCTGGGGGCCGAGGGGTCGATCGAGCCCGTAGGCTCGATCGCTGGGAGCTGCGGGGGTAACCCGCAGCGACTCGTAGCGTGCTGCGGGGTTTCCCGCAGCGGAGCGCTGGGACGAGCCCAGCGCGTTGAGCAGCGGGTCACGCGACCCGCTGCGGGGCTGCTACGAGCAGCCCCGGGGATGCCTCGCGCATCCCCAGCGATCATCGCGAGATGATCGCGAGCCCCGTGCGGGGGCTCGGCTGGACGCTCGCGGCCCTCGGGCCTCGCTGGGTGTTCGGTCGGGCCCCGGCTCGTGCGGTGGTTCGTGTTCGTGGATCCGACTCGTGGGAGACTTCGGCTGGGGGCGGGCTACGTGTCTTCGGGCGTGTAGTCTCCAAAGGTCGGACTCCTGCGGATGAGTCGGGAATCCAATCTCCGGCGATGAAGGATTTCGGTCGGGCTATCGGTTCCGCATAAATTTTAATAGCCCGGGATATCGATTTCCAACACACATTCTCAAACTGTCTAAAAATGGGACAATTCAAGATTCAATATCGAATGGTAAGTTCGATATTAAATCTCAAATGGGTCTAAGCTTTTCAATCTATTGTACGGTAAATTGCAACATATCTCAACATAAACAATAAACATTATAACATATATGCACTTACTCATATAACACATTATAACATATAAACAATAAACATTATAACATATAACACATTTTTTTAAGTTTACAAAGTAAACAAAAAGGTTTCAAAGGAGGATATACTTCTTAGTACCTAGTCAAATTTTTTTAATTATGCATTTTGGCTCCTTTTACTCAATTTACACATTTCGCTCTCTAGGCTTCGTTACTTATCCGAATGGCCTCAAACTTTCACCATAGACTCATTACAACATGATACAACTAATGTAGGAATTATTTTTGACAAACTCAAACCGACACGATAACTCTAAAAATCAGCCATGTAACAAAAGATAAAAAGAATAGCAAATGATATCGAAACTCCAATTAAACTATATCATTAAGCTTATAAATGTCTACTAATCGTATGGTATCAATTTCATGTGATTTGAACAACGTTTACTTCAAAAACGACAAACACGAAAACCCCAAAATCAACAAAAAAATAATTAAAAAAAACCTAAATAAATCAACTAACACAAAACCCCCCAAATCATATTCATAATTTCCCAAATAAAAGACAAATAATTGGGGTTTTTTTTTATGTTTGGAAAACTCGAGGGATTGTCGGAGGGAAGGTCGGAGAAGGGACGGGGGAGGTCGGAGCTGGACTGGTAGAGGCAGAGGGAGGCAGAGGGAGGCGGAGGAAGAGGCTGGTGGCGGCAGGGGGCTGTAGAGGGTGGCAGGGGGCTGTCGAGGGTGGCGGGGGTGGTTGGGCGAGGTGGATAAGGCAAAATGGTTCTCAAAATTCACAGTGAGTTCGATTTTGAAAACTCAAATTCACAGTGAGTTCGTTTTTGAAACATAAACATCACATTCATAAACCCTAAAAATCATGAACCCTAAATTCATTTTTGAAAACTCAAATTCACACTCAAAACCCACATAGTACACACTTCAATCCTCAAGAACACTAATACAAACAAATTTCGTCCAGAAATCGAGTTTTTTTTTTAACCCTAAATTTTTCGAAATAGAAAAATTAAACAAAAAGAAATGGAAGAATCGATATCTAACCTTAATGCCTTGGGTAATTGGATGGTTTCAGGAGGATGTTGCTTGGCTTCGCCGGTCGGAGCTTCAAATCGCCGAAAATCGGCGCGGCCCCTTCCTCCTCTTCAAAAACGCGAAATGAATTAAGTTCTGTGTTTTGTGCACTGATATAGAAGGCCCTTACGGCTTCCCCTACGTCCCCGTCGCCGTAGGGGTTTAAGTGAATATCAAAACGGCGACGTTTAAGTAATCCCCTACGGAGGACATTCCCGTAGGGGTCCCTACGACAGTTTAAGCCGTAGGGTCAATAATTACACCCCTACGGGATCCGCCGTAGGGGTTAGACACGTCACGTCCCCTACGGGGATTCTGCCGTAGGGAAGAATAGCCTACGGGCACCCGTAGGGGACCCCGTAGTAACCTTTGGAGGGAAGCAAGGCGCGGCAAAGCGCGCGCTTCCCCTTACGGCAACCCCCTATGGGGTTCACCCCTACTGTCCCTCCCGTAGGGGATGTCGTAGGGGCAACCCTACGGGAATTTTGTCGTAGGGGATTTCCGTAGGGAATCCACGAATTTTTTGTAGTGAGCTTATTTTTAAGTTTTTTAAGATCTTTTTTTAAATATTTACGAAACAAATTTTAAGAACTTATAAGCTCCTAAACAACTTATACGTTATTTTAAAGAGCTTATAAGCTCAGCCAAACATGCTCTTATTAATTTATATCAATTTTTATAGAGTTGGTGGATTTAGGAGTGTATGAAGAGTTTGACTTCGACTTCGTTGGGTTCGAACATTGGACCTTAATTGCTCAACTAATTGAGCTAACAATCATTGACTTAATTAAAACTATTAATGTATGTGTATATGAATTACTTACATACTATTATAAAAAAATACAGTAAAACCTCTATAAATTAATAGCCTCGGGACCCTGAAATTTTATTAATTTGGAGAGGTTATTAATTTATCGAGTATTTTTTTTTCATTTAAAAGACCAAGTTGGGACCGAACGATTCTATTAATTTAGAGAGGTTATTAATCAATCGAGTATTAAATTATAGAGGTTTCACTGTATATTCAACTAAATTGCAAAAAAAAAAAAACATTAATTAAAAATTCTAATCTAATTAATAAATTTAATTAATCAATTTACTTTCGAATATGTATTAATTTATTTAATTATCTAATCTAATTAATAAAATCTATACATATATAATTTCAGGATCCATTAATGTCACGTGGACCAATAGAAAATCAATAATAATGTTGTGTTAACACTATAAATTATAAATAAAAAAATTATAAATTTTAAATATAAATATTATTAAACATATTTAAATTATATATAAATTCTAAATAAATTTGAAATTATATATTTTTGGTAATAATAATTAATCATTATCCTAAATATATAGGTTTTTATTTATTTTCTCATTTTTTTTATTTTATTAATATTAATTTAATTTCAATTAATCGTATCTCATAAAAATCATCAATCTCCTCCTATTCTCTAATACCGGAGTTAAAAAAAAAAAGTTACCGGAGTTAAAAAAAATTTGATCAAACTTTTTAAGTATATTAATGTATGTTATATTAATATAATTATATTTATGTCATCTTATCCCTTCAACAAGTAAATTCATTTTTTTTATATTTTTTTATATTTTTTATTTTCCCCCACCAGAGGCTCCTCAATCGGGTATAATGTAAATCGAAGGAAAATTTGTCATATCCGATATTCGAACTATGCGTCGTCGGGAAATTTCACCAACATCATCACAAACTTTACCACTCGGCTATACACCAAGAAGCTTACATATAAATTACATCAAACAGGCAAATTTCTTGAAAATAATAAAATTTTCATAATTAAAATAACGGTTAATAATGAGATTAATACGAGTTTAAAAATTTAAGTAAGAGTTCGATTATTAAATAAAATAATTTCTTAGTCCATTAATAAATTTTTGGCGAAATACGTTAGAGATTAAATAAAATTTTAGATTATTTCAAACAAATAAATCACGTGCATCGCCGGGAAGTGATACTAGTTATTAAATAAATTAGTATTTTTGTTTTTTTGGTCTAGCTCAATTGCTAACAACCCTGGACTAGATTAGTAATATTAATTAAACTAACAACCTTTACTAAATCATTAATATTGTTGAAAGAATATTTGATCTTTGTAGTCGATTGGTAGCAAGACTCCTATTAATTTCATGTGATCTAGAGTCCGATCTCCATTATAAGAAAGTTTTTGAATTTTGTCATTAATGTGGGACCAACTTAAATGACGTGGCATGTATACCGGCTCTTGCGTCGCCATGTAAGCTATGAGTAGCATTTTTCGACCAAAATAGACCGAAAACAATTGCAATTAAATTTTAGAAAAATTAAAGGACCAATTATGGATTTCGGTTTAGTTAGATGATAATTTGTGAAGATATCTCTATTCATCCAAAAAAACTTACAAATTCATGGTTATTCATCTTTGTTTTCAAACAAAGATAAATATTTTTTTGAATAATTAATTTTTCTTTTGTTTTTCAAACTGCTCCTATTGAGAAAAAAAAAAGATGAAATAAATACTGATATTTAAGTTTAAAATAGTTAAACATAATAATATTAAGGTAACTACTAAAAACAATTATAAAGAAAGACAATATAGATATTTCACAATAATTTAAAAAATACAAAATTAAAAAAAAAAAGTATGAAAATCTACTTGGAGGTGTAAATATTCTATGCCAAATCTTAATAAAATATTTGACCCACCCTCACTTCAGTGATTAGTCACACAAATACGATATATATATATTAATATAATTTGGTTTCTTCCTAATCAATATAATTAATTTAGAATTGTTTTCTAATATATACTCGTATGACACAATTTGATAAGATATATATATATATATATATATATATATATATGACACAATTATTTACTTATTAAAATTTAAAAGTGGCTTTGAAACCAGAACCCTAGAACAAAGAAGCCTTGGACGTCAGAATACACTTTGATCTTGTTAATGGCTATGGATTCAGGTAATGTATAATATGTGTATTTTATTTCAGAACTCTTCAATTAATTAACTTGATACCGTTACTTATGTGAATCGAGTTATAATTTTAAACGATTTATTTCATATAGTATAATTCTTTGATAATAATGAATTATTTGGTTTATGAAAATCGCACAAGCCGAAGGACTGAGAAAAAAAGGACACGGGTCAATGGTTCTGCTTTCCTCCGAGCCCAGAGTCTACCACTATCGGAATTTCTTGGTAATTAATCAATTAATTAATTGCTTTTTATATAACTAAGTTTTGTATACAAACTATTTATAAGTTAATATTTTAAATTTACTTGATCATATGATTCATATCAGTCTAGGGAAGAATGTGAGCATTTGATAAATCTTGGCAAACCTCACATGAAAAGATCTCGTGTTTACAACCCAGAAAACCTGGGAAGTCGTGGCGGTAAAATTAGCAGGTTTGTTCAAGCTAGACGCATGCATATGAATTTATTTATAGATATGCACTTTGTATTTACATTTTGCATCGATCGGCTTGCAGTACTCGAACTAGTACAGGAATGAACTTGAAGAGAGCACACGATGTAGTCGTCAAAGATATTGAAAAGAGAATAGCAGCTTGCACATCTATACCCATAGGTACAGGGAATGCATTTCTGATATATATATTTCAGGATCATATGTACGTACGTACGTAGCATTTGAATTTTGTTTGCTCTCAGAAAACGGAGAAGGCCTTCAGATCCTTCACTACGAGGTGGGACAAAAGTCGGATATTCACCCGGACTACTTTACGGATGAGCATAGGATCAGGATGTTAAAATGCTAATTTGCAATACATTGATTTGGAAGATAAAAGGTCAAGAAGTCTAAGCGGCATCTTTACATTGATTTCCTTCTCTTTGTATTCCTATCTAGAATAATCTGCAGATTATAAATTGAGTTGATCTCTTTTGTAATATCATTAAGCAAGTGAATAAATAATAAAAAGAGAGTGAGCAGTAGCTACTCCAATTCCCCTTTACTTTGTGATTTCTTATATTCAAAATTTAGCTAAATAGCTTCCGCATCCAACAAATTTGGTATCAGAGCCATCTTTATTTTTTTTCCAGCATATAACTTACATCATGGCTTCAAAATCTTCTTCTCCATTATTTGCTTATTCACCCAGTCAGGTTCCAATCTTTGAAGGTGAACACTACTATCCTTATTGGTGTAGTCAGATGCGGACTTTCTTTGAGTCTTTGGAGTTATCAGAAATCATCGATGGAGAAATAGATGAACCAATCAAAGGAGAGAAAGATTATGATCTATTGCAAAAAGAATTCAAAAAGAAAAATGCAATGGTGTTACGATATCTCCAGCAAGGCGTTGGAAAATCAATATTTCCTCGCATTTTTGGTGTCTTAAAAGCCATCGACGCTTGGGAAATATTGAAGCAAGAATTTCAAGGGACGGAGAAGACGATTGCTTTGAAGCTTCAATCTCTGTGGAAGGATTTTGATAACATTAAAATGGAAGATCATGAATCTATTCGTGATTTTTCGACTCGAGTCGCAGAGATCGTAAATCAAATAAAAGGATGTGGAGATACAATTGAAGATATAAGGGTGGTGCAAAAAGTACTTCGTTGTCTCCCTCCTAAATTTGATCATGCCGCAGCCGCAATTGAAGAATCAAAAGATTTAACGAAAATGACGATGTACGAGTTAACAGGTTCACTTCTCGCACATGAGCAAAGAATCAACCGATCGAGTATCTCATCCACTGAACAAGCTCTCCAAACAAAACAAGTGCCAAACTCCAAAAATAAATCTGGACAGTGGAAGTCAAGTGAGAAGAAAAATGGTTGGAAAGTCAAACCATCTCAACATTCTGGTAATAATCATGGTTGCATTATTTGCAAAAAGTCTAATCATGAATCCAAAAATTGCTATTTCAAATGCAAGAGGTGTAAAATCCCGAATCACTCGCAAAGGGACTGTTGGCATCAAAATAAAGAGAAAAAGGAAGAAAAGGAGGAAGCAAAATTTTCGGAAGAGACGAAAGAAGAATATATGTTTTACTCCAACTCATCCCAAGATTCGAAGAGTACATGGTACTTGGATAGCGGGTGTAGTAATCACATGTCAGGTAATCGAAAACTCTTCGTCAAGATTGATTCAAATATCACATCACAAATTATTCTTGGCGATGGAACACAAAGAAGGGCCGAAGGGAAAGGAACTATTGCTATCGGGACAAAAGAAGGCAACCAAACGCTACTCTCCGACGTTCTTTACGTGCCAAATCTTTCACATAACCTTATCAGTGTTGGACAGCTCATTCAAAAGAATTTTGCGGTCAACTTTGACAATGGTATGTGTAAAATTCTTGACAAACAGAAGAATTTCATAATTGCAAATATTGAGATGAGAAACAAAATGTTTCCTCTTATGTTGCCACTACACGATGAACACGCACTCAAAGCTGGAAGTGTCGACTCTTCACATCTTTGGCATTTGCGCTATGGTCATCTTCATACAAATGGTCTTGCATTATTGAAAGAAAAAAAATATGGTGATTGGACTTCCAAGCTTCTCGAAAAATCTGCACGTATGTGAAGGTTGTATTTACGGAAAAATGCACAAGCTTCCATTTCCAAAAACATCGTGGCGTGCTAAGGGACCGTTAGAGCTTATTCACTCGGATATTTGTGGTCCAATGCAGACTCCTACTCCAGGAAATAAGAGGTATTTCATTCTATTCGTCGATGATTATACACGAATGATATGGATTTACTTCCTAACTCAAAAGTCAGAAGCATTCTCCATTTTTCTCCAATTTAAATCTCTTGTTGAAAAAGAAAGTGGGTTTCTAATAAAGACTTTGAGAACAGACCGTGGAGGGGAATATCTTTCAAACCCATTCATTGAATATTGCAAAGTGAATGGAATAAAAAGGCAATTGACAGTGAGTAGATCACCACAACAAAATGGCGTCGCCGAAAGAAAAAATCGGACGATTGTGGAAATGGCAAGAAGCATGTTGAAAGGAAAAGGGGTTCCAAATCTTTTTTGGGCAGAGGTTGTACACACTTCGGTTTATATTCTTAACCGTTCACCTACAAAGGCAGTGAAAAACAAAACTCCTTTCGAAGCTTGGTTCAATAAAAAGCCGATGGTAAATCATCTCAAAGTTTTCGGGAGCATCGCGTATGCTCACGTTCCATCTCAAACTCGGGAAAAATTTGATGAAAAGGGTAAAAAGCTTCTTTTCGTTGGCTATAGTGACGAATCCAAGGGATTTCGACTAGTTGATCCTTCAACAAATAAAATAACCGTCTCTAGAGATGTTTTATTTGATGAAACTTCTACTTGGGACTGGAAAGAAGAAAATGTGGAGGAACCAATTTATGCAGATCCACTAACATTGGAAAATGGAAAAAGTCCAAGTCCAGCACCACCACCTCCTACATCAGAATCTGATGACGAAAGTCCTCCAAGAAAAACACGTCTTCTTAGTGACATTTATGAATCTTGTGAATTTGGTTTATTCTCTTGTGAACCAGAAAACTTTGAAGAAGCATCCAAAAGTGAGGATTGGATAAAAGCGATGAATGAAGAAATATCGAGCATCAAGAAAAACAAAACTTGGGAACTCGTTGATTTACCTCAAGGAAAGAAGGCGATTGGGCTAAAGTGGGTCTTCAAGGTCAAGTTCAACGAGAAAGGTGAAATTCAAAAACACAAAGCCCGACTCGTAGCAAAGGGGTATTCTCAACAACCTGGAATCGATTATACCGAAACTTTTGCTCCGGTTGCTAGAATCGAAACAATCAGAATTGTTATAGCTTTGGCAGCTCAATTGGAGTTGAGTGTTTATCAACTCGACGTAAAATCGGCCTTCTTAAATGGAGAAATATTTGAAGAAGTATACGTCGACCAGCCGGAGGGTTTTAAAGTCAAAGATCAAGATGAGAAGGTCTATCGACTAAAGAAAGCTTTGTACGGCCTGAAACAAGCGCCACGTGCATGGAACAACAAAATCAACAATTATTTTGTTGAACGTGGTTTCAACAGAAGCTCCAGTGAATCTTCCCTCTATGTGAAAAATATTGGAAATGATTTCCTTGTGGTGTGTCTTTACGTAGACGATCTCGTCTACTTTGGTACAAAAACAAGCTTGGTGGAAGATTTCAAGAAAAACATGATGGAGAATTTTGAGATGACTGACTTGGGTCTTATGCGCTACTTTCTCGGCATTCAAGTGAAACAAAGTCCTGGGTCAATTTTTCTTAGCCAAGAGAAGTATATCACTGATTTGTTGAAAAAATTCAACATGAGTGACTGCAAACCCATCTCTACTCCAATGATGCAAAATGAAAAATTGCAAATTCACGATGACGCTGAAAAAGTCGACGCTACAATATACAGAAAGTTGATTGGGTCTTTGATCTATCTTAACACCAGGCCGGACATCACCTACTCCGTAAGTCTACTTTCCCGATTTATGAACGAGCCAAGTAAAATTCATTTTTCTGCAGCAAAAAGAATTTTGAGGTACTTAAAAGGTACAAAGAATCAAGGTATCATGTTCAAGAAAGAAGAGGTGTTCAACCTTGTTGGCTACACGGACAGTGATTGGGCGGGTTCCGTAGATGATCGAAAAAGCACATCAGGCTATGTGTTTTGTCTTGGCACTAATGTTATCTCATGGAGTTCAAGAAAACAAAAATGTGTTGCTTTATCATCTGCCGAAGCAGAATACATTGCAGCCACCGAAGCCGCTTGTGAAGGAGTTTGGTTAAGAAGAATATTGGATGATTTGAAGGTCACACAAGTTGAAGCAACTACAATATTTTGTGATAATATGTCCGCAATCGCTATGACGAAAAATCCCGTTTTTCATGCGAGATCCAAGCATATCGAGTTGCGGCATCATTTCATCCGTGAACTTGTGAATGAAGGAAAAATATGTTTGAAGTTTATCAACACAAATGATCAGCCTGCTGATGCTTTGACAAAGGCTGTTACTTCCGACAAGTTTGAAAAATTCAAGAAGCAAGTCAAAATTGCAAATTAAGGAGGGGTGTTAAAATGCTAATTTGCAATACATTGATTTGGAAGATAAAAGGTCAAGAAGTCTAAGCGGTATCTTTACATTGATTTCCTTCTCTTTGTATTCCTATCTAGAATAATCTGCAGATTATAAATTGAGTTGATCTCTTTTGTAATATCATTAAGCAAGTGAATAAATAATAAAAAGAGAGTGAGCAGTAGCTACTCCAATTCCCCTTTACTTTGTGATTTCTTATATTCAAAATTTAGCTAAATAGCTTCCGCATCCAACACAGGATTGGGAGTCAACGGACAGTTACTATCGTTATGTACTTGTAATGAAGCTCGAACGTTCTCTCCTTTTCCTATATTTCTTTATTTAATATTTTAGTAATTAATTAATTACTCCTTATATACTCCATATGAAGAACGGACGTTGAAAAGGGCGGAGAGACCTTTTTTCCATATGCGAAGATGGATAGTAGTATCGACTGCTGCAATAACCTTGGACTACGAGGTTCAAAGAAAGGCATTTATGTAAAACCGAGTATGGGCGATGCTTTGATCTTCTGGAATAAGAGACCCGATGGCAGTGTGGATCCGTTAAGCCGACACGGTAAATAAATACTTACAGTACTTAATACTACTACAGTATATATATATTGGAGTAACATTTTAAATTAAATTTCCTTAATTTTGTGATTTTAATAGCATTTGGTTTAATTTGTTGTCAGGATCTGCTCCCGTAATCAGAGGGGATAAGTGGGCATGTACGCAGTGGATGCACGATGCTGAATATAAAGCACGAACGCGAAAACCAACAAGAACATCAGCAGCAGCAGCACCAACACCACCACCTACATATGGAGATAATTTAAAAGAATTATTTTTTATTATATTTGTAATTGTCATGATAGTTTTGTTATTTTTCTTCGTTATCTTTCATAGTTAGTATATTTTAAGTTGTCCTAGACTAGCTAATTGGGTCATTTATATGATGATCTTCACCCGTCGTAGCTTGATCATATGCATTACAAGTGAAGTTTGAAGTTGATTAACAAGGTTTACTTGATTAATGTTGTTGTGTCTTGTGTGTTTCTGTTTTAACATATTTTAAACTAACACAAACACGAACATCAACACCAAAATCAGCTACACAAGTTTTGATGGTAGAGAAAAGAATAGTGAATTATTTACAAATTTGAATTCGAAGTCCATGTCAAAAGTGGATAAGTAATTTTAAAATTAAAAAAAAATCGAAAAATATACTCCAATAAATTGATAATTTAGTTTCAAATAATAATATTTCTATGTTCATTAATCATTGTTATAGTAGTAAATATAGGCAGAAAAATGTTGATTTTACATAATGTATAAAAAATATTATTATTATTATTATTATTATTATTATTATTATTATTATTATTATTATTATTATAAAAAAATTAATTTAATTCAAATCAAAAATATTAATTTAAACCGAATTCCAACCAAAAGAAATTAAAATCCCAAAATTGATATAAAGTCAGTATTAGTAGGTATGAGCTGGAAAATCATTGGGTGGGCGATTTTATTACGTACTATACACTATACACATTGCTTTCCCAATCTAATTAATTTAATTCATTTTTAAAATTTTAATTGAATAATCAATTGAAAGGAGTGGTACGGTACTTCATTAATAAATTTTCTAATCTAATTAATAAATTTAAGTAAATTAAAAATTTTTAATTAATGAATTAAATTAATTATATCAATTTACTTCCAAATTTGTAGTAATAATTAAAATATCCTTACTAAATTTAATAATATTAATAAATTAAACAAAACTTAATTTCATTCTTATTACCAAATTTAAAGATATCATATACAAAAATTATAGTTATACATAAATTTAAGGAGTAATTTAGCTCTTTCTCAATGTTCATGCTTTTTTTTACTGTTCCGGCAGAAAAGTCATGTGAAAGTCACGTGACCGCTTACCTGGAGCCGAAAATTTGACGTGGAGGATGTATATTGGCGAGCATCCGTTTTTTTTTTACACGTCATGTGGGACCCACCTGTGTATTTCAGAAGAAAAAAAATGCGATTTTGAAAACCATAATTTCATATCTTCTCCCCCAATTCATATCTCTCCTAAATCGCCCGTCTCAGAACCCTAATTCTTAGCAAGATTTGCTGGATCGAAATCAAGTTTTCCATTTCCGACCTAAAAGCACGTCGATTATTTCAGGTAAATCGTTCTTCTTTCTGACCTAAGCACACCGATGAATGAAAGCTCGATTTTTTTTTCAATTTCAGGAAAATGTCGACTAATTCTGTAAATTCAAGAATGAATTTTGGAAGTGCGAGTCGATTTACCTATGAGAACAGGCTTTGCGGCTTCTGCCAAAAGATGCTTCAAATTCGCATTGTGTCTGGTAGCACTAAAAACTACCAGAAGCTGTTCTATTATTGCCAAGAACACACGTTCCAGGGTGGTGTCATCCAATTAATGATAATCAAAGTTGTGAGAGCTATGATGTTGATGATGTGAAAGCTGAAGAATCTCTGCTGATGCTAAAGGATATCAAAGCCATAGTGGAAACATTTGATGATTATATGAATAGAGGTGAAGACTCTGTGCAGCAGCTAAAGGATGTGAAAGCCATAGTGGAAAAGATGTCACAGTTGATTAAAGTTTTTCTGTGTTTATTGATTGTTGGGATTGCAGTGTTGTTTAGGACGTAATTTGAATGATTGTATTCCTAGCAAAACCTGGTATGTAGTTGTTATGTTTTATGTATTGAATATGGATTCATAGCCATTGATGTTTGATGTATTAAAGCTGTTTTATTTTGACATGAATCATTTGGCATGTAATTTCAACAACTACATTGTAATGCCCACATCATCAATTGAACCAAAAGAAGTGCAGACAGATCCAAAGCCTCAATTGCATAAATTGATCCAAAAGAAGGGCAACTAAATTTTAATGCCCACAAAATACATGTCATAATCAGTTTGGTGATCACAAATATTCCAAAAGAAAGGCAACTAAATAACTAATGCCCACTCAACATAATATTTCTAAAAGAAGGGCAACTACATTCTGATGCCCACAAAATGTTGGGATATGTCCTTCGATCCTACGTGTGCAATCGATAAAGTCATAAGGTCGTCTATGGATGTTAAATGATTAGTCGATAATATTAATTGTTGGGAACAATTAATATAAAATTGATCGATAATCAAACCTACAGGGTCACACACGGACTCGATGTTGATATACGTTGCTTGATAATAATATTGATTTAGAATCAATATTTACGTGGATTTTCACATGCATGGGATGCATGGCTTGCATGGAATGCATGTCACATAGTGTGACATGGCATGCCACACAAGCCAATGGGACCACATATCATGATTTGGCATGATTATGTGGAAGTGACCTTTGGACTTCACCATAACACCCCATTATGTGTGGTTATGACACACACATTATGGTGGGGGTTACATGTGAAGTAAAAGGGGTATAATGAGCATGAAAATCAGATTTTCATGTCTCATTCTAACACCAACATAATCAGCCACGAAAATCATACAAAAATAGAGAGAGAAGAGAGTTCTTAGAGAACCACTTCAAGCAAGCAAGCAAGTTCAATTCCGGGTTCGTGTGCGACACGTAGAGGCCGGGCCATTTGTGCGGCTTCAACATCCGGACGATCCAAAGGAGTGACGAGGTCATTCACAAGGAGAGCATCTAGTGACTGATCCATGAAGGTGGTTCAATCGACTCAACACCACCTTCATCAACATTAACGAGGCACGCTACACCGGTTGTAAGTGATCTCGTTAATCTCTATATATATATATTGGATGTATATATATAAACGTGTCTATACATATAATGTGTGCTTAGATCTTTTTGTTCGTGTTTACTCGTTTTACATGCTTCCGCACACACGAACGAGGTAATCATGCGATTGGATCGGCATAGAAAACCTTCAATTGGTATCAGAGCCTAGGGCTCGTGCACACTTTTGTGTTGGACACGAAGGTTAAATCAACATAATTGGATTATTTGTTTAATTGTGATTATGTGATTAGATGTAAGGCCGGCCACCGTTAGTGGTCGGGTGAATGATTTCATCGTTTTTTACGTTTCGATTGGCCATAGTCTTTTGAGGGCTGCGTCCCTTGGAATCATTTGTAATAGATAGGTTTTTCTATTATATTTGTATTGTACTACTTGTAAGCGATGGACTTGGTCCATGGTTCGATGGAGGATCTTGGCTCTCCGGCGAAAACGAGAAGAAACGAAGCAAAACGAAGCAAAACGGGTGAAACCGGGGCTGTCAGAGAAAAACGACGACCGTCGTTTTGATTTGACGACCGTCTTTTTGATTTGACGACCGTCGTTTAGGAAACGACGACCGTCGAAATGCTGATTTTGGGTCAGATTTTTTCCAAACCCTTTCGGCGGGCGCCGTTTTGGAAACGGCGACCGCCGGTGGTGTTCGGCGACCGCTGATTGTGAAACGGCGGGCGCCGTTCGTGGTTTTTGGGGTACGGACTAAGGTTGACCTAAATCGGCGGGCGCGGAACTGAAACGGCGGGCGTCGACCAGTCCAGAAGATGTTCAAGGCCTATTTTGTTGCTTTTAATCTTTTCGTTTGAGAGTTGTGAGGTTCTAGGGGCCTTTCGATTACGTATTTAATTGCTTTGCTAGTTATAGGATGTTTTATGTTATAAATGTTCAACTTACATAAAAACACCTATGCATGCAAGTTCCCAAAATAATGAGTATAATGTCTTGTCCAAAAACATCACACTCATGAAGCCCTCGATCATAAGTTGGAAGGTCCGCCTCAGCGGGGTACTACTTGTTATCTTGGGATAAGTGGGAGTAAAGGTTAGACCTTTACACGTGAGTTTGGTTTTCTCATCGACAGATCCACTGCAGGCGTGGCTATCGAGACATGAGATGAGAATGGGACTCTCATCGACCGAGAGTGACATTAGATGTCATTGACATGAGATGTCTACCTATCTTGGACTTCTTAAGTGCGGACTCAGTCGGCTTAAGAATTTGCAAGATGAGGGTCTTGAGATTGTTTTGTTCAAGGGAACAAAGATATTAGATATCGATTGAACAAAATGGAATAAATAAGTAGCTTGTTAGACAACCTTATTTGGTTACCGCTTTGTGAATGTTTACATACTTTAATTATCTTTCTTTTTTAGTTTATCATGTTAATTTCAACTCGAATCAAGTTTGTTTCAATTCTTGATTATGAAAAATTGAACAACATAAATTTTCTTGATTCTCAACGTAATTTGAGGATGGTCCTCAAATACGAAGACAATGAAAATTTGTTAAATAACCACATCCTAAGATATCATTGAACAACTCAATAGCATGTTCGGGGAATATGCTAAGATTGAGCGGTTCGGTATGACCAGGGTCATCGCTTCAGCTAGGCTGGAAAAATGGAAATCTATGGAATCACATGTGCAACAAATGATTGGATTATTTGCTTCAAGTGACCGCCTATATTTTTCCTATGATGATTATTTGGGAACCGATTTCATACTTCAATCTCATGATGGTTATAATGCCTTTAGGCTAAAATTTCCACATGAATGGTTTGAAGAAATCGCTTCGTGAGCTCTACGGGATGCTCAAGGCTGCTGAGCCGGCGATAGATAAGAACCCTAAGAGGGAAATTCTTATGATATGGGATAGGGTATTCAAAAGAGCATGGGCAAGAAGGCTACTAGGGTTCCTAGGGAATCTCAATGCGTCTACTGCAAAAGTGTTGGACACTACTTGCAAACATATAAAAATTCATATTTTATTCAATTTCAAAACAAATGCCTAATTTGTCTTTCATTTGATGGATTATAAAGTTAGGATTATTTACACCTCGGGGAGTGATTTAATCCAAAACACTTAAGTTCATCAATGACACAAATTAGAGACTTTCGAGCTATTGGATGGCGTGAAACGATTGTCTGGTTGGCTCCCTCATATTTTATGAGAGATAGGGCTTCAATTGCATGATAATATCGCTGGTTAGAAAACTTCGATTTTTCACTTACGATTTATCACGTTTTGACATTGTATTAATTTTGAATGGGAAATTTGAATGAGACTCAATTATTGGGAATAATTGAATTTGCCCAAAGTTCAAAGAAGATGTGAAGAACGGGGTTGCTTCATCTTCAAGTATTAATGATATAGACATTAAACTTCACAAATTCTACTTCTTGGGTATTGGATGCCAAATATGGTTCTCACATTTTTATGTGGAGGAACTACATAGAAGTATAAGTTTGGTGAATAGAGATGTGGATCTACGAGCAAGAAATGGAGCGAAGGTCGCTGCATTAGCCGTATGATCATATGATGTTGTTTTGCCTTAGGGCCTTGTTTTAGTATTATAACTATGTAATTTCGTACCTTCAATAAACAATGAATATTGGTTCAGTATTAGATACTGATGGATTAGTTTTTTCACTATTAAATAGTTTGGTAACTATTTTAATTGTGAATTATTCTTTGTTTTGGTACGATTATTATATTGTTTATGTATACTTTAAACTTGACAAATCATATATATCATTAAGACCAAAGGCCAAATCGAATAAGTATCGATGAGACATAACTGAAACATTGTTGATTAGATCAAATCAAAATCTAAACATGTAACGAAACTTCTTTTAGAAGGAATTTTAGAATCATTTGACTTGGAGTCATTTGATACATGTGAATGATGTGTGATTGAAAAGATAACAATGTCATCTTTCTTGGAGAAAGGAGAACATGTGAGTGATTAATTAGGGATGATCCATACTGATGTATGTGGAACCTATCAGTTCACAAGCACATGAAGGTTATGTTTCAGAAAAGAGAAAACAAACTATATTAGATATAGTTCGACCATTCGATGAGAGGTCTAAATGAACTACTGGTCTCTTTTGGGAACACACAATTCTTGACTTCAACTTATACACTGAATAGGACGCTGTCAAAAGCTGTTGATAAGACACCATACTAGGTATGGAAAGGGAGGGTCCCTAAATTGTTTTCATCAATATTTGAGGTTCTAAAAGCTTCTCTGACGAGATTTATCTCTATAGAGCTTGAACTCAAATGGGATAAAAGTTTCTTTAATGTATCCATAAGAAACTCGAGGGTACAACTTCTATGATCTATCTGAGAACAATATTTTGTTGCTCGAGATAGTGATTTTCTTGAAAAGAGTTATCTTTCCTAGAAATTCAGTGGGAGCTCGGTTGTCTTGAACGAGGTTCAAGTGAAACAACCAATAATGAATACTCAAGACTGGGTTGAGAGTATTCTTATGGTTTTGGAAGCCATACCAGCCCTCGTAGGTCCGAAAGGCATAAATCTATCTCTATTATTCAAATACTTAGATATTGTGACCAATGAGAGATATGAATTCATGATTTTGGAAAGCGGTGAACCTTCGACCTAATTCCAAGATATGGCGAGTCCAGCTACTGAAAATTGGCATGGTGCCATGAAATCTGAGATGATATCAATATCTGATAATCAAGTTTGGAACTTGATATATTTGCATCACGGGGTTAAACCCAATGAATGCTAATAGATCTTTAAAATCTAAACAGACAGATGGAAAACCTAGGGTTTTCAAAGCAAGGTTGATGGTAAAAGTTTTATTCACGAGGTGGATTATGGAAAAACTTTCACCTGTTGCTTTGATTAAATCATTCAGATCATCTTAGCCATTGCTACTCATCTTGATAATGAGTTATGGTAATATTGGATGTTAAAACCAACTTCTTGAATTGGATTCTAGAAGAGAATGTGTTTTGACACAGCCAAAGAGTTTTATCGATCCTAATAAGGCTGAGAAATTATGCAATCTTATAATTCCATTTATGGAATAAAGCAAAGCATATCGGAGTAGCAATCTTCAGTTCAATGAATCCATACTGGGTTTTGGATTTCAGAGGAACTCGGAAGAGTCTTGTTTTACAAGAAGAACAGTGGGAGTTACGTTGTATACATTGTGTTGTATGTCGATGACATACTCCTTATTGGAAACAATGTTTCTATACTTAATTCTATTAAAGAATGGCTTGGAAATTGTTTTCAATAAAGGATCTTGGAGAAGCACAGTACATATTGGGCATCAAGATCTGTCGAACAGATCGAAAAGGATGTTTGGACTTAGTAAAGCGACCTATATTGATAAGGTGCTTGATAGGTTCAGAATGAAAGACGCCAGAAAGGGTCTCATTCCAATAACTAATGGCACATCTCTTAGCAAGATGCAATGTCCTACGGGACCTGATGAGCAAAAGAAGATGGAAAACATTCCTTATGCTTCGGCAATAGGATCTATAATGTACGCCATGATATGTACACAAATGGACGTATCGTAAGCCTTGAGCATGACGATTCGGTTTCAAGGAAACCTAGGTGAGGCGCATTAGACTGCGGCCAAAATATTCTTATGTATCTTAGATGGACTAAAGAATATTTTGTTGTCTTTGGAAGACAAAAAGAGTTGATATTAACAAAGTTGTTTGAATGCTAACTTCAAAACAGACTAAGATAATTTCCGATTTTAATATGGTTATATCTTTTGTCTGGTTAGAGGTGAAATTTGTTGGAATAGTTCCATGCAATGCAATATAGCTGATTAAACTACAGAAGCTGAGCACAGTATTGCATTGGATGCAATAATGTTGGCAGTTAAGATTTGAAAGTTCTTGAATGAACTAGGTGGCGTAACTAGCTCAGCCCATCCGATAGTTCTCTATTTATAGTAGAATTATCGCGTAAGCCAATGAGCTAGGAAGCACCGCAAGTCTAAAACTAGTGCTCAGGAAGTTCCACATTACCTGGGAGATAGTTTTGTGGAGACATCGAGATAATAAAGTTGCAACTTTTGGTAAGGTTGCAAACCCATTTTCTAAACCTCTCCAGCAGTCTAAGCTTGAGGCTTTCACGACTGCAATAGAGATCAGACATCTTAGAGATGGGTTGTGATTTCTATTACTGTATTATATACTTTTGGAGATCTTATAAACATTCACTCATATGTATAATACATATTTCTTCATATAAATATGGTTTAATTTATATGAATTTTCCAAATGATTAAGTAATATCAATTGGGTTATGAGGTCGACTTACCGCATAATGAAGTCCCAATGGTTGAACTGATATACTTGAATCATATAGTTGTTCCTGGTTCGTATAATCAAGTACGGACAAACCGATAATACAATGAACTAGATTGTAATGTGTACTATAGCTCCGCTTCATGGGCTAGTGATGTGGGACATCAAGTACAATTACATAGATATTAGCTGGGAGCTAATGATCGAACAGACCCGACTGGAATAGTATTTAAGATTTCGAGTCATAATACTATTTCATTGACTTTCGAGCAATTTCCTCTGACCTGAGTAGTCCAGAGTGACTCCATTGTGAAATGGTATACTTTGATACAAGTAAACGCCTTTCGTAAAAGGAGGTTATAAAACTTGTTATTGGGTATATCAGGAAGCAAGTGGGAGAGCTTGGATTGACAAGATGGGATTGTCCTCCATTTTATAATGGGATACATGTCTTACCGGCCACTTGGAGAGTCGAGACTGTGGAAAATACGTGGCCACGTCCAGATTCGTATCATAGTGATAAATGTGGTTTTACAGTCTGTCTCATAGTCCAAGAAAGGTTTGAACCGATTGAGGATGACTCAAGTCTTGCCTCAAGTTCAAACTTAGACATAAAGTGACAACAGGAAATTGGCAGCACACTGGCTCTGAAGGCCAAGTGGGAGATTGTTGGGATATGTCCTTCGATCCTACGTGTGCAATCGATAAAGTCATAAGGTCGTCTATGGATGTTAAATGATTAGTCGATAATATTAATTGTTGGGAACAATTAATATAAAATTGATCGATAATCAAACCTACAGGGTCACACACGGACTCGATGTTGATATACGTTGCTTGATAATAATATTGATTTAGAATCAATATTTACGTGGATTTTCACATGCATGGGATTCATGACTTGCATGGAATGCATGTCACATAGTGTGACATGGCATGCCACACAAGCCAATGGGACCACATATCATGATTTGGCATGATTATGTGGAGGTGACCTTTGGACTTCACCATAACACCCTATTATGTGTGGTTATGACACACACATTATGGTGGGGGTTACATGTGAAGTAAAAGGGGTATAATGAGCATGAAAATCAGATTTTCATGTCTCATTCTAACACCATCATAATCAGCCACGAAAATCATACAAAAATAGAGAGAGAAGAGAGTTCTTAGAGAACCACTTCAAGCAAGCAAGCAAGTTCAATTCCGAGTTCGTGTGCAACACGTAGAGGCCGGGCCATTTGTGCGGCTTCAACATCCGGACGATCCAAAGGAGTGACGAGGTCATTCACAAGGAGAGCATCTAGTGACTGATCCATGAAGGTGGTTCAATCGACTCAACACCACCTTCATCAACATTAACGAGGCACGCTACACCGCTTGTAAGTGATCTCGTTAATCTCTATATATATATATTGGATGTATATATATAAACGTGTCTATACATATAATGTGTGCCTAGATCTTTTTGTTCGTGTTTACTCGTTTTACACGCTTCCGCACACACGAACGAGGTAATCATGCGATTGGATCGGCATAGAAAACCTTCACAAAATACATCACATAATCAGTTTGGTAATCACAAATATTCCAAAATACCATATCATAAACTGCCCTACTTGGTCTTATCATTTCCAGTCATGAATATTTGATTTTTGGAGGCTTCTCCTCTTGTTTGTGAGGTGAACATAGGCTTGTACCCAGTCAGTGGCATTGTTGGGTATTTAAGAACATTAGATTGAGTAGAGGTTGATCCTTTGAGCTGGTCCCAGCATGTAGGCCCTTGAAGAGATGGAACAATCTCAATGCCATTGTTGACCTGATCTAGTAGAGCTTCAAATTGGGTATCATCTTCATCCAACAATCTTCTAGTGCTGCCAGTAGTAGCCCTACCTCTTCCTCTCACCCTCAATGCTGCCTTAATAGAAGATTTTGTTCTCCTGACCTATATGTTAAACCAAAACAAGTCAGAATATTCATGAGTCAAGGAATATAAATATACCATAAATATACCTGTGGAGGCACTTCAACAACACTTTCTTGTGTTGGAACTTCATCAATCTCAGTATGTACTCTGTTACTTCCAGAAGTAGCCCTACCTCTTCCTCTCTCCCTCCTCAGTGCTGCCCTGATAGAAGATTTAGTTCTCCTTACCTATGGTTCTCTAGCCCAAGTTAATAAATCTCTGTTTGTTCTGAAATATTTTTTCTTATTGTCCACAATAGAGCAGTAAGATTTCTGACCAGTTAAACCTAAATTCTCACAAAACAGGTCCAATCTCTCCAACTTCGCATTTTTTTTCAGGTCTACAAAGTCGTAAAGAACATGATCTCCACCCAGGTAAATACAGGATGATGATCCAGCAAACTTACCTCCATAGCGCAGAAGCATAGAGTAGAAAATAATCTTCTTGTTCTTCGCGTACAATTTCCTTCTAGCAGGTGAGCTATTCGCATCGGTGCTCTCCGCAGCACCCATATTCAGATAGAGCTAGTCTCCTTCTTCGTGTTTAAACGGTGAATTTCAATAATTTTGACAGAAAATATTTTAGGGTTCTATCGATTTTAGGGAGAAATTTTGGGGAAATAAGTTAGGGTTTTCAATTATAGTGATGAATGAAGAGTTATAATCTGTAATTTCAATGGAGTTGAATCATAACCCTGTTATGCACAAATATTACAAGAATACCAGCTCCCATTTCCCTCCAAAATCGCGTTTTTTTTTTCTGAAATACACAGGTGGGTCCCACATGACGTGTAAAAAAACCGGATGCGCGCCAATACATCCTCCACGTCAGATTTCCGGCTCCAGGTAAGCGGTCACGTGACTTTCACATGACTTTTCTGCCGGAACAGTAGAAAAAAGCATGAACAGTGAGAAAGAGCTAAATTATGGGACTTCTACGTAAATGGCTTTCGTCAACGGGACGATTTGTGATTCTAACCCGTGGAATAAGTAACCACATAAAAAATTAATAAAAGCCTTCCGACAGAATACACAGTCGATCTTGCTAATTGCTATGGATTCAAGTAATTTATACTCCCTCCGACCTTAAGAAATGGTCACAGGTGGTCAATGTTGACATTTTTCGTTCGTCAAATACATATGATAAACAGTGTACAAAAATTATGAAAAAATTACTAAAATAAAATTTAATAGTTAAATTTTATTTTAGTAATTTTTTCATAATTTTTGTACACCGTTTATCATATGTATTGGACGAACGAAAAAAGTCAACGTTGACCACCTGTTACCATTTCTTAGGGTCGGAGAGAGTACTATTATTACATAGTTGCTTATGTTGATAATGAATATCAGTCGTAATCTAATTAAATATTGATGGATCATACATGTACAGTCTAAGGAAGAATGTGAGCATTTGATAAAAGGTAACTCTATTTGCACCCCCATTTACTCTAAGTATACCACTTATTTATTATAATTTTAATTATTTAATATTTTTACCTTATAAATAACTTAATATTCCTAATTTGTCCTTAGCAATACACCACCTATATTAATACTAAATTTAATAAGTTTTATAGTACTTCATAAGAAAAAAAATTCTTATACTTCTATCAAAGCGTTAATCGTTAATCCATTCGTGTCTTCTCAAACAAATACTCAAGAACCCAAAATTCTTATTCAACCCAAATACCCAACAATCTCACAATCCATCCCCTCGAGTATCGTGATCTCGGCTTGGTTCGCCTTAACCGAGTCGTGCCTCGTCAACAGAAAGGCCTTAATATGATTGACAGGAGACAGTGGAAGAAATTGGCATATGAGGAAATGAACTACGAAGAGGGGTTGAAGGACGTTGTCGGAGTTCGCCGGCAAAGTTTTGAACAAACTTGGCAACGAGCTCCAATTGCAAATTGAGAACATTTGTGTTTTTTTTCTCACATATTTCTGGAATTATTGAGTTTTCGGATATTTATGTTTTGAGTTGATCTTTGGGATTTTTCATTACACATGACTTACAAGATCCAAGAACCAAGAACCAAGAACCGAAAACTGAAACAAAAAAATCTACATTAATAGTCTAAGAATTTAAACTTGATTATAAAGTAAAAATTAAAAAATTAAAATTAAATTGAGGTGTACTTAGAGTAAATAGGGGTGCAAATAGCGCTACCCTTTGATAAATCTTGCCAAACCTCACATGAAAAGATCTGTTGTTTACGACCCGATGTTAAAGTTGGGCTGGGCCAATAACTTGTTAAGGTATTAAGGTTGTCCAATTTATATGTGAGTTCAGGGTTCTTTATTCAATCGATGTGGGATATCCAACACTCCCCCTCACGAGTAGGCTGGAAATTTCATCGGCTCTACTCGTGGATTAATGCCAACTTTGTGGCGAGCCGGAAATTCCATCGACTGGGGGATCCACATCGTATTGGGCCCGCTCTGATACCATCATCTAAAATAGAAAAGTTGGATTTCTTTACACTTATATTAATGGATCGAATATATTCTCCAATACTACTCTCACTTGCGGGCCGATTTCAACCTCTTTGGGGAGGCCCAAATAGTGGATAATTAACTCGACTGAGACCTCTTTGGGGGAGCCCAACAAGTGGACAATGAGATAATATCAATTTTCGTCCTGTAAGAATGGTCGAATTCAATTTTGGTCTCATGTTTTTTATAATTATAAAATTTTATTGATCATTTCTGTCTATATTTGCTACCATCTGTTAACAATAGCTGCAATTTTGGTCTCATGTTTTTTAAAATTATAAAATTTGATTGATCCTTTCCGTCTATATTTGCTACAATCTGTTAACAATAGCTGACGTGGAAAGTGGTTTGCATTTTCTTAATAAATACAATGGCATTTTTGTAATAACAAACAAATTTAAAGAATAAAAGGGATAAACTCATTTCCTCCGTTTCATCGTTTCATCCTATGACCTAATCAGAGAATCTCAATTCTCCGATATCAGCCTCCGACAACCTAAATGCCGGCGGCGACCTCGTTCAATCCTCTACGTACAACCCAACCCCTGCCCCAGCGACCCGTGAAGCACTCTACCCGCGACTACCTGCAGCGCAAACAAGACATGTGAGTACGACATGACGTACGCCGATGGTTCCTCCACTGCAGGGGCGGAACTACACTAGGCCCAGGGGGGCACTGGGCCCCCCCTGAACTTCTTAAAATTTCTTAAGTATATATATTAATATTAATATTAGTATTAAAAATAGAAATAATTTATGTAATTGCGGTTGATAGGAACAAAGCTTTCTAGTATTTTATTGGGCAATGATAAGGGTGTGAGTCACACGCACCATTTGTGGCATTTAACAAAAAAAAAAATTTGAAGCAAAAGCTACATACGGTTACGCCATTCATTAATAATATTTTTTTTTGCTTTTATTTTTGTTTTTTACATAATAATTTATATAAGCAATAACTTCATTTATGTTTTACAAAATAAAAAATAAACTATTCTAAAATTATTAATTTAAAATTGTTTATCAATAAAGTATAATATTAATATATTTTCATAAAAAAATCGTTATACTTAGATGTGGTTCATAAATTAGATACTTATCTCTTAAAA
Organism: Euphrasia confusa; assembly: GCA_954870475.1. NCBI lineage: Eukaryota > Viridiplantae > Streptophyta > Magnoliopsida > Lamiales > Orobanchaceae > Euphrasia > Euphrasia confusa. Next base: position 20,158,168 of record OX940951.1, read on the forward strand.
GACAAATAATTTAGGGGATGATTTAAAAAAATTATTTACACTAACGTGCAATGTTGAATTTAGTGGTTCACAACTTCACATGATCAAGAATTTCCACAACCTCTAGACAATAATAGTGTACAACTATAAAACAACACCTTAAATTTTTTTAGTTATTCCTTATTTTTCTGTTAAATTAAATGAAATTATTATAATACTAGAAAAAAATAGTAATATTGTCCTTACCTCCAAAAAAATGGTTTTCGTTAAAGATTTTTAAAATCATCTTAAAATTTAGTAAAAATTATCATAATATTGGGCCCCCCTAAATAAATTTTCTGGTTCCGTCACTGCTCCACTGCCGGCGATTTTTCCACGGACACCGCAGCTTCACCGGTTGCAGCGCGTCGACGATATTCGCGTTCGGGTGCGCAACTAAATACGATAAAGCGACGGCCAGTGTAGGTATCGGGAGAGGAAACTCGGAGCTACTAAATTCTCCGGTCCTACTGCTTGATCCCATTCTCGTCGCAGAAAACGACGAGCAGTATTGCGTAACATTCGGCCGGGGTGGCGGCAGATGGGGCTGATGCGATATACGGAAGCTATGCTCGAACCGACTTTTTCGTGGGATTCGATCTCGTCGCCAACACCGTCAACTTTAATCCAGCTAATTGCTCCGCGTGAGAGAGAGAGATCATCGATGTACCGACCTTACTTGCTTGCGTTTTTATTCCATCTTTACAACCAAAGGATTTCGGCGCAAACGCTTTCGACGCCCTACCTACTCTGTGAGATCGAAGGAGCTCGATGGGATGAAGGAGCTTTTCCAGGCTTACGGGATCAGATATTTCACCGCCACCAAAATAGCCGAGCTCGGCTTCATCGTCAACACCCTCCTCGACATGAAGGATGCCGAGCTCGACGAGATGATGAATAGCTAGCCTCTGTCAGATCTTCAGGTGGAACCTCCTCGTTGGAGAGATACGGCATCAGAGCCGCCGTCCAGGCCGAGCGCAGGAGAAGGAGGTGGCCGGTAGCGGCGGCGGCAGATGGGTGTGGGAGATGGTGGTGGGGAAATGGGATTCTGCGATTAGGGTTCATGTGACGAAATGGAGGAGGTGAGATTATCCGTCATTTATTTTTTTAATTTGTTTGTTATTACAAAAATGTCATTGTATTTATTAAGAAAATGCAAACTACTTTCCACGTCAGCTATTGTTAACGTCAGCTATTGTTAACGGACGGTAGCAAATATAGACGGAAAGGATCACATTTTATTATTTTAAAAAATATGGAACCAAAATTAGATTCGACCATTCTTACAGGACGAAAATTGATATTATCTCGTGGATAATTAACTCGACTGGGTCAAATATATTCTCCGATACTCCCCTCACTTGTGGGCCGACACCGACTCAGACTCCGACACCCTTACCGACGCTTGGAGAATTTCTTGCATTTTCCTTTTTCTGCATTTTAGTTTTTAGTAAAGTTCACACACTTTGCTTAAAAACCGGATGTTAAGAAAAATATTTTATTCTTTTTGTTTCAATGTGTATTTTTTTCATTTTTTTTAGTTGTTCAACATATATATTCAATTTTACAATTATATTTTGGTGGCCCAAATTCTTTATCGGACCGATAAGTTTGTTAAGTTAACTTTGTAAGTTAGCCCAACTTATAATTTTAAATTGGGTGAGAATATTTATACCTCCAAATTTACTTTGTGCAGCTCTCTTTATTATTTTATTATTAAAAAACACGGTTATATATCTAAAATGCCCTCTTTCATCATTTCAAACTTAATGTCAATACTGTTATACTAATAATTTAATTGATGACAGGAATTAATAAAAAGCAAGAGGAAGAATTTATAAGACTAGTCCTCCTACCCGTGCGATACACGTGCATTTAATTCAACTATTTGTTAGTCGAAGTAGTACTCTTTCGGCTTAATATTAGAGGTAGATATTGATAATAGACAAATAAATAATAATTGAATGATCTAATTGAAATAATACAATAAAGACAATAACATTCATATTACATAATATGGAATACTTTTTTATAAACTACATTTGTTCTATTCATAAGACGACCACGCTGGTCACAAAGCAGAAGCTTCAACCCGGTCGTGTTGGTTACTCTAGACAACTACAATTGATCGTGCGTAAATACTGGTTTTTTCAAAAATATTCCAATATTTGTCAACGACTGACCTTGACTCTTATTAATAGTCATGCATACGATATTATAATCGAAAATTGTATTTATTGAAAAGCAAACTGAAATTTGGTATTCGAGGGCGTGAGAGCAATTCGAGTATTAAAAACAATTTCCCCAGAATTATTTCTCTTAATACTTTCGCGTTGATAATATAATTATCAAGTAATGTTACAACCATCCTAGTACCATTTCATAGTTCGACATAGGCATCCGAGCAATTCGAGTATTAAAAACAATTTCCCCAAAATTATTTCTCCTAATACTTTCGCGTTGATAATATAATTATCAAGTAATGTTACAACCATCCTAGTACCATTGCATAGTTCGACAGAGGCATCCGTATTCCGCAATAGTATAACGGTTACCCCAACCTAATACGAAACAATTCATGTATCAAAAATTATATACCATGTCATAACATTTAATTAATTCGTATATTATATACAATAATTAGAATATAACATGACTATATAAATTGTTGTTTAAAGAAAAATAAGTCTATATATATATATATATATATATATATATATATATATATATATATATATATATATATATATATATATATATATATATATATATATATTACTATATTAATTAATATATTTAGATTTTAGTAAAAAAAATTATAATAATACCAACCTTCAAGTTCATGTTTTGGTAGTTTGGAACACTTGTTATTTAAGAACTCAATAGAATGCTAAAAAGAATTATTAATGATGACGATAATAACAATAATGTATTATCAAAAATGTTAATACATAAATAAATCATACTCTCTCTTTCCTTTAAAACAATGCAACACTTTCCTTTTTAGTTCATCCCTTAAAACAGTGCACATTCCATAAATGGAATGTCTTTTCACAATTTTATACTTCAATACACATTTATTTACTCTTATACAACTACTTTTTCAACTACCTACTTTATTACTTACACATCAATACCTATTATACCCTCACTTTATATTATTAAATACACAAAAAATCATTTTTTCTTAATTTACGTACAAATTTATCTATGTATTGTATAGAGGGATGGAGGGAGTAATCATATTAGAAAAAATAATTTATCGAATTTTAGAATGAATAAAAGATGAAGACATTTTATAGGGGTAAAATTGAATTAAGTTTTCTATAATTTTTTAAAATTAATTAAATAAAAATCGCAAATTATAGAATCAAGGGATAATTTGGTTGAAATTTTATAATTTAATAGAATAAGGTAAATTAAATTAAATGCAACCTAATTTACTTAATATTAATATATTAATATGATATAATGATTACTACAAATTAATATTAATACTATTATCTATTAAGATTTATATGATAAAGTAAATAAATAAATAATATATGATAAATAAGGAATAAAGTGAAGATATTAATAGAAGATATTAAAAAATAATTTATTTAATAACTTGAATTTTTCAAGTTAATCTTTACTATAATTAAGGAATTTATAAAGATAAATTATATAAAATCAAATGGTAAGAGAATAACAAAAATATAAATATTATTATTTATATATTAATTACGTATTTAATATTTACATAATAAATTGATTATGATTAAATATTAATAAATATTAGTGTGAACAAAATTCTTAATCTAAAAATTATTATTTTTTAATAAGTGTGAACACAAATAAATCAAACGCTTAAAATATATTTCCTCTTATCCCACTAATAGTCACACTTCTTTCACAAAATACAAAGGAAGTGTGACTATTACTCTGGTTCCTTCACAAAATACAAAGGAAGTGTGACTATTACTTTGGTTTGGAGATGCCACAAATGAGAATTACATATTATAAGAATTAAATAAAAATACGATTCCGTAAGTTACACCAGAAATAAAATAAGAATAAAATTAAATAAAAATATTCTAAATTTTATTAAAATAATAATTGTTAGTTACATAAAATATTATAAATTACATTATAAAATAAAAGATAAATAAATTATTAACGCAAAATATTTTAAACTTATTAAAGCTTAATTCCATTTAAACCTTTTGCAATCCAATGTTTCGATATTTTCTATTTGCAGAGTCTTTTACTTATAAATAAACCTACAAAATAAAAAAAAAGTAAGAAATACAAAAGGCCTGCAAAAAAATAATCTTTAAAAAGACTAAAAAAATTAAAAAACTGGAAAAAAAATACAAAAAGCATTACCAAATAAATTGTTATATTTACAATACAATTATGATCAATAAACAATAATATTAAAACTAAAATTCGAATTAATAAAAAATACTTACATTGAAGGGCTGCAGAAAATAAAAATATTAATGATCAAACAATAATATTAAAATTAAAATTTAAATTAGTAATACTTACATTGAAGGTTGTCTGCAAAAAATAAAAATATTAATGATTAAACGATAATATTAAATTTAAAATTCGAATTAGTAAAAGATACGTGAAGGCTATAAAAAATAAAAACTGCAAAAAAAAAAAAAAAACTTACATACAATCCTGCAAAAAAAACAAATAAAAAAAAATAGAATATGGAGAGGTAGGGAGTGAGTGATGATGACGAAATTTATATATAAACACGTATTTGAATTATTCATGATTATAGTAATATAAATAGTAAATAATATCAAATTTATTTAGTTGCCTTTAAATAAGGAATAGATTTACCTAAAATTCCGATAGTATTGTTTATATAATATAAATTGATTAATTAACGATTAAATATATTAATAAAAATATGCAAATTCTCTCCCATCACCTTTAATTAAGCTAATTAATTTTAGTATTACTAGTCCTCCTACCCGTGCGATGCACGTGTATTTAATTCAACTTTTTGTTAATTGGAGTAGTGATCTTTCTGCTTAATATTAGATGTAGACATTTGATAATAGACAAATAAATATTAAGTGAATGATCTAATTGAAATAGTACAATAAAGAAAATTACATTTATTGTAAGACGACCATGCTGGTCAGAAAGCAGAAGCTTCAACCCGGTCGTGTTGATTACTCTAAACAACGCAACGTACAATTGATCCTGCGTAAATACTAGTTTCTTCAAAATATTCCAACATTTGTCAACGACTGACATTGACTCTTATTAATAGTCATGGCATGCGATATCATAATCGAAAATTGTGGAAATAAAATTGGAATTTGGTATCAGAGGGCGTCATTAAAAACCATTTCCCCAAAATTATTTCCTCTAATACTTTCGCGTGGATAATATAATTACCAAGTTGTGTTACAACCATTCTAGTACCGTTGCATAGTTCGACAGAGACATTCATATTCCGCAATAGACACCCAACCTAATACGAAACAATTTATGTATCAAAAACTATATATCATGTCACAGCATTTAATAATGTTGAAGGCTGTAAAAACTATACTTACATTGAAGGCGGCAAAAAATACAAATAATAATGTTCATATAATAAAATATATGATAAATAGTATAATTAAGAAAAAAAGTTGATTTAATAAACAAAATAAAAATTAAAAAAAATTAAATTATACCTGCAAAATTAATATAAGGAGAATTATTAATGATAATGATAATAACAATAATGCATTATCAAAAATGTTAATACATAAATAAATCATAAATTATATTAGAAAAAAAATAATTAATCGAGGTTGAGAAAGAGTAAAAGATGAATAATTTTTATAGGTGTAAAATTGAATTAAGGTTTCTATAATTTTTGAAAAATAATTGAATTAAAATAAAATTATAGAATCAAATATGGATAATTTAGTTGAAAATTTATAATTTAGTTGAGTAATGAAAATAGAATTGGTTAAATTAAATCAAATGAAACCTAATTTACTTAATATTAATATGATATAATGAGTAATACAAATTAATATTAATACTATTAATTATTAAGATTTATATGATAAGGTAAATAAATAAAGAATATGTGATAAATAAGGAATAAAGTGAAGATATTAATAGAAGATATTAAAAATGATTTATTTAATAATTTGAATTTTTCAAGTCAATCTTTACAATAAAGAGTTTATAAATGTAAAGAGAATAAGAAAAATATAAATATTATCATTAATGTATTAATTACGTATTTAATATTTATTTAATAAATTGATTAATATTAAATATTAATAAATATTAGCGGTAGGTGAACAAAAGTCTTAATCTAACTATTATTATTATTTAATAAGTGTGAATACAAATAAATGAAAACGTTAAAATTATGCATAAATGTTAGTTGAATTATATATTAAAAGGATTAAATACAAATACTGAGTTACATAAAATATTATAAATTACAGTAAATTACGTAAATTACATCATAAACTAAAAGATAAATAAATTATTAACACAAAATACTCTAAACTTATTAAGAAACATAATCAAAAGTTTGGTTCCATTTAAAACTTTTGCATTCCAATGTTTCGATCTTTCTTCAAATTCTGATTGTTCGATTTACAGAGTCTTTGATTTATAAATAAACCTATAAAATAAACAAAAAAAAGTAAGAAATACAAAGGCCTGCAAAACAAAATAATCATTAAAAAAGAGTAAAAAATTCAAAAAGCCTGGAAAAAAAATTATTAACAAATAAATTGTTATATTTACAATACAATTATAATATACAAAAATTAATATTAAAACTAAAATTAGTAAAAAATACTTACATTTAAGGCTGGAAAAAATAAAAATATTAATGATTAAACTATAATATTAAAATTCAAATTCAAATTAGTAAATAATACTTAGGCTGAAAAAAATAAAAATATTAATAATTAAATGATAATATTAAAATTAAAATTCGAATTAGTAAAAAATACTTACATTTGACATTTAAAGACTACAAAAAATAAAAACATTAATTATCAAACAATAATATTTAAATTAAAATGAATTAGTAAAAGAAATGCTTACCCTGCAAAAAATACAAAAAACAACAAAACAAAACTTACATAGAGCCAGCTCTGCAAAAAAAAGTGTGAGCATTAAGAAATAAAAAAAATAGAATAGTGAGAGGTAGAGAGTGAGTGAACACATTCTTTATATAGACACGAATTTGAATTATTCATGATTATACTAATATAAATAGTAGATAATATCAAATTTATTTAGTTGCTTAAAATAAGGAGCAGATTTACCTTCAATTCCGATTTATTGTTTATATAATATAAACTGATTAATTAATCGGTTAAATATATTAATTAAAAAATGCAATTTCTCATCCCTTAATTACGCTAAATAATTTTAGTACTATAAATAAATAGTAGTAAAATAGAATAAATGTAATTAAAGGAGATAAATAAGTAATAAAGGTGATATTTTGAATATTTCAAGTCAATATGGAGATTATAAATGTAAATTATATTATATTAAAAAATAAATAATTAATTAATTAATTAAAAATAATTACACTAATTAATTATCAGTGTGAACACAAATTTAATCTAACGATCTTTATTTATTAATAGGTGTGAACACAAAAAAAATATAACGGGTAAAACATATGCCACTTAGGACAATTGCTAGCTGAATTATATATTATAAGGATAAATAAATAGTAATATAATAGAATAAAGTAATTAAATAAGATAAATAAGGAATAAAGATGATATTTTAAATATTTCAAGTCAATAATTACTATAATTAAGGGAGATTATAAATTTAAATTATTATATAAATAAATAAATAATTACGCTAATTAATTAAAAATAATTACGCTAATTAATTAAAAATAACTACGTTAATTAATTACCAGTGTGAACACAAATTTAATCTAAGGTCGTTGTTTATTAATAAGTGTGAACACAATATAATCTGACGGCTGAAACATATGTCACCTAGGACAATTGCTAGCTGAATTATATATTATAAGGATTTCAATTTTATTTAGGTGAGTCTCATTAAAAATTAATGACAAATAATACAGAAAATCGATAAGCAATTGTAGCAAATTTTGACAAATAATACAGAAAATCGATAAGCAATTGTAGCAAATTTATATTCCGCCGCCGCTCTTGTCGAAATTTCCATCACCGGCCACCGTCGCTGCCTTATGTAAAACGGCCTCCATAACCCGCCGCCTGCTTTGCTCTCCGTAAGACCCGCCGTCGTCGTCTCTTCCGATGTAAGATCTGGTGCCTCAGTGGTTGTTACCCTGCACAGATCCGCCATTTGGACCGATCCATGGCACGTCCTTCGTTGCCGATTTCGTATACAAATTTCTTGAGAGTGTCGATATCACGCAAATTCTAGAGGGTTGCTTTCGTGGAACAATTTGTATTATTAATTTGTAGCGTCCATCCTCAATTGAGCTGCTTTCGTGGTGAAATTTTTTTATTGTTAGTAAGTGTTTGATAAGAACGATATGAGTTTTTGATTTTAAATTAAATAAATCACAAAAATAAAAAGGTAATTTGGGTAGTTTGTGTATGTTATAATTATTTAGAGGGTGCACAAAGTAATTGTAGAGGTGTAAATATCACATGCTTTTAAATTGATGTTTGATTGGGTCAAGATAAATAAAAGAAGGTTCACAAATTTTATGCGAGATTCAGTCAAAATTCTCTTTCTACCCTTTCTCTTTCTTCTCAAAAAATTTTACACGAAAAAAAATTGCAATAGAAAATTATCAAATCTGTTTTGGATGCTCTATTCAGAATAACTCGACAGCGGGCCACCACCACCACTGCGAGCGGGCCACCGCCACCACCACTGCGAGCGGGCCACCACCACCGCGAGCGGACCATCGTCATTGCCACCGCGGGCAGGCCATCGCCTCCGCCACTGCGAGCGGGCAACGAAGAATCTAATTACCCCCAATTCTATTTTTTTTTCAATTCTTAACTTAAATTGTGTTCTTTCAATTCTTAAGTGTTCAATTTATGAATGAGAAAATAATTTATTTATTTTTACAATTTTAAATTTGTTTCATTTTTGTTTGTCAATGATTATTTGAGCAAATGTTGAGATGCAGGTAACGAAGCAATGTTTGTTTGGCTCTTGAAACATGGGGGTAAATAGGTAATTTTGAGTTACTGGTAATATTAGATAGGCCAATAATTAAACATGAGCTTCATAAATCAAACCAAACGTTGGATTAGATATGTTATCTTAACTGTCTTGGATTTATCCATGATACCAAACAAGGTTATACTTCAAAATACAATTATACCATAACTTTTCAACTATTTTCTACTTTTACATACAACATCTACTTTTGCAATTGGAGTACGAAATTATCATTACTTTTTACAACAAAACAATATAAATAAGCCCAAGAAAATATGTAGGTTTTTCCTGGACGTATGTACTTAGTATTTTTTTAACTTTTCGATAAAAAAATAAATGGTAAAAAAATTAAGTTTTTAACTTTTCGATCAAAAAATAAATGATAAAAAATTTAAGTTTTTAACTTTTTGACAAAAAAGTAAAAGATAAAAATTATTTTTAAGTTAAAAAGTAAAGAAATTGTAAGTAAATCTTAAAAATATATAGATAAAGTATGAGTAAAATTTTAGTTTAAGGTGAAAAACTTAAAAAAAATGATCTACTTTTTTTGGAGGTGTACCACGTATCGGAGGACACCTCAAAAAGAAAACCGTGTCAACTAGTTGGAGACAAATAAGGTAAAAATTATTTTACTAACAATTTTTGTTTTTTACTATGATATATTTAATTCAAATTTTATTAAATTTTTATGAATTTTTAAAAGTAAATGAGTTTTGAAAATTCATAAAGTTTGTTAGAGTTTGACTAACTTTTTTTTTATTGATTTATATTATACTACACCCTTGTTATGCACCTGAATGTTTAATTTAAAAATACATTTCTCAGCGGTTACTTTTCATTTAAAAGTTTAAAATGAATGTTTTTACTCTACATGTCTAAGGTTGATGAATTTTTGAAGTATTTAGTAATATTTGTACTACACTATTAGCGTTGCATTGTTTAAACTATTAGTATAATTTTTTAACCTATGTTTTTGCGCAAAGGAGTGTTGTTTGTGGTCGAATTTACATTTTACGAATTTAAATTGGATAAGGGGTTCTTTTTATCCGATTCAACACAATAAAATTATTTAGGGGAGAATATAGGTTGATTCTGGAATTTGTGAAGGTGTAAAAGATGAAGATCTTGAGCTTCAATATGCTCTTTTTTTCTCTCCTTTATTTCAAGTGTAGTAATTTTACAAATGAAAATGACATCATTTTTCCATTCAAAACCCCACCTTTTATACCCCATTATATGCATTCTCCCATAGTGACACCTAGCATGATAACTAATGACTTATTATTGGACCAAATAATCCACTTAATTACCCAACTAAACCTTCAATTCTCTTAGATCTACTTTCTGAAATGCCTGACGATCTCCTGTCGTTGCCTGGGGATTTATCCTTTTGCCTTTTATTCCGTCGTCTGGGAATCTCTGCTATCTGGCTAGGGCGATATTTCATGTCCGCTTCACCTAAAAGCTCGAACTTTTAAAGAAGTTGGACAACTAAACATTTATAGTAAACCGAATATATTCTCCATTAATCGGTTTGGGCAACTCTGGCAGCCTTTATGGTTTTCTCTTTGGTTGGCTTCCTCGTTTTGTGACGTGACGGTTGACTTTGGACACGTGTTGGTGACTGAATTTTCCTGGCACAACAAGTGTCATGTCAATTGGAAACAATTAAAGATAGCAATGATTTTCGAAACACGGATAATGATAACACTTAATTTCCCATTACAAATTTTGAAACATTTCTTTATAAACCACATTTGTTGTTCTATTAGTAATTCTTACACTATCATCACAAATTAAAAGCTTCAACCCGGCTCTGGATGTGACTCTTGACACAACAACATATTGTTTTCCATGCGAAAATATTGGCTTACTTAAAAATATACTAAAGTTGGACAACGACTAATCTTGGATCTTATTAATCATCATAGCATACGATATCTTAATTGAAAATTGTCTTCTTTGGAAAGAAAACAGAAAATTTGCATCGAAAAGCGACAAAGTCATCTGAGGAACATAGACCAAATCTCCAAAAAAAAATTCCTCCTAACACTTTGACCTCGATCACATAATTACCGAGTTTTGTTACAATCAATCGCGTACCATTGCACAGTCCATTGGAAGGATCTATATTATGCAATAGTATTATCGGTACACCAACCTTGAAAATCAAAAATAAACATTAAAAATTTAGTGAACAATATTATTTTCCCTTAATTAAAAAATAACAAAAATACATATAGAATAAAGTAAGAATGCATACTTGCCTACAACTTTAATCGACGGTTTGGAACTCCAGAACATTTGATGGTGTTTTAAAACTCTACGGAATGCATTTGTTCAAAGATATTGTTTCCACGCCCTGCAGGCGCAATAGAATTCGAACTCAGGTAAAAAAATCGTCGGTATTATGCATCGACACTATATAATCGTTGATCGGATATACTTCATCCAGCATTGGCACTAGAATTGCTCACCCTTGTAAAAAAATCCTAATTACCAATTCGTTCATGGAAAGAAGGATATGTTGCTTCGGTCAATGATTCTATAAAATTATCCTATTGAGTTATCAAATACTCATCTGGAAATTCGATAACCGATTCCCCATCGTTTTCATCGCCCAACATACCATATCCGATAGCCGCCATCCAATTTGAGAATTCACGCAACATGGCATAATCGTTTTGATCCCCAACATTTTGCAGCCTCATATTTTTCGTCAAACGCAAAACCTTGCATTTTTTCCATATTTTAGAAGAATTAATAGTGCCATGGAAAAATATTTTGTCTTGTTCCTTTAGGTATGACGGACAAAATCTTTCGAAAATCTCCTCCGAAAATAACAATTTTTCCTCCGAGGCAGATTTGCATAGTTGGGATTCTCTACTCGCATAATATCTCGCACGGTACGACCGAGTGCTTCAAAGCAATTTCTAAAAGATTGAATGAAACATTTTAAGTTAATCACATGATGTAATCGATTTTATAAAATAATATAATATAATATACATTTTCGACACTATTCTTTTGAATAATGCGAAATACTTATGTTTCATTGGAGCATCATCCCATGTAATCAGCTCAGATTTCACAATTAGGTACGAAAGATCGGTTTTCAGAATGTGTTGTACAACCATCGGGCGGAAGCTGAGAAGTTATACCACTCGACACAACATTTAAAACATTTTTTCCTCTTGAATGTACGGCAGCCGAAAGTGTATTCTAACAAATGTTTTTCCAGTACCTCTATATCCGCCGTACAAAAAATAAACTTGTCATCTTCCATTATCAATATATTTCATTTAAATTTAATTGAATTAAATTTTTTTTAAATGTAAAAATAACTTTTTTTTGTCTAGGTCAATTTCAATGTCTCGCTTCAAACCTAATTGTCTCACGGTCTTGAGTTAATGTGCTCAACCAATTAAAATAACAACTCTGAACTAAAAATAACTTCACGAAATATATTCGTTGTTTATATACATCCGAAATTGATGCTTACGTCATTGTTTGTATTTGTAGGTTTCCGGAAAATTTCATAGGGGTATCCAGAAAATCGTGGCTGGACAATTTTATTTAATTATGTTTAAATTTATTTTATTTCATTGATTTCCTAATACACACGTGAGTTTTGAAATTTATTTTATTTCATTGATTTCCTAATACACCATTAAATTAATGTAGTACAGAGTCCCAATATAATTAGAGATCTAATCTATCAAGGAATCAACACAACAATATATGTATACTATTCTTGTATTCTAATTATTGGAATAAGCCTTGTACAGAATACAATTGATCTTGCTAATTGCTATGGATTCAAGTAATTTATATTTATACCATGATTGTTTTAAGTTGATACTGTTAATCCTGGATAATTAATAGTGAAAATCTCAGGTGCCGAACTGAGAAAAAGAAGACGACATGAGTGGATTGAGGATCTTTCCACCAAGCCCAGAGTCAGCCTCTATCATAATTTCTTGGTACGTACAGTGATTGCTTAATTTGTATATATACTTATATAGTAATTTAGTAATCTAATTTTGTTTATTCCATTGATATGGTATATACACACAGACTAAGAAAGAATGTGAGCATTTGATAAATCTTGCCACACCACACATGAAAAGATCTCTTTCCCACGACGTGAACAACCCGGATGGTGGCGGAAAAATTAGCAGGTTTTGAATCCATTTATCTAGCTAGATATAGATTTCGTATATTATTTTTTATTTAAATTTAATTTGCATGGATTCGGCCATAGTTCTCGAACTAGTACGACAATGTCCTTGTTGAGAGGACATGATAAAGTAGTTACAGATATCGAAAAGAGAATAGCAGATTGCACATCTAAACCTGTAGGTATGGTATAGTACGTACGGGGCATTTTGATTTGCATATGCAAATTTGCAGATATAGTACTATATTAATTATGTTTGGTCTTGAATTTGGATCTCAGAAAATGGACAAGGCTTTCAGGTCCTTCACTACGAGGTGGGACAAAAGGTCGATATTCACCGTGACTACTTTTTACCCGGTGAAAAAGGGACAAAGGATATCGGGAGCCAGCCGACAATTACTGTTGTTATTTACTTGTAATGATTTGTGTCATATTTCCTAATTTTGTTTATTTAACGGTTGTTGTTATTTTAGTAAATAAACAGTATATATGGATTTATGATCAAAGGTCGGATGTTGAAGAAGGCGGTGAGACGTTTTTCCCATATGCGAAGGCGAAGGGCCTTTATGTAAAACCAAGTATGGGTGATGCTTTGCTCTTCTGGAATAAGAGGCTCGACGGCAGTGTGGATCCGTTAAGTTACCACGGTACGTACATAAATTAAATAGTTAACCTTAGTTTATAACTATTGGAGAATATATTCGGCCCACTATAAATGTCTAGTTGCCCAACTTCTCTAACAGTTCGAGTTTTTAGATGAAGCGGTTTCTAACAATAACCTTAATTATTAATTTTTGTTAATTGTGTTTTTGCATGGATTTTGCAGGATCTGCACCTGTTATCAGAGGGGATAAGTGGGCATGTACGAAGTGGCTACACGATGCTAAATTTACACAACCAACACTGACGCCGACATTGACACCGACACCGGCGTTATCGACACTTGGACAATTTCGTATAATACTAATATTTTATGCTTTTTCTTTCGTTTGCATTTTCTTTTTTTATAATTGCAGATAAATTTTGAAAAATATGAGTAAAATTTTATTTAATAAGAAAATTTTAAATTTTTTATATTTTTTTAGTTTGTAAATTATTGTGGAAATCACAAAAAAAAAAAAAGTGTGACAATTTTCTTGAGACAAATGAAGTATAAATTTTATTTTTTAGAAGTAATTTTGTGTTATGTTCTTTTGAATTTAATCCGGTTGAACTTAATTGGTTTATTCTAAAGCCGATGACCATAAATTGAATTGAACTAAAGTTTTTATTATAATAATTATAATAATTTTATATATTATTAATAACTATTTGTTACAATTATGAATAATATTCAAAAATATTTTTTAAATGAAGTCATTCATATAAATTTAATTTTATTTTAAATTGTGAGTTGAACTTAATTGATATGAGTTATATTTAATTAATTGAATCAAACTGAACTACGAGTTTAATTGAACTGGACTTTATTATTGAACTAAAATTAAATTTTTTTAAATAAAAAACATATCTAAATGAATTTATGAATAAAGAAAACTTTCGGGGCTTGTATTGAGGAACTTAAAATATCGTGTGCAAACTAGAGTTGATTTGCAAAGGAAATAAGTTCTTGGAGATGAAACAAATATTTGTTGAAATTTTTGTGATCAAATCAATGAAAATATTGCACACCTCTTTTAGTGCTGAAAGTCAAACCAAGTTTGGAAACTCTGTTATCCTTGGTTGTTCCGTCTCCACAGCACTGCCCAATAAGCTGACGGCTCACTTTTGCAATACTTGGGTCATGTTTGGAGAAAAAACGTTCAATAAAATATTTTGTTTGTATTTAGTCTCGTGTGCTTTGATTCATTTGAAAAAACAATGAATATTTGTGTTTTTGAATCCCTAGAAATCACTATTAAAAACATTTGCAAAAGCTATAGCTAAGTCTTGAAGTCAACTTCTTTACAAAGTTGCAATATTTGTCGTAATTTTTTGTTTCACGATTGGTGTTGTAATATTAGATTATGTCTCACTTAAACGAATTCTCTTGTTCTTTTGTAGTTGCCGAATACCTTTGATACTCATTATTTTAATAATATTTTTCTCCTTAAAACCCAGATGGTGGCGGTAAAATTAGCAGGTTTGTTTGTTCCATCCGCGTATCAATTTTTATATATAATTTTTTGCAGTATATACATTTTGCATGTTGGGATGTGGAGTCGAAATCGAGGAAGAAGAAGGACGAAATCGCCGAGAACGGAAACGGCGATCGCCGGAGGGGGTTCGGCGGTCGCGGGGCTCTGCCGGCGAGCGCGGAAATGGTTTCGGCGGGCGCCGAAACCGAGAAAAAACGGGGTCAGCGGACTGCACGTTTTTTGGTCATTTCGGCGGGCGCCGAAATGATTTTGGCGGTCGCCAAAATGAGATTAGACAGATTTTAGCGCAAGATTTTTTCTTGTGCGCTAAGTTTTGCAGTCCTTTTTCAACGTGACTTTACCTTAATTAATATTAGGGTTTTATATGGGTCTAAGCCTATATAATAGTTATTCCCATCAATGTAATTTGATAGCGTGAGAATTCTAGAATAACGAGAGTAGACGAGAGCGAGAATACTGAGAATACGTGTGTGCGTTTGTAATCTCCCGGAGTCGTCTATTATTATTCTAGTGAAAGATCTGCAGCGGCGAGTGAACGTAGGTTATTTTGGGTGAACCACTATAATCCTTGTCTCATTATTTCTTTCGTTTTTATTTCTCGTTCTGTGTTTATCGTTTCTTGCAGCTACGAAGTTAGGCGAAAATCCTAACAACTGGTATCAGAGCATCAAGGAAGCGATTGAAGAGACGATGGGAGATCTTGCGAATTTTTCTGTGACGAAATTTGATGGGAAGAACTACATGCACTGGAAGATGCAGATCGAGGATTACCTGTACGGGAGGAAGCTGTATCAACCATTGAGTCCGAAGCCGGAGAAGATGGAAGATAATAAATGGCTTGAGCTCGACAGACAGTTTGTGGGGATAATCCGGTTATCCATGTCGATGAGGGTGGCGGATGATGTGGCCGATGAGAAGACCACTCAAGGCTTGATGAAGGCCCTTGCAAACAAGTATGAGAAGCCCACTGCCAACAACAAGATACACCTCATGAAGAGTCTATTCAACTTGAGGATGAAAGATGGGTTCAATGCTACGGCTCATATCCATGAGATGAGCTCGAACCTGAACAAGCTAAAAGGGGTCGAAATTATGTTCGATGGCGAGGTGTGTGCACTGATCTTGCTGGCGTCTTTACCGGATAGCTGGGAGCCCATGAGGGCTGCGATTAGTAACTCCATGGGGAAGGAGAATCTCAAATTCTCTGATGTCAGAGATAGCGTCCTGGCCGAGGAGCTGAGAAAGAAGGATCTTCTGCCGGCAACGTCTGGTTCAGTCCTGAGTACTGAGAGCCGAGGACGAGGTCGAGGGAGCAACACTAATCATGGCAGCGGAGGCAAGAAAGTGGTTTGTTGGAATTGCAAGAAGGAGGGACATATCAAGCGGCATTGCAGGGAGTCTGCGAGGGCTCAAACCAATGCGGTGACTGACGAGGATGAAGGAGATGTCTTGCTAACATCCTCTGAGAATCCTGAAGACTCCTGGGTGTTGGATTCGGGAGCGTCGTTTCATACCACAACAAGACGTGATGGCATGAAGAGTTTCGTTGCTTGTAATCGTGGGAAAGTTTGCCTCGGGGATGGTCGGACTTTGAAGGTTGGTGGTATTGGAAACGTGACACTGAAGACGTCTCGTAGACAGACGTTGGAGCTTTCGAAGGTGAGGTATGTGCCGAAGCTGAAGAGAAACATGATCTCGGTCAGTCAGCTTGCGAGAGACGGCCATAGGGTGACCTTCGATGATAGGTTTTGGAAAGTGACGAAGGGTGCGATGGTGATTGCTCGTGGTCGGAAGACGGGCACCCTTTACACTACGGCTGGAGGTCGTGACGAGATTGGTGGAGCCGAAAACACCAATGCGCCTGAGCATTGCGAACTGGGTCGTGTGAGTGAGGATTCGGGGAAGTCTCGCATGGATCGGAGTTCGGTTCTCGAAGAGCAGAGCAGAGTTCGATTCTCGGTGTTCGAGGGAGAGTCGAAGAGTGGAAAGCTGAGAAGTGATGTGGAAGATTTTCCGGTGAGAGGAGACCAACCGGATGAGAACTTGAAGAACAGTCACGAGCTTTCAAGTCGAAACGATGAGGCAATGTTGGCTGGGAAATCGAGCAAGTGGGAGCTGGCAATGAGAAACGAGGCAACCTCGTTATTGTCACACAAATCCTTGTCCGTGGAAAACAAGGAGATGCGTTCGGGTAAGCTTTCTTGCGTCTCTGCTGGAGGAAAGTTTATGAAAGAGTCGAAGTGCATGTTGATGAAGGCCTGGAAGAACCTGAGAAGTCGTGGTGCGTCGAAGTTGGTTGAAACTTCGACTGGGCGACGTTGGTAAGGACCGGGGATGCCGCTGCAGTGGGAGGTGATCGAGTTTCGCCTCCAAGTGGGAGATTGTTGGGATGTGGAGTCGAAATCGAGGAAGAAGAAGGACGAAATCGCAGAGAACGGAAACGGCGGTCGCGGGGCTCTGCCGGCGAGCGCGGAAATGGTTTCGGCGGGCGCCGAAACCGAGAAAAAACGGGGTCAGCGGACTGCACGTTTTTTGGTCATTTCGGCGGGCGCCGAAATGATTTTGGCGATCGCCAAAATGAGATTAGGCAGATTTTAGCGCAAGATTTTTTCTTGTGCGCTAAGTTTTGCAGTCCTTTTTCAGCGTGACTTTACCTTAATTAATATTAGGGTTTTATATGGGTCTAAGCCTATATAATAGTTATTCCCATCAATGTAATTTAATAGCGTGAGAATTCTAGAATAACGAGAGTAGACGAGAGCGAGAATACTGAGAATACGTGTGTGCGTTTGTAATCTCCCGGAGCCGTCTATTATTATTCTAGTGAAAGATCTGCAGCGGCGAGTGGACGTAGCCTATTTTGGGTGAACCACTATAATCCTTGTCTCGTTATTTCTTTCGTTTTTATTTCTCGTTCCGTGTTTATAGTCTTTTGCAGCTACGAAGTTAGGCGAAAATCCTAACATTGCATCGATCTATCGCCAATTCTCGAACTAGTACAGGAAAGTATTTACATACTTGTAATAAATTTTGATTTTTTCCTAAATTTATTGATTGAACGTTTGTTATTTCAATAATTCATATTGTGCGTACCCTATTTATGAATCGAAGATCGAACGTTTGAAGAAGGCGTGAGACATGCATATTTTCCATATGGGTACCGATGCTTTGATCTTCTGGAATAAGAAACTCGATGGCAGTGTAGATCCGTTATGCATGCACGGTAAATAAGTGTCTCCGTCTATCTTCAAATTAATTAATTAACATTTTTCTTAATTTTGTTTTGTGATCAGAGGGATTAATAAGTGGGCATGTACAAAGTGGATGCACGAGGATGAATATAAAACACGAACGCAAAAACCAGCACCAGCTCGAACATCAGCACCAGGACTCAGGGGCGGATACAGTCATGCTTCTCTAGGGGCTTAAGCCCCCCCTAGATCAGTTTTTTATATAAGTTTTACATTAAAAAATAATTATATTGCTCTAAATAGATGATTAGCCCCCAGTGCTTTTTATAATAAATGAAAGAACGTAAACCGGTAGAGAAGTAGTGGGGGCTGAAATTAATAAATAACAGTAATTTTTTTTTTTTTTTTTATAAGGAGGAGAGACGAGAAACTCCACCCCCACTCGATCGGAGGTCCCTCGATCGAGTAGGATGTAAATCGAGGAATGTGCCCGAGTAGCAGACACCTGTGCGAGAGAGCCAACAGGTCGAACCCCAGGACAAACCTTCATAATATTTCAATGAAAATTTGTCCCACCCGAGATTCGAACCCTGCGTCGCCGGGGAATTACACCCACATCATCACAGGCCTTACCACTCGGCTATGCTCCTGGGGACATAAATAACAGTAATTTTTATTAAATGTATGTCTAATATCCTTAAAGCCTCACCCACACATTAAAGAGGGTGTATTCAATCAAGACTCTATAGGATTTTTATGGACTTTTAAAATCTACGGGTATTCAATCCGGATTTTTAAAAGTCCATTAAAATCTTGAGGTATTGAATACGGATTTTAAAAAGTCTTTAAAAATCTACTGGTATTCAAAAGTTAATGAATTTTAAAAGTCAATGGATTTTAATTGATTTCATGTCTAAAATACAAAAGAATTCCATCATTTGAAATCTCTCCTAAATACGTGAGATTTCTATGGACTTCTATTTTAATTGATTAATTTATTATTAAAAATAATAAAATATAAATATATATATAAAAACATAGTAGAATTAATAATAAAATTAGAAAATATGAAAAATATAAAAATAAAATAAAATTTTCAAAAAATAATATTATAATAAAATTAATATTAAAATTATTAAAAATCTTTTTCCAATTTTGGTCTCGATTAGTTCACGAGATTGAATGACCAATTCTCCTCCGGACCCTCGATTGATTGTTTTCCAAGAATGTTGAGCCGGATATATAAGCCATGTATCCGGGAGGAACTTAAAAAAAAAAATGCTTCGGTTTTTTCACTCTCTTTTGGTCTTACAGCTATTTCAAAAAAATCCGATTCGTGCGGATTCAAATTAATAAATTTGTATTTAGTAAAAAATTATAAAAATAATTAAATTTATTTATCAAGTTATTTTAAAAAATATAACTATTTTTTAATTATATATTTTACTAGTTTAAAAATTGTAAAAGTCCATTTAAATTAATAAAAAAATATTTATAAAATAATTCACAAAATTAAAATTTACATAAATGTATAAAAGAAAGTCTATCATACTCTATGAAAATTCATATATAAAGTCATTCAAAGTCTACATAGACTCTGTGGATTTTCCAAATCAACGGAACTCCATGGACTTTTTAAAGTCCAAAAAAATCCAATGAAATCCTAATTGAATACACCCCTCTAAAACAAAATTAATTATAATTTATAATTTATTTTTCATTAATTATTTTTAAATATATAAAACAAATATTAAACCAATTAAGTAATATTTAAATAATTATAATTAATGCTTAGGGTAATTTAAAAAAAACACATTTAATTTATATTGAAAAACTCAAAACGACTATAATTCAAGAACTTTACAGTATATAGTAGTATTTAAAATAAAAGCACATTAAAATATTATTTTACATCTACTTTATTCACTTATTTTTTAAATTTTTACTCACACCTACTTTAAAACACTATTTCACCTCTATTTTATCCACTTATTATTTAAACTGTTTATAATTATTTTATTTTTTTAATTTAAAAATAAAATTTTTGGTCAAAAATTAATATTTTTCTTAATTTTCGTAACAAAAAAATCTCTCTCAACTTTTATGAGAAGGAAAAGTATTATAAATTGAAAATTTTAGAATTTCTCTCAACTTTTATGGGAGGAAAAGAGTATTATAAAGTGAAAATTTTAGATTTTTTCTACATTGGTGTATTAACTATTGTAAGACGGAAAAAATACCGTGTCAATTATTTTGAGACTCAGAAAGTTTATATTACGAGTTGCTCTAAAAACTTAAGAGCCGAGACCGAACTCAAGTCGAACTTTGAATCAAACAACTCAAGAGATAATCGACTTGTTTTGAACCCTAAATTCAACTTCCACTGCCAAAATTTTTTGAACCTTAAATTCAGCCCCCACTGCCAAAATTTTCTGGCTCCGCCACTGCCAGGACTACACGAAAGTCAGCACCGGCACTAACACCTCCTACAAAAGGAGATTGTTTAGCAATATCGTTTTTTAATATTTTTTTTATAATTGTTGTTATCGTTTTGTGCTTTATCTATCATTGACAAGTACCTACTATATAGTTAGATTAGTATACTATTGTACTCCATTAATTTTATTGAGGCCCAATAAACCGACCCAAGCCCGATGGAAAAATCAGATCCGTAAGTACACTAGAGCGATTCCCAAGCAATAAAGATAAGGCCTTGACTATTTACCCCTCTCCTTTTACTTTGCACACCCGTAATTTATTTACCTCTAAATTTAACTACCGGATTAACACATAATGTGGGTATTAGAAGAGTATTATATTGAGGCCTAATATTAATTATCTTATTTATTTTATAGCCCAATATGTTTAAGGTTTTCATAGTATTTATATTTTGTTTTGTTCATTCACGTACGCAATTATTTTTTAGATTAATTAAAAGAGATCGTTTTCTCATTTTTTTTTATCAATATTCGGTATTCTTATGAATCAGCGAATTTGATTGATTGAATCTCGGTATTCTTCGGAATCAACGAGTCTCAATACTTGTGTTATCGCTTTTCTGCGTCAACACACCTCCAAATTATTACCTATATTACCCTCTTAATACTTTACTAACTACACCCCACCAAATCACCCTCTCTTTTCACTTTCTCATTCATCTTCTCTCTCTCTCAGACGCGCCATTGATGGAGGAGCAGAGAAAGCAAATACTGCACCATCAACAACAACACGAAGACGTTCAACATGGACCTTCCCCAATCGAGCAACTCCAAGTCAATTTTATCTTCACAAAGTTTTTCAATTTAGCCTACTTCGATTCAATAAAAACATAGTCTACCCATAATTTTGAAATTGTTAATGAAATTATATACTAAATCGAAGAGATTTACCTTAAGAACATGATGTTTGCACATTTTGGGTGATTCAACAATAAAATTTCTCAAGTTCTTGAGTGCACACAAAGTGTTCGATGAAATTCCTGAGTGAAAATTTTCTTCATCTTAAGTCTTCATCGACAAGTTACTATCCGTTCTGCAACTATTGTTAGAATCGTGAAGTTTTCAATCGTGAACAAGTTACTATCCGTTCTGCAATTATTGTTAGAATTGTGAAGTTTTCAATCGTAATACTATATGTTAAAATAATATAATAATATATATGAATATTATGAGAATTATAAAACATACTTATAATTCTATTATTATGATAGGGGTGTTTTTAGTAGTAGAAATAGATATAATGGTAGTACTGATATTTCCTAAATGTATAAAATAAAATAAAAAAGAAGGGCGGTGTGTAAAGTAAAGACGGAGGTGTAAATAGTTTTGGCCTAAAGATAAACAACCGAGGAAGGAATGAACGACCAAGAACTTACCCCTCCATTTACTCTTTTCATCCATACTCCTTGATTCGTCGGTATTGTCCATCAGACAAACATAAAGGACATGGGAAAGCTCACCGTCCCAGCTACAGAACTTTGCCCTCCTGGTGGTCTGCTAGTGTGCTCGCCCGAAAACAATTGAGAAATCAAAATATGAGGTAGGTTGTTCAAATCTTAACCAGGTAGACAAGCATACGGGAAAAGGATAAGAGAAACCTATCCCCGTAGATGACAGGGGTAAAAGCGACTTTTTGACAGGAAATGCCCAATAAAAGGAAGGCCAAATATATAATAGAAACCCTAGTTTTCACTCCTATGAATAGGATAACAATTGTAATCATTTGAACAATTCACAATTCCGGCATGTATCATTTAGTTACGATCCTCCGTAGTTAATTTTGGAATGAATCGTATGTCGGGTTGTTAAAATATGACTCGAATCCGTAGGAATTTTGTTTTCTTATTTAGTGACATTAAAATTATAGTAGATATAATTTTATTTCTTAATTATTGGGATTCCGAAGTTATATTAGAATTATGATTTTTTTTCGTATTCCTTTTTTGTTATCTATTTTATATGTTTTCTACACCTATAAATAGGGATCTCCATACACACAATTAGACCCAATAGAGACACTATTAGGAGAGATAATAGAGGGTTGAGAGTGAATATCTATCATTTGTAATTATTGTGATATTATAGTGAAAGTTATCGTCGTTCCTCTCATGAATTTTCCCGATTTGGGTTTCCACGTAAATTCATTGTTTTCTTTATTTATTGTTGAGTTATTTTTCGGTTCTCGTTCATATCGTACTATAACTCGTCGATCGAGATCAAGTGGCCTCAAGAGCTTTGTCAAAACCTAACAAGTGGTTTAAGTAAATCGTCCAATCTACAGCAAAGGTAAAAGTTTACTGTCGCACCTACGGAGTGTTGCTTACGGCATAGGTCATAGATGTGGTCATATGTATTTTAATACGTAAGAAATGTATGTCGTAAGTAAAATTCGTAGGTGCAACCTGTTTTTTAGTTAAATTTAACTTTACAAAATAGGCCTCTTTAAACACATCAAATAATATAATTAGTTAAAATTTTTGTTTGTAAAAGTAAAATGATCTTTTGAAGAAATGAAATATTTGTCACATATTATTAAAATATTTATTTCATTTTTAATGGATGAAAATTATATTTATTTAAAAATGTAATGTATATCGTATATTGACAAAATTAATACTTTTTACATTTTAGTTGACACAATTTTTTTTCGATGTCTCACAATAATTTAAACACTTTTAAAATTTTAATTTTTTTAATTCTAAAAAAAAAATTATTTTATATTTTTTGATAAAAGATCAAAAAATTAATAGTACTACTGTCTCACAATAGTTTGTACACTAAATTTTTTATTTTTTTTTATTTTAAACTACTATTTTATTTTTAGTTTATTTACCTACTTTTTAAACTTAACTAATTACTAAGAAATAAATTTGTACTTTTTACTTTTTGACCGGATGTAAATCGATAGATTTGTCCGAGTAGTAGACATTTTTTGAAGAGAACCACATTTCAATGAAAATTTGTTTTACCTGAGATTCGAACTCTGTTTCATCGAAAAATTACACTCACATCTAGAGCTGTCAAACCACATTTTATTTTTCAATTAAGAAATAAATTTTTACTTTTTACTTTTTGATCGGATGTAAATCGATAGATTTGTCCGAGTAGTAGACATTTTTTGAAGAGAACCACATTTCAATGAAAATTTGTTTTACCTGAGATTCGAACCCTGCGTCATCGAAAAATTACACTCACATCTAGAGCTGTCAAACAGCTGTCCGGCCCATCGGGCCAGCCCGACCGAGCTGATCAAAAGAGGGCTTGAGCCTCAAATTAGGAGTGTTTACGGGCGTGTTTGGGCGGGTACATCCATAAAAAACCAACCGACCCATTGATGGCGGGTTTTAATTTTATTAACCATACCCGCCCATTTTTTTACTCCAACCGTATGGTGCGGGTGAAGGCGGGTGCTGTCGGGTGCGGACGATTTTGCGGATAAATATGTAAATCGTAAATAGAAAAAAAATTAAAAAAAAAATTAAGAAAACGAAAAATAAAACTAACACAAATTAAAAAAAAACATTCATTTAAAGTTCTAGTAAAACATTACAAAATAATAACTTATAGTTGCACAAACCATTGAAAATGTTGTTAATTTAAGATGTTGAAGATATGAACTTGTGAGTTGTGCCCTGGAAACGAACCGAGCGGCTCGCGAGCTGCTCGAGTCAACGCTCGACTCGAACTCGGTCAAATTCAAGCTCGAGTCGAGCTCGAGCTGCTCGCTACACTCAACGAGCCGAGCTCGAGCAGGTTTTTGAGATGACGAGCTGCTCGCGAGCAGCTCGAATTATATAACTATTTACGAAAATACCCTAGTTATATAAATATATATTTTTTCCATTTATTTTAGTCCCAATCTCTCTACTCTCTAAACTCTATCTTTCTAATTCGCCGTCATCTACTTCTCACTTCCTAGAGTTTTTTTTCATTATATCTCCCTTTTAAATCATAACTCTTCAAGCAATCGTCAGCGCTCGATCGTCGGCGCGGTGTCACGCCCATAACTTTCTGGGCGCAACAGCAGGACAATTGCTGGTTGATGTGCTTTAATAAGGACGTCTTCGAGGTGTGGAAGGGAAGATCACCCTCCGAGTTCAAACATGCCGACCCGGTTGAGTTCAGGGTGCTTGTCGCTAGTCGAGTACTTAACTTCAATGGAGGGAATTCGACCATCCCTTTTCCAAAATACGGTCGGGCCACACTGGTTGGGGACTGGAGCCGTCTCCCCGAGGAGCCCAAGGCAGGGCGAAACCAGCAATTGTCTCGATGGTTAAGGCTGAACCTCTCGTTCGAGGTTGCCGCACGACTCGAGTGTTTCCGCCACTCGAAAAGGTCGTGACAAGTGGTATCAGAGCCAAAGACCCCGACGCTGTTGCAATGCATCGCCAAGCGCTTGCATCCGGTCAGAGGGAACGAGTATGCAGGGACGCGCAACTTTGTCGGGACGATCCGAGGATACCCCATCGACTGCGGCGATGGATGTACACAGAGTGTGTACTCGCTTTGTCGAAGGGGATTGTGGCGTTCTTCAACAGAAGGACTCGCAGGCGTGACGAGCCATGCGTCGGGGCCGATCTTTCCTGTGGACGCCGCGCGTCAAATACACATGAGGAGTTAAAGGACGTTGGAGCGGCCCAAAAAACCCGTTGGTCCGACGGCCCATCCAGGGCTTGGCTGGGCCCTAGATATTCTAGGCCCATCAGAATTCGGGCCGGGCCAGCTCAGTCCATGAAATACTTAAAGCCCGATAAGCTTGGACCGGGCCGGGCCGGGCTGCCCATTTCACACTTGCCTATTGATCTTTTTCGGGTAGATTATTTGATCAGAATAACACTCTCTCACTCTCAGTCAGCCAACCCGAATATACACCCGAACCGCTCAACCCGGCCCGTGGCACCTTGAATGAGATAAGGAAAAAAACTGTGTAGTTGTATAAGTTCCAGAGCCCAAGGAACAATCATCTTTCTTATAATAATCCGAGCTCCAATTTCTATACAACAAACAATCTCTGCATCATTATTTCTTCACTCATCTCCCTCTCTCTATATCTCCGGTGACATGTTTTTCTGAACTCACTTCTTCCTCACTCTGAACACTTTTTCTCTTTGAACTTCCCGGTAGCTCGATCTATAATTATTCAGCGAAAAAATAATGGAGGGTTGTAACGTTTATGATGATCCTTCTTCTTCTCAAGTTCTTGATTCCATCTGGGCTCCAGATTCTTCCCCTTCTTTTCACGGTAAATCTCAATTTTTTTGTTTTTTTTTTTCTTGTTTTAATTTTCAATGCCCACCCTCTGTTTGATTTAATGCCAGCTCGAAACCTTCTGTTTTTTTTATTCAATCCATCAAAGTAAATTCTGGAGTTTATCTTCTGATCACGTTTCAGCTTCTGCGTCCATGGTCAACTTCGAAGGTGCCCTAGGCGATCACGCTTCTCAGAGGCAATTCGTCGAACACCTCGACGGCAAAGTTGAAACCCACGGCGACGAGTTCTTCCCCCACCAGCCCGACAAAAAGAGGCGACTCATGCCGAACCAAGTCCGCTTCCTCGAGAAGAGCTTCGAGGTGGAGAACAAGCTCGAGCCGGACAGGAAATTCCAGCTGGCTAAAGAGCTCGGCTTGCAGCCCCGCCAAGTCGCCATCTGGTTCCAGAACCGCCGCGCCCGCTGCAAGACCAAGGTCCTCGAGAAGGAATACGATTCCCTGAAAGCAAGCTTCGACAAGCTCAAGGAGGATTACGACTCTCTTTTTGCAGATAACGAGAAGCTGAAAACCGAGGTATGAATGGAGATGATCCAGAGCAAATTCTAGTTTTTGTGAATTTACAATGCTAGTGCCTTAGTTTTAATTATATTTTCAATTCGGTCCTTTTCCGCTGCACACCGACATTAACATCAACCCGAAAACTGTTGTTAGTCTGTAAATCCATGAAATTTTACTATTACATGCCGATTATAATTATATTTAATTGCAATTTTATCCCCACAATTTAACACAGGTTCATCAGCTGGCCCGGAAATTGGTACCGGGCGAAAACGGGAAGAAGCCAAAGCTCGAGCCGTGTGATCCCGTGGTATCGAACGATGGACTAGAGACGAGAGAGAACAAGCAGGACGATGCAGCAAGCTCCGCGAAAAGCGATGTTTTCGACTCAGACAGCCCAGTGCACGATCCTTCTGATTTATCTCAAGACGAAGAAGACGAGAGTCTAATGAGGAGAACCCTCTTGCATTTCCCTAAAATCGAAGTCGAAAGCTATGAAGATCTGCAGCCGAACTCGAGTAACTTGGGTTTTCCGGTTCAAGATCAAGGAACGTGGTTCTGGCAATATTGATCGAGTCGAACGAGACAAGTTAAGTCGAGGTGAACAGGTGGTTCTGGAAATCGTTCGATGTTGGGTCGGGAGGGGATGTGGTCTAGCCCTAATCGGGTTCGGGGGGAGTCGAATACTTGCGTTTATATCGTCTTGTGATGCATAACTTTTGTAAGTTGATGAATAATAATAGTAATAAGTGTAATAAATCTTTGAGGTAAAATATTGTCTTTTCATTTTGGATCGGTTGTTTCTTCATCTTTTTAAAAGTTAAGTGCCAATTTCAAAGTAACGAAAAGAAAATGGGAAGCAAAGATTGAAGAAATTTAGAAAGGAAAAAACTGAATAAGAAATGGCCACAAAAGTCAAAAAAAATACAAGTGTTTTTACTGTAACGTTCACCCTATAGGCAATGACTTTTTAGCTTACTTTCTGGCTGTAGATGTTGACATTTTTGTCCCTTGGCAGTGTGAGCTGTATTAAATATAAATAATATTATAAATTGTAAATTACTTTTAAAAGAATAAAAGTGCTGACAAGACTGGCTTGCTGATCAAAAGGGTTGTTACATGTGATGAATTTCCTGTGCTTTCATACTGTGTAAGTAGTTACTAGTTACTACAAACTTAATTGATTCACTCTTTAGTCTTTACCAATACACATTTTTCAATTTTAAAAATAAATAAATTATGTAATATTCAATTATGGTGAAAAGATCTTAAATAAACTTAAGATTCTTAAATATTTTAAGAAAATCTAAGTAATGTCTCTTTTCCATATTAATAGTTATATTTCCTTTGTTATTTGTGAATAAAGTGTGACTATTGCCTTGAAAGATATTTGTGAATAAAGTGTGACTATTGGCTAAGTGTGACTATTGGCTTGGAAAAGAAGTAGTATAATTCTAAAATTTGACCTTAATATGTACGGTTCACGTTAAAAAATCAAAACACACGAGCTACTACTACAGCTATTGTTTCTTCATGTCATCGCAGTAATTGTTTTTATTATGATTAGATCATATACTCTTTTGCAATAAAAAACACATATTGTCGAGCACAAATATTAATAAAATATGTGTTATCTATTTTTTGATTAAAGAATTTAAAGTAACAATATAGTATTTTTTAAATAATTTTGAGTAATATTTATAAAAGTAATAAAAAAAATTATATATATATATATATATATATAAAATAAAAAAATAAGAATAATTTTTTTTTTAATAAGATATGAGGAATGATCATTAATATTGACAACTCAAATATAAAAGTACAATCATTACTTTAAGATATGATATGTAGATAGAGTAATTACAAGTACAAATATAATTACACATTCAACGTAAGATGTATACATTTAGGTTAATATACTATTTAGAGTAATGTTTCAAATATTACATCTACGTTCCTTGACCCTTTGTAATTATTTCAATTGTTTTAGTTTAACATGTATAATAATTAAAATAATTAATTACAATTGCGTGTGAAGAAACATTCAACGGATAAACATGTACTGTTGTGATCAAGGTTGTATTAAGACTACCGATTTGTTTAATTAATTAATTAGTTAAGTTTCAGCGCTTGATACTCGTGGATGTTTTTAAATTAATTAATTAAATAATTTAATTTTCTGATTGATGTGACTATCCGTGAACCCCACCAACACGTAATTTTCAGAGGCACTGTTCTAATATTCGAGTTTCTATGAACAAAACCCAACAAGTGGACGTGTAACTGCTATTTTCGTTTTGATTATTAAGCATTATTTAATAAACACGAGTATATTACAAAAAATATTATTTTTAAATTTTAAATTAAAAAATAAATGTAAAATTATATGTTAATAAAAAAATAAAAAAAAAATCATTTTTAAAATATACTAATTTTTTTATCATTTTTATTTTTATTTTAATTTTTTATCTATTTTTTCAAACTTTCTCATTATTAATTTAATTATTAATTAAAAAATAGATTTTATCTTCAATTTTTGGTTATTTTCAAGTAAGGTTGTCTAGACAAAAAAATTATCTTCATCAAATCATTGACTGTGAGATGTAAATTGAGTCTAAGAAATGCTACTCTATGTGCAATACACTTGGTGACATATTAACTGTATATACATACACAATACACGTTATGTAAATTGATAAATGTGTCTTGTAAAACATTTGTAATTTACTTCTTCCGAAAATAGAATTTGCTTTGGCGAAAAATATATGTGCTCGTATCCCAAAATATAATTCTCTGATATGCAAATTGAATAGAAATTAATACGATTGAATGAGGTGAATAAAATTAATTTAATTAAATTTAAACAAGTTTTATAAAAAAAAAAAGTGAAAGTGTTCAAACATAAGAATATATTTTATTGGTTTAATTTCTTGAAAAAAGGTGTGAATGTGAGAAATGGTACCGGCCACGGGCCATGGGTCCTACAGACGGAAGGTGATCGAGACGGGGCCTGCAACGTGGCGTGCATCCTACGGTGTTGGCAAATGGGGCGGGCCCTACAAAACCACTCGCTTTCAGTCTTTTTTTTTTATAATTTTCAAAGAAATTGAGTAGACTGGTAAATGGAGCAAATTTGGATTAATTCAACTCCGATCTGTACATATTGATAGTTCGATTCAATTTCGTATCAACGAGATTTTTCAATTTGTTTATAATAATACTGTATTTTTAAATTTAAATCATTTTTTTTTTGAGTTTTTAAAACTAATCATATAAAACTTTGGATTTATTTAAAAATTCATAACAATAATCAATATTTTTATATTTTAAACAAAAACCTTATAATTTATATTAAGGGAAATTTTTTTTCAAACACTTTTATAAAACATACATTTATTTTGACACTTTCCATAACACTACATTTATTCTATACAAATTGTAAAGGAATTCTCTAACATGCCATTACCTTAAAAAAAACAAAACAAATGAATTAAAAAACAAGAAAATGACAAAAAATATTAAAAAATTCGGTCCCCCCAAAAAATCTTTTTCTCCTCTCGTCGATCTCCCATCCAAACACAAAAACCGTCGCCTCTTTTAGAATCAAATACGTGAAAATCCGGCCATCAATTCTGGCGACTCAATGGCAGACAACGATCAACAATAAGACGAGCCACAATTGCCGATTCAAGCTCCGGTAAGTTTGGCCGAAATCTAGTTTTTTAATTTCGAAAATTTGATTTTTTTTTCAATAATTTGTTCAATTTAATGCGTTAATTACTAGGATTTAAGTGTATTTGAGTTCCTTATTGCGTATTAATTGGTTTAGAATTGAAAATTTTGTTAAATTGCTCATAAAAAATCTGAAAAATCTGGGTTTTTTTGCCTTTGTTCCACGCTACACGGTCTCGCTACACGGTGGCGATTTTAGCGCTCACCGTGTAGCCAGTCCACCGTGTTACCGAGCAGTGACTGAGATTTTCTCGGTAACATGGTGAGATTTTCTCGGTCACCGTGTACCGGATAACTGATTACACGGTAACCGTGTTATCGACAATTTTTTTTTTTAATTTTGAGTTTTGTTATATAATTGAATGTAATATTTATTTATTTAACTTCATCTTTGCAGGAGGACTTCAACTGAAGAAATTATATTAATAAATATTAATAAATTAATTCTACCGCAATTATATTAATCATATTAATAAATTACACTAAACAATTAATTAAGTAAACATGAACACATATTTAATTGCGTTAATTTGATAATTAACCTAATCACATTATATAATTCAAATCAAATTAATTTTAATTAACAATTAAATTAATCTCTATTAATTTTATTTGTCAATTATAATCTCAGCGCAAATTTGAGAATTAACATAATTACATTATATAATTCAAATCAAATTGAATTTAATTAACAATTAAATTAATAAATTTAATTAACAATTAAATTAATTTCTATTAATTTTATTTGTCAATTATAATCCCAGTACTTAGCGCAAATATTTGAGAATTAACATAATTACATTATATAATTCAAATCAAATTGAATTTAATTAACAATTAAATTAATTTCTATTAATTTTATTTGTCAATTATAATCCCAGTACTTAGCGCAAATAATTAACGCAAACAATTAAAATGTTTTGATTGATTTTGGTGTGTTTTTATTGATTTTGGTGAAAAATGCTTAATAGGTGAATGTTTTGATTGATTTGGATGAAAAACAGGTAAAAAAAACAGTTTCTGCCCTCTGCTACACGGTAGTAACCGGTTACACGGTGGCCACCGTGTAGCTTCCTGAATCCACCGTGTAGCCAAGAACTGCTCGGTCAATAAACTGAGCAATTACTCGGTAACACGGTGGTCATCGTTACACGGTAGCCTACACGGTTGTTACCGTGTAGTTAATAACAAATTTTAAATTTAATTGATTTTAAGGTATTTTTCAATTGTTAACTTATTTTTGTAGTATAAAACATTATTTTATTAATCAAAATAATTCAAAAAACATGATGAACTATTGAATTTGACTAATTAAGTGATTACATGAACAATTTATATATGTGGTAAGATTGTGACAATATTAGTAGAAAGTTTGAAAACGGTCAACATTCTAAGCATCTCATCGTTGTAGTCATAAATTTGTTGTTTTATAATGTTTATTAGATGTATCTAGTCTTTAAAATGATGTTTCATGTTTAACGTAATAACAAAAATTCTCAAGAAATGTTTCAAATTCATAAAAAACTACTTCAGTTCTAAGGTACACGGTGGCTACACGTGGGCTACACGGCAGAAGAGTCTACACGGTAGGTGTTTATTTACCGAGCAGGTTACACGTTATTTGCCGGTTACACGGTTAAATTAAATAATTCTCAATTAAATTAATCACATTAATTAATTACATTAAAACATGCGCACATTAATTAATTACACAATTAAAAAACATCCGCACATAATTAATTCACAATTAACATAACTTGCGCACAAATTGAAAATTAACATAATTATATTATTTAATTTTAGTTTTGCACACAAATTGAAAATTAACATAATTGTATTATTTAATTCTAATAAATCTGATTTAATTAAACATTCCCACATAATTACATTATATAATTCCAATCAATTCAATTTTAATTAACAATTAAATTAATTCAAATTAATTTTATTTTGTCAATTATAATTACAGAACTTAGCGTAAACAATTAAATCTAAATTTAATCATACACATTATATAATTCCATTCAATTCAATTTTAATTAACAATTAAATTAATTCAAATTAATTTTATTTTGTGAATTATAATCATATTACTTAGTGTAAACAATTAACGCAAACAATTAAAACTACCAATTAACGTACACAATTAAATCTAAATTCAAAATCATTCAAACGCATAAACAAAGGTATAATTAGTCAATTTAAAAAAAAATTGTAAAAATGGGCTCTGTACACGGTCACTACACGGTCACATGACCGTGTAGTAAGTCACCGTGTAACCGAGACACTATTCTGTACATGGTGACCGGAAAACACCGTGTAGTGCAAGCACCGTGTAACCGAGCAACCGATTAATCTTCATAACTACACTGTGGTTACACGGTCAGAGATCCACCGTGTAGCCACCGTGTAGTTATGATTTTTAACAGAAAATCGAAAAAAAAAATTGCCGCTTTTCGACAGACCGTTCGGGCAGTGAACTCGGCTGACCTTCCCACGTATATTCAAACGTAGCTTGTTGTAGAGGGGGGATTTTTGTGAGACAGAGTATCAAGTTTTTTTTTTCAAATGGGTTTAGCATTTGAGGTTGGGATGGTAGAGATGCATGAATGCATGCAATAAATCTTATCAACCCAAAAAATCTGATTTTTGTTTAATTGCGGGCCTCACAGTTTTTTTTAAGAGTTTCAAAGGTTTTTTTTTTTGTTTTTGATTTTATTAAAAGGGTGAAAATAAAAGTAAGGGTAAGTTAGGCATTTCCATTGTAAATTGTTTAAAATAAATGTAGTTTTTTGAAGTGTGTCAAAATAAATGTACTTTTTATTTTTGTGCATAAAAAGTGGTATTCCCACATTTATAAATGGTCGGATGATTAAGAGCATCTCCACTATGCATATGTTTATTTACAATTTTGTGTCACGTCACTTGGCATATTAATTTGTAACTATCAATTTATACTTATATCTTCCACTAATGTAAGGTACAATTTTGCCTTTGTAAATCCCACCACTTTACATAAATGTATTTTATCAAATATTTAATACTCTAAATTTCTCTGTTTTAATTGTAATTATCTCCCAAATAGTGTATTAAGTAAAATTCTATGATATATATGAATTGTACCTATTGGGGTGGGGTGCTCTAACCCTGATCGCATTAAGCTATTAATGATTCGACCATTAACGGGTTAACAGATTAATTTTATTGAAAAAAATAAACGAATCGGGTCATTATCATGCTAATGCATCATTTCTTTGGATCTAAATTCATTTAAAAATGGCGGATAAAAAAACGGATCCGAATTAATACCCTATCCATTTTCAAGTCTCTGAGATGCATGGACAGATGAAGCATTGATCTAGAAAGAGATGTAGATAGGAATTAAAAATACAGGGAAGAAGGTGATGTACTCAATATCGTGGGCCCCACTCCCTTTTGGATTCTTCTGCCTCTACACTAGCTGACGGAAATTGGGATTAATAAATAAAATAATTAGTTCCCAAAGAACATAGCTGAGTGGTAAAGCTTATAATGATGTAGGTGTAAATCCTTTGCGACGCAGGTTTCGAATCTCGAGTGGGACAAATTTTTATTGAAATATTATTAAAGTTTGTCCTGAAGTTCAACCTGTTGGCTCTCTCGCACAGGTGTCTGCTACTCGGGCAAATTCCTCGATTTACATCCTACCCGATCGAAAGACCTCCGATCTGGTGGAGTGGAGTTTCTCGTATCCCCTCCTTATAAAACAAAGATAAATAAAATAATTACTCTTCAATCATAGCTAAGTAGTAAAGTCTCTGTTAATGTAAGTGTAATTCTCCGTCGACGTAGAGTTCGAACTTCAAATAGAATATATTTTCGTTGAAATATAACCTTTGCTACTCGGGCACATCCCTCAATTTATATCATACTCGATCGAGAACATCCGATTAGTCTCTCACATATGTGTCTACTACTCGATCATGTTGAAGTTGTTAATGTGTGAAGGTCACTTGTGAGTTGTCCACATCGAATAATTGTGAGAGGGGAGTCTATGATATAAGCCTAGGGAGTTCTCCTACTTAGTATCATATGATTTTAAGTTAGAATGAGGCTCTCTAGTGCATATTCGAGCTCCCGCTCTCGTGTGTGCGCTAGGCGTGGGACCGCACGTTAGCACCCCCATTGGATTTCGACATGGTATCAGAGCGGGAGCTCGATCCTGTTTGTGAGTTGAGTGGTTTGACCACCCGTTGACTAGGACTCACAAGTGGAGGGGGTGTGTTGAAGTTGTTAATGTGTGAAGGTCACTTGTGAGTTATCCTACATCGAATAATTGTGAGAGGGGAGTCTATGATATAAGCCTAAGAAGTTCTCCTACTTAGTACCATATGGTTTTGAGTTAGAATGAGGCTCTCTAGTGCATATTCGAGCTCCCGCTCTCGTGTGTACGCTAGGCGTGGGACCGCACGTTAGCACCCTATTGGATTTCGACAGATCACATCCCTAATGAAAAATATAGTCTTTACTACTCGAGCATATCCCTCAATTTATATCATACTCGATCGAGAACATCCAATTAGTCACTCACATAGGTGTCTACTACTCGATCACATTCTTCGATTTACATCTTAATCGATCGAGAGACATCCAATTGTATGAGTAGGACATCCGATTGAGTGAGTAAGGAGTTTTTATTCTTTCCTCCTTAACAAAAATAAAATAATTATAGTTACTTTTTGATATTAAAAAAAATACTCTATATTATTTTTTGACAAAAAATTAATAAGTAAAATTATAATTTAAAATTAAAAATTAAAATAACAATAACTAAAATTTAAAAATTAATAATTAAAATAGCCATAAAATTATATTTTTAAAGTGAAAATTTTATAATATTAATTATTTTTTGAAATGTTTCAAATATTATGGAACAACTCAAAAAGAAAAGGTTAGTCAATATATAAATATAGATATGATGCAATATTTATTAAAAAAAATATTTTTATTTTTTCATTTATTTTTCTAATTTTACTCATTTATTTTTACATATTTTATTTTAGTTTATTTGAATATTAAAAATAATATATATATATATATATATATATATATATATATATATATATATTTAGGTACAAAAAATTTATTGGTTCCTTAAAAGAAGTTAAGTTAGTGGTTTCAATTTAGTTCCTTAAATCAAAAAATTTAGTTTATTTTGTCCAATTTAATCGAAAATTCGATTTTTTGTCGGAAAGAGACACGTTGACTTTTTTCCGATGAAATTTGTTGATCAAGTGTCACGTGGATGTCACATAAGCATCAATTTGACCGATTTGATCCATTAATAAATATCAGTTTGAGTTTACTCACTTAAATTACAAAACTGTAGTCAATTTAGTTTTATTTAATCAGTAAATTTTAAATTTTCACTTAAAAAAATTGTATATAAAAAAGATTTAATCAATTTTTTTTAAGAGAGGAGTGTAATCGAGTAGATCACTTACTACAATCAGACCATATTGTCATTATTTAGTAGTATTAGTTTTAGTTACATATAAATATAATATTTTAAAAATAAAATTTTGAAATTTAAAAATAAAATATATTTTTGAAAATAAAATTTTGAATTTAAAAATAAAATATGTTTTTATTAAGTATGTAGTAATTATTATCCTGAATTATTGAAAATTTTATTTACTTAGATATTATATTCAACAAAACATATTTTCCAATTAAGTGTTTTATTGTTTTTTATTAATATTAATAAAAAAAAAGTAATTAATAAGGATTTAATTTTTAATAGTGAACTAGTAATTATAATTACTAATTATTAATAATTTATTTAAATTTATTTATAAAAAATAATAAAATATTTAATTGGAAATAGTGTTTAATGTGTTATAATGCCATCTCCAACTTAGGTCATCTCCAATCGAACACAAAAATTTAAACTTAAAAATAAGTTTTATTTTAAGTTTACAATAATTTCACTCCAACCGAGATTTCAATACTCAAACTTAAAAGAATATTCTCAAAATATTCTTTTAATACAACTTTTTATAAATAATCAATATCTTTACAAATTTACAATTTAACCTCATAACTTTTGACATTAAAAAATTTAATAGTCATTATTTTCAATTTAAATTTTCAAACATAATAAAAAAAATATTGTGATATCTCATACTATTATTTTATTTTTAACGTCAATTAAATAATTTAATATTTAATTATATTTTGTATTATCATCTTTATTTTTATTTGATTATTTAAAATATTTTTATTAAAATTTATTTTAATTATTAATGATATGATTATTAAAAAAAATTATATTACAAAATATATTAAATAAGATATTAAAAAATAATTGATAAGTCATTTTAATTAATTTGTAAAAAAAATGATCATTTTATAAATAACAAATAGTTTTTTGTTTGAATTTACATATATAAATATTTTTTGTGTGGGTCCTACACATAAACCAATCATAGGTTTATGTTTTGGTATCGGGGTTGGAGCATCTCCCCTACTATAAAATAGGTTTTTGGTATTTGGAGATGCTCTAATAGCATCTCCAACCGATACCAAAAACCTATTTTGGAGTAGGGGAGATGCTCCAACCGATACCAAAATATAAACTTATTATAGGTATTATGGTGAGATCCACATAAAAAATTTACGTTTACCTTAAACTCAAACAAAAACTATTTATTATTTATAAAATCATCTTTTTATTTTAAAAACTAATAAAAAAAGACCTATTAACCTTTTATTTTAATTTTTTATTTAATATATTTTGTAATGTAATTTTTTTAATAATCATATATTAATAATTAAAATAAAATTTTATTTTAAAAATAAAAATAAATATTTATTATTAAATATTAAATATTTTATGTTTGCACAATTTTGTCATATTTAATTAATATTTTATTATATTTTTTATTTTTGAAATTTTAAATTGAAAATAATATTTATTAATTTTTTAAAATTTAATGTTAAAAGTTACGGGGTTAAATTATAAATTTGTAAAATATTGGTTATTTATAAAAATAGTATAAAAAAATTGTATAAGAAGAATAATTTGAGAATATTCTTTTAAGTTTAAGTATTGGAATAGGAGCTAATTTACTGTAAATTTAAAACTAAACTTATTTTTGAGTTTAAGTTTTTGTGTTCGGTTGGAGATGGCCTAAGTTCTAAATACGCAAATTTTCCAATAAATTTTAACAATAATTAATCTTATTTGAGAAAACAGAACAAGTTCAATTTTTCTTGTATACAATATAATTTTTCACATGAAAGATTGAATTTTCCGACTAGATTGTGTTGGAGTTGTGTATTTAATGTCTAGATTTAAGTATCGGTAAACTCCCGGTCATAGCATTTAATATATTTAATTAATAAACAATTGTTTGCATTTAATTATTATTAATTAAATATATGCAAAATATAGTCCTAGATTATATACGTTGTAGTTAGTATGGTGTGCGGGCCCACACAGAAGATCATACTATCGGTTACTCGTATTTAATCGAATGGTTGCTCACGACCTAGATGGACACGGACCAATCCATCGGTATAGTCGTTGTGTGAGAGAGAAATTAATTTATTTTAATTATTTTATCACACTTGTACACTTAGTGTATTGGGCGGATCACTAGATTTATTGCTTGGATAATCGATTTAAATCTCAGAGTATTTTATTCTCAATCCCCGATACTATTGCGGTGTATATCTAATATAAGTGACTTTGGCTTTTCAAAGGAATTAATCGATTTAATTATTGGGTTAATTACTGGTAAAATTGAGTCGCTATATTTTATATATGACATGCCGTGAATACTTGACGGGAAAGTGTAAGGGTTGATAATATCCCCGAGATGAGTTCATAAGAAATTATTGTGTAAACCTCATGAGTGGATTTGTTCCGCACAATAATTAAGGTTGAATGGTACTATTCTCGGATATAAGAGATGAATAAATTAATTAGCAATAAATTAATTTTATTCATGAATATTTAAATCTTAAATACACGGAATAAATAATACTAACCGGAGAAATATTGTTTGATATAATATGATTTAATATTGGGAGTGCAATTAATTTATATAGTGGAAAATAAATTAATTAATATTGATGGGATTAATAGATTTGGGCTTGGGTTCAATTTAATCATCAATATTGGAAGCCCAATATTCCACCTCCTTTAGATCCCTTACGTAGCCTATAAAATCACTACATAGTCTTCACAATTAATAACCTACACAAGACAAGATAATCATACTTGATTAGTATAGAGAGTTCGTGAAGGAGATCCATAAGCTTGGAGGCTCGTCGTCCACCCGACGTTCAAGCTAGTGCAAGGAATACGTGAGAAGTTCTCGAGGTTATCTTGATTTCGTTTCTCCGAACAACGAATCGAAGGTATAAAATCTAAACGCACTTGATTTTATTTGATTTGGATTATCGTGAAATATCGTGAACGCAAGATCCGAGGATCGAACCCCGGAACGAGGTCGAACCGGGCGGTGGTGGCGAAGCCACCGGACCGCCGCGGCTTGAGGATCCCCGTGGAGATCGAACCAAGCGAACCCCGGCTGGACGCCGGGGATACGCGCATAGGAGCCCTCGGCCGAAGCCGAGGGGGCGATCGATGCCCCAGGGCACGATCGTCGGGCGGGCGGCTGGTGCGCCCGCAGCAGCTCGTCGATCGAGCTGCCCCTCCACGGCGAGCGGCAAGTCGCCGGACTTGCTGCTGGGGGGCTGCCGGAACAGCCCCGATCGATCGTGGTGAGCGATCGATCCATGCGATCGCGAACCCCGCCTCGCGGGGGTTCGGCTGGGGGCAGCCGCGTGCCTTCGGGTGGCCGAGCTCCGGCTCGTGAGACGGCGTTCGTGTAAACTCCGGCGATGAAGGTTTTCATTCGAGTTATTATTTTCCGCAAATTTTAATAGTACGGGATATCGAATTCCAACAGATTGAACTAAATTATTTACATTTTTGTAATTTGAGAGACTAAACTGAAACTGAATTTTTTAATGGACCAAATCGGGTAAGGTGATGGTTACGGTGACAGATCCACGTGGCGCCTTGTCAGCAAATTTCACTGAAAACAAGTTCAGTGTGTTTTTCCGGCGAAATTTTGAATTTTTCGATTAAATTAGACCAAATTGCCTATATTTTTATGATTTAAATGACTAAATTGAAACTTACTTCTTTTAGTGAACCAAATTGAGACTTGACTTATTTTAAGGGAGCAACAAAATTATTCTCTCTATTTTTTTAATATAATCTCATTACTTTTTCACATAACGAATTAGTTAGTTTTTCACTTGGATTGCTAAAATCTACTAAGTTGTTATGTTGTTGTAATTGCAAGAATGATTGGAATGAGAAAATGTCTTGAGAAAGGTTATGAAATTTCAGAACATCCATTTATGTCTAGAACAATAATAATATCACAATCAGTTGAATTTTATAATAAGAAGCAAAATTCTTAGACTCCAAACTCTCAACTGCTCGTGTGGCTTGATGTGCGTGCTTTTCCCTTTTTAGAGGAAAAATAGCTAATCTCGCTTCAAATCGAAAGTACATTATAGTAATTTTCCATTCCATTCCAATTATCATTTCAATAGAGGACTAGTAGTGTGGCGTTTAATAGTCATACACAATGTCATTTTGCAGATCACAAGCAATCAATTAAGAAATTAAGAAATAATTTCAAGTAGATCAGCCAAAGATATCAAAGTAATATCCAAATAGAGAGAAATTGAAATAATATTCAAGTTTTTACTATGAAATGAAATGTACTGCTCGAGAGAGTTCTGGTCATTCTTGTCTTTCAAGTCAAACCACTTCGTATTTAGGTTCAAAAATTGGCTTGGAAAGAAGAGCACTTATCACTATGTGCTAATCAGTTTTAATTTTTAGTGAAACTGTTAAAAACCGCATCAACTAAAAGTTCAAAATTTTAAAAATATTGTGCAACTTAACTTTTATCGAAAATATTTGATAAATACTTATCTCATTTGTTGGTCGATTTCAACCTATTTTGAGAGACAAAACAAGTAAATAATTCATTCGAAATGAGTCGCGTTTGGTGGGAGTCGAACCCTAGGACTTCGACGTTAGCTTAATACTTTAATACAATGTTTGAAGCCACCTCATCTATTAAGCTTGAAATTTAGAAAAAATTAACAACTTAACATTTATATAATTGAATCGAATATATTATTCAATATACCTGAAACGGTAGGGAATTCACTTGCGGACCAATCTCGATCCCTAGTTGTTCTACATGTAATAAATCGAACATTGGGAAGAAATATCTCATTCTCGATTATCAATCAATTTAATCCACAATTGAGTCTAACTATGATCAATGATAGTTAAATCAATCATAACTCCAAAACATCACAATTAGATCGATTATTTCTATCAAACATTTCATTAAACATCTTATCACACTAACTTAAATTTCATCTTGTAATGAGATATAACCAACAATCTTCATAGTAATCATCAAATAAAGTATAGTAAAATCAAATAGAAATCATCATCATCATCGGCTACAAGTCAAATTCTAAAATCATACACAAGTTCAATACAAATTCTATGTCCAAATAAAGAAAATTCTTTGTCCTCAGGAGCATAGCCGAGTGGTAAGGCCTGTGATGATGTGGGTTGAATTCCCCGGCGACGCAGGGTTCGAATCTCGGATGGGACAAATATTTCATTGAAATATTATGAAGGTTTGTCCTGGAGTTCGACCTGTTGACTCTCTCGCACAGGTGTCTGCTACTCGGGCACATTCCTCGATTTACATCCTACTCGATCGAGGGACCTCCGATCGAGTGGGGGTGGAGTTTCTCGTCTCTCCTCCTTATCAAAAATAAAAAATAAAAAATAAAGAAAATCACAACAAAAAAGTTGCCCATGACGCCTAAAGCATTGATTCCAGTTGTCGGAATAGTGAAGTAATAGTCTGATGAGTGGAAGGCATGGGACCTACTGTCCACGTGCAGACCTCGCCAACATGTCCCATCATCAACACACTTAAAATACATTTTTGGGTTT
The DNA here is from genome assembly GCA_954870475.1 of Euphrasia confusa. Classification (NCBI taxonomy): domain Eukaryota; kingdom Viridiplantae; phylum Streptophyta; class Magnoliopsida; order Lamiales; family Orobanchaceae; genus Euphrasia; species Euphrasia confusa. The sequence continues at coordinate 20,199,926 of OX940951.1, forward strand.
CATATTTTTCATGCATGAATTAAACTGGATATGCGTACACATGCGTATACAATCCAACTCGAAACTGTGCTTTGATTTGAACAGCACACGAAAAAAATGTATTTCTTTTTAATCACACTAGTTGAGACACACAAAAAAAAATTAATTTTTATTTATTTTAAAATAAACTTTTATTTTACTTTATTTACCTATTTTTAATTTTTTTTTATAATTACAAGAGACGAAAAACTTCAACTTCCCCCGATTAAATAAATGTAAATCGAGTAATACGCTAGTACCAGACAGACACCCATCGTGAAAAAGATTCAACATGTTACATGTCTCACCTGAGTACAAACTTTATAATATTTTAATAATTTTTTTTTTGTTTTTAAATAAAATTTCACTCTTATTTTTTACAAATACATATTTCATATTTTAATTTAAAATATATATTTTCACCATATTTTTTTTAATAATTACTTATATTTTTGTATTTTATGAAGGAATTCAACCTGTTTAACTAAAGAAATTAATTACAGTAGTTTTGCTTTTAAAAGTTCTTTTCATTAACATTATTTAAAAAATTATCAACGTAAAAACTTTCTTTTTTTTTTAATTCAAGACTTTTGCTACATATTAGAACCATTGTGAATTTTGATATAACCACACACACATTAATATCCAGGAAGAAGAAAAATCATATGGAATTGCAAATATTTGAACTTGGAATACTTACTTGAATAGCTGCACTAAACCAAACCTCATAATCACTTGTTTATTAGCTTGTGATCTGAGATTCACAATTCCAGCTTGCTATCACTCCCATAGCACAAAACGGCAGATAAAACCCTTAATATTAAAGCCAAAAAACGAACACCAGTTAAATAAGAACTATGGTCACAAGCTTTTACTCTAACTACCCATAAACCTGCTCAGCCTTCTTGTGGTATGGTCAACGACTTTTTCAAACTACGAACAATGCTCCACATGAACGTGGAGATGATGAACAGAATCACACCAACTAAAATTGCGTATTTGAGACCAAGGTTAACCAACAGGTTTACCAGAAGCCCAGCTAACACGACCCCAATAAAATTTGCCGAGACACCGGCCCAGAATGGCATGTCTAATATGGAGGCAATAATAGCTCCGGTCCAAGCCCCCGTCCCAGGGAATGGCACTGCCACGAATAGCATCAGCCCAAGCCACTGGAATTCTTCTACCGGCCCAGCCTTCTCTTTTGCCCTCTTGAATAGCATATCAAGAATTCGGGAGGCACTTTCGTTTTTCCCAGCTAGAAAATTCGCAAGTTTCTTCAGGTATAGTATGATAAAGGGTACGGGAACTATGTTCCTGCGACAAGTATTAGATGATTTAAGTAATATCAGACGGAAGATGTTAGTTTTACTCTGTTTGATTTGTAATTTTGTATTGACGAATAAAAAGTTGAGTATATTTGCCGTCTTATATTGCTGCAGGTTCTTCCAAGTTTGCTCAGTAAGATGAGATACACTTTTATTTCATATTTAAGCAGACAGAAGCCTAAGAAAAATGCACTGCATAAATCTACAAATCATATTCACAGACTCTCATCTCACAATCCAGTTTCCGTGTATTTGTAACTAGTTAACTACCAATCGCCTTCAATACTACTACTATTTAACTAGAAAGTATATCACGGGTTACAATATGACTTGAATCCGTATGAATTTTTTATTGATTTAAATAACATCAAAACAGTTTGTGTTAGATTTACTCTGTTTGATTTGTAAAATGAAAAGTTGAATATATTTGCCGTCAAATATTGGTGCAGGTTCTTCCCGAGTTTGCTCAGTAAGATGAGATACACTTATATCTCATATATAAGCAGACAGACGCCTAAGAAAAACGCACTACATCAATCCATAAATCGCATTCGCACAGTTTCATCTCACAATCACTTGTGTATTTTGTAACTCGTTAACTCCCAATTGTCTTCAATACTAGTATTTAACTATATAAGTAAATCACATCTCAACAGATCACACTTCCATAATCCATTCTTGATTGTTTTTTAAAATTAGATTTTTGACATCATTCTCTACATAAAAACAGAGAAATAGGCAAAATGAAAGCTCATCCGACTACAACATTTTCTCCGTGCAGTCAAGAATTGAAATTAGCAAGTAGTTATCTAATGGTATTTGTTCAAGCATTTTTCTGTCATTTTACTATAAAATAAAAACGCTCTCCTTAGATAGTTAATCGAGACCACGCAGTTCAAAACACAATGCCAATGCCCAGAATGCACCATATGCCGATCACCACAAAAAATAAAAGTAAAACAAAATCAATAACAAGAGGATTATGTAAAACTAACCCAAGAATGGATAAAATAGTAAGGTTGAGGGGCTTCAATTGCAACCAATAGCCCACTGGAATGGCCCCACGCAGCTCAATCACAGGGAGTGTGGCCAAAGAAAAAACAACGGCCTCATCGGGCCAACCAGAAGCCCGCAGAGCATTAGCAACCTTCACGCCAAAGCCCGAAGCCCTAATGGAATCAGCAGCAGCAACGGCCGCGGCGTTTGCGTCCTTGGAAAACGCGTGCAGCCCAATAGACACAGACGCCCACAGCAAAACCCACAACAGGAATTTCACCGGTTGTTTCTCATCTGGGCCCGGTAAAGATTCATCCTTTTTGAGATTCTCGAGAAACTCATCAGACGTGGCTCTTGCTACAGAGTTTTGGGGACGGCCCAGATGAGAGAGAGAGTGTAGTGAGAGGAAGGGTTTTGAATTTGTAGGGATCGGTGTGTGTTGAAGTGAAGGTTGAAAAAAGGGTCTTGGAGACGGGAGTTTGAAGGGAGACCTCGGGTGAAAGGGGAATGGGGTTGATAAAATGGCAGCCATTGATGCAGATTACAGAGCTTCAACCGGAGATTTTCGTTTCAGCTGTTTTTCCATTCCAATTAAATTTTTTTATTTTTGCCAATTTTGGGGTTTTGAGATATTTTGCTGGAAAGCCTGCAACTTTTCGTGAAGATATTACGATTGGCAATTGAGGAAATTAGTCAAAGAGTCAAGGTTAAAAAATTATAATTATAAATAACAATATTACTAAAATTATAATTATAAATAACAATTAGAAAAATTATAATTATAAATCAAAGAGTCAAGGTTGAAAAATTATAATTATAAAGTGACTTTAATAAAATTTCAATAATCAATTCTCACAAGTCACTTTCTTTGTCTCATAATCATGTTTTTTATTTCCTATTAATAAATCATAGGAGTATCTTTTATTTTTATTTTCACAATTAATAATCATGGATTGACCAGATAATAAAATATATTTTTTCATTTAAAAAATAATTACTTTTAAAAAAAATTACAATTATAATTTACTTTATTAATTTTTAAAAAAAGTGCATAAATTCATTAGTTGATCGAGTCCAAACACGCGCTTCACTTCAAAAGGCAACAAGAAAACCTAATCAGAAAAAAAGAACAAAAAAAACTAAATTCAATCGTCCAGGAAAAATTAAAATCATGAACAGCAGGAAGCGAGAGAAGCCATACCACTCCCGCCACGGCCCTTACCCTCTACCCAAACGCCGCCGTCCTCTCCCCCTCGACGCAGCAACTGGCGAGGATTCCATCGACGCCGCCCCAGCCGCGAAGGCGCCGACGTCGGTGGTGGTGGTCGGCGTGCCGGTTGAGTGCTCCGTGCTGGACCTCAAATCTAGGTTCGAGATGTACGGGCCTATTTCTCGAACCCGAATGGAGCCCGATGGAGTTGCTTACATCAATTTCAGATCCAACGATGCCGCCCGATCTGCCGTCGATGCGGCCCGAGATTCCAGCTTTCACGTTACCCTGCACTCCGTTCGAGTATGCTTCCTCTCCCTTTGCTCACACCTCCTCTGTATGTTTATGTGAATCTCCTGTTTATCACTGTGGTTGTCTTTGAATTGGGTTTGGGCCGGGCTTTGAGGTCTAGGGTTTCGGCCCGATCCCTATTTTTCATGTTTAAGCTATAAGCATTGGCCTGTAGAACTAGGGTAAAAGAATCAACCTCGTGTTCAAATAATTACTGAGCTTGAAAATCGTGTTTAACATAATCGAATTTGAGCATCCGAATGACTTGTGTTATTGCTCAAACGAACTGATGAGATGAAACGGAATAGTTCTATACATGTATTGCAAAGGTGAAGAATCCAGCTTGATTGTTACACCTTAATGAAATTTACTATGTCATTATATATGGATGAAAAAATGTATGCATTAATTTGATAGAACAAAAGAAGTTCCTAAATATTTGGTCTCGATTTGTTGTATATGAAGGTACAAGTAATGTGGGCGAGTAGTGATTCGATTTCGCAATGGAAGGGGGGAGTTGTTCGTAGGGATGGCTTAGTGTCTAAGCTAGTGCGGCCTGAAGTGCCACTAAGCAGACACGGGAGAGGTATTAAGCTGGGATCTGCAATCGTGAACCCTAGAGACGAGAATAATAGCAATGTTGGTGCAGGTGGTTCGAGTTTGAAGGAGGAGCCTTTTAAGGGCAGGGAAATTGTTGCTTATGATGATATCTTGTAATTGTTGGTTTAGGGTTTTTGTTCAAGTGTAATATTATTCCAGATCTCATGGTCAAATTAGGTACAATACTATTTGATAGTAGTATAATCACTTTTCTATCCCAACTTAGCTCTTCTACTTTCTCTATCACTGTGCAGATTTTATAAAACGGAGACTGCTCCTCCATCCGACCGTTGACCCCTCGATCGGGATCGGGTAGGATGTAAATTGAGAAACTCTTTCCTACCCGATCGTTGGTCCCTTGATCGAGTAAGATGTAAATCGAAAAATGTGCTTCACTTGTGGGAGAAAACTATCATGTCTCATCTCATAACAAATTTTATATGCAGTACTATTTAAATGAAAATTTATTTCACTCGAAGTTCGAACTTTGCGTCGCACATCACCAAATGCCTTAACAACACCTTAGTTTGTTAATAAAATTCACCTCACCAAATGCCTTAACAACACCTTAGTTTGTTAATAAAATTCACCGTAGTTTGTTAAATTCAAACTCGGATTGTTCACCTTAGTTTGTAAAATTAAAAGAACTCGGATTGTTAACAACACCATTTGTAAAATACAAACTCGGATTGTTGATTTTTATTACTCATTTATTGTAATATAATTTGGTGAGAAATTAACTTATAATAATCAATTTTGAAAATGTAATTAAGGTAACAAAATTAAATCAAATATCAACAAAGGGGCCGCAATTAAATAAATCAATACAAAACCTACAAAAATCACAGCTCCCTACAATTAATTGACTCGCCTCTTCCTCCAAAACCCTCTTTCTCTCTCGGCATTCCTTAAAACCTAATTTTGCATCCCTATTGTTTCATCTCAATCTGAAATGGCGACAGTGACGGCGGGATCGTCTCGCACCGAAAATACCAACGACGGTCCCGTTCTAAATCTAATCAACAAGCGCCTCCGCGCGATGAGGAAAAAGCTCACTCGCATAGCCCAGATGGAGGAGTCTCGCTCCCAGGGAAAAGTTCTCAACAAGGAGCAAGAAGAAACCCTGCGGTCCAAATCCTCCGTCCTCGCCGGCATCGACGAGCTGGAAAAGCTCCGACAGCCCCTCCTGCAGGCCGTCGATCAGGAAATCGAACTCGCGCTGGAGAAAATCAGGCAGAACCCGGACAGCGAGACTGTGGAGACATCGAAAGAGGCGGTGGATGCCGAAGCCAAGCCCCCGACTGTTGCTGATGACGGGGCGGCTGTTTCTGATCTGCTTAATCTGCTGTACTTCGGTAGCGTTTTTGATGTGAATACTCTACTGAGGGCACACGATGGCTTGCTGACTAGGACACACGAGAGGAACTGCTGCTTGACGTATGATTACGTCACGGATGACGAGGCCGATCCTCTGAGAGATAGTGATTTGGATCTGATTGCCCAATTCAGGGGTTTGCTGACTTCTCGGCCGTTTAATTCGAGCTTGTCCCATAAGAACTCCTTGCAACAGTGTGTCAATCATGCAAAGTTATGGCTTGCGAACGCTGACCAGCCTATCGAGCCGAACTCGGATATAACTTGTATGATAATTTATTCAATTGATATGTGAATATGCACTTTTGGATTTACTTGAATTGTTCGATGCTATGTTTAACTGTTTATTGTTTGTCGGTCGTATATATACTAAGTACTAGTAGTTATGTCATTTCTTTGAGTCAAGTCATTGGTATTAAGTTTGGTTGTAGTTTGTGTATATCATCTTTTTAGTGTTTATGTATGTGTAGATGATTTAGGATGATTATGTAGTTTTGTTGGTTATACTGTTTTAATGAAATACTTTGAAGTATGTGTATAATTCTTACTTTGTGCCATTGTGTGGATTGCTTTTAGATGCTGCCTTGAGGGAAAAGCTGAAGAAAATTATGGCTTCGGATTACTTTACAACTACTCCTGAGATAAAGGTTCCAGTTGAAGTAGCAGCTGCTGGTGGGAATTATACCTCTTTTCAGGTGCCGGTGCAAGGTTCTGCGATTCCTCTTACGGAAGGCTTGGGTGTGGAGTATCACCACGAGGTAAATTAGAATTTTAGCCACTACATATTTTCCCAGTTGTACTTCTCACATCTTCAACTTTGAATAAGTTTTCTGAATTTTGAATGAATGTTACTCTCTCTAAGGTGATGCTTAGTTATGTTTGCTTTGCTACTCAGTTGCAAACCTAACTTTTTTTCCAATGCCAAGTTATTATGTTTAGTGTTTTAGACCGTCTTGTCTTGTATTGTCAAGTTTTAAATCCGTATTCTTATTTACCAAGTCGTTCCAGTTGGTCTGTCACTTGTTAAAGTGTATTAATTTGAAATGAATGGTTAAATGAGCATCCAGAAATGCAGCCATCATTGGTGAGGTCTTATTAAAATTCCCAATGATATGTCTGTAATATGAATTCGGTTAATCATTTAGTTGTATCTACTAATAGTTCATTGTTTGTACTACCAGTTGTCTCTCGATTGTTCCCGAGAAATGATCCAATCTCTAACAGATGAACTTATGACCTTGCAGGAAGAACAATCACACAATTCCCATGAGGCTGAATCTTATGTTGATGAAACTGGCCACATTAAAGACCATAAACAAGTACTCCTTCCCTTTTAGAAAATTATTCAAACTTTTTTGTGTATGTCCCAATATAATATTTAAAAATAATTTCTGTACTTTTTCACATTAAAAAACACGAAAACAATGTGGGAGAACGAGTTGTACTTGAATACGCGCTTACTATTGGCAGTGGATATTTGTGATTCTGAATGATGAAACTTGTTTTTCGGTGGTATTAATTAGATCAACCTCGAGAGAGTTTTTTTTTTTTTTTTTTATGTACTCGACAGTTGACACATATTGGCTCCTTTGGATTTTTAGGGAGAACGAGAGGTAGAGAGCTCGTCGGAAATCCTGACTCAGACAGAGCTAGGCACACCTGATGCCCAAGCCGATCAGAGCTCGAGAGATGTTAACTCAAAGGAACAAAATGCATCTCGTAAGTCCTATCAGAACAACAGAAGTGGCCGCAGCGGCGGTGGCAGCCGCCGTGGAAGTAATGGCCGTGGTGGGCGAGGTGGCAATAGGAGCAACGGGCGTGGTGAATCTTACGACCAACCTGGTGGCGGTTATTACCCGAGGAACAATTACAGAGGCAGAGGTGGAAGGGGTATGGGTGGAAACTATAATAACTACCCTGGTCCAGCTGGCCAAGCTCAAGAAGCATCCTGATTTGAGAGGGTTTTTGTGGGGTTTTCTTTCTTGTGGGTTAGGGCTAGTTTGAAATTGTTTTCCTGTTATGTGATGACTTTTGCACCTTAGTGTTTTTTTTTTGGGTTGGTGTTAAAATGAAACTGAAGGTACACTATTGACTATTGAGGTAGAAATAAAATTTCTTTCTCTTACTGCAGCACTTGTGCCTTTTCTCTTTTGTGTATTTTTGTGTGGTGCCTACAGATCCCTTTTAGTTCGAGTCATCGTGAGGGGTTCGGAGTGAAATAGAGTGATCCCTTTAGAAAATGGAAAACAATATTTCCGAATGTAGTCTTTATCTCACTGATGTTTATCCTTGTATGTAATATTGAAGTTTATCAGGTTCTTTTTTCTAATTAATTTGTGAGTTCTGTAAGTGTTTAAGGCACTTCCCAGCATTCCCAGCATTCATGTCTGTGTTGATCTTAATTAGAAATTGTCATTTATCACTAAAACATGAAGGCATTTTTCTATTCGTTGTTTTCCCGTTTTGTCTCTTGTACATCCATGTCCTGTCAAGATGCTCTGGAAAATTTGATGCCATAGCTGGTTTTAGGCAGAATGAATAAACTATAACAAAATCAGTAAGATGAAGAATATTAGTAGAATAAAGTGGCAGGAACTCTACAAATTTAGGCTTTATCTTTTCTATATTTTTCTCGTGCAATAGCACTAGTTTATTAGCTTCAAATATTTCCAAATATAACATCAGCGGTTCATACGGAACAGGGGTCCCCTAAAGAACATATTCTTCACGCCATGATGTTAAAAATAATGCACGAAAACCCCTTTATAAAGAGCATTGCTGCAAGGAACTGAGCGCAAGCCAATAACACAATCGTAAAAAAAGGTTGTGGATCGGATAGGAAGAAAGAAGAAAGAAAGCGATGGGGGCAGCTGTTTCTAGTGCTTATGAGACTTCTGCATCAAGGGGTGGCCAGGTTATTGCATTTCACTCCTCGTCGAAGTGGAAATTTCATTTTGAAGCCTCGAAACAGACTTCAAAACTGGTATAATTTATGTTTCTTATGGAATATAATTATTTTAGTTAATTACAAATTGCACCCTCAATAGTTTGGGATTTTCATTTTTGGTGTGTGATTTGGCTAAATATCTCTAACAAGTTCACTACAGATTGTCATCGACTTCACAGCTACTTGGTGCGGCCCTTGTCAACTTATTCAACCTGCAATCGAAGAATTCGCAGAAATGTATACAGACGTTGACTTTGTGAAGATCGATGTTGATGAATTGCAGGTATGCATTCTACTGAATTATGTTTACTGGATAATTAGTAACTAAGTTATACATAAACAGGGAGTGGCGAATGAATTCGGAGTCCATACAATGCCAACTTTCATACTGGTAAAGAGGGGTAAAGAAGTTGATAAGATCGTGGGGGCGAAAAAGGAAGAACTCAGGAAGAAGATTGAGCAACACAGGTTCTGATATCGATCCAACACTTTGGTGACTTGGCAAAACATGATTTTTGCAGCAAGGAATCAGATTAAATTAATAATCATGTCATTCATATGACTATATGAGTATGTAATAAGATACAATTAATGATTGAAGATTTATATGAAAATCCATGAAAATATACATATAGATATGTTTGATAATAAGAAAACAATCTCAATCTATCTCTCCTACAATATGCACAAACCACTTGTCTAAGCATGTGTATATATACAGTTGATTTTCACATGCACAAGTAACTAACCATAACCATGACCAAGCACCAGTTACTCAGTCGTCCTCCCTAAGACCCTCCTCAGGTCCGACTTCTGCTCGGAGCTAACCCTCGAAGGGAACTTCACACCAAACTTAATCCTCAAGTCCCCGTTTTTTCCAGGTTCTTTTGAAATAGGCATGCCCTCATTTCTTATCACTATTTCATGGCCGGGCTTGATAATGTCCGATACCTGGACGGATAAATCCCTGCCATCTAGAGTTGTTATGTTCAGAGTCTTTCCCGTAAGAGCATCGAGCAGCGAGATCTTTTGACTGGTTATTAGATCATTTCCATCCCTTTTGAAAGCGGGGTGAGGCTTTTCGTTCACGACAAAGATTAGGTCTCCGGGAGCGGAGCCGGGTTCGTGGTTTCCTTTCCCAGGGAAGGTGATCTTGGTGCCATTTTTCCAGCCGGGTTTTATGTGTATAGCTAATACCTCTGGGACGATGATCGGCTTGCTGCAAAATTAGTTTTAAAAAAATTAAGAAATTATACTATATGTTCCATGAGTAAACTTTAAGCCATGAAAATGAAATGAATGGGTAAAGTTTGCCCTCTTTTCCTGTATGTTTTTACAAGTCATCTTTGCTGTCTATATTCATCTCCTTTATCTATACTGTATTATAAAATCACCCCTAAATGAAGAATTGAATTACCAGAGATTCTGTGTTTGCTGTTTAATTCATCAAAAGTGAATCCATAAATTAATATGCAAATCTCACACACAACCATAATCAATTAAGATCGGATCTACAGTAATAAATAAATGAATCAATCGAAGGTACCTACCCTGAAGCGTCGAGTACAACTCTCGAAATCTTCATCTTCCTCTTCGACCCCTTGTACAGCTCCTCCAAGGTACACGGCAAATTAGTCTCCATGACCGCGGCTTTCTCCAACCTCACTCCGCCGCCGTCACTACTCTTCTCTTTCCCATCGAAAAAATCATCGAAAATATCCCGACGGCTAAACCTAAATCCCCCGCGACCTCCGTAATCAAAGTCTCTGTCCTCCTTGAGGGGTTCGCCGCCGTGCAAATCGTAGATCTGCCTCTTCTCCGGGTGGCTCAAAACATTGTAGGCCTCGGTTATCTGCTTGAACTTGGCCTCCGCCTCCTCCTTGGTGTTGACGGCGTTCTTATCGGGGTGCCATTTCATAGCCAGCCTCTTGTACGATTTCTTGATGTCCTCATCGCTCGCATTTCTCGATACTCTCAGTGTGTTATAGTAATCCACGCACATCTTTTTCCTGCTTTCTCTCTCTAGGTTATCGTTAAAATGATAGGCGGTTACAGAGTTTCAGAGAAACGAGAACGAAGAAAACTGAAGAGAAAACCTTGTGACTTAAGGTTCTTATTTATAAAGATAGAAAACTCCTAAATTAGGAAAGTAAATAAGAATAAAAAAATAAATTATAAAGCTAACATAATTCTAAAATAATACTATAAAACATAATTTTAATTTTTTTTTAATATAAAAACAAATCAATGACTTGATTTAAAAAGTCAAATAAAAATTTTAGAGTAGTATTTTAACAATAATAAATTACTTGTGTATATATATTATATATGACAAATTATTTCCATTGAAATTATTCAAACTACTACAAAGATAAACATAGAACTATTTCTATGGAGCTTGTCCTATACATATGCTATTTAAACAACAAGAATGAACTCGAATTATCTAGTTTCAAATATAATTACAATAATAGATCTCAAAGTTTCTTCAATTTTTTTTACATCTACAAACATTCTAGCTAGTATTTACACAAATAATTAAGTGTATAATAAATGAGTAAATTATACTCTATTTTTTGTTATTTAAATAAATTGTTAAATAATTAATATTTCATAAATTAATTAAACATAAATTATTCCATTCGCTTATTATTATTAGACAATTTTTTTTGTAAAAATATAAAAAATTGTTTCTATTTATAGGGAGTAATATAATTTTTAGGAGAATTATACTCTCTCTAATTCTTAAAAGAAACAATATTTTGGATATAAAAAAAAATGTTTTTTAACTTTTTGAAATGAAAAAGTAAAAATTGTTTCTATTAATAGTGGAGTAATATAATTTTTAGGGGAATTATACTCTCTCTAATTCTTAGAAGAAACAATACTTTGGATATAAAAAAAGAAAATTGTTTTTTAACTTTTTTAAATGAAAAAAGTAAAAATATTTATTTTTTAGGTATATATTTTGACACTTAAAAATAATTGCAATTTTTATGGGAAAGAGATTAAATTTAATTACCCATGAGTACTAAATATAAAGATATTTTGGGAAGGGATTGGGATGTGACAGGGGCATGTACGAATTGGAAAAGGTATAAGAAGAACGTGCAAGCGCGTAAACAATCGACCCCACGCATGTACGAAGTGTGTATGATATTTTGCTCAATCTTAGTCGACACATTTTTTCTATTTAAAATTTTAATTTAATTTAATTGATATAAATTTACATACTATTAAATTTGACAATATTCAACAAATGTATTTTAATACAGGTTTTATTTTTTTTAATTGAAACTAACTTAATTAAATTGACTTGAATTGAACTTATTGGATTATTGGATATTTTTTAAATAATTTTATAAAATTATTATCGTGAAATTTAGAATTTTTTTATTTATTATATAAACATATATTTATATTTTATGAAAAAAATATAAAAAATTGAATATTGAGAGTTTTAGTGCGGTGATAATGACAGGAGCTTAATAGTACTTTATATATTATTTATATTAATTAATTAATTAATTAATTAATTATTTTTTATCTTTTACTATATTGTGTGTGGTGTACGATGACATGTATCAAATGTTTTGTAGGAGTATGTGGTTTTCTTAGTTCGATAATACTAATGTATACTAGTATGGGATAACGCAAAGACTGAGGATGGTGGGCTTGGAAATGGAGAGGAAAAGATGGGCCTTGACGCATTAATACGATTTCAATGAGTGGGCCAACTTTCCGATGGGCCCAGTAATAATAATGCTTATTAGTCTGAGATAAAGGGGTGGGGGCCTTTTCTTCAAATTTGAGATGAGGGAGGCGTGGCGTGGCTCTCATCGCAACCATGTACTACTATTTTTAATGTAAAATCACCCTATAAGATATTTTACAATTTTTTTTTTATTTTTTTTTTCAAACTTTGTTTGTGACAATTAGGTCATGTCATATCATGTCGTTTATTTAATTAACATTCAAGAAATTGATAATTTTTGAGTAATCACTACAAAAAAAAGGGGTTTTTGCGACCAAGCAATTTGGTCGCAAAAAACGAGCTGTGGTCGCAAATCGTAGTATTTGCGACTACGCGTGGTCGGAAAAGTGTGGTCGCAAATACTTGGTCTCAAATGTTTTTTTGGCGACAACAGCGCGGCCGCGAATACATTTTAGCGACCACATATGTGGTCGCTAATGCCCCATGCTGATGTGGCACTGAGCGGTGACGTGGCAGATTATTTGCGACCACCCGTGGTCGCAAATACGGATGGTCAAACTTACGGTCTGAAAGCATTAGCGACCACGCGTGGTCGCAAATACCCATGTTTTGAAAAACAGCTCCTTAGTATTAGCGACCACGCGTGGTCGCAAATACCTATTTTTCTGAAAAAAAAAATATTTTAAAATTGCAATTTCCGACCTGCAAATCAATTCCAATCGCAATACAAACCGAATCCAAAATACAGTTCAAATACAAATACAATCCAAAATCATCAAAACATTTATTCAAGTTCATCAACACCATCCTAATAGAGTAGACAAATAGTACAATCCGTAATCAAACTAAACATAAGCTACGGTGAGTCACGGGTCAAATCACGAGCTGGAGAACCAGGAGGAGTAGTCGAACCACCTGCACCTGACATGGAAGGAGGTCGCATATCAGGAAACATCCTAGCCATGTGCTCGTTCCAGAAGAGCATGTCAGCCATTCGCTTGTCGTACTCAGCCTGGGATAATGCAGCAGCAGAAGATTGACTTGAAAACGAGGAACGAGACGATACCGATGGAGAAGAACCTATAACACACAATATAAAAGTGGTCTTAGTAGTTGTTGATTTGATTTAAGTTCAAATAGTTAAAGATTGTATATATATTAAAATTAACCTGGAATTGAAGGACCAAGACCCTTACGGTATCCACGAGTAGTCCCTAAAACCTCCTCCAATATGGCAACATCATCCACAGGTGTACCGCTGGCAGATGCTTGTGTCGACCTATCATTTAGTTCAGCCTACAATATTCAAATTCACGATTAGCTAGTTCTTAAACAATATGAGTTTTTATATCAAAAAAATCAATTATTACTTACAATTTTAGCTGCAGAATCGGCATCTAAAGGTTGACCATCTGGCCCAACATAAAACTTGATCCAGTTCTCAACCGGAGTAACCCCTTGTTGGGTTTGCGGATCAACCTATATATTTAAAAGAAAACAAACGTTATGTAATGTTCAATACATTTAACATACATAACAATGAATAAAATGATTTATTACCGATTTATCCATATGTCCAGCATAAGACAATCGACCATGAAGACTACGCATAGTATTCTTCGACCGGTTCTGACTGGACTTCTGCGAACGGGTCTGTTTCAAACATTCAAAATATTAAAGACAATAATATTCATTAATTTGACCCAAAATATTATATATATAAATACATGGTTACCTGAAATGTTGGATCGATAAACCTATCCACGCACCGATTCCACAACTGATCTGAACGGATAGAGTCAGGCTTAGTTCTCCTAGCTAACACTAGGTCATCTGCTCCACCATTTTTTTTTGAAATGCTTATGAAGCTTGTGCTTCCAATCTGTGTAACGCTCCCTACAATCTCGATTCACAACAGCTGAAATCGTAGGGTCGTTCATGTCGATTTCAAACAAATCCTACAAAATATTCAATCGTGTTACAGAATCATAATGAGTTAACTACAATAATCAAGATCATAAATTACATGTAGGTGCAAAATAGCAGCATTTCGCTGCTCCGCTGGTACCGAAGACCAATTCGTATGGAAAGGATCGCAGTAGTGTCTCACCTGTTACATACAAAACTTGAATGATCTTTTAACATTAAATGTTTATTTATAATCACAACATGTAGTTAGCTTACCTGCATCCCGACAGCGGAATAATATGAAGCACCATTCTCTCCAACCGCTTTCATCGTCTCATTCTGGTCTTCCCAAGCTAATGGGACAGGACGACCTTGCTCCGCCACCCTCAGCAATGTCCGAGCGCCTTTTGCTATCCCTCGCCCAGACTTTTTCCTACATGCTGGAGGTGTCGCCTCATCGGGGTCTCCACCTACACGATCGAACATTAATCAACTCGTAAAAAAAAGAAAGTATTATATATAATGCTTCATGTGGATATAAACTAAAAGTAAAATGTTACCTGTCTGGCAAGGAGCACCGAAAGAATGTGGATGCCCGTGTGGTGGCTCACCTCCACCAGAAGAGCCCGCCAGCATCATCACAGCCTGAAAATTTATCACAATATTATAACAATATATATATATATATATATATATATATATATATATATGTACACAGAGTATTAAAGGGAATTCTAATGTGAACCTTCTAGTCAATGTCATTTGAGTTAGAATCAGAATCAGTCAAATCATAATCATCGCTAACATCCTCTTCCTCGTCAGCATGTACATCAATCTCTGGTTCATCATCATCATTGATGAAGTCATCTTCTGGAATGTCATCATCAAGTGTTCCAACATTGGATGTCACAGGTTGTGGTTGTGTTATTGTTTGAGTAGAGAGGATTGTGTCGAGGTTAGGAAGCTCAACACACAATTGAATTCCCTCGTTCGGAATATCTTCTACTTGTTCATCATTTGGTAAATCCCAAATATGACGATGTCGGAAATGTTCAACGACTTTCCACCCTTCTCCATTGAACAAGTCATCCACGTAGAACACTTGTTCAGCATTAGAAGCTAGTATGTAAGGGTCATTTTTATACTAGATGGCCTTAGTGTTGATGCTGATTCGGGTTTTGTAATCCCGTACGTATCGTGGGTTAGGAGTGGTATTGAACCAAGTACATTCAAAGAGGATGACATAGTTGTTCCCAACATACGGTACTTCATAAATGCCTGTCAATATGCCATAATATTGTTGGTTGTCTGCATCCTGCACGTATACACCACTGTTTTGCGTTAATCGATTTGCATCTCTATCATGTACAAGGAACTTAACACCATTCACCACACAACCAGGATACGATTTGATTCCCGGGCCGGACCCTTTGGCCAGACAAAGCAATTGATTATCCTGTACTGATGCTTGTGTAATATCGGAATGTATCTGAGACATAAATTAAGTTTAAGATATTAAAGAGTGAAAAATTGGGATATATTATTAAATATAGTTGTAATGCCTTCTTCTTAAACCAATTTGCAAACTCGGTCTTGGGAACTTGGTCGACATCTAACTGAAATGAAGTACGAGTGAGATAGTCTTCAACTTCTGGACAATTCTTCAAGATAAAATGTTCAACTTTAGTCCGTGTCTTGTAATCCCACGAAACCAAACTCATTTTTCCAATGTGGCGAAACTGATTTCGAAATACATAAATTTTTTTCTTGTCGGCACCGTTATTCTCCACCCAATTTCTTTCAGGCCTGTTGAATTTGGTTTCAATACCCTCGAAATACATCGAACAGAATGTCAAAGATTCATTCGCAATGTAAGCTTCAGCAATCGACCCTTCAGCTCGCGCCCGATTTCTTACGTACTTTTTCAATGTACCCATAAATCTTTCAACCGGATACATCCACCTGAGATATACAGGACCTCCACGTATTGCTTCATCTGGGAGGTGCACTAACAAGTGTAACATCACATCGAAGAACGCCAGAGGAAAGATTGCTTCTAGTTTGCATAATATGACTACAATGTCATCACATGCCTTTCGTAAGTCACTAACCTTCAAAGTTCGAGAGCATATAAGCTTAAAAAAATTGCACAACTCTGTTATAGTGTCAACAATGTTTTTATCCATGAACTTGCGTATTCCAGTTGGCAGCAGTCTTTGAATTAAAACATGACAATCATGAGATTTCAACCCAGAAACCTTCCACTTGTTGTTACTTACAATGACATTCTTCTTCAGATTCGAAGCAAACCCATCGGGGAATTTTATATTCATCAACCATTCGCCGAATTTCTTACACTGGTCAGGAGTCAATGTGTATGGTGCATGCGGCTTCATCATTCGACTACCATCTTTGTAGAGATGCAAGTTCGGCCTGATCCCCAATTTTTGAAAATCTAAGCGTGCTTTGTCAGTATCTTTCGTTTTACCTTCTATGTTAAGTAGAGTACCTAACAAATTATCGCATACATTCTTCTCTATGTGCATGACGTCCAAATTATGCCTCAGAGACAGCGAACTCCAGTAAGGTAATGTCCAAAAAATACTCTTCTTTGTCCAGTTCAAATCTCCTACCTGACGTTTACGTTTTTTGCCACCGTATCCTTCATGTTTTCCAGGTATCCGATTCTCCAGATGGTACATCTGTGCCAATAACTCTTCGGTGGTTTTAGGAACAGGAGGTGGGCGTTTCTCGGGTTTGCCATCAAAGATTTTCTTCTTTCTCATAGGATTATTCATATCTAGCCATCGTCTATGCCCCACATAACACAACTTACTCGTGATGGGCACAGAAGGAGTTTGATCGTTGCAGGTGGGACATGCCATGTAACCTTGACCACTCCAACCGGATAGGATACTTCGAGCCGGAAAATCATTTATAGTCATCAATAAAGCCGCTCTCATTCGAAACGTAGTTTGTGACTCAGCATCTTTCACTAACATTCCTTCAGACCACAATTCATTCAATTCATCAATCAAAGGTCTCAGGTAAACATCAATGTCCTTACCAGGTGATTTTGGACCTGATATAAGTAATGTGAGATGTCTGTACGGGTCTTTATTACATAACCACGGAGGCAAATTGTACACCGTGGTAATAACAGGCCACATGCTGTACGACAAACTCATATCTCCGAATGGGTTGAATCCATCTGTTGCCAAACCCAACCGTACATTCCTCGGTTCTCTAGAGAAGTCAGGAAACTTTAAATCAAAGTCTTTCCATTCTTTCCCATCCACCGGATGGCGCATTACATCTTCATCATTTGACCGCCCCTTCAAATGCCATGTCATATGCTTAGCCGTTTGACGCGAAGCATACAATCGTTTCAGTCTGTCCTTAAGTGGAAAGTAACGTAGAGTTTTCTGTGGGACTTTCTTTCCTTTAGTTCTCTTCCAATGATCTGTGTCACACAGTGGACATTTCTGCATCTCAGAGTTTTCTTTCCAATATAAACAACAATCATGAGGACAAGCGTGTATTACTTCGTATCCCAATCCTAACTTCTTCAGCTGTTTCTTGCATTCGTAGAATGAAGTCGGCAACTTACAACCAGCAGGCAAAATTTTCAGAAGTAATTACAGCAACACGTCAACGCTCTCGTTAGGCCACTTATACAGAACTTTTATGTGCAACAACTGAGCAATAAAGTGCAAAGTCGAAGGTTCGGTGCAACCGGGGTACAACTCTTCTTCAAGTGTTGAGAATAATGATGTTAAATCAGCATCATTGTCTGCGTCGAGATTTACTCCTGAATTCCCAACAAAGTCTTGCACTATGTCTTCCATCTCGTTCACAGGTTGTTCTTGAACAGGTTGTTCTTCTCGTGGTCTTCTAGGCATTCGAGGCTCACCATGGTGAGACCATGTTGTGTAGGTCAGATCAATGCCACTGCAAATTATGTGTTTGCGAACAGTGTCCAGAGGATAGAATTTGGTATGTAGACAATATTTGCAAGGACACCGAACCCGAACTTCTTCATTGACACTGTTTTTTGCAAATTCTATAAAGCCACGTACACCGTTTTGGAATTCTGGAGACAATCGATTTTGTATTCGCATCCAACTCTTATCCAACGACATTTTGAAATTAACCACACACAACTGTATTACTATATCTATGTAAAAATCAAAAAATGTTTTAGTTAGAAAAGTCTACAGATTAAAAATAGAAGTCATATCATAAGAAACATCTTTGTTGTTCGAACATATAAATTAATTAACACATATAGCATTCATAGTTCATACATACAAAATAATGTAAAGTAAAGTTTTGAGAAAAAATACCAGAGCCAAAAGGTGACGAAGCATCGCAGAGAGAGTCATAAGTAGCACTGTAAAAATTTATTAAATTGTTTTAATAAAGTTGAAAGTGAGTGAAATTTGAGAAAACCTTTTCACTAAATATGTTTGTAAAAATGTTTTATGTTGTATCCTACTATACGATTCAATGATACCCACAAGATAAAAAAAAAAAAAAAAAAAAATGGTTCATAATATTTCATAATAATTCAACCAATTTCATACTGTAATGAAACAAGCCCTTTCATAAAAATAAAAATAAAATAAAAAGATGATTAATTATTTATATAATAAATAGCAACCCCATTCACCTTCTCACCACTCCTCACAATTCTAAACTTTATCTTATTTGTGCCCATAAAACTCACCTAGAAAATGAGGGTACCAAGTTTTATTTTATTTTTATCTTTAAATATTCCATGCATGTACATAAGTTGTTTTCTTGATTATATCTTTTCATGAAATAATCAACCACAGTTTTTGTGAAATAATCAACCACAGAGCAACCAGGTACTTAGAGCATCTTTTCATGAAATAATCAACCACATTTTTTGTAATGGTGCTCTATGCAAAAGAGCAAGTTAAGTTACCTTCTGGGAATGAAGGGTCTGTCAAAATATGGCAAGGGTTGAGCCTTTGGGACGAGCTCCTTCCTCAGTCGCCTGATTTCTTCTTCCTCAGTCTGTCAAAACCCAGGAATTGATAACACTGTTTTAAAAAAAGTTGAGAGTGTAGAAATCGTGGGTCACCTTCTGTTGTCTCTCCCTTTCCAACCGATACTGTTCAATCAGATTCATTTTCAAACAGAAAATCAACTAATAATCGAAAACCTCCAAATTAAATTAAACCCTAAATCCATTGAAACTATAAAACCCCTAATCGAAGAAACAAATCGAAGAAATAACGAAGAGGAGAAGAGGAGAAGCATACCTGGACCAGCTTCACGTAGTCGTCGCCGCCGGAAATCGCCTCGTCGCCGGAAATCGCTTTGTCACCAGAAATCGCTATCAGAAAACGCAACAAGAAAAGTGAGGAGGAAAAGGGCTTCTGCCCGCTGTTATCCAAAAAGTATTAGCGACCACAGCATTCGCGACCACTCTGTGGTCGCAAAAGACCATCCACGTGGTCGTATACTAAACCTATTATCCACGGTGGAAAATAGAATTTCAGGAAAATACTCTGTAGCGACCACACATGTGGTCGCAAATACGTTCACTACTTTTTAGCGACCACGACCGTTTTTGCGACCACGCTTTTGGTCGCGAATATAGACGCGGGATTTTGGCGGAATTAAAATCTGAACAAATAGCGACCAAATTTATTTGCGACCAGCTGTGGTCGCAAAAACTGTTTATTAGCGACCACTCCCTGTGGTCGCAAAAGGCGTGGTCGCTAAAAGCCTTTTTTCTAGTAGTGAATTAGAAATTGGAAAAATATGGTAAATATTGAAAAATCAAAGTACTAGTAAAAAATAAAAAATAAAATAACAAAGTTTAGAATATTGAAAATTTCAAAACGATATGATATGATCCAATATCTATATATATATATATTCTCCCCACTCAAACTAACGGTGATACTACTTTCACAAAATACAAAAGAGTGTGATCATTAGATTGGGTAGGAGGGAATATAATTTTTGATAGGATATTACATAATTTTCAGTATTTCGATATAAGTATATAGTGAAATTATATATTTTAAATAATTCAATACACATACGTAGCAAAAATATACTGTATGTTTCGATATATTGTTCGGGATGCACGCGACAACAGGCTAGAGCTTACGATAACCTTTTTTTTTCATTTTCTGATACACGATTAACCAAACACGTCCAATGCACAATGAAAAACTCCAATCAATCTCAAACGAATGCACCCCGACTCAACACCAATCTCTCAGAGAACCAAGGACATCCAACCGTTGTTGGGAACTCAACTCGAGTGTACCGAATTCTCGACCAACAATTACAATCATAACAAACTATATATACTTCAAACACTCAAGCCACAATATATACCAAGTAATAATTGAGCACACCACGATCGAAACAATCAATACAAACACGGAAATATGAAAACAGACAAACGACACCGAAAATTAATGTGGTTCACATTTACATAGGCTACATCAACTTTCGCCATGAGGAGCTTTCACTGGATAAATAGATAATCGAGATTACAAGAAATTCTAAGAATTTCTACCCAACATTCTAACTAACTCACTCTCTCTCTACGATCCTCACACTCTAGCCCACATAACAAAGAGAATCAAGACTATACAATCCAACTTCCAAAAGCTTACAAGTTTTTCTCCAAAAAAAATTAATTCTAACACAATTTATCTCCTTCTCAATATTTCTTTCTATAGTGGCTACAAAGTGTATAATGTTGAATAAACTCTAGCAAATGAGGTGAGGAGTATTTATAGTTTCAAGCTAACATTCAAGAATTGTCCAAACCCGCTAGCACGGGTTGCTGATTTATATCGTATTTGTGCGTTTTTCGTTTGTGTTTTTGGTGTCGAGTGTGTGTTATGTTGTTTAGTTTTCATGTCTTTTCGTAGGGTTGGATGTTTGTGTGTGTGTTGGATCTCATTTGGGTTGGAGTTGCGTGTTTAGTCATTTTCAGGTCTTTTATCAATGAGAAGTCGAAAGGAAGTCGAGAGAACGGGCTACAGACGAAGAATAAGCTGAAAAGGGATTTCAGCGGTCGCTGGATATGATCAGCGGTCGTTGATTGTGTTTGGCGGTCGCGGATAGCGGAACAACTGGCGTTGAAATGCCGGAAAAGAGTCAGAACATCTGCCATGAAAAATTACGAGAACAGCGGTCGCTGTTTACGTTCAGCGACCGCTGATTTGAGCAGCGGGCGCTGCCTACAGCCCAGCGGGCGGTGTTTGTGGGAAGTTACAAGCGGTTTTCTGGAAGTCTGCTGAGGTATTTAGGCAAGGAAAAAGAAGGTTTTGGGACATCTTTTCGCTGGGAACTTCAAGGAGGGTGTAGGAGAGGTCCGATTCAAAGCCGACAACTTCGGAAACACGTTCTAGTTCGATAGCTATTTAATGTATTAGTAGTGTTAATGTATTTTTAAGTTTAATTTCTATTTCCAGAATATGCTTTCTTATTTTCATGTTTGCCTTAATTTGGTTTGAGAATCTTTGAAGTTGAATTCTAATTTAAGTGTTTGTGTATTTTAATTCAAGATTTCATGTCTTCTTCTTCTTATTTGCTTAATGCTTTTCTTTTAAGTATTATATTATGATGAACTAAATTTCCTAACTTGGATAATGATATGATGAACGAATGAGAGAACTAGCAATCTCTTGAAAAACTTCAATACACTAGCATGATCTTAGAATCGTAACCCGACCGGGAATGAACCTCTAAGTGAATTAAACGTTATTAAAACGCGTGAAGTAACCCGACCGGGAGCTTGACTTTCAAGTGTGAAATGTATTGATTGAATCCTGAGTTTGTGAAATTATCTTAAGGTTTTGATTATTATTATCCAAGTGATTTCTTACTTGCTATTTGCTTTATTTGTTAACTTTGCTTGTCGAAACAAAATGAATTTAGGACTTAGTTTAATGATTTATGTTTCTAACTCTTTTCAAACACGAAAACTCTACTCTTTCGTTTCCTAGGATTGATAACCGAGTCAACTACAATTGACCTCGGATTTTGACGAGAGACGACACAAAAACGTCTAATCAGTTTCCAAACATCAAACAACCCTATCCGTCCGTAGGGGAAAACCCACCAGCGCGGTCCTACAATGCGGGACGACGCTCTCCTTTTGACATTGGTTTCTTCTTCTTTCACTGATTGATTTGATTTCAGCTCCACCAAAAACCTAACATATACGACATTTTTTTATAGAATAGGATATTCAAAATTTCGATATACTGATATATTTTGTATATCAAAAATTTCGATGGTATCAGTATCGATTTATCAGATATCAAAAAATCAATACATCAATTTTTGGTTAGGTATTGATATGAATATTTTTTGTACAATTTTTTTGTGTGATCCATATTAAAAAAAAAATTGATAATAATGTCACATGTTAATATTAATTTGGAAAGACAAATTTTGTTGTTCCTTTAAAAAAGGATAACGTTTTGATTTGGTCCATTAAAAAATAGGGGGATTCATGAAAAGAGTAAGTCCCTAGTATTAGATTATATATAAATACTAATTTTTAGTCTAATTGTAAAAAAGTCAAAAATTCCCGAACTAACCTTTTCTTTGTGATTTTTTTATATCAATTAAAGATAACAATCTTTCAATTAGTTAAATTCCATATATAATATTCATTATAACGCAAAAACAAAACCTTAGACAATACCAAATAATTCTCGCATGCTCTCCTAAATTAGTTTCTAGAATTTTGCTCTACGAAATCGAAGTCCTCTCAGAAACGGATTCATTGGGATTAATATCAGACGACGAGTGCTTGAGAAGAAGCGAATCACCCGCAAACCGCAAAGCCCTGTATCACTGCTTGAGGAGTTCGCGAGGGCGGATCTGTCAACCAACCAATAGCGTTTAAGTTTCTAGTCTGGTGTATTAACACTGAAGTACTATTTGCAAAAAAAATGTTGGATCTGAGTCTAATTTCAAAGAATTGTAGACATGCAAATATTTAATTTAAGAATTTTCACTTCAAAATTTTTGGGGGATTGTCAGAATTTTTCAAAAACTTTATTTATTGTATTTATGGAACTACAGAGAATTCCTTTGGAGGCTTGTTTATGTGGTGAAGTTCTTTAATTTGTTTCATGATTTGATTTTTTTGCGTATTTAGGAATTGATTTTCATTTTGTTTAATTTTTATCTGATTGTTGATATTAGTTCGAGTGCATGTTTTAGTAAGTATTATATTTTAGGTCTTGAAATGTAAATAAATCTTGAGGTGTCTGTGTATTCTTGATTTAATACCTGTTTCTGAGGTGTATTTATCAAAGGATTATGTTTTCAGAAATGTGTTGCCAAGTAATAGTTATGTAATGTGTATTTTTTAGATTTACATATTGCTGATTAGGTATGTAGTTCCAAACACTGTTCTAAGCTCACTACACATAAATATAACTTTGTAAAATCTGTTTCATTAAGTGTTTTTTTCAAACATATTGAATTCTTGAGAACAGTATTCCAAATGATAACTATTTTAAAAGTAGTTATCTGTATTGTATATATTTTTTATAGTTCAAATTTCTTTTTTGGTAGAATGCATATCCAATGGCATTTTGATTAATGACCGTTAAATAATTAAGGGTTTGTGTGATCAATAGTTCCCTAAACAATTCTAGCGCCAATATCAGAACATTAGTGTTTTATGCTGATTTGAAACTGTTTTTGAAAAGATTATCTTGTTACAGATATTTATGTCGGGATCTAGTTAAGAATATGTACATGTAGAAATACATGTTTCTGACAAATATTGAAAACAATATACCAAGATTTATACAACATAAATACTTTTGAAAATAGTTGTTAAATAATGAAGGGTTTGTGTGGCCAAATAGTTCCCAAAACAGTTCTAGTGTCAATATCACCACATT
This sequence comes from Euphrasia confusa, assembly GCA_954870475.1. Lineage (NCBI taxonomy): Eukaryota > Viridiplantae > Streptophyta > Magnoliopsida > Lamiales > Orobanchaceae > Euphrasia > Euphrasia confusa. The sequence continues at coordinate 20,224,245 of OX940951.1, forward strand.
AGTGTTTTTATTCTGATATGAAACAGTTTTTGAGAAGGTTATCTATTTACAAATATTTATTTACAAAGTAATTTCAAAAGTTGTTATGTTGTATAAATCTTGGCATCTAGTTTTAGAACTTGGTCTGAAACATGTATTTGTACACATATATATTCTTAAAAAGAGCCTGAATTGAATATTGTTTCTTAACAAGTTTTGTCTTAGATATATACATTTCCTGACATAGCTGTTTTGAAATAGTGCCAATTTTACCAGATTAGTGTCTTTATACTGATTTGAAACGGTTTTTGAAAAATTTATCTATGTAGAGATATGTATTTACAAACTTTTGTCCTAAGTTGTTATATTGTAATGATATTGGTATCTAGTTGTAATTTTTTGATTCATAACAGTATTTGTGTATATAGGTATTCAAAATTAGATTCTGAAATGTAGTTAGTTCCTTAACAAGTTTAAATTAAGATATTTAAAGTTTCTATTACGTTAACTTTAAAAAAATAAATTAATTGTTGAAATTGTGGTGAGAGGTTGATGACATTGCAATTGTTATGTCATTTTTGTGTTGATGTTGTTGTTTATATGATGATTTCCATTAATGTGTATGTATTGATTTCAATTGTTAATGTGATTAGCATCCTAGTTAGTTTTCTGGCTATTGCTGGTTAGCGTGAAATTAATTTACGATATTATGAACCCGATATTGTCGTAAACCATTTTACAGTTTTTTTTACCTAATTTCATAATTTCTTTTATTACATTTGCCTTTAATTTTGAAGTTAGAAATCTATTTTTGTGAAGTTGTTTAGTGGTAGTAAGTTGTGGTTTAGATAAACTAATGTACGTAGCACTATAATATATATGTACAGTGGTAGAAATTTGTTTTAGTAATTGACTGAACTTTGTTGATCCTTGACACATAAACTTAGGTACAACTTATAATGACTCCGAGAAATTTGTTTTAGTAATTGACTGAACTTTGTTGATCCTTGACACATAAACTTAGGTACAACTTATAATGACTCCGTCCACCCGATCAGAAGCCCGCAAAAGTATATTGGAAGCACAAGATGAATGCTCTCGTCCTTCAAAGAGGAAATTGGACAATGATTTTGCCGCCACGATCGTTTCGCCTGTGGTCAAAGGCAAAAAGGTAGAGGGATCTTTTAGTGTAGACTAAATTCAATGAAAGATCTTAATAGTGATGTCACTTACAGATTCTCTGAAACAGATTCTCAAATGACATTAAAAAATCCATTAAAGGTGAGCTTGGGAAAAAAATCAAAAGAGAAAAAGATCGGACAAAGCAGTAAGCACCCCTAAGAATACTAAAAAAGCTAAGGTAACTCTCAGTATATTACCTTGACATTACAATGTGTTATCTACGAAACATTCTGATACAAGTTGTGTTTAATGCAAGGGACAACAGTTGCAGAAGATAGTGATAGTGATTTCGAAGATAACACTAGAACTACTCCGAAGATCACTCGTGTAAGTAATATATAGAATGTATATTTAAAACTAGTTTTTTTTTTGCTTGCGTAATATTGGTTTTCTAGGTTTTTTGGCTCATTTTTCATTTTGCTGACTTACACTATTCAACTTTATGGTGTTTTTCAGACTGGAATTAAAATAGGCATCTACAAGGGGAAATTTAAGAAAGTACGGAATTTTGAGAAGAAGGTTGAAGCCCAACTCGTAAACACTATCTGAATAACGGATTATTTTTTGATATCTAATGTTTTTTATACTTTGATTCTCCAGACACTACAATTTAGGTGCACATTACCAGTCTATACCAAGGAAAAGGATAAGGAATATTACCCAATCACTGAGGGTGTGAAGGAACTATTGTCTAAGACACCGTTTGCAGAACTGTTTGAGGCGCTCGTCGAAGGGAAAGTGAAAGCGATAAAGTCTAACAACCAGCTCAGCATGATTCTGACAGCGTACAGTCACGAAGAAGATGCTTTTGTGTTTGGGAGCAAGAAGTTCAGAATTACATTGTTGGAGATTTCACAAAAACATGAAAACATGAAAATCATGAAAACAAAAGGAATAAAGGGTGTGGTTGATATTGGAATTGAAAAATCGAAATGTATACACGATCGGGCATGTTCATTTAACATAGGAATCGAAACAAAACATGAATTACTTGTCTTGATTCTTTGGTGGTTGAAATCGGTACAGAGGACGACTAGTTTTTTTTATCTTATTTTCCGAAAAAGGATCAACAACGATATTGTTGAAATCAAACGGTTTCATTTGAACAGTTGGAAGAAATTAGAAATTCAAAAAGACAATTCTTATGATTTTTAGTATCTTGTCCAAAATAGATGAGATTCTAAAAGGTTTAATTAACAAGACATAAAGGCTATTTAGGACATTTTGAATTTGAAAAAGATACTTAAATTATAATTATTAGTCTTTAATCAATTAAATTGAGGTAATGAGTAACATAATATACATTACTTATAATTATTCCAAACTATAGTATTTTATTATAGTATCAATACCTAAAGTATTTTTTTTCTCTAAAATTCTCTAAAAATATCAATTTCAATTTAATTTATTAAATCACAAAAATATAATCAATTTAATTCTGGTGAAAATTCAAAATTTTATCGAAAAAAGACAAGTGAATTTCTTTTAGAAGAAGTTTGTTGACCAGGCGCCTCGTGGATCTGCCACGTGAGCATCAACTTCATCAATTTAGTCCACTAAAAGAGGTGGATTTCAATTAAATCTCTTAAATCACAAAAATATAGTCTTTTCTTGATCAAAACATTCAAATTTTCACCTTAAAAATATTTTATACATGAAATAGTTCAACCAACTGGCCATTTGGTACAACTGACCATGGTGTCAACTGTCAAAATATAATATTTATTTTAAGTACATTTAAATGTAATTTTAAAAATAACTTTTTGGATTTAAAAATTAAACAATTTCTAATTAATTATTTATTATTAAGAGTTATTGGAAATTTTATGTATTTACAACTTATATCAAAATACACTTTTCAATTAAGTTGGTTGAACTCCAATCCTTTGAGAGAAAACAACAAGTTCGATCCTTCCTGTATATAACTTTTTTTATTGAAAACATAAAATTTTCAATCAAATTTGGACTAAATTTTTTGTTTTTTTTGTAATTTAACGGACTAAATTGAAACTTGTTTCTTTTAGTGGACCAAATCGGTCAAACTGATGCTCACATGCCAAATTCAAGTTTCCCTATTAAATTGAACTAAATTGACTATGTTTTGTAGTTTAAATTGACTATGATTAAATCGACTTCTTTTAGTTGACCAAATTGAGACTTACTCCTTTTAGTGAAGAATCAAAATTTTCTCTCTAATGTTTGTCTAATGAAAAAAAAAAAACATATAAATGAATAATGTAACTTCAATTTGGTTTAAAATATGCTACCTAATATGTGTACTACCCTAATCCATAAATAACTTAAGAGTATCTCCAATGGTAGGTACAATTCCTACATGGCATGGAATTGTACCTAGGTACACCATTGTGGACTTGGGTACAAATAGGAGAGAGAATTTTGGAGTATCTAATATTAGATACTAGGTACAAATTGAAATTGTGTCTTATTTTATGGTTTCCACATGCAAAGAAGATACATACCATTGGGATGTTGAGGTATAAATTCATATGTACAAATTATTGATGATGTGTCAAATGAATTGTACTTATGTTTAGGTACACCATTGGAGATGCTCTAACATGTGGTCACTAAAAATGTTTTAACCAATGACATGAATGAAAAAATAAAATATTTACACATGTAAATGTGTATATGGAATTAGGGTAGTACTATTAGGGTGGCATAGAATTAACCAGTAAAAATAAAGTATTTACACATGTAAATATGTATATGGAATTAAGGTATTTACACAAGTAAAAATAAAGTATTTACACATGTAAATATGTATATGGAATTAGGGTATTTACACAGCAAGATTCTCAGCGTTGTACTCAATCACTTGTTAAGAACAGATGATTTTTTTGGCATTTTTATCGGCATTGTTCTTGTTCACTTGGTGCTTGAAATTGTTACGCAATTTTCTCCAATCATAAATTTATGGATCTCTTGCTGCTTGAGAATAAATTTATGGTCTTTGTACCCGATTTACTATGGGTTGCTTCTGGGATTGGATTGGTAGATCGGAGACCCGAAGAAAAGGAATTTAGTAGTATGGGTTATGTACATATTCGAGTCTAAATTTCTCGAGCCCAGCCGGACTGCCAGACACTTTGATCCAATAATTTTAAATCAAAAAATAATTAAAACTATATTTTTCCTTATTTATTTTTTTGTGCAAAGAAGGATAAATGAAAAAACTACAACTGCTAATTCTTGATTTTTTGGAATTTCAAAGTAAACCTTGGTTAGCTTAAAATTACTAGGCTGGATCGTATCATATATAGTACTACATATTACATTATGAGCAAGTGCTCCAGCCATTTTTATTTATCTAATGTTTAAACTCACTGTAAAGATCAATCGATAATGTACAAAAATATACTATATACCCGAAAGAATCGCTCAAACTTCTGGATCAGAATTCGATGACTGTGTTCCTGATTTTTCGGATTCTTGACTAGCTGAAAACAAAAAACATGCATGTCACTTGCCGTTTGGGAGAACTACTGGTGAAAAGAACTACTGGTAAAAAATATTACCTTTTGATACAGATGGTGGTACCACGACAACATGCATCATCGAATTATTCGGAGGCAACTGCAACCGGAGAGGATACAGCTTTCCATTCAACGGGCTACGAGTACAAACGGTGAGGCCATCAATTCCTAATTCGCCCTCAAGCCTCTTTGTCAATTCGTTCACATTATTGCCCTTGAATGTTAAGCAAAGCTCCTCAAACCCCTCATCGATTTCACCAAACTCATCGGCTATATGGTAATAAATTGACCGGCCATCGTTTCCCTTTGGAGGTGAACTAACTAAAGAATCAGTCGACTGAGAAAGGGAAAACAAAACAAACTCAAAATCAAGATTCTTCAATAATACATTACTCTGTAATTAAATTTATCATATAGAATCAATTATCAAACCACACAACAAAATTAAATATAATTAATTACCTCTTGTCTAGAAAAGGCAGCTGATTTTGAGGAATAACTGGTGGTCGGCGAGCTCGATTCCGAATCAAACGACTCCTCCTTCGCGGCGGCCGCCTCCGCCGGAATCAGGGTCGCCGCCGCCGCTATCCCGACCACGTGCACCTCCCAGTAGACCCAGTCCCTCGTGGCCGTCCGATGCGGGATATCGTGCGTCACGGAGTTTCTCCACGGCGGCAAGCCCCCGTTGGCCCTCAGAAACTGGCCGTACCTCGTCTTCAGCTTGACGGCGCCGTTTTCTCTGATGGGATCCCACTCGACGGAGCTGTCGAGGCGGTTGGGCAGGGTCTGAAGCACCTTCCGCCCCGTCATCCCGAGGAGGAACGGCTGGTTCGACGCCGTCAGGTACTTGCCGTAGCAGCTCTTGAGCCGGATGTACGTGTCGGAGCTCTCAACGAATTCGACGGTCCACTTGGCGGATTTGGAGGATCCGGACCGGTCCTGTTTAACCGACTCCTCGTCGTCGCCGGCGGTCAGGTACTTGTCGTGGGAGCTTTTCAGGCGGACGGTCTTCGCGTTTCGGAATGATTCCATGGCCGATGAAATTGATCTGGAGATCGAAACCGATGGGATCTGTAGGAAAAGGAAATCCGGGAATTAACAGCGAGATTTATCAAGGGCAGAAATTGGGATTAATCGAGAGCGGTCGGTGGAGGAAGAAAATGATAGTCAACGTTTGACTTGTGCTGCAATGACTTGGGCCGGTTTATATCATATTTAGGCCCATGATAGTAATAAGTAATCGGCCCAACATGATATTTGAGCCCAATTAACATCAAATATAAAGACTTTAGAACAATTCATAACAGTTTTCATTAGTGAATCACTAAAGACTTTAGAACAAATTCATAAGTATATAATTGCTCTTTTTCAATGTATTTGAGCATGAACATTGAGTTGAATATTTAGTAATTGCGCAAACTTTTAACATTATTATTAATATTTTGAATCATATTTTATTGAATTTGAGCACTATTATATTATCGAGTTCACTCATTTACAGCATGCTAGTAACAAGTATATGCAGAAGAAACTAAGTTGGCAGTAATCAAAATATATTAAAACGAAGATGAATATATATATGTACTACTACTACCTCATCATATATGATGTCATTATAAACATTAGAAATTGTGTGCCCAAATAATATAAATATTAAATAGAAAGTTCTTATTTGGAAGATTACGAAATGTGAATTATATATTGATTTTCAATTTCAACACGTAAATGGAATTGCACTAACCATTATTAATAATTCATTAATATAATTTTTTTTATTTGTATTAGTATCACTGTTCATATCAAATATTACAGCTTAATACAACCAATCTAATTTAACTTTTATCTCTAATAAATAAGTTTATATTGGCTTTGTTTATATTAAAAAAAATATATCGGACTTTAAATTAATCAAACTAATTATTTGAAAATTTAGCTCGATTCTAAAATTAAATTTAGGGTGATTTTTAAAATGTGGTAATTCAAACTAATTTTATATTAATAAGAGTTGTAGTTTTTCCTAGTTAAAATGGTAGAAGTTATAATTTCAGTATTTACATTTTTTCTAAAAAATTCTTTAAATTTATATGAATACACTAATTAGTAATTACACACATTATAGTGTTATTACAATATTTTATTTTATATTTTGAAAAATGTAAAATTTAAACCACTTTTTTTTATTTACCAAACAAGTTATCAGATTTTTCACGAAATAACATTTCACATATTTTTTGGTAAAAGAAAATTCGATTAAATTGAGTAGGAATTTTTTTGTGCATTAAAAAAGGTCGAGTTAGATTTTAAAGTCTAGGAAATTAATTAAAATTAAATCCTAAAAGATACTTTAATTCCATAAGTTGACTTGCAAACATACCTTCTTCTTCGTCGACAACCACCTCCACCTGGGCGACGGCGACCCGAAACTCGACCGGGCTGACACCGGCGACTCGAACCCGGATCCGAGCTCCAGACTCGATATCTCACCCGACACCGAAGATAAACTCGACACCATCAACCAATAGTCCGCCGCCGCCTCATCCTCCGGCACCTCCACCGCCTCCACGTCCCAAACGACCCAATCGTGCGTTGCGGCGGCGTTCGGGCTGTCGTGCGTCACCGAATTCCTCCACGGCGGCGTCCCTCCGTTAGCCCTCAAATACCTCCCCCCGAAAGACTTCAGCCTCACCTGAAATCCGTCCCTGATCGGCTGCCACTCAATCGTCAAATAATCCGTCTGGTTTTCCGGTAGGGTTTGGGTCACCTTGTGCCCGGTCATGCCCAGCAGGAAGGGCTCGTCGGAGGCCGTGAGGTATCGGCCGTGACAGCTTTTCAGGCGGACGACGTGGGGGTTTGTGTCGACGAGCTCCACCAGCCACCGCGCTCTCCGGGCGTCGGCGGCCCTGCTCTGCCGCGTGGAGACTCGATCGTCGTCGGCGACTAGGTACTTGTTTAAGTGGCTTCGGAGCTTGACCGCTCTGGTTTTTGTGAAGAACTCCATTAATTTTTTTCTGTGTGCTGAAGGTGTTTGTTGAAATGACTCTGAGAAAAGAGAGTGTATTTGTGTGATTTTTTTTTCTTGGATAGATAAAAGCCAAAAATAAATGGTTTCTTCTAATGAAAGGTTATGTTGAAATTTAGGGGAAAGGGAGAGAGAGAGTTCCAAATATTGAATCTGAAATTTCGAGGTGAGATCATTCATATAGAATAATTATTTAATTAAATTTCATTTTGTTTTTTTTATTGCATATTGAAGCCCCAAACAAATTTTCCTATACTATTGGTAATGGAAATAATCGAATGGCTAATATTTGTCTCCCCGTAAAACTCGTTCTATGCACAATGAATCATTTGGAAAACATATTAAACTAACGTAAACTGCATTATCCAAATATAAAAAGCATTTGTACACTGAGTTTGTAATATTTTCGAACGAAAAAACATTAATAATACAAAGATAAAAATAAAATAAAAGATCTCTAGAAGCTCGTATTAGCAAACGTGATTGATCACGCGTCATTTGTTTTGTCCACTCGGTGAGTTGGTGTTCACAACTTCACATTTGATATAGACTACTTCCATTAATAATAACAAAGTGTTTAACCTATTTAATTATTGGTCTTAATTAAACTTCTAATTCTAAACATATATGCCACTTCACGATCTCCTGATATATGTCAAGTCTTTCAATTTATACTCGAATTGTTTGTTTACATATAAAATTAGTAGTGTGTGTTTTCAGGTCGCAAACAGAGTTGTTAACTCATTAAGAGTAAATTATGATGACATATACCAATAACTGATAAGTACAGTCGAGATTGAATCTCACTCTATTCCAATTCAAAAGACTGATACTTCAAAGCACAATGTTCTCTAAACTGTACTACCCCAGTATCTAATATACCAGTATCAATTTGATATTGTGTTGACCAAAAAAATAATATCATTCTTATAGTCGAGAAGTATAATCGACTTAGCGAGACATCATTACACTGACTAGTTTTATTTCGTACTATATAATATACACGCTCTTTTTCTTTTTCTTCTTTTTTTCTGTACTCAGAGAGTTCAAAATGCAGAACCGGCACTACTCAAGGGTTTCATCGCAAAACCCAAGTTGGTGATAATTCGAATAATCGATTTCATTTAATCTAATACAACACAAAATATTCTCTGGCAACTCTTCAGATTTGTTACCCTGTCACAAAAACAAATCATATTAAAATGTATTTTAACAAGTCATGCCATGAGAAAACAAAGATGTGTAAATAACTTTTGTTAGAAAATACTTAGTATACTTGCCTGAATAGTTAATCCAAAATCCAGGACACACAGCTTCAGCCTATCTAGGAATGTCTCGAACCCCTTTCTCGAAATGTATCCGAATCGGTGCATATCCAAATCGATTTCGAAATAATTTTCACCCTGCAATGAAAAATCGAAGAAGCAGAATTATAAGATGCTTTTAGACTCTCTGCCTCAGTTATGCACTTAACTTAAACTTTATTTACTTATTCTGGGGAAAAACAAGCGCTAATACTTACCGAGTAAAATTCGTGCTGAGGACGTGAGAGAACAGGTTTTTCATTATAAGCGTGCATGAGCTTTCTCTCGGCAGAACTCATAGGAAGGTCATCAACATTTACAACCCGGCCTAATATTTTTAGCCTTTCTCTGAAGGGCACAGTATCCGCACGAAAACCTTTGACTTTCTCCACATCATCTTCAATTAATCTCTATAATGTGAATACAGAATAACATATATGAAAAGACATGTAGTAGTAGACTTATTGCCCGAAAAAAGATAGGGTCTCCAAAAACGATTTACCATAGTGTTGAATTTTTCCAACAAGAAATGCCCAAATACAATGAACTTATCAATTCACTCACCCTAATACTTTCTTGAAAATGGGCCGGAAGGTCCTCGGCAAACCTTTCAGAAAGCTTGAAGTACAAAACAAAACTTATTCCTTCGCCATCAGTCTCCCCCTGAAAAATTGCTGTGGGATAAATAGGTATCTGCACAAAAACAAAAATGGATTATTAGTTATGAGTCTTATGACCAAATAAGAATATAATTTGGTTGAAAAAAAGAACCAATTTGCACTTTATTTCATCGAAACGTTTATATTGCACTATTTTGTTAATTTGTGTAAAAGTACCTGGACATTTACAACGAGAATGGGTGGAAGCTTCCCGGAAGAATTCATGCAAGGAAGTTCCACAAGCCGAGCGATGTGATTAATTTTTCTAGGAGATAAAAACACATCAAGGCCGAAGGGATAATACGCAGCACAATTTGGAGAAAGCTCCTTCTTTTTATCCCTGCAAAAACAAGGGAAAGGCCCAGTTATTTTAATCACGAGTTCAAACTGATATATAAACGCTTCTGTCCACACGTGTGAAGAAACAAGTACTATATATTTAATTATCTACCTGAAATAATTTACTCCACGAACCCTGAAAGTCCCGGGCTCAATTTCCGACCAACTATCAGGAACTCTTTTGCCCATGGGACAGAAGGGCACTTGGGAACCAGCTATTGGCCTTTGTAGCAATGCCTTTGAAGACACTGCATTACATGAAAGAAGAGATATCCAAAGCCTCGGTTATACAGAATTCCTTTCAGTCTTTAACAATCAAGTAAGTAATGGTTACAAACACTACCCTTCAGGGTTGATTAAAAAAGTAAATAAATAAAAATGTTTATATCCATCTTAAGGTTTTCTAAATAATACAAATATCATATCCCCATCCTTTTTTACTAACATTTACATGTGCATCCATCATTTTTCTGAATTTACATACAAATTATATGATGCTGATAGGAAAATTTCCGTCAACATGTGACTTTTTTGAGCGATATGTATGATTAATCAAATATCAAGTCAGTTTTTGATTGATACAAAAAAACTCGATTTTTTTGTTATTGTCTCAACAATAAAACCAGAGCCAATGCATGATTTCCCAATCCCCTTCCATCTATTAATCGAAATTCTTTTGTCTTTTGGGAATATATATAACACCAATTGCACATGCTGGTTTCAAAAAGTTGGTCCACAAAACAAACAATCACTATGATGGAAAACAAATTTGTGTGAACTTACGTAAACCAGCCACAGGATGTCCCTCTTTCGATTTAAACGACAACCTCGAGGCAGTCTTTTTCCGTGCGCTCGTAGGGCTAGAGCTCAATGACCTTCTCTTTTCAACAGTGTTAGTAACGGGCGAGGCCAGACAAGGTAAACAGTTGTTTGGAATTATTCCACAATTGTCCAGTAAACTGTCATCCCCATGTGAAGAGGTTTCTCCAGGGGCGCATGAGATGCCATCCGCATATACGAGATTCGTGCCTTCTTGGGATTTCGATTTCAAATCGTAACTGTGATTACGAGGAGGTAATTGGTTCTTATTAGGTGTTCCGTTGATAGAATTGCGTGCAGAGGTTCCAGCACTCGACGCCTCTTGATGTTCTTCAAAAGCAATGTTTGATGCAGAAGTTCCATCAGAACCGTTCAGAGAGAGCACTTCTGTTCACACACACAAAAACAATGGTGATCAGAAATTAAATCACTGCTTTTAGATTTTATTTATTTTAAGCAGAATCATTGAATATGAAAACTTTAAACCAATATTTTTTTTCAAGGGATAAGTTGATAAAATTGTTTTTCTGTTTGAAAAACTCAAATCAAAAACCGAATCCCTTCGTCGTCCTGTAATACTGTAACAATTTAATTTAGCAAATTGCTAACAATCACTTCTTTTATATTTAATTTAGTGTTATCTTGTTTGTCAAAGTCAAACCAGTCCCCCTGCTACAAGATTTCGATGAAATTAAGCAGAACCAGAAGAGATGTATTTGACATTGGAAGACATTTTTATAGTTTCTTATTAATTTTCAGCCAAAGCTATAACAATGACATTATTTTTACTGTGTGTATTTTCCTTCATTCATAAGCGATGGGAACGAACTATGAACATAATCGGAAGCTGAAGTTGGCATGAGAAAATCAATCAAAAACATACCATCAGGAATACTTTGGAAATCTTCGTCACTCCAGTCTGATTCGAGGTGAGCTGCAGAATCATACCAGGCCTCCTCGACACTGCCTGTTAAGACGAATAAATCACATTCTGAAATTCACAAATCACACCTTCAAATTAACACACAAAAACATGATTAATCTAACACCAGAAATTCACAGGTTCCAACAGAGGCATGATTAATTAAAAATTAAAATCGACCATATCGAAACCCATAATCCCATTCATCAATTTCACAGCAGATCCAGAAAAAAAAAATTAAAAAAATACCATGGACGGTGGGGTTGTTGAAGGCCCGATCCTCCGGAAGAGACGATAGATCAGACAAATGAGAATGAGTCCTTTTTCTGGAGGACTTATTATTCCTCCTCTTATTCCGATTCTTTTTCCTTCTCGAACCTCCCAATTTGCCTCCGACGCAGTTATCCGGACGGGAAACGCATGTCCCCATCTCTGAATCCAGATACAGGGCGAGAGAGAATTGTTTTTTTTTTCCTTAATTTATTTATATTTATTTATTAAAATAAAAATAAAAATAAAAAATCTAATATAGTAGTTGCTTTTAGATTGCGATTGCGGAAACAGAGTCCAAAATATTCGCGCACGCCCAAAAAGTTGATCGTGAAATCATGCATCTAGAGAGAGAAAGAGAGAACGAGAATCGGAGGAGAAAACTTCATCGTCGCCGGCGTCTATTTTCCCCCTTTTTGTAATCTCTGTAATAAATGAGAAATCTGACATTGCCGGCAATGAATCATTTAATCTCCTTCAACTCCATGGAGATTCACAATCGATGAATATAATATTATAGGACATTAATATTTATATATGTGTGCGTGATTTTCAGAGCTCCGGCGAAAGCTGGAAATGAGAAAAGTCAAATTATAATAAATGTGGAAATCTGCAATTCTATAATTTCTGAAAATTGATGTTATGGGGAATGGAAGGTGTAAAAAATCAGAGACGGCAGAGAGGACTTTGACACGTGCCGGGGACTGGCGCGTGTGCGAACGTGAGGTTTTCAGTTTCGTAATCGTACGTGTGCTTATTTTTTGTGGGGGTGGTGGGATTTTAACGTGCCCTTCTTTTCCTTCTTTGTTTACGGATTTATTATTTTAAATGGAAAACAAAATACTCTTTATTACGGTAAATAATATTAAAAAATCACAATAACATAAATGATAAATTTACTTTACTCATAAAATATTTTTCATGTCTCAAACTAATTTAATATATAGACTTAAAAAAAAATTATTTTAAAAATAAAATTTTATTCTTACTTTTTAAACATTACTTACAATTATTTAATTTTAATTTTAAAATACATCTTTAATTCTTAATTTTTTAGTAAAAAAATAGCATTTTTTTTCTAATAAAGTATGCCATAATAATCTGCAAAAGAGGGGTATTATTTTATTGATTTTTTTTTTACAAAATAATTTTGAGTAAACCAAATATTTAAATTAATAAAATATATAATAAAGATTAAAATTTAAAAAGTAAATTAAAAACTCAATAATAAAATTATATTTTAAAATAAAAAAGTATGAATAATTATTTTATTTTATGGTGTGTTATAATTAATTTAAAAGGAAAATAGTAATATTATGATGTTGTGTTGACAATTTTCAATCCGATATTAATATTAAATTTATAGTTTTCAATATATTATAAAAAAAATATGAAAAAATAACAACCTGATGTTGACAATTTCCAATACGGTATTTACGATTATAAATTATAAAAAATTGTCTTATTGATAATTTTTAATACGATAAATTTTATTTTAATTATTTTTTCATAACTTTTGTATATTGTTAATCGTATTTACTAAAGAAATAAAAAAAAATTAACTTTGACCAATTGTGTTTATAAGTATGAAACAAAGAGAGTACAATATAAAAAAGGACATTAAATTGAATGTTTATACGTACAGTATTTGAATATTGATGAGCATTTTAATAGGTTTCTTAAATTAAATGAAATTTCTCAAGTTTGATAAACATTAATAATGTTGTCTTTAGAAATAAACTGAATGCCTTGTCACATTATGTACCGCACGTTTTGTGTATAAAAATATTAGTGGCTTAAAGACCTTTTAAAATAATGACAATTTTTTTACTTTTTTATTAAAAAATAAAAAATAAAAAATTTATTTTTAAATTAAAAAATAAAATAGTTATAAATAAAATTTAAAGAGTTGATAAATAACAAAGAGAAAGTAAATTTGTAATTTAAAAAAAAAAAATATATATATATATATATATATATATATATATATATATATTTCTTTTTATAATATGCCAGCTATAGACATTAAAAAAAATGTTAACATGAAAACATTATTAGTTTGTGTTTGTGATCGTAATTGTTTTTTATATTTTTTAAAAGTTATTTAATTTGTACTTTAAAAATTTTAAACAAATTAATTTACTGAAAAAAAATACAGTATATAATAAATTCGTGTAAAACTTGTCATGTGTTGGGGTTCAATGATTGGGCAAAGCAACTGATCCAGGTGTGCCTTGCTCAACTTTAAAATACACACTTTTGTGGGGCAATTGGGTCCAACACTCCAACCCCACTTCTTTCTATTTTTATTTTTTTTATCGATGACCACGTACTCATATGACATATCTTATGAAGATTCACAATAAAATTAAAAAAATATTAATTGTTTTTTTTGGAAAAAATAAGGATAAATTAAATTTAAATTTAAAGGAAACGTTATTTTAGTAGTACTCATATTTTTACTAAGAAGTTTACAATACAATTAAAGTGGAGTATCATGTTAAATCTAAGTTAATAATTTAAACACTGGGATGATGTGTGAACTTATTGTTGAATGTAAATGTATAGATATGAGTGTAGTATGAATCATATGATACGATACTCAAACTGTAATATTTGATGCCTAATACTACGAATTGCAATATTTGATGCCTAATTTTTGTCTTTCGGAATTACAGTTTGGTACCCGAGAAATTAGACACGTTAATGAGTTGGTGGACTAATTCAAATTTAGGCCCTCTGCCCACAACAATTAACAATAATACAATATTTTTGTTTTGGATTTGAATGAAGGCATCTTATAGGTATACCTACTTATATAATTATATTCAAACAAATGAAATACTAGTATTAAACTTTACACTTTATTGTGCAACCATTATTGAAGTTATGCTCACACATAGTGAACCATTGATGTCCACACTTTGAAGTTGTACCAAGTCTAAAATTTGTGAGTCTTGCTAAATTAGCAGATTCGTCCATGGCAAGAATAATTTAAAAAAATTAATTTATAATTTTGTATTATATTTTATTTATTGTTAATTGATTATTATAATATGTTACATCATATTTAATATATACAGTGTGAAAAAAATATAAATATAATATTTTTAGTTAAAATTATGCAAACTTATATATTCTAGTTAAAAATATCTATTAAGTAAATAAATATATTTAAAAAATATAAGAATAAAAAATAAAATTGATATTTTTACATAAATCTTTTATTTAACACTTTATTTTATCATAAAATAAAATTTACTTCAGAATCTGCATTGGGAAAAGTTCCACCTTTCTTGAAATAAATGCTAATAGTACTTAGACTATCTACAATCGTTTCAACATTCAACACCCTACTTTATTACTCCACATCATATTTTCTCTCTTCCACTTAATCATTCAACACTCATTCAACTTTTATATCCTACAATAACTTTATTTAATAAAATTCAATACCCTATCCCACAACTTTTATTTTATCTTTTTATTTTCTTTTATAATTTTATTTTTATTACAATTTAATAAAACAAATATCAATTAATAATAAAATAATATATATATATGTTTTTAATTTTAAAATTTTAAATTAAAATAGTGAATAGTAAAATAAAAGATATTTTTTTTCATGTCAAAAAGACGGAAAAATAAGTATAGTCATTATTAAACCAAATTACAAAATATTTATGATCCAATACAATATATTAAGCACCCGAGAAAATTATAATAAAATACACACAACTTAATTAGTACAATAAACTCAACTCACAATCAATAAAGCTCTTAAATAACACATAGAGACTTAAAAATCTTTTTATTCACGTTTTTTTTTTTTTTGGTATAAAATAAAAAAAATAAAAAAAAAGTTTAATAGTATGAAACAATTGACTCAAAAATAAGATAACAATTTGTAAATTAAAACAAGCCAATCAAAAAATTACAAGCATAGAGACCCACACAATTTTCTCTTTCATGCGTGTCAATCTCTTATTCGTCAAGTGGGCCCCCTCCCTTTTGTTTCAACCCTTTGAAACATTTCAACCAATTTAATACATGTGGCTTCAATACCCATTATCAACTTTCTATTGTAATGATTTAACAGTTGAAAAAATAAATTCAACAGGGTCATTGTAAGTAGCCTTACAAACTTGATATGTTGCAATTAAAAAACATTTCACGTGCCTAAATTTGTACAATTACAAACTAATTAAACCACTAAACATTTCATTTTTTATATTTTTTTTAATCACAAGTTAAAAATTGTGCATGTTTCATTTTGAATAATCCAATAACAAAATGAAATATAAACTACCCTACCCTACCACACACATTAAACACAACAAAGTATATTTATTAGTATTATTAGTCAAGTATAATATGCATATAATTACTTTTTATTTTGTAATTATTATCTGCATAATAATATATTCAAATATTTGACTAATTATAATAAGAAGTGAAATTTAATATTCGAATAAATACAAATATAAATATTTAAATACGTTTACAAATACGAATCGACTAGTAAAATATTCAATTTGATTCTTTTACACATCTAGGCAGTGAGACATTAAGAAAACGTTATTTTGGATTAAAATCAAATAAAATTAATTGACTTTAATTTAATGATTTTTAATTGAACTAAATGAATATATATACATAGAACTAAACTAATTTTTTTTATAAAAATAATACTCTATCGGATTCTTAATAACATGACCACTTTCCTTAAATGGACTGTTCACAATAATATGACTCTCTCAAAAAAGTAAATAAATACTCTTAATTTTTTTTAATTTATCCAACTACTTTTCTACTTTTTTCACAATTACTTTACTTTTTGGTTAAAAAGTAAAAAATAATTTTTTTTAATCTTCGTTTCCGGAAAAAGGATTATGTTATTACGAATCGTTGGGAGTAATTATTTTTATGAATTGTTAATTTTTTTTAAATATTAATAATATTTTAGTATTAACAATTTTAAATTTGAAATTATTGATTCATATTGAAATAAACTTAATCCAGTTCAACGGAGTGAATTTGAAATTATTGATTCATATTGACATAAATTTATTTTAGTTTAAACGAATGAATCTGAATAGAAATAAAATATACTCGAAATTAAATTGAAATTAACCGATCATATGCCGGTGGTATACATTCACCCAACTTTGTAATATAGGAGTTCTAGTCAACATTGGTTGGTCCAATAAGGTCCATTCAATCAAACCTACATCGCAGAAGAGTCAGTCTTTGTTTTGACTATCTACCTTCTTTTTTTACTCAATTTTTATTTATCTATGATGCAATATTTTACTCATGTATCTATTTCAATTTATTTTTTAAAGTCATACTATTTTTTTACTCAATTTTTATTTTTATATGATGCAATATTTTACTCATACTATTTTTTTATATCACACTACACCTGTTTTAAATAAATTATTTTATTTTTTGAATGTTCTAATTTAATATATACCCTTAAAAACAAGGGTTAATTGCGTTAAAAATCTCAACATTTACTTGAATTGCGAAAAACACCAAACTTTTTAAAATTTGTAATAAAAACCACCACCTGTTGAATTTCCGATTCTTTGGATTTGCCGTCTTTCTCTTCAGTCCCTTCACCACTGTTATGCGGGAAAAATGTCGATTGATTCCCGAGCAAGAGGAGCCCCCATTTCCCGAAAAAGGGGAGAGGAGACCTACTGCTCATCCCCAGAGAGAAAGGCGAGCAGGCGGATAACGCTTATGCTCGAAATCCTGTGAACGGGGGGCCAAAGCCGAACAAGACGAGCTCACAACTCGACCGATGAAAACTTTCGGGAGGTATCCGAGCAGAGCAAAGACGAGGTGAACGATTACTCATAGACAACCATACCCCTTGGGCCCTGTCGAAATGGATGGGCTTAATGATGGACTTATTTGATGGGCTTGGCCCATTAACCAACTTAGGAAACCCTAATTTGTATTTTCTATAAATAGATGATATAGTTTTCCATTTAGGGATATCTACACATTTCCCCAAAAATTTATTAGAGAGCACAAAAGCCTTGTTCAACACTCAATCCCCAAATCTCTATTTTTTAGTTGATTATTGGAGAACACGATTTTTCGACTATCAACAACTGGCGCTAGAAGGAGGGGGGATCCTCGAGCGTTGAGTGAATTAGAACGAGCATAGGCATGAGTTATTCGAACATCACAACGGGTCTTCTGACCACGACCGGGGTCTCGGGCCTGACCTCGGCAGAAAAAGGAAAGGGTCCCGAGGAGCCGAGTGATGTCCGGACCGGAGGGGCAGAGATATCCCAGATTGAGAGAGAGCAGCTCGACCACATCGAGATGCTGAGAGCTGAGCAGCGAGAAATCAGGGAGGAGCAGAGGGTACTTCAAGAGAAGAAGAGAGAAGCCATCAGAAACAGGCGAGCTGTCGAGAGCTTACCCGACCTGAACCTCGAATGCCTCCAAACTCCGGAGGACATCAAGAGAACCATACAGCTGATGCAGGAGAAGTCAGCTCGCATGGAAAGGGCGAACAAGAGTCCGGCCCAAGGACCCATAGTGAGGAACCTAGATGGAGACTTTCAAGAAGAGGAATTCGTAGAAGAGTTGGAAGCTCGGGCGATCTCACCTGCCCGCCCTCGCAAGAAAGGTCGCAGGTTGGGATTGATTCGACAAGAGGAGTATGATGGCGATTCCAGCGAATCACAGGAATCAGATGAGGTCTATGAAGAGTGGGATGACCAGAGGGATGTCAGAACTCCACCTCGGGCCGTTAGACGAGGTCGGAAGGCGAGGAGGCAACCCCACGGTCGTCCCGGCGAGGAAATAATCAAGAGGCTAGAAGAAATGGAGAAGCAGATCGCTTTGCAAAAGGGCGAAGGGCCTCGAAGGACGATTCTAACGGACCCCTTGTCCCGCCGGCTCGCGGGCGCGAGAACCCAAGTGGATATCGCGCCTATGATGAACATGATTTATGAGGGGAAGACGGATCCTGAGATCCATTTGAGCAAATATAACATCTACATGATCGGGCGGGGCGCCAGCGATGCTACCAAATGCAGACTTTTCCCTCTCACCTTGGGGGACGCGGCACACAAATGGTATACCAGCCTCCCTAACCGATCAGTGAGCAGTTTTGAAGAATTAGGAGATCTGTTCGTCACCTACTTCGCTGCGA
This sequence comes from Euphrasia confusa, assembly GCA_954870475.1. Taxonomy (NCBI): domain Eukaryota; kingdom Viridiplantae; phylum Streptophyta; class Magnoliopsida; order Lamiales; family Orobanchaceae; genus Euphrasia; species Euphrasia confusa. The sequence goes on from OX940951.1 coordinate 20,243,415, forward strand.
AGATCCAGCGTCCGGAAAGCAGGCAGAGGCTTATGGGAATTAAACAAGGAAACGAGGAGACCGACGAACAATATCTGGACCGGGTAGAAAAGATAGTGACTCACGGGGAGCCTATCAGTGATGATGTGCTCGTGCACGCCGTGGTCGGAGGTTTAAAACCCAGCTCGGAATTGTTCAAACCGATGATGCGGGAATACCCGAGGACTTATGCGGAGTTCCGCCGGCGCGCCGGGGAGGAGATCATGCAACGGCGGATTTACGAACAGAGGCTGAAGGAAGTTGATGGACAGATCAAAAAGGAGAAGCCCGTCTTCGAGAAGAAAGAGTGGGTTAAAAAGAACACTGGCCCCAGAAATTTCAATGGTCCGAGAAGGGAGCAGCAGAATGAGCCAGGAGAGAATGGGGTTTTTCACGGAAGGACTGCGGGGAAGATTCTGGAAATTTTCAGGGATAACAACGTGTTCGCCTTGATGCCACCGCCACCACTCATCGGGCCACCAGAGAGAAGGAACCCGAATAAATGGTGCGAATTTCATGAGGACATTGGACATCCCACAGATGAATGCAGGCAGCTTCTTGACCAGCTGAAACAGTTATTCAGAGAAGGGAGGCTCGAGCAGCTATTGAGGAGACCAGGGAGAGGAAGGGGCCGAAGAGGGAACGGCCATCATAACCGACCATATGTGCCACATAATCAGAGATTGCCGGAGCCTCAGAGATTGCAGATCGAGCAGCCCCCTCCCCCACCGCCGGTGGAAGCAAGAGGAAACAGGGACATACCCCCGATGAGGGAAGGCGGGAGAATCAATATGATCGGCGGAATTGCCCCCGGAACCCAGAGGTCGAAAAGGCAGAAGAAGGCCGAGCTGCGAGCCTGGGAGAGCATCAACGCGGTCATCCCCCTGAAGGAACCAGGCATCGCTAAAGGCATCGTCATCCAGTTTACCGATCAAGATCGGACAGGGGTCAGATATCCAAAAGTGGAATCATTGGTCGTGACAGCTCGGATCCAAGGAGTAGAGGTAGCTCGTATCCTGATCGATAATGGCGCTCATTGCAATATACTGTTCAAGAGGACTTTTGATCAGCTGGGAGATATGTCTGAGTACCTCAAATCGTATGAAGGATCGCTGAGGGGTTTTGGAGATGTAGAGGTGAAGCCCTATGGAAAGATCAAGCTGGCTGTGGAGCTCGTCGACTACCAGGATGCAGCAGTTCGGATTACCCGAACTACAGAGTTCGTCGTGGTCGACATTGAAAACATTTATAATGCTTTCCTAGGTAGGCCGTTTCTGGAGGCATTCGAGGCCGTAGCCTCGTCCCACTATTATTGTATTAAGTTCCCAACTCTGAGCGGATCCGTTGGGACCGTGAAGGGAGACCAATATATGGCTAAGAAATGTTTTGATTACGATTTGTGTCCGGACAAGAATATCGCGAGATACGCGTATAAAACTAACGACACCCCAATAATCAAAACGACGAGGAAAATAACCGAGGATGGCAGGATTGAAGTCAGAGAGATCGATCCCGCAGGAGAGATGGAGATAGAAGACGGCGATTACCTGGCCGCACTGTGGGAAGAGGGAGAAGCCCGATGAACCGACTTTTGGATCGCAAAAGTGGACGAGGCCTTACAGGCCGAAGAAGAAGTGGAACCTCGCATAGGCGAAGACGAAGAGATCGTTGATCCCCGAGGGCCTTCATCGTGCTCGGCAGTAGATGACTTGGAAAGTGTTTGTTTGGACCCACGCAGGCCCGAAACGGTGGTGCTGGTCGGGGCACGGTTACCCGATGACGTCAAGCGAGAGCTGGTCGCTTGCTTACGAAGGAACATGGATGTGTTCGCCTGGTCGCACAAGGACATGACGGGAATTGATCCGAAACACGCGTGCCATCACCTGAAGATTGACCCAATGAAAAAACCCGTGGCACAAAAACGCCGTAGGATGGGCCCGGAAAAATACGAGGCTTTGGCCGTAGAAGTGAAAAAGCTGATCGATAACGATTTGGTGATAGAAGCCCGAGGAGAACCTCAGTGGCTATCCAACTCGGTGCTCGTAAAGAAGACGGAGAACGCTTGGAGATTGTGCGTGGATTTCACCGATCTCAATCGAGCATGCCCAAAAGACCATTTTCCCATGCCTCATATTGATCACCTCGTGGATAACACGTCGGGCTACGCGGTACTCTCCAAATGTGATTGTTATGCAGGTTATCATCAAATCCCGATGGCTCCCGAAGATATCGAACACACCTCCTTCTACACAGAAAAGGCGGTGTTGAGCTGGAAACGAATGCCATTCGGGTTGAGGAACGCAGGGGCCACATATCAGCGGTTGGTGAATAAGATGTTCGCCGAGCAGATCGGTGAAACCATGGAGGTATACGTGGACGACCTCATCATCAAGAGCAAACTGCTGGAAGACCACGTGAGGGACGTGGAAACCACCTGTGAAATTCTGAGAAAGTATAACATGAAACTGAACCCGAAGAAGTGTCACTTCGGAGTTTTTGAAACAAAGTTCCTAGGTCACATTGTGAGCACCAGGGGGATCGAGGCGAACCCGAACAAAATACAGGCGATAGTCGACCTCAGGGAGCCCCGTTGTTTGAAGGATGTCCAGCGTCTGACCGGCTGCCTGGCGGCGCTGAACCGATTCATACCCCGGCTGGGGGACAAGAGTCGACCATTCTTTCAGGCCATCAAGAACCAGAAATTCAAGTGGAAGAAGGATAGCCAAGAAGCATTTGATAAATTGAAACTTCACCTACAGGATCCGCAGATCCTATCGAAACCAGTTAGAGGAGAGAAATTGTTCCTGTACCTAGCAGCGTCCGAGCATGCCATCAGCTCGGTCCTGGTGCGAGCCGAGGATAAGCTGCACAAGCCCATCTATTATGTTAGTCAGACCCTGCAAGACGCCGAGTCCAGATACACGCCTTTGGAGAAGTTGGCATATGCTTTGGTAATGAGTGTTCGAAAGTTGAGATCATACTTTTTCGATCACCCCGTCGAAGTGTTAACCACCATGCCATTAAGGCAGGTGTTACAGCGACCGGACACCACGGGTCGTCTATTGAAATGGAGTTTGGAAGTAGGCCAGTATGACATTACTTACGCACCGAGGACGGCTATCAAAGGTCAGGCACTGGCAGATTTCATTGTGGAACTCACTTTTCCGCGGATTGATTCCTCGCTCCCTGTCCCACCGTGGAAACTGTATGTGGACGGGTCGTCCACAAGCTCCCGCGCTGGGGCTGGAATAGTGCTGGTCGGACCGGGAAACCAATCTTTCGCGCATGCAGTGAGCTTTGAATTCGATGCTACCAACAATGAAGCCGAATATGAAGCATTGATAGCCGGGCTGGAGCTTTCTATGGCGGTCGGGGCCGAGCAGCTAAAGGTTTTCACGGACTCCTTACTGGTGGTGAACCAGATAAAAGGAAAGTACGAGACCAGGAGCACAAGGATGGAACAGTATCACGAACATGTGATGAGGATGATAGGCAAGTTCCCCCGGGTCGAAATTGAGCAGATTCCTCGGGAGTTGAACACTCAGGCGGATGCTCTGTCCAAGTTGGCCTCCTCGGAAGGGACGGCCGATTTGTCTAATGTGATTCTGCTAAGCCAGGGTCGATCAGCACTGGATAGAGCCGAGATCAGTACGGTCAACCTGATCGACCGAGGAGAGAATTGGATGGGACCCATCCTGAACTATCTGCACACGGGTGAGTTGCCCGACGATAAGGTAGAAGCCCGACAGCTCCGAATACGCGCATCGCGATACACGCTGATTGGGGGGGCGCTCTATCGAAGAAGTTTATCTCTGCCACTGCTGCGATGCATAACCCCCGATGAAGGAAGGAGGGTGTTCGGAGAAATCCATGATGGAGTGTGCGGGAATCATGCCGGCGGGCAATCTCTGGCACACAAGACCATCAGACAAGGTTACTATTGGCCGACCTTGAGGCGGGATGCGATCGAATACGCGAGAAGGTGTCATCGATGCCAGATAACGGCGCCAGTCATAAGGGCTCAACCCGAGTACTTAAACTCCATATACAGCCCCTGGCCGTTCGCGACCTGGGGAATTGATTTGATCGGGCCTTTGCCAACAGGGCCAGGAGGAGTCAAATATGCAATAGTGGCCGTGGATTACTTCTCCAAGTGGGCCGAAGCCGAGCCGCTAAACAAGATCGACCAGCCTCAAATCATCCGTTTCCTATGGAAAAACATCATATGCCGATTTGGAATACCTCACACCATATCCTCGGATAACGGGAAACAGTTCGAAGGGTTGGAGATCATGAAATTTTTTGATAAGTGGAAGATAAGGAAGGTGTTCTCTACGCCATACCACCCTCAAACGAACGGGCAGGTAGAGGCGGTGAATAAAATTCTGAAACATACATTGAAGGCCAGGATTGAGGAAAGGTTGGGGAGATGGGCGGCCGAGCTGCCCGATGTGCTATGGGCCTACCGAACGACGACCAAGGTGGCCACGGGGGAAACACCATTCGCCCTCGCTTTCGGGTACGAGGCCGTAGTGCCTTCTGAAGTGGAGGTGCCGACCCACCGGACAATGCGAAAACTGACTGATCAGAATGACCAAATGATGCGGGTCGAGTTGGACCTATTAGAAGAAAGGAGAATCAACTCGGTGTACCGAAATGCAGCAGTTAAGCAGAGGGCCGAGAAGTATTTCAATACGAAGGTAAGGGTGAGAAAATTCAAGCAGGGGGATCTAGTGCTGAAGGAGATCCTGGGAGCCAACTCGGGAGCTTTAGGGCCTTCGTGGGAAGGGCCTCTCCGGGTAAGGAAGGTCCTGCAGAACGGATCGTACGAATTGGAACAGCTGAATGGGGTGGCCGACCAGTACTTCTGGAATTCCTCGCACCTCAAGAAATATTATCAGTAAACTTTTAACGTTGTACTATGATCGTTTTTGCGCTAATAATAAAGAAATTTCGGAAAAAGCGCCTCATAATCTTATTATCCCAAGGGGAAGAGCTCGGCTCCCCCTGAGCCCGATGCGACCGAGCAAGGACCAGGCGTCCCTCGAGTCCGGGAGAGTTAAAATTTATCCCAAGGGGTAGAGCTCGGCTCCCCCTGAGCCCGATGCGACCGAGCAAGGACCAGGCGTCCCTCGAGTCCGGGAGAGTTAAAATTTATCCCAAGAGGTAGAGCTCGGCTCCCCCTGAGCCCGATGCGACCGAGCAAGGACCAGGCGTCCCTCGAGTCCGGGAGAGTTAAAATTTATCCCAAGGGGTAGAGCTCGGCTCCCCCTGAGCCCGATGCGACCGAGCAAGGACCAGGCGTCCCTCGAGTCCGGGAGAGTTAAAATTTATCCCAAGGGGTAGAGCTCGGCTCCCCCTGAGCCCGATGCGACCGAGCAAGGACCAGGCGTCCCTCGAGTCCGGGAGAGTTAAAATTTATCCCAAGGGGTAGAGCTCGGCTCCCCCTGAGCCCGATGCGACCGAGCAAGGACCAGGCGTCCCTCGAGTCCGGGAGAGTTAAGATTTATCCCAAGGGGTAGAGCTCGGCTCCCCCGAGCCCAATGCGAGAAAATAAAGAGCGAACGAAAACAAGATTAGATAAGCACACTGGGGCATTTTTGGGCGAACAACATCCTGCCCAAAAATAGATAAAAAACAATTCTTACAACACAACCACAAGGGGAATACTTTATTACACATAATAAACCATGTCCGAACAAGGACTGGGGCATTTTCGGCGAGGAAAAGATCCCCCGCCGAAAATCCCGAACACGACAAGCAAAAGGAAAGAGGCAAACACATTAAGGCCTCGGGCGCCTGAATTGCACGGGGAGGGTAACGAGCTGGTTGTCGGCATCGAACAACGCAACAGCCCACCCGCGATCGGTGTCGTAACGAATGCGAATGAAATTCGACGGTTGAGGATCGAACTGACGAACGAAACCTCTCCACATTGGACCCTCGAACTGGTATTGCCCACGGCGGCGAGAGACGTACATCACCCACCGATCACCATTCAAGTCCACCAACGGAAGAAATCGAGGGAGCGCGGATTCATGATCCAGGTCGGCGGTAAATTCGACGGGCAAGGGCAGCCTTATCCGATAACGTCTATCGGTGAAGGGAAGCTCGAACCACTTGGATCCGTTCGGATTCACATGAATATGCACCATCGAAGGAGCCGCCCGTCGCAACGCCGAGCAGAGAGAGTGAAAATATGATTCGAATAATACCAGGTCATAAGCCTGCAGGCATATTTATAAACCCGGTCCTTACACGAAAAGGCGCGCCAGGGAAAGGACAAGGCATGCAGACGTCGGCAGTGAAGGGTCACATCAAGGCAGAACAAGTAAGCAAAACGACAAACGAAAAGCTGACAAAGTCCGGGGCGGCCGAACACGATACAGAAATCCCCGAGGATCGACGGGGAAAAAGGATCCAAGACGCATTAACATGATCTCAGAAGGAGACTGGGGCATTTTTGGGCGAACAGGTCAGTCCGCCCAAAAATATGAGACGAAACAACGCACAAGGGAAAACAGGAAAAGCTGCAGATACGGGCGTTTTCGGCAGCAAAAATCCTTACTAGTCAGAATTCCCGAACAATACGAGCATCCCAAAATCCCCGAGAGGAAAGCAAGCGAGGAGCTGGTTAATCGCGCCCACGGTCAAATCGGACGAACATGTAAAAGCATATTGTACCAAAACAAATACCTTTAAACGATAAATTAACCTCTAATGAAACAAGAACAAGGACACGAAAACAATGAATATCCCGAACGTAACTAGATACGAAATGCCCCGATCATGCGAAGGTCATAACACATTACAACGTTGAATGTCTAACAAAAGCACCACTTAAAGATGAGTAAAAATGCGAACAGACAGGCCGCATAGACATTTAAAGCAAGCAACATTACATCAGTTTAAAGCTCGAAACAAGAACGAAATAGAGATAGTTAAGCAACTAAGCGAAAGCCCCTCTCGTCGTACACCCGGATGGAAAAGCCCTCATCCTCGATCCAAAGAAAGCGGACGATCAAACCCCGATAAAGCCCCTTCTCGCGAACGAAACGCTCCCATGCTGGGCCACCGAGAGCGAGCTGCCGCCGGTGCCGAGCAAGAGCAAACGACCATGGGTTGCCCCGGGAATCTCGAACGGCAAAAAAATGGACAAGAGGCGAACGGACGGCCCGCCTGAAAGCAGCAGGTAAGGGGAACCGGCGACTATGCCATCTTCCGTTGAAAGCTTGATTGACATAACAATACTGATCTCGAACGACCAAGCGAGACATGCTCAGCTGGCCAAGGCAGGATCAAAACTTGTCATAAGAGATATTCACGAGCATCAAACAATAAAATGAATAACAATCGAGAAAGAAAAATGCTGAGATAAACAGTAAAATATGTGCAAACAAATCAGCAAAAATTAAGCATAACAATATAGCACCATAAGCATACGAAGAAAAATCATGTTCGGATAGGTACATCGCCAAAAGTTTTTAAACGAGATAAACAAAAAGAACAGAAATCAGAAATTCAGTAACAGCAAGCATGCAAGCACTCAATCTTCGACAGGAATCGGATCCTCCACAACAGCCTCGGGCTCGGCAGCAACGAGCTGGCTCGGATCGGGCCACCAGGCCAGGTCAACCCCATGGAGCTCTACCAGATCGAGAACCGGGAAAAGGAAACGGGTGTCGAGATTAACCCCCAGACGATGAGTGCGGAGGTCGTCCATGATCAGGTTATATGGCAATCCAGCTCGAACGTGACGGCGGATACAGTCAAAGTGACTTAGACAATAGGAATACGAGCTGTTCTGGTCCAAGTCCTGCATAGCATCGGCCTTGCGCTCCGCATCAGCTTTCTCAATCGCCTCGGTCCGAGCATTCAACTGGTCGATCAAGAGATCCATGCTCCGGCGATTCTCCTCGGCCCTACGCACCCTTTCCTCCAGCTCCGACGCTCGATCACGCTCAGCAGCCATCTCACTCCTCAGTTGAATTAACTCTTCGCGCCCCTGGTCTCGCTCCCTGGCCATTCCCGCGGCACTCGTCTCAGCCTGCTCAGCTCGGGTTTTCAGCTTGCCCTCATCCTCTTGATATTGGTCCACCAGAGCTCGCATGCTGGTAAGTTCGAGCTCAAGCTCAGCAACCTTGTCCACGAGGCCCTCAGGAGCACCAGCCGAAGAAACCATGGGTTGGTTCAAGCTCGGGCGAACCTTGCTTAGAGAAACTAAAAGCATGAGCACACGAGAAGCCATCAAAATAGCCACTTGCTCGGCTTGCTCTGGTCGCTGACTAATTAGCTCGGCCTGGGTGGTCCAAGAGCGGGGGACACATTCCATCGCCTCGCGCATCAGCGGGGGTAGACTTGAGAAATCATGGGGACGAGCAGCAAGAAACTGGGCTAAGCTGGCGGCCATAGTCGGGCGCCCACCCAAGCTGGATCAAATAAAGAGATGTGGATAAGGAAAATCGAGAGAAGACGGGGAGGCACGAAAGGAAAAGAGTGAGAAGGCATAACAAACTGACATACCGAGCAAAGATCTCTTCGTCAATAGTGGCCACCGGGCTATAAGGAATGTTCTCGGGAACGCTCTCGGGAACCTCTTGCATCGGCTCCTTGCCGCGACGACGCTTAGGCATCCGACCAGGAGCAGGCGCCGCCTCCGAAGGCCCCTCGGGAGCATCACTCGGGCTGGTAGGAGGAAGCGAGCTAGCCCTCGTCGTCGGACGAGCTGAGGGAGCCTCCGAGTTGACCGAGCGAGTAGGCCGGGCAGGCGGGACAGGGGGGACGACGACCTGATTGCCCGCAGCTGCCTCAGCCGCCCGTCGGTTACGCTCGGCGAGTGCAGCCATCCGAGCACGAGGAGTATTTCCGACCATGTCTTCTGGAGGATCGGGGAAGGAAGGAAACCTAACCACTGTAATAAAGAAAGAAAAGCAATGAGCAGCGAATAAGTCAAGTGAAGTGCGAATAGTAAAATACTCACGGGGATATCTGTCCCGAACATGCCGAGGAATAGTAATAAAACGAGAGGATCTAACACGAGTTCTGGTGAACACAGTGTTAATGAGCAGTTGGCTGTCGGGGAGAGAACGAACACGCTCACAAACCGCTGCAAAGTCCCAGTTGAGTTCGGAAATATGCGGTGCAGGAGGACATGCCGACCAAGAAATGACCGAACAGGAAGAAGTCAGATCGAACCAAGAAAGGAAATCCGAAAAGAAAAAGAACGAAAGGGGAGTAACTAACGACGACATTTCCGAGCAAACGAAGTTGGAATCTGAAACGCCTCAGAAGCCCAGGCGCCATCCACATAAAACCAGTCGGCCCACCAGGCCGTTCTTTTACTCTTCAAATCTTCAAGGAGCCTGGTCGGGGCTCGCAAATAATGATCCCCTCCTCTGAGATGGTTGATGATTAAAAGATAGGACGTTTCAGAAGCGGACAAGTGACGATAAAGGCCATAGTGGCCGAACAAGATGTTTAAACTGATGGGTAAGACCCAAGAGTTTGCATGAAGCTGCATGGGAGCAACCCCCCACGCTTGTAGAGCAGCAGCGATAGAATCATGAATGGGGAATCGGAGCCCCGCCTCCATCATCATGCTCGTCATAGCGACCATGCCCGGCGGAGGACAGTTCGCCCGTTCATCCGGAGTAGGGCAGTAGATGTGGACATCAGAAGGGATGCCCCAGACCGACCTCATAGATTGGAGCTCGGCCTCGTCAAGAATGGTCGAGCTTCGATCGCTGGCGTATATACCAGTTTGGTCAGGGCCAGGGCGAGCATCAAACCGCGTACGCTCCACGAAGACGTAAGGATTTTCATGGAGGTAATGAGTGAAGATGAAAGGAGATGGGGGACCCCGTATCTCGCCCATCATGTCGATAAAACGACGGTAGCAGTCGCTAACCCCGCCAGCGAACAGCTCAAGTTTCTCCGCATCCGAAAATCCGACCACGGGCGCCACGTCGTCTCCCGATGAGGAGGAAGCGGAGGTCCCGGAGTCGGATGAATCGTACGATGCGGGAACATCAGAAAGAGTGGCTGAACTATCGTGATCACTCATGTTCGCGCTTGAATCACGTACTTAATCGATGTATACAAATAATAAGCAAGCCCTATTGCTAAGAAATCCCCAGAATAAACGATGGAAAAGACAATTAAACAAGGAAACCTACGTGGTGGAGTTTGAAGCCGAACACTCTTGATGGAAGCCGAGCAGGTGATTTCGGATGTCCGGAAGTTAGCAATTCGGAAGGGAAAAGTGTAAAATGAGGAATGTTGAGGACTATTTATAAGGAGGAAAGGGCGGAAAAATTCAAAATTTGAATTTGAAAGGGCGGTTGACGGAATTCGAGGCGTCCTGTCAGGGAAACGCCAGTTAGGAAGTGACAAGTGGCAGTAACCGCAGTACCGCATTAAATGATTCGCCGAAATCGTCGAATCAGGTCTTGTGCTCGGGCAGACCAACGACGATCCGCATGCCGGGACCGATCTCTTCTCCCGAACAGAATGGTCCCGGGGGGCATTTGTTATGCGGGAAAAATGTCGATTGATTCCCGAGCAAGAGGAGCCCCCATTTCCCGAAAAAGGGGAGAGGAAACCTACTGCTCATCCCCAAAGAGAAAGGCGAGCAGGCGGATAACGCTTATGCTCGAAATCCTGTGAACGGGGGGCCAAAGCCGAACAAGACGAGCTCACAACTCGACCGATGAAAACTTTCGGGAGGTATCCGAGCAGAGCAAAGACGAGGTGAACGATTACTCATAGACAACCATACCCCTTGGGCCCTGTCGAAATGGATTGGCTTAATGATGGACTTATTTGATGGGCTTGGCCCATTAACCAACTTAGGAAACCCTAATTTGTATTTTCTATAAATAGATGATGTAGTTTTCCATTTAGGGATATCTACACATTTCCCCAAAAATTTATTAGAGAGCACAAAAGCCTTGTTCAACACTCAATCCCCAAATCTCTATTTTTTAGTTGATTATTGGAGAACACGATTTTTTGACTATCAACAACCACGTCTTCACCCAGAGCCAATATCAGTAACGACTAACGACGTCTGCTGCTTTTGCCTCTCTTCTATTTCCAATCGGATTTTCTTCGTCTGGAATTAATCAAAATCGAAATCTAAAATCAATTTTTTTTTCTATTTTTAATTTAGTAAATTAAATTTGAGAAAGCGGGTGCACGTAGAGAAATAATGGAGTCAATCTTGCATTAATCCCGCATAAATTGATTTCGCCGGCGGCGAAAGGCGGAAACCGGTAAGCGCCAGTGTGCTGTGTGCTTTTTTGAAAAATCCGGGATTGGAAATTGTACACTTGTAGCTAGCTTTCTCGTGGCTGGAATATGAAGTTGTACACTTGTACGTGAGGCCGCTGTGGTGGTCTTCGCCTGCAGTGCCGGTCTTGTAAAAACGATTGATTATTCTCCAGTAGTGAATCAACCAAAAGGAGAAAATCGGTGTTATTTTAGTTGCTCAAATTCAACATTTAAATTAATATTTTATTTTATTTTGAAAGGAAAAATATATTAACATCATAGTTTTTAATGCAAATCTAAAAAAGTTTTGGCTTTTTTTGCAACACAAGTAAAAGTTGAAAATTTTAATGCAATTAACCCTAAAAACAATATACATTAATTACAATAGTTTTTTGATTATTTGATTAAAAAATAATAATTAAAAATATATTTTTACATTAAAAAGTAAAATTAATGCTATTTGCGTTTTAAAAATGTTATAAAGTATTATATTGTATTTAAAATAAATAAATAAAATAATTTATTTATTTTTTAGGTGCCTATAAATTACTTATCTATCCCATCACAATGGTCAAACTTAAACAAAGGAAGTTTGACCGTTGTGATGGGACAAAAGTAGTATTATGGTGGGAGCTCATTTTTAAAAAATACTCCGTATATTTTATTATGATATAGTATATTTTTTCTATCTTGTATAGTAATCTTTATTAGCCAAATTAAAATAGTCATACTTCTTTTGTATTTTGAGTAGAAAATGTGACTATTAAGAGTGTGTATTGGTTTGCAATTTCATTAGATTTTTTTAGATTTTTAAAGTTTGGTTCAATTCGAATTTTTAAAAGTCCATCAAAATCATGGAATATTGAATTTGGATTTAAAAAAAAAAAACCATTAAAATTTATATGTATTGAATAGTTTATGAATTTTGAAAGATTCACTTTTAAAAAATATGCATAAATTCAATACTTCAAAATATTTCTATTTCATAATTACCGAAGATTTCTACGGATTTTTATTTAATAAATTAAATTATTTTAAAAAAAATAATAATAAAAAAGAAAAACGAAATATAAAGAAATGTGTTTTAAGAAAAAAAAGAACTAATTTGAAGATAAAAAATTAATATTTTAAATAACAACTGTACTTTAACCATCAATAAAATTTTAATTTGAATATGTGTATAATTTGATATGTATTTTTTTTGAAGTATTTAAGAGAAAGTGTAATATGATTTATCAAATTTTAACTTACACTTCATAAAATTTATTTTACTATTAATGTTTAATTTTTTTTAAATATTTTGTTGATTAGAGTAGTTGTAAGATTTTAATTATAAAAGAGTGTAGTAACAGTGTACTTTATATAATTAAATATAATCGTCAGTAAATTTATACAATTGTATTAAATTTAAATAAACTACACATAATTTTATTTAGAAAAAAATAGGTTATTTAATTGAATGAAACTTTAAAAAATCCCTCTTATCCAAAATTTCTCATCTTTTTTTATATGTGATACAAATTCTTATCTTAGAGCAAGTGCACTTTTTTTTATATGTGATACAAATTCTTATCTTAGAGCAAGTGCACGGTTGAAGATAATTTATAGTCAAAATAAATCAATTTAGTTATTCATCAAAGTTTTATTTATTCAATGATCAGAATTTAACGCGGTTATATAGTTCGTAGAACAAAAATTCGTTTATTTGCATCATGTTTTCGATAGGCTCATTCAAGAATTTCTCGAACTATTACTCAACAAAAAATAATGGAACATCTAAAAAATAACGTAAAAACTAGTAACAACTTTTTTCCAATTGGGCCTTCAGTCTTGTTGTTATCGGGCCGATGTTGTATGGAGGCCATTTATCACTGGAATAGGAGAACGAGATTTTAACAGCCCAAAGCCTATTACTGTACCAGAATAAATGAAAGAGTTTAATACTTATAAATGTTTGCAATCTTATTTTCTTTTCTATAACACCCCCCAATAAACTTTGCCCAATGAAAAAAAGGGTGTTTTTGTCCTAACACTAGCCAATATGGTTACAATCTTCTAATTCATGGCTAGTTGAATAGTTGATTGCATTGCTCGCTAGTGGTAACAAGTTTAAATGATGTATGAACGCTTATTAATGTAATTAAAATTTGAGCTTCAGATCACAAACGAATATTCGAGCACTAGCTAGCAGTGTAGAACTTTACTCCTGTTAAGTCATATACAACGTTTTAACCCCCACAAAAAATATATATAATTCGAATCTCATCATCTAACCTAATACCGAGTAAACCTACACATATGTATTACATATACACTAACAATTAATTAAGTAGCTAGTGTAAGTATAATAATTTAAATATATAAATGGTTAAACATCAACATAATATTGTAAGGGAATTAGGCAGGCTTCTTTATAGTGATGGTGAATGTCTTTGCTAAATCGTATAAGGCTGTGGGGAAAGTTGGGCAGTATGACAGCTTCTTCGAGCTTCCACCTTATTATGGCATCCTCACTTTAAGCGCCACATATACATACACACATATACATATACGTGTATACGTTTATATATACTTTTATGTCTCTCGTAATAGTTGTAACACTTTGCTGTATAAAGTCTAGATGTTTAAAAAAAAAGTAAAGGTAATTTTTTATTTTTTTTTACTTTTATGTAAAAAAATATACTTAATATTGTGTCCAAAAATGTTTTCGAATTTTTTGAAAAGGAGACAATATAAAATATAGATTAAATAATTTAAATTGGTGACCACTGAAATGTGGGCAAAAATCAAACAATTTTGACCAAACATTATCCTAAGTTCCAAAAGGTGGTTTATAAAAATAATAAGAGTAACGATGATTTTATCTTTGGTTTCTCAGAAGAAAATGGCATGACATTTTTTTTTTCAATCTAAATTAATTATATTCATTGAATTATATAAAAAAATGTTGTTGGGGGTCAAAATGGTAATTCGCTAGGTTCTGGATCAAATCAGCGGTCTAAAAAAGGGAGCCAATAAATAATGATAACGGAGTGAGTGAGTGAGCGAGTGAGTACCGATATCCACATGACCTAATTACTCGAACTATCATTATCAGATTATTAGTAGTACAATTCTTTCCTATAGTTGCAGTTAATTCTTGCACTAATTATCACGTTTTAATTTCAGCGTTTTTCAATTTTTATTAATGAATTTTTCCAAAAAATATAGAAATTAAATTAATAATAATAAAAAAAAGAGGATGAGGGTACAGGTGCAGGTGAGCCAATATAAAATGATACGAAACCGTTTGACGCTCCGAGAAAAGCTCACTCAAAGTCACTCCATTTCAACTCCCGAGATCTCTCTCTCTCTCTCTCGATTGAAGAGCCCGTGCTGGTGGTAGCCGCTGTACGCCGGTGTGTAAACTGCGCACCCAACTCAACACCTCTCTGTATCCAATACGAAATGACATATTGCTAATTTGACGCGATTGGGCAGGGTCGGGTTGCTGAATCCGGGTCGAATATGGATCCTCAGGGCGCCGCAACGATGAACGACGGAGGCGGCGTTTACAACTACGACGAGATCTGGCCGGGCTTTCACGCCAATGCGACGTCGTACAGCCTGGGCTTGGATCCGGTGTTGACGGATCAGAGATCGAATCGAAGCTCGCCCAATCACAGGAAGCGGCGCGAGGAAGACGACGACCTCTGCGCCAAAGGAGGAGCTTCCACCAGCAGCAGCAATGGCGGCGCCAGTTACAGCAACAAGAATAACGCTTTGGTAATTTCATTTCTGTTCAATTGAATTTCTGGAATATTACTGTATCATTTTTTTTGCCTGTTAGTATCACTGTAGCTTTTCTATGCTGGTTTATGTTGTGCAATATTCGTCACGTATGGTTCCTATAATTAGGATGTTAATCCACAGCCCGAAAACCATTTCGGGCTGCTCATAATAGGTCAAGAAAACTGTAATTAGGGCTGGCCCGGATCAAATCGAAAGGGCTAATGATTTTCAAAAGGCCGAACGGGCTTGCCCGAACTACATAGTAGCCAGCACTAGGAAGCATCCTCTGTATTTCTATATTATGTACTTAATCAACATTTTGGACTTTTTGACAAAAAAGGCTTTCTATAAATCATTAACAATTACCAACTTTATAAATATAAAGTTAGAGGACTGAAATTGCACTCAGGCTACAATGTTATTATGGCGTTGGCCCTTTTCTTTTCCGATTTTCATCGGTCTTAGTCTTTAGAGACAAACTATCGAAGAAATGGATTGATTTTTTAGTTACTTATTCTCACTAGTTTTTTATTTTTTATTTTTATTATCATATTGTTTTTGGCTCGAGTACGGTAATTATCTTTGGCTTTGTATAGAATGGTAAAAGGCTGAAGGCTGTGGGATCCAACAAAAATAAAGTAGACAAAAAGGAAGAAAAATCAGCTGAGCAGCCAAAGCAAGACTATATCCATGTTCGAGCCAGAAGAGGTCAAGCTACGGATAGCCACAGTTTAGCTGAAAGAGTAATTACAAGACTTTGGTTCTCTTTAATAACTAACTCTTTGTGATATATCCAGTGTTTTTATGTCATTTTATCATTATATTAAATTCTCCTTTCTGCAGGCTCGGAGAGAAAAGATAGGCGAGCGGATGAAGATTCTTCAAGATATAGTTCCTGGTTGCAATAAAGTGAGTATACATTTTTTATTTTTTTTTGTACTTCAGTTTCTTGATAGAGTGTGACGCTGTTTCATTCTATAGTATCATTGTTATAATTCAAAATCAATCTACTTCAGAATTGGACTTGCTGGACAAGAGGATTTGATTATAATTGAAAATCTATTTTCATTTCTTCTTCTTCCTTTTTTTAATAGGTTATTGGGAAAGCTCTAGTGCTTGATGAGATTATAAATTATGTTCAATCTTTACAACGTCAAGTCGAGGTAGATCTCCCCCTCTCTCTCTCTTTGAGTGTGTGTTTAATGCGTGCATGTCTCTAGTTACCACTTAGAAAATGCACTGATTTACATTGGAGCCTTGTAACAGTTTCTATCGATGAAGCTTGAAGCAGTAAACGCAAGAGACGGATATCCTTCAAAAGATGTATGTGCTTTTTTTGTCAAAATCATATTTTTGTTATTTCAAATACTCAAGACCGTGAAAATGTAATATCGGCATCTCTTTTTTCGGCAGTTTGCTCAGCAAAGTTTTGAAGCCCCGGGGATTGTGTTTGGTTCTACTCAAAGCACACGTGAGGAATACAGCAGGGGTTCATCTCCAGAATGGCTGCACATGCAAATTGGTGGCGGATTTGAACGGACACAGTAAAAAAAAATCCGCGAACGTCTTATTATAAAACCTAAAATCGTTGATCTTGTTGTTGTGGCAGTCTTGTTTCAAACTTATATATAGTCTGAATTGTATTGTGTTGTATTTGTCATTGCTGTTTTTTCATATTGAGGTGTTTGTAACAAAGTTGATGGTGCAGTGAAAAAAGCTGTTACCTATTGTTTGGCGTTTGCATCAATAAACTACAAGAACAGAAAAAAAAAATGATTTTTTCTATATGTTGGAATAGTTTTTTTTGGGCATAATCAGAAATTCTTTAATTTCTTTGGTTTGATATTTAGCAGTATTAAACTTTTGATTCTCTTGTTCATGATGTCATGTGTTCATGTGATACTATATTATGGTATGTCCGGTTGACACCAACACATTGTGCTCCGAAAAATCTGACATCACCGTGTTCTCGTGATTAGCTAGGGCAAGGGATGAAGTGACGAAGGCTACCTCATGAAGATGAAGTTGTGGTCCGTCCGAGTTGATCGCATTGAACTCGGACTAGTGTTATATGTAAACGTACTTTAATTTTCCTATAATCAAATTAATATTATTATTAAAAAATATGGTTTAAATTGAATGATTGATTGATTGAGAGTAAACTTAACTTATACTCCATCGGTCCAAAGACAGTTGTCATACTTTCCTTTTTAGGGTGTCCAACAATAGTTGACACACCCCAAAAAAAGAAATAATTATTCTAACTTTTTCATTTTAATATACAATTTTATTCTACTTTACCCCACCTACTTTTTAAACTTTACTCACAACTATTTTACTTTTCACTTTTAAAATATATTTTTACTTTTTACTTTTCAATTAAAAAATACAAAAATAACAATTTTCTTAAACTCCGTGTCCAGAAAAGTATGACATCTATTAATGGCCGGAGGGAGTATTTATTTGGTGGGTAAAGTGTTAGGTATGAAGTTTTATCGGAATTTAATTTTGATTGAATAATAAATGTTCAATTCAATTATTCAATATAGCATTAATACGTGTGGCTACATATTTAAAATAAGCGTTTTATTGTTTTTGTAATGTGTAGTACTAATATAAAAGACAAAAATAAAATCTACTAATATTCCGCCAATACGTGAAAACCTCTGAATAGTCAAACCTTCTTTCATTGAGCATTTCGTTTTTCTTTTTAACAAACCAACAACACAATTTTACGAACGCCGCCGCGTCGTCCCCGGCGACCCGCCACCCATTTTCGTCACGCGCCGACGAACGCGTGGAATGCATTCAAATCTTCACGCGGATTAAAATTGACGTATTAAACTCGGGCCCTATTTGTTGACCTCCCCCTCCCACCCTCCCTCCACCCCCAACCCACCTCCCCTCCATTTCCCAAAACAATTCCCATCAACTGCATTGTCAGTATTTTCTTCCATCTCTCTATCTACGTAATTTCACCTTTTGGTATCAAGCTGCGGAATTTTATAGGTTTTTATTTTCTCTTCGAATATTGGTCCGGTGTGAATCAGAGGAATTTCGGGAAGATTTAAAATGGCCGGATGGAGGGGATCGAGAGGCGGCGCCGGCGGAGGCGGTGGCGATAGGTCGCCGCAGTTAGAGCGCGTCACGAGTTCTCAAACGGTTCATCTCGGGAAGGTTCAGCCGCAGGCGCCGGGTCATAGGACCGTGTTTTGTAACGATCGTGATGCCAACGCCATCGCGAAATTCAAGGTCTCCAGTCGCATTGCTTTTCTCGATTGTGATTTCTAGACATTTTGTGTTTTGGGGAAAGGTGTAGCTGGGTTTATGGCATTGTACGATCGAATTGGGAGATATTGATTTAGTATCTATCGTAAGGTTTATTCAGCTTCCTAACAATTGGGACTTTGATGAGTGGTCTTGCAATATTGAAGGAATATATTTTGTGGTTTCAAGAACTTTGACGATATCCTGTTAGTAGTTGTCGACTTTAGTAATGAAATTTTTCCAGAAAGAGGAAGGTTTTGATATAGATATTTTTTCGTTTATAATAGATTTGGGACCTGTGTTATACTATGATTGATGCTTAGACTGGTTAAGTATCATAACTAAGTTTATTGAAGTCACAGAGCTCTGTTTGTTCTCAAATTCATCATGCAATGTTTGAAGTTTGAGCTTTGTTCATTTCATGACGAAGATCTTTTCCATTGGTAGTCTGATTTCTCGTGTTGGTTTCTTAGGGTAATTCCGTATCAACAACAAAGTATGACATTTTCACTTTTCTACCGAAGGGGCTTTTTGAGCAGGTAAGTCTTTGTTATTTTATTTATTGCGATTCCATGTTCACATTTCTTTTCAACTTCGAAACTGTATTTACCCTTTTAGTATATGTTAATGTCCGTGGTACCCCGAGAAAAATGATTTTACAGAATATCCTGCATAAGTATTTAGTTTGTCTAAGTAAGATCATTCATCAATTTCTTGTAAGACACACAAAACAAAAAACCAAGGTCATTCATATACACCAGAAAATGGATGACAATACTACTAGGACCAGAAACATGTTCTCCTATTTTGATTGCGAGCATCATCCCCCACCCCCACCCCTCTTACGATCTGATATATCCTTTTTAATTTATGCTGACAGTTCAGGCGGGTGGCTAACCTCTATTTTCTGATGATCTCAATCTTGTCATGCACCCCTGTGAGGTATGTTATTATGATATAGTTGCTGCAGGATGGCCCTTAAAAGAAAAAAACTCAGATTTAAAATTAAATTGATAGGGGAAGAATTTAGAGGATTATTTTTTTAGAAGACTTTTGTAGTTCCCCAGTGTTGTGAAGTTTAATTCTCTCGAATGCTGTCTTGAAGAAGTTACCGTGTCTCATTGTTACCATAACTGTGTTTAAGTTATGAGACTTGAGTTAATTCATTTTGTGTAAGCCTTTTTAGCTGTGTGCACCAGTTTGTGTGTTTGTTGACTAGCTTAAAAAATAGTCGCAGTAATTCTTTTGGAGTAAGTTGGCTAGAAAAGTGGGATTTAATCAACTCTGCTTCCCTCATTTTGCTTTCTCATGATGAATTTTTGTTATCTTGCAGCCCTGTAAGTCCAATTACAAATGTACTTCCTTTGACAATGGTGCTTCTTGTGTCTCTTGTAAAGGAAGCATGGGAGGATTGGGTGAGTATTATATCATTTTCTCTCTACATTCATTTGCATGTGAACATCTAATTGTGTATGTTGCTTACAACTTTTGTTCTTTGTCACTTTCTTCCTTCTGCATGGAAGAAACGTCTTCAAAATGACAACGCTATAAATAATACCTCAATAGAAGTCTTGCAAGGTGAGACCTGGAAAAATATTCCTTGGAAGAAGTTGCAGGTTGGTGATATCGTCAAAGTAAGTCGGCTGCTCTTCCTCTTTATTTTACTTTCCCTGCCAAATACATTATGATCGCCTGTTAAGGCTAGGCTGTTGATTTTCAAGTCTTATGTTGTTTATGTTGCTATGTTGGTGGAAAGTTATTTGGTATCTAATTCCTACTAAATTTGTATAAGCATGAGATAAGTTACTGCAGTGACACTATTGAATTTATTTCTATGAATACCTGTCAATCATAATTGCATGATTTAAATTGATTTCGGAATAAACGGTGAATGGAATTACTATGAGATTCAAAACATTGTGAAAAATTCAATTTGATGATAAATATTTTGTTATATACTACCCCCGTCCCCTTGAATTGGGCTTAGGTATTTTTGGCGCGGAGATGAAGATATGTTATTTTATTGTAGTGAGTTTGTGTTTTTGTAATTATTAAGTGTATTGATTTGTGTGCTTGTAATTGATGAATATATTATATGAGTAAAAAAAGGAAAGAAGACTAACTCAGAGGGACGCCCAAAATGGTAAGTGAGACCAATTCAGAGGAACGGAGGTATTAGGATTCACTGAACAATTAACGAAATTATTGTACAAAATTATATATACAATATATTAATATTTTTGAAATTATTGTATGAAATACTCATAATATTCTTCTGGAACTAATTTACAATTACGCCAGCTTTTAATTAATGAATTTTATCTGAAACATGGATGATTGTCTGTTCTGTTCCAGGTGAAACAGGACGGATTCTTTCCGGCTGATATATTATTTCTTGCCACCACAAACGCTGATGGTGTCTGTTATACTGAGGTTAGGATCTTTGCCATTTGATAATATATACTATTATCTACAAGAAAATGTGGTGAATGGCCCATTAATAAAAACCAACCCTTTTCCTTTCTTCATCATGTTTCTCTTGTTTGATGTAAGCCTTTAGGTTATTTGTCCCATTTTTTAAATTTAAATTCTTAGTATTATTTAATGTTGTATGTGGTGGTTTTGCAGACTGCAAATTTGGATGGTGAAACTAACTTGAAGATAAGGAAGGCATTGGAAAAGACTTGGGATTATGTGAACCCTGAAAAAGCTTGTGAATTTAAAGGTTCTATATTTTCTTTTTACTGTCTCACAAGTAGTAGTCTGTTGTTGAATATGTATTCAAGTAAGAGTAAAGCATGGCTTATAGGTATTGTTTACGAATTCTTCAACATATCCTTCTTGAACTGAGTGATGTCTGCAAATGGATTGAAACCTAGAGAACTAAAATGCAAACAAAAATCTGTTTTATTTCAGCAACAAATACAATTATGTGATTGGTCCGGATTAAATTTGTCTATGCATTTTTTTAAACATGTTCCATGAACTAATAATAATTCACTATACCTTTCTATCATTTTGATAATAGAAAATCACTTGATGTGCTTCATTTATATATGATGTAAATTTACTTATTTTATTCAGGCGAGGTTCAATGTGAGCAACCGAACAATTCATTGTACACATTTACCGGCAATTTGATTGTTGATAAACAAACCTTGCCTCTCAGTCCAAATCAACTTCTATTACGGGTATAGAAACACAATCTCCAGCTCCCTGTTTACTATTATCTGTTGTTGTCGTGTTGAAGTAAGTACAGGTTTGGTGCCATTTTTGTCTCATATGTAGTTTCTATTGTTCAACTTGTACTTAGTTGCTTGCGTCGACTTATTTCTTTAATGTCTTATGTCTGCAAGAATCTTGGTCGGGATGTTTATGACCTGTTAGTTATAAATTTATTATCTTATCATTGGTTCACGGTCTCTATCTCTCTCTGTATATATATTTTAATGACTTCTGATTACATTTCTCAGGGATGTAGTCTAAAAAATACGGAATATATAGTTGGTGCTGTCATTTTTACTGGGCATGAGACAAAGGTATATCCCGTTACCTGCTAGTTAATTTGTTCCTCATTTCCTACTTGAGTTGTTGCTGCTGGATATTTTGGTATTTATATCACTTTATCTGTACACCGATGCTTGTTTTGTATTTTTTTTCCTTCTTTTTACATGACAATGGTATACTTGCAGGTTATGATGAACTCCATGAAAATACCTTCGAAAAGAAGCACATTGGAGAAGAAACTCGACAAGCTTATACTTGCACTGTTTACCGCTCTTTTCTGCATGTGTCTTTTAGGTGCCATTGGCAGGTTTGACCTATTGCCTTGCATTTTTCAGTTGCTGAGATTTCTTACCTGGTTCCTGTAAATTGAAGATAAATCATAAATCATTCCATCCCTTTTTACTTGCAGTGGTATATTCATAGATGAGAAATACTACTATTTGCGGTTTGACAATTCAGAGCAACAGTTTGATCCTAACAACAGATTAGTGGTGAGGAGCAAAATCACCAGTTAACATTTTTCTGCCATGGTGCTCATACCTTTTAACAGTTTATTTGTCTAATTATATTTTTTAAATGGTTTTTAGGTTGCTGTCTTGACATTTTTCACCCTTATAACTCTCTATTCACCAATCATACCCATTTCTCTATATGTCTCTGTTGAGGTAGAATTCGATTCATGGGTTTCCTTTCTTGATTTGGAGGTTGTGCTTGCTATATATTAGCAGCTTGCTTTGTCTATTTTCAGATGATAAAATTTATTCAGTCCACTCAATTCATCAACAATGATTTGCACATGTACCATACTGAGAGCAATACCCCGGCCTCGGCACGCACATCTAACTTAAATGAAGAACTTGGCCAGGTAAATACCATGTGAATTTCATAATATATATCTCTTTGGTACATGTCTACTGGTGCTCGTTGGTAACTTTTTGTGACATGTGAATTGCTTTCGATAGGTGGAGTATATTTTCTCTGACAAAACTGGGACTCTGACTAGAAACTTAATGGAATTTTTCAAATGTTCCATCGGGGGAGAAATATATGGTACAGGTGTGAGTGAAATAGAGATAGGAGTAGCTGAACAGATGACTGGAGTAAAAGTAGATGTATGTTTTTTTCTTCCCATTAAAGATTCATAGGTGTTCAGTGTCTTGATTTGATGCCTTTGATTTTCAGCTTGGGAAGCAACCAAATGCAGCACGCGAAAAGGGTTTCAACTTTGATGACACACGTCTAATGAGAGGCGCTTGGAAGAATGAACCAAATCCCGACTCTTGCAAGGTGGGTTATTTAATTGAGAAGTACAAATCTAAAGTATCAGAAGTAAACAAAAACCTATCCATGCTCTTTAGTATTTTCATGTTCCTGTGACCACCTTTTCCATTTTGATCTGTTTAGAGTAATGTGCTTCGTTTTTTTATGTACTGTTCATTTTTCTTACATGAATCAGACTTTGCAATTCATCCTATCATATTTTCTTTCCTTTTATATGGTCAGTCTTTGAGCATATGTCATTGAATTCATTTGGCTATCAATGCAGCATTTCATGCTAAAATAGAAATTTACTGCACTTTTGATGATTGCTTTGCATTTGGATTTATTTGTTTTTGTGTTTAATCTTGTGAAACTAAGATTTCAATAGTGGGCTTAATCTTTGAATCCTAGATATTTTCATTAATTGATTAGTATCTTCAATCATTGACACCCCTTCTCGATGGAAATTAATCCGTAAAAGATATTTTATTTTATTTAGGAATTCTTCAGGTGCCTTGCTATATGTCATACTGTACTTCCTGAAGGTGACGAGTCTCCTGAAAAAATTCGATATCAAGCCGCATCTCCTGATGAGTCTGCTTTGGTCGTTGCAGCAAAGAATTTTGGCTTTTTTTTCTACAAGTATGTAATTCTTAATTGTTCTTTTACTGATTCAAAAGTATCATTGCTTTGAGGAGACTCACAATGTCATAACTATAGACGATCGCCCACAACTATATATGTCCGTGAGTCGCATGTTGAGAATATGGGGAAGGTTCAGGATGTTGCATATGAAATTTTAAATGTTCTCGAGTTTAACAGGTACTTACTCTCTGATCCTTTTTTTCTTCTTCTTAAGACTTGATTACTATAATATCATAATTGTTGTTTTGTTGTGATTTAGTACGAGGAAGCGTCAGTCGGTTGTATGTCGCTACCCAGATGGTAGACTTGTACTCTACTGCAAGGTTTCCTTATGAAACTATATTATATATGCATCTTTTGGTTGAAAGTAAGTTGCATGAGCTAATCAGACAAATTTCTGTATAACCAATTTACAGGGTGCGGATACAGTGATATACGAGAGATTGGTTGATGGAAACAATGACTTGAAGAGTACATCTAGGGAGCACTTGGAGCAATTCGGGGCTTCTGGACTGCGTACTCTTTGCCTGGCGTATAGAGACTTGAGTCCTGATGTGTATGAAAATTGGAATGAGAAATATATCCAGGCAAAATCTTCACTGCGTGATAGGGAGAAGAAATTGGATGAGGTGTGTTTTGTTTTGCACAATTATTTTTGGTGTTTTTATTTCTCACTCAGCAAATACTTAAGTGTATGTAATTTGTTTTCTCTAATCTTTTTCGTAGTATTTGCTTCACTTTCTCATTATTCAGTACACCGATTGTTAACCCTTTACCAGTGATTTTTATATTAGCCGCACATGTATACTGTTACAGGTTGCAGAACTAATTGAGAAGGAACTTATTTTGATTGGATGCACTGCTATTGAAGACAAGCTTCAGGAGGGAGTACCTGCATGTATAGAGACTCTCTCTCGAGCTGGAATCAAGATTTGGGTTCTAACTGGTGACAAGATGGAGACAGCAATTAATATAGCCTATGGTATTGATGATTTTTTATGTGTTTCTACTTTCTACCTGATACCTGCCTGCTTATTTTATTTTATTTATGTTCCTGTTTAATGAATGCAGCATGCAAGTTGATAAATAATAGCATGAAGCAATTCATAATCAGTTCCGAAACTGATGCTATTAGAGAAGTTGAAGAAAGGGTAACCGACGAAAACTGCTGATATTCTAGTTTCTTTCCTCCTTAACCTAACCTATTATTGCCTGAATACTATTAGGGTGATCAAGTAGAGTTAGCTCGCTTTATGAAGGAGACTGTTAAAACCGAGCTGACAAGATTTTTTGAGGAAGCTCAAGAGCATCTCCGTACTGCATCTAGTCCTAAACTGGCACTAGTAATTGACGGGAAGTGTTTGATGTTTGCACTGGACCCGAGCTTACGAGTAACCCTCTTGAGTTTGAGCTTGAATTGCAGTGCAGTAGTTTGCTGCCGAGTTTCTCCATTACAGAAGGCCCAGGTAAGTTCCCCAGTGTGCCCTCTTGATGTTTTACATTTTTGTGTGCACAATAAATTTATAATAACTTCTCTTATTTCAGGTTACCAGCCTGGTTAGGAAGGGCGCAAACAGGATTACCCTTAGCATTGGAGACGGTGCTAATGATGTCAGCATGATCCAGGCTGCTCACGTTGGAGTTGGGATAAGTGGGCAGGAAGGTATGCAAGCAGTGATGGCCAGCGACTTTGCAATCGCACAATTTCGGTTTCTGACGGAGTTATTACTTGTACATGGACGGTGGTCTTATCATAGAATATGCAAGGTTTGATTGAATTATTCTACAGTTTTTTTTATCTGCTCAGCTTTCCAAGGTCTATTAACATAATTAGCTATATAATTTTTTTTATGCAGGTTGTGACATACTTCTTCTACAAAAACTTGACATTCACCCTCACTCAGTTTTGGTTCACCTTCCAAACTGGGTTTTCTGGTCAAAGGTTCTATGATGATTGGTTCCAGTCTCTTTATAACGTTATCTTTACAGCATTACCTGTGATCATTATTGGACTTTTTGACAAGGTATTTATGTTTCATTTATTTTTTTTTAGTTTTGTAATCGTTTGAACTTCTGTTTTTATGAAAGGATATTCTGTAAAGCTTTTTGGTATTTTTTTTTCTTTAATCTAGTTTTAGATTGATCCAGCAGTTGGGCGAACTAGCATGACTGTTCGTTCCTCTTCATTTTAACTAGACCACATATGTGTTGGAAATTGGTTAACTTTATATTGTTCCATGCCTTTTTTTGTAGGATGTTAATGCCACCCTTTCCAAAAAATACCCCGAGCTGTACAAAGAAGGAATAAGGAATGCGTTTTTCAAGTGGAGGGTGGTGGCAACATGGGCATTTTTTGCAATTTATCAATCACTTGTTCTGTACTACTTTGTTGTTGCCTCAAGCGATAGGGCCATGAATTCAGCCGGCAAGATGTTTGGTCTGTGGGATGTTAGTACAATGGCCTTCACTAGTGTTGTTGTGACTGTCAACTTGCGACTCCTTATGATGTGTAACACGATTACCAGATGGCATTACATCAGCGTCGGAGGGAGCATATCAACGTGGTTCATATTTGTCTTCATTTACTCTGGCATCGTGTTACCTAAAGAGCAGGTATTTTTGAATAAATAAATAAATATCTACTCTGTTCTGAATTATCAGTGCTGAATTTCTGTATAACCTTTCATCTTTTGCAGGAGAATATTTATTTTGTCATTTATGTCCTGATGAGTACCATCTATTTCTACTTCACCCTTCTTCTTGTCCCTGTGGCGGCACTCTTTTGCGACTTCGTATATTTGGGGTATGCTTTTTTTTTTTTTTTTTGTATAATATTATAATTCATGCCCCAAATCGATTGTTGTATTAATTTGAGGCCCTGAATCGTGATAGTAAGCACATATAAAAATCTCCTAAAAACAGAGAAATATAAGTTGTTGCTTTTTCAGGGTCCAGCGGTGGTTCTTCCCGTACGATTATCAGATTGTGCAGGAGCTCCACCGGCACGAGATTGACAACAGCAGAATTGGGTTACTCGAAATAGGTAGTAACGAGCTATCCCCAGACGAGGCACGGAGCTATGCTTTAATGCAACTCCCAGGACAGAAATCGAAGCACACGGGTTTTGCTTTCGACTCTCCCGGTTACGAGTCCTTTTTTGCATCGCAGGCCGGTGTTTACGTACCCCAGAAAGCGTGGGATGTGGCCCGGAGGGCCAGTATGAAGACCAGGACCCGGACATCGAAAAAGAATTGATCATCTATATATTACTATACAGTCTATAATGTACATTTTGTCACTTCTTTCTTATTTAGCATTATATCTATATACTGTATTAGTTTATATGTAGAAATTAGAATCCAACAGTGTATTATACTGTATATCCCTACAATATAGTGATGATTCTTTTTACATTTCTTGTTTCGTGGTCTTCTTGCAGTGAATCATTATAATTAACAAATTAACATGCATGAATGCAGGTTTAAATTAATACTGTAATCAATTTGCAGTACGTAAAGAATTAACGTGCATGAAAATACACTAAAAAAACAAAGCAATTTAAAGGAAGGATAAATAAGAGGCCTTTGAGCAGTTGTGAAAAGCAACGTGTCTTATCTTTTACTTTCACGTTCAAATCTCTCCCTTTCTTTCAATCTCGAGAAAGTAGACAAAATAATCACTCAAACCCATAAAGAAAGAAACCCATGCAGTAGTAAGTTGTAAAGAAAACAATATGACATATATATATGTCCTATACGTATATGTTTGCATCTAGTTTTCTTTCATCTTGTTTTGTAACCCTAGCTAGCTAGGGTTCATAATTGGAGGTATGATCATGAGAAGCTCTACTTGGAGACGACCACTCGTAGTCGTGTTGTTGGGAGTACTAATCGTGTTATCGATTAGCGTCGGGGTTACAGAAGGCGGAGCAAGAAAAATTAAGAATTTCAGAGGTGCTGATTATATGGCAAGGAAGAAGATGCAAGTTGCAAAAAAATTTGATCTCAATTACACGACCAAAAGGAAGATTCCCAATGGATCCGACCCAATCCATAACAGGTCTCATTCTCATGACTTTTTTTCTATTTTAATTTGTATTCCATATTTGAGAACAAAATCGACTATACTACGTACACTGTTTCCATTATCGTCTATCTCTATATATGTATTAACAACGTGCGTAATTATTTGAAACAGAAGAGCTGGCAATTCTGGTCGATCGCCAGGCCAAGCTTAGGCGCCCATGCACGTAAGTTTGCGTTGTGGGAAACGAATAATTTATTTCTTGAGACTCAATAGTCATGTATATGTAATTTATTTTTCCATCAATCTAGCTCTGAGTTTCACTATAGTTCTTCATGTGCTTGTGTACGAAATTAATTAATCCATCAATTATTTCATTATTTCTTTGGATTATATTTTAAATGGGCGATTAATTTATTATATATTCATGAAAAAGAAAAAAAGCGAATCCCACTCCCACCATTTAAAGGGAGTTAAAGCTAAGAAAAACAAAGTTTTTGTACAGCATCTTTAATGGAGGGTTGGTTAGTCCTTTTCATCAGATTCTTCTTTAATTTGTTGATGTATATACATACATATATATGTGCTTTGGTCTTTGGTCTTTGGTCCATTCAAACCTTGCAAAAGCTATTTCAGATTCCTTGTGTATTTATATGGTTCTTTCTTGTATAATCTTGATTCTATTTGGGCTCAACTTTTTAAAAATATCCCATTGAAACATTTGCCAAGTGCTAAGCAAATAGATGGCATAAGCTTTGTTTTGTGCATAAGTAATCATTAATGAAGTTACTCTATAGTCTATACATCACATACATAATTATTTTCTCTCTTCCATAAATAATAACAGACACAATTTCTTTTGTACAATAAATTACAAAAAAAATTGTTTCAGACATTAAATTTAAGAGATATTAAGTTTTAAATGTAATTAAATTAAAACTAATTATTCAGGGAGAGACTAAATATTTTTTTAAATTAATATCACTAAAAATCATTAACTCAAAACTATAAACTGATTAAAATAACTAAAACAATAAAACTAAAAACTAAAAACTAGTTAAAACAACTCACTAATATATAAAATCCACTTCAAACCCTGTTTTGTCTGCTTAGAACTTTCATCGTTCACCAAACCGATATTGTAAATCGTTACCTAAGTATTGTGTATAAAAGATTCTAAATTCAATATTTTTCAATACGTTATATCGATTACTTTACAATATTTTCAATACCTCGTACCCTCTCTGTGTCATAAGAATAGCCACACTTCCTTTGTAATTAAAAAAAAATACAACTATTCTTATGGAATGGAATAAAAGTAGTACCAGTATACTCCCTCTATTCCATAATTCTTTTTGTAATACTACAAATGAGATGTGATGTGATACAAAAAGATGAAGTACCATACTTACCCATCTAATAATCTATTGGCTGGGGTTTGATCCATCCACCGAATTGCAGAATTTAGCCCATGTGAGGTTGGCCCAAATGCTGTGCATTTAATTTAAGAGCCCAATTAGTTATAGAAAATTGGGCCCAATGTGGGCCCATCCGCCATCAGCTCATTTCCACTATTTTACGCGCTTCTTCTTAGCTGGCGGCGTGCCACGTGTTCCCCACCCAGATTTCACACAATTACTTCATCCCAATTTCATTTCGCATTTCCTCCGTTTCTTCCCTGTTTTCCTTCTTCACATATCCATCGCCACCTCCGCCTATAGATAATTATGAAGAGAAAATACACGCAATTGTTTCCTAAGACTCTCCGATAACCAGATCTCAGGTGATCCTCCTGTCGGCCTTTTTGGGTTTTGCTTCTTCAATTTTCGAGATTCCAGATCGGAATAAATTAAAACAGTTTTGAAGGAGCTTTTTTGATTGAGCTCAAAATGTCGGGGCAAGTGGATCTGGATAGGCAAATAGAGCAACTGATGGAGTGCAAGCCGCTGTCGGAGGCGGATGTGAAGATTCTCTGCGATCAAGCGCGGGCGGTTCTGGTGGAGGAGTGGAATGTTCAGCCGGTGAAATGCCCCGTCACTGTGTGCGGCGATATCCATGGACAGTTTTACGATCTCATCGAGCTTTTCAGAATTGGCGGCAGCTGTCCTGATACGAACTATCTTTTCATGGGGGATTATGTTGGTGAGTTTTATTTTCCTCAACTGTTTCTCATTTGATTTTGTTGTTGAATTTATTGGGAGATTTTGTGTTTTCTTGATCTGCTTATTTGGAATTGATCTGAGTTTGAGGTTTTGGATTATCTTTTACTTGATTGCTTGTCTAGTTTTGAAGATGTTCGTGTGGATGAATAAAGTAAATTATTTTCATGACTAACATTCATTTGTTTGTCAAAGAACTGTTGCTGTTTATTGTAATAATAAATAAATAATGCCAATGAGAGTTGATCTTTCAGCTTTTTTTATTCTTTCTGTATTGCTTCCAAGCCTTCCTTGTTTGGTGGTGAGACGGGGTATGTCTTGGATACTGACTATTAAGTGTGTAAGGATTCATACAGTTTTGATTTGTCCACGTACGAGGCATGCCACGGACTGGCTGACGTCATTCGATTTGCATTGCTTAGATGTTGGCATGGATTCTCTTTTAATCGGCAAACATTTAAGTGGAAATTTTGGTTATGACACGTAACATTAGTTGTGTTACCAATGATATTGTACGTATCTTTATGTTCCTGGATTATGCATCTTTTGGGATTTGGCGGGCTTTGCTTGAAAAGGTATGAAATAGGCGAGGCTTTCATGTGTCTCTATCTATAATCTTTATGGTACAAGAACCATACTTTATGATTTTGACTCGATTTATTGCCTTATGTGACATGCGTCTTAGTGAATCCGACTACGTGCACTAACCTTGTTTAAGTTTTCTTTTCGGTTTATAAGCGGATTGGTTTACGTGATTTATTTGCCAAACAAAGCTGCAAGTATTAATTATGTTCTTTTAATGAATATTACATTAACAATATAATCATTTAATGCAGACCGGGGTTACTACTCGGTGGAGACAGTCACGCTCTTAGTGGCCCTGAAAGTTCGTTATAGGGATAGAATCACAATCCTTAGAGGAAACCATGAAAGTCGGCAAATCACTCAAGTGTATGACCTTACATTCTCTAGTGGTCTTGTATTTGGAAAAATTGTTTCATATTGATTCATTATACTGGATTAGTTGACGCGTTTTGATTTCATAATTTGTAAGACTGCACACCCAATTCAATTATTGCCAGATAGAATTGTTAATTCTGCACCCAAACATGTGATGATATTCGGTAATCAATGACTCAACTGATGAATTTCATTACTGGATGAAAAGTTAATTTATAGTCTTTTAATAGAAAATTTATCTGAATGCTCGTGTTTCATACATTATAAATATCTTTGGATTTGATTGTCTCCAGGATTACTTATTCACCTTATCTTAAGCCAGGTATGGGTTCTATGACGAATGCCTGAGGAAGTACGGCAATGCCAATGTATGGAAGTATTTTACTGACCTTTTCGATTATTTACCCTTGACGGCACTTATCGAGAGTCAGGTTTGGATGATTAAAACACATTCCTTTTTATTGAAAATTACATGTCTACTGTATCTGATGCTTTACATTGTTTTTCACCTAGGTCTTTTGTTTACATGGAGGTCTTTCACCATCACTTGATACCTTAGACAATATCAGAGCTTTAGACCGTATACAGGAGGTATAAACAAAATTTCTTGAGTGCAATATCTTGATAATTCCTCAAATCTTACACCTATTAATTTAATGCTAGAGGTATACCATATGTGTGTCTATACTTTAATATGTACGCTCACACTACAATAGCCAGACCGTGTGCATGTGTGTGCCTGTATACACACACACACTGCAAAATGCAAGCCTTATCGTTGATTAATAAAGATGGTAGAAAATTTTGAGTGTAACTGTTTTTATCAATGTTTGTTGGACTACTGGTAGGTTCCACATGAAGGACCAATGTGTGACCTTTTATGGTCTGACCCGGATGATCGGTGTGGATGGGGCATCTCCCCACGTGGGGCTGGATACACCTTTGGACAGGATATAGCTTCTCAGTTCAACCACATCAATGGCCTCACTCTCATTTCTAGGGCTCACCAACTTATCATGGAGGGCTACAATTGGTGTCAGGTTGGTGTATTTAGTCTGTGCGTTTGGTCCAAAACAGTGGGTTAACTACAAAGCACACCTTAGGCATTTAGTGTAATTATAAATTACTAAATATAAAGATAACACTCTTTTAGTTTTGTTCTATGTGTCATTTAAGGTCTTGCACAAATTTAGAACTTCATTAAATAATACTCCCCTCCATCTGGTCATGTAGCCATATATGTCCAGGCGCGAAGATTAAGTAAATTGTGTTTTATTGACTTTTTGACCAAAAATTAAGGGGTAAAACTGTATTTTTTATGTAATAAAATAAGTAGTGTGTTAAGTTTAAGAATATAGTTGAAAAGTTAATGGTAAATTGTGACTAGAAGTACGAGATGGAGGGAGTATATATATTGATACAAAAAAAAAAACTATTCTACCGTTTTTAGATTTGAGTCAAGATATGAAATTTATCGCTTTCTTAGTCTCAATAAAGAATGGGGTAAAATAAACACTATTTGGTTATGTAAAAGTTATAAGCATATAGAACCCTACAATAGTTGTGTGGTTATTTATTATTTTATTTATGAATTTGCAGGAAAAGAATGTTGTGACTGTGTTTAGTGCTCCAAACTATTGCTACCGGTGTGGGAACATGGCTGCAATACTCGAGATTGGCGAGAACATGGAACAGAATTTCCTTCAGTTTGACCCGGCTCCTAGGCAGATTGAGCCAGACACAACCCGCAAGACGCCAGATTATTTCCTGTGAATTGCAGTTATTAATTATGTCTTAGAAAGGGGTTGTAATGTTATTCGAGAGGATCTGATTGTCGACACCATTCTTTTTTGTTTCGAGTTTGCTCTGCAGTTAGGGACTTAGTTTGTGGTTTTGTATATTTTTCTTTCAAGTAGGAAACAACAATGGCATTTATATAGTATTTCTTGCAATTTACAAGGATTTTTTTTTGTAGGGTTTGATTTTTTCAACTTCAGAGTACACTTCAAAGCTTCTTACCCTATCGAAAATTTCCATCTCATTTAACATTTAAAGTGATCAAATAATTATCATTCATAGAACCCAAACAATGTCACATTACACAATCTCCACAGTTTCCACTACGTATAGAAACCTATGTACGTTATAATCTAGTTACCACAAAAAAAGACATTGTGAAACAATGAACAAATGAATGAAGAAATGACTATATTGTGATTTTCATCTTTACATCAATTGACAAAACCCTCCTCCAATTTTTAACCAGTCAACCCAAAACCCGTTTCCCATGGCAACAAACCGCTCGACCCATCGGCCATATTTGCCAAGACGAAGTCCCTAAGCCCCGTATCCCACACCTCGCAGAACTTCTGCGGCCAATCAGGCGGCTCGATAGCCTCTGTCCCCAACCCAGGGGCCCTGTCCCTAGAACCTTCATTCTGATTCTCTTGCCAGTCGACAACATAAGTCGCCACCCTTCTATAAAACTTTGCCCTAAAAACCTCCCACACTTGATATTTATAGTGATTAATCACAGCCGCACTTTGAGGCAAATTCAAGTATCGAAACCCTTCCCTCAATCGAAAATGGTGCACCACATTAAGCAACGTGGGGTCCAGTGCATCCGGCCTAACAATCGACTTGTGCCTCTCGGGACTGTGAAGTCGGCACGTGTAGCCCACAGTGACTCCTTGTTTGGGCCGAGAGGTAAGGCCCGACGGCCCAAAACTATGGCACGAAGTCCTAATCTCCCCAATATCTCTTGATAACGGTGAAGATGAAAAGTTCGATACTAAAGCCCGGAGCGAATTTTGAGATGCATACCCCAATGGCCTAAGTAGCTGGTGATCCGGAGTGGCGTACGGGAGATAGAAATATTCGTCGACGTCCATAAACGAGATCCAATTGCATTCATCTTTTGCTCTTAGAGCACAGTGCGAGAATCCGGCTTCTTGAGTCTTGATCCACGGCCAAACGTGCCTAGTGACGTTGTAATAGTTTCCGAGGTCTTGAATCGCCTCTTCAATCCCATCGTCGCTATTATTATCGTAGATAAACCACTTCTCGACTCCGAGCCAAGAATGGTACACTATCCATTCCTTTATGGCCGAGGCCTGATTCCACACCATCGTACACACGCAAAGTTCGTGTTTTTCCTTCCCACTGTCGGACCTTAAATTCGAAATCATGGCCACAGATGGGATGAGTGAACGAGCACGGGATCTAGGTTTTGATCCAACGGTCACGCGGACCCCCTTTCCCTTATCGAGATAGTTTCCGATTCTTCTCGGCAAGGGACATCTCACGACCTCTTGAGCCGCAGCTAAAGCTTTCGTGGAGATGGTGTAGTTATTACCGTTTTGCCCCCTTTTACCGAACCAGAAATGGCAACTTAACGGGCTTGGATCGGATTCCCTACCGGGCCTCAAATTCAACCCCTTCACAAACACAAACACACTGTCACCACCATCCGAAACAGCTTCGTAAGCAAGATTCTCCCATGAATGAATAAATGTCTGATTCTTCTTCACCAAGAACACTTTCCTCTGCCCCAAGATTCGATTTTTACCCGATTCCAAATCGACAAAATTAGAATAATTTACAGAGGGAAGTGGGCACCTCACAATCGTCCTGAACCCATCATATGAATCCAAAGAAATCACCTTTTTCTTCTCAAGAAGATCACCGAATTTACCGTAGTAAACGCACTTCGAAACCCTAACTTTTCCCCCACCGCTCACCAACAACAAGACGTGGTCCGGGAAAAAAACCCGGTTCTCTATTTTCGACGGGGAGAAAAAACTGCCGAAATCACGGACCGATTTGACGGTTCTTGAAGTGGAGGATGAGAGTGAGGATGAGTTTTTTGAAACAGGGGTGAAAGTGGAGGACGAAGTGAAGTGGAATTTGTAGGATAAGAGATGGAAAAGAGCTAGGAAGCCTAAGCATATGGCCAGAGATCTTACAGACAGCAAGTGACGGAGAGAGTAATAATACGATGACGATGATGGATAATACTGCCGGAGAATGCGTTTTCGCTTGCGCGGTTGATCCGGAGAATCCATTTTTAATTATTTTTTTCAAAAAATAAAGAATGTGAGAATGAAGAAACTTCTTTTGGCAGAGAGATCTGTAGAATTTGTAAGGATTATTGCTTCTGGAAAAGCGAGGAGTTTAGGGTAGTGGGCGCGTTTTATGATTTGCTACCAATTTTATTTTTTTCCATTATTACTATAATTATTACTACTAGTATTTATATTTAACAACTCTACTCGTTCTTTTGAATTTAATTTTATTTTGATTTACTTTTACTTCTTTCAATTCAATTTCATTCATATAAAATCAATTAAGTTCAACTTTAAGTTCATTCAATTTAATTTATTTTAAAAAAATTAAAAATAAATGAAATATAAAAAATTAGAATTAATAATTTCATATAAATAATTTAGTTCATTCTAAGAATAATATTCATAATTTTTGAAATCACTCTAGAATTATCATTATTCTTAAAATTTATTTTATATTTACAAAAAATTATAAAAATTTTAACTCTCACAACTTTAAAATTCAATTTGGGCATGGTGCTTTAATTTTTGTACATAGCCTAGCCTTCAATTTATAGTGGAGTACTATTTTTATTCAAAAAATTATACACTCATTCATTAATAAATTATAAAAAATAAATACATAATTATTTGAGATATAAATAGTATTTATTAATGAATTCACAAGTTTAATCATTGCAAAATTTGCATGAAATGAAAATATTTAAAAGTGTTGTTTACAATAGTTACAAATATTATTTATAAATGTTTGCGAGTTTGATTTTAAATGAATCCAAATTTTGAAGAGGAAAAAAGTTCTAACAATTTGTATGGAGTACAAGTTTCTACTCCATGAAATAATAAAAAAATGAAAAAAGAAAAAAAAAAGAAAGGAACAAAAAAGGTTGGTTGTCGTGGTGTAGCAGCTAAGTTAATGTGATAATCACAGGCTGGTATTTATTTTATTAGTAACATAATTAAGCATCTTCCAAAACCCCTTTATTTATTTTTATTACAATCCAAAATTAGTTTTGCTTTTAAGCTGGAAATCGACAAAATATAATTTAACATACAATAATCAAAATAAACAAGTTCAACAACCGATTAGATAACTTTTTTCATTTTTCTTTACGTCATGTGTAAGGTTCTGTTCGTTTGTGTAGCTCTAATTATTTACTTTATATATATATCTTTATATATATAAAGAGAAGAACTTAAGCCCATATTAGCCCACGTATCTGATTAGACGTTTTTCGTGCGTCTCTCGTCAAAATCCGAGGTCAATTGTAGTTTGACTCGGTATCAATTCAAGGAAACGAAAGAGTAGAGTTTTCGTGTTTGAATAGTTAGAACATAGTAAATCATTAAACTAAGTCCTAAATTCAAGTTGTTCGACAAATAAAAGTAAATCAATACAAGATCGTAAATGTGTAATAAATGAAAAGACTCGGACGACGATAATCAAAACTTGGGATATATTTATACTTTGCCTTTTTCAATCCAATATGATTTAACACACGAACGTCAAGTTCCCGGTCGGGTTGCTTAACTCGTAAAAATACTTTTAATTCACTTAGAGATTCGCTCCCGGTCGGGTTACGATTCTAAGATTATGTCAATCGTATTAGATCTTCATGTTAATACAAATCGTCTTGTTTATCCTATCATCATCCAAGTTATAAACTTAATTTAACATGTTCACAAAATATTTAAAAACCATAATTAAAATAGACATAAACATGAATTTAATAAACACAAAACATTTATGAAAATAAAATCAAAACAATTAGAAATCCAGATGATTATTAAAGAAAGTTTAAAACATGAAAAGAAGTCGAAGTAAAATCAAACAAATAGCAAATAATCAAAAACAAGTTTAAAGTACAAACTAGTAAAAGTAGTGGCCGTAGAACTTCGATCGTGCTTCTCGTGAACGTCGCCGTCGTCAATGGCATCGTCCCCGACTTTCCCCCAAGTTCAGTAGGAAAAAAGATCTCATTTTCCTCTCATTTTCCATGCCTAAATGCACCAGCCCACTCCAGAAACCGCCCGCAACTGCCTTTTTCATTTCAACATTTTTTACAAAAACAAACATTGTAGGTAGCGACAGCTTGGCATGGGGTAGCGATCGCTACCCCCCTCCAGAACCTAAATCCATGAAATGTGACGATCGATCGGCGTTTCCCCTAGCGATCCGAGTGGCGTTGATAGCAGCGACAAGAACTTTCATGTAGCGACCGCTACCTAGGCAATTCAACTCCTTGCCTCTTCTCTTCGTCCACGACTCATTTCTCTCGACTTTGCTTCGACCTTTCACCTGAAATAATACACAACAAACCAACTCCAAACACCCGTGAGATCACACACAAAACTCGATATAAACATAAGAAAATAATACCAAACAACCCACACGACTAACAAACGACAACTAAAAACTACGACTAAAACACACACACACACGACACAAATCACACCCCCACGCTCAAATCCTTGCTAGTCCCGAGCAAGGTAAATCACCAAACACTTGTGTTTGCACAAATCACCTACTTGAACTCACTACAAACCACAATCCAACCAACTTGTTATGAATGAGATAAATGAGAAATAGAATATCATGTCACTCAAGCTCACCTCATCTCTCAAAGTGTATCGCTCAGAAATATGATTTGGTAACAACTAATGCAAGAACAAAATGTAGTAACTTGCATTCAAGAAAGGCTCATCTAAATCCATCATAACATCGAGCATCATACAACAATAAGAATATACATGAACCACAATTATCACAAAAATCATCCCTATACTTTGACAAAGAAGAAATAAGAATCGATACGAGATTGCAATAAGGTAGGCTCGGGTCATAGGTGAGAATCGAAATAAAATAATAAAGCAAATAGGCTCCTCCCTCGACAACCTCCTTCACCAAATGTTCTCACATCACAACCCCCCTTATAGCATCAACATACATTATAGAATACATGTCTCGGTAGGCAATTATTATTCAAATACTCCCCGCTTTTTACTACTTATTTTTTTTATGCTTCTTTTTTTTTTCTTTTTGCTTTTTTTTTTCTTTTTTTTTTTCTTTTTTTATTATACCCTCATCAATTGTTTTTACAACCAAAGAGTACTCGTTTTTTTTTTTTTTTGAATATATATAGGGAGTAAGCTTTTTCTTATTATAGTTAGCCTTAACACGAGAACATGTTTACATTATAGCAATATCCCCTATTAACCTTCACAATCAAACTTGTAACACTCTCTCAATCTCACATCGCTCGTGGAACTCTCGGTTACAAGAAAAGATATCATGTAGGCTCAAAAGGTTAACTAGGGAGTCCCTCGACGGACACGGTCATTTTTAGGAAATTTAAAATGTAGAGTTATTCCTAACAATCTCATACGTCATTTTCCATTCTTAACAAAGTCAAAGCAATTTCATATTCATGTGATGTTTACAATAAGTTCAATCATGCATTCTCAAATAAATCTAATCATATTCGTCGCTCGAAGAAAATATATCAATAACGCTCCAAAGAAATAAGGCTCAAAACTCTCATATATATCTCAAGGAAAAAAAATCATGCATATCACACTCATTAACTCAACACATAACAAGTGGTACCTCCTACAAACCAAGTGAGTTCAAGCAACAACTTAACCTTTTCCACATGCAAACACTACCACATTCGGGACAAACAATTTCATTGAGCGTAAACAAATAATCCCCAACAAAAATAACACACAAATCCAAAAACATTAACCACTAACAAGAAATAAACACACAAATATACAAGACTCAAACTAAAATAAAATAAAATAAAATAAATAAAGACACGAAAAGAAAAACATACCTAGGTCGTGACTAGCACGACCTATCTCACATGTCGGGTGGTGATGGTTGTGGTGGCCACACCATTCCCACGAGCAAATGCCTTATAAACATCACCCTCAGACTCTTCATAAATAAAAATGGGGCCCGTATCGAGCCGAAATATCCCGTGGATTCGTCGGGGCTGCCGGAGCTTGGGTGGATGTTGAGGCTTTTCCCCTGCTCCTCGTGGTTCGTACAGTATGGAGAGTAGCTTTCTTCTTTGGTGCCATGACAATCGGAAAAGAGAAATTTGAAAAACTTCACTCGGAAATTTTCTCAAACACCTTGCGTGCGCCTAAGAACTTGATGAATTTCTTGGATAATTGTTTGATCCTTCCCTAACCAACTGCACAACAATGTTCACGAAATAATAGAGAGTGATTTTATGAAAAAAAAAATTGGTGAAAAACGAGTAAGAATTGGAAGAGAAAACTCGCTCATAGTAGAAAAGGAATATGGGTTTGAAAAAATAAAACCCGCTGCCCACTTTCTCTTTTAAAATCCAATTTTCTTTATTTAAAATTGGGGTAGCGACCGCTGGGAATAGGGTAGCGGTCGTTACCCATGTCCAGTCCCCAAATCCACCAAAACCAACGATCGATGAGCGGCTTTTATAGCGTTCCCCGTAGCGCTCGACCCAGCGGGCGCTAGCTGTGGGTAGCGAGCGCTACCCAGCTCTTTTTCCCGATTTTCTCCATTTTTTCTCCGTTTCTTCGATTCTAACTACTTCCGAGCTCGTCCAAGTTCTATGGCTTTTATTCATGCTCAGTTTAATGTCCGGAGCTGGACTTATTCCCTTCTCTTCAGCCTTTGTTCTTGTCAAGTCGCCAATCCTTGTCGTCTTCTATATGTGACTCGCCTTCTGAACACTCCTTATTCTCGACTTCCTTGCCAATTCTTTTCTTTGGCACCCAAAAAATCGAGGGCACCCATGCTTCCTTTGTTACTGTTATTTTCACTCCCTTTTCATGAAATAGAATGCTCTCCTCAATTTTATTTTCAACCACATTTTTCTTGCTTTCTTCTTCTTTTTCTTGTGGCATTTGGACATTGTTGTCATCAACCTTCTCGATTCCTAACACGGCAATGGCCTTGGCATGTAACGGTTGACTTGAAAGTCTTTCGGCCTCATCGTTTGCATGCATATTCTCAAGTGTTGAAACCATTTGTCCAAGTTGTACACTAATCCCATTCAACACCGTTTCATATCCTTCAATTTTCACTTCAAGGTTGTCCATTCTCAATTCACTCTTCTCCACATACTTCATCATCCATTCCTCAAATTGAGAACCCGAATCTTGTGGTTTATATTGTTGCTCTTCAATCATAAATGAGGCATTCATTTGTGGAAACCAATCATATGCATTGTATTGCATCTCATATCCTCCTTGCATCATCGGATTTGGCATCATAAATGGCACTTGTTGTTGTTGTCCATTCATGTTCGGATAACCGTATTGTTGAGGATACATCATCTGAGAATATATTGGGAGATATCCTTCTTCTTGTAGCACTATGCACACTCAAGTAGAACGTTAGCAAAAACAAGAAAATTACTCTAAACTAACTAAATGAAATATGAAACTAAAACCAACAAACACTTAAAACAAAACTATCCGTTTCCCCGGCAACGGCGCCAATTTTGATTAGACGTTTTTCGTGCGTCTCTCGTCAAAATCCGAGGTCAATTGTAGTTTGACTCGGTATCAATCCAAGGAAACGAAAGAGTAGAGTTTTCGTGTTTGAATAGTTAGAACATAGTAAATCATTAAACTAAGTCCTAAATTCAAGTTGTTCGACAAATAAAAGTAAATCAATACAAGATCGTAAATGTGTAATAAATGAAAAGACTCGGACGACGATAATCAAAACTTGGGATATATTTATACTTTGCCTTTTTCAATCCAATATGATTTAACACACGAACGTCAA
This sequence comes from Euphrasia confusa, assembly GCA_954870475.1. Lineage (NCBI taxonomy): Eukaryota > Viridiplantae > Streptophyta > Magnoliopsida > Lamiales > Orobanchaceae > Euphrasia > Euphrasia confusa. The sequence goes on from OX940951.1 coordinate 20,284,145, forward strand.
GTTCCCGGTCGGGTTGCTTAACTCGTAAAAATACTTTTAATTCACTTAGAGATTCGCTCCCGGTCGGGTTACGATTCTAAGATTATGTCAATCGTATTAGATCTTCATGTTAATACAAATCGTCTTGTTTATCCTATCATCATCCAAGTTATAAACTTAATTTAACATGTTCACAAAATATTTAAAAACCATAATTAAAATAGACATAAACATGAATTTAATAAACACAAAACATTTATGAAAATAAAATCAAAACAATTAGAAATCCAGATGATTATTAAAGAAAGTTTAAAACATGAAAAGAAGTCGAAGTAAAATCAAACAAATAGCAAATAATCAAAAACAAGTTTAAAGTACAAACTAGTAAAAGTAGTGGCCGTAGAACTTCGATCGTGCTTCTCGTGAACGTCGCCGTCGTCAATGGCATCGTCCCCGACTTTCCCCCAAGTTCAGTAGGAAAAAAGATCTCATTTTCCTCTCATTTTCCATGCCTAAATGCACCAGCCCACTCCAGAAACCGCCCGCAACTGCCTTTTTCATTTCAACATTTTTTACAAAAACAAACATTGTAGGTAGCGACAGCTTGGCATGGGGTAGCGATCGCTACCCCCCTCCAGAACCTAAATCCATGAAATGTGACGATCGATCGGCGTTTCCCCTAGCGATCCGAGTGGCGTTGATAGCAGCGACAAGAACTTTCATGTAGCGACCGCTACCTAGGCAATTCAACTCCTTGCCTCTTCTCTTCGTCCACGACTCATTTCTCTCGACTTTGCTTCGACCTTTCACCTGAAATAATACACAACAAACCAACTCCAAACACCCGTGAGATCACACACAAAACTCGATATAAACATAAGAAAATAATACCAAACAACCCACACGACTAACAAACGACAACTAAAAACTACGACTAAAACACACACACACACGACACAAATCAGTATCAACCCTTCATGTGTATGTATATATGTACCTATAGGTTAATTCTATTTTTGTAATTATTTATTTAATAAAGAGAATGTGAGAAGCCCCACGTGTCAACTATAATGCCTCAACCCTGTATATGATACATATACGTAAATAGTAATTGCATAATTTTTTTTTTTTAATTAAATCGCACATTATCTGTAAGCAATATCAAGGAGAGTCTGACTCCCGATAAGTTTTATTCACTACAAAAAATTCGCAGATTCCCTACGGCAATTCCCGTAGGGAAATCCACAAAAATCCGTAGGGAACAGGGTTCCCTACGGCATCCCCTACGGGAATCACGCCGTAGGGGTTTGCCTCGTAGGGAACAAATCCCCTACGGGATTTTTGGAGCTGTAGGGGAAATCCCTACGGGTTGGCCGTAGAGGACTGCTTTCCGCGCCCGTTCTTTCCCGTAGGGGATCCCTACGGGGAGTGGCTGGTCAACATGTGGTGAACCAACAACATCAGTTGGCAAAACTGGAGGTGGTTGATGGGTAGGAGGTGACATGCATTCAGTAGTGGGATTAATAATATGTGGTGACATGCATGCAGTAGTGGGATAAATTATATGTGGTGGTAATGTGCATGGAGAAGCACGAGAAGATGGGGAGGGGTTATCGATCCCAACACTGGACGAGTCACCAACCTCAAAAAATTCAGAGAGAGTGAGGGACGAAGGCAAGCGAGATTTACTACCGACAGCGAACGGAAAACTTGTTTCATCAAAGCGAGCATGTCGAGTTATATAAATACGACGGGTCGAGTAGTCCAAACATCGGAAGCCTTTATGAAGTGGACTATAACCCAAGAACGCACATGGCATACTACGAGGATCAAACTTCGTTTTTGCGTAGTCGCGAAGGCACGGGTATACGGTACATCCAAAAATATGGAAGGAATCATATGTCGGCGGACGTCCGAATAAAACATCAAATGGAGACTTGTTTTCGAGAACACCAGTAGGCAAGCGATTTATGATATAGACGGCAGTGCTAAAAGACTCCACCCAATATGATAACGGGACAGATGAATGAAAAAGTAGAGCAAGACCCATTTCAGTTATATGGCGATGCTTACGTTCGGCTCTACCATTTTGGGCTGGAGTGTATGGGCAAGAAATAAGGTGACGAATACCAGTTGACGCAAAGTGAGAGCGTAGACGATTATTAGTAAACTCCGTGCCGCCGTCGCTTTGGAATTGTTTGATTTTTCGAGAGAATTGCGTCTCAACGAATTTCTGAAAAGTGAGAAATGTGCCCACGAAATCGGACTTTGCTCGTAGAGGATAGAACCAACAAAATCGAGTAACGGCATAAATTGTTGGCTTGTAAGCAGGGGCTCGATCTGTGCATACCATATAAGATAATTGGATGAGGTTAGTTTAATATTGACCATGTGAATCATGGTAGATAAAGGAAGAGTAGGAATCTCGAGAGCAGCCATCGAGATGGAACGAGCAGAGACTTGCGAGAGGGAAGAGAAGAATTAGGGTTTCAAGCCAAGGTTAGGCTGATACTACGGGAATCACGCCGTAGGGGTTTGCCTCGTAGGGAACAAATCCCCTACGGGATTTTTGGAGCTGTAGGGGAAATCCCTACGGGTTGGCCGTAGGGGACTGCTTTCCGCGCCCGTTCTTTCCCGTAGGGGATCCCTACGGGGCTGTCGTAGGTTCGCCCGTAGGGGATCCCTACGGCTTATCCCCGTAGGGAATAAGTTTTAATTAAAAACGGGAGCTCCAAGCGGCTCGGGCCACAAGCCCGACCCACGATCCGAGGCCCGACAACATCTCACCATTACAAGGCCCGAGACAAGCCCAGCCCTCAATTGAGGGCTTTGTAATAATTATTCATGTATATTGAATAGTCCAGGGTTTGAACCCTTGACCTTATGAAGGAAGAAGAGGATGATAACCGTTAGGCTATCTGAGTTATATGTCCAATTCTTAAAAGATAATATATATGTACCATTAACTTATATATATGTTTAAAAAAAAGGTAATTTTAAATAAAAGGGAATTTAAATATATTAAATTAAATAGAACTTTCAATATTTTTTATTAATATTTAAGGTCTTTTATTTTTTAATTTTTTTGCGTTTACAAGTTTTACGTAGATTTAAATATTATTTAGTAGTAGTTTTTGAAATTTGTTTAGACTATAATACCTTTTTATTATTTTTTCGTAATTTTTCCGTAATTGCGATATTTTTTATAATTAACTATTTTTATAAAATTGTGTAATTGCGTAGTTGCATAATTGTAATTGCGTAGTGCGTAAATGGTTAAAAAAACTTTAATTGTAATTTTATTATCTAGTAAAATATTGATTTAAAAAAAACATTTAAAACAATTTAACGTAATTTTATAATAACATTTAATGAATTTGTTATTATATAAATTAATTGTATTATTAAAAAAAAAAACTCCCTACGGCAAATGCCGTAGGGGACCCCTACGGGAAAAATACCCGTAGGGAATTTCTTTAATTGAATATAATTTAAAAAAAAAAAATACTCCCCTACAGCATTTGCCGTAGGGGATCCCTACGGGAATAATTCCCGTAGAGGATTTATTATTCCCTACGGGGGACACCGTAGGGCCTCTTGGAGGGAAGGTATGCGCGCGAATTCGCGCGCAGTCCCCTACGGGAATCCCCTACGGGAGTCACCCCTACGGCTCCAGAAATGCCGTAGGGGATCTCAAAATATGCTCCCGTAGGGGATGCCGGGGAAATCCCTACGGGAAAAAGGCCGTAGGGAATCCCCGTAGGGGATCCGCGGTTTTTTTGTAGTGATTTAATTCCAAGCAAAATCAGATCTAGATCTTTCTTCTTCGTCTTCTTTGCAATTGTCCACGAATTCAGGTTTTTCTTATTACTAAGAAACACAATATCTTGATTTGATAATTGTTTTTGTTCTTTAATTTAACTGTATAAAGATTTTATTTTTATTCATTTTCTTATTTTCCATCACTTGCAATCGCCGGTTTTATAAGTTTGCCATTTCACTTAACGCGAGATCAATCGACATCCATATGTATGTAATTTCTTTTCTTTGACCCCATTTATCCCATTTCTTTTGCAGGTACGGTTCAGCCGAGCAACTTTTAGGGTTCAAAAATGGGGTCAAAGAAAATAAAATCACAAAATCAAAATCATTTGGATGATTTCAAAACGAATTTATTCTTTTCCCTTATTCTTTTCCCTTTTTTTATATGTTGCCTAAAATCCATTTCTCATTTCCACTTTACGTTGCAGCTCATCTACAATTCCTCTTCATCAAGAAAAATGAAGTGTTTCTACCGTTTCAGAGTTGGAAAAAGCAGAGAACAAAAATCAGCACCAACTCTCAAAACCCAGAACCAATTCCACGCAGCTGAGCAGGAGAGGGTGACAAAGTCTTTGTCTTTACCAGAAATCGGGCCAAACATGGTGGATTGGAAATCTATGAGGTGGTGGGAAAAATCACTTCACCCAAACATGGTTGAGATTGATTTAACCCAAAATTTTGGTGGATTGTTTGTTGAATGCCGGTGATAGATTGGCCGTCGTGGACTTTAATTAGCCCGGTTGTGGTGGCTACAAAGCTTTGCATTATAAGGTGATTGTAATGTTCTTGATAGTTTTTATTTGGTAATAATTGTCTTATCTATTGTTCTTTGGCTTCACGTGTGTGTTGGTTTTTTAGTAGTAATTTTCATCTTATTTTTGTAGTAACAGATTTGTCAGCTTGCTGAAATGAACCAAATGCACTTTTCTAAAGATTCACTTTGACGATGGTTTTGCCGATGCCGCCGTACATGAATATGTACATGGGAAAGTGTGTACTTTCAGCTGCCGCAATGCGACGGTATGCATATCTCGATTGTTTCAGTTGTTTTTTTAGAATGAGAATGTCTTAGTTTTAGATGGTGAAATGATCTTTTGAGATTTTTATAAAGATTGTTTTTGGCCTTTACGTTAATTCTATAAATATTTGATTTTTATTCATGTCTTCCTCCACATACCTTTGTAAAGCTGAGCCGTTCCTTGAAAAGTATGCTAAGCGTAGTCCACAAAACCGGGCTTTGATAGGAGCTGCTGGAATTTAGGTGAGATCAGAAGATTTCATGGCCATTATTGACGGAGGCAAACACGAGCTGCTGAAATTTAGGTGACATCAGAAGATTTCATGCCCATTATTGACTGAGGCAAACAGGAGAGGGTGATCTTGAGCAAGAGAAATATATAATACCTTTCAAGTCCAACTCCAATGGTGAATGTCGCAGTTTTAAATATTGCAGATTCTCTTGCTCCTATTAAGTTAATATTTATCGACTGCATTTTACTTTGAACACTACTGGTTTTGGTTTTGCACGTTTCATTACTTAACCTTTATTTTGCTACTTCATATAGGGATATCATTTAGCACGCAAAAGTTCTCGTACCTTATGCTGAATCCTCCAATGGTTGAAAGTGCTTCCCTGCTCCAGTGGTATATAAGTTATTTATGTTCCGTATTCAATCATCAATGCCTGGTTTATGAATTTGCTATTGGTCTCCTTGATTACATACAGTTCTTTATTTGCGCCTTTACTTATTGATGCGTTAATTGTATTTCTCCACTTTCATCCTCCCATGTACACGCGTGCATAACCCCGACTTATCATGATATTCTTAGGTTTGCTTCTTCTGAAATCGATAGTTCTTTGTGGCAACCAGACATTATGCATAAGAACTCGCATCGCTTTTTTCGTGTGCCACGAGAAGACGAGATCCTGCTGTTAAAGGAAGCAGTTGATAACATACTTAAAGTAAGCATCACATGGACTTTGCAAAGTGTGTATATTATTTATTCTTTAATTTCTTCTCTACTACAGTTGCGCACTGTTTGGGTGAGGGGCGAGCTCCGGTATAACAATGGCTCTAGAGGTCCGTGCGCTGTGATTTGTGGCAATTGTAAGAAGGCCTTAGACACAGAACCAGCTTCTCTGATGACTTGCATGTTCTGTCAAAAATATTGCCTTACAGAACTTAGGTAATCAATCGAGTGTTAATAATTAGATTGTTACACCAACGCTTTATTATAAGCAGCCATATTTTATGAAATAACTGCATTAGCCTTACTTTCTGGTTATCAAACAAATCCCCAGGAATCTTTCTTGATGAACATGAAGTGTATATAATTCATCTCTGCTCAATGTTTTCTACTTCAAGTTCGACAATTCTTTTCTTACTTGTGTGTTATTTTCTTTTTGCATATTTAGTTCACGCTAATTGGCTCGGTTATTGATTTCGGCTCACTCCGGAAATTATATATATAATTTATATTTTTGGTTCTTCATGTTTATTGCTTTTTGTTTACTTGTGTGTTATTTTCTTTGTGCATATTTACTTCAAGCTAATTGCCTGAGTTATTGGTTTTGGCTCATCCCGGGAATGATATGTATACTGGTTCCGGCTCATTCCGTTTATTGGTTTTGGCTCATTCAGTTCAATTAGCGTGCACTCTCCTGGTTGTGATTTATAATTTACTGTCCAAAACTTATCTCGTGTTGCTCTTATAACCGCACTTTTTCCTTAAATTACAGCTTACGGATTAACTTCCAGTTATCGGACAAATCCCACAACATTTCGGTATCAACGACTTCTCCTGTGGCGGATCAGATCTTGTCCATGTCTGCTGAAGAAATGCTACGCAATAATGATCAGGTAATAATAATTTTCTATTTACAGTATTACACAAACAATTTATTTCCTCTTTGAAATTTTACTTATCGCAAATATCAACTATTTCTCGCAGAACTTGCTACCAACAAAGATTGAACAAGCCATCAATAATAGACACTACACGTGCTTAATGAAAGTGTTCTATACAACATTCAAAGAGCAGACAATCCCACACTACTCGATACTCCAATTCTACGCAGGTGAAGTGTATGGTCAATCATCAAGTTCCCGCGAGTTTGAAACCATAAAAACTCCAACCTCCAGCCTACCATATACGGAATGCAGCACTCCAGGAACACCATCACTCGTGAACCCAACAAATAAAGCATCTGGTAAATCGAACATCTCTACAACTGGAGTATGGAAGCGATTGGATTTCAATGAGATGCCGGTTGATGAATCTGATCCAAAAGCCGACGCAGCAGGTTCTGGAAGGAAGAAGGGGAAATTTGAATGAGGTTCAATATTTGCTCACAAACAGCGCACATTTCATTTTGCGTACAGCCTCCAACTAATCAACACTACTTTTCCCAATGTCTTGTTAGTAGCTTTCATATTTTGTAACTTCTTTTGCATGAAAGGTTAGGTTGTGGCTTTAGTATTTTGTAACTTCTTTTGCACAGAAGGTTAGGTTGTAACCTTAGTATTTTGTAACTTGTTTTGCAAGTTGTAGCTTTAGTATTTTGAAACTTCTTTTGCACAGAAGGTTAGGTTGTAATTTTAGTATTTTGTAACTTGTTCTGCATACAAGATTAAGTTGAACTTATGACTTATCTACATTGTACTTTGAACACTACCGATTTTCCTTTGGCCTTTTGCATCGAGAGTCATAAGGGCCTTCGTCTTGCATAGCAAGACGAGCGACCCTAGTATATATATATATATATATATATATATATATATATATATATATATATATATATATATATATATATATAATATAAATTTACTCAGCAATTTATTTTTAAATGAAAAATATCATTATGCCACAATAGAAGTATTTCATAAATAAGAATTTATTTTCAAATATAATATTTTTTTTATAAGCAGACACCTGTGCTAGAGAGCCAACAGGTCAAACTTCGAGACAAATTTTTATAATATTTCAATTAGAATTTGTTTCACTCAAAATTCGAACCTTGCATCGTTGATGAATTACACTTACATTATCACAAGCTTTATTACTCAACTATGTCTTGAGGACTTTCAATTACAATATTACTTCGCACAAACCTATATTTAATTTCATCATTATCATTATCATTAGTACATTACACCATTCCAATCTCTATATTTCCAAGTCAAAACTTGTGTAATCATTACACCATTCCCATCTGTATATTTCCAAGTTAAAACTTATGTGTTTAAACTCTAAATTTAAGACGAACCGCTAAATTAATAATATTGAGACCGATAAATTTTACTATTTTCTAATCTTTTTTATTTGTCATCTTAAGTTTTTTCACAAATATTAATAATAATTATAATATCCTAATTTAACTTTATTTAATACTAATAATTATTTGATTTTATTTTTTAATATCTCTTATTCATTTGTAAATTTATATAATAAAATATGAAATTTAATGATTCTTAATTAATGAAAGCTTGAATAGTAAAAAAAATTAAAAACGATAATTAAATTGACAAAAAACACAAAATCTATAACGTCAAATAAAAAAGATTGGAGGTAGTATTATTTATTTTACTTAAATAGCTAAAACTTTATAATTCACTATAACATTTTCAAATTAACATTGATATCTAAAAACTGTGTGTAAAAAGCTCAAACTCAAGGAAAATAAATTTCATTTTTTGTTTTTGTTTTTATCGATTTGTCTCTTCAATAGCAGAATTTTGAAAGTTTATATAATAATGTTTGAGTTTATATGTATGTTCTGAGTGTAAACCAAATTAAAAATAGATTTAAATGGAACTATGATCACAGTTAAATCAAGAAGTAAGTTTCAGGATTTTGACATTAGTTGGCTGAACTAACTCGACATTTTCCACAAGATGTGTCCGACAAACAAACAAACCAACTTAATTATTATGTTAGATTGATCCTGATCGAACTAAAAAGATACTATTCTGTCCCAAACTAATGGTTCTATTTCGTTTGTAAATTACAAAAGAAGTAGGACAATTAATCCGGGATAGAGTGACTATTCTTGAGTAGTGGCGTCCAAAGACAATGATTTTTTTGGGGTCCAAAGACAAAGGAAGTCCATTCGATTTTTTAAAAGTTTGCATAATTTTTGTTACGTGGGTTAAAAAAAATAGCTTTTATGTGTTAAATAATAAAAATTAAGGGTATAATAAGTATTATTGTGTAATTAATAAATGAGTTCACTGAAAAAATAATTATATTAAGGTAAATAGACTAGTATTGAAACTTGGAAAAATAAAATTATAAAAAAGTTTTTGCAAAATTTTATAAAAAAAAAATTGTGCAAACTAAGGGTGAGCGTTTGAGCACAAAAAATCGAGAAAAACCTTCACCGGCCAAAAAATAAAAAGTCGGTCCATGATCGCACTAAAAAAAATTGGGACCGAAAGCTCGAATCGACCTGTTTTTAAGTTTTTATATTATTTTTTTAATAAATATTATATATTTTTATATAACTTTTAATTAATAATTTAACTTTAAAAACTTAAATTATAGCTATTGTCTACAATAATATTATTTAAATTTTTATTTTTTTATAAAAAAAATTAATAAAAAATCATTTTTCTTAAAAACAATTTTTTAAATTAAAAAAGTTGAGTCCGAAAAACTCGAAAACTGGGCTCGGACCGTCGAACTCTGTCCCAAACCGGACTTTCATTTAAAAATCCGGTTAATTCGATGCGGGAGCTGTGGGCTGTGCCCAGACCTTCCCAGATGCTGACACGTGTCCCACCCATCCACTCCTTATTTTAACACATGATTTTTTTAATGCATGAAGTATTTATTTATTTATTTTATGTTTATTTATATTAGTGTAGGTTACTAATTTTAAATAATTATTATAAATTTACTTAGAATAAATAAAAAAATATTTATTTCTTAAAATAATTATATATTTATAATAATTATAAGTATACATTTATTTATTTAAAGTAAATAATTTTGCAAATATTTTATATAGGTTAAAAAATTATTCTTTTTTTGAATTTATTCTTGATACAATATTTTCACAAAAAAAATATTTTATTTTTTTGCTTTAAAATAAAATTTTTACTTAACTTTTAAATATTTTTTTAAATTTTACATACAAATATTTTATATTTTAATTTATAAATATTTTTTATTGTATTTTTTTAATTAAATAGCCAAAAATAATATTTTCTTAATATATTAAACTTCTCTTTTAGTGCATATATATTTGGGAGAGAGTTTAAATAAAAATAATTATCTTTTTTTGTTATATATACTTTTTTTTACTATTTTTGAAATTAATATTTTTTAAATATGTTGCTAATTTATTTTATTAAGTATTTTTTTTAATATTACATTCACAACATTTCAAATAAAGTTACGATTACACAATTGATTAATTATTTTTCCTCTTTTTATAATTTTGAATTTATATTTATTGGATTTATGATGTATAACATCAAAGTGATTACACAATTGATTAATTATTTTTCTTCTTTTTATAATTTTGAATTTATATTTATTGGATTTATGATGTATAACATCAAAGTTAACAAAATGAGGGTCCGACAAATAGTGACAATTGCAATAAATAAAAAATTCTTATGAAATTAATTTTCAAAATACAAATAAAAAAATATACATAAACTCCTAAACAAAACACTTTTCATTTTTACATAATTATTATTTTAAATAAATAAATATATATTTATAATTTTTATAAATATATAATTATTTTTAAGAAATAGATAATTATTTATTTATTCTAGGTAAATTTATAATAATTATTTAAAATTATTAACTTATACTAATATAAATAAATATAAAACATAATAAAAATAAGGAGTGCTTTAGTAAATAAATCAATACTCTAGCATGCTTTAACAAAAGGAGGAGATGGGTGGGACACGTGTTAGAATCTGGGGGAGGTGTGGCACAACCCACACCTCCAGCGTCGAACTAAACTAAAAATCCAGTCCGGCTTTAACCGAAAAAATCGAGTTTTTGGCCAAGCTTTGAAAATTTTGGGCCCAAGCCCGGCCGCACCCAAAATAGTGCAAACTACTGTAAAAAAAATCGGTGGAGTATTATTTATCCGGCCACCTTTGAAAATTAATGGGGCTACAAAAAAATGAATTATTTAGGATAAAGTTTAGAGTTTAGGACTTATGTAAAATAATGCATTTAAGAGAGAATATTCAATTTAAAATAAGTGAGATATAAAATTGGTGATAAAATTTTATTCAATATTATTGGAATGAGTATTTAGTAATAAAAGAGTAATATTTAGTAATACAAAAAGATACTAATATATACTACAAATATATTTTATTTTTCATTTTTTTAAATATATATATTTTTTAAAAATGTAAAACAAAAATATGGCTAGTGCAAGTAATTTGAACATTTTTTTCTAGAATTTGAATAAAGCCCATATGCAAGTAACAACCACTTCATCGGCCCAATAATTTTAGTTTTCAGATTTACAATTTATTCGGGTCGAATTCGGGTTTCTGCCGAACCGTTTACACAGGAGTATATCTTCTTCCATGAGAAGTTTTACGACTTTTATTCACCTAACCTCCCCCACCCCCAAATTCCCTGTTCCAATCACGCAACAATGGCTCACCAGCTGACCCGCCGTTCCGCCGCCAGGCTCTTCAAACCAATCTCCGCCTCTGTATCCGGAACTCGCCACCTCACCTCCTCCGACACCAGCCCGATCACCATCGAGACCTCTCTCCCCTTCACTGGCCACAACATCGATCCGCCCTCCCGCTCCGTCGAGACCTCCCCCAAGGAGCTCCTCACCTTCTTCCACGACATGGCCCTGATGCGCCGCATGGAGATCGCCGCCGATTCGCTCTACAAGGCGAAATTGATCCGCGGATTCTGCCATCTGTACGACGGCCAGGAGGCCGTCGCCGTCGGTATGGAGGCGGCGATCAATAAGAAGGACTGCATAATCACCGCCTATCGCGACCACTGCATCTTCCTAGGGCGCGGGGGCACGCTCCTGGAGACGTTCGCCGAGCTCATGGGGAGGAAGGACGGCTGTTCCAAGGGGAAAGGGGGATCTATGCATTTTTACAAAAAGGACGCCGGGTTCTACGGCGGCCATGGGATTGTTGGTGCTCAGGTCCCGCTGGGCTGTGGATTGGCCTTCGCTCAGAAGTATAGCAAGGATGAGAATGTGTCCTTCGCCATGTATGGTGACGGTGCTGCGAACCAGGGCCAGTTGTTCGAAGCCCTAAACATGGCCGCGCTTTGGGATCTTCCTGCCATTTTTGTTTGCGAGAATAATCACTGTAAGCAGTTTACCTGATTCCACACACTTTATATATGAGAGTAATCCTTATGTTTCAGCATTAAGAGGAATATTTATTCATTCAAAAGATTTTTTCGAAAGCTTTAAATTCAACCCGATAGGGGCCTGTTTGTTCTATGACTCATTGAGATTTTGATTCTAGTAAAGTAATACTATTTGGAGTTACAGTGATTGGGAATCTTCATTTTCTCAATCTTGATTCGTGTAGAAAGTGAATAGTAAGAATCCTTGTTTGATCATTGATGTAGGTATCAAAATCATTTTTTTTAACTCCATATCCATATGTCTCTCTTAAAAAATGAACGTGGAAAGGTTCAAATCTTTGAAAATCGAGTATATACAAATGGGTATTGATATTGTGATTCTTTAATCCTACTATTTGGAGTTTCAGTAATTCGGAGTATTTGTTTTTAGAGTCGAATTTTAGTATTCCTTGTCAGTGGTAACAAACTTATCTAAACTCCTAGCACAGTAATTTCAATGCAACTTTGCCCGCCAACCTTGTACTTTTTGTTTTTTATACTGTACCTTCTTTGGATAATTAGACTAACTGCTAAGAAATACTCGAATCCCAAGACCTAATCAGACATTGATCTACTTATGTCATCTATAATTAAATTTCTTTGTTTTTTTATTTTTGCATTATAGATGGAATGGGCACAGCAGAATGGAGGTCGGCTAAAAGCCCAGCTTATTACAAGAGAGGAGATTATGCGCCAGGGTTGAAGGTCAGTCGGTTCGTTTATTTTTATTGTCATTTACGGGGATAAACTTTGTCATGCTGTCTGTAACAGTTGACTTGGAAGATAGATATTTAAGATACTGCTAAGTCACTCACGTTTGGATTTTTGGTGCACATGGAAATGTATAGTGCAGTATGGGTCTTAATATTTTTAATGCAATGAAATTATATAAAGAGCCCATGCTGGACTCACCCTTTGGGGCATTCCCTCCATGTTAAGTGAGTCTGTGAGTTCATTTGTCTTAAAAAATAAAAATATTACCATCTCTTATGGATTCGGTATTTTACTCTGTTCACTGTTAATTTAATTTAGGTTTAAATGGGTATGGAGTGTACATTTTATTTTTTTTCCCCATTCTTTTAATGACTTTTTTCGTTCCATATATTTCTATTCACCACGAGTTTCAATTTGAGCATCACCTTGAAATATCGTTTTTACATTTTTAAAAATTGCTTATTTTATAGGCACGTATTATTCTTTACCATTTTAAAATATTCACCTCTTAAATTCACCATCCAAATGAGTCACCCTCTTTTAAGTGGGAGAACAACATTGCACTCTAGAGTCAGTTAACTTAAAAACACATTCTACTGTTTCAAAATAGTTTTTTGACTGTAGTTGCTTATTTTGTACTTACAACAGCTCGATGGTATGGATGCCCTTGCGGTGAAACAAGCATGCAAGTTTGCAAAAGAGCATGCCTTAAAGAATGGACCTATTGTAAGTACCTTTTTTAACTGCCGGCTGTGTATTATTTATCTGTAATGTGTAGTTCTCTTGAGTTCTGTAGTTATTTGTTTCACCTTAACTACTCAAAAAGTGTTGTGAGGTGCGTGTTGATTCCTGACTAATGTAATGTCAGTAAATTCATGCACTTGTAAGATTCTTCTGATGCTAGGAGAACTAGAGACTGTTCTGTAAATGTACTTTATGTTGATAATATTATTTAATACTCCTATTATTTGATCTCTGTGTGTCTCATTCATCTGATTTTTAACGCCCTCTTTTTCTTATTTTTTCTCCTGGTTTGCCATATACCGCCTTGATTCTGACCTTGTAACAATATGAGTGATCAGGAATGGAATCTAAACATCTTTTAAGTAATTTAATTGTAGAAAGATGGACACACTTGTTTGAAGACTGATTTGAAAGAAGATTACTAAACAGCAATTTATTCAGCTCTCCCAAAACTCCAATTTCCTACTTCATTCGATGAATTATCTCCTATATATGATTCGTCTTTCAACTACAGTGGTGGATAACAAGTATATATGCAGAGTAACATGGTTTTCTTCTTTAGGAATTGGCGTTTTTCAGTGACACCTGTTTTGTGCTAGAAGCTTGGGCAGAATCAGGGTGTGGGAGGGAATTGTTGAAAGGAAAAAATTTGCCTTAGTTATTTCACTATATAGTTGGAAAATTGCCGCAATAATGGTTATGCAAGTAGTAGTTGTTTCCTTGGAGTATATTTATTTCAAATTGATTTTTTTTATTGATTTTCAATTTATTTTAAAGTTGATGTGCTAATATTTTGTACTCCGTATATTGTAATATAAATCTATAAATCTAAAGAGAATTTATGAGGGAGAGTTTGTTAGAAGTATGATATGTTGAGGGCGAACCGTAGAGGGGGAAGTTGAAAGAGGGTTAATTTTGTTAATTTATTTCTCAATACTCTAGAGATCTATTATAGTCATCAGTTACAATAAAACTCTTAACCATTAACTCACTATAATTAAACTAAGGACCAAACCCATAGCCTACTATGATGAAATACTAGCTAGAATATAAAAGAACAATTAATTAAAACGGCTAATTCAACTCCAATAGGCAATAGACTGTAATTACTATATATAAGTCCGTGTGTGTTCATGACAGTTTTTCTTGGCCAAGTTTGAACATGTGCTGGATTTTCATATGTTAGTTTCTTATGATTTGTTATAGGGCAATTATAAACGATCTCAGTTATTATTTCTTCTTCCAAAAATAGCTTCTGACAACATCTCCTTTTTTCTTTACAAAATTCTTACTTGGTTGGTCCGTCTTTGGCTAGATGACTATGTCTATACAATCCTTATATTCTAGAACTCTTTTTATCGGTTTCCACTCCATTTTATGATGCAGTAATAACATTGATTTTTCTCCCGTTGAATCTGTTCAGATCCTTGAAATGGACACATACAGGTACCATGGACACTCCATGTCCGATCCTGGAAGCACATACCGTACACGTGATGAGATTAGTGGTATTAGACAGGTGAGTACATATAATTAGATCGACTGTAACTAATACTCTGTGTTTGTAATTTTGTATATTCACTTTATTTTATTTTTTCTGTACAGGAACGTGATCCAATTGAAAGAGTTAGAAAGCTTATACTATCTCACGATCTAGCCACTGAAAAGGAATTAAAGGTAGATAAATATAATGTTTTTGTCATATCTTGGTATTAAAGGACCAAGATCATCTTTGCACTAGTGTTTATAAAATCTGAGGGGCGTAATAATAAAAAATGTATTTGGCCAACAAATTCCTTGTAGTGCCTCAGGCATAGTTTCTTAATTAATATTATCTCTATCTTCTTTATAACTAGTTTCTAATGACAATTTTATTGACATGAATATGCTTTTTTTTATTTATAAAAATCTTAGGACACTGAGAAAGAACTGAGAAAAGAGGTGGACGAAGCCATCGCAAAAGCTAAGGTTAGAAATGATTTAACATTCGCGATGTTTTCGCATTTAAATTTTGACATTTGACGTAATTTATAATTGACTGAAAAATAAAATGTAATCGGCTTTGCAGGAGATCCCCTTGCCCGATCCGTCCGAGCTCTTTACGAATGTATATAAGAAAGGCATGGGAGTTGAGGTACTCCTTACTCGATAGTTTCTCTTCTCTTTTTCGATTACTAATCTTAGTTCTGGTTACTCAATTTGATTGATTTTTGTGCCGTTTGTTTGTCAGTCTTACGGAGCTGATAGAAAAGAATTGAGATCTGTGCTTCCATGAACAGCACCAACCGTTGCAATATTGCCATTTTTTCGCCCTCGGATTAACAGCGTGCAATAAAACAGATAAGAGCGTCCGATAATAAATAAAAACCATGTCTGCTACAGTTAGAATTTTCATGTTCTGTTGCGACCATCCTTATTTTTTGCTCTCTTTTTTGGTGTGCGCCATCCTTTGTTAAGTATCTTTCCGGTGTATAAAAAACTTTGTTGGCTCACCTGAAGATTAGGACGCATTGTCCAGAGCTCCTGGTATACCCTTCTGTGATATACTTGTATATCATAACACCATTTGGGAAATGGGGTTTGCTCGTTTTAATTTTTTTAATTATTGTTCGTTTTTACAATGCTCGGTATGCATTGACGTACCTTTGGTTTAGAGTTATGCCATGACAATCTTCTGAGTGTAATAATTTGCCCTATTGTTAAACTTTTATCTTCAAAAGTGATTAATAGGGTTATTCTATGCATTTCACTCTTCTATTGTTACCGAATTAAAAAACAAAAAACTTCATCCAGCGAGTTGGAGGAATACAAAAACAAAAGTAAAAAACTTGAGGGGACATTTAGTGTAAATTTACTCGGATTAATGCAAAACAATGTTATCTAAGTAATTGGCTCTATGTTTCATAAAAGACAATTTTTCTATCCTACCTTAATTGAGGTAGTACTCTATTTTATTAATGTTAGGTCATGTGTAAAATGATCAAAATAAAATATTAGTTGAAAATAAAAGTAACTTAGACATGTCATTGTGTTTATGGTATTAGGATAATACATGAGTTAGCATAGAATGAAACATGGTGTTAGAGTACTTACACATGAGTTAGCATAGAATGAACCCATGAGTTGCTATGAACCCATTAGTTAGCAACTCGCTTTTTTTAGACAGAAATAATAAGTACTTTTGAATAATTATAAATAATTTTTTTTACAATTTTATTTTTTTAATATTCATATAATTACACTCAAATTGATCATCGTTTGGATGAAATTATTTAAAAGAGTTTTTATAAACTGTTATTTTTTATTTAATAAATACTATCAAGATACAATACTTTCTTGGTAAATTACAAAGGAAGTATTGCATTTTTATGGAGTAAGTTATTAATTTTTTTTGGATAAAATAGATATATAAAATTTATAAAATATTAATTAGTTTGACAGTTTAAGATCTTATATAAATAAAATTATCAAAAAAAAAAGGGAAAAATGGCAATAAGGCCAATTTTCAGCATTTTTTCGGCAATAAGGCCAATCTCCAATTTTCGTGTCAATTAGGCCATTTTGTGTCAATTAGGCCAAAAAAATATACCTGGAAAGACGAAACTACCCTCGACATATCCTACCCCACCCCAACCCCCCAAACCCCTAATTTACGCCCCCCAAATCCACGATCGGGAAATCGCGATCGGGAAATCGACCAACCGCCTTCTACCCCGCCGACCCCACCGCCGCGACGCCGACGACCCCGCCCCCACCCCCACGGCCAGATCCTCCTCTCCTCTCCTCCCCCGCAGGTGCAGACCCTCGTGTATTCGACACGGGCGAGGTATCGACGACGAGTTTCTCCGGCGTCATTCCCTTCCCCGAGCCGAGTTCAACCTCCTCTCCCTTCACTGCCCCTCCCCTTCCCTCGTCGCCTTCGTCGGGTCCGGGCCCCTCCCTCTCACCTCCATCGTCCTCGCCTCCAACCACCTCAAAACCGCCGTCTTCCACAACTACCGGTGAAGGACGCCACCGGTGAGCACCTTGAATTCTTCGCCGCGATAATCGATTTCATGCAGTCCGTCTCCCTCGGCATCGATCGATTGATCGATTTCATCTCCGCCGCCAACGCCGCCGCCGTCGTTCCTGTCTCAGTTCAAATGTCAAATGCGTCGCCGCCCTCCTTGCCGGCGATTTTGAATCCAGGTACGCGATTTCGAATCCACGTACCCGATCAGTGCTTAAAAGCTTGATTCAGCATGCATGCAAAGTGTGTGGATTGATTCAGTGTGCATTGAGCATGCATTCAGTGTTCATTGTTTTTTATTATGCATGTTCAGTGTTTTTTCGTTGCATTCAGTGTTAATTGAGCATGCATTCAGTGTTTAGTGTGCATGCATTCAGTGTTCCTGCACTGAGCTTGTCATTCAGTGCTTAATTGGTTCAGTCAGTGTCTAATTCACCATGCGCTTTTTTCATCATGCGTTCAGTCAGTGTTTAATGGCTTGATTCAGTGTGCATTGAGCTGGACTAATTGCACTTACACACTGTACCCACCTGTTGCACACTGAATCCATACTTAACAATATGGACTCAGTGTTGATTTGCTTCATTCAGTGTCTGAATGAATACCAGTTTGTTTCCTCTAGGATACCTTTTCCCATTCAGTGTTGTGTTTCTGTGTTCATTTTATGCAGTCAGTATTTTATTTATGGGTTCAGTGTCAGTGTTTCTTGTAGAGATTCACGGTTGCGACCCTCGAATGATCTACGTGAAGGGAAATGCGGTGGATGTTTCTGGATTTATTCAATGCGTGTCGAGGCTGACAACAAAAGATTCATAGGGGCAGTGGACAAACTTTGTCCAGACTCCGATAAGTATCCCTATCCTACGTTCAAACATGATGTCCAGTAGTTGGACTCGACTCGGTTATTTTGCGATCCTGCGTGCAGTAATTGAAAATCAAATAATCTAAAAACTCGAAATCGAATAAAAAACATAAAAATCTGATATAAAATAATTTTCTTTTTTTTTCTTGTATTCCATGTTTTTTACGAATCTCATCGTATGTTTTTACAGTTTATATATGGGTCTACATAATCTGTGTTGTCCTATGGCAGTAAACAGTAAACATCGTCAAGGACGAAGCTAAGAAGAAGTCAAAAGGATATGCATTCATTCAATACACTTCGCAAGAGGAGACAGTGATTGCTTTGGAAAGCATGGATCATCAGGTTCAATGTTGCTTTTGTTTTCTTGCAGATGGATTCTCAAATCAGAAATAAAGTTTGTATGAATTTTTTTTTTATTTTTTTAGCTCGTTCAGCTGCTGTTTAGGTTCAAATTCAAATTCACTTCTCGAGAGATTGCGATGGCGGTCCGATTGGTGCTTCCCGGCGAGCTGGCGAAGCACGCCGTTTCTGAAAGGGACTAATGCAGATACCAAGTTCACTAGTTCTTGAATGGAAATTGAATTGTGATTTATGATGAATGACTTTAATTGATGTAAAGGAAAATGATTGATTTGGTGAAATTGTAATGGAATGTTGAATCGATGTTTTTATCACGAGTTTTGTGTATTTTTTCATTCGAGTTTTATGTATTTTTATTTTACATTCAGTGTGTTTATACGACATTCAGTGTTAAAATATGACATTCAGCGTGTTCAGTGTTAAAATATGTCATTCAGTGTTAAAATATGACATTCAGTGTGTTCAGTGTTAAAATATGTCATTCACTGTTAAAATATTCAGTGTGTTCAGTGTTAAAATATGTCATTCAGTGTTAAAATATGACATATTTTAACAGTGACCTCCACATCACATAACATTGGACAACCTAAAATCCAATTGCACCAAGATTCTGAATTCAAACCACACAGTACATATGGAAGTTTAAAATAAATATTATTCCAAAAAAAATCAATACTTCGACCCTTTCAAACATATTTAACAAAAATGTATCACGTGACAATTTCGATTACAAAATATTGCAACAAATAAAACTTTCATACATGAAATATAATAAATACATAAACGTCGGTACTCCGCCTGATGATCAAGATTAAAATCATGGGAAAGTAGTCGAAATAAGGCATTTGCTCCTCGGGGTCGGAGGAGGACTATACGGTGCGGAAGCAGCCACACTTCTCGATTTCGAGTTCTCCTTCGTAAGCACACTAAGCTGGCTAACACTGCAGTACATCCCGGAAAGAAAATATGTAACAACTATGAAGATGCCTAACAACTTCTGAGCGCCATTTCTGGTAAAAAGAAAAACGTACATAATTATTAAGAAGAAAATAAAATGACAAAAAAACAGAAGTGACAATAGACCACCTGTAATCAACTCAAATCATGTATAAAAAACACAACTGCAGCAACAAATTCCAGTCGCCAACCAATCAATCCCAGGAAGGCTTCACAAATATTTTCTAGCAAGTGCGCAAACTTTTGTATCAAAATGTGATGATGTAACCCAACTTCCAGGAAGGTAAAGTGGATTGAGGAGGGTCTGCAAAATATAAAAGCATTTATTGTTAAAATATCGGAACTACATCATATTTGTAGACATTCACTATATATAATAGTAGCTTATTTTATTTTCTTCTTCCTGAGGAACAGAGGAGATAAAATAATAACTCAGGAGATGGATAAGTAAGAATCATATTAGAAATCATGTACTGCTAGTTTCACGTAATGAAAAATATTCGATCAAGTGCAAGCAAAAGCTTCTCCGTGCTACATTAAAAAAGTTTGATCCGAATGTTCTTTATGTCAAGAGTCTAAATGTAAGAATAAAATAGTCTTGGTTTTTGTAATTTTCAAAATAAATTTCTTTTAACTATGTCAAAGCACTGTATGTTTTGTAAAATACTAACAAATACTCGTCGTGGCTCGCTTTCAGCTTGTCCTTGATATCATCAAAAGTCCGAATGATGGTGAGCAAGTTGGACCTCATCTGTTCATAGGACCTGGAACACCAAAAAACACACACGGATGTGAGTACAAACACTGAGTGACACACAAAGCACTGAACAGGCACATACAACACTGAACAGGCCACATACAACACTGAACAGCCACCAAAAACACACAATCAACATTGAGTGGCCATGTAATGGCACTGAGTGGCATGAAGAGGCACTGGAATGACATGAAGAGGCACTGAACAGGCATACACAACACTGAACAAAACATTTTAACACTGAACAGGCACCAAAAATACACAATCAAAAACTGAGTGGCCATGCAATGACACTGAGTGGCATGCATATGCACTTAAATGGCATGTACAACACTGAACAGGACATTTTAACACTGAACATAACATATTAACACTGAACAGCCACCAACACACACAATCAACACTGAGTGGCCATGCAATGGCACTGGGTGGCATGCAGAGACACTGAACAGGCATATACAACACTGAACAGAACATAAAAACACTGAACAGGCACCAAAAACACACAATAAACACTGATCAACACAAAATCACACCGAACCTCCATCAAAACACATAAAAAACACTAGACATTCATTCATGCAATGGAAATTAACAGATTGAAAGTGAAAATCGAATTAGGGTTCGAAATACTTACTTCCTCTCCTTCTTCTCGCCGGCGGCAGGCTGAGGGCTCGCCTGCTCTTCACTCGACGGAGTGTACTGAAGCAGCAGTAGCGGCGGTTGGAAGCAGCAGCGGCGGTTGGAGTCGATTTCTTCGCGGCGGTTTTCTTCGCGGCAGCGGTTCTTCTCGACGGTGCCATAGAGGAGATGAAAATCGAACAACTAGCTGAGATGAGAAGGAAAAGTGAGAGAGGATTTCGTGTTGGTGGTGGTTTCGAAGGTTGGTTTCTGTGTGTTCTAGCGGGAGCGAGAGAAAGAGAGAGAAGATGTGGGTTTCGTGGCTTCGTGCGGGAAAAGAAATAAATGAGGAACCCGTTTGTTCAAATGTGTATATATGCAAGGGTAACGATGTCTTTGCACATTTTAGGCGGCCTAAATGACACGCGTAATTTCTCGAAAGCCTTATTGCCGAAAAAATACTGAAAATTAGCCTTATTGCCATTTTTTCCAAAAAAAAAATTATATAAAAAAATTAAAAAATAATTGGATAAACAAAATAATAAATTTAAAATTTTTGTATATATATAAAAAATAATAATTTTATAAGTATTTTAGTTTTTTTATCGTTTAAGTTATAAGAAATTATTTTAAAGATTAGTTAGAATTAAGTAACCTAATTTATCCTAATTATTAATAAGAGCACTTTAATTAATAATTTAATATTATTTTAATTTTATTAATTTACATGATGGTTATTCATTATTATTAATTATATTAAGCTTACACACCTAACTATAATTATAATCTTAAAATACATTAATTAATAAAAAAATATATATAAATTAAACATTAAATTGTAAGCGTAAATTTATGGAGTATAATTTAAAATATTATAAACTATATTACACTTTTTCCTAAAAAAATTTATATATATATATATATATATATATATATATATATATATATATATATATATATATATATATATATATATATATATATATATATATATATATACTAGTAAGTCTTCCGCCTTGCGATGCAAGACGGGGCCCAGCTGATTTTAATATTGTGTTCGATGTGTGTTGTTCTTTAATCGTACCACAATGTCGACCAGGTACACATAACGTCAATAAAATATGTTCATCTTTGCCACACAAGTCAGAAATGGAAAAAAACAAATCAAACATGAATGTAAGTGTAAGTAATTGTAACAAATTGTAAACGCGATGTGGCTCTTTGAAAATCCTTCCTTAGTTTAATGCATTTCTCAGAAAAGTAGTCTAAATGGTTAAACAAATCTACCCAATGATGAAAATCACACTGCATTTAAATAAAATCAGATTAACCAAAGAGTGGGAAAAAAATGTATCGTTGAATTCACCTTATCAAACTCCCGATAAAAACTTTTCAGTGGTTCTTCTATATTCTGTAGCGTGTAGAAGTAACTTGGTTGATGAAGGATTTGATCTTTTGAAGGCTACAAGAAAACGAAAGATCCATTATAAATTATAGAATGGTGAAGAAGAGAAACAAAATAAGAAAATCTACCAATTGCTTTATTCCTAAAATATTTTCCATGGAAACATAGTTAACAGTGAGCTCATTACAAATAATTTGCAACTCCAATGCACAGATCCCCCATACAATAACAGTAGTTAAATAATTTAAGACAAGCTTGTTCTTGTATTAAAGAGGATGTGTTATCAATTAAGTAGATAAGTATTTTTCAACTTGCAACTTGCAATTTGCAACTCTGTACAAAAAGAATACGACAACATTTTTTCATATTTCTCATCATATGATCATCATATACCAATAAACCAAGAAAAAATAAATAAATAAATCACAATACACTTCTTACGTTAGACAATAAAAGCATTTTCTTAAAAGCATTTTCTAAAGAGACGAGAGGCACACACTCAACGTTTTTGAAACAAGAAATATTAAAAAAGATCAAAATAAAATTAATCGAATAAAACATTCAAAGTTTTCAAAACAAATAAATATTATAAAAAGATCAAAATATTATTAAGCAAATAAAAAATTCAAGACTTGTGCTCAACGGCACGTTTTCAAAACAAAGAAATACGAGACTTGTGCTCATCTGCACGTTTCCTCACTGATCGAAACAAGAATCAAGTAATCACATAATTTAGGACAAACAAAATTGCCAAAAATAAAAAGAGCCCCAAAAGGCAGCCCAATAGAACGAAGAAAAGAACTATACACAATTGGCGATATATAATTTAAATTTCAGGATACAAAAATACATCAAAAAGATTGCACATGAACATTATATCTATCACAACAAGCAACATATTTAATACCCTAAAATCCTACAGCAATACTAAGGTTGAAAGCTAATACATTCAAAAGAATGTTGTTGAAAAATCATGGATTATGATAAAGCGGGTACACATTCAGTCACTCTTTCATATACCAAACTTCAAACAAATTTCGCGCAAAAAGTAAGGCAATGCAAATTAGGCGTGTCACAAGAGGTCCACAAACCAAAAAGGACTTTGGAAGTATTCCAAGGAATAGCGGATTAACGGTGCAAAGTCCAAACACTTTTTTACTCGCAAACAATAATGTGGAACTACAATGCAATGCTTTAAGAGAAAAGGTCCAAACATCAACTGATTCTTCAACAGTTCAATTTATGTCTGAATAACATTCACATCATCTTTTCTTCATGTTTTGTTCTATGGTATTGCATTGACATTCTTTCTTAAACATATATGACTATCAAATACACAAATCTCCCATAAAAGGACAAAGAAAAATTCAACGCCACAATAACACTGTTTTAGCATAGGAAATCATAATTTTCTAATCACCAATATGAACAAAAATAGGTAAACCTAAAACCGTGAACAATTAATCATCTGAATGCAACAATATCAATCGATCCACGAAAACTTACTGGATCGCTTTATGAAGAAACCAAACATAATCGTGGTAGTATTTCACCCTTTTGCCCATCTTTGCAAGCTTGGTAAGGAGTTTTCTTAGGATCGTTCTGCTGATTGCAACCTATATATATATTACGGTAATATTAAATTAAAAAAACGAAACAGCTATATGTTTAACCATTCTCAGTAATGTATATAGGGGGGCAGATTGTTTTCGGTGTTGAACGTGTCATTTACGAACTTGAGGAGCATTTAGAATCCCATGGGACTATGTACAGCCATGACGCGCCGATCTAAATATCTAACAAACCAAAATTAATCGATCGAAGTAATTCTGTCAATTTTATGTAGAAAATTCAAGAAATCTTACCGATTCACCTATGGGATTATCATATTTCAGATCTGTAATTTAACAAAAAAAACAATGAAAATCAATAAATCTTAATAATTGCAAAACTACCCGACAGAACTAAAAAAAAGAAATAATTAATCACCGCACCGAAACAAAATCACAACCAAAAAATTGAATAAGCGCATCACCTATAGCCGACTGACCTATAAGTCACGTCTCGCCGAGATGAAGCTGCGAAAAGAAACTTATAGGGGATCTGGCCGACGCGAAGTGAAACGGCATAACTAAAAAAAGGAATAATAGTTCAGCGCACAAAAAAAATCACGATCGAAAATTCGAATAAACGCATCACCCATCGCCTACTCACCTGTAAGTGACATCTCGGAGAGACGAAGCTGCGAAAAGAACCTTCTCGCCGGCGCGAAGTGAAACGGCAGCAGAAAAAAAAACTGCGATTCGGAGTAACGGGAAAATAAATAAAAACCCGAGTAAAAATCAAATATGTATAAAACTAAAAGTAAAAGGCAAAAATAATTAGTGTGACTGAGTTTCTGTACCTGAGTAAAAAGAAGCAAGAATCAGTGCGCAGAGAAGAAGGAATGTGAGTTTTTTTCCGATCTAGATCTAATTTTTTTATTTTTTTTGGCTTTTAAAATTCAGTAATTAGAGTATAGAAGAAGACACACGTGCCCTTCTTTAGTGAGTCCTTATTTTACAATTTATTAATTACGTAATTTAGTTACATTATACATACAATATGTGTATATATGCTAAGGAGACACGTAATGTACGTAATGTGTATGTAATATGTACGTGATTTGTAAGGATTTGAAGGAGACGTGGCTCAATGTGGGCAAAAGAACGATATTTCTATATAAGGTATACTAGATTTTCATCCGTCTTGCATTGCAAGACGGGCCCAGTTGGAACAATTATTTCTCTCGAATTTGATTTTTGTAAGCGTGTTTATCGATTTGGGTTTCTTCATTTTCATTTTCCAGATTCATGAAGTGTTTCAAACTACAATCAAGCAACTTATAGGCAATCATAACAAGAATATAAAAAAATTCACCTTAAAACTTTGTCAGGTGGATTCACATAGAATAAAAAACTAATATCAGAAATTGGCGTTGAGCACGAAAACGAAAAAAGTATAGCTTGAAAACCACCTTTAGTCTACTGTCAAGATAGAGCAAGAGTGGATAACAATGCCACATATCTTAAACGACGCACCAAGTCAACAAACAATGCTAGTTAAAAATGTTGGATATAGAAGAAAGGAAGGAAAAAGGTGATGGCATTAAAACACGTGTGCACACACACACAGAGATTCTTAATCGCAACGGCTTGGTTCATCAACATCAGCAAGTTCGTTTTTCAACCCACATCTTAGCCTGACCTATATTTAATCAGATAATAACAGTTGGATAAAAATATATATGCACACAACTGGTAAAAATATATTTAATCAGAAAGTTGTTTATCCTAATTCTAATAAAAGAAATTCAAGTGCGTGGATAAGTTAATTTTAGTACAGAACTGGTAAAGTTTTCATTCACTTTAGCTTGAGAGATTAAATTAAAATTTAAGAATTTCATGTTGTGTGTATCATACCTTTAAGCCTCTATTTGGGTCATTCCAGCACTTATCCACATTCAAAAACTGCAGGGCTTGGTAAGAATCTTCAAATTTCTCCAAGTTCCTACAAGATTAGATTTAAAAATTGAAAGTTTGAAACGAATAAAATCATGTTTTGAAAATGTTCAAGCAAGGACAAGAAACATGCATATGGATAGTAAATCCAAACAGACAATTCAAAAACAATGCTCTACACATCTCTACGAATACGAATGGGTACTGGTTATAGAAAAATGTCTACCCCAAACGAGTTGTACTGTGACCCTCCACCTGGCTAACTTCTTTGAAAGGACAGACTTTGTAAACATACCTGAATCAGTATATTTCAGATCCGCGAAATAAGATATTTCAATCACTGGTAAGAGTACGAATCCACAAAGTTATAAATAAGAACTGATAAGAAGTTCCTAAGTTATTCTGCTTGGTGCCGAAACATTGACCATAGACTGAATAGAATTCTTTCTCTGGACCTCCAATATTAAAGTAATAACATCCTCTGAAAGTCTCATACGGAGCAATAAAAGTTGCAATAAAAGTTTAAACAATTACAATATATACAATTCACGTCTGCCCATATCTTATACATACCAAAATCTTGATTTAGTTTGTGTGTTAGCCTCGATATCCTCGAATGTATTTTGGTTAACTTAGAGTTTAATTCATCATATTCTTTGCGAACCTGCCCGACCTCTACAAAGATGATCAAGAAGCAAATAATATTCTTCTGATTCAGGACCAACTACATAAAGTACCCCTTGAGGTTTGATCTTTTAACAAATACTCTTGAATAAAAAATATTTTAAGTTTGCCATATTTTATCACTTTCATAAGAAGAAAAAATAACACATTTTAAAACTTCTCTTCATATTGAAAACATATTAGTTATCCCCTTAGTTTTTAAAACTGTCCCTCTAATTTATGTCCAGTTGCTTAAAATTACAGAAAACTATCTAGTAGTACCAGATTACCGGATATATTAACAAGTTTCTGGAAAACGTTGAAAGTCTGAAAGATGTTCCTCACTTTATCATGCATCTTCTCTAGCCAAGATGAGCCACTTGGGCCACTAATATCTGACCAATTCAAACGATACACAATTTACATTCACTAAGTAAGCTGTAATTGCAAGATGAACATAAACAGAGAATATATTTTTACCAGACAAGTCAAACTCATCATCAGAATCGGGTTTTGGAAATGAGCTTGAATCGTATTACTTGTGATCGTCATCTTAAGAATTTGAGTCGATCTGGTCTTCACTTTCATTGCCGGCATCATACTTATGATCGTCATCATCCGATCCATAGCCATTGTTTTCATCCTCGCTGTAATCATCTGGGATCTCATCAGGCATTGCATGGTTCTTAGCTATAGATACATCATACTCCACCTCATGTTGCTCAGTCTTTTCCCCTGTCCATATTCGTCATCCTAAATCTATCATCTGCAAAAACAAAAAAATCGAGAAGAGAATTCGGTAAACACGAATTTACACAACCAGTCCTCACATTCCGATCAAATATCATTTCCACTCACATAAATATTTGATCCATCAAATTTCAGTCACACCTCAGCCATTGATCTCTGTTTTCCTACTCGATCATAATCGTCAATCTCCCACAGAGTTAAACAAAACCTGCATACCAAGAAACAGAGAACCTATCAATCCCATCTTCCTCACCACTAATCCCATTACCCTGCAAATTTAAACAACATCCACATGTCATAAATAAAATGTAACCCCCAGATAACAAAAAACGAACCATCTAGTTCTACCATAGCTATCGTCATCTACTAAGTAACCAGTGGAAACTCGTCATACAACATTGCATTCCATGCAGTGCTAAGATGAACCATCAGTGATAATAAAATTTTCGTAACAGTTTTGATCAGTGTAATGAATTTATAATGTATACTATATAGTATAAAAACAAATCAAGCCATTTTGTTACAAACGAATTTTTTAAACTGAACATGATATCATAATAGTTGATAGCCGTAAATCCATCTAAAAAGGCAAATATCTAAAAGAAACGAAAAATGAAAATGATATTTCAATAAATTTAAGAATACATTTCAACTTACAGCGTACATTCTCTCGATCACGTTGCTCAGAGCAACGGTTCAAAATAAATAAGGCAAGGGTTCAAAATAAATAGATGTGCCCGAAACCCGTTTCTTGAGAGTCATGAAACCATGCAATAAGTGTCTGCCATGGGCTAAATCCAGGCCCTTAATTTATTCATTAATATAACATCAATCTAATTATACCTCAAGAAACTTTGACACAAATGAATGGACAAAAGGCATCATGTTATTTACCATTAGACGATCGTGCGGCTTAAGAATTCCTCTGTAAACCGCAAAATAAGCAGGAGTACCCAATAATGGATAAACATTCACACCCCATTTTTTAACCATCCAAAAATAAAAGCCACAAGAGCCATCTGCTGATGAGCTTAATCAACTCATTGGGGTCAATCTTGTCACTAACCTGCACCGAAAGCCCAACACATATAAAACCATAATCGAATTTCATCTTTTCCTTCTGGATATTTTTGAGATATTTGTTCTTTCAAAACAGGTATAATTGTTAGTCGCACCTTGACTCCCATAGGGTTAGAAAATACCTCTCAAGAACTCAACATGAGCGCCATCCAACTGCCAAGTCCGTTCTCCGACCCAAATTTCCTTAAAAACAAACAAGAATAATATGTCACACTATGAAAGAACACTCTCATTCAACACACATCAGATCTACAAAAATCACACACTATGAAACCTAAAAAACAGAGACGACAAAAAAGACATGGACCAATACAGTTGCAGACCCTGGTGATCAGATGGAAACCAGGTCTGGCGCAACGCAAAATAAAATCTTACCTAAGTTGCTCCCACAGAAGACGAAAAGAAAACTTCAATAAGAGATGAAGACAGGGGTCGGTTTTTAGATCGTCCCGGCAGGAATTTGTGCGATTCAAAGATTTTGTGTAATCCGCAGAGAAGAATTAAAGGACGATAGGAATTTATGCGATTTTGTGTAATCCGAGCTTTCTTTTGCAACTTCAGTTCCTTGTATACCCATAGAAAGACCTATATCAGAAGCTCTTTTGCAACTTCAGTTCCTTGTATGCGCATAGAAAGACCTATATCAGCCTACAAATTGAGAAGACAAAAGAATTAGTAATTTAGTGTATGAATATTAATCAATAACAAAGAAAACTAACACATAATATTGTGTGGGACAAATGTGTGTACAGGGAATCGTATACACACGTTCCACATATAATCTTCACCTGATATACTATGAAAACTACTCACTGTAAAGAAGAAACATTATTTACCCACCAAATCTATACAAAAGACATTAGGAGAAAAAAAATATCAATCTGTCAAAAAGGGTATTCTTACATCAAGATGTCGTGCTGTCGGAAGTCAAACCCACTGTTGTTGTCGCCAATCCTATCAAACCTCCCTTAAAAAAGTAGAAAGATGAAGCACAAGGAAAAATCCCCAACAGAACATATGCTAATTCTTGGAGTAATAAACATTTTCAAATACTCTACATAACAGAGACTTCAAAACAAAGTTGAAAATACATACTTTCTTATGATTTAGAGTACACATAATCACTCGGCAACAAATTGATCATGGAGGTGATTTTATCGTGATCCCCTGACATCGCCAATTGCTTTACTGTCCCTTCCACCTAGATCCAGCAAATTTAATACAAAGCAAAAACTATGGGCGTGAAAAAAAATGCAAATAAACAAAATTTGACCACCGACACCCGAAACCCCAGAAGATATTAACAAAAAAAATTGTTTTATATGCGATTCACGCACCTCGAGTGCAGAACTTGCCCGCGCCTCGTGAATCTTATCGGAGAGATTACGGATGACGCCGCCGGAATCACAGATATCGCATCCGACATGGAAAACCCGGCTCGAAAACAAGCTTATTGTCTACGTTTCATCTCAATTAGATGTACAGTGTACCGAAATAACACAAATAATTTTTTGAATTATCAATTGATCAAGAACGAGAGCAGATCTAGTGATAGAGTTGGGAAATTTAGAACAAGGATCAGCGATGGTGTGAGAACGATCGCTAATGAGAATTGAGAATAAAGATATCGAGATTCTACCGTCGGTTGGTCGTGCGCTTCACTTATGAGCTCGCAGAAAGAAACAAAAATCCGGAGCCAAATGGATCTAGATCTACTGTGTTGCTCAATTAACAAAGATGAACTGAGGGAGCCAGGTGGAAGTACACGTGCTTGCAGGAGATGATTTTGAGGACAGCTATGATTTTTATTTCCATAAATATTTTCTTAATTTAATTTAGTTACATGATACGTACAAGTGTATTACATATAAGTTCTACTACGTATGATTTTGCCTTTGTATTTCAATTGTAAGTATATTGTAACTATATTGTAAGTATATAATAAGCGACGTGGCCTCTTTAGAGGAAAAAAATCCAATTTTCATATAATGTATAGATATATATATATATATATATATATATATATATATATATATATATATATATATATGTGAGAGGTTGCTACCAGTGAGAGGTTGCGTACGGAGGGAGCTATGCGTCGTGCGTAGTGATGTTTGTTGATAGGCGGTGATGTTGAGAGTATTGTATGAGAGAACACAATATAATATGAAATAATTTTTCTATTCCAAATCAAGTCTGAAAAATACAACATACAAACCTCTCCTTATATAGAGAGTACAAAGGTTCTAAAACAGAACAAATTCAAACACTACGGACAATACACATGACTTTTACAGACCACTATTACAAAGCTACCATTATAGATGTCGGGTACTCTTTGGGCCCCATCGTCACATCATATAATGCACTATGTAAAGACACAAATATAAAATTACAAATTATTAAGAACCACGTATAGTGGTTGAGTGCATCTGACAAAGGTGACACTAATTCCTTGAGTGCTTCTGCGAAGATAGCACTTGTAATGAGTGCTGCTGCTGAGAAAGCATCAGTGCTTTTAGCTTAATTAAACTGGATTAGGGCATTCTTATCCCAACTTGGCTTTGCCTCGTTTAGAGTCTTTAGCTTGCTGTGTTAATGTCACTATTAGGGCATCCCAGACGTCGGCTGGTGTAGGTTCGTCTTCTTGTCCTTCACCCGCAAAATAATTAAGGGAACTGTTGGAATCAATAGATCCTCTTGGCGAAGCTGACTTCATTGATTCATCTCCGTCTTTTGCTATCTCGGTTGAGAAGGTGTCAAAGAATTGATTTTTCATGTGATCTAAAACTTTCTTCATTATTTCTTCCTCCGATTCCCTTGGATATTTTTTCTGAAAGAAATTTTTCAAGCTAGACAGTGAAAGTTGTTGGGAGCATTGTTCTTTTTCTCCTTTTCTTTTGTCTTCAACAATTGTTGACTGGATAGTTGAGGCCATTTTCTCTATATTTTCTTCTCCCATATTAGTCCACCATTTGTAGAAAAATTTTCTTTTTAGCATGGGTATATTTAGTTTATTCGAAGAGACTGAAATCGTCCATCTCCAAATCCAAGGAATTTGGAATTTTGTAAAAAACAGGAAAGGACATTGTCCAACAATCAACCTGTCTGAGTTTAATTTGGTGACTAATGAACTATTGTCACACCAAGGATTATATAAATCCATAATTTCCTTTGGTAGTATTTCCAAAGAAGGGCCAAATTTTGACCACCACTCATAAAACCAATTTGGAATATGCTTATTAAGGATTTCTGGGTTTATTGTGAAAAACCAAGAATGCTTATTCTTAGGGTTCTGGTAGTAGAACGCTTTTGAAAAAGCCTGGATATAATCCCAATAATTGAAGTAGATATATTTACCTTCTGCCATTCGGATGGCTTTGTCTCCATTAGGGTTTATTCCCCACTCTCTTGGCAGTAAAACTTTATTAATATGACACTTGCTGAAGTTTATAAAACTTTCAGGGTTATTATTTTGATAGTGATGAGTAATGGTTACCGATTCGGTAATTTTTAGGAGGACTTCATAATTTGGCCTTGTTTTTCCATGTAGACCGGCATACCCTCTTGATTCAAGATACCTTGTTCTGATTGACCATCCATCATTTGGCGTCAATTGAATATCTTCATTTTCTATGTACAGAACATCTTCTGTGATTGGACTTTCAAAGTACTCTTTTTCTTGTTGTACTTCATTGGTAACGTCTTTATAAGACGTTTTTTTCGAAGAGGAGGAAGGTATATCTTCCTTTTTTGGAGGAGGCAATTGTGGCACAATTTTGCCTCTGCTATGGTATACTGTCCAATCCCCTATTAGGGGAATCGTCGATTCTGTCTGGGATAACATATTGCTAATCCCATATCCGCGGCCTCGGGAATATCCACGACCTCTTCCCCTATTAGGGGTTGTCATTTCCCTGTAAAAATTCACGGGTTAAGAAATCAGCAAGAGAATTATTTTCTCCTTTTATGTATTCAATATCAAATTCAAAGGCCGATAACTGAGCTTGCCAACCTGCAAATATTTGCTTAGAGACAAGATTTTTAACATCTTTTTCAACTATTGATTTTGCAGAACTACAATCAATTCTCAGTAAAAATTTTTGATTTAATAAGTCATCTTGAAATTTTGAAATACACTTTATAATAGAAAGCATCTCTTTTTTAATGGTTGAATACTTTGACTGCGTGGGATTCCATTTTCCTGAGGTAAACCTAACAAGATGTTCTTTTTTGCTGTCAGGATTTAATTGTTTTAAGATTCCGCCATAACCAATGTTTGAGGCATCAGTTTCAACAATTTTAAAGTATTTAGGATTAGCAAGAGATAAACATGGCAAACATCTTACTTTAGACTTAATTTTTCTAACAGCTTGTGAATGCTCTTCTGTCCATGGTGAGACGTTTTTTCTTAATCTAGAGTACAAAATTTTTGTGTCTTGGGCTAAATTCTTATAATAATCTGAAATATAATTTAGACTTCCAAGAAATCTTTGAAGCTGTTTTGTATCGGTGATATTATCTGGGAATTTTGAAGCAAATTCTATACTTCTTTCAATTGGGATTATCTTTCCTTGCGAAATCGTATGTCCTAAAAACCTAACTTGGACTTGAAATAATTTCATCTTAGGGGCGGAAATGACTAACCCATTATTTTTTATTAAATTTTTAAATATTTTTAAATGTTTTATATGTTTTTCTATCGTTTTAGAAAATACTAAAACATCATCTATATAAACAATTATAAATTCTGTATATGGGTTAAATATTTCATTCATGATATTCTGAAATTCAGAAGGAGCATTTTTTAAACCAAATGGTAAAACATTCCATTCATAATGACCAAATGGAACTGTAAAAGCTGTTTTATACCTATCAGACTCATTAATTTGAATCTGCCAATATCCTGACTTCATATCAAATTTTGAATAGATTAGAGCATCGTTTAGTCTATCTAATAAATCCTTTTTATTGGGAATTGGATATCTAATCCATTTCAATACCTTATTAAGGGGTTTATAGTTTATGACTAACCTTGGAACTCCTCTTTCCTTTTCAGCAGCATTATTTACATAGAATGCTGTACAACTCCAAGGAGATTTAGATTTACGAATTAAACCTTTCTTTTCGAGTGAGCTTATTTCTTTTTTGCATAATTCTAAGTATTCATGGTTCATTTGAGCTGGCCTAGCTTTAGTAGGAATTTGATTTTCTTTGAATTCCTCTTCATAAGGTAGAGAAATAACATGTTTCTTTCTGTTCCAAAATGCATTAGGTAGTTCATTACATACTTCTTCTATAAACTGTTTTTCAATTAAATTAATTTTTTCTTGTATTTCTTTTTTCTTTAGCTGATCATTTATATTAAGAATTTCTATTTCATCTTTTAAGAAACATATTTGTTTTTCTTTATTGAGAAGAATATCTCTTACTTCATTTAACATTCTTGTGTGCGGATCAGTTATGAATTTGAATAATACATTTTTTCCATTTATTATTGAAGAAATACCATTTTGGTCAATATTATTGATTGGCATAATTTTGTGGAGGAAAGGAGTTCCTAAAATAATTCTGTGAGTAAGATTTTTTACCAAGATAAAAGATGTTGGCAAACATATTTCTCGATTGCAAATATTGACGTTTGAAAGTTTATATTTAACTCTAAGTTTATCACCACCTGCTTGGGTTAGTGATTGTGTTGTTTTGGAAAAATATTTTGTAGGAATTATACCTTCTTGGATGCAATTTAAATCAGCACCGCTGTCAATAAGCGCTACCTCATTTTCTAATATAAAATCCCTATTAATAATTAGAGTAATCTTTACAAACCATTTTTGTGATGTTACTTGATCTAAAAGATTTAGATACTCCAAATTATTTGTTTTTTGAGGAATTTCCTCTATTTCTTCACTTTTGAAAGGTTGACTTTCTAATGTTGTAAGTCTTTGTGATAGTACAGCTTGATTTTGTTTTAGCTGTCCTATTTCTCCTTTCAGAGAACTAATTTCTCTTTTTAAATCACCAATTGAGACTGGAGTCTCTTTAATTTTTGTCTGTTGGAATCTGTGTAGTACTTCACTTAATTGATAAGGTGCCTCAATTAGTAAGGGAGGTTCTGGTTTGTCTTTTATTAGAGTTTCAATTATTTTCTTTTTTAGACCGGAGTCTGTAATTGATTCTAGTACTTTTAATATTTTATCTTGATCATCAGTCAGGACATTTAACCCATTCATGTCAACAATGGATTTCCAGTAATTATCTTCATTACATTGACAATCCTCATTGTCAGTATTTGAAGATTCAGAGGATGTTCCATATATAACTCCTAATTCTTCTTCATTTGAAGATTCAGTATCAGTTTCAGAGTTTATTAATACTTTTTCTAACTGCAATCTTAGGTTTTCATCTTGTATTTCATTAAGAGCTTTCTTTGTCCAGCATCGATTTGCATAATGACCAATTTTGCCACATTTATGACAGCTTATATCTAGTTTTTTAGCTTTCCTTTTTCCTTTATTAGGCATATGTGGTTTATCTTTTCTTAAGAATTTTTTATTATAGTAATTTCTTTTGTAATTCTTTTTATAAGAATTTTCTTTGATATAATTCTTTCTTCTAATCTTATCGAATTTATTATTTTTAATATCTGGCGGCCTGAGAGGCTTTCCTAGGTCAAAAGCAAATTGCTCGCAGAATTCACCAAGCTGGTGTTTTTCCGATTTTTGTTGCTTTTTTAGTTGATTTTTTAATTTAATATCATTACAAAGGTTCAATCCTTCATTTATGCAGGTATTTATTAGTTGACCATAAGTCAATTCTGAGTAATTAATATTGATTCCATCATTTTTAACTCGTAATGATTGCCGAACTTTTTCAGCAAAAAGATGAGGGAGGCCGTCTATAAACTTAGATTTCCAATGAATTGAATTGGGGTTTGTGAGTTGATAAACTCTTGACAAAAATGTATCTTTGTACCATCTAAAATGAGTTAAGGAAGGACATCTTAGATTTTGAAGAAGAGTTTGAATTTTTTCTCCTAAGGGAGTTGAAGTTCCTACAAAATGTTGTAGGATCGATAAACACAGTGTATAAACTGCGTCTTCTTCGCCTGTTGTAGCCATACTAGTACTTGGATTATTTGGTTCTGGCTTAATTAATTTTTTGTGGTTTAGAATTTCTATTTTTTGTGTCTCTGTTAAATAATGATCCCACCATCCTCTTAATTGTCCAACAAAACCAGTAGTTATAAAAGATGCTATAGAACTGTCACTATTTCCATGTTGCTTACAGACAGTTGAGTACATAATGATTCTATGTATAACATCAATTATTTGTTTATCATTTAAACCGTCTATATTCCATTCGTATATAGCCTTTCCTGAGTACGAATTTTGAAAAGGTTCAGGTTCTTCGAAAAGAAGATCCTGAGGGGATGGTCTTTTGTAATAATATTTTTCAAGAGGTTTTGGCATATAAATAGGATTTATTTCATTCATATTATGACCTTTAAACATTTCAGTTAATTGATCTACCTCATCTGTTTGACTTTTAATATCATTTGGTTCAGAATCATCTGCTTCGGATAAAACCCTTAAGTGTAAATCTTTTAATTTCTTTTCAAGGATTTGAATAAAATTTTCATTATTGGTTTCCATTCTGAAGCCATTTATGTTAATTGGAGGTTGAATCATTGGTGTATTAATTAATGAAGGAAAATTTTCAGTATTACTCTCGCTTTTACAAAATTTTTGTATTATTAATTCTTGTTGGCTAATCTGTTTCTCAATAGATTGTTGAAGGGTTTTTAAATCTTTCTCAAGGGAAAGAAATTGATCTCCTAAACAAATCAAGTAGGTATTTGTATAATTTTGAGATTTAATTATTGCATTTAATTCTTTTATCGTAATTTGAGCACTTTCTACTTTCTGTAAATTTAAGTAAGCAGTGGCTTCTGTACTAGAATTTAAGCAAATTGTTTGTTCAGGAGGAAAAGGTGCAGTTATTTCACCTTGATTAGTTTTCCATGTTTTTTGTAAAACTGAAATTTGATTATTGGTATTATTTATATAATTCTTAATAAACCAAGTAACGAAAGAAAGGTAATCTTGAGTTTTCTCAATATAATTGTAATATTCTTCTTTAAATGTTTTTAACTTGTTTGAAGAATATTTATTGAAATACCATTTTCTAAACAATTCATGCTTGTCTTGCTGAAATTCTGCATTAAGAATTTCTCTCATCTTACTTCCTGGGGATAAATCAATCATTTAAACGTGAAAACTCATTTCTGATTGAGTAGGTGATTTTCTACTTTGGGTATAAATTCCTTCTGGAATTTTATTTTGACTTATTCTTATTGTTTCAACTGTGTCAATCTCTTCTCTTAATTGAGAAGTGCTTGCCCTAGCTGATTCGTGAGGGGTACAAAAATAATCGTTTATATATATATATATATATATATATATATATATATATATATATATATATATATATATATATATATATATATATATATATATATATATATATATATATATATATATTTAGTTTTTTTAAACATGTTATAAGATGCTATTTTTAAGTTTTATAAGATTTTTTTTATAAAAATTACGAAATAAATTACCATAAAACTTTTATAAATTAATACTTGATTGATTAATAACTTTTTTAAATTAATAGAATCTTCCGGACTTAGTCTTTTAAGTGTAAAAATAATACTCGATAAATTAATGACATTTCTAAATTTATAAAATTTCACGGTCCAAAAGGCTATTAATTTATACTACTTTTAAAGAGCTTTAAAGTTCTACCAAACACTCTCTTAATACGTAATAATTTCTCCGTCTCAAAGAAAAAATTACTTCCTTTGTAAATACTGTAATACTAATTCAATGAAAGTAGTGCAGCTTCTCAAAGTGATACTAATTCAATGAAAGTAGTGCAACTTCTCAAAGTGAGTAATTGTCATATTTCTTTATTATTATTTTAAAAACTATTGCCCTTATTTTTTCCAACTAGGTCTTTAAAAATATATTTTTATATCTTATATAAGTTGCAATACTTTCTTCTCGCGGTATACCGTAATAATCCATACACACACAAAAAAAAAAATTAATATTACGAAGGGGAAATCCTAGGCAATGCACCAAAAATATCACAAAATATGTATACTTTGATGTTTCAAAATTCTCACTCCCAACCCAAGATTCTTCTTTTATTCAATTTATTTTCAAACAAAAACAAAAAAAGAGAGCACGTGATCCAGTGGGTAACAGCGTAGTGCGCCAGGCTTACTGATAGCAGCTGTCAACATCAAACACCATTCACAACTCATCATCAATAGCTTCAGACTAAAACATGTAATGAGCTGGCAACAGAGCATATTATTATATTCAGTAGCCAGCTGTCCTTACTGCAAGCAATCAATATCTCTCTTTATTTTTTTGGCTATTTCTAAATTTTGACCCAACAAATTCTCTACACTGTAGGGAATGTTTTTTCCAAAACCACAAAAATAAAATCTTAGTAACATTTCACTTCATCATACTACTATACTGAATTACTACTTGTCCCAATTATATCCTATGCACTAGTTGATCAATTATATACTAAATAAAATGTTACTTTTTGACGTTTAGACTAAAAAAATTAAAAGTAAAAATATAATTTAAAATTAAAAATAAGATATTTTAAAGTTTAAAAAATATGCAGAAAATTATAAATAAAATATTATTTTAAAATAGAAATATAAGTATTTTTGTTATAAAAGTGTGCATAGTGTGCATAATTAGTTGAAATATCTAAAATAAAATAAAAATGTGTATAAATAATTATGACCAAGAGAGATGGTATTTAATTAAAACTCTATAAAAGTTTCAAAACTTTTAAAGTTTAATTCAATCCAAATTTTTAATTCTATTAAAATTTGGATATATTCAATAAACAAATTAAAAAGTCTTAAAAAAATTTTAAAAAAAATTAAGCACACAAAAATTAATAAAGTATATTTTAAAAGTCTATGTATTTTTTTATTCCAAAAATATATTAAAAAAATATTTTTTTAAATCTCTCGTAATTATATTAAATTTTTAGAATTTCTACTTTAATAAATTAATTTATTATTAAAAATAATAAAACTTAAAATATATATATATAAACGTAATAAAATTAATAAAAAATGAAAGAGAGAAACAAAAAGAAGAAGATTTTTTTTATTATATATATATTTATATAATATTAAATGTATGATATATGAGTAATGTAAATTTTATTGAATATATAGATAAATTTATATTTAGTGGTTTTTTTTTTGAAGTTTACTAATTCAAAATTTGAGTTTTTTCGAAAATTACAATTTTATTTTTTTTCTTGAATCTAAAACAAGTCTGATATTTATTCGATCTATTTTTATGTACGGTTCGAATTATAAATATTTAACGTATTTTATAAAAATCCATATAAATCAAAAAATGCATTTCAATTTTATTTAATCTATAAAAACTAATTAATTTAAAAATAGTCAAACTTTATTTCTAAATTTGTGAAATTTTATAAACTCTTTAAAGTTTAAAAAATTAAATAAAATTTCAATTGATTACACATTTTTTAATACATGTAGTTGAGTATGAATAAATTTACTATAAAAATTAACTTTTGTTTTATAAGACTATGGTTAATTACTCTCACAAATATTATACTAGAATTTTAATATTAATTTTTCTTATTTAAGAAAATGTATCAAATACAATGACACAGTCAAAAATAATATACGCAATATGTTCAAGGAGACAAAATATGAGTACATACTATTGGGATATGTTATAAAAATCATATTAAGTGAAATATTTATCATGAAATTTATCTCACATTAACTATCTTGTATTAATTATTATACTTTTTAATTTTATATATTTTAGTATCGACTATCATATTTTATATAAGAAAATAAAATTTCAATTAAATTACAACAAATTTTATACTTTACAAGTAATAGATATTTTACATAATATTTTAATAAAGTTAAATAAAAAATATATTGTAGGAAGTGTGAAGAGTAAAAATGTATGTTTAAAAAATAGGGTGATTTTTGAAAAAATGGTAAATTTAAATAATTGATTATAATTATAAGTTTAAGTAAAATTTCAAATTTTTTTTATTTAAACATAAAGGTGGTTATTTATTAACCGTCAAAAGTAAAATAATAATTATTTTACTCTTATTTATAATTATAAAATTAATAATATCCTAAATAATAAAAAATTTTAAAAAATATCCTTATTTATAAACTATATTTTATAAGATTTAACATGTAAATTAATAAATTAATATACCATTTTTCATAAATAATTCTAAAAAATATGAAGTACTATTTAATTCACATCTTCGTGATCGTGACGAAGAGAATGTCCACAAATCCCAATATTTTATTCACAAATATCATACTCAACAACCGCTACAAACTATTTAAATTAATAATAAATAAACATGAGATCTCATTATCTAATAGTGAATCGCGTGATTCGTGGTTTCACCTTGAAAACAAATAAAGTACTGTTTTTGATCACATCACATTACTCTTAACAAACTCAATCGTGCAACTTTTCTAATTTGC
The DNA here is from genome assembly GCA_954870475.1 of Euphrasia confusa. Lineage (NCBI taxonomy): Eukaryota > Viridiplantae > Streptophyta > Magnoliopsida > Lamiales > Orobanchaceae > Euphrasia > Euphrasia confusa. Next base: position 20,324,352 of record OX940951.1, read on the forward strand.
AATACCATCCAAATCACATGAAATTCCGAGTTCAAATGTTGAGAATTTCGAACTTACTTTATATTATAAATCGAAAAAATTAAAATTAAAAAAAAAAGTTAAAATGACGAGCGCTATCTTATTTCACATGCTCGAATCCTTAGATGACGAATTTAGTTTACACATGTTACAAATTTTGATCAGTTGCGCATATTATGGAATTTTACATGATGTAAAATATTGAAAATTAGGGTTATTATTATTAAAATTGCATACAAAGAAAAGAAAGAGAGACACACACGAGAGGTAGTCAAAGTAAATTGAAAAAAGTCAGCAATCGATAATTTCGTTATTGAAAGCCATCGATTTCCTAATCATACCGAAATTTGTGGATAGAAATAATATTTAATTAAATTAACAGAAACTTGAAGTGTACGTGATTTAAATATTAATGATGTCTTTTGAAAAGTGGATAATTATTTTATTTTATTTTTTCTTAAGAGAGAAAAAAAGTTACAAAAATATAAGCAATTGTGTGTTGTATTCATTTTATTTTGAAATAGTGTATTATACTCAATTTGTCTCATAAGATTTTTTATGAGTAATGTTTAACAATAGTTAAACAATTTTGTTTTCAATTTAATAAACTCTTTTTGTTTTAAATTTATAATATTTTTTTTTGTATTTACAAATATAAATAAAAAAAGCTATAAGTTTGGGACAAATAAAGTACTTGTTTTACTTTTATTTTTTCAATATGCATTTTTAAAAAGTTACCTCAAATTATTTTTACATGTACAATTGTACTATAGAAATGGTTACATTTCATTAAAGGCATATCTACGTAACCCTTACAAAGAAAGTGATATAATAAAATCGTGTTTTGGGGACGTTGTAAAAATGGAGTAAGAAAATCGCGTTTTATATAGTAAATTGTCTTACTGTATACAGCAGTACTATTCCAGTTTTACCAAACCGCGTTATATATATTTCCTTTGTATGTATATATCCGTGTCTCTCTCATTATTAGGTACAGATTTTGCCTTCTTCCCCACCGCTCTCTCTCGAATGACAGCGAGATAAATTCAGAGAGAGAAGAGTCCAATTCAAGAAAAACCCATTTCCAAGATCGACCCACATTTTCGATTTAATTCGTCTTCAAGAACCATCAATCGAGATGGTTCTTTCGCCGGCGCTGGCCGGAATCTTACTCCTCTTCATCATCATCCACTCGACGCCGACCACCGTCGCAATCCGCTACTTCCCCCAAAACGGCGCCGTCGCGACCCCCGGCCTCTTCGGATTCTCCGAGGCCCCGGACTACCGAAACGGCGCCGAGTGCCCGGCGACGACGCCGACCATCGGAGATCCGGTGACGTCGTGCGACCCGTCGCTCGTCCACGTGGCGATGACTCTCGACTCGGAGTACCTCCGCGGCACGATGGCGGCGGTCCACTCCGTCCTCCGCCACGCCTCCTGCCCGGAGCAGGCGTTCTTCCACTTCATCGCCGCCGAGTTCGACCCGGTGACCCCCCGGGTCCTGACCCGGCTCGTCCGGTCCATATTCCCCTCCCTCAATTTCAAGGTCTACATCTTCCGCGAGGACACGGTGATTAACCTAATCTCGGCCTCGATCCGGTCGGCGTTGGAGAACCCGCTGAACTACGCCCGGAACTACCTGGGCGACATTCTCGACCCGTGCGTGAAACGGGTCATATACCTGGACTCGGATCTGGTCCTGGTCGACGACGTGGTGAAGCTCTGGGAGGTGAAAATGTCGGGCGGGCGGATAATCGGGGCCCCGGAGTACTGCCACGCGAATTTCACAAAGTACTTCACGGACGGGTTCTGGGCCGACCCGGTTCTGAGCCGGGTGTTCGGGTCTCGGACCCCTTGCTATTTCAACACGGGCGTGATGGTGATGGATTTGGAGGGGTGGAGGGAGGGGCATTTTCGGAAGAAGATTGAGAACTGGATGGAATTGCAGAGGAAGAAGAGGATATACGACTTGGGATCTCTGCCGCCGTTCTTGCTGGTGTTCGGCGGCAATGTGGAGCCGATCGACCACCGGTGGAATCAACACGGGCTGGGCGGCGATAACGTGGCCGGATCCTGTAGGGCGCTGCACCCTGGTCCAGTGAGCCTGCTGCACTGGAGTGGGAAGGGGAAGCCGTGGGTCAGGCTCGATGAGAGGAGGCCGTGTCCGTTGGATCATCTCTGGGAGCCGTACGATTTACACAAGAAGAATGTGGATGGGAAGGGGCAAATTCGTCACATTGGGATTTCTAGTAGTTTGATGGAGTATTCAAGTTTTATCTTTTGATTCTTTGGTTAGGATTAGGGGTTTTTTGTACAAAAAAATGTTGCAACTTTTGATTAGATTTGTGGATTCTTTTGAGTGAAGGAACCAATTTTGGGTATTTTTTTCTTCTACATTCTTTGTTTGAGTATAGTGTATTATCAATAACATTTTGCTGCTCTCTTCGTTCACTATAGCTATTTTCTTTGAGCTTTGTAAATGTACTACCGCGGAAATGAATCGAGCAGCTCGCGAGCTGCTCGAGTTCGTTCAGACTCGACCTCGAGTCGAGCATTATTATATACGAGTCGAATTTGAGCCCAGTCTTGAAGAATCGAGCTCGCGAGACGCTCGAATATATAAAATTTTAATTAAATATTTCAATGTGTATATATATCGAAGGCGAGAATTCGAGCAATTCGAGTAGAGTTGAACTTGAGCAATACGAGTCGAGTCACTCTAACGAGCTGAAGTTGAACTAATTGAGCGAGCAAAAGTCGAGCGGGTCGATCGAGTCGAGCTCGAGCATGAAAAAAAATTCACGAGCCGAGCTCGTCGAGCTAGTGTCTGCTAATTTTTTTTTCCGAGCCGCTCGATAAGCTCAAAGCTCGACTCGGCTCTGTTTTAGCACGTTTTTATCGGGTAGAATGATACGGGGCTGGGCTGTGTATAGAGGGTTTGAAACGATACTAATACATGTAAATTTATATTCTGGAGTAGGGGTTGGACTAGATCTGAGAAAGAACAGAGGTTTTGAGCTTTGAAACTTCTTCTGAAGGATTTCGATTATCCACTCTTTTAATATCGAGTATATTCACTAATTAGTGCCGCCCCCTAATCTGAAGGGATAAGCCCCCTATTTATAGGGAGTTATCGCATGATTACATTCAGACCACGTACTACGTCTATATCATTAAATGAAGCTAGTAATGACCCGAGGCCCGTGACTCGGCATGTATACGACGCATGTGGGCTCACGTGGGCGATGTCCCCGTTCTTCCTGGGATGAGCCCTTCCCCAGATAATGATTGCGTGGCTTGGGCCGCGGGCTGGGTCTTTAGACCTCTGCTGGCTCTTCGCACGGGACGCGTGACGGGCTCGTGTAAAGGACCAAAAAAGCGTGACCCTGGTCCGGCACCCTTGCATGGCCAGTATGACGACGAAGCGAAACCGAGTCCCGGGAAAATCTGCTCCTCACGCCGTACCCTTGCATGGCTCGTCTTGAATGATCCGCGACCCGAGTCCCGGACGCGCCCCGAGTCACTTCCCTGCGTGGATAGCCCAGGAGACTCGTGACCCGTGGTCCGAGCCGCGTCGCGCCCCACGCGTCATCCTCCCGCCCGGCACGCCTCTGGATAGCCCATGCCCGCGCGCCTTATCTTCGGATGTATGTTTTTATATTTGATTTTTCCTCCCCCAACATTGGCCCCCGGAGAGATCGCCGGAGATTCTGTTTTTTCGGGGATGTCTCCGCCCGTTGGGGATTTTTGGCCAGCTGTCCCCTGACGACTGTCTGACTTTAATTGAGGGGGTTGGCAGGTGGCCCTTTCCTGCACTTCGCCGCCCGCCTCGGGCAATCGTGATCGTCTGAGTGCCCCTGGCCCGCTGCTGTAACACTGAGAAGCCCTTCAATGCACCCGGGAATCGTGCCTAGATGGTGGCCTTGGTCCTTGTAATTCGGGGCCTTTATAAGGCCGCTAAACTCTTGGTCTTATCTATCCCCAGAAGAGTAAAACATGACGAACCTTCCTCCAAGTACTGCTAACTCTGGCGTGGGGCCCATCACTCACCCCCGGGAACGTGAGCTCGGGGAAGAATCACTGGTGGCTACTCTGGAGTCTGGGGCTAAGCGCTTCATCGTTTCCCGGAAGTTTCACCCTCAATACCACCGCGAGGCGCTTCTGATGCCATCTCCTTTTTCGCATATGTATGGGCACGTGTGGCCTGCTTTGCTCGCGGTCACTGATTCCTCCAGCTGCCTGTGGGTCTTTGATTTGGTCCCCGGCGGGAATCGCTTGGGGATTGGGGGTATTGGATGGGCCGTCTTCGTCAAGCATATGCAACTGCAGGAAGGATGGAGAGTAGAGCTGCGCTGGTCGGCGGTGGAGGATATCAACATCGCCGTTTTCCGTGACGATGGTTCCCTGGTCCCTGTACCCGTTGCGGCCCAATGGCCCCTTTAAGTTGGGGTGGCCGATTTGCTTTCTATCTTCCTTGTTCCTGTAATAATTAGTCGAGAATTTCGCTTTGCCTTCATGCCTGAATCGGTCTTTGATTTTCTTTAAATAAATGATTATTAAAGAAAGGAAGAAAAAACACAAATAATTCATTCCGCGTGCCGGGTTGCGGATCCGGGTTACGAGCCCGGAACTCGGGTCTTTGCCGCGCGGGACTGTTCGGTCCCTCGGGAGTTGAAAAGCCACACCGATTCCCCAGGGTAATGATGACGCTTTATGCACGTCACGTCTCCTGGGGATCTTTAAAAGATACTGTCGCCCACACCTTCTTCCCCGGACTTCCAACAATTTCTTTTTCCGTTTACACAAAACCAGAAGTCATGGTGAGTTCTTCCGTCGGCAACAACGATTACGTCCCACCGGAGGTCATTTACGTTCCCTCTGACTCTGACGCGGAGCCTGACGAGGGAATCTTTCGAGCCCCGCCGGAGGTGGTCGAGATCTCCTCGGATTCCGACCCAGATGCCGGGGACAGTCATCTTTCCATCGAGCGCACGGTGGAAACCGCCCAATTCTGGCACTCGCGGACTCGACCAGCGATGTGGCGGCGCCAAGGCCTACCCTTGCCGCCACCCCTCTCCGTTCCCTTCGCCGGCGTTGAAGATCGTCGGGTCATGGTCCAGGACGCCTTGGGCCAGAACTGGCCCATGAAGCTAACTCGACTTCGCGACCGGCTCCGGGTACGGGGGAAAGGATGGCGCTCCTTTTACCGCCACCTGGGAGCTCGGAGGGGGTGGCGCGTCTGGATCAACCGGTCGCCGGATGGGGTTTCTCGGATTTGCGTGGTTGACGAACACGGCGTTGCTCAGTCCAGACCTCGGTAGGATGCTTTTTAGGACGGCGAGAGGGCCGTTTTTTGTGTAGTCTTTTGTAGGGGATCCGTGACTTTCCCTCTGTAATTACGAGGGTGTGTTTTTTCTCTTTTTATTCTGATGTAAAGGGTTCTCCCCCTCAAGGAGCTTTGTCAGTGAAAAAACCCCTTCCCTTGAACTCTTTTTGCTTGTGTTAATCGCTCTCGCGGCAACAGATGTCACGACCTTTAGCCCGGCCTTCCTCTTCTCCCGCCGCCGCTGGGGGAGCGGCGCGCGGGAACATCGGGATGATGAGCGGCTGGACGGATGCAGGACCGTGACCCGTGACGCCGACCCCCGGATCTCGGGGCCATTGACATTGTGTCATCCCGGGACGCGGTATTGCATTGTTGGCGAAGAGCCTCCCTTCAGAAGCCGTGAATCGTTCGGTATAGGTACTCACCCCGTGATACGGGCCCCGGGTTGCAGTCCTTCGGAATTCGTCCCGTGTCCCGGTGCGCGGCCCTTCACGCCTATGGACGGTTCATATTCGTCTGGGCCCCTTCATGCGTGTTGGGTTTCGAGAGTACTTGAGTGTTTTCATCAATAACCGCTCCTCATTGTCCCCTCTTAGATGTAATTTCCTTCTATAAATACCCCTCTAATTACGCAGCGGTTTTCCTTTTCGCCTCTGCAAATTTGCTTTGAACCCTAAAAATCGCCGGATTCCAGATTCAAAACCTTCGGGAGTTGCTCAAGGTCGTCCCCATCACCCTTTTCTTAATTTCTTTTTCACAGGTTTCGATGTCGTCGTCCCGGGGGAAAGAGATCATGTTGTCGGATTCTTCGTCCGAGGACGCGGAGAGAGGAGAAAATCGAGGCGGGTCATCGTCGGACACGGAGCCAGACATGAATGCCCTCTTCCAGCAGTTCGACTCGCTGATGGACGAAGAATATCCCCCGCCTGCTGTGTTTCTCTGGGATTCGTACTTCCGCGAGAATCCCTATCCCGGCGCGCCGCCACGGCCCCCTGCCCGCTCGCCGCGTGCCTGTAGCACCCCCGCTTGGGGAGCCCACGGCCGGGCGAGCATAGTCACTTCTGCTATGCTAATGGATAAGCGAGAGGAGTGGAGGATCCCGATTGATGTTCATATCTATCTCCCTCGTGCTGGTGAGTCCGCCTGCTGCCCGCCTCCCGGGATGGTGGCGATCGGGACAGAGGCGTTGGAATTTGGACTCCGGTTTCCCCTACACCCCAACGTCAGCGCCGCTCTCCGGTTTTGGGAAGTGGCCCCGCATCAGATTCACCCCAACGGGTGGTCACAACTCATCGGGGTTCTCTCGATGTTGGGTAACGTCGGCCTCTACCGGACCCTCACTGATTCAGAGATCCGGCGCTCGTTCACGATCGTGCGATTCGGGGGGGGCCACGGTGATTACACCGTCAAGGGGCGCTCCGGGATCCCTGCCGTGGAGGTGAAAATGTCCAAGGTGGACTTCCCCTGGGCGCAGTGGGTGTACGTTGCCGGGGCTTGGCGGACCAGACCCCGGACGGGGAGGTCGACATCCCCACTCGCTACCATGAAAAAATCGCCAGTAAGACTTGAGTCGTTTATAAGTTCTCCCCGTCGTACTGATTTTAACTCCCTCTTGTGCTTTCATAGGTGTGAACACTCGCAACGAGGGGCCGCTGAACTGGGACTATCAAGTTGCGTTGGGGTTTGCTGGCGCCCTGCCGACGAGGCGCCGCCGAGCCGACTATCTGTGCACAGAGGAATCGCGGGACGACGCTCGGTTGATCTGTCCCCCCAAGCATCTGTTTGACCCGTACCCAGGTAATGTCACCTTGTTCTCGTATTTTCTTCTCATATAGGTCATTCTATGCATTCTCCTACGCTTGCTTATGGAGTTGAGTATTGTGCTGCAGCCCCGTTTACTAGAATCTTCGAAGATCGCCCTCGTGGCAAAATGTCCAAGTTCCCTGGAGTCCCAGATAAGAAGTTGCCGTCCGCCGTGCCGCCGCCGCGGAGACCCGCGCCCCGGGTGAGGACCCGCGGTCTTGTTGCCGCACCGCCGCCCGTGATCCCGGCCCGGTCTGCCTCTCGGGTTCGCCGAGTCCCGGCGTCCTCGCCGTCGCTACCGCAAGAGGTGGTGGAGTCCCGTGACTCGGGGCCGCTGCCCGAGATCCCCCACGGCCCTTTTATAATGGACGCGAGAGGCGTGATTCACGCGTCTTCCCCTGGTGGCCGTGTTTCTGGATCCGGGGACGGCGGTCCCGTGGACCTTGTCTCGGACGAGTCTCCCTCCGCGCGGGAGCCGTTGACGGGGCCCTTCCCGGAATCGCCCCGAGGCGGGCTGTTCTCCCAAGAGCTTCCGGAGGTGCCCGAGCCCTCTTTGTCCCGGAAAAGGAAAGCGCCCTCCGCCCCGGCGGGCGGAAGCTCCGGCCCCCGGGCCCCTGCCGAGCCGCCGCGGACCGGGTCTCTTGGCAATGTCCTGCCCGTTGGCAGCACGCCGGTCTACGGGGTTGATCCGGGCGTCGTCGAGAGGTAGGTGCCCCGTTCCTTATTTTTGTGTCTTCCCTTTCGCCATGACTGGTGATTTACTTGTTGTTCGCTTATGGTGACAGCATCTCGGGTTCTGCACCCCATCTGGCGCCGCTCCTGCTTCAGTATGCCGCGAGTCGAGGGCCCCTGCCCCCGGTGTCCACCCCTGGACTTCCCGTAGGCCGGGCGATCGATTCGGTTGCCCGCTGCTGGACCCAGGAGCTGCAGGCCCTCAATCGGGGACCCGACGAAGCCTTCCTCCTCGCGTCCATGCTGCAGAGCCAGGCGACCGTGGCCATGGCCGAGGTACATGACTGGCTCGAGGGGCAGGCCCGCCAGATCAGGCACTGGATGGATCTCGCCAACGGGAGGGAAAGGACGATCGAGGAGCTGGGTCGGATGAATATGGAAGTGGTTTCTCGGAACGAGCAGCTGAGCGGCGAGCTCAAGGAGAACGAGGAGGCCCTCCGGCAGAGCACCGAGGCCCTCGCCGCATCGTCAGGAGACCGGGATAAGTGGCGTGCCGTGGCGGATCTCCGGGGAGAGAAACTAGAGACGGCGGTCGCGGGAACTGCGGCGGCGGAGGCCCGGGCGACGCAAATATCTATTGCGCTCTCCGAGGCGATGGCCCGCGCGGCGCAGTTGGATCACTCCCTCACCTCCCGGGATGCAGAAATGGCGTCCCTTCGGGAACGGCAGGCCGAGACGGATGCTCGCGTGGACGAGTTGGAGGCCTATCTCGAGAGTCCCTGGACCGATCACACGATTCTCCTGGACCACTTCTACTCTCGCTCTATGGCGGACCTCATCCGGCACGCTCACCATGTCAACGATCAGGTACTCCTCGACCGCGTTCTTGCTTATTGGAAAAAGCATATGGAGGGGCGCGAGCTTGATCCCGGGATCGCCGAAACCTTTCTTGACCTGGAGGAGGATCTCCACATTGATATGAAGTGGTGGCCTACCTACGACCGCTTGGTCCGTCCTGGCTCACCCCCAGCCCACGCCGCTCCTTCCAGACCGGCGGGCGGCACCTTGGATGCAGCTGAAGTGACGGCGGAAAACGCCGCCCATGTCCCGGAAGTGGTGGGGGAGAGCGTTGATGTGGTCCCGGAGGCGACCCCGGATGGGAGAGGCGACTCGGAACCCAATCAGGAGGCGGCTATGGAAGAGGTGGTGTCGGGTTTCCCGGAGAAGTCATTTGATGCCTTCATGGCCGGCATGGATTCCGTTGAAGATGCTACTGCAGCGCCGGCTCCCGGGCAGGCGGATCAGGTGATGGCCGAGGCGGACAGCCAGTGTCCCGATGAGGTGGGTGGTTCCGAGTGATGACAGTCCCCGTGAGGGGCCCTCTGATAAATGATGCTTTTTGTTTATTGTTTCTTTTCTGCGGTTGTTGGTGGCCGCGGGCGTTTAGCCCAAGACAATTTCTTCTTGGATCATGTAATTTTGTGTGGTTTGTTTTTAGGCGAGGCTCCGTCTCCCTGGATATTTATAATCGAGCCATGGGCTTGGTTTTTGGTATTTTTACTTTGGATGTTTGATCGATGTTTTTTCAACTAGTCTCCGTGTATAATTTTTCGGTGTAGCATTGGTTTTCTTTTGCATGTCTCGTGGGTACGCCCTGAATCTACCTGGTAGGTGGATCGCATCCTTTCTCCAGAGATTTCTCGGGGTGAATTTCCCGAGATGGTAAACCCCTAACCATCCGGGATCTAGTTTTATTGATTTGTCTCGGGACTTGGGTCCCGGGTGGGTTTTGGTGAATCCGAGAGGCAGCCTCGCGGCCTTACTCTGTGGATTTGGGATGGTTCCGGGTGTGAGCACCAGGGTCCCGTCGCCTGTGGATCTCTTTACCGAGGATGGCTCGTAGTTTGTTTGCGGAAAATATTTGTTTTTTCTAAACTCCCCCGTACGTTATGACTCTTGACCCGGAGGTCTTTTTTAGGAGCTCATTAGTATTACCGGGATCTTTGGCATTTAGCTGTGCGGAAATATCCGGTTTTATATGTTCCCCCGCACGTTATGACTCTTGACCCGGAGGTCTTTTAGGAGCTCATTAGTATTACCGGGACCTTTGGCATTTAGCTGTGCGGAAATATCCGGTTTTATATGTTCCCCCGCACGTTATGACTCTTGACCCGGAGGTCTTTCAGGAGCTCATTAGTATTACCGGGATCTTTGGCATTTAGCTGTGCGGAAATATCCGGTTTTATATGTTCCCCCGCACGTTATGACTCTTGACCCGGAGGTCTTTTAGGAGCTCATTAGTATTACCGGGATCTTTGGCATTTAGCTGTGCGGAAATATCCGGTTTTATATGTTCCCCATTTAGGAACCTAAGTACAGACTCGCTCTTCCTCGGTCCGGGACCGCGACGGCTCCTTCCCCCTGGTGGCACCTCCTCAAGCGTCGTGCGTTCCATTGGTACTGATTCGGGGTCTCGCCTGGAGGCTTCAAGTTCGTACGCCCCGTTCAGTAGACTTTTGGTGACCCGCGACGGCCCTTCCCAGCCCGATCCGAGGGCCCCGGAGCGCGTCTCGATCAGTTTTTTCAACACCATGTCTCCTATCCCGAACTCGAGAGAGCGGACCCGTGCGTAACCAGCCTTGGCGATCCTCTGTTTGTTCACCGCGTTGAGGGAGTTGGAGTAAGGCCATCGTTCTTCGAGGAAAGGTTCCGCTCCAGAGGCACAAAAGCTTCGATCTCCGGTGCAATGGCCCGGATGGTTTGGTGCGAACGGGCCGTGATTTCGGCTGGGATCACAGCCTCGGATCCAAATGCCAGGGCGTGTGGCGTTTCTCCCGTGGCGTTCCGGGCCGCGGTCCAAATGACCACAGCACTTCGGGTAACTCCTCGGCCCACTTCCCTTTCCGCGACTCGAGCTTCGCCTTAAGGGTATGTTTCAAGTTTTTGTTCACTGCCTCGACTTGCCCATTCGTCTGTGGATGGTAGGGGGTGGAAACACGTCCTCCGGGTTCCTAATTGCTCGCAACACTCCGCGACCACGGTCCCGTCGAACTGCTTGCCGTTGTCCGGGATGATGGACTTGGGCAAACCGAAACGGCAGACTATGTCCCGCCAGTTGATCTTGATTACTTTGGCTCGATTGACCTTCTGGACCGCCCCCGCCTCGTGGCGTCGCTAGCTCCCCGCCCGGACATGTATGTTCGGAAGCGGCTGAGGTGGATCTCGGGATCCGTCTTCCCGTCGTACAGGGTGGTTTGGAGGGGCTGGATCTCGTACTGCATGACCGCGTGCTCGACCTCCAGGGCCAAGGGTTCTTTGCAGTAGTCGACCCGCTCCGGTCGGGCCTGGGCCTCGGCCAGCTTTCTCTCCATCTCGGATACCTTGCTGTAGAGGTCCAAGAGACCCGCCTCGGGTCCCGGTGGTCGCGGGGCACGGGTCCCGGGACCTTGCTCCGGCTCGACGCGACGAGTCTTCTCCTCGCCGTCTCCCCCGAACTGGTCTGCTGGGGCCGATTGGTTGCCGGCCTCCTCGCCGAGATCGAAGACGAGTCGTCGGGCGGGGATTGTGTAGCGGTTGGAGCCGGCACGGCATTCTCCGAGGCGGTCGAACGCGCTGTGGCTGGCGTGACCGGGCCCCAGACGGCCGAACGCGCTTCCTTTCCCAATCTTCTCACCTGGACGAATAGAGAGGGAAGTTAGGGTACGCTTACGCTGTATGAGATCGGACATCGCAACGTCGATCTTTTCGGGGGTGTCTAAAAGGAGGTGCAATTCCCGGGACGGTGTCTCGGGGGGAGGTGGTCCGCGTCGGAACTCAGGATCCGAGCGATGTGCATGGCGGTGGGCCAGCTGGCGGCGTCTGAGGCGTCGGGCCTCGGAGCTGCTACGGAGGTACTGGTTGGACGTGTTGTGGCCGTCTAGTTCTCCGGTGGCGACGGCGTCTTCGTTCCCGGGGACGTCCCCCGGGACCTTCGGGGAGAGTGGCGGGGCGGCGTCTGACTCGACGGCGGGCATCTTCCCTCTCTCCAGCTTCTTCCTCGTGGCGGAGCGGGAGGAATCTGACGCGGTGGCTCCATCAGACATGGCTTCGGCTCTTCTTTCTTTCTCTGGGTCTAGTATAACAACCCCTCCTTCTAGCGCCAAATGTTTTAGCACGTTTTTATCGGGTAGAATGATACGGGGCTGGGCTGTGTATAGAGGGTTTGAAACGATACTAATACATGTAAATTTATATTCTGGAGTAGGGGTTGGACTAGATCTGAGAAAGAACAGAGGTTTTGAGCTTTGAAGCTTCTTCTGAAGGATTTCGATTATCCACTCTTTTAATATCGAGTATATTCACTAATTAGTGCCGCTCCCTAATCTGAAGGGATAAGCCCCCTATTTATAGGGAGTTATCGCATGATTACATTCAGACCACGTACTACGTCTATATCATTAAATGAAGCTAGTAATGACCCGAGGCCCGTGACTCGGCATGTATACGACGCATGTGGGCTCACGTGGGCGATGTCCCCGTTCTTCCTGGGATGAGCCCTTCCCCAGATAATGATTGCGTGGCTTGGGCCGCGGGCTGGGTCTTTAGACCTCTGCTGGCTCTTCGCACGGGACGCGTGACGGGCTCGTGTAAAGGACCAAAAAAGCGGGACCCTGGTCCGGCACCCTTGCATGGCCAGTATGACGACGAAGCGAAACCGAGTCCCGGGACAAATCTGCTCCTCACGCCGTACCCTTGCATGGCTCGTCTTGAATGATCCGCGACCCGAGTCCCGGACGCGCCCCGAGTCACTTCCCTGCGTGGATAGCCCAGGAGACTCGTGACCCGTGGTCCGAGTCGCGTCGCGCCCCACGCGTCATCCTCCCGCCCGGCACGCCTCTGGATAGCCCATGCCCGCGCGCCTTATCTTCGGATGTATGTTTTTATATTTGATTTTTCCTCCCCCAACAGGCTCCGCTCGTTTCCAACCCTAATTACTACTGATGTATTTGCTAAAAGCAAGAATTGGGATAGGCAACAAACAATTCATAACTTGAAAGCACTGGTTTTTTGTTGATTCTTGGCTATATCATGGGTAGTACTCTCACTCATGGGGATCTTGACATGTGTTCAAGTTGAAAAACATGAACATGAAAGTCCTAAATAAAAAAACAAAGACTTTGGACACATGTCAAGACCCTCATAGGTGAATGTACTACCCATGAAGTAACCAAGAATCAACCAGTATATTATTATATGAACAACTCTACCCAATTTATGGGCGAAACACTAGATCTTACATGTAACTTAGTTCTTGCAATTTAGGTTAGCACCTATCTTGATACCATTTGTAATGCCTCCAACTTCTTACGGGTCGAAGTCCGACCTTTATGAACTGATTCGATTACCAATATTGTAAAATTCATATCATTCTTTTAAAAAGTATTATATTTTTAAATAAATTTATCAAATTTAGATGGTCAAATTTAGAGGATTATTAGAATAAAATGTTCATATATTTTTCCCTATGAAATTTGCTGTGATTCCATTCTAATTGTGCTTAATAATTATTTTGATCCCAAAATATAGACACTTAAAAAATTGTAAAAGTATACATTAAAATGATAATTAATTTGTAAAAGTATAATGGAAAATATTATATTTTAAGTCAAAATTTATTTTGAAGAGACGAATCCAAAAATATATTCAAAATTAATTTGGTTAGACCTAAAAATATAATATACAGTATATATATTTTATCAATTTTTTCATAAAATTTTGATGGTGATTTTTTTTAGGGAAGAATGAAAAATTGGACAATTTATTAGTTGAGATGGGAAGAATCTGGTGATATATGGTGTTCGATTTATGATTTGACGATTAATTACGGCAAAAACACTATAAATAATTATATTTTTAATTTTTTTCATTTTAAAGGTATAAAAAAATTAAAAAAAGTTATGGGCTTGTAATTATTTTTTCCGTAGCATATTGGGCTTGTAATTATTTGTTTCAAGTGGGCTTAGATACCCAAATCCCAAACCAAACATTTTTCGGGGGGTTTCACTTTTGTTAAATATTCGTTCGATTAATTCATATTAGTATATATATAATAATAATAATATACCATATCCAAAAAAATAAAATCATATTAATTCCCAAACACATACAAATGAACCAAATGATAGTAGCACTTCTATTTCTATACATAATGTAGTAATATTCAAATAATCAAAACAAAAAAGAAACCATTAATTTTTATACATGCCTAATTACACATATGTACTAATAAACAAGGGGTAAAATAATATCTAAAACATTATTTTCTCGATCTCAGTCAACTCACCACGACGACTCGCTAATGTTTGTTTGTTGTGTTTTGATACTTTTGTTTGATCCACTGGATCCCGGCGGTGGCCCCAGCCTTGATCTTCTTGATGCCGGTGGAGGCCGCCACCTTAGTCTTGTCGAGCTTCTCGGAGAATTTCGAAGGTGTGTTATAGTTTGAATTTGTATTGCGGGGATAAGTGTGGACCGGCTCAGGGTCCCATTGATCAGCCCACGATGTCTCTGAAGAATTTTTCGATGTCATAATCGATCGATAGGTAGGAGAAAAAACGAGGTATTGTTTGTATGTAGAGGGGATAGAGAGATGAGAGTAATTATTTTGAGATTATGAAGGGCCCTTTTTATAGATCAAAGTCCCCCATTTTTTTCCCTTTTTGCTTATGTACTCTTCCTAAGTTGTTTTTGGTCAAATAGAAGTTTCTCTAATGAATTATGTACCCAACCAATTGAACCAAAAATATAAATAATTTTGATTGTATATATTATCTTGGTTGACCAAGAAAAATGAGTCTAATTCTAGAAGAAGAAGAAGAAGCGTTAGATGTCTAATTCAAATTGCGCACGTTTATTGAGTAATTATCTGATTTTATAATACAGTAGTAGGAATGTGAGAGAGATGTTTCTTTACCATAGATATATACACTTACATACGAATATGTGATCATTTTTAATGAGATAATAATATGGAAAATTGTTTTGTTTTTTCTTGTAAATTTCAAACTCAAAATATTGACCCAAGTCCATTTTCTTAGTTGTTCAGCCCAAACAAATGCCATTTGGGCCGGAGCCTAATTAACTTTCTTTGTCCGGATAAGTTGGGCTGAACCACCCATCCACATGGCCACACACATTAAACAAGCAGACGATTGATTGGGAAATATGTACACCAATTTTATGAAGCAATCAACTTTAAAGAATAAATGTGATAATATTAATTATAGTATTTTTTATTGATAAAGATGTAAAAATTAGTGATTAATTAAAACTGATTTAAAATTATTAGTTAAATACGGAGTATTATTTAGTGTGATATATAATAATACCTCCTCCACCTAGATTCACACTCTGCTAGGGCTTAAGCTTTGAGTTTTATACAATGTCTTTGCTTTTGTTTGATATTGTCTTTTTTAATTTTTTATTGAGAAATATTTATATTTGATTCGGTTAAGTACAAATAAATAGAGTCAAAATCATTTTTAAAGAATGAGAATTGAATTCGTGAGGTCCAGATTGTGTGGCGTGGATCCAGATGACCAACTAAATGTGAAACCTCAGCGTGGGCCGTCACTATAAATGTGAGCAACGGTCTGTTTCGTTTTTTTCTCCTATTTCTTTAATCGTCACCAACCCAACTAATAATACTAATTCTTCTTCATATTATAGACTAAAATTTTCGATTCAAAGTGGACATAATTTTACCTAATTGTATCGTATCGTGTGGTGCAGGTTATTTTAAAAGTTGACCAAGTTGAGTTTGAGAAATAGCAAGTGGACATAGTCCAGTGGTACGAGTGGACTGGGGTGATGTAAGTGTAATTCCCATATAATGCAGATTGAAATTCAATTTTCAGGTAAATAAGAAACCTTATTTTGTGTTGCCAAATAGAAAATATTGTATTCAAATTTAAGTTCGACAAGTGGTATTAGAACCAAACTACGATCGCGAGACCTTTCAGAGCAAAGTTCTGATGACGACCATGATCTATCGAACTTCATGTTAACTTTTGACAAAGATCTGATGTCAGTTGTTGTCGATCAACGAGATATAGTACAAATAAACGAGAGTCGAAAAAGAACTCACTAAAGTAAATAAGACAAAAAATTTACATGGAAATCCTAATTAGAAAAAATCACATAAATTCACTAATGTCACAATAATTATAAAAATAAATATTCGACTCTCAATATTTGAAATATGCGTCACTATAAATATCACAATAATTACAAAAATAAATATCCACGTCTCAATATTTGATATATTGTTTATAGTTGTTTGCTCAGTTGGATGAGCACTTAAATTGAATACGTAATGTCCAAAGTTCGAATTTGACACATGTGTGTAAGAATTTAAATTTTTGCAATTGATCAATAGATTTAGAGCGTCTCCAATGCATATGCTCACTTCTCACATTTTGCGGACCCTGTTTTTGAGACATCATCATAAAGTGAGCACAAGAAAAAAATGGAAAATTCCATACAATGCAATGCCTACTTTTTACATTTAAAAGACCAATTAAAAAATAAAGAAAATTAATTAAATATTCATAACAATTAAAATAATGAAAAAAGTATAATGAATAGTGTTAATGGGCTTGGCTTCTATGGTGGGCATGCCCACTTTTTTTTATTTTGCTCCAATGGTGTTTTGTTCACTTTTGGGAGCACATACCCATTTCACTTGGCCCAATGCACCCAAGTGGGCACCATTAGAAATGCTCTTAGTTCCACCACAAAACCAATAGACTAGTCTCCCCAAAAAAATAAAATTAAATATTTGATACTTCCTTATGTAATGTAGAATTTGTTCACTTTTCTTTTGAGCCGTCTCATACGTCTCGTACTTAGTTGTCACACTCTCTTCCATACTTAGTTATCACACTCCAAAAACATAAACCATCTTTATACTTTATATTCTTAAAACAATACAATATTACTAAAATATTATCACTTTTACTCATTTTACTCAACAGAAGTGTATATTTTCTGATCGGCCTAATTGCGTCTATAAAAACCGTAGAACAGTAGAAAACCCATGAACTAACTAACTACAAGAAATCTCTCTCGGTATTTTAAATAAGAAAAAAAATTATAATTTAACAATACACCTATCATACATTTTCTTCTGCAACTGCAAACAGAGACTCCAGATCTGCATAACATTAACATAATCATTATCATTAATCTCTCTCTCTCCAAAAGAAAAATGAAGAAGAAGCTCATCCTCTCATACTCATTTTTCATTGTTTTCTTAATAATCTCCATTTATTATCCGAGTCCGACTCGTGCTAATTTCTTCCCAAACATCTCCTCCATCCCACCTTCCCTCATCCCCAACGCCTCCGCCTGGTCCGCCTTCACCAAGCTCGCCGGCTGCAAAAAGGGCACCACGGCCGCCGGCTTGACCGCCCTCAAGCACTACTTCCAGAAATTCGGGTACCTCAACGCCTCCTACTCCGACTTCACCGACGACTTCGACGACGCCCTCGACTCCGCCGTCAGGACCTACCAGCTCAATTTCAACCTCAATTCCACCGGACAACTAGATCTGCAGACCCTCAGCCGCCTCGTCCAGCCGCGCTGCGGCAACCCCGACCTCGTCAACGGCTCCTCCGCGATGCGCTCCGGAACCCCCAATTCCACCGTCGCGCACTACTCCTTCTTCCCCAACCGCCCCCGCTGGCCTCCGTCCAGGTCCCAGCTCACGTACGCCTTCGCGCCGGAGAATCGGCTCCCCGACGACGTCCGAGCCGTTTTCGCCCGCGCGTTCGAGCGGTGGTCGGAGGCGACGACGCTGGCGTTCGCCGAGACGGCGAACTTCGGCGGGGCGGACATCAGGATAGGGTTCTTCAGCGGGGCCCACGGCGACGGGGATCCGTTCGACGGCGAGCTGGGGACGCTGGCCCACGCGTACGCGCCGACGGCGGGGAGGTGCCACCTGGACGCGGACGAGAACTGGGTCATCGACGGGAATTTCCTGGGCGGGTCGCCGTTTTCGGCGGTGGATCTGGAATCGGTGGCGGTTCACGAGATCGGGCATTTGCTCGGATTGGGTCACAGCTCGGTGGAGGAGGCGATTATGTACCCGAGTATCGCGTCGGGCGTTCGGAAGGTGGAGCTCGCGAACGACGACGTATTGGGGATCCAGGAGCTTTACGGATCCAACCCGAATTATAATGGGTCGGGCCCGGTTCTGACACCGAGGGGAGAGAGGGATACCAGTGGGGCCGAGAGATTTGACTTCATTGGATTGTTATTTTTGGCTTATGTGATTTTATTATTCTTTCGTTAGATTTTTATTTAACAAATTTAATTTTGCAAGGAATATAAAATTCTCTTTACATTAATTTTTTTTCTACTTTGAGATGAATATACTCATGTTTCGTGGAGGCTTACTTTTCTTTATTGATATTGCTAACTACTCTGCAATACTAAAACATTCTAACACACTTATTTATTAACTTTTTAATGGAATATCTTTTCTCTTTCACTTAATTATTTAATTTTTATTTAACTTTTATATATTTATTCAACTTTTATAGTACTTTACAACGATTTTTTTAATGAAATTCATAATTTTACCTAACTAGTTTTATTTTATATTTTAAATTGTTTTTATAATGGGAAAAATGACAATAAAGCAAAATTTCAACATTTTTTGACCAATAAAGCTTTCGAGAAATTACCACCTAAAATGTGTAAATACATTATTACCTTTCCTTCTATACCTTATCATCTCTTCACGTTCGACCGTCTTCATCTCAACACTCCGTACTCATCTCTCCTGGCCGATTTCAGCACGCCGCCGCTGCGGGGCCCGACGACGACGAACTCAACATCGCCCGCGAGCTACTCCTCCTCCTCGTCGAATACATCCTCCTCACAATGACGAGGTCGTTGACGGGACCGAAATTGATTCTCCCGATCAGATTGAGCTTCGAGAATCTTTGAGCAAGCTGTTGATCGATCGAGAGGCTCCAGCGACCACCACAGCACGGTGCCCTACCTCGGGGACCACCTCGCATCGAGCGGCGGGCGACGGCAACGGCGGCGCTAGGGTTGCCGAATTCCCCAAATTGGGGATGTTCATCGTGTCCAGCTTCACTTCTCCATTCCCCGACTCCTCGGCTGCATTTTTTTAACGAGCTTCCGATTCGATCAGGTGACACACACTTTTTCTTCTCTCTAAAATCGTTCGCATTTTCATACGATTAGCTGATTTTGAATTGTTGTTCGATTCTTTCAGGATTACATTATCAGATGCTTTCGATTTCTAATCCTTCATTTTATTTATTCATTTTTTTTTATGGAATTAGCTGTTAATGGACCTTCTTCGTGATGTGAATTGCTGATAATTTTATGTACTGTGTAAGAAATAATCACCAATATGATAATATTGTGTTAGAGGAAAATTGAAGGGTGTATTTTCCCTTTATGTTTTTTTTCGTTGTGATTCCATTATTACTAAACCGAATGTGGGATTTGGAGCTTCTGTATCCCTTACCACAGAGCCCACAGCTATACAACATGTGAGCTTCGTCTAGCTTTTGTTTCTCCTCTGCGATTGCTGATTGTCTAGCTTTTTATTATTCATTTAACATTAAGCTTTAATATTATTATAATTATGATTATAATACTGAGGAGTCATGGTGCTTTCTTTGTGAAGCTCAATTGTATGGTGATGAAGCAAGAAAACGGTTATTAGAGGTGAACCCCTTTATGAATATTTATGACACTACCTGAGATTTTTTGTGAACGATGAAACTATATGCCTGCTCAAGTTTTCTTAAAATGAAGTGTTGTTATAATAAAGTTTAATTTAATCAAGCACTGTTATATATTTTCAATAGGCATTTTTCAGGTATTTGGTAGTTTAGAATGAAGATATTAGATACTATCTTGCCAGTTTTCAGAATGTAAGTGCTCTGAATCGGCAGTGTGAAAAAATATTGCAAAGAAGGTCAGAATTGTTTAGACAGCGATAGTGTTCCGCGTGTCAATAATTGATAGACTAATGCAACGTTTTCCTCTTAATTTTTGGTTTTGTTTAGTGGGTTCCGGAATTGAAGCATTACGCTCCAGGTGTTCCAATAGTTCTCGTTGGGACAAAGCTCGGTATGATTTTTTTTTTCTTTCATGTGAATATTTTGTAGCTCAGTTGTCTTTTTTCTTCTTCATTAAATGGGTAAGCTCGAGTATTGCATTTTGAAAG
The DNA here is from genome assembly GCA_954870475.1 of Euphrasia confusa. Taxonomy (NCBI): domain Eukaryota; kingdom Viridiplantae; phylum Streptophyta; class Magnoliopsida; order Lamiales; family Orobanchaceae; genus Euphrasia; species Euphrasia confusa. The sequence goes on from OX940951.1 coordinate 20,344,424, forward strand.
GGCTTATTTAGACGCTTAATTAGACTGTTTGTGTTGCACAGATCTTAGAGATAAGCAATTCTTTATGGATCATTCTGGAACAGTTCCAATCACTATGGCTCATGTGAGAATATGCGTTCTACTAAACATCGTTATTATAATCTCAAAATCTCAAAATAATGTCTTCTAGATTCTTCTATTAAAAAAAAAGTTGTATATCTTACCTTTGTTTAATTGATGTTTTATCCCACTCGCGCGATTGCAGAAACGTCCGATTGGCCGAGCGATTTTCGTTCCAGGAACGGAAAACCAGACGAAGCTCATGTTGATGCCGATGGTAAAAACTGAGCTCACCCGACTCTACTTCGCTGCTCTCGGGACTTTCGACGATCTGCTCGACACTCTCTGGCTCTCGCCCGAGGAGGCCGATGGCTCGGGAGGTATATTTTAATTTGTTTTTCCTTCATTCGAATACGACATATATTGGTTTAGGTAGTACTACAGACAGTAAATATCAACACATGTAACACAAGTCACAACGCTTGAGATCACATTATATACATCGATTGTCAATTTGTAACTTACTATATTGGAGGAGTAAGATAAATTTAAATATGTAATAGGGGTGAACTATTATAAAATTTTGTTTTATTTGATTTTATAATTCATCTCATTTATTGTTTTCTTTGGTGGAATTTGTACGCGTATTCTTGATGGCCCGCGTATATGATGATCGAAGTTTGTTGAGTAATTGGCCGAAAACATCTGATCATAGTCATCTATCAAAAGCTCTAAGTTCCAAAAATCTTAATGGGTCGATTCGGTTACCAATTACTGTTGTAAGAGTAATATTATAGTTTTAGTGTATCAATAGACCTGTCTTTTTCAACACATTTTTTTTTATAAGGAGGAGAGACGAGAAACTCCACTCCACTCGATCGGAGGTCTCTCGATCGGGTAGGATCTTTTTCAACATGTTTTTGTTTTCATTCCTGCACACTATGAACACTTTTCAAAGGTTGTTACTTACAAAATGTTTGAAATTTTCATGTTGGTGAAATTAATCAAAATACCTTCCAAAGTTATTTTTTGTGTACATTTTTTTTTTAAACATAATTATTAATGAATCCAACAATAGATCGAGATATCGAGTTTTATATATACTCCATTAAATATCATATCATTACAAGTTTATAATAGTCAAAAACAAATTTGTAATTTACACTCAATTTATACGGTCGAGTAATCGTAATGGTTGTGTTATGGGGCCGATCGAATGGGAGATCAAGTCGAAGTTTGCTTGCTTCCATAGTGCACTTTGCCTTTAGATTTGGCGGTGATGAATTGTAGCGATCAAACAATCACACACACACATATATATGATATGATCATGAGATTGTGATCGAGTTCTACCCAGCTTGCATGCACCAGTGTCTTCTCAATTTTCATATATGTTTCAAGATTTCTCACATCTATAACTTAATTTTCAAGCTTAATTTTTTGGATAGTCAATAATGGATGATTGAAATAGAGTGAGCACTTCTTTTATCTCATAAAAGATGACTCACCTGTCTAAATTACAAAGTGAGTAACTATTCTTAAAAGAGGAGAGTACTAGTATAAATTATTTTATTGTGCGGCCTAATTCACACTTTATGATAATTTTGAGTCTAAAATCCTATCGACTATAGTATAGTTTGTTTATTACAAAAATAAAGAACACGTAACCTTATTGGGTTTTTTTGTTTTGAAAAAGAAGATGGGCCCGACTTTCCACGAAAAAGGCCCAATAAGAATAAGTCAGAGCGTGGATATCATGATATTTTTTCACATACGGATCCGTGCAAAGGCACAATAGTACAATGATGCATCTCAATATAAATTGTCCGAGTTCCGAAAACGAAAGAAAGCCGTCCTTTTGTTTTTGTTTTTCTAAGATTCTAAATTTCACTCAACTAATAAAAACAAAATATGCAATCATAACAAATACACGAATTGAAAGAAAAATAGAGATTTTATAAAACTAATTGTCCACGCAAAATCAATAGCAAAATTGTCGAATATTCATAAAATTATAATCAATGTTATAGATCGAGTCCGTTTACTCCATTTCAGTTCAATTTATTTAAATTATCAAGCTAATTTTTAAGTTATAAATTGTGCACGAACAAACGGAGTATCTGTATAGTGAAATAAATCGTGAGATATAAATTAGTGTTGAATGCAAGTGGTGCGACCCAACCCGGCCCAGCCCGATAACCGAGAAAATTTGTAACCAAACACAACATGCATGCATGGCGTGTTATGTGTATATAATATCTAATCCTATCCTCTTATCACGTACCCCATCAATTTGCACGACCCATACATTATTCATTAATCAAGGAATACTTAAATAATTAAACCTACATTTTTTATTTATCTCCTCATATATCTCAATTACATACTCACTTTATTCATTAAGGGCTCAATGTTGATTTTATTTGTCCGTCCAATACATATAATAAAATGCATACAAAAATTATGAAAAATAATTAAAATAAAATTTAACTATTACTCGTAAATTTTATTTTACTTATTTTTTCATAATTTTTATATATTATTTATCATATATATTTTACGGATAAAGAAAGTCAATGTTGATCTCATGTTCTTATTTTTATTGGATAGAGGGAATATATATATTCCAGTTCGTGAGTGTGTAATTAACACTATAATGTCTCATATGTATCACAAAATGTATTCAAATGTGTAAAATGTACAAATTTATTATCTGTAATAGAATTTTAAAGCTCATTTAAAAAAAATGACGAGAGAGATTGATAAACTAAACATTGTCATTAACAAATCATTACTTGATTATATATGTTGGATCACTAATGTTTCTAGAATCGCCACCGAATGTCTCAAACATTCAGTAATTAGTTCCCCAAAATATATAATTTGAATCCTAATTAATTAGATGGGTAGATAGATAACAATTAAGAATAAGTACTAGTGAGTGGTAGGGTCTGTAAATATGGACAAGTAACTATAAAGAAACAAAATAGAATAATTTGATGTGAACATATGTGTCACAACTCAAAATTAAGTTAAATCACAATATAGGAGTATATAAAAGTTGAATCCAGCAAATTGAAATATGGAAGTATCTGGATTTATCTCAAAGTGCAAGTGGCCCGATTAATATTTAAAGAATTGATTTTTAATTAATTTAAAGGGTTTTATCATCATAATTATTATTGTGACTTGGGCAATATTGTTTGAAAGTCCATGCCCATGCAAAGTGATGCAACAATTCCTATCACATAGAGAACAGTTTTTTTTTTTTGGTCCCATGCACCATACCATACACTCACTCCACTTTTTACAAAACAATTATATATACACGCAACACACGTTACAAATCACAATACATCCATTCCCATGTCGACACAAGTCTTCGATATTTTATTAGTTTTATTATAATATTGTGTCTCAAATAAAAATAAACAATCGAATTAAGAAGCCAACGAACGATTAGAGAAAGACACGAAGAAACGAAGAGTACGTACAATGTGTTGGTAGCCAGTCCATTGCTGGGTGCATTATGTGCGATGGTCGCGCGACCCAATATGTATTCTCGGCGTGTTTTTTATGTACGGGCTTTGGTCAATGGAGCATGTTCGTGATTTTTTTGACTTTAAACACAATTTCCTTTTCTGTTTTAAGTGATTTTTGAATTATATTAAAAAAATGATTTTATTTTATGCCTATTTAGAAGGATTTTTACATTTATAAATAGAGGTTCTATATATAGTTGATTTAGATGATTTCTAGATTATTGTATCTTTATCAATATAGTAATTTTTTTATGGATCTCTACTTCATAGTCTTCAATTCGTTGCCATTAATACTACATTATTTGAGTACGATATGCCATCTATACATATATAATTCCTGAATCTTTTCATGCCACGTGGACCAATCAGAAAGGTTTAATATTGTTGTGTTCACACTATAAATTATAAATAAAAATAATAATATTAACTATAAATTATAAATAAAAATAGTAATATTATTATTAAGTCAAAATTTATTGGAGTATAATTTTTAAGTAAGTTTTTATTTTCAGTAAATTTCCACATATGTAATTCTAATTAATCATATGTTTTCCCAAGAAAAAATCAGTCGCGTTTCATAGAACATTTCTAGATCAATTTGACGAGGTATTTCACGTTCTCATGCTTCAATATTTTTGCGTATATATATTCGTCGAATTTTTTTATCTTTTCCAAAATTTCATGTACGCTTTAATTATTTCATTATGCATTTTTTCATTTTTCTTTTACCAGTTCTTTTGGACGGAAATCGGATGAACTGAACTGAACTTAAACGATATGAACTGAACTGAACTTAAGCGATCTGAACTGAACAAAATCGATTTTTTTTATAATAATAATAATAATAATTTTTATAAATTATTAAATATTTTTTTAAAAATATTAATAATATTATGAAATTAACTAGATTTTATATTTATAATTATAGATTGAAATTATTTTTTGTTTATTTTATTTTAATTTATTTTGAAACTAACTGAACTGAATCGATATACCAGTTCTTTTGGACTGAAACCGGCTGAACTGAACTGAACTTAAACGATATGAACTGAATTGAACTTAAGCGATCTGAACTGAACAAAATCGATTTTTTTTATAATAATAATAATAATAATAATTTTTATAAACTATTAAATGTTTTTTTAAAAATATTAATAATATTATGAAATTAACTAGATTTTATATTTATAATTATAGATTGAAATTATTTTTTGTATATTTTATTTTAATTTATTTTGAAACTAACTGAACTGAATCGATATGAACTGAACTGAATCGATCTGAACTGAACTGAACTAAAGCGATCTGAACTGAACTGAACTAAAGCGATCTGAACTGAACTGAACTTGACTGAAATTATGTTCAAAAGAACAACTCCTAATTTAAATTTGTATTTTTTTTCATAATCAAATTCAGGTATAATTTATTTGTAGATTTTGTTTTTTTTTTCAATATCTCATAAATTAAATTGGAATTGTAGCCTACAATCCGTTTGGAATGTGATTCTTTTCAGTAGGTGTAGAATTGATACAAGATTTGATAAACGACAACTATGTAAAGATTTGCATATTTATTTGCTAATTGTAAAGTTAATCGATCGGAAGAGAAAAAAAATTAATTTTCTATTTTACAGCTCTATTTTCGATTAGGTAATTACGTACGGGCCGCAGACGCGGTGGTTCTCGACATTGACCTGACCCCATCACATCTTAATCATGATTCTCGAATCTTGCTCTCTTTGTTCTATATTTTTTTAACTATAGGCGAGATCAATATGATGGTGTCGAATTTTTAAATATTTAAAATAATCAAAAAAATAAAAATATCTTTTATAATGAGATTTTATACTTTATTTTTATAATTTTATTATTATTTCGTTGTGAATGAGATATAATATAACCACAAATAATAATAATTATTTATCAATTTAATTTACTAGATCACCTTATATACTTATGAAGTTTGAATAATAAAAAAGTTTGAATAATAAAAAAAATAGTTAGCTTATAAAAATAGTAATTCAACAATTTAATTTATAAATCACATGAGTTATATAATTTAAAAGATCTATAAACACGTTGAAAAATTGAGTACCGAGATAATATCACAATAAAAAAGGTAATAAAAAATTTAATTTTATTAGCTAATCTTTTACTCTAAGCATTGACAAAGTTATAGTGAGTATGATTTAAGTGAACTATGAAAATATTGAAAATTATTATTGAAAAATAATTTTAAAACATATTTTTGAATTTTGTATTAGTATTAATACTAATATAACTTAAATAAAAAAATTATATTGTTCAGGTTATAATTATTAATAATTGCCCCAAAAAATATGATTCAGTTATTATAATTAACAAATATATATTTGTAAACAATGAAAAGATATATGTAATTAAATTTTAATAATATTTTTTATACGATCATTATACATTATTAATTATTTTTAAATTTTTTATGTTGTAATTAAAATGAAACACTCACCAACAAAGCCTTGGATGTTGTTTATTACTTTAAACATGCATAACCTTTCAATTTAAATAAAACATTTCATATTTGAAAGAACGATTGATAATGAGATTCAATACGAGTTTACAAATTAGTAGGGGTGAACAATTTATCTCGGAATTTCGATCTCATCACGATCTCATCCCGAAAGTTAGCGAGATAGGACAAGATCAATTTTAAAAATGACAATCGCGTTCTGTCCCAAGCCGGTTTATTTTTTCATAATGGGACGGGATGGGATCGGGACGATCTCTTTCTGTCCTGTCCGGTCCCGCAAATTTATTAATATACATAAAAAAAAATGTTATTTTTCACATAAATTAATAAAAATATCAAAATATTAATCACACATTCAATTAAATTTATTTATTAATTAATACATTTTCACAAATATCATAATAATTTATTTTTTATATAATTTGTTTTGAATATACTTAAATATTAATATTTTAAAATTTGTAAAATGTCTTTTAAATTGAATAATTGAACTTATTTTTCGAACATTATATTAATATAATTGCGTTTGTGTCATCTCATACCTTTCATGTTTATCAAGTAAATTCAATTTTTTTTTTTATTTTCTAGGTTTATAATTTTTATTTTCCATTTATTTTGATTTTCCCCCACCGGTTTTAAGTATTTGTTGGATGAAACTCTGTAGAGACGAGAAACGGAATGCAGAGACAAGAAACTCCTCTCTCACCAGATCAAAGGCTCCTCAATCGGGTATGATGTAAATGAGTGAGGTGCTCCAGTAGCAGACACATGTGGGAGAGAGCCAATATGTCTCATCCCAGGACTAACTTCATAATATTTCAATGAAAAATTGTCATATTCGAGATAATGGTTAATAATGAGATTAATACGAGTTTACAAATTTAAGTAAGAGTTCGATTATTAAATAAAATAATTTGTTAGTCCATTAATAAATATATGACAAAATACATTAGAGATTAAATAAAATTTTAGATTATTTCAAACAAATAAATCACGTGCATCGCACGGGAAGTAGTACTAGTTGAAATTTAAAATGACAAGTTTTTTCTATTTTTTCCTCGGTCTCAGAGAATTATACAAGGATTCTTTATTTGTGTTTTTTTTTTTAAAAGTCAATAAAAAAACAAAACAAGAAAAACAAGTGTATGATACAATAAAACGCGTAGGGAAAGAAAACTTCACCGCATTACCGAGCTAACAGACTAGTTTTTCAAACTAAACATATAACATTAAAAATACAAACAGGGGCGGAGCCAGAAAAAACGTGTAGAGGGGGCTGAAATTATTTTATGTATATTTATGTATATACACATATTTTAGGAGGGGCTAAGCCTTAGAAAAATATATTTTTTCAAATTTTTTTAAAAAAAAATACAAAGGTAATTTTTTTTAGGGGGGCTTAAGCCCCCCCTAAGCTTCAAGTGGCTCCGTCACTGAATACAAACACAATCACCAGGCTATATGTCACACCCTTTTCAGCGCCCGTGCCTGAAGAGAGTCCGAAAGTTGTAAGAAGATGATTCGCTCCCGTATAATAGAAAGTGGCTGAGAAGCCACCACTCCAGACGACACCGAGCGAGCCTCCTGTATCCTAGTGTTCCTCTCTAACCAAATAAAATATATCAATGCAGCGAGAAGTCCACGATAGGCGCAAGATATCAAATGTCTTCCACGCCATCGACTAGCAGCCCGTAAAATAGCACTATGCCAACCTGCACCACGTGGCCATAGAAAACCGACTTCCACCTGTAGTCTACGCAAGCAATCCTGTGAGAATGGGCAATCAAAGAAAAGGTGGGAGTGTGTCTCAGCGCTCTACTCACCACAAATCACACACGAGTCATCCTCGATCAATCCAACGCTTATCCCGAGTAGGCAACCGGCCTCGGATAGCAAGCCAAATAATGAAACAATGTCGTGGGATACGTCCTGGTCCGGCCAAAAGGGCAGCCCATGGCACCCTCGGACCCTCCGGGCGGAAAAGAGTATAGGCCGAGTCGGAAGTGTAAGCCCCTTATCGATGCAATATCCACCGCACTGTATCTGTCCTCACAACTATACTCGACAAGTCATTCATGAGGTCAACGAACTCCGCCGCAAAATCAGTTGGCCACCGCCACACCCTATCAACTATGACCATGCTCAACGACGTAGGCCTAAGTAGGCCTGTGAGCCGGATTCCCAACGGACAAACCTCCTCCAAGCGACCGATGGTGTGCCACGAGTCCCTCTAGAGGTAAAATTGCGATCATCCTCGACCTGCATTTGTATATATAGCTGGTAAAACAGCATGACGTAGCTTTATACGTTGTCGCCAACTCCAAGAGCATGCCCTAGGCACCTTTGTACTCCAAAATGAATGCCTCTGCAGTCGATTCTCCCGAATCCAACTGATCCATTTTGGGTCATGGCTCAGAATTGCCCAGATATGTCTAGTTTTAAGGGCTCGATTCTGGGTAGTAAGATCCCAGATACCCAGTCAACCCTCACTGGCAGGGCGAAAAATATCGACCCACCAGACCTTGGCATACCCTGTTTGAGTATCCCACATCGGTTGGATAAAGAACCTTGGACTCACATATAAGTTGGACAACCTTAATACCTTAACAAGGCATTTTAAGGTGTTATTGACCCAACTTTGACATGGTATCAGAGCAGGCACAACACGATGTGGGGCCTCGGTCGACCAAATTTCCGACTGTGGGCACCCCTGCCGATGGAATTTCCGGCCACGAGTAATTCCGATAAAATTTTCGGCTTACTCGTGAGGGGGAGTGTTTGAGTATCCCACATCGGTTGGATAAAGAACTTTGGACTCACATATAAGTTGGACAACCTTAATTCCTTAACAAAGCCTTTTAAGGTGTTATTGGCCCAACTTTGACAGTTCCCCATCCCAAACCAAAGAAATCTCCTCAATCTTTTCTTAATCTCCTCAATGATCCCCTGGTGGAGGATAAACACACTGACCCAGTAGATATGTAGCATACCGAGAACTGATCGAATCAGCTGTAGTCGACCTGCATAAGAAAGGATGCGAGAAGTCCAAGAACCCAGTCTAGCATCAATTCTCTGTAGTAGGGGGCACTATCCCTCAATCTCAACTAAAATGAGATCAAAGGAACTCTCAAATACCGCACCGAAAAGGTACCAACCCAAACGTCAAAGACTGGCTGGAGATTCTTTATCTTTACTCTCTCAATCTCCCAACATCCATTGTCAGTTAGTAAGAGAATTGTGTGGAACCATAACAACAAAACACTTAAAAATTTGATTCAAAATTGAGGTGTTAGTGATATTTTTAACATAAAGTTTGGACACGTAAGTTAGATTACGAGGACAAAATGGTAATTTAGATTCGTAAAGTAAGATATTAAAGAAATAAAAAAATGAGATCGAATGCGGTGTTGTCTAAAATGCGCCTTGTTCCCACCACACCACTGAAAACATGATGAAATTGTTCCCTTTATAAACACGGCCCCCATTCATATTCCATGTCTCGTAACCAATCTTCCAAATCGTATTAATTCTTCTAAACAAAGCTAAGCATCCTTGGAAATTACTAAACTACCCCCGCAGAAATGGGCAAACTCCTCCGCTGCCCCCTCCCCTGCCACCCCGACAGCCACCATCCTGATTCCTCCGACCACCCATCGTCACAGCCCACCAGCAGCTCCGATTCCTCGTCGAACTCATCCCTTTGTTCCCAGCCGAGCCTCCCCTGCGTCCCCTCCCTGACCCCCGATTCCCAAACCCCCTCCGCCGCCGCCGCCGCCGCCCGGTGCCTGGCCACCCTCACCGCCCACTCCTCCTACATCTTCGCCCTCGCCGTCTCCGGCAGCCGCCTCTTCACCGCCGCCTCCAACGGCGAAATCCGCGTCTGGGACCGCAGCTCCCTGAAACCCATCGCCGCTCTCGACGGCCGCAGCGCCGTCAAGGCCATCGTCTCCGGCGGCCGGAGCACGCTCCTCACCGCTCACCACGACCACAAAATCCGCGCCTGGAAAATCTCCGGCGACAAAAAGTTCAAGCTGGCGGCGACCCTGCCGACTGCCCTGGACCGGTGCACGAAGCTGTTCTGGGCGAAGAACTACGTGCGGGTGCGGCGGCACAAGCGGTGCACGTGGGTCCACCACGCGGACGCGGTGTCGGGGCTGGCCCTGTCAGCGGACGGGGCCCACCTCTACTCCGTCTCGTGGGACCGCTCCATGAAGGTGTGGCGGGCCCGCGACTTCAAGTGCGTCGAGTCCATACACAACGCCCACGACGACGCCATCAACGCCGTCGTCGTCTCGTCCGGCGGCCTCGTTTTCACGGGCTCGGCCGACAAGCTCATCAAGGTTTGGAAAAATAATAATAATAATAATAATAATAAGCACTCGCTTGTGGGTGTATTGGAGAAGCATAAGTCGGCGATCAATGCGCTGGCGATGAGCGAGGACGGGAGGTTTTTGTATTCAGGGGCTTGCGATAGGTCGATTATAGTGTGGGGCCACGGCGGAGGTGGAGGAGGAGGAGGGTGGGGGGTGGCGGGGGCGTTGAGAGGGCACAAGAAGGCTATACTGTGTTTGGGTGTGGTGAGGGATTTGTTGTGCAGTGGGTCTGCTGATAAGACGGTTAGGATTTGGAGGACTGGGAATACATATTCTTGCCTCGCCGTTTTGGAAGGGCATAGGAGTCCGGTCAAGTGTTTGACAGCCATTATTGATGATACAAGAATGAATGAGGAAGAGAAAGAGGGTGAATTGGGTAATTCTTATTTAGTTTACAGTGGAGGTTTGGATTTTGATATTAAGGTTTGGCAAATACGAGTTTATTAAAAATTTGATTCATTGTAGAAATCATATAACACAATTGTTATGAGTATATTACTTATATTACAGTTTAAATGAATAATGTAAGATGTAGCTTACAATTAATAATTAATAATTAATAATAGTTCACCAATTCAATTTGGAAGTTATTGTTTAACTTTATTTTATAAATTTTAAATATTTTAAGAAAATACCGAATAAATTTTGAGAATTTATAGATTCATTTAAAAAGATTATAAGCGATACCGGAGTAAAACAACTACGGTATTTTGTCTTAAGTTCTAGTTATTTCTAGTTCTTTGTCTGTTTTTTTCCCAATTAAGCTTTTGAAATGTGATGGACAATAATATATGATTAGCAATAATTAGTTTAACAATCAGTTTTTTTGACCCATTTCACTATAATGATGATAATGATCAAAAGGATTGTTTTTTCAAAATTGATGAATATGATTGCATACCAAACATAGGCTTTAGAGTTTAGGGTGACAAGACACAACTTGCTAAATTTGTTTATGGAGGGACTTTGTGAGTCAAAACCTATATATAAGACACTTGGATATAAACATTACTCCATCTATCCCTTAAAACAATCCATACTTTCCTTTTTAGTCCATCCCTTAAAACAGTACACATTCCATAAATGAAATGTCTTTTCACAACTTTATTCTCTCAATACACATTTATTTACTCTTATACCACTACTTTTTCAACTAACTACTTTATTACTTACACATCAATACCTATTATACCTCTACTTTATATTATTAAACACACAAAAACTCACTTTTTCTTAATCCACGTGCAAATTTCTCTATGCATAATCTTGGAGGATGGAGGAAGTACTTATTACATCACAATAGTCACATCACAATAAATAGTATGTATTGAAACAATGAAAACATATTAAAAGTTAAAAATAACTAGTAGGAGTATGTATTGATGGATGTTAGCTCAGTTGATTGAATACTTGAATTTAGAACCGTAAAGTTCAAGGTTCTAACTCGAGACATTATGCGTGAGTATTTAAATTTCTGCAATTGACATATACGAAAAACAAAAAAAAAATGTGTAATGTCAAGAGTTGTTAGATATGTTGGTTGAACACTATAATTGAAAAAAAAACTTGTAATGTAAATAATTGTTAGCTCAGTTGGTTGAGCACTTGAATTTAAAAAAATAAACGTGTAATATCAAGAGTTGTTAGCTCAATTGGTTGAATATTTGAATTGAAGACCTTAAAGTTGAGATCCAAGATTCGAACCCACCCGAGACGTATTTGTGAGTATTTAATTTCGACATTGACATAAACAAAAAAATAATAAAAAAATTCCTATTTTTAAAATTATAAATTCATTTTTTTACCATAAAAACACAACACATTGTTTTTTTACCATAAAAATATGGAGTAAATATATATTTTTAATTTTAAAAAAATAAAATAATTGTAAGTAAAAAGTAAAATTATATTTTATATTTTAAATTTACTCATAATTATTTTAGTTCGTGTGATATAATAGGAATAACTACCAGATAAATCAAATGAAGGAATAGAACAAACTATCAAAATTGACAGAACGTCAAAGTTAAGTCAATAATACTTTAAAAAATCAAGGTGATAATGTTGTCAAACTTATATTTGACCATTAGGATCGATTTTCAACCGATATTAGATATTTAACATGCCATCTCACGAGTAGGCTCGGTTTTGTCGGCTCTACTCGTGGACATAGTGTCATCTTTTGGTAAATCGAAAATTTCATCGGTCGAGCCAGGGCCGGCCCTGGGCATAGGCCCAGGGTGCAACCGCCTAGGGCCCCATTTTTTAGGGGCTCATTCTTATATATATATATATATATATATATATATATATATATATATATATATATATATATATATATATATATATATATATATATATATTTATGTTTTTTAAAAATAATACTTCTATATATAATTAAAAATACTTATCTTAATTATTTTACCATTTCAACAACAAAAATATTAAATTTTTTCAACTTAATTTATTTATTTTCAAACAAAAATCTTTTAACAAATCTCAAATTTTATTAAAAAAAATCACATTTAATTTAATTATTTTTCGTTCTATTATACGTATTAATTTAAAAAAACACTATTGAACAAAAATTGAGAATTGATTATATTAAGTAACAAAAAAAATCTCATTTATTTTAGTTATTTTTCGTTCAATTATATCGTAGTAATTTAAAAATAATAATAAGCAAATTATTGAACAAAAATTGAGAATTAATTATTTTATTAAGTAACAAAAAAAAAAATCTAATTTATTTTAATTATTTGTTGTTCTATTTTAAAACTATTATAAGCCGTAATTAAAAAAAAACACATTATTGAACAAAAATTGAGAATTAATTATTTTATTAAGTAACAAAAAAAAATCATTTATTTTAATTATTTTTCGTTCTATTATACGTAGTAATTTAAAACTAAAAAATAAAGTACATTATTGAACAAAAATTGAGAATTAATTATAGAATTTTTGATTTTTTTTCAATTTTTTTCTAACGTTTTAAATTTTTGATAAATTTTTTTAATATAAAAGAAAAAAATTAAAATATTTTGTAATTTTTTAAAGATTTATGTATTACAACAATAATTTTAGTATTTTTTTTCACACTGTAATAAAATGACATCATATTCTTAATTGATAATGTTTTTAAAAAATATAAATATTTATATAATTTTTTTTAATAATTTAATGTGGGCCTATTTAGGATATGTTGTCTAGGGCCCCTGTAAAATCAGGAACGGGCCTTGGTCGAGCACTCATCATCGTGTTGGGCATGCGCTGATATCATGTCAAAGTTGAGCCAATAACACTTTAAAAGACTTTGTTAAAGTGATACAGTTTTCAGCCGATGTGGAATATTAAACACAAACTACACTTGCACAAGTAAGACTTTTTCCAAGGCGAAGCAGAGAAGAGACATAGCAAGTCCCAGGAAGAAGCGGCGACTTCCCGGTGAAGACCCAGGATAAGGATCATCATGTTTAGTGGGTTTTAATTACATGAATTAGTGCTAGAAATGGTCCAATAAATTGTCGATAAATGGCATGAAATGTGTCATTTATAAGAGCATCTTCAATGTATATGTCCACTTCTCACATTTTGTGGACCCCGTTTATTGACACATCATCATAAAGTGGGCACATGAAAGAAATGGAAAATTCTATACAATGCTATGTCTACTTTCTACATTTAAAAGACCAATTAAAAAATAAAGAAAATTAATTAAATATTCATAACAATTAAAATAATGAAAAAGTATGATAAGTAGTGTTAATGAGCTTGACCTCTATGGTGGGCATGCCCACTTTTTTTTTATTTTGCTCCAATGGGGTTTTGCCCACTTTTAGGTGCTCATGCCCATTTCACTTGGCCCAATGCACCCAAGTGGGCACTATTGAAAATGCTCTAAGACCATGTTTATCAACAACCTTAAACAACCTAACTTTTTAATAAATTACTGATTTCACTCTCCTCCACATCATCAACCCACCACTCAATTTAACTTTTCACTTTTTGATACTTCATCCACAACCTATAACCTACAAATTAATTTTAATTTCTCATTTATTATTATTATTAAATAATTATTTAATATTATTGATTTTAATTATTTTAAAATAAATAAAAATATAAAAAATATTAAATTATTAAAATAATTCAACTAATAATTATAAAATAAAAAAAACATAAATTAAATAAACTAAATTTCCAATGATAAAATTAAAATTACACAAGTTCAAATAATAAAAATACAAACATGCGTAAAACACACCAATAAAAAAAATATGAATTTTGAATTTGGGTGATTTGGAGAGTTTGAAAAATAATTTGGATCCATGGATGATACAAAAGCAAGAGAAAATAGAAAAAATAAATTGTGAGTGAAAGTATATGAATATTGGTCTTTATTTATAGAGGATAAAAAAATATGAATTTTGATATAATTATATTTATATATAAATTAAATATAACGTTAGATATATAGCATTATATAATACATTATATAAAAATTAAACAAATAAAATATGTGCAATCAAATAATGACATTTGGCAATTAAAAATAAATGAAAAAGTCACGCCCGGTAGAGCGTAGAAGAGATGGGTCGTGGGAAATAATTTTCTTTTTTGTTTTTTTTAATTAAATTTTTTGTCTTTTACTGCAAGGGAGGGCGTCACGCCCTCCCGATAAACGTGGTCTAAAGGGAGAAGAAATGAGGGAGTAATAAAATAAAAATGAAAAGGTAGAGTTTGAAGCTCATAACTTTTTTTTATAAGGAGGAGAGACGAGAAACTCCACCCCCACTCGATCGGAGGTCCCTCGATCGAGTAGGATGTAAATCGAGGAATGTGCCCGAGTAGCAGACACCTGTGCGAGAGAGCCAACAGGTCGAACCCCAGGACAAACCTTCATAATATTTCAATGAAAATTTGTCCCACCCGAGATTCGAACCCTGCGTCGCCGGGGAATTACACCCACATCATCACAGGCCTTACCACTCGGCTATGCTCCTGGGGACGGAATAACTGTTGAAGCTCATAACTTAAAACTCAAAAATGTACAGCTCGATCTATTATCCCTAATCATTCAATAAATTAGATGTTTGTGTCGTAGCTTGAAACCATCAATTCCAGCAACATTTCATAAGAAATAAAACGGTACAACATGCCCCAATTGAGAGGGAGTATTAGAAAAAATATTTTAACAAATAGTTATATTAATACAAAGTGTTAAAAATATAAATAAATATTGTATATTTTATTTTAATATATATTTATATTTTTTGAATATATTTTTCTATTTATATAGATCAAACTTTGGGATGTAAAATTTATTTAAAGGGTGTACGATTATTTACCCTTTCTCACTCAATAGTCACTCATACTTATGCCCAAAATGCCTTTAATTTCTCTTTATTTTTGTATCATCGCGCATATGAATATTATCATAAATTTGTATTTCAATAGTGTATCCATTTGCATGCTCACTACTTGTGCACTTCAAGAGACATTCACAATGTATTATTTCATAACACTCCTCCTTGGATGTCCGTTATTCATTTTTGTATTTCTCCCCTGATTTGAACATCATATTTTTATTTCGTTTTCAATTAATAAGTAAAAACACGGAGGGAAAACTTTAGTAAACGAAAATTTATTTAATACGCTCAATAAGTTGACTCGTTAAAAACTTTCTAAAGTAAAACCCTTTCGTAAAAAACTAAGTGAAGAAAAAAAGTGCAATGCGTATTTATTTGAAATTTTTTAACCGACACATTCCAATGTTTCTCACCATTTTTTCAAAAATTGTCGTCGATAATGCTTTGGTAAATAAATTTGCCAAATTATAACATGATCGAATTTATAGCACATCAATTTTACCTTGTGCAATTCACAAGTAAAGAAAAATTTCGCTGAAATATGTTTCATTCTTTCTCCTTTAATATATTCTCATTTGAGTTCAGATAAGGTACTTCAGGACAACAAGTCTCATCTTTACCTCGAAGTCTAAAATTATCTTTTTTAGGATCAAGTGATCGGTCGATCATCAGAGTAATTAAGAATTGATCATTATCCATGTTGAATCGCTTTAATGTATACCTTCTGGACATAAACTGTTTGGTGAACTTAAATTCCATCTTCAAGATGTTCAATATGTAAATTAAGGCAGAATTTAGTTTTTCCAAACTTTTTTAATCTACGGCTTCTTGAAGCTCTTCACGAGTTCCAATTATATTTAAATTATCAACATACACCACAATTATTACATCTTTTGGTGTTTGGACTACCAGTCGAAATACTTTCGTTTTATCAATGAGTCCAATTCATATTGGATTTTTACATCTTTTCATTTTGGCAAATCATTTCTACGCCGACATTTATCAACCGATTTTTAATCATTATCTTCAATTTCTTCCATAACTTTAATTGCTACGTTGTATGCAAAAATTGCATCAACAACAATTTCTTTTCAATTCCAACATTTACCGGTAGCGACATAATTTATTGATATTTCTATAGTTTCATTTTCTTTAGAAACTTGGTCTATTTTTTCTTCTGAAGAGATTTCTTCAAAAGATAATATTTTCTCATTATTTTTTTCTAATTCGACTCTTTTATTTAAATCTTTTTTTTATTTCGTGAATTTTTATCTTTGGAACCGATAGGTCTTTCCACGCTTTAAGCGTGTTTTTGATTCATTAACACTTGTTATTTGTTCATCAGGAACATTTATTTTGACCAAAACATTTTCTGCAAGAATATGCGATCTAGTAACTCTTCTGGAGTCAGTAAATGCATCCGATAATTGATTTGCAATTTTTTGCTAATGCAAAATTCTTTGAACTTCAAATTCACGTTCTTTTGTTTTTGGATCAAGAAAATCCAAATTTATATTCTAATTGAGTTCTTTTTCTGGTTGATCATTTACTCTGTCTAATGTCGAGAAAATTGATTTCATTATTGTTTAAGACCTTTTTATTTTCAAGGAATGACCATGAGTATTTTCAATAATTCGTCTTATCATCATCGAGCTTGGATGTTCAATTCGATCATGCCAAATCATTCTTTTGGATCAATAGACTTCTGGTCTATTAGGTCTTATGCTTCTTTTGAATTTAGTTTTGTATAATATAAACCCGAAAATAGTGGATACAATTTTTCTAATACACACTTATTTCCCAAATTGATTTCTAGTAAACACTTCTTTCTCAAATTGATTTTTGTAATCAATAAATATTTTTTATTTTTCTTGTTTATAGTCTCAATATGATATCCATTTCTGTAGACATCTTAAATTTCTTCGAGACGTAAGAGATAATAGTGCATTTTCAATAACAATTTTAATTCTTTTAGGGAGAAAAATTGTTGTTCTTCCGGAGTAATCAATTAAATTTGTACTACCACTTATCGTATTAACACTTAAATCCCTCTCTTCAAAACGAGAGAAATATTTTTTTTCAGTATCACTATCATCCATTCCAAAGATCACTATCATTGAAAAATTGTGCGTACCAATTAGGCAAATATCACTATCATTATTCCATTCCAAAGATCTAACATCCATAATTTCTTTTTAAAAATTATTATTGATAAAAGATGCAATCATTGAATTTTTTTTCATAATTCATGTCATTGTCATTGACATTTTTTTTTTCATAAACATGATTTGTCCCCACATTGTTTTTCTTTTCATTTCAACTATTTTTTTAATAATCAACAAAATGATCATATCTTCGGCATATACGACCGATGAACTTTCTTTTTTTCATTATTATTTCTTATTTCTTCATGTTCTTTCTTCAGGGAGACTTTTTTTTTATCATTCTTATTTTTATTATATGGCTACACAAAAAATTATTACAAATATGATAGTTTCCATGTCTTCTACTTTCACCACGACTATTACCACAACTTTGTCCACGACCACGTTCATTATTATGAGTTTTAGTCGCATTTGCTTCAGGAAATGGACTAAAACCTGTGAGTCGGGCTTCGTGAATTTTCAACAACCAGTTTATTCAGAATATTTGATATTTCTTTTTTGTCTATATTGCTAATACAGGACCACATTCGACACATGATATGTAAAATATATTTTCTCAAACATTTTTTCATCAGTTATAGTTTTACCACATAATTTCAATTGAGGAGCTACTTTCATGATAGTTGAATTATATGCCTCGACAGATTTAAAATTTTGTAGTCGAATGTGGAGTCAATCATACCATGTTTTTGGTAGTACGACCATCTTCAGGTGAGCGTATATTTCTTTCAAATCTTTCCACAAAGTTAGTGGAAGTTTCACGATTAAATGTTAATTTCAATAATATCAAGAAGAATGAAATCAACTTTATTGATGTTAGTCATAATAATAATAAATTAAAATAATAAAATGCTTACCTTAAGAATCTTACTATTTTTTATTGCTTACCTTATTTTGTTTAATAATAAATTAAAATAATAAAATGCTTACCTTATAAATCTTACTATTTATGTTTGTATATCTTGTTATTCATGCTGATAACGTGTTGTAAATTTAATATCTCAGCAATATAAATTATAAAATATGCAAGAGAATATAAATAAGGAGAAGGAAAACATTTTTATTATCTTTAAAGTAAGTAACAATGGAGTACAATGATACATACAAGCATCATCATGCATATAAATATTATGATATATTTGTGCTTCAATGATGTATCTATTTTCATGCCCACTACTTGTTCACTTCCTTGTGCACTTCAAAAGACATTCATAATGTATTATTTCATAACAAATGTTGATTGAAAGAAGTTTAAATTATTAATTGACTAAAAGATAAGGTAATATAGTTATATTATAATTTTTTTAGATGGGATTAAGATTCGTTTTATGTTATTGGGATCAGATTTATTCATCCATCATTCTATTTTATCTATGCAAAATTCTATATGGACTAAATTCAGATGGACATAGGGCTGGATTTCCAGTTTTCGGTCTTCGGGTTTTTGTGGAACCGAACTGAATTTTCGGTTCTTTGGGTAACTGAACACCGATTAATCGGTGTTCGGTACAGTGTTTTTTTGGTGATCGGTGTTCGGGTAACTCGAAATCGAACATGCAAAAACTGAAAAACCGAATATAATTATAAAAAATTAAAAAAAATATATTAATAGTATATTTTATTCTTTCAATTAACTAAATAATTCTAAGATTTTTTTTCGTTTTCTCGCTGTTCAATTCTCAAACCTAACCCTAAACTCTCAAGTCTTTGTCTCTCTCCGATCGACTACAATCTGCTCCTCCATCATCACTCATCACACTCATCCAAATATTATAAGTATACTTTCTACTATGAGTATTATTTGATTTTCTTCCGTGAGTATACTTTCTGAAATATTTAATTTTTGTTTTCCTTTTCAATAAGTGGGATTGGGGGAACTGGGAAGCCGTAACCCACTAATCCGTAAATATTATTTGATTTTCCAGTTTTGTGTTTAGTGGGATTCAAGGAACTGGATTTATTTTGGGTTGCATGGTCTTGGTTTTGAAAGCAATTGTTTTAAGAATGTGTTTAGTGGGATTGTGGGAACTGGAATATGTGCTTGTTTTTTAATTTTGAAAGCATTTTAATTTGCAGATGGAAATATCTCAAGGAGTAGCAAGAAATATATCGGTAACTGAAGATGTTGATATGCCAGAAGTAGAATCCGAAGAACAAACAGGTGTCGAGACTTCAAATCAACAAAAGCGTAAAAACCCAGCAACCGAGTTCAAGTGCAGGTCTGAATATTGGAAGAACTATGAACCTGGAAATCCTCCGGTTGAAATTCTCAAAGGCGAATGCATAACGTCAAGACCTTAATTAAAGCCACCGGGAACAATAATGGTACGAGTGCTTTGAAAAAGCACACTTTAATTTGTCGCCGCCGCCAAACACAGAATAAGAATCAAGGTGTATTGAATTTGCAAGCAACTCCAAGTAGTGATGGAACTGGACCATTAACAACTTGGAAGTTGGATCGGAAGGAGATTCGGATGTTGGTATCCGAGATGGTCATTCTTCAAGAGCTGCCATTCCGATTTGTTGGGCATAAGGCGTTCAAAAGGTAATTTGCGCGGGCATGTCCTCAATTTGTTGTTCCCGGTAGAAAGGCGATAAAATCAGATTGTGTTCGATTATTCAAAGAGGGCAAAAATGTATTGAAGTCTAGTTTTGCTAAAGAAGGCATGGGAAAAGTGTCAATCACAACTGATTGTTGGACGTCAAACGGCTCAGTCTTTATTTCTGTCACCTTACATTTTATCGGAGGTGACTGGAAGCAGGGGCGGATACACTAAAGGCCTTCTAGGGGCTTAAGCCCCCACAATTTTTTTTCTCTCTAGTTTTTATATGTAATATTAATATAAATTAAGGATAATTGTATTTTAGTAGCTGAACTATAAGCATTTTTGTACTTTAGTTACCCAACTTGCAATTGTTACAACGCGATATCTGAACTTGAACAAAATTGCACTTTCATAAGATTTTGGGCGGAATCCGGCCACATGTGACACTCACGTGACATATAATGGCATTTTCGTAATTATTTATATATTTAACAAATATTCAATTACACATATGTCCTATTCTAAGTAAAAAAATAATTTTTAGAAAATTTTAAAATAATAAAATAATTAAATAATACTAGTAATAAATAATATGACTATTCAAGGATCAAACATAAATAAATAAAAACAAAATTAAAAATTTGGGCGTGTATGAAATCTCAAATATGACAAATCAAATAACATAATCTGCAAAATCTACCGAATGAATATATATAAAAAATGTAAATACATGAACAAAATCATCTATAACAATAACAAAATCTAAAATTAATATTCAATTAACAAAAAAAAAACTAAAATTTCAAGATTTAGATTCATAGTTGAATCCTTGACGACGACGATCGAGAACCAAAGAAAAGTTCTCCGGCGAAGCAATGGTTAATCGACGAGGCTGCAACTTTCTCACACATCGGCGATGACAGCCAAGGAGGAAGAAAAGATCCCCCTTTCGTAGAAGTTATCCCTTCGAAAGCACTCCATTTTTGCAGTAGATCTAGATTTAGGTTGACGTCTCGATGGTCGGCTTTTTTATGTCGTCAGAGGAGTAATAGATATGGATTTGGGATATGAATTGGGAGGAAGACACCATACTCAGAGAGATGAAATGGAGTCAAAAAATTAAAGAAAAAAATATTTGTTGATGAAAACGATGAAGACGCCACTGTTTTCTAAAAGGTAGATGAGTCTGTGAAAGAATAAAGGTTTGAACCGTTTGATTCATTCAATTTTTTTTAATTTTTCTTTATGTTTTAATAATTAATTATATTTTTATTTCAAAAATATCTTTAAATATTCATTTTTTATTTTTTTTACTTAGATAAGGATATAGGTGTAATTGAACATTTGTTAAATATATAAATAATTACGAAAATGCCACTATATGTCATGTGAGGGTCACGTGTGGTCGGAATCCGCCCAAAATCGTATGAAAGTGCAATTTCATTAAAGTTCAACTACTGAGCTGTAACAATTGCAAGTTGAGTAACTAAAGTACAAAAGTGTCTATAGTTGTTCAACTACTAAAGTACATTTATCCTTATAAATTATTAAACTTTACTAACAAGCCCCCACAACCGTTTATTCAAAAAATGTAAGCTTAATAATTAGTGGGGGCTCATTATTACACTTTGCGCATTCGTCTTTATCAGCAAGCATTACTATTTCCAAAATCAAATTTAATATTAATAAATTATTTTAATTTGTGCAATAGTAATTTTAAAATTTATCTATACATTAAATTTGTTATTTTAAGTTCACTTAAAAATTAAATTCTATTATTGCTCTATTTATTTTTGTTCTAGAGAAAGATCGACCACATACTCAAACCTCACTCCTCAGTTACTCACCATTCATCAAACCGGTATTTATTTTATTTTTTATTTATACAATTTTCTATAGATTATGATAGATTAAAAAAAATCTAGCAATAATTTAGTACACAGATCGCGTTCTAGTTAATTAGGATTCAATAGTTTAACTATGGTCTATGTATTTATTCTTGAAGTAAACCATCAGTGTATATTTATTTTTGAAGTAAAGAAGTAACTGTAATTCTGTAAAAATCTATAAAAGAAATAATTGTTTTTATTTTTATCATTTTTTTAGATAATGGAGCGCTATTTTAAAAAGACTCGTAAAGATGATTCATCTTCGACTCCAACTCCGTCTCCAACTTCGGCTCCGACTCCGACTCCAAGTCCAAGTCCGAGTGAACATATTGTCAACGTTGTGTTGGAAACTCAATCTCGCGTAGAAGTTCAATTCAGTTCGAATGAAATTATTAGTGATCCGGGATTACGAAATCCAATTGAGAAGTATGATATTTCTATTCGAGAGATTGCGTGCGAAGAGAATATTTGACTAAAGGACCTTGTCAATTAATTGGGCATATGTATCCGAAGAAAAAATATTGCATTCAAGAACGAAGTTTTCAAGATGTTTGGTACAAACGGTTTTCATGGCTCGAGTATAGCGTATCAAAAGATGCAACCTTTTGTTTTTGGTGTTATTTGTTTAAGAATCCTGATAAAGGCGGTCGATACGGAGAAGACGCGTTCACAAAAATGGGGTGTAATAATTGGAAAAAAGCATTGGAGAAATTCAATTATCATGTCGGCGCAGCAAATAGTTGTCACAATGATGCTAGAATTCGGTTTGAGGCTTTTCAAGATCAAAGGCACAATGTATCAAATATACTTCGATCGAATTCTCGTGCGATGGAAGTTGCATATCGTGCTCATTTGAAAAACTCATTGGATGTGACTCGTTTTCTTTTGAAGCAAGGATTACCTTTTCGTGGACATAATAAGTCAGACACTTCTTCAAAGCGAGGCAATTTTCTGGAGTTGCTACATTGGCTTGGTCAACATAGTGATATTGTTGCTAAGGTATCGGGTCCTAATGCTCCTGGGAATAATCAAATGACATCCCCACAAATTTCAAAAAGACTTAACACATGCTTGTGCTTCAGAGATCACACTTTCCATAATTAATGATATTGGAAATACTTTTTTTACGATTTTGGTTGACGAGGCTCGTGATATTTCGGTGAAAGAGCAAATGGGAGTTGTTCTAAGATATGTTAATGATAAAGGATATGTGATTGAACGATTCTTTGGAATTGTGCATGTGGAAGACACTTCTTCTCTTACTTTGAAATGCGCCATTGACGATTTATTTTCGAAACATGGATTATCTTTATCCAAGGTGAGAGGTCAAGGTTATGATGGAGCTTCAAATATGCGAGGTGAGTTCAATGGATTGAAAGCATTAATATTGCAAGAAAATCTTTATGCCATTTATGTTCATTGTTTCTCTCATCAACTCCAATCGATTATTGTTGATGTTGCTTAGAGTGTTAGGGATGTTAAGGATTTTTTTGACTACGTCTCCATGATAGTTAATACAACGAGAGCGTTTTGCAAAAGAAATGACCAACTTAGAAAATTTCAGCATGAGAAATTAATTGAACAACTTAATGATAATGAAGTGCCTAGTGGAAGTGGTCAAAAACAGGAAACTAGTTTGGCACGGCCCAGTGATACTCGTTGGGGTTCACATTACCTTACATTGCTTCGATTATGCTCAATGTGGTCTTCGATTGAAAATGTATTGGAGAATGTACGTGATGATGCCACTTCTTCTGACAATAGAAGTACCGCTGAGCGTTTGATTGAAAAGATGGATAGCTATAAATTTGTATTTATGTTGCACTTGATGAAATATATGCTAGGAATCACCAATGAGTTGTCTCTTGCGTTGCAACAAAAAGATCAAAATATTGTTCAAGCGATGTCATTGATCCAAAGTGTGAAGTCTCAATTAGAAATCTTTAGAAATGATGGGTGGGAAATAATTTTGGATCAAACAAATAAGTTTTGTGATTTACACAAAATTTCATTACTTGATATGGAAGCCATTATACCAAGACGGGGTCATAAAAGACATGGAACAGAATTGTTCAAGAATTCACATCATTATCGTGTGAATATATTTTTGCAGGTATTATTTCAACTTATAAATATTTTTATTTAAGCTTTTTACTAATTAATATATTTAAAAATTATTTATTTTTATCATGTTTTTAATAGGTTGATGACTTAACAATAGAAGAGATGAAAGATCGTTTTTCTGAAGGGAGAATTGATTTACTAAGAGGGATAGCATGCCGTGATCCAAGAAATTCATTCTCCCAATTCAACGTTGATGAAATCACGCGCCTTGCTATTTCCTATCCGGAAGATTTCTCAACAAATGATTGTTTGTATCTTCCACAACATTTTAGTAGTTTCATTGTCAATGTTCGATGTGATCCTCAATTTTTTTCCCTAAACAGTTTGGGAAGTCTTGCGCAAAAAATTGTTGAAACCGGTAAGTAATTGATTTTTCCATTGGTTTATAGAATTATTGAGTTGGCATTGGTTTTACCGGTTGCCACTACTTCGGTGGAGAGGGCATTTTCGGCGATGAAGAATATCAAGACTTATTTGCGAAATCGAATTGAAGACGAGTGGATGAATGATAGTCTAGTTGTATACATCGAGAAAGAAATTTTTGCAACGATTGATAACGAGAAGATTTTGCAACGTTTTCAATCGATGAGATCACGTAGAATTCAGTTGTCATCACTCTAAGTACTTTGTATGTGTTTCATCATGTTTTATTGTATCCAATATTTAAATATTTTATTTTATTGTTTTTATTAATTTTAAATTTTAAATTTTATATATATATCAAAGCTCTCACAAGATTAATTTTCTAGCTCCACCCCTGACTGGAAGTTGCAGAAAAAAATTATTAGGTTTCAGAAGATTTCCGGCCACAAGGGAGAAGACATTGCTCATTCGGTCCTTGAATCTTTGGATGAGTGGGAGCTAAAGACATTAGTTTGTTGTACGATGGATAACGCGTCTGCTAGTGATAAAGCTGTTGATTATCTTTGAGGTTTTCTAAATAATCGAAAGAGAACCATTTTGGATGGCAAGTATCTCCACTTGCGTTGTGTTGCACATATCATTAACTTGGTAGTGTCGGGCGGCTTACAAGAAATCGATCAGTCGGTGAGAAGAGTTAGAGAGGTTGTGAAATGGATTAAGGGCTCGTCCACGAGAAATGATCAGTTTAATATTTGTGTGAAAATGTGCTCAATTGAGTCGAAGAAATTTCTCTGTCTTGATATGCCGACAAGGTAGAATTCGAATTATTTGATGCTAGAGGCGGCCGAGCCATATGCAGAAGCAATCAAAATGTATATATCACTGAATGGTTGTACGTTTGCAGCGGAAGGGCCTGGAGAAGAGGATTGGATTAATGTTCAAAAAATGATCAAGTACTTGAAAAGGTTCTATGACATGACTTGTTGCGTTTCTGGCCATACTTATGCTGCATCCCATTTGTTTTTATTTGAAATGTGCGACCTTGACAATATTATAATCGAGTTGGAGCAAATTACAGATGTAAAAATCGCTCCCATGGCAAGCAAGATAAGGGCGAAGGTTGCAAAGTATTGGTTGGAAGATGATGCTCTAAATCCAAAAATGAACCCGATTTTGTATATAGCGGCCGTTCTTGATCTACGACAAAAGATCAAGGTTGTTGAAAGATGCTTTAAAAAATTGTATGGTGATGTTCGAGCAATGGAATTGGTGACACGTGTGAAAAACTTGGTGTTTGAGATGTTTGACCATTACAAGACTATGTTGAGTACGACTCCGTCTCTTTATTCGACTACTTCTCTCGAAAGACGCTCACATCCTCGAGATTCATATAGTGGACTACTGGACTGTAGTGACGATGATGACGAGATTTCAGATTCTTCGGAATTAACTATTTACCTTGCTGAAAAGTACAAGAAAGAAAGTGCATTTGAATTTGATATTCTCGTTTGGTGGTCGAAACATGATTTGTGCTACCCTATTTTGTCGGAGATGGCGAAGGATTTGTTGGCTATTCCTATATTTGTTGTTCCTTCGAAATCCGCATTTAGCACGGGTGGTCGTGTTTTAGATAAATTTAGAAGCTCGTTGAGTCCTAGTACGGTTGAAGCATTGATTTGCGTCGAAGATTTTTTTGTTATCTAGCTACAACTTGAAAATAAAAGAAGATGAAGAAGATGAACCCGAAGAAGAACAGGAAAAAGAATTTGAAGACAGTAAGTATTCTTAATTCTTAAATTTGAAATTTTAATTTCTTGATTCATAATTAATTTCTATGCTTATAATTTGTAGTGTGGAGTTCGAAAAATGATTGACGATCGGAGTTTATTTTACTTTGGTTGAGTTAGAATGAATTAGTAAGTATTTTATTTTTTACAATTTGAAATTATAGTTTTTTTTTTTAATATTGTAAAGTCACTTACAGTGTTATATTTCTTGTTTTTATGATTTATTTAGAAATGAATGATTTGGCGAAAGATGACAATTGGGATAAACAAGTTGGAATAGTGGAAAATTCAATGATGATCGATCATCATAGATTTTTTTTGTTGTTTTGATGGTTTGAACATTTGTTTCGGCTGGTTTGATTTTGAAACCAACAGTAGTGGAAACAAATCGTATTTGATTGATATTATTTATGTTTTGACATTTTTGTTGGATTTGATTATGAACAAACTGTTGTTACTTCTTTCCATTAGTTTTTTGAAAAAATGCACATGTTACTTCTCAGTGTTGAGTTACAGGAATAACAAGAAAATTTTGGAAAATTTTCATTTTTTTGCTCCTTGTTCAGTTTTTGGGTTTTTTTAATAAAAGAATCGAAAATTTCGGTTCGATTCTTGAGGAGA
The DNA here is from genome assembly GCA_954870475.1 of Euphrasia confusa. NCBI lineage: Eukaryota > Viridiplantae > Streptophyta > Magnoliopsida > Lamiales > Orobanchaceae > Euphrasia > Euphrasia confusa. The sequence goes on from OX940951.1 coordinate 20,371,750, forward strand.
ACCGAAAACAAAAAAAAAAATCGGTTTCGGTTCTTAAAATTCTACGTTTTTTGTTTCGGTTAACCGAAATTTCTGTTCGGTTAAACCGGAACCGAGCCCGTATCCACCCCTAGATGGACATACGCTGTGCGGCCCAACATTTTTTGTGATAGAAATGGGCCCAAGCAATTTATTTGTGCAATCGGCCCAATTGATTTATCATGTTCTATACTTCTATTTATAAAATTATCTGCAAATTTTTAGAATCGAAATTTCATACAATTCAAATTAAATTGGTTTGAATTGAATGGACCTGCATTCTTCTTCTTTTTTATAATATTAATTTTAATAATAATAATAATAATAATAATAATATTTTTTATACATTAATATATTATTATTCAAATTATAAACAATATCTTAGCATTATATTTGAGCTATGCTCTTTTTTCAAGAAATGTGAATTATTTATCTTGAGCTTTCTATGATATCATATTAAAGTTAGACTAATATTACAGTGGTGGAGCCACATTATAGTGGGGGAAAAATATTGATCATTTTCTTATTAAAAAAATGATAAATTATTATATTTATATTCAGCCCCTACTAATATTTGTGTATATACATATATAATTGTATATATTATATTTAAGCTCTTCCTATTATATTTTTTTTTACTTCACTCTTAATAGTAACATTTTAAAAAAATATTATTAAAATTATAAAGTTGTTTAACCTATATTTGAGTTCAAAGTTTTTTTTTAAAATAGAAATGAGATATTTAATAGCTCAAACTCACATTAATTGTCATCAAACCGTCGTCTGAATTTGTGACTGACCATGATAGCCATTGATAGGCGACAACCAATTTTCGCCCACTTTCGACAGATTTCGTCTTTCATCGTAAATATTGGTATTCCGTACAAAGAAGAAGACGATTTGGTTCACCAGTAAACTCGTTTATAGGTTAACATAAGGAACCTTGTAAGAAAAAATTGTAATAAAAAAATATTACAACTATAGAAATGAGAAATCAATCAATAATTAGGATATCAATCACAAATATTTTTAGTGGCCATCAGATCGAAAAGTGGCAACTGGAGTTAACCTGTTGCTTCAAATATTGATCAACAAAAATATCGTTATACACATAAATTTTTATTTTTTTATATATTTAATTTTTTAGTCAAAAGACTGATCAAAACATTGGCAGAGATTTTAAAAACTTTTTAGAGAATTTGACTGCAAAAAAAATCAGTTCAACTTGATTCGCTACAGCTTACGAAATGCTAAATGATTTAATTCAAATAAAATAAATAATAATTATGAAAGTTATTTGAGTGGATCAACACATTTTGATCCACTTCTTAAAAAAATAATCAAATTTAATTTGTGTTGGCGTTGACACATAATAAATTAATTTTGCTTATGTATTTCAAAGTTTGAATTGTTTTTTATATTGTTCAAAATCAAAAGCATGATCGTCCAAAGTGTAAAATGTACGTGTCCTAATCGTCTTATAATTCATTCAAGATTCTCCACAAAATCAACTATATATTATATTAGTAATTGGTATTTTCTTCCGATATGGAGTATATAGTTTATAAGTCAAAAGTATTTGGTCTACTTTTAAAAGTGTTGCTTATTTACAAATTACAATCTATTTTTTTGTCATTGGGCACAATATGGAATACGCTTCAATTATACATATTGTCAATGTGATGTTAATGTGATAGACTGATAGTATTAACTTTATTTTGCTCAAGATTGATCATGAATTTGTCGAAGCTAATCAAGAACTTACTGGTTTGAACGAGTTGAACTATCCGTCTATGGGATTCATATGATCGAATAGATTATTTCTTTTATCAAACAATAAAATTAAATAAAATTGGAGCAGAATTTCTTTAATTTATCCACGTCAACCATCAAATGCATTATATATATATATATATATATATATATATATATATATATATATATATATATATATATTTAATATTAGTGTTCAATTAATTATATACTGTACTATTAAGTAAGTTAATTGTATGATTATGACCGAGAGCGGTAACATACAAAGGAAGTGGATACGAATGGATATGATGACCCACCTTTGATCCTCCTTATCTACACATAAACACAAACTCACACTCATATAAATATATAGTTAAAGATGCTTAATTATTTATTTATGAAAACATGTTATTAACTTTTAAAATTTATTAAATATTTTTCTTGTAAAACATAAATTATTTTTTATGAGTTATAAACTTTTAATTAAATTTCTAAACATAAAAACATTAAATTATAATTATTATTTAAGACCGATAGAAAAAAAAATCGCTATGCTCGCTAATTAAAAAAAAACGAGAGGGGGGGTCAAACCGAAACCTCTCAAGAAAATCTATCAGCCTATCAAAACTAGAAAAAAAAAATCGAATGAGATCAATAACAAATGTGATAAACTAAAAGAGGAGGTTCATCCCACCAAACTAGTTGAATTAGAAGTCTTTATATACATATTTTATATATAGACAGAGACTTTTATATACTAGTACTATTTTTCGTCAGATGAATATCTTCATATTTTTTTGGGCATGTATATTAAAAAATATTATTTATATTAATTTAATAAAAAAATAAGAGTAATTTGATATTTAAAATAAAAAAATAAAAAAATATACAATTTAAAAATTAAGGGTGTAATTATATTTTGTGAATCGTGAAGACATGTAAATTAAAAAAAAAATTATTGAATTAAAATTGGATTTTTTTATATTTTAATGTGGTATTTTATTTGTCAGTAAAATAAGAAAAAAAAAGATATACATAGAAAAACCATTATCAATGGAATATTTCAAATGGAATATAATAACCATAATTCATTACGATATATCCTCAAAACATAAAATAAAATCAATGGGGTACATAAATTCAACATCTAACCAAAACAGTACAAATATTGCATGATGACTGGATTCGTAAAATCTTTAATGATATGCTTTACTTTGCAACTCAAAGAAGATTGGGCGCGCACACACATAGTACTACTTGATTGGAAATCCCCTTCTCTTGAGAATATCATTCTAACGTCATTTCTATTTTTTATTTAATTTGGTGTAATTAATTAGACTAAATTAGTTATATTACTACTAATTATCGTAAGTGCTAATACCGGTTTCATGATTATTTTATAAATCTTACTACTATCAAACAATTAGTAGTACATATATATAATTACTCACTATGTCCCTAACAACACTTAACTATTCATAATTTTGGTTATATTTGACAAATCAGCTGATAAAATCGTTGTTTTAGACATCTGAATCTGATTCGTGAAATAATTTAAGGACGAAACCCTAAACCCCAATACGCGATCGATGCAGTAACTCGGAAATCGATGAACGACACATGACGTGATTGGACTGTCTCGTAGATTCGTCAAGTGATCTCTTTAAATTGAATGGTCACCTTACTTTAAATTAAAAAGGTATATATATATATATATATATATATATATATATATATATTATATTTGATGTTTAGTATGTATAAATTAGATATCTCAATAAATTGTTGTTAAAAGGGTTCAAAGTTCGAATATACTTCCGTATCATTAGTTTTTACTCCTATATTTTTTTAAAAATCAAGTGCAGGAGGTCGATTCTTTCTCTTCTTGATCAAATTTTATTTTTCACTTTTTCTAGACGGTGTAATTAATTAGACTAAATTAGTTATATTACTACTAATTATCGTAAGTGCTAATACCGGTTTCATGACTATTTTATAAATCTTACTACTATCAAACAATTAGTAGTACATATATATAATTACTCACTATGTCCCGTACATATGATTACATATATATTCTTTACAAAAGACATGTGATCATACTAAAATGTCGATTTTACGCTAGTCTCCAGTGTATTTTGTATATATATTTGTGTTTGATTTTTGAGAAAATGATTATTATTGTTATGACGGAGCTTACGCCGATATGATCGATTTTTCATGTAAAAATGAAAGGTACTCTTTTCTTTCCACATATCGTCTACGAGAACTTAGATACCACAAGGAGTCAACTATAGAGACGATATTTTTTGAGATCTTTCTTGGGTATTAAATCGTTCATCTTATGGTTTGGCTTTGATTTCATTCCCGACCCGTTTTCTTCACTTTGATATACACTTTGTTTACTTGCCTTTTGATTGATTACTTTGAACTTTGATATATATATTAAAATGAACACGATTATAAAATCCTTTCACTCTAGCATTCCTTCGTATTGACATTCAAGTGGTCGTTTACAATGAACTCTCGATGTTTGAAGCGTGATAAAATTACTTTGCTTTCTTTCGTGAACGAAAAGTGTGACGCAAGGAAGCGATAACACAAGTATTGAGACTCATTGATTCCGAAGAATACCGAAATTCAATCAATCAAATTCGTTGATTCATAAGAATACCGAATATTGATAAAAAAAAACGAGAAAACGATCTCTTTTAATTAATCTCAAACACAACTGCCGAATAAATGAAAGTAATAGACATATAAATAATGTTGCGGTTAGTTGAGACGGGGACTCCTCATCGAACTTAAGCGGACCGTCGTACGTGAAAAAAAAAACAGCGCGACAAGCAGGCTGTTGCTCAAGAATAACATCGCATTTGGGGGGCTCCGAGACTGCACCGAGGCTAGGGGGGAGATTGTGTACTGGAGGTTGCAAAGTAAAACACCCTCTTCCCCAATCTTGTCTTCCTCAGACAAGTCCATGGGACCATCGTTATCATAACGAGGTGGATCATCATAATAAGGTGTCTCCTCCTCATCGAGAAGTTGCGCGCTCTCGAAAAAGCCAAGGGGGGCTCCACGGTGGAGGGGGTCAGCGGCTTCGAGGGGAAGTGCGATTTCGCGAGAACTATCAACGTCGATCTAGTACGTTCGCGATACCAAGCCGGTGAACTCCGAGATGTCGTACTTGAACCCTAATTCCCAACATCGATCCTCGTCACGGTGGTCGTGGTGCAGGTTGGCGAACGGGTTAGTTGGAGAGGGTGGTGGCTTTCGGTGATGTTGACGATTGTCACGTGCGCGGTCGAGCACGAAACCGTAGCGGGGTCGAGGCGACGATAATTTGTTGATGATAGCAAAATGGAGATCCTCGAGTTCGACGGCAAGGACTACGATCTGGCGGCTTAAGGCGGCGACGTCGGCGTCACGACGGGCTGCGGCCTCAACGGCGGCGACGTCGGCGTCACGATGGGCTGCGGCCTCAAGCTGTTGATCACAAGTATTGAGACTCCACTACTAAAAAAACAGCCATAGAAATCGGGTATTACCCGATATAAATGAGTTATGCGACCGATGTGTATGGAGCCGATGTCTATACTTGGCATATTTCAGACATCGGTTATCAACCGATATCTGTAAATCCATTTAAATCAGTTTTAATTATTTCAGTAATCGGTTATTAACCGATATTGGTATCACTATTTAAATCAGTTTTAATTGGGAAAATCGATATAATTGGGCAAACAAGAAATCGAGTATTAACCGATTTCGTTGTGAGTTCTAAAACTCAATGTCTGAAATATGCCTAGTATAGATTTCGCGTCCCATACACATCGGTCTAGTATAACATTTAAATCAGGTATTACCCGATTTAAAATCAAGTATAATAGTTAAATCAGGTATTACCTGATTTCTATAACAATTGTAAAATTTATTTAATTAACAAAAAGTGATGTCTTTTACCGGTAGATAAATCATTTTACTCTTTTACAAACGATGTCTTTAATACTAAAATCACACCAAATTTATAAAATATTATATTAATAAAAATACTAATACCATAATATTTGCTTCAATAGCATCCTAAACATTGTCAAGATTAACTAATATCCAAAACATTCGATCAAACACGAACCAAAACATGATCGAAAATAAACGTTACAATAGTCGATAAATATCCAAAACATGTCCAGAATTATAAGAGTGCGCTTCCAACTGCCGTTTGAAGTATCCAGCTACGTACACAACGGAATATCTGCTGCATTAAGTGGACATACATTAAGTACTGCTGGAAATAGTCATTTGCAACAAAACACAACAAGCTACTACACTGCTGGAAATTGTCATTTGCAACAAAACACAACAAGCTAATATACTTCTGGAAATGGTCATTTGCAACAAAACACAACAAGCTACTATGCTGCTGGAAATGGTCATTTGCAACAAAACACAACAAGCTACTATACTGCTGGAAATGGTCATTTGCAACAAAACACAGAACATATATAACAAGATACTCAGGCACAACATATAACAAGATACTCAGCGAAAATACATGAATAAACTAAAATTAACTAAGTACTTTATATATTTAACATATGTACTGCTGGAAAAGTGGAAATTTGGTTATTTGCCACAAAAAACAACATATATAACAATAACACCATACTGATCAACCAGGATACTCAGCCACAACACCACAAAAAACAATATATGGTGGAATTGATCATGCTCAGTTAAAAAATAGTGGAGTTATGAAATTACCAGTCACAACACAACCTACGCCATCCACTGCAGGTACACAGCCAGTTCACTACGGACTTCATCGAGTTCCTGCTGAGAATACTCCAAACTTGGCCTTGACTTTACAGCCCACTACAATAACAGGAAAGCAAACATAATTAAATCATTAAAGTTACGTTTCATCTAAAATAACCAGTTCGATTATATATACCTTCGTAGAAAATGAATACGTTTCATCATATACTATATCCTTCATGTATCGCATCACGTAATACCCACATTCAGTGCCTCCCAGTTGTTTAGGGACACCCTAAAATTCATTGTATTTTAAATATAATATCACGTTGAACCAAGTAATTGAAACATAAGAGAATTTATAAAATTATATACCGCGAGATGAATCAGGTTAGGTGCTTTGTTAAATCTTCCCGTCTCCGCATTGAATGCTTTTATCGCACTGAAACATTAATGTATGTATGTATCAACTTGGAAGTTATATCAGTAATACAATTGAATCTGAAAATGTATTGAATGACACTAATACTTACTTTATCAATGAGTCCTCCCATTGTCTATACCGAGAGGTTCTCGACATAGAATCCATCAAAAATATTTCGTTCTCCAGAATAGCGGCTAACACCCAATGGCCCCTACAGATTAAATTATTTATCAATTACACTAGATGCAACAAGGTTCTAACAAAATAAATATAAGATCATACCCTGGATTATACGGAAGAAGAAACAAGCGATCAGCTTTTCTCTCTTTCAATCGATTAACAAGATAAGGAACAAGTTCCTTTCTTTCAGGATTATAAGTCTTAGCAGGGTCGACAAAGGCAAAATCATCCAACCAGCCGTCTTTTTCCTTCAAGACATCATGCAAGTGGCTACATAAACAAAAGTACATATCAGACTTCATTCTATAATGAACAAGTTCTTAATTAATACATATATATAAGCTCCTGTATATATATTGGGAATGAAAATATGTGACAAAATGAGATATACTTACGCCATATATGCTCCTATCGCTGCTTGTCCAATCATATTCATTTCCAATAAATTGATGATGTCGTCGGGTAACACAAAAAGTTCTTTTTCAGCGCCGAACACATCAGTACTTAATTCAGCTTGGAGAGTCAAATTATTTTCCATCATAAAAGTTTTTGCATGCTTGTACAATAAGGAAAACTCCTTTGGCACCATTTTGTGTGCAGCAAAAGTCTTTTTAAGCTTCTTCGGTTTAAGCAGCATTCCTTTTCGAGTGACTAATTTCTCGGGCCAAGGTACAAAACAACCAACAGCCTGCCCAACTGTTTCCCTCTCGCCGATTATAGGGAAAGGAAGTGGCGCATCCTCCGAAATGGCACCATCAACAGAAACCCTAATACACCCATCTGGAATCGGACCAGTATGCAGCTTATCACTCATTTCAGTTCTCTTGTAAGCAGTACCAAATGCAACCACATTACCTTGGGTGCCCACCGCCAAGTCACAAGCACCAACCTACAGCAGCAGGTAATTTATTAAACGTATACATACTTATAAAATTTCAAATGTACTTTGATTAGAAAATTACCATTTCAGCATTTGGGGTGAGAACTTCGCAATCGTCATATTCAAGTTTTTTTTCCGCCTCCGGCTTATCACAAACATTTTCAGGCCCTTGACAGCTACCTTTGTCTGATAGAGGAGAAAACACGTTTTTCTCATTCCTTCTTGGGCTTTCCAGTTGTGATTTCATCAAACCTTCCAAATGAACAACCCTGCGTCTGAAAGTTTCATCAACTTTTTGTTGTTCTTCCAATTCAACAATCCTTTTTTTGGTCTCTTCGAGTTCTTTAGTGTGCAGCTTATCTCGTTCAATCAACTCCGACTTGGTAATTTTAACAGATTTTCTCGGCAGCTTAAAGTATGTAGATGGACTGACGAATCCCCCAACACCTCTCAGCCTACCCGTATGTTCAGAAGTTCCCAGTACATGAGTGAGTACGTCTTCACTTCCACTGAAATCCAGTGCCCCCTTGGCTTTCTTCCCCAACAATTTATTCTAATAAAATATGACACATATATAAATAAGACTCATGAGCGATAAAAAAAATAAAGTAACACATTACTGTGATGTTATAAAGTAAATAATACTAACTATTTGCGATGACACTTGTTCCAAATCCTCATTTATACTTCCATCTTTTGGCTTATGTGCCAAAATCCACTTAGCAGCACGATCAATGTCCTCTCCTTCTGGAAGTTGAGACCTCTGCACGGATGTTAAAAAGTTATGTATAATACATTTTACAAACTTTAAAAATTTCAAATGTAATCGATTTTTTAAAAAACTTGACCATTTCTTCCTCCAGGCCAACGTAACCCTTTCTTGACAGTCTATGATGATATTTTCTTTTATTGACTCGTTCTTTCGCTGATTCATGGAGATTCTATAAAAATACACAATCTTTAGTGAAGTGTATTGCACAAAATATATATTGAAATTCATGCGCTTAAATGGTTGCTTACCTTCCAGTCGTCGCCCTTTCTTTGTTTCACGAATTCTTTCCATGGCTCTACCCCAACAAACTTATACTCCTTTGGTGTCTTCCTCAGATTCTTCGGATTCCCCAACAACGGGAGCACAAACTTCTTTGTTAAAAAGGTCTTAAATGCTCTGGACTTAACACCAGCTGATGAAAGCACTAGTTTCCGACTTTCCGGTGCCACTTTGAATGTATTCTGGATAACAAAAATAAAAAGAAGAATGACAGCTCATTGAATACCAAATTGACATTTTAATGAAATAATTGATTTTAGCTAATAATGAGCTTATTTTCGAGATTCCTTTGGTGACTTTGATTTATACCTGAATGTCAGTCCAAAGCCTATCTTTCAGCTCAACATCCACCTTAGGCCAGGACTTTATATTGATGGGAATCATTGTTCGCACTTGCAAGCCTATGTATGACTGTAGTTTGGCTCGTGTAGATCCATTTGGATTGCCCAAGGAATCGTATGTCACTTTAATTTTTTTTCCCCAATGCTTTCTTTGCCAAAACACTGGTACTTGCTGCCACACCTCGCTTCGGTCTGCTCCCTGATTTAGTCTTCTCAACATCTTTGCTGCAGCTGTCCTCACACGGTTCAAAGACTTCTGGAGTTGCAGCTTGCTCCCTGGCTTTCTTTTCCTTTTTGGATTCTCGATTTTTCATAGGACTCATTATTGTAAATTAAATATGCTCCAACAAAAAAACCACAAATCAGGACAACATGAATAAAGGAGTAACATGTCAATAGCATATCAATAATTCAGACATTAATTATAACACAATGCTGAATAAAGAAGTAAAATCAGTAACTATAATAAATCGACTAAATCAAATTTACTTACTATTGTATATATGTGCACCTAAATCTATAATATAATACCCCCAAAAGTAACCTAATAGTTAGTTTCAGTCAACCCAGAAGCCCTCTACACCGTCTCTTTGGTAAGTACTTGTGAATTCATTTTCATCTTGATCATCAGAAGGCAGAGGTATATCTTGACAAAATGCTTGTTGATCCACAATGATGTCTCTTATATCATCATCTAGTAAACTCTCACCGTAATCTCTGTTCGGGGTCAGTAGAACAACTGACCAATTTTCATCGACTGGATCATCAACATAAAATACCTATTTAACATGACCAGGAGAAGTAAACTTGTCACCTCTATGACCTTGCCGACTCAGACATACTAACGTAAATCCATACTCATCACGTTTGATCCCTTTTTCATTCTCTACACACTTACACAAAAACAAAGGGGCTTTGAACTCATTGTAATCCAGCTCCCATATCTCTTCAATGACCCCATAAAATGTCATATCACACTCCACTGGATTTTTGTCCTTCGAACTACTAACTTGCATAGTCTTTGCAACCACGGACACCCCACTATTCTGAACCACTCTAACAGTGTCTCGTTGCCTTGTGAAATATTTAACCCCATTGTATAGGTACCCTTCATACGTGAATACCGTATAGCGTGGTTTACCAACTAACCACCGAACTGTTTCTGAAACATCTGTACCATTGTTCCCCAATATTTCAGAAGTTACCTATATTCAAAACATGCAAGAATGTTATGTTAGTGAATGACTATCTTAAAAGTTTGATAAAAGACGAGATAATTAATAAAATACCTCTTTCTGAAACCAACCAGCAAAGCCACGATTGTGCTCAAGTTGCAGCCATTTTTTAGTCTTATGTTTCCCCACATATTGCTGCTCAATAATGAGTTTATGTTTTCTGTAACACAATTGAAACAAAATGAGAGTCAGGGCTTAAATAAATAAACACGATGAAGGATATAATATATTTTTCTAATTAAAACTGAATGAACTTACATCATATAAGGATTCACTTTTGAATTATTCAACAACACATGTAGATGTGCCTCCAATCGTGTTTCTTCGTCGATATTCTTCAGTGTTGCTTTAGAAAGTGGGCCACATAACTTATCAACGCGCTTAGGGACTCCAATTGGGTTCATGCCAGCATTAAACTCCGAGCAGAATTCCACAATTTCCTCACCAATGTAACTCTCAGCTATGCAACCCTCTGGACGAAATCGGTTCTTGACATACCCTTTCAGCACTTTCATGAAACGCTCGAAAGGGTACATCCATCTATATAAAACAGGGCCACACATACGGAATTCTCTAACTAAGTGCACGCTGAGATGAATCATTATATCGAAAAATGCTGGGGGAATATTTTTTCCAGCCCACATAAAGTCAACACCAAATCCGATTGAAGCTTATCCAGTTTTGATACATCACCACTTTGGTGCACAAGGCATTGAAAAAGAAGCATAGTCGTAGTATGGAAATCCTAACATTTTTGGGCAGCACCGAACGAATTGCCACCGGAAGCAACTGCTGCATCAATAAATGACAGTCATGCGACTTCAGACCATATAGCTTTAAATCATCCATGGACACTAAATTTTTTATGTTGGAAGAATGACCACTTGGAACCTTCATACTTGACAAGGATTTACAAATATCTCGCTTCTCCTGCTTTGACAATGTATACGGTACAACAGGTAAATACGTTCTTTTCTCACGCGTGTTTGGTGCCAAGTCAACTCTGGCCCCAATTTCAACCATGTCTAAACGAGCAGCCACACTATCTTTTGTCTTAGAAGGTATGTTCAGTAGAGTACCAAGCAAGCTTTCACAAATATTCTTTTCAATGTGCATCACATCGAGACAATGACGAATATGTAAAAATTTCCAGTATATTAAATCAAAGAAAATAGACTTCCTTTTCCAAACCCAGGTTTGCGACTCTTTCTTTCTTTTCACCTTCCCACATGAATAGTTTATGTGTTCCACTTTGTCAGCCACTTGCTCACCACTAAGTGGGGTTGGAGCAACACCAAACTCTTGCTGGTTATTGAAAGATTTCTTCTGCCTTCGATATGGATGATGAAGCGGTAGAAATTTACGATGGCAGCCATACGACATTTTTCTACTGTGAGGCAGGTATACGGCAGATGTGTCATCTCCACATACTGGACATCCTTTATAACCTTTAGTTGTACAACCTGATAAATTTCCATAGGCCGGAAAGTCGTTGATGGTCCACAATAGGACAGCTCTTAGAGAGAAGTGTTCTTTTCTGTATGCGTCATATACATTAGATACACCATCCCAGAGATTTTGCAAATCTTCAATGAGGGGCTGCAAATAGGTATCGATGTCATTCCCAGGCTGCTTAGGTCCCGAAATCAGCAACGTTAACAACATAAACTTCCTCTTCATGCATAACCATGGTGGAAGATTGTAGGTAACCAATATTACAGGCCAACAACTATATCGGCTACTGAGGGAGCTATGTGGATTGATACCATCTGCTGACAGCCCCAAATGTATATTTCGCTTCTCGTTGGCAAACTCAGGCCACTTATAGTCGACTAACTTCCATGCAGGAGAATCTGTCGGATGCCGGATGTGTCCATCCTTAACTCTCTTATCATCATGCCATGTAAGGATTTCAGCATTCTTAGCACTTCTAAACAAACGCTTTAATCTATCAATTATAGGAAAATACCACAAGACCTTGGCTGGTTTACCATGCTGGACAGTGTGGTCATTTTTCAGCTTCCATCGAGACAAACCACACTTGGGACAACTAACTTCGTCTAAATACTCTTTTATGTACAATACACAGTCATTCGGGCAAGCATGTATTTTCTCATATTTAAGTCCTAATGTGCTAATAGTTTTTTTTGCTTCATAACTAGTCTTGGGTAGCACATTATCTTTAGGCAGCAAAGACCCCACAATAGTAAGTAACTCAGAAAAACAAGAACCACTCATACCATACTTAGCTTTTAAATTCTGAAGTTGCACCACTGAATTTAGATTACTATTTTCGCTGTTTTCAAATAAAGGTTGTTCTGCATCTTGAATAAACTTAATCAACTCATCAAAAGGGACATTATTATAATCAACCCCATCAAAAGCTGCCTCACACATATCAATTGTTTCAGACCCATATTGAGGACTCGGAGGGAACTCAGAACCCCTATGTGTACTGCCAGACATACTAGTATGTTCACCATGCCAGATCCAATCAGTATAACTCAAACTAAAACCATATCTATACAAATGTTCCTTAATGGTGGCGATAGACTTTTTCCTTGAGTTTACACATAACGAGCATGGACATGGAATTAACTTATGATCACTAACATTGGCAGCAGCAAATAAGATAAAATTTTCAACACCCAATTGATATTTTAAACACTTCATATCCTCCATAATCCATGACTTATCCATTTCTGAAATGAAAGGGAAATAAACTACAAATTATAAGTATAACAACAACTAGTTAGCGGAATAACCAAGCTTTCGACTTGGGGCTTTGCAAAAATTCACAGATGAAGTTGTAAATTCACAGAAATCCAAAAAAAAAAAAAAAAAACAGTAAAATTGAAAATTACACTACAAAATCAATAAGTTGTAAACCCTAGCACCCTGATATGAAAATTTTAAATAGATGAAGTCATGTTCAGATATAGTCGAAGAAATATCAAGCACGCGGGATTTGCGACATACCTGAAGAAATATCTTCAATGGAGTCGAAGCCAACAACCCACCCTTGCTACGGTCGAACCCAACAACCTTGCACCCAACGGTTGAAGCCAACTTCAATGGAGTCGATGGAGTCGAAGCCAACTTTAAAACCTCCGCGAACGCGTGCTGCACGAACAGTGGGCAAAACAAGAAAATTAGGGTTTAGGGCAACACGAAAAGAATCTGGTAATGGACCGATTTCATGAAATTAAGCTACAGAATTAACGAAGAAGAAGGAGGAGAATGGTTTGGCTGAGAATTCTGAGAGATTGTGAGCAGAGAGACGAGAGCTCATTACCTGAGTTGAGAGACGGGTGAATTGAATGAAAGTGTTAATGCTTTCAGCTGAGAGGGGAAAATATAACTTAGAAAATTTTTAATTTTTTTTATCACATTTAAATTGGTTCTACGTTTACAACCGATCTTCTAGAGTGAGGATTTTTTAAATATATCAATTACATCGCTTACAATATAAAAGTGATGTAATTGTTTTTTAAAACGACCTCATTTAAATCGATTGAATTTTAAACCGATATGCTTATTCACGTTTAAATCAGTTTTTTTTAAGCCGATTAAAAAATACACATTTACATCGGGCGCATTTGGAGATGATTTAAATGACGTGATGTCTATGACTCTGTTTTTAGTAGTGCTCGTTGATTCCGAAGAATACCGAGATTCAATCAAATCAAATTCGTTGATTCATAAGAATATCGAATATTGATAAAAAAAACGAGAAAACGATCTCTTTTAATTAATCTAAAAAACAACTGCCGAATAAATGAAAGTAATAGACATATAAATAATGCTAAAACCCTAAAATACTTGGGCTTTATTAACTATTGGGCTTAATCCACATCAAAGTGCTTCTTCACATACGGACGGGACATAAGTAGTATATGGTACAGAAATCACGAGAGGAGATCCAGCAAATGTACACAAGACTACTCAAAAGATTTTATAGAATTAATAGGCAATGAGTATTAAATTGTTTTAGTTTTTGTCATGAGTTCCGAGTGTTGGTAAAGTATTGATATTAGTAGATATACTTGAAACCACTAATCATTAATTAATTAATTTGGTCATTAATTAATCATATAATTAGAATAACCATTAAAAAAAATTGAGCATGTATATATATGTCGTGAGGGAAAAGGCTACATTAACACCAGATGTAGAGAGGGCTCAATACACCACCAATCAAATTTTGACACATAGCATTAATGATTAAAGTATTTATTATTATTTTTGATATGATATCTATACATTTGGTAATACAAATTAAATAAAATTTTGTTTAATTTCCTTTCATTGTTAAATTTAGTATGAATATTTTAGTTACTATAAATTTTAAAGTAAATTAATTAATTTAATTCATTGAATTAATTTTAAATTAAATTAAATTTATTTATTAGCTTAGTAAATTTATTAATTATATTGCTAATAATACTAATGAAGTAAGTACTTATATTCAATTTATAAACTAAAATTTTACATTAAATTAAAAAAAATTAGAATAGTAAGAAAATTTTAAGTATTATAAATTTTATAATAAAAAATACTGCAACTATATTGTGAGTAATAATTATTTTACTTATGATTAATTTCTTAAAATTACATTTAAAGAAATAATTATTTTAAATATAATAAATTGTACAATATAAATGTTGTACAAAAAACATTAATAAAAAAATATACTCAGTACTACATATTTTGATAAATCAATATTTTACTTAAAATTAATTTCTTATAATAAATTTGACATAAAATATACTTTATTTATTAAAATTCATTATATTAAATTTTGTATTATGCAATTGACATAAATTGTAGGCTATTTATTTAAAATTCTTTATACATAAGTAAAACAATCGAATTGAATTTGTAGTGTGAAGTTGGTGTATTCTCGATCATGAATTCTATCTAAAGTGCACTAATATTCTCGATCATGGTAATTAATTTGTACAATATTAAAATGATGTGAATTGCATATGTACTATTGAATGAACAGTTTTTGGTTTATACGATTTGAATATTTCATATAATTTAATTGAATAATGTGATAATTAGTAAATTAATATTGAGAATAATTACTTGATACAATTTTAAAATAAATTATTCCAATACATTAATTAATGGAGTGTAATGATCAAATGAGCATTTTTTTATTATAATTATATAAAAATGCATTAATTCTATAAAAAATAATGATAATAAAATAATTAATTTTAATTTTTTAGGTGACATTTTAATACATATACAATAATATTGAGCAGAATTAAATAGTCATTTAAAAAAAATGAATAAAATTGAATTGAATCAACGAAAATTGTTTTTATCTTAACTAGGGGTGACTATTCGGTACGGACGGGTACTTACACCCGAATTTTTCGGGTACTCGTACCCCAATAAGCAAACAAATCCATCTTATAACCCGACACTCTTTAGTAAATCGAGTACCCAATACACGTGTCGGGTAAACGAGTACGTTAATCGGGTACCCAAAATTACCCTAAAATTTTAATTTACAAAAAAATCAATAATAATATTCAAATTTAATAATTTATTTTTATCAACCAACAATAAAAAATTATCAATCAAAATTTAAAATTGCAATAAAAAACAATTAAAAAATTAAAAATAATAAAAAATATCATTTATTATATATATATATATATATATATATATATATATATATATATATATATAATATTTTAGATTTTTAATTAATATATTAATTGTTTTAATTTAAATAATTAATCGGGTATTTCGGGTATATCCGAACGGGTATTCGGGTACCCTAATACCCAATATTTTTTAAAATGAATTTTAATAACCCGAACATTTACTCAAATTTATTGGGTATGGGTACCCAAAAACCCAAACGGGTGCGGGTATTTCGGTACAAACCCGAATACCCTACCCTGAATAGTCACCCTAATCTTAACAAAGTGAATTGATATTTTAGTTGGATTATACAAGTAGTATAATTTAATTTATTTATTTATATGTAAAAATTTAAAATCCTAATATATAGCTTAAATAATTGTAACATTAATTATGTGTATATAATATAATAAATAAGTACAAATTAGAAAACACTATTGATTTTAATATTTTTTTCAAATATTAAAAACTTGTGTAAAATAAATAATTAAAAAATTGGAAAAACTCTATGTTGTTAAAATAGTTATTTAAAATAAAAAATATATATCAACATCAATTTATTATATAAATAAATTTTTTTTACTAATCTAATTAATAAATATAGTTAAGTTCTTAATTTTTAATTAATTATTTTAATTTAAATTATAATTTTAAATAATCAATTGAATTGAATTGATGTGTAGAAACTTTATTAATTAAATTTGCTTATTTATCAAATTGATAAATTTTGTTAAATTTTATTTTTTAATTAATTAAAATAATTAATTTAGTTTTAAATTTTTAGTAACTAAAATATTTTTACTAAATTAAATAATGGAAATAAATTAAACAAAATTTAATTTGATTTTTATTACCAAATTTATAGATATCATATCAAAACTAATAATAAATATTTTAATTAATAATGCCACATGTTAAAATTTTATTAGTGGTGTGGAAAGTCATCTCTACACCTGGTGTTAATGTAGTGTCTTCCTGTTGTGAGTACTTGCAAAGTTAGATAGATCTCATTCTCTCCCTATAATTGATTCCATACCCCCATTCGGGCTAATTCGACGCTGGGAGGGTGGGTTGTGCCCACACCTCCTTGGATGGCTGACATGTGGCTTTCTACCCCACTTAAATCATATTACTTTATTTTATATTATTTTATGTTTATTCTTTATTTTATGTTTATTTATTTTGGCTTAGGTATATAATTTTATTAAATAATTATTATAAAATTAACTTAAATAAATAAATAATTATTAATTTTCAAAATAATTATATGTTTATAATAATTAGAAATATAAATTTATTTATTTAAAGTAAATAATTATGCAAATATTATATATGCATAAAAAAATTGAATTTCTCAACTTAATATGTATACGAAATAAAATGATTATTTTATTTTATTCATTTTAAAATATAATTTTAACTTAATTTGTTAACATTTTTTTTAATTTTATACGAAAGTACTACTTTATTTTTTAATTTAATTTTTTTAATATTATAATATATTTTAATAAAATAATCAAAAATTAATATTTTTAGGATATCAATCCTCTTTTTAGTACATATATATTTGAGACGAGGAAAAAAATAAAATATATTTTCTTGTGTTAGCGTATTAATTTATATATGTTTTTTTACTATTTTTAAAATTAATATTTCAAAAATATATTTCTAAATAAAATTTTTAATTTATTTTATACTTATTTTTTTATTTAATATGACTAAATATTGTGTTCATTATTTTTCAAATGGACTTATAAAAATTACGATTAAACAATTAATATGCTCATTTTTATTTTTTTATATTTTTTAATTTATTTTTGTTCAAAATATCAAAATAATATTAAACAATTAATTTGCTCATTTCATTTTTTTATATTTTTGTTCAAAACATCAAAATAGTGAACAAGATGAGCGTTGAAGCACGGTAACGAGTGCTATAACGTTGGGACGACGTCGTGCGCAAAGCATCATCCTTGCGATGATGAGTTTCAAAAAATACAAATAGTGATTTTTTTTTTCATTTTTTTAATATTTTGAATTTAATTTTTTTTAACCATTTTTAGAATTTTATGAAATTCAATTTATAATATTTTTTTTTTTAATTTTTTTTTTTATAAAATATTAATTTTAAAGATACATATAAAAATTTATAAGTAAACTCATTAACTCTCACAAACTTATTGTTTTTAATTAAGTTTTAATTTTAAATAAATAAATTTATATTTGTAATTATTATAAACATGTAGTTATTTTTAATTAATTAATAATTATTTATTTATTTAAGTTAAATTTATAATAATTATTTACATAAAATTATATACCTACACCAATAAAATAAACATAAAATAAATTTAAAGGAGTAGTTGGGTGGAAGGCTACGTGTCAGCCATCCAAGGGGTATGGGCACAACCCACCCTCCCAGGGTCGAATTTGCCCCCCATTCGTATTGACTTTTAATTAAAATCATTATTATAATAATATCTCTCCAACAAATATCCTCCTCGGACCTTACAACGGAATATTTATATTAAATTGACAAATTACAATAATTGCACAATCTTAAAAATTCACACTGAATCTCCATGAAAGGCAGAGTTTATATTATAGTATTATAAAAGTATATATTGCGTACTTATTTTTGTTTTCCATTCTTTAATTTAAAATTTAGTAAACATGCATTAGGTGAACATCAAATTTATATATATAATAATACAATTACAATCTATACATATATAATTTCAGGATCCAAAAAAATATAAATTCTAAATAATAATATTATTAAACATATTTAAATTATTATATATAAATTTTAAATAGTAATTTGAAATTTATATATTTTTGGTAATAATAATAAATTATCATCTTAAATATATATATTTTATTTATTTTCTCAAATTTCTTTTTTATTCCATTAATATTAATTTAATTCCAATTAATCGTATCTTATAAAAATCAATCTCCTCTTATTCCTAATTCATTTGAGTTAAAAAAATTGATCAAACTTAGGTATATTATTTTTTCTTGCTATAATCTGGCTTAGTATGTCTTTTTTGTTTCTGAATATTGAATTGATTTACATGTATAGTTCTTCTATTCATTTATTTTTTTTCCCTCGATTGTTTTAATTTTATGTATTAATTATAATTTTTTTCGTAGATTCTAGAATCAAATTGTCGAGTTATTAATTATGTTCGACTAAATTTTTTTTTTTATTTTTAGTTTATCCCTAATTTAGTTATGTTAAATTTATTTCGCAAGTTAACAGACATTATATTAATATAGATTGCATTTCTGTCATTGCAAAGTAAATTCAATTTTTTATATTTTTATTTATTTTCCAACTTTATAATTTTTATTTTCCATTTATTTTGATTTTTTCCAGCGATTTTAGGTATACTTCTCTTCCACAGATCAGAGGCTTTTCGGTCGGGTAGGATATGACCGAGTAGCAGACACATGTAGGAGAGAGACAATAGGTCTCATCCAATGACTAACTTTATAATATTTCAATGAAAATTTGTCATATCCGAGATTCGAACTTTACGTCGTCGGAGAATTACAGCAAAATCACCACAGACCTTACCAATCGGCTATGCCCCAAAAAGCTTATATACTATAAATTACATCAAACAGACGTAATTTTTGGAAATAATAAAATTTTCATAATCAAGATAACGGTTAATAATGAGATTAATACGAATTCACAAATTTAAGTAAAGTTCGATTATTAAATAAAATAATTTGTTAGTCCATTAATAAATTTTTAGGCGAAATACGTTGGAGATTAAATAAAATTTTAGATTATTTCAAATAAATAAATCACGTGCATCGCACGGGAAGTTGTACTAGTTACATCAATCTAAATAAATCAAATTCGATTATATATATAGTTTAATAGTTAGGATTCGAAAATGACGTTAAGATATGCAAATCACATTCCACATATATATAGTCAAATTAATTAATTTTAGATAGTTAAGAATCGAATTAGAGATTTTGAGTTCAACAAACAATATCGTACGTGGCCTACCACTCCAATTCTTTAATCATCCTTTTAATATTGACCAGTATTTGTGCTATTTAATTCATCATTATAAAATCTATTAAAATAATCCAATGCATGCATCATTCTCCTCTATATATATATAAACGAATTGACCCAAACCTAAATACTAACTCACTCACTCAAATTATTACCAATGGAAAATTACCCTAGTTCTATGTCATACACCAAATCCAAAAACAAACTCAAACTATTCGGAGCCGATATCGGCTTCTCCCAAGCCCGCGAGCCGGAGAACGAATACTACGGAGTAGAAGACGACGGGGCTAGCCTCAACTCGTCGTCTTCCACCATGAGCGGGTCGAGCCCGAGCCCGCCGGAGAAGAAGAAAAAAAAGAAGTACGAGTGCAAGTGGTGCTTCAAGGTGCTCGCGAACTCGCAGGCCTTAGGAGGCCATCAGAATGCCCACAAGAAAGAGAGGATGATGAGGAAGATCCAGCTTCAGGCGAGCCGAGCCGCCGGCTTGGGCTACTACGTGGACCAGTCGTTGTCGGCTCAGGACTATTGCTACTCTTACGGGTCGAACGAGGTTTGGACGTCCGATCATCGGCAGATAAGTTTCGGGAGCGGTGATGATGACGGGTATTTTTGTGGGAGTGATGTCACGTTTCAAAGGGAGGATCACGGGCACGGGTTTAGCCTTACGCATGCAGCGGACAACGCTTCGAACTATCATGGTCATTTGGATCTTCAGCTAGGGTTAGGGTTATGATTGATCACTTTCTTGATCAAGTTTTTATATGATTATGATAATTAATAGAGATTATTGTAATTACACATGGTGTACGTGTTCCTCTCAACAGTAGAGAAGTGATGATCAAGTGCTCAAGATCCAGATGTGTAGATATATGAACGAATAATAAAATCAATTTTTTTAATAATTTAGAATGTTCAAGTTTGATTTTTCCTCCTCATTATTATTATTCAAATATATATATACAATGTATATAAAATCTGTTAAGATTGTGGCTTTTGAAAAAAAAAAAATCTCAAAACTAACCAAAATGGAACAAGGACTTTTTTGTCAACAAATTTGAAGAAAATTACATTTTTGCCCACCATTGATGTCAAAACTCCAAAATGTCATTTACCCTCTCACCCACCTATATACGGACTCCCTCCCGTAAAAATGATTATACTTTTTTTATAAATTACAAAAAAAATGTGACAATTTTTATAGAATAGAAGAAGTATATATATAAGTATACTTACACTTTCCATTTCAATATATATATTCCATCTGTTCTACAATTTTTTTACAGTTTTTTTGAAATTTTACAAAGAAATGAGAAAATAACTATCATACGGAAGTAATAATATATAGTCAAATTTTTGATAAATAATTATTTTATACGGAGTAGTAACATATTTTTTTTCAAAAAAAACCAAGGAAACTTCCATTCTACGTACATCACCTAGACCTTTGATGAAAAAACAATGTTTTATAATTTATAAAAGTATTGTGACAATTTTTAATTCGGTTAAAAACGAAAATAAATGAACCCGCAAGAGCAACGAGAGAGGTCACAAGTTTCATTTCTCCTATTTTTTCTTTCTTAAAAATAATTTTATTAATTTTTTAAACTAAAATTTCTTCTATATATTAAATAATTTTAATATTACTAATATAAAAAATAAATACTTTACTTAAGTTTTTAAAATATTTTATTACTATCTACTAAAAAGTGGGTCCAAAATCAAAACGGAATTGGATTCAATCTGATTCTGTTTGGTCTGATTCAATCCGACTCGTGTTTGAATTGATTTTTTTCCCCTTATTGAAGGGAATCAAGACGACGAGCTTTCAAAGTCTCGGATTGGGCTCAAAAGAAATTCGGCCTCAAAGTCCAACCCGCTAGAACTGAAATGGGTTGGGCCTATATTAAACTTATTCAAGCCCAAATAGGAATACAAACTTCTTCTACAATAACACACGAGCTCCCCTCTTCCCTGTCTCTCCCTGTTTTCTGCCCCCAAATTTACTTCGTGATTATCTCTGCAGAAAATTCAGGTCGGCTACCTCCAAACCCTTCTGCTACCAGTAATATTTATTATTTATAATTTTGTTACTTTGAATTATTTAGTTTCAATTCTTGATCCGAATTGAATAATTGAGATCACTTGATTTATGCATAAAATTGTTAAGATGAGACTCAGGCTCGTTTCGATTGGGGAAAGATCTAATTTTTTTTAAGGACCTCCATTAATTTCTCCGTATCTGTTTTTTTTAATTATTAATTTTATTTTTGGTATCAATTTGAACTGCTCTAATGACTGATTATCTGATTCAAACTGAATACAAATGTTAAATGAATGAATTATGAATCTGGGTTCTCAAGTATTAATTTTTATTGTTTTTATTTTTTATTTTTGAATAGAAAAGTTGTTTAAATCTAAGCGGAGTAAATCTAAATTCAGTCTATACAATTAACCAGGAGCTTTGATTTATTAAAGGCAGCTTTAGATCTAGTATCCGGTAGTGTATTGATCGTATTTCTTATTGAAAAGGGCAACAGAGCGAATAGGAAATGGCTGACCAGAAGAAGCAATCGACCAAGGTCAACCAGCTCCGCCCGTTGGACGGTGGCCTCAATTTGACCTTAAAGGTTGTCAATGCCAAGGCAGTAGCCCAGAGAGGTCGGTCCCAAGGGCGGTTTTCCGAATGCTTGGTGGGGGACGAGACGGGAATCATTATTTTCTCTGCGAGAAATGATCAAGGTTAGCATTCCTTTTGTGAAAATCAGTAGTCGCCCTTACTATTTACAAGGGAAATACATCTTTAATTTTTCATCTCGACATGTTTTTTTAGGTTATTCTTTTCTAAGTATAATCATTTGCAACGTGATTTTCAAAATTGTAGAGTTCATTTGTATCGAGCGATATGTGAAACCAATTGTAGTGACATATTCTTCCACTTTTTTTAACCATGAAGTTTTACCTAATTACAAAAATGGAAAGAAAAAAAAAGAAAGAAAGAAAATAAATGCAGATTTAAATTAGAGATGTTATTCTTGCTATATATCGAGCATTTAAATCATTAATATCACTTGGACCTCTTGATAATTCTTTCTACTATAAACTCACGCCCTCAATAGGGTGATATAATAGTAAAAAGATAATTAAATCCGGCGATGTGTAAATTGTACTTGCCCTGAGTTTACTCACAGGGTGCATTGTTCATATAGATGTATAGGGATTTTTAATTGTGTGTTAAGATGGTACTTAACATTAATTAGTTTGATTAATGATAGTTGACCTGGCGAAAGATGGGAACACTATTGTCCTGACAAATGCAAGAGTCGATATGTTCAAGGGATCAATGAGGCTGGCTGTGGATAGGTCTGGCCGGGTTGAAGTCGGCGAGCCCGCTAGTTTCTCCGTAGATGAAAGTAACAATTTATCTTTGATCGAGTTTGAGCGTGTTGATGTTGTTGTTTGAGCGCTTTTTGGGATGTACTATTTTGGATTTTGAAGCTTTTCTTCATGTTAGACATCGTTTGACCTTTTGCTTGGAGCTATATTTATTTTTTACCAGTATCTATTTATGATTCATGCTTTCTATCTATCTACTCTATCCCGAATCTTATAGTAAAAAATATTTAAATTGTGTTGTATACTACTCTGTGTTATGTGGATTGAACATTGTTTGTTTTGACTGATGAAATAACCAGTTTACTCTTTTTGAGTACTATTTTACTACATGGTAAATTTTCATGGGTAGAATAAAAAGTAAAAATAATAATTTAGCTAAAGAAATTCATAGCACGCTCCATTATTTTTAAATGTTTTTACATATTTCTATGAACATAATTGATTGATAACCAATTAAAAATTAACTAGAAACAAAATAAGCATCACCTAGAAACCAATGGTATCATTTATATTTATTCATGTTCATATATCACACAAATATGCAAATATATATAGAGAAATCAAAATCAGAAAAACCAATACAAGGAAAATATTCAATTAAAAGAACAAATTTCCAAGTTGATATCATTCTCAAATCCATTTTTCGATTACTCCAAAGAAACTAACCACGAGCGCCAATAGTCCAACTACCATCAACGGAGAAGAGCCAAGGGCTGCAGAGTGTGACGTTGGGTGAGATACAGGCGATGGCCCAGGTGCCATGTGGGTGTGGTCGTGACCTTCATGCGCTGCCACGACTGAAGCAAGAAAAACAATGAAAGCTATATTTGCAATAATCCGAAACATCATTTCCATTGTTGAAAAAATATCCTCTTTTTTTGGATTTTAAATTCCAGTACTTTAGTTTTGGGTTAAACAAGTTTTAATCACAGCCATCTATTTATATGCGAAATCTAAACGTGTACAATCCACCTTATCAAGTTGCACTATCATTCTGATCATCTAGTTGAATTTAAGTTATTTTTTAGTTAGTACTATATAAACAAAGACTTAAACAAAAATGTCAACGACTAATAATTTCTGAAAATAATACTACTACTATATTGGCATGTCAACCGAGGGTATGCGACTTTTGTGTTGTTGGAATTGGTCTAAAAGGATGAAGTGTTCTGTTGATCATAATTCACCAACCATCACATGGAGAGATGCCGAATTGGTGAGGATTAATTTTTATAATCAATATAAAAAAATTGATTACGATATGTTAATGGTGAGTAAACGTGTTTTTTACTTAAAAATCAGTCACTCAAAGTCAAAATTATTATCGAAATACAACTGTTGTTAGGCCACCTAACTATTAGACAGACTTAATTTTTGAATAAACAAGCATAGTAAAAAATCTTATAAACAAGCATAATTTTTGAAATATACTTACCGTCTCATTTTCACATTGACCTCCCCCACACAATCGAGCTATTTATCAATATCTTCCTGAACCTGTCCCTCTGCAGTAATTCCATATAAAAATTAATCCTTTAATAATAACAGAATTTTAAGAGCATAATAAGGTTCGACATAGTAAGGAGAAGCCCCTAACCAGCGAGTTTGACAGCCAAGTTTGCCTGAGCGTCCGCCTCAGAGTTTAAGTCCTTCAAGAAGACAATAACAGAACATTTTATTGTACCAAACCCCAAGTGATGTAAACGAAATACGGATAATATATTTTGCTACCAAGTGCTTACCCTTAGAATGTGCATGATTTGGAACGAAGCAAATTTATCCTTCAATTCCTTTGCTTCTTCAACCAACTTGGAGATATTTTCATTTTTAACCTTCCATAGACCCTGAATCTGTCATTGGAAAATAATAAATAATTAAATAATACGCTACACAACATCATAAAAATTAAAATAAAAAAAAGCAATAAAAGAGAAGCTATAAGTCGGTGAATGCAAAGGATGCTAAAATGGGTCTCCGATTAAAAGTTAAGAAACTTAGCATCAATAAAATCATATCCAGACAAGTGTAATTACAAAACATACATCAATTATTGCAAGACCTTTCTTGGAAGAAATTTTTAGAGCATCATCAAGAAAATCATAGGTGTAAAAATGAAAAAGATGTTGCAATAATGATCTTTTGGGGATAAGTGCTAAAATTTAGCATAGTTAATAATATCCTCCAACCCCCAACAAAAGATATTTACCTGGTACAAGATAATTTTCCACACCTAATCACAAATCCTAAATATCTTTCTATAAGACCCCTTAATTTTCAACTGATTGTGCTCAATTCGTATCTGATTGTTTAATTCTCACCTGATTATGGAAGGGTAATTTTGACTTTTCTCTTTGATTTGGATAACATGACAATAAAAGGCCGCACTAATTGATTGCCCTAAAAAGCTGATTTTGCAAGTTGTACCAGGAACCCCTATCCTTTTTAATATTATTAAAAACCATATACCTGCATGCATACAAGTTTGGAGTCACCTCGAACTCTAACACTTGTAAAACCTCTTTCAATTGCACATCTCAATCCCAATATAAAGGCACGGTATTCAGCAACATTGTTGGTTGCTACGCCTAGGCCTTCCCGCAACCTAAGAATCTACCATGCAGCAAAAATAATAAGAGATACAATCAATCATAACCAGGTCAACGAATATAAACTCGCATGAATAACAAATGCTTACCAAACTTCCATCATCTGATCGTAATATAGCTCCTGCGCCAGCTTGCCCGGGATTCCCTTTTGAAGCGCCGTCAAACTCAAGAGTACAGGACTGCTGCTCAAGTTAGGGTTAGTTACAAAAATATCCTTGAGATTTGTTTTATATACAAATATTTCATTGCCATTGTTTCTATTTAAAATTGTGACCACAAGAGGGGATCTCTGTAACACCACCTAAGGGGTAATTTGTAATTCTAGCAAGAAACTTCACTCTATACTATCTCCAGACTATGTAGTGGGAAAAATCTATTGAAATTGAACTCAAAGAGACTCGAGAGTATTCTCTTACCCCATAATCTGACCAAATAGCTTCGTGTGGCCTCTTCTTTGTCAGGGTCTCAGTTGACGTTTCACCTACTGAAGGAGAAACCTGATGTGGGAAAACACAGATGCTTGTAAGAAGTGAAATAATTTGGTAGACTCCACAATATACATGATCAAAAAAGGGATATCATTGACATGTCCCGATGCAAAAAACCAAATGGTAATTGAATATAAGAAGATTAAATAAGTAAATATCATCTGACCTGTATAGGAAACGACGCAAGTGGACCAAAAATTCCTTCTGTCAGATCAGAAGCTCTAATGGTGTGTAAGGCATTCTTAAGCCCACAAGAAACGAGATACTTCTCTGTGTCCTTGGGCATGTTGCAACCTTTGAACACACTCACGGGAGGATCGGAAATCTGTAAGGAAAAAAGGGAAAAGAATTCCGTAACTCGATTACCAATTTCAATTTTCCACTGAGAAAAATAATATGCAAAAACAACATATGACAATGTAAAAAACAGGAAAACCAATGTTTCTTGATGGAAATCATGTAAACAAAGATGAATAAGATTAAGAAATTTTCCAAAAAATCACAGGCGGAATAATTACTTTGAAAGATGGGTAATTGCCTCGTTGAATTAGCCAGTTAGGATAAAACAAGAAAACAAATTTACAAAAGGTTCACATGTCAATTAAGACGATGAGTGATTACCGAGGTTCCAACTTGAGCTTGACAATCACTTAAGCTTTTGTAGACACCGACAAGATCTCCTTTGCGAACAACGAAGAATTCTTCCTTGTCCTTCATTATTACTGGCTTGGTCTCAGCTTTCCGCTTACGGGAACTAACGCCACTAGATTTTTTTGTAGAATAGCACTGAGCCTGAATTCTGGTGAGCAACGAACCCAAATTGACTGTCCTAACCACCCTTGAATTCGGGAAGCTAGCACGGGATGGGCTCTTGGTAAACAAACAACCGGTCCTCGATAATATAGTTGAACAACATGCATGAAACAAACCGATCATTAGGGTTTCCTCGCTTTCGTTCCCAGATTTCCTGAAACTACATTTTTGTTCTTCACTAAAAAAAATCATACAAACGAACCAAAAAATCCTATCAAATTACAGGGCTGAATAAGCGAAAATATTTACATCGCAAGCCTCGATTTAAAATTATAATAAATACATGAGGACAATTGATTAAAAAAAAGTTTCAGCAGAATGAATACGAAATAGGAAAATGAAAGAAAAATAAAACTTGATTCACTTAAAAAAATAAATAATGATAAAAAAATACCTGAAAGGTATGAAAGACTGATAATCGCAAAACCCTGCTCTTCGTGTGAGCAAGTTTTCTGGGTTGATTAGGGGTTAAGGGGAGAGGTTGAGCTCAGGTGCAGTTGGCCGGTTCAACTCGGAGTCATCCTAAACCCGTTTCCGAATAAGGGCCGATTTCTAAATTGGGGCCCGTTCAATCCGGGGTAATCTTGATTGGGCTGGCCCAATTGATGAAAATGCTCATAAACAAAAAGATGGATGAAAATGATGCAAACTCTTAATTCAATTGTTTACTCCTATTAATCTATTTTATTCTATTGAGATAACGAAATGATTTTTTTTTATATTTAAATTGACACATTTTACTTTACCATTTTGCTATATAATTAAATTTAACATATATGTTAATTTTATTAGATTAAATTAATGTGTATTCAAATATGAATTTAATTTATGCAATTTTATTGTAAAAAATTAAATTGAGTGATTTAAATCATTTAATAATCGGTGATTAATACAATTAGATTAAAATTAATAAATTATATGCATGTATAATATTTATGTAAATGGTTTACATGTGAAAATCGTTTTTCATACCAAAAAAATTGTTTTCTGGTGCATGTACACACTCGATTTCCAGCAGGGTTTTCGAAAATCGAAGATGGCGTTGCTATGGTATGTGGATGCGGATAGTTGTGGAGATGTCGATAATCATAAGAGCACGACGGACTATGTTCACACATTCGGGGTGAGACGACTATTTATTGGGCCTCGAAGTTACAAACAATTGTAGCATTCTCGAGTTGTTGGGACTATGGCCGAAGTCGACAAGAAGATGATTTGGTTGCAATCTTTTCTAAAGGGGTTATGACATGGAAGAAACTAAAATTGTGTTAAAGTTGTGAGTTTGGAATGTTTAATTGTGAGTTGTCCTGAATTTATAAGGAAATAAAGACCATCTTATAAGTAAAAAGAAGTACTACAACTAGAACCAATTGATTTTAGGTTGAAACTTGCTTCGAGTCTACTTTTCTCATTCTTCGTACTCGGAAATTAAGTTTAAAAAACTATTCCATAAACAAAGAATCAAAGTACTTCTTGTAATTGATGCTGGTTTTAGATTCTGATAGAGCCCAATAATTAGATGAATGGGCCTAAAATAACACGCACGAGCCTTATATCATTAGTACTGAAATCGGCCCAGCAAAACGAGTCCAATAAAAAAAATCCGGCAGAGTCGGCACTACGGCGTAGCTTAGCCACACAAATGGCGTCGACATTGTGGCACAGCCACCCTCACCTCCTCCGTCTAACCACCGCAGATATTCCCGCCAAAATCCCAACTTCCGGCGTTGCTATCCCGCGCTCCACCTCCTCCCTCGTCATCCACGCAAGAACTCTTCTTGCTGGAACCCCAAAAGCAGTCCCACCTCAGAAGCACTTCTATCCCGACCCCATCCCCGAATTCGCAGCAGCTGTAAGTAAAAATTTCTTCTTTTTTTATTTTTTCGTTCTTAAAGATTTTTTTTAATTGATTGTTTTTTTAAAAGGAGACCCAGAAATTTAAACTTGAATTACTGAAGAAATTATCAAAAGAAAAAGAGACATTTGGGGATGAACTTCAAACTGTTGTCAATGTGTGCGTTGAGGTATGAGATGTTTTAGTTGAATTTTATTTGATGAAATTTATGTCCTGAATTTTAATGTTGTTTCAATTAGAACAAGAGCAAAAAAAAAGTAGATTTGATATTCTCAACTTCTATATGGACAAAAAACAAATCCCGGCTAGAGCTATCGATTTATGGCCTTGCCTGATTCGACGTGCCTCGGCCAGAATTTCTTATTCCAAAATAAAAATAAATATCATAGCCAGCACATTTTTCTTGTATTTTTCACATGTCGGACCACTTTCTGTTGTGATGTTATCAGATATTCGGTGAATTTCTGAGTAAAGAATACGGAGGACAGGGAACGTTATTGATCGAGCCTTTTACGGATATGATGGTGGCCCTCAAGGAGAAAAATCTTCCCGGTGCACCAGTGGCCGCTCGAGCTTCTTTATTGTGGGCACAAAAACACGTTGATCGGGATTGGGACACTTGGGTCTCTAAATCTCACACATGATGTTAATTGAGGTAAATTTGGTATATGTCATCTGAGATGAATAGTTACGAAAAGTAGGCAACAGGTTTGGTTTAATTACAAACAAACCCAGCTAGCTTTCAAACTTTCATGAAACACCCCTGAGAATTTTGTGTCATTTCACCCCAAACCAAATAACTCTTTTGAAAAGATCAAAAAAACTCCATCCACATTGAAAAAATATCACGGTTAGCCTCACTTTTGTCACTGAATCAAACTTGGGGTTATATTTGTATTTATAGAAGTTAGCTGGATTATTGTGAAATTATGTCAACCTCAAGTGCACATTTTGTAATACCAATTGTTTCAAAAGACAATTTTTGAAACATCGAAATTCACTAGAAGCTGGGATCGTCACAAAACTCTTCGTTTTGAGCCCTTTTCTGTTATATATACAATGGAAATATTACTCGACGTTTTTTGAGTCTCAACTCGTAGGTTTGTAGTATTTGATAGCCTTGGATAAGTGTTGGGTTCCTTTGGAACGCAAAATTAGCTTCCAGACTCAGAAATACTCTTTAGGGATGGCTGCCACGACTTCGGCCTTCCTGGTATCAAATTTGTGTGTCGTCTTGTGGCCTGCAAATTTTTTCAAAACAGTGTGATTTTAAGACGATGATCATGAAACTACTGTACTCATCAATTCTCGGTATGATCTTTGTCCTTAAAAATTGAGAATTTCTTGAAAAGTATTTCAGATTGTACTAAACATGTTTATATAGTTACTGCCAAAATGAATTACTCCTACTTATTTATACCTGCGAACTGGTGCTCTGATTTTCCGAGTTTGTCTGCAAATTTTCGCCTGATCCCGACAGGTTTTTTGTCATTTTCGCCTGCTTCTTTGCTTTAACCACCTTCATAACCTCTGGGTTAAAAGATAACAACTTTCAAAACTCATAGTATCTCAATGCAAACTCACTCACAAATCTTTCAAGAGACATTCCACAATCTTGAAAATTCATCCTACTTTTACAAAATAGATTAATTCATCATAGCTATCTTTTGAAATTACAAGATACTCCCTCAATATATTTCATTTTCACAAACTCTATCCTGTAACACCTCAAGGGGATATCTGTAAATTTCAAGAACACATTTTTTTTGTTGCTGCAAAGAATTTCAACCTACCTGTAGTCGTGACGAGCCGATAAGCCCGGCCAAGAACAAGAGTATCACCTGGCCGGAGAAGCTTGACACGAGAGTATCGAACAATACTCTTGTTCTCGCCTGAACTCTCACCGGAAACCGGCAACGGGATTATGAGAGATACGTAGTGACCCGGGTTCGTTTTCATGACCTCGCTAGCCATGACCGGCCAATACATTCTCTCTTGCTTTCCACTCGGATGTTGGATCACTAAGGCCGCGGCATCCACCGCCTGGCAGTTCCCCATCGACTTTTTCTCTCTCGGTAAGACTCTCTCTCTCTCTCTCTCCTCTCCCTCTTCTCTCCCTATCTCCCTCCTTTGCCCACAGACTTATATGGTTTAAATTGCTTCACTTTTTTTTCATACTAGAAAAATGGCTCCACTTTTTTTGTACTTTATTGGAATTCTTGATTCTGCATTATTGTTATTATGCCCTGGTATAACATGTACTGTTGATGTAATGATATGTATCAATCTTTTTTAATGTATACTCTGACATTACATGGTCTGAAATGCTTAATATTTTTTGCATGATTTTTTTTTTTGGAAAAAATAAAATAAAAATACTTTATTTTGTGGTATTTGCTGACATGGGCCCAGCATATCAGGTTAGCCAAAATAGGTTGTGGTATAATGCAGCCAAGATTTTAGATTAAGGGTGATCTAATGATGGTTTTCTCATAATTAGCCATTTATTTTTTTTATTATTTTTTTAACATTGAGTTGGGGAAGAAGCACTATGAGTGAATTATATTTTGTCAAAACTAGGTGTATTTATTATGACACCTTGTATATATTGTGCTATAATTTTTTACATTTTGTTTATAAACTCGTATATTAATAAGGGATATACTATATAACATAGACTAAAAAGTGAAGTATATTTTAATAGTTGATTTAATTATTTAAATAAAATAATAAGATGCATGATTAAGAAGCTTCACTTTAGTAACATGATCCACCAAAAAAAATCCTTTTGTTATGGGGAGTGTGTGGAAAGTGTTATGGAATAATGATTAACCAATTAGTATATTCAAAATTACTACTAAACATTTAATATTAAATGTTAATTAAATTGTAAGTGTATAATTATTTGGTTGAACATCTAGCAAATTACATGTAAGTGTGTGTAAGCCATGTGAGATGTTGGGTATCTTAGTTCCAAAAACAATAAATGAGAATTGGACTATGTTATGTTCAAATATTAATTCGCCTAATTTTGGGGACAAGAAAAAATAAAACAATTTTTTTATAATTAATTAATTGAGAAAAATCCTCAACTTATAAATTCTCAAGATATGGGAATGTTTGGATGCATATTAATTAAACTTTGAAATTCAATGCAAAATAATGGGAAACTCAGTATATTTACTTGTTAGATGATGCCAATCATAATTTTTAAATAATAAACATGTCGTGTCAAGTTCACATTAAAATATATATATATATATATAACAAATTGAAATACACATATTCTTATGTTGTAGTTTTGGAAGTTGGGCAATAGTTCCTTACACAATTCATTCAAATCAAGAGCTCTCGTAAGAGGAAAATGTACAGTACGTAGTTTTTTTTGTAATTTAGAAAGAAATTATCCATTGTTTTAAAAGATATATGTAGTAGTATATGCGAACTCATCAACATTCACTCGAGTCGCGTAGAAAAGTTAAAAAGCACGGGTCGACAATTCGGCATTCCTTTTCGAACACTTTCACACACCAAACACCAACTCGAACCCCCCTTGACGACATTGATCAATTTACACTTAGGATTTCCACTCTCTCTCTCTTTTGCAAAAGAAGGAGAAATGAATTAAAACATGCACGAAGCAAATAGCCCCCACTTCTTGTTAACTTTTCACCGTACGATAGCGAAATCACAACTGCGTGCAAAAGCGTTTTAATGGTTAGGCGGGAAACAACGACTATGAAACCGACCAATCGTGAGCCGACACGCATTTCGAGTCGGGCTTGTTGCCTCCTTCAAAAATGGGAAGTGATGCAATGGCAATTTGGATGGTTGCCCAAGTATTCACAGACACTAAAGTGTAATAATTGAGACATGAGTTTTACCTTCTTCTTTTGTTTTGTTTTGTTCATGTATGTATTCATCTTCTTGTCCAATGCATGTTAGGTTTGTTAAGTTTTTTTTGCACAATCACAAAGACACAAACCATGATACCAAGGGAGGAGAGGACCATTAGTGATAAGCCCATCTTCGTAAGGAGAGGCCCATAAGTGAGAAGCACATCTACTAGTCTTGACCCAATATTAAAATTATTACTACAAATTTACATTGAAACAATAAGCTATACACACATACACAAGGTTTTATATATTTTGAGGGTGGAATGTCCTAAAAAAAAGAGGAAAACCCTTCTTGTGAACACTTATTTACAAAAGAAAACCCAATGCTTTTCCTTTTTTGAAATAAAATGAAACAATGTTGATCTCATACTTGAGATTCTTCTTGCAGAAGGGGAACCTTGTGATCGTTCGCCGAGTAATTTTGTGTGCCATGTTCGTCTTTCATTTGGCCCCATAGCACGGTGTAGTAGCCCACGCCACACACGAACGCTCCCATCATGCTTCCATAATGGAATGTGTCGGAAAAGAACAAGCAACCGAAGGTGCTAGCGTAAGGAATTCCAAAGGGCTTGAACGCCGGCACGAAATGAGGGCCCTTTGATCGGGTGCACCATATTTGAACACTAGTACGGACCAAAGAGCTAAAAATTGCCTGATTTTTTTGAAGGAACAAACAAAGAAGATTCATAATTAATTAATGAAATTAATTTCTTATGATTGTATTAAGTACTTTTAAACAATAATTATATTGTTGTAATTACCGTTGCGACGATAATGAATAATTCAAAATTAAGGTCCAATCTCCAAGCAACGTGGTCTCTTTCCAGGAACACGGCGACCACACACGATTGGATGGCTCCGAATAAGCTATAAAACGACACTACTTTCATAATCTGTGGGCATATTTTCGCAGTTCCCACCTGATTTTTCATTCAAAAAAAATAGAGATTAATTAAAATGACTAAAACACCCTTATCTCGATCCACATGTCGTATTTACACACTACCTGGACTATGTTCCAAATGGCTAGAGTGAGGGAAGAAGCCGCGAAGAAAACACAGCCAAGAACCCAATTTTCGCGGGTCGACGTGAAAACTAGCAATCGTGAGGGCCCAGCCCGTAAGGCTAGAGAAGGAGACGAGTTGTTATAACTACTGATTGTGGGGCCTTTGTATAGAGTGAGCGAAATTGCTCCCGTAAACGATATGAGGGTCCCGATTAACCTTGCTCGGCTACCCCCGCTTTTCCAATCAAATCTCGTTGTCCTGAAAACCGAAAACCAATAGTGTTAATTAATGTTACAATCATGAATTATACAAAAATAAAATTATTGCATTTGCAAATTAATATTCATTTACATTAAGAATAATACAATACAGTGTACTATATTTTGTGTTTTCTACACGATATTAAACATCTTATAAACTAGCTATAAAAGCATGAGTCGAACCTGAGGATGATTCCGAGAACAAAAGTGAAAGCAGGAAGCTGATTGGCCATGCCACATGCGACAATCGGTGAGCTGTACCTTAGACCAACAAATGCAAGGTTTTGTGCTATGGTCACCCTGCAATTTAATCAATTAATTAACCTTTAATGTATAATTAATTAACAACTAATCAAATAAGTAATTACCCTATCAAACCCAGCAAGAAAACACGCACAAGAAAAGCCATGCTCAATAGTGGCCCTTCTGATCTGAAAAATTATTACCAACAAAAAAAAAAAAACAAGTAGTAATTTATAATAATTCATCTTTTTTTTTAATTTGAATTATGTATACATGTATTACCTATCGGCCCTATGATAAACGAAGGAAATTGGAATAAGAATAATTGATCCAAGAACATTTGTATAGACAACGAAGACGAAAGGGCTCATCCCATTAGTCATGGCGATGCTCGTTAATATGGTTAACCCTATTACACAACCCTCCACCACCACCATGGCGGCACACGGCAGAACCTCCTTCCCACCCGTGTTCTCTCTCATCTTTCTCTATGATCTTTTTTTCTTTTGTAGATCAATGTTAAGAGTATATAGAGAAGAAAATAATACTAGCAGTAATAAATAATAATAATGGAGGGTAGCCTTTCATGGGAGTGTGAAGCTACTTAAGAGGGAATGAGCAACTCGAGTGGCGTCCCATGCATACCAAAAAAAGACAAACAAATTAAAATATAAATATCATTAAAATTTTATAAAGAAATTAATGAAAATATCATCATTAATTTAGGACAAATTTGTTCTCTTGTATGATGAAATCAATTAAACAACTCAATTTATAAGATTTGGTCGATTGGTCAATACATAATTTATATCTAAAACCCGTGTATACCATATTAGTTGAACGGAATTTGTTTAAAATGAATTGCTCTGAATTAAAAGTAAATTAAAAAAAAAAAGGATTTTAATTCAATGCTAAAACCCTTGTGATTAAGGGCCTACCCCAATAATTTTTACTTACAAAACTAATCCCTTCAAGAGCCTCACCAAATGATTCTAGTATATTCAAATTTTTTTTTAAATTGCACTAATTGTGATTAAATGACGCAATTAATTGTCTAAGTCAAAAGTGATTAACTTGTTGGATTCTTAATTTATTCGTATGTTGTCGTTTTGTTTTGCATCAGCAGATCTGCCTAATCACGGAATCCATCGGATTACGAGGATTCTTTGTCGGCTTGTTTTATGATATTAGTCTATATTTTTTTTAATCATCAAAATATATAATACAGTATTATAAATGTACTTGTGAATATTATTGATCATTTATCGTTTTCTAAGTGATTATGAGCCTACACAGAGGGACTAAACTTTTGAGTATTCAAGAAGAGATCATCGGTCATCAATTTTAAATCGACGTATGTGGTTGAGCTATCCTAAAAGACTCGACTTATTCGACAATCGTTTTTTTTAAGTCATGTTCAGTAAATACTGATTTCGACCCTAGTTTAGTAGTATGTGTAAATTAATGAAATGGGCAGAGTATAAAATTGCCAAATTTGAAAATATAACAAAATAAAAAATATACTACTACTGCACAAGAAAAGGGTTATTTCCACCACCAACAATCCTTGCACATTTTACAGTGAGAGTAAAACCTATATACAAAGGCTATAGCTGCCTTGTTCATTTTAAATCCAACTGTAGAATCAAGAAATATTCAAAAGGGTCATCATGCCTCCCACTCTGCATAAATATTCATAATAATAAGTCGATTAAATATGAAATTCAATGTATGTCGTTCTTGTGCGAGCGAGCGTGATTAACTGCGTAAGAGATAGATAGATTAGATTTGTGAATAATGTGATGACCTAATTATTATATAGCGAAAGGTCGGCTAAGCAAAGACACTGTCAAAAGTGTCTCCTCTTACAAGGAGACGTCGGGTATTGTAGCATATGAGCTGTTGAGGGTATGAACGGGGGTTGACCTAATTCGCACGAAAGGTCAGAGATAAAAGTGGCGGTGGTGAACACAACGATAAGGACAATGCGAAATAATGCATATTACTTTAGAAAGCATAAATTAAAAAGTCTAGACCGAGAAATAATTGTCAAATCATGGCAACGAGGAGTATATGTAATCAAAAACAGAAGTTGGCATTTGTGTAAAGCTACTAACTATTTTTTGTTGGTTAGTGCCTTTCCTAGTTATGCATTAAACGCGCTAGACTCGTTTAAAATTAAAATGGTTTAAAAAATGACTTACTTCTATTTTCAGAATCTCTCTGATCCTAAGAGAAGGACAAACCTGTTTAATCTCAATGATCATGCAAATGACCTTCATGATCCGTCTTTTGCCATTACACTTGAACTGTCTCGGTATCGTCCAAAAGAGGGTCTTTTTCACTGGTTGACTCGGAACTGCTGGCCCCACTCTTCTTAATCACCTTTGCTTCTTTTGCTTTACCCCACATCACCGAGTAAAACCCAATAACAATGATAGTGGAACCCACCAAACTATGCGAAAAGAAAAAAAAACAGAGAAAATTAATGGAATCAAGGAAGTGCTAATAGCATTATTCTTTTTTTTTCCTTATCAGGTTCTTGATTCTCCGTACCTCCCAAGATAAAGACTATCGCCCAAAACGATGATACCGAGTAAAGCTGATATGACTATGCTCAATGGATGAAACATGGCCACAAAAAGTGGACCCTTTCTATGCAGACACCAAGAGGTTACACTCACTTGGAATGCCGACCCAAAAACTCCCTAAGAGAAAAATAAAATAAAATAAGGTAAACTGAATCGTATATTCAATGAAGAATATAGTCCAATGAGAATCAAAGGATAATTATGGGAATAGTTCAAAATGAATGTGTCACCTTACGATGAACAATGCAAAAAATAGAATGAAATAGATACTCATTTGAAATTCTTATCTCAAACGACATCATAAAAGTGAAGTAGGATTTTAGTTAATAACACCAAATTGATATTAATATATTTTAACCTACCGAATAAAGAACGGAAATCAATCTAACATTAGGTTGCAAGGCCCACGCACTTGTGTCCCTGTCGACAATCAGAGACATTACCGCCGAAAGAATGGCAGCAAAGAAGCAGTAAAAGAAGACTATAATCAGCTCGGCTGGAAACTTCTTGAGAATTGATGCCTGCAAAAACAAAGGTTAGAGTGATCATATACTCCCAATTCACTTAATTACAACAAAAAAAATACCCTTGATGTAAAGTTTTTGTAAATGTGAAGAGGGTGAAATATAATTTTTTGCTTACAAAGGGGTGAATGTAACCCAAATAAATCGGAAGGGTATATTTGAAATTTTGAAAGTTAACTTTTGATGTTTTTTTGAAATTAGACATGAAAGTTTATTATACAAGATTCATTTTTCATTATTTACTAAGGTGGCACCTGTACGATTATGAAGCCAGAAGATAAAACACAGTCTGTTGCTAGGAATAATCCTCCGATTATCAAGTTCGATTGTGGCATCTGAATAATATACTCATTGAGAAAGTCGGAAGATGATTGTAGAGTCCATATTTGAGGGCCTGTGTACAGAGTTACAACAAATGCACCAGCAATTGACACTACGGTTCCAACTGCTTTTGCAAGAAAACTCGAGGTTCTACATGCTAGCTTTTCCATCCTAACAACCATCCAATCAAAACTTAAGCAATCAACACCTTCCTTCGGGTATTTGTTAGTATTGCGAATTTCACCTCTTGAACTCTAAACACTCTAAACAATTTTCGACACGAATACCTGAATATGATGGCAAGTATGAAGGTGAATCCTGGGATGAGATTAAGCATTGCTGAAGCAAATGCAGCAGACGTGTAACGGATTCCAGTATACCCAGTGAGCTGAGCCAAGCACCTACAAACAGGTAATGCAATCATCGCTATCCGACAATCGAAAAACAGGGCCAAAGTCTATCATATCATTTTACCAATGAATTTATTGAAAAAACATCTCAATACATGATACAGAAAACCTCAAAATTCCGGCTTTTTGTTTTTGTTAATAGAAATTCATCAGGGTAAACGAAGGAACATACCCAAGAACACCCAACGAGAAAAACCCACAAACCAGTAAGAAAGTGAGTGGCGGCCTGTTCGGTGACCTGCGATAATCACAATTCATAACCCACAAAACAAAATGAAATAAATAAATAAAAATAAAAATAAAAAAACCTGTGAAGTAGGAGAGAGAAAGGGAGGAGAATAATGGCGGCAAGAGCGTTGGAATAGGCGACGAAGGTGTAATTAGTCATTCCAGACGCCATTGCGCTCTTGCTGATAACAATTAGACCTACCTGGGCAGTGGTGGCCAGTACCATCCCCAAATACGGCGTCGTTTCACTCTCCATCACTCCGAAAAATTCTCCTACTTGGAATGGTAACTACCGACTGGTGATGTCAGCGGTCTTCATCTTTTTCCCTCCCGATCACAGGTTTCTTCGATGTCAAACTCAAACTGTCCAATCATCAGTGGCCGCCAGTAGAGATAGATAAAACGAGGACTCTACTTTTTATTTTTATTTTTATTTCTCTGTTTTTGCATTTTAGTTACGGAGTATAATTATAATCCTTCTTCTATCTCAAAATAAATATCATACAGTACATTTTTAGGCAAATTGAAGTCAAAATAAATGTCATATGTTTTTAGGGGCACATAATTGAAGAAAAACGTTAATTTTTGCTTTTTTTTTTATCAAAAAATAAAAAGTAAAAATATACTTTAATATGAAAAGTAAAATAATTATAAATAAAATTTAAAAAGTAATTTAATAAAGTAGTTTAATAAAGTAGAATAAAATTGTATTTTAAAATAAAAAATAAAAAATAAAAATGAAATATATCAACTAGACTAATTGAAAAGAAAGTATGTCATGAAACTCAGACTTGAGACTGAAGACTAATTTAAAATGAAAAAGTAAAATTATATGACACTAATATTATAAAAACGAATTTAATCATATGACTAATTTAAAATGAAGTAATTTCATTTTTTTTATAAAAGAAAAGTTTGAATTAAAAAAAATACAAATTTGTGAGACAAATTACACTTGTAAAATATAAATAATAAAAAATTAATGATACTAATTTATTAGTCATCAATATTTCAAAGACAGATCAATCACACACATATACACCGTACAATACTTATAATTTAAAAGTCGTGGTCAGTTAGTTGGCAAATCACATGCCACATAGTATGACTGGGTGCAATCAGCTATAACTGGTCAAGAAATTGATGTAGCTTAATGAGAATTGAGAAGTGAATCTCTATAAAGTTTATAATTCTTTGGTATTTTTTAGATTTTTCCGATTTGTTCTTACTTGTTGTTGATTAACTAATAATGAAACTCTTAAAATATACTCCTTCCAGCCATGTCATACTTTGTTAGACACGAAATTTAAGAAAATTTGTTATTTTTTAATTTTTTATTAAAAGGTAAAGAGTAAAAATATATTTTAAAAATGAAAATTAAAGTAGTTGTGAGTAAATTTAAAAAGTAGGTGGAGGTAAAGTAAAATAAAATTATATATTAAAATGAAAAAGTTATAATAATTTTTTTTTTTTTTTAGGGCGTGTCAACTATTGTTGGACACCCTAAAAGGAAAGTATGTCAAGTGTTTTGGACGGTGAGGTGAGGGAGTAGTATTTCAGACTAACGATTATGTATTTTTTTGAAAAATGTGTTTGCGAGCGAAATGAGTAGTGAGTGAGCCCATTAAAGAGATGGACGCAGCTTGAATTCTTCTTGTTCCAATTTGGGCCTCGTCTACTTACGTACAGCCCGTTTAGAATCCATCATTTTTTTCTTCGTCTAAAACTAATCAAAAGTCCCAAAAGGAGTATCTTACCATCTTCTTCTCCATTGCCACTCTCTGTCTCTCTCTCCTCATGTTTTGAATCCTCAATTTATTTGTTCTTTCACCCTCACCCGAATCCCTAAATCACCCAAATCCCTTCTCCCAATTTTGATCCAATCTGATAAAGTTTCGTTTTTTTCCTCACTCATCACTTCAAATTCAGTTTCCGATTTACCCATATTTCCAAGCTCTGTTTTTTCTTGAAATTCCAAAAAAAAAAAAAAAAACAGTTCTTGAAATTCCCACCACCTGTTTGATGATTTGATTCACAGAAAACAAAAAAAAAATAAAATGAGCTGGATAGGCAAACTCAGCCCAGTCATCATCTTCGTCATAGTGCTACTAGCTGTTGTACTCTTCGTTGCTTCTCTTGTACACTTGCTCCTACTGCACTTGTCCAAGCGCCGGGGACCCGCGAATTCCCACAATTACCCCCTGCCGGCCTCCGCCGCGTCCGGCGGCGGCTTCCAGAGGCAGCTCCAGCAGCTGTTCAACCTGCACGACTCCGGTATGGACCAATCCCAAATCGACGCCCTCCCTGTTTTCCTGTACAGGGACATAATAATAACCGGGCTCCGGGAGCCATTCGACTGCGCCGTGTGCCTGTGCGAGTTCTCCGGTCAGGACAGGCTGAGGCTGCTGCCCTCTTGCAGCCACGCTTTCCACATCGGGTGCATAGACACGTGGCTGCTCTCCAACTCCACGTGTCCGCTTTGCCGAGGGGTCATTTTGTCATCCGGCTACTCTTTCCAGGACCCGTTTTTCTACTTCGAGGCCGCCTCCAAGGAGGATGTCGAGGGTGGCGGCCTCCCTTGTGCTGCGAGTAGTAGTAGTAGTGGCAGTGCTGTAATTAGTGAGAAAAGGGTTTTTTCGGTGAGGCTTGGGAAATTCAGAAGCTGCACAAATAATATTAATAATAATAATGATAATGATCAAGAAAGTGAGGTTGGAGGAGAGAGTAGTAATTTGGATGGCAGGAGGTGTTTCTCTATGGGTTCATGTCAGTATGTGGTTGATGATTTGGAGCTGCAAGTTGCACTGTGCCCAAGTGGGAGGAGGGGAGGGCAGAATGGGAATTTCACAGGTGGTGGTGGTGGTGAGGTTGAAGGGAAGAAGATCAACAGTAGGGTTAAAGGTGAAAGCTTTTCTGTTTCAAAGATCTGGTTGTGGTCCAAGAAAGGTAAATTACCTAGTTTACCATGAAAATCATCAACTTTAATTACTACAGTAACCATTTTTTGTTGTGGGGTGTTTGAGAGTAATTAATGAGTACTACTAATTTATTCAATTTTTTTGGTTCTTACTGTCTTACTTACTACTGTCTCCTTGTGTTATTATATGCTTTTGATTTCACTTTACTTTTCTTGCTCATTTCTTTTTTTATGCAGCTTATATTGAATGATGGCTTTTTTTTCTCATTATGCTAAATGTGGATTGACAAATTTTGCAACCTTTTTTTTAAATCTTGAATTCAAATTATGTCATCCTCTTTGCTTTTGGGAAGAAAAGTGATTCCAACAAATCTTGGCAGTTGAAACTTTTGTATGGCTTATGGCTTATGTGAGTTATGCTTGCTTTTTTTTTTTTTCAAAATTGCAAATATGCCCTTAAGGTATTACTCAGTTACAAAACAGCCCATGAAGTTTGTACTTTACAAGTATTATGAAATAGAGAACAAATATTTGTAATTTTTAAATGTATTGCCTTTTGGAAACTTTGGGTTCCTTAGAAATGGAATATGGGCACTTTGTTCTCTGCCTAATTGTGGGAATTTGATAGTGGTGGGATCAGTAAAAAGTGGTAGGAAGGCACTCTTGTTATGATTATGAGGAAGACAAACATTATTAGTTATTACTATGGGGTCAATTTTTGAGTGAAAAAATAAGGGAGTAGTGCAATAAGTTTGCTCTCTGTGGATTAGGCCGCCCTCTCGGTGGGAGGGCGTGTCACAAGCATGTCCGATAGGACCAAAATCCTATATTCATTTGTTTTAGTCGAACGAGCGTGTAGGATAGTAGGGCCAACATCCTACGCCGGTGACATACCAATTTGTAGCAGTGAAAGTAATCTGGTGAAATTATTTTATGCTAAGTAAGAATAATTTTTTCCTTTGTTTTGAGGTTAAAATATTCCTTATGGTAGGTGTGGTTTCCAAAATGATATCCAGACATTGACCTCTTCATAATCCAACAATATAATTATTTATTCCTTAATTTCAGGGATAATTACAATAATACCCCTAGAATTGGAGTATTTATTTATTTGTTCTTTGCTTCTTTTTTGGCTTATACTTGCATCTACTTTTTCTTCTATGATGCTTTTCATTGAATACGTATTGTCTATATTTATTTGTTTGTTTTTTCTTTTGTTTTGGTGGAAACTGAATAAATGGTAGGAGAGCAATGCTTATGCTCTTGTACTAAAATATGCATGCAATGTAATGTGGCCTACATAAAATGGTTGGACAAATCAAAATGTTTAATTGCAATTAAGAAAATATAATGTACAAAAAGTCAAAATTAAAATGTTTAATTGCATTAAAAAAATATAATGTACAAAAAGTCAAAGATTCGAGATATCCGGGTAGGTTCCAAAATCTATTTTACACTAACACAAATGTCTATTTATTACTATTGCTACCAAAATGCTCCCTTCTATTTGTAAAATGCATACAATAATTTGTCATATAACAATGTACAATAAACAATCCTTCTCTCAATAAACAATCCTTTGAGAGAAGACGTGTTAATTTGTAGAGAGAAAAAAAATGTAAGAGAGATACAAGAGAGTACCTGATGAAGCCAGTCAAAAGCCCTCTGCCGCGACAAAACAATGTAACAAAATTTAGTCTGAAAACTATTGGAGTAAGATTCAAGGCAATGCCTCATGAATTAAACGAGGGGGGCATTGCATCACAAATCGCGGGGGAAGTTGTTAATTTGTCCTTCCTCCAAAACATCTTTGCCATTTACATTGTAAGTTATTCTTACACGCATGAGCATGGATTTCTGAAAGCAAGAAGAAGAGTAATAATTTCATGCGAGTACGATAAAAAAGGTTCAACAACGAGAATATTTAGCACACTTGAGGATATATCGCCATGCATACCTTGCCATGCTGGTTGTTAGTAACTCGCAACTTCTGTGTGATATTACTGCTTGCAGAAAGTGTATTCGCGCTAGCCGGATTCAAGTGCAATTGAAGAAACTGCAGATAATACCACCAAATTATAAATAAATATTTGGATGATTCGGATTTCCAAATCATCTCCTACCAAAAATTCCAGGGAAATTCCAAATAAGACAAAAAGTCAAGACAGTAACTACGTAGCACCGTTTTAAGTTACCTTGGGCACAGCAGCCTGGAATACAAAATCCGAGTAGATATCGGACGACTTGTTCGTAAATTGAGCCTCAACTAGTGTGGTGTGTGGGCTTCCAGGTTCCTTTGAAAAGTTAAAAATCACTTTCAACGAGCTGCTTTCGAATGCAACAATTTCCGGATAAGTCGGGCAGTTGGTTTCTTCTGCAACTAACAAAATCGAGGCAGTAATTAAAAAAGTCAGTAAATATAAAAAATAGTTCTGTAATATATAAACCTATGAGACATACCAGGTACTGATGGATTGGTTCCAGAATCCAACAAATCCATCATCGAAGAACTTCCAACAGTTTTGCTATTGTATTGACCGGATGATAAAATGTTGGGTGTGGATGAGTTACTACTCTGATCAGGAATCCCGATTGAGAGGAGGTCCAGCAATGCATCAGTGCCGCTTTTTGGGGTGTGATTGGTTCCTGAAATTTAGTGACATAAACATTGGCTGAAGTTCAAAAAAAATTTAAAATTATGAAATTTTAAAAACCAACCTTGTGAAGGTGTGGAGACATCATCTCCGAGAAGATCATGAAGGAAGTCTCCTCCGGAGGAACCAGGTGGTGGGAGGTCATCAGAACTGAGATCGAGCAAGTCAATGAGAGGAGGAGCGGGTTTGGGATCTTCATTAGGGATTTTCGAAAGAGTTCCTTGTGAAGAAGTAGATAGAGCATCTGGAAGAGAGCCAGCTCTCCTCCTTCTAAAGGTTGCCTC
Organism: Euphrasia confusa; assembly: GCA_954870475.1. Classification (NCBI taxonomy): domain Eukaryota; kingdom Viridiplantae; phylum Streptophyta; class Magnoliopsida; order Lamiales; family Orobanchaceae; genus Euphrasia; species Euphrasia confusa. The sequence goes on from OX940951.1 coordinate 20,416,591, forward strand.
GTCGAGAACTGGCATCCTTTCAACCAGGGCAGACCTGAACACATAATTATAATGAGAGAGAGAGTGACAGAGAAGAATGTAAAGATTTGCGAATCAAAGTCAGGTTAACTGTACCTGATTTTGCCATGCTTGTCAATAATGGAATTGAACTCGATTGCCCTCTGTTGGAGTTCAAGCACAAGGCTTCTTTTTTGATGGCGGACAATTTCATTTATCCTCCTGCAACGGATTTTGAGATAGGTTCTAAGATTGATAAGGAAGTTAAAGCGGTAAATGAAAAACTTTATGCTAGTTTTATCATTATGCATGTGATGGGGATATGACTTATGAGCATGCATCTATATGATATTTTTTCCCTACAGTAAGAGCAATACTTGGAACATGAGGTAAAACGACTTGATAGCTTTAACAAAGCAATCAAGCACATGGATCGAGTTGTAAGATCTGAAGAATGGCGTCCGATTGCGGTTTCTACAACATTCACAGCTTCGGACTCCGTTACCTACTCCAGACCCAAAACAAAATAAAATTGTCAAATTTGTCCTCTAAATGGAGATTGAAGCACACCAACAATAGTAATATTTAATGGTATTGTTGATGATAACAAGCCTGAAGAGATAAAAAAAGCTCTCTGTGAACCAATAGTTACTATTAATGTGTCGAATTAATAAATTTTGAAATTATTAGTCTTGGTCATAATATCTGCAATGAGGTATGCAAGACACAACCAAAATAAATAAATACTCACAGTTATTGGGTCCTCTATATCAAGCACTCCGACATTATTAACCAACAGCTCACCATATTCTCCAATGCACCAAACAGCAACTCGGACAAGAGTTTCCTGGTAAATACATTAGCACGATCTCAAGAAACAAGCTGAACAAATACAATAAATAATACTGTACTAACAAAAATTTAATAGAAAAACTTAAGTCATACAGCAGAAACAGATTACCTGTTCTTCAGCTGTTTGCACAGCCTTGTACAGAGACCTTACAGAATATCCTTGGAGGTTCGGGGCATTAGTGATTGCAACAATAAGGGAATGACATACGCTGTCCTTAACATAATTTCCGGCCTGCAATACATATAGAAAAATAAATCTTATGAAAAACAAGCCAGCTGGCTTTTCATTGACAATACAGGTTAGACAGCATTAGATTACTTTTACATGAATTCATGAAGAACAGGATACACGACAAAAACCATGTATCTTCAGTAGTAATCAGATAATATGGCATACGACTGAAATGCCAAATAAAGTTGCTATTTTTTGTTGTTTTTAACTTGAGAAGATAGTCATTATTGTATGCATGAATTGAGAAGACTGTCAATTTACAAGAAGGGTCTTAATGTGAAGCCAAGTGCATCCAAAATAGAAAGCGTGCTATGCATACCTCCAACAGAACCTTGAGCATCTGATCAATGTACCATATCTTCTCCGGGGAGTACCTAGAAAGCCAAAACAACGATGATGTAAAGCCAAAAACTGCAATAAGCTACAAGATATTTAATTTTCAAGTTCAACCAAGTAAAACTTATTGTCAACTTATCAATTGTTTTCAATACTTCTAAGGGTTGCGACAGCCCACAGAACCTCGAAGGATAAATTGGCTGAACAGATTATAAGAACTTTTAAAATTTGAGATGAAAGAAAAAAGGGATAGGTCACTACACATATAATTTATATTTTCTTAAACATTGTGCATAAAAAAACGTAAAACTTAGAGCGGGACAGCGGGAGAATTATTTTTGTTGAGAGAAAATGATAGTATGATTTTTGCTTACCTACAATTATGTATATCATGTTAATTATTCTCCATAAATCAAATTATAAAATATATTCTAATCTCATTTAATATTCTTCTTCACTATCCCTCATTCCAATAGATTCATTACAAGAATGTTGCGAATTAACCTACAACACAAAAATATTCAAAATCAATTGTTCTTAATAAGAAGGAAGTAATCTATGTTACGTAACATGGTTTCTAATCATCAAGACGAAAAGCTAACAATGAATTAATGTTTCTCATAAAAAAGGCAGATAGAAAACAATAATATAAGAAGGGTTCTTGCATCATGGGAGGAAATTAATAAGTATTTTGACTCGTTTTACTTACTTCTCCACAATAGAGCAGATTTTTGCCGTGAGGTCTTCTTTAAATTCAGGGTCACTTACTTCAAGATAGTCAACAAGCTCTTCTGTCAAAGCCTTTATATTGTTTTCATTTACCAGAAGATATACAAGCTCAAGGGCCCTTTTACGAATAGAAGCATCTGAATCCTAGCTTCAAATTAACATCCATGAGTCGATAAGGTAGTAAGTTTCAGCCCAAAATGTTCTCCCATCAAAATAAATTTTTGTAAGCGGGAGAAAGCTAAAGACATAAACAGTAACACGTATAATTATGTGGTTAACCACAGACCCTCAACAGAACAGAAACAAGGGAACTTGAAAAATATTAATTGATCCAAACAGTTGATTGAGTAATTTAGAGCTGGCGAAATGGTCAGGACAGGCACACTGGGCCAAAAAGATAAAAACAAGGCGGGCAGAGTTTTTTCGGGCAATGATTCCCATGGCTGAAAATACAAAGATATGCCCCATGACGTCGGATCGTAAGTTTTCTGCCTAAGAAACTATGGTTGAAGTAAGATAAAAATCGGACTAGGTCGGGCCAGGTCAGATTTTGCTAGCTCTAGTTGTTTAAGCATTTGAAGGGGAAATACATCTAGAAGAACCAAAATAGTAAATAAAGATGATGAAATAGTCAATGAAAATCTCACAACTTGGTGTCATATTTTTCAAAAATCAAACCAACAAACCAAACTACCAAAGAGAACTTATTGAGTGAAAGGGAAGATAAAACAGGGTGGTTTCATTACACCTTTACACATTCCAGAATTGTTATTCGATGCCTCTGCACTGCTTGACCATCTAAGTCAATTGCTCTCATCAGCATATTCAATGCGACATATCTGAAACAATATAAAGACAACTCTGAATACAGAAAAAGGGTAATCTAATTAGCTTTAGAAAATAAATTTCATAGCTAAAAGGTAAAACTGAGAATTTGTCTAAGAACATCAGCTTACACAGAATAATATTTTTGAACATATTTGTTAAAATTTTGGATTTAGTTTAAGAATGAACCAAATAAATCCCTAGTTTTAGGAAATGCAAAGAAAGCAAATAGATGGAATCCCAAAAAAAATCATATAAATTGGGTCAAACGAAACGAATTACTACCTGATATTGTTATCACGGCTGGACAAAAACCTACCCAAAATATTGACAGCAAGTACTCTTAACCCTCCATTATCTTCAATGCTCATGATGGTGCCAACACATTCATAGAGGATGGCATTACCAGCATTCCTATTTGACACAGTTTTGGTTGCCACCTACAGTAAGGGTAACAAAACTAATCAGACTTTATCAAACAAAACAGACTCTATATATAAGAGAGATTCTGGGATTCAGAATGATAAAAAAAACATTTTAATTTATTCTCGTCTTACAGAGAAAACAAATTCAAGTAAGTGCATGGGAAAATGCTAAAGTTAGATACCTGCGCAAGTATATCATTCATAGCATCACTAGAATCAGCATCTCCTTGACCCAACACGCGCAAAAACCTGAGCAATCTAATTTGAAGAAAAGGATCCGTAGTCCCGAAAACGTCATACTCGGGTGTATAAGGACTGTTTGCAAGATCCTTTAGAACTTTGAGTAAGCCATCTATGGATTTCTGATCAGTCAGAGGGGAAAATGAAATTTCGCCAGCCTCTCAGGAAGACTTAACTTGAGGAGATACACAGATCTGACATTGGGAAAATTTACCTTTTTGAAACATTCAAGTGCCTCTGTGCTGACTTTGGAAATATCTGTACAAAGCTGGAGTCCGGTTAATAAAACCCCATGATGCTTTTCTTTTAATAGAGCAGCCGATGAATTTATAAAGTTTTCTGCCAAGTCTGGAACTTTCTTTATTATCCTTACTGTGCATAAGGCTGCCTACATTATATGGATAGAAGGATTATTAGAGAACAATGAATTGTTCCAGGTGCTTGTTTTAGAGCTATTTCGAATTATTCAATAAAAATAAACAGTTCTCTTTTAGGTAAAAATGCATGAACAATAGTGTTTCATATAAAATGCCTTTGGAGCTTCAAAATACCATCATCTATAAGTATAAAATAAATGAACTGGTGCTCTTATACTAGGTCAATACAAAGACATACTTTCTTGCGTATATTAGGATCTCTAAATTGAAGCAATTTCTCAACTTCAGGAGCAAGATCACGTGCCATTTCTGCAGTACAAATATTTCCCAACGCGCAAAGAGCAAGTCCAACAATATACTGGTTGGTGTGATTCAGATCCCTGTGCATAAGTCAAGGCTTCTGAATGCAATTGATTTTGATCGAAAATAAACATCAGCAATGATTTCAGGCTCCTTGGGATTGGAGATTTTGAAATCCTTCTTAAAACACATCATTCAAAATCCATCATTTTATTTGTACATATAAAAACAAACAAAGCACACATTCTCAAAATTTTACAAAATTCCTAAATTATTAACAATTTAGAAAAAAAATTATAAGGGATTTGAAATCTTCTCATTAAACCAAATAAGAATTGTAAATGAATGGATTTCAAGCCTCTCAATCCAAATGACACCCCACTAAAATTCAAAATGACCAGAATGGATAGATTCAGGCGTGTGCTATTTACAAAGATAAACATATCTATGCAAGGAAAATTAAGTTTAGAATGGATACTGTTTTATCGAGTTTGTAACAAGCATCAGGACTTCCTGTCTCTCGTCAAGAAGCAACATTAAACCAAGATATCCTATCCTCTTCTCCGGGAATCCTGGCAAGGCAATTAACTTGAGGCATTCCATCTGACCAAAATGTGTTGGGTAACCAAGCATGTGAATGAACATGAGCTTTGCCAAATTGCGGTGCTTATAAAATTGATCATTTTCACTAATGGAGGCCCGAATCGATGCACATTCTTTTCTTACGACACCACGTTCTTCAGCTGCAGTTTTGCAAGCACGTATGGCCTGAATCATGTCCCTGGGAACAAATAGTTAGCATACCAATACTCCAAAAAAAAAAGTTTAACAACATAACATATGAAAGTTTATCCCCTATTTAAAAACAACTGGGCACAGCCACTGATATCTTCCCATAAGTTAGAAATGAAATAATCTTTTCTACTTCCCCGTTCCATATCCAACATTCCCAAAATGCACGTGCCATAGACATTATTGATGCAGCGACGTTAACATTTGTCTGAGGAAAAAATAAAATATAAAATTGGAGAATCCATATTCCATAATACAACCAAAACGATTAAGTCGATTTCATAATGAAAAAGACCACATTCCATAGAGCCCACCCATCTTTAGTCCAAAGTCGAATTCCTTCTCGGCATATCCCATATTGTTCCGTATAAGTCATGTTTATTATTACAATATCAGTCATTCAATCAGATTATTATACATTCATTGTCCTAGAAATCACATAATTGCTGAAGCAACTCTATGAAATAAAAAATACAGATCAATATAAAATTATAAGCCAAAAAATTATGAGTGGGCAACATCATTTTCGAGAGCGAAATTCATCGTGAAAATGATCGAGTAACAAGGACGATGTCCGAGCACTAACCTCAGCCGGGTGCGGGATGAAAACGGATTCATGTTGGGTCCGACTTAAAGCTCCGAATAGCCCCAGCTGTTATTTCACGTCACTTGTAACCGATGTCTCAACAACTTGAGAAGAGGAGAAATAATGGCCGGCTTTGATTGGGAGCAACATCTACAAAATTTTGATTCAGGAATTTCTGCACCTAATTTTTCTTTTTTTTTTCTTCAGGGATCACACGGTGTGATCGTGTGTGTTGCGGTGTATATGCAGATGTGTGATTGGGCTGATATTTGTCTCTTTTTTTTTTTCTTGCGAATATACAAAATGTAGAGAATAGATGTAGAGACTATTCTCTTCAGTCTTCCCCTCCCCTTTTGGGGGTAATAAAATTTGGTAATGATATTTAGAATTGGAATTGGAGTACCATTTTTTTTGTTAAAAAACATTAAACCCTCACAACTTTTGTAAAAATTGCATTTAACCCTCAAAACTTTTGATAAAAATTAAACACTTAAAGCATTGTAAAAGTTGTACTTTATACAATTTTTATTATTTTAATATCTAAAATATTAATTTCTTTAGTAAAAAATCTATTTTACTTCAAAAAAAAAATCTATTTAAAATAATATTTATTTATTTATTTTAATAATATGAATTAAAATAATATTTCAAAAAATTAAAAAAACAAATAAAAATGACAATATCATTTTATTAATACATATTTAAATTTAAATATAATATTTCAAATTTAAAATACTTTTTTTAATAATATTTAATTTAAATTTTGAAATTAATACTTATAATATCATATTATTATTTTTATTATTTAAATTTTTTATTTTAATTCGTATTATTAAAATTAAAACATGGTTGTAAAAAATTATAAATTAAATTATTTATCAATTCAAAAATTTTAATATTAGTAAAATAAAAAATGTAAAAAAAATGTTGTATTTTTTTAAAAATTGATTTTTATTTACTTATGATTTTTAGGTAAAATGCATTTTTTACTAAAAACAAATTAATAGTTTAGACATTAAAATATTAAAATTCGTGTGTAAAGTGCAATTTTTATCAAATGTTTGAGATTTAATGCATTTTATCAATACTTTAAAAGTTAAGTGTAATTTTTACAAAACCTTTTTTTTTATATTCTATCATATGATTTTTATATTGATTTTAATTGAAATTGAAATTGAAATCCATCAAGCTATATAATAGTACTTCATTTGTTTAAGACAAACAAACACGTTCTTTAAAAAAAATATGTGATTGTTAGCATATACTTTGTACTTTTTTTCTTATCCAGTAAGAAAGAGCATCTCTAATGCAAAAACCCAAATTGGGTGTCTTATTTCCACTTTTTGACGACACAAAAGGTGATTTTGAAGAAAAAGTGTCAAATTTGGTACAATGCATAGAGTCACTTCCACTTACAAATGCATAGAGTCACTTCCACTTACATTGAGACACATATTATTATTATTTTATTATATTTATAATAAATAGAGTCACTTTCACTTACATTGTGACCCATATTATTATTATTTTATTATATTTATAATAAAAAAATATTTTTTTAAGAAAAAATAATAATCAAAATAAAGATATTAAATTTTAGTATTGAAAATATTATTAAATAAAATACATTTTTAATAAATATTAAAATAATAAAGACATTTTTTAAGAAATATTATTAATAAACATTAAAAATTATTATTTTTATTAATAAAAAAATAAAAAAGAAAAATAAATCAATAAATTTGTAAGTGGGTGGGTGGGCAAGTTCGACGCTGGAAGTGTGGGTATTGCCCACACCTCCTCTTTAAGGGACACGTGTAATCCCACTCCCATTTTTATAATATTTTTTATGTTGTTTTCCTTGTATTTTTATTCTATTCTTAAGTTTATTTATTTTACTATATGCAATTAATTTTATGTAAATAATTTTAAATAATTAGTATAAATAATTTTAAATTATTATTAATTTTATGTGCGTTTTAAAAAATTATTCAAGTTTTTTTGAATTTCTTAAATTAAATTAAATAGTTATTTTATGTTTTTTAAAAAATAATTATTTAAAAAAAAAAAAATGTAATTATTTCTTTTTGTAAGTCTACATAATAAGTTATGGAGGTAAACGAAATTAACATTTTTTACTTGCTTAGTAATTCGATTCGACTTTTGATAATTTGTATTTAAAAAAATGAATATAAATACTTAAATATGCGTACGAATACAAATCGAATAGTCAGATATTCGACTTGATTCGATTCTTTTACACCCTATAATAAATTTTAAAAAAAAGTAGCACACATAATTTTTGTATAATTAATTTGAGAAATTCAAAAATATTAGAATAAATTTTTGAAACATAAATAATTTTTCCATAATTATTTCCTTTAAATAAATATATAAATAAATGTACTTTTATAAATATTATAAACATATAATTATTTTTAATAAATAAATAATTAATGATTTATTGATTTTAGGTAAATTTATAAAACTTATTTAAAAATATTTGCATAAAATTAATTACATATAGTAAAATAAAAGTAAACTTAAAATAGAATAAAAATACAAGTAAAGAAAACAACATAAAAAATATTATAAAAATGGGAGTGGGATTACACGTGTCCCTTAAAGAGGAGGTGTGGGCAAAACCCACACTTCCAGCGTCGAAATTGCCTGGGTGGGTGCTTCCATAGAGGGGGCGCCCACCAATTTTCTTTTCCAAACTCCAATGGTAAATTTGATCAAATGAGGAGGATACATTCATTTCACTTGTCCCAATGCGTGAAATGTCCCCCTTGTGGATGCTCTAAAAGTTGTCATACTTTCCTTTTCCAACCGTCTCATATATATCAGTTGTCATACCTCAAGAAAAGAAACCCTAATTATATTTTATACCCTTAAAAGTTAAAACAATATAATATTACTAAAATACCGTCATTTTTACACAACAAAAGTTATTTTCTCACTAAAATAAAACAAGATACCTTCTAACTTTATTCAATAACAATATAATAATATATTAATATTGTTTCTTAACCTTCGTGCTCATACTAGTGTTACAAGTGACAACTAATATAGGACGAAGAGTCAAAGAGAGTATATATTACTCTGTATTATTATTGTTGTAACTTAATGAACATTTTGTATTTGTGATTTAGTTTATACTCTCTTATATCCTACCAATGTTCACAAATTATAAAAAAGTGAGATCATTGGTTCAAGACGGTGGGTTGTATTATTTTAAATATTTGATACTACATCTGTCACAAAGATTTTGACAAACTTCATTTGTAAACTTATTGTATTTGTGATTGAGTTTGTATTATTTTAAGTATTTGATACTATAATAAATTTGCGTATTTTTAAAGAAAGTTAGATAGCATTCACAATATGTGCAATGGAAAGAGGTAGTAAGATAATTCATTGGAACATCCAACATATGAAATAAAATTATTTCATTGAGACTAAGTAGTATAATAATTCATTGAAGTAACATAAATGTAGTGAAATTGATAAGATAAAAAATATTTGGCATTATGTATACAAATCCAATGAAACAAGCCATATGATTAACATCATAGTCTGCATGTATAAAAGCCCCCCAAATACTGTATGTATTTTGTTTTCCTACATTTACTTAGCTTACATTTGAGTTGTATATATATTATAGTCACACACTCCACCAACAAAACACTCCAAATCCAACCCCCTTCCATCCCCATCCCCTGTAAAACTTAATACTGTATGTAGTCAAATACTAGTAGTATATTTGGACTACGTCACCTTTAGTCAGCAAAATAGATACTATAATTCCAGGTGGCCAATGAGCCTCCATCCATCGATTCAGTAATTTCAATACTCACCATCAAACCCAACCTGGAAATCATCACCCCGCCAAGGCCTCGGGTTACTCGAGTCGACAAGAGTTTGAAGCAGTTTCAGGACATCATCAGTGTCGTCCAGATAATACTTAGCCTTGCTCGGTTTCTGCCCAACTGTGCAAGCAAAGATCTCGGCTGAACCCGAGACGCTACTCAATATGCTTTCAAACATATCTTCGTCCGACCTGTCATCTCCTATACACATCACGAAATCTGGTTCATTGCCATCCTTCACCATCTTCGACAGCACCTTCTTCGCCACCAACCCTTTCGTCACTCCCTACAGAAGGTAATATTTATTCATCAGTACATACGATATATATATATATATATGTAAATTTGTAGAGAGAAAGAGAACATACATGTGGTTTGACTTCTACTATATGCTGTCCCTTCCAAACAAACGCAGGTTCGTTCATAAGAACATTTTCCAAATGAAGCAGCAACTCCTTAGCCTGGCATTTGCCAAACTCGGGATCCGCATCCTGATGATGCCACACCAACGCACTGTCTTTCACCTCGATCGAGGATCCATCCGTTGCTTCTGTGTACTGTTTCATTATAGGCTCCACAATCTCCTTCCAATCAAGATCCGAAGCCATAGATTCCCATTCTAAATTTTTCTTCCACCTGAATTTAAATTGGTAATAATTATCAGGGGGGTGATGGTTGCCATCTGTAAAAATACGAAAACAGAAAAAAATTAAAATTCAATATACCTTATATAATACCCATGTTCCGCTGCCAGTCCCAGATTCTCACATGGCGCGAGCCAATCACTAAGCGAAGACTGTCCTCGCCCGCTGACAATAAAAATGGTGTTGTTCGGATCATTACTCAGATCACAAAGCACATCCACCACCTCATCACTAGGAAACCTAACCATCGAAGTCTGAGGCACAACGGTCCCATCATAATCCAAAAATATCACCCTTTTTCCTGTCCTCCTATACACCGGCACCACACGATCCGCACCCAACCTCCTAAAACTCGGGGAAAGTGAGATGACTCTAAACCCCAGACCAAGCCCCATGCCCCAACACCGCTTCTCATAGTGTTCCTTACACGCCCTCGCTAGATCAATCACGAAGCTCCGGGCCCAATAAGCCACATCATGAGAGCTCACAAACCGATAATGCTTCTCGTGCCGCATCTCCTTCTCTGAATCCCTCATCTTGATCGCCGTATTCATTGCCTCGGCGACTGACTCAATATCCCACGGGTTAACCCTAATGGCCCCACTCAGAGACGGGGAGCATCCGATAAACTCTGACACCACAAGCATGCTAGTCCGATCGGAGTCTTGTTTTGCATCAGGCAAGCCCTGCCGACAGACTATGTACTTATACGGGACCAAGTTCATCCCGTCCCTGACCGCATTCACTATGCAGCACTCCGCGAGGGAATAGTATGCGGTCTTCTCGTCACGTGCCACGTGGCGGTCGATCAAAACCACCGGGGTGTAATCGGGCCCGCTGTAAGCCTCGTTGATTCTCTCCGCAGCTGCGTATGTTTCTGATTTCGCCTCCTTCACGTCTTTCCCGGAGCTCCTGGCGGGATTCACGATCTGGACCAGGACCAGCTTCCCTTGAAGCTCCCCGTGCTGACTCAGCAGCCGCTCGAAAGCCAGAAGCTTCAAGCTGATGCCTTTGAATATGTCCATGTCATCGACCCCGAGGATTATTGTCTTGTCCTTGAATTTCTCACGAATCTCCTCGATTTTTTCTTGGGTGGAAGGGAGATTCAAGACAGATTCCAGCCTGCCCATGTGGATCCCGACCGGCAGTATTTAATGTAGACCGTGCGCCCAAAGTAATCGAGCCCAATGTGGCCCCTCTTGGATTTATAGTTCAGGCCCAGCATGCGACCACAGCACGACAGAAAATGCCGGGCGTAGTCGAACGTGTGGAAACCGATCAGATCGGAGTTTAATAATCCTTTGAGAATCTCGTCCCTGACAGGCATTGTCCTGTATATCTCGGAAGAAGGAAAAGGGCTGTGGAGAAAAAACCCAACTCTTGACCGGTTATAACGTTTACGAAGAAAGGTCGGGAGCAACATCAGATGGTAATCATGGATCCATATGAAGTCTTCTTCCGGGTTGATCACCTCCATTATTTTGTCGGCGAATATTTTATTCGCTGACACATAGGCTTTCCAAAGGTGCCGTTCGAAGCGGTCCCCGTGGTCGAGGCACATGGGGAGCATGTAATGAAAGAGAGGCCATAAGTATTGCTTGCAGAAACCGTAGTAGAATTTTTGTTGGATATCGGGAGGGAGAAAAGTGGGTACACAGTTGAAGTCATCTAGGAGAATTTGTGCCACCTCTTCCTGCTCATTGGGTTCGATTTCAGCTTTGAGCGATCCCACATATAAGACCTCAGTGTCGATCGGGAACCCATCCTTGAGTTGTAACAAGAGCGAATCCTCATCCAAAGTAAAGCACCATTTACCAGATATGTCGTCCCTTGTAGCATGCAAAGGTAACATGTTTGCGACTATGATTTTCCGGTCAAGGAGAGAGGATGGTGCAGGGTGTGGGCCCACATCACTGATCACATTACCATCAAGAGTTTGAAGAACATGCGGTGACTCTCCAGAAGCCAAATCCAAAAACAATCCGCTTGATTTTGAAGCCATTGTAGTATAAATGCACGTAACCTAAAACATATAAAAACAAAAATGAAAGTCAAATTTTTTTGAAGCCATTGATGTTAAATGCACGTAACCTAAAACTTAACGACGGATACGTATCCGTCGTAATACTACGACCGCAAGTATACCCGCGGTCTTTGTTTACCAACATGTTTTATGTTTAACGACATACATATGCTACATTATAAGCATATGGATGTGGCAATTATATGAAATCCACCGACGTATATAATAATATAATGTTTGAAATAGAGACGGAAAGCACGAAAAATCACAAATATAGAAAGTATCGTTAAATCAAGAGAAACTTCACGACGGATACATATCCGTCGCAAACCAATAAAATAAACCGGTCTTCTATATTTACCAACATGTTTAATGTTTAACGACGGACTGTCCCACATCCCTTTAAAACCAACGGATATTTTACGATTAACATTCGTCGCTAAATAAACATAAAGCATAAATCAGAGAAGCGTTTGTTAATTGTCTATCATTATTTCACCATTTTTGTACTGACATATCGTTGAAATCATTTCCATAAATCACTTTCATAAACAAATGTTGGGCAAACCCGAGAACAAATTGAATGATCAAGTAGGTCATAGAAACAATACACGGCGATTAAACCTTCTAGCAATACAATCCATTAACCACGGTGACAAAACAAACGTGTAATGTTTACGAAGTCGGAATTTAAGAAGAGTAACAAACCCGATGAATGACATTCCAAAACAATTTTTTTTCTCAATTGGGACCAAATGAAATGACTTTGGTATACAGAGTTTGACAAAACAACAAAATCCACTACTAAATATAGATAAATACATACAACACAAACAGGCATACACATAATTGTGTGTTTTTATAAACCAGTTAATCTGCAAACAATTCATCGAAACGAATCGAGAAAACGATACAGCAATCGTAACCAGGGTTGTTTAATAACAGATCAAACACATTGATGTTTTCCTATAATATTTTCAAGAGTTAGAAAAGGGGAATTGTGATTTACCTCGTCAAGAACACGGATAAATTACGAATTAACCCTCACGCTTTTTTCCAGAAGCTCAATCCGCCAAGCACCTGCAAACAAAGCAGAGGAAAATACTATTAAAAGACATTTTTTTATATAAATAATAAAAAAAATATTAACGCCAGCATAAATGAAATGCCCAACAAATTAAGCTTCGATTCTACATTTTAGTTGTTACCAACGCATTCTAATTCATTAAAAAATTAAGAGGGCGGAAGCAATCACCGGCGATCGGAATATTCTTTCCGCGGCGGCGTCAGGAATTCGGTTGAGCGAATGGGAAAGAGTGACAAGTAGAATTATATACAGAGAGGAATTTTATAATGGATGTGGCTTTCTAGAGAGAGAAAGTTGCTGCGCAGGGGGAGAGGGGCAGATTTTAGAGAGAGAAAATAGATAGAGGTAATTTAATTCTGTAATGTACAAGGCGTGGAGCGTGGGGTACAAGTGATTTTATATTTTATATTAAAAAGGGTAATGACGTGGAAAATATAAGGAGGAGAAAGGATAGAGACGGGGTGGACTTTACTATAGTCAGAGATTAAGGCTAACCCTGGTTTCGAATCTCGTTTGTCATTTGACCCTGTGGTTGTGGTTTATTTACGAAACTGCCATCGCTTTTCCATTAATACGGATTGTTTTGATTTCGTAATTCATGTAATAGAATTTCATTGACTTGTCATTTTAATATGACTTTTTTTTTAATTCATGTAATTTCGAATTTAATTCACATTTGTTGCTTTATTATAATATAATTATATTTGACCTTTTTGCCAAAATAAGATTTAAGTAATTAAGAAAAATATTAATTTTCTTAAAAAGCAATTTTGATATATTTGTCCACTTTAATTATGTAATAATTATGTACTTATTTCATCCTTATCCTCAGTATTAAATATTTCTTTTGTATCATTTTACACTTATAAAAAAAATCTCTCAATACAAAATATTAATTTCCCCTTTTGAATATCCTACTTAAAAATATTAAATTTTCTTTTCTAATTTATCATTAAATATTATTGAATAATTACAACCACCTCTAGTCCTCTACTATACATATGAATTAGAGTTAATTGCAGTTTTTTACTCAATGTTTACTACTTTTACACTTTCTTACCCGATCGTAAAATTGTTACACATGGGACTTCATATTTCACTTTTTTACGTTTTGCTATTTTTGAAGGTCATAACAGAATATTCAATAGAAAGTGAATATGAGGTAGCCATGTGTAAAATACTACAAAAGTTAGAACAATTTCTTTTTTGAGATATCCCACAATTGATATACCCAAAAAATAAATAAATATTTTAATTTTTTCACTTAAAAAATACTATTTTACTTCTAATTTATATTCTTACTTTTTAAACTCCACTAACAATTACTCACTTTTTCATATTTATATGCAGATGTGGTCAAAATTGACTTTTTTAATCCGTCCAATAGATATGATAAACAATATATAAAAACTATAAAAAAATAATTAAAATAAAATTTACTTATAAAATTTTATTTTAGTTATTTTTTCATAATTTTTGTATAATATTTATTATATGTATTGGACGGACAAAAAAATAATTTTGACCACTTGTGTCTATTGTTGTGAGACAGATGGAGTACTTTATTTTTCAATTTAAAAATAAATTTTTAACTTTTACTTTTTAATCAAAAATTAAAAATTAACAATTTTCTTAATTTGTGTGTTCGTTTAAATCTCTCATCTTTTGTGGGAGAGGGAGAGTATTTTTTAAATATCTTACCAATTAATAATTATGCATTTTTCCATAAGACAAAATAAGTAATTAATATTTTTTTCACAATAAAATTTTATATTTATTTTTTTATATAACTTTAAAATTGTATTAGTACTGTTTCAACTAATTATGCATTTTTTTTTGTAGTTTACAAAAAATCATTGTATAATTAATTGAGAAAGAGATACTGCTCATTTTTGTCTTATTTTTAACTTAAAAATATTTTTTTATTTTTTATTTTTTATTTTTAGTTTGTGTCAACACAAAAGATACAATATATGGCACGGAGATTAAAAAAAATATTTTTTAATTTTTTGATTTAAAAGTAAAGGGTAAAAATATTTTTTTAGTTAAAAAATAAAGTAATTGTGAGTTAAGTTTAAAATGTAAGTGGATAAAGTAGGAGTAAAATAGTATTTTAAAGTAAAAAAAATTAGAATATTTTTTTCTTGGTTGTATCAACTATTGCGGAAACTTCAAAAGGTAAAGTATTACAACATGTATAGAAATTAGAAAGTTTTATCTTAGCCTCAAACCACCAATGATCACTTTATTTACAAAATACAAAAACAGTATAACCATAACGGCTAAAAGGTAGTAGTACTAGTTAGCTAGTAATTTAATTATGTGATTATAACATACTTTCTCTCTCTCTTCCAAAATTATTTGTTAATTTGGTCAACTGTTCTATTGTTTGACTTAAATTACTTATAATAAAAAAAATATAAAAAATGATAAAATAAAATTTATATTATAAATTTTATTTAAATTTTTTTTTTTATAATTTGTATACATTTTTTATTATAAGTAATTGAATGTCAAATAAGAGAACATCTGATAAAGTTGGCAAACAGTTATGGAATGAGGGAATATTAATTTACAACATACAACGCCTAGAATTTATAATAAGACGTAATTGATAGAGGAAATTATTATTGTTACTGATTTTTATTTTAACGTGGGTAAAGTATGAAAATTAAAGTTGAAATTTAAAAAATTGTGTGCTTTTAAAAGGCAATTTATTGTCAACCGATTCGATTGTTGCGTCTTATTCCATTCACAATGTAAATGTAAAATATAAAATATTAAATTATTCATTGATTTATCTATAATAATATTCTATTTTCACTTGGATAATATTAATTTTTTTCACATTAAAATACAATTACAATACTTTATTCGTGAACTTTGAAAATTTATTTCAAATAA
Organism: Euphrasia confusa; assembly: GCA_954870475.1. Classification (NCBI taxonomy): domain Eukaryota; kingdom Viridiplantae; phylum Streptophyta; class Magnoliopsida; order Lamiales; family Orobanchaceae; genus Euphrasia; species Euphrasia confusa. The sequence continues at coordinate 20,432,812 of OX940951.1, forward strand.
CTTTACTTTTTAACATAAAAAGTGTATTTTATGTTAAATTGTTTGATTAAAATGTCAAAAAATAACATTTCCTCTATCTATCAAAGTGTGTCAACTTTATTAGAACAAATAGAGAACTAAAAAATTAATTAATAATTATAAATTATTAAAATTTTATTTTCATTTCAAAAAATTACAAACATTTATTTATAACCGTAAAATAATTTATCTTTAAAAACAAATAATATATATTTTTAATTATTATATTAACAATTATTATATCTCATTAGCAATTTATCTTTTTAAATAGTATTATTTATTTAATTTAATTATATAATATTTAAAAATAAAATTTAAATACTTGAAAAAAAATTTAAACATTTTTAATTATTTATTATTTTAAAATGCTTATTAATTTATTAGATATTCTTAATATATTATTGTAAATTCAAATATTTATTATTATTTAATCATTTTCTCTCAAATCAAAATTTTAAATTTTTAAAATTTTATATATTCTGAATCTAATACTAATGAACAATTACTCTGTCTTAGTATTAAAAATTTTTGCAATTATTGTGATTTGTGTGTATATAAATTTTTAGGAAAGTGTATTCAATTGAGATTTTATTTGATTTTTTTCTACTTTAAAAATTCGGTATATTTAGAAAATCAATAAACTCTATACAAAGTTTGAATGATTTTTTTTATTAATTTATATAGATTGTCGTAGACTTGATTGGATTGTGTAATATTTTTATTTATAATTTTTATTATATTTTCCTTATAACGATTATTCAAAATTACATGAACAAAGAAATTATCAAATAATATTTCTCTTTTTTCATTTTTATATATAAATTTGTAAGTTTTATTATTTTTAATAATAATTTAATTTAATAAAAGAAAAACAAATATAATTTTTTAAAGTTTTATTATTTTTAACAATAATTTATTTCATTAAAAGAGAAATAAATATAAATTTAATTTTTTATATAATTTTTAAAATTTTATTATTTTTAATAATAATAATTTAACTTATTAAAAAGTTAAATTCATGAAAATCTGGTCTAATTCCAAAGATTGTAAAGAGTCAAAATATTTTTATTTTTAAGAGAAAATTCAATAAAAATTTATAATGTTTTGAATACATATATATTTTTTAAAAAAATTAAAAATCTTTTTAAATTTTTGTATTTAATAACTCAAGATCCTTTTAAACTTTTCAAACACAAGACTCGTTAACTTTAAAAGTATTTACAAATTCAATAGATTCTCTAACTAATACACGAATTTTATTGTACTATTTAGAGTATATATATATATATATATATATATATATATATAAAGAATCGTATTTTCCACTATTGAGAACACTTTATTTATTATTGAGTTTTGATAAAAACCTATTTCAATATTATTTTTTAATAGTAAAATAAAAAAATATCTAATTATTTATTTATTAAAATTTGCATTTTGCCTACATTTCAAAAAATTATATATTTATTTTTAATTTATTAAACAAAAATTAATTATTATTCAAATCCCTTATAAGAAAAATATATAATATTTCATATTTATTAAACTAAAGATTTCTATTACTATATATATAGTTTGAGCTTCTTATACAGACTAGTTCGCACCATCAAAATTCATAATAATATATTAATTTTCTTTCTCTTAAATCTATTTTTTGTATATATAATAATATTTTTTAACTTTCGAATCTAGCCTTTAGCTTGTTAATATTCTAAATTAATAGAAAATTCAAATTCAAATATTTACACTTCTAATATACTATCATATAAATTTATTTAATTTTTTAAGATTGATTTAATTTTTATCTTCATTTTATTCAACTTGATTCCGTGCAAAACACGAGAAAAATACGTTGTTTACTTAAATTTGATCTGTCATGATAATGATGGAGAGATTGTCGAAAAATATGAGATTGTAAAGTTTTGAAATTAACGAAAAATATGAGATTGTAAGATAATGTTGAAGGATCAAATTTGAACGAGTTGAGAAATTTCTCAAATTGAATGTAATCAATTGGAGACGGTTCAATTGGTGAAGATAATGATAAAGAGATTGTCGTTGAAATCCCCACTGATCTTCTCATAGAAAAAAGTGATAACTACATAAAATTTATTGTAGAAGCAATTTTCCCATCTTTTATCGATTATATTGAAGACGTGAATTATTTGCTAGGACATGCAATTCTGACGCCAACGTTGGAAGAGGTATATGCAATTAATGATTATATGGTATCGATGCATTCAACCGAAGAAATGATTTATCTCAGCGTTGAGTTTATTGAAACAACTGAAAAGGGCGCAAACATGTTAGATTAAATGCATTCGGTGGAATTCTTAAACACTATCAAGTGTTCAGGAATGTCTAACCATCAATTGAAGTTTTAAAGTTAGTGATATTAAATCTTAATAATTATAAAATTTATGTTTATTTTTCTAATATATTATATTAAATATTTATTAATTAAATATGTATATATTTGGAAAAAAAAATCTATACCTTCTAATTTCTATTGTAAGGTTGGAGTGCCGGTAATGCTTTTACGAAATATGGATCACGCTGCCGGTTTATGTAACGGAAATCGAATGGTTGTGTTGATGCTTGGAACATACGTAGTAAAAGCTAAAGTCTTAGGAGGAAAAAACTCGAATGACATAGTATATATTCCAAGGCTAACTCTTAATCCTTCAGAGATGTCAGAATCCCATTTCTATTTCAACGTCGTCAATTCCCCTTAATGGTATGTTACGCTATGACCATTAACAAGAGTCAAAATCAATCTTTGTCCCATGTTTTGATGAGAAAAGAGAACTAACAAATAAAACAATATAGTTTACAAAAAAAAGTCTTTCAAAATATATAAAATAATTATGTGATATCATTTTTTATATTATTTTTAATTTGTGATTTTCATATAAATATTTTAGATTATAACATTAAATTAATAAGTTACTAATCTAATTTCAATCTTTATATGAATGTAATAGAAAATTTAATAAATTATATTTTTCAATAGTAATTAATTTTTATTTTCTAAAAATAACAATTTTGAAGCATGAAATTAATTTATTTAACTTTTAACATACTAGAACATAATAATTAATTGTTAAAAATAGAATTTAAAAATACACTAATTAAAAAATATTGTATTTAAATTGTAATTAGTATAAAATTTATAATTAATTATTAAAAATATTTATATTAAATTCTATGTATTTTATTTAATACTAAATAAAAACATTAAATATTACAGTGGATCGCACGAACAGATTTTACAAGTACACACTAGTTCGCACCATCAAAATTCATAATAATATATTAATTTTCTCTCTCTTAAATCTATTCTTTATATATATAATAATATTTTTTTATCTTTCGAACCTAGTCTTTAGTTTGTTAATATTCTAAATTAATAGAGAATTAAAATTTAAATATTTACACTTCTAATATATTATCATATAAATTTATTTAATTTTTTAAGATTGATTTAATTTTTATCTTTATTTTATTCAACTTGATTCCGTGCAAAACACGAGAAAAACACGTAGATTACTTAAATTTGATCCGTCCTGATAATGTTTGTCAATAAATATTTTCAGGTAATTTAAGAAAAAGTAAAATTTTTATGTGAAATTATATAAAGTAGATATATATAGTAAAATCTCTATAAATTGATAGGATTGAAACCATGAAATTTTATTAATTTAGTGAGATTATTAATTTATCGAGTATTTTTTTCACTAAAAAGACCAAATCGGGACCTGAGGATTCTATTAATTTAGAGAGTTTATTAATTAAACGAGTATTAATTTATAGAGGTTTTACTTAATAGGTATTGATTTGAAATTAAATAAAAAAGGTTAATTGAAAAAAGTAGTGGTATATGTGTAAATAAATGTGTATTTTAAAGATTAAAATAAAAAATTATTTTAATGTGTACAAACAATTGTTTGTGGAATAACCAAAAAAATAATGTGTGCAAACAATTATAGGACTTAAAAAATAATATAAACCTCCTAATTTTGTCCTATATAAAAGGTAAGGATATTTACACCTCCAATTTTTATTTGTACACCCTTCTTTAATATTTTTAATTTGTATAAATTCGCAAAAAACCTAAATTGCCCTCCTTGAAAATAGCACGTAAGACCTAATTGCACGGTTTAGGCATTGCACCCCTTCCTATTAAAATAATTAAATAAAGTAAAACATAAATAAAAAAAATAAAAGGGTGATTGTCTGATTGAGGACTTGGCCGCCGCGCAGGTGGTTGAAGTGGGTTCAAATCACCATCGTACCGGAGGAGTGCGGTGGTACGACGGCTGCGGCGTGCGAGGGGAAAGAAAAACAGTGGAGGGCATCGATCTTCGTCATCGATCAATCGAAACGAAGGACATTTTTCTTGTCGATTAATATCAAATGGTCGGGTTTTAAAAAAAATGAACTTTCTTGCTTGTCTATAATCCAAACACCCCTTCGACGATACTCGAGTCGCTAGTTACCGCCGTTGTTAAGTCTCAGGCCACCATCCCTCAACCCGCAGCCAAAGCCCGAAGACAGCCCGCCATCGCTTTGTCGCCGGAGAAGACAATCAAATTATTTATTTATTTATTTTATTTTATTATTTTAATGGGAGGGCTTGTATTAGTACTGTTTTTTTTAAGAAAGGCAATTTAGGTTTTTTTACAAGCTAATAAAAATTAAAAATATTAAAAGAGGGTGTGCAAATAAAAAGTGGAGGTGTAAATAACTTTTGTCTAAAACTAATACAGTACAAGGACTTGTTTGTTCATATATTTATTACAATCAATGTACTCTCTATGTACTAATGTACAACAATGACATTGGTACATTATTCCTAGGAAATTAAATAAGGTATTGTTTAGTATGTATTTATATATTTATGACCAATTTATTAAATTGATATTTTACGATAATAGGATTTTCATAATATATATATATATATATATATATATATATATATATATATATATATATATATATATATATATATATATATATATTCATTTTAAATTACTGTGTAATTTTACTCTTATTTTTTTAAGTTATATTTTCAACTTTACTTATAATTAATTTATTTTTTAATTTAAAAAATACATTTCAACACTTCTTTGTTTAATAAGAAAACATTTTTATAAATTTAATTAGTCCAATTATTTCAACACAAGGGAGTATATCAAATTTTGATAGGTCGTATGGCATATAGCTTGGTGATTGTGTTTGTAATTTTTTTATGCTATATGTTTAGTTGGTTGGTTGGAGAGCTAGGATGTTAGCTCGGTGATGCGGTAGGGATTTCATTCCTATGCGCTGTACTGTATCATACACTTTTTCCTTTATATGTGATTGGCCTTTACCAAAAAAAAAAATTTTGATAGGTCTCATTCTAATAGGAAAAATATTATTTTTTTATTAATTTAAATTTGAATTTGTGATATACTAGTAGGAGTATAATACTCTCTCTTTTGGGAGCAATTGTGGTAGCTCGTTTGTAAATTACAAAAGAGCTGCGACAACTGCTCAGAATAAATAGAGTATAAATTATCGAAAAAATTCATAAACAACAAAATTTATTCTGATTTTTTTGTGTATACCAAAATTAATGTTGATTTATTTAGAAAATTTCATCTAAAATGTTAGGATTAGGGTAGTCTCGTGGGCTTGACCCGATCCATTAAATAAATTAAAATAAGAGTTTTTAATTTGTTTTTAATATATAATTATTATTGAAATATTAAGTGCATTATCTAAAACATTTTGGATAATAAATTTGGGTAATGTTTTACAGAAAAACTACAGGAACGTAAACGCACAGAAAATAAAAACACTGAATAATACCTTGGGTTCTTAAATTGTGAATAATTCAACATTCAATCTTGGTGTTGACGATGCTGCGAACAACCAAGTGGATTCGATCAATTGATTCTCTTCCGCATTAAGGAGAAGTAAGTTTTCGTATTCAGTTTACTTATTTGTTCAAGTAAATTACTTCATTCTTTCAAAGATACTCTATCATTTGTGAATTGTGCAGTCCTAAATTCTAAAAAGAAAAAATAATTAAAATTGTCCTATAAAAGAGGGCAAGGAGTGGTAAAATGGTAAAATAAGTTGTGTATTATGGGCCCCGTTAGGCAATATACAAAAGTGCTCAATCTGGATTAGCATAATAACTTGTCTTTTTGCGACAAGGATATTTGACTCGCAATCTCTATTTTCCACGTCCACCCCACCGCTCATCGTACGACCCTTCCACTGTTCCACACGTGTAATAATTATGTCGACCGATTTCGGTGGGGACCACTCCCGAACGTCCGCCAATAATACATTGCCACGTCAATGAAACAAAAACTCATCCAATACTGAAACTCCACGTGGAGAAGCAGGACGCCACGTGAGGGTCACATGACGGGACATGAATTCGCAGTGTGGACCCCACTTTATCCAGAAAAAGGCTACATAAAATGGGAAAAAGTTGGCGTGTGGGCTGATGGTTTCTGTTTTCCGTGTTTGCTTTGATTTGAGTGGTTTTCGGGCATCGTCCCTATCCACAAAATTAAATCCAGTCCCACCGTATTATAATTATGGAATAAATAATTAAATACTTGTGTCCCTCTCAATTATATTTTAAATATAATAAAATTAATATTTTTATTTAATTTTTTATATATATAAAAGATATAATTGTATTTAAAAAATTGAAATATATATATATTTATATATATATATGAAAAATTAATAAAAAGTAAAAGGTTTTTAAATATAAATAGAGGATTACTTTTCAAGAGGTGACATTAGGGTTGTTAATTCGGTTTAACAGTTTAACCCAATCAAATCGAACCGAAAATTCGGTTAACCGAACATTTAACATATATTTTTATAAATAAAAAATCAAACCGTTTTATAAATGGTTTGGTTCGATTTTAACCGAATTATTTTGGTTTGGTTTAGTTCGGTTTTAACCAAATATTAATTAAATTTTGTAAATAATAGAATAAAAATTAAATTTAAAATAAAAATTATTACTTTTTGTTGATACGTGTTTTAAGCCCGGCTCGTAATAGAAAAAGGAGTACCCGTTAATTCGCTGAAAATGCTAGCAAGTCCTGTAAGAATATCTTCTGTTGTCTTTCTCATTATGCAAACCACAATTATATACAAGAGCGAATGCACTGATTTAGGCTAATAATCAGGGACTAAATCTACGCTTACCATATCTACATGATTGACAATATATTTACATATATTTCCTCTATTACACCCCCGCAAGTGAAGCGGGAGGAAGACGAACGCTGAGATTGTGCCGAAAATCCTCAAATAAAATCTGGGGCAGACCCTTAGTAAAGATATCCGCAATTTGGTATCGTGAAGGGACGTGCAAGACACGAACTTGACCACGAGCCACCTTTTTTCTCACAAAATGAATATCCATCTCAATATGTTTCGTTCGTTGATGTTGGACAGGATTTCCCGATAAATAAATGGTGCTCACATTGTCACAATAGACGAGTGTTGCAGATGGAATTGGGCAGTGAAGTTCGAGCAACAAATTACGTAGCCAACAAGATTCGGATACGACATTAGCGACGCCACGATACTCCGCTTCGGCACTAGAACGAGACAATGTCGACTGACGCTTGGCTGACCAGGAGATTAAATTATCTCCCAAAAACACACAATAACCCGACGTCGAGCGTCGAGTGTCAGGACACCCACCCCAGTCCGCATCGGTGTACGCGATAAGAGAAGTCAGGCTCGACGGATAAAGTTGAAGACCATGATCCAACGTCCCTTGAACGTATCTCAAAATTCTTTTTAACGCAGACATGTGAACCTCTCGAGGATCATGCATAAAAAGACATACTTGTTGGACTGCGTAGGCTATATCCGGCCTAGTGAAGGTGAGATACTGGAGAGCACCAGCAAGACTTCTGTATAAAGTCGGATCGGCAAACGGTGGACTATCATGTGAGCTTAGCTTAGGCTTGGTGTCAACCGGCGTGAAAGAAGGCTTACAAGAAGACAACCCTGCTCGTTCAATAATCTCGGTGGCATATTTGCGTTGCGAAAGGAACAATCCAGTGGCATGTGGAGTAACAGCAATGCCCAAAAAATAATGTAAGGGCCCTAAATCCTTCATAGCAAATTCTGAACTCAATCGATCAATAATGGAACGACGAAGAGAATCAGATGATGCCGTCAATATGATGTCATCGACATAAAGTAAAAGGTAGGCCATTTGGTTTCCCTGCCGGAGAACAAAGAGAGAGTGATCTGAGCGAGTACGAGAAAACCCAATAGTTGAGACATAATCCGTAAATCGCTTGTTCCAAGCGCGGGGAGCTTGCTTTAATCCATAAAGAGATTTCTTTAGTAGACAAACATGATCCGGATAACGACGGTCCCGAAACCCGAGTGGTTGATGCATATAAACCGTGTCACCAAGTGTACCATGCAAAAATGCATTCTTGACGTCGAGTTGGTGGATGGACCAGTTCTTCGACAGAGCCAAACTTAGGACAGTCCGGATAGTAGCAGGCTTCAGGACAGGGCTAAATGTCTCCCCACAATCAATGCCAACCTGTTGTGTTTTACCATTACCTACAAGACGAGCTTTATGCCTTTCTAATGAACCATCTGCATGTTCTTTATGAGTGAAAATCCACATAGAACGAATAACATTAACACCATTAGGACGGGGTACTAACACCCACGTCTTATTATCAAGAAGAGCATTAAATTCATCAGTCATGGCCAATTTCCAATTATGATCTTTTAATGCAGACACAGGATTATGGGGCAATGGTGATTTAGTAACTGAGGAGTGCAAATTGAAATGGTGTTTAGGTTTAAAGATACCACGCTGACTTCGGGTGATTGGACGAAGTGAAGACGGAGGCAAGTCAATTGTAGGAGTTTGGACAGGGGCTGCAGGAGCTATAGCATCTGCCTGCGAGGACGATGGGGTTGGCTCAAGAGCTGCAGGAGCTGTAGGAGCTGCATGCGAGGACAATGAGGTTGGAGAATAATTTTTAGTTAGATGCTGCATGACATATGGGGATGGAGAATCGTCTAAAAAATCATAGGACGGGGGTGACGTGTTGATTTCCGAAAAAGGAAAACGTGTCTCATCAAAAATAACATGACGACAAATTAATATTTTATTTGCGACCATATCGTAGCACTTGTATCCCCGGTGATTTGATGGATACCCCAAAAACACACATGGAGTCGAACGAGGTTGGAGTTTATGTATGGTAGTCGATGGAAATAGAGGATAACATAAGCACCCAAACACTCGTAGGTGAGCATAAGAAGGTTTTTTAAGATAGAGAAGGCTGAGAGGAGTTTGGTAGGATATGTCGCCATTTGGAGTGCATGATGCCAAAAAGATAACGGCAACGAGGCATGGTGAAGTAATGTACGAATCATATTATTGATCGTACGAATTTGTCTCTCGGCCTTACCATTTTGAGACGATGTGTGAGGACATGAGAAACGAAATGTCATACCATGAACCGAACCAAAATCTCGAAACGAACGATTATCAAACTCCTTTCCATTATCACACTGAAAAGATTTAATGTCTCTTTCGAATTGTGTGCGGATGAATGATTTAAAGGTCAAAAATGTAGAAAACACTTGTGACTTGTGAGATAAAGGAAAAGTCCATAAAAAATTAGATAAATCATCCAAGAACAAAATATAATATATGTGTCCCATAGTACTCAATACAGGAGAAGTCCATAAATCACTATGAACAATGTCAAATGGTAACACAGTTAAAGAAGTAGAATTGAGAAAAGGTAATTTAATATGTTTCCCAAGAGTACATGATTGACACACGTGAGAAGAACGTGGTCGAGGAAAATCAATAAATTTATTTTGTTTAAGAGACGTAAGAATAGATGTGCTCGGGTGTCCTAAACGATGATGCCATAAGGACGGTGAGAGAGCGGCAAAGGCAGAATGTATATTGTCTCGGGAGTTGGTGATAGGATATAGCACACCCCGACTCTCACATCTCATGAGACGCATCCCCGTCCGAAAATCCTTAACAGAAAACCCAAATGGGTCAAATTCAACAGATACGGAATTATCAGTAGTAAATTTTCTAACAGAGACTAAATTTTTAACAATATCAGGTGCGTGCAAGACATTCTTTAAGGATAGCGGAGGGTTAGGAGAATTTAATTTTGCATGTCCGAAACCATAAATTGGAATAGATTGGCCATTACCCACGAGTATACCATTCTTTTTGCTCAAATTGAAATAAGACGAGAGTGTACCTTGTGCTGAAGTCATATGAGAGGTGGCCCCCGTGTCCATGTACCAATTAGCATCAGGAGGTGTGATGCCAAGAGTATGCATTGCTGCCTCAATGTCAGTAGGCGTTGGAGACGTTTGAGCAGAATAAGCTTGAGCCGGATAAGCTTGAGGACGTGAGCCAAGTATCCCATGTTGAGGCACGGGCGGGCGTAGGCCAGAAGGTGGGCGAGCCCATGGGGCAGTAGGATACGGACATAGAGGTGATGGCCATGACCACTGAAAAGGCCATGAAGGTGGTACACCGGTCCAATTTGATGGCCATTGTGGTTGCGGAAACTGGTTCCGAAAAGGAGGACCACCATGTCCCGATGACTGACCAGAGCCTTTGCCGCCTTTGTTCCCTTTATTCTTCTGTTGTTTCTTACCCCCAGAAGTAGTCTGTGGGTGGGAATTCACAGCAGATATCGGAGAATCAGGCTGAGAGTGGAGCAAAGCTGCACCCGACGCCGTTTTCTTGGCAAGTCCAGCCTCCTCGAGGACGAGCATGGAACGTGCTTGGTAAAATTTGGGCAACGGATTACTCTGGCGAATCAACGTACCGACACCATTATATGACTCGGTATGACCTGCCACCAATTGAAATACCAAGCGATCATTTGAGACGGGCGCACCTACATTTTTGAGTTGATCAGACAAAACTTTGAGGCGCTGACAATAGGCAGAGGCTGAAGAAAATCCCTCCATATTAGTGTGAGAGAACTCTTGTTCTAGAGTAACAGCCCTAGAATTTTTGTTGTCCTGGAAAATGTCCCTTAAGCGAGACCACGCATCAACCGCAGTGGAGTCGGGTTCCAGAATTGTGTGAAGAAGATCGGTTGAGATCGTGGCATAGATCCACTGAAGGACTGTGGCATCGAGAGTCTGCCACATCTCCTTTTCCTCATCAGTAGAGGGTTCCGTCATATTGGGCCTCTCCGAAGGAAGGATATGATGGATTACACGATGTAAGCGAGCATGGATTTTGAAAAGCTCTGCCCATGTCGCGTATTGGACGTTTTCCATCTCAAGGGTGATGGAAATATGATTCCTGATATTCGACACAGCAAGAGCAGGATGAAAGGTATTCTTGTTTGTCGACATCAGTAGAGATGAACAGAAAAAAAAATGATAATAGGGCGCAGCGGAAAGAAAAAATTAGATCTCTGATACCATGTAAGAATATCTTCTGTTGTCTTTCTCATTATGCAAACCACAATTATATACAAGAGCGAATGCACTGATTTAGGCTAATAATCAGGGACTAAATCTACGCTTACCATATCTACATGATTGACAATATATTTACATATATTTCCTCTATTAAGTCCAACAAGACCCTGGACTTGGGATTAATAAATGGAGGGGAAGCAAAAAGGAACTCATCTTGTACTTTTCTTTTAATTTTTGTATTTTCTTGTGCTAAATTGGGCTTGAGCCCAAAAAAGAAAGAAGAAAGGGTCCAACATATTATAACACATACCCTATTTCTCTTGCTATAAATAAGAGAATTTGGGTAATCAAAAGGGGACATTCACAATTCCCAAAATATAGGGATATAATATAAATATCTCTTATTTCCATTATTTTCTTCTGATGGTCATATTTTGTTGTACTAGTTCGTCCAATCCTCAAAATCTCTATGTATGTTCGGTCGGGTCCTAACAGGATTTTTCGACTGTCAACAATTGGCGCTAGAAGGAGGGGTGATCCTCGAGCGTTGGACGAGCAGGTCAGCTAGGTCGGCCGTTCGACAGGAGAGCGGACCATCAGGTCATTTGTTCGATAGGAGAGTAGACCATCAGGTCGGTCGTTCGATAGGAGAGCAGACAATCAGGTCATCTGTTCGATAGGAGAGCAGACCATCAGGTCAGCCGTTCGATAGGAGAGCAGACAATCAGGTCATCTGTTCGATAGGAGAGCAGACCATCAGGTCGGCCGTTCGATAGGAGAGCAGACCATCAGGTAATTTGTTCGACAGGTGAACAGTCTAAGAGATTAGCATATTAGAGACCCTAAAAGGGAATAATCAAAATAGTTCGGCTGGTCGACGATGTCACCGAGTCGGGGAGCAAAGACAGGAACACGTCTTCCTATCATCTGTTGCGGAGAACAAGTCGTCATCTGCCTAACAAGAGAAACATATAGAGGTATGACGTAATATGCTTAACAGGAGAAATAAAGAGAGAAACTGTTTGCACCCAAACAGACCTCCACAAGTAAACAATGGGGCATTTGATGGGCACACCCATCAAATACCCAAACATGGTTGTTCACATGGAAGAACCCCAGACAACCTAATATGTCAACCAGATACTCTACGATGTGGATATAGGTACATCCCATTAGAAAAGTTGCCATATGCAACTATTATTCCGGAGGAGTAAAACTCCTCCGAGGGCCTGTCCGGGAGAGCATGCTAGAAGCTGCTCGTCATCTCGGCAGGAGATCAGCTATCATTCCGGAGTTGAGCAAAACTCCTCCGAGGGCCTGTCCGGGAGAGCATGCTAGAAGCTACTCGTCATCTCGGCAGGAGAACAACTATCATTCCGGAGTCGAGCAAAACTCCCCCGAGATCCTGTCCGGGAGAGCATGCTAGTCGCTGCTCGTCATCTCGGCAGGAGAGCATCTATTATTCCGAAGTCGAGTAAAACTCCTCCGAGATCCTTTCCGGGAGAGCATGCTAGTCGCTGCTCGTCATCTCGACAGGAGAGCATCTATCATTCCGGAGTTAAGTTAAACTCCTCTGAGATCCTGTCCGGGAGAGCATGATAATCGTTGCTCGTCATCTCGACAGGAGAGCATCTATCATTCTGGAGTTGAGTAAAACTCCGAGATCCTGTCCGGGAGAGCATGCTAAGCGTTTCTCGTCATCTCGGCAGGAGAATAACTATCATTCCGGAGTTGAGCAAAACTCCTCCGAGAGCCTGTCCGGGAGAGCATGCTAGAAGCTGCTCGTCATCTCGGCAGGAGAACAACTATCATTCCGAAGTTGAGTAAAACTCTTCCGAGAGCCTGTCCGGGAGAGCATGCTAGAAGCTGCTCGTCATCTCGGCAGGAGATCAGCTATCATTCCGGAGTTGAGCAAAACTCCTCTGAGGGCCTGTCCGGGAGAGCATGCTAGTCGCTGCTCGTCATCTCGGCATGAGAGCATCTATCATTCCGGAGTTGAGTAAAACTCCTCCGAGATCCTGTCCGGGAGAGCATGATAATCGTTGCTCGTCATCTCGGCAGGATAGCATCTATCAATCCGGAGTTGAGTAAAACTCCGAGATCCTATCCGGGAGAGCATGCTAGGCAATGCTCGTCATCTCGGCAAGAGAGCAACTATCATTCCGGAGTTGAATAAAACTCCTCTGATGGCCTGTCCGGGAGAGCATGCTAGTCGCTGCTCGTCATCTCGGCAGGAGAGCATCTATCATTCCGGCGTTGAGTAAAACTCCTCCAGGGCCCTTTCGGGTCGAACACGTATCATATGCTGTTTTCTAATTTCGAGAAGAAAATTATACTGGGGCATTTCAGAGAAATGCTAAATGCTCACCCTGTATCCTGCCGATCAAATTAGCCGAGCAATATATACTCACACAAGTTAGGTGCCTAAAATTATCTGCCGGAGGAGAATGTCCTTCGACTTCTTGTGTATCGAGGACCCGTATCTGCTGTCGAGAACGGGTAACATAGGTTGAGATGCGGGGACGACATCAAGATGTCGAGCAGATTCCACGGAATTACTGGATAGCAAAAAGATAAGCAGGGGTCATCTGGCAGGGAGACGACATTTAAACGGACCACTTGAATATGAAACTTCTGAAAACTTTATTTACATTCGTAACATAATTGTTGGTAAAAAATGCCTTCTCATCCAAAAGTTGATTTTCACTCGGCCCATGATGAAGGCTCGCCAATTCAATGGATCACTATGGACGATTGGGCTCATGTGAGATCCGACTAGTCCATATTAATAAAAGGGCCAGGCCTAGTCGGCAATAAAAATGGTAGCCTGCTCCAATAAATCTGGAAGTCATCCAAGAGACGAGCATGAATCAACGACCATACAATTCATGAAATATCAAGCAAAAACCAATTAACTTTGGGTTATGTTATATGAGTGCGAGGAATTCCAAGTAAAGAAAAGCACTTCCGGGAAAGGGGGGCCGAAAGAAGATTCGGTCGTACAATCTCGAGCGAAGCAGAAATTGGGGCCGAGCAAAATGCATTATCAACCATAAGCAATGGACCTTTAGCTCAGCAAATCGAAAGGTCACGCGTACAAAAGTTATGATTTGGATAGAGCCCGAATAAGCCTGCTCGCGTAATCGAAGACGAGAATAAAGTCTGGGTCGAACACATCACCTTATCCGCAAGAAGTAAGTTTCCTTCTAGAGTTGTGACCTACATTTATGGAAAATGGGAGGAGATTAATTGACCGAGCAGGGAATCGGTTATACTCAATAATCGACGAGTAAAGAGTCTATAAGCGAAGAAGATAGACGGTTTGGACAGCGCTGTATCGAAGAAGTAAATGAGGTTAGACCTCTAAATTAACGACCAAGCTTTATATGACCTCACCGGGAAGAAAATCGAAAAAATCCAAGTTCGAGACGGCAGGATGTGAAAGTCAAAAATTCAATCTCATTTGTTGAGTGACATCTTTATTCGGGCATGGCGAGAGCTGGTCGGCCTGTTAATTTGGTGCATAGATAAACCCAGTATATGCCTAGTAAACCTGTTAAGAGTCGAGTCTGCTCATTATATATTATACGTTTCAGTCCTGTGTGCTAAGGAACCATATTAAGGCCGAACAAGAACCGCGGGCCCAGTTGACTAAGCTAGAAAATTAGAGGGATAAGGGTTGGTCATCAAGAAGAAGGCTAAATGGGTCGTATGCCCATATCGAGTTGGATTCAAGGCAAAAGAAATATCATTGTCGAGTTGGATTCAAGTTTTTTGTTGATATGTGTTTTAAGCCCGACTCGTAATAGAAAAAAGAGTACCCGTTAATTCGCTGAAAATGCTAGCAAGTCCAACAAGACCCTGGACTTGGGATTAATAAATGGAGGGAAAGCAAAAAGGAACCCATCTTGTATTTTTCTTTTAATTTTTGTATTTTTTTGGGTTAAATTGGGCTTGAGCCCAAAAAGGAAAGAAGAAAGGGTCCAACATAATAGAACACATATCCTATTTTTCTTGCTATAAATAAGAGAATTTGGGTAACCAAAAAGGGACATTCACAATTCCCAAAATATAGGGTTATAATATAAATATCTCTGCTCTCCATTCTTTTCTTCTGATAGTCATATTTTGTTGTACTAGTTCGTCCAATCCTCAAAATCTCTATGTATGTTCGGTCAGGTCCTAACAGGATTTTTCGACTGTCAACACTTTTACTTAAAAATGAAATATAAAAATAAAATCAAATTATTAAACAATGAAAAAAATAAAATCATAAAAATTAAAAATTATTAGTATATTATTTTATTTAAAAATAATTATAAATGTGTATAAATATATATAATTATTTATTTATTTTCTTATTCGATTTGGTTCGATTTTTATCGGTTAAAAAATCAAACCAAACCGAAAACCGAAAAGTTAAAAAAATTCAAACCGAAAACCAATCCGAATAAGTTTGGTTCGGTTCTGTTTAACCGATTAACGTCGGTTCGGTTCGATTGGTTTAACTAAAATTTTGGCACCCCGCATTATGGGTTATGGGCTTATGGCACCATTTAAAATTCTTATAAGATGTTGAAATGAAAGCACATTACTTTTTTTTACAAAATGAAAGAGTAAAACCTTATCTAAATATCTCGTACCTTTTCTATAACTTTAAAACTCAAATTGCCATTACTTTAATGACCCAAAAAAAAAAATTGATTTCTTTGGTATGAGAATGATGTGGAATTGTAGTACTCCATTTGTTTAATAATAATTGAGCATTACATTTATCCAGTATTGGTTTCATATATGAGACACCATTCCCACTTGTAATGTAGAAGCATTATGCACACTCAAAACATATCTGGGAATAGGATCCCTACAATTCCTCACCAAGAACCCATACCCTAAATCTATAACCATCTTCTTCACCCAGCCCGATCCCTTCTTCGCCCTAATATACGACTTCCCCATGATGTACGCCATCCCCGCCTCCCTCGCCTCCATCAGCTCCCGCAACTCCTCCCTCTTCCCCCTCTCCATCTCCGCCCCCTCCGGCAGCACAAACTGAACCCGTTTTTTCCTCGGACGAATCTCATCAACATTCGCCACGTCATCGCCCAGCAGCCTAATCCCGTTCGGATCCATGGAGGCTGTCCCCACAACAAACATATCTTCGGACGATTCTACCCCCGTCCTTATGAACTCGGCTATACTACAAACGAGATCGTTTTCGAATTTCAAGTCGTCCCTATGAGCGTCTCGGTACCCGTACCTAACTATGCATCGGTACATGCGATGCTCTTTCGGGCCCACGTGCCCGACGAGGAACCTCTCCCCATTCTCGACGTGCGGGACCGGGATCGACTTCACGCACACGAAAACGAGGACTCGGTGGAAAGCCGGAAGGTTGGTGACGAAGTGAGTGAAGATCGCCGGGACTCCCGAGACGAGCTCGGTGTGAATCAGCCCGATCCCGTTGACTCGCACGATCCCCAGCCCGGGCCCGAGCCCGAGTAGCCAGTCGACCGAGACCTTGTTCTGAAGCTCGAACTCGTAGGCCTTCAAAGTCCCGTAGTGCCACACGGACATCACCGCCATGAAGAAGAGCGAGATTGCCACCGGGACCCACGCGCCCTCGAGGAACTTGATCAATGAGGCCGAGAAGTAGAGGGCCTCGATGGTCCCAAAGAAGGAGACGAAGAGGATGGCAGTTATTACGGAGCGGCGCCAGCAGAGCACGATGACGAGTGACATCAGACAAGTCGTCACCAGCATCACTGTGATGACTGCGAGGCCAGAAGCGTTGCCCATTCGACGAGTGTCTTTGAATCCGAGAGTGACGGCTAGGCAGAGGAGCATCAGGATCCAGTTGATTTCCGGGATGTAAATCTGCCCGTGGAATTTCGAGGAGGTGTGGACGATTTTGACCCTGGGGAAGCAACCTAAGGCCGAGCATTGCTTTATGATGGAGAAGGTTCCGGTGATTATGGCTTGGCTTCCGACTACTGCTGCAAGGACCGCAATCACCGAAACGGGCCATCTCAGTTTCTCTAACCACAAAAAAAAACATTGTTCTTGAATAATAGAGTCTTGACAATTAACTTAAAAATGAATTCATTCATTCATAGATAAATTACCAGGGACAGAGATGTAAAATCCGGCACCGTAATTCTTTTGAAACTCGTGGTGCTGGGAAAGATAAGCGGCTTGACCCATATACGCCAGGACCAGTGACGGGTATACGAAAAATGTGAAGGCTAACTACAAAAAAAAATGATACATGTAAAATAGTAAAATCAATAAAGATCATAATCAAATTATCGAGGCAAAAAACCTTCATCGACTTTTGGGAAAAGTGCCCGAGATCAGCAAACATTGCTTCTGAACCTGGAAATTATCATCAAGTCACACGTTTGATCATCGCGTAAATAAAACAAAATAAAATAAAATCGTGTTCAAGTGTTAAACTCGCCTGTTATACAGAGCAGGATTCCCCCCAGTGACATCCAACCTTGTTTTTCGTTTTTTTTGAGAAATATGTAGATGTAATGTGGTGATAGAGCTTTGTACACATGAGGGTTCCAGTGGAGAATATTGTAAAGCCCGATAGCAGATATGCTCAGGAGCCATGCTACGACTACAGGTGCAAACAAGAATCCGACCCTGTGGGTCCCGTAGTGTTGAAGGGCAAACAAGGCTATCAGTATCAAACAAGCAACTGGCACTTCTATATCTGAAAAAAATAAATACATTTCATACAAATCAAAAATGTGCCAACAAGTATAATTTTCACAGAAACGAGTTTCATTTAGTGCAGCCGAGTCGATAATTTTCTATCACTTGCTATAAGTCATATGTCAACCTTTCAGCTTCAATAATTCCAACTTGTCAAACCATCGATTATCGAGCTACTTAACAGAATTAAGAACACACCGAGAAATCTTACATTGGCGGTGATGTTTTCCCGCAGCAAGTTCCACACCCGAAACCGCAGAAAATACTTCAAAACCAAAAAACAACGACATAAGTAATGAAATTCTCGACAGTCGAAAAACGAGATAACATGAAAACAAGAGGAGGTGGGCGTATACCCGATAAAGCCGGGGTCAAAACACCATCTCCAATCACCATACAAGCCCCAATCAGAGCCAACAGAAGCAGAAACCTCTGCAGAACCTTGTATTTCTCCAGAAGAGATTTCAACCTCGCTCCGAAAGTCGACGGCCGGTCGCTATTAGGGCTTACGACACCCTGCTTGTAATTCGACAAATCCTCGTCCGTCACGTGGCTACTGGGCAACAAATTGACATTGGCGTGCCTGCACAGAAGCGAGTACAGAGCAAATGTGCCCCCCTCGCCATTATCATTAGCTCTGAGCACAATGAATGTGTATTTCAAAAGAGGGAGCAAGGTGAGAGTCCAGAAGACGAGGGACAAGACTCCGTAGATTTCCTCGTTGGTTTGCGAGTGTACGATGTCCTCTGAGAATGTAACCTGGTACACGTACAAAGGCGATGTGCTTAAATCCCCATACACAACACCCAGACTCTGGTAAGCCAATGTGAGTATCGTGCGCCAAGATTCTTTCTGCTAAAACCCAAATCGATTAGAACAAAAAACCCAACAAAATTACTGCCGATCCGAACGGAACAAGAAAAAAGTACGGTGTAAAGAACCCACCTTTAATTGATTCCGGCGAGGCCCAGTTTCAAGATCCATCGGAAAAGCTCTCAGAAATTGAGGAAAACCATTTTTAGCCGAGGAAACACGCACTGACGCGGGGACCGAATCGTAAATACCTAGAAAATAAAAAACTGTATTTTTAGAGAGAGAAAGAGAAACGTGCGAACGTGTTGGTGTGACGAAACCAAACTGAATGATAGTGAGGGCAATGGCATTACTGTGTTTTTTGCGTGGTTGACTCTTTGGAACGCTGAGGGCGATGATAAAAATGTGTAACTGCTAAAAGACTATTCTTATTTTTATTTTCATTTATTAAATATTTATTAAAAGGAATTTTCGTTTCGCTATCCTTGCTTTTGTGAATAGGGTTTTTTTTATACGGGTTGATCGGTAGACGTTAGTATATTAATTTCATTTACCATATATATAACCAATTAAATTGGCATACCAACTATTGATACGTAGAGATTGATCTTATATCACTTTTTAATAACAAAAAATTTAATTATAATTTTATTTTTTATAATTTTATTTTGAATTGAATTGAAATAATAAAAATATATAATGGAGTACTAAAATAAGAAATAAATAATATCTTGAATTTTAAGATTGAAATTAATACATAAATATTTCCAATTCAATACGTTGACTCAAATTTTTTTGGGAAAAATGGCAATAAGGCCAATTTTCAACATTTTTTCGCCAATAAGGCTTTCGAGAAATTACGCGTGCCAATTAGGCCGCTTAAAATGTGCAAAGACCCTATTACCCTCTTTCTTTACACTCTCTTCCTTACGCACGCAGACACAGAGGACCGAGCCCCCACCTCCGATTTTCGTCGCGATTTTGCTGTTCCTCCTCGACTGCTGCAGCCCCGCCACCACTACCCTCCCCGGCGGCCGCGCCATCCTCGGCGAACCCGACTCCGCCTGCTACCTCTCTACCGCCAAATCTGGCGGAATCTGTTCAAGCCCTAACTCAAAGTCTCAATCAATGTGAGTATAATAGATAATTTCCACTAGTATTTTTCAATAGTATCGTAGGAAGTTTTGTGATTTTCCGAGCTCGATTACAGAAAAGATTCGTTTCGGGAACCGAATTGGGGAAGAAAACGCCGCCCGCCATCTGCCGTGGGGCCGCCCGCCACCAGCCATCGGACGAGCACGCGGAGTCTACGACTATGACGACGACGTCTTCGTTCGTTCATCGTCTCGAAGTCCTCTCCGCCGACGAACACGAAGCTGGGCTTCACGGACGCGATTCAATCGGCAGTGAAATTGGGGGATTCGAGGAAAGCTATGGAGTTGATGAAGAAATTAGGGGCGAAGTCGAATAGGTTTGTGTACAATGTTTTGATTGGCGGGCTGTGTAAGAGAGGAGAATGGGTGATGCGAGGAAGATGTTCGATGAAATGCTCAGTAGAAACGTGGCTCCGAATAGAGTGACTTACAATAGTCTGATCGATGGGTGTCGTAATTTGAAGGCGCGTTTCGTTTTAGAGAAAAGATGAGGAACAATACTGCTCTTAATGGAGTTCAACAAGTAAGTCGGTATTCCGTTTGTTTCTTGCTTAGTTATGGTTAGTTTGATATTTGGAGTGCATGTGTCCTTCTCCATGCACTTTGATTGGTGTTCTTCCATTCCAAGGCGATTCCTAGGAAACCTTGTTTGAGGCAATTAAGAAAGACAAACTAGAGTTTACTGGTGATAACTAGGAATCTGTATCACAACATGCTCGTGACCTTCTCTCTAAAATGCTGACAAGGAATATCTCAACAAGATTTACTACGAATGGTGTTTTAAGTAAGTTAAATGTCTACTGTATTCCGTTTGTTTCTTGCTTAGTTATGGTTAGTTTGATACCAGGGATTGTCGCGTTGGTAAGATGAAAAAAAAAAACCGAGAGGTTATGTATGTGGTGTTTGTTGTGTGGTTATTAGGGATATGTACTATATTTTCACTACAAAGTGTTTGAAGAAATAATATAGGGGGTCTATTGTGGAGTTTTCACTGATATAGACATATTTGCAGGTGTTGATCTGAGGTCATCTAAGGTGTGTGAATTAGGGCTTTTAAATTATAAAGCCAAGCACGTGTTTTACCCGTACGAACGAAAAAAATACCGGTGCCATTATGACTATTATTGGGCTTCTGTATTTCAGGTGATTATTTGCTACCACCTAATGATTTTTAATCTAGAAGTTTTGTATGATTCTTATATTTTTTTTTCTGTAAAACATCTATGAATTAGAATACCATAATCTATATGGTATATGTGACATCTTCTTTGGTCAAGAACTCTTATTTTCTAGACTCTAGAGGAATTTAGAATTAAGAGGCCATTGATGATCTTTTCTGACCAATATATTTGCTCACTATGTTTTTTGTTTATTTTTCAAAGCATTTGCAGTACGAGCCTACAGTAAATGATTAATTGTAGACTCTTTTAGCCTGAATCAAGATCAACTAGAACTCAGTTTTGGTGCGGGTGATTATTAAGTACATATGTGTTGCTTGAAAATTGCAATTAAATCATCGTGGCACTGATATGGTACAACTGTACAAGTCAACTACTGTCCCAAAATAGATTCATTCAAATCGGCTCACTGTGGCAATATTGCATGGAGAAATTATGTATTTCGATTGCCGCGTCCTGAACTAGAATCTCAATGAATGCTAATACTCTTTTAGCTTATGATTAGATGGGCCTACTTTTGTCTCTTACAATCTTCATGTGTTAAGTGGAAAATTCTTGTTATGTTCCTAATACAACAAATCCCAAAACCTTGAGCTTAATATACAACTTGACTGTACAAATGGATTTTGATCGCAGGTGTCGAGGGAACCCGAGGGGTCTTGTAAGCCCGACTTGAAGACGATAAGTTCGAGCACGTCGTCGTTGAGGGCGAGAGTCGTTGTATTTTTTATTTTATTTTTTATTTTTGAGATATTTATTTCATTTTCATTGTTTTTTACGACGTTCAGTGTTTTTTTATGACATTCAGTATTTTTATAATATTCAGTGTTTTTTATTAGATTCAGTGTTTTTTAATGACGTTCAGTGTTCTTATAATATTTAGTGTTTTATAATGATATTCAGTGTTCATATAATATTCTAGTGTAAAAATCCGACATTCAGTGTTTTTAATGATATTCAGTGTCTTTTAATGTTATTCAGTGTCTGGGGTGACGTTCAGTGTCTTTTAATGTTATTCAGTGTCTTTTAATGTTATTCAGTGTCTTTTAATGTTATTCAGTGTCTTTAAGTGTTATTCAGTGTTTTTTTAATGTTATTCAGTGTCATTTAATGTTATTCAGTGTTATTCATTGTCTTTTAATGTTATTCAGTGTTTTTTAATGTTATTCAGTGTCGTGTCTTAATATTTTCCGTGTATATTCAGTGTCTTTTAGTGTTATTCAGTGTCTTTTAATGTTATTCAGTGTTATTAAATGTCTTTTAATGTTATTCAGTGTCTTTTAATGTTATTCAGTATCTTTTCATGGTATTCAGTGTCTTTTAATGTTATTCAGTGTCTTTTAATGGTATTCAGTGTCTTTTAATTTTATTCAATGTCTTTTAATGTTATTCAGTGTTATTCAGTGTCTTTTAATGTTATTCAGTGTCTTTCAGTGTTATTCAGTGTTATTCAGTGTCTTTTAATGTTATTCAGTGTTATTCAGTGTCTTTTAATGTTATTCAGTGTCTTTTAATGTTATTCAGTGTTATTTAGTGTCTTTTAATGTTATTCAGTGTTATTAGTGTCTTTTAATATTATTCGTGTCTTTTAATGTTATTCAGTGTTATTTAGTGTTATTCAGTGTTATTAAGTGACTTTTAATGTTATTTAGTGTTATTCAGTGTTATTAAGTGACTTTTAATGTTATTCAGTGTCTTTTCATGGTATTCAGTGTCTGACATTCAGTGTCTGTGGTGGGGTGATGTGGGTTGAGTAGAAAAAAAAATCTGACGTTCAGTGTTTTTTCATGGTATTCAGTGTCTGGGCAGGGGTGGGGTGGGGTAGGTGTGGGGTGGGTTGAGTAGAAATAGAGTAAGGGTATTTTCGTCCTTCCATATACATTTTTTTGGCCTAATTGGAACAAAAAAGCTTAATTGACACATAAATTGGAACTTGGCCTTATTGGTCAAAAAATGTTGAAAATTGGCCTTATTGCCATTTTTCCCAATTTTTTTTCCTTGTCTAAATTAGGTATTTTCAACAATACCTATTTTTATTAATAAACAATATTTTTACAAATTTATAATTTAATTTCTAAATTTTTGACATTAAAAAATATAATAAAAAATTATTTATAATTCAAAATTTCAAACATAATAATATGTTTATATTTTAGTCTAAAATAAAATTTTGATATCAATTAAAGATGTTCCTACTAAAGCCACGCCTAACTTTATTATACTGTAGCATTTAAGCATCCCATTTCAATATTTCCTAGAAAATTTAAGCTTTGTTAGATATGAGCAAGAAGATTTAAAATTTGTTAAAATAAAAAATTATTTTGATTATTAAAATACAAGGCACTAGAGGAGAACAAATTCCAACATATACAAGCATAATAACTTGTTCAAATTAAACCTTGAATTGCTTTAAATGTTTTATGTATAATTATCTCTGAACTTTACTAGTATAATTTTGTCCCTTGTCCATTAGGAGGTTCGGGTTGTTCTGTACCCAATGTTTTTGTGTGGTTCATCATTCCAAACTCGACCATAGAAAGTTAGAAAAGCTAAGATGAAAAGGAAAAAAGAAAAAGAAAAGATTTAATTACAAAATTGAATGAATGAATAAGAAAATAAAAAAGCTAAAGAAGAAATGAATCAATCAAAACAACAAAATATGTTTGTAGATTAGAATGACTGAAGAATAAAGTAGAATTGATTGAATCATCTTTGTAGATTCGAAAATCATTGCTGATCCATGTATAGACGTAAATGATTTCAAAATGAGCAACTCAAAATTATGAGATTAAGCTCTCATCAATCAATATTCTAAAAATGCTCCAATTCATCTAGACAATATTTTGGTGATATTGAATTATGTTCTCAAAATGGTCCATTTTGTAAGTTGTGTTTACCTCATTATTATGTATATTATTTTATAATTTTATGGTTGTGACATTTATGTTTTTTTACCTACACATTTAAAAAAATTGATAAAATTAAAACTTGCTCAATAATAAATTCCTTTATAGTTTTTAACAAATATTTAAATGTTACACTAATTAAAACGAATAAGTAAAAAAGTTTAATTACCAACAATGTTTGAGTAAAACTTTATTAGTGATATTATTTAAATTTTAATAAAAATTTATAGATTTTAACAAATGTTGATAATATAGTAAAAATTTAAGTTACTAACGAATTTAACTTCCTACCA
The DNA here is from genome assembly GCA_954870475.1 of Euphrasia confusa. Classification (NCBI taxonomy): domain Eukaryota; kingdom Viridiplantae; phylum Streptophyta; class Magnoliopsida; order Lamiales; family Orobanchaceae; genus Euphrasia; species Euphrasia confusa. The sequence goes on from OX940951.1 coordinate 20,457,390, forward strand.
TTCAAATTTACCACTTCTTCCAAATTTGTCATGATTAGAGATACAGTACACTCTAAACAATTACAGTTAATATTGATTTTTTTTATATAGGTACAAATGCAATGGGTTGGTTGATTGGTATTTTATAGATTTCATTGAGAATTACGGACTACTAATTAATAATGGACCGACTTTTGTATTTGCTCATTTATTCAAAAGTGCTATGTAGTATTACAATGATCAAAATCTTACCATCATTTTTCTTAATTAATCAGTCAACAATATACACACGGCACTAATATCAAAATCTTACCAATTGTTTTTTTTAAATTAATCAGTCAAAATATCACTACTAATAGCTAGTACATTACAATGGTATAGTAAATTCAATTTAATTATTACTATTTTATTGTGTTTGTTAAGATGTTTACATACATATTTTTTTGACTTTCAACGTTACCTTTTCTACGTCTTTACTAACATTTCTATTTTTTTAACAATACTACTCTAAACTCATATTTTCAATTGATAACATATGATTAATAAAACACGTCATCTTAATTTAAAATTCTCAAATGAATCATTTTTTGTAATTTTATGAATAATTATGAATATTGATTGTGTAATAAAATCTCAAAATAAAACTTATATGGAGTTAATTTTTTGTTGGACCAAATCAATCATATAAGTACCAACCCTATGAATACTCATCCAAAAAGTCAAAAAATGAGGGAGTACTATAGTTTTTAGTTTAGGTAAAGCTATAATACTCAATTTCTTGTGTTAATTTTATGCATTCTATTTTAATCGCAAATTTAACATTTTTTAAAAATGATAAAATGTATCGTACTATTTTGTCTCAAAATTTATGCACTAGTTTTATTTAAATTACAAATGAGCGATGGGTAATTACTTAAGACAAAAAATATATTAACTTTTCATTATACTTTCTCTGTTTTCTATTCAATTTATTTTTTTAGCTCATTTGTAAATTAAAAATGGTAGATTTCAATCTTGGGATAAGATAATTTTTTATTGAAATATTATGAAATTTGACTTGTTAGCTCTCTCTTCCACACATATGTCATTTATACAATCAAATCTCTCGATTTATATTATATTCGATTGAAAGGCAAAAAAGTAAAACTACTCAATAATAATAATAATCCTTTCAAACTTCATCTCAAAGACATAACTATATAATCGTTTTTGACTTACGAGTGCCTTATTTTTATTTGGTTTGTAATAATTAAGAACAAAGTACAAAATTGTACACAACTCCAAAATGTGTACGTTAGGAAACACACTCATTAAGTACCAATGAAATCACAAGATTAGTCCACTAATAATACCCTTGACCATTTTTGTAACATTGCTTTCAATTTTCATGACATGATTTTCTCGTTGCTTTTCCCCTAAACCATTTAATTACAGAAACACCCACACATGCCTTTCCCTGTTTCCCAGTTTAAACAACAAGCATATACAGGAGACCTGAAAAAATGACAGAAATATTTTCATCACAACACGATATTTTTAAGCAAACAAACACGCATTCAAATAACGAGTGAGCTATCTCATCCTTGAACTGTTAACGAGTAATAAAACTATCTCGAAGGCGAACCTTAAACGATCTATATTCTATACTAAGAGTAAGAGTGTCTCCAGTTCACTATAACAAGATCTCTGATTAACAAAACCATAATGACACAACAAGCTTCATATTTTTTTCCAACTTACAAATACAGTACACTTCAACCACCCCTGTTTTCCTAACTCTGTTTCCGTTTCTTTTCCAGATACTCATAACTCCTCTGGAAATCCAAAACCGCCCGCACCAAATGCCTGAACCCAATCTCCGGCCAGAGCACCCCGGGGGAGTACAGCAAGGCACACGCACTCTGCCACAGCAGAAAATTACTCAACCGAGTCTCACCTGAAGTCCTGATTATCACATTCGGATCAGGCGCATCAGCACACCCCACACGCACCCGCCTATCAACATCCGCCACGTCAATGACGCAAATACCCTTGTCTCCACCACCCCTTTTCTCGACACAACATCCCTCCACAGCTCGAACGATCTCGTCCGTCGAAGTGTACGCGATGCATATCGAGAGGACAGCTCTCGCGTTTCGAGAGGTGGCCCTCGTGGCCCGTTCAGCAGCTGACCTGACCGTCTCGGGCAGGAGCTTGAGGTTCCCGACGAAGTTGACCCTGACCCCGTAACGGTTGACCACGCTCTCTTTCTCGATCAGACCTTCGATTTTTTCCTCGATCAATCGCATGGTGGATTGGACTTCTTCGGGCCGCCTCTTGAAGTTGTCGATGCTGAAGGCGTAGATGGTGACGTGATGTATTCCCAACTCGTAGCAGTATTTGAGCATTCTCGTGAGGCCCGAGAAGCCCGACTTGTGGCCCGCCCCTTCTTCGAGGCTATTCCGCTTGGCGTATCTTCTGTTCCCGTCCATGATGAACGCGACGTGATTTGGGAGCGGGCCCACGGAGAGAATCGAACACACGAATCTGCGGAGAATGCTGCAGAGGTTGTCGATTAGTTGGGTCCGAAGATTGGTGTTTTGTGTCTCCATATATTGAGAAGTTCGTATTGACCTGATAATGACATGTACAAATCAAAATTATCAGCGGAAGTAATTTAACTAGGGGAAGTAATTTAACTGGGAAATGCTTCTCCATCCAAAATGAAAAACAGAGAGCCTATCGATAAATAAATTACAATATCAGGAACTAATAAATAATCCTAATCAAGCTTCCGTCATCACTAATAAATCACTAAGATCCAGTCCGGTAAAGCCCTAAAAAAAGTTTAAATCCGATGAGTTCCATCTATAAGCCCTAAACTATACAATACATAATTTGAATAAAGGGAAAAAAGCAACAATATTCATACATATAATCTGGATTGCAAAAATACACAATTACAATAATCCCTAAAATATACAGATGGAAATTGATGTATTTTTACCTGATATTTTTATTCGAATCGGCGGTGAAAATGGGGAGAGAAACTGAAGTGATCAACGCCGAAGCTCTGTAATTTTCAGTCCCTGGGAAAAATCTGCACGATTATTTTTAGAAATTATTCGATTGATTAAAGTGTGTTCAACAAAAATTCAAATGCTAAAACCTAAGAGAGAAAGAGAGGACTTTACAAGTTGTAAAAGACAGAGTATTTTATGAAGCCCATAATACACGTACAAAACCATAACCCCTGAGCCCAAATGAAGATAATTATGTGCATAAAATAGGCCCGTTACATATATGGTCTATAATTATACATTTTCAATAGTTCAATTTTTTTTAACATCGAGTACTTTCATGTCTTAGTTTGTTTAGATATTTTTTAAAATTAAGAAAAAATTATATTTTATGTATTATATAATTTAGAGTAAAGTATAATTAGTATTGTTGGGTAAATAATAATAAAATTATAGTAAAAAAATAATGATATTAATATATATATAATTTAATTTTGAAAGAATAAAATTGTAAAAAAAATACAAACTTTTAAATTAAAAATAAATAATAATTATTTTTTAATTGTCAGGTTCAAATAGATCTTATAGTAAATATTTTTATCTTAGAGAGATATCACTACAAGAAAACTGGAAAATGCTTACGGCAGAATCCGTAAGCAAATCCGTAAGCAAGCTGTTTGCTTACGGATTTGCTTACGGATTCTAGCCGTAAGCAAAGTATTCGACAGTAAATTGTTGCTTACGAATTCTAGAGTGTCGTAAGCATTTCCTTACGTCTTTATTTACGGCACTGGCCGTAAGGACCGTCTGTCCAGGAGCCCACTTCGGATCAGGAATCGCGGACGGCTTTGCTTACGACTCCACCGTAAGCAAATGCTTACGAAGAGGACCGTAAGCAAATACTTACGACCAGAAGTCGTAAGCAAATGCTTACGACAATGGTTGTAAGCAAAGTCCTAAGCAAAGGCTTACGACTATTCTGTAAGCAAAGTCCTAAGCAAATGCTTACGTCAATGGCCGTAAGCAAAGTTCTAAGCAAATGCTTACGAATAAACCTGTAAGCAAAGTCCTAAGCAAATACTTACGATGATTGCCGTAAGCAAGTCTTTAAGAAAATCTGTAAGCATTTGAATTTTTTTTATTATTTATTACCCTATTTTATTCAATTTAAAATAAAATTAATAATAAAATTTATAATAAAATTAAAAATAAGATCTCAAAACATTCCTAAATAAAATTCGAACAGTAACAACTTCAAACAACGTCTAACACGAACTTAAATAAAGTAGAAGTTCTAACCGTCTAACAAATACATAATAAAAACATCAAGGAGAAGGAGTAGAAGGAGGAGAAGGAGTAGAAGCCATAATTCGTAACAGTCTTGTTTTTCCTGAAGTTGGTTTTGTTTCTTCTAAAAGGATGATCACGATCAAGGAATTTGCGATGATTGTCAAACCAAGATTGTTTTCCACTACAACGTAACGTAAAGGCATCTGAACGTTCCATACAATAAGGACAAGCTACTCTGCCGGCTGTACTCCATCCAGATAACATTGAGTAAGCAGGAAAATCACTTATTGTCCACATTAGAGCTGCTCGTAGTTGAAAACTCTGTTTTTTGCCTATATCGTATGATGTTGCACCAACATTCCATAAATTTATCAATTCTGCAATGAGCCGTTGTAGAAACACGTCTAGCTTATCTTTCGGATTTTTTGGACCGGGGACTAAGACTGTTAAGAACATGTATTGTTCTTTCATACACATTTCTGGAGGCAGGTTGTAAGGTGTTAATATAACTGGCCATGAAGAATACTGCTGACCAAAACTACCAAAGGGTTGAAATCCATCGGTGCACAAACCTAACCTTACATTTCTTGTCTCCGACGCAAAATAAGGATATGATCGGTCAAAGTGTTTCCACGCTTCAGAATCTGAAGGATGATGCATTACGCCATCTTCGACAACATGTTCAGCATGCCATCTCATTTCATTTGCTGTGGCCTTGGATGCGTACAACCGTTGCAAACGCGGAGTTAAAGGAAAATAAAACATCTTTTTAAAAGCCGTGTTTGATTTCCTCTTTTTTGTGTTGCTGGTGTTAGAAGCTTGAAATCGAGGATGATCGCAAATCTTGCAACGACTAAGTCTTGTGTCTTCTCCCCAATATATCATACAGTTGTTGGGACACGAGTCAATCTTTTCGACAGGTAACCCCATACCTCGTAGAAGTTTTTTACTCTTGTAAAAGTTCTCTGTAACTAAATTATCTCCCGGAACAACTTCTTTGATTAAGGAAGTAACTTGATCGTAACACCGCTCGTACATATGATTCTCTGACTTCATATTCATTAGTCGTGCAATGAAAGATAACTGAGAGTGAGTCTCGCACCCAGGCCATAGTGGATTATTGGCAGCTTTTAGCATGTCATAAAATTTTTTTGCCTCCGGGTTCGGTGGCTCTTCAATATCTCCCACGACATTAAAACAATCAGGACCCGCAGCATCTCGAATCATATCTGTGTACGGATTTGCAGGAACATTGGACTGCGAGTTTGATGGACCTCCCACATCAATTGGACCATCTACCACGTCTAGGTGACCCTCTCCGTGAAAACTCCAAATGTAGTAGTTCGGTACAAACCCGTTTTTCACTATGTGAGACCTGATTGTCTCCGTATCTCGATAATTAATGTTCCTACATTTCACATGCGAGCAAGGACACTTCAGCAGATTCCTATCTTTCCATTCGGCATGTATGCTCGCAAACTCAACAAAATTTTCAACTCCTTCGAGAAACTCTTTGGTTAAGTAACCATCAACTCTCCTCTTGTACATCCAAACGCGTTGTGAACTCATCTGATTTTTTTTATGGGAGATTCAAATATGGAACAATTCAAGATTTAATATCGAATTGTTAGTTCGATACTAGATCTCAAACGGGTCTAAACTTTTAAATGAGCAAAACAATATTAATAAAGATCCATGTCTCCATATAAAAGCAAAACAATATTAATAAAGATCCATGTATCCATATAAAAGCAAAACAATATTAATAAAGATCCATGTCTCCATATAAAAGCAAAACAATATTGATAAAGATCCATGTCTCCATATAAAAGCAAAAAATGTTAATAAATATCATGTCTCCATATAAAAAGCTAAACAAAGTACATAGATTCATAAATGTACGTTCTTAAAAAGTTTTAAGAACGTACATTTTTATAGTTCTTAGAACTATGCTCAAACAACAAATTTAAATTTTACTTCTTTTAAATTTTACTAAACAATACTGAATTTTACTAAACCTTAAAAACTTCTTTTAAACATTACCAAATTTTACTTCTTTTATATCATACTGTTTCTAAAATTCAAAAAAGCTTGAAATCTAATAAAATCGTAAGTTTCAACATAACTAAGTTCTTCTTCAAAAATCCCCAAATTGTAAAAATCCCTAAATTTCAAAAAACCCTTGTTACAAAAACAACAATAATAGTTATACTCCTAAATCAGCCCGAATTATCAAATAATATTCAACCCTAAATGCATTTCCAACCCTGAATTCGAAATCAAAATTAAATTTAAACCTAAATCAACAAATAATTGAAAAAACGAAACTAGAAAGAGGTTAGGATCGCAATACCTTGTCGTTGCCGCCGCTGCTCGAAACCCCCGCTGTTCAGCCGCTCGAAACCCCCGCTGTCCAAACCGCCGCCGCTCTGGTGACCGGTGGCGCCTTGCTGTTGAGGTCTTGCCGAAGCTTCGAAGGTAAGGTCGTCGTTCCTCGCCTCTCCAACACGCCCGCTCGCCCTGCTGTAGAAAGAAAAGAGAAAGTGAAAATAGGATTAAAGTCCTCTGCCCGTATTTAATATTTAGGTTGTTTTTCCTTACGGATATTCTGAGGGACAAAAGATGTAAGCACTACCCGGTTGTTCCGGGTCAAGTTCCAATCGGGTTTCCGGGCGCGGGTCAAGTATATGGAGCAGGTTTGAGGCCATATGAAATGCCGTCTAGAATCATGACTGATGATACGGGTCAGGCAGTGTACTATGGGGCGAGGAACATGGTTGTGGTTCCGGGTGTGGAGGAGCTGCAAGGTCCCGGACCAGATATGATTCCGGGTCGGGTCTCGCAATGACCTGTAAATAAATTTGTTGGATAATTGGATTTGTGTTAATGACTTGTTAAGTTTGATGGGGGCATATAAATGTTAGTACTCCTAGTATTTTGTACTGTATGTTTAATTTAATCATCAAATTGTGAAAGAGCTTTGATGTAATCAAACTTTGTGGGTCAATCCATTAATTGTCAAAATTTTCTCCAAAATTTTGTTTTTCTCATTCTTTTTTGTTATATAGACAATCTCTATCTTGAATACAAAATAACGTCTAATATCAAAACGGCATCGTTTCTTATTTACGCGTGTTTTGCTTACGGAATAAGGCATAAGGAATTACGGCCGTTCCGTCCATATTTCCGTAAGCAAAATTCGAGCGAAACCAGCGCGCCCAAACGCTGGCAACTTTGCTTACGAAACTTTGCTTAGGGACATGGTCGTAAGGAAAGTCGTCAGCAATAACACCAGGTTGAAATTCCGTAAACATTTCCCTAAGGAATTACTTACGGACTGAGTCCGTAAGCAAAATCCGTAAATATTTTCCAGTTTTCTTGTAGTGTATTTTATGATATATATTTTTTAATACCACTAATATTACTTAAAATCATACTATAAACATTTGTTGTTATTTATACATATTAAAATGTGAAATCAATGTAGGAGATGGACTTTGTATTAATGTGGATCGCAATTCATGGCTTAAATCATCCTCAAAGGTTCTAAAAACGGTTTTGTGGTAAATCATCCTTGAAAGTTCTAGAAACGGTTTTGTTGACTGCGACGTCAATTTCTTGAGTTAAAGCGGGATTGTACAACGTGTTGTAATATCTTTTCGTGCTTTGTCTAAGTAGTTGAAGACACTTTACTCTTTGCACCTTTGATAAGGTAGTATATATTGACTTCCTACGTCCTCATGATCTCCTCTTACAATATCTCATCGTAGGCAGTGGCGGAGCCACGTTAGTGGCGGAGCCACGTTAGTGGCTCTGGGGGCTTAAGCCCCCACTAAAACTTTTTTTCTCTTAATTTTCTTATTAAAAAATGATAAAATACAATTTTAGTTAGATTTATCCCCCTCTAATATTTATATATATACATATATAATTCTATAAATAATGATTCAGACTCCCTATTAAATATTTTTTTTGGCTCCGCTCCTAATCGTAGGTCGTTGTTTGAGTCACTAAGAAAACGAGTTGATCTAAATGTCCGTGACTTTGTAGGTCTAGATAGTTAATTATATTATCTCAAGTAAATCAATATGTCAAGAATATCGTGACCATGTAGATAATCAGGTTGTTTCCATGTAGTGTGATGGTTGATGTCAAGAATATCGTGACCATGTAGATAATCAGGTTGTTTCCATGTAGTGTGATGGTTGAAATAGGTAGGGTTTGTTTTCAACTATCTTAGAGATTTTATGGACATGGAATATTGTTACTAGACAGTATTTTGAACTCTGATTTATAAAGAGGACTTTTCTTGCAGGAAGAACGCAGACACACCAAAAGAACATATATTATTTTCTATTTATAATTATTGTTTGAGATTAATTTATTGAGTTTCCCCATAAAATTTTGTTAACTTCTTTATATTTTCAACAAGTTGTATCATAGCCTAATCAAAATTTTACAATTTTTAAAATGTATATTAACTCAACTTCAATATAATATCAATATTTCAGACCAAATACTATGATGAGAGTGTCTAATTCAATGAAAATTTTGGTTTTATGTTTTGGTTTTTGTTCAAAAATGACGCACAACGGCACAAGTCCTCGAGTATACTCTTAAAAAATCGTCTTAATTAAATATCCACGGCGAAAGAACCGCAACTTAATTTATTACTCGAAGAAGCAAGTAATAGTATTAATGTTATAAATTAATGGTGCATGTCGATGCACGTCAACCTCCACAATAGCTAATATATATGCGCCTAAACGTGGGAAATTAATTAATCGGTGATTTTCATGTAAACCAATTTAGTAAGTATTTTTTAATTTCTAGCTTATCATCAATAATAAGGAGTATTAGTAATTATATATAAATTAAAGGAATTCTTGATTATTTTACATGCATGAACACCATATGGAAAATATAATACTACAACACACGAACACGAACACGAACACGAAAACACATGGAAAACACGATTCCAACATGACTTCGATGGATGGATGGATCGATCACTCGATCTGTTTCCGTTTGTTTTCCAGTGTTAGGAGAGAATAATAGTTTTCCTCAAAGAATACGTTTATTGAATTATCAATATATAGAGTACAATAGAACCATAAAATAAGGAAACAAGATAAAAACAAATAATACGAGATAAGTGATAAATATAAAATATCGCTAACACCCCCCCGCAAGCGAAGCGGAAGACTGTGGTAAGACGCAAAGCTTGGACCGAAAGAATTCAAATAGCGGACGTGGCAGGCTTTTGGTGAAGATGTCGGCCAACTGTAGATTTGATGGGATAAAGCGTGTACGAAGACGATCAGATTCAACAAGTTCGCGGATGAAATGACAATCAATGTCAATATGTTTGGCTCGCTTATGTGCAACAGGATTTTGTGTGAGAAATAGAGCACTCTTGTTATCACTTAGTAGTACTGGTGGTTGAGACGGGAGAGCATGCATGTCACGAAGTAGATGAACCACCCAAATGAGTTCAGCGGAAGTGTTGGCGAGAGCACGGTACTCGGACTCACAACTTGAACGAGAGACGGTCGGTTGCTTTTTAGCACTCCAAGAGATAAGGTTGGGACCCAAGAAAATTGCATACCCGTATGTCGAGCGTCGAGTGTCGAGGCAACGGGCCCAGTCCGCATCGGAGTAGCCAAGGAGGGAAGAAGTGCCGGGAGAAAAAGACAAACCATGACCAAGAGTACCTTTGACATAACGGAGAATGCGTTTAACCGCTTGGAAGTGATCATCAGTGGGGCGCTGCTGAAATTGGCTCACAGTATTAACAGAGTATGATAAGTCGGGGCGAGTAATAGTTAGATACTGGAGAGCTCCGACCAAGGAACGATACAACGTGGGATCCGAGAAAGGGCTGCCAGCCGAAGTAAAAGAGGCGCCGGGTGCAAGCGGAGTAGCTACGGGCTTGGAATCCAAGAGATCGGCACGAGCGAGAATGTCGCGAGCATACTTTGATTGACTAAGGAAGAGGCCCGTCGATGGGTAAGAGACCTCTAAGCCAAGAAAATAGCCGAGTCGACCAAGATCCTTGAGAGCGAATTCCTTGCGTAAGCGGGCCATTAAGGTATGAAGAGACGCTGTATTGTTGCCGGTAACAATGATGTCGTCAACGTAGACAAGAAGGTAAATGAGAATGGACTGACGACGAAAAATGAACAAAGAAGTATCAGCCGTGCTACAAGAGAACCCAAGAGTAATAAGAAAGGCACGAAGACGCTGATACCAAGCGAGTGGAGCTTGTCGAAGCCCATATAACGCTTTGCGAAGTCGGCAAACATGATCCGGGTACATAGGGTCGATGTAGTCGGGTGGTTGTTCCATGTAGACGGGCTTGGAAAGGACTCCGTTCAAGAACGCATTTTTAACGTCAAGTTGATGTAACGGCCAGGAGCGCATAATAGCGAGGGATAGAACAATCCGAACTGTAGAAGCTTTTACTACCGGGCTAAAAGTATGAGTAAAATCAAAACCAGGAACTTGGCTGAAACCCTGGGCAACGAGGCGAGCCTTGTATCGGTCAACGGTGCCATCGACAAGAAATTTTGTGCGATAAACCCATTTTGAGCCGACGATATTTGTATGTGGTGGCCGAGGTACGAGCTCCCACGTTTGGTTGTGACGAAGAGCGTCCATCTCTTCCTTCATTGCTTGTACCCATTCAGGATGCTTAAGTGCACTTTTGATGCCTTTTGGTTCAGAGATTGCGGTAAGGGCGGAGTATAGTCGATTGGACTGAAGTAAGGCCATATCAGCGGGATACCGTGGTTTAAAAATACCAGATTGGGCCCGAGTGCGCATCGAGTGGGATCGATGGGGAACAGCAGGTGGGGGTTGTGCTACGGGAGGAGGTGCAGGAGCTGACGGAGGATGATTATCCAGCGGTGGTGTGTGATATACAGGGGCCGGCGGATGAGATGGTGGGCAGTCCATGTCTCGTAAAAATGGAGGTGGAGTGACCAGCGGAGCAGACGGTGATGGCAGGAAAGGAGTTTGCGGGCATGCATGAGAAGAGGACGACGTGCATGCATCGATAAACTCCGAGATGGCAAGGGACGAGACTGTCCGAGTGTGACCAGGAGAGACAAATGGAAAACACATCTCATCGAATTTTGCATGGCGAGTAATATACAAGCGACGTGATGAAATATCCAAACAACGAAAACCCTTGTGTTGTGTACTGTAGCCCAAGAATACACATGGCCGACTACGAGGATCAAATTTATTCTTGGCATAATCACGTAGACATGGATATACTCGACAACCAAAAACATGGAAGCTCTCGTAAGCAGGGAAACGACGGAATAATATTTCGAACGGTGATTTCTGAGCGAGAACAACAGTAGGTAGCCGATTTATAGTGTATACTGCCGTACTGAAGGCATCGACCCAATGAGATAAAGGAGTCGATGAATGAAAAAGTAGCGCGAGACCCATTTCGGTGATGTGTCGATGCTTGCGCTCGGCTCGACCGTTTTGTGCGGGTGTGTGGGGGCAGGAGAGAAGATGGTGAATTCCCGAAGAAGCAAAATGGGACTGTAGTCGATGATTAGTAAATTCGGTACCGCTGTCACTTTGAAACTGTTTGATTTTCCTGGAAAATTGTGTCTCGACAAACTTCTGAAAAGTGAGAAAAATGTCCACAAAGTCTGATTTTGCGCGCATGGGATAAAACCAACAGAAACGAGAGTGATCGTCAATAAATATCACATAATATCGAAAACCGAGAGTAGTCGTAACGGGTGCAGGACCCCATAAATCGCAATGGATTAAATCTAAAATATCAGCGGCACGTTTTTCATTAGTAACAAAAGGCAAACGTTTACTCTTTGCTAATTGACAAGTCTGACAAAGAGTTGGCGACGGTAATAGGGAAGTAACAGATAGGAGTCCCAATTTATTTAATAACGAAACAGTAGCAGGGGCAACATGCCCGAGGCGAGAATGCCATAAATCAAAAGAAGCTGGTAAATGTCGATGCTCATGAACCGCTGCAACAACTGGGGTTGGGGAATTCAGCAAGTAAAGGCCTCGATCAATGGTGCCGGTTGCGAGCACCTTGCCTGTTAGTTGATTCTGAATAGAAAATGAAGATTTATGAAACATGACCGCAACAGGTAGATCACGGGTTAGCTGACTAACAGAGAGTAGGTTCTTAGTCAATCCAGGAACAACAAGAACATTACGTAACGTAAGATTTTGTGAGATATTAAGAGACCCAATATGTGAAATAGAGAGATTTGCGCCATTACCGACAGTGACGTGATCTGTGCCATCATAAGGACAAGTATGATCGAGAGAAGTTGTGTCGGCAGCCATGTGGGCGGAGGCACCTGTATCTAAATACCAGTCGGAAGAGATGGTCGGAGAGACGTTGCAGCCGGCAGAGAAGGCCTCGGCAAGGTTGGCGGTGTTGGCTGGACGACAAGACCGATCATAAGAGCGATCGAAACGCTTTGGGCAGTCGAAACCATCGTGGTCTGTTTCGCGGCAGAAGAAACATCGCGGAGTGAAATTTTTACGCCCTCGATTTGTATTGGAACTAGTAGTGTTGGAGTTGTTATTTCCACGCCCTCGGTTGGAAGAGGAGCCGCGTCCGCGATAATTGCCAGAACCTCGTCCTCGACCACGAGTAATGGCGGTGAAAGCAGCTTGGGAGTTAACCTGCAAGGTGTTAGTAGAATCTATAGATTTTTGGAATAATTCATGAGACTGAGCCCTTGCAAAAAGAGTAGGAAAGTCAGGCAGTGGATCTTGTGCCATCTGAGCCGCCGTGAAACCGGCGAAGTCGGGGCCGAGTCCCCGAAGAAACCAGTGAGATTGATCGGAGGCGTCAATTGGTCGACCAATGGCAGTGAGTTGATCGGAGAGGGCTTTGAAGTGACGCGCATAATCGACAACGGATTTGTCGCCACGTTTGGTGGAGAGTAGATCGTCCTTGAGGCTGAGTTCACGAGCCTTGGAATTGTGATTGTAGGAGCGAGAGAGAGCGTCCCATACTTCTTTGGCCGTTTTGCATCCGATGACCATGGCCATGGATTCCTCGGTAAGAGTCGACACGAGAAATAACTTGATGGTTTGGTCGCGTTGCTGCCATGTAACAAACGCTGGATTGGGTGTGGTGCTGCCAGCGGAGGTGCTGATGGTTTGTGCTGGAGCAGGCGAGGAACCGTCAAGCATCGACATGAAACGTTGGGTGGTGAGAAGAGGCTCGATTTGAGCATGCCAAAGAAGATAATTTGATGAAGTGAGTTTGATATTCACCATATGAATCATGGTTGAGAGAGGAAGGGTAGGGACCTCAGTGTCAGCCATGGAAAAGTGGCGACGGGGAAGAGAAAAGAAAGAATAGGGTTTCGGCCAAAGTTAGGCTGATACCATGTTAGGAGAGAATAATAGTTTTCCTCAAAGAATACGTTTATTGAATTATCAATATATAGAGTACAATAGAACCATAAAATAAGGAAACAAGATAAAAACAAATAATACGAGATAAGTGATAAATATAAAATATCGCTAACATCCAGATACTGGAAACTCCTCTGGTAATCCAAAACCGCGGCCACCAAATGGCGGAACCCTACCTCCGGCCAGAGCACCCCGGCGGACCACAGCAGCGTGCACGCGCTCTGCCACAGCAGAAAATTACTCAACCGCATCTCCCCTGAAGTCCGGACGATCACGTCCGGATCCGGCGCACCCCCCACGCGCACCCTCCTGTCCACGTCATCAACGTCAACTCCACGTCGACATTCCCCCACGGCCCGCACGATCTCGTCCGTCGACGAGTACCCGATGCAAATCGAGAAGACCCCGCGCGTGTTCCGGGCCGTGGCCCGTTCGGCCGCGGCCCGGAGGGTCTCCGGCAGGAGGCCGAGGTTCCCGACGATGTTCAGCCTCATGCCGTGGCGGTCGAGTATGCTGTCGTCACCTTCGCTCAGCCGTTCGATCTGTCTCTTGATCAAGCGCATGGTGGATCGGATTTCCTCCTCGGGCCGTTTCTTGAAATTGTCGATGCTGAAAGCGTATACGGTCACGTGAGTCACGCCCATCTCGGAGCAGTATTTGATCATCCGACTGAGGGCCGCGAAGCCCGACCGGACTCCCGCGCCTTCTCCGAGGTTGTGCCGCTTGGCGTATCGGCGGTTGCCGTCCATGATGAAGGCCACGTGGTTGGGGATGGGGCCCATCGACAAAACGGAGCATATGAACCTCCGGAAAATGGGACAGAGATTCTCCATAATGAAATTAAGAACTAGTACTATGGAAGAACACATAGTATTCAAAGGGATGTAAAGGTTGAACAAAAAGCAATATTGCGAAAATATATATCATACAAAATGGAGTATTAATAGTATTTGTTAGACTATTCTACATTACCTATAAATTTTATCACCTTATTAAGGCTTTTTAAGGTGTTATTGACTCAACTTTGACATGGTATCAGAGCAAGCCCAATAAGGATGTGGGGCCCAGTCGATGGAATTTCCGACTATGGGCATCCCTGCCGATAGAATTTCCGGCCACAAGTAATTACAATGGAATTTCCGAATTACTTGTAAGTGAGAGTGTTAGAGTATCGTAAATCGATTGGATAAAGAAAATTTTAAAGTGTTATTGGCACAACTTTTACAATATTATCAAACACTTGTTTAAGTACAATAACAGTAACAATCAATGGTTGGTAGTATATATATAAAAATATTAAAAACAAAAATATTTTCTTAATTTTTTTGTAGTTATTTCTATTTAATCAATCAAGAAAAAAGATAAAATAAATTAATAAAATAATTGAAAGTGAAATAACAAAAACATAAGTAATTTTTTTTTTCTGCTAATCATATTTAAAATTTTGATTTATTTAATTATATTTATCTACCCAATGTAGTAAAATAGGGAGTATTCCCCATAAATAATACACTAAAATTTATTATATGTTTTAAATACTGTAATTTTTATCTTCTTATTCTCATCACTATTTAAAAATAAAATTTAATTATTTTTTATTTTTTATATCTTTTATATATTTATTACTTTAAATACTTACAATTTAGATTACATTTTTTTAATTTTATTTTAATTATTATTCTATTTTACATATTTAGTGATTATTTGAAACAATGAAAATTTTATATTTTATTAATATAATGATTATATTACAACGTATTTACATTTTATATATACTCCTTTTGTCTTGATGGTCATATATTTTTGTAATTTATAAAGAACTTATGACTATTGATACGGACAAAAGAAACATATATCAAATTAAAGCTCACATTTGACTATGATTTGATCAACTCGAATTAGTCTAGTATGAAATTGTGTCAAGTACTACGTACTTGAAGAAAAAAAGACAGCTGAACACTTGTACACAATGGAGATTTTTAAATAAACTTCTTGTATTAATGCTTGTGGTTTCAACACTTTTAAACAAACATTTACAAATTTTAACGAACTTGTAAATAGGTCACAAAACCAAAGACAATAAATTATTACGGAACACTTTCTAGCGAAACCATCATAAGTATTCTAAACAGAGAGAATTCTTGATCTTTCTAGCAAATCTCAAATCTAATAATATTTATATCTCTAAAAATATTCAAAAAAAGTGTTAAAGTCTACTAATAATCATAGCCGTATTTATAGTCTTCATTGAGGGAACCCTAATGGGCTTTCGAGATTTTCGCTTAATGAGTCGAGCTCAAAGCATTTTCCATAGAATATTTAAAATTTCATCATCGACGAAACATCCCGTATCTTGACTCAAGCGAGACGTCGATTCGTGAGCTTTTAGCACCGAACAGTTCTTTGTCTTTTGACTCTAGAGTTTGAAGTCTTCTAGCGAAATGCTAGCCTTCCAACTCAACGTATTGCTGGCTTCAAGTACACCATAACATGGTTTCTATTAGTGTCTTGACAAACTGTTAGTTGTTTGTCATTTGGTGAAGCATAAGCACCAGTTCAAAGTCTTTTATGGAGACTTCAAACTCTCAAGAACTTTCAGGTTCAACATTGCTTGTAAGTCATCGCCAATATTTTTGAAGGCCTAAGTGTTATTTTCAGATTATGCGGGGAAACTCTTATGTGTCTTAGCATATATACTTAGAATAATTTAACCTAAACAATAGAAAAACATAATAAACTAGATGTGAAGTTTGAAAAAACATAGTGTGTAGTGTATAGTTTAAGGTAGTTCGACATAGTAAGAAATTTGACGTCGAACGAGAGCGGACTACTCATCAACATCGTACAATCGATCTTAACATAATTATACCACGCGACTTATGAACAATCCAAGGAGTTGGGTAAATCTGGATAAGACGCTTGAAATCAAAAGTCGTATAAAACAAAATAAAGTTATTTTTTAATTTTATTTTGCGCTACATATTCTAATATAAGTAAAATGACATTTTCACTCATAAAACTCAAAAAATCCAAAAACGTACGCTCTTGAACTTCAATTTTTTTATAATATATTTTAATTTTCAATAGTAGCCGGTATCCATTGTAATTAATTTGCGAATATAAATACCCAACTAATGCAAGTAGATCTTTAACCTTCGTATGATTCAAAAGCAAAAAAATAAAAATAAAAATTTATCCCTCATCGTGGTGATGAGAAGAGAGAAGTTGACCTTCAATAAACAATACTCCTAATTTATTTCGTTCAATTATTATTTCAAAGTTGCAAATGTAACGTTAAATAATGCATGTCGGCAGCACGCCCATACTCTCTCCGTGTCCGCAATTCATTAGCTCAACCAAGTTTCCGCGAAACCCCATTTCGAAAATGACACGTGTCACATTCACATTCGTAACATAGTCAATCCACAAAATGCCACCACGTGTCCCTGTCTCCTTCTGATCGGCTCGACCTTTCTATCGATGATTTAATTATATTTTATTGATTTTTAACATAATTAAATTTAGTAAGAAATTTTGAATTATCATATAAATTTATAAATATAGAAGTAATATATTCTAATAAATTATCTTATAAAATAATAAATTAATTTACTAAAAATTACTCTGATCATTTTCAAAATTGGTACCTACATATTAATATTAATTAATAATAATTTAATAAATTTGAGAACTTGGCACAAAATTACGTGATTTGTATTTGTATGATTGAGTTTTAAATAGAAAGGTGTAATATAACTTATAATATTTTATGTTATTTCATTTAATGTTTTATTTTTTTTAGATTTTTTATTAAAGTAGTTAAAGATCATAATTATAAAATGGTGTAATGACTGAATAATTAAAATAATTAATAACTAAATTAACAAAATTAAAATAATTTTATTTAATGAGTTATTTAATTTTAATAAAATTTTAAGAAAAAATCTTTATCCAAAACTTTAAAAACTTTTTTTTATTCAAAATCATCATTTTAAATATGATAATATATAATATTTGTATTAGTATTTTTATTAAATTTTTATGAATCATACAAACTTAAATCGAATAATTAAATAATTTAAAATTTTAACTTCAATCGTGTACAAATGTAACGTCCCGGCCCGTTGAGGGGTCGAAGTCCGACCCTAATGGGCCGGCTCGGTTAATGACTGCCGTCGGGAGTGATATCCTGACCCCATTATAACAACACTTGTCTTTTCTAGCTCACTTTGTCCTCACTAGTGCGCACTCGGGACACTTTTCAGGAGGTCACCCATCCTAGAACTACTTCAAACTTAATTTTGAAGTTCTTATAGGAGGATGCCAGAAAAGAAGATACATATATTAGTATGAGTAAGCATATTCAATTAAAAGCCTTTGAATTTTCTGAGCTTTACAACAAAAGTCAATGCAAATTTCTTTTTTTTTTTTTTTTTTTTTTGATTCAAGTTTACATCACTAGACTCATTTAATTTACAAATTTGATTTTTTAAACAAATAAATTCGAATAGCATCCATTACAATTTAACGAATAAATTTTGATAATATCAATTACGAATCAAATTTATAATTGGAACTATATTCAAATACAAATACTCTAATACTATTACAAATACAAATTTAATACTCCAATATTAGTTTTAAAATTTTGGTTCGATTGAAAATGGATCTTGAAATACTGATCAAACTTTAAGAGTAAATTATAAAAAATATTTTAATGTTTTGTTAAAATAAAAATAAAGTTCATCATTAAATATCATAATGTTTTGTTAAATCTCATATGAAAATTTTGTAATTAAACAATTTTCAATCAATTCATTTAAATTAATTAATCAATTAATTTTACAGTTATAGACAATTAATTCATTTCAATCAATTAATATTTACTAACTCAGTTTTAAATGCAATTTAGTTAATTAATCGTTTTATTACTTATTTAATTAATTAATTAATTAATTAAATTCATTCATTAAATTATAGAATAATTTCATTTAATTATTTTATTCTTGTCTATTGATAAATTGAATTAATTTCAATAAAACATTTACTTATAATTTTATTTTAGATAATTAAAAATTTCTTACCATAATTAATTATGCTAAAAAATCATTAAAATCTAATTAACTGATTCATACCAAATTTATCTTACAGTAAGATTTTCCTAATATAGATGGCGCAATATGATTAGTAGAGAAGCTTCTATCCACCTGGTTATCTGGATAGCATTAGCCTTATATATACCCCAAATCGCAATCACCAGAAACAACAACATACAGATCTCAAAATTCAAATTCTTTGTTTTGCCTATTGTTTTTTCCTTTTCACAAACCCATATTTTGTTTTGCTCAATGATAAACAAGCCCGATTATGAAAGTCGCCGGATATTGAAATTTCCGGCCATTCGCCCCTGCCGATCGGTGTCTTTCTCCACCCTCGTATCTTCTCTAATCGAGCTAACCCACTCGATATCCGATTTCAATTCGAAACCCCTTTTCACGAACAAGAAAAACGCCAAAACCTCCATCCGATTGGTCCAATCCCTCGCCTTTCTCCTCGAAGAACTCGAAGATTCCAGAACCTTCACTTCCCGCGCGATTATTTCGTCCCTCTCCGACCTTCATCTCGTCTTCCAGGAACTCAATTTCCTCCTGCAAGACTGCGCCAGAGAAGATTCTAGGGTTTGGCTGCTCGCAAAATCCGAGACCGTATCTTCTCACTTTCACGACTTGGCCCGATCAATCGCTGCCGCATTAGATGCCTTCCCGCTCTCCGGGCTTGGGCTTTCCGACGATGCCGCGGAATGGGCGCGGTTCGTAAAAAACCAGGCCCTGAAATTAAAGTTCGATCTCGAAGACGACGACCGACGGGCCGCGAGTAGGGTTTTCGGCGCAATCGACCAGTTCGAAATCGGATCCGCTCCGAGACCCTGTGATTTGAAAAGGGTTCTCGAGTATTTGGGGATTAAAACCTGGAGCGACTGCAACAGCCAAATCGGGCTCTTAGAAACCCTCTCGGGCCAAGAAATCGGGCCCGCCGATATCAGGAGTTTGATTGCCGTCTTGGTTTACTGCAGGTGCACTCTTTTCGAAAGGGTCGACGCCGTGAAGAACGATGGTATCAACTCTGTTGATTCTGAGTTCATCAGGTTTCTGAATGTCGATGATTTCAGGTGCCCGATTTCGCTCGAGATCATGACGGATCCAGTCACGATATCCACCGGCCACACGTACGATGTGGTGTCGATCAAGAAATGGTTCGCTTCCGGAAACCACACATGTCCCGTAACGGGCCAGGTGCTATCCTCGATCGATCTCGTCCCGAATCTCGCCCTGAAGCGGATCATCAAGCAATACTGCTGCAAAAACAGAATCCCGTTTCCTGAATCGAAAAAATCATCGGCCCGAGGTCACCCAATTTCCGTCGCAGCTGAGCATTCCATGAAGATTCTTGCTAGTTTTCTGGTCGGGAAGCTCGTTGCCGGAGAAATCGAAGAACAGAACAAAGCGGCTCACGAGATTCATCTTCTCACAAAAGCAAGCATTTTTAACAGCTCTTGTTTGGTCGAAGCCGGCTCGATCCCGCCTCTCTTGAATATGCTCCGTTCGGAAAACCCAGAAACGCAGGAGAATTCGATGGCGGGGTTGTTGAACATCGCAAAGCACGCAAAAGGCAAGAAGATAGAGTTTGAAAAAAATCGAGGATTGGACTCTGTAGTGCACGTTTTGAACGAAGGAGTGAAATTGGAATCTCGCAGGTACGCGGCTGGAACGTTGTTCTACCTAGCTTCGGTCGAAGAGTATCGAAAAGCCATAGGTGGAATTCCAGGCTCCGTCACGGGTCTAATTAGTCTGATCTGGTCGAGCTCCGGCCGTGCGAAGAGGAATTCGCTGGCGGCAGTTTTGGGTCTGCTTAACTACCCCGAGAATCACCGGAGGTTTCTATCAGCCGGGTTAGTCCCCACGTTAGTTAACATGCTGACCACATCTTCCGACAGGGAAGAGATCGTGATTGGCGCTCTGGCTGTTTTAGCAACTCTGGCAGAAAATCCGGAAGGTTCTATGGCGGTTATAGGTGCAGGGGGTTTACCCTTAATTATGGGGACTTTGGGGAATAGTTGTTCTTCGGTAGATGTAAAGGAGTACTGTGTGTCTCTGTTGCTGGCTATGTGCATTCACGACGGAGGGTGTGTTGTTTCTGTTTTAGTGAAGGACGAATCGCTGATGGTGGGGTTGTATTCGGTGCTGGCGGCCAGGTCGAGCAAGAAAGCTAGTTCGTTGATAAGGATTTTACACGAGTTCGGCGAGAAGATGAGCTCGTCGTCTCGTCTTCGGATGGGTGATTCGGGCTATGCCCGGGAACATTCTGTTCATGTGTGGTGATGAAATTTTAGCAATTGCCACTTTTTTTTTCTGTTTTTTATAGTTAAGTGTAAGTATTGATTCTTTGTCACTTGTGCTTCTGGTTTTTTTGTTGAGGCAGTACACACAAATGAGTGTTGTATTTAGTGTCATTCTTTTCCTTGTTAATAAGAGACATCAGAGAAACAGTTCACTCAAAATTCATATTCTGTTTGTATATGGATTGACAGTTATCTACATATGAGTCACAAAGAAGTTATCATCATATACACAAGAAGTAGGGGCCATACACACATCACTTTGTTATCCTAATCCATATACCAATACCAATCCTATAACAGAACATTCTCTTATCATTGTCCCCATATACTATATATTTGGTACAGTATTTTCTTGGCAGGAGCAGAGCAAAGTTTACAGATGGCTGGAAAATTCAAGAAATGCATGACGCTATGCTGCACCCGAAAGCATGTGGTAAAGTTATAATCTTTATTATAAGCTCGTGCGGCCCGAATGACTATCGTTCTGGACAGACCATCGACTGACGTATTCGATTTTTGAATGTATGCAGGCAGAGGAAATCGGAAAGGACACGCTCGAGGAAGCCATTGCAGGCCTCCAGAGGCTTCTTAGGTGTTACTACTATATTTAATATTGTTGTTTATGAGAATGATTTTAATCTTGGGACGTACGTAATGTAGTGAGAAAGTTGAGCTGAAGGCTGTCGCGGCCTCAAAGCTGAGGCAGTTGGCGGCTGAATTGGGCGGTGGGAGTATTGGGAAGGCGGTCACTGACGACCCGATTGAAAGGATCAAAACCGGGTTCGATCACTTCAAGAAAGAGAAATACGAGTACGCCATATTTAATACTGTTATTTATGAGAATGATTTATATCGCATATACAAATACTATGAAGTAAGTAATTTGAGTTTTGATTATAGGAAGGATAGTGCATTGTATGCAAGGCTTGCGGAAGGCCAAAGCCCAAAGTTCATGGTGTTTGCATGCTCAGATTCCCGAGTTTGCCCTTCCCATATCCTCAATTTCCAACCCGGTGAGGCGTTTATGGTCAGAAACATCGCCAACATGGTCCCACCATTTCACAAGGTACAATAATAATAATAACAAATGAGCAGTGCGTAATTCTCTGGGATATAACGAGTAATCGATTGTCGTTTTCTATAGACGAAATATCCAGGGGTGGGAGCTGCCATTGAATATGCAGTACTGCATCTCAAGGTTGAGAATATATTGGTTATTGGTCACAGCTTTTGTGGAGGTATAAGGGCACTCATGTCAATTCCTCACGATGATGACGTCACTCCTCAGAGGTATATATACAATACATACTCTATTAGTT
Source organism: Euphrasia confusa (assembly GCA_954870475.1). NCBI lineage: Eukaryota > Viridiplantae > Streptophyta > Magnoliopsida > Lamiales > Orobanchaceae > Euphrasia > Euphrasia confusa. The sequence goes on from OX940951.1 coordinate 20,479,811, forward strand.
GCTGTTAATTGAAATATGATTATTTGAACAGTGATTTTATACAAGACTGGGTAAAAATCTGCAAAACTGCAAAGGCCAAGGTTGGGAACGAATGCGGCAAACTAGGATTCGACGAGCAGTGCAGGCAGCTCGAGAAGGTAACTTCCCAAAATACCCTTGAGGTTCGATTTTTGTTTAATAAGGAATCAAGATTGTTTTTTTTTTTTTTTTTTTTTTTTTGCCAAAAACAGGAGGCTGTAAATGCATCACTAGGGAACTTGTTGAGCTATCCATTTGTGAGGGAAGCTGTGGTCAATAATACCCTTCTCTTGAAGGGGGCTCACTATGATTTTGTCAACTGTACTTTCGAGACTTGGGGCTTGGATTCTAAGACATCACCTCCTGTTGTAAGCCTTCGTTAAGGCCATAACAAGTTCATCGCAATGTAACAAGTTCTTGAAATTTACTGTAAAGAAACATTACACAAGAGTGTCACATAAAAACAAATACTTTCCAATATTTATTATTCTCTCAATCTTTATTTTTCAGAATCATAATCATGGCAAACCAAACACAATAGTTTTTCAAGCACTTCACAAACTTCAAATTGAACAAACAAACACCAAACACTCATGCTTTATAACACTTATCCCCATCACAAACAAACCCCTCCCCTGATTTCTCCTCTTCATCATCAGCCACTTCTTCTCCTCCACTGCCACCATCATCCTCCAAAGCGCACTTGGGATGAAGATCGAAGTCGCAATCCTCACAGTAGTACGACCAACCACGCCCATTTTCCTCACACCCATCGCACACAAAAGACGAGCGCTCCGTGAGAACAAGCTCGTGTTCATGAAGCTTTTCACTCTCGACTTTCCCCGGCCACTCCTCTGCCATCTTCTTGTACTCCCTTTCGACCTCCTCGACTCGCTCGGAGGTGAACGGATAAGCTTTCGCACCGTGGTACATTATCAGCTCGCAGGCTTCGGTCGACACGGTCTTGCCATCTGGACCGATAGCGACAGCCTTTGGGATGCCTCGCACCTTGAATAACCGGCTCAGGGAATCTTTCCGCTTGTCACCGAAAGGGACTGCGAGCCACGGCATTGCAGAGAAGTATTCGTCGAAAGATGTTTGGTCTCTGTCGCTGGAGATGAATACGATTTCGAGGGCATTCTTGTCTTTGTTGATTTCTTGATATGCTTTGACAAGCTTCGGCAGGAAAGCACGGCACGGGGGGCACCAGTGGGCCAAGAAGTAGAGAAGTATGTTTTTTCCAACGAGATCAGACACCGGGACCTGAAAGTCGAATCGAAGTAACGGATGATTACGAAAATACCCTTTTACCACAACAGTCAAAACAACCCGAAATACGCTTACCTTGAGACCATCTTTTCCGATCACAAAGTCGCGATCATCCAGCACCAAAACGGACTCGAGTGTTTGAGCTTCACGTTTTGCCTTCTCCACCTCTTCGAACTCAGCGAATTTATCGGGTGTGAAGGGGTATGCCCTCACGCCGTGCTCCTCGATGGCATCAGCAACATTTGGATGAAGAGTCTTCCCGTCCGGCCCAATTATGACGACAGTAGGAAGCTCTTCAAGTTCAAAATATTTAATTAGCTTCACACAACATTTGTCATTGATGGGCACTGAAAACCAAGGCAGGCCTTGGAACACTTGTCCGAACGAAGACTCATCTTGGTCAAGGGGTACCATCACAATCTCAAAGTCGTTCACTCCATTCTCTCTCAAGCTGTTGTACACTTCGACTAGTTTTTGATTAAAATCGAGGCATCTTTCGTAGTCAGCCAGAATAAAATACAAACCCACTGTCTTGCCTTCCAGCTCGGAGATGGGCATCTGTAAGGCCACATTATATGTTATTGGTACCCTTACTACAAATAATCACAAATACTATTTGGAACAAATACAAACCTTTTTACCATCAGCTTCAATCACATAGTCCCTGGAATCGGACGTGAGCACGGATTTCAACGTCTGGTTCCTCTTTGCTTCGATTTCCAGTTCCTTGAGATTTTCGAGTCGTTCAGAGGTAAAGGGATACCCTTCCACTCCGTGCTCAAAGATTATCATTGTACCCTCGGCGGTGGATACTTCTCCATTCTCTTCCAGGAATACAAGGTGAGGTATCCCATTGACACTGAACAACTTATTCAGTTCCTCGCGTGTTTCAGAATCAGAAAACGGAACAGCAAGCCAAGGCATCTTAGAGAAATAGCCATCGAACGCCTCGTTGTCTTTGTCCCCGGAGACAAAAACAACCTCGATTCCCTTGGCTTGCTCGAGGAGTTGGTTATAAACCTCCACGAGCTTCGGGGTGAAACTCTGGCACGGGCCGCACCAAGATGCCGAGAAATATAGCCCGACCTTCTTTCCCTTTAAAGAATCAATTTTAACCTACAAATATATTCAGAAAATATTAACACAGCTGCATAATGAATCCCAAATCAACCATTTAGTTCTACACACAAAAATAAATAGAGCAATAACCATTATTGAAAAAGTTCTTGGCTTCCAAGTGAAAAAACAAATGAATGTTTTAAGAGCAAACGGCAATTGATATTTTCCACCAACAATCAGAAGCAGATGTATCATATCCCTAATTTAGTGTACCTGCATTATAAAAATTTGATCTTTTTTGCAATTTGGTCAAAACACATAATACACTACCTCTACCCCTACCAAAGACTAGCAAAACCAACAACAACAAAAAAATGATCTTTATGAAATTAGGTGAAAACCCAGAATACCATTCCTCTACCACCTCCCAAACACACACTGAAATACCGAAGAACCGCAAAACCAAGATTTTTTTTTTTATCTTTATGAAATTAGGTGAAAACCAGAAAGACCCAAGAAACAAAAAGAAGAAAAGCATATGAATGTATGAAGTTGAATGAAGAACAAAAGAATGAAGTCTCCAAACCTGATCTCCGTTGTTGCGAATTAGGTAATCCCTGCTTGGATGGCATACAATAGAACTGAGATCATACTTTGCTTTCTCGCTCGCCATTACAGAGTGGGTATCTGAGAAAAAAAAGTAAAACACAGGCGCACAAGAATGATTGAATGAAGGGAGGAAGATGGAGACTCTGAATGGTTATGGCGCTATTTAAACAAGTAGAAATATTTTTCTCAATGGCTATTTGCCTTTTCAACTAATAGAAAATATGGAGACTACGAGAAATAGTAATCTAATTTATGAAGCTTCGTCGCAATTTACTGTAAATCATATTTTAGCGACTTACCCTGTGAATTTACGCGTCATTTTTAGATAAATCCAAAATTTATGACTCTAATATTAAATTGAAATTGAGTCAATATAATTTTAAAATACTTATTAAATTAAAATACTTGCAAGCACCTAAAATAATCCATAACTTTTCAAACGATTTAAAAATAAAATATATATGCATAATGAAATGTAAAAATTAATATTTTAATATATAGTAATTATTATTGTTTAAAAGACCCTACAAGAGACACTTTTCATAGTCTGTCAAAGAGAAAGTGAGATGTTTAATTGTTTGGTGTAATTTCTTAAACAATTACTCGGAAAAGAGAAAGTTTAAACTTTTTTTTTACCGAAGACAAAATTACAGTGGGAGGTAACAAGTGTATTTGTTTTTACATAAGTAATATTCTTAAAATAATATATAATATTTCATAATTTTTTTTGTAAAAAATATAATTTACTGATATTTGTAATGAAATTCTATGAAATGTGATATTAAGGACATGTTCTTTTGGACTTGCTTAACTGAACTGAACGATTTGAATTAAAGTGAACTGAATTGATTTTTTTTTATAAAAATAATAATAATGTTTATAAATTGTTAAATATTTTTTAAACAATATTAATTATATTGTCACAGTATCTATATTGTATATTTAAAATTATTGATTAAAATATTTTTGTATTTATTTTATTTTAAATTTATTTTGAGACTGAACTGAACGGAGCTGAACGATCTGAAGTTAACTGAAAAGCAATATGAACTGAACTGCACTTAAGCAATCTGAACTGAACTGAACTTGAATGAAATTAAGTTCAAAAGAAGGTCCTAAGTAACTTTTTTATACAGAGAAATTTATTATAAATTTTTAACAACAAATTGAGGATGCTAGAATTTTATAAAATTCAGAAAATTTAAATGGAGAGGCCTGTAATTTCGTATAAATTTGTCACATACTAATGTCACTATCAAATTTTAAAATATATGCATAATTGTATAATCAGAAAGTTTTAAACTTACACACTAAGCACCAAAGTTTATTTAAAATTTAAATTAATACAGTGTCAAAAGAAAGGGACTTGCTTAATCTTGAGGTGTGAATGGGTACTATAAGTCAATATCTTAGGTATTTGTTTAATCTTGCGAAATTAATTTGTTTACACGAATTGGGAAAAGTAGAAAAGTAATTAAATGGTATTTGGGTTTTGGAATCTGCCTTTTAAATCCTAACTAGACGCGTATTTCTAATATTGGAAAAGAAGTGCTGAACAAGTAATAAAAGGAAAAAGGAAAAGGGAAGAAAAAAAAAACATGGTTCATATTACTTAGAACAAAAAATGTTAATATTCATTTAATATTTACCATTAATTAACGCACAAAGTATATTTCAACCTTATAAATTAATACTCGATTTGATTAATAATTTTTTAAAATTAATAAAATTTTCAGTTCGATCTTTTAAATGAAAAAAAAACACTCGATAAAATTTTACGGTTTCAAAGTTATTAATTTGTAGAGATTTTACTGTTTAGTGTAAAATTAAAAGCATACAAAAGTGAGAATGTGAAGAATTATTGATACAACATAAACAATTTAAGTATTGAAATAAGTTGACGTTCGATATAAAATGTGAAAAAGTGTCATTACTATGAGGTAATTTACAGTACACTTACACTTTTAAAAGAAAAAAAATTGTGTAGGCGCTTTTCCTTAGTGTAAGGGATTTAGCTGCTCTTATGTAAATTATATTTCTCATTTTTGTTTTTATTTAAAAAAAAAATTGCATAACAATGTGTTGAGAATACCGTACATTTTCAAGACGAGCCCAAAAAATTTAGGATCGGCCCGCCAAAAATAGATTTTGGGCTCGTGCCCACTCTGGGCCACCCCTAACGCCAATTGTTCATATCGCTAAAGCAATACGCGATGGAGCTTATAAATGGACGGAATTTTGACCTTTAAATCCAAAGGTTGTGAGTTAGTGAATTTAGACCGTTAAATCTAAAATAAAATAAAATAAAATAAAATAAAAAGATTGTTACTACATTTTTCCTAAGGAAAAGATGAATCATGAACCGGACGATGACTTTTCCTTTTCCTTTAATTGCGGTGAAATAGACAAATCGCCGATCGCCGCTGACGACGCATTCGTCAACGGTCAGATCAGGCCGTTCTTCCCGCTCTCTGACCCCCCCGATTTGCTGATTTCCAAAGACGACAATATAATATTTGTCGAAGCAAACGACGAGGACGATGACGTGGCGGAGGAAGAAGGCGGCGGCGAAGAGATCGTGGGCCCGTTCTGCTCTTGGTCCAGCCGGAACAAAAAACCGGTAGAGGCAGAGTCTTCGGTGGTGCCCCCTGTATGCAAGAAGAGCTACTCGACCGGGTTTTCCCGGATCTGGCGCTTAAAGGACCAAAATGTCCCCAGGTGCAACAGCGACAGGAGGGACGATGCCGCCTTCGTGTTCCTCGACAATGATGACGTGGCAGAGGAGAACCCGGTGAAATCAAAGAAGAAGTCGAAGAAGAAGAAGATCATCAAGAAGTTTAAGCTGAAGAAGAGCCTCAAACCGGTGTCATCATCAAACGAGACCACGCATTTCAGGTGTAAGGCTTACGAGGAGGATGATCGGCTTCGTTCGTATTTGCCCAACCGGCCGGAGCTCCTCGGTTACTTCACCACCGTCAACGGTGGTGGACTCACAAAAAACGTTCATCCTTACTAACATATTATTACAAATGTATATTCTATATCAGACCAATCATCACACTTCTTTTGTATATATTATTAATACTGTATATATTTTGTAGTTTTTATATGTCTTCATTCATTAATGAATTAGTAGTGTAAATTATCATAGGCAATTAAGTGCAGTTTCGGAGTTGATTTTTGTGTACATTTCGAAACACTTATCATTGATTATACAATCGGCGTGTTCCAAACTCGTTCATATTTTTTTAAGTCGCGATCGCACGGCGAACTTATAATTATACATAATGCCAATAGTTTCATTATAATTTGCCCCATCGATGTGTTTTGATCAAGCTGCGGAAGGGGCTGGAATGTACGAAACCTCTGGCTCTGGCATGGAAGCCAGTATCGAGTAGGCGGCCTCGTGATCATCCTCGCCACCGTTGTAATCGAGGGAATCATCATCGTACACTTCCCACCATTTCTTCACCAGCATTTTTATGTCCTCCCTTTCCATGTTTGCTTCCTGCCCTGTGTACCTCCAGGGCTTTGATCCCTATCATCAGATTAAACGAGTAATTAATTAGTATTTATCTAGGACTCGGGCGTACGTGTATATACCAAATACAGTATATAAATACTTACAGCGGCACAGTAGTGAACAACTTTGACTTTGGCGATGTCGACATTCTCCGGGTGGCGCCACAGCATAGCCAGAACGAGGTTGTAATCGAGAGGGATCGGTTTGTAGACGTGGTTGAAGAACATGTTCAAGAAATCCTGTTTAAGTATGTTATAAATCAGAAACAAGACTGATAGAAAAGTTGGACAACTTAATATTTATATTCAGTGGATCGAATATATTCTTCAATATAATCGATTCTGTTTTTTCTGTTTCGTTTACCTGCTCGGCAAAGGGTGTAGGTGGAGTGATGCGAAGAGTGTCGAGAAGGTTGTCATAGGTTGTCTTGTTGGGCTCAAACACAAACATGCCGGCATTGAAGTACAGGGGAGGCGTGGGGCCCGCATTTTCCGGCCAGGCGACCTTGTCCGGGCACTGCTGGCAATAACCGACGGAATACTGCGGGGAGTGGCTCCACGTCTTCTCGCAGAAGCAATCCATCACGGCGTAAAAGTAGCCGTCGGGCGTGTCGAGGAGATGGTCGATGTTGTCGTAAACTTGGATGTCCGCATCGAGGTACAACATCTTACTATACTCCTCAAACTAACACGAAAATACGTAACATTATTTATCGACTGGATTTGTATATTTAATCAGAAATATAGTACTACATCTGTCTCGACTAATTCTGCACTGCTACTTTGTAAAATTACAAATGAGCAGTGCAAATTTAGTTGAGACTGATGCAGTATAAAAGAACTGTGCAGAATTAGTTGAGACTGATGCAGTATAAAAGAACTTACGTTCCAAATACGGAGCTTGGAGTAGTTGATGACGTAGTAAGCCATGGCGAACTCGATCCGGTTCTCGGGCGGGTGTATGGGCACGATCTCCTTCACGATGCAACCTTGTGACTCGAGCATCTCCCGGTGTTCTTCCGGAACATCGGGAAGAACTGCGACAACGAGAGGATAAGAACTTTTGACCTTCCTCAAGCCTTTGGCCAACCCGATGACTCCCTTTACGTAATCTCCGTTGCCGGCTAAGAACGTGACGTAACCCTTTGTCGGGGCGGGGTTAGAGTCGAGGGACGTTGGGATTTTTCCGGTGAAAACAATATCGGATGGAACTTGAGGAGCCATTTGTGTGTTTGAAATTGTGTTTGTGTTTGTTGGCTCTTTAGTTTGTGAGCTCTCCAATGGCTGTATTTGGGGAGGTTATATAGTGGTGAAATGAATTGTTGATGCATGTGAAATGTAGTCCAAATGAAATTCAGATGAACATTTCAAATATTCCATGAAATGGTGAAACTTTTTTTTTTTTTTTTGGATTATAGTAATATATTTATTGCAAGGAAAGTAATAAAAATGTGTTGAAGTGTGTGGAGAGAATGAATGTGCATTATTTGATCTTCTTCTATCATCGAATCTCTGACCGTCCATGGGTTCTTATCACCTGCAGGATCAACGGCTTAGATTAGATCGTTGAATTTGAATATTACAGTACATTACAATTACTACAATATTATTCCTTATGGTTTTGTCTTTGTGTGGTGTCTCTGAATTTTTCTGATGAATGAATTAAAGACGAAAGAAAGTGTTTGCAATTGCAAGACACGTGAAATGAGCATGGCTCGTAAGTGGGTGACTTAATATTCTCTTGCCCTTTTATCTATCTTTTTATATTTCGATTCGAGTTGAGTCGATTTATCAAATTTTTTTAGATTTTTAAAAGTCCGTGCATAGTAGATTAACTTTCTTTATTAATTTATTTGTATTTCAGATAATGTAAACATAAGTTTCTTCAATCAATTAATTAATTAAAAATATTTATCGAAAATTTGGAATTATATTATTACTTAATTAACATAATAACATTAACAATTATTAATATTAAACGATAAATACCTCTATTAAAAAAACATATATATTGAAATTGACAAATAATGATCTTATGTTCAAAGATTAATAACTATATTACACTCATCAGATGATTGAAGTATGCATGATTGTGTTTACTCGTGTGAAATCTTTGAAAATATTATTTTCGGTTTTATCTTCTCCATATCGTCCCATTTTTCTCGTTCATCAAACCTTATTTTTTTTATATAATTTCTTAAATATTATTATTTTAATAATAATTTAATTCATTAAAAGAGAAATAAGCAAAAAAATTGTATTGAAAGGGATTTCGTTTTAGGAGAAAAATTAAATAATTCGTTGAAAGAGAAATGTGTAAAAATTTATGATTTAAGAAAAATTTTGGAGTAGTCAATTTTTTTTTTTGGAAAAAATCTATATAATATTAAAATATAAACTTTTGAATATACCTATTTTTTTTATTCGTATGAAATAACTTAAGATTTTTATAAACTTTTAAAAATTCAAATTAAATATATCCTAATTTTAATAGTAAAAAAAAAGGGTGATTTTGAATAAAGGGGAGTTTTTAAAGTTTGATTAAAGTTAAAGAATTCTATTTTTCCTAATTATTAATAGAATCCGTTTATATAATTTTATTTTAATTTTGTTAATTTACACGGCGATTATTAATTATTATTTATTATATTAGGTAGGCAGTTATTACACCATATTATAATTATAATTTTAAATTACTTTTATTAATAAAAAATCTAAAAAAATGAAACATTAATTTGTAAGCGTTAATTCATTCGGTAAAACTTAAAATATTATAAACTATAAGAGCATCTCCAACCGATACCAAAAACTTATTTTGGAGTAGGGGAAATGCTCCAACCAATACCAAAACATAAACCTATTATTGGTTTATAGGTGGGACCCACACAAAAAATACCGATACCAAAAACTTATTTTGGAGTAGGGGAGATGCTCCAACCAATACCAAAACATAAACCTATTATTGGTTTATAGGTGGGACCCACACAAAAAATACTTATATTTACGTTTACCGTAAACTCAAACCAAAAACTATTTTTTATTTATAAAATGATTATTTTTTTTATAAATTAATAAAAATAACTTATCAATTATTTTTTAGTATCTTATTTAATATAGTTTGTAATGTAATTTTTTTAATAATCATATTATTAATAATTAAAATAAATTTTAATAAAAATATTTTTAATAATAAAATAAAAATACATATCACAATATGAAATACAATTAAATAATTAAATTATATAATTAACATTAAAAATAAAATAATAATAAACAAGATATTTAAAAAAATGCTACCAATTACAAAAACAAAAATAATTAATAATTAGTTTTTTTTTTGTGTTTTAATGTAATTTTTTAATAATTAAATAATATTTTATTTAGTATTATTTATATTTATTATGTTTGAAAATTTAAATTGAAAATAATATTAATTATATTTTTTAATTTAAAAAATTATGAGATAAAATTGTAAATTTGTAAAGATGTTGATTATTTATATAAATAGTATAAATAATTATATAAGAAGAATATTTAAAAAATATTATTTTAAGTTAGTGTATTAGTTTCTCGGTTGGAGTCAAATTACTATAAACGTAAACTTAAACTAATTTTGAGTTCGGTTGGAGCCAAATTACTGTAAACTTAAAATAAAACTTATTTTTTAGTTTGAGTTTTTGTGTTCGGTTGGAGATGGCCTAATAACCCTTTCCGCTAAATAGTTCTAAAAAAAATTAGATACTCTCAATTAAATACACAGTCTTCTTTAATTTTGATTAAAATTAAGAATATTTCATAGGGTCAAATTTTAATTAAAAAATTAATAATATAAACAATTATTTAATTTCCACATTTATAAGTATAAAATTTGAAAATGAAATTGTCACACGAACATGATTTTGTTAATGATATTCTCTCTGTTTATATAAAAGATAAATTCACTTTGTTCTTAAATTATAAAAGAAGTAGGTTATCTTTCTTTAAATAATATTATAATTAGTCAATGTTTTTATAATATTATGGTCAACGTAGATAATATTTCGTTTCATTGTGTCAATTTCATTACTAATTTATTTATTTATTCCCATGTCATTGACTAGAACATTGAGATCGACATAGGGGAAGCTCTCTATGTCCCCATGCAACTTCTCAACTAGTCTAAAGAGTAAATTATACGGCGTAGAAAAATATTTCAATAAATAATGTCAATTTCTATGAAATGAACATTTCATTTAACAAAATGATTGAAAAATTAAAATTGTTGTATTAATGAATTATTGCATATACGGAGTATAAGCTATTTTTAATATAATTTTCATCGAAAAATTAGTAACTTTCTCCTTTAGATATGTGCTTATAGAAAATAATACAAAAAATAAGAAATTGTCACTTTGTTTGAGTATAATAATATAATATAAAAGTGTAAAGTTTATTACACAATATTTTCGACTCATTATATAAATGTAAAGTTGTTTAACTTTTTTATCGGTTCGAACTTTTAGATGAAATGACTTCTAACATGGTATAAAAGTGACTCCACTCGAGTTAATAATTCACTTGTTGGGCCTCTTCAAAGAAGTTGAAATCGGTCCACAACTGATGGAAAGTATTGAAGAATATATATATATATATTTAACTCGTTAATATAAATGTTAAGTTGTGCAACTTCTCTAACAGACGAGCTGTTAGATGTCATCTATCATGATCATAGACCTTTGGGATAACCTGAAGTCGTCTAACATGATCATAGAGTTTTGGAATTACCCGAAGTCAACCAACAAGTGAAGGAGAATATTGAAAAATATATTTGATTCACTAATATAAATATAAAGTTGTTCAACTTATCTATTAATTCTAGCTTTTAGATGAAGCGAATTGTCACTTTGTATGAGTTAAAATATTGAATATTATACAAATTGTCACTTTGTATGAGTTGAAATGTTAAATATTATACGAATTGTCATTTTGTATTAAAATGTTGAATATTATAATTTAAATTAAAAGTATAATAATTATTCTTTCTGTATAACTAGTGTTTGTCCGTTTTTTTATCCAATTTTTCTATCGCTTTTAGATAAAGCGAATTGTTACTTTGTATGAATTGAAATGCTGAATATTGTTATAAAAAATGCAAGCTTTTTACAGTACTTTGATATTAATTGTTGTGATATTCACGCAAAAAAATTTCAGACAAGGCTCTTATCAAGAGCAGAGCTACTCTATGGCTGGGTGAGCTTTAGCCCACCCTGATTTTAAAATAAATAAAAGATATATATACTAAATACAAAAATTTATTGATGTAAATTGGCTAGCCCAACTAGTAGATGAACTTAAATATGGTTTTGACACTAAGGGATCTATTCCCCTTATTACTTTAGCGTCATTGGCTTTCATACCATTTGTTGTGCATTGTTGAAACTAAATTCCTCACGACTCCTAAAATATGTATGAGATGCGAAGAAACAAAGATAAACGAAATTGCGCATTCTTGAAACTAAATCCTTCACAACTCTCGAAATATGTATGAGATGCGAAGAAACAAAGATAAACGAAAAAGACTTTAGCCTGTCTTAATTTTTTTATTACTTTAGCGCCATTGGCTTTCACACCATTTGTTGCGCATTATTGAAACTAAATATGTATGAGATGCGAAGAAACAAAGATAAACGAAAAGAACGAAACATGAATTTACGTGAAAACCCAAAATACGGGAAAAATTATGAGAAGAAAAAGAAATCCATTATATCGTTGATGTTACAGTAATTAGATTACATTAATTCACTAATGTAATTAGGTTACAATAATTCACTCTAATTTTTTTTTACCGGTGATTAGTGAACTCCCATTTATTAGTATAAAAAATTTATATATGAAATTGAAAACAACTAGTCCACTGGCCCGTGCGTTGCACTGGGATCTTCAAAAGAATTGTTTTTTACTGTGTGTTTGTCATCATGTTGACATTACTTATTTTTCATGTAACTCATATTAATATAATTAATATATACGTTAAACTTGATTATTATCACAAAATAGATAAATAAAATATTAGAATTAATGTATTATACGTAAATAATTATGATTAATTAACATTATCACTTATTTTGAATCACAATGAACTTACAAATTTTGAAAGAACTCCTTGAATACTACATTTGTGGTTTTGTTCGTGAGATTACCGTTTTCGTCGCAGAGAAGATGCTTCAGCCCTTCCTTATTGGTTACTCTAGAAAGCGCAACGTACAATTGACCGTGCGTAAATACCGGTCTTTTCAGAAACACATCTGCGACATCTTTATAAGTTAACATTATTGTCTTAACATATTTAGTATTGGTCGTCAGGCAAGAACTGGACATGGTAAACAAAACTTCACCGATTCAATTAAGTTGCTCTAAAAATATTATTTTTGTTGTTTTAGAATTTCATATCCAAATAATATACAAACTGCTTTGGAGTAATATTTTCATCTACAATAAAAATACTCTTTCTGAATTATCAATAACTTTATTCCAGTCGTTTTGGTTATCATCTGAACATTTTTTTATTGTTTTTTTAATAATTAACATCTGAAAATACCTTGACGTCTCATCTTCGTAAGATATTTTGGTTTAATGTCAACTAAGATAATATCCTTGCACTGGTTCCAAATTGATTGTGGACTGTAGAGAAGTAGAGGTCAGCAAATTGACGAACGAAAATCGCAACATTGTTCGTGAACCCCAAAACGAATCTTCTTTTATTGTATCGACCTATACTTTATCACTGTCTAAAAGTTTACGGGGGTAACAATTTTTTTAAAATATTTATATTGAATTTCATTGTACAAAGAAAATTCGTTTTACAATTTGCATCCACGAATGACAATGAACGATATTCTAAAAAATTACAACTCTGGTTCTAGGGTACACATTAGATTATATTTCGAATGATAAACCTCTTTGTCTCGTCTGTCGTTCTATTTTTTATCATCCTAAACGAATTTATTGGAATATTCTGCATAAATTAACTTTATTGTCTCAACATATTTAGTATTGGTCGTACTGCAAAAATCGAACATGGTTTTGATTCGCAAAAGGCTTCGACAAAACTTCCCCGATTCAATTAAGCTGCTCTGAAAATATTATTGTTGTTGTTTTGGAATTTTATATCCAAATAGTATACAAATTACTTTGGAGTAAGATTTGCATCTACAATAAAAATACTATTTTATTTTATCAATAACTTTATTTCAGTCGTTTTGGTTATCCGACCGATAAAATACAATTGTTACACAACCATTGTCTTTGTAAACATTTTTTATTGTTTTTTTAATAATTAACATCTGAAAATACCTTGACGTCTCATTCTCGTAAGATATTTTGGTTTATTGTCAACTAAGATAATATCCTTGCACTGGTTCCAAATTGATTGTGGACTGTAGAGAAGTAGAGGTCAGCAAATTGACGAACGAAAATCACAACATTGTTCGTGAATCCCAAAATGAATCTTCTTTTACTGTATCGACCTATACTTTATTACCGTCTAAAAGTTTACGGGGATAACAATTTTTTTAAAGAATCTATATTGAAATTCCATTTTACAAAGATAATTCATTTTACAAAGTGCATCCACGAATGACAATGAACAATATTCTCAAAAATTACAACTCTGGTTCTAGGATTCACATAAGATTATATTTTGAACGATAAACCTATTTGTTTGGACTGTCGTTCTCTTTTTATCATGCTAAACGAATTTGTTAAAATATTCTTCATAAGTTAACTTTATTGTCTCAACGTATTTGGTATTGGTTGTCATGCAAAAAAAATGAACATGGTTTTGATTCGCTGCTTCGACAAAACTTCACCGATTCAATTAAACTGTTTTGTAAATATTATTTTTGTTATTTAGGAATTTCATATCCAAATAATATACAAACTGCAATGGAGCAAGATTTCTATCTACAATCAAAGTATTGTTTTATTTTATCAATAACTTTATTTCAGTCGTTTTGGTCATCCGATAGATAAAATACAATCATTACACGATCATTGCCTTCTTGAACATTTTTTATTAATATATTCAATAACTAACTCTCTGAAAATACTTTGAAGTCTCATCCTCATAATATATTTGGTTTAATGTCAGCTTAGTCTTGCACTGGTTCAAAATTGATTCTGGACGGTAGAGAAGTACATGTCAGCAAATTGACGAACGAAAATCGCAACATTGTTCGTGAACCCCGAAATGAATCTTCTTCTATAGTATCGACATATACTTTATCACTGTCTAAAAGTTTACGGGGATAACAATTTTTTTAAAGAATCTATATTGAAATTTCATTGTACAAAGAAAATTCATTTTACAATGTGCATCCATGAATGACAATGAACAATATTCTCTATAATTACAACTCTGGTTCTAGAATACACATTTAGATTATATTTCGAACGATAAACCTATTTGTCTCGGCTGTCGTTCTATTTTTTATTATCCTAAACGAATTTATTGGAATATTCTGCATAAGTTAAATTTATTGTCTCAACGTATTTAGTATTGGTCGTCTGGCAAAAAAAAAATGAACATGGTTTTGATTCGCAAAAGGCTTCGACAAAATTTCACCGATTAAATTAAGCTGCTCTGAAAATATTATTTTTGTTGTTTTGTTGTAAGATATTTTGGTTTAATGTCAGCTAAGATAATATCTTTGCTGGGGTTCAAAATTGATTTTGGACTGTAGAGAAGTAGAGGTCAACAAATTGACGAACGAAAATCACAACATTGTTCGTGAACCCCAAAATGAATCTTCTATTATTGTATCGACCTATACTTTATCACCGTATAAAAGTTTACGGGGATAACAATTTTTTTAACGAATCTATATTGAAATTTCATTGTACAAAAAAGACTCATTTTAAATTTTGCATACACGAATAACAATGAACAATATTCTCAAATAATACAACTCTGATTCTAGAATACACATAAGATTATATTTCGAACGATAAACCTATTTGTCTGGGCTGTCGTTCTCTTTTTTATCATCCCCAACAAATTTGTTGAAATATTCTTCATAAGTTAACATTATTGTCTCAACATATTTAGTATTGGTCGTCGTTCAACAACTGAAAATTGTAAATTTCGCAAAAGGCTTCAACAAAACTTAACGGATTCAATAAAAGTTTATCACCGTGAGTCCGGTTATAGGTGAGGTTCGTAAAAAATGCCATGATGAATATTTAATATTTAGTATTGGTCGTCATTCTAGAACTGATCATGATGAATTTTATTTTATTGTATCGACCTATACTTTATCACCGTCTAAAAGTTTACTCGAATAACAATTTTTTTTAAAGGATCTATATTGAAATTCCATTGTACAAAGAAAATTTATTTTACAATGTTCATCAATGACAATTAACACTATTCTCAAAAATTAAAATTCTGGTTATAGGATATACATTAGATTATATTTCGAACAATAAATCTCTTTGTCTCGATTGTCGTTTTATTTTTTTATCATTCTAAACGAATTTATTGGAATATTCTGCATAAGTTAACTTTATTGTCTCAACATATTTAGTATTAGTCGTCATTCAAAAACCGAACATGATTTTGATTCGCAAAAGGCTTGGACATAACTTCACCGATTCAATTAAGTTGTTCTGAAAATATTATTTTTGTTGTTTTTGAATTTCATATCCAAATATTATAAAAACTGCGAGTAAGATTTGCATCTACAATCAAAATACTCTTTCTGAATTATCAATAACTTTATTCCAGTCGATTTGGTCATCAGACCGATAAAATACGATCGTTACACGATCATTGCTTTCGTGAACATTTTTGATTTTTTTTTCAATAACTTAACTGTGAAAATACCTTGACGTCTTCGTAAGATATTTTGGTTTAATGTCAGCTAAGATAATATTCTTGCACTGGTTCCAAATTGATTCTGTATTGTAGAGAAGTAGAGGTGAGCAAATTGAAGAACGAAAATCGCAACATTGTTCGTAAACTCCAAAATGAATCTTCTTTTATTTTATCGACATATACTTTATCACCGTATAAAAATTTACGGGGATAACAATTTTTTTAAAGGATCTATATTGAAATTAAATTTTACAAAGAAAATTTATTTTACAATGTTCATTACGAATATTATCAAATCGTTGGAAAGCATTTGATAATTTTGTATCATATTAAGTTATAGAAATTCTATATTTCTATGAATTACAACATAATTCCCGGAATTGCTCCTCTTAATACTTTCGCCTCGATAAAATAACTACCAAGCTTTGTTATAAACAATCGCGTATCATTGCAAAGTCTGTTAGTGACATCAATATTCTGCAACAACATTATAGGAACACCGACTTCATAAACAAAAAACATCACCCGCAATTTTTATACAAAACATAATTCAAGTATAAAAAAATATAATAAGAAAACTAACAACAATTATAATTACTTCCTCTTAATACTTTGGTCTCGATAACATAATAACCAAACTTTATTATAAACAACCGCTTATCAATGAAAAGTCTGTTAGTAACATCAATATTCTACAATAACATTATTGGGACACCTAATAAATAAAAACACCACCACAATTATTATACAAAACATATTTCAGATATAAAAAATAAGAAAACTAACAATTATAATTATTTGCACCAAAAATATATTAGAAATAAGGGCTAAATACACTTTGCCACCCCTGGATATGGGGTTTTTACACTTTGCAACCTCGTCGGAAAACTTTTGCCGATCAGTACCACAGGATAAGCAATATTACAATTTGCAACCTGCCGGCTGCCGGATCGGAATATTCGGTAGAATATTCCGAGAGAGTGTATTTCACCTTCCATTTAGCGTGTGAGTCTCATTCAATATTGAAGTTTTTGAGGATAGTTTTGTAATTGCACATCTTTATAATATTTAATTTAGTAAATTAATTTTTAAACAAAAATAAAATAAAAAAATGAAAAAATCAAAATTAATTTATAAAAATAAAAACAATAAAATATGAATACGGAGTACAATATAAAACCAAAATACGTATCTTCAACACAAATCTGAAAAAATATATGAATATCATAACTTAGA
The DNA here is from genome assembly GCA_954870475.1 of Euphrasia confusa. Lineage (NCBI taxonomy): Eukaryota > Viridiplantae > Streptophyta > Magnoliopsida > Lamiales > Orobanchaceae > Euphrasia > Euphrasia confusa. The sequence goes on from OX940951.1 coordinate 20,497,377, forward strand.
AACAAGATCTGAAAAAATGCTTATACATTACACGCAAAATCTCTCAAACTCTTAAAATCAAATCTCAAAATTCATAGTCTGAGAAACCTCAAGATCTTAAAACCAAATCGCCAAATCGAAAAACTCAAAATCTCAAAACCTCCTTCTCCTCCTCTCACTTCTCTCTCCGATAAAAACTGCAGCAACACCTCCGACCAAGCCCTTGTCTCCAAAGCCTTCGTCGCCGTCTCCAACTTCAACATCTCATGGTTCTCCCACTGCTCCTCCATCTCCTAAATTAACCTCCCCTCCAGAAATCTCCGGCGTCGTTTCGTGGAAGTTCCTCACCAACATGACGCGCCTCCGCACCTTAGATCTCTCCGGCAACTACCTCACCGGATCCGTCTCCCCTGTTTTATGGTTCCTCACCAATCTCGCCGAAATCGATATCTCCAGGAACTGCCTCGGCGGCGCCGTCGGCCTCGCTAAACCGGGTCTGTTGAGAAACTCGCCGGTCCGGAAGATTAACCTCGCCGCGAACGATCCCTAATTTCGAGATCCCTAATAATAAAAAGAAATGAAAAATTGGATCTGAAAATGTTGAAGATGACGAATCCCTAATTTCCAGAATTTAGCCTCTGGGAATTTAAAAATGTTGAAGATGACGAATGACCAATTTCCGGAATTACGATCCCTAATTTCCAGAATTTGGTGATGAAATGTTGAAGATGACGTTTTTAATGAGTTGTGTATTTATGTTTTTTGGTTTTAAATTAAATATAAATAAAAACAAATATTCAGTAAAATAAGAGGGAAGGGCAAATGGGTAATCAGCCATTTTTTTGTTCTGAAATTTACTAAAAAACCCTCCAAAACGGAATATTCCATGGAATATTCCGATCCGGAAGCCGGCAGGTTGCAAATTGTAATATTGCTTATCCTGTGGTACTGATCGGCAAAAGTTTTCCGACGAGGTTGCAAAGTGTAAAAACCCCATATACAGGGGTGGCAAAGTGTAAAATAATGTTACTTTATATAATTTGATTTTATTAAATTATATACAGCAAATGAGTTAGAAGTCTAGAAATACCAACCTTTCAATTTAAATTAATGATTTGGCTTTCAGGATTACTTGATACTATTTATAAATACTCAATCGAATGTATCTGCTCAAACATATTCACACCATGGTAATTTCGAACGCAAATATATTTTTTTGTATAACTCGTGAATAAAATAACCTATTCACTTATTTTGAATTACAATCAACTTAAATTTTTTGAAACATATATATTACATTTGTTGTTTTGTTTGTGAAATTACAATTTTTCGTCACAAAGCAAAAGTCTCAACTCTTTCTTATTGGTTATTAGAAACCCCCACGTACAATTTATCGTGCATAAAACATGGTCTATTAAAAAATACACTAATGTTTGCCAAAGACAGATACTGACTGTTATTAAATGTAATGGCATTTGATATCATTATCGGAAATTGTCTTCGTTGGAAAACAAATGGTAATTTTATATCAGATTGAATTATAGATTTCTACGAATTAAAACATAATCTCCGGAATTACTTTCTCTTAATACTTTCGCCTCAATAACATAATTACAAAGTTTTGTTATAAACAACTCTGTATATTGCACGGTCTGTTAGTGGCATCAATATTGTCCACCAACATTATTGGGACACCACCTAATAAATAAAAATCATCACCCGCACTTATTATACAAAACATAATAAGAAAACTAACAACAATTATAATTATTTTCACAAAAAATATATTAAAAATAATATTTCTTTATATAATTTGATTATATTAAATAATATACAACAATGAGTTAGAAGACTTAATTTAGAAATACTAACCTTCAATTTAAATTCATGATTTGACATTCAGAAACACTTGATCATATTTAAAAACTCAATCGAATGCACCTGCTCAAACATACTGATGCCATTGTCGGGTCTGGAAAATACTATCAGAACTTAGATATATTTTTCGTATAACTCGTGAATAAAATAATCTATTCACTTATTTTGAATTATAATTAAATAATTTTTTTTGAAAGACCTCTTTATATACTACGTTTGTTATTTCGTTTATGAGATTACAGTTTTCGCTACAAAGTAGGAGTTTAAACACATTCTTGTTGTTTACTCTTCAAAAATACACTAACGTTTGTCAAAAACAGACATTGACTGTTATTAATTGTCATGATATTCAATATAATAATCGGAAATTTTTTTCGTTGGAAAGAAAACGGTAATTTTGTATCGTATTGAGTTATAGAAATTCTAAATTTCTACGAATTAAAACATAATTATCAGAATTACTTCATCTTAATACTTTCGTCTCGATAACATAATTACCAAGCTTTGTTATAAACAACTGCATATCATTGCAAAGTCCCATTAGTGGCATCAATATTGTGTAACAACATTATTGGGACGACGACCTAATAAATAAAAAACATTACCTGCAATTATTATGCAAACATTATTAAGGTATCTAAAATATATAATAAGAAAACTAACAACAATTATAATTATTTCACTTAAAATATATTAAAAATAATATTTATTTATATAATTTGATTTTATTAAATAATATACATCAATGAGTTAGAAGACTATAGAAATACTAACCTTCTATTTAAATTCATGATTTCCGTTAGTGGCATCAATATTGTGTAACAACATTAGTGGGACACGACCTAAGAAATAAAAAAACATCACCCGCAATTATTACACAAACATTATTAAGGTATAAAAATATAATAAGAAAATTAACAACAATTATAATTATTTCACTTAAAATATATTAAAAATAATGTTTCTCTATATAATTTGATTGTATTAAATAATACTATACAACAATGAGCTAGAAGACTATAAAAATACTAATATTCTATTTAAATTCATGATTTGACATTCATGAACACTTGATCGTATTTAAAAATTCAGCTGAAGGCATCTGCTCAAACATACTCACGTCACGGTCGAGACTGTGAAATATTATCTGATCTCAGATATATTTTTTGTATAACTCGTGAATAAAATAACCTATTCACTTATTTTGAATTACAATTAACTTAAAATTTTGAAATACCTTTTTATGTACTACATTTTTTGTTCTGTTTGTGAGATTACAATTTCCGTCACAAAGCAGAAGTTTCAACTATTTCTTGTTGGTTAATATAGAAACCATCATGTACAATTTATCGTCTGTAAATAATGGTCTCTTAAAAAATACACTAACGTTGGTCAAAGACATACATTGACTTTTATCAAATGTCATGGCATTCGATATCATAATCGAAAATTGTCTTCGTTGGAAAGCAAACAGTAATATTATATCAGATTAATTTAAAAAAATTCTATATTTTTACGAATTAAAACATTATACCGAGAATTACTTTCTATTAATACTTTCGCCTCTATAACATAATTACCAAATTTTGTCATAAACAATCGTGTATCATTGCAAAGTCCGATAGTGGCATCAATATTGTGTAACAACATTATTGGGACACCGACTTAATAAATAAAAAACATCACCCGCAATTATTATACAAAACATGATTTAGGTATAGAAAAATATAATAAAAAACTAACCACAATTATAATTATTTGTATCAAAAATATATTCAAAATAATGTTTCTTTATATAATTTGATTGTATTAAATAATATACAAAAGTGAGTTAGAAAACAATAGAAACACAACCTTCAATTTAAATTCATGATTTGGCATTCAGAAACACTTGATCGTATTTAAAAACTCAACTTAATGCATCTGCTCAAGCATACTTACGCCACAGTCGGGTCTGAGAAATAATATCCGAACTCAAATATATTTTTTGTATAACACGTGAATAAAATAACCTATTTACTTATTTTGAATTATAATTAACTTAAAAATTTTGAAAGACCTCTTTATATACTTACATTTGTTGTTCTGTTTTTGATATTACAATTATCGTTACAAAACAAAAGTTTCAACCCTTTCTTTTTTGTTACTCTAGAAACCGGCACGTACAATTCATCGTGCGTAAATAATAGTTTCTTCTGAAATATACACCAACGTTTGTCAAAGACTGACCTTGACTGTTATTAAATGTCATGACATTCAATATCATAATCATAAAATGTATTCGTTGGAAATCAAACGGTAATTTTGTATCAGATTGAATTATAGAAATTCTAGATTTCTACAAATTAAAATATAATTCCCTGAATTGTTCATTTTAATACTTTCACATCGATAACATAACTACCAAGTTTTGTTATAAACAACCGCATATCATTGCAAAGTTCGTTAGTGGCATCAATATTCTGCAACAAAACCTAATAAATAAAAAATATCACCTACAATTATTATACAAAACATAATACAGGTATAAAAAGATATAATAATAAAACTAACAATTATAATTATTTGTACCAAAAATAGTATTAATTAAAAATAATGTTACATTAAATAATTTGATTGTATTAAATAATATACAACAATTAGTTTGAAAATTATAGAAATACCAAACTGCAATTTAAATTCATGATTTGACATTGAGAAACACTTGATCGTATTTAAAAACTCAACCGAATGCATCTGCTCAAACATAATCACGCTTCGGTTGGGTATGAGAAATACTATCCGAACTCAGATATATATTTTGTATAACTCGTGAATAAAATAAGATATTCACTTATATTGATTTACAATCAACTTAAAAATTTTGAAAGACCTCTTTATATATATTACATTTGTTGTTCTTTTTGTTAGATTAAAATTCTCGTCACAAAGCAGAAGTTTTAATACTTTCTTTTTTGTTACTCTAGAAATCGCCACGTACAATTCATAATGCGTACATAATGGTCTCTTCTGAAATAAATCGACGTTTGTCAAAAAATAACCTTGATTGTTATTAAATGTCATAACATTCGATATCATAATCAAAAAAATTATTTGTTGCAAAGCAAACGGTAATTTTGTATTAGATTGAGTTATGGAAATTCTAGATTTCTACGAAATAAAACATAATCCCCAAAATTGTTCATTTTAATACTTTCGCCTTCATAACATAATTACCAAGCTTTGTTATAAAACCGCGTATCATTGCAAAGTTCGTTAGTGGAATCAATATTTTGCAACAACATTGTTGGGACACCGAACTAAATTTTTCAGGTAGTACTCAGCGTCGGATGACCAAAATAGATGATAATCATCATGCTGCTAGTGAAGTCAATTCAAATTAAGTTGTTTTTATTAAAAAAGGAGTGGTATTATTTTCTTTTTATAAACTAATTTTTTATTATAATATTAATTTATTTCAGACGGAGTTAATTTACAGTTCAATTTCATAAAGATTCTATAATTAATAATTAAATATTATATAAACTCTGTTAAAATATTCTGCTCCAATAAAAATTTTGTTAAAATACGATCTAAAACTAAAACAATAATAATTATGAATAATGAATATGAAAAATGAATTGTAAAAATTAAAATTAGATATAACGTTAAATATAAATTGACCATAGGAAAATATCACATACAAATTGTTCTAAACATAATAAAATTAAATTAAAATAGAAATCAAACTTAAAATAATTTTTATTAATAAATATTGCTAACATAGAGAATCAAGAAAAAACGTCCAAACTCCAACCATTTTTTCTTCTTCATCGGATGTGGATTATGTTGGAAGATTTCAATCACTTATTAACCTATTAAAATAATAAAAATAAAAAACATATCAGTACATATATAAATAATCAACATTTACATAAATATCTTAAATTAATAGAGAACATATATTTGTCGGTATTGAACTACCATGATAATATATAATCACGTTAGTAGCGCCGTTAGTGTTGTTGAATACAAATTCATCTACAGGTTGTTATAATAATTTACAAACTTAATTAAATAGCAAAAAGAAAAGTTATTAAAAGTATAATATACTATATCTTGTGTAATCAACATAAAAAACATGACCAGTTATATCTTGGAAAATATAAAATCATATAAGAAAACTGAGAGAATAAATTGTAAATCACCGTTGAGATGGTGATTGAGAATTACACTATTAATAATGTACTCAGTACAACAAATTCCCTAATTATGGGAGATATACAAGGATACGATACTACTAAATAAATGGTACAGAATATTACGGAAGATATTACGCTAATCTCCTATTACCCCCGTCAAGCGTTGCGTGGGATGAAGGCACACGCAAAGCTTGGAGCGTAGAAACTCAAAAGCGGGACGAGGGAGGCTCTTTGTGAAAATATCCGCTAGCTGCAAATTGGACGGGACAAAGCGAGTGATTAATTTTCCGGAGGAGACAAGCTCTCGAACAAAATGATAGTCGATGTCAATGTGTTTAGCTCGTTTATGTGCTACGGGATTTTGGCTTAGAAAGATTGCACTCTTGTTGTCGCATAGGAGAACTGGACACGAAGGGGGCAGGGCCTTAAGTTCTCGAAGTAAGTTCGTGACCCAAACAAGTTCGGCGGAAGCATTGGCCATGGCTCGATATTCTGATTCGCAGCTGGATCGAGCAACAGTCGGTTGTTTCTTGGCACTCCAAGAGACAAGATTTCCCCCAAGAAAAATGGAGTAGCCATAAGTAGAGCGACGAGTCTCAGAACAGCGGGCCCAATCAGCATCAGAATAACCCCAAATAGACGAGTCGGATCGTCGTTTGAAGGAGAGACCAAAATGGACCGTACCTTTGACGTAACGAAGGATACGTTTGACGGCTGAAAAGTGATCATCGGTGGGAGAGTGGAGGAACTGACTGACCGAGCTAACAGCATAAGATAAATCAGGACGAGTGATGGTCAAATATTGGAGAGCACCGACAAGAGATCGGTATAATGTGGGATCATTAAAAGAAACACCAGTACTGACGAGAGATTCACCGGCCGCAAGAGGGGTGGAAACCGGTTTAGAGTCGAGAAGCTCAGCCCTTTTAAGAATGTCATGTGCATACTTAGCTTGACCAATAAACAGACCGTCCGACGTAGAAGATACTTCAAGTCCGAGGAAGTAGTTAAGTCGCCCAAGGTCTTTAATAGCGAACTCTCGATGAGTACGAGTAATAAAGCATCGTAACAAAGATGAATCATTGCCGGTCACAATAATATCATCAACATAGAGTAATAAATAGATAACCGATGTGTCGCGGTGGAAATAAAATAGGGATGAATCGCAGCGACTCTTAAGAAAACCCAGACCAGAGAGATACGAACTGAAGCGATGAAACCAAGCAAGAGGAGCTTGTCGGAGACCGTATAATGCCTTCTTCAATCGACATACATGATCAGGAAATCGAGAGTCAACGAAGCCAGGCGGTTGAGCCATGAATACGGGTGTGTCAAGGACACCATTAAGGAATGCATTTTTGACATCAAGCTGATGGAGTGGCCAATTATTTTGAACAGAAAGAGATAAAATGATTCTAACCGTAGCAGCTTTGACAACGGGGCTAAAGGTATGATGAAAATCGGTACCCGGTATCTGAGTAAAACCTCGAGCAACCAAACGAGCTTTATGACGCTCAATGGAACCATCAGCATGAAACTTTGTACGAAAAACCCACTTGGATCCAACAATATTGGTTCCACGAGGACGAGGTACCAAGTCCCACGTATTGTTTGTATGGAGGGCATCAATCTCTTCTTGCATAGCAGCAAGCCACTCAGGGTGCTTAGCAGCGGACTTAAATCCACGAGGTTCAGAGGTGCTAGCAAGCGCAGAGAGAAGAGCAGTGGAGGCTAAGTTAACGGGATATTTGGGTTTGAAAATACCAGCCCGAGCTCTCGTAATCATGGGATGAGGAGGTATGACTGGATTAGATGCAGGTACGTCTATCGCGGACGTAGTAGGAGGTAAATTAATAGGCTGAGCAGGAGCAGGAGGGGGTGGCTGAACGACGAGGTCAGCCGGGTCCTCAAGAACGAGTGCAGGTACCGAAGAAGTTGGTGCAGACGTAGTTTCTGAAGCCGGAGGTTGTGGTGATGGCGTCGGAACAGGGCCCAAGCTATCTTGAAAAATAGAGAAGTCCAATTCCGAAGCTCGAGAAGAAGACGAAGCTTGGGAAAAAGGAAAATGTGTTTCATCAAACTGAGCGTGCCTAGTAGTAAATATTCTGGAGGTACTAGGGTCGAAGCAGCGAAATCCCTTGTAAATGCTATTATATCCCAAAAAAATACAGGGTCGACTGCGTGGTTCCAACTTGTGTGCAGCATAATCACGAAGATATGGATAAACACGACATCCAAAAGGTTTGAAGGTCGAATAGGTCGGTGCATGGCCAAACAACATCTCAAACGGGGACTTTGCATGCAGAACGGATGAAGGAAGTCGGTTAATCACAAATACAGCCGTAGCAAAGGCATCAAACCAATATGATGCGGGAGCACGAGCATGAAATAACATAGAGAGACCGGATTCGGTAATGTGTCGATGTTTACGTTCAGCCCGACCGTTCTGTTGAGGCGTGTATGGACATGATAAGCGATGAAGAATTCCATGTGTATGCATAAACGCCCGTACTTTGGTGTTCACAAATTCGGTTCCTCCATCACTTTGAAAAACCTTGATTTTACGTGAAAACTGAGTACACACAAAGACATGAAAGCGAACCAAGATATCATAAAATTCAGATTTAGTGCGCAAAGGATAAATCCACGAAAATCTGGAATAATCATCTACAAAGACGACATAGTAACGATAGCCATCAGATGTAGATAGTGGTGCAGGACCCCATAAATCACAGTGTATTAAATCCAAAACGTTTTCGGCACGTTTTTCATTCGATTGAAAAGATAATTTCTTACTCCTGGCCATTTGACAAGAAGAACAAATGCTAGGAGTAGGCAGTATAGAAGTCACTGATAAATGTCCAAGTTTATTCAATAGAGAAATAACAGAAAATGGGACATGCCCCAAGCGTAAGTGCCATAAATCGAAACTAGCCTTCAATTTCTTTTCACGAACTGCTGCCACGAAAGCTGGAATTCCTTTATCTAGCAAATAAAGACCTTGATCACACCGACCCTGAGCCAATATTTGCTTGGTCGCTCGATTCTGAATTTCAAAGAATTTGTCAGAAAATATAACATCAACTGGGTAATCAGAGGTGAGCTTACTAATAGACAGGAGATTCTTAGTAATATGTGGTACAACCAACACATCTAATAATTTAACATCTCCTGAGAGCACACGAGACCCAACATGTGAAATATTTAAAACATGTCCATTACCAACAATTACTTTACCATTGCCAGAATAAGGTGTGGAGGAGTCCAGTGTATCAGGTTTGCTAGTCATATGGGCAGAGGCGCCTGAATCCAAATACCAATCTGAAGGTGGATCTGAAATAGTACACGACGAGGAAAAAGCTTGAGCTAAATTTGCAGAGGACATGGCATGTTGTGCAGCAAGAAATTTAGGACACTTGTCGGCATAGTGCTCGCCACGACATATTTGACAACGGGGAACATACGTCCGACGTGAGTTAGGTGCCGGAGAAGCCTGCTGTCTACCCGAAACAGGGGGACGAAACCCACGGTTAGAACCGACACCATGGTTATTAGACGAGCCGTGAGAGGGTTGACGTCCAGGCTGACCGCGGGGGTTCGTACCACGACCGTGAGAGGCCCCGTAGTGAGACGTGGTGGCTGTAAAGGCAGCAGGAGTCGAGGAGCTTTCCATAGATCTCAACATAAGATCATATTGTTTGGCTTGATGCAATAAATCTCGAAAGCGGGGAATAGGATTAAAGGCCAAACGTGTATCTGCAAAATTAGCAAACTGCATGCCCAAACCTCTTAAGAACCAATGGCTCTTATCAGTTTCATCTACCGGGCATTGAATGGCAGATAACTGATCACATAAGGATTTGAAGCGCTTACCATAATCATCGACCGAAGACTCACCACGACGAAGCGAGAGTAGTTCCTCGCGAAGTTGGTGCTGACGAGATGCAGAGGCATAGACAGTCTCAAGGGTGGTCCAGGCCTCACGCGAAGTGGACGCATGAATAATTTCAGACGCAGCGTCTTCGGTAAGAGAGGAGTACATGACACTTAGAAGTTTCTTGTCCTTCAATTTCCAAGCCGTGTATTCCGGATTGGCAGAATCACCACACGTAGTGGATGGAACTGTGGGAGAAGGAACAACAGCAGATCCGTCGAGGAAGCCCTGTAGATCAAAACAATCAACCATGTGCAGTATTTGACGACGCCATGGAAGATAGTTTGCAGAACCAAGCTTGATGGCGGCAACCATGTTAATCATGGTGGTGACCGGAAGAGAATCAGTAGAGGAGGCCATAATTAGAGATGTAGGTGAGGTGAGAAAAAAAAAATCTCGGTGATGAGGCGCGACGGAGGGGACCGGTCCGTCGAAGATGACAAAGAAAAGATAGGCGGAGAAATTAGGGTTTAGGATCGATTCTGTCTGATACCATGAGAGAATAAATTGTAAATCACCGTTGAGATGGTGATTGAGAATTACACTATTAATAATGTACTCAGTACAACAAATTCCCTAATTATGGGAGATATACAAGGATACGATACTACTAAATAAATGGTACAGAATATTACGGAAGATATTACGCTAATCTCCTATTAAAACATAGTATAATAGAATATTGCATAGTATGTAATATTGCATAGTATATAATATTTTAGGTAAAAATGATACTTTCAAAGACGAAATGTAACAACAAAACCATACCGAGAATAGGACTAAGGATTGCTCACTATTGCACCAAAATTGTTGGAGATTGTAGACGAATTATAAACAAATTTGGATTGTATGTTGATTCAATCCTTTGACAAAACAGATCATTTTAAAGTTGTCCACAATAAGATTTGTATAGGAAATTTGCAACACGTGCTTCACGTTGTAGAATCAACTTTCGATAATTTTTTGGTCAAAATATTTGTCGCACAAATCCTTGAGAACCGATGCATTAATTTGAGTTCCCTGTTAAAATTACATTTTTTATACGAATACAAAAAATATGATTAAAAAAACAATGAAATCGTACATGATAAGTACAAAAAATATTAATTGACGATTTCATAAATCTTACCTCTGCATCAATCATAACATTTTCAAACGGTGAGGGATCATGTTTGAACCATGCGTACAAAAGATGTTTAAGTTGGTGTTAACATTATTTAAATTAGAAATGTCTCCATTTTCTACAAATGCGTACAAAGATGTTTAAGTTGGTTTCAACAGTAGTTAAATTAGAAAGCAAAACGTAATGATTTTGTATAAATAGTTCCGTAAATATGAAAAGATTAAAACATAATTTGTAATAAAAAATGAAAGAGTCGAGTAACGGTTAAACAAAAAGGTGTCGTCTATTGAATAGTTTTATCTTGATTATATTTGCACCGTAAATCTAATAAGTCAATCAAATATCTATAGAAAAGATTTTGAACGGATTATTATTACTTGTTTAAATATTTACTATCAATTTTAAAAGAATTTATTATGATAAACAAAAAACCGGTTCATATATATTTCCAATTAGCACGTCTCCTCTATTAATTGGTACAATTAATTGGTACATCTAATCTAATTATTTAATTGATATATGAGTATTATATTTGTTAATTATTCATAAATCAATAATATTTACACTCTTATTTAATGGATAAATTATTTTTATATTTTTTAATTATTAATGTTAAATTTTAATTGTATACATTAAAAAATGAATAGTATTTTTTATATTTAAAATAAGTAAATAAGTAATAATGATTTATACACAATACATAAAGTTTCAAATTTCAAAAATATATAAATCAATTGTGTTTATCCAATTTTATATCAAAGAATATTCAAAATATATATACATTATACATTACAAATCAAAAATATATAAATCAATTGTATGCATAAAAAATATTTAATAACGGTCTTTAAGAGCTATTAAATAAATAACTTTATTAAAAAATAATTGCAAAATAAATAATTTGAATAAAATCTAATTGCGTCCAATTATTATTATTAAACAAATTTAACAAATTAGCGCAAAAACATCTTTCTTTAATATAATATAGATATGCATACAATTATTATTATTAAACAAAAATTTTATAAATTACTGTAAAAATAATTATTAAATAAATATTAAATAATTTAATTGCGGCAAAAACATCATTCTTTAATATAATATAGATTTGCGTACAATTATTATAATTCAACAAAGTTTAAAAATTATTGTAAAAAATAACAACTATTAAATAATTTAATTGGACAAAAACATCCTTTTTAATATAGTATAGATATATTTAGTGAACAAACAATTAAACGGATTGTTTGGAAATAATTTTGGAACTGAATATTTAATCAATCTATAAATTTTGTTAAAAAATTTGGAACAATTCTATAAAAAAATAAACACAATCTTTGAACTAATTTATTATAAAATTCAAAATGAAAGGAATGGTATAATTATGTTAAATTTGGACAGGATTCTAATTTATTAATTTTCAGATTGGAATCAATATTTTAGGATAATTAAAATATAAATTAGAAAACGTATAAAAAATATATTTCAAAACAAATTTAATATTTTATAATATTAGTAAATATATATAATTATTATAATTAAAATTCGGACTAAGATGAAATTGAATATATATAAAATAAAAAACTTAAGGTAAATGGAAATATTAGGATTTAAATAAGGTAGATTACTAACTTGATTTATTACTCTTTTAATTTTATTTTGGTAATTATTCTTTTGAATTATATTTGTTTTATAATTAAATGATATAGATTATATAATTTAATTTATTATAGAAATTGATCGAAAATAATTAACTTAAAATTTATATTGTGATTATATAATTGTAATCAAAGAATTGTAAATTTTTATTAATGATTACATACTTACTTTAAATGCTGCACAAAACATACGGCTGGATTGATTTTCATTAAAAAAACTTCAAAACTAATACAATAAGTAACAAAAAAAGATTTAATAAATTTAAATATCATTAAGAAAACTTCAAAACTAATACAGTAAGTAACAAAAAAAATTAATAAATTTAAATACTTGAATCATTTATCCTCAAAGAAATACAAAAAAGATAATGTGATTAGTACACAATCATAAATAAACAAAGATGAGAAATAAAAAGAAAAATTAAAGTAATATCCATATATGTTTTTATTTGAGAGTTATGGTTAGAGAGCGTAACAAAATTTTTTTTAATAAATTTAAATACTTGAACCATTGATCCTAAAGAAATACAAAAAAGATTATGTGATTAGTTACAATCATAAACAAAGATGAGAAATAAAAAGAAAAATTAAAGTAATATCCATATATGTTTTTATTTGAGAGTTATGGATAGAGAATTCTTGGTAAAATAAATGGTAAAAATTATAAATATAATTAAAGTAAAATAAATGTTAAAGATGAGAAATAAAATTAATATAATATAGTAAATATACTTACGGTTGGTAAAATAAATGGTAAAAATTATAAATATAATTAAAGTAAAATAAATGTTAAAGATGAGAAATAAAATTAATATAATATAGCAAATATACTTACGGGAATTTGATATTTAGAATTAAATCTTGAATCTGTCCATAATAAATACTCAAAGCCATTGAGAGAATCTGAAAAAGTAAAATACATAAAACAGAAAAAGTTAAAGATATTACGATGAGAAATTTGAAAAAATGAATTTGGTATTTAGAATTAAATCTTGAATCTGTCTATAATAAATACTCAAAACCATTGAGAAAACATGAAACAATAAACACATGCGGTAAAGTGAGTAAACAATAAACACATGTGGTAAAGAGAGATACTCACTTGATAAATCGAGTCAATCGATAAGTAGATCAATACTACACTAATCGACATCAATCCGATGAGAGAGAGAGAGAGGGTTTATATTTCGATAGATTTGCAACCTCATAATATATAATTAATAATTAACGTATGACACAGCAAATCTAAAAAAATAGTAAGAACATATAAAGTCGTTAGAATGTTTTATGAAGAACAATCAAATAATGAAACACATTATCATATGTCGCCGACTAAGCTACTGTCAACGGAGAGAAACAATGGTGCCGAGAGCGATTTATCAATGATGCTAGGCACATCAATAAGTCGAGAGGCGACATGAGTTCGAATAACTACAATGCATGAGAATTTAGAAGTACTTCTCGACGCATCCGTAAATAAGAAAATTGGGAGTCAAGCAACCATTATTCACGTATGACGTAGACCACCTGAAAAAATGAACTCAAACACAAACAATTAGATTGATATATGAAAAAAAAATGAAAGCACAAACTTATTTCTTAGAGTGAAACAAAAAAACAATGAATAAATTGGTTATAAAGAGATACTTACATTGAAAAGCTGTAAAAAAAATACAAAAAAAACATACAAAAAATATGGTGAAAAAAATATCTAAAATAAATTCAAAACTTACATGGGCATCTGCGTAAGAGATAAAACATCAATTAATCAAATACGATACAATAAAAAAATTGCAAATAAAAAAAAGAAACAATCAAATTATAAAGTAAAAAAAAAACATTAAAATAATTGAAAAATAAATTAACGCAATTAAATGAAAGGGAGATACTTACGAGTCCTTTTATTCGGGAAGTGACGGATAAATCTTTCCTTGAAGAGAGGAATTGGTACATTAGAATCAAAGATGAGCCGGCTTCCTTATTATTTTATCACTGCCATTGTAAATGACTGGAAATGGCAGTGCAAAGACGAGTAGGGGCGGATGAAGATAAAGAAAGAGAATCCACCCGGAAAGGAAAAGAGCTCTTAAGACAAGAACTGGTAAGAAGAACAGCTTGTTCTTTTGCCCAAAGAAGTCCCGCTCCGACGGCGGCCTGACGGCCTGACGAGTCATCTACACCAAAGGACCCTCCCCGCAGTGCCCTCTTCCTTGAATTGACATATGCAAAAAAAATAATTCATCAAAAAACTTTAAAAATAATTAATTGCAGAGAATAAAAAAATTAAAAGTGAACGAAATGACATTTTAATGATGATGAAGAAGAGTTTAAATAGAATTAGTTCCGTATAATATGGAAACAAAATTATTTATTAGTATAAATTGTATTTTTAAATTAATTGTGAGAGATTAATTTGGAGTAACTGTATACGAATTTATATGAAGAGCTTAAATTAAGGAATTTAAATAGAAAAATGAATATTTTAAAAATCGGATTAGGAATTTATATGAAGAGCTTAAATTAAGGAATTTAAATAGGAAAATGAATATTTTAAAAATCGGATTAATTAGAAAGGAGATAATTACTTAAATTAAGGAATTAATTATCATTAAACAACTGTAATATATTGATTAGTATAAAATATATTTTGGTCAACATGTATATTAAAGAGTATATAATTACTTAAAATAAAGAGCTTAAATAGGAAAATTAATATTTTTAAAATCAGATTAATTATAGAATTAAACTACCGGTAATTACAATAATTATTTCTTAATTATAACTATAAGTATTTATTAATTAGTCCTTATAGTGTGAACACAAAAATTAATCCAACGATCTAGATTTTTTTGGGAATTAAAAATGGATATATCCAACGGTAAAATTCTTTTTGATTTATATATTGTACTAGTGACATGCCCGTGCGATGCACGGGGAGTCGAATTCGGCAATCGCGCATTCGTAAATTGCTATTTGTACACAATGTTCGGCGAAGTATGATTTAAAAACTTATTGACTAAAAAGGTTTGATCGGCAAAGCAATCAATGGTTACAAAATTTTAAAGACTTGCTTGTACACTACAAATTTTGAAAGACCTCTTTGTACACTACATTGGCGGTTCTATTTGTGAGTTTCCCGTTCTCGTCGCAGAGTAAGAGCTTCAAGCCGGATTTGTTGGTCACTCTCGAAACAGCAACGTACAACTGACCGTGTGTAAATACAGGCTTCTTAAAAAATATACCAACATTAGACAGAGACTGACCTTGACTCTTGTTTATCGACATGGCATACGATATCATGATCGAAAATTGCCTTCGTTGCAAAGCAAATGGATATCTCGGATCAGACGGCGTCATATTAATTCGGGGAATATACACCAGATCGCCCATATTTTTTCCTCCCAACACACGACCCTGGATGACGTAATTGCCAAGTTTTGTTACAACCAACCGCGTTCCATTGCACAGGCCGTTGTAAGGATCCATGTTCCGCAAAAGCATAATCGGCACACCAACCTGTTTGTATTAAAAATATAAATAAAAATAATCAAACAACAATAATACAATAAAAAACTTTTCGATTATATTATCATAAAAAAGGATGCTAACCTTCAATCTCAACTGATGGTTTGGCAACCCGGAACACTTGATGGTGTTCAAGAACTCAACCGTGTGCATTTGTTCAAACATACTATCTCCACGGTCGGTCAGAGCAATCGAATCGGAACTGAGGTATATTCTTTCGTCTGTGTGGTGCATGCTTACCATGTAATCGTTTATTCCATCCACTTCTTCAAGAGTCGGTGCCAGAATCGCTCTTCCTTGCAAAAATTGAATATCGCCAATGTGCTCATGAAAAGAAGGGTACGTCGATTGCACCATCGACTCTATGTAATTATCGGACTGCGTGATCAAAAACTCATCGGGAAATCGTACAGACGTTTCCCCGTCGTTTTCATCGCCAAGAGTACCGTCCCCAATAGCAGACATCCAATCGGAGAACTCTCGCAGCTCACGGTAATCATTTTCATTGCCGATACTTTGCAACCGCATATTTTTCGTCAGACGCAAAACTTTGCATTCGTCCCACAGCTTAGATGAATTAATCGTGGCATGAACAACGTCTTGTCTCGTCCCTTTGGGTATAACCGGCAATATCTGACGAAAATCACCTCCCAAAACGACAACCTTTCCTCCGAAAGGTTGGTTCTCGGCGTCAGGATGCTGGGTTCTCATTATATCGCGCAACGTCCGATCGAGCGCTTCGAAACAATGCCTAATACAAAACAAATGAGAAATACGTAATGAAAAAATAATTCTAAGCGTAAAATATACGATTTTTTATTAACACTCAACTTATCGTATTCAAAGGCACGTTGTAAACATACCTGTGCATCATAGGTGCCTCGTCCCATATAATAAGCTTCGTTTTGATTATCAGATTCGAGTGATCGGTGTTCAGTTTGATGTTGCACGTAGAACCCTCGGTCAAATCGATCGGAATAGAGAATTTCGAGTGTGCAGTTCTGCCACCTGGCAAAAGAAGAGAAGCTATTCCGCTGGAAGCGACATTCAACACGATGCCACCCTTGGAGCGCACTGCTGCAGAAAGAGTCTTCCAAACAAAGGTTTTACCGGTACCTCCGTAACCGTACAAAAAAAATACACGGCCTGCGCCCGAGTCGAGCGATGCAACGATCGAACGATAAGCAGCGCGCTGATCGTCGTTCAACATGTTCAGTAATTTTTTATGCTCAATCGCGAGAGAATTTCTGTCGTAAGACATCTCATCAGCTATCATCTGATTTTGTGCGTAAGACATGTCGACGGCCGTCGGATACGGCAAAGTAGTGTACTCGCGGAGGGATCTACCTTTTTGTCTCATAAGATCTTCCAATTTCAGCAAGCATCGATTGATAATTTCATCTTGGGTGAGAGTGAGATCTGCCGAAACACTTAAAGTAATCAATTCACACGATAAATCATCTATCTCGAGGCAACAGAAACGAACAAATTTATTTTTTCATTGGGGACAGAACTTCTTTGACAATGAAAGCGTTCTAATTGTATAAGTTTGAAAACTAAAAGAATAGAATTAGTAACCGATGAATACCTGGCCGTTTCATTTCTTCTCGATAATTGTTTAGGATGTCGGCCGAGAGGTACTCCTTGCAACTATCCCACACATCTGCCGGGCTGGTAAGCGTTTCCGAAGTCAATAAATTAACGAACAAACTGCGAAGCATATTTTCCGATCCCCAATGCGCTGCTTCTTTGATCGCATCGATGAATTCTTTGTCGTCGTCGAGCAGCCCTCTTGCATAGCACGCTTCTTTGAATGTTGCATATCGTTTTCAGTTGTAAGTGGAAATATCATCGTACGATTTGCATCCATGAACTACATTCAAGAGCACCCTTAAATAATACCTGTCACCAGCTCCGGGATAAATGTACGACAACCTTCCCAACGCTATTCCTCTTTGTCTCGGTCGCCAAACCTTTTTGCTTTCGTCCCATACGAATTGTTGTGGAAACTCGGCATAAGTCAAATAACTTGCAAGATCCGGATATTGGCGGTTTGCTTCCATCCAAGCCGTGAACATGGTAGCCTTCGAAGCACTCCTCTCCACCACATCAGATATAGAAGCGTTGGTTTTGTAAACAATACTTTGTTCGTCCACTGGATGGAAAATGAGTCTGGTAACGGACGGGTAATTGAAATAAATTTCATAACCGAACAATCTCCAACATGCTTCAGAAGCCGAGACGTATCGTGCATCAAAGTACTGTTTAATTTCATCCACGTCTTCTTTTGAGGCGCTTTTGTCATGAGACTGATAAAATACAGCAGTTACGCGATCATTCCCTTTGTGAACGTATTTGAACAAATACTTTATCGAGCGCGACCTGTTGCACCACTCGACATTGATATGTGAACGATACTTCTTCAGGAGGAAAGCATTATGCGGGACGACGTGCCTGTAAGAAATATTATTGTCAACAAAAACTTGTACAGTTTTATAAAGAATATTTCTACTTCGTAGAAATAGCAATTCACGGAATATATATTATCTTAATACCTATTGTCAAGTTCGATCCCATTCTTATCGACGCTACGTCCGTCATCCCTTCTTCTGTACACAATAAAACCGTCGTCATCAACAGTAGTGCGATTGACAAATCTTTTGGGAAAGTGCTTAGTGCAACGATTTCCATCCATGCAAGGATTGTTTTTATTTGCCGATCCACACGGACCGTGCATCATAAACTCTTTAACAGCGTCGTAATACTCTTCGTCATCTTCCGGGTTGGGTATCTCAGCCGATATGATACCGTCAACGACATTAGCGCACGCCGTATCCGCCAAATTCTTTATAAACAGCAGGATGTGAGCATGAGGCAGTCCGCGCTTTTGGAACTCAATGGTGTACACAACTGCACATACACACATAAATTAACTATTCTTTTTTAATCATCCTAAAGAAATTAAAAAATTTCAACAATTAACTTATAGTCCAAGACATTCTCAAATCAGACTACATTGACACGACACAAAATACCTGCACTCGGTTCGCCAAATATATTTTTTTGTCGAATATCACTCAACATATTATCCAGCTTCGTATGAAAAATCCGCGCTACAATGTCTGGCCTATCGGCTGCAGTCAAATTTCGCTCTTTAACGTAACTGTCGATTTCATCACATGTCGGGTTGCACGTGAAAGTAATAAACAAATTCGGATACCCAAGCCAACGACATATAGCCATCGCATCGTGGTAATTCTGTATCATGTAGCGCGCGCCGCCCACAAAAGAAGAAGGCAATATAATTCTCTTGACAGTTTTGGACGGGTCGCTTTCGCCACTGTGCAAAGCATCACCCAATGCACTGTACGAATCGCAGCGCAATTCTTGTTGATGGAACTTCAGGTATGTTAGTCGATACGACTCAACCATCGTGTAAGCATCGACAATGAACTGCTTCAACAATCTTCTGCCAGAAAGAATATGCGGCGACTCATCAAATCTCTCACAAAGTCGGAACGAAAAGTATTCTTTCGCAGTTACGTTTTTCACATTCTTTTCTTTGATCCTAGCTGATTCGCTGTGGGGAACGTCGTCTCTGAAACCGTCTTCCCCGTAAACATACAGCAAGGGATACTGGAGAGGCAAATAAGCGGCGTGCAACTCGTCAACGCGATTCAGTTCCCCAACGCGAGTCGTCACAACTATATCTCTATGGTCTCTCAGGTCCTCCACATCCCCAACGATTAGAACCGCAACCTCAGAAACTTGAGGCAAACAATAACGTTTACCGTCTTGTTTCCTTCCGCCCACTAATCTAAGCTTAATATCAGTACTCTTATCAGCGTTCCATGTTTCACCGGAATAACGGAACCAAAATGAGTATAAATTATGTTCGTCAAGAATTGCCTTCAGCTTCTCGACTATGTCAGAATGCTTTTTTAATTCTTTTTTCAAAAATTTTTCCTCGTCTTCAGCACTCAATTCTGGTTCGGGTTTCCTGTTGCAATTCATTCAAGAATTAAAAAAAACACATATAGCACTTGATTGAAATACAGAATTCTTAATTAATTCAAATAATTATCCATTAAAAAACAATTAGCTACAATTCAAATCCAACATACCTCGCCATTGTTATTCGATTCTTTATCTCATTGTCGGTGTCATAAATGTAAAGCTGAGCAAACTTTGGTTTTTTACCATCCGATGGAACCAAGCTACCAACCTTATGATGATTTTCTCCATTTATTCTGAAATTGGGGGCTGATCTGCCCGTGTTAAAAGTGTTGTCCACTTTCCCGCCCATTGAAGTGAACGAAAATATCATGTTGTAGAATCTAATTTCTTTTTGAAATTTTCTGCTCAGCGCATCTTTTCCGTACAATAAAGCACTGTAACTCAAAGGAGGAACCATCACTTTGGGTAATTTTATTTTACCTGCAAAAAAAAAAAAATCAAAAACAAATTATCATATACATACTAACTGCACCCTATATTCATGCGTTGAATTAACTAATTAAATATAAAAAGATAGAAGAATAACCATGCATGCAGCAGAGACTGAACAAAGGTGGAGCCTTTGTATTTCTTGATTTCTCGATTCTTTCATCGTACCAGAACATTGCCGAACAATGTTCACATTTATAAATAGGATCTCCGATGTCATCATAACCTATTAAATTAATAACTACATCGCATTAGACGTCAAAGCATAAGTAGTTCTATATTAATGTTCTACGCATGAATATAATATGAATAATAAATCCCCTGTAAGAAATTGAGAATTTCGTACTTGGATATTTCGGATTGCGTTGCCGTGGATGAGAAGGTTTGGTAAAATACGGATTTACATAATTTTCTGACAACTTAATGGCGGAGAGCGGTATCGGTTTTTTGGGCATGTTTTTAATTGCGTCACATGAAGTTCCACCAACATTCTCCGAAGTCGGATTGTTAGGAACACTGCTACTCGAATGAGTTGCATTCTCGCGAGTAATTGGAGAATTTCCTTTAAAAATCACAATGAAAAAGATAGATTTCTTAAATAATACGTGCTAATTATAAAGTTATATTGTTACTCGGGAAATTTTAAATAAAATCACAAACAAACCTGTTAAGTGAACAGCGGAGAATTCAACGTCCAAATTTCTCGACGATTGCAAGATATTTTTTCCTTTACGGCTTTTCCGGACACTACTCGAATCCAAGTTGTTGGCAATTTGAAAATTTCTTATTTCTCCATAATTGGGGGTCATAACTATGTTGAAAGGCAAAAACGTTGTGAATTACCAATAATGCAATAAAAATAAAATGGATAATAGAGAAACCGTGGTAAAATAAAGCACGCAGTATGTAAAAAAACCATTTGTTATGTCATTGAGAGGAATATGATCTCTGCATATTGCGTTTATCGCCGGAGAATTGTTCAAATTGTTCATTCTTTTGTTTCTCGAGGGACCGGTGACGCACGATCCTTGCGCAGGGGATATATTGTTTTGAGTTGAACCAACATTTATTGGAGGAGTCATCATCCCTGCAGGTATGCCATAGAGCGATTAAAATGCGTCTGTGAATAATTCATTTAAATTGTAATTCAATTCATCGACGTAATGTTTAGTGCAGTATACTCACAGGGTCTTCGTTCGGAAGAAGGTGCAACTGAAATGCTCGTGCTTTGAACGTACGACAACGGACTAACATTATTCGAATAATTCCTCAGCCCAAAAGGACCAGCTACGCATAAGATTTAAAATTAACAACTATCGATATAAATATATATGAATTCAATGACGCGGGGATAAAATTACTTGGGAGAAATTGACTCTGTGGAATGATCGGCCTGTATTTTCCAGATAACGTATTATCTGCGCAATTAAATAAAAAATTAACCGAATAATAATGCGGAATAGATATGTTATTGTTATTCCCTACAACGACATAGGTCGAACACATTGAAACAAATGACACAAAAACAAAATTATCCGAAACAACAAACCATTTGTTATGTCTTTGAGAGAATTATCTTTTCTCTTGTTCGCTGAATTATCTGCATGATCGGATAATACTTTTCTCTTAGAAGCCCTTTTATCCGTGACGCAAGATCCTTGTACCGGAGTTATCGCCGGCGACGTCCCCCTAAAATGACCGCCTTGTGCAGGAGTCACTGCCGCTAAAACAATGTTTATTTACATAAATAATAGTTTATAAACAATTTCAATTTGACTGAGACCAAAAAGAACATTATAACACTGTTCATAAATTTATAATAATTAAACAGTATTAGTAAACTGCGTCAAGGAGCTCTCTTACAGGGTGTTCGGGTGGCATCGGTACAAATTGAAATTCCATGTCCTCGACTCGCTTGTGATGCGCTAACATTATTCGTATACGACTCGAGCACAAATGAACCTGTAAATGTGTTAGCTTTAGTATTTTACTAATTCGAAGCCCTTAATCGATTGTATTCAGAGTTTACTTACAAAAATTTTCATCCTGACTATCTTTTCTTCTATTCGGAACCTTGAATTTACCCTTCCCTTTATCTGCATCATAAGAAGTATAATAATATTAGGGTTCTAATTACAAAATAAAAAATTTTAAAAGACTTCATTTGAGCACAATACAATACGTCCAATCAAACCTGGAGCTCCGTTCTTTTTGTTCGACGACATTATTTCTCTTACAGTATTTTCTGAAACTATAACATATATGCTACAATGAAACACACGACGTTACAATACAAAAAAAATGAATAAGGATTTCAAATAATAATGGACAACAATTGTATTGGTTACTAATACACAATACAACAATTGAACGCCTACAGAAAGATAAAAGAACAAAAGTTTTTAAAGCATTACAAAACTAAAATGCTTAGCTTTTCTTTGTTGAAATGGTTTTGCTATATATCGTTGTATAAGACTTCTCCGTGATTATATAGAATTGTTCAATGTTATTATTTAATGTCCATCAGTAATCTAAGGATAAGAATATGAGGCGTATTATAAGGAAACAAATATGTTTAAATAAAAGAAAAATATGTTTCTAAATTAGATATTTATGTACATTGACTTTAGTTTCTGATTAATTATATATATATATATATATATAGTACACTAAGATGGTTTCATAAAAGTTTTCCAATAAAAGATAGACACATGTGTTTTTAAAAATTATTTTTATATCGTTGCTTTATTTGTTATTGAGTTTTAACTTGCATGCAGTAATAAAATTAAGTATAATTGTTATGAATATAAGAATTATCATCGAAAATTACTCAAGTAGCAGAATAAAAAGAAATAGCATTAATCAAAAAATAAAATTTTATCATGCAAGATCAAAATAATATGAAAACAAAATAAAAGCGACAATCATGTCTGAATTATTATGATAAAAATGAAATTAAAAGCGAAATAATAAAGCCAATCACTCGGCAACATCATCCATTCTGAGCCTGGCCGCAGTTGAACTCCGTTCATCATTATCCTCCTCATCATCGCACGATATCTTCTTTCTCCTTTTAGAATTCTTCACAGATTCCGGAGATTTGAATTCATCCTCAATCTTGACGCGGACAGAAGAATATTTCTCAGAACAGCTGGTTTCTTGATCAACTTCGATGAACTCCGCCTCTGAAAATTGCAGCACACTGTGATCAATTTTTTTGTGTCTTTTCAGAAAATTAGCATCATCGGAATATCTATCCACGGAGTAGACAGTATCCGTTCCTTCGATGTGCTTTGTTTCAACGGTGACTTTGAACATCAACTCTTTTCCAATTAGGTCATCGACTGTTTGAGGGACTTCAATCTTCTTCTCTTCTTTCTGATTTCCATCAGCATCTTCGATGTGAATGATTTCCTGTCGACATAATAAAAACTTTGTAAAAATAATGTAATAATAATAATCCTTAACGGATTTTCTATCATCTTAAAAACTGCAGTCGAGTAATTGTTATGAAAATATACATTAATTATAATAAGAAAATATATATTTTGCAGATTATTTACCACGTTCTTCTTGGAAGAAATAGCAGCTGCGGCTTTTCCAATTAGTTTTTTAACAACGTCGTTCCATATCAGCAAAAGAACATTATCCGAACCGTCTACGAATTGTGCATGAATCTTGTAGCTCAGATTGCCGCTAACATAATCATCACAACCATCACAAAACAATTTGGAATCCTTCTCCGTAACTTTCTTTCTGCACTTCACGCAACTGGTATAGCACCATCCTCTATCGTACATTATTTCAGATATGGTACCGAAAATCCAATATTTCCCAGTATATGATTTATGTCAAAAAATAATAAATTCGTCACGAAATAATAGAGTTCAAACTAAAATGTAGACAAACAAATCTGAATAAATATACAAAATTATATAAATTACTAATAATAAATACCAAATCCGTCGTCTTCAAATCTTTTATACTCAGAACAACAGTTTCAGGATTCTGCAATTCATCTTTGACACTGACATAAGATGAAGTAGATATCATGGACCCATCATAGGAAAGATCAACTTCAGAATCTGGCAATCTGGAAAAATAAAATAAAAGTAAATTGCTTGTGTATTTTAACGAAATTCAATGTTGAAAACAAATGCATAGATTATATTAAGATTTACTTGTTTCTAAAGTCGACGATTTCTTCAAGATTCGGATCGGTAATAACTTTCGTTGCGTGGTAAGTGTTTGAAATACCAACACCTCCTTCCCAAATGAATTTTGCAAAGAAAATAAGAGCCGAAATAAAAATTAGATATCATGTTATATTTTTGAATCTATAAACGAAAAATGAACATCAAAGTCACATATACGTACTTTGATAAGATTTACTTCTACAGAGTTGAATCACAATCACATTATGATCCATTTCCTTTCTGCGCACTCTCTCAATGAACCGATTCATTTGGTAGCAATAAGGTTCCCACAGCACACACTCGATCTTATTTCCACTGGTTCAAATACATAGTTGTGAAATTAGTTATTAACACTTTACAAAAACATGGACATATCCTACTTAAAAAACATAATTTAAAAAATATCATATAATTAGTCAAAAAGATTAACTCACTCCAAATCTTGAAGCATTAGTTCAATACTTTTGTTACCCTTAGAAGCAGGGTTGTCCTTCAATTTGACGTCGCTAATGTCGACGACGTTTCCAATAATATCTGAAAACATTAGGAATCAATAACGTTTGATATTAGATGGTTACAACTCTATCAATATCTCCATCGTTGATCGTAATGTGGAATCTCATTGGACATGGTACTCTTCTTGTTACTTGAGAAACATTTAGCATATTAGTAGATAATACTTTAGATGTATCCAACTTTTAAAATACAAAGACAACAAATCGGTATAATGCCCAGTTAATTGGGTTAATGATACAAAAATAAAAATAAAAATATAAATAATTTAAACAGAGAATTAAAAGAATAATTTAACGAAACTATATTAAGAAATAAAGAAATCGATAATCTAGAATAATTCTGCCCTAGACCGAATTTGCAACAAAATCTTATCACATACAAAATTTTTAAAAGAAGTATAAAAAACAAACTAATCGATACAATAACAAAAGGAGAGAATACTCACAGTCAACAACATCAGGATTCATCTTTCCGAGACCTCTACTCGAACTTCCAGCGGAATAGTTAGGCTTAGGAGAGTTGGAATTCATGTTTAGTAATATTAACTGTGACCTCCGGTTCTGAAAAAGAAGAAGAAATATTAACGACTAAACCTAAATCTTCTGAAGAAGGAAAAAAAAATTAACGACTAACCCTAGATTGGTTTTTAAAAAGGTAAAGTTTCTTATGAAGATGGTGAAGCCTCGGGTAGGGTATAAAAAGTAAAACTATTAACATTATATTTATTACTAAATATTTATTATTTAAAGTGTATTTCAACATAATTATTATATAAATTTAAATTTGGGATAAATATCATCATTATTATCTTCCTATAATTAAGAATTATAATTTGAAATTTTGGGACAAATCTATTAAGGAATTATTTTATTCCTTAATAAATTTGGGACAAATCTATTCCTTAATAAATTTGGGACAAATCTATTTCAGAATTATTTTATTCCTTAATTACGTTTATTATTGATATAATTAAAACATGATTAATTAAGTAAAAGAGTAAGCAATAAAAATTATTATATTAACAAAATAAAAGCGATATGATCTTTGTAACAGTAAATAAAATACTATATTTTTAAATAGAAAGATTATAAATTTTATTAAATAAATAACAAATCAAAGTACATTGATAAATTACATTAAAAAAAAAATTAATAACAAAAACAAATCTAAAACTATTGTGCAATCCAATTTTTGAGCTTTATTCTTGACTTTTTGATTCCTTCGATTTCTCAATTCTTTCACGTATAAACAAACCTACAAAAGAATAAAAAAAAAAAAAAGAACAACACAATAAAGCTCATAACTTGAAAATTAAAATTTAAAGATGATTAAAAGAATGCAATTAAAAAAAACAATAAAGAATCGCTTACATTGATTTTCTGCAAACAAAAATACAAACATTAAGCAACAAAAAAAATATTAATATAAAAAATTTAATTAGTAAAAAATGCTTACATTGATTTGCTGCAAAAAATACAAATATTAATCATTAGAAAAGCATATTAAAATTAAAATACGAATTAATAAAAAATACTCAAAAAATACAAATAGTAAAACAATAATATTTAAATTTAAAAAGAATTAGTAAAGAATACTTAATATTTAAATTAAAATAGAATTAGTAAAAGAATGCTTACATTGAATCCAGCAAAAAATAAAAACATTAATCGTAAAACAATAATATTTAAATTAAAATAGAATTAGTAAAAAAATGCTTACATTGAAGCCTGCAAAAAAAACATTAATTGTACAATAATATTTAAATTAAAATAGAATTAGTAAAAGAATGCTTACATTGGAGGCTGCAAAAAATACAAAAATAATTTATTTCACAAAATTAAATATAAATACGAAATTAAAAAAAAAACAATAAAAAAAACTTACATAGAGAACCTGCAAAAGAAAATATAATTGTGAGCATGAATAAATTAATATTCATAAACTAAACACAGAAATTAAGAACATTAATTAAAAAAAAAAGAGCTGGAATGAAAAGTGAGAGGTAAGGAGTGAGTGAAGATGACGTCCTTTATATAGAATGGATTTGAATTAGGGTTTGACCATTATTATTATATTTTAAATATATATAATTTGAATTGTCGATTATATTAATTGAAAATACTTTATTTAAATTCTGTAATTATAGTATTATAATTCGAATTAGGCATGATTAGAATAATATAAATAGTAGATAATATCAAATTTATTAAATTAAGGAGTAGATTTACCATAATATAAATAAATTAATTAAGAATTGGTGAAATATATTAATAAAAAATACAGATTCTCTTCCTTTAATTGCGTACGCGTAGTTGACCTATAATTAAGGAAATTATTTTGAATTAATTACCGTAATTAGAGTAACCGTTTATAAATTTTTTTTTTATAATTTAAATAATAGAAAATTCGAAAATTTTGGAAAATTAACATCCGTTGATAGGTGTGAACACGAACACTTTTTTTGATCATCCAACGATTATGAATTCGCCACGTAGAACATTTGTTTCTCGATTTATATATTGTAAGATAGATTAAGATTATGAATAAATCTTAATATGACTCCAAATTTTTTAAAAAAGATTAAAATTATATTTTTAATAGAATTATTATTCCTCCTAAACAAAACAAATAACCACGAATACCAGTAAAATCTCTTTACTCACTTCCGCCAAAAGTCGGTCACCACTCACCGCGCGACTCCTTCATCGTATTCGTACTGCGTACCTATCACATACTCCATATAAACCCACTTTCTATAATATTGCATGTCAATTATACCCACTTGCTGTAATATTGCATGTCTATTAATTCTTCCGTGATGTCATCATGTTTACGTGAACTCTCCATTCTTGATTTTTTGTCATGTTTTTATTTAAATTCGAGTCATACTTTAACAAAAAAATATGATGATTACTTTTTTCGTTTCACTAATGTTTGTGAACTTTCTTTATAATTACAATATAAAACTATCAAATATTAAGTTTCCTTTATAATTACAATATAAAACAAGCAAATATTATTGAAACTGAAAGAATATTAGTTTGCAAGTAAATGAATAAATTAGTTGAAAATTATTACTAGTATAAAAGGAAAAAAAAATATTTTAATGTGCGAAAATAATTGTGAGATAACCACAATGAAACTGTGGAAATAATGAATGAAGGCACATGGCGCCATGGCCCATGGCGGTTACTGTTAGAAACTCGTGCCCAAAACCATTTCCTTAATAATTTCCATTTGGAATATTGATCCGTGGAACACTCTTAGGGACCCCATAACTTTGGGTGGGACTAAACGGCAAAGAAAAGAATTATGGGGCCCTCCAATGCAATTATGTAATAGTATGATATGATATGTGCAGGGTGTCCTTTTGCAAACGATAATAATTGTGGTAGGTGAGGTGTGTATTGGTTGCAAATTGCGATATAGGAGTACAAGACAACGAAAACACGAATAAATAAATTTTATATTTAATTTATATTTACATTTCTTACGGAACAAGAATAGAATATACCACTCTACTATATGAAAATGATGGATCAAAGGCAAATACCTAACCATAATTTTTGGATGTTTGTAACTGAATTGAATGTATTTAAGAAATACAAATACAGCCAAAACTGAATCCATTTTTTCAACACATCGATCAAACGTTAATTTTTGTCATAATATTTTTTCATAGAAGCGCAAATTTCAGTATCTTCAGCATTTGATCGAACAATCAACTCAACAAGTTATCAGGTGTACATAAGCAAAGTTAGCAAACAAAAATATCCAAAATAAATCTATACTATTAGTCGAAAATTATTAGTATTACATCAAAAAGAAAAGCAAATATTGCATATTGCGAATATAAGAAACAACATGCAATTATGGAAGTCATAAACGTAAAACCGCAACACCTTAAGTCGTGCATATATAGCCAGAAACCTAGTATGAATCTCGCATGCATTGATTATCTCATCATAAACAGCTCCATAAAGCTTTAAGCCTGTAATAATCATTTCCCAAAGTAAAAAAAAAATGATCAAACAAGTAACCAAGATAATAGAGTCCCATTGTTAATGATCTATCTGAATTACTTGCCTTGTTAGCAATGTTGTTGGAAAGCCAATCCAGTCCCTCGTAAAGCCCCTCACCAGAGGTAGCACAGGTGCTCTGGATATACCTGTAAATCGGGCAAACAGAAAAATATTATCAGAACATGTAAAAAACAGAGTTGAGATATTGATCACAAATAGAAAACTAAGGTCAGAGATGTATGTACCAGTGGCGCTGCCTGAGTGAGTGTAGTCCAAGCTTGTCGGTTATTTCAGCAGCATTCATCGCATTAGGAAGATCTTGTTTGTTTGCAAACACGAGTAATACTGCATCTCTCAGCTCATCCTGAAACCACCAAAATTGTAATTATAGTCAAACAAGTGGAAACTTATTGTTTTATTTTAATAAAAAAAAATCAACAGAGTGAGGATATGGGTTTTCACCTCATTCAACATCCTATGTAATTCATCCCTAGCTTCCACTACACGGTCTCTGTCGTTGCTATCCACCACAAATATCAGGCCCTGGGTGTTCTGGAAGTAGTGCCTCCACAATGGACGAATCTACAAAAAGGAAGTGACCGACATAATTTAAAAATAACATGGAACATGCATACAAGTATACGAATTAATAATTAACTAACAAATCAATTAAATACAAAAAAAGAAAAATCTACCTTGTCCTGACCTCCAACATCCCAGACAGTGAAGCTGATGTTCTTGTACTCCACAGTCTCCACGTTGAAGCCTGCAGACCAATAGTAGGAAGTAATTAAACTATGTGAAGCACTTAAATTGATACCAATAGTAGGAAGTAATTAAACAATTTCACTAAGTCAAGCTGACAGAATTTTTAAGAAAATACCAATGGTAGGAATGGTGGTGACAATCTCTCCGAGCTTGAGCTTGTACAATATTGTGGTCTTACCAGCCGCATCAAGACCAACCATGAGAATGCGCATCTCCTTCTTGGCAAAAAGCCGACTGAAGAGCTTTGTAAAAGTCAACCCCATTTCTCAAACTTGATAGTGACCCTATAATCATCAGGACACCAGTTAGACCCTGAGCATATCTCTATTGAAGCTCAAATTCATAAACGCATGTTCCACTCCAAAATGTCTAAAATCATTATTCCCAATATCAAATTGACTGTAACTCATTTCTAGTACATTGATCACAACATGTAATGCATAAGAAACATATAAACCTATCAAAATAATTACTACATAATCCTACAAACGAACTGAAACAACATCACGAGCAGTGAATTTGCAACCAAGGCTACTAAGCAATCTAATCACCAAGGATATACGTAACTGTCCACATCATACTTCAGATCTATACATTAGAATGTGTGCATTATACACAGCCATATGCACATGTTTCTAAAATGTTGTCTCCAATTTGCGACATACATCGGGCAAATTGAAAATTGGTGGTGTCGTGATCCGAATTAAACTTTCCCACTACATCAAAAGGATCCACCAAGAGAAAGAAAAAAAAAACACAATTCTGAATACAAATACAAAACAACATTTCACGAATTTCAGGTTTTCAAATCATAACTACGAAAATCACATTACAAATCAATAAGATCGAAATGATCCAATACCAAAATTTCAGATCAGATCAGTATCAAACAGAGATCGAAATGCTCATTTCCTGCATAGTCAATTCAATATTTAATCGTAACACCAAAATTAACTCAATCCAAATGAATCGAAACTTCTATCCATGGCAAACCTTCTGAACAATCAACCATCACCGAGAAAAATAGAAAACTAAATATAATCTCATGACCGTACACGATCGATAATCGAATCCTCCGATCATAACAAAAAGAATGAAGAAAATCAAAACAATCAAAATCAGAAACCTAATTCCATGATACCTGAGGACGATCGACGAAATGTTAGAGAGAGAGAATGGTTTCTTCGCGTTTTGCAAAAGATAGAAGAAACTATTTTTCGGCCGATGAACGATTGGGAATCGACGTCAACCGGTAGTTATTTATATCGGATACCCTCTGCAATGTCCATATTACCCCTATCCATTACCAAAACTACGGGTTTGCCCCTTACAATTAAATGAATACAAACATT
This sequence comes from Euphrasia confusa, assembly GCA_954870475.1. Taxonomy (NCBI): domain Eukaryota; kingdom Viridiplantae; phylum Streptophyta; class Magnoliopsida; order Lamiales; family Orobanchaceae; genus Euphrasia; species Euphrasia confusa. The sequence goes on from OX940951.1 coordinate 20,528,955, forward strand.
GTTCAAACTAGGGGTGGGCGTTTGAGCTCGAAAACTCGAGCTCGGACCGAAAACCCGTCAAAAAAGCTCGTCACGGGCCGAGCTTAGTTTTTTTAAGGACCGGCTCACCATAGGACCGACCCGTGAAGTGTATATACGGTCCGAGCCCAAGCCCAAAAATATTTAAGACCGAAAGCTCGGCTCGGACCGTCAATTTCATTTTTTATATTATATTATATTATTATATATATAGAGTAAAAAAAGATTTAGTGTATATCATGTTATTATTATTAAGATTTTCACTTCAAGTTTTTCACTTTACCCTCTCTTTCGTTCCTAATTAACACTTCAACATCATTGTAAAAAGATTCAAAAAAAATAATTAAACAATACTTTGAATAAGAGGAAGACAATAATCGAAAGTATACTTGATTTATATATATTTTTTTAAAATCATTTTTCAATTAGTGATGCTAATAAAAACATCATTTTTTGTTTTTATCTTTAAACTTTCACTTTATTAATATAATTTAAATATTTGAAATTTTTATTGAATTATAAATTAGATAAAATTTGTAATAGAAATTCTATAAAATTTAAGATCGAAAACCCGAAAACCCGGCTCGGGCTCGTCATGATCGGTCCCGAGCCGGGCCCCAACTTCATACAAACCCGGCTTGGTTTTGAGCCGGGTTTTGATATTTTTGAGCTCGGCTCGACCTGCGCCCACCCCTAGTTCAAACTATATATTATATAATGAATTACATAAATTTGATCGTCACTATACATACAATAATTAATCAGCACGAATCACTATCCCTCTGAATCTGGCTACTCGACGGCGGCTTTCCGACCAGCAAACACGAAACCGGAGGAACCGTAGGCGAATAAATCTTCCCAAAAGTCTGCCAGCAGAACGGTTCGTACATACGGAACCGCTCCCGTCTCGGAATCAGCCGAATGTCGGTTAGCCTCACTTCCGTGCACGGCAAGTCATCGCTGCACGCCAGGTGGACCGGCTTCACCGTGTAGGACCCGCGTACGTTTTCGTAGTCGATCCTCGACAGGGCCACAGCCGACGAGCGGTTCGCACACGTGGCGGCCTTGTCGCAGTAGTACTGGTCGATCACGATCGGAGTTTGGACCTCCGAGACTCTCACGTTCGAGAACCGGACCCCTCGAACCGAACCGGACCCGCCCTGCCAGGTTTTGATCCGGACACCGTTCGTCGTGTTGTGGATCGAGACGTCTCGAACGGTGATGTTTGAAACGCAGGCCTTGCTGCTGTCCTTACCTAGGCCTCCGATGCTGATGCCGTGCCCGGGCCCGCAGGTGATGTCGTGGATGTATACGTTTGTGCATCCGGTTTGTATCGATATGCAGTCGTCCCCTGCATTCGAACGGAAAAAGGAAATATTTTTTGGGAGTTGTGTAATTTTTAAGTTTTTGTGGGTGGCTTTTGTGATTATGGCTAAGTTTACCACAAGCGAGATTGGAAGTGCGAATGAGCACGTCTTTAGAGTTCTGGAGATGGATTCCGTCGGTGTTGGGGCTGTCGCCGGGTGACGAGACAGTGATGTTATGGACGGATACTCCGATGCAATTGTCGAACTTCAGATGGCACTGCGGGCTGTTTCGGATCGTGATTCCGGTTACCGTCACGTTGAAACTTCCGTAGAATCGAAGTGCCTGTTTTACCCCCCTCCACAACAAGTATAGCACTTCTTAAATCAAGAGAAATATGCACTTGAAGTTTAGTCTGATTACATGAAACAAAAATTGAGTTGTTTTTTTCACAAGGAATAATTACAAAAACTTGCAGAAAAATAATTGCAAATATGCCTTTGAAGTATAGTCTAATTGCATGAAAATCAATAATTTCAAAAACTACCTTTAATTTTGGAGTAATTAAAAAAAATCTAAGAAGTGTAACATTTGATAAAGGTGTGATTTTTATGTTTCTTCAATTGATTTTTCGTGATTTCAAAAACTTGTGTTCTATTGTGAAACAACATCAAATCTTGGGTAGTTTTTGCAATTATTCTTATTCGAGTGGTCCTTTACCGTTGGTTTAATGCTTGGCATTTTCCCACCACGCGAGCTTCTTGCCTGCCACGTGGAAGTCAAAATTAGAACCAGCCTTCAAAGATTTAGTCAACGCAAAAAATATTGTGAAGTTAATTTACAGGAATTGGTATAAGGTTTTGTGACAAAGTGGCATTTGATGGATATGCAAGTTCGGATTGATCTTCGTAGTACGGATCACTCCGCCACCAAACTTGTCCGCTTCCATCGACAGTCCCTCGACCTCTGATAGTAAGCCCGACTAATTTCGTGAATTCAAGCCATTGCAAGAGGCCCGCGGAAGTATTGCCCGTAGGGGCGACGATTGTGCCCTCCAACTACACATAGTATTAGTATACGAAACAAAATTAATACTCTGTGGATGCAGAAATTTGTTACAACAAACTTAAATTAACCTGGAAAACAATGTTGTGCTGGCAATTTGGGCCCGAAAACGAAACGGGCCCGACGAGGAATACGTATTTTGCTGGGACGACGATGACCGAGGCCTCGACCTTGCAAGCCGCGGCCCAAGCAGCTTGGAATGCCTGCAAATCAATACAAAAACAGAGGACTTTATTTAATTTTTATTTCAGCTTATTAATAATTTAATATGTTTGTTTAATTACCACCTTAGTGTCGTCCTTAATTCCATCGCCTTTGGCGCCAAAATCCAGCACGTGGAAGACGGTTGGGGAATTCGGCGTATTGGGTTTTTGTTTTCCGGCGGAATTGCGGCTGTGGCGGTGGTGGTGGTGGTGGTTATTGATGGAGACGTGTGATCTTCTAGTGGCATTACAACTCTGAATATGTGAGAGCACGATCATAATGTATGTAATGTATTTGAAGAGAATGCAGCTACCCATGTTAAGTTTCCGGTGGGAGCTGATCAGTCAGGGAGCAAATGATGAAAAAGAGAGTTTCGTGTCGAGGGTGACCTTTTGGTTTATTATATACGTAAAACCTCTATAAATTAATAGCCTCGGGACCGAGAAATTTTATTAATTTAGAGAGGTTATTAAATATTAATCTATCGAGTATTAATTTATAGAAATTTTACTGTATATCGTGTCATTACTATTAGAGCGTTATTCCCTTTACGAATAAATAAATTCTTTGCATTCTTACAAAAAGATATTTATATTGCTTAATTTAAATTTATAATTTCATGCACATTTCCATAACTTAAGTTTATTTTACAATTTTTAATTAAATGTGATTTTTTGGTCAAATTTAAATTTTAAAAAACATGTGTAACTCAACGTACTCAACCTAAACTTTCTGGCGATTGCGTGGATAATAATAAACAATTTCCACTTATTCCATGTCATCATCCTACTCAATTTTTATCATCCTACTCAATTTTGGGCTCAAACCTAAGTGCAGTACCCTACTTTTATACACATTTAAACATGTGTAACTTACTTTTAATCTCAACCATATTATTTGTTTTTTACATTTTAATAAATCCACATGTCAATATATCAATAAAATCAAATACTATCCGTTGTTGGGAAATTCGCGTCCGAATTCCCTTCTTGAAAAGCACACGAACAAACAAAGAACGAAAAATACGAAAATAAATGACACGAAGATCTATAGTGGTTCACCCGTTAACGAGGGTTACGTCCACTCTTGTCACTGCAACTCTTTTACTAGAACAATTATAGAACGTAATTACAAGACTCGTAATCGCTATAATCTCAATTCTAGATCAGTTGGAGGTGTTAACCCTAATATTCACGCACATAGAGTTTAAATAAAAGGGGAGAAACTTAGAAGACACACTAAAGTCCCGATCTGAATTTTAGTACTTTCAGCGACCGCTGAAATCTTTCCGCGAGCGCGGAAGGCATACCAGCGCCTGCCAAAAAAACCCTCAAACCATTCATCCCATCTGACCTTTTTTCCCGGTTTCGGCGCCCGCCGAAACCTCTTTGGCGCCCGCCGGCGGCGGCCTGCGACCGCCAGTCCACAACGGCGGTCGCCGTTTCTTCTGGTTCGCCTTTTCTCGTCTTTTCGGCGTGAATCGACCTCCATACTCAACACGTAGCATAGAAAAAAACCTCAATTAATGGTAAATTTCAATAGAATTTGTTAAAATGTACACTAAAAATCATCTCCGGACGCAAAATCGACAAAATGCACTTCAGGGGCAAATTGGTAATTTTGCCCAGGATTTGAATTTCGCGGATGAGGAAACGACGCCGTTTTGATGATGAACTGTCCGCGGGTGCACGGGACTAGGGCGATCGATTTCTCAGCGGATTCTTCACCAAAATGGATGATTCTTGAAGCTACGTGATCCTTGCCAGCTCATCTAGGAAACGCACACGGAATTGCTACGCATCATCGCACGGTTGAGATTTGCGAGGTTGTTATGGCTCGATGGCTAGGATGAGTTCATCGATTTTGTGCATTTTCAGTTTTAGCATATAATCACTCGTGTTTGTGATTGATATGCAAGCATTTAGCTAGAGAGAGCTTTGTACAATTGTTTTTTAGCTTCATATAATACCAGAACACCCCTCCCCTCCACCGTGCACGTAGATCACCTTTCCGGTGATCGAAGCACGTAAAATCGTTTGTTGTGTGATTGTTTCTCTTCGTGTTTGTGTTCGACTAACCATATACAAACTTTCTGCGGCGTGAGTTTGAGTGTTAATCGACGTGTGTGTGATTTTAGTGTTCAGTTCAGTGGTTCAGTGTTAAAACTCATTGTTCAGTGTCTTTTGCGCTGATCAGTGTTATTGTGAGGGATTCAGTGTCAACAAAGCTCGCGTTTGTTTCTGTTGTCTTGGCTGCTCTTTCCTCAACAATTGGCGCCGTCTGTGGGAAGTGAATCACTGTAGATGAAGACTGGATCTGCCAAATTCGAGGTGGAGAAATTCACTGGGAAAAATGATTTCAGTTTATGGAGGATCAAGGTGAGGGCTGTGCTTGTTCAACAAGGGTTGATTTCTGCACTTTCACCACCAGATCCAGAAGCTGAGGCAAGGAGGAAGGAGAAGTCACCTGTAGATTCAAGTTCTGTGGCTGGTTCAGAGGAGGATTTTGAAGAAATCTCCATGAAGGCACACAGTGTGATTATCTTGAGTCTTGGTGATAAGGTATTGAGGGAGGTATGTAGAGAGGCTACTGCCTATGGTTTATGGAAGAAGCTTGAATCTCTATATATGACTAAATCCCTGGCTAACAGATTGTACATGAAACAAAAGCTCTACTCATTTAAAATGCTTAGTGATAAACCAGTGTTAGATCAGATGGATGAGTTTGTAAAGATCCTTGATGATTTAGAGAATATAGATAAGAAGCTAGATGATGAAGATCAGGCTCTCTTGCTATTGAGTTCTCTGCCTTCTTCCTTTGATCAGTTCAGAGATGCCATGATATATGGAAGGGAACATGCTCTGACACTAGATGAGGTTCAGATAGCCTTGAGAACAAAGGAGTTACATAAGAAGGAGTCATCTAGAAAGGATTCTCATGCCACTGTTTCTGAGGGTTTATTTACTGCAGGGAAGAAACCACACAGGAAGAAGCAGTCACAATCAAAGTCTAATAGCAGTGGAGGTGGAGCTTCTACTTCAGGAGAAAGTAGAAAGTGTTATCACTGCAAGAAGACTGGCCACTTGAAGAAGAATTGCTATGCTTGGAAGAAGCAGCAAGAAAACCAAACTCCTCAACAAGCTGATGTTACAGTTGCTGATGATAGCTGTGAAGATGCTGAGGTTCTCAATGTGACAGTAAATGGAAAGCAGAGTGAGTGGATACTTGATTCTGGTTGCACTTTCCATATGAGTCCAAAGAGACACTGGTTTGAGCAATTTCAGGAAGTGGATGGTGGCTGTGTTGTGTTGGGGAACAATGTTACCTGCAGGGTTCAAGGGATTGGATCAGTGAGGTTAAAACTTCATGATGGTTCAGTTAAACTCCTCACCAAAGTCAGATATATACCAGAGTTGAAGAGAAATCTCATTTCACTTGGGATGATGGATAGTATGGGGTTCAGTTTCAGCTCAAGGGGTGGATGTCTGCAGGTTAAAAGGGGTGAGGTAGTTGTACTTGAAGGAGTTAAAAGAAATGACCTATACTACCTAAAAGGTCACACTGTGGTTGGTGAATCATCACAGGTTTCTGAGGTAGAGAAGGTTGAACTGTGGCATCAGAGATTGGGTCACCTAGGTGCAAAAGGGTTGAATGAGCTCTATAAGCAAGGTTTATTTGCTAAAGACAAGTTCTCAAAGTTGAGATTCTGTGAGACTTGTGCACTGGGAAAAGCAGTGAGGGCTTCTTTTGGCACTGGTAGGCATACCACAAAGGGTGTACTTGATTATGTACACTCTGATCTCTGGGGGCCAGCTAGAACTACTACCAAGAGTGGTGGAAGGTTCTTTATGTCAATCATTGATGATTTCAGCAGGAAAGTCTGGGTCATTGTTCTTAAAGCCAAGTCAGAGGCATTTGAGAAGTTTAAAGAATGGTTGATTGAAGTAGAGAAGCAGTCAGGTAGGGAGTTGAAGCATTTAAGAACTGATAATGGTCTGGAATTTCTCTCTGATGAGTTTAATGACTTGTGTAAAACCAAGGGCATTGTTAGGCACAGGACAGTTGCCTCTACTCCACAGCAGAATGGAGTTGCAGAGAGAATGAATAGAACTCTATTGGATAGAGTCAGATGCATGTTATTGAGTTCTGGTCTTCACAAGTCATTTTGGGGTGAAGCTGTTAATTCTGCAGCCTATCTCATTAATAGAAGTCCTGCTGCTGCTCTAAGTATGAAAACACCTCAAGAAGTTTGGACTGGGAGAGTTCCAGAACTTGAGCATTTGAGGGTGTTTGGAAGTTTGTGTTATGCTCACACAAAGGGAGATAAACTGGAGGCTAGGGCACTGAGGTGTGTGTTTCTGGGATATCCAAAAGGTGTGAAGGGATACAAACTGTGGTGTATTGAGCCTGGTCAGTACAAATGTTTCATCAGTAGGGATGTCACATTTGATGAGCTCACTATGCCTATGCTTTCTGAGAAAAGCTTGAAGGATACTGAGTTGTTTGAGGTGGAGTTTGAGGGCAGGGAGATTGCCTCTCAACAGGAAGAAGGTGGAGTTGAAGATGAGGTTGAAAATGACATTTCAGAAATTCAAGAAAGCTCTGATGGTTATCAACTGGCAAATGATAGAACAAGAAGGGTGATTCAGCCACCACAGAGATATGCACATGCAGATGTGATATCATATGCACTTATGGTTGCTGATGATGTGGATTCCAGTGAGCCAAACTCATATTTGGAGGCCATTTCATGTTCTGAAAGGGAGAAATGGTTGTTGGCTATGCAAGAAGAATTGCAGTCACTGGAAAGGAATCAAACTTGGACCATTGTCAAGAAACCTCACTCACAGAGAGTTGTTGGATGTAAATGGATATTCAAGAAGAAGCTTGAAGGTTCAGAGGGTAGAGATGTGAGGTTCAAAGCCAGATTAGTTGCAAAAGGATTCACACAGAAAGAAGGAGTTGATTTCAATGAAATTTTCTCACCTGTGGTTAAGCATTGCACTATCAGGATTTTGTTGTCCATTGTAGCTCAAAATGATTTGGAGTTGCAGCAGATGGATGTTAAAACATCATTTCTACATGGAGAACTTGAGGAGCAAATATTCATGAAAATTCCAGAAGGAGTTGAGGGTGCTCACAGTGAAAACAGGGTGTGTTTGCTGAGAAAATCATTGTATGGTTTGAAGCAGAGCCCTAGACAGTGGTACAGGAGGTTTGACACATATATGCTGCATATTGGATTTGTTAGGTGCAAGTATGACTGCTGTGTCTACTTGAAAATGAAATCTGGGAAGGTGGTTACCTACTTGCTACTCTATGTTGATGATATGTTGATTGCTAGTAGCTCAAAGGTTGAGGTGGAGTCTCTCAAGAAGCTACTGAGAGCTGAATTTGAAATGAAGGATCTAGGTGAAGCTAGAAGGATTCTGGGAATGGACATCAGGAGAAATAGAGCCTCTGGGACATTGAGTTTATCTCAAACACCCTACCTGGAAAAGGTTCTGAAAAGATTCCATATGGAAGAGTCCAAAATCTCATTAACTCCCCTTGCTCAACATATCAAACTCTCAGTTGATCAGTGTCCATCTACACAGTCTGAGATAAAGTCCATGAGCACTGTTCCCTATGCTTCTGCAGTTGGGAGTGTTATGTATGCCATGGTGTGTAGTAGGCCTGATCTGGCATATGCTATGAGCACTGTTTCCAGATTTATGTCAAATCCTGGAAGAATGCATTGGGATGCAGTCAGGTGGTTGCTCAGGTATATTAAAGGTACTCTGAATCATGGGTTGTTGTTCCAGAGAAGTGATCTCAGAGGAGATGCTTTGGTTGGATTTGTAGACTCTGATTTTGGGAGTAATATGGATACCAGGAAATCCATCACTGGATATGTGTTTACCCTATTTGGTTCTGCCATTGTCTGGAAAGCCACTCATCAGGGTGTTGTTGCTTTGAGTACAACTGAGAGTGAGTATATGGCTATGACAGAGGCAATAAAAGAAGCCATTTGGTTGAGGGGAATCCTAAATGAACTTGGTGTAGAGCAGGACACTGTAGTTGTTAACTGTGATAGTCAAAGTGCTCTGCATTTGGCTAAACATCAAGTGTTTCATGAGAGGTCAAAACACATTGATGTGAGACTACACTTTGTGAGAGATGTAGTGGATAAAGGTATTGTCAAAGTTGAGAAGATTGCAACTGAAGGGAATCCAGCTGACAGTTTCACTAAGGTGTTGCCAGTGGATAAGTTCAAGTTGTGTCAGGATCTGGTCCAGTTGGTGGACATTTCACAATCTCAGTGAGGTTGTGGAACTTTTGACTGCAGCAGAATTGGGATGTCTGTTGTGGTTGTGGAGTTATGCAGCAAAATACTCAAACTGGCAGTTTTGGGAATTTTGAGGTATGATTTGATGATCCTGTTGCTCAGTTGTGTTTCTGAGTGGTTTGACTGTGGCCTGAGGTTCATAGTCATGTGTATGAACTGTGTGGATTGTGTTTTCTGCATGTTTGTTAAGGATTCTTAAAGTCAATGGATTGATTGACTTGACAGTTTCTGGTTTTGGAATTACTATGGTTGTGATTCTGTGTTGGAGGATGGTTTGTGGTGAATGAAATGTGTTGTGAAGTCACATTTCAGTGTACAAACCTAGTGGAGTTGGTTTTATGCTATTTGGTTCAGAATTGAAGAAGTTGAGTACATGAGTTTTTCAACTAGATCAGTTTTGAGTCATTTAGTCGCATTTGGGTATTTCTGGAGCTCTGGTGGATTATAAGATGAGATCTTGGTATGGATTTGAAGCTAAGGATTCAAGGATCATGATGGGACTGATTATAGATTCTATTTCCAGCCGTGGAGTGCAGGATTTGGATTTGAAGTTGGTTCTGAAATCTGTTTCAGGTCAGTTCTTGAACTGCAGTCTGTTCAGTGCTTTTATGGTGTGATCAGTGTTGAACACTGTGATACTGTTGTGCTATGGAGATTTGCTGGGAGTTGATTTGTTGTGTAAGGTGGAGATTTGTTAAAATGTACACTAAAAATCATCTCCGGACGCAAAATCGACAAAATGCACTTCAGGGGCAAATTGGTAATTTTGCCCAGGATTTGAATTTCGCGGATGAGGAAACGACGCCGTTTTGATGATGAACTGTCCGCGGGTGCACGGGACTAGGGCGATCGATTTCTCAGCGGATTCTTCACCAAAATGGATGATTCTTGAAGCTACGTGATCCTTGCCAGCTCATCTAGGAAACGCACACGGAATTGCTACGCATCATCGCACGGTTGAGATTTGCGAGGTTGTTATGGCTCGATGGCTAGGATGAGTTCATCGATTTTGTGCATTTTCAGTTTTAGCATATAATCACTCGTGTTTGTGATTGATATGCAAGCATTGAGCTAGAGAGAGCTTTGTACAATTGTTTTTGAGCTTCATATAATACCAGAACACCCCTCCCCTCCACCGTGCACGTAGATCACCTTTCCGGTGATCGAAGCACGTAAAATCGTTTGTTGTGTGATTGTTTCTCTTCGTGTTTGTGTTCGACTAACCATATACAAACTTTCTGCGGCGTGAGTTTGAGTGTTAATCGACGTGTGTGTGATTTTAGTGTTCAGTTCAGTGGTTCAGTGTTAAAACTCATTGTTCAGTGTCTTTTGCGCTGATCAGTGTTATTGTGAGGGATTCAGTGTCAACAAAGCTCGCGTTTGTTTCTGTTGTCTTGGCTGCTCTTTCCTCAACAATTGGCGCCGTCTGTGGGAAGTGAATCACTGTAGATGAAGACTGGATCTGCCAAATTCGAGGTGGAGAAATTCACTGGGAAAAATGATTTCAGTTTATGGAGGATCAAGGTGAGGGCTGTGCTTGTTCAACAAGGGTTGATTTCTGCACTTTCACCACCAGATCCAGAAGCTGAGGCAAGGAGGAAGGAGAAGTCACCTGTAGATTCAAGTTCTGTGGCTGGTTCAGAGGAGGATTTTGAAGAAATCTCCATGAAGGCACACAGTGTGATTATCTTGAGTCTTGGTGATAAGGTATTGAGGGAGGTATGTAGAGAGGCTACTGCCTATGGTTTATGGAAGAAGCTTGAATCTCTATATATGACTAAATCCCTGGCTAACAGATTGTACATGAAACAAAAGCTCTACTCATTTAAAATGCTTAGTGATAAACCAGTGTTAGATCAGATGGATGAGTTTGTAAAGATCCTTGATGATTTAGAGAATATAGATAAGAAGCTAGATGATGAAGATCAGGCTCTCTTGCTATTGAGTTCTCTGCCTTCTTCCTTTGATCAGTTCAGAGATGCCATGATATATGGAAGGGAACATGCTCTGACACTAGATGAGGTTCAGATAGCCTTGAGAACAAAGGAGTTACATAAGAAGGAGTCATCTAGAAAGGATTCTCATGCCACTGTTTCTGAGGGTTTATTTACTGCAGGGAAGAAACCACACAGGAAGAAGCAGTCACAATCAAAGTCTAATAGCAGTGGAGGTGGAGCTTCTACTTCAGGAGAAAGTAGAAAGTGTTATCACTGCAAGAAGACTGGCCACTTGAAGAAGAATTGCTATGCTTGGAAGAAGCAGCAAGAAAACCAAACTCCTCAACAAGCTGATGTTACAGTTGCTGATGATAGCTGTGAAGATGCTGAGGTTCTCAATGTGACAGTAAATGGAAAGCAGAGTGAGTGGATACTTGATTCTGGTTGCACTTTCCATATGAGTCCAAAGAGACACTGGTTTGAGCAATTTCAGGAAGTGGATGGTGGCTGTGTTGTGTTGGGGAACAATGTTACCTGCAGGGTTCAAGGGATTGGATCAGTGAGGTTAAAACTTCATGATGGTTCAGTTAAACTCCTCACCAAAGTCAGATATATACCAGAGTTGAAGAGAAATCTCATTTCACTTGGGATGATGGATAGTATGGGGTTCAGTTTCAGCTCAAGGGGTGGATGTCTGCAGGTTAAAAGGGGTGAGGTAGTTGTACTTGAAGGAGTTAAAAGAAATGACCTATACTACCTAAAAGGTCACACTGTGGTTGGTGAATCATCACAGGTTTCTGAGGTAGAGAAGGTTGAACTGTGGCATCAGAGATTGGGTCACCTAGGTGCAAAAGGGTTGAATGAGCTCTATAAGCAAGGTTTATTTGCTAAAGACAAGTTCTCAAAGTTGAGATTCTGTGAGACTTGTGCACTGGGAAAAGCAGTGAGGGCTTCTTTTGGCACTGGTAGGCATACCACAAAGGGTGTACTTGATTATGTACACTCTGATCTCTGGGGGCCAGCTAGAACTACTACCAAGAGTGGTGGAAGGTTCTTTATGTCAATCATTGATGATTTCAGCAGGAAAGTCTGGGTCATTGTTCTTAAAGCCAAGTCAGAGGCATTTGAGAAGTTTAAAGAATGGTTGATTGAAGTAGAGAAGCAGTCAGGTAGGGAGTTGAAGCATTTAAGAACTGATAATGGTCTGGAATTTCTCTCTGATGAGTTTAATGACTTGTGTAAAACCAAGGGCATTGTTAGGCACAGGACAGTTGCCTCTACTCCACAGCAGAATGGAGTTGCAGAGAGAATGAATAGAACTCTATTGGATAGAGTCAGATGCATGTTATTGAGTTCTGGTCTTCACAAGTCATTTTGGGGTGAAGCTGTTAATTCTGCAGCCTATCTCATTAATAGAAGTCCTGCTGCTGCTCTAAGTATGAAAACACCTCAAGAAGTTTGGACTGGGAGAGTTCCAGAACTTGAGCATTTGAGGGTGTTTGGAAGTTTGTGTTATGCTCACACAAAGGGAGATAAACTGGAGGCTAGGGCACTGAGGTGTGTGTTTCTGGGATATCCAAAAGGTGTGAAGGGATACAAACTGTGGTGTATTGAGCCTGGTCAGTACAAATGTTTCATCAGTAGGGATGTCACATTTGATGAGCTCACTATGCCTATGCTTTCTGAGAAAAGCTTGAAGGATACTGAGTTGTTTGAGGTGGAGTTTGAGGGCAGGGAGATTGCCTCTCAACAGGAAGAAGGTGGAGTTGAAGATGAGGTTGAAAATGACATTTCAGAAATTCAAGAAAGCTCTGATGGTTATCAACTGGCAAGAGATAGAACAAGAAGGGTGATTCAGCCACCACAGAGATATGCACATGCAGATGTGATATCATATGCACTTATGGTTGCTGATGATGTGGATTCCAGTGAGCCAAACTCATATTTGGAGGCCATTTCATGTTCTGAAAGGGAGAAATGGTTGTTGGCTATGCAAGAAGAATTGCAGTCACTGGAAAGGAATCAAACTTGGACCATTGTCAAGAAACCTCACTCACAGAGAGTTGTTGGATGTAAATGGATATTCAAGAAGAAGCTTGAAGGTTCAGAGGGTAGAGATGTGAGGTTCAAAGCCAGATTAGTTGCAAAAGGATTCACACAGAAAGAAGGAGTTGATTTCAATGAAATTTTCTCACCTGTGGTTAAGCATTGCACTATCAGGATTTTGTTGTCCATTGTAGCTCAAAATGATTTGGAGTTGCAGCAGATGGATGTTAAAACATCATTTCTACATGGAGAACTTGAGGAGCAAATATTCATGAAAATTCCAGAAGGAGTTGAGGGTGCTCACAGTGAAAACAGGGTGTGTTTGCTGAGAAAATCATTGTATGGTTTGAAGCAGAGCCCTAGACAGTGGTACAGGAGGTTTGACACATATATGCTGCATATTGGATTTGTTAGGTGCAAGTATGACTGCTGTGTCTACTTGAAAATGAAATCTGGGAAGGTGGTTACCTACTTGCTACTCTATGTTGATGATATGTTGATTGCTAGTAGCTCAAAGGTTGAGGTGGAGTCTCTCAAGAAGCTACTGAGAGCTGAATTTGAAATGAAGGATCTAGGTGAAGCTAGAAGGATTCTGGGAATGGACATCAGGAGAAATAGAGCCTCTGGGACATTGAGTTTATCTCAAACACCCTACCTGGAAAAGGTTCTGAAAAGATTCCATATGGAAGAGTCCAAAATCTCATTAACTCCCCTTGCTCAACATATCAAACTCTCAGTTGATCAGTGTCCATCTACACAGTCTGAGATAAAGTCCATGAGCACTGTTCCCTATGCTTCTGCAGTTGGGAGTGTTATGTATGACATGGTGTGTAGTAGGCCTGATCTGGCATATGCTATGAGCACTGTTTCCAGATTTATGTCAAATCCTGGAAGAATGCATTGGGATGCAGTCAGGTGGTTGCTCAGGTATATTAAAGGTACTCTGAATCATGGGTTGTTGTTCCAGAGAAGTGATCTCAGAGGAGATGCTTTGGTTGGATTTGTAGACTCTGATTTTGGGAGTAATATGGATACCAGGAAATCCATCACTGGATATGTGTTTACCCTATTTGGTTCTGCCATTGTCTGGAAAGCCACTCATCAGGGTGTTGTTGCTTTGAGTACAACTGAGAGTGAGTATATGGCTATGACAGAGGCAATAAAAGAAGCCATTTGGTTGAGGGGAATCCTAAATGAACTTGGTGTAGAGCAGGACACTGTAGTTGTTAACTGTGATAGTCAAAGTGCTCTGCATTTGGCTAAACATCAAGTGTTTCATGAGAGGTCAAAACACATTGATGTGAGACTACACTTTGTGAGAGATGTAGTGGATAAAGGTATTGTCAAAGTTGAGAAGATTGCAACTGAAGGGAATCCAGCTGACAGTTTCACTAAGGTGTTGCCAGTGGATAAGTTCAAGTTGTGTCAGGATCTGGTCCAGTTGGTGGACATTTCACAATCTCAGTGAGGTTGTGGAACTTTTGACTGCAGCAGAATTGGGATGTCTGTTGTGGTTGTGGAGTTATGCAGCAAAATACTCAAACTGGCAGTTTTGGGAATTTTGAGGTATGATTTGATGATCCTGTTGCTCAGTTGTGTTTCTGAGTGGTTTGACTGTGGCCTGAGGTTCATAGTCATGTGTATGAACTGTGTGGATTGTGTTTTCTGCATGTTTGTTAAGGATTCTTAAAGTCAATGGATTGATTGACTTGACAGTTTCTGGTTTTGGAATTACTATGGTTGTGATTCTGTGTTGGAGGATGGTTTGTGGTGAATGAAATGTGTTGTGAAGTCACATTTCAGTGTACAAACCTAGTGGAGTTGGTTTTATGCTATTTGGTTCATAATTGAAGAAGTTGAGTACATGAGTTTTTCAACTAGATCAGTTTTGAGTCATTTAGTCGCATTTGGGTATTTCTGGAGCTCTGGTGGATTATAAGATGAGATCTTGGTATGGATTTGAAGCTAAGGATTCAAGGATCATGATGGGACTGATTAGAGATTCTATTTCCAGCCGTGGAGTGCAGGATTTGGATTTGAAGTTGGTTCTGAAATCTGTTTCAGGTCAGTTCTTGAACTGCAGTCTGTTCAGTGCTTTTATGGTGTGATCAGTGTTGAACACTGTGATACTGTTGTGCTATGGAGATTTGCTGGGAGTTGATTTGTTGTGTAAGGTGGAGATTTGTTAAAATGTACACTAAAAATCATCTCCGGACGCAAAATCGACAAAATGCACTTCAGGGGCAAATTGGTAATTTTGCCCAGGATTTGAATTTCGCGGATGAGGAAACGACGCCGTTTTGATGATGAACTGTCCGCGGGTGCACGGGACTAGGGCGATCGATTTCTCAGCGGATTCTTCACCAAAATGGATGATTCTTGAAGCTACGTGATCCTTGCCAGCTCATCTAGGAAACGCACACGGAATTGCTACGCATCATCGCACGGTTGAGATTTGCGAGGTTGTTATGGCTCGATGGCTAGGATGAGTTCATCGATTTTGTGCATTTTCAGTTTTAGCATATAATCACTCGTGTTTGTGATTGATATGCAAGCATTGAGCTAGAGAGAGCTTTGTACAATTGTTTTTGAGCTTCATATAATACCAGAACACCCCTCCCCTCCACCGTGCACGTAGATCACCTTTCCGGTGATCGAAGCACGTAAAATCGTTTGTTGTGTGATTGTTTCTCTTCGTGTTTGTGTTCGACTAACCATATACAAACTTTCTGCGGCGTGAGTTTGAGTGTTAATCGACGTGTGTGTGATTTTAGTGTTCAGTTCAGTGGTTCAGTGTTAAAACTCATTGTTCAGTGTCTTTTGCGCTGATCAGTGTTATTGTGAGGGATTCAGTGTCAACAGAGCTCGCGTTTGTTTCTGTTGTCTTGGCTGCTCTTTCCTCAACAATTGGCGCCGTCTGTGGGAAGTGAATCACTGTAGATGAAGACTGGATCTGCCAAATTCGAGGTGGAGAAATTCACTGGGAAAAATGATTTCAGTTTATGGAGGATCAAGGTGAGGGCTGTGCTTGTTCAACAAGGGTTGATTTCTGCACTTTCACCACCAGATCCAAAAGCTGAGGCAATGAGGAAGGAGAAGTCACCTGTAGATTCAAGTTCTGTGGCTGGTTCAGAGGAGGATTTTGAAGAAATCTCCATGAAGGCACACAGTGTGATTATCTTGAGTCTTGGTGATAAGGTATTGAGGGAGGTATGTAGAGAGGCTACTGCCTATGGTTTATGGAAGAAGCTTGAATCTCTATATATGACTAAATCCCTGGCTAACAGATTGTACATGAAACAAAAGCTCTACTCATTTAAAATGCTTAGTGATAAACCAGTGTTAGATCAGATGGATGAGTTTGTAAAGATCCTTGATGATTTAGAGAATATAGATAAGAAGCTAGATGATGAAGATCAGGCTCTCTTGCTATTGAGTTCTCTGCCTTCTTCCTTTGATCAGTTCAGAGATGCCATGATATATGGAAGGGAACATGCTCTGACACTAGATGAGGTTCAGATAGCCTTGAGAACAAAGGAGTTACATAAGAAGGAGTCATCTAGAAAGGATTCTCATGCCACTGTTTCTGAGGGTTTATTTACTGCAGGGAAGAAACCACACAGGAAGAAGCAGTCACAATCAAAGTCTAATAGCAGTGGAGGTGGAGCTTCTACTTCAGGAGAAAGTAGAAAGTGTTATCACTGCAAGAAGACTGGCCACTTGAAGAAGAATTGCTATGCTTGGAAGAAGCAGCAAGAAAACCAAACTCCTCAACAAGCTGATGTTACAGTTGCTGATGATAGCTGTGAAGATGCTGAGGTTCTCAATGTGACAGTAAATGGAAAGCAGAGTGAGTGGATACTTGATTCTGGTTGCACTTTCCATATGAGTCCAAAGAGACACTGGTTTGAGCAATTTCAGGAAGTGGATGGTGGCTGTGTTGTGTTGGGGAACAATGTTACCTGCAGGGTTCAAGGGATTGGATCAGTGAGGTTAAAACTTCATGATGGTTCAGTTAAACTCCTCACCAAAGTCAGATATATACCAGAGTTGAAGAGAAATCTCATTTCACTTGGGATGATGGATAGTATGGGGTTCAGTTTCAGCTCAAGGGGTGGATGTCTGCAGGTTAAAAGGGGTGAGGTAGTTGTACTTGAAGGAGTTAAAAGAAATGACCTATACTACCTAAAAGGTCACACTGTGGTTGGTGAATCATCACAGGTTTCTGAGGTAGAGAAGGTTGAACTGTGGCATCAGAGATTGGGTCACCTAGGTGCAAAAGGGTTGAATGAGCTCTATAAGCAAGGTTTATTTGCTAAAGACAAGTTCTCAAAGTTGAGATTCTGTGAGACTTGTGCACTGGGAAAAGCAGTGAGGGCTTCTTTTGGCACTGGTAGGCATACCACAAAGGGTGTACTTGATTATGTACACTCTGATCTCTGGGGGCCAGCTAGAACTACTACCAAGAGTGGTGGAAGGTTCTTTATGTCAATCATTGATGATTTCAGCAGGAAAGTCTGGGTCATTGTTCTTAAAGCCAAGTCAGAGGCATTTGAGAAGTTTAAAGAATGGTTGATTGAAGTAGAGAAGCAGTCAGGTAGGGAGTTGAAGCATTTAAGAACTGATAATGGTCTGGAATTTCTCTCTGATGAGTTTAATGACTTGTGTAAAACCAAGGGCATTGTTAGGCACAGGACAGTTGCCTCTACTCCACAGCAGAATGGAGTTGCAGAGAGAATGAATAGAACTCTATTGGATAGAGTCAGATGCATGTTATTGAGTTCTGGTCTTCACAAGTCATTTTGGGGTGAAGCTGTTAATTCTGCAGCCTATCTCATTAATAGAAGTCCTGCTGCTGCTCTAAGTATGAAAACACCTCAAGAAGTTTGGACTGGGAGAGTTCCAGAACTTGAGCATTTGAGGGTGTTTGGAAGTTTGTGTTATGCTCACACAAAGGGAGATAAACTGGAGGCTAGGGCACTGAGGTGTGTGTTTCTGGGATATCCAAAAGGTGTGAAGGGATACAAACTGTGGTGTATTGAGCCTGGTCAGTACAAATGTTTCATCAGTAGGGATGTCACATTTGATGAGCTCACTATGCCTATGCTTTCTGAGAAAAGCTTGAAGGATACTGAGTTGTTTGAGGTGGAGTTTGAGGGCAGGGAGATTGCCTCTCAACAGGAAGAAGGTGGAGTTGAAGATGAGGTTGAAAATGACATTTCAGAAATTCAAGAAAGCTCTGATGGTTATCAACTGGCAAATGATAGAACAAGAAGGGTGATTCAGCCACCACAGAGATATGCACATGCAGATGTGATATCATATGCACTTATGGTTGCTGATGATGTGGATTCCAGTGAGCCAAACTCATATTTGGAGGCCATTTCATGTTCTGAAAGGGAGAAATGGTTGTTGGCTATGCAAGAAGAATTGCAGTCACTGGAAAGGAATCAAACTTGGACCATTGTCAAGAAACCTCACTCACAGAGAGTTGTTGGATGTAAATGGATATTCAAGAAGAAGCTTGAAGGTTCAGAGGGTAGAGATGTGAGGTTCAAAGCCAGATTAGTTGCAAAAGGATTCACACAGAAAGAAGGAGTTGATTTCAATGAAATTTTCTCACCTGTGGTTAAGCATTGCACTATCAGGATTTTGTTGTCCATTGTAGCTCAAAATGATTTGGAGTTGCAGCAGATGGATGTTAAAACAGCATTTCTACATGGAGAACTTGAGGAGCAAATATTCATGAAAATTCCAGAAGGAGTTGAGGGTGCTCACAGTGAAAACAGGGTGTGTTTGCTGAGAAAATCATTGTATGGTTTGAAGCAGAGCCCTAGACAGTGGTACAGGAGGTTTGACACATATATGCTGCATATTGGATTTGTTAGGTGCAAGTATGACTGCTGTGTCTACTTGAAAATGAAATCTGGGAAGGTGGTTACCTACTTGCTACTCTATGTTGATGATATGTTGATTGCTAGTAGCTCAAAGGTTGAGGTGGAGTCTCTCAAGAAGCTACTGAGAGCTGAATTTGAAATGAAGGATCTAGGTGAAGCTAGAAGGATTCTGGGAATGGACATCAGGAGAAATAGAGCCTCTGGGACATTGAGTTTATCTCAAACACCCTACCTGGAAAAGGTTCTGAAAAGATTCCATATGGAAGAGTCCAAAATCTCATTAACTCCCCTTGCTCAACATATCAAACTCTCAGTTGATCAGTGTCCATCTACACAGTCTGAGATAAAGTCCATGAGCACTGTTCCCTATGCTTCTGCAGTTGGGAGTGTTATGTATGACATGGTGTGTAGTAGGCCTGATCTGGCATATGCTATGAGCACTGTTTCCAGATTTATGTCAAATCCTGGAAGAATGCATTGGGATGCAGTCAGGTGGTTGCTCAGGTATATTAAAGGTACTCTGAATCATGGGTTGTTGTTCCAGAGAAGTGATCTCAGAGGAGATGCTTTGGTTGGATTTGTAGACTCTGATTTTGGGAGTAATATGGATACCAGGAAATCCATCACTGGATATGTGTTTACCCTATTTGGTTCTGCCATTGTCTGGAAAGCCACTCATCAGGGTGTTGTTGCTTTGAGTACAACTGAGAGTGAGTATATGGCTATGACAGAGGCAATAAAAGAAGCCATTTGGTTGAGGGGAATCCTAAATGAACTTGGTGTAGAGCAGGACACTGTAGTTGTTAACTGTGATAGTCAAAGTGCTCTGCATTTGGCTAAACATCAAGTGTTTCATGAGAGGTCAAAACACATTGATGTGAGACTACACTTTGTGAGAGATGTAGTGGATAAAGGTATTGTCAAAGTTGAGAAGATTGCAACTGAAGGGAATCCAGCTGACAGTTTCACTAAGGTGTTGCCAGTGGATAAGTTCAAGTTGTGTCAGGATCTGGTCCAGTTGGTGGACATTTCACAATCTCAGTGAGGTTGTGGAACTTTTGACTGCAGCAGAATTGGGATGTCTGTTGTGGTTGTGGAGTTATGCAGCAAAATACTCAAACTGGCAATTTTGGGAATTTTGAGGTATGATTTGATGATCCTGTTGCTCAGTTGTGTTTCTGAGTGGTTTGACTGTGGCCTGAGGTTCATAGTCATGTGTATGAACTGTGTGGATTGTGTTTTCTGCATGTTTGTTAAGGATTCTTAAAGTCAATGGATTGATTGACTTGACAGTTTCTGGTTTTGGAATTACTATGGTTGTGATTCTGTGTTGGAGGATGGTTTGTGGTGAATGAAATGTGTTGTGAAGTCACATTTCAGTGTACAAACCTAGTGGAGTTGGTTTTATGCTATTTGGTTCATAATTGAAGAAGTTGAGTACATGAGTTTTTCAACTAGATCAGTTTTGAGTCATTTAGTCGCATTTGGGTATTTCTGGAGCTCTGGTGGATTATAAGATGAGATCTTGGTATGGATTTGAAGCTAAGGATTCAAGGATCATGATGGGACTGATTAGAGATTCTATTTCCAGCCGTGGAGTGCAGGATTTGGATTTGAAGTTGGTTCTGAAATCTGTTTCAGGTCAGTTCTTGAACTGCAGTCTGTTCAGTGCTTTTATGGTGTGATCAGTGTTGAACACTGTGATACTGTTGTGCTATGGAGATTTGCTTGGAGTTGATTTGTTGTGTAAGGTGGAGATTTGTTAAAATGTACACTAAAAATCATCTCCGGACGCAAAATCGACAAAATGCACTTCAGGGGCAAATTGGTAATTTTGCCCAGGATTTGAATTTCGCGGATGAGGAAACGACGCCGTTTTGATGATGAACTGTCCGCGGGTGCACGGGACTAGGGCGATCGATTTCTCAGCGGATTCTTCACCAAAATGGATGATTCTTGAAGCTACGTGATCCTTGCCAGCTCATCTAGGAAACGCACACGGAATTGCTACGCATCATCGCACGGTTGAGATTTGCGAGGTTGTTATGGCTCGATGGCTAGGATGAGTTCATCGATTTTGTGCATTTTCAGTTTTAGCATATAATCACTCGTGTTTGTGATTGATATGCAAGCATTGAGCTAGAGAGAGCTTTGTACAATTGTTTTTTAGCTTCATATAATACCAGAACACCCCTCCCCTCCACCGTGCACGTAGATCACCTTTCCGGTGATCGAAGCACGTAAAATCGTTTGTTGTGTGATTGTTTCTCTTCGTGTTTGTGTTCGACTAACCATATACAAACTTTCTGCGGCGTGAGTTTGAGTGTTAATCGACGTGTGTGTGATTTTAGTGTTCAGTTCAGTGGTTCAGTGTTAAAACTCATTGTTCAATGTCTTTTGCGCTGATCAGTGTTATTGTGAGGGATTCAGTATCAACAGAGCTCGCGTTTGTTTCTGTTGTCTTGGCTGCTCTTTCCTCAACAGAATTTGTTGTAATTTGGGACAAATTAAGAAGACATCAAACCTTAATTATTTCACGGTCTTAAATTGAAAAACCCAGCCCAAGCACCACAATCTCGTCCTTTCAATTCCTCAAATCATCAACGTGAACCTTAATTCTCAATTCTTCAGCTCCTTCGATTTTCTTGCTTTCGATTGTTCTTTAAGGTAATTTATAGGTCCTCAGTTGTTCGATTCCTTCAGGTATCTTCATCATGTCTACAATTCAAGCAAATGTGATGATTTTGGTCACTATAACTTTCTTGACTATGAAGATATTTCAAATTCATGTTGTCTTGTGTCGAATTTCAAATATGCATAAGCTATTTTATTTTTGAAATAAACGTAAGTTTCAAAATTATGACGTTACCAAAAGAAATAATAGTAAGTTCACTATGATCTAATCTATTGTGACTTCAAATTATGGAGATAAAATTGATGAAAGAAATGAAAAATCTTAGGAGATGCAATGCGAATTTTGCAATTCCCTAAAAGTCTTTAGTGTGTTTATGAATAACAATAATTTTTGTAATCATAATTATTGTCACACAATCATTCAATTAGAAAATTCTACCACGTATACATGTGATTTACACGTGTTTTTTTCGATCTAAATTGATAGAACAATACTACGTTTGACTTTCGAAGAAAAAAATATGAAATGTGCAATATACATGTGTTACATGATCAAATGTGAAAGTATTTATAATTAAAATATTAAATTTGTTAACTTTTTTTTTGTTGAATAAATTAGATCCGGTTTTAAACAAAAAATTGTCACCATAATCAACTTAGCTCTCACATTTCAGTATATTACAGTACTAATTAATAAGAAAAACATCTAATGACTTGTCGATATATGACATTTTATTGTTGATTTATCAATTATAAATGACAAATACATGCTCTTCCTTACCATTCATATGTACGTACAGTATATACTCTTCATACATATAATATATACTCGATCCATATAAAAGAAAAAAAAAAGGTAAGAAAGAAAAAAAGCAAGCAATCACGTGAGTTGGTTTATATGGCACTGATTATATCATCGATCTCTCTTTCTTTTTGGTGTCACATGCAACCTACCTAGCTTCTTCACGGGCTTCATTTTTCTGATTCTGTCTTCTAAATTAAACCACCAAAAATTATCCAAAACTTATTCTTACAATTTTGACTATAAACTCGAATTTATTGAAAAAATTAGTTACCGATGATAATATCTCCTTAAAATGAATTTTATTTATTTAAGTAAATCAATTATCTTATAAAGTTAAAAAAGGATACTCTATTTGTCTTGAAATAAAATGCATTTTTTATATTTCCAAAAATAAGTGTTTTTTTTATTATATGGTTATATTTATTTCATTGAATTGTTTTAGGTACTTAAGAATTGACACTTTAATTTGGAAATTTTAGTTTACTCTTCAGGAGAAAATATTTGTTGGGAAACTAAATTATAAAAGCAGAGGAAAACAAGAATTTGGGCGCCCATGGTTTTCATGCACAAAATAACACTTTATACTATATATAATGAAAATTTCTACTACAAGAATCCAATTGGAGTATCTAATAGTAACAATAACTTCGTACTCGACACAGAATCAACGAGTCAGAAAGATCACGAGTGTGTAGTGTGTGTGCACAGTTTTTATGTCATTTTTTTTTTTTACAAATTTTGTTTACTACTACTATAAAAAATTACTTTACATTTGAAGTTAATCGATTTTTCTTTTACAATTTGATTTAATTAATTTTGTTTTACTACAAATATTGTTACATGTGTGGTTTTGACTTTTGTGACAGAAAGTCAGAAAAAATCTTGGAATTGTTGAGGGTCTCAATTTACCATGTCACCAAACAATAGATAAAGTCGAATATTTTCATCAATTAATACTAATCTAGCTAGTTAAAGTTATACTCGAATTTACCTTAATAAATTCAATGTATAAGTAGTTGAAAAATATAGTACTAGTAAAATTTGTTTTTATAAGGAGAGAAAGAAAAATTCCATCCCACCCAATCGGAAGCTTCTCGTAAAATTTGTTTTCCCATCCAATCGGAGGCTTCTCGTAAAATTTGTTTTTAAAAGAAAGAGAGACGAAAAATTCCACTCACCTGATCGGAAGCTTTTCGATCGAGTAGGATGGTACTTAGTAGATATTATGTGTATTGTACGTGAGCACAATTACAAAAATCACGGATTGCATAATTCCCATTGGGGCCAAAAAGGATTTGTTCTTTGTTTTCTTCTTTGTGGATTTGTCTAACTACCAATGGGGTTGAAACCACCACTCTACACCCGGAGCACATGCACCAATTCTATTTTTGGCCTTGTAAATATTCAATATTGCAATTTTCGTCCCTACATTATTGTATTGATTCAATTTAATTCAATTCATTATTGTATTTAGTCGTGGGGCATAATCGAGTGATAAAGCCTGTGATTATGTGGTTGTAACTCTTCGACGACGCTTTGAACTTCGGGTGGAACAGTTTTTTATTGAAATATTATGAAATTTGTCTACTTCGGGTGGAACAGTTTTTTATTGAAATATTATGAAATTTGTCTTGAAGTGATACTTGTTGACTTTATCGCACATGTGTCTACTACTCGTGCCTAAATTTGTTAGACCCATAATTTAGGTAAAATTGTATTTACCTCCTCATTCGAATATTTAATTTAATTAAATTCTGGTCCGCCAACAATTAATGTATGGTTTTGTGATTACCTAACTGTTGTTTACAGTTTGGACTGCACGAGGAATTTCTGTTATATCCATCGACATATCTAAATTATATAATCAGTTCGATAAGAGGTGCATATACAGGCCGACACTGTGTTATCCGGTTCCAATTCAGGTTTTGGCCAACTCGAACCGGCTCGGTGAAATCAAGTTCACGGGCTTAAACCGGCCCGGACATACACCTCTACCCAAAACGTCTAAAAAATATACCTTTTCAAAATTGATTTGTGTGTACTTTTTTTTTACACATTTGATACAAAGAATATCTATGTACACCCCCAACTTGTACAACTTCAACATCTATACCTCATGCCACATCAGCATCAACCACCGCGAACCTCGATCGAACTCCGGCCTATTTCCCGATCCGCACCTCTTGCAACCATCGCCATCTCCCGACATTTCTTCATGCTCTCAAACTCCCCAACACTCGAATAAAAGCTCGAAGCTTGCAACCAACTGGAAGCATTTTCCGGCTCGATCTCCATCAACATTCTCGCAGCTCTCTTTCCCACTCCTTCATCACTATACAGCCTGCAACTCCTCAACACGGAGCTCCAAATTACATAATCGCCCCTCCAAGGATTACCTCTAACCAAACGTTCGGCTTCTTCTAGTAAACCCGCACGCCCCAAGAGATCCACCATGCACCAGTAATGCCGCCTATCCGGACACAGCCCGTAATGCGTCTCCATCGACTGGAATATCAGTTTCCCTTCTTCCACTAAACCCGAATGGCTGCAGCCCATTAACAGGCTCAGAAAAGTCACCTTGTCTGGCATCAGACCACTTCGAAGCAACTCGTCGAAGACATGCAGAGACTCCTTCCCCTTTCCGTTTCGAGCAAGTGCACCGATTAGTGAAGTGAAACAAACGACGCTTGGAGAGCGAAATTGGTGAAAGAGCCGGAGGGAGGACTCGAGCTGGCCGGATTTCGAATATGCGTCGATTAACGAAGAGACGACTGCAGAGTCGGAATCGAATCCGGACTTCACTGCGCAGCCGTGCAGCAACGAGAAACAAGCTGAGCTCGAAGGAAGCGAGATCAACAGCGCTTTTACAGTTGAAGAGAGGGTAGTTTCGTCATATCCGACTGTTTCATCGACCATCAGATTGAATAGATTAATCACGTCGTCTGTGAAACCGGACCTGAGCAGAGATGTCATGAGAGGATTACAACACTCTGTAGTTAAATCAGGAACACTATAAAACACGCCAACCGAGCTCTCGATATCTCCGCATTTACCGTACATGTCGATCAAGGTGGATCGAACAAGGGCGACATCGAGAAACCCTGATTTCAAAAGGGAGCAGTGGATTATCTTCCCGAGTGACATGTTTACGGTCGAGGCTGATAATTTCAAGAACCCCAAGAACGAACAGGTCGACGGCCTCTTCCCCCAAAACTGCATTCTCCAGAAGATTCCGAGAGCATCAGACAAGCAGCCATTGGATGTGCAAACGGAAACCATGGAGTTCCAGGAAATGACTTCCTCGGCAGGGATAACCTCGAATGATTTTCGGGCTGCTGTCAAATCCCCGCATGCAGAGTAGAAGTCAACCAAAGCATTGGCTACGAACAAATTCGAGTCAACCCATCCATTCTTGATCACGAGGCAATGCAACTGAGTGCCTTCGTCGAGAACCTTCTTGTATCCGCACCCTTGAATCAAGTAGCAAAAGGTGAGCCCGTTGGGCTCCAAGCCATCCGATTTCATTCCGTTGTAGAATCGCAACAAGTCCTTCGATCGGCCCACTTCAAAAAGCCCACGCAGAACGACGTTCCATGTAGCCAAGTTTCTTTCTTGCAACGTACTAAACAGCCTCAGAGCAATATCAGTAAGTCCCATTCGCAAATAAAGATCGACAAGGGCAGACCCAATATATACATTTGTGCTAATCCCGAGAACAAGTGCTCTGCAATGAACTATGAGCCCTTGTTCGAAGAATCCAGCACAGCTGCACATGCTCAAAACAGTCGAAAAGGTCGATGGATTCTCAGATATGTTTTGGGAAACCATTTGGCTGTATAGTCTCAGGGATTGTTTTTTCGACCCACAGCGATAAAGCCCCGAGATCATGATGTTCCAAGTGACGACATCTCGTTGGGGCATTTCATCGAACACCTGGACTGCAGCGTCCACGGACCCAGATTTCAATAAGCCGGAGATGGTTCTGTTGTGTCGGTAGATCTTATCCGCGTTAGCGATAGGGCGAACGTCACAGAGTGTGTGTAGCCACGATAAGAATGCGCCTCTGCGATTCAAAGAAAATGTTGCTCTGCCGAGACCGAGAAGCACAAAGTTCTGGTTTTTCATCAAGGGTAAAATTGGAAGAGTATTTGAATATTTGGAGCGGCAATTTATACCGTGCATCTAGAAAACGATGAGCATTGTACATGATCAACTATTCTTATTTTCTCTTCTCTCATCTCTCACCTCTCATTTCTTTCTCTATAAACAAACTAGTCAAAACTAATCAAATTGTAAAGGAAAAGTCTTAAATACCTTCATATATTTCAAAAGATATTAAAAAAGAACAAAAAAACACATAAAAAGTCAAAAAAACATTAAAAAAAATCGGAGCCCAAATCTTTTCTCTCTCTTTTCTCTCCCGTTATCGGTCCCCCCCTCTCAACCAAAACCGCCGCCGAATCTTGGAGAATCAAACAACAATTTGGCCACTAACTTTCGGCGAATCGCAATGGCAGACAACAACGAACAACAAAAAGAGCAACAATGACCGATTCAAGCTCCGGTTAGTGCCGCAATCTAATTCATAATTAAATACACATAAGCATGCATACATGAAATTAAAAGCACATAAATATTATTACATAGTCAAAATAATACTAGAATATTATTTTTCGACTATCATTGTTTTATTCCATCCCCGTACGCATCTTCTAGTCTTCAATCTTCGTTCTTGAATGTTCCATGTGACGAGAATATTAATCCCATTATTTAAATCTATTTATTTTTAATAAATCTAAAAGTTACTCAATTCGAAAATTAAGTCAATCGAATAAATCAAAAATAAAATTAAATATTATTAATATTTTTATTTATTTTTATTTTCCTTTCTAATTCTATTAAATCTTTAGAATCTTATCCAAGTCAAACTTTGAATATCCTAGAAGACTTCTATAATAAAATAAATTAGGATTCCTAAACTTTCCAAATTAATTAGTTTCCTTGTCCATGAAAATTCCCAAGAATAAGAATAATCAATAAAGAAATAAATTAATTCCAATTTAATTCTTTTCCTATTCCATGAGAGTTTCTAAAATTAAGAACACTCAAAATAGGAAAACCGAATTTAATTAGGAAAGTGTATCTCGGTTAGAAGTAGCACGGGTTGGGAGTCCCCGCACCACCCCCAACCGATCGACCACAAAGAGGAGGGCCACCGCCGCCACCACCCCAGCCGGCCAGCCACCACCTGCCGTCGGTAGCCAACGGCCGAGGGGCGCGTCGCCCCCTCCCACTCGATCGATGCATGGGGTCGATCATGGGGTTGATCGGCCCATTCGTCCTTCGTCTTCTTCGTCACATCTTCGTCTCTCCGGCGATCGTTCCAACATCGAACCAAAGTAAATAAATTACAAAAATTTAAATAACAATTCCGGAATCGATTCTATACATGAAATCGACCCTATACAATTTCCGGAAAAACAAGAACAATAATAATAAATCCTAAATTCGGTCAACCCCCGAATTTTTACTATTACAAGCATTCATCCACACAAAACGAATCTCGACATGTCCGAAAGTTTAATAAAATAATTATGACAATTAATTAACGAATAATTAAACGCTAGCCATAATAGTCGGAAATCCATGCAAGGTAGAACAAAAAATTGAACATATACATGAAGTAGAACCAACCAACGCTCTGATACCAATTGTTGGAAATCGATATCCCGGGCTATCAAAAATATCGCGGAACCGATAACCCGACCGAAATCCTCGATCGCCGGAGAACCAACCGCGAACCACCGCACGAGCCGAAGCTCAACCGAGCACCACCACGGTCCGCCCGTGGTGCCTAAACGAGCCCCCGCGCGGGGCTCGCGATCGCCTCGCGGCTGATCGCTGGGGATGCATCGAGCATCCCCGGGGCTGCTCGTAGCAGCCCGCAGCGAGTCGCGTGACTCGCTGCCAGCGGGGGGGTGTTCCCCTCGCACGCCCGCTGCGGGCGAACCCGCAGCACATACGAGGCGGTTGCGGGTGACCCCGCAGCACACCCGCGATCGATCCGAGGATCGATCGCACCCGGGTTCCTCGCGACGGCCGCGATCGAACACTAGGTTCTCTCGCACCCCTCGGCTCCCAGCCGAGGGTTCTTGGGCACGATCCCGGCAGGGATCCCTAGGCTGCCGGCGGTCCGGTGGTCTTCGACCACCACCGCCCGGTCTATCCCCGTCCCCGGTCTCGTTGGTTTCCCGGATCTTCGTTCATGCATATATTACGATTTAATATCACATAAAATCATAGAATGGGGTTTATGATTTTTACCTTAGTCTCGTTGTGCGGAGAAATGAGATTAATTGAAGACCTTAAGACCTTCCCACGTATTCCTTGCACTTCATTCGAACGTCGTGTGGGCGACGATCTTCCGAACTCCTATGGATCTCCTTCAACTCTCTAGAACTATCAACGAATGATATTCTGTTCTTATGATTTATGAAGGCCATGTAGTGCTTTTATAGGCTACGTAGGGGATCTAAAGGAGGTGGAATATTGGACTTCCAATATTAATGATTAAATTGAGCCCAAACCCAAATCTATTAATCCATTAATATTAATTATCTATTAACTCCACTATATAAATATAATTGCACTCCCAATATTATACCATATTATATCAAATAATATTATCTCCGTTAGTATTATTTATTCCGTGCGTTTAAGATATAAATATCCATGAATAAAATTAATTTATTGCTTAATTAATTTATTCATCTCTTATTTCCGAGACTAGTACCATTCAACTTTAATTATTATGCGGAACAAATCCACTCATGAGGTTTACATAATAATTCTTTATGAACTCATCTCGGGGATATTATCAACCCTTTTGAGGACACACTTTTCCGTCAAGAATTCACGGCATGCCATACATAAAATACCGTGACCCAACTTTGCCAGTAATTGATCGGTTATTCTAATCGATCAATTCTTTTGGAAAATCAAAGTCACTAATATTAAATGCAAACACCCGCAATAATATTAGGGATTAAGAATAAAATACTCTGAGATTTAAATCGATTATCCAAGACAATCCTAATCGATAAATCTCAAACGATCCGCTCAATACACCAAGTGTACAAGTATGATAAAATAATCAAGACCGATTATTTTCTCTCTCATACAAAGACTATACCGATGGATTGGTCCTTATCCATCTAGGTCGTGAGTTACTGTTCGATTATATACGAGTAACCGATAGTATGATCTTCCGTGTGACGACGCACACCATACTAACTACAACGTGTATAATCCAGGACTATAATTTGCATATATTTAATTATAAATAATTAAAAGAAAATGATTATTTATTTATTTAATAGATTAAATGCTTTGACCGGGAGTTTACGATACTTAAATCTAGACATTAAGTATACAACTCCATCAAAGAATGTTATCTACATAAAACTCGAGAAACACCACCTTGTTTCCATCACGTTTCCAATACACTCGATTCGTCTATGCCTTTAATGAATCCAACAGCGCTCGCCGAACCTCGAACAACGACCGCTGTTTGACTCCGTCGGTTTCGTCTGTTTCTCTTCGTTTCTTCTCGTCTTTGCTGGTGCTTCGAGATCCAACTTCGATTCATGGATAAATCCATAGCTTACATGTTGAACAAAACAATTTGAATAGAAAAACATATCTATTACAAAAGATTCCAAAGGACGCAGCCTCCAAATTACAAATGATTCCAAGGGACGCAACCCTCAAAACTATGGTCATTCAACACATAAAAAACACGATTCATCCACCCGACCACTAACGGTGGTCGGCCTTACATCTACTCACATAAATACATATAAACATATAAGTCAATTATTTGATTAAACTCTTGTGTCCAACACAAAAGTGTGATCGAAACCTGACTCTGATACCAATTGGAGGTATCGTTTCACCGATCCGATCAATGAAACGTGTGTGCGGAAGCGTGTAAAGCATATAAATCTATCATGCTTGATCTAGTACATAGAATATATGAAGGTACCGCTTTTGAATCGTCTCGAACTACCTCGATTGATCAGCCACGAAATGTTCTCCTTCGGGATGACCTCGTCACGCCTTTGGATCACCCGGATGTTGAAGCCGCACAAATAGCCCGTCTTCTACGTGTTGCACACGAACCCGGATGATGAACAACTTGCTTGATTGAGTGGATTCTCCAAGAACACTCTCTTCTCTCTCTTGATTGTGTGGATTTCGAAATTAGTGGTCAAAAGTGATGGAATGAGAGATGAAAATCTAATTTTCATCCTCATAAATCCCCTTTCAATTCACTTTGTAATCCCCATTTTCAATTTGTGTCATAACCACACATAAGGGGTGTTTATGGTGAATTTGAATAAATTTCATAACCCCCCATGCCACATGGCATGTGTTATGACTCCAAATCACCAGCTTATGTGACATGCATCTAATGAAATTCATGCATCCCATACATGTGAAAATCCACGCAAATATTGATTCTAAATCAATATTATTAACAAGCAATGCATCATTATCGAGTCCGTGTGTGACCTTATATGTATGATTATCGATCAATATTATATTGCTCCTAGCAATAAATATTATAGTCTAATCATTTAAAATCCAATGACGACCTTATGACTTTATCGATTGCACACGTAGGATCGAAGAACATACACCAACATACACCAACCAACATACATGTCTCAAATCAACTTTGCTCCTCAAGATTTCAAGATATTGATTTGAGTGTATTACGCGACCTTCGCTCCTCGGCGCCTGTGCACGTTGCGCGCCTCTAGCGTGAAGCTTTGCGCAAGCATTTTAGGCGCCGGGTATTGATTTGCGCGCCTTGTGATTTAGGCGCCGATCCTTGCGCGCTGAGCATTTCGAGACTTGTCGAGGTTTTGTGATTTACATCGACTTAGCGAAAAATGGGTATCACACGTCGAAGACGTAATTTCAAAAAATTCCAAACATGTTTGTATATTATGAAGCATGAGTGAGATATCAAGGGAACAGTCTCGGTCTAATTTGTTGTAATCTTGTTTCAGGACACTATGTCCCTCACCTCTCACAATTCTTGTACGAATGGAATAGGGGAGTTCCATATCCAGTTATTAATTTCAATGGATTCCTGGTACTACATTTTTTTATTGAAGCCTTGTTCTCTTAAGAATGTTTGGAAAGTTATTTTGATATTTGATATGTAGGAAATGTTGGGACTGACGATTACCATGACTATAGTGCACCGTTTTAGTATTGGTGGACCCACGGTTTAATTTCGGATTCAACTTACAAAGCTCTGAGGACAACTTGTGACATGGGGTCTTCCTCTCATCCTTCAAGTGACTGTGTTTAGGGTATTGAACTAGCCATCTCTCAAAATTTACAATTATTGCCATTTACTTGCCTATATGACTGATTTCAAATTTTTATGACATCTCACGTTTCTTAAAAAAGCTTGTCTGTATTTTTTGTCAACTTCTATCTTTATTATGAGTTGAATCATTGTTCTATAGTTTTGCTTCAACGCCCATTTTCATTTCGCCCGCATGAACAGAGGAAGTAAAAAAAACAAGAAAAGCCCAAATTACGCTTAATCTTACATGCTAGGTAAAAGAACAAAAGCCCAAATTACGCTTAATCTTAAATGCTAGGTATTACATGCTAGGTATTACGCTAAATCTTACACACATGATTCAATGCAAAATGACCATCATAAACTTAATTTCAGACAAAACAATCAATGTATGTCAACTATTTCAAAAGCCTTTTTCAAGTTCCAAGAACTTACTAAAACTCAAATTGACTAGTTCATGGTAAGAATAAACATAAATTAAGTTTAAAAGTAAAAATACATACATATTTTTGTACAGATTAGTGTAAAAATACAAGGAAAATTGAAAATATTTGAATTAAAGTAATTAAGAATTAAGAGCAAGAACAATAACAAAGCCATCGTTCAAAACCAAATACCAAATAGTTTAAACATATATATTTTTGTTCAACAAGTGTGGAAAATGATAGACAAAATAAACCCAAAATTTAACATTAAGTTTGAAAGAGTAAATAAACCCAAAGTTTAAAATTAAGTTTGAAAGAGTTGTTACACATAAATAAACGTCATTCTTATTACATCATAGCAAGTTTCAAAGACGATAGACAAAAGAAACCCAAGGTTCAACAGGTTTGAAAGAGATGTTACATCATTGCACCTGCATAAATACACGTCATTCTTATTACATCATAGCAAGTTTCAAAGACTAGAGAAACCCAAGGTTCAACAAGTTTGAAAGAGATGTTACATCATTGCACCTGTATAAATAAACAGGATTCTTATTACATCATAGCACCTACATGGATACAAAAAGGAAATTGATAGCTAGAGCAACTGGTAATAAAGAAAAAAGAGCCAGACCTCACAACACTACTAAATGTAACTTAATAAAAGGGAAAAAAAAACAATGAAAAGGTCGTGCCTAATGATAGTTTCAAGTAAAAATACACTTATCATGAAGTGTAGTATTACAAAAAACTAATAAAGCCCTTAAGAGGTTAGAAGTATGCAAACTCATCCAGCCTAGAAACTAGTTCAACTTTGAAAGAATTTCAGACTAGCTAGCTGACACAGTTACAGTAGTCCTAAACTTAAGCACATATGCATGTATTTGGTTCCATCTAAGACGAACTTATTTAGAGGATGGGATGAATTGAAGGCGAACAAGAGCTATTGAAAAAGCCCAACATACATATATACTAGCTAAATTAATAAGATAAAGCTATACCAGCTAGCTCTACGTCGATGATCTTGACATATAGGACAAAGGGGCATATTCCGCCATAGCAGGTGACAATAGCTTGAAAGGTATGGACTAATTCATCATATCCAATTTTCTGGGCAGTGAAGGTCAGATAACGATTACCTCCGCCAATAAGACCATCCTGAGTAACCACCTTCTTAACAGAATCCAACAAATATTCATCTCCATCCTAATAATCAACAAACGTACTCAAATAAACAATTTATTATTATGCTTGACTGATAAAATCAAAAATAAAAAAAACAAGACTTACAAAATATTCCTGGTATGTCTTCAATGCTTGGATTGATAAATGTTCTGTACAATATTTTTCCGTTTCAGTCATCTCACTTTCAGGCACACACTTGTACCCATCATAATCACCATCGAAACCCTAGATCGATCAATCAGTACATGATATATATATATATATATATATATTAGGGTTAGTATTAGTAATAAATTAATAATAATTTTAAATACTATTGATTACCTTGAGGTCGATCTTGTAAGAGGGATCAGACTCCGGCCTCCGAAACAAGCCGCCGTTGCTCACCGTCTCGATAGCCGACTCCATACACTTGTACCCATCATAATCATCATCGAAACCCTAGATCGATCGATCAGTACATGATATATTTATTAGAGTTAGTATTAATAATAAATTAATAATAATTTTAAATAATACATACAGATCGATTACCTTGAGGTCGATCTTGTAAGAGAGATAAGATTCCGGCATCCAAAAAAAGCCGCCGTTGCTCCCCGTCTCGATAGCCGAATCCATACACTTGTACCCATCATAATCACCATCGAAACCCTAGATCGATCGATCAGTGCATGATATATATATATTAGAGTTAGTATTAGTAATAAATTAATAATAATTTTAAATACTACATACAGATCGATTACCTTGAGGCCGATCTCGTAAGAGGGATAACGTTCCGGCCTCCGAAACAAGCCGCCGTTGCTCATCGTCTCGATAGCCGAATCCCGACTGCCGAGGGTTAGTAGCAGGATACATTGGGCGCACACAATTGAAGTAGGAATTTATTTATTTATATATCGAACCCATCGAGTTCGTACTATTCCAGCCCTAGCCCATGGTAATGGGCCAACAGAGTTCAACCCACTTTTGGACTTCTTTCGGGCTTCTTAGTATGCACATATTTCGTGTACAAATATTAAAAAATTTAATAAGAATATTACTATATTTTTATCATAAAATAATGAGTAAATATGTATTTTGAAATTAAATAATGCCCCTACTTAGTCCTACTTAGTTGTGATTAAAAATTTAAGGAAAGTGTATTTATTTAGAAGTTTGTAGGATTTTAATAGGGAAGACGATACAGCTACACTAGGTGTACCGGCTTTCGGTACACACCAATTAAAATGCGGCACGTAGTATTATTATATTAAATAATTAAATAATTAGTATTTTAATTATTATTAAATTGAATTATTAATAAAGAGTAAATATTACAAAATCTTCTAAAATAATAAGTAAATAAAATCAATATAATCCTTCCAAATATTGAATATTCTGCAAAATCTATTAGATTTTTTCCCCAAAAATATAAATAACAAATAAATATAAATATATATATATATATATATATATATATATATATATATATATAGTACATACATAAAATCGTAAAAGATAACTAAACATATTGTAAGCATATACTTTTCACATATTGTCGTCCCTGCATACGGACGGACATTGTTGTCATTCCTGCCTACAGGTGAACCTTGTTTAACATATACGTTTCACATATTGTCGTCCCTGCCTACGGAAGGACCTTGTTGTCACCCCTGCCTACGGGTGAACCTTGTTTGACAT
This sequence comes from Euphrasia confusa, assembly GCA_954870475.1. Lineage (NCBI taxonomy): Eukaryota > Viridiplantae > Streptophyta > Magnoliopsida > Lamiales > Orobanchaceae > Euphrasia > Euphrasia confusa. The sequence continues at coordinate 20,563,872 of OX940951.1, forward strand.
ATACATTTCACATATTGTCGTCTCTGCCTACGGCGGACCTTGTTGTCACCCCTGCTTACGGGTGAACCTTGTTTAACATATACATTTTCACATATTGTCGTCTCTGCCTATGGACGGGTCTTATTGTCACCCCTGCCTACGGATGAACCTTGTTTTCATAGCATGTCATTCAAGCGTATCATTTGAGCATAGTACACTTGGTGATAGCATATAACATATTACACATGGCGATAGCATATAACATATTACAAGTAGATTCTCATATATCATACCAAGTCGACAGCTCAACTAGTACATGCGTAAACATAATATTATTCAAGCATTTAATTAACATCAATACGAGATCACGTAGTTTACTTCATTAACACTCTTCACATAAAGATACATACACGCATAAACATAACATAACTCATGAGTAAAAGATAAGAAGCCTCTACCTCTTGTAGCGTGCGTGTTACTGTTCGTGAATCCTATGTTCAAGTCCTCTTCTAAACTCGCAAGTCAAACCTCAAGTCTTCCAGCTCGATGATTAAGTCGTTTTTGGTGTGTCGAAAATCAAATAAAATTATCGAACTAATTGCTAAAGCAACTCGCCCGAGTCGATTTTCGAGGAACACTACGATAGGCGGTAAAAGCGTTTATTTGTTTGCAACGGAGGATTCGAAAAGAAATAGCATAATGCTCACGTTTGTTTTTAGTTTTTGTAATTAATTCTAAAAATAACTAGAGTATTTAAAATACGAGAAAGCAAGTAAGAAAGCAAGGAAAAGTGTTTTTGAATCAAATGGGAAAAATCTAGGGTTTCGGGAATCACGATTATCTTAATCGAGTTAAAGTTCAATTTCATAAAATAGTACTAACACATCCGTTTCCGGTTGGTATTAATTCAATAACAAAATTTAAATTCAAACCCTAGTTGGAAAAATCGATCATCCCTAGCCCTAGGTAAAGAGTTTAGCTATTCATGATTTTAAACGAAGAACGATTAAATTTTTGAAAAGTAAAATTCATGAAAGCGATTTTTGGAAAATAAAAGTAATTACACAATGAATCAAGCAAGGAATTGAAAAAAACGAAAATTAAAAACAAGAAAACTTACTAGATCAATATTCAAATCCAAACCAAAGTACCCGTCGGCGGAATCTCCGACTTTTACCGAATTCGATTACAATCCAAAGTGAAGAAAAACGTAAACCAAACCTAAGCGAACGAGTTCCCAAAAGCTCTCAAAGTGCCCAAAAAAATAATATGAAAAGCGTTTACAAGTCTAAAGGGTCGAAGCCCTAGATATCATTCAAGAATTTCCGCGATCAAACTCAGTCAAATCTGAAAACAGGGGGAAGCGATCGCCTGAGGTCCAGGCGATCGCCTGGGCATGGTCGCGAGCGACCGCTCAGAAAGGGAGTGATCGCCTGCACAAAAGTTTCTCCTCATGTTACTAGGTAGCAGGCGATCGCCTGGTCACCAGGCGGGCGCCTAGTGACTGTCGCGGGCGATCGCTGAGAGAGGGGGCGATCACCTGGTCCTGCTGGGGCTAGGGCTGGAAGTTCGGTTAACCAAAACCGAACCGAACCGAATGACCGGTTAACCGAACCGAAAAACAACGAAAATGACTAACCAAAACCGAACCGAATATTTTATTGGATAACCAATAACCGAACCGATTTTTTCGGTTCGGTTATCGGTTAACCAAAAAACCGATTAGAAAAAAAGTAAGTTGATTTTAAAAAAAATATCGTGCAAAAAAAAAAGAAAAAAAATCAAAATATAAACAAATTTAAACTAAAATCCAACTTATTCAGCCTAACATCCATAAATCCAACAAAATACAAAAAATACAAAATAAGTAAGGAAGTGTTGTCATAGAATCTCTCCTTAAAGATATATATAATATGTAATATATATATTATATTTCGGTTATTCGGTTTTTAACGATCGGTTATTGGGTTAACCGATAACCAAATATATAAAAAAAATCTTACCGATAACCGAACCGAAAACCGAATTTTTTATATTTGGTTAACCAAAAACCGAAATTTTCGGTTCGGTTTCGGTTTTAACCGATAACCAAAATCGAAATTCCCACCCCTAGCTGGGGCCATCCTGGTCTCGTTTCCACTCCAAAAAGTTCGATTTTTCGATCTTTTCCGCAAATGCAAGCTTGAATACCTGTACACTCATCCAACGCATCAAACATACCAAAACCTCGAGGAATTCACGAGTAAACAACTAAACACGACACGACACATGCATAACGAAACACGAAAAACCCACACAAAAACACATATATCACTCGACTCCTAGTTATATACAGTATCTTCAAATTATTATTCAATATATACGTACTGTATTAAATTGTACATCACATAAATATAAATAGTGTGTTGATGCTATATTATTAGAATAATTAAAAAGTGGCCGTGAGTTTATTGAGAAATCAAACTTCAGATTATAAAGTAGTTGGATGAGGATATGTCGGTTTGAAAACTAATGCTCTCGGACATGTAACAATTGGAGTTGGGCTGAGAAATGAATTGGAGCCAATGAGTTCGTTCGATCAGGCTGTTTCAAATCAAATAAAACCAAATCTCTAATTAGATAAAAGGTAAAAGCCGAACCCTGCACGTCACTGCAACTTGCAGCGAGATTGAGAGGGATTTAGAGCAGTGGTGATACGAACCTCGTTGGGGATCAAAAAACAGAAAAAGAAAAAAAAGGAACGAGGTTACGTATTCTGAAAACAAAGAACCCTAACTTGGGCTCTGATACCAAATGATACGAACCTCGTTGGGGATCGAAAAATAGAAGAACGAAGAAGAAATTGAGAAAAGATACCGGTGGAAAGGTCCAAAAACCTCTGGATCTAACCCACGAAATGATTTAGGATCGATGTTCTAACCCCAACGCGAAGTTAACGCAGCAACTTGGGGATGATGAATACACACGAACGAAGGAGGAGTCGCTTCGTTGATTCGTCGGTTGAATTCTTTGGATAAACGGGTAAAATTCGAACCCAAGAGATTTTAGTAAAAACTCACGAAAATATATTTAATAATCAATGACTTGGGGAGCTTTATATAAGCAAAACCCTAATTATTAAATAAAAGGAAACTCACGCAAATAATACTCACGCAAATAAAAACAAATAAAAACGCTGAAATGTCGCTGCGCAGAATTCTCAAAGCTGTCGACCGACAGGATATGGTGTCGGCCGACACCAAGGCAAAAATCTTTGTTAGCTTTTATGATCGTAACCTGACTCTGATACCACTTGTTACGGGACAAAGCTCTGAACGCCACACGATCAAGACCGGTGTCACTAGATACTACTTGTTGCAGATCGACGATATATAGTACGAATAATAATGCGGAACCCCGAAAATAACTCAACAATAAAAGAGAAGGAGACAAGTAAAGAAGAAGACAAGGAATTTACGTGGAAACCCAAATCGGGAAAAACCACGGGAGGAAAGACGAACAATTCACTATAATATTGCTTCACGATTACACGGATGATATACGCTCTAAACCCTCGAATCTCACGCAATAACTATAGAATTATAATTGGTTTTTCTCGTGTCTTCAGCTCATCTGTGTCAATGGAGCATATCTCTTTATATAGGGAAGAGTCCATAATATATATGTGTTGGAGTTGTGTACTTAATGTCTAGATTTAAGTAACGGAAACTCCCGATCCATTGCCATTAATCTATTTAATTAAATAAACAATTATTTGCGTTTAATTATTTATAATTAAATATATGCAAATTATAGTCCTGGATTTCATACGTTGTAGTTAGTATGGTGCGCATGGGCACACAGAAGATCATACTATCGGTTACTCGTATTTAATCGAACAGTTGCTCACGACCTAGATGGACACGGACCAATCCATCGGTATAGTCGTTGTGTGAGAGAGAAAATAATTTATCTTAATTATTTTATCACACTTGTACACTTGGTGTATTGGGCGGATCGCTTGAGATTTATCGATTAGGATTGCCTTGGATAATCGATTTAAATCTCAGTGTATTTTATTCTTAATCCCCGATACTATTGCGGGTGTGTATATTTAATATAAGTGACTTTAATTTTCCAAAGGAATTGACCGGTTTAATTACTGGGTCAATTACCGGTTAAGTTGGGTCGCTATATATTTTATATATGACATGCCGTGAATACATGCCGGGTAAGTTGGGAGTGCAATTAATTTTATATAGTGGAAAATAGAATTAATTAATATTAATGGATTAATAGATTTGGGCTTGGGCTCAATTTAATCATTAATATTGGAAGCTCAATATTCCACCTCCTTAAGATCCCCTACGTAGCCTATAAAAGCACTACATGGTCTTCTCTATTCTCATAACTTGAAGATCACAATTCTAGAGAGAGAAAGGAGAGAAGGAGATCCATAGTGTTCGGAGGATCGTCGCCCACCCGACGTTCGAACAAGTGCAAGGAATACGTGGGAAGATCTCAAGGTCATCATAAGAATAGCAATGAAGCTAGTTCCTGGCGCATGCATGCAAACCCAACAATCACAGAAATTGTTGATGACATAAATGTTGAACAAAGACGAAGTAAACGAGCTCGTATAGAAAAATCGTTTGGTCCTGATTTTTTAACGTACATGCTCGAGAGTGAACCTCAAAGCTTTAAAGAAGCTGTAAACTCTTCTGATGGCCCTCAATGGAAAGAGGCAATTCAAAGTGAAATTAATTCTATTTTGCAAAATCATACTTGGGAATTAGCGGACCTTCCTCCGGGAAGTAAACCCCTAGGTTCTAAGTGGATTTTCAAAAAGAAATTGAAAGCCGACGGGACTATCGATAAATACAAGGCAAGACTTGTAATTAAAGGTTATAGACAAAAAGAAGGTCTTGACTATTTTGATACGTATTCTCCTGTGACGAGAATTACGTCAATTAGATTAATTATCGCCATAGCAGCGCTAAGAAATCTCGAAATACATCAAATGGATGTAAAAACGGCCTTCTTAAATGGTGATCTAGGTGAAGAAATATATATGAATCAACCAGAAGGATTTTCTGCTCCCGGGCAAGAAACTAAAGTGTGTAAATTGGTGAAATCCTTGTACGGATTAAAACAAGCACCAAAACAATGGCATGAAAAATTTGATTATGCTATGTTAGAATATGGCTTTCGAATAAATGAATGTGATAAATGCATTTATATAAAAAATACGGACGATGATTATTTAATCATGTGCCTATATGTTGACGACATACTTATCGTGGGAAGTAACGATAATATGGTCAAATCAGTGAAAAATATGTTAAATTCAAAATTTGACATGAAAGATATGGGCAAGGCTGATGTTGTACTTGGAATTAAAATTAATAGAACATCAGACGGCTTTGCTTTGAATCAATCTCATTATGTCGACAAAATCTTAGAGAAGTTTAGCAAAGATGATACGGGTCTTGCTAGAACTCCAATAGATACAAGTCAACACCTCGCTAAAAATAGAGGTGAAGGAGTGAGTCAAGTAGAGTACTCAAGAGTGATCGGCAGTCTAATGTACTTAACGAGTTGTACAAGACCAGACATAGCATATACAGTAAATAAGCTAAGCAGATACACTAGTAATCCAAGTGAAAGCCACTGGAAAGCTATTGTACGGTTACTTAGATATTTACGATATACCCGAGATTATGGGTTGCATTATACTCGATATCCAGCTGTTATTGAAGGTTACACTGACGCAAATTGGATTTCTGACATAAAAGACTCCAAGTCCACAAGTGGATATGTATTCACTCTCGGTGGAGCTGCTATTTCTTGGAAATCGTCTAAGCAAACAGTAATTTCTAGATCCACAATGGAATCAGTTTTTTGGGGTTACCATATTGATTTGTTTAACGATCGAGTTTTAAATCCCCACCGCACACCCAAATTGCAGATGTCTCTGCCAACAACGATACAAACGGATATATATATTTATACACGCTGAGGGTGGCCTTAACCAGCAAAGGATTGCAGTATGTGATTGGAGACTCACAATTCAAATTTTCATATTTGGTTGTTCTAAAAGTTACAACAGACTATATATTCATGTTCTTAAATATAATATCATCTGCCTATGTCTCTGCAGATATGTAATGCTGTTGCTGTGGCAAAGATCTTGAATGCGACTCTTATTTTGCCTGTGCTGAAGCAAGACCAGATATGGACAGACCAAACGTGAGTGAAGTTACTAATGTATGCAATCCTGCTCTCATATTATGATCAAATGTGTTGATTAATACTGCAAAGGTGCGTGCAGGAAGTTTGAAGACATATTTGACGTGGATCATTTTATTGACTACTTGAGAGATGATGTGAGGATCGTGAGAGATATCCCAAAATGGTTCACCGACAAAACAGAGCTGTTCACTAGCATAAAGTTTGTTTTCTAACATCCTAACGCATATATTTTTTGTTGACGTAGAGTATTCTTATTTTATATATATTGTGAAAAGAATATACCGTTTTAACACTATAAATTCTAATTTGTTGCTTGTGATTTTCTTTGTAATTAATTGCACTTGGTCCATAACAGGCGTACAGTAAAAAACATTCCCAAGTATGCCCCTGCACAGTTCTACATAGACAATATTTTAACACGTATCAAGGAAAAGAAGATAATGGCCTTGAAACCTTTTATTGATCGATTAGGGTGAGTCGTTAGCTTCAGTTGATGTATTTTCCTTCATCTTTCCATGCATACCCATACATTTTTAAGTGATAACCCCTTTGATTTTTTCTTTTCCGTTAGGTATGATAATGTTCCTCAAGAGATCAACATGCTAAGATGCAGAGTGAACTATCATGCTTTGAAGTTTCTTCCTGAAATTGAGAACATGTCTGATCTACTCGTGTCAAGGATGAAAAATCGAACTGGAAGTTCAAATCCTTTCATGTAAGTGGCATGTGGATTATCATCATTAAGAAAAAACAGATGAGGGTCTTAAATGATTTATCATATACTATATATATTTTTTATTATTTGTATATTAGGGCACTTCATCTAAGGTTTGAGAAAGGTATGGTGGGCATCTCTTTCTGTGACTTTGTTGGAACTAGACCTGAGAAAGAGCTAATGGCTGCTTATAGACTAAAAGAATGGCCCCGACGCTTCAAGGTATCATTATTTCTATCGAATTACAGAACTAACCTTAATCACAAAGAAAAAAAACATCTTTCAAAATATCAAAGCAACCCCTTTTCAACCCCTTTGGTGCTACAAGTAATTATCAAAGCAACCCCTTCCACATTTCTATTTTCTAAACTCGCATTCACCTATTGAGAGTGCAATTTTTAAATCAGAAATAGATATCAAAGGAGTACTGGTCATGTTGGAATTTAAACGTCAAGGGTACATCTAGTACATAAACCTTGAAATTATTATTAGAATGAACATGATTGATTATATTCTCTTTGGTGGTTTCTATCTTTACAGGATGGTTCTCATCTGTGGCCCCTGGCCCTTCAGAAGCGGAAGGAAGGACGATGCCCTCTTGAGCCTGGTGAGGTAGCTGTGATGCTTCGTGCCATGAGCTATCCTAAAGAAACTCAAATATACGTCGCCTCTGGACAAGTCTATGGTGGACAAAACCGCATGGCGCCCCTCGGAAACATGTTCCCAAATCTTGTTAGTCAAATTTGCTCATTTTTCTCTTATTTATTGGTTAAATCCCTTTAATTTCAGTTTTCACTTGCAAATTCAATCACCGGGTTAAAATTAAAATTCAATCTAGTTGCTAAAAAACAACCAACTTCTAAAATAACAAGAGAATTCCCTTTGATTTTATATTCACCCCTTCATAAGCAAAATACATTTTGAAAATCCACCTTCACATTTCTAACTACAATACAGTTATATCTCATCCTTAATTTTAGCAGTGGATCAATTTTGTATTTTGGGAAGTTTTCACCTTTTATTTTGTAATTAGATCAAACCTCAAGTTTACTTTTTTTAAATATCCATACAAACGCTATTAACCATACGAGAAATGGTATATAAGAAATGTCGTGTGACGGTTTGAGACCCTCATCTGTTGACAATGCACAATAGTACAATACTACACGTTTTCATTAAGAGACTAATTGCAGGTCACTAAGGAGGAACTAGCTACCAAGTTGGAGTTGGACGGTTTCAGAAAGCACGTGACGAGTTTAGCAGCTCTCGACTTCTTGGTCTGCTTGAAATCCAACGTGTTTGTTATGAACACATGGTGGGAACTTTGCGAAGCTGATAATCGGGGCTTGATGTCCAAATCTCTAGGCGACCCTTACATGGGCTGGGCGACGTTTAAAGAGGATGTGGTCGTGACTCACGAGACGCGAACTGTTTTACCTGAAGAAACTTTCCCCAACTATGACATCTGGGAGAACCCCTTGACTCCTTGCATGTGTAGAACCTAATTGTTAAAAAAGCAACTTAAAGTTATACACTATCTTATTAATATTTATTATTTTCATTTTTTCTTTAAATTAGTATGAATTCCACTAACAAGGGAATATCCTTACAGATACTTAGGGGACATTTTAATAATCAATACTTAAAGCACTTTTAATATGATATGATATATGAAGACAATCATTCTTCATTCATTACTCAATAAGTTTATGGTTTTGTTTGGAATTTTTTTTATTTTGTTTTCATAAAAATTCTCAATTCTCGATTTGGTCCTTAGATACACGTTGTTTTTTTTAATTTATTCTAATGTAAAATCAAAAGATGCAAAAAAGAACCAAATTCTTTTTCTTTTACCAATTCTATCTCTAACTTACTTTGAATTTTTTTTTTCTTGAAATAATAAATAAAAATAAAAATGGTTTCTTTATCCGCCAGATCCTTCTTTTCTTTCTCCACAACAAACACAGGAAAACCCATCTCCCAAAAAAGCCCACCACCCGCAAACGAAATCTTGACCCGACCCGATCGAGCGGGTCAAAAGCTGCTCCACTACGCGACCAGCCTCCCTCCATTCGATGAACGAATAACTGCAAAAATCAAAATTATCCCCTTCCCAAAAAAAACCCAGCAAAATAACACCACCATTCATGGCGATTCTCGCAACACTACAAAATCTGAACCTCTTCTCAACCCTACCCACAACCCCACCGCACCCCACCATCCCCAACACCTCCCCCAAACCCAAACCCAAACCCCCCATCCCAATCCCCAAATACCCTCCTCCACTGAAATCCGGACGAAACACTAACTCTTCTTCCCCGTCGACCGCCCCCGCCTTACAAACCCTCCACCGAAACCCCAAGTACTACAACCCCGTCAGGCCCGGCCAGAAAATCCCCGATGACCGGGCGGTCGTCATCGGAAGCTCTGGGATCTCCTACCAGCTCCCCGGCGCCCCTTTCGAGTTCATGTACAGCTACTCGGAGACGCCGAAGGCGGAGCCGCTGGCCATGCGCGAGCCGGCTTTCCTGCCCTTCGCCCCGCCGACAATGCCGCGCCCGTGGACGGGGAAGGCCCCCATGAAGAAGAGCAAGAGGAACATTAAGCTCTTTGAGCCGTTGGGTCCTGCCGAAGACGACGACAGAGCCCGCGGGAAAAGGTACGAGATGTTGAGGAGTTACGAGCTGGGCAATTTTGCCGTCCGGCCGAGGGAGGAGGTGTTGGGTAAACCTCTGTCCAGGTCGGAGGTCAATGAGATGGTGAAGAAGTATTCATCTGGCAATAAACAGGTCAATTTAGGTGAATTTATAATCCCCGTTTATTATTTTTAATTCATATGCCTACTGCTGTATAAGTTGCTTGATCTGGGAGATTAAATTCTGTAGGTAGAGATGGATTAACTCATAACATGTTGGAATTGATACACACACACTGGAAAAGACAGCCCATATGTAAAGTTCGTTGCTTGGGTGTCCCAACTGTCGACATGGACAATATATGCCGATGCCTTGAGGTTCTCACATTTCCTGTCACGTTAGTTCCTTATCATTTTGATCGTGAACTATGTCAATGACCTTTATATCTGTTGCATCATTCATGACAGGAAAAATCCGGTGGGAAGATTATTCATAGGGTAGGCGGTGTTTTATTTCTGTTCCGAGGCAGAAACTACGATCACCGAAAACGCCCTCAATTGCCAGTAATGCTTTGGAAACCGGCTGCCCCCGTTTACCCAAAGCTCATACAAGTTGCTCCGGAAGGGTTGACTAAAGAGGAAGCCAAACAATTGAGGATGAAAGGGGAAGACCTGCTGCCAATATGTAAATTAGGTATAAAAAGGTTTGACACGTGATGTTTTTCTTCTTCCAAAGTTTTCGATTTTGTTTTCGTGACCTGATAATGTTCTTTTATATCGTATAATACAGCAAAAAATGGAGTTTATCTTACCCTTGTGAGGGACGTGAGGACAGCTTTCGAAGGGTCCATATTGGTGAAGATAGATTGCAGAGGGATGCATCCTAGTGACTACAAGAAGATAGGAGCCAAGCTTAAGGTCCGTATTTACTTATTTATTTATTACTACCTTACAAAAGATAAATAGAAATTGGTTAATTTGTGTTTCTTAATCTATAGGAATTGGTACCATGCGTGTTGCTATCTTTCGATGATGAACAAATACTAATGTGGAGAGGAAGAGAGTGGAAATCTATGTACGAGAATGAAACTCCTCCAAAAGAAAACTTCTCGTCCCCTGATGGCTCAAGAGTTGCCAAAATCTCAGGTACTACTTAAACATTGCTTATCATGTACATACGATTGCTCAAGAATGTTGAAGAAAACCATAACTCATCTAGGAGTTTCTTTTGTGGATTTTGGCCATATATTTTTATCATTTTAAGGGAGTGGACTAAATCAAAAACTGTCCCTAACTGTGGATATGTTTTTTCCTCTAATCTATTATGCATTAATGCTCTCAATTCGACTGTTTCTTTACCAGAAAAAACAGATAGGAAATCAGTGAGGTCAAGCCCTAAGATGATGTCCATGTGGCAATGCGCGATTGAATCGGGAAAGGCGTCGGTCCTTGATGAGTTGGACCTTAGTCCCGATGAGCTTTTGTCGAAAGTGGAGGAATTCGATAGCGCGTCTCAGGCAACCGAGCACTCTTATCCAGTCACGATTTATTCGAAGAGAGATGGTGATGATTCAGATGACGAAGATGATAGATTTTACATTAATGACTCGTTCGAAGCATTAGGCGAGTCTTCTTCGGTCCCAGTTGGATCACTGCCCATCGATTTCATAGCTAAACAAATATCCGACAGTCAGAACCAAGAGCAAAAATTGTAATTTAAAATTTTGCCATTTTTTGAGAAGTATGTATGTATCATTTGTATGTATATATCTTATTACATTGTGAATTTGTCAAATTATTAATGTATTATATTATGTTGCTCTTAATGTGATTACGTACAAAAACTTCTATGGAGGTTTGGAGTAATGGCAAGAAACTCCTAAAAGAATTTCAAAATTGCTGAACTTCCATTCAGGGGATTTTTGGATAATTTTGAATTTTGCTTGGGTCTTTTTGTAAATATCTTAAAATAAAGAGCTGCTTTTTGTAATATCTAAACATTGATGGCCAGTAGTAATTGTGAAGTGGCGGTTTAGTTGGGGCGGCTCCAATAGGATTTCGGTGTCTGTGAATTCTAGGTTCTTCTTCATCGTCTCTCGCTGAAATCTTTGAATCAAGAAAGAGGGTCGGTTTCGAAACACATACTAAACTTAGGATGTTTTTCTGAGAAAAACCCGTTCATTTCGAGCAAATTCAGGTACAATATTCCGCTTCGAATATTCATTTCTGCTGCTCAATTTAAACCCTTATTTATGCATACAGATTCATTTATGTATATTTTAGTATAAAATGATATGACCAATTATGTTTTTGTGTGAGAGTCTTTCTAATCTTATATTTTCCTCTGTTCGTCTAACGCAAGGCTTACTGTTAGACCGACTGACAACGGTTTTTGTGTTTGTTCTACCGTTCTTTCTCCGTTTTATGCTTTAAGGAATAATGGGAAATGACAAAATGATGTCTCTTTCAGGCCCGTTTATCCTACTCGGAGGGCCCGTCATGACAGTAGACACGACGGCCCCGAGCTATTGGTTGAACTGGAGATTCTTACTCTGCGCAATATGGGTCATAGTAGCTATGGTGTGTGCATCACTTATGATATGGAGAAACGAAGGGCGTAGTGGCAAAATAAAGAACGGGAATCCACGGGACACATCGAGGTGCTTCGATAAAGGCCAGGCTTGGGGGACTTGTTCGGTTTCAATAAGTCCCGTTTGGCTGCTTGCTTATCGGATTTTCGCATTCTGTGCCATGCTGGCATTGATTCTTGCTGACACGATCGTCCATAGTGTCGGCATATTTTATTATTACACACAGTAAGGCCCTTGCATTTTCTTCCATGTTTATGGCCTGGCCCGTTGAATCAAACTTGTTTCGTGTAGTCGAGTTTTTTCTCACTTTTGTTAGTTGTTAATGAACAGATGGACCTTTGCACTCGTGACCATCTATTTCGGAGTAAGTTACTCATCTGTTTATGTTGTATCATGATTAGAAAACAGATACTTACTCGATGGGTCGTATACTTGTAGCTAGGGTCTTCACTTTCCATTTACGGATGTCTCCGTTCCTGCAATAAAGCGGATTTAGAAAGTGAAGGTATTCCCAGCATCGATAGAAGAAGCTTGAATCCCGATGAAGATGATGACGTCAATTGCGAAGCTTCATCTGTTTGGGAGTACGCCTTCCAAATCATTTTTCAGGTTTACCGATTTCTGCGGTATTTAGTCAAAGAGTATTCATCGTAGTTTGATGGATATGAAATTTGTTTCACTTGTATCAATATAGATGTGTGCTGGGGCTGTTGTGCTTACTGATGCTGTGTTTTGGCTCATAATATACGCATTTCTCACCGACAAAGACTACAAATTAACCTTCGTAAGTCCAACAGTTTTTTTCGACTATGCTTGTCATCGTTTCCCCCGCCATTTACATACATTTCTTTCGTCTGCAGCTGGTTGTATGCATGCATTCTGTCAACGCTGTTTTTCTCCTTGGTGAAACTTTTCTAAACCGCCTGGTACTCTCTCAGAACTATATTAGGTTTTCGTATAACAATAATTCACGATGACCAAATCGATTGTGTATTCGTTACAGCGGTTTCCGTTCTTTCGGGTGGCGTATTTTGTTCTGTGGACGTGCATCTTCGTTGTTTTCCAGTGGATCATTCATACTTGTGTTTCAATGAGGTATATTATTTCACTTCACAACAAACCTAGTTTTTATTCTTCATTCTGTGTGGTAAAAAAATTAAAATTTCAACAGGTGGCCTTATCCTTTTCTAGACTTGTCATCTCCATATGCTCCTGTATGGTAAGCAAGTTACTTCAACTTTCATGATATATTCATAGTACTTTCAGACGGATAACTCAGGTTAAGTAACCGGTTACGATAAAATCTTGCAGGTACTTGGCTGTGGGACTTTTACATTTACCGTGTTTTGGGATCTTTACCCTAATATTCAAGATTAAACAATGTTGTTTATCCAAGATGGCTTCTCATTAACACAGGAAACTAAGTACTCTGATGAACCAATGAAAGAATCATCTCATAAGTCAGATGAAATGTATCAGAATTCTAATGTGATATTACTCAACGTTAGTCGATGAAAATTGTTTGATGACATGAAAATGGACGATGTAATAAAAGAGGATTGTGCATTGACTATGCTTTCACTTGCTCTCTAATGAATTGCTCCAGCTGAGAGATGTCGCCGGTTAAACCAGATGCCTCTGCCACCGTAATTCTGTTGTTGCACTGATGAAATGCAAAGGCTTCTCCAGGAACCCCGAGTGTGTATTCGTTAGTAACATCTGCCGAAGATAGTGCTGTTCTCGAAGTCCTAAGCTTGTCACTAAACCCCACACACAAAAAAAGAGAGTAGAATTTGAGCAAGAATACTACCGAGTATTTGTCTAAAATGAGAGGAAATGAGAAAGAGGGACAATTTTTGAAGTTCATTTGGGGGTTTTGTAACTAGTGACTTACATTTCCTTCTCGAGCTGTTTTCTGATGAAATCCTTTGTATGTGCCGTCACTTTATCAACCTTGTTACACAAGACTAGTAAAGGAGTCTTCTTCTTCACGACGCTCGCCTTTGTCAATATATCATATAGGTACCTATACAGACAAAAAATGACATCTAAGGCACAATCATTCCTGAGGTTGTATTCATGATTAACATCAAAGGAGAGGCATTACTCTGAAACAGCCCGGACATTTGGCAAGAATTCCACAGCATCCACCACAAAAACTACACCAGCTGCTTGAGGCAAGAACTCGTCTAGCTTGGGTCTTAGACGTGAATGCCCCGGGACATCAATGATGTGGACGGGCTTTACTTTTCCCTTCTGCAATGTGACCAAAATAAAGTTTAGGTTAAACAAACCTGAAAATTCTAATAAAGTCCAATGTCATTTTCTGAACATAAAAAAGGATAATAGTCACTTAGAAGTTCTTTGGTGAATGATCATTTTCCTAGACTAATTATAACTAAACCCCGCAATTCTGACTAAAATACCCCTCAATCCGCACCCGAATATGCAAGGAAAAACTAATATAATCACCCCAAATGACCATTGCGAGTCGTACTCTGTTTCACCTTAGCAGTCTCGGAATGTAGTATAAAAGTTTCTTCATTTGGTTCCATAGAAGTGACAGTACCCTGATGGGAGGATCCATCTCGAAGCTGGAAAATAACAATGTATGAAATAAGTCAAAATCTGTCGCTGTAAACAATCTGTTTGTGCACTTGCTCACCTGGTAAAAAAGAATAGTTTTGCCACTCCCACTCAGGCCAGTGAGCACAACCACATTAGACTTGGTACGCTTGAAAAGACGAACTGCATCCGGAAAAATTCATATAAATATACAGGGGAAGTTAAATCACATAAAAATTAAGAACATCAAAAACCATCAAAAGTCGAGTCAAACACAGTGTTGTTCAGTCTGTCTGAGAGAGATTCGAATCTTATCGACCTGAAAAATGTGTTTGAGCTTTGTTCATCATAATATGAAGCTCAAACGAGTATTTAAATAATCGATCTCAAGTCGGGCATCAAGTAGCTTGGTTCGATTTCCAGCCCTAACTTACGTTTAGGATATACACACATTAATCGAACTACATTGCCAATTTCACAGATGAAAAAAAAAATGTAAAATCCCACAGTAATTCATCATCGGCATCGTTGCAGGTAAATCGAAACAATTTAAAACTCAAAATTAACTGTGAATTCGGAACGAAGGTAAAATTGTTTTTTAGAAAACTTACTGATTAAGAAGAAAAAGAGAGTGGATAATACAACTGCAATCGCCGCAGTGAGCTGATTTGGGGGAATTTTCTGAACGTAGTCGTGGGCCTCCTTCGACAGCTGCTGAAATCGGATCTTCAATTCTTCAATCTTCTCATCATCCATGGCTTCCGAGATTTCGTGAAAAATAAAGATGGAAGATTTTGCAGCAGCAGCCCTGCGGCCCCAATTAAGATTTTGGATGTGATGAGTTCCGGATCCAAATTTACCGACCCGGTTAAGAATATACAGACCATACGGGAACGGGTCTAATAAGTAATAATGGCTTGAATCTTTTATTTGGAGCTAAATAATTCATTTGAAATTAATTTCTTATTCATGATTAATGATAACACTATCAATAAAAAGTATAAAAAGTGGAGTATAATATTCTAATTCAGTTAAATTCAGTTAAACAGAATTGAATTGGGGTTTAATCATAGTAGAATTTATAAGATTTTTAAATTATAAGTGTATTCAATTCAAATTTTTAATCCAGTTGGAACTTTAAAAAACGATGAGTTAAAGATTACATATCAATTTGAAACTGAAAAAAGTTTTGTGGGTATGGGAAAAAAATTAAGAAGGTTGATAAGATTGGCTAAACATGAAGTTGATAAACATGTTAGTATTTGTATAACCTTGACGATTTGAAGTTTTCTTTTCAAGCTAAAGTATGGATTTGCATAAATCGAGAATTCGGTTAAAAAATGGCTTTCACCAAATCCTAGATGGACTAGTAAACATTTAAATTAATAAAAATAAAACTGATACGACTATAAATTTGGGTGAATAGAACTTAGTTAACAAAATCTATATACGGTCAAAATCTATACGTCTATTCGGTCTATTATTCGGGAGGCTATCGATAGTATTGGTGCAGCCGCGCAGCTGCATAATACTGAAATTCTTGTTGTTGTGTTTTTCCTTAGTCCATGGTTGTCCTAGTATAGTACTACCTCTGTCTCATATTAATGGTCATACTTCCTTTGTTATTTGTAAAGGAAGTGTGACCATTGTCTTGGGACAGAGGTAGTAGTATTATTACCTAAGCACTTGTATGATAATAAAGAAGAAGATAGGATAACTGGATAAGATCAAACTAAGATTTCATGTAATCCGTTCATTTTCAATTGTTGCTTTCATGGTCCAATTTCTTTTATTGGACTTTGACAACACATACCTACATTTCAGAAATATGCAACCATAAATTAGTTGTTTTAGTCGTGCATATACATCCCTCATACATAAATTTAAAACGTGTAGTTTGCAGTTAGATGAAACAATAATCACCCTTTCTTTATTTCTTTTTCAGATAATTCTATTAATATCTTAGGCCCTGTTCTTTTGGACTTAATTTCAGTTCATTTCAGTTCAGTTCTATTCAGTTCAGGTCCGTTCAGTTCAGTTCAATTCAGTTCAGTTCAGTTCAGTTTCAGTTCGGTTTTTAATAACAACAACAACAACAACAATAAAAATAAAAATAAAAATAATAAAAATAATAATAATAATAATAATAATAATAATAATAAAAATTAATAATAAAAATTAATGTCAATAAATATTAAATGTTTGTAATATTGAAAAAAATCATAAAAAATACAAAATTTAAATAATCGGTCAATCTACTTTCATATGATCTACCTTCTTATCATTTTGTTGTACTCCATCTTCATGCTATTCGGTGTTGTTATCTTTCCAAATAGCTTCGGATATATCCATCCTTAACTTAGACATGAGCTTCATTCGATTTTTGTCATCCAAGTTTGTATCTGTTCTCCCACTGACAACATCATGATGTACAATTGGAATACCACTCTCGTGTATTCGTATAAAATTATGAAGTGTGAAACAAGAAACAATAATTGACATTTGATACTTTTGTGATATTTGAGGCATAATTTTCAACATCTTCCACCTTTTTTTTAATTGACCAAAAACACATTCAACTTTCATTCTTAATGAAGAATGTCGGTAATTGAAATATTCTGAAATTCCTCTAGGTGGTCCATGCTTATATTCCGGAATATGATATCTGATGTTGGGATAGCAAATAGGAGACAAATATCCAAGAGTATTAAGATATTCATAGTCTACCAAATAGTATTTACCTACAACGTAAAATAAATTTTGCATCAATATTAAAGAAACAATGTGCTATAATAATATTATATTATTATTTATTTTGTATTATTTATTATTTGTAATGGTTATGTAAATTATATAGTAATTTTGTGTAATATCGAAACTTTTAACAAAAAAAAAATAGTGTCATAAATATGTATACTTTGTTTGAGTATTCACATGAACAATTTATTTGAATTTATCAATAAACCATAAAAGTTATAAAATGTAAATTATTTTTAATTTTTTTAACCTCATAAAAAAATAAGAAAATTAATAAAATTGTTTATAATATACAAAATATTGAAATTTTAAAAATACTAATTTTAGTTTTTTATTATTTTAAGTTTCTAATTTTGAACTTAATTTCAGTTCAGTTCAGTTCAGTTCAGGTCCATTCAGTTCAGTTCAGATCTATTCAGCTCAGTAAAGTTCAGTCAGTTTCAGTCCAAAAGAACAGAGTCTTAGTCAATATATTGGACCTATCATCCGGCTGCTATAAATAAACCAGAAAATCAGCACACTTTGACCAGCAAAACAAATAGGCTCCAAAAATGTCGACCACCGAAGACCAGGAAGTCGAAATCCGCGGCGACTTGTTAGAAACGGTCCTCTCCCACGTGCCGGCCGTTGACCTCGTGGCCGCCTCTCAGGTGTCCATCGCCTGGAGCGACGCCGTCTCGTCCTCCCTCCGCCACCACAACCCGCCGATCCCGTGGCTGATCCTCCACGCCCAATCCACTCGCTGCCCGCGCCACATCACCGCGCGGGCGTACGATCCGAGATCCGACGTCTGGATCAGGATGACATCCAAACCGTCGATCCCGCACTCGAGGTGCGCGCTGCGATCGTCCCACTCCAATTTCCTCTACATGCTCTCGCCGTCCGAGTTCTCCTTCTCGCTGGACCCGCTCGGCTGCGACTGGCGCGCCGTGGACCCCCCGCGCGTCTGCCGCACCGACTCAATCGTCGCGCGCGTGGGGGATTGCGTGGTGGTCGCCGGTGGCGCGTGCGATTTCGAGGACGATCCGTTCGCCGTCGAAATCTATAGCCTCGAAACAGACTCCTGGCGAAGGGGAGATTCCATGCCGTGCTCTACGACGTCGTCTTCGCTCTCGTTCGCCACCGTAGCCGGGAAACTCGTCGTCGCCGATAAGCAATACGGAGAGACTCGCTGGTTTGACCCGGATTCCGGGACGTGGTCCGGACCCGCGGTTTTGGATCCGGGTGAATCCGTCACCAGCTACCACATCGGATCCGTAGACGACCGATTGATCCTGATCGGTGTGTGTAAGATCGAAAACGTGGAGAGAGTGAAGATTTGGGGATTTGGGGGAAATGATGATTTTAGGGTTCGTGAAGAAATTGGGGAAATGGGGGAGGAATTCGTGAGCAGGTTGAAAGGGGAGAGTTTCGGAGGGGATCTGAGCGTGGATGTTCGAGTGGCGGGGAATGTAGTCTACGTGTACAGCGCTTGGGCGGCGGAGGAGGTGGTAGCTTGCGAGGTGATGCGCGGCGGCGCGTGCCGGTGGTGGAGCGTGAGGAGCGTCGTGACGCGCGATGAGATGATTGGGAAAAGGTTGGTGGTTTCGTGCGCGGAGGTTGGGGTTGAGGAGTTGCGGACAGCTATGGTGGCCAAGGGTTGGGGATTCGAGCGTTGACTCCGATCGTTGACTGCAAATGAAATGCCAATTGAAATTGTTGTTCATACTTGTTATGGGCTTTCCTTGAAATTCTATGGCCCATTATTCTCATTTGACCCAATAAGCCCACAAAGGCTTTTTGAGGGAAACAGGCCAATTAACGTGAACTCCTTTTATTCTAGATGAAATGTTGATTGTTGTGAGATTATTTGTTAGAGACATATAGGGATCCAATTATGATTGTATAGAACTTTTTTAGACTTTTAAATTTGTAGTTATTCAATTTGGATTTTCTATGACATTTTATTTATCAATTTGTTTATAATATCAAATTAATATATCAAATATTTGATGCCCTCAAGAAATAGTTGCCAAAAATCTTTTATGAAATAATAAAACGACCTTCAAATGGCCAGTTATATGAATCAAGTATGATTAGATAAATTGTCACGTGCAATAAATATTGATATCATAAATATACTCTTATAAAACAAGCGTAACGTAGAGAGTTGTTGGTCACCGTACATCAGTGGGATTCCCCAAAGAAAAAGGCGAAATAAAGTAGTCAACAGATGATAATAATAATTAAAATAATAATTACTTGATAATATATAAATATATAGTTTCATCGATATAAAAAAACAATTAATGCGCCACTAATACTAATAATAGCATATCAAATAATGTCGGCCAAGACTTGTGTATATAAATGTATGTCATGTTTTCAATTGGAATCAAGTTGAGTTTTAGCGTTTCTTCCAAAAGACCGGAGGGAGGGAAGGAAGAAAGAAGTACTCCAGGAGTATTAGGTAAGTAGTGGCGTGTTTTTGTGTAAACGTTTTTACTTAGAAGTTAAAACTAGTAGAGAGAGAAAGTGGAAAAACGTGTTGATGGACCATATACATTTACATTACATTTATTTTTAAATATACAGATATACACTTCTTATTATTAATTATTATCAACAGCTTTAAACTGCCAACACATCAAATCAAAATCAAATCAATCAAAACTTGTTTCCCCAACTTGTTTCGCTTTGCACTCCACAATTTACTTTTCAGACCCATCCCATTTTTTATTTTTTAAAATATATGCTCACCCATCATTTATTATACGTATTCTTTTTTAATTATATACTATTTGCCAACCTAGTCAATTGTTCTCTTGTTTAACCGTAGATTACTTATAATAAAAAATATATAAAAATTATTAAAAAAATATTAAAATAAAATTTATAATATAAATTTTATTTTAATATTTTTTTAATAATTTTTATATATGTTTTTAATCATAAGTAATAGACGGTCAAAAAAATATTCAGTTGATCAGGTTGACAAACAATTCTAGAACGGAGAGAATATATTAAATTTATATTAATTGACCAAATATATATTCAATATTCTTTTTCACTTATTGGTGCATTTCAACTAGAAAATAATTTTGCTAGTTCTTTAAAAGAAGTTTAGTGTCTATTTGGTCAATTAAAAAGGGCCACTTTCAATTTAATCAAATTTGATCGAAAACTTTAATTTTCTGCCGAAAAAGACAAGCAGACTTCTTTCCGGTGAATTTTGCAAACTAGGCGCCAAGTAAATTTATCATGTGAGCAACAACTTGATCGATTTTGTCAAGTTAGTTTCAGTTTAATCCATTAAATCACAAAAAATATAGTTAATTTTTTTCAATTAGATTGTAAAATTTAAATTTTTACGGTGAAAGAAGATATTGTATATAAAAAATATCGAACATATTTTTTCCCTCAAATAAAATTAATTATTATTAAAACTTAATAGAAAATGTATGTATTTAGAACTTATAATACAAAAAAAGGTGATTTTGGATAAAGGTGAGATTTTAAAGTTTTCTTAAAATTAAATGTATAAGTTTTTCCCAATTATGAATAGGAGCAAATTTTCTAGTTTTTTTAATTTACACGGCGGTTATTAATTATTATTAATTATATTAATTATATTTTATTAATTTACACGACGGTAGTTATTACACTGTTTTATAATTATAATTCTAAACTACTCTAATTAATAAAAAAATTAAAAAATGAAACATTAAATTGTAAACAATAATTTTTGCGGTATAACTTAAAATATTATAAACTATATTATCCCTTTTCCTAAATAGTTCTACAAAAAATACTTTTTCCAATTACATATTTTATTATTTTTTATTAAATTGTTTTTAATTTTTTATTCATAAATTAAAATCAATTATCAATAATTGATAATGATAATTAGTAGTTCTTTATTAATAATTAGTTACTTATTAATTATAATTGATAACTTTTTATTAATTTATAATTAAAATTTATTAATTAATAATAATCAATTTCAATTAATTAAAAATAATAATAATAATTAATATAAAAAAACAATAAAACACTTAATTGAAAATTTTGTTTAAATTCAAAATGTTATTTTAAAAAAAGTATATTTAAATGTAACTAAAACAAATACTTATTACATAATGACAATATTGTCTCGATTGTAGTAAGTGACCCACTTGATTGAATTCGTCTTTTACAAAAACAAGAACTTGTTAAATCCTTCGTGTATGCAATATATTTTTTCAGTGAAAACTTAAATTTTACAATAAAATTGAACTAAATTGACTATATTTTTGTGTTTAACATGTTTTTTTTTTTATTTAAGGGACTAAACTGAAACAAACTTTTTAAAGTGTACAAAATCGGTTAAGGTGATGCTCACAAGTCTGACCCACGTGACATTTGGTCAGCAAAATTTAACGGAAAGAAATTCACGTGTTTTTTTTTTCGACGAAAATTTGAATTTTTCAAACAAATTGAACTTAATTGGATATATTTTTGTGTTTGAAGGGACTAAATTAAAATCGACCACTTTAATAAACCAAATCGAGACTTGACCCCTCTTAAAGGACTTCACGTGTCTTTTTCCGACGAAAATTTAAAATTTTCAAATTAATTGGACTAAATTGACTACATTTTTGTGATTTAAGGAATTAAATTGAAATCGACCCCTTTTTATGGAACAAATCGAGACCTCGGGTGGAGTCGCCACTGACGGAAGTCGAACTTAAGACCTCGAGTTATCCCACGGCTCTGTTGTCATGTTAAATGTTGCATCATCTAACAACTCGAAATGTAAAAAAGTTGAGCGACTTAACATTTATTAATGTGTCGAATATATTCTCTGAACCTCTTTACTTGTGGGCCTCTTCATCCCAAAGAGGTTTGCGGAAAATTTTGGGAAAACGTCAAGATTTTAACTTTTTTGGGAACCTTAACAAGTGGATAATTAACTCGGGTGGAGTCGCCTTTGGCGGGAGTCAAACTCAAACCCTTGGCATAACCTGAGCTCTGATACCATGTTTGTACCCGCATAATTTAAAAGTTTGAGCTCGTAAAGGAATTGGACAACTTTACATTTATATTAACGAGACGAACATATTCTCCAATACACACTCTCTCTCAATTATGAGTTCTAAACAAATCGATTTCACCCCAAATAATGGTCGATCTACCTCCTGACCGAGCAACCACACGCGCTCTAAAATCACAACAATAAATGGTCAAACTAATGAGCCGCGGCAGAAAAGGCGTAACTTTAATATCATGTCAAAACCAGAGATGTGTGAGTGTCATAACACGCTTATTTGAGCAACCACACGCGCTCTAAAATCTCAACAATAAATGGTTGTTGAAATCTGACTCAAAACTGGTTAAGGATTGGAGCCGAAACGGAGTCACAAATGGAAATTTGGTGAATTAGTCTCAGAGCGCGCCGCGCCCAGATTTCAGTGTAAAACAGCGCGGCGCGCCCGTCGGCGCCCAATGCGTTCGTTTTTTAACCGGGATCGGTTTTTCAGAGTGATCTTCGATCCTGGAAGCTTTTATGATGACTTATTGACTAAGGGATAAGTATTTTTGGATTCCTAAATATGTTAGGAGATTTTAGTTATATTAGGATAGGATTTTATTCCTAATCTTAATTGTTGCCTAATTTATAAATTTTCTACATATATAATTTAGGATCTCCATGGACACAATTGAGAGAGATGAAAACACGAAAAAGACCAAATAAAATAGATATTATTATTGTGTGAGATTAGAAGGTTTTAGAGTGCATATGAATCCTTGTAATCATGAGTAATATTATAGTGAAAGTTCTCGTCGTTCCTTCCGTGGTTTTTTCACGATTTGAGTTTCCACGTAAATTCCTTGTCTTCTTTAGTTGTCTCCTTCTCTTTTATTGTTGAGTTATTTTCGGGGTTCCGCATTATTATTCGTACTATATATCGTCGATATACAACAAATAGTACCTAGTGGCACCAGTGTTGATCGTGTGGCGTTTAAAGTTTTGTCAAAAACTAACAATGGTCAAACTAATGAGCCCCGGCAGAAGAGGCATAGTGTTAATATCATGTCGAAATCAGAGATGTGTGAGTGTCATAACAGCTTATTTCACGAAAACAAGATTGAGGTTCGATATATATTCCATCTTAAAACTAAAATGTATCCGTATTTTTTATAGAGAGTTGCTATTTGCACCCCAAAAATTGATAAGTACACCAACTTAATTATAATTATAATTATATTATTTAGTTAAAATTCAATTATATCCTTATTAACCTAATTATATAATTAATTCTCATACACCCACATTCTTCTTCTTTTCTATTTACGCAAATTTAATTTTTTTTTTTTTATCTTTTCATCTTTTTTCTTTCCCTCTGCAAATTTCATACGCAAGTTTATTTTTTTTGTTTGCTTCTATGGATACACGTTAATTTATAGTATTTTTTATGTTGTCAATATTGATTTTTTCTCCATATAATTTGTTTTAGTTTTAGTTTTGATAACTTGATTGCTTGTCGTGTAAATTACTTTCTTACTGTGGTTTTAATTGGTAGTTAAAGGAATAAGAATAATCAAATAATTAGTTAAATTAGAAATGTAAAGTCTCCACCATGAACAAGTAAGAAGCCAAAAATCACCCGTTCTTCTAATTAGATGGGTTGGACGAAAATATATATATATATATATATATATATATATATATATATATATATATATATATATATATATATATATATATATATATATATATTTAATATGTATATTGATTTATATTCTTAGATTCTCAGATGAATATATAGGAGAAGCACCCTTTTTTTTTTTAATTTTATTTTATCTTTTGTAGTTAATGTTAGGAGAGAAATATTTGCCTCAAGAATGAATTCATTGATACGGGAAAATATATACAACTTGTAGTCCGTAAAATAAGGAAGTAAAATAAACAACAAATAATAAAAGTGATACGGGATAATCACGTAATATCTCTAACACCCCCATCCCCCCCCCCCCCCCCCCCCCCCCCCCCGCAAGCTTAGCGTAGGATTGGAAATAACGCAAAGTTTGGATCGAAACATGTCGAATAGCGGACGAGAGAGACTCTTAGTAAAGATGTCGGCAAGCTGGAGAGCGGACGGGACAAAACGAGTGGATAGACGGCCAGATTCAACAAGCTCCCGTACAAAGTGGCAGTCAATATCAATATGTTTCGCGCGCTTGTGCGAGATGGGATTCTGGGTGAGAAAAAGGGTGTTTCGGTTGTCGCTGAGAAGAACCGGGGGTTGGGACGGAAGTGCCGAGAGATCACGAAGAAGGTTCAAAACCCACATGAGCTCGGCAGACGTGTTGGCCAAGGCGCGATACTCAGATTCACAACTGGAACGGGAGACTGTCGGTTGTTTCTTGGTACTCCAAGAGACGAGATTTGGACCAAGAAAAATGGCGTAGCCATACATGGAGCGTCGAGTGTCGATACATCACGCCCAGTCAGCGTCGGAGTAACCGAGAAGGGAGGTCGGACCCGGGGAGAAAGAGAGACCGTATTCAAGAGTTCCCTTAACATACTGGAGGATGCGTTTAACGGCCTGAAAGTGCTCGATGGTAGGATGTTGCTGGAATTGACTCACAGTGTTAACGGAGTACGATAAGTCGGGGCGTGTGATAGTTAAGTATTGTAGCGCGCCTACCAACGACCTATAAAGAGTAGGGTCCGAGAAGGCGGTGCCTGCAGAGGTGAAAGAGGCGCCGGGTGCTAGCGGAGTGGCGACAGGCTTTGAATCTATGAGGTCAGCCCGAACAAGGATGTCGCGAGCATATTTGGATTGACTGAGAAAAAGGCCTGACGACGGATAAGACACCTCCAGGCCTAAAAAGTAACCGAGACAACCGAGGTCTTTTAGCGCGAATTCCTTACTCAGTCGAGTCATGAGAGCACGAAGGAAGGCTGGATTGTTTCCTGTGTGAATGATGTCGTCGACATAGACGAGAAGGTATAGGACAAGAGACTCGCGCCTAAAAATAAAGAGAGAGGTGTCGGCAATGCTGCAAACGAAACCAAGTCGGATGAGGAAGGTACGAAGACGCTGATACCAAGCGAGGGGTGCCTGTCGAAGCCCATACAGCGCCTTCCGAAGACGACATACATGATGAGGACGCAGAGGGTCGATGTAGCCTGGGGGTTGTTCCATGTAAACCGGCTTATCAAGAAACCCGTTTAGAAAAGCATTTTTAACATCGAGTTGGTGTAACGTCCAGGAACGCATGACGGCTAAGGATAAAATGATGCGGACCGTAGAGGCCTTAAAGACGGGACTAAACGTGTGCGTGAAGTCAAAACCAGGAATTTGGATGAAACCCTGTGCCACAAGACGAGCCTTGTAGCGATCAACGGAGCCGTCAATGAGAAACTTAGTCCGGTAGATCCATTTGGAACCAACGATGTTGGTATTGGCAGGACGAGGTACGAGGTCCCACGTGTCATTGCGACGAAGTGCGTTCATTTCTTCGTTCATGGCGTGTACCCATGCAAGGTGTTTGAGGGCCGTTTTAATCCCTTTAGGTTCATAGATAGCCGTCAGTGCAGAGTATAAGCGATTAGACTCTAGGAGAGTAACATCAGCCGGATAACGAGGCTTGAAAATGCCTGACTGGGCACGGGTGCGCATCGTATGAGATCGCAAAGGTGGATGAGGGGGCTGTTGTTGATCAGTCGAAGAATTCGGCTGTTGTACAGCGATTGGTGATGTCGGTTGAGTCGGTGGAGGCTGCGGTTGAGGCAGAACAAGTGGTGACAAGGGTGGTACAACCGGATATGATGGCGAGCGATCGTCTTCGGTGCAAATTATGGAGGGTGGCAAGTTGCGATATGATGGTGGGAGGCGGTGAAGAGGGAGGTGCTGATCTATGTGAGGTTGTATGTAATACACCGACGTTGAAAAATTTGGAAAGAGTCAACGACGAGAATGGACGGGATGAGCTTGTGGTGGCGAACGGAAAGCACGTTTCGTCAAACTTTGCATGACGAGTAATATATATACGGTAAAAAAGAGACACGGTAGTCTGCGAGGAGAAAACTTGTTTTTTGCATAATCACGTAAGCATGGATATACTTTGCATCCAAATGTGTGAAAACCATCGTAGGCAGGGGAGTGATTAAAGAGTATCTCAAAAGGAGATTTGTTGCCAAGGAGTGCTGTAGGCAATCGATTTATGGTGTAAACAGCCGTACTGAAAGCGTCAACCCAATAGGAGAGAGGGACGGACGAGTGAAAAAGCAAGGCGAGACCCATCTCGGTTATATGACGATGCTTCCGTTCGGCACGACCGTTTTGAGCTGGAGTATGTGGACAAGAAAAGAGATGATGAATGCCCGAGGATGCAAGATGATCTCGTAGACGATGATTTGTAAATTCCGTTCCGCCATCACTTTGAAAACGCTTGATTTTACGAGAAAATTGAGTTTCGACGAACTTCTGAAACCTGATAAATATGTCGACAAAGTCGGATTTTGCATGTAGAGGATAAAACTAGCAAAAGCGAGAGCAATCATCTATAAACACCACGTAATATCGAAAGCCAACAGTTGACACAACCGGCGCAGGGCCCCATAGATCACAGTGAATTAAGTCTAAAATAGAGGAGGCACGTTTAACATTATAAACGAATGGCAAACGAGTGCTTTTAGCCAACTGACATGTCTGACAAATAGTCGGTGACGGTAATAAAGAAATAACTGATAACAAACCCAATTTATTCAATAAAGAGATAATGGAAGGAGCAACATGCCCAAGTCTGTAGTGCCATAATTCAAAGGAGGCAGACGATTGCTTTTGTCCATGGACTGCGGCAAGGGCAGACGGTGGAGGGTCCATCAGGTACAAACCGCGATCAAGATGGCCGGTTGCGAGGAGGTGCCCTGTGTGTCGATGCTGAATAGAGAAAGTAGAGTTATAAAAAGTGACGGTGACCGGATGATCACGTGTCAATTGACTCACAGATAACAAATTTTTTGTAAGCCCAGGTACAACAAATACATTTTTTAATATGATATTATGAGAGAGAGTTAGAGAACCAATGTGAGAAATAGGAAGGGTCGCACCATTGCCGACCGTGACACGATCGGTGCCGGAATAAGCGGATGCATGATCGAGAGAAGATGAATCGGCAGCCATATGAGCCGAGGCCCCGGTATCTAAATACCAATCGGATGTGTCGGTAGGTGAGACATTACAACCAGCGGAGAAAGCTTCAGCAAGGTTCGCGGTGTTGGGCGGACGGCAAGAGAGATCGTAGGAGCGATCGAAGCGCTTGGGGCAATCAAAACCATCATGGTCCGTTTCACGACAGAAGAAGCAACGCGGGATGAAATTCCGACGTCCGCGATTGTTGCCGTTTCCACCAGGAGAGTTATGGGAGTGTCCCCGGCCTCTGTTCGAGTTTGAACCGCGACCGCGATGGGAACTAGAGCCTCGTCCACGACCACGAGTTACAGCAGATAATGCCATTTGAGAATCAACCTGCAAATTATTATTACGATTTATAGACTTCTGAAATAACTCATGAGATTGAGCACGGGCGAGTAACGTAGAGAAATCTGGTAGCGGGTATTGCGCAAGTTGGCTTGCCGTGAAGGCAGCGAAGTCAGGACCAAGGCCGCGAAGGAACCAATGAGATTTGTCTGATGCGTCAATTGGTCGTCCAATGGCAGCGAGTTGATCGGAGAGTGCTTTAAAGTGCCGTGCATAGTCCACGACAGATTTATCACCTCGCGTTGTAGAGAGTAGGTCGTCCTTCAAGCTGAGTTCACGAGCTTTAGAATTATAGTTGTAGGCCCGGGAAAGTGCATCCCAAACTTCTTTGGAGGTCTTGCAACCAATAACGACGGCCATCGATTCCTCCGTGAGTGTAGAAACTAGGAATAATTTTATGGTCTGATCTCGTTGTTGCCAAGAGACGAAAGCCGGATTTGGTGCGGTGGTGTCGGTCGTTGTGCGGATTGTGGCCTTGGGAGCAAGAGAAGAGCCGTCGAGGAGAGGCATAAATTGCTGGCTGGTGAGCAAGGGCTCGATCTGAGCGTGCCAAAGAAGATAGTTGGATGAAGTGAGTTTAATATTAACCATGTGGATCATGGTTGAGAGAGGCAGACTAGGTAACTCGGTGGTAGCCATAAAAAAGAAGAGAAGACGACGCTGAAAAAAAAATTAGGGTTTCAGTCCAATATTATATTTGCCTCAAGAATGAATTCATTGATACGGGAAAATATATACAACTTGTAGTCCGTAAAATAAGGAAGTAAAATAAACAACAAATAATAAAAGTATAATAAAAGTGATACGGGATAATCACGTAATATCTCTAACAGTTAATTTATATTTTGTGTGTATATATATGTATAGTTTTGTATTTGAGTTTGAATAATATTGAAAAATTATATGATTTTTTTAAATATTAATGAACAATGATCATAAAACCTTTTTTTTAAAGTTAACGTAAATTTTGATTAAATGTGTTATTTTAAGTTATAAAACTATTTTTTTTAAGTTAACGCAAATTTTGATTAATTGAGTTATTTTTAAGTTAATATATAATTTAATAATGTTATACTTTATAAAAGTTTAAGAGGTGTATTGTTTTTTAAGAGTATTATCGATAAATTGGGGGGTTTATTAAGTCAAATTTATATAAAAAAAATTATAATTTAAATAGGTGTATGTAGTAACTAGTAAGTGGTGTATTTATCATTTTTAAAGGTGCAAATAGCAACTCCCTTTTTTATATTTTCCATGTAAATAATACAATTATGTTTTAAATCATTCAAGTAATTACTAATTACACTTATTAAATTCAATTTTCAAGATTAAATATATTTTTTTTGTTCTTTAACTATTCTTAACCCTTTTGAGGATAGAAAAAAATTCTCCCAATAAGAATTCAAATATTATCTTGTTTGTCTATTTATTTCTTTTTCGAATCAAAATAAATTTATATTTTTGTTTTAAAAAATAAAAAATAGATATTAATATTTTAAAATTAAAAATATTGATAAATAAAATATAGAAACTAAATTAAAATATATACTTAAATTACATCTCGTATATATTACTCTTTTTGTCTTAAAAAAATTTACACTTGAGAACAACTAAATGTACAATACCGAAGTAGTAGTACTATATTTAATGGATTGGTCGGATACATACGTGAGAATGTCAATGGGTTGGGTAGATTAACTGACATAACCATGTTTTGGGATATGAATTGACTTATTAATTGACCAAACATTAGGTCCATTTTATTCCATCTATCAAGTTATATGTACCTAATATATGTTCTCTTGAATTTATAACTTTTTATTCGATGAAAAATTCAACTGTTAGTATAACTATAGATTTTGGTAACTCCAATTGCTGCATTCGCTATATCAAGCCTTTTTATTTCATGCATTCACACACAATCTGACAATTTTCATTGTCACTAGCATTAAAATTTCCTGAAGTTGTAATTTTCACTCAATTTTTTCTCTAAAAAAAATCACTGATATATACACAAAATTTATAATAGTTCACTTCATAATTAAAGTTACATCAACTTTATTTTCTACAAATCTCACAAATATATTAAAAAATATAGTTTTTAGAAAATAATGCAATTTAATTTACATATTTATAAATTACATTTTACATTTAAAAGTAGTTTAAGATATGTATTTATAAAATAATATATATTTTGAAAATTGTAATTACTTTTTTACCCTTATTTACATTAAATAAAATTATTTAATTTTGATTTTATTTTCTAATACTAAAAGACCTGAAATTCAGGTCCTTTATTTTCTCCGCGATCATTTATATAATCATTTTTTTAAATGTTTAAAGAAAAATAAATAAGAAAAAGATAGGCAACACATACACTGTTAATTAATACTTCCTCCGGCCATTAATAGATTTCATACTTTACTGGACACGGAGTTTAAGAAAATTGTTATTTTTTAATTTTTTTATTAAAAAGTAAAGAGTAAAAATATACTCCCTCGGTCCAAAGACACTTGTCATACTTTCCTTTTTGAGGTGTCCAACAATAGTTGACACACCCCAAAAAGGAAATAATCATTCTAACTTTTTTATTTTAATATACAATTTTATTCTACTTTACCCCACCTACTTTTTAAACTTTACTCACAACTACTTTACTTTTCACTTTTAAAATATATTTTAACCTTTACTTTTCAATTAAAAAATAAAAAAATAACAATTTTTTTAAACTCCGTGTCCAGAAAAGTATGACATCTATTAATGGCCGGAGGTAGTATTTTAAAAGTGAAAAGTAAAGTAGTTGAGAGTAAAGTTTAAAAGTAGGTGGGATAAAGTAGAATAAAATTGTATATTAAAATGAAAAAGTTAGAATAATTATTTCCTTTTTTGGGGTGTGTCAACTATTGTTGGACACCCCAAAAAGGAAAGTATGACAACTGTTTTTGTACCGAGGGAGTACTATATCAATGTAAAACATATATTTTCATATATTTATTTTAACAAATTACACCATCTGATTAAAACACAAAATAGGAGTAATTAATAAAAAAAAAATCAGGAGTAATCTATTTGATCTTTTCTGTGTAAGTATTTAACTACTTTTAATAAATAATATTCTCAGCGAAGCTAGGACTAGAACCTAATATGACCTATCCACAGGGACCCATTTACAATTATTCATTCATATGCACTCTCTCATCCAGTCGACTTTCTTTACGAAATTTACAAACGGCAGTTTATTTATTTACATATTTATACAATATAATAAAATATAATAATAACCCAAAATCTTCTAGAAAAAAATAATACTCCGTAATAAAATAAAATAAAAAAATAATAATAATAATAATAAACTAGCTACCCACACCTCAATCTGCACCTGAGCATAATAATCTCCATTCTCCCTTTGCTATCCAAAACATCGAGATTTTTTATTTATTTTTATTTTTTCCTTCCAAAAAAAATTATAAATTTATTATCTTAATTGATTATTTAATTTAATTTAATTCACAACTTTATGGAGGAAATATATGGTATCAACAGCAACTCGGCTGGAGGAGGAGGAGGTGATGATTATTCAGACAAGGCTAATTTACTTATAATGAATAATACTAATAATATGATTGCGGCGGCGGCGGACTACAACTATAACTACGGCGAGTCCCCTCCGATGATGATTCCCGATCATCACCGACGGAATCATCCGACGACGTCCGTGTTCGATGGATTAATGATCCCTCCGCCCGAATCCGCTTCCAGCGCTCATCGGACGACGACTAATTATGACGTCATCAAGGCTAAGATTGCTTCTCACCCTTTCTACCCTAAGCTCCTCAACGCTTACATCGACTGCCAAAAGGTCCGGTTTTTTTTTTTTGTTTTTTTTTTCAAATTAAATCGAAGAAACCCTA
Source organism: Euphrasia confusa (assembly GCA_954870475.1). Taxonomy (NCBI): domain Eukaryota; kingdom Viridiplantae; phylum Streptophyta; class Magnoliopsida; order Lamiales; family Orobanchaceae; genus Euphrasia; species Euphrasia confusa. The sequence continues at coordinate 20,595,767 of OX940951.1, forward strand.
ATTAATTAATTTAGAATTTTGTGTTATTTCAGGTGGGTGCACCGCCGGAGATAGCGATCATACTGGATGAAATCCGGCGAGAAGAGGACGTGTTTTGTAAGCACGGCGGCGGCGACGCGGTCTTAGGAGTCGATCCCGAACTCGACGATTTCATGGTCTTTCGATTTCTCAATTTCTCTCTCACACACTCTAACACACACAATTAATCGTTAATCGTTAATTAATAATTGATTGTGATTTGGAAATGAAAGGAAACATACTATGACGTGTTGGTGAAGTACAAGACGGATTTGTCGAGGCCCATCGACGAAGCCACATCCTTCCTCACCAACATCCAAACCCAACTCGCTAATCTTTGCAAAGGTAATTAATTAATTACTCCTTATTTATATTCATGTTCATGATGCACGTGTGTTAGATAATCAAACAAATTACTAGTTATAATTTTCATTATAATTAGAAACAAAAACCCTAAATTCTGGATTATAGAGTAGTAATTGAATTGAATTAAATAAGACAATTTTGAATTTATATAGATTCTGATTTTGACGTGTCAGAGTCCAGATGACGTGCCTTGTCCTGGCTACCTCTCTTATTATTAGTATTAATTATTTTAAAAATCAAACTTTCTTGCATGTTATAATTATGACATTGATTATAATAAAACCAAATAAAAATTAATTATTGAGCTACATATATATATGTATATTTGGAATAATAAATTCCTAGAAAATGTTTATTTCTAGAGAGGTAGGTACTCAAAATAATATAGACACGATATAGAGGGCCTTGTAACCTTTTTTTATTTTGGTCCATTAATATTCCGGGTTTTAAGGATACGTTGAGTTCCATCAAATGGTAAAAAGGTGAAATTCGAAATGTGTAACAACATGCACTCTTAAGTGTTGTTTCTAAATAAAGAAATATAACTCAAATTTCATTTCTTATATTTTCTCGAAATGAAAAAGCATATCCATGTTCACCTCTGTCCTTATTTGTCACATCGTCGTGCAACACATTTCGCGGTATCCAATCTTGTCTCAAACACAAGTACTCATTTTAATTAGTTCATATTCTCGTTCTTTTCCTCACATTTTATATGTGGTGATTGATTTTTCAAAGTAAAGTTTTTCTATGTGATTAAGAATGATTTTCAATATATAAAACTCAATCCTCTTATATATTCACAAGGTATAAAATCTTGTGAGTTGTGAGTTGTGACAGCTTAATTTTTCAACCTAAGCTTTACTTGTCATTGATTTTTAAAATGATTGTTGATGGTTTATTTTTAAAATTATTTCTCAAAAATTTTAGTTTAAATATGTACATTTATATGCACAGATGTGTTTTATTGTCAGTTGAGTCAGTCATAAAAGCTTCTTTATTTTATTTTGTTTTAAGCTGCAGTTGCTTACATATACTATGGCTGCAATAATTCTACTAGTAATTAACAATTAGTCCTTACAATACTAATTTAGTGTACTTTTTTTAATGTAAGAAGTACAGTAGGGATCTGTATAAATTCCATTGCATGCACAAATATTGATTTTATACTTGGTATTACTTAATTTACAAATGTATGGAAGGAAATTAAAGTGATCATCATGTATAAATGCTAGTGACAGCCTTAGATGTTCAGAGAATATTAGTAGTGAGTATGTGATCTTCTTTTCTAGGGTCACTCTGTAGAAATCCCGTCATATTATCGACATATAATATATCGTGTGTGATTAGATACATTTGTGTTAAATCCTAAATTACTTCTATTTGATAAAAATGTGCTTCCTAGCTGTGACCCAAAAAACCCTAGAGGGGTATTTGGTAACAATTCGTTTGTTTTTTCTAATTATTAAGGTGATATAATACCTAGTCAATAAAATTATGGATAGATCATAGCTTGTGATGGGGATTGAAGGAAAAAAGAAGAAGCCCGAATACAGCGGGCGACCGAATATCACATGGGCGCCCGGGTTTTGTGCTGAAACCCGGCCCACCTTCTCTGCCATCCAATAATCAACACATGCAACATTACATATCTTATTGGATTTTGTGCAGGATCATGATACAATTCATTTTATTATATTAATTATATTGGCCTACAATTATTTCATCAACTATTAGTCCACACAGTTTTTTTAAGTACTGGTATAGCATAAATATATGTCATATTTATTGAAGTTGGATTGCCAATGTCAATTATTGTCTTAGTTGAATTTGTATAAAAAGAGTTCGTATTATTAAGCTTAATTAGTTACTTATTTTATTTGATCTGGGTCTCTTTTCTTATTTCCGGCTTCTTGAGTTAATAGTGAACTTTTATTACCTTATAAAAGGCCGAGGGTCCCAGGCCCAATTACTAGTGGGCTCAGCCACATGGAGGCCCATATTTCATTTAATCTCTTTGCACAGACAAAATCTGAGTCATTATTAGAAACAAAGTGATATGTTTCTATCATTTTTGTGGCAGATGATGGTGCATTGTCGTCGGACGAGGAGCTTAGCGGAGGCGAGACGGAAATGTTGGACCCACAGGCAAAGAATGAAGATCGGGAGCTTAAGGATCGGCTCTTGCGAAGGTACGGGGGCAGCCACATCAATAGCCTAAAGCTTGAGTTTTCCAAGAAGAAAAAGAAAGGCAAGCTCCCAAAGGAGGCCCGGCAAACGCTACTCGAATGGTGGAATGTTCACTACAAATGGCCATATCCAACGGTACGTTGTTAGTGATCTCGATCGATCAGGACATATATTTATTTCGTACATTGGTATTACAATTCCCATAATTAATTGTGCGTTAATTTATTACATGCAGGAGGCAGATAAGATATCGTTAGCTGAGACGACGGGGTTGGATCAGAAACAGATAAACAACTGGTTCATAAACCAGAGGAAGAGGCACTGGAAACCGTCCGAGAACATGCACATAGCTATGATGGATAATCTCTCTGGAAATTTCTACTTGGAAGATTGAACATCATATACTTCTAATATATGTATGTACCATGTTTCACTAATTACTATGCTGGATCATTTTTCAGACATAAATATATGTATGCTCAATGAATTGAATATGCTCGTAGCTCGAAATCGCTGACTTATTATAGTAGTATCAAATAATTACTTAATTATATTATTCTTACATATTTTACCTTATGATAGATTTTGTAGTACTCTCTCCGTTTTATAATAATAGAAATTTGTTTTTTTATTTTGAAAAGGAAGATGTCACGGTCTTATGAAACAAAGTATGAAACAAAGGGAGTATGAAATATGAAACAATGTTATAATTTATAAACATGGTTGTTGTTCCAAATAAAGCGTACAATACTCCCTTTGAAACTAAAGAGTCTGAATTTGAAGAGTATGCACATTTTTTTTGCAATTTATAAAAAAAGTCAGACTTTTAAAAATTGGAGGAAGTAATGTATTGCTTTATTTACTTAAGTGTGAATGTGTGACTATTCTTATGAAACAAGAGTCTGAATTTGAAGAGTATGCACATTTTTTTTGCAATTTATAAAAAAAGTCAGACTTTTAAAAATTGGAGGAAGTAATGTATTGCTTTATTTACTTAAGTGTGAATGTGTGACTATTCTTATGAAACGTAGAAAGTAATTTATAGAGTAATTATTTGAAACGTTAAATGAAATTTTAATCATAATATTTGCATTTGGACTATGATAGAGATAAAAAGATAGGGGGGTCTTGAAGCAAAGCCCATTGACAGAAGAATGGAACAGGCCGTCTCCAATGCGTGGGCCGGACCTCCCAAACCATGGCGAATCATAAACAATTTTTTATCGCAAGGAATCTCGACGAAAAATAATTACAGTACATCTTTCCCTTACCGAGAGCTAAATACATGGCTACACTTCAATTAACTGTCTCCTCCGTAGTCGGCGGGCGACGGTCACCAGGATCCCGGTCCATTGCTAGACCGGCCCGCTGCGCAGCTGACCGGCAGGCGCTTTTTAATCGCATTGCCCCTGTATACGATAACGTGAGCCATCTCCACCCCTCCCGGCTCATCTTAAAAAAAGAAAAACGCCTTCTTTTAGCTTGCACCTTCGATTTTCATCATTCTGTGAAGTGGGTTTTGTTTTCTGATATTATTTCTGATATTTTCTGCGAGTCGTTTTGCAGTTGAATGATTTGCTTAGCTTAGGGGGTCATAGAGTATGGAAGAGAATGGCTGTTTCTTGGAGCGGGTAAACCATTGCAAAATTTTCAATTGTTTACATTTTTTGTGTAATTTCCAAGATTTATAGTATATGTGTATATTGTTTTTAAGGTTTCTATGTTTCTTAGGTTTTTCTTTTGGCTTTTTATAATGTGGTGATAGATTGAAATTTTGTAGGTGTTTAGTTAATGGATAAACGACCTTTTTTTTCGGGAATTGAATCAATATTTTCTTGTTTAGTTTAAATTCAAATGGTCACGATTGCCTGATCGATCCGAACGCTATCTCTCGTTTCGTGTAATTCTTGAAATTAAGAGTTTTGGCTGGTGGAATTGACCCAACAGAGCCAAAGAAGGGGAAACCGTGTTGGATGTGTGTTGTGGAAGTGGGGATTTGGCCTTTTTACTGTCCGAAAAAGTCGGAATCAATGGCAAGGTCTGGTTGCCTTCCTCCCCACCTGTTTTAAAAGAAAAATAAATTTAATTTGTTACTTATTTGTTGGTTGTCAATTAATTACATAGGTGGTTGCTCTAGATTTCTCAAAGGAACAGTTAACTGTCGCCGCATCCCGACAGCTCAAACGTACAAACGCTTGCTACAAGAATATCAAGTAAGCCCTTTATCCCATTTTGTTTTATAGACTCAGACTTTTAATATATAAACATTTTATACGACATAGGTGGGTCGAAGGAGATGCAGTTGACTTGCCCTTTCCCGACTTCTCTTTTGATGCCGCCACCATTGGCTACGGATTAAGAAACGTGTTGGACAAGAAAAGAGCTCTAACGGAGATTTGTCGGGTTCTAAAACCTGGATCGAAAGTATCTGTTCTGGACTTCAACAAAAGCACGAGCCCATTTGCCTCTTCAATTCAGGTATTTAATTAAGCTTTATGAATTTCTATATATCAAAATTGCCCAATATATATCTATATAGTATCTATATTGTTTTGGCAGGGTTGGATGATTGATTATGTAGTGGTTCCTGTTGCCAGTGGGTATGGCTTAGCAAGTGATTACCAGTACTTGAAGAACTCAATCCAGGAATATCTCACGGGTCTGTTTTTCTTATTCACCCCCATCCCAAGGAATTTGATCATCGGTTGACATGGTTTGCTCTCGTGCAGGAAACGAGTTGGAGAAGCTAGCTCTGGAAGCAGGCTTTTCTAAGGCCAAGCATTATGAAATTGCTGGAGGGCTAATGGGAAATTTGGTAGCCACACTTTAGGAATGCGGTTCTTCTCAAGACAGGTGCATTTTCATGGGCTTGCTTTCCGCAACATCTCGAAAGTTCTGATTAGAAATTCTGCACCCTTATTTTGATTTCATTATTTGTGTTTTGGATTAGATATTAGACAAGAAAAATGTGTACAAAATATCAAATTAAACAAAAATAAATATTTCTAAGTTTTGCTTTCTGTATTGAATATAAATAAAATTATACCAGGTGTATACTCGCATATTCTGAAGAAAATATCTTCTATTTGTATACGTGTGAGCATCATTAATTTCATTAATTACAAAAATAATATTTGAAAATATTATTTCACTAGGATCTCTTGCTTTGAAAATATTCTTATATCACCTGGGGTAGAAAATACTATGAGAAATGCTGCCAACCGAATTAGCAATTTCATAATCGGGGGCCAATGACGTAATTCCACTCATGTCGTTGAGTTCCATTGTCTCATCCATGAAAGGGGGTTTTGTGGGTAACGGTAGGTCCTCATCGCTAGCGAGCATTAGTAGGACCTTAGACATGGATGGCCTTAGTGAAGGGATCTCTTGGGTGCACAATAGTCCCACGTGGACCACCCGTAGCATCTCGTATTTGACGTGGGCGGCATTGTGGTAATTATGCAGCATTAGGTTTGGGTCGAAGACCTCGTAGGCTACTCTTTGCTGGAAATGCCTCCACACCTGATTCACACAAAATTTTAATTTTGTGGGAATTTCAAAGAAAGAGTATAAGAATAGATTGAAAGAATTTTCTGGAAACCAACCGTATATATGAGACCGTCTGTGTCCTCTGGGATTTTACTTCTGTTATTCTGCCTGCCCGTGATGATTTCTAACAAAAGCACACCATAGCTATACACATCTGCTTTTTCCGTCAACTGCCCGTGGGCTAGGTACTCGGGGGCCATATATCCCCTGAATATCGTAAAATTCAAGACTATACTTTTTCTTTAGTTATTAGAAAAACATTCTTTAACAAAATACTCACAAAGTCCCGGCTATGGCTGTGCTGATGTGGCTTTTGTCTTCTTGGAAAGATCTGGCCAATCCAAAGTCGGCAATTTTAGCACGTAGCCTCGAGTCCAAGAGGATATTGCTCGATTTTATGTCTCTGTGAATAATTCTTGTATTCGTGTTCTCGTGAAGGTACACTAAACCCTCTGCTGTCCCTATGATTATCTCAAATCTCTTCCCCCAGTCTAATTCTTTTCCTCTTCCTGAATCTGTCAGCCAAATTACACTTATAATTCACAAAATCTAGCCATGAGGTTTCGAGACCTAGTACTCACCGAATATATATTGGTCGAGGCTCTTGTTGGGCAAGAACTCGTAAACGAGAAGGCTTTCGGGTCCTGAACAACTGCATCCCAACAACCTGACTAGGTTCTTATGCTCGACACTACTTATAATGTTCACTTCATTGTAGAAATCCTCTGCTCGGTGTTTGTTGTTGAAGTATAGCCTCTTCACAGCAATTTCTCTTCCGTCATGTAGAACACCCTGCACCAGGATTCACTTTCCGGTCTTAGCCTCAACTTGTAAGATTTTTTTTTTCTTTGTAATAAAACCAGGAAAACATTAGTAAGGACCTTATAGACGGTGCCGAACCCGCCTTGCCCGAGCTTGTTGGCTTCATCAAAAGAACCAGTGGCTTTCTCAAGTGTGGAATATTTGAAGTTTAAGCTACTGTCATGTAGGGTTTTCACTAATTTGGGTGCATTCCCTGAGCCAGAATTCAAAAAAAAATCAATTTAGAGCCAAAATTATTACTATTAATAAAATTCAATTTAAATGTCACCTCTCCTCTTATTTTGAATCACTTTGTTCTTCCATATATAAAACCCAATGTAGGTCCCAGTGATCAAAACAACTGCTGCACTGAGAGATGCAACTACAATGGCTATAACTCTCCCTGCACAATCATAAAGTAATACTTTAAGATTAAAAAAAAAAACAAAAAAAAAACAAGAAAGTCTAATTTTTTACCTCTTGAATTACTTCCATTTCCAAGTATAGGATTAAGAAAATCCCTATCTGAGTACCTCATAAAGCAGCCTGTGTGAAGGGCCCGGCCCTCAGACGAAGGCATGCATCCCATTATAGCCGAGCTCGCTTTCTCCAAGCAAGCCCGGCAATCCTCCGTCCCTATCGACCTCCAGCAGTTAGCCAGAACGAAAACCGAGTCATTTGCAGTCTTGGATACCTCCACCCGGGCCCGCGCAAACCCGCTATTATTCAGGGCGGCCGAAACCGCTCCCCACACGGCCCGTCTCGTCGATGCCTGGAAAGCTCGATCCTTTCGGGTTATATTCCCACAGACGGCCCCGTCGCCGGGCCCGTTATACTCGTGGAAGAAAGAGTAGTTATCGGACCGCATAAAGCAACCGTCGAGATAAATCCTCCCTGCGCTCGCGGGGTAACATTCAGGCAGACGGGTTCGGGCCTCGACGTAGCACAACACACAATCGACCAAGGAGAGGTCGCCGTAGCACTGAAATAGGGCGAAGTCGGCGTCGGGCCCGAAGCCCGTTTGCGCCTGGCCGAAGCCCGAAGCCCGAACCTGCGCTCCTATGCTTTCCATGGTGGCGACAAAGTTGGGCAGGAAAAGCGTGGTGTTGTGCTCGGGCTGGGTCCCGCATACGAACCTGACGATTCGGGTTCTTGGCTCTGCCAAATGTGTGTCTGGTAACAATATCAGAATCACCAGATAAATCATGATCATCATGTGTGGAACAAGGATTGCTTTCTTCGCCATGTATGATCAGATTTTCTCTTGTTGTAGAAAGAGATCAACTTGGAAAAGCATACAACAGAACTCCACAGCAGTGAAAAAGTTCTTGAACTTTTATTAATTACTTACTAGTCCTTTGTTTTATTAATAATTAGGGAGCATGACTTATTTTACTCATGTTGAATTCCTTGCACAAATGAAAACAAGTACTTGGGACTTTGTTCACAACTTTTTATTTGTTTAAATACACACCTAATACTTTTTGATAATCTGATACATGTTTACAATGTATGCGACTATCATATGACTTAGAGACACAAGATATAGAATCTATGTGTCATTTTTTTCAGCGACTCCCCTTGCAAAGTCAGATATTTACAGCTGTTCTTAATTGTGTTCGGGCTCGATTGAAACATTGTTCAAAAGTGAAAAAGTAGATGCATAATAGTTTGGGGTCTGACCTGTTAATGTGCTTTCGTTCGAGCTCTAGTGACTGTTTGTTCCTCTCGGATACGAACTCTCGATAAATGAATCTAGTATGCTATGCATGTACCTTTGATTGTAAGAAACCAGTATCTACAACACTTATGATCATGTAATCAATCCTTGAGGAAGCTAAGTGTGAATACTTAATGAAGTCCAAACACTAGAGTCTAAAGCTTAATTTTGTTGACCACTATTTAAGGTTGTTTGAAACTGCAGTTATACTTTTGTGGAATTGCTTAATTGACAATTAACTGGAAACCTCAACATTAATTAGTGACCCCTAATCAAGCCCATAATTATTTTTATTGATTTACTTAATCAAATTTACAGGATAACCTTTTCTTTTCCCTCAAGGGCACTCTTGTAATTTGAATCCAGTATACTGTCTTTTATTTTCCCTCAAGAACCAACTACATAAACTGTCAATAACCACCATATCCCCTGTCCCAATACAGAGTGCATCACCTGAGACTCAAACATGAAAACTTCCAACTGTATTGCATCTCTCTTACTCCTCTTTTGGCTTTTCCTGTTTTCGACTGAGGCCAGGAAAACCGTAAGGCATAACAAGAACAAGAGGCACATGTATGGTTATAATTATGTTCATAACAATTTGACAGATGGCGCCTTTCTGACCGTGCCACTTGTATTCAATATCTTGGGGTTCGGCGCCAAGGCTGACGGAGTTTCCGACGACTCTCAGGTAAAAAATAAAATATCACATTTGGCCGAGACGAAAATACTGTGAAATATCGTACTTGTAAAACACTGTTTGTAAAACAAATCAACAATCCAGGCTCTCTTTGCCGCCTGGACAGCTGCGTGCTTTGTTTATGGAGGTGTCGTGATGATACCGTCGGGGTATAGTTTCATGATGAAACCTGTAACACTTCATGGGCCATGCATGCCAAATCTCGTTTTGCAGGTTAGTCAGTATCGTTTATTTCTTTTTGAAGTAAAATGCTGAAGATATTATGAACAGATAGATGGAACGATTTTAGCCCCTCCGATCAGCGGGTGGCCGAGAAACAGTTTATACCAGTGGATGAATTTCAAATGGCTACATAACTTTAGCATTCAAGGCACAGGCACAGTTGATGGCCAAGGTTCCAATTGGTGGCCTCCTTCACTAATTAATAAGGTAATTATTCTAATAACTGTACTAATTTTATTTTATTTTATTTTTTACATAATTATAATGTCTACATTTTGCAGAGAAAGAGAGGCAGGAAAATCCCGGGAAAGAAACCGACTGTAAGAGTTCTCTATATAGACTAAAGACCTTTTCTTTTGGACTGAAACCGGCTTGACCGAATTGAATAGATTTGAACTTAACTAAAGTGAAATTGAACTGAAGAGATCTTAATTGAACTGAAGTGAAATGAAATTGTCTGAACTGAACTTAATTGAAGAGGTCTGAACTGAACTGAAATTAAGTCTAAAAAAAATTTACCTAACTGTTTGTAGCTTTGAGGGTCCATTGATTTTGTCAGGCATTGAGGTTCTACGCGAGCTGTAATGTGACGGTCAGTGGTATTAGGATCGTCAATAGTCCATGGTGCCACCTGAAATTCGACAACTCTAAAGGTGTAATAGTGGAAAATGTGACGATTTCTGCACCGGAAAACAGCCCAAACACCGATGGAATTCACCTTCAGAACTCCCAAGATGTCCAAATCATGCATTCTGACATCGGAACCGGTAATAAAAACATCGACGCCTCGAGTCATTCAGGCAGGAACATAACTCTTGAAATTCTTCCGATTTTTTGTTTCTTGAACAGGAGACGACTGTGTGTCGATTCAGACAGGTTGCTCGAACGTCCACGTCCATAACATAAATTGTGGCCCTGGTCATGGAATAAGGTAACGACAATGCATATAATTTGAGCAACACATTTCGATGCAGAACGAATAAAACATTCTTTCCTATTACGTACCCTCAGTTTAGGAGGGCTCGGTAAAGACCACAGCACCGCATGCGTTTCGAATATCGTGGTCGAGAATATCACGATGCAGAACACTATGTATGGCGCAAGGATCAAGACTTGGCAGGTAAAAAATAAAAATAAAAATCACACAACACAAAGGTTCTTTTCTTTTGGACTCAAACTTGCTGAACTGAAATGAAATGATTTGAACTGAACTGAAATGAATTGAAATTAAGTCCAAAAGAACAGAGCCGAAAACTTTTGTTATGTATTTCCATATTCAAACTCGCTCCTCGTTTCTAGGGAGGCCTCGGGTCGGTGAGGAATGTGACGTTCATGAACATTCAAGTGTCCGAGGTGAATGTGCCGATAATTATCGACCAATTCTACTGCGACAAGAAGTCGTGCAAGAATCAGACGGGGGCAGTCGCTATCTCGGGGGTCACGTTCGGTCGGATAATCGGGACGTATTCTTCGCAGCCGATACGCTTGGCGTGCAGCGACTCGGTTCCATGCACAGACGTGAATTTGACCTCGATCGAGCTAGTGCCGTCCTCGCTGAACTGCAGCAGGATCCAACAGGGGATGTGTACGAATACTTACGGGAAATCTTCGGAGCCGCTGGTTCCGGAAAGCATGGGGGATTGCTTGAGGAGCAGCAATGGAAGTAAGCTTGTGGAGAGGAGGATGATGGAGATATCAAGAAGTGTTGGTTGTTGGTAAAAATAATTATGAAAATTAATTTATGTGTTAGTAATTTTATTTTATTTTACTTTAATTTGCTTCCCTTCTTTGAAATATTTTAAAGTGGGAGAAGGTGAAGGTTATGGTTCACTAGTTTAATTTGTTTTTGTGTTGCAATCCTATTTAATTAACATTTTTTAATACATTAAATTAATTGATGAAAAATGAAAATGGTAGTATATGATAAAAGAATTACTACTAGACTACTTAGTTACTAATTTTTAGGAGAGCCCCACATAAGTCAAAATTGAATATTACCAAGGAGAAACCCACAAATCAAAATTGTAGTATATGATAAAAGAATTACTAGACTACATAGTTACTAATTTTTAGGAGAGCCCCACATAAGTCAAAATTGAATATTACCAAGGAGAAATAATATTCATTTTTCAATAAAAAAGAAGAAATAAGTCAAATTGATTATGAATTAATTAATTAATTAGGTCCCTATCCTAAATCCTAATTAACTTGGTTAGGCAATTTTTGCCTATTCAAATATAGCACAGAAGCCCCACATCAACTCTCCAAAAAATAACACTCACTTTTTTTTTGTTATAATGTAATAAAAAATCAATTTGGAAGGTCATTTTAAACACATTTTACATTGCATGGGCATTTTACTCAAAGCACACTTTTCTTTGCATTCCTTAATAGTGATTTCGACTCTTACATTAATCAAAAGATACCGTTTTTATTCAATACAGTGTATAGAGTTAATCTATATCTTCTTGTAACACATTCTCATTCTATATTTAATATTTTACTTTTTACCAAAAAATAATACTAATCGTGTTTAGCGATTTTAAGCTTAATTTTGCGTGCTGCTCGCAAATGAGACCCCGTGCATAATGTTTGAGTACAAACCAAGTTTCACATCGAAAAATAAAGAAGAGCCTGTCAAATTTATATACAGACCCATCACTTTATTAGTATTAAAATTTTTGGTGGCGAAAGATTCAACACGTAACAACTTATTTGTGTGTTCTACGCAAACATGATTTTAAAGTACAAATTAAACTTTTGATTAATTTATATTTGTTCGACACTGACTTTATATTATCTAGCTATAGTCTGATTAAAACAATCTAAATAAGGTACAAATATATGTATATAAACCCATGCATTCCAAGATTATCATTTTTAATTTTATCTGGTGACGTAGAGGTTGTGAAATACACAATGTAAATAATTATCTTAAATTTAATATAATTATATTAAATGGAGACACAATCAGGCACATTGACTTCGTATGTTTGACTGGGTGTGTTTTAAAATTTCAATCACAACCAATAGCATTATTTAATTTTAAAATACATATTTACTCATTATTTTATGATAAATACTAGTAATATTCTTATTATTTTTTAAATATTGTATGAAATATGTGCATACTAAGAAGTAGGGGTGGACACTTGGCCCCGGAATCCTTCGAATCTTATCTCGATAACTAACGGGATACCGGAATCTTGATCCCGTTCCGATCTCATCCCGAAAACTAGCGGGATGAGACGAGATAGATTTTAAAAATGACAATACCGTCCCGTCCCGTATAGTAGTAGTATAACTAGAAATAATTTATCTTAATTATTTTGTTATACTTGTACTGTATTGAGGACCCTTGAGATTATTTGATTTATGATTGCTTTTGATAATCGAATTAAATCGAATTAAATCATGTATTATATTTTTAATTCCCGAATATTATTGGCTATTAATATTAGTAACTGTAGTCGATTACCGACAAATTGAGTTACTGTATTATTATTATAAAATGTTGTGAATTCTTGCCGGGAAATTTTCCGAGTTGATAATAACTTCTTAGCTAAAACCTTGCAAGTGGATTTGATCGTATGATAATAAAGTTAGTAATAATAAATATCGGAAATAAAAAAGTAAATAAATTTAATTAACATTAATTTAAATTAATTCATGTTGTGAATTCTTGCCGGGAAATTTTCCGAGTTGATAATATCTTCTTAGCTAAAACTTTTCAAGTGGATTTGATCCGTATGATAATAAAGTTAGTAATAATAAATATCGGAAATAAAAAAATAAATAAATTTAATTAACATTAATTTAAATTAATTCATGGACATTATAATACTAAATAGAAAATATTATTTGATATAATATGGTTTAATATTTAGTGTGTAATTATATTTATAAAATGGAATTATAATATAATTAATGGATTTAATTAATAAATTTGGGGTTGAGATGAATTTAATTAAACTAGTACCACTGCCCGTGCGATACACGTGGATACTGAATTAGGGGAAATCTCATCCCGTCTCGATAATTTATATTCGGGACGGGATCGACGTTTAAAAAGTTCTTCTGGCATGTCTCAATCTCGTTTGGGTTCGGATTGAGATCCAGACGGGATCGGGACCTCCCAAAATTTTAATTAAAATAATAAAATTAACAATAAAATAAAATTAAATATTATCGACTTATAAAATAATTAAAATATAAATAAAATAAAATAATTTGTGAAAAAATAATATTTATATGTATATTAATAAATTTGCGGGACGGGAACGGATAGAACGGGATCGTCCCGATCCCATCTCGTTCCATTATGAAAAAAATAAATCCGGACTGGACAGAACTGAATTGTCATTTTTAAAATTGATCCCATCCCATCTCGCTAACTTTCGGAATGAGATCAGGACGGAATCGAAATTCCAGGACAAAGTGTTCATCCATAATAATTTGTAAACTCGTATTGAATCTCATTATCAATTGTTATCTCAAATATGAAATGTTTATTAAAATTGAAAGGTTATGCATGTTTGAAGTATTATTTAGTATGTAAAGCAAATTATAAAATAAAAAGAGAAATATAAAATCAAATATTCTCATTGTAATTACAACATAAAAGATTAACACCATAGCACCATAATTACAACATTGGAGTTTGGGGTAGCTAGAGGAGTAGCTGAAGAGGAGTTGGGTTGGCTGCAAGACTGCAACATTAAAATTAACACAATCGCCCACGTGTAATTAAAAAAACATAATTTCGGTATGATTACTCTATGTATTAAAACAACAATACAAACCTTACTGAGGTGGCGCACTACGTGACGTGGGACCGGGAAAAGGGCCGGACGATGTGATGAACTTCATGCAAAATTAATTGGGCAACCTGATAAATTAAGCGACAGAACGTCCAAGCAATAAAATCGAAAAATCAAACTTATTATTCGACCGATAAAAACAACAAATTAACAAAACAAATACCGGTCAATCGATGTACACGGAATCATAGTAGAGAATGCACTATATATAGACAGTTCCTCGGGGCTTGGAAAACGGGGAGTCATCCTTCCAGTTCGCACCTGCTGCTGCGCTGTAGTCTGTACAAATCAAAGTTGCTATTGTAAAGCAGACTTATCTTCATATACTTCGTGTACTACTTCTTGCTCTCCTCGAGATCCTGTTCGTAGAACCCGCGCAGCCCCTCTAGCATCTCAAACAACACGGCTCTTGGAATCCAATGCTCCACCACCTGTAAAAAAAATACAATGAAAAAAAAAGGTTAAAAAGGTTCAAAAGAACTATAGACACGATTGAATGAAAAAAAAAAGATGATTGGACATATATTTTTTTCTTATCTCAAACTAAACAAACAAAAACAAAATAAGAGAAGTATACAAAGAATGATACAAACATATATCTAATCTAAAAATATAACATCAACCTGTAGAACAAATTGCACAAAAGAGATCTTTCTTCAAAATAAGTATTAATTTTATAGTGGTTAGAATATAGATTGAATCAAGAAATGTAAAAACATAAAATAATTATCAACATTTTTAAAAATACACAATTTAAAAGTCACACACACAGTCAATAACACAGTAATAAAATTAACCAAATTCAGATATTAATTCAATAATTGAACCGGAACAAATAACGAATCCAAAACAGAACATACGAATTAAAAATCACAGGTAAAAAGGTCAAAAAAAAAAAAAAAAAACGAATCCGGTAAAATAGTTACATTGAGTATTGACGAAACGTTGTTGATTGGATTTCTTGGCATATCTATGCTCTTCTTGTGCGTTAACCGATGTTTGCATCATGATAGTTAATGTTTTATTATAATATTAATACTATTCAAATTTAGTTATGTGAATATGAAGTTAAACAAAAAAATATAAAGACCCTTAAAACTAAACTTATATTGCATATGAAAAACAAACATATTGCAGACGTCGAATTTTTGGATGACAGATCCACTACAAATTGATTGATATTCATGGACGTTGGATGAAACTGGAAGGGTGAAAGAAAGTTCTCGGATCAACGCGTGGCTGGAAAAGAGGACAGACCCGTATGCTTTCCGTGTGATAGGGTTTTTTCCTCAGATCAACGCGACACGGGAAGAAGAGGATGACAAATATATTTTTGTGTGATAGGATTTTAGAGAGAAAATAAGAAACGTAGAAAATTAGTAATTATTAGTTTATTACTGCTAAAAATAAATAAATATGAATAAATCAATTATTAAATCTTGTACTACCAAAAAAAGAAATTATTCAATATTCAAATTTATAAATATTTTTTATTTTTTATTATTTATTTTGCAGTGTGAACACAGTATTAATAAAGCCTTCTGATTGGTCCACGTGTGATTAGTGGATTCAGGAATTATATATGTATAGATCACTCCTACACGTAAGCCTATAAAAACACTAGAAAATAGAAAGAGAAGAAGATTATAGAAGTTTGGAAGGTCATACTTAGAAAGGCTTGAGTTCGTCATCTTGATTTTCCGGGAAAGAAGAAAGTGATGCAGATATATATTTAAATAAGGCAAAGATTGTTTCTTATTGCCCAAGTTATTTAATTTAATTTATTATATTTTATTAGGGTTTTAGTACTATTTATAAGTGATTCTTGTTATTGAATTGATTAGTTGTTTTGATATGAAATAAAAGCTTTCTCTGTTGAGGTTTTTATCAGATTTCGGTATTCTTCGAAATCAACGAAAGTTTGATGTTTTAATTCTCGGGTATTCTCAGAATCAACGAGTTTTAATTGTATGTTTATCGCTTCCCTGCGTCATTTGGTATCAGATTCCAGACACGATGCCTCCCCGTCGCCAGTATGCTCGCGAATCCGCCGTTGAGGCCGCAGCTCGTCGCGACGCCGACGTCGCCGCCTTAAGCCGCCAGATCGCAGCCCTTGTCGTCGAACTCGAGGATCTCCGTCTTGCTATCACCCATGGTCTAACGAAGGCGCAACACAGATCGATCCCCGCGCTTGAGCGCACCCTTGACGATTGGTGTCCTCGCCAACACCTACCCCCGTCGACGCTTGGAGTTCCCTCCGTCAACGTGGAGTCGCCATCAGCCTCGGTCGTAGTATGCTGCTTTGAGTGTGGCGCGACCGGTCCCCGTCATGAGACTTGCCCGTTCGCTCACCTTCACACGCTATGTGTGGATGAAGATTCGACCACGTATGATGGTCCCCCTAAATTTGACGAGGAGCCTTTTTCGGCACTCCCCGAGGAACATGTGGTAAGGGATGTCGAGCCACTCTTTAAGATTACTCGCTCCCGCTCGATGCCGCAAGCCCCACCGGAGTTTGCTTTCCTTCAACCGAGTCTGAGCCTCTATCTTGCTAATCACTTTCTCACAACAATTAAGGGCCTACACATAGTCACACATGCCTTCTTGTTTGCTGCAAAAAAAGATTCTAAATTGGCTTTCCTTTTCTTCCACCAACTCACGGCTCCGAATGTTCAACCATGTGACCCCGCGTTCTTTGGGTTTTGTACACTCCCCGATGATAATGGAAGACGTCAATTCTCGTTTGATCCCGGCATCTTTGTGCTTGATCTTTCAGGTTCGCGGTCGAACCTTCTCATAGAGGGGGAGAATGATGCAGATATATATTTAAATAAGGCAAAGATTGTTTCTTATTGCCCAAGTTATTTAATTTAATTTATTATATTTTATTAGGGTTTTAGTACTATTTATAAGTGATTCTTGTTATTGAATTGATTAGTTGTTTTGATATGAAATAAAAGCTTTCCTCTGTTGAGGTTTTTATCAGATTTCGGTATTCTTCGGAATCAACGAAAGTTTGATGTTTTAATTCTCGGGTATTCTCAGAATCAACGAGTTTTAATTGTATGTTTATCGCTTCCCTGCGTCAGAAAGTCACTCTTTTCATCTTATGATCTTAAGAGATAATTATTTTAAAAATACTGAAAACAAATATCAAGATGTGGAGCGACTGCTCCACACAGGGCTGCTCCACGGGGTTGTCCATGGAGCGTTGGAGGTTGATCGGAGTTGTTTTTTCCGTGTTCTCGACGACTTCGGTTGATTTCCAACATCCGTCTCCGTTATCAATTTATCTAATTATATTTCTTGAATTTGAATAATGTGATTTTGATGTGTGTTGGGTTCTTGAATTTGAATAATGTGATTTTGATGTGTGTTGGGTGCATTGTTATTAAGGAATCAATCTCGGTAAATTAAATTTAATAAATTTTATTTATTTATTTATAGCAGATGATTACTTACGCTAGAAATCATGTACGGGAAACATGACTATTGAGAGAGTTTTCTCTAGAAATCATGTCCGGAACATGACTATTGAGAGAGTTTTTCATCAGGGTCTATCTCTAGAAATCATGTGAGAGTTTTTCTTCAGGGTCTATCTCTAGAAATCATGTCACCATTGAGAGAGTTTTTTATCAGGGCTTATTCAGTTAGTTTTTAATTTTAATTAAATAAAATTTATTTTATTTATATTTTTTATTTTTAACAAATTTATTTTTTTTTTATTTTTTTGTTAGATTCATGTTTCATCGTGCCAAGTGTCATCGTGCCAAGTGCGGCTTTTACGCACATGCTAGACAAGGGATCATTCCTTTTTTATTTTTAACAAATTTGTTTTTTTTTTGTTTTTTTTGTTAGATTAATGTTTTATCGTGTTTCTACCAATTGCGGCTTTTACGCACATGCTAGACGAGGGATCATTCCGTTCGATTATCTACGTTTCTCCGTGTAAGAGATGCTAGCTTTGCTGTGGTTCCGTTGCTAGGACTCGTTATGAAGACAGATTTGGATACCCGAACTCCATGTAAAATACACATTTGGATACCCGAACTCCATGAAAAATATACATTCACGCATCTTTCGTTGCATGGAGTATGTAATGAAGTACACTATCCATACACGGTGTTATTGACCGTGGAGTACGTAATGAAGTACACTATCCATACACGGTGTTATTGACGAATCAGAGTTCACATTTACCCAATTATTTTAATTTAATTTAATTTAATTTTTATATTTATTATTTTGTATTTTATAATATTTTGTAACACAGAGTTCTATGTTGATTATTATCAAAGAATCCATGCCAAATATTCATTATTTGAATTGAAATCTTATTGAATTGAGACTTATTCATACTAATTTACAGTATCATGATAGTAATATACTACTCTACTACTAGAGTTATTTATAAATGTTAATTATTTATTTTATATAAATGTAATTAATTGTATATTGTATATTAATAGTAGGTATACAAATGTAATTAATTGTATATGAATTGATTTTTTTATTTTATTTTTATCAGTCAAGCATAATAAATTAAAGTTTATATTGTAAATTTTGTGCGAAATTTGTGCAAAATTCGTGCGAAATTATATATAAAATTAATGATAGTTTCATATTATATAATCAATAATTTCCATATAAAATTTTATAATATTAACACTTAAAATCATATTGATTAATATAAAAATAACTTTATATATATATATATATATATATATTGATTATTTCACGAATTTCGCAGAATTCGTGCATATATATATGCACGAATTTCGCAGAATTTCACAACTCATTACTAAAATTATTGATTATTTCACTATCAATGTTCAATGTGTCTATTGTTATTAAACTTTTACATTTGTTAATATTTTTTAATTTTTTTTTTTTTTTTGCAGTTTTTCAAGAACATGATAAGTCATATGAAGATTCTTAAGAGGACGTGATAAGTCATATGAAGATTCGTAAGAGTACTATTGTAAGAATTACTGGAAGATCCTGAAACAATATAAGATTATATTTGATATATTTACCAAGTTATAAATAAATCTGATTTAATATGTCCAAATCGAAATTTAATGGTTCCAAACTAGAATCAGATTGGATTGAATTCAATTGTGTATAAATAAAACCATTAAGACTTAAGCCTGATGCATAAATGGATTGTTATAATCAGTTACATTTTGAGTGGTTAACGTCAATTGCTTGTCTGAATAAAAGGAACACCACAAATCCGAATAACCAAACGCATTCATTTTATAGAGGAAAAAAAAAACGTATAAATAACCAACAAAAAAAGTAATTCAATATATATTTCATTCATAAACAAGCTCTCCCCTTACCCTCTTCCTTTTCTTCCCCTTATACGTGACAAAATAAATCAAAATAAATCACGGAGGGGAAAATAATAGAGATATTAGATCATACTAGTATATTTTAATAAATTCAAATAACATGGCTCCAATTAATAAGTCCAATTACCTATACCTAGCCACGGCCACTCTCCTCCTCCTCCTCGCCGGAGCTCAGGCCAAGTTCCTGGACGTGAACCCCTTCTGCCGGACATCCAACTACCGTCGCATCTGCACGAAGATGGTGAGCGGCGCCTCCAGCCGAGGAGACGCGTCGACGAGCGCCATGGCCTCGACTCGCGAGCTGGCGGCCAACCTGAAGGGCTTGGTCCCGGTCCTCGTGAGGCCGGCCATCAAACACCTCGATCCGCTCACGCAGGAGTCGATCATGAAGACGTGCGTCGAGAACTACGATGGGATCGTTGATGACATGGAGGTGAGCATCAAGGCCGTGCAAGACGGGGACATTGGGTCCGCCCGGTCCCACCTCAGCGCCGCCTTCAGGACCGACTGCAAGGACGCCATGAAAGAGTCGGGGGCGGTTTTCCCGGAGAAGCTCGGGGATTATTCGAGATACTTGACTATTAGCGTCGACAATTCCTTGGCTGTTTTGATGCAGAATTAATCGTTCAAATTGTGTTTTTAAGTAATTTTGTTGAGATGAATTTGATCATATATAGTTTTAGTTATGTAGCTTTCTACTACCTCTCGTATACAGCACTTTTTTTTCTCACCAAAGCAAAATAGATCAAATTTAGAATTTTAATAGTGTAAATAAGTTTCTCTTAAAACTTAAAAAAAAAAAAGTATGTTTCTTACCTTCCATAAAATATATACAATTTTTTGTTAAAAACACTCTTAAACATTTCATTTTATAGATACATGTACAGAGTAAAACACTCTTAAAACATTTATCATTCATTTTAAGTAGTATGAAAATATTTGTCATTTACAACTTAACTATTTAAGCATAAACACCATTCATTAATTCATTTTAAATAGTATGAAAATATTTGTCATTTACAATTGTATCAGTTTAAACGAATTTGAGTTTTAATAAAATGGGGATTGGACAGCTCTTTGTAATTGTATCACTTTAAATGAATATGAGTTTTAATAACAAAAAGGGGCTAAGTCCAATATTGCCCAATGAATAAAAGATATTTGTATGTTATCCGGTAAAGATTAATTTATAATAAAGTTAATGACTATATATAGGCTCATAAGATTACCTTCCTTCAATTTCTAGAGAATTCTTGATTTTCCTTGCACATTAATTGATCTAAAGAATTCTTTGTAAATAACAAAAAAAGTGCGACAACTAGTACGGTACTATAAGTCATGTTCTCTGTACGTCGGACTAGCTCATCCCCTCCATTGTGACGTTAGTCTGCCACGACCTCTGCCACAATCTCTACTGCAGCAATCGTCTTTCCTCTACCATGGCCTCTTCTGATCTTTTACTGGCCTGTTGCAAGCAATGATGCTCAACATGTTCGCCACTATCAAGTTGAATGGCACAAATTTTCTTCCTCGGAGTCATCAAATCATGCATATGGCTGAATGTTTCAACAACTTGAAGGGTTTTCTGGATGGCACCACCGTTGCGTCAACGCCTACACTTATTGGAGAATAAGTCCAACTTCTCTACAAGTTCGAGCTTTTAGATGAAGCGGTTTCTAACATGGCTATAGAGCCTTGGGATAACCCGAGGTCCTGAGTTCGACTCCCGCCAGTGACGACTCCACCCGATTTAATTATCCACTTGTTGGGCCTCCCCAAAGAGGTTGAAATCGACTTACAAGTGAGGGGAGTATTGGAGAATAAGTCCAACTTCTCTACAAGTTCGAGCTTTTAGATGAAGCGATTTCTAACAACACTCACCTCTGCCGATGGCATCACATCGGCCAACCCAGAGCACACGACTTGGCGGATGAAAGATCAAAACTTTTGAGCGTTAATTATTCTTCCCTCTCTGAAGACGCTGCTTCGAAGGTGATTGATTCGTCCACATCACGTGACACATGGTTGAACCTGGCCTCGAGGGTGTTTTCTCCTCCACGTCATCACGACATGAGTATGATGAGAATTTTGAACTTCTCCGTGATCAAATGAGAGCAATGGATAGCCCTGTGGTAGACAACTATCTTTGCGATCAACAATTCGATCCTCCATTTTAGTACTATGCTAGTCCACCTTAACTACCTTTAATTTTACGTTGTATTCTCTGAAGTAGTAGATCAGTAGACAGAATTTTGTAGATTTTTAAGCAATTATTATTAATAATAAAAACTAGAAAATAACATTTAGGCGGGAAAATATTTTGCTTGTACTGTACATATGAATAGATATTAATTCATTCAATTTTAGGAACGCGAAAGTTGACTAGAGTATACTAGTATACTTAAGAGAATGAGAAAACAAAAAAAAAAAAATTGAATGAGACCAACAACAACTACTTGTCCACTTGTCCGTATCAAAGGACAACCGCAAAATATATAGGGAAGAAATAGAAACATGATGCCTTTTCTCTCTTTAAGTAACATTTGAAGAAGCACTTTTTCTATCTCGAACCAAAGATAAAGCATTTTACTTCAAAACCGAGGGTTTAGTTGTAGAAGTCGATCACTCGGATTATCAATCCGAGGGAGGGCTAGAAGTGAGAGGTCTCAAAGTCATATTCAATTGCATTTCGAGTGTTTGAAAGAGTAGTTCGAATTTAACAAAATGTCCAAAGTAACAAATAGCAAACGATTTATCAAGTAGAGAACGATGGAGATAATGAATGAGCAATGACAACTCGGTGAATGATTTAACACAAGAGTGATTTCCGGAGGTTCTCGTCCCTAGAGTCGAACCTCCAAGTACCTAAGTTCTAGAATCGACTACGGAAGGAAAAACTCCGCACAACGGTGGTTAATCAATTTAATTCCCCAAAGTAGCACTCCAAACGGTAGTGAACACAATGATTGTCGAATTCCTTTACTTAGCCCTTTTGAACTTAATTATGAAAAATCGAACTATGGGAAGAAGGACTCCGCAAAACGGTGGTCGATCTAAAATTTAATTCCCGATCGAGTCTAACTCCGCCCAACGGTGGTTAGATCGATCGTAGCTCGAATATTCACAATTAAACTCAAAGTTTATTCACTCGAGCATTTTATCAAACACCTAGTGTGCACTACATTTTCATCACCTCCTATTGGAAAATTAGCCAAGGAAACCCATGCAAATCATCATGATCATATAAGAAACATACAAAGTACTCATAATCATGATCAAATCCGAGAATTCACAAAAATCCAAGTCAAATTTTCAACAAAAATCAATATTCATAAAAGGGATTTCTACACAACAAAAGGAAAACTAGAGATTTAGAGATAGCCAAGTTTGAAGAGGAATTCTCGACTCCGTGGTCCTTGATCGAGCTTGAATCCTTTCTTCGATTTTGGGGAAGATGACCTTGATCTCTCAATTTGGTGTTTTCTCTCCCTCTAGAATTTCCAAGTGATTTTACGTAGATGCCAAGTTATGGTTGTAAAGAGTTCTCCACCTATTTATAGCTTCCAAGGGGCATATGGGTCTTCCAAATGTCATATTTGCCCTCAAGGACTCCATTTATGAGCAGTCAACGAAAAGTCAACAGAAGGGAATTTTCGGGCTCAGGCGAGCCCATCCGGCTCGGGCGAGCCGGAACTCTCTGAACAGTGGCTCGGGCGAGCCCATCCGGCTCAGGCGAGCCGGAACTCTCTGAGCAGTGGCTCGGGCGAGCCCATCCGGCTCAGGCGAGCCGGACTTCCTCTTCGTCTCGGAGGACTTTTTTTTTCTCCCTGTGCGCGACTTCTCGATTCTCGTCATATCTTCCTCGTCCGAACTCCGATTGTCGAGATTCAAAATTCCCCAGATTCCCGACTTCAAGATCTTCGCGTCCATGTATGTCACAGGCTCTAGTTCTCGACGAGCAGTAGCAGTTTTTGTCATGAAGTTGCTGCACATTCCGGGTTCGGATCTTCTCCTCGTTTCTCTCGTTTTCACCTACATTTCACACACAAACTCGACTATACCGTGCATAAGTTCCGTCACATCAATAATAAGCAAACCCTCGATAATCATACACATATTTACACAAAAGTGAACACAAACGAACCATAAAAATGCACTATAAACGAGCATAAAATCGGCACTTCAACATTTTCTTCTTACAAAATGTTCATTTCAAAAACACCCCAAGGGGAAATATCAATAGACCAAAATAAATAAAAATAAATAAATAAAGATACAAGAACATATACAGTGACCTACCCAGAAATACTAGTCTGGAGGTGCAAATTTGAAAAAAAAATATTTTCTCCTTTTCATATTAAGACTCTTTTTTCACATACTGTATTAATAAAAATATTACTTTTTGTTTTTTTGAGCAAAAAATAAAGTGTATAAATGTATTTTTTAAGTTAAAAAGTAAATTAATTGTGAGTAAATTTGAAAAAATAAGTCATAAAAATTTAGAAAAATGTTACTTTTTTGTTTTTTGAAGAGTATAAATGTATTTTTTATGTTATAAATTAAATTAATTATTAGTAAATTTGAAAAAATATGAGATAAATTAAAGGTAAAATTGTATTTTAAAATCAGAAAATAAGAATATTTGTGAAAATTTAAATATAAATATCAAATTAAATGACAACTTTTGAAATAGAACTGTCAAATTGTAAAATTAAATCATATTTTTATTGACTATATTTTAAATAAAATAGACAGAGTTAATAATTGATCGATATTCTAATTATTTTTTTGTAAAGCGTGATAAATTAGTGGCGTTAATAATTGATCAGTATTTAATTTTTTTTATAGCTTGATAAATTAGTATTTTAGAATTAATATTTTATTAATAAATAATTTATTATTTTTTTATAGATAAGTCATGTCAATAATTCAACAAAATTTCAATTAAATTATAATTATTTTTAAACAAATTATAATTATTTACTTTAATATATAAAAATTAAGTTATAAAAATATATATTTTTTTTCAAGTTGAGAGGGTGCGATCGCACACCTTCGAGACCAAGTGAGTACGTCCCTAAACATATATGTATTCCTAATTTTAAACCAAAAAAGAAAAAAGAAATACGGGTGTACATAAGTTCAACTATCTCTATTTTGCCACGGCCACCGTCGTCCTCCTCCTCAGCGCCTCCCGGAGCCCCCTATCCTCAGCCCGCAGCTACGTGGGCGTGAACCCCTTCTGCCGCATAGCCGACTACCAGCGCGTGTTCACCCAGATGGTGGACGGCGCGTCCACGTGGCTCGACGCGTCGGCCAATGCCATGTCAGCCACGCGCCAGCTGGCCACGCGCCTCAGGGACATGGTGAGGCCGGCCATCGCGAGCCTCGAGCCGAACGCCCAAGAGTCGATCATGACTGCTTGCGTGGAGGACTTCGGGGGGATTTTAATATAAAATTAAACATAATTTAAAATCAAACATAATATAAAATCATTAAAGTACTTTTGAAAAATAAAATTTGTTAAAATGGGCATTCTTATTAATAATTTATTTTTCATCATTTTAAAAATAAATTTAAACCTTTTTTACGTTTTAAAAATTAAATAAATTGTTTATGAAATAATTAATTATGGATCCAACCCATATCTCATAACCCGATTTGAATTCGATTCGTACCCGTTTATATATACTCATTTGGATCCTACCGAAATTGAATCAAAATCCATCGAATCAAAATTCCTATTTTTTTTCCAAAATTAGGGTTCTACAGCAAAAAAACCTCAATTTCACCCATCTCAATTGTTCGATCACATTTGAAATTCAATCTTCACTGCATCTTCTCCATCATCTTCCACATCTTCTCCATCATCCCGTTTTTATCTTAATTCCCGCTGCCTCGCTAAATTCTGGTTTGTTGCTGCATTTCAGGTATGAAATCAATTAAGTTGTCAGTTAATTATTTAGGTGATTTTAGAAAAGACATAGATGGCTTTTAATCATGGGAGAATTCATGTGGTGTAGATGAAGGAAAATCATTTCCATTTCGTGTTCCAAAGAATACCACATATGTAGATTGTATATGAGAAATTAATAGGCAAACTGAAAATTGATACAAACTTGCATGAAGTAATTTTGCGATGCCCTAATCCTATTACCCCAAAGGATCTACCATATGATATTTTTGATGATGATAGTGTGGACTGGTTGATCATAAGGTGTGATTGCAGTCCTTTTTGTGTGACTGTGAAGTAAAAAGGAACATGTTGTAACTGAAATTGGAAGTAATAGAATGACAAAATTAGAGAATGAGGATGTTAGATTGCTAGTTTGCAATGAAGGAGTGGATCTTAGTATTGTAGTTGAGAAAGAGTTTGGAGTTGTGAAAGAAGTTGAAGTTGTTGATATTGTTGTTGTTGATGACGGTGGTATTGAAGTTCTCATTTCTTTGGCAGAAACTAAAACAAGAGTCCCCATTTTATTGACACAAACTGAAAGAATAGCTCCCAATTCTTTTACAGAAACTGAAACAAGAGGTAGCCTTCTATGTGATAGACAACTATCTGCTATTAGAATTTCTGTAGTTGAAAACATTAAGACTACATACTATTTTGAAAGTAAGCGTCATTTGAAAGATAAGCTTAAAAATCTTGCAATTAAATTTCAATTTGATTTCAATGTGAAAAAGTCTAATAAATTAATATTAAGAGTTGTAATCTTATGAGTTTGGTCTCTAGTATTATTATTAGGGTTTTTTTGTTTTAAGGTTTGTTTCATGCTTATAAATACGCATGATATTAAGAGTTGTAATCTCATGATTTTTACACACAATTACTAAGTCTCCAAGTTCGTTTTCTAGTTTTATTTCTTGGTTTAGGTTTCTTCCGTTTGTTGGGAAGAACCCGTTTATTACTTAGTAGTATTTATTTTTACACATAGTTAAATTTCACTTTCAAATAATAATTCTTCGTTGAATCAATCAACACAAATTCAAAAGGAATGGTTACATGTTGAAAAACCGATGAGGAGAATACGGGGGAATAAATTTAGGGAAGCTCAATTGTACACCGAGACGACGTGTTAGATATATCTCACGTCGATTGAAATAAGAACATTGGACCTACATATAAGTTGAACAACTTTATCATCTTAATAAGACCTTTTAAGATGTTGTTAACTCAATTTTGACGTAGTATTAGAACAGCTCCAATACGATGTGGGTGCCCAGCCAATGTACACTACGAAAAACCCAGTCAATACCTACAAATTTTACCTACGGCATGAGTGTCGTAAGTATGCACCTACGACATTCCTTACGGCTTAAAAGACCCAATGTCACACCTACGGCCTACGCCGTAGAGAACGCTCAATAGGCGCGACAGTAGACATTTACCCGCTCAACGATTTCCATCAAAATTATTTACGTCATTACCTACGGAGGGTCGTAGGTGAAAGATACATACGGGTCGCGGACGTAGATAATTGAGCGTCAATTCTTTTCTCCAAATAATTGAAGGACACCTACTACCACATTTTTAGGTAATTTACCTACGGATTACACATCAGTAGGTAATTCCCTACGGACGTGGCAATATGTATTTTTTAAACCAAATAATAATTAATATTTAATATAATTTAATAAAATAAAATTATTTTTATTAATCTTAATTATTATAAATTTGATTTTTTCACTAATTTATATAATAATAATAAATAAGTTAAGTGTTATTATAAAAATATATTTTTAAATTTATAACTTAGACCAATAAAATAAAGTACATAATACAATTAGGGTTTTTTTTTTACTTTTTATAAATTAGAATAGTATATTATTTGTAATAAATTTATGTTTAAAATGTTAAAATAGTACTTAATTTTTAATTATAATTATAATAGAATTTTTAAGTGTTTTTATTTTAAAAAAATTAAAATATTCCAAATAAAAAAATAAACAATAAAATATATAATTTAAATTTATAATTTATGTATATATATGTATTATTTATTGTATTATGTATTATTATTATAATATAATAATTATAAGTTAAAGATATAAATATATTATTTTTCAATAATTGTATATATAATTCAAATAGTCTAGAGACTATTCTCATTTTTTTCAACCGTTCAAACTTTCAAGGCTTTGGGTTGAGGGTTGAGCTTGTGGGCTGATAGCTCACATTTTGAAAGTTTTTGAGGTACCTACGGTCTCGGGCCATAGGTACACACTTACAACTTTTCGTTTAAAATTTGAGCTATGTAATAAATATTTTGTTGATTATTTCAAGATCTTGGGTTGAGGTCTGAGCTTGTGGGTTTGTAGCTCACATTTTGAAAGCATTTGAGTTACCTACGGCCACGGGCCATAGGTACACACCTACAGCTTTTCTTACGGTCACAGGGGCAATAGGTACACACCTATGACTTTTCTTACAGTCATTGGGTAGGCGAGCGCTGACGGGTACAATGAAGAAGCATTTTTCGATCACAAGAAAAGAGAAATGTGTTTAGTCTCGCTTCAAAAATCGAGAATTTGTTGTAAAACGATCATTCGGAATATTAATTCGAGGGAGGACTAGAGTGAGGGGTTTTCATATTCATATTCATTTCAATGTACAAAAGTTCAAGTAATTACAAGTAAACAATCAAAGCAAGTAAACGAGAAGTTTATCAAATGGGAGAAAATCGGAGACAAGGTAATAATCGACTTTCAAAGTGAATTTTAAAACGCAAGAGAGAAGGTCCAATTATCGTCGTCTTCCAAGTCGGATAATCTTGTATTTAAGTTCAAAGTATAGCTTGGAAAGGAAGGTTTTGTTCACCCAAACCAACCGTTTAATTCCCTAACAAAGCATCCCAAAATGGTGATGAGTGTGTTAGTTAACTATACTCGTTCCTTAAGTTTTGGTTTCCTAATTGTGTACTATCGAGCCTTGGGAAGAAACCCCCGTTTCCGATGAAAGCAATCATTTTAATCCCCAATTGTAGTTAACTCCGATCACCGGTGGCTAACCTCAATCGTGGCTTTGAAAATACACAATTAGACCAAATAAAAGTCTCTCAAGCATTTTATCTAACACCTTGTAAGCATGATTTTTACCCCATCTCCTAATGAAAATCTAGCCAACAATAGCCATGGAAATCAACAACTCAAGCATGAAAATCATAAATTCAAACTCAATCAACATCATTCAATACAATCCAAGTTCAATTTTCACAAATCAAGCAAAGTATGAAAATTCTACAAAATGCAATAAAGAGAGAAGGGAGAAGAAATAGCCAAGGTGAAGTCTCGTGATCGTAGGTAGTAGATCTCGATTCCGTCGTCCTTGCCCGAGCTCGAATCCATCGTTAATGGAGACTTGCTCTTGGAAGAAGATGAAATTTCTCTCTCTCTACCTCTTCAAATTGTTCTCGTGTGTCAAAAGTTGTGTGGGAAGAGTGTTTTCCATCATTTTATACTCACCCAAATGGAATAATCGTTCCTAGTAATTTTCCCACCAAAAATAGGCTTGAAATGTCGATTCTACCCCTCGGTCAATGCCCGGTCAATGAATTTGCCTTCATGTCACTCTCATTGAACTAGTCTACCTCGGGTTTGTCCGAGAGTTTCAACGCGGGTTGAGCTGTTGCCACATCTTTCTCCTCTCCGAATTTTGGTTACTTGCTTGCGCAGCTTACCGATTCTCGTCATATCTTTCTCGTCCGAACTCCGATTGTCGAAATTCAAAATTCCACGGATTCCCGACTTCAAGACCTTTCCAGTCGTGTATGGCATGAATCGTAGTTCCGACCGAGCGATAGCAGTTTTTGTCTCGAAGTTTCTGCAATTTCCGAGTTCGGATTTTCTCCTCATTTCTCTCGTTTTTCACCTACAAATCACACAAAACCTCGACTATACCACGTATAAGCTCCGTCACGTCAAGAATACATAATCCTTCAATAATCATACACGTATTTACATAATATATACAAAATTGCTCCAAAAAATAACGATAAAAACGAGCAAAATATCGAAATTTCATACAACAATGACGAGTAATAATATTTTGTTGAATTTACGGTTAAAACGAAAACGAGTAATAATATTCCGATGAATTTACCTAATGGGCTGACGGGTAAAACGAAGACGAGTAATAATGTTCCGATGAATTTACCCAATGCCCACCCGTAGGGGTATGCCTACGGAAATCCCTATTGCGCCCTACGGCGTCAATTCGTAGGTAAACGCGATACTTACCGACTTCCCTTCGAATTTGGCCGTAGGATTTTTTTTTGTGGTATTTTTGGCAGCCGGTGTATTTTTTACCACGAGTAATTTCGACGTATTTTTAGTTTGCCCGTGAGGGGGAGTGTTAAATATATCCTAGGAGTAGAATAATGAGCATATATAAATTGGACAATCTTATCGTCTTAAAAAACTTTTTAAAGTGTTATTGCCCAACTTTAACACGGCGTCGTCGACCTCCGCGAAACTGGCCTGTGATCGACGGCCGACCCATTGACATGCACCAAAACCACCATCGATTCGCTGCCGAGGCCAGGTTGGTATACCCAATTAAGCATCCAAATTGATGAAAGATATTCTTCTTGAGAATTGACAAAGACACGTGAAGATCAATTCCCAAATGTAATTTATACAATTATTCTTACAATTTTTATCCCTCAATTATTCGCCCTAATAAACACCATTATTTTAAAAGGTTTAATGATTTTTTTATTAGATATATTTGTTGCAATATAAAGAGTAGTCGAATAGACTTTTTTTTTTGTTTATAATTGCAATGTATGTTCGAATTTTGGATTCTCAATTCAACTACTCAACCAACTAAGCTAACAACTCTTGACAAAAATCAAATATAATTAAAAAAACATTTATTTACAAATAAAATATATTTTATTTTTATAATACAACAAATTGGGTAGTTTTTTATAATAACAACAACAATTTTTTTCCTTAAAAAATGTGCTAAATTTTAAAGTGTAATAATATTAATTATTGAATTTGATCAATAAATTAATATTAAAATTATATATTTTTAAATTAATATTAATAAATTAATTGCATTATAAATTGAATTTAATGTTAATATAATTTAATTTGATGTTAAAATTTATTATTACAAAGTTGAATTAAGTTTTTTTTCTCCCTTAAATTTTAAATTTATAGATATTATTTAATCAAGATTTTCCAATTAGCATATTTCATTTTATTCTGTGCAGGAAGACTTATAATTCAATCATTTTGAACCTACATAAATTTGGGTTCTAATCAAGTACGGAGTAGTATATATAGGCTCGTATACTTAGGGTGATATTACCTTCATTCAATTTATAGTGAATTCTTCATTTTCCACATTAATTAGGCTATTGATCTAGAGAATTCTATTGGAAATTATAGTATCTAAAGAATTTTGAAATATTCAGCAATAATTTGATCAAAATAATTATGTGTCACCTTGTTAGTTCATATGGAGCTACATCAGCGTGTCTAGCGTTAGACTTTATTAAAAAGGATGATTTCAAGGTGGTTCAAGATGGTTTCAATTCGTACAGGACACGATTGAAAACCACACACACAAAAAAAAAAAAAACGGAAGTAGGTGGTTAACTCGTCGTGACCTATTTATTAAGTAAAATCCTAAGTATAAAATCCTAGCAATATATTTGTAAGCTTTTAATTAATATTTGTGGTATTGATATGATCATATGAAGAACATGCATGATGATGATCGAAGGTGTGCATTCATGTATGATCCACAGCCATGATGCGTTGTTCCACCACCAACAAGAGTGGGCAGACATATATAATTAATTAAACATATGATTCTAAATTCTTACTTTCCAACAATTAATTTATTAATTCGCTTTCAACCATTATGAAAACTGCACTTCCGACAATTTAAGTTTTAAAGTTACATACTTATATAACTATATAGTACTACTACAATATACTTTTCTATGTCATTAATCTTTATTTGAGGTAACTATAAGAAACTTGATTTTGCAGACAAAATCATTGTACATCACTTCTCTTTAGGGGTCTAAAAGTCCTTTTGATTAATTAATTGTTTTCTGTATTTCCCCACCACCAGAGAACGAAGAACCGGCCTAAAGAGGTGTGCATTTTTGTAAAATTTGAAATTAATTTCTCTTTAAATCCATTCATATTATTGAATTAATTTAACTCGATCTGTTTTATTTTTATCGGGCTATTCATGTGCGAATAACTTGATCAATTCCAGGTCACGACGAATTGCATTGAATGCAATAGTGAAGTGGCGCGCGCGATGATATCCCAAATTCCATTGTTGTGATGATAGTGATAGATATCTTTGGTCCATAATCCCAAACTACCCAAAACCATTCTTTTTATCATGATTCTAATATGTTCTCTTGATCTCTTTTTCTTTGTGTGTGTACGTATATATGTATGTTATTCTTATTCAACGTATGCACGGTGTTTGGAATTTGAATGTTATTGTCGTTGAAACGCTAGTGAGGTGAATGATGTTTGAAATTCAAAATTATTGAGTTTTCTAAGAAAACACAAAGTGAGCTATAAGAATTTGTTGCTAAAGCACGTATACGAATGGAATGATTATTGATTTATATTATAAGTTGATTATAATGAGAGAGAGTGTTATACTATATACTTATAATAATAAGTTAGCTTTAAATTAATTAATCATACCATCATGTGATTTTGTGAATGGCCCTCCCTATAAATGAATATATGATTATCATTTTAAAGCTCCCTATATGTGTCGAGGCCGTTGCCAGCCAAATTATTACTCTTACCACTGATCGATTGATATATTCATTTCTCAAAACACTTAATTCAATCAATTGAAACTTGTAAGTTGTAATGAACAAACTTATACGTTCCATTGTTTTGTGATAGCTAGGATGAAATATTTTGTAACGTGACTTCGATTGATCTGGAGGAAAACATGTTAGGCTTTCAGGCCGTGTGAAATATGTTGTGGAGCAAGATGTTTTGTTTGAAATGTTTTACTTGTTTTGGTGAATCCTAATTTATCCTTATTAGGTTTTTTGGATAGATTTTTTACTTAATTGAGTTGGATATTTACCCATTTGATAAAACATCATTTTTATTCTACTTTTTTGTTTTATAATATGAATAAAAATAATTATAAGGGAGAATGACATAGGTAAGAAGATCTAGGAAAAAGTGAGAGAAACCCCTAAAGCAATAAATTCAATTAAGGAAAGATTAAATTGATGATAACAACATGAACAAAAATATTAATTTAAATATTCAAATTTCATGTCCCAAAACATATTGCTTCGCTATATTATACTCTCGTCTATTTTTTTTCTTTTTATCCAAAAAATAAAAAATAAAAAATAAAAAAGTATTTTTATGTTGAAAATTAAATTAATTGTAAGTAAAATTTAAAAAATAACTAATAAAATAATTAGAAAATTATATTTTAAAGTATAAAAATTATACTAATTCTTAAAGTTTTTTTTCTTCTAGACATGTCAACTGTGAAACAATGAGTATTACACTTCACATTTTAACAAAAAAAAGTGTAAAAAGTTTGAGTCTTTACTCTTTAGCCCCACACATGCATATCCCTCTTTCAATTCCCTTCAATTCTCATTCCATTAAAATAAAAATATTATAATTGCATGTCTCGATCACAACCCCATATTTTAAACAAGAAAATGCCCCCCACCCCACATGCCCAACCAAAACTCAAAAAAATCAATTATTTTTGTGTTCTTTATTACAAGTCAAATTGTGAGAATATATATAAAACTAGACAGCAGCATAATTTAAAGCTATTGAAATGGTTGATGAATACATATATGGATTTAGAATCCTCATCAGATAGAATTTTGTAGTTTTTGGATCTGAGAAAAAGACAACACAAAAACATTTAACACTAGCTACTTATTTGTAGTCTTGTAGTAAGTGTGTTTCCTCAAAAATGGACTCATCCTCCTCCTCACCAATCATTCCAGCTTTTGTTTTTTGCTTATTCTTTGTATTAGCCTCCATTTGTCCGACCCAATCGCTCGACCTCAACCGCACCCAACACGATCTACGGCCACGAGACGAGTTGAGGAAGTTGAAGCACATCAGAGCCCATTTGAAGAGAATCAATAAGCCACCCGTCAAAACAATCCAGGCAATTACTTTATCTATTGCATTCATTCATTTTTTGTATATATAAATATAAAAATATTCATAATGTTCGGCAATTTGTACAGAGTCCTGATGGCGATCTCATAGACTGTGTGTTGTCGCATCAACAACCAGCTTTCGATCATCCTCGATTAAAAGGGCAGAAGCCAATGGTACGCACGTGAAAGCGAAGAAAAATATTAATTTCTTAATTATTTCATAATGAATTACTCTTTCCTTTGTAAAATACAAAAGGACAGAGTCTTATTATTAAGAAACGGAGAGATTATAGTATGTATGTTAACAATATTTGTGTTAATTTCATGCACAGGATCCACCTGAAAGGCCAAAAGGCCACTCCCCGAAACCCGACGAGAAAGTCCTGCAGGTTTGGAGCACCTCCGACGAAACTTGCCCGGAAAACACGATCCCGATCAGAAGAACGAGCGAGGAAGACGTCCTAAGAGCCAAGACCGTGAGGCGATTCGGCCGGAAAATCAGAAAAATCATCCGAAGGGATTCTAGCAGCAATGGCCACGAGCACGCCGTGGGGTACGTGACCGGAAACGAATACTACGGAGCGAAAGCGAGCGTGAACGTGTGGGCCCCACACGTTGCAAACCCGTACGAGTTCAGCTTGTCGCAAATTTGGGTCATTGCCGGCTCCTTCTCCCTCGACCTCAACACCATCGAAGCCGGTTGGCAGGTTTAAAATTTTAAACAAATCTTAATTATTTGAACTAATTATTAAATTCTACTTTATATAACAAATAAATAGTGTATAATTAGTAGTAAATTTTAAAAATTAATTTACTACTAGTAATAATCAATGTGTAATAATAATTAAAAATATTTGAATATTTGAGGAACAGGTTAGCCCGGAGCTTTACGGTGACAACCATCCCAGGTTCTTTACGTATTGGACCGTAAGTCGTGTATATCGATTCGTTATATATATACACATGTAAACATTCAACTCGACGATACATAACTAAGTTAAAATCGCACGCAGAGTGATGCGTATCAAGCGACAGGCTGTTACAATCTGTTGTGCTCCGGATTCATTCAGACCAACAATCGAATAGCGATTGGAGCGGCGATTTCCCCGACTTCCTCGTACAACGGGGGTCAATTCGACATAAGCTTACTAGTTTGGAAGGCATGACACTTTTTTTTTTTTTTCGTAAATATATTGTACGGTAAAAATTTGTTAAATTAATATCACGCGTCGTCGATGTATGAAACTGCAGGATCCAAAGCACGGGAATTGGTGGCTGGAATTCGGGAACGGGATCCTAGTTGGTTATTGGCCGTCGATTTTATTCACGCATCTCAAGGAGCGGGCGAGTATGGTCCAGTTCGGGGGTGAGGTTGTGAATAGCAAGAGCTCGTCGGGGGCACACACGTCGACACAAATGGGGAGCGGGCATTTCGCGGACGAGGGGTTCGGAAAAGCGTCGTATTTTCGGAATTTGCAAGTCGTTGATTGGGACAATAACTTGTTGCCCGTGTCGAATCTTCGCGTTCTGGCGGATCATCCGAGCTGCTATGATGTAAGAGGAGGGAGTAATAGAGTTTGGGGTAACTATTTCTATTATGGAGGACCCGGGAGAAATCAGAGGTGTCCTTGAAGCAAACACTTTTAACAACTTTTTTCTAATTTTTAATTTTTTTATGTAAAGGAATGAATGATTATGTAAATTCTCTTAAGTGGAAATAGTTGAAAGATTGTACTATGTTTCTTTATTGAATAGTAAATTATTCTTTTAGTAAATAAATGTATTTTGTTAAAAAATCATTATTGAATTGAAATGTTATCAATGTCAGATGATGGTTAAAATTGTGTATTTATAATTATGACCATAATTCTTTTCAAATTGTGATATTAAAATTTTGATTATGTGGTTATATTGATATAAAAATTGTGTCACAAAAATAAATGCTTATAATATATAATTCAGCTAGCAATTGTACTAGTTGCCATATATTTTAACGTTTGATTTTTTTGTGTTGACAACTATTAATAAACAATCACATTACATTAAATTTGTGTTCACACTTGATCATTATTAATAATTATTTTTAGCGTAATTATTAGCATAATTATTTTTAATTAATTAGCGTAATTATTTATTTATTCTTATAATATAATTTAGTTTTTTATAATCTCATTAATATACCCCTTAATTAGTAAATATTGACTTAAAATATTCAAAATATCACCTTTATTCCTTATTTATCTCCTTTAATTAAGTTTATTCTATTATACTAATAAAATTAATTATGTAATTAAGGAATAATGGGGAGAATCTGCATTTTTTATTAATATATTTAATCGATTAATTAATTAATTTATATTATACAAACAATAATATCAAAATTTAAGTTAATTCAAATTTATTATATTTAAAAAATAATAATAATTATCAAACTCTACTAATTCAAATTTATTATATTTAAAAAATAATAATAATTATCAAACTCTACTTCAAATCCGTATCTATATAACGGACGTTATCTCCACTCATTCTCTACCTCTCACTTTTCATTTCAGCTATTTTTGTTATTTGTTCATGGTCACATTTATTTATTTTTTTGCAGATCTTTATATAAGTTTTGTTGTTTTTTTTGTTTTTTTATACTTTTCATTTCAGTTTTTTTGTTCATGCTCACATTTTTTTTTGCAAGGTAAGTTTTGTTATTTTTTTGTATTTTTTACAGGTAAGTATTCTTTTACTAATTCTATTTTAATTTAAATTTGATTGTTTGATAATTAATATTTTTTTTTTTGTAGTTCAAATGTAAGTATATCTTTACTCAAATTTTAATTTTAGTATTATTGTTTTAATATTTGTATTTTTTGCAGCTTAATTATTTTTTACTAATTTGAATTTTAATTTTAATATTATTGTTTGATCATTAATATTTTTATTTTTTGCAGGTTTCAATGTAAATATTTTTTACTAATTAATATTAGCGTTTGTTGATTATAATTGTATTTTAATGATTTTTATATTTTTTTTTCAAGGTTTTTGAATTTTTTATTCTTTTTTATTATTAAATTTTTTTGCACAACTTTTGGATTTCTTACTTTTTTTTGTTTATTTTGTAGGTTTCTTTATAACTATTTATTTTGTAGATTTCATTATAAGTAAAATACTCTGCCAATCGAACAATTAGAAGTCTATGAAGAAAGATCGGAAATATTGGATTGCACAAATTTTAAATGGATTCCAAGTTTTTGTTTATGTTGCTAATAAAATTAGAGTAGTTTGTGTTAATTTTATTTATAATGTAATTTACTCAATTTAATGTAATTTTAGAGTAGTTTGTTTTCATTTTTTATTTATGATGTATTTTATCTATTTACTTTAATTTATAAAATTTACGCAATTTACAATAATTTTATTTAATTTTATTGTAATTTTGTTTATTTGGTAACTTACGCAACAATATCTTTATTTTTATTATTTACAAATATCATTAAAACATAATTAAAATCATTGATTGAGTTAATGAAATTAAATTGTATTTAATAATTATTGAATAATATTATTAGATTTTTAATTTTTTTTATTTACTGAAATAAATTCAAAAATAATTTATGTATTTTAGTTCGAATCTTTTTTTATATATAAATAATAATAATAATAATAATAATAATAATAATAATAATAATAATAATAATAATAATAATAATAATAATAATAATAATAATTGTGATTTAATTAATTTATGTATTTTAATTATAGAAATTACATATAATTAAAGTAATAAATTACAAAAATAATTATTATATCAATTAGTCATCCAACCATATTTGATGTATAAATAATATTATAAATTTATAAAATAAAATTATATCCTTAATTAGAGAAATCAAATAAAAATTTTATTATCTCTGATTATAAATTATATATCAATTATATTATTAATTATGATTATGGTAAATTTATTCCTTATTTTAAGCCACTAGATAAATTAAAGGTCAACTAAAATTATATATCATAATATTATTAATTATGAGTATCGTAAATCTATTCCTTGTTTTAATCAACTAAATAAATTCAAAAGTTAACGTAATTAATTTTCCATAAATTAATAAATTCAAAAACAATTCATTATTCAATTAATCACGCTTGAAACTAAATTAATATATTTTGATTTATTTAAATAAGAAATATTTAGAATATCACATTTATTCCTTATTTATTTTCTTTAATTATGTTTATTCTATTATACTACTATTTATTTATTTATAGTACTAAATTAATTTTTGATTCTTTAATTGTATTTCGTTCCTTCTTTCTCATTCCTTGTCTAGAGATGTTTTTATAATAATTTCATTTTTTTTTTCAACTCTTTACTTATCATTTTCGTAAAAATCTATATCTTTATATTCTTATTTTTTTCAATCCCTCCCTCCGAAAGACTTCCGTTAGTTTTACTAAAGGTATATTATTGAATTTAATATGTATAGAAGGTTTGAGCCTTGACCAACCCAGAAAACGTTTGAGAAGAATGAAAAGAATATTTCGTGTTGCAAATATATCGCAACACCGTCAATAATCAAGGTATTTTCTATATTTAAAGTTTTGGTGTATGTTAATATTATAATTATTATTATTTGAATTATTTTATCTGCTAATTTTTTTGGGTGAGTGTTTTTTATATTAATTCACAATTAAGAGGCAAATCCACATATTCTTTTGTTAACGAATTTACGTTACAGTTACAGTTGATTAAAATTCAATGGACTTTGATTCTTCTTTTGTAAACTTTAAAGAATGTGAATGTCGATTTTTTGTTAAATTCTAAAATTTAAAAAAATTGTTTTTTATATTTTTCTTCTACAAAATGAAAGTGTAAAGAAATCACATAAAGTATATTACTTAAATTTGCAATCAACATAAGATTATTATTTTAGCGAAATTGTTATAGATTTATATTATAAAGTTTTAGTATATTTTAATAGTATTATTATTATTGGACTAATTTTATTTGGCATATACATATCTCTTATTAATTGTGAGTTCTTACTTACAATGCCTGCATGCAAATAATCCATCCATATTTTTGATAATCAACTGCTAATTATTAACGTATTTTTTCATATTATTCTCAGATTTAACTCTCACGCAAGATGAAATTTATAATTTGTGCTTGCAATTCATTGAAGAGATGATGAAGCGCCAAGGAAAAACGCTGAAAGATATTCCAAAAATGCATTATCCAAAATTCGTTGATGTTACTGTTGGACAAAACAGCCTCTTAGCAGCCGAGCTTGCCTATGACAGAAATGCTCTCCGAGTCGAGTACGAACAGTTAGTGGCCATGTTGAATGATGATCAGCGGAAGGCTTATAAGACAATCATTCGAACTCACTGTTGGAGTTGTGTACTTAATGTCTAGATTTAAGTATCGGTAAACTCCCGTTCATAGCATTTAACCTATTTAATTAATAAACAATTATTTGCATTTAATTATTATTAATTAATTATGCAAAATATAGTCCTGGATTTTATACGTTTTAGTTAGTATGGTGTGTCGGGCCCACACAGAAGATCATACTATCGGTTACTCGTATTTAATCGAACAGTTGCTCACGACCTAGATGGACACGGACCAATCCATCGGTATAGTCGTTGTGTGAGAGAGAAAATAATTTATCTTAATTATTTTATCACACTTGTACACTTGGTGTATTGGGCGGATCGCTTGAGATTTATTGATTAGCATTGCCTTGGATAATCAATTTAAATCTCAGAGTATTTTATTCTTAATCCCCGATATTATTGCGGGTGTATATATTTAATATTAGAGACTTTGATTTTCCAAAGGAATTAACCGATTTACATATTGGGTTAATTACCGGTAAAATTGGGTCGCTATATTTTATATATGACATGCCGTGAATACTTGACGGGAAAGTGTATCCCGGAAGGGTTGATAATATCCCCGAGATGAGTTCATAAGGAATTATTGTGTAAACCTCATGAGTGGATTCGTTCCGCACAATAATAAAGGTTGAACGGTACTAGTCTCGGATATAAGATATGAATATTATTTATTGAGCAATAAATAAATTTATTCATGGATATTTAAATCTTAAATACACGGAATAAATAATACTAATCGGAGAAATATTATTTGATATAATATGGATTAATATTGGGAGTGCAATTTTATTTATATAGTGGAAAATAAATAAAATTTAATATTGATAAGGATTAATGGATTTGGGTTGGACCCAATTTAATCTTCAATATTAAGAAGCCCAATATTTAATCTCCTTATGATCCCCTACGTAGCCTATATAAGCACTACATGGTCTTCACTTTTAAGAACTTGATTTTTAACCTACGCTAATCAAAAAGTCTTGGAGAGTGAAGGAGATCCATAAGAGTTCGATAGATCGTCGCCCACACGACGTTCGGACGAGGTGCGAGGAATACGTAGGAAGATCGCAAGGTCGTCAATTGGATTCGTTTCTCCGTACAACGAATCGAGGTAACATAATCGAGAACCCCCTCTATGATTATGTGCTTGATTAATTGTGATATATACATGAACGCACGATCCGGGAAAACGACGATCATCGCGGAGGGGATTCGAGATCCCCGACGAATATCGAAGGGGGCGGTCGAAACCCTAGGGCTCGACCGCCCGGCGCGCGCGACGAGGGGCGAAGCCCCGGCTGGATGCCGGGGCATGCGATCGACTTCGGTCGATCGCTGGGGTGCCACGGGCTGGTGCCGTGGCGGACCCCAGCCGCCCTCGACGGCGGCGTGCGCAAGGGAGGAGCCCCGGCTGAAGCCGGGGCGAGCGATCGACCGCGTGGTCGATCGCGAGGGAAAGCCGCGGTTGATGCCGCGGCGGGTCAGCCTGGGGTTGACCGCCCTCCTCCGGCGAAGGTGGTGAGTCGCCGGACTCACCACCGGGAGCTGCTGTGATGGTTTTCGATGCCGATCCAATCGCTCGATTACCTTGTTCGTGTGTGCGGAAGCGTGTAAAACAATAGAACACGAACAACATGAAGTTCTAGGCACACATTATATGTATAGACACGTTTATATATATACATCCAATATATATATATATATATAGAGAGATTAACGAGATCACTTACAACCGGTGTAGCGTGCCTCGTTGATGTTGATGAAGGTGGTGTTGAGTCGATTGAACCACCTTCATGGATCAGTCACTAGATGCTCTCCTTGTGAATGACCTCGTCACTCCTTTAGATCGTCCGGATGTGGAAGCCGCACAAATGGCCCGGCCTCTACGTGTTGTACACGAACCCGGATAATGAACACCTTGCTTGCTTGAGAATGAATCTCCAAGATCATCTCTTTTCTCTCTATTTGAGTGGAATTTCGTGGCTGATGCTATTGTGTGATGAAAATCTAATTTTCATCTATCTAACCTCTATAATTATGCATCCCATTACACCCCTT
Organism: Euphrasia confusa; assembly: GCA_954870475.1. Taxonomy (NCBI): domain Eukaryota; kingdom Viridiplantae; phylum Streptophyta; class Magnoliopsida; order Lamiales; family Orobanchaceae; genus Euphrasia; species Euphrasia confusa. The sequence goes on from OX940951.1 coordinate 20,637,124, forward strand.
TGTAACCTACAACATAATGGGCATCATAATGCACCATAATCATGCAAAGGGGTTACAAAGGAGGTGAAAGGTCATGCCACATACACATGCCACTATGCATTGTATGTGGTCCCCACTTGCTTGTGTGGCATGCCATGTCACACTATATGACATGCATCCATGCAAGCCATGCATCCCATGCATGTTAATTAATTCCACGTAAATATTGATTCTAAATCAATATATTTATCAAGCAACGTACATCATCTTTGAGTCCGTGTGTGACCCTGTAGGTATGATTTAATTGATCAATGATATATTGTTCCCAACAATTAATATTATCAAATAATCATTTAACATCCATAGACGACCTTATGACTTTATCGATTGCACACGTAGGATCGAAGGACATATCCCAACATGCTGGGCAGCCCCAGCGATCGCCATGCACGGCGATCGCGAACCCCGCGGATGGGGTTCGGCTAGGGTTTAGCCGCGGGTTCATCCCGCGGCGATGCTCTCGTCGAGCCCGGTTCTTCGCGTGTGGTTTGCGTTCGTAGTTTCCGACTCGCGGGGGATTTCGGCTGGGGGCGGGCTGCGTGTCTTTGGGCGCGTAGTCTCCAAAGGTCGGACTCCTGCGGATGAGTCGGTGTTCGTGTAATCTCCGGCGACGGGTTTTTCGATCGGGTTATCGGTTCCGCAATTTTGATAGCCCGGGACATCGAATCCCAGCAACTGGTATCAGAGCGTTTGGTTTCGTGTTCATGTATATATTCGATTATTGTTCTACCTTGCAGGATTTCCGGCTATCATGGTTGGATTTAATTATTGCTTAATTAATTATCATGATTATTTATTAAACTCTCGGACATGTCGAGATTCGTTTTTGTGTGGTTGAATGTTTGTAATAGTAAAAATTCGGGGGTTGACCGAATTTAGGATTTATTATTACGTTCTTTATTTTCCGGAAAATGTATAGGGTCGATTTCATGTATAGAATCGATACCGGATAGTGTAATTTAAATTTTGTAATTTATTTACGTTGGTTCGATGATGAGACGATCGCCGGAAGACGAAGACGTGTGACGAAGACGAAAGGGACGAAAAACCGGGGAGTCGATCAACCCCATGATCGACCCCATGACCGAAGCCATGGGGAGGGGTCGATCGCCCCTCGGCTGGGGCTACCGCCGGCGGTGGTGGCCGGCCAGCTGGGGTGGCGGCGGCGGTTCCCTCTTCCATGGTGGTGGCGATCGACGGTGGGGGTGGTATGGGGATCTCCCAACCCATGCCACTTCTACCAAGATCCACTTTCCTAAATTAATTCGTTTTTCCTATTTGAGTGTTTTCCTTTTAGGGAACTCTCATGGATTAGGAAAAGAATTAATTGGAATTAATTTTATTCCTATTGATTTATTTCTTTTATGGAGATATTCATGGATTAGGAATTTAATTAATTTAGTACTAATTTATTTCCTATTTGATTATTCCTATCATTGGGAATTTTTCATTAGATGGAAATTAATTAATAAATGGAAAGTAGTAGAGTCCTAATTTATTTTATTCCTTATTCTATTATAGAAGTCTTCTAGAATATTCCAAGTTTTACTTGGATAGATTATTCTAGAGATTTAATAGAATTAGATAGGAAAATAAATAAATAAAAATATTAATAATATTTAATTTTATTTTTGATATATTCAATTGACTTAATTTTCGAATTAAGTAACTTTTGGATTAATTGAAAATAAATAGATTTAAATATTAGAGATTAATATTCTCGTCACATGGAGCATTCAAGAAACGAAGACTGAAGACTAGAAGATGCATATGAAGATGGAATAAAGCCATGATAGTCGGGAAAAATAATTTTCTAGCATTATTTTGACTATGTGATACTATGTGCTTTATTGCTTATATGCATGCTATATGTGTTTATTTTATGCACTAGATAGCGTATCCCTTTATCTAAAAAACTAAGTGGGAGAAGGGATGGAAACATTCCCATGGTCTCCATCACTGTTCTCTTGGTGACTTTTATGGACTTTCTAAGTTCATATAGACAAGTCATTGGAGGAGAATTCTTGTAATTCCTCTTACAAGAAACATTGATCAAGTTTATCAAACAATGCCTAATTTGTCTTTCTGAAACTGACTTCAAGTCGACTCATTCTCACTCCGGGGAGTGGAATGGAGCCAAAGCCACTTGGTCATGTGGATGACACAAATTAGAGACCTTCGTACCATTCTTTGATAGATGGATCGATTGTCTGCTCGGCTCCCTCATTTATGAGAGATAGGGTCGTTCGCATAGTGAATCACTGGTTAGAAACTTCGAGTTTCACTTATGATTCTCTGCGTCTTGATTTACAACATCAAATGGTTCAAGTAATTGGATTTCAATTATATAAATCTTTTGGTATAGTAAACGTCCACACGAACGTGGCTTGCTATACTGAATTGTGAGGGATTGCGAGTTATCGTAAACGTCCACACGAACGTGGCTTGCGGTGACGTAACAATTCTAAACGATTCGCCTTAGTACTGAGTGATGGTTTACACTTAGGTACGCTTTGTAGTATTCTTCCCAACGAAGTAACGCTATAATGATGTACAACCGAAGCAAACCTAATTGCTAAATCATTTGGGTGGGTAAACGTCCACACGAACGTGGCTTGCCTTACCTGATGGGATTTTAGACGCAATTAGTAATTTAATGATATTATTTGAGGGAGATAATATCGGACATTAAATTGATTGTTTGTTTACATGTGCTTATAGGTTTAGAGAATAGCTATGAATCCACTTTCTGTGATACTCAAGGAACATAAACTCACTGGTCTCAATTACATTGATTGGAAGAGAAATTTGGACATTGTCCTGACTGCTGAAGAGTACAAGTTTGTACTCTCTGATAAATGCCCTGCTGAGCCCACGGCTGCCTCAACTGATGAGGAAAAGGCAACATATCGGAAGTGGAAAAAGGCTGATGAAATGGCTAGGTGCTATATTTTGGCTTCCATGTCAAATGTACTCCAAACCCAACATGAGCCGATGGACACTGCCCGGGATATGATGACTAACCTCAAGGAGATGTTTGGGGAGCAGGATCGTGCGGCAAGGCAAGAAGCCATGAGAGTCCTCATGTCGACTACTCAGTCTGAAGGAACGCCCGTTGGGGAGCACGTTCTCAAGATGATGAGTTTGTTGAATGAACTTGAGGTCCTAGGAGCTTCCATTGATGATGAGACGCAAGTCGACATCATACTCCAGTCTCTGACCCCTAAGTTTGAGCAGTTTCGTATGAGTTATAATATGGGTAAACTATCTTATACTCTTGCGCAACTCCTGACTGAACTAAAGGCGGCAGAGGGGATCTACAAGAAGGGCAAGTCTCAAGCGCTTGTGGCTACCAAGTCCAAAAGCTTGAAAGCTATTGGAGGTAGGGGCAAGAAAAGGAAGCAAGCCATGAAACCCAGTGGGGCCAAGAGGAATGGACCACGAGTGGGGGCTAGCAAGCCAAAGGGCAAGTGCTTCCGATGCAACAAGTCTGGACACTGGAAGTCTGAATGTCCTCTCAGAGGTACGAATTTTTCTTTAGTCGTAAAAACATAGTCAGCGGTATTATCTACCAGAATTCTGGTATGTAGATATGGAACCACTGACGGTATGTGCATTATTTTAAATGCAGGGGTTCCAGAAAACCCGGCGACTTAGAGAAGAAGAATTCGAGTCTACATGGGCGAAGCTGTTGGGGTAGCAGCGGTTGCAGTGGAAGACATTTATCTGTTTTAGGATTTCATTTTAAGTTATTGCTTTATGTACCCCTTTATTTTGAAAAAGAACTTTTGTTCTGTTTTTCTTTATTAATGAATGGATATTTATTTCTTTAATCATTGAGTGATTTAGATAAGAAATAATGGTGTTATCTATTCTGGTACATAAGATAGCAATATATGAATGATAAATCCTTAGCCTACCACGATGCAACAAACCGTTATGTATAACTTGTTTTACTTATTAGATGTATTCTCTTATCAATCATTATACTTGTGAATTCTTGAACTTGGTAGTATCTATTCAAAAGGGATTCAAAAGGTCGAAATTGATTTGATCAATTATAGTTGGAGGAATGGACCTCCCGACCTGAGAGTCAATCTTGAAAGATGATACAACTAAGTTAACCTTTCTGGATAAAGGATGGAATTCGGACAAGTATTGAAAATGATTTATGATTAATGCGGTGACGTGTGTAGTTAGAGAGGTACGAGTCGTTCTTTCAAGAATACTCGAAGATGGATTAGAATACTTGATGTGCCATAAAAGCGAAGTGTTTTTTCACAAAGCCATTATGGGGAACCTTCAAAGTATATCCATTGGAAGCCTGCGACTTGTTCGCGGAGGCTATCACCTATCTGAATAACACACAGCATAAATCAAAGATTGAGATTAAATCTCAAACAACCACACCATACACTGATGTGTGGACATGGTGTGTCAGAAATAAGAGATGGGATTCTAATAGTAAAAGAACAAGTTTGTTCGGAACTACCTGTGTTCTATGGATATTTCTGGATACAACGGCACATTCAATGTGATTGTAGAATGTCCTAGAAGAACAAGTAATTGTATGTTCAATAGTGCTACGAACCAGATGGGTGTCCTCGCCCGGTTCTTAGAGGAAGACTATTAGATGAACTACAATGCCCTAACTGACAAAGTACTTTAAAATGAGGAAAGGGAAAGACTGAGAACCAGCCTGACCGAGTAGTGGTACACCACTAACTGCACCTAATGTTATTACTGTTATACACCGGAACGCCATTGCAGTGGGAGGTTGTTAAGCAACCAGAGATGTTCATAAGACTGGAGGAGTTTTGAACTCTGGATCTAGTAGACATGAAATCGATCCCTAGTTCTGCATAGGAACTTGCGAATTGATGAGATAGTCCATTCTATGGATTCATCAAAGGGCATAAACAAGAAAGGTGTATTGGAGACGTAATGGAAACAAGGGTGGTGTTTCTCAGAATTTTGTGTAGATAACACTTCATCGTTGGCAACAATGTAAAAGTGTTGTCAGACATAAAATAGAGGTTGTCTAAATAAATCGAGATATAAGATTAAGATGAAGTTGGATCATGTTCTTAGAAATCTTTCGATCTCTAGATAAGAACATTTGTACTTCTCTTAAGATATCTTATACGATTATGGTTTGTTTTAAACATGCACAATTATGAGAAAGGTTATTGCCTTTCGGGAACAGAGTACATCTATCTAAAGGTATGTGTTTCGAACGCATAAAGGAGATAGATATAGACAAAGCAGTTTCCTACACTTCGAGTGTAGAGAGCTTTGAAGATGCAATGTTGAAAAACAAGAACCTGATATCAACTATGCGGTTAGCGTAGTGGGAGGATATCAAAGTAATCTGGATAAGAAGTATTCGAATGCTGTAAAAGTACTTGGAAGTACTGGATTACTAGCAAAACGAAATCTTCTTAGATTGCAGTTTCTCAGATCCAAAATCAGAGAAAGACCAGTGTAAGTCGATATCAGGCTATGTGTTCACTTTTAGAAGAGGTGGAACCTAAGGATGATAGAGTGATAAGCGTAATGCTTCTCGGACCCTATCATAAACCGAATAGCAGCCTCAGAGGCAGCGGAAGTTTTGGTTAGGTTCCGGAATGACCTCTGAACTTGGATATGACTCTTGGTTCACCAAAGGCTATGTACATAGCGGTGCATGGAGAACTGGAAGAAGTCATAAGTTCAAAAGGTGATGATAACACATAGAGCCAGTACCACCTGATTCGAGCCATCGTCAGGAGACGACGCAGTAGTCACCAAGATAACTTCAGAGCGACAACCTAGATTGCTCATTCACATAATACTTCTGGGAAGTATAACTTAAGCACGTGATGAGTATGGGAGTCGGGAGTTTGGAGGAAATGACTAGACCTTAGTACAAGTGGGAGATTGTTGGATTTGTGTACTTAATGTCTAGATTTAAGTATCTGTAAACTCCCGGTCATAGCATTTAACCTATTTAATTAATAAACAATTATTTGCATTTAATTATTATTAATTAATTATGCAAAATATAGTCCTGGATTTTATACGTTTTAGTTAGTATGGTGTGTCGGGCCCACACAGAAGATCATACTATCGGTTACTCGTATTTAATCGAACAGTTGCTCACGACCTAGATGGACACGGACCAATCCATCGGTATAGTCGTTGTGTGAGAGAGAAAATAATTTATCTTAATTATTTTATCACACTTGTACACTTGGTGTATTGGGCGGATCGCTTGAGATTTATTGATTAGGATTGCCTTGGATAATCAATTTAAATCTCAGAGTATTTTATTCTTAATCCCCGATATTATTGCGGGTGTATATATTTAATATTAGAGACTTTGATTTTCCAAAGGAATTAACCGATTTAATTATTGGGTTAATTACCGGTAAAATTGGGTCGCTATATTTTATATATGACATGCCGTGAATACTTGACGGGAAAGTGTATCCCGGAAGGGTTGATAATATCCCCGAGATGAGTTCATAAGGAATTATTGTGTAAACCTCATGAGTGGATTCGTTCCGCACAATAATAAAGGTTGAACGGTACTAGTCTCGGATATAAGATATGAATATTATTTATTGAGCAATAAATAAATTTATTCATGGATATTTAAATCTTAAATACACGGAATAAATATTACTAATCGGAGAAATATTATTTGATATAATATGGATTAATATTGGGAGTGCAATTTTATTTATATAGTGGAAAATAAATAAAATTTAATATTGATAAGGATTAATGGATTTGGGTTGGACCCAATTTAATCTTCAATATTAAGAAGCCCAATATTTAATCTCCTTATGATCCTCTACGTAGCCTATATAAGCACTACATGGTCTTCACTTTTAAGAACTTGATTTTTAACCTACGCTAATCAAAAAGTCTTAGAGAGTGAAGGAGATCCATAGGAGTTCGATAGATCGTCTCCCACACGACGTTCGGACGAGGTGCGAGGAATACGTAGGAAGATCGCAAGGTCGTCAATTGGATTCGTTTCTCCGTACAACGAATCGAGGTAACATAATCGAGAACCCCCTCTATGATTATGTGCTTGATTAATTGTGATATATACATGAACGCACGATCCGGGAAAACGACGATCATCGCGGACGGGGATTCGAGATCCCCGGCGAAGATCGAAGGGGGCGGTCGAAACCCTAGGGCTCGACCGCCCGGCGCGCGCGACGAGGGGCGAAGCCCCGGCTGGACGCCGGGGCATGCGATCGACTTCGGTCGATCGCTGGGGTGCCACGGGCTGGTGCCGTGGCGGACCCCAGCCGCCCTCGACGGCGGCGTGCGCAAGGGAGGAGCCCCGGCTGAAGCCGGGGCGAGCGATCGACCGCGTGGTCGATCGCGAGGGAAAGCCGCGGCTGATGCCGCGGCGGGTCAGCCTGGGGCTGACCGCCCTCCTCCGGCGAAGGTGGTGAGTCGCCGGACTCACCACCGGGGGCTGCTGGGCAGCCCCAGCGATCGCCATGCACGGCGATCGCGAACCCCGCGGATGGGGTTCGGCTAGGGTTTAGCCGCGGGTTCATCCCGCGGCGATGCTCTCGTCGAGCCCGGTTCTTCGCGTGTGGTTTGCGTTCGTAGTTTCCGACTCGCGGGGGATTTCGGCTGGGGGCGGGCTGCGTGTCTTCGGGCGCGTAGTCTCCAAAGGTCGGACTCCTGCGGATGAGTCGGTGTTCGTGTAATCTCCGGCGACGGGTTTTTCGATCGGGTTATCGGTTCCGCAATTTTGATAGCCCGGGACATCGAATCCCAGCACTCACAACGATCCAAACGGACAAGTTTTCTTTTTGTATGATTATGGTGGAACTGGCAAAACTTTTGTTTGGAAGACTCTATCTGCTGTCGTCCGATCTAGGGGCGACATTGTTCTAAATGTTGCTTCAAGCGGTATAACTTCGCTTCTTTTACCAGGAGGTAGAACAGCCCATTCAAGGTTAAAGATTCCGATATCTTTGCACGAAAGCTCTACGCGTGACATCAAACAGCAAAGCGATCTAGGTAAATTGATTGTTAAGACGAAACTCATTATATGGGACGAGGCTCCTATGATGCACAAGTATTAACAATAATTAATCAGATTTTTTTTGTCTTACTATCTTATATTTTTGTGTTTATTATATATTTATTAATACAACATAATCATATTTATTCTATTTTGGTTTTGATTTTTGTAGGAATTGTTTTGAAGCACTAGATCGAACAATGCGTGATATTGATGTTCACGTTTTTGTGTCGTTTTCCCTTATTTATTTGTGTGTGAGTGTGTCGTGTTTAGTTGTTTATTGGTGTATTCCTCATGATTTGTGGTAGGTTTGATGTTTTGTTGAGTGTTCAGGCTAGTTGACATGATTAGTGTGAGAAGAGCGAGAAACGAGTTAAAAAACGGTAAAAGCAATTTGGTCGACAACTTTCGAGATTGCGCTGCAAACTTGGCCACCTCGGTTCTCCCAACTCCGATCACCTACAAACATGATCCATACATTATCAGAAAGCCCTTGACATTGTCTACACGGCCCTACTTGTTTCCTGTCATGGTTCCCCGTCATATGGCCGTATTTCACGAATTTCCATCCCAGCAGGCAGCTGCCTTGAGTGTATGTGCAGCGAACTTGGAGAGCTTGGTTCTCCCAACTCCGACCACCTACAGCGACGATCTATACCTCTATGGAAAGCCCTTGGAGTCCTCTACATGGCCCAGCCATCCAAGCGCCCGTATTCCCACCAGGCGCTCGCTCGCGACGCTTTCCAGGAGCCCGCCCGACTTTGCGTCCAGATTTGACTTTTGTTGACCCACGAAATTTCTTGTATAAGAATAGGGCTTTGGCCTATTCCAAACACTACGCTTTTTCACTTTTATTTTTCTGCACGTTTGGAGAGACTTGGAGACTCGATCATGTAGGTTTTCATATCGCTTTTTATTGCTTTTGATTCTCGGACAAAAATCAGGGTTAGCACCGATCCTTGTTTTGATTTTGAACGATTAATTTAGTAAGTAATTTTCCTTTTCATCCTTAGTTTATTTTCACTTCTTATTACTTGTTGCTATTTTCTTCTTGTTTGATTACTTGTTTTATTTATTTATTAATTTTTCTTCATTATTATGAATTCATACAACATATATTATTTCGTAAACCGAGTTATGAGTAGCTAATCATCTTCCTAGGGTTAGGGGAATTCAAATTTGAATCAAGGGTTAGAGATTTACGAGTGCAACTTAGGTGTTCGATTAAATGCCAACTTGACTTTTAATGATTGTATGAGGTTTAGGAGCAATTACATGACCTAGATTAATCGAACTCTCTAAAATCAACCGGATACGGACATTTTAGTATAATTGTTTCTCGCAAATCGACGTCCCGAAATTTATGTTTGTTGAACCCGAAACCCTAGTCTTTCTCTATTTTCATTAAATCGTATTAATTGCTTCTTGTTTAATTTCAGTTTCTTAATTCTTAGTTAATTTAGTTTAAAACAAAACCAACCAAAATGCATTATGCTATAAACTTCTCTTCTTTTTCTTTTGCGAACACATAAACACATATACTAAGCCGATAGTAGTGTTCCTCGTGAGATCGACTCGAGCAAGTTGCTACGGCAATTAGTTCGGTTATTTTATTTGATTTTTGACGCACTACAACGTCTTATCAATTTGGCGCCGTTGCCGGGGAACACTTTAGGCACTAGTATTAGTGTTTGAGTGTTTGCAACTTTATTTTTTTTTCTTTTTTTGATATGATTATTATTCCTCCCACCGGTGCGTTTCATGTTTTTGTCAAGTTTTTGTTTAAGCAGTGATGAATTCATACAACAACTATGCGTGGGAGTTCACAAGGCCTCAGACGAGCACATACTACGAGCCTTCCCAATATGACACGACAACACATTTTGGCTCTCAGTGTCAGGCATACAATCCGGAGTGGGATACTCAATCGAGTTATTATTTTGATCCACCTCACCAACAATGGCCTCAACAACAATGGCATCCTCAGAACATGGTGTACCCTCCACGTTATTCCATGCAACCCGAGCCGTCATACAAGCCATCATTAGATGATGTTTTTCAGGATTTCATGCAGACGTCCCAACAAATAATGAAATCAAATGAAGCGTTGATTAAAGCGAATGAAGTGACGATGACCAGAAATGTTGAAGCAAATTTGGCATACCCTCCACCATTTTCGATGCAGCCAGAGCAATCATACAAGCCATCATTGGAAGACACTTTCCAAGATTTCATGCAGATGGCTCAACAAGCCATGAAATCAAACGAAGCGGCAATAAAAGCGAATGAAGTTAGATTGACAGAAAGTGTCGAAGCGGAAGCAAGATCTAAGGTCATAGGAGATATGATCGATAAGATTTGCAATCAAAGCGAGTGGGTACACGAGGAGAATCTCCAAAGTGACTACGACTATGATGAAGTTGAACCGAATGAGTTCGAGGCCAAAGTGGAGCATAAGTACGACAATGAACTAAATTTGGAGGAAGATGGTGTAAAAGAGACGATTGAGAGTATGGTGTTGGAGGAGATTACACCAAAAGTGTCACATCAAGACGAAGACTCGTACAAGTTGTCCATTCCACTCCCTAGAGACATAGAGCAAGAGACGTTAAGTATCAATATAATAGTCGACAATCAAGAGGTAGTGCATTTACAAGAAGAGGAGTCATCGATACTAAATATCTCTCTTGAGTCTCAAATCTCAAATACTGATGACATGAGAGACAAGTGCAAGGAGGTTGAGGATATTTTTCCTGTGCATGCATGTGTGACCGAATCACATTCTTCTTCTCCGAGTGATTTGGTGGATAAGAATTTCGGACACCCTCCTTCCTCACTTGGCATGACCGATCCTATGGTTATTAAGGAATTAAATGTGATATGTGATCATCACCCACCCAACCCGCATGATCCAGGTATTTTAAAATTTAATAGTGTTTTGGGTGTGAATGTAAGAATAGCGGATGATATGGTATTTGAGGTAGGGATTACTGATTTTGCTCCATGTGCTATAAATTATTTTTACCTCTATGCTATTGATCTCTTGGCCGAAATGCTGTTTTTGCAGAAAATTAGCTCGATATTTTTATATCACAACGTTGAAGCCAAGCAAGACATGCATGTAAAAGATAGTATTGGAGGGATTGAGATACTTGAGAGCAATGAAGAAAAGGAATCATCTCCACCAAAATTAGAGATGAAGGGGTTGTCTAAACAGTGGAAATACGTTTATATAGAAGAGGTGACACTTGAGAAGATGAGCCTCATCGAGCGAGTCTCTATATTGATGAAATATGAGTCAAGCTCAAAACGTTAAACGAGCGTCGCGTGGAGACTAGTTCACGGACCGTATTGCTCTTTCGGTTCCCAAAATGAGCGTCGTGTGGGGGCCTACCCACGAATTGTCAAGCTCACGAAGTAAAATGAGCATGTTTCAATCATGGTGCGAGAAGAAATGAGGAGAAATGAGGAATAATGGAACGACGAGGTAAAATGAGATGACGATTCGAACCGGAAACGTGCAGCAACTTCGCGTTAAAAACTGTTCTTTCTCCATGGGAATCATAGGATGTGAGGTATATGGATGCGAAGATCTTGAAGTCTATATTCCATAGAATTTTGAATCAAGGCAATCGGAGTTCGAACGAAAAAGATATGAAGAGAATCGAGAAGCTGCGCACGAGAGAGGAGACTGCGAGGATCGGGTCACGTTTGGGCGATCCGGGCACCATGATTTGAGAAAATATTCAGAGGAACACGAGCCTCAGTCCGTAGTTGCCTCGCGTTTCCCTTGCTCAACCCGCACATCTCTTTTATTAAAAAAAATATAATAATAATAATAATAATAATAAATAAAAAATTATTAATTAATATTTTTTCAAAATTCAGGATTGAAGTATTAGAAGGGATTCAAACCCTAATTCTACACTTCCACGTTCCTCTCATTTATTTTTTTTCTCTACAGATCATTGCTCCGGCAGTCCATCGTCGTCTCCGGCCACAACCCACCTGCTCCGACCGCCCTCAACATCACCTCCAACGAGGACCACTCCGACTGCACCACCGCGAACCGCTACTTCCGATTTCCAGCCGAGGTCGAGGACATCTTTTCCCGACTCCGGTAAGCACCTACCTTAACATCTCTCTCTCCATCACCACGAGCAGCCCCGCCTCCTTCACCGTCGCACAGCCACCGCGACCACCTGATCCGGTACACCTCCGTCCATCTCACTGATTCCACTCCGCCGCTGCATCTTCCTTCGACGACCACCGACTCAAGTCTGACCGTTCCCCCACTGCATCTGCGCCGTTCGAGTCTACCGCACCCAGACCCGATTCCGCCCAGCGAGCAGCGAGTCCAGCCCTCGACTTCTTCGTCTTCTCCGGCATTCACGACAGCCCCGTGACCGTCCCTGGAAGCTCTCGTCTCAGTCCCGAATCGAGCCATCACAGCCCGTCCCGTGCCTTGTCTCGATTATTATTCTCGGCCCTCGTTTCTCGATGTTCGACAGTCCTGCTCGTCCTCTGAGTCTCAGCAGTCCCGATACTCAATCTCGTGATCTTCGAAACCCCTTGCCTTCCTTCACTATGGTGAACACTCGAAGCAAGAAACGAGCACCTCTGACAAAAAAATAAATAAATTATAAAATCATGCACCGAGGAGGGAACCGCCACCGATTAGTCGCTGCACCCGTTGTGGCTTCATCCAACCAAGTGCCATACAGAGCCATGAGGATCGACCGTACTTTCGTATGGTCGCGGTATGTAAATAGTGTCTTTTTCTTTTTTTGTGTCGTGTTCTTGTTCTTGCTTTTTGTTTCTTCGATTTTTTTTGCTTTTTGTGGTTTGTTCTAGTTTGTGTGTGTAGGTTGTTTCCCCGTCGCTATTGGACTACTCCTCGAGGTCGACTTTTATGGGACGTTCGCTCTCTGTGGAGGATCGTTCATCCATGAGGACATGGATTAGCCCAAGTGTGGGGGAGTTTGCTTTCTTTCCTCTCTTTATTTTCTATTTCTTCTTTGTGCTTGTGTTTGTCGTGGCTTGTTTGTCTTTCGTTTACTTGTTTGGTGTTAGTATGTGATAGCTTCCCCTTGATTGAGATATGATTATCATGAGAGTGTAGTTGTTGTGTCCCCCATGCATGCTAGTTGTTTTATTTCGTTTCTTGAAGTGCGATAGATTTTTGGTGCTAGAGGTCGGTATGTGAATAACTTTTGACCCCTTGTCTAGTTGCAGTGGAGTAATTGTGAGATAATCGCATGTTAGCTATTTCATTTTCCAAAAGCCTTGTGAGAGCTTGATCCTTTGTAGCTTTCTTCTTTGTGAGATATATGATTCGTTGTCTTTCGAGCTTCTTATTTCCTTGTTCGATATCATGTGTGCCCATATGAACTAGAGATAATTAGGACGTGTTTATGTTGTTACTCGAGGCTAGTATATCATGACTTACTTGATTTCGAATGTGATTGGGATATGATCGATTAGGATAGCCATTTTTAGCCGCTTATTTTTTACCTCGAGCCCGTCGTGGGACACCCTAGTAACCCCGTTGAGCCTACATTTAGCCCTTTTTTCTTGTCCTATATTCCGAGGAGGAGGGAAGCGAAGTATTAGTTTCGGGGTATGAGGGTGTTGATCTATACGGTGTTTTTAATAATTTGAGACATGTGTATATTTAGTCTCAAAAAAAAAAAAAGGAAATAAATGAGACCTGTTATAAGTCTAAAAAAAAAAAGAGTCGAGACATGTTATAAGTCTCCAAAAAAAAAAAGAATAAAAAAAAAAGAGTCGAAAAATGTTATTAGTTGATTTCTCGAGAGATTTGTGTGGCTAGATGAGTTTGTATATCATGTTTGGAGTTGTCGGGGTTGTTGTGAAGATTTGACGGATGTTTGGTGTGGTGGAGACGCTTATTTGAACAAAATTAGTCAACTTTTTCCCCAAATATTCCCGAATACCTTTAGCCGAGCCCCGTTACACCCGATTTATCGATCACCCATGATTCTTAAGATAGTAGAATTTGATTAGTGGAGAGTACAACTTGAGTACGTGTTTAGTTGATGTTCTTAGGTGCACATGTTATTATTTGAAGCTCATCCTTGTTCCATTTATGCTTATTTTTCTTGAGTACACAAGTTACATCTTGTTGATTATCCTTCGCTTGTGTACACTTTTGAGTGGAACCTTGTTTCGAGAAAAAAAAAAAGAGTGAATCCGAGTGAGGGAAATTGGAGTAGTTACATGTGATGAATCTTACATGATCTTTATTGTTTCTATGTACTTTGGGGTCGAGATTTATTTGCTTTACTTTTTCCGGATGCACCTGGGGTTTACTTGTATCTTTTGGGAGATTGAGTAAGTAGTTGGCATGCTTGTGTGATTTGGTTCTTGCTTTCATGAGTGTTTGCTTGAGGACAAGCAAAAGGCTAAGTGTGGGGGAGTTGATGTTCACGTTTTTGTGTCGTTTTCCCTTATTTATTTGTGTGTGAGTGTGTCGTGTTTAGTTGTTTATTGGTGTATTCCTCATTATTTGTGGTAGGTTAGATGTTTTGTTGAGTGTTCAGGCTAGTTGACGTGATTAGTGTGAGAAGAGCGAGAAACGAGTTGAAAAACGGTAAAAGCAATTTGGTCGACAACTTTCGAGATTGCGCTGCAAACTTGGCCACCTCGGTTCTCCCAACTCCGATCACCTACAAACATGATCCATACATTATCGGAAAGCCCTTGACATTGTCTACACGGCCCTACTTGTTTCCTGTCATGGTTCCCCGTCATATGGCCGTATTTCACGAATTTCCATCCCAGCAGGCAGCTGCCTTGAGTGTATGTGCAGCAAACTTGGAGAGCTTGGTTCTCCCAACTCCGACCACCTACAGCGACAATCTATACCTCTATGGAAAGCCCTTGGAGTCCTCTACATGGCCCAGCCATCCAAGCGCCCGTCTTCCCACCAGGCGCTCGCTCGCGACGCATTCCAGAAGCCCGCCCGACTTTGCGTTCAGATTTGACTTTTGTTGACCCACGAAATTTCTTGTATAAGAATAGGGCTTTGGCCTATTCCAAACACTACGCCTTTTCACTTTTATTTTTCTGCACGTTTGGAGAGACTTGGAGACTCGATCATGTAGGTTTTCATATCGCTTTTTATTGCTTTTGATTCTCGGACAAAAATCGGGGTTAGCACCGATCCTTGTTTTGATTTTGAACGATTAATTTAGTAAGTAATTTTCCCTTTCATCCTTAGTTTATTTTCAGTTCTTATTACTTGTTGCTATTTTCTTCTTGTTTGATTACTTGTTTTTTTATTTATTAATTTTTCTTCATTATTATGAATTCATACAACATATATTATTTCGTAAACCGAGTTATGAGTAGCTAATCATCTTCCTAGGGTTAGGGGAATTCAAATTTGAATCAAGGGTTAGAGATTTACGAGTGCAACTTAGGTGTTCGATTAAATGCCAACTTGACTTTTAATGATTGTATGAGGCTTAGGAGCAATTACATGACCTAGGTTAATCGAACTCTCTAAAATCAACCGGATACGGACATTTTAGTATAATTATTTCTCGCAAATCGACGTCCCGAAATTTATGTTTGTTGAACCCGAAACCCTAGTCTTTCTCTATTTTCATTAAATCGTATTAATTGCTTCTTGTTTAATTTCAGCTTCTTAATTCTTAGTTAATTTAGTTTAAAACAAAACCAACCAAAATGCGTTATGCTATATCTCTTTTCTTTCCTTCGTTGCAAACATAAAAACATTTGTACTTGCCGATAGTAGTGTTCCTCATGAGATCGACTCGGGCGAATTGTTTCGGCAATAAGTTCGGTTATTTTTAATTGATTTTTGACGCACTACAACGTCTTATCAGATATCATGAGCTCCCATCTACCTGAAGCTCAGCAATTGTCTTTCGGAGGCAAGGTTGTGTTGTGTTCGGAGGAGATTTTTGACAAATTTTACCGGTCGTACCTAAGGGTACGAGGCAAAATATAGTTCACGCCACTATTAATTCTTCCAACATATGGATAAATTGCAAAGTTTTGCGCTTAACTAAGAATATGAGGCTGCAAAATATCGGTGAGGGAAATGATGGTCGTAAGTTGCGCGAGTTCTCTGATTGGATGTCTTCTATAGGGGATGGTACTATTAGTGACGATAACGACAGAGAAGTGGATATAGAGATCCCGGATGAATATTTGATAACTCATTCGGATAATCATATTGAATCTATTGTTCAAGCCACATACTCGAATTTCCATGACCACATTGGTGATATCAATTTTCTAGACGGACGGGCGATTCTGGCGCCGACCCTGGATGACGTTAATGAAATCAACGATTACATGGTTGCAATGCATAATACTGACGAACGAATTTACTTGAGTTCGGATAGTATTGTCCCTACCGAACGCGGGGATAATATGTTTGCTCAAATGCATTCTGTTGAGTTTTTAAATACCATCAAGTGTTCCGAACTGCCAAACCATGAGCTGAAGTTGAAGGTTAGTATTATTATAACCTTTTTTTTCAAATCTATTTCTATTAATTAATTAATATAGTAGTTAATATAGACATTTAAATATGATCATTATATAGCTGTGCGACTAATATATATATATATATATATATATATTATTGAAGAATAATCAATCACTTTTGATTATTCCTAATATTTATATCCATACAAATATTACGTGTATATATATATGTATATATGTATTCAAATTGTAACTTTGGTTTTTTTATACAACTATTTATACAGCTATATTCTATGTATTGTATTCATTAAATAATAAATTAAATGAATTAATTCAATTTTGTGAGATGTTACATATTTTTGATACATGAATTGTTTTTTATTAGGTTGGGGTGCCCGTTATGTTGCTACAGAATATGGATGCTGTTTTGGGACTATGCAATGTTACTAGGATGGTTGTAACACATCTTGGTAATTATGTTATTCAGGCGAAAGTATTAGGAGGAAATAATTCTGGGGAATTGGTTTTTATTCCTCGAATTGCTCTGACGCCATCAGATACCAAATTCCCGTTTTCTTTTCAACGAATACAATTTACGATTATGATATCGTATGTCATGACGATTAATAAGAATCAAGGTCAGTCGTTGAGAAATGTTGGAATATTTTTTAAAAAACCAGTATTTACGCACGGTCAATTGTACGTTGCGCTGTCTAGAGTAACCAACACGACCGGGTTGAAACTTCTGCTTTGTGATGATCGTTGCCGTCTTACGAGTAGAACCACAAATGTAGTTTATAAAGAAGTATTCCAAAATTTGTAATTTCATTGTAATTTTTTATCGAATATTACAATTAGATCACAAACTTAATGTTTATTTATGCATTATCAATGTCTATATCGAATTATTTGTTCGGTTAAACATCAAATATAAACTTAAAATTTATTAGCGTGCATCGCACAGACAAGAGGACTATTAATTATAATTCTTTAAGTGATAAGCGATTGGTCAAATAAAATAAAATAAAATTGAATGTTAAGGTTAGACAATGTTTCGAAGAGACGAATTTAGAAATGAAGCTCGAAATTTGCTCATTAGGTCTAGCTCATCATAATAAATACATATTCATTTTTTTAAATACAATATTTCGAGCAAAATTTAACTGTAATTTTTTTTATTAGATTGAAAATTTGATAATTTTCTTGACTTATTGTGTTCGATTTTTAATTTAAATAAATTTAACAGTTAATTATAAAAAAAGTAAGATAAAAAATTTATTTTAAATTAATTTTGTTATAATTAGAGTTGCTCAAAAGTGTAGGCCAGACAAGGCCCGCAGCTCAAACCAATTTTTATCCGGCTCGCTTGACTCGTGATTAGGGGTGGGAACGAGTCGAGCCGAGCTTTGCTTAAATAGATTTGAGCCTGATGTGAAATTTTTAGGCTCAAGTCTGACTTATTACCTGTTATAGGCTTTTTTAAAAGGCTCGACCTTAGGCCCTTTACGAGCCGCCTGGAAGGCTCGACCTTAGGCCCTTTACGAGCCTGGAAGCTCTTTACGAGCCTTTTTAAATACAATTTGAATCTAAACTAGATTCAATTGAAAAATCGAAGATTCAATTGAAAAATCGAAGATTCAATTAAAATTATTTTAATTAAATTTGTCTATATTTAATTCATTTTATAAAATTACATCGAAGCAATTAATTATAAAAAAATAAGTAAAGAATAATTTATAAATGTAAAAAATGTTTAAGAAATACTCTCCAATTAATATGAAGTACTTACAAAAATCTTTATAACTAAAACTATTGTATTTTTATATAAATTTAAATAAATACTTTATTTATATATATTTATTAAATATTTTTATACATTTTATGAAGTACTGCGCGTTATGAATTATATATATATATATATGAAATTTTTTTATTTTTTTATTTTAAAATATAATTTTACTCCTATTTTATCTACTACCTTTTCAACTTCACTAACAACTATTTTGATTTTTAACTTAAAAATACTTTTATATCCTTCACTTTTTGCTAAAAAAATCATAAAGTAACATTTTTTGTAATCTCTGTGTCCCAAAAAAGGTTCATAAAACAACTTCACTCACAACTATTTTACTTTTTAACTTAAAAATATATTTATGCCCTTCACTTTTTGGTCAAAAATTCAAAAAGTAACATTTTTTTAAATAGTGTCCGAAAAAAGGTTCTTCACTCACAACTATTTTACTTTTTAACTTAAAAATATATTTATGCCCTTCACTTTTTGGTCAAAAATTCAAAAAGTAACATTTTTTTAAATAGTGTCCGAAAAAAAGGTTCTATTTTTATGAATGGAACGGAGTACTAAATTCTATCACAAAAAATATAAATTTAAATCCAAACTTTTTTCGAAATGAGCCTTGATTGTCAAACCCTAAGCTATCAATTACAGTATGATTTATGCACATTATTTGTAATTAAAAAAAACAATTCATAATTTTTTTAGATAAAAAGATATTTTTATATATGTAAAATACGAAGTACATAAAAAATTACTACTCTGTTCAGGATTAATGGTCCTAACTCTTTTGTAAATTACAATGGAACTAGGACCATTAGTTCGGGATAGAGGGAATAATAATTAGTACAAGTGACAAATCAATTTGTCTTAACATGATTGAGCCCATTGATTAGAGGTCATTAAACGTACATTTATAGGTCTCGGTTGAGCGCGTCATCTGCATCATGCATGGTGGGGCCACGCATGGATAATTGCGGGTCCCACACACAATAACGAGACCAGCAGCTACTAGAGTATGCATTGGTGGATCAGGTCGGATTGACCGATCAACCGATCGAGCAGACAAGGAACATTCTAATTACTTGTTAATCATATATGCATGGCTCGATTAGTTACCAAAATCTCAACTTCTAACAAACTCGATAATGACCACCTTAAACCTTTTGGGGAACATGCAATTAACATTAATCCACGACTTTTTTAATTTTCAAGATTAAAAGAAAAATGCTCCTATACTATTCAAGTGTTAGAAATTGAGAGAGTAACTTTTGTGTGGCAAGAAAATGGTTAGTTCTATGTTACCCTAATGTAAATATGTAATACCCACACACCAAACATGTGGTGTGTGATCAATGTATTGATTTTTTACCTTAAGTGTAACATAAAAAAAACTCAAAAAATTTACATATATTTTTTAGTTTGAATAATACATTAAGAAAAATATTATTAATATTGTTTTAATAAAAAAATAAGTAGAAAAGGTGGACTTTTAGCTGGCCCCACAGGCCACAATCCCATATTTATATGGGGCCCATAAAAAAGAAAAATGAAAAAAAAAAATCAACCTCGTACACAAAGAACTAGAAGTAATGGATTGTAATTGCTTCAAGATTTCACTCTCACAGTTTGTATTCTTCATCATCTTCACCTCTTCTTTCTGTTCAGCACAACCGCATCATTCCAATCGCGCCAGTTTCAGGCCTCGGGCAGAGTCGGAAAAGCTGACACATGTCAAAGCTTATTTGGCGAAAATCAATAAGCTCGCCGTCAAGACAATCAAGGCCAGCTTTTTTCTTGATATTACAATTGTCATAAATCTTGAAATTAGTCTCTCATTTAATATATTATAATATCATCGTCGTGTTTTCAACTGTACATGTATGCTATACTTGCAGAGTTCTACCAGCGACGATATCATAGATTGTGTACCAAGGCAACAACAACCGGCTTTTGATCATCCTCTATTAAAAGGTCAAAAGATTATGGTAACAAATTAAATTGATTTTGAATATATATATTTTTTGTAGTATAAAATAAATATTGTTAGTAATTAATTAAGTAGTATATATAGTGTGATTTATTAGTTTTAATTTGCAGCAACCACCTAGTGACTCGAAATCGCCTGAAAAGTTCGAAGATTTTCAACTTTGGAGTAGGAACGGCGAAAGCTGCCCGGAAAACACGATCCCGATCCTAAGAATAACCATAGAAGATGTAATGAGAGCAAGTTCTGTCGAAACATTCGGGCGCAAAACAATTAGGTCGACTTCCAACAACATTAATCAAGGACATGAGGTCAGTACTTCATCAATGAGTCGACGACGCTTTTGTTTAAAATTATTTAAATACATATTTCGATATTCTTGCTACTTTTTTTTTTTTTTTGTATTTCCAGTATGCCATAGCATATGTGAACGGAAGTGCATATTCCGGAGCTAGAGCGACTATCAACGTGTGGGCCCCGAAAGTTGAAGCCCCCGGCGGATTCAGTGTCTCACAGATATGGTTAATCGGTGGTGAATTCGGCAATGAACTCAACACCATTGAAGCTGGTTGGGAGGCATGTTCGATTCAATCACATATTTTATTTTTGTAATTTACAAAAGAAGTGAGTCATCTTTTATGAGACAGATAGAATACTAATAGTATAATAGGTGTGTTGAAATATCAACAGGTTAACCCGGGGTTTTATGTCGACGCGGGCCGTCCTAGGTTGTTTATTTATTGGACGGTAAGTTTTTGATCGATCGGTGTTCTAACTTCTAAATCACCGGCTGCAGTTCCAATCAATCTCGCGTTTCGTCTTAATTATTTACACGATGACTAATATTTGTGTGTGCTGTGCAGATAGATAACTATAACGAGACAGGTTGTTACAATTTGTTGTGCTCAGGGTTTGTTCAGACCGACTACAGGATAGCATTTGGAGCCGAAATCGCTCCAGATTCATCGTACAAAGTCTATGATAAACAGTTCGACATTCGGATTAAAGTATATAAGGTATAACATGTATTACGTACATGTACTTAGTATTTTGTGAAGGAAGTGAACTAGTTTATCTTTCACAGATCGACTAGTACAGTATATATTAATTTACGTCCGTTGTTCATATATTTGTATCTAAAGCATCAAACACCGGAGGGTGATAATTGGTGGCTCAAAGTAAATGACATTTTCCTCGGTTATTGGCCGTCGAATTTGTTCACACATCTTGGAGAAGCTGCGAATATGGTTGAATTCGGGGGTGAAATCGCTACTAACGGAAGCGATCGAGTGGAAATGGGCAGTGGCCATTTTGCGGAAGAAGGGTTCGGAAGAGCATCTTTTTTCAAGAACATAAGTGTGTTTGGTTCGGAGCGTCGGCCGATATCGCTCGGACCAACTCTCGATTTTAAGACCACCAGAAACGAATGTTATACCATAGCACAGAACCTGACTATTACAAATTTTGGTGTAAATTTCTTTTACGGTGGCCCAGGGTGTAAATAAAATAAGATTATTAAATATTTTAATTCAATTTCATCGATGAAAATAATTATTGAAAAATACAGCATATAAAAGAGCAAATAATCTGGATTGTCTTTTTTGACACTGCTTTTTTAACGTATGCTGTGTTTAATCAAATATTTTTATTGCAAATTTTTATTCTTCCTCCATGTCATATTAACATTTCACAATAATAAAATCTTAAAAAATATATAAATATTTTTTATTTTTTATTTTAAAATACAATTTTACTCTTATTTTATCTATTTTTTTCTTAGTCTCCTTTTCCAGAAAAAAAAAGTTTTATGTTTATGAAATGGAGGGACTTGTTCCCTTTATCCCTTACACGGTAAGATGACACTTTTATTTTATTTTTATATTTTAAAAATTAGTCTTTCTATTTAAAGATTGGTTATCAATTTTTTTTTTAATTTTCAAAATATATCGACAAATAATCGTGAGACCGAGAAGTAGTACAATTTATTTATAAACCCACATATTATTATATCAAATAACTATAATATACTCTCTTTCTCCCTAATATACAAACACATTTTCTAATAGCTTTTGTAAGAACAATATAATTATAATTATAATATGTTCGATCTCAGTTTTAGCTGTGCTACATCGAGTGAAATATTCCGTGTGAATTATCAACTTATATTTAATATTATCATCGATCTCTTATAGGATTGAAAGTCGTGTGATGAAACTCAATAAATTTGGAGACTGTACAACAACACGATACGCCATTACCCATTAGGAGTGGTAATTAATTCTTGCTTTGAATACTGGAGGTCAGAGAGCGCGTGACACCACGCACCAATCAATTTTATCATTCGGATAGAGGTGGGGCCCTGGGGTAGTCGTGTGGTGGATGGACAGTACAGTTGGGAAGTTGGTTTGAACACAGAACCTTCCAGCTCTCATCCACCACATTCCTTGTCAATAGAAACGACTAGAATCCCATTTTTTAAAATTCAATTAAAACACCAACAAATTATAATAATATAAATAATAAATCAATTATTTTAATGCTACTATTAAATGCTACTTCTACAAAAATTTAAGATTGAAATATGAGATTTTGATTATTTAATTTGTTTTTTGACTTTTTTTATTCAATTGTAGGAAAAGTATTTCCATATATTTTTCTTAAAAGAGAATAACATCCATAAACAAATAATAATATTACTACTTATGTCATACACTGATTTTTTTATAAATTACAAAGAAAAGTAAATGATTAGTTGAGAAGAAAATAATACTTCTTTGAGTTGCATTGTTTTATAGAGTTAAATTTCTTTTACAACAATACAAATAATTATTTCAAATAATTAAATCTAATCTCTCATGTAGTATGAGATACATTATTTTTTAATTTTTATTCAACAATTTTCCCTCACTTGTATAATTAGACGAGTGGTTTGTAAAGAAGGGGTAAATAGTAATATTGCATTTTGAACGGGTGAAAGGTAGAGAATGAGAAAATCATGGAAACACCCCATTTCAAAATTCCATTTTGTTTTCTTCTCTCTTTTAAATTGCTTAAATAACAACCACATTCATCATATTTCTAACACAACAAGAAAAAAGGGTCCTCGAAAATTCAACATTTTTTCATTACCCTTTTGTCACCCCTCCTCTAATTATTCATTTATTGTTTCAATTTTATTGATTTCGCGCATAAAGATTTGATTTTTACTTTGCGGAAAAGAGCCTTCTTTGAAAAAAGAAGGCTCGAAATCAATACGTAGTTAGATTTTTGGGAGAGATAAAAATTCAAGGAGATTAGAAGAGGTAAAAAAATAATGATGAGGTGGTGCGTGTTGCTCCTTCAATTGTTAGAGCTTTTCGTGAGTTCTATGGTGCATTTGGCATATGGGTTCTACATATTCAGCTCAGCCGTTGCCGGCGATCTCTCGCAGGCATTGACCGATTGGGTTTTCAAACCTGTCGATTTGCAGACCGAGGATCCGAAAAAGTCAACCGGCGTTGACGATTTGCCTCCGATTGTCTTGGTTCACGGGATATTTGGCTTCGGGAAAGGGGTATGTAACTGTGTGTGAATGGGCATTTGTTTGTTTTCGTTTTTTTTCTCTGAGGCATTTCATCGAACACCTTACATGTGTGATTTTTACAGAGGTTAGGAGGGTTGTCTTATTTCGGAGGGGCCGAGAAGAAGGATGACAGAGTCCTTGTGCCTGATTTAGGTTCATTAACTAGCATATATGATAGGTGGGTGATTTTTATTTTTTTAATTTATTTTGTTAGTGTTTTTTAATTTATGAAAAATAAAAAAAATTGGTTCTGGTTTCAGGGCCAGAGAATTGTTTTACTACCTTAAAGGAGGGCAAGTTGATTATGGTGAAGAACATAGCAAGGCTTGTGGGCACTCTCAATTTGGCAGAATTTATGAAAAAGGTTTTATTTTTTATTTTTTCTTGTAATTATTTTTATCGCCATTATATCGTATTTGTGTGGGCGTGGTTTCTGATCGATAATCGTAAAATACAGGACACTACCCTGAATGGGACGAGGACCACCCAATTCACTTTGTGGGGCATTCGGCAGGAGCACAGGTGGTGCGAGTCTTGCAACAAATGCTAGCCGATAAGGTACAATAATTTCAGAAAATAGTGTAAAAGAGACACTCTCGTTGTCATAAAACCAAGTAGTTTTAATGCTTGATAATAATTTTGTTCAGGCATTTAGCGGATACGAGAACACTTCGCCGAACTGGGTGATTAGCATAACCTCATTGTCCGGTGCATTCAACGGCACCACAAGAACCTATTTAGATGGAATGCAGTGAGTATATTTCTTTTGCGAAATTTCTTTTGAGTTTGAGAATTCGATTCTTGGTTGGAAGTGAATTTATGTTTATTTTGTTTTGAAGATAATATTTTTATTGTCTTTTAATATTGACCTCAGCCCAGAAGATGGGAAATCAGTGAAGCCCATCTCTCTGCTCCAGCTGTGCCGTGTTGGAGTTATTCTTTACGACTGGTTTGACATTCCATGGCTGAAGGACTACTACAATTTCGGGTTCGACCATTTCGACATGTCTCGAAAGAAAATCGGGATTTGGGGTCTCGTTAGTTGCCTAATGGGGAAGACTGGCCCGTTTGCATCCGGAGATTGGATCCTCCCGGACCTCACGATCCAAGGGTCCTTGAGATTGAACAGTCACATACAGACATTTCCCGATACGTACTACTTTAGCTATGCCACAAAGCGCACGAGGAAAGTAATGGGCCACACTGTTCCATCGGGCATTCTCGGGATTCACCCTTTGTTATTTATCCGGGTTCTGCAGATGAGCCAATGGAGTCATCCTCCCGATGTCAGTCCTCCTTTTAAAGGCTATCGGTGAGTTTTTTTTTTTTTTTTTAATATTTTGTATTTGTATGTTCTTAAGGAATTTGAAAGTGATCATGTTTTTGTTCGGTGCAGTGATGAAGATTGGTTGGACAATGATGGAGCGCTGAACACCATATCTATGACGCACCCTCGTTTCCCAACAGAACACCCTAATCATTTCGTTGTTAATGATTCCGAATGTCAACCTTTACAACCAGGCATCTGGTTTGTACCCTTTTTTACTTTAACTACTATTCTCGTTTTTTTGTTTACCTAAAAGGCATGTTTTAAACGTTGAGAACCGATGCATCAGGTATTACAAGGTAGTGGAAGGTGATCACATTCTTTTCATAGTGAACCGAGAGAGAGCCGGAGTCCAATTTGATCTGATATACGACAGCATCTTCGAGCGGTGCAGAAAGCATGCATTTAGGAAAAACCCGACACTGCCAAACCACACTCACTAATAGTTCATTCGTTTTGTGTATATGTAGAAAAGGAACCAACTCTGTAGAATAATTACGGATATGTTACCTGCTAATCTCCTTGATTAATCTTTAATGTAGTCTATCTTCTTCGTCTCTTCTGTTTTCTTTTCTTTTTGATGATGCGAATGCCAGTGTTAGCTTACTGCTGTGTTGACCTTATGTTTACAACAGAAAAAAAAATTAATCACAACAACTAATAGCATTATTTAATTTCAAAATACATATTTACTCATTATTTTATGATAAAAATAGTAATATATATATATATACTGTATATATATATTTCTTTTAATATTGTATGAAATATGTGCATACTAAAAAGCCCAAAAGAAGTCCCCAAAAGTCCAAAAATCGAGATCGAGTGGGCTGTGAACTCGGTTGGCCCATTACCATATTAATGGGCTAGGGCTGGGATGGTACGGATATATAAATAAATTCCTAGTTTAATCTTATCGAAAACATTAATTGTGTGCGCCAATGTATCCTCAAGCTCCAAGTCGCGGTTTTGCTATCGAGACTGTGAGCAACGGCGGCTTGTTTCGGAGGCCGACACGTTATCCCTTTTACAACATCGACCTCAAGGTAATCGATCTGTAGTATTTAAAATTATTAATTTATTACTAATACTAACTCCAATATTTATATATCATGTACTGATCGATACGATGGATCTAGGGTTTCGATGATGATGATGATGAGTACAAGTGTTTGCCTGAAAGTGAGATGAATGAAACGGAAAAGTATGGTGTAGAAAATTTATCAATCCGGGCATTGGAGACATACCAGGAATATTTTGTAAGTGATAATTTTTTATTTTATTTTTAGAGTTAATTACATTAACCTGAAGTATAGAGGTTTTAACACTTTTTAACAAACCAAAATTTAAAAATCATACAAAAAAATCTTAAATCTTCTTCTACTTCTAAAATCCAAAGCAGAGAGAGAGAGAGAGAGGGGGTATGTTGATGAATTCGTCCCTGTAGGCAATGACCACGGGATTTACGCCTTGATGAAATGCCCATCAAGTAAAAGTGTAAAACTTTAGTCATCTGTAACAATTTTTCGACTAAGTTGAAAAGTGTAAAAACTTTTATATTTCAAGTTGCAAAATGTAATTAACCCTTTTTCGATTAAGTTGAAAAGTGTAAAAACTTAATTATAATAATATTTATATGTTTATTATTTTGTGTTTGTTGATAATTAGAATGAAGGTGAATATTCCTTCCATTGTGTTAAGAAGGTCGCTGTTTGCGATGGTCATGTTGGCGGAGGTAATCATTATATCACCTTCACTGCCCGGAAAATTGGATATGATGAAGTTGTCCATACTTTTCAAGCGATTGTCACCAACTATGGAATATGTTCCTTTGTCCTATATGTCAAGATCATCCAGTCCTGCCCGTAGAGCTAGCTGGTATATATAGTCCTTTTTGTGCCCTTTTTTTTTACTTTAACTACTATTCTCGTTTTATGCATCGTCTAACGTTGAGAACCGATGCAGGTATTACAAGGTAGTGGAAGGTGATCACATTCTTTTCATAGTGAACCGAGAGAGAGCCGGAGTCCAATTTGATCTGATATATGACAGCCGACACTGCCAAACCACGCCCACTGATAGTTCATTCGTTTTGTGTATATGTAGAATATGTTACATGCTAATCTCCTTGATTAATCTTTAATGTAGTCGATCTTCTTCTTCTCTTCTTTTTTCCATTTTCTTTTGACGATGCGAATGCCAGTGTTAGCTTACTGCTGTGTTCGCCTTCTGTATACAATAGAAAAAAAAATTGTTGAAAAAGGAATAGTTATAGCATTTGATGTTGAAATTCATCTGGCTTATGTTTTGAGTTGTAAAATTCAGGTAGCATAAGACAGGGTAAATTATTATTATTATTAATAATTCTGATATGTTTTTATTGAAAAAAAAACATCATGCTCTCTAGTAGATAATAGAAAGAGCTTAAGATCATAAAGTTAAATACTACTGTACAAACTTGAGAGTCAAATATTTCATTGATAATAGAAAGAGCTTAAGATCATAAAGTTAAATACTACTGTACAAACTTGAGAGTCAAATATTTCATATTTCATTTCCTTACATATTCTTTGCCAGCTTTTTCCATCATCAAATATTTTTCAATTATCTTTTAAATATGAGCGTCTTTTAAATATGAGCAGTTTATTCCACTTTAAGCATCATCAAATATTTTTCAATTATCTTTAAATATCTCATATTATGTGATAGAATTTTTCAATTATTTTTTAAATAATATTTTTCAATTATCTTTTAAATATCTCATATTATGCGATAGAATTTTTCAATTATTTTTTAAATATCTCATACTCTACAATAAAATATATTTCAAAAGGTATTTTATTTAATATTTTCATCCACATCATTATTCCACTATACCCAACTTATATATTATTTTTTTCTTTTTTAATACATATTTTATAAATTTTAAATTAATAATAATATTTGTTAAATAAAAATTGATATAAAATAATTAAATTATTTATTTATTATTTTTATTAATAATTTATAAAAATAATATAATTAGAAACATATCAAAATAAATTATATTATTAAAAAAACGAAAAAATTTGGTAATTTGAGTTTTGATGATATTGATTATTGGAATTTTGTGGGTGTTGATTATTGAGGTTTTGAGGTGGTTGATTATGATATATAAAATTTGAAGAATAACGAGGAGTTTGATTTGGATCCACAACGTAAGTACGTTTTGTGAACACAAATAAAAAACATAAATTATAAAAACTAATCAAAATAGAGAAAATTGCAAAAAAATTGATATTCAAATCAAACAAACTTGATCTCTATTTATAGATAATGAAAAATAAAAAATATATGTAAACAAAAAAACATTATTTTAATTATATTAAAAATTTCATTTAAAAGATAAAATAAACGAAATATAGATGTTTAATAAGAAATTGACACGTAATATTTAATTATCTAAAAGAGAGAAAAATTAAAGTACACAAAATGGTATAGTCATACATCTTATTTGCACTAGGACATAAAAAAACCGGTTATTTACACATAAAAGCGGTGAACATCCGAAAATACCCTCCGTTACATTCGACATGTCGAATCCACATTCGACATTTCGAATCCACATTCGACACACACATTCGACATGTCGAATCGCATTTGACATACATTCGACATGTCGAATCACATTCGACACACATATTCGACATGTAATTCGACACACATTCGACATGTCGAATCGCATTCGACACACACATTCGACATGTCAATTCGCATTCGATACACACATTCGACATACATTCACATTCGACATACATTCGACATGTCGAATCACATTCGACATGTCAATCCCACATTCGATATGTCGAATCCCACATTCGACATGTCGAATCACATTCGACATATCGAATCCCACATTCGACATGTCGAATCACATTCGACATTAAAAATTGACCAAAAAACTTGACCTAATTTTTTAAAAATAAATTGTCTTTTTTTTAATAACTTTCACTACATTCATTCTCATGTACAGATATTCTCATTCTCTTGTACAAAATTATTAAAGAAAAATATAATAAATTTATTTTTCAAGTACAGATTAAAAAAAAAAAACTCTAAAATCAACGACAAAGAATGTTAGGCAAAAAAAAAAATCTCATACATTCTATCTATATTCGACAAGAAGTATTCAACCACTAATATCTAACACTTTTCATATTTTAATTCAAACATGTTTAAATATCTCTTTAGATGAGATTTTAAAATATCTCCCATTTAAAAAATAATTAAAAATCAATTTAAATGGAAAAAATATGAATCACGTTTATTAAAAATATGAATCAGATTTACAAATTAGAATAAATTAAAATTAAATTAAATTGAATCAAATCTAAATATGAATCAGATTTATTAAAATTAAAAATTAAAATAAATTTAAACTAAATTAAATTGAATCAGATCTAGATCTACGAAACTTAGATCTATATCGGTAATTCTCTACGAAAGGTTCTTTCGTAGTCATAAGCATCAGCCGCCGAGTACCATTGGAAGCGAGGCAGCGGTGGGTGTCCAGACTATGTCGGCCGTCGAGGACCATTGGCAGTGAGGCGGGAGCGTCGAGACGACGTTGGCCTTTTGGTGGAGGGACTATGCTAGCTTCGAGCTGTGGGTGGAGAGCGGAGGCGGGGGCGTTGAGACGACGACGGCCGTTTGGTGGAGGGGCGATGCTTGCTTCGAGCTGTGGGTGAAGAGAGGAGGTGGAGGCTGCAAATTTGAAAATGAAGAGAGAGATTTAAAAATGAAATATTAGAGTTTAGAGCAAAAAGGAATATATATATTAATTGTGTGGGGATAAATACGTAAATTTGTGTAAGAAACCGTCTTTTTTAAGTGCTAGTGTAAGAAAGTAGTATTACTATCTAGTACAGTGTATTTTTTAACATTTACACTTATCTAAAATTATCCTTATTTCCTATGTGGGCAGTCAACAATCTACCTTTTGTGTGGAATGTGTCGAAATAAATGAAGAATTATTGAATAATTCTCCAATAAATGGTTAAAAAGATACTAGTGTGAATTACTTTCTATTGCATCTAAATCTAAATATCCCTCCAATTATTTGCTATTGGAGGTGGTCTAAAGGAATACTACCTCACATGTGAAAACTAAGGAATTACCAAAGTGAGTGAATGTTTGCTATATATCAAATCTTGTGTACGTGTTCATCAGATTAATGAAAACATGTATGGTTAATAATATCTTCTTCATTTGCATTAAAATTTGGTTCAGTACTAGACCTAAATGGATCGATGGAACATTTTTCTAAACATCGATGAACCCTTCAAATCCATAAATCTGATTGATGCTTTCAGATGATCATGTTGTTCTCATTGATCATAAACTGTAATGAGTTGGCTCAATGGCGCATTGTAAATGTCTAGCTTGTATACGAAACATATAATTTGTGATGCTGCACCTTGCAATTGTACAAATTCAAATTTCTTTGATTAATCAAAATCATTAGATAATGAAGATGGTAATAGCAAAATCATGATTTTAGTGCACCTTGCAATTGTACAAATTTAAATTTCTTTGATTAATCAAAATCATGAGAGATAAAGAAGATGGCAATAGCAAAATCATGATTTTAATATACATATGTTGATGACTTAAATTAAATTAAATATATTTTTTATTAAAATATAAAACGAGAAATAAATTATTTTAGTCAATCAAATAAATTTTCTCTATTTTAATTGTATTAAAACTATGAAAATAATTAAAATATTTCATATTGAATTAGACAATTAATATTTACTAAATTATTTTGATACACTTTAAAATATTTAAAAAGTGTTTTAAATCACTTAAAATGTATTTTACGGAAGTTAAAAATATTTAAAAGGTATCTTTAATTAATTAAAAATTATCTTTAGACAATTTAAATAGTTTAAAGGTTATTTTAAATCACTTAAAATTATTTTATTCTAATTCAAAATGTTTAAAAAATAATTTTAAATCATTTAATAACTATTTTTAAGAAACATGAAGATGTTTAAATGTTCATATCACTTAAAATTTATTTAAGACACTTTGATTTTTTTAAAGGTATTTCAAATTGCTTATAAATTACTTTTCAAAACACTTGAACATATATATTTAAAAAGTATTTCAATTCAATATATTTACAATGTGATGAATTAATCAATGTTTTTAAAATTAAATAA
This sequence comes from Euphrasia confusa, assembly GCA_954870475.1. Classification (NCBI taxonomy): domain Eukaryota; kingdom Viridiplantae; phylum Streptophyta; class Magnoliopsida; order Lamiales; family Orobanchaceae; genus Euphrasia; species Euphrasia confusa. The sequence goes on from OX940951.1 coordinate 20,668,562, forward strand.
TAAATTAAATTGGTATAGAGTATTTCGTCTAACGCACGAAAGTATATCTTCTTTTAAAAAATAACTTTATAAAAATTTTAAACTAAATTATATTACATTAAAATTTTAATTACAATTAGATTATTGCAATATATTTCATAAATTACAAAAGTAAATAATATAACATGTATATAATGAGAACTTTGACCAAAAATATTTAACATTTTTGTTAAACAAAGTCAAGCCTAAATTTGACATAAACAAGTCAAACTTAAACCTTTTTTTTTTTTTTTTTTTTTTTTTTTTTTTTTTTTTTTTACTTTTAAGCTCAATAACTTCGCCTATTTAATTAAGTTTAGTATAAGTATGAATTTTAAAAAAAAAGTTAAATAAGTTTAAACAACATACATCAAATAGTCTAATTCAATATTAAAATTAAATCATGATTTTTTTAATAAGTTTAGCCTAACATTATAGTATTATAGTTATATGATATAAGTATAAGTTTATTAAATATTTATGATTTAAAAAATTAATATTTCTTAAAAATATTTTTATTTTTAAACTAAAACAATATAATCATAAGTAAACTTATTAAAAAAATAGTACAAGTTTTGATTTTAATTTTTATGTTGAGTGATTATTAGTTACAAAATTTCTGCAATTTATTAAAAAAAAGTGTTAAATTTTTTAATTCATATTTTAAACTTATAAATTATTATTAAAAAGAATTAAACAAAATTTAAAAATTAAAAAATATACTCTCTACATTACGAAAAAAATATTGAAATGTCAAAATATTGAACTTATCGACATCGTACTGAAAAATATCAATTTTTCGGTACTGAAAAATCATTTTCGCACAATCTCAGACATATAGAGAGCTTTGATACTATGATCTGTATCAATTTTAAACCATTGATCACCCTCAATTGTACTCTTTCTCGTTGCAGAGGAACAAAGACCTCTCCTTTGCAATTTTTTTAAAGAAGTGAACTGTTTTTCTGGGATTATCATCAGTTGGATTAAGAACTTTGGCTCACATATATATATGTTGGATAGCCTTATCCACCTTAAAAATATACCATTTATCCACTTTAACAAGGCCTTTTAAAGTGTTATTGCCCCAAATATTAGAGCGAGACCAATACGATATGGGTCCTTTAGCCGATGAAATTTCCGACTTGCCACAAAGATGGTCTTTATCCACGAGTAGAGCTGATGACGTGACTCAACTTTAACAGAATCCCTACAACGTACACTTTCCTCTTAAAAAAACCTTCTTCTTCATTGTCACTCAAAAAACTTGATCAATGAGTCCCAATAATATAGAATAAATCGTATACTTTGATTTTTACTCTTGATTTAGTTTTGTGAAGAACTAACAAGCAATTCACACAGTTCTTCAAGAGAAAATCAATGACGATATTTTCTACACATTCATAAACTATCTTCTCTTCGAAAAATTCTATTATATATAGTAAATTTGAGTTATCTTTTACTCGACTTCAACAATCACTATTCAATAGAAAATAAATAATTTTGTGGCATGTACATATTGTTAATGCATTAATCTTCGTTTATATTAAAGGAGTAACATTTGTCACTTAAATTTGACGATTTTCGAATCTAGCTTAGTGGCATGTGTTAAATACTAGCAAAGCGTACGAAGATTAATATTTGTTAAATTCCTATTTGTTATTAATCCAACTTACACGTGTTGTACGTGTTGATCGTGTGCAATATTTATAACAATGTTATCGCGTGATAACTTTTATCTGTTTTAAATTCGACAAATTTCAAATCTAACACTACGTACAGTGACTTAAATTCGACAAATTTCAAATCTAACGATAACTTCTAACATATTTATATACAACAACTCATACAATATGTTTATTAAAATGCAATTCGATCAAAATAATTGTCGTTTTATAAGTTCTATATGTTCCAATTGAAATAATAATTACACGTACATAAATTCCATTGATTAATGAAATAATTCAACTATTTACAAACATTTTCATTCAAAACATTTCAATTCATAACAAAAACCATCAATTAACGCAACTTACTCACTACACATGCTACTGGTTACTTTGTATATGTATGGGCACTTAATTAATTACTAAATATTTAATTTTTTTAAGTTTAATGGCGAGGCAACATTATTAATATTCTATTTTTGTAACCCGGCATGTTGGTAGGTAAAAGTAATAAGTAATTTCAAGAAGTTAATTATAATAATTTCCAAAGAAATTTTGATTAATTTTTGCATATTATCTCTCCTTAGTTTTCTCTAGCTATATGTACCCTTGTAACAAATAATAAAAAACACACACAATTGAACAAGAACTTAAGAAAGCCACAAGAAGAAATTAAGAAAGCCAAGAACCGAAGATGAGCACTCCAACCATTTCATCATCATCTGTTCATGGCTCCAATGGAAATCATGAAGATATCATCAATCTCGATCAGTATGGCTTTTTGCTGCTTTTTATGAATTCATCTATTAATCATTTTAATTTTATTTCATATCGTTTTATATTTCTCTTCGATTATAATTTACCATGTCGACTCACTTAGAGTCAGATGTGATTCGATCGTTCGGCTCAAGTTATAAAAGTTGCAGCAAACCTTCTGATCATGTGAATTTGTATTTATTTTCTTAGTTACACGTCCGATCAAACATTTTGTCTTGAAACCTTCGGATCAAGTAATCCATGGATCGGATTTATTTTCTTTTCGTTTTTATTTTTTAATAAAACATGTCATGAACTTATAATTCACTTGGATGGCGATATTCAATGTTGAAAAATACATCGGATTTCTACGTACGATCCGTGTGTGTTTTTTTTCAACTTTCCCACTCAACAAAATTATCAATATTTCCTTTTTCAAATCGTATTTTTTTTTGGCGATTCCCTTCCACTTTTTTAATGTACTTTTTCCAAAAATTATGTCTTTTTTTCTAAAAATAAAAATAGTTAGTAAAATTTTGTGGTATAACCTAAAAGCAGGTTTTTGTTATTTAATTTATGAAATTAATTTTCAACTACTCATTATATATAGAATTTTTTTTATTAATATTATTATAATTAGAGATTTATCATTAATTTTACACACCGTATTTGGAACTATTTGACAAATATCTTAAACATTTGTATACTATTTGTGTTTAATTATTATTTTTTTTTCTTTTTTGATCGATTCTATCGATAATTTACGAATGCGTTAATCATGACATCACCATGTTCGTTCGTTTCTTTCGATGTATCAGTGGTGATCCAAGGATGTACTATGCTTACTGGGTCGATCAAGACTCGAGCTTGACCATCTCCGGGCACCAACACCTCAGCTACTTTTCCAGCAAGGCTAATCTGTGCTGGTTCATGGAGCCGAAGCTCGAGGAAGAAATCAAGAACCTACACAACTTGGTGGGCAATGCAGTCGTGAAGGATCGTCACATTGTGATTGGAACCGGCTCAAGCCAACTCATCCAGGCTGCATGGTACGCTCTCGCGGATCAGATGAACGAGCCCATCCCGGTCACCATTGTATCGGAGGCTCCTTACTACTCGGTACGTGATATATGATCGATCAACCCTAATTCCACAATTCGGAATATATATGAAGAAATGGAAAAATAATATTTGGATATACAGTAAAACCTTTATACATTAATAATCTTCAAAATGTTCAAATTTTATTAATTAATTTAATTAAAGAATTAGTAATTTATCGAGTAATTTATCGAGTATTGATTTATAAAGGTTTTACTGTATATTGGTTTTGCAGTGCTATGAAGATATGGTTGCATTTCTTCGGTCGCGCGTCTTCAAATGGGGAGGTGATGCTCGCAGCTTCAGCGGCGGAGTCGACACCCCCTACATAGAGATGGTTACGTCGCCAAACAATCCAGATGGCGCCATAAGGGGACCCGCGGTCAAAATCGAAGGTGGGGCCAGCAAGGGGAAGCTTGTTCATGACCTGGCTTACTACTGGCCGCAGTTCACTGCCATTACTTCTCCGGCTGATCACGACATCATGCTGTTCACCGCTTCTAAATCCACCGGACATGCCGGATCAAGAATCGGGTACGTACGTGCGTAAATTCATTCAACGTACATTACGATAATATTATTGTTATAACTCGCATGCATCATTTAACAGTTCGAACTGTTAATTAGGTTTTTAGTATTTAGTTCTCTTTTTGAACTTTACGACGCACGATAAATATAGAGGATTCGTTTCGACATGTTATATATGTATCTTATTTATTATTTTGGATGCATGATGAATTAATGCGAAGATGGGCGATTGTGAGAGACGAGGAGGTAGCTAAGAGGATGGTGAAATTCATGGAGATAAGCACTATTGGAGTGTCGAAAGAAGCTCAGCTCAGGGCTGCTTCCCTCCTGCACACCATCTCGGCTAGCTGTAATCTCGATGGCCCTGTTAATTTCTTTCTCCACAACAAGCGTGTGATGGCCGAGAGGTGGGGACGACTGAGGGAGGCTTTGGACAAGAGCGGCCTCTTTTCCGTCCCTAAGTATCCGGCCGAGCACTGCAACTTCACGGGAGACTGCACCGAGCCACGCCCAGGTAATTATGTTAACAATATTTTTAATTAAGTTTTCGTTTGTATCTGATTAAGAGTCGACGATTGCGATTGTTATCTAACACACCGGTCGTCTTTACAGCTTATGCATGGATAAAATGCAAGGAGGGTGTTGATTGTGAGGAGCTGTTTATGGAGCAGATCAAGATGAAGACGAGGGGCGGAAGCCGATTCGGGAGCGACAAGGAATATACCAGGGTTAACATGATGACCGGCGATCAAGACTTTGATCGCTTCTTGGAGAGGCTCCCAAATATTACATATACATAATTTAATCATCATCGTCATATTTATATTTATATGCATATGAACTTATTTAGGGTTTCGTACAATCATAATTTGCACCGGCCTGAATGATATAACTCAGGCATTAGTTGGTGAACTAATATGGTATTTGTATTAATAACGAACCCCAACACATTTCTCTATTATGATTAATGTACTATAGTATCATTTGGGATATTAATATATTTGGAGGTTTTTTCTTTTTTAAGAGTGTTGATTAGAAATTAGAAAAATATACTGCATAAAATGTCGATATGATTTCATAGAAAATACTCTTTCGGTCTTTGAAGACTTGGCAAACTTTCTTTTTAAATTACAAATGAGTGCAAAGTTTCCAAAGACAGAAAAAGTACAGTACTTTAGTATGATATGACTATGATGCACCAGAGTTTAAAAACATATTGGCTACTTACAGGTATTTGATATTTTCAGGGATTTTTATTTTAGGTCTACTCATACTTCCATTTTTCACACCAAAGCAAGTACAGTACTACTATTACTATTCCCGCTATATACCCAAAAAAGGAATGAAATAATTTCACACATCACCAGCCTGAGTTTATTTTCTACAAAAAAAAAGTACTGTAAAAACAGAGTCAGATATCACAAAAAAGAGCTGAAATAAGTACATATACCAACTGACTTAATCCAATACCAGCACTCCCATGATACAAACAGCAACACCTTGAAGATTAGAACAACAAAACAACCTCAACAAAGCAAACAAATCATCCACTCAAACAAGTCTCAGCTCATATTCTCCAGCCATTGTAATATATCTCACCCATGGAAGAGCCTGATACCCACTTTTTTCGATCACCTTCAAGTAACGAACCTACGAAACCCCAAGTTCCAATAATAATATAAGATTATGGTACAGTTAATTATGATCAGATTTAGATTGTAGATAATATATCTAATGAGGAGCCAGATTCTTTTAAACTTTGTAGATAGTTAATACATATAAACCCAGTAGAATAGCTAACCTGTATGCCCGAAACAGTGAAATAGGGTATTTCAAACTTCACACGTATAGGAGCCTTTCTCTCCGGAACTGATTCCTCTGATGTTACACTAGGAAGACGGAACTCTGCTCTCAACATATATTCCTAAAAAAACAAAAACAAAGCCAAAACAAAATTCATACAGACCATCAACTTAAACTAAAACAAATTTTAGTGAGATGAAAATAACTAATTTTACCTTGCCACCTGGAAAAGATTTTATTTTCCAAACCAATGAATCCTTTTCCGGAGCATAAGAGGCTGAACCCATGGATGTACGGACACTTGGATTGGTAGCATCGGGTGTCACAGGAAACTCGATTTCAACATTAGTTGCGGTGCTGAAAGTCAAATAAACCAGACAATAAAAATTGAAGATCCACACAGAACTGAATCCAGATATATACTGTATAAATTAAAATATCGAAACAAAAAAACATGTATAAATAAATAAAAACAGAAAACTACCTACGCTCCTTGAATTGGCTCCTGGCTTTTACCATTATCTCTATACGGCTCCTAGAGTGCCTTTCTACCTGCGCTTCTACCCATATTAAAGGCTTTACCTGAAAGAAACAATAACTGAATGATGTTTTGAAGCAACCTGTTTAGCAATTTGATAGGATCATAAAAGCTAAGTGTTTGATAATATTTTTTTTTATCTCTTTTTGATTCCGTAAATCTTTATTATGATAAGGGGGGTATATCTGGAATTCGACAAGCAAACCTGAGTGCTGAGCCTGTAAGTCATGAGATCAAAAGATCCATCAGGAGGAATGAAGGATATTGTCCTGTCGTTTTCAAATCGAGCCAAGCGCACACACCTGCACACACACACACACATCTTTAATTTAAGAGAATTTCTCAGACACATACAACTTCACTCTTTTTTTCCCCTTAAAACACGCATTTTTACAGATGGATATGCCTTTTTGGCACACAGACTAGCGAATATTACATTTTATTTTTATTACTTAACAATAAAGCATGATAAAATCAGGTGGTTAAAATGATAGATTACATACTGATGAAACTTGATGTCATCCAGATCAATAGATTTTCCCTTAGTAGTTCGCCCTTGTGCCTCGAGCAAAACCCTATCATTAAGCCCAAGCTTACACTCAGGCATACCACTGCAATAGATGAAGCAATTATTACTCAAATTGATGGAAATCTAACAACATATAGCATCTAATTGAAGTTATCATGTGATTTTTCAAGATAACTCCCTTCAGATAAGCTTTGACTTCTGAATTTGATTGAAATCAGATAGCAAATAAGGGAAGTGAAAAGATACATTAATTGAAAGCATAAAGCCATAAGCAGATGAACATGACAATAAAGATATCGGTAAGTTCATTAAGTCAGTTTTGCCCATGTTAGGATAACGTTATGATAACAGAGCAATATCATCTGTCCGATTTTTGTGAACATTTAACATGTTTATACAAAACTTTTATTCAACTTTTATTGCTTATTTCCTTACAAACCCTAACCAAGAAAAATAAAAAATACTACGGATATCATTCAAGTATTTAACATAACCATGACAGAAGGACCCTTAATTACTCATATGATCAACTATAAACGCTTGATAAATGTACTAGATATTGGTGACAAGCACATTCTATATGACCCATAATTCATGTCAACAACTAAAATGGAAAAAAGAATTCACAGTATACAAAAAACATAAAAGCACGAATAAAGATAACAAAACAAACCTCAAATACGTCCGCATCTTTAGTGCCCCAACAACGTCTGACCTAATTATTTGCCCATTACTATTAACCAGTATATTGACACTTTCCACAACGTCTAGAAACACCTGGAAAAGTATAACCAAAAACTGCCCATCATAAATACCAGTGGTTTAGAAACGCATTGATTGGCACACAAAAGAGAAACTCACTTCATTGTTTTTGTAGCGTATCCCTTCACTACGCCATGACACAGCATTTGTAACAGCCATTGGAGGCCTCTGTGTCACTTCCATTCTGTAGGCATCAGTCTTTATGAACTCACTAAGAATCTTTGCTTCGGTATATTGTGGGTACCCAAAGTCCATAATCTCGTCGAGTAACTCGTACTAAGGATACACCAGACATAATCAGTTTGTTAAATACCCTTAACAAAATTGCACTTGGGATTATTCAAATATGAAAAAAGGATGCAACGTAATTCCATACCACTACAACAAAATTGTCTCTAAGGGATTCCTCTTCTAACTCTTCAAAGTAATGTTTAAATACCTGTCGGAAATATTCAAATAAGTAAAAGTCTTAGAGAAACTCATGGATGTGGTGCAGTGGAGTGTAACTTAATATCCTGAAAAACTTGTGTCTCTGATTACCAAAAGCGCTTACATCGACTACTCTGTGTAGGAATAGGAGGAGGCTAGCAGCATTGCAATTCTGCCTGGAGGCTGTCATGAGATAAACATTGTTGTGTTGTATGAACATGTATGTGATTCCATTGTCATATACGACAGGATCATTAGATTCCGGACCACCCTATATCATTTAAGAACAGATAATTTAAAATTATGGAAGCAGTAAGTGTTATAAATTGATGTAATTAAAAGCGGTAGAAAGGAACTGAAGTTTAGGAAAAGAAAAGTATCTTGCTAGATAGTTATGATGCCAATTATAGTATACATGCTCATTCTATAGCTGGCAAGAACGAGTTCCAAGGATTTATTAACATGTTCCTCTTATTCAATGGATCAAATTGCTTCTTGCAAGGGCAAATAAATTGCGGAAAAGCAACATGGAATATTAAACTACTAGAACTTTAACGATGGCAACCCGGAATTCAGGTTTTCATCGAGTTCAACTCAACCGATCACTTCTGCACCTAACTACAATCATTCAAATTCTATATTAAACACCAAAGATAATCTCCATATGAATGAATTGAACAAGAACAAACATCAAGCTAAAATCAATTGCGTGATATCAGATCAAGCTTGAAATTCGCACAAAATTAGAAACCACAAATCGTTATCAAAGATTCAAATCATTTTCAAATTGAGCAATTCCGTTCAGACAAAATGTTGCAGCACAAAAGGAACAACACATAAACTACAATATACAATATCCAATATCCAAGTACGAAAAACCAAAAAAAAAAAAAAAAAACAAGGAGAGATTCACCTCTTTGTCGATGAGCTTGGTGAAAAAACGTTCGGCTTGTACGGCGGACACGTCCCCACGGTAGTCGCGCCACACCAGAACCCTACCCTTGATGTCCAGTAGGAACAGCGCCGACGCTGCTCCCGCCATTTTCCACGCTGAACGATTTAATCGACTTTTTTCAGATTTTTGTTCTTCTTCCGATTCAATTGCAGCGTACGAGAGTCATAGATAGATCACGAGCTGATTGAGACGATTGCGATGAGATCCAGTGCAGATTCGTTATTTGTGTGGAGATGCGAGAGGCAAAATCGGTATCATCATCGTCAATCACACAGCCACGAGAGATCGGAAAAAATTTTGTTTCTTACTGTGCGCTTTTCTTCAGCTAAATTGAACAGCGTTGAAAAAACTTCCGGCTTGTCGACTCTAATACCTGGATCGGATCGGACCCATTTTTCTTTTTCATTTTTTTTTTTAATATTTTGTTGAAACTAATAAATTAATAAACTGAGATATTTAAAATTTAATTATTTATTTATTTGATGAAAACTCCAATATTGTACTTTTTGAGTTAAATTTAGACCGTTATTAATATGTGGATGTTTGGCTTGTGACTTGTGAGATTGAGCCTTAATTTGACTATGACCATTCCATGAAAATTTTGTTTCACACGAATCACTCCAATATTTTACTTTTTGAGATGGAATTTCAATTGATGAAAAATTGTCTCAAATCACCAAGTTTGGGTTGAAATGAATAATAACTTAGTAATATATCATTCTTTTCACTTTTATGAGTTGTTTAGGTTGTTAAAGATTGTTTTGTAAAAATAATTATCCCTCTATCCTGTAAAAGTTGTAATATTTCATTTGTACTCTCTTTGTTTCGTAACTATTTGTCAATTTCTTTTGTAAATTATAAAGAAATGGTTACGAAACGGAGGTCAAATGAAGTATTGCAAGAGACGGATGAAGTACAATATATGTTTCGATACAATTTTCACTTAATAGGAGGTCAAATGAAGTAGTGCAAGAGACGGATGGAGTACAATATATGTTTTCGATACAATTTTCACTTAATAATCATTAATCATAACCCGCTCCATTCTTAAAATTGGTATCGCTAGATATAGGCCACCAACTCAATTTATTTTTTTGCGATATTCTCTCTGTGTCACACTTGTTCTAAATTCTTTTGTAAAAAAAAAAAAAATGTGACAACTCCTATGAAACCAAAGTAGTATATTTATGTACAAGTTCCAAAGAAGCAATCATGCATGTCTTAAGTACTACTCCATAGCAGTATTGATTTAGAATCCACAGCATGATAGTCCACAGCCAGATTTAGACACAATGCAATGCAGCCTCCCTCCCTCCATTTTCTGTTGTGCCTACAATCCCTGCCAGCCTCATAACCCATTCGCTGCATCCACACCCTCCATTTTCACCTGCCTCAACACAACATAAAATCCAGGCCTGAGTTATTGATCACAGTAGCCCCAAAACAATAAAACAGAGAGAGGAATGGCGACTAGAGGAAGCGTCCTCGCCGCCCTATTCCTTTCTTGCGCAATCCTCCCTCTTCTCGTTTCCCCAAACTCGGATTTCCTAGGCCACCATGCCATCAATTCTCCGTTAGAAATCGCTCAGGACAAATTTTCCAGAATGACGGGGGGCATCAAGGGAGGCCAGGCACATCCTGGTTTCGGATTCTTTCACCCCATGCTCCAGACCCCTGGATGGGCAGATAATGCCGATGTCAATAAGCTTCAGGAACAACCCCTAGGAGTTCAAGAACCTCAGCCCACACCAGTGGCTCAAGATCAGCCTCAAGAACCTCAGCCAATACCAGTGGCTCAAGAGCCTCAGCCAATCCCAGAGCCTCAAGAACCTAATCAGCCAACCCAAGGGGCTCAAGAACCTAATCAGCCCCTGCTAGCTGCTGATCAACCTGCTCCAGCACCACTAGTAGAAGGATTCTACCAGCAGAGCTGCCCCCAGGCCGAGAAAATCGTATACCAAGTCATCAACGCTATTTTCAAAAAGGACCGCACCCTCGCACCCTCCATCATCCGCCTCTTTTTCCACGATTGTTTCGTCACGGTAATATATTATATATTCGATTATTAATTATTCCATATCACAATACTCGTCTGACGATCATCAACAGGGCTGCGACGCTTCGATCCTGCTCGACCAAACCCCGACTGGCGACCTCGTCGAGAAAGCCGCCCCTCAGAACGGAATCTTCGTCCGGGGGTTCGAAGCCATCGACGCCATCAAGGCTCGGCTCGAGGCCGAGTGCCCGGGGGTCGTTTCCTGCGCCGACGCCCTCGCGTTCGCCAACCGCGAGGCCCTCGTGTTCACGGGGGTCCCGCCTTTCCCCGTGGCCGCGGGCCGCCGCGACAGCCTGGCGTCCCTGGCCGGGAACGCCGAGTCCACCCTCCCGTTCCCGGACAGCACGGCCCAGCAGATGGTGGACCTGTTTCGGGGGAAAGGGTTTTCGGTGGAGGAGATGGTGGTCCTGACCGGGGCCCACTCGGTGGGGTCCGCGCACTGCACGGTGGTCAGCAGGAGGTTCCGGGACCCGAAGAAGACGGCGGAGATGGACCCAGGCTACGTCATGAAGATGCAGGTCATGACGGCGTGCCTGAACGAGACGCAGGACCTGGCGTTCGACCCGTCGTCCCAGCACAGGATGGACTCCAGGTTTTACAAGGAGCTGCTCAGGAAGAGGGCTTTGATGGAGTCGGATCAGAACCTGGCCAAGGATCCGGAAACGAGCGCCGTGATGAGGAAGTATGTTGGGGATCAGGTCGGCTGGCTGGCTCAGTTTACGGCGGCGGCCGTGAAGCTCGGCGGCGTGGAGGTGCTGACGGGGAATCAGGGGGAGGTTAGGAAACAATGCAGGGCTGTCAACTGAAATAACGGGTTTCAGTTTGATTTTTTTTTTTTTTCCGATAGGGTACAACTAAATTTCGATCAAGAGAATATGTTCGGTTCTTACCCTGAAATATATACTGTACCATTTATATACGAACTCTCAGCTTTATATTAATTTAGAGGTTTTACTGGTTTTGCATAAGATAACTGGACTCGACTTTCGTTTACTCCGTTCCGATCACACAATGTCGGCCGATGGCTTGCTTGGATCAAGTCCGGTGCTCTGTCTCTTGCTTTTCGGTCGATTCTCGATCATTTATTCGGCGTTTATGTTTTCTTGATAAAATTGAATATTTTTAATCATGGGCGTTTTAGGTATTTTACAGTGACAACCCCTTTCTGAGTGCGTGAGCATAAAATCGAAACAGCGAAAGCACAATTCATCTTGAAGAAATGGAAGCTCTGTTGAACCCAGAACGAATTGTATCTCCGATTCCATCGCTCGGAATCAAAACATCAGTAACCCCGCTCCGAAGGGGCTTCTTACGGTTCACCCCCTCGCATCCGAAACGATGTCGTTTCGTCAAGGCTGTTTTGGGTTCAGCTGCCGTCGACGAGCTCTCCGATACGGCGGTGTCGACGTCGCATCGGAGCCCGAGAATCTCGAGGCCCAATCAAACCGTTCTGGATGCCCAGACGAAGGTCTGCACCGGGCCCACTCAAACCAAGCCGCTCGATGCGGAGCAAGCTTTCAAGGTTCTCGACACCATTTTGAAGTCAGGTAGGTATTTTCTAAGTTGAAGCTTCGATTGAATTTGGATTATTGGTGCGAATCGTCCGGAAAAAATAAGTAATTTGGGATTATCAGCTGTTGTATAGGAGAATCAATTGATTTTTAAACAATCAGTTGAAAATTTGTGTTTAATAATTTCACCTCCATCTGTTTGAATCGGTCGGTTGAATGTAATTTAAACCTGTTCAAATCAGTTAAAGGAGACCTGAAAAACGAAGAGCCGGTATCGAATGCCCAGCTCGGAGCATTTTTCGCGGCCATGACTATCCGTGCAAACGCCTTCCCGGAGCTCACCCAATGGAGTGAAGGAGAAAGGAGGGCCATGGCTTATTTCTGGCCCCACCTTGTGCGGGTACTGCCTCCAGACATCATCTTCTTGGCCGATCCTGAACAGTCCATCATGGGAGTCAGCTGCTCGGTGGGCCCCCTCTTTGTGGGAAATGGGACCTCCGAGATGAGGCTAGTCGGCGCCCTCAGGGAAGTTCTTGCCGGAGGGCATCTGGGGTACGAGGAGGTTCAGGGTGTACTCAGAGATGTCCTTCCATTAGACGGAAAGAAATCGACGGCCGTGAGCGAGTCTCTGCTTTCGGCGTTTCTGATTGGTCAGCGGATGAACAGGGATACGGATCGGGAGCTGAAGGCTTATTGCCTTGCATTTGATGATGAACATGGTAGTCTTTTATGATAATAATAATAATAATGCGACTATATAATTTTATTTAAATGTTCTTAATTTTCGTGAATAGGTCCGGTGCCAGTTGCTGATGTTAGGTCTTTGACCCATTACGGGGAGCCTTATGACGGTAATACTCGCTACTTCAGGAGTACACTCTTTGTTGCAGCAGTTAGATCATGTTATGGAGAATCTTGCTTGCTTCATGGTGTGGATTGGATGCCTCCCAAGGTCTTGTTCCGGTTTCCTTCTATTCATGGACCAAAGCCTTAGTATGGTATTCTTAAGATTTTTGCTAATTACAAAAACAAAATCCAATATCACAAAACACCTCTTAGAATTCATTGTCTTATATCTACCCATTCATAAGAAAAAGGGACATGTCAAAATCTCCCTTTAGACTTGTAAAAATGTTACATTTAGCTCGACTATTACATTGAATCGAACAAAAAATGGATATTTCAAAAGTTCTAAATTTATGACACTTCATTTTAATAAAATCAAACGTCTTTTAAATAGAAACATTGAAATTGAATTTTCAGGGAGGCATTACTGAAGAGCAAATGCTGAAGTTCATGGGTGCAAATACACACTTAACCCCCATACAGGGGAAGAAGCTTCTTGAGGTAATATTTCCAGTTTGATCACAATGACCACGACCACAAGGTCCACAACATTACCATATTCCCTTTTTCTTTTTTGTGGTTAGGATGAAGATGTTGGTTTTGCTTACATAAGTCAACGGGACGCCCAACCATCTCTGTAAGGCAATCTGACCAAACTACCCTTGGACCAATTCCAATTGCAAAAGAAACTGAGAATTATTTTTCATCACATTCATAGTAGAACATTTGATCATCGTAAAAATAAATGACAGCCGGGCTAGATTAGCTATATTATGCACTTTTTTATTCAAAATCATCATCACACTGATATGACAGAGTGACACACACCTTCTTACAGATACTCGTTGATTGAGTTGAGAGAGCATATAAAGAAACGTCCTCCTCTTGCAACTACAGAAAAAGTTCAGCAATTTGTGCGAGTAAGCCTCTTATGAGAAACCAGATGTTTGATTTTATTCTTACGTGTTATCCCTTCTAAATAAAATAAATCTTTTTTCGCTACCCCCTTCATCTTCTTAAGGAACTACAACTAGTTCTTAGTTTAATACTGCATCAACTTCAGGGTATTTTTTTTTTTTTTTGAAAGTTAGCTGTTTTTGTTGGTAATCATCCTTCCTTTTATCCATTGGCATAACTTACTCTCTCATTTGAACTTATTATTCTTATTTATAGGCTAAGGGTAAGGAAGCTCTTGTCGCTGGATTTTATCATGAAGGTTATGAGGAGTCGCTTCTGATGCTAATGAGAAGAAGAGGTGTTCACTCGGGCTTGGTGGTGAAAGTACTAAATTTGTCAAGTCAAAATTCAATTTCTTAATTAGTTCTACTATTTTAAAGGGATAATTGATCCAGATCTATGTTCATTAAATTGATTTACGACTTCAGGGCGAGGAAGGTGCTCTTTCAATGACTACAAGATTGAGATCACCAAATGCATCAAAGGGTCTACCCGTTAATTACTGTTCGGGTTTTCGCTCGTTGAATGTGACCCCTCCTGCAGCAGCCGACGGTGTGTCTCTATTTTTTATTTGCATATATTATTTTTAAAGAAAATATGACTTGAGTGGCTGCATTAGTTAAGGGTGTGAATGTTTACAACTTGTTTTTGGGAATTTTTCTCTAGTTGAGATGTTTTTGAGATTTAAATAATACGGAGTAAATAAAAAACGCTTTAGTCCGTTTTCAAAATTTTCTCCCACCAATTACTTCAACTCATTTTTTCCAGAAAAAAACAAACAAAAAAAAATCAATCCCTAATGATTATTGGCTTATTGCATATTATTGATATATATTTCCAAATTCCGAAATTGAATATCATTCATTTGCACCCTTAGTTGTCATCGAAAATTAACAAAGAGTGTGTTATTATTTTTGACTTAAATGTGTATAGGTGTATCACGAGAGAGTTTCAATATCATCGTAAACGCCAGCAACTATGGATTTGAACCATCTGATACTCCACGAACGGATAGATCTGTAAGTACCTTTTTTATTAGTAGTATATAATTGTACAAGTAATGTGTTAATAATGCCAGTTTAGACCATCGGTTATGCCACAACCTATTTGGATCCTTTGATCACTGTGGTGTGCTAATGATGTGATGGTCCTGTGTTCTGCTATATATATATATATATATATATATATATATATATATATATATATATAATTGCTAATGCAATTAAGTAATTACAATTTATTACCTTATTTAACGTAGGTGGCGAGGAATATAGAGTTGGGTTTAGCTGCCTTACGTGGCGAGAAGGGTCCCGCATATGATCGAATTGTGTTAAATTCTGGAATGGTTGATCACTTGCTGGGATGTGATGGTGCCGATGATATTTCTTCGGCATTGGATAGAGCCAGAGAGGCTATAGACAGTGGCAGGGCCCTTAAAAGACTTTCAAGTTACATAGAGAAATCTAAAAGGATTACATGAAGTCCTAAAGTGTTAGTTTAATTAGATTACTTGTTATAGTAATGTTGTTTTTCTTCACACTTGACAAAGGTGAAAAATGTTGGAACAACTTGTCTTGTAAACAATTTTCTGCTTCATGGTGCAAAAGAATTAAATTTTGATAATTATTTTCTGAAATGCAAAACAAAAATGTCACAAAGTGTATCAAGTTATACATGAATATTTATAGCATTTGTTTTCATGCAAGAATTATAAATGAAATTATATATTGAAAAAAATATCAAGAAATTGAACATTGTAATTAACAAAACATTTAAAAAAAAAAAACTATGTTTCCTGTTCTCAGAATGTGATGTGAAACCTCACAAAAAAAAGAAAGCACAAAAATAACCCGATTTTTTCGAAAATAAAACTAATCAAGTAAACCCCATTATTATAAGAACCTGCATTCTTTTATTATTCATTTTCAAGAAATTGATTTAGGACGAACATCCTCAAACTATCCTACAATTACATCAAAAACTTGTCTGCCGATACTTTTCTGCACTCGGTTTTACCCCATGAAGTTTCTGTCACCTTAGCTTTGTAGATAGAAACTCTCTATAAGCTTTCCAACTCTACAGACTACAATAGAAAATCAAGGTAAATACATATAGATACGCACACGAAAAAGAAATGAAAAGGGTCTGATAACAAAAATATCTAAACATACTCTTAAATCTGCAGTGCAGATGCTATGGCAGCAGCCAGACTTATAACTTCGAACGGTCGTTTGTGTTTCACTTGCTTCACCGTCTCTGGGCACGAGTCAGTTATCCAGAAATAAGTCATCCCAGTCCCAGGGTTCCCTAATATAAACCATTTGCAATTATGTATTAGTAATGAAATATCGTGATCAACAACTTTATAGCCAAACAAACCCAAATCAATGATTTTTCTGAGCAATAAACAAAAGGGAAAATCGCTCAAAGTCCACTCGCAATTCGGGTCAAATGAAATGAAAATAATTGGTTGGCCTTAGAACATTTTCCCTACGAAAGCAATCAATTGGACATTTTACCAAAAAAAAACCCGAAAAAAAAAAACAGCCTCCCCAACCCACCTATTCAAGTATTATATTGTATATATTGATAAACAATTTAATAGACAAGCCATAATGTTTCAACAGCAGTCAAGTGAGATCAAAGAACAAAAACTTGCTCTGTGCATCAGTGCATGTGCTCATGTGTTGCGCCATGGTTTAGACTCATGTCTAGGCAAACACTCTATGTACGTCAAATAAAATGTGTTTTCTAATAAATAAAATGACATTGTTGAGATTTGAATACCTCCTTCGTCATGCTTAAACCGTTCCCACGACTTATTTGGAAAAATTCCGTGTGTCACGTAAGCGCTTATTTTTGTAGCTCCATGATTCGCCAACACTTTCTAGAAAACCCACAGAGAGAATGGTATATGCAACAAGTAAAATACACAGAGTGAAGATTACAAACAGAATCTTTATGCATAGTACTCTTATATGAGCTTTATGTACAGTACTCTTATATGAGCTTTTTGTAACACTTCTAAAACAATGATTTTCGAGCCGGACAGTCCAACATAAATAACTAAGCTAAATCAAAATAAAATGAGAAGTACAGATTTAGAATAGTATTGTAATAGAACAAATATGAAGTACGGTCACAACAATATAAAGCATCCACAGAATTCACAGATTGTCTGCTATAAGATAATAACCATCTGTGGAGTCTATAGGGATCACCTACCTCAGGTTGCTAAGAAGTAAAAACCGTGTAGTTTAGTGTATACAAAAAAGCTCTGCTTTCTTACCTGACACTCAGCCAGTGTGCCTCCTGACTGCACAAGGTCGTCCACTATCACAATATGACGTCCCTTTGGGTCACCTTCCTTAAGTCTTACAATTCTTTTATCACCTTCCCTAACTTTGGCACAAACAATCTGCCCACAAAAGTCAGAAGATAAGTATGCAAAATTCAAGTTCATCATAGTTGCATATAACTAAAGTGGCACTTGGTCAGAAAAAAATCTGCATGAAAATATTTAAGAGCATTGAGTCGGCTAAAACATACAGTATTTAGAAAACACATGTAGCGGTATGCAATAACGTAGAAGTATTTACAGAATGGTCAGAAATAGATAAAATTGAAATGCCTAATGAGTATTTTTCGGCTTATGGATAATCAAGGATGATAGAGTCTTGACGTTGAGAAATCTATAAGAGTATTACCATTGGAAAGTGCTGAAGTTGCTTGTGAAATCGTTTCCATGCACCATCATCTGGGAAAGCTATTGTTATCTGCACATAGGAAGATTTATTTTTAACAAATAAATAGTACACCAAAAAATCATTTCATTGGCCATCTATGTAGAATTATAAAAAGTGAAAAACGGCAACGAATCATGTTCTGAGGAAGTGATGAGATTTATTGTTTCAACACAGAATTACTTTTCCTCGGAGTCGTTGGCAAGTGGCAAAAATTGAATAACTCATAGTTGCATTAAAAAACTTTAAGAACATTACATTGTCAGAATCAGGAAGCTTTTGTAGCCTATTCATGAGGAGGGGTATACCACTTTCAAAACACGGTAGAACATTATCACCAAAGTAAAATCTCTCCTGCA
Source organism: Euphrasia confusa (assembly GCA_954870475.1). Taxonomy (NCBI): domain Eukaryota; kingdom Viridiplantae; phylum Streptophyta; class Magnoliopsida; order Lamiales; family Orobanchaceae; genus Euphrasia; species Euphrasia confusa. The sequence goes on from OX940951.1 coordinate 20,687,120, forward strand.
TGGTGAAGAAATAAGCAGAACAGTTGAAATAAACTCAAATACAATATAAAAAAAAAACGGAAGCAAGAATTGTTTGACTACAAAAAGTTTACGTACCCACCTGTAAGGCATGAATATCGAAGATCACTAAACTGGTGGGCCCACCCCTACTTATTGGAATATTAGACAAGATCCTAGCGAGCGTGAATGCGGTGGCAACGTCTCCTTCATCTTCCATGCGCTCAGACGTCCCAGTTGGGAAAAATGGCAGGACGAGTGTAAAGGATGCGACAAATAATTTAGTTAAGGCATATATAACTGACAGTTGCTCAAATATAACTCCGGGGCAGCTGAATGAAGCAAGGAAAGCCACATGCAGTCCACGAACTCCTTGAGCATTGGGTATAAACAAATTCGGAAACCCATCTTCGAATGTCCTGATCGATTATGATTTATCAAATAATCATTGTATGCTAAATCAATCAAGTATAAACTGATTCAATTATCATCACAAAATTGATAATACACCACATGAGCATCATCCATTTCAGTTATTTCAAAACTTATGGAAAAATTACTAAATTGGAGGTGTGTAAGTGTGGTATCACGCCTAGTGCACGAAAATCGAAAAAGGAGACCCCAGGTTTCATCCTAAATCATATACTGTACTAGTATTTAAAATCGAACACTATAAAATCCATTATTCTTTTTCTCGAAATTGAGCCAAAAAAAAAAGTACCTCCAATCGACGCTACGTAGCTCAACGGCGTCGGATTCAGAAGCGATTCTGTGAGCGAGGTCCTTCATTTCGGAGCAGTAAAAAAGACAGATCCTCTTGGAATTTCTGAGCGACGAATCGAGAGAAGAGGCCATTGGCGTCGAATTCGGGGGTTTAAGAATGATGTGAATTGGGTCGGTGGACGATAGGCAGTCAATGGTCCACTTTTGAGGAGGAGAAGTGTTCTTGAGCTCGCATTGAATTGTCTTCTTCAATCGGAAGCGAATTAGATTTAGGTTTCGGATGGGCGCTTTTGAGGATGATGAATGGAAGGGGTGGGGAGCTGAAATGGCCGACATTCGTAGACTAACGGTGGCGTCCGCCGCGAGAAATAGGGGAGTCAGTTGGAGACTGGTTTTTTGGATTGCCTCCTCAATTTATTTTGTTATTTATTTATTAAGAATTTAGGGCTTGTTTGGTAGCCCATATAAATATAGGATAGTTAAGTTATCTGTATTGTTATACGTTTGGTTGCTTTTTAGTGGGCCTGCGTTAGATTGCAGGCCCGGTCTTAATTACTGTGTCCCTTCAGAATAGATATCAGCCCATTTTGGAGAGATGGGAATCGTGGCTGCAGAGTGATTTTTATCTCCACTTAGAAAGTTATCTAAATAAATAAAGATAACTTAACTTGGTCCACCCCTTATTGTACTATTTTTATTACATTTTTTTAGAATGAATAAATTAAATTAAGAAATTCATTACTTATCAAATTCACAAATAAACAAAATCAATTCGAATTTATTGTACTATTTTTATTACATTTTTTTAGAATGAATAAATTAAATTAAGAAATTCATTACTTATCAAATTCACAAATAAACAAAATCAATTCTTGTTGTATGTGGTGAACGCAATTTTTTTTTTCAAAGGAGAGAATTACATGCTAATTACAATAATATTATTTACATATTATTTACTTTTTTTAATTTTACTAATTATTTTTACTTTTTAATTATAATTTGACTCTTATAACTATACTTCTAACATTTTTTTATGTTCAGTAACGTGGGAAGAAAAGAAATTACTGGAGTAAAGGTGTACTATAAAGTTTTGACAATTTTTTTTATATTTTTTGAAAATGTTGATTCTAATAATTACGATGTTTGAACCAAAATCTTTTAAAATTTATTCATTATTTTCATTTAAGAGCAAATTGAATAATAAGATCCCTTTTTTGTTTTGTCTCACAATACAAATATCACAATACAAATAAGTGTTTCAAGTTATAATGTATAACAATAAAATTTCAATTAAGTAGCAGCATCAAACATTAACTATTCAGTCATGGAGTGTAAAAACAGTGGTTATGTGGTGCTGTTTTGAAGCATCAAACATTAACTATTCAGTCATGGAGTGTAAAAACAGTGGTTATGTGGTGCTGTTTTTAAGTGAAGAAGGAGGAAGGAAGAGTTGCTATTTTGGGTTTAAAGTAGCACTTTTATGCTTAGAAATAAAAAATATTTTCCTTGTATTTTTGGACCACTATAAATGCGCAATGTGTGTGTTTATTATTAGCTGAATGAGATACATTCCTTTATCCAATAATAAAAAAGCTCTTCATTTATTTTTGGGTGTTCTTCTTTTCAGCTCGTATTTGAGCTTCTTTTACTGGTTTTGTTGGATTTGTTTGTGGAATTTTACATGGTATCAGAGCATACAAAATTTACCGCTTTGCTCGATCTTTGTTCTGCTTGATTTATTTTCTTTTTCAGATTCTCTGTGATGGTGAGAGGAACGACGAGCCGTGAAGCTCCCGTGATGATGGAAGATCATGGCAGTCCGTATTATCTTCACCCGAGTGAGAATCCAGGCGCGATTCTCGTTGTTAAAACCCTAGACAGCTCAAATTACAACAACTGGAGCAGATCCATGACGACAACCCTAGTTGCGAAAAACAAACTGGGATTTGTGGATGGAAGCATACCGAAGCCAGATCCTGATGATCTCCTTTATACGGCTTGGGTTCGTTGCAACAGTATGGTCGTCTCTTAGCTTCGAAGCGCTGTAAGTCCAGAGATCTGTTCTAGCTTAATGTATTTTGAAGATGCTACTGCCCTGTGGTCAGATTTGAGGGATAGATTTTCAGAGGGAAATATGGCTCGTTTTTATCAATTAAGGCAACAGTTCATGAGTTTGAATCAGGGAAACATGGATGTTAATGCCTATTTTACTAAGCTCAGAGTCATTTGGGATGAGTTCAAAAACTTGCAACCTCTTTGTTGGTGTACTTGTAACAATTGCAGATGTGATAGCAATAAGAGATGGAGTGAATATCAACAGCAGGAGTGTGCTGTCCAGTTTCTTCTGGGATTGAATGGTTCATATTCATAGCTGAGATCCCACATCATGTCAATGGTGCCTTTTCCATCCTTGGTGAAAATATTTTCTATGGTAATTCAGGAAGAAAGACAAAAGCATCTAAATGGTGGTATGCAACAGTCTTTTGGGCAACCTTTCAGTGAGCAAGCCAGTCCAGTTGCTAATGCTGCAGTGGGTTATAACAGGGCTAAAGAGAGATTTCACTGTACCCACTGTGGAAAAACTGGCCACACCATTGATAGATGCTATGAGCTACATGGGTATCCAGCTGGTTATGGTAGAGGCAGAGGTAGAGGGGATGCTAAACCACCTCAATTTGGGAATGTTCAAGGTAATTCCACTATTGGTGAGGTTAGTGGAGATGCTGCAAGTCAGGGGAGTTCAGCAAGTCAGGGGAGTTTTTCTAGTACTGGTGGTTAAGGAGGATTCACTAACACTGCTCAGCCTTCTCCTATGCTGAGTCATGACCAGTGCATGCAAATGATTTCTTTTCTGCAAGGGCAAATGCATCTTGCTTCTCCAGTGCAACCATCCAGTGCCTCTAGTACATCTTCTAATGGCTCTCCTGCCAACATTAATTCAGCTTTTGCAAATTTTAGTGGTACTGTTTCATTACCTTTCTTTTCTGGTTCTATGATTTGTTCCCCTACTCACTGGTTGCTAGATACTGGAGCTACACATCATGTCTGTTATGACATGTCTATTTTACTTGATCCCCAACCAGTGAATGATATACATGTGAATTTACCTAATGGTTCAGTAGTAGCAGTGTCCCACATTGGATCAGTTTATATTTCAGCTCAGATAATGCTGGAATCTGTCCTTTATGTGCCAACTTTTACTTACAATCTCTTATCCATAAGTGCACTGACCTTGACTTCTCATTGCTCAGTAAAGTTCACCCATGATTCTTGTATTGTTCAGGAGACTTCAAGGGGATGTCAGATTGGGATGGGTAAGAGAGTTGGCAATCTATATGTTTTGGAGGCTGAAGGTTCAGAAGGTTTTTCTCCTATCTTAGTTGGTTCTGTTGTGTCTTTTCCTACTTGGCATTCTAGATTGGGGCATTTGTCTTCTTCTAAACTGCATTTATTATTCAAGGATCTTAATGTTTTCTGTAATAAAGATTTTGTGTGTGACATATGTCCTTTGGCAAAACAGAAGAGGCTCAAATTTGATATTTCTCTTTCTTATGCTGCTGAAGTTTTTGATATATTGCATTGTGATGTGTGGGGCCCTTTCTCTGTACCCACAGTTGATGGTTTTAAATATTTTTTAACTCTTGTGGATGATCATAGTATATTTGTTTGGACTTTTCTTTTAAAAGCCAAGTCTGATGTACTGCCTGTGTTAACTCAGTTTTTTAAAACTCTCCAAACTCAGTTTGGAAAGATTATCAAATGCTTGAGATGTGATAATGGTTCAGAGTTCTTTGTGACCTCTCTTCTTGTCCAATATTGGACTGTTATGCAATATTCTTGTGTTGAAACACCACAACAGAATGCAAAGGTGGAAAGAAAACACCAGCATCTGTTGAATGTTGCTAGGAGCCTTATGTTTCAATCTCATATCCCTTTGGAGTATTGGGGAGATTGTGTGTTAACTGCTTCTTATCTCATTAATAGGATTCCATCCTCTGTGTTACCTCAAGCTCAAACCCCTTTTTCTATCCTTTTCCAGAAAACACCTTCATATTCCCATTTAAAGGTATTTGGATGCCTCTGTTTTGCATCCACACTTGATAGACACAGAACCAAATTTCAACCAAGAGCTTCAAAATGTGTTTTTCTGGGGTATCCCTCTGGGGTCAAGGGATACAAACTCCTCAACCTTGAAACTCAAACCGTTTTCATTTCAAGAAATGTGGTTTTCCATGAATCTATTTTCCCTTTTTCTCATCTGGAACCACATTCTTTTCCTTCTCCTCTTAACCCTACTGAACCTCATACTGAACCTACCTTACCTCACACACCTGAATCATCACTTCCCACACCTACTGACCCTTCATCATTTGTTGTACCTTCACCCATCAACACTTCCAGACTCTCTGGAAGACAAATTAAACCACCATCTTACCTTAATGACTATTTATGTCATTCCCTTATTTCACCATCCAATTGTCCTTATCCCATTTCCTCTTACCTGTCCACTGCCAAGCTGTCAGCTTCTTACTCCCTTTTCCTTGCTTCTATTACTGCAGTGCCTGAACCACATCACTACTCTCAGGCTATCTTATATCCTGAGTGGTGCAGTGCAATGCAAGATGAACTACAAGCTCTGCAGAACAATCATACTTGGGAGGTGACTACTTTACCTCCTGGAAAAACACCCATTGGTTGTAAATGGGTGTATAAGGTTAAATTCCTTGCATATGGCTCAGTAGAAAGATACAAAGCAAGGGTTGTTGCTAAGGGTTATACACAGCAAGCTGGCCTTGATTTTCTTGACACTTTTTCCCCTGTGGCCAAGCTTACCACTGTTAAGCTTCTTCTTGCTATTGCCTCTGTTCAGAACTGGACTCTATGTCATCTAGATATAAATAATGCATTTCTTCATGGGGTGTTGACTGAAGAAATCTACATGACACTTCCCCCTGGGCTGCTCAATCAGGGGGTAGAATATCCAGCTGGATCAGTGTGTAAGCTACTCAAGTCCACCTATGGACTCAAACAAGCTTCTAGGCAATGGTACATCACTTTCTCTGCCACTCTTGCTCTTTTTGGCCTCAAACAATCCCCTTATGACCATTCCTTCTTCATTAAGCACTCTGGTAACTCTTACCGTTGCTTAATAATCTATGTTGATGATATACTTCTTGCAAGCAACTGTCCTGATTCCATTGCTTCTTTCAAACATTTCCTTGGTTCACATTTCAAATATAAAGATCTAGGATTCCCCAAATACTTCCTTGGACTGGAAATTGCACAAAACAACACTGGCATTTTCATTTGCCAGAGAAAATATGCTCTGGATTTGATCAAGGATGCAGGATTAACTGGTTGTAAACCATCTTCCATTCCCATGGAATCTGTAAAACATCTCAGTATCACAGATGGGAAAGCTTTAACTGACATATCCATATATAGGAGGTTGATTGGTAGACTTTTATACTTGTGCATTACCAGGGTTGACATTACTTTTTCAGTAAACAAGTTGAGTCAATTCTTGCAAGCTCCAACTGACATTCATTTGATGGCTGCTGAAAAGATTCTGAGGTATGTAAAGGGGACACTTGGAGCTCAATGTATATTGGGCAAGCTGTCCAGACACAAGAAAATCAGTCACTGGTTTTTGTGTACTGCTTGGTAATTCTCTTGTATCATGGAAATCCAAGAAGCAACACACCATCTCAAGGTCTTCAACTGAGGCAGAATACAGGGCAATGGCACAAGCTAGTTGTGAGTTAGTATGGACTAAAGGTTTGTTATCTGAAATGGGGATTGAGCAGCACAGGGCCATACCTCTCTACTGTGATAATGAGGCAGCATTGCATCTCACCTCTAATGCTATGTTCCATGAAAGGACTAAACATATAGAGATAGACTGCCATACAGTGAGAGAGTATTATCTTGCAGGGATTGTGAAGCCACTACATGTTCCAAGTAACTTGCAGCTTGCTGATGTTCTTACCAAGCCTTTGGCAGCAGCACCTCTTCAGGAAATTCTTTGCAAGATGGAGTTCAAAAGCATCCACACTCCATCTTAGGGGGTGTGTAAAAACAGTGGTTATGTGGTGTTGTTTTTAAGTGAAGAAGGAGGAAGGAAGAGTTGCTATTTTGGCTTTAAAGTAGCACTTTTATGCTTAGAAATAAAAAATGTTTTCCTTGTATTTTTGGACCACTATAAATGCGCAATGTGTGTGTTTATTATTAGCTGAATGAGATACATTCCTTTATCCAATAATAAAAAATCTCTTCATTTATTTTTGGGTGTTCTTCTTTTCAGCTCGTATTTGAGCTTCTTTTACTGGTTTTGTTGGATTTGTTTGTGGAATTTTACATGGAGTACTGTAATTTATCATCATGTCAGCCTTCGAAAGAACACAAATACTTAGTAAGTACTAGTACTATTTTTGTGTCTCACCACTCTTGTCAGTTTCTTTTGTGGGATGAAGTTACAGTAGTACAAAAATATGGAATGGTATTTTTTGGTTGGTTGGATTGTGATCGATCCAACTCCCATGCGGCGACCAGCCATTGTGAGGTGACGGACTGACGGTGACTATTCTTATTATTTAGGTGACAGCGGAGACGGCATCCTCATATTATTTTTACTATTTACAATATATCATTGGTGACCGTAGCCCAACGTATAATTTTCTCGATTCTCCACTGATGCGCTAAATTCTTTTGCTCATTTTTAGATTTGTTTTATCTATTGAGTCTTTTAATTTGTTTTTACTTTGTGTATAAGATGACACACTTGGAGTCTATGATTATACAGGAACAAAGTGAAAATACACATTGTGTGAAAGAGATAAGAAAACTACTGCATTGGACAAGTATCCTGGTTAAGCAAGCTAGTCTAACTCAAACACTCAGGCTCAATTGGCCAAATTAATCATGTTGGGCAAAATCAGAAAGTGACCGAAATCGAAGCATGATCAAGTACCGCACAAGATCTTTGATCTGAAGTAAATAAGAATTTTCAAAAATTGAAGTGATTGAAGTTGGACAGAGATTTGAGTTGACCAACGGATGAATATTGGGCAAACAAAATGTCTAGAGTCCTGGTAATCCAGGAGACTTCAAAGTCATCTTTATTGGGACGCGCGATCAAGTATGGAGTTATCCAATCAAAGAGACATTCTCTCACATGTCTCTCAAGTATGAAGTTAAAATAATTTGTGGCACTATCCATTCAAAGAGACATTCTCCCACATGTCTCTCAAGTATGGAATTAAAATAATTTGTGGCACACTCGGCTCGCCCGCCACCAACCTCCGAACCCGCCCGACATTGTGTACGAGGGTCGATCACCTCGCCCGCCACCAACTTCCGACCCGGCCCGCTGCTGCCCGCAATTGTGTATGAGGGTCGATCACCCACATTTGGGATGTGTGAGATTCGAACTCAGCACATTCACCACATTCAGGAGAAGTCGTTAGTCTACAACATTTATATTTAATAAATTAAATACTTATGATACCTATATGTATATATCATAAAATAATAGTTTCATAAAATAAATAATTAAGTTAAATAAAATAATAAATTATATATATATATATATATATATATATATATATATATATATATATATTATATTGCATTATATATAATATAAAATAATTAAGTTAAATATTATATTTTATTAATATTAATTTATTATATTTTTGAACATTTAATTGAATTTATTTAATTCTCATTTTAATTTCAAATTTTATTATTTACTTACAACATTAAAGTCGTAAGCATTTGCTGACGACATCTATAAATCGTAAGCAAATCTGTAAGAAAAATTGGAGGAAAATTTTGGCGCCGAGTTTCCTTACGGCTTAAGGGTCGTAAGCAAATGCTTATGTCGCATCCGTAAGTAAATTCGTAAGCAAAATTAGAGGGAAAGTTTGACGCCGAATTTCCTTACGATATAAGGGTCGTAAGTAAATCTGTAAGCATTTCTTTATGGACATGGTCCGTAAGTAAATTCGTCAGCATGAAAATCTGTCAGCAAATCCGTAAGCATTTTCTTACGGAAACGGTCCGTCAGCAAAATTCCGTAAGCATTTTTTAGTTTTATTGTAGTGTCAAGATTTATCATTATCTTAAATATTTTCTTTGTCTCGTTCAGTCGTACGTATAATCATATTTTTTTTTGTAATTTACAAAATAAGTATGACGATGTAGTATCACTTAAAGCTTATGGCCCATCAGAGGTGGACCACCAAAAGATAGACACGAAAGCGTAGAAGGCTCATACGCAAAATAGCAATGACCTGGTAAACCAATAAGTTGAACTAGACCTGCACACCGGTTCAAACCCGCCGATTTCCGGCACCAGCGGTTCCGAAACCGGCGGTCGCGGTCCCCATAATGCCGAAATCGGGACCGAACCGGCCAAAGCTGGCCCCAATTACAAAAACCGGCGAGTAACCCGCCGGTTTCATAATAATTATTTTTTAATATTAATTTAAATATTTTTAAGTTTCTTAAAAAGAAAAAAAATTGAATAGAAACTAAGTTAAATAGTAAAGAATTTTAATAAAAATCTAATTTTATTTAAATTTTAAAATTAAGTTAAATAGGAAAAAAATTTAATAAAAAAATATAAGTTATTTTTAAATTTGAAAATTAAAATAAAAAGTTAAATAGAAAAAAGAAATCAATAAAAAACTTAAAACTTTTATTTAAATTTGAGAATTACAAAATTAAATAGAGAAACAATAAATCTTAATTTAAAAATTAGAAGTACAAAATAGTTTAACAAATTACAAGTTTTTAAAAAATGAATCTTGAAATTATTAATTGTTCATTCACTTTCGGTCAACTTTTCCAAGTCTTGCGCTTCTTTTTCTTCTTCCGACAAGTGTCTAGCCAAATGTTGCTTCCTTTTTCTTGCTCGTACCCAATAATTTACTAGCATTTGTGCTTCTAAGTTTTTCGGGTGGAGGCGCGATCTTCTTGGTCCAAGCATGTTCCCTCTTATGCTAAAAGACGATTCCACTGAAACTGTAGACGCTGGAACAGAGAAGACGTCTCGAGCTATCTTCGAGAGTACTGGGCAAACTTCCGATCTCTTTGACCAAAAGATCAAATACTCTACTTTCCATCTGCGTTCATGTCAATGCGTCCCAAGTCGGGTGTGTTGACGTAGAGATCGAGCTCTTGGTAGAAGTCTTTCTGTGTTCGAGCCTTCTTCCGCCCCGTGTGGACAGTTGTTATTTTCTTCAATGGCATGAATGCTTGTTGCCACGGAGTAAAGCCGTCGGTCGGTGTTTGGGGTTGAGAGTCATCATCTTCATCATCACCTGCACCTGCACCATAATCAAAGGGGGAAGGGCCTATTCCCGTATAACCTTGGGAAGAGGTGTTAGTGGGATCGGCGTACTCTTTAAACATAGAGTATAGGGGGAGTGTTTGGCCGTGCTCATAACATCGTCCAAGTCAAGATAATCATAAGAAATGGTATTACTTGCAAGCATGTTCGAAGTCGAACCATAAATTTTTTTATAGTATAGTTCGAGCTAGGGATGTCAATCAAACCCGAAACGGTGGGCTAGCTCGAAACCCGCCCGAAAAAATGTAGGGTTAGAGTCGAATATTTTCGACCCGAAAAAATTTCAGTCCGATCAGCCTGAACCGAAATAACCCGATAGCCCGAATGGGCTAGCCCGATAAACTGTGGGCTAGCCCGACAACCCGATGTATTTAAATATATTATAATTAATTTTATTTATTTATAGAAATATTTTAAATAAATAAAATAATATATTCAAATAAAAGAAAATTGTCAACTAAAATTACAATTTTAAATATTATTGAATGAATATTTGATAATTTGGGCAATTTAAATATTAGAATTATAATAAATATTATTAAATATTAATATTTTATTAATATTAAATTTAATTTGGTATTAAAATTATATTTTTTTTATTATATAATATTATTTTTTTCCAGCCTGACGGGCTAGCCCGAGACCGAAGATTTTAGGGTTAGGGCTATAAATTTACAGCCCGAAAAAATTTCAGCCCGATCAGCCCGAACCGAAGTAACCCGATAGCCCGAGTGGGCTGGCCCGATTGACATCCCTAGTTCGAGCCTATCTCGTAAACCTGACATTTTAACGGTAGAGTCTAACAACGAACCAATCAAATATACATCAGGAATCAAACGAAAATATTTAAGCCATTTTTCAGTCATCTTGGAAATTGCTGGAGAAAGAAGGGGGTCATTCGACATAAAATTCAACGTAATAGATATTTCAACACAAGAATCAACAACTAACGGAACAAATGAACAATCGGATAATAATAACCAGATAAAGTCAATGTGGTTTTTTGAAACATTTCTAAAACTAATATCAATTTTTAAAGTCGATCCCAAAGATTTGTATTCAAATTGTATTCTGCACCTTCATTTAAATTAGTTAATACATTCGACATCCTGCTAAAAAACGAAGTCAAATTTTTTAATTTGTTTACCGATATTGCTTCTTGTAAATAACAACCTAACGAAAGTATTATGGAGTTTTATGGTCGTGTGAAGAAACTTTGGGATGACGTTAACGACTATGACGCTCTCCCAGTTTGTTCTTGTTCTGGATGTAAATGCGGTCCCATCGAAATTTTGCGTCAAGGACGCGAGAAGTCCCAATTTCGCTCCTTCTTGATGGGTGTTGACCATCGAAATTTTGCGTCAAGGACGCGAGAAGTCCCAATTTCGCTCCTTCTTGATGGGTGTTGACCCTGGTTTTTCCAAGATTCGGTCTCATATTTTAGGGATTGAATCGTTTCCCGGTTTGCACAATGTTTATTCTCATCTTATGCAGGAAGAAGAAAATATTCAACTTACTTTGAAACGTTAGGAGACGACATCTTCTTCCATGGCATTTGATGTTCATGGTGGTCCTTCTGGTAGATCTCGTCCTCGTGGTGGCGGCTCTGGTGGCTCTCGTCGATCACTGTGGTGTACCCACTGTCAGCATCTCGGTCACTTGGAGGACCGTTGTTGGGTCAAGCATGGATACCCCGCTGGCCGTGGGCCACGTCGTGCTGATGCCATGAAGGAGCCTACTGTCGCTTCTCCTTCTCTTGCTGTGGACTCTGGCACCACCCATCCTCCCTGCGCCAATGTTGTGTTTACTGATCCTACTCTCGATGTTAATTACATCCGTCTTAATGGTAAGCGAACAACTATTTGGCTTCTTGATACCGACGCCTCTACTCATGTATGTGGATATTTGTCGATGTTAACATCATATGATTCTATCTCGCCAACAAATATCGGTTTGCCTAATGGCCATAGCTTGCCGACAACATATGTTGGCAGTGTGTGCATCAATCCAAAGCTCCAACTTGATGGTGTTCTTTATGTTGTTGGCTTCAAATGCAACTTGGTGTCCGTATCACAATTATTATTGTCTCGTAATTTGAGCATTTAATTCACTAGTTCTCGATGTATTATACAGGACCTTACGCTGACGACGACGATTGGAGTGGGTGATCTTCTAGATGGACTCTATCAATTAGCTATGGATGTTCCTAGTCGTGTTAATGTGATTACCGGCGAGAGCTTGGATTTGTGGCACAAGCATCTTGGACACCCATCTTTGCAAGTGATGGAGTTATTTTCTACCTTTCATCGTACCAAGGGTAGTTTATCTATTCAAAATTGTGATGTGTTACCGTGTCAAACAAACTAGGTCTTGTTTTCCTTTAATTAATAATAAAGCGACTTTTCCTTTTGATTTAATTCATTGTGATGTTTGGGGACCTTATAAGCCTAATCGCTCTTGTGGGTCGCATTACTTCTTGTCTATTGTTGATGATTACTCTCATTGCGTTTGGGTATTTTTAATGAAAACTAAGGATGCAGTTGCTACCTTGTTAAAGGAATTTTTTGCTTTAATAAAGAGTCAGTTTAACCACGATGTTAAGATCCTACGCAGTGATAATGGGTCTGAACTAAGCCTCTCTTGTCGTATTTTCGGACACATGGTATCATTTATGAATCTTCGATGGTTAAAACACCTCAGCAAAATGCAAGGGTTGAACGAAAGCATCCTTACATCCTCAATGTGGCTCGTGTTTTGCATTTTCAGGGCAATCTTCCGGTAGATTTTTTGGGGGAATGTGCCTTATCCGCTGCGCACTTGATTAACCGCACCCCTAGTCGTATTTTGTTAAACCTCCTAATTTGAGTATGCTACGTGTTTTTTGTTGTTTGGCTTATGCCAAAAAATTATCTACTTGTGCTAAGTTCGATAGCCGGAGTAATCGCTGTGTTTTTATTGGATATCCATTTGCTAAAAAGGGGTGGACCTTATTCGAGCTTGATACGGGTGCATATATTCAGTCCCGAGATGTGCGTTTTGTCAAACATGAATTTCCCTTTGCTAATGCAAGTCTCATGCGACACAAACAACCCGAGACTTTTGATTTCGGCGATGAGGTCGTCTATCCTATTGACGACGATCCTCCTCCAGCGATAACCTCTTCTCCAGCCACTTCTTTGGGGCCGACAGGTGCCTCTGGTACATCTGGAACTACATCTACCGAGACAATTGCTACTGACATTGTTCTCTCGTCGGGGGATGATACAATGGTCGATGATGATAATCTTAGTCGTGGAAAACGGGTTAAGCTGGTATACCCGCTTCTCTGATTTGGTGCGGTTGAATCACATTAACCCGACTATTGCTCCACCATCCGAGATACCCTCCTCCGATCCCGTCTAAGATACTTTGTTTCCTATATCTCATTATGTGAAATGTACTGCTTATTCTGCTCCACATCGTATTTTTCGTGTTGCCATCTCTCGTAACATTGAACCAAGGTCTTATAAAGAGGCCTTGCGTGATCCTCATTGGCGTGAGGCCATGGCCGACAAAATTACTTCTTAGAATCTAATAACACGTGGACTATTGAAGATTTGCCTTCTGGTAAGTCCGCCATTGGGTGCATGTAGGTGTTTAAAGTTAAGCACAAGTCTGATATTTCAGTGGAGCGTTATAAAGCGCGCTTGGTTATTTTAGGTAACCGCTAGGAAGCTGGTATTGATTTCACTGAGACTTTCGCACCTACAGTTAAGATGGTGACAGTTCGGACTTTTCTTGCGGTAACTGCTATTCGCCAATGGGAATTGCATCAAATAGATGTCCACAGTGCATTTTTGCATGGTGATTTATCAGAAAAGGTTTATATGCGCATGCCATCGGGTTTTCACAGAGGAGTAGAAGGGAAGGTTTGTCGCTGGCGTAAGTCTCTTTATGGATTATGACAAACTCCTCGTTGTTGGTATGCCAAACTTGCATCTTCTCTATCTTCTTATGGTTTGTCATGAGTGCATCCGATAATTCTTTGTTCACTTATTTCAAAGATGGCATAGACATTTATCTCTAGGTTTACGTGGATGACTTGGTCATTGGTGGTAACAATTTCGAAGCCATTTTTGCCTTCAAAGTTTATTTGAGTAAATGTTTTAAGATGAAGGATTTGGGTAAGTTGAAGTACTTTCTCGGTATTGTGGTCGCTCGTAGCTCAACTGGTACTTTTTTATGTCAACGTAAATACACGTTGGATTTATTATCGGAATGTGGGCTGTTTGGGTGTAAACTTGCGTCGGTTCCTATGGAAGAAAGCCATAATCTTGCTCGGGCAGCCGATTCTTTGCTGGAGGATGCCTTTCGATATAGGCGGCTAGTCGGTAAGCTCATTTATCTTACTCTCACCCATCCGGAACTAAATTATTCAGTCCATATTTTAACGCAATTTATGCAAAGTCCACGACTTTCTCATTGGGAGGCTGCACTCCGTATTGTTTGTTATTTGATGTATCGGCCCGGTCAAGGACTTCTATTTCAGCCGGATAGACCAATTGAGCTTCACGCTTATTGTGATTCGGATTACGCTGCATGTCCACTTACTCGGCGTTTGATGTCCGCCTACATTATTTGTCTCGCTGGTTCTCCAATTTCGTGGAAGACCTAGAAACAACCCACTATTTCTTTTTCGTCTATTGAGGCTGAATGTCGGGCTATGAATTCTGTTACTTGCGAAATCTTGTGGCTGAAAAGTTTGCTCCAAACTCATACGTGCTCCTGTTCAAATTCACTGTGACAACGTTTTTGCTATTCATCTTACAAAGAATCCGGTCATTCACGAGTGCACGAAACATATTGAGGTTGATTTTCACTTTATTCGTGACGAAATAAAACGTGGCGTTATTTCTCCTCGCTATATTCATACTCATTCCCAGCTCGCTGATCTTCTAACAAAGGCACTTGGCAAACGGCGTTTTGATGATTTGAAGGACAAGTTGGGCATTTTTTATGATGCTCCAACTTGAGGGAAGGTATAGCAAGATATGAGATTTATCATATCTTCCATATTATTTTCTATGTAAATATTGGTTTTTTCTTGTTCGTAGGAGTTAGTTTAGAAATAAATTTAGGTAAATATTTTCTCTTTGTACTATATATTCATGTTAGTGGAATCAATACACAGAAGTCAACTTTATAAATGAATTCTCGTTCTTGCAATTTACCTCATTGACCGACAAACTACACATGGACTAATGATTATTGTTAAGACTTTTTACGGTAAAGAAATCAAAATTTTGAAATTTGGTCTATTAAATATTTTTAAAATGCTGAAGTTTGAAAATGGAGCTCTTAATATTTAATAAATTAAACGGAACTCACAGCAATTCTAAGTTAAAAAAAAAAAGTATACCTATAATTATATAGGGGGATTTTTAAAAAGGGTAAATATCTTACACTAAAACACATATTAAGACCAATCTTTACACTAATCATAAAAAAACTAGATTTACCTAAATTGCCCTTTTAATCACTAAAAACTATATAATATTTTTCATTATTAACAAATCATATGGTATATCTTAATTGATAATACTAATTATACATTTACCATATATAACCATACACTACCAAAAAAAAGGGGTATGCAATTAAATTCATATCCCACTCTCAGCTTCTAAAGGATACACTACAACCAAGTTTTGCGGAAAACTGAAACCTAAAAATCCAGTCTTGCGGAATTCACATATCGCCGGTGTCGTCTTTGCCTTGCAGTGTCTACTCTCGAACATCGAAGCATCGTAGTGTTAAGGTAAGTATTGTGAATTAAGTGTCAGTGAATTGAAATTAATGGTTGCATAGATTGCATACCTGATTTGGGGATTTCTGGTTGCCTACACAAAAGATTCAAAATCCCCCTTATTTTTTAGCTCTGCATATAGGCAGTGTAGGAGCATAAACAAATGCATGTTGAAAATTATTATTCAATTGTCTCAATTCTGCGAATTTGAGGACGTATTTTATGTTTTGATCCTGTACAAATAATTTCATATTTTTATGCTAGGACCAAAATCTGCAATCAGACGAATTAGAGAGTAGTAGGTACTGTAGTGTCAGCCTCGATCGTTTTTTTCACAGTTGGAGCATTATAATGGATCATAATATCAATTTTGTGTGTTGTTTTATGTTGAAAAATAGTTGGTTTATGATTTAAACTTCACCATTTGTTTGTGGAAAACACTGTGTAGTAAACTTATTTGGTTTTGATAACTGATTTATCAACAAACCATAAATCCATATATTTTTTTGTTTTTTTGCCATGTGTTTGACGAAGCGTAATTTGGTTATTTAGTATGTTAACACTTTCTACTTTGAAACATGACTTGTGAAGATGTCTCCGACAACTCGTTCCGATTCGCTGAAAAAGAAGGCTCAGATTAGAGAGGCCTATTCTAGATCGGCCAAACGTAGTCTGAATAATGACTTTGAGGCAACTACATCTGAGTCACAACCTGAACCTAAAAAGGTATTCGAAGTTTTGTTTAAAATCAGTCATTGAATGTCTGTCGTTATATACACTATCTACTAATTACACAATAGGTTGCCAAAAAGGTAGCAAAGAATACTAACAGGCCGGTGCCGATAAATTCGCAAAAGAGGAAAAGATTCAACGTTGGAATAAACACTCCGAAAATAGCTAAGAAGCAAAAGGTATATGCAACATTATTATGTTCTGTATTCACACTACCTAATTGGAATGAATTCTACTTTCTTTTAGGAGTACGAACAAGTGATTGTAAGCGATGACGATTTTCAATCTAACCAGTTTATTCTAAAGAAAAAAAAGCGCGTAAGTGAATGACTTAATTCATTTTTCAATTCAAATAATTTCAACATCCGTTAGATAACGTATTACTAATGCACACAGTGTGTCAACGTGTATGACGAAATTTCTTTATTTACCAGAGTGGAATAAAAATTGGAATCGGTCGTGGCAAGCTTGCTCGAGAAATGTTGGCTGTTAAAAAGGTATGTCCAATATGCTGACTTTTATACATGATCTGATGTCATCATTCCTTATAGTAGTCTGATTGAGTAATAGTCATTGATGTAGTAAGTAAAATTTTAATTAGAGAAAGTTTACGTTTAATCAGTGACTTGTTTTTAACCGAATATTACACGTATGGGTTCCTATGCTCAGAAATATACAGGTATGCTTCATATATTTTTACAAGCAGTGGTTGATAATTAATGCCAAAATAAACATCTAATATCTAAATGTAAGCTAGACGGATCTACTAATCTGGTGCACACACTGCACAGTAGCAGTGTTCTGTTCATGTTTAATGGAACCGACCTCTGCCACGCTTTGCACGTTTAGTGTCAGTGTGTTGTTCAGGTTTTATTGGATTATAGTGTACATTCACACTACCAATAACACTTTCAAGGCAAAAAAACTAACAATCTGTTGTACAAACTGCACTGTGACAGTGTAATTTTCAGGGTTAATGGAACTAATCTAATGAATAGTGGTAGTGTACTGTTACGGGTTAATGTGACAAACACTGCACAGTTAGTGGTAGTGTACTGTTTAGGTTTATTTGAGAAAAATTGATCATTCACACTACCAATAATACTATCAAATATACTACCAACACGACTTCAGATACTGTGAACCTGATACAAGGGTATTAGCTAATGAACACCTGTCTACTAGTTTAATGTATCAAACCTCATCATCTAATACAAACCATGTTCAGTGTCTTTTATAGTTGTTGTTGCATAAGTTTTTTCGTGGTTTGTGAACAAACATTTTAATATGTAGTATTATATCGACATACTCAAAGACTGCCATATTTCAAGACCTTTAGGTAGACATAATTAACCCATTTTACCAGTGTTGGATTACGTGTTGACAAGACCTATATGTAGCCATAATTAACCCATTTTAACACTGCCATATGACAAGACCTATATGTAGTACAAGAACGTGTACTCTGTTTACTTACTTAGTTAAATAAAATTCACACTACCAATAACACTCTCAAGCATACTACTAATAACAGAATACTTTTAAACGTTTTATCGACTGACACGTTCTTTGTTATGATTCGCAGACTCCTCAGTTTAGGAGCACTGTTCCTGAGTACAATGACAAAACAGGAAACCCTATCACAGAGGGTGTTAGAAGGATTTTTTCCCAAACCCCATTTGCAGATTTATTTGATCTATTCTTCACCGGTAAATTGACTATTTCTAAGTCAAACAATCAGCTTTGCATGATTCTCAAAGGTTACAACACAGAAGATGAATCCTTTTCATTCGGAGGTACACACGGCCAAATATCTGTGAAAGATGTCGAAAACATACTTGGGATGAGTGGTGCTGGAGAGACCATTGAAGAGAAAGGTACTCCACCTTCTGCGTTTGTGGTGGAAGCATTTGGAATAGGCAAGTCCTCGATAAAGAAGTCGGACGTTGCTGATGCAATCACTCGAGAACTGCTCAAAGTGCCTGTGAGGGTGATTGATGTTGAAGAGAGAGATCAGAACTTGGCACGCCTCGTTATTATTGATATATGCATCAAGTTCCTGTTCGCAAATGGAATGGGTAGTTTAAGTATGAAGCATGTCCGAGCATGCGAGGATTTGAACGAGATAGGTAAATATGCATGGGCGAAGGAGGTTTTGAAATACCTTAATGAGAAGCTGGAAACATACTTCATCAGGGATTCTATATCAAAGAACACTGGAGGATGTTGCTATATAATTCTTGTAAGCCTTCTAATTACAGTTTCTATTATGTTATGGTCAGATATCACATTGTATTACATAATACTGATATATTACTTTCCGCAGTATTGGTTATGTTTGAAAACAAACATTCTAAAACCAATGGCTGGGATGGAGGATGCGTTGCCTCTAATAAAACGCTATGATTTGACCCTTCTGGAGAAGATGCTGAAAAAGATGAGTTTTACAGAATTCTGTGTGAGTTCGACTCGTCAAACTGCTGATAGTTTAGCTTAGTGCACAATATATTAATCTATTATGTTGTCTGTTGTTTTGATTTGGTTGTTTGTGAACCTGGCAGGCAAGAATTAACGGAACCGATAACGATGGGTAGGGTCTGTCAATGGCGGATCTCATAAAGGAAGTTGAAGATTCAAAGAGAGAGATTCATCTTCTGAAGACTAAATCTGAGGAGCAGGAGTTGAAGATTAAAAGACTTGAACAGATTATCGAAGCTTCGGTCTCCAAAAGTGCACCGAGGACGGAAGGACACGGTGAACCTAGTGTGAACGAGGTTGACTCTACAGATTTTCAGAAAGGTAATATGGTATTTAAATATACTAGTTCAATTAAAGTATGGCACATCGAATTCAAAATGTTGAACACTACTTAATTATACTTGAATTGCATACCAGATGATGTTCAGTCCCATGAAGCGCAAGGAAGAAGGGCTCCGGATAATGAACCTATGTTTCAGGAAAGAGATTCACAAAGTCAGTTTAAATAGTGTTAAAAGTAGTCCATAACTCTAGGATCAGTTGTAATATTTTTAATCTCTTATTGTGTTGTATGTTATTTTTGCTAAACTTTGACTGAATATGAATGTGTGAATCTATATTTGGTAATCTGTGTTATGTGGATAGTGTTATGCCTACCTTAACAACCAGGAACTTGTTTTATTGTCTTAAACTATGTTAGGTGATAAACAACAGTGGGCTATGGTGGTCGGATGCGATGATCCCAGAGGGGGGTTCGGATCACCTATACACTCTGCTGGAAAGCAGATGTCAGGTACTATAAATATATATAATACCTTTGGATATACAAATTGTTAATTTTCTACATTAAAACCTTTAGAAGAGGAGGAGTTTGATATGCTTTGCATCGAGGCAGTAGAGGCTGTTGAGAAATCTGTGGAGTCTGCAAAGACTAATAAACCAGAAGGTAATGTGAACAATTTCCAATCCATAAAGAATTATGTTTGAAGTTGGGAACGGTTTTTTACATACACATTAAACACTAATATACAGGTGGAGAAACGCCACGAACTGACGCTAATACAAATTCAGTATTTGGTGAAGCACGCGACAATGTGAGATGGTCTAATTTCGATGGACCAAGCTTTGCCCTCTTGAGTGACGACGAGGTCCATACCCCAGAACCTAAGCTTCCTGCACAGTGTACATCGACTATCTTACCACTGGATGATATGCATACGGGGATGACGGGATCGTCGATAGGTCTATATTCGTACGCAGATCTGCCGGATAAACGAATACTGAAGCCACGAAATGACAACATCTACTATTTTCCTATTGTGAAGAAAAGGAGGATTGCAAGGAATAATGCGAAAAACAGGTCACCTCCTACGGTAATCGATGTTGACGCACTGAAGGACACCAAGGAAGAGAAGATTCTGAAGAATCGGTGGAACAAGAATAAAAATTTCCAGAACTTGTTAGATGCATACACAAGGAACAGTCTGAAGGTGTATGTTGAGAAAGCACCTCTAGGGTATGTGTCGTAATATCCCTCTCGAACTTATTGTGAATATATCTTTATTTTGTATTTACCTTTAGTGATACATTTTTGTTTCAGTGAAAGCTTCTGGAAGGCTGATGAATCTGGCCTAACTGACATAACACGGCACGAGATCGATATCTTGTTGTCAAGCGATGCTTTGACCACCACAATAATTGATGCGTATATGTGCTTGCTTGAAGAAGAGATTACGTCACGCGACGATATTGCCTTGGTCACCAGGTCGCTTTATACACACGCATGGGTAAAGTCTGTCTAACTAGTAAATTATGTTGTTCTTATATCACTTTCAAGTAATACTTTGATTTGTAGTGTATGTTGGTTGATTGGTGTAAACATAATGACAATATAGACGTAGATTTGTATGTCATAAATCCCATACTTCAATGGGATATAGGTCAGTGTATATACACTATTCACAACACTGCCTATATTCTGATAGTGTATATCCACATATGTCAGTTTCACGATATATATAATTAGACTAATGATCTGAACTACGCATATCAGTTATAAATATAACCTTCTTGACCATATCAGTTTAAATATAAACTTATTAGAGACACTGCCCTTGATGACTTAGTGTATTTATTTTGTTATAATTAAGAGAGGTGTTTCCTTTTGAAATGAATGCAGGTCGCAATTGAGAACATTGATGCAGTGGCAATGCATGAATTTGTTTTTGAGCCACTGTATGAGTACTTGGGGAGCGCGCATTTAATCCTCATTCCGCTTACCCACAATCGGAAATTCCACTTCACACTATTAACTTTAGACCCTATTTCAAAGTGTTTTTTCCATTACGACTCCATGTCGTCAAGAGATTCAAGGTCTACAGAGTGCACGAAGGAGGCAGCCTTTATGGTATAATAATCTCTTTGTTCACATTTCTTTTTAATGCTAGTATTTCAGATAGCTTGCCAAGTAAGCAGTTCAAAATGCATGTGGGTAGTGTTTATCACATCACGTAATTAACCTGTTATTTAACTGTATTGGTATTAGGTCCACATGATCAATATGTGGATGCGTGGCGTAGCGTTCCAAGCCGACATCATGCTGAATTCAGGGACGCGGAAAAGACTAAACAAGCGTGCATGCTCGAATGTTGCGTTGCAGATGGATCGGGATGCTTTGACCGATAAAGACATACTGACTATACAGTGGGTGAAGGAAAACTTCGAGGACAATTTTAAATGTTTTGATCAGAAAGATAGTGTCTCGAAGCAGGTGATGAGCCATATTTTTTGGCTCATTTTTAGGTTTTTAGAGTCAAGTAAATCGAGTCCTTAGTTTGTTTTTACTTTATTTGTGTCTGGGAGGGCACGTTTGGGTACTTGGGCAAGTTTTGCAGGTGGGCAGGTAAAGGAGTGAAAAGAGGAGCGCACTGTGTGAAAGAGGCAAGGAAATCACCTTCCATGGTCAAGAGCACTAGTTGAGCAAGCCAGACTGACGAAAAGGGTCCAGCAGAGTTGAGCAAGCAACCAGGACGTCAGCAGGTGGAGCAAGACTTGAGCTCGACCAAGTACCGCACATGGTCCGCTACCTCAGTCAGTCAGAGAAGGAAGTACATGGGCAAGCGCTAACATTGACGGAGGCGGAACGTTGGGCATTCGGTGTACCTAGAATCCTGAAAATCGTGGACTCTTCAAAGATGACCAGATTCAGAGATAAAGAAAAGGAGGACTCTCGTCCAACCCTGGAGGTATTCCCCCACACGTCTCCCATCAATTAAAGCCCGTCTATATAAGAGAGTGACTGATGAAGAAGAAGTACGACGTATGAGCAGCGAAGAACACGGAGCAAGCCCTAACCTGTCCAGCGAAGAAGAAGGCGGCCGCGTGAGCAACCAGACTCGCCGGCGATTATTTTCTGTTAAGCCCTCGGGCTAAAAACAATTTCCTTTATGTTTTAATGCTTTTGATTTCGTACTTTGATTTCATTTTCCTTTGAACAATTTCCAGTTTTAATGCATAATATAGTTCGTCGTAATCTCTTTGTTTTATTTTCTGTTTTAATTATGTCAAGTAGCTAAACAGTTCGTATCTGGGCAAAGGCAGAACCTGACCAACCCTGAGACGTGATCGTGCCGGGAGGCTTATTGATGACAGCAACTAGCTGAGTTTTGTTCCCGATTCAACAGGGTAGTAACTTAAGCATGTTAGGGACTTGGGCAATCCTACAGTGACCAGTGGGAACCCCGACTTGCCTAACACAGGAGTACATGGATCAACGCGACCGGGAGACTGGGCGTCCGCGAAGTACAACATGTTGCTGGAGATGTGGTCGTATGACTTGGGTTTGTCCAGGCATGCTATTGGCCATTCCGGGTTTGCTTGGAGGATGAAGGCGACTTGACCAACTTAGACTCATGCGGTCACATAGTGTCGAATTGGTCAACGTCAGGAGACCTGTCGAGAGAGATCTGGCAGGACTTAAACATAAGAGCGAATAAGGGTTCGGGGTATTAATATGCGTGACATCATAGGGATGTTAATACTTGGGATCTATAACTGGAAGACAAAACTGTTAGCAAAATGATATACGTACCGATGATCGGCAGCACATAGGTCAAGGGGGAAGTCAGGGGAGTCAATGCCTGGATACTTTAGTTTTTATTTGTTTCATCTTATCTGCTTAGTCGAGTCTGTTAATTGCTCAATCATTTCATTAGGTTGCATGCTAGTTTATTTTTGTTTAAGTCATTTGTTATTTTTCAGTCAAGTAAACACGGTGACCACGGTTCGGCAGTGCCCAACTGCTCTCCAAAACAAAACCTTTTCAAACGTGACAACCCAATTGAGCATTCAAAGCCGGGAAAACTATAAGCTAAATCGCCTCCTCGTGGGATCGACCCTATACTTGCTACTAGTACTTGTGCTAGTAAATAGTTTAGGCTTATAAATATTATTTTGCGCTACTCCACGACGGTAGCGTCAAAATTGGCGCCGTTGCCGGGGAGGCAATATTCCAAGCCAATAGTTTTCCGTGCTAACGCTTGACCTATTTTTGTATGCAGGACTCTAATTCATCGGGAAGCAAGGATACAGGGCCACTACTATTTGATCCTGAAATCGAGCGAACCGCGAGAAAGAATCGAAAAGCAACAAAGCAGAAGCAAGCATTAGCACGTGCCGCTCAAGTAACTCAGTTGACCATAACTGAGACAGGAGAGTCAATCTCGGACACATCGAGAGAAGATTCACCGAACACATCCAGGTCACCTACGCGATCAAGGATGGGAGAAGAGAGAGCCAAGACGTTGAGGGACACGATGTTCCCAGAGAACTTGAACCTAAAGCCGCTGGGAATCACCTTGCCCACGGTAGAAAACAATACTTGGGAGATGAGGCACGGCTTCATCCAGATCTTGCCCAAGTTCAGTGACATGCCATTGGAGGATCCCCAGAGACATCTCCAAGACTTTGAATTGGCATGTGGCACCATCCGAGCAAGCGAAGGGCTAGGGGAATACATCAGGCTTCTAGCCTTCCCTTTCTCACTGGCTGAAGGTGCCCGAGAGTGGCTATACACTCTACCCGCTGGAGAAGTGACCACCTGGAGTCAGCTTCAGCAGAAGTTCCTTGAGAAGTACTTCCCAGCTGCACGCATCCAGCAGATGAGGAAGAAGATCAACAGCATCAAGATGGGAGGAGGAGAGAACTTCCATGACTACTGGGTCAGGTTCAAGCAGATGTTGGCCAAGTGCCCACAGCATCAGATCCTTGACCATGACTTGGTCCAGTACTTCATCTCTGGACTAAGGGAGACGGAGAGGACATGGGTCAACGCAGCTTGTGGGGGATCCATTCTAAACAAGAGGGCCGACGAAGCATTCAAAATCTTCAAGGAAATGGCTGAAGAAACAAGGGAGGATGGCAGTGACCTACCCAGAAACAACTTGCCCGTACCATCTGCAACTGAAGTCAAGTTGGACAAACTGTGCAACATAGTTGAGCAACTGGTGCTTAACCAAAACCCAGGGCTAAAGAGAGGAGTCAAGGCATGCCAAATCTGCAAAGAAAGTAACCATGCCACTGACGAGTGCCCTGAGCTTTTTGACGAAGAGGTCAAGGTGATAATGCAGAACAATGGGAACGGACAAAGACCCAATGGGAACACGTACAACTCGAACAACCGGTACGGGAACAACAACTACCAAGGTGGAGGAAACCAAGGCAATCAAGGCCAGCAATATCACGGCCAGAACCATCATCAGAGGAATAACTACCAAAACCAGGGCAACAACCAGCATAACAATGGCCCAACTTTGGCAGACATGATGCAGACCTTGGTCAATGAAAATATCAAAGCCCAGCAGGAGAATGACCGGTACAAACAGGACAACGAGAAGTACAAGGTTGAGACTCGAGGTCAACTGCAGAATATCAATGCTCAAATGCTTGAGTCGCGCGGGCAATTCCAGAACATCAATGCCCAACTGGCGCACTTGACCCAGGCAATGACTGAGATGACGAAGAAGACCAACGGTCTACCTCCCCAAATTGAACTAAACAACGCCCAACTGAATGCTATCCATCTCAAAAATGGAAAGGTCCTAGCTGAAGCACCCAAGAAGCCCACTCCACCATCTCGAGTGGAAGGAATTATTGAAGAGGTCGACGAGGAAGAAGAGTCAGAGGAAGAGCTTGAGCTGACACCACCCAAACAGAAGGAAACATCAGTACCTACTCAAGCAATAACACCACCAAAAATCTACCCTCCTTTCCCAGGCAGATTGAGCAAGAAGAAAGAGAAGGAGGACACTAATGAGATGTTCCAGATGTTCAGAAAGGTGGAAATCAACATGCCTCTGTTGACCATCCTGAAATCCATGCCCAGGTGCGCCAAATTCCTCAAGGAGCTGTGCACCAAAAAAGTGAAATACCAAGATGATGCCAAGTTCGAAGTAGGAGAGAATGTTTCAGCGGTGCTCCAGAGGAATGTACCAAGGAAGTGTGCAGACCCTGGAATGTTCTATATTCCCTGCATAATAGGCAACATGAACATAGAAAAAGCCATGCTCGACTTGGGAGCATCGATCAATGTTATGCCTAAGTCAATGTACGAAGACTTGGGTATAGGGCCGATGAAACCAACAAGGGTAGTAATCCAGTTGGCAGACAGATCAAATGTGTACCCCGAGGGAATTCTGGAAGATGTATTGGTCAAGGTGGAGGAACTCATCTTTCCTGCCGATTTCTATGTCCTGGACATGGGGAGATCAAGCAAGCAGCCAGTAATGATCTTGGGCAGACCATTCTTAAAGACAGCAAGGACACACATTGACTGCGAGACTGGAAAGCTAACCTGCAAGTTTGAAGGAGAAACGGTCACATTTGACTTGTTCAAGTCAATGAAGCACCCAGAAGACACCGAGCAAGTGCATTATGTTGATCAGATCGATGAATTGATCGAGGAGCAAGCTCTAGGATATGGAGTTTCTGACAAAGTAGATCTGGTGATACAGAGGGGATTGACCAGAGAAGATGCAGAGGATGAGCAACTTGAAGTTCAACAGATAGTTGAGCAACTGGGAGCTCTGGAGAATCACCCCATGGGCATGAGCAAGTTACCACCTCATGAAGTCACGATCATGGTACCATCCCTGGAGAAACCACCGGAGTTAGAATTGAAGAAACTCCCTGCACATCTCAAGTACATGTTCCTTGGGCAAAATGATACATTGCCCGTGATCATCAGTTCGAAACTAAAAAAAGAGGAAGAAAGTAAGCTAAGGAACATCCTTGACCAGTACAAGCAAGCCATTGGATGGACCTTAGCAGATATACGAGGAATCAGCCCCACCATATGCCAACACCACATATTGCTCGAGGAAGAGTCGAATCCAGTGCGCGATCCACAGAGAAAACTGAACCCCGCTATGAAAGAAGTAGTGCTCAAGGAGATACTCAAGCTGCTCAACTTGGGCATTATCTACCCTGTTTCAGACAGCAAATGGGTAAGTCCAGTTCATGTGGTGCCCAAGAAGTCAGGAATTCAAGTGATCGAGAACGAGAAAAAGGAGCAGATAGCCACTCGACTGCAAACTGGATGGAGGGTGTGCATAGACTACAGGAAGTTGAACAAGGTAACAAAGAAAGACCACTTCCCCCTACCCTTCATTGACGAGATGCTCGAGAGGCTGGCTGGGAAAACCCATTTCTGTTTCCTTGACGGATACTCGGGCTACATGCAAATTTGGGTGGCCCCGGAAGACCAGGACAAGACTACTTTCACTTGCCCATACGGTACCTTTGCATATCGACGCATGCCATTTGGTTTATGCAACACCCCAGGGACTTTCCAGAGATGCATGATGAGCATCTTTGCCGATCTGCTCGAGCAAGGAATAGAAGTCTTCATGGATGACTTTACTGTATATGGCAGCTCGTTCGAGACATGCCTGAACAACCTGGAGTTAGCCCTCAGCAGATGTGTAGAGAAAAGTTTGGTACTTAACTACGAGAAATGTCACTTTATGGTAGAGGAAGGGATAGTCCTTGGGCACGTAGTCTCTGCCAAGGGAATCGAAGTTGACCGAGCCAAAATAGAGACCATATCGAAGCTGCCTTATCCAAGGAACATTAAGCAAGTGAGAGGTTTCCTTGGGCACGCTGGGTTCTACAGGAGGTTCGTGAGAGACTTTGCGAAGATTGCCCAACCTCTGACCAGGCTGTTGCAAAATGAGGTTGACTGGAGCTTTGATGATGACTGTCAAGCTGCCTTCAACCACCTCAAGGAAAGGTTAGTCACTGCCCCCATCATCCAACCACCAGAATGGGGAATGCCATTTGAGCTTATGTGCGACGCGAGCGGGTATGCTGTTGGAGCTGTACTTGGGCAGATGAAGGGCAAGGAACGACATGTAATCTACTATGCATCCAAGACTTTGAACCCTGCCCAATGCAACTACGCGACCACAGAGAAAGAACTACTGGCTGTGGTGTTTGCATTCGAGAAGTTCAGATCTTACTTGCTCGGGAGCAAAACCATAGTTTACACTGATCATGCCGCGCTGAAGTACTTGATGGCCAAAAAGGAGACCAAGCCACGACTGATTAGATGGATCTTGTTGCTACAAGAGTTCGACATCGAAATCAGAGACAAATCAGGTAACCAAAATTTAGTGGCTGACCACTTGAGCAGGATAATCCAGCGAGAAGAAGGCATGCCCATCACGGAGACTTTTCCAGATGAGTACTTGTATCAGATTTCAACCAAGTCAGAAGAGCCATGGTACGCAGACTTGGCCAACTACATAGTCACAGGAGATATACGA
Organism: Euphrasia confusa; assembly: GCA_954870475.1. Taxonomy (NCBI): domain Eukaryota; kingdom Viridiplantae; phylum Streptophyta; class Magnoliopsida; order Lamiales; family Orobanchaceae; genus Euphrasia; species Euphrasia confusa. The sequence goes on from OX940951.1 coordinate 20,715,012, forward strand.
GAAGACATGACCCTCTACGGTAAGAACAAGCTCAAGCGGGAGAGCAAGAAGTACATTTGGGATGATCCCTACATGTGGAAAAGGGGAGAAGACCAAGTGCTGAGACGTTGCATCCCTGAAGTTGAGCAAGCAGACATCCTGAAGCACTGCCATGAGCAAGCCTGCGGAGGACATTTTGGCCACCGACGCACAGCAAGGAAGGTACTTGACTGTTGTTTTTATTGGACAACTCTTTTGAGGGATTGTTTTGAGTGGTGCAGGAGCTATGACAAGTGCCAAAGAGAGGGGAACGTGACCAAGAGGGATGAGATGCCCATGATGCCCATCATGCCCGTAGAAGTCTTCGATGTATGGGGCATCGACTTCATGGGACCATTGCCCAACTCCAGAGGGAAGGAGTACATACTCTTGGCAGTTGACTATGTATCCAAATGGGTCGAGGCTAAGGCTACAGCAACTAATGATTCGAGAGTGGTAGCCACCTTCCTCAAGGGCGACATATTCAGCAGATTTGGTGTACCCCGCGCATTGATCAGCGACCAAGGTACACACTTTTGCAATTATATAATTGAAAGGTTGCTCAGGAAGTATGGAGTGCACCACAGGATCTCCACAGCTTATCACCCCCAGGCCAATGGGCAAGCCGAGCTATCCAATCGCATCATTAAAACCATCTTGAGGAAGACGGTCAAGCCAGAAGGTAAGGATTGGAGCGACAAGCTCGATGATGCACTTTGGGCCTACAGAACCGCCTACAAAACACCCTCAGGGATCTCTCCCTACCGCATGGTGTTTGGCAAGTCATGCCACTTGCCCGTGGAAATCGAACACAAGGCGCATTGGGCAGTGAACAAGGTCAATTTCGACTGGGATGCGGCCAGCGAAGGACGAAAACTTGACCTAACTGAGCTGGAGGAAATAAGAATTGAAGCGTATGATAACGCGGTCAACTACAAGGAACGGACAAAGAGGGCCCATGACAAAATCATCAAGAAAAAGAAGATCGAGCCTGGTCAACTGGTTCTGGTTTACCAAACCAAGTTCAAATTCAAGGCTAAAAAGCTATCCACCAAATGGGCAGGACCATTCATAGTCCATGCTGTTTGCCCAAATGGATCGGTTGAGCTGTTTAAGCCAGGTGACGATCATATCTTTAAAGTGAATGGGCAGAGAGTCAAGGCTTACTATGGGAATGAGGACCTCAAGGGGATGATACCCCCTGAGCCCGCCGCTTGACCAAGTGAAGCAAGAAAAATAAGTCAGGCCCATGACAATAAATAGAGGCAAATACCGAAGGCGAACTCGGTATGTATATTATGTTTTCCATTATTTCATTTTATGCTAATAAATTCACCACGCCAAGGAGTAGCCTTGGGCAGGAAAGGGTTTTGGTCTGTTTTTGTTTGCAGGAAACAGGAAAATTGAGTGAGCAATGGCGGTGATTGGGCAACGAGTAGAAGAGGCCAGCTGTGATGATTGCGGAATTCTCGGGAATCCGCATAAGAGTCCCATCGACTCTGAATTTGCAGAGTCCTAAACAATTTCAAATTCTAAACCATCTATACCACTACCCCACTACTTCAAAAAAAACCGCACAACCCCTCAACTTCCCCCCATCACCACCACGCCCATTAACCCTAACTTCCCCAATAATGGTTTCCACCCGCACCAAAAACACCAAGTTAAACAAAATTCCAACCGGTACCCAAATCGATCTCACCAGCCCCCAACCACAATCATCGAAAAAGATGGCCGGAGGAAAGTCGTCCAAAGCCGCCGCTGCCGCTACAGCCGTGAAAGAGAAAACACCACCACCACCACCGGCGAAGACCCCGTCACCAAAGAAAGCGAGCACGCCGTCGCCAAGCCCGACGCGTGAAGCAAGCCCAGCCCCCATCAATACCATACTGGTAGACCAATTGACTGCCGAAATCGAAGCCCCAAAACTTTCTGATCTTGATGTGACCCCTAAACCGTCAACCGAATCGGCGCCGGCGAGCCAGAGTGGCGAGCCAAGTGAAGACGCCGGGAAAAAGAGGAAGTTCACGGCTGAAGAGAAAGGCAAAGCAGTTAAGAAGCCCCGCGAAGCCACGCCACCCGCCACCATGGAGTCGTCATCTGACGAGAAGTGCGACGACATGTCTACCGCCGGCGGCGAAGAGATGGAAGAGGATGAGACGGAGGAGAAAGAGGATGAAACGGAGAAGTCGATTCCGGCGACTCCAGTTGAAAAATTTAAGACCCCATCGTCGACCCGAATCACTCGCGGCAAGGGCAAGCAATCAGTACCCCCACCATCCAACATTCAGAAAAGGGCAGTTGTGGTGCCCAAGATGGTATGTTTTGAAACCCTTAAAGATTTGGATATCCTTGATCAAGTTAAGGGTTATTTTGCAGCTATAGGATGGGAGGACTTCTTGACCTGGCCAGGGCAAGTCTCTGAGAAGTTGGTCAAGGAGTTCTATGAGGAGTTAGAGGTGAGAACGAGCAAGGATGGCGGGGCGTTGGGCATTTCTTTCAAATTGATGGGATCGTATAATGAGGCGAGCATCTTCGAGATCAACATGGCCATGGGAGCGGCCAGTTTCAAAGACAAGTTTTCAAAGGAATACCAGGACAGATTGACCACGCCACCAGAGCGCACGCAGAAGGAGAGAAACGAGATCTGGAGGGCCTTGAGCAAGGAGAAGGTGTTCAAGTCACAGGAGGCCAAAAATCACCAGCTCAAGGACAATGCGTTGCGTATCTGCCACCGTATACTGGCGTATAACTTTTATGGAAAAAAGGACAACAGCAATACTATCTCCCTGACCGAGCTTGATCTACTGTGGTGCATGACCAAGAAGATCAAGGTCAACTTTGGAGCTTTCCTGTGCGCACAACTTAAGAACATCTTGAGCAAGCCAGCACAGAGGTTGTCCCTTGCCCACTTTCCAGGAATTTATGCCCAGAGGATGGAGTTGAAGCTTGATTTTGAGTTGATGGAGATGATGCCCGAGGAGAAGTTTGACCATGCGTGTTTGAATAGGATGGCTGATATCAGAGTTGTAGGAGAGGATTGGGTGTTCACAAACCCAGAGGAAGTGAAGGCCTTGGCGACGGCAGCCAAGGCGAAAGTGAAGACCGAGCCTGTGAGTCGACCAAGTGAGAGGGTCGAGTTGCAGAAGGAGGAGATCCTTGAGCAATTGGATGTCCTCGAGGAGAAGCAGGACCGGATTGGAGAGAGGCAGGACGAGCTGCACGCTGCCCTCATGGCATACTTCGTCCATGTTGGATTCAGGTACCCACCTGAACCCAAAACTTAAATGTACCCTCCCTTTGTTTTAGTAGTTTAGTTTTTTTTTTTTTTATTTATTTTATTTTTATTTTGGTCTTGAGTCTGCCCGACTCATGTCTGATGGGGTCGATCTCCTTATTTGCACACTTTGCCCAAGGCAAAGTGTGTATGTGGGAAGGTGCGCCAACATCGTTGGAGTCGGAGTCAGGGGGGATGCTTGCCCAACTTATTACTGTTTGCACACTTTGCCAGAGGCAAAGTGTGTGAGTGGGGGAAGGTCAAGAGCAACCCCATAGTTTGATCGAGTCGCATGCTTGATAAATACCTTGATCAATTTGAACAGTTTTCAAAATTAATAGTCTATGCATGAAAAATATTAGGGACGATGGAATTGCAACTAGGTAAGCTGTGAGGATTTGAGCCTACATCTGTGTGATATATTTCTTTCATGAGAGTAGCTGTTTAAAAAGTTTGTAATGCTGAAGCTTGCCCAAGTTCTGACCATTGTGATTATTTGAAAATTGAGTTGAGTAGTAAATGATTTAGGCATTTTTCTTTCTGTACTGCAAATAAAAAGAAGACCCTTGTTAGCCCCTTGAGCCGAGCCATTATTTCTTGATCACCTGGGGGAAAACCCTTACTGCCCTGACCCAACCTGCATATATGCTCAAGTTCATAAAAAGAGCAAGTCAGGGCAAAGTCTTCTCTAGAAAAAAAAAAAAAAAAAAAGAGAAAAACAAAGAAAAAGAAAAAAATAGATCCATGAATAAAAGGGTGTGCTAAGGCCCGTAAGAGAGAAGAAATTAGGAGGAAAGTTGCTAAGTAAAATGCATGTCCTACCTAAGATCAATTCTGGGCATTGCCCAAGCTAGCCTATACAGTCACCCTAAAAAGCCCTAATGATATTGCCCAACTCAATTGAAAATGTCACAGGATAGAACTTGGTCAAGCCCAAAGCAGAACTCCTTTTAAAACAGCATTGAGCGAAACACTACCCATCCACTACATAGAGAGAAACACTTAGTGAGAATCCCAAAATCCTGTTGCAAACTCTTGACCGTTTTTTATGCAATCCATTGACTATGATTTTGACTATCTGTTCACTTGATCAACTCTCTGTATTTTGATAAGCATGCTGTCCTTGAGTCTTCTGTTTTCCTTCTTTCTCTACCCCCTGTTTGTTTTCTGCTTGAGCAGGCAAGTCGCCGTACACGCTTGAGGACAAGCGAAGTAAAGTGTGTGCGTGTGATGAGCCATATTTTTTGGCTCATTTTTAGGTTTTTAGAGTCAAGTAAATCGAGTCCTTAGTTTGTTTTTACTTTATTTGTGTCTGGGAGGGCACGTTTGGGTACTTGGGCAAGTTTTGCAGGTGGGCAGGTAAAGGAGTGAAAAGAGGAGCGCACTGTGTGAAAGAGGCAAGGAAATCACCTTCCATGGTCAAGAGCACTAGTTGAGCAAGCCAGACTGACGAAAAGGGTCCAGCAGAGTTGAGCAAGCAACCAGGACGTCAGCAGGTGGAGCAAGACTTGAGCTCGACCAAGTACCGCACATGGTCCGCTACCTCAGTCAGTCAGAGAAGGAAGTACATGGGCAAGCGCTAACATTGACGGAGGCGGAACGTTGGGCATTCGGTGTACCCAGAATCCTGAAAATCGTGGACTCTTCAAAGATGACCAGATTCAGAGATAAAGAAAAGGAGGACTCTCGTCCAACCCTGGAGGTATTCCCCCACACGTCTCCCATCAATTAAAGCCCGTCTATATAAGAGAGTGACTGATGAAGAAGAAGTATGACGTATGAGCAGCGAAGAACACGGAGCAAGCCCTAACCTGTCCAGCGAAGAAGAAAGCGGCCGCGTGAGCAACCAGACTCGCCGGCGATTATTTTCTGTTAAGCCCTCGGGCTAAAAACAATTTCCTTTATGTTTTAATGCTTTTGATTTCGTACTTTGATTTCATTTACCTTTGAACAATTTCCAGTTTTAATGCATAATATAGTTCGTCGTAATCTCTTTGTTTTATTTTCTGTTTTAATTATGTCAAGTAGCTAAACAGTTCGTATCTGGGCAAAGGCAGAACCTGACCAACCCTGAGACGTGATCGTGCCGGGAGGCTTATTGATGACAGCAACTAGCTGAGTTTTGTTCCCGATTCAACAGGGTAGTAACTTAAGCATGTTAGGGACTTGGGCAATCCTACAGTGACCAGTGGGAACCCCGACTTGCCTAACACAGGAGTACGTGGATCAACGCGACCGGGAGACTGGGCGTCCGCGAAGTACAACATGTTGCTGGAGATGTGGTCGTATGACTTGGGTCTGTCCAGGCATGCTATTGGCCATTCCGGGTTTGCTTGGAGGATGAAGGCGACTTGACCAACTTAGACTCATGCGGTCACATAGTGTCGAATTGGTCAACGTCAGGAGACCTGTCGAGAGAGATCTGGCAGGACTTAAACATAAGAGCGAATAAGGGTTCGGGGTATTAATATGCGTGACATCATAGGGATGTTAATACTTGGGATCTATAACTGGAAGACAAAACTGTTAGCAAAATGATATACGTACCGATGATCGGCAGCACATAGGTCAAGGGGGAAGTCAGGGGAGTCAATGCCTGGATACTTTAGTTTTTATTTGTTTCATCTTATCTGCTTAGTCGAGTCTGTTAATTGCTCAATCATTTCATTAGGTTGCATGCTAGTTTATTTTTGTTTAAGTCATTTGTTATTTTTCAGTCAAGTAAACACGGTGACCACGGTTCGGCAGTGCCCAACTGCTCTCCAAAACAAAACCTTTTCAAACGTGACAACCCAATTGAGCATTCAAAGCCGGGAAAACTATAAGCTAAATCGCCTCCTCGTGGGATCGACCCTATACTTGCTACTAGTACTTGTGCTAGTAAATAGTTTAGGCTTATAAATATTATTTTGCGCTACTCCACGACGGTAGCGTCAGCAGGCTTCTGGATCGTAAGTATATAATATATCTACTACTGCTCTAAATAGAATATTGTAGAATGTGTGGATAATACTAATAGTTGGTTTCTATGACAGCCTGGATTGCGGCGTTTATGTGATGCACTATATGGATGATCTTGCATATGAAAGGTTGCCGAGTGATAAATTTGACGAGACTGCAGCAATGGTATTCAGAGCTGATCTTATCAAAAGATTTGCAAAAAGTTCAAAGCGTTGGAGGGCTGCGATTTAGAAATTTCAGTTATGCTTTTGTTTTTTTCCAAACATTAATAAGTAGGCAGCTGGTTTATCAGACATTGTCGTTTTTGTTTTTCTACTTTGAATTAGTTCAAGTTCTGAAAATATTGTGTTAACGTTAAGATTTTCGATAAGGTAGTGTTGAAGTTTCTAAATATTTTCTTGTTTATTTTGATATTGCTCCGTGAGATTATAGTTGAATTGTTTGTATAATAAGCAGATTGCATTATGTTATTATAAGAACATGAGAAAGAGAAACATTATGTATTTGGATCTCAAAAAATAATGTAACTAAAGTACAGCACAAGCAATTGTGTCTGGTAAAAACACCTTATAAATTAGAGAATTAAAGCAAATATATATACATTGTCTCTGAAACATGTTAATATCAGTTGAAGCTTCCTAAGTAGCTTTTATTCAAATACATGATGTCCCACTAATAAGAAGCCCTCCTAACAAAATACTCCTTAAGTTACATGAAACTGCCCTAGTAAACTGGTGTCATAGTGTTATTGTAGTGTCAATGTTCCACATCAACAAACACAGATTGCATCCTTGAAAGTTTAGTACTAAATTGTTCGATTCAATTACTAAATTTTATAAGGCTACGAAAACCTGTGTTCATAGTGTTATTGGTATTTTGAAAGTTCCACACTAACAAGTATATCATACACTGAGCATGGTTGTTAATAGATACATTATACTAGTTGGCATGTGTTCATAGGCCAGGTACCCTTGAACCAGGTTTATACATAGACATGACTTACATGAAACTTCCCCTTAAACCCGCAGTCATAATGTTATTGGTAGTGTGAAAGTTCCACATCAACAATAACATATTGCATCCTAGCAAGTTTAGTACTAATTGTTCGATTCAATTTCTAAATTTTATAAGGCAACCACAGTAAACTAGTTGGCACGTGTTCATTAGGTAATACACTTGAACCAGTTTTATACATATTCATGACTTACATGGAACTGCCCCTTAGAACCGGTGTCGTAGTGTTATTGGTAGTGTGATTGATTCACATCAACAATAACAGATTGCATCCTTGCAAGTTTAGTACTAAATTGTTCGATTCAATTACTAAATTTTATTAGGCTACCACAACTTTATTCCATAGTGTTATTGGTAGTGTGAATGTTCCAAATTAACAAGTATATCATGCACTGAGCATGGTTGTTAATAGATACATTCAACTACTTGGCATGTGTTCATTAGCTAATACCCTTGAACCAGTTTTTCACTCTCCCGAACTAGTATTCTTTAATACCCACTATTATCATTGTTACTATACATAAAAGTGATTTGGTAGTGTGAATGATCCACAACAACAGAAATATAAATTGTTCGTATTACTCTTTATGATCCACAGCAACATAGTCTAGGACTCAGATTTAAGCGTATACGTAGAATAAATGCAAGAAAATCAATATGATTCTCAGAAACACTAATAATTTAAAACTCAACTGAATTGTATCAAGATAATCATGTGTAACAAAAACACTGTATAACAGTTAAACTAATCAATTCTCAGTGTTAACAGTACTTCCAAAATGATTTACCAACACAAAGTGGCAGATGGAGTTAACTTTTGCTGTAGGAAAAAACAGAAAACAATCACTGGTAAATTTAACACTATTTAAGTAAAAAACTCCACAGCAATAAAAACTAAAAATATGATAAATGTAAATGAGACCAATGTATTACAAAATACCAGAAATAATGAACATAGTTTCATGTGAATCTTAAACCATGACTCAGATTTATTAATATTCAACCTCGGTTGAAAGCTGCATCCAACACCGTGTTTTATTGGGCATGAACTGCAATAAAGATGGATAAACTCCATACTATATAACTTCTTTGCATGTCTTCTTGTTGTGGTTCTTGAATTTGTTACAGCGACTACACTTGATTATCCGTTTGATCTCACTCCTGGGCTTTAATCTCACTTGTCTTGGTCGCCCAGCTGGACGTCGTGTCTTTGGAGGTTTGATGTTGACGGTCTGTGAAAACATCTGAATTGGTTTTGCTATAGTGGGGACGGGATTGATTGTAAAAGAGTACGTCAAACGATATTTATCCACCTGCATAATAAGCAATAATCCTTAGTTCTATAATAATATGCTAACAAGCAGGGGAATTGAATTTAGATGATACTAGTATCGGACCTGAAAGAGAGGATCCACATAAGCGTAAATATCTGAAGTTTGACTTTGAGCAGCAACTAGAGCATGCGCACAAGGGAAACCATGAATTTGCCACTCACCACACGAGCAAATCTTCTTTAGCAGGTCAACACCAACGGTATGATTTCCCGTCTTAATTTCGTAAAGAAACTCGTTTGACATGCTAGCACGCCAATGTCTTCCTAGTTCAAGATTAGCTGCCAATCTCTTCTCCATGACGGGACATAGTTCTGATACCCATCCATCGGCCAACTTTTTCCGTGTCGCAATATTATTCATTATTCTAACGCGGATTTCATTGTTTAAATCTGTGATTGGCAACCCCTTTAAATCTTTAACCCAACTGTTAAAACACTCCGCTAGATTGTTCGTCATTTCACCAAACCTCTCCCCGTTGAAACGACACGATGCCCAAGTTTTAGGAGGCAAATCCTTTAAAAAGTCTTCAACTATTTGGCCACCTTCTTGTTTAAGTTTATGTAAATGTAATTCAAAACTCTCTTCGTCACGTGAGTATGCAGCTACCATAAATAAGTAAGTGATCCTCTTGCCATGAACTGAGCTTGAGGGATACTTATTGAGTAAATTAGCATACAAATGTCGATAACAAAATCCAAGCGGGCTGTTAGGAAACACACTACGGACAGCAGCTAACAAACCAAGATTACGGTCTGAAATAAATGTAATTGTGCGTCCAGAACCCGTGGCTAAACAAGCTTTGATATTCTCGAGAAAGTATGTCCAGTTGCTCTCATTTTCAGAATCCACAATGGCGTAAGCTACTGGATATAGACCTGTTTAACAAGAAAAGTAGGCAGTCAATAGGCTGACTTGTTGCGACATACAATTGTGTACCAGAACATTAGTTTAACTGGTCATTTTCATTGTTAAACGCAATCGAAAAAATACCCGAACAAAGTGGGAGATGAAATTAACTGTCTCTTTTTACTCTATGATAAATAACAACAAATTCAACTAAGTTTCCCAAATGGAAAGGAAAACTACTGAAACACTAATTTTCAAATACTGTAATAGTGACTTGAACAGTTATAAAGCGTGCTTTGGAACAGAAATCATAAAAATACGCAAATGATCATACCACAATTAGCATCCTTAGTTGTAGCCGCAAGGAGCATTCCTCTATACTTGTTTGTAATGAATGTAGCGTCAATATGGAGTACTGGCCTGCAATGCTCAAATCCGCTAAATGTGGAGGCGTATGACACGAACATCCGTTGAAACCTGTATTCATTGTCCTGAGATTCTGTTAATGGCAGACATTGGACATCAATTCTTGAGCCGGGATTAGCTTGTATCGTGTTCTGACCGAACCATCTTAGCTGGCGGTATGAGTCAGCCTCCACACCGAGCACGTCATCCCTAGCACGTTCCTTCCCGTACCAGGCCTTGTGGTATGGAATATCTAATCCGAAATTCAACTTCATATCTTTTAGAATATCAACTGCTTTGGAGTTCGGGTTATCACGAATCTTGTCGACCATTACTGCTTTAATAATATTACTGGAGAGCATCTTGCTCTTGCAAAGACGAACAACTGATCTGCACTTGTGTTCATTTTCCAAATCGTATATGTTGAAGAATCCATTGTGCCTGGGATTTAAAAAAATTAAGTAGTAGATTGAACAAGCTGTGACAGACAATTAATATGCCAAAAAAGCATGTCCCTGACCAATGTTATCTATACTAATGAACAGGAATCGATATAAATAACATCTCAACAATCTATGAAGAACACACTACTACTTAATTATGCATGTCAGTGCACACTATGATGATTAGAATCGTAGTGGAATAACATTTTCTTGAATTATTTTTGACATTTACCATGATTGACGTACAAAATGCAACAGAGTGATTAGGTGACAGTGTAAGAAATCCAAAGCATATCAAGTGAACCATACCTATTGTTTAATACATTAAGAAATGCAAGAAGTGCAGAATACCTATTCAGCGAGGCTTTTACGCGCCATTGGCAGCCTTCAGCATCCCTTTTCTTGCAAAAAGCTGTGACACGATTAGGCTTATTTATTCCGTAGGAGTATTCAAAACCAACCTCGATGGCATACATTCGCAGCTTAACCCTAAAGTCCTTAGCTCCACGTTCAAAAATTTGACCTTTATGCGTGATATAACTCTTCCATGGCTCGGTCATATATGACTTCGCATCTTCCCTTCTAAAGCATCCCAGGTATTGGTTTGGGTTTAAGTCGGGAAAAATATCCTCAGTTGGTGCTGGAGCAGGAGGTTGATTCATCACAGGAGTGGCTTCGTTGTGTGTTGAAACGCTAATATCGACCCAAGACGACTTTAGTTGACGGAGTACCAAAAATAACATGGACATGTCGACGTCGTTACGTAGACGATAGATTGTTGATTCGGGAACCACCGAGAATTTAAGTTGTAACGCCTTGTCAATCAAAATCGGGAATTGGATTCGAATATTGTCGCATAGTTCGTTGAAGGGTAAGTTGGAGCCAAACGATATAGCCGCACCCTCGCCATTGTAAACAATCTTAGCAACATAAGGATCCATTGGTCCTGCAACAAGAAAAGCTGCTCGGTTAACCTCGACGAAAATTATGAAAAAGTCGCAACGGCCAGTTTTGATTATATAAACTGTAGAATGATTAATCAATCTTAACACTACGCTAGCAAACCCCGTTATTACTGTACTTCATGGACATAAATTTTAACATCAGTAGAAACAACCACCGATAGAACTTGACAAAAAATCCCGCAATGACACAGATTATATTTGTGAGCCGTGTACTCTTCACAAAAAAATAAAAACACAAAAAGCATGACGTGATAGTGTGTTGACAATCAGACTGAGATGATCTAGCAGAACCTTTGGTAGTGTATTTACAGAAAATAAAAAACAAACCCCGATATTCAAACGTCTATGAATTTACCTCGGTGGAGTTCAAGAACATACAAACGGTATCTTGTCAAATTTTTGAACGACTATGAATGTTTTTTGAATTTTGAAAAAAACACAATCGCAATCAAATTTTTTTTTCCAAAAACAGTGTTCTGTGATTGATTTCAAGAATCTCTGTCCAAACGATTGAGATTTCAGCATTTAATATATAAAACGTATATCATAAATGGAAAATATGATTACTTATAATAAAAAGGTTAAAATAGACAAATCCATTTTCAAAATCTTACCTTCATTATGAATACAAAAAATATAAATACATTAAATTATATATACTCAATTAATAAATTACCTTTTTTGTTAGGGAGGTAAACTAGGATCTTTTTCTTTAAATCATAATCTCATTTTAATTTTTTCTCTAAATTACTCAATTATATAAAAATGCATATAATTAATATATATATATATATATATATATATATATATATATATATATATATATATATATATATGGATGTGTGTGTGTGTATGTATGAAGTACATAATAAACATTCTCTAATACAAAAATTTAAAAGTTGATGGTCCTTAAATATGGATGTGTGGATTACAATTATACAAAAAATTATTTTTGAATTAAAAATATAAAAGACAAACTAAAAATAAAAATAAGATGAAATTATGTTATGGCATATTGGTACATATCTCAATTCCTTATTTGACAAGGATCCGGAGAATGAGTCGGGCATGAAGGATGCGGGCCTTCGGCGGCCTGCGGTGGCGACGGTGGCTCATACCCTTTAGTTCTCAATTTTCTATGGACGGCTATTGGCAATTGACCAACTATGGATGAATCAATTTCTTCCTTACCTAATGAGCACACAGCTTAAATATTAATAATGTGAAATAATATATATATATATATATATATATATATATATATATATATATATATATATAATATATATATATTAATTACCATAGAAATATACACTAAGCTTGAAATATTTACCTAGATGAGGTGAGGATAGAGTAAATATGAAAAATGAAATCAATATTATTGCTGCTAATAAAACCTTGGGGATATGCATTCTTGTATTCCTTGTACTTAATGAGAGTGTGTATTTTGTGCATACAATAATAACTCTAATATATAGAGATTTGAATTTGATTTATTTTTTATGGTATAAAATTGTTTGAGTGGGCCGTAATAGTATTTGTGCTATTAAACAATTTGTTTTTTTTTATTATTATTATTGATCAACTTCTTATCTTTTGACAATAGAACTTTTTTATCTTTGACTAGAATTTTTTTAATTTGATCACTTTTTTTAATTCTCAATATATATAGAAGTTTCTAAATCATTATTATTTTTCTCTATTGCAATTATTACTCTTTGACATGAATAAAATATTTAAATATTAAGATAGTGTATTGTAAATGTTTTAAAAGAATTTTAAAAGACGTAAAAATAAACTTTTTAACATCTTATAAATTATTTAAAAAGTTTATTTTCAGCTTGTAAGCTTTCTAAATTTTAACGACAAAAACAAAAATATTCCTAGTTAAAAAATATAAAGTTAAAGTAATTTTTTTTCTGTTTGACTGACTATAAATTTAACGTTTGACTAACTATAAAATTAATTTGAATACTCTGATTAGTTTTCAAAATATTTGTAAATAATTGAGAATTAATGATAAATTTTATTAAATAATTATAGAATTTTATTTAGTTACAAATTAATTTTTGATGAGTTAAAATAAATTATTGAAATTAAACCGAGCATTGATATAAAATAATTGAAATATATATTTTTTTAATTAATTAGATTTTATTATTTTTCATGTTGAAATAAGTAATAAAGTTATTATACATAATAAGTGATTGGAGAATTATTATGTTCAATAATTAATAAGATCATGCACCGTTGACAGTACGACCACATGCACGCGTTGCTGGTTCGGTCGTCTCGGCTCGTGATGCAGCTTGAGTCTTCGCCTCGACTTCAGCTTGAAATTGGTTATTGGTCAATTTGGAGTTTGGACTCTTGGCGCCCTATATGACCAGACCTCTTAAATCTAAATAGTATTGTTATTTTAATTGGGCGACTCGGTTCAAGTTATATGACAATAAATTTCAAATAAGAAGCAGCATCAAAACATTAAAACTCCAGTCACTGACTTGAGTTACAATATAATGGAGTAATTTATTTTAAGCCTTCGAAAGAAAAACAAATACAGTATATATAAGTCTTATGGAGATTCGTCGGTGGGATTGGGATCGATCCGACTCTGGCTATTGAATCAATATATATATATATATATTTAATTACCTTAATATATATATTCTTGAAATACAATTTTACCTAAAGGAACGTCGACCGAAGTAACATGAGAAATTTCAAATATGTGTTGAAAGATCGGACGATATATAGTATGATAATATCAATAATATCGAAAAAAGAAATCAACGAAAAATAGAGAAAACAAGAATTTACGTGGAAACCCAACTGAGAAAAACCACGAGATGAACGACGAACAATTCACTATAATATTGCTTCACGATTATAAGGATGATATACGCTTTAAACCCTCAAATCTCACGCAATAGCTATAGAATTATAATTGATGTGTTTCGTGTCTATGCCTATGGAGAAGCTTTCTTTATATAGGGGGAGAGTCCATAATAATATATGGAAATAATATATTACCCCAAAAAGAGTCCTAAAAGGAGTAGGAATCAATTTTCATCAATTTGGAAGACTTTCCAAAAAAATTCCCGCAGTAGAAAGCTGGCGCAAACGCGCCAGAACTTGGCGCGAACGCGCTGGAGCCTCTGAAGGCTGGCGCGAACGCGCTGGAGTCTCTGAAGGCTGGCGCGAACGCGCCACCCTGGCGCGAACTCGCTGGCATGCTACTTTGCTCGTTTTAACTCCGTTTCGACCGAAACTTTCACGGCATCGACTCCACGCGGTTTTGAGTCACATTCCAACAAATCTCCACCTTGACACTAAACCGCGAACTTCCTTCGCCGTCCGTCTTCCTCCAAAAGCCCCTAAGGGCTTAATCTCTCGATCGAAGTCCAACCAAGCTAGAGCAAAGCTCAAACTTGGTTGCGGGTAAACTCTTCGTCAACATGTCCACCGGATTGTCGTGAGTACTAATCTTACTCACCTTAATATCGCCTCGAGCGATCACCTCACGGACAAAGTGGTAGCGAATATCAATGTGCTTCGTTCTCTCATGGAACACTTGATCTTTTGTGAGACAAATAACACTTTGACTATCACAAAAGATGGACGTCGTCTTTGAACCCTTTAAGAGCTCTCTAAACCAACCTTTCAACCACAACGCCTCTTTGCAAGCCTCGGTGACCGCCATATACTCCGCTTCGGTAGTAGATAAGGCCACCGTACTTTGCAAAATAGCTTGCTAACTAATGGCACACCCACCAATGGTAAAAACATACCCGGTAAGAGATCTTCTTTTATCTAGATCACCGCCATAGTCGGAATCCACGAACCCTCGCACATCATCTTGATTCCTCCCGAACACTAGCTTCTTGTTAGACGTACCTCTCAAATAGCGCAACACCCATTGCACCGCCTTCCAATGCTCTCTTCCCGGATTCGCCATATACCGACTCACGGCACTCACGGCGTGGGCCAAATCCGGACGCGTACACACCATGGCGTACATCAAAGACCCAACGGCATTGGAATAAGGGACTCGAGCCATATCCTCAATGTCCTTCTCCGTAGTCGGAGAGTAAGCAGAGGTAAGTCTAAATTGTGTTCCAAGGGGAGTACTTACCGGGTTCGCATTCTCAAGGTTGAACCGACGTAGCACCTTCTCTATATACCCCTTTTGGCCAAGATAAAACTTGCCATCTCTTCGATCTCTTGTGATTTCCATTCCTAGGATCTTCCTTGCCGCACCAAGATCCTTCATCTCGAACTCCTTACTAAGTTGTGCCTTGACTCTCTCCACCTCCGACTTATCCTTAGCCGCTATCAACATATCGTCGACGTAGAGGAGAAGATATACTAAAGACCCATCACGGCCTTTCCGGAAATATACACAACTATCATAGGAGCTCCTTCGGAAACCATTCTTAATCATAAACGTGTCGAAACGTTTATACCACTCCGGGAATTTGGCTAAAACCCTTAGCCACCAATCTCGATTTATATCTCTCGTCCTCGACCCCAGGGATGCCCTCCTTCTTCTTGAAGATCCATTTGAACTTGATGGCCTTCTTGCCTTTAGGGAGATCAACCAACTCCCAAGTGCCATTCTTATGAAGAGATTCCATCTCCTCTTGCATAGCTAGCATCCACTTGCCCGAGTCATCACAAGTAACCGCCTCGTCATATGTGGAAGGCTCCTCATACGAATCAACATCATCGGCTACACTCAAGGCATAAGCGACTAACTCATACTCGGCTAACCTTCTAGGTGGTCGAGTCTCTCGCCTTGGCCTATCTCTAGCTATGCATTGCGGCTCCTTCTCTTTTGGATCTTCCGGAGTAGTTGAACTACTCGTCTCATCGTTCGTGGAACTTGACCCATCATCTTCCTCTTGCACCCTATCCGGCTCCACCTCAGTAGGAGTACTGGGAACCTAGAGATTCCCTTTAGACGACCGATCACCCATCATAGAAGCCTCATCGAAGACTACATCACGACTTAGTATGATCTTTCTCGTCTCTGGACACCAAAGCTTGTATCCTTTAACTCCTTCCTTAAAGCCAACGAATATGCATTTCTTAGAACGTGCACTCAATTTCCCGTCGTTGACATGCATGTAGGTCGGACACCCAAACACCCTCAAGTCCTCATAATTCGCCGGAGACCCCTTCCACAATTCTTGTGGAGTCTTCTTGTTAATCGTCATGGACGGGGAACGGTTGATAAGGTAACATGCTAAAGAAGCCGCTTCAGCCCAAAAACCTTTACTCAACCCAGAAGTTGCTAACAAGCAACGTACCTTGTTCATAATCGTGCGATTCATTCTCTCGGCTACTCCGTTTTGCTGAGGGGTGTATCTCACAGTGTGGTGCCTCACAATCCCCGAACTCTTGCAGAATTGGTTGAATTCATCGGACACAAATTCTAGGCCATTGTCCGTACGTAGGTTCTTCACGACTTTCCCGGTTTGTTTCTCTATCATCACTTTCCAATCTCTGAAGGTAGAAAACACGTCGCTCTTGTTCTTTAGGAAGAACGACCAAACCTTTCGGGAATAGTCATCGATGATGGTAAGCATGTAGTAAGAACCTCCAGTGGAGGGGACCGGGGATGGTCCCCATAGATCGGAATGGACATACCCGAGTATCTCTTTAGTCGTGTGAGCGCCGGTAGTGAACTTCACTCGCGTTTGCTTCCCATAGACGCACTGCTCACAGAACTCCAACTTCGACAAGCCCTTATCCCCAAGAAGCCCTTGTATACTCAACTCGGCCATTCCGGAATCACTCATATGCCCTAGACGCATATGCCAAAGTCTCGTTGTATCAACATCCGGGACTTTGGAATCACCCACGGCTACTTCACCTTTCACCGTAGTGCCTTCAAGAACGTAAAGCCTATTCGACTTACGTTCGCCTCTCATAACCACCAACGAACCGCTGGCAACCTTCACGACTCCACCTTCTCCGGTGAATGAGTAACCCTTAAGCTCCAAAGTACTAAGCGAAATCAAATTCCGCTTTAAGCCGGGAACGTATCTAACCTCGCTTAGGGTGCGGATCGCGCCGTTAAACATCTTGATCCGGATGCTTCCTATCCCTTCGATCTTGCATGACGCGTTGTTGCCCATAGTCACCGCACCTTGCTCCACCTTTTCAAAAGTATCGAACCACTCACGATTCGGACACATGTGGAACGTACATCCCGAGTTTAGAATCCATTTCTCGCTTGATTTGGAGACCTCACCCAAAGCCATGAGAAGATCACAATAATTCTCGGCTACACCAACTTCACCGGAACTCTTGCCGGAATTATTGTTGTTGTTGTTGCCGCCTTCTCTTTCCTTCATATTCTTCAAGGAGTAACAATCGGCTTTGATGTGACTCTTCTTCTTGCAATAGTTGCAGACTTTGTTACTATGTCGTGACTTCGATCGAGACCTATCTTGCCCCGTCGATCTCTGGTTGGTCCGTCCACGGACATTCAATCCTTCACTTGGCGTCTCTCCCGAATTAGGACTCTCCATCATCAAAATATTCTCTCTAGATGAGAGAGTCGAGGTTACGTCTTTAAACGTGAGGCTATCTCGAGAATATAGGAGAGTATCACGGAAACTCGCCATAGAAGGGGGTAGCGAAATTAGGAGCCAAAACGCGAGGTCGTCATCTTCGAGCTTCACGCCAATGTTGCTGAGGTCGGCGACTTTCTCCTTGAATTTCGCTATGTGCGCGGGGATAGAGGAACCCTCCGCCATCTTGAGAAAATATAAACTTCTCTTCAAATTGTGCTTACTTGACACCGTCTTGGTGATGCACATCTCTTCAAGCATCTCCCACAATTCTTTTGCTGTCTTCGCTTTCATGATGTCCTCCGCCAAAGCGTTCGAGACATGGAGCCCTATGGTCGCCATAGCCATCTGATCGAGCTCTTCCCACTCTTCATGCTTCATGTCCGTCGGCTTGTTTTCAATACCTTTTAGGGCGCCCTCTTGCTTCAGGGATCGAAGAACTAACCTCATCTTGTATTGCCACGTCGGGAACCTTGTGTTGAGATCTAGCAACGGTATGTCATACCTCACGCTCGTCATCCTTAGCTCTGATACCACTTGTTGAAAGATCGGACGATGTATAGTATGATAATATCAATAATACCGAAGAAAGAAATCAACGAAAAATAGAGAAGACAAGAATTTACGTGGAAACCCAACTGGGAAAAACCACGGGAGGAACGACGAACAATTCACTATAATATTGCTTCACGATTACAAGGATGATATACGCTCTAAACCCTCAAATCTCACGCAATAGCTATAGAATTATAATTGATGTGTTTCGTGTCTATGCCTATGGAGAAGCTCTCTTTATATAGGGGAGAGTCCATAATAATATATGGAAATAATATATTACCCCAAAAAGAGTCCTAAAAGGAGTATGAATCAATTTTCATCAATTTGGAAGACTTTCCAAAAAAAAATTCCGCAGGTAGAAAGCTGGCGCAAACGCGCCAGAACCTGGCGCGAGCGCGCTGGAGCCTCTGAAGGCTGGCGCGAACGCGCTGGAGTCTCTGAAGGCTGGCGCTAACGCGCCACCCTGGCGCGAACTCGCTGGAATGCTACTTTGCTCGTTTTAACTCTGACCGAAACTTTCACGGCATCCACTCCACGCGGTTTTGAGTCACTTTCCAACAATATGAAAAAGGAAATCACTATATATTGCTACTAATAAAAGCTTGGTACCGTCAACCGTGTTAGGCATTATAGCTCTTGCAAGTATTTTGTGCAGACAATACTAAAATGTCCAATCTAATTTATATAGAGATTTTTCATGGTATAAATTAATTGAGCGTGAATTGTATATTTGTGCTATTGAAAAAACTTTTGACTTTATTGAACATATTTTCTTGAACTCACATGCACTTGATAGGTGATGTTATCTTCTGCGTCACTGTATTTTTTTATTTTATTTATATTAACTAATGAGATTTTTTAAAGCCCACGCCCACGGTTGATTAGATCCGGGTCATCACTTAAAACATATGGCCCATTAGATGTGGACCACCCAAAGGCCGGCCCAAAAGAGTAGAAGGCCGATACGCAAAAAAGCAAAGACCTGGTTCACCTAGTGCATGTTTGGTTCCATACTTCCCTTTCCAATTTTCCATAATTAATTGTTTGGGCCGACAAGTTAACCTAGTTAACTAATCACAACTTTGCCAAAGGTAAAAAAAATGAGAATTTTGAAATTCGATCTAAAAGAATGTACTCCCTCCGACCCTGAGAAATGTTCACAAGTGGTCAACTTTAATTTTTTTAGTTCATCCAATACATATGATAATCAGTATACAAAAATTATTAAAAAATTATTAAAATAAAGTTTAATAGTTAAACTATATTTTAGTAATTTTTTAATAATTTTTGTATAATGTTTATCATATGTATTGGACGAACAAAAAAGTCAACGTTGACCACTTGTGACCATTTCTCAGGGTCGGAGGGAGTATACCGTATCAGTATGTGTGAAGTAGAGTACAAAATAAAAAAATTCAAATACAAAAATTTAAGAGTTGATGTTTCTTAAATACGGATGTGTGAATTACAATTATACTATATAATTTCTTTTTGGATTAAAAATATAAAATACAAACTATATATAAAATACATGTGAAGTGTGATTATTTTTATAGGAGAAAAGAGTATATGACATATTGGTATGTATCTCAATTCCTTATTTTAGTCGGGCTTTTAGCAGGAATAGGGATTTTGCCGTACTGTGGTTATGGTGGTGGCGGCCTAGACTGTGTAGCTCTCAATTTTCTGTGGACGGCCACTGACAATTGAACAACTACGGATTTCCCCCCACGGCATAAGGATGAATCAATTTCTTCCTTGCCTAGTTAATGAACACACACAAAAAATGGTTAAATGCCATGTGGAATATATAATGATATTAATTTACTTTAGAAACATAGACTTAATTAGCTTGAAATATTTACCTAGATCATGAGGTGAGGATAGAGTAAATATGAAAAATGAAATCAATATTATTGATGCTAATAAAACCTTGGGGATGTGCATTCTTATATTCATTACACTTTATGAGTGTGTATATTTTGTGCCTACAATAATAACTATTAAAAGGCTATTATATATACATTTTAAATTGTTTGAATGTGGACCGGAACAGTATTTGTGCTACTAAACAATTTGTTTTTAGGGGCGGCTAAATGGGCAGAATTTGCCCATGGCAGAAACTTCCAAAAAATTAACTTATAAATATATATAATTATTTTTATTAATTTATTTTATTGTTAAAATTGTGTATCATATATCTTTGATTCATATTTTATTTTATATAATTTTTTTATATTAAAATAAATTAAAATATAATTTTTTACTAAAAATACACCATTTATTTTATAATTTTATTAAAAAAAATTAAAAAAAAATGATATATAATAATAAAAAAATGAAAGAACAATACAATACTTATTTATAATCTATAATATGAAATTAAATAATATTTATAAAATTAAAATAATAAAATATAAATTTAAAACTTATTTCTGCCCATGGCAGAATTTGCCCACGCAGAATTACCGTTGTTTTTATTGATCCTTTTTTTACCTTTGATCGTTAAAGTATGACTCAAATCAAAATAAAAACGGGACGCCATAAAAGAAATATGTGCGGCAATTTATTGATTTGTTCAAATTTTGAATTTCACGTAAATTTATGTTTTCATCTTTAATTTATCTTTTTCGAAAGCGGTAAAAGATTTAGATCCAAACTTTAACATTGAAAATATAAATTTTTAAATTTGATCGCCTTTTTATATTTCACAATATATAGAAGTTTCTAAATCTTTATTATTTTTCTCACAATATATAGAAGTTTCTATATTGCAATTATTACTATTATTTGAGATAAATAAAATATATAAATATTAAGATGGTATTTGGTAAATGTTTTGAAAAGAATTTTAAAGATGTAAAAAAAATCTTTTTTAACATTTTATAAATTATTTAAAATAATTGTATTTTATTTTTAACTTGTATTTTTTAAAATTTTAATTATAAAAATAAAAAAAAAATCGTAAAATTATTATTTTTTATATATAAAGTGATTTCAACGTTATTATTATTTTTATATATATGCAACTATCTTTTGGATTATTCTCGGTCCATAATCTCTGGTCATAAGTTGTTATGTTTAGTCATATTATTTATATAAGATATGTTGAAAAATATAAAGTTAAAGTTGATTTTATTTTCCAACATTTGACTGACTAAAAAATTAATTAATATGACAATTTTTTAAGTTGTTCATAAATAATTATTGTTATGAATATTATTAATTAGTGAATCACTAGTTTACTTTTTCTTGGTGAACAATACAGAAGCTCTACTTTGTATCCTATATAAAGGTGTCTCCCCATATGAATTCACAACAATTCTATTCTCATCTCACATTGTCTCTCTTTATACTCTATTATTTTATGTCAATTCTCTTGAGTTTATAACACGTTATCAGCACGAAAGCTCAACCGCCGTTCCTTATCGAAGTTCTACTCATCCAAGATCTGAACTCAAAGGCAAGAATTTATATATTTGTTTATATTCATAAATAATTATAAATATATCTACTTCTCCTTCGTTCTTCTTAAATTCAAATGTTCTGAAAGAACATTATAATCTGATATATGTTCTCGAAGAACATTATAATCTGATATTCCTGAAGTAATATCATATGTTTCCGAAGAATCACATGATATTAAGTAATATCAAAATTAAATTTTAAATGTTAAGAACTTCATGATATGATGATATTCCCGCAGAAATATCAAATCAAATTGCTTTTGGTTTAGCAATTAAATTTTAAATATTTTAAATTTATATTGATATTTATAAGATATAATACAAAATATTCTTGAAAGAATATTTTTATTGATTGCTTTCGAAGAAGCAAAGTTCAAACATTAAATGTTTTCGAATAAAGTTATATCATGATTAGACGAACGTCAAATTCGATTATTCTCGTCATATGAATTATCCTGAAGGATATATTTTGAAATAATTATCCTTGAAGGATATCTTTTAAAAATCGAGAACAAATGTATCTTATTATGAGAGTACTAATGGAATTAAATGTAATTTAAATGTATCATATCGAAAAAAGTCGATTCCAATTAAATGTAATTTTTGAGAAAATTATATTTTGAAATTTATTTTGATCCCCGAAGGATCATTGATAAAGATAATGTATCCCCAAAGAAAGATTGGTAAAGATAATGTATCTCCGAAGGATCATTGGTAAACACTGTTATGCAAATGATGACATGTTAAGAGTGAGCTTCGGAAGAGTTTTATTAATTATCCACACGAGTACTACAAATGTACTTAAAAATGAAGATGATGCATATAATGATTATTAAGTGCGTGGAAATGAATCAAACATTTCCATCTGCGAATTAATATATTAAATATCTCGAGCTCACGATCCAGAATATCGGTTTATAGCAATTATGCTGATTTGCATATTTAACGAAGATCATTTCTCGGCATTAGGGGGAGATAAGAATATAAAAGATATAAATGCCGAGAAATTTCATTAAATGAAACGATCTTCAATTCTAGATCCACGCACCAATCAATTGAACCTGAAGTTCATTAAAATAAGTGACTTGCAATATTAGCAAGTAATCTGCTAAATTAATAAAAATGTGACAAAATCACATATATTTGTGATAAAATGGACTATAAGAGTTCAAATACCAAGTAGATCAACTCGAATGTTGATTCTAATATACGCCTGAAGCGTAGTAGATCGATCTCAAGATATAAAATAAATCCGCGAAAAAACAAAGAAATTAAGTCACCCTCAAAATCTCCTAAAGAGAGTTAGATAAAAATCTCATTGAAAAAAGTATGTGCACATGATAATAGAAAATCGTGGGATTGCGGAACAACCAAATTAAATATTTTGGGAAATATTTTGGTTGATAGAATAAATTGTCATCAACATGGAAAAAGTCGTCAACGACATATTTTCCTCAAGAGTTGCTCTAGAAAAACTGGATCCAAAACTTAAATCAATGATAGTGTGTCATCAGCATTCGAAAAATAAGAAACGAGCAATTGAGGCTGAGCATGACTCGCTGAATAAAGATATATTTTGACTCTATAATACACACCTCAAAATATTATCCCAGAAGGATATATGTGGGTGGGTGTTCGTACAAAAAACGAGTAATGATGTGGTGAGATATAAAAGCGAGATTAGTTGCTCAAGAGTTTTTCGCAGAAACTCGATATTTTTAAGGATGATGACATTAAGTTCCGCTACCTTATACTTCTGGCAGCAACAACGATAAATATAGATATGCATGAATATGATTTGACTACGTAGAAGTCATTAAAAAGATACATACATGAAAATCCTGGATGGATGGAATGAAAAGAAATGAAAATCAGAACATGTATAGTATCATACTACATTTGTCATTATGGACAAAATTGATATCGAGACAAGGTCCCGAAGACCAGTGATTGGTCCCGAAGACCAGTGATTGCACTCTTTCTCCCTCTACTAAGTTTTTCCCACAGGGTTTTCTTAGTTATAGGTTTTTAACGAGACAATCACCACAATATAAATGTGAATGTCGTGTACTCTTTTTCTCGAGTATTTTTTCCTACAGGGTTTTATAACGAGGTTTTTAACGAGGCATGTACATCACTAGATAATAATTAATGAGGACATCATAATGTTCCATATGAGTTTGTTTTCGAGAGAACCTGAAGTTCAAAAGAAAAATATAATCTTCTAGATGATTCTGAATTGAAGTTCACATTATTCATTTGAAAATGATTGTATATTCGACATTAGACACATCTAATATACTCGTGAAGAATTACCGGCCGGTTATAGCAATTGCGAATGCTCTAGTCAATACAAATGTCTGGTAAAAGCATGTCCCTGAAGGACGAAAAATATACAATAATACAAATGAATGTGAAAGTCGACAATTCGAAGGTTGTGTCCTGAAGACCAAAAATTTATATTTGAATAACTAAGTTTTTTCTATATGGTTTTATTAGTTACAGGTTTTAACGAGACTGATTGATCAAAAATAATTACTTTCAATAAGTCAAAGATATTCAGTGATTACAATCAGGGGGAGTAAGCTGTATTCTTTTTCCTTCGTCGAGGTTTTATCCCACTGGGTTTTCCTGGCAAGGTTTTAACGAGGCAACAATCCTGTAAATAGTCATTTAAGGGGGAGTGTTATGAATATTATTAATTAGTGAATGACTAGTTTACCCTTTCTTGGTGAACAAGACAGAAACCCTACTTTGTATCTTATATAAAGGGGTCTCCCTATATGAATTCACAACAATTCTATTCTCCTCTCATATTGTCTCTCTTTATACTCTATTATTCTCTGTCAATTCTCTTGAATTTATAACAATTATAAAATTTTCTTTTTTCATAGTCCGAATTTCCATCAGCTAAAATAAATTATTAAAGTTAAACATATTGAACTTAAACGAGCATTAATATAAAATAATTGAAATGTAAAAAATCTTATTTAATTAGATTTTTTTAAATTACTCATTTGAGTAATAAAATTATTACATATAATAAGCATTGAAAAATTAATATCACTACAAAAAAAGAGGTTTTTGCGACCACGAAATGTGGTCGCAAAAACCATGTTGTGGTCGCTAATGCAGTTTTTGCGATCAAGCGTGGTCGCTAATGCGTGGCCGCTAATAGTTGGTCTCAAATGTTTTTTTGCGACAACAGCGCGGTCGCTAATGTTCCATGCTGATGTGACATTGAGCGGTGACGTGACAGATTATTCGCGACCACTCGTGGTCGCAATTACTGATGGTCAAACTTTCGATCTGAAAGCATTAGCGACCACGCGTGGTCGCAAATACCCATGTTATTAAAAACAACTTCTTAGTATTAGCGACCACGCGTGGTCGCAAATAGCTGTTTTTCTGGAAAAAAAAATTAAATTTGCAATTTTCGACTTGCAAATCCATCCCAATCGCAATACAAATTGAATCCAAAATACAGTACAAATACAAATACAATCCAAAATCATCAAAACAATTATTCAAGTTAATGAACACCATCCTAATAGAATAGACAAATAGTACAATTCGTAATTGATTTATGTTCTTTTGTGTTATTTTTCGTTTACGTTTTGTTTCGTTTGAGAGTCGTGTGTTGTTTTTATCGTTTGAGTTGATGTTTGATGTTTTAGTGTGATTTGATCTCACGGGGTGTGTTGGAGTGGTTTGAGTTCGTTTTGCAGGTCAAATGTTGGAGAAATTCGAAGAATCGAATAAAAGATCGAAGAACCGAGGAGAAGCTGAAGAAGTGTAAAACGGCGGGCGCTAAATTGGAAACGGCAGTCGCCGAAGAGCAAGTGACGACCGCCAAAAGGGCCAAAAAATGCCAGCCATCCAGCCAAGGTTTTTGGACGAAACGGCGGTCGCCGTTTTGTAAATGGCGGTCGCCGAAACGGTTTGGCGGTCGCGGAAATTAAACCGCGGTCGCCGTTTCAGGGCAGTTTCAGAACGGTTACCTGGGAGTGAGATGATGCATTTAGGCGAGGAAAATCATTTGGGGACATAACTTTTCGCTGGGATTAAATCGGGGAGCACGGGAGAACCAAATCGGAGCCGACAACTCCGAGAGCAAGATCGATCAAGTCCAAAGCCATTTCATTATTGTAATTTCTATTTCATGTCAAGTTTGAATTTAGTAGAATGTTAGTTTGTGTGATTTCCTTTTGAACTAATGTTAGAATATCTGAATGATTTTCAAATTCTATTTCAATGAATTCCATATGATAATTAGAGATTTAATTCGGTTATTCCTTTGTGTTTTACTACTCATTAATTTCATGTTGATTATTGAATGTTTCTTAAAAGCTATTTTCTCATTTGTTGTTGTTCTTTTAATTCGATCTTTGCTTAAGATGATGAACTAATTTCCTTGCTCGGATGTTTATATGAAGAATTAGACGGATAGTTGTTTAACCGGAAGATCGTGTATAAACGACATACTCTTGATATCGTAACTTGACCGAGAGCAATTAATCAAGTGAACTAAACGTTGAAAAACGAGTTAAGTAACCCGACCGGGAACTTGACTTTCGATTGTCGTTTATATAGATTGAAAAAGGTAGAAACAATTTGAAGTCGAATTCGAAGTATATTCATCCGAGTCTTTTCCTTATTGTTTATTTCAAGATTTCCATTTAAATAGAGAGTTTTGACAAGAAGTTGTAGTGCGTCAAAAAATCAAATAAAAATAACCGAACTTATTGCCGAAGCAATTCGCCCGAGTCGATCTTACGAGGAACACTGCTATCGTCTTAATAAAAGTATTCAATTGTTTGCAACAAGAAAAATAAGAGAAATAGCATAATGCATGGTTTGAGTTGGTTTTGATTATTCTAATTTCTAAATTATCAAAGCAAGAAACAATAATGCGTTAAAATAATAAGAGAGGGGATTAGGGATCGGTATCTCAATTCTCAATTTCTAAGTCAATCCAAGTTTACAAAAATCACATAAGAACGTCCGTTACCGATTGGTTCGAATGTGGTTCGATTAATTCCAATCACGTAATTGCCTAACAGCCTCAAACGTGAATTAAATATCAATTCGGCATTTAATCGAACACTTTATGGGCAACTCAAAATTCAACTTCTACTTTCAAGAATTGAGTTCCCTAACCCTAATAAAATTAATTAGCTACTCATGATTTCAAACGAAGTACAATAATCGAAGAACAAGGAATTCATATTGATTATTTTATTAAAAATAAAAATAAGAACAAACGAATAAAATAATAATAATCTATCAAATTAAATTAAAAGAAAACTTACTAAATTTTGAATGGAAATTCAAACAAACTAAATCGAGCTACACTATGGATGATCTAAGCAATCCAAAGTAAACAATCTTCGCGTGAAAAAGTAGCCTAGGCCTAGTCTTCAAGCCTCCAAAATCATTTCAGGTGTCATCTCTTCTATATAAACGTATTTCCATTGTTTTGATAACCCCTTCAGCTCTAATTTTGGTGGAGGTGATTCATTTTCATCGTCACTCTCGAGTACGTCGATCACCCCCACACTATCTTTTACACGCACGTCTTGCTTGACTTCAACACCGAGAAATATCGAGCTACTTTTCTGCAAAAACACCATCTCGCCCAAGAGATCAATAGCATAAATGTAAAGACAATTTACAATGTAGGCATCAAAAGAATTAATAACCTCAATGTAATCAACCTTACAAAAAGATGTTTTATCTCCACCCAAAGCAAAGTTTAATCTGAAAATACCTGGATCGTGCGGCTTTGGTGGGTGAAGAGCACGTTTCACCTTTGACTCCTCAACATACATAAGGTCGTTCATGTCGATTGAGGGAGGAAGGTGTCCGGAATTCTTACACACCAAATCACTCGGAGAGGAAGGAGATGATTCTATCATACATGAATGCTCGGGAAACATATCATCTACCTCCTCATCATCGTCACTCGAGGCATAAATATTTGAACATTCGGACTCAAGAGATGTATCTAGCATCGAGAGCTCCCCGTCTTCATTATCAACCACTATATTGATGATCATTGTTTCTTGCTCTAGTTGTCTAGGGGGTGAAATGGACAACTTGTATGGGTCATCGTCTCGATGCGACACTTTTGGTTTAATCTCCTCCAACACGATAATCTCAATCGTATCTTCCTCATCATCTTCCTCTAAATTTATTTCATTGTCGTACATATGCTCCACTTTGTCCTCGACCTCATTCGGTTCAACTTCATCATAGTCGTAGTCACTTTGGAGATTCTCTTCCTCGCGTACCCACTCTCTTTGATTGCACATCTTATCGATCATATCTCCTATGACCTTAGACCTTGCTTCCGCTTCGATACTCTCTGCCAATCTAACTTCATTCGCCTTTATTGATGCTTCGTTTGTTTTCATGACTCGTTCGGCCTTCTGCATGAAATCCTG
Organism: Euphrasia confusa; assembly: GCA_954870475.1. Classification (NCBI taxonomy): domain Eukaryota; kingdom Viridiplantae; phylum Streptophyta; class Magnoliopsida; order Lamiales; family Orobanchaceae; genus Euphrasia; species Euphrasia confusa. Next base: position 20,743,327 of record OX940951.1, read on the forward strand.
GAAAGTGTCCTCCAAAGATGGCTTATATGAAGGCTTTGGTTGCGTCGAATACGGTGGAGGGTATGCCAAATTTGCTTCATCATTTCTGGTCATCGTCACTTCATTCGCTTTGATCGACGCTTCATTTGATTTCATTATCTGGTTGGCCGTGTGCATGAAATCTTGAAAAACGTCATCCAACGATGACTTGTATGGAGGCTCAGGTTGCATAGAATAATTAGGAGGGTACACCATGTTCTGAGGAGGCCATTGTTTTTGAGGCCATTGTTGGTGAGGTGGATCAAAATGATAGCTCGATTGAGTATCCCACTCCGGATTGTATGCCTGAGACTGAGAGCCAAAATGTGTTGTCGCGTAATATTGGGAAGGCTCGTAGTAAGTGCTCGTCTGAGGCCTTTTGAACTCCCACGGATAGTTTTTATATGTATTCATCACTGCTTACACAAACACTTGACAAAAACATTAAACGCACCAGTGTAAAAAATAATACTCATATCAAAAAAAAAAAAAAAATTGCAAACACTCAAATACAAATACTAGTGCCTAAAGTGTTCCCCGGCAACGGCGCCAATTTGACAAAACGTTGTAATGCGTCAAAAAATCAAATAAAAATAACCGAACTTATTGCCGAAGCAATTCGCCCGAGTCGATCTCACGAGGAACACTACTATCAGTTTAATGAAAGTATTCAATTGTTTGCAACAAGAAAAAGAAGAGAAATAGCATAATGCATGGTTTGAGTTGGTTTTGATTATTCTAATTTCTAAATTATCAAAGGAAGAAACAATAATGCGTTAAAATAATAAGAGAGGGGATTAGGGATCGGGATCTCAATTCTCAATTTCTAAGTCAATCCAAGTTTACAAAAATCACACAAGAACGTCCGTTACCGGTTGGTTCGAATGTGGTTCGATTAATTCCAATCACGTAATTGCCTAACAGCCTCAAACGTGAATTAAATATCAATTGGGCATTTAATCGAACACTTTATGGGCAACTCAAAATTCAACTTCTACTTTCAAGAATTGAGTTCCCTAACCCTAATAAAATTAATTAGCTACTCATGATTTCAAACGAAGTACAATAATCAAAGAACAAGGAATTCATATTGATGATTTTATTGAAAATAAAAATAAGAACAAACGAATAAAAAAAAAAAAAATCTATCAAATTAAATTAAAAGAAAACTTACTAGAATTTGAATGGAAATTCAAACAAACTAAATCGAGCTACACTATAGATGATCTAAGCAATCCAAAGTAAACAATCTCCGCGTGAAAAAGTAGCCTAGGTCTAGTCTTCAAGCCTCCAAAATCGTGCGTGATGAAGTGTGTATGAAATTAGGGCCAAAATCTATGTATAGTACATGAAAATCGAGGGTCAAAACGCGGGTCAAAGGCTGGGCATCGGACCAAGCGGGCGCCAGGGATCTAGGCGGGCGCCTGGAGGACAGCGCGGGCGAGCGCTTGGCAAGGGAGCGAGCGCCTGGTGGAAATCATCAGATTCTGGACTTAGGGCCAAGCGGGCGCCTGGTCAGCGAGCGCTCGCCTGCTGGTGGTCGCGAGCGAGCGCTTGGATGGCTGGGCCATGTAGAGAACTCCAAGGGCTTTCCTTAGAGATATAGATCATCTCCATAGGTGGTCTTAGTTGGGAGACCCAAGCTCTCCAAGTTCGCTGTGCATACACTCCGGGGCAGCTGCGTACTGGGCTGGACCTCAAGGATTGCGATTTTATGATGGGGATCTGTGATAATAAAAGGGCAGGGCCTCGTACAACTCTTCGATAGCTTTCTGACAAGGTATGGACCATGCATTTATGTAGTCGGAGTTGGGAGAACCAAGCTCTCCAAGTTTGCTGCACATACACCCCAGGGCAGCTGCATACTGGGCTGGAAACCCGTAAATTCCGGCTTTATGACGAGGAACCATGACAACAAACTGGTAGAGCCATGTAGAGGATTTCAAGATCTTTCCGACAATGTATGGATCGTGTTTTGAGGTGGTTGGAGTTAAGAGAACCAAAGTGGCCAAGTTTGCAGCGCAATCACGATAGATGGTCGGTCAAATCACTTTACCGTTTGTCAACTCGTTTTTGCTCGTTTTTGCATTGAACATGATCATACACCTACACACTCCAAAAAACATCAAACCTACCGAGAATCATGAGAATGATGCACAAGAATGACACAAAATGGAATGAGACGACACAAAACATTATAGAAAAAGTAGCACAAAAACATGTAAATCAAGTTTCAAAATGAATCTAGGATTTAGTACAATGAACTATGATTCTACTACTTTTCTTTCACTTAAAAATTCCTCTTTCGTTTCCTTGGATTGATACCGAGTCAACTACAATTAACCTCGGATTTTGACGAGAGACGCGCACGAAAAACGTCTAATCAGTAATCAACCTAAAAATAAGCTACAGTGAGTCACGGGTCCAATCACGAGCTGGAGAAGTCGAACCAGGAGGAGTAGTCGAACCACCTGCACCTGACATTGAAGGAGGTCGAATATCAGGAAACATTCTAGCCATGTGCTGGTTCCAGAAGACCATGTCAGCCAGTTGCTTGTCGTACTCAGCCTGGGATAATGCAGTAGAAGGTTGAGATGTCCTTGAAAACGAGGAACGAGACGATACCGATGGAGAAGAACCTATAACACACAATATAAAATGTGGTCTTAGTAGTGGTATTGAAGTTGTTGATTTGATTTAAGTTCAAATAGTTAAAGGTTGTATATATATTAAAATTAACCTGGAATTGAAGGACCAAAGCCCTTACGGTATCCACGAGTAGTCCCTAAAACCTCCTCCAATATGGCAACATCATCCACAGGTCTACCGCTGGCAGATGCTTGTGTCGACCTATCATTTAGTTCAGCCTACAATATTCAAATTCACGATTAGCTAGTTCTTAAACAATAGGAGTTTTTATATCAAAAAATCAATTATTACTTACAATTTTAGCTGCAGCATCGGCATCTAAAGGTTGACCATCTGGCCCAACATGAAACTTGATCCAGTTCTCAACCGGAGTAACCCCTTGTTGGGTTTGCGGATCAACCTATATATTAAAAGAAAACAAACGTTATGTAATATTCAATACATTTAACATACATAAAAATGAATAAAATGATTTATTACCGATTTATCCATATGTCCAGCATAAGACAATCGACCATGACGACTACGCAAAGTATTCTTCGACCGGTTCTGACTGGACTTCTGCGAACGGGTCTGTTTCAAACATTCAAAATATTAAAACACGTATATTCATTAATTTGACCCAAAATATTATATATATATATATATATATATATAAATACATGGTTACCTGAAATGCTTGATCGATACACCGTTCCACGCACAGGTTCCACATGTCATCTGAACCGATAGAGTCGGACTTACTTCTCCTAGCTAACACCAGATCATCTAGTTCACCATTTTCGTTGAAATGCTTATGAAGCTTGTACTTCCAATCTGTATGACGCTCCCTACAATCTCGATTCACAACAGCTGAAATCGTAGGGTCGTTCATGTCGATTTCAAACAAATCCTACAAAATATTCAATCGTGTTACAGAATCATAATGAGTTAACTACAATATTCAAGGTCATGAATTACTTGTAGGTGCATAATAGAAGCAGTTTCCTGCTCCGTTGGTACTGAAGTCCAATTCGTATGTAAAGGATCGCAATAGTGTCTCACCTGTTACATACAAAACTTGAATGATATTTTAACATTAAATGTTTATTTATAATCAAAAAATGTAGTTAGCTTACCTGCATCCCGACAGAACTGTAATATGCAGTACCATACTCTCCAACCGCTTTTATCGTACTATTATGGTCTTCCCAAGTTAATAGACATAATTTAAGAATTCAATAGTGATGTGGTGACCTCTAATTCGACATTATATTCATGATTTATAATTTGTATCAATGAGAACCAAGCAAAATAAAAGAAGCAAATTCAAGGAATCCTATGAACTCATAATGATTTTGTTTTGTATTTTGGAAATAAGAAAGTTAACAATTAGAATTTGAAGTCTAAAAATGTGAGACCCATTTAGAATAGGAAATATTTCTTGTCAGTTAAGTATTTTACAATTTGTAAATTGGAATCATTATTATAAATCAATTGGAAATTAAAGTTGTGTGTACAGCAGCTAAAACACACAAGTTATTTTCCACACTTAAAATAACTACCCTCAATTTACTTATTTGAACCTTTTTTCTGTTGTGTGTGCAGCAGCTAAAACACGGAGTTGCTAAATAAATTATAAACAAAATGCTAGAAAACTTATTTGGATGGAGAATGGTATAACACAATACAAGATAACAAATCCCAAAATTCAAGAACACAGAACACATACAAATCCCTAATAAAAAAAACAAATCGAGGCTCATTTTTCTGAATTAAATCGAGCCTATGGATTAGGGTTTCGATAGGTGCTGCCATAGGAGTCATGATTATCACAATAATTTCACTACAATAAAAAACTCTAATTTTAATCCCAAAATTGAAACTATAAATAAACCCTAATCAAAGAAACAAATCAAAGAAATTACGAAGAGGAGAAGAGGAGAAGCATACCTGGACCAGCTTCACGTAGTCGCCGCCGCCGCCGGAAATTTTTTCGTCGTCGGAAATCGCCTCTACGTGTTCAGAGAAACGCAACAGGAAAAGTGAGGAGGAAAAGGGCTTCTGCCCGCTGTTATCTGTAATTTATTTGCGACTACGGCATTCGCGACCACGGTGTGGTCGCAAAAGACCATACACGTGGTCGTATATTAAACCTATTTTCCACGGTGGAAAATAGGATTTCGGAAAAATAGACTTTAGCGACCACACTACTGTTAATACTTGTTTGCGATCACTGACTTAATAGCGACCACATTTGTGGTCGCGAATATGTACGCGGGAATTTGGCGGAATTAATAACTGAACATATAGCGACCACATGTTTCTGCGACCACATGTGCTCGCGAAAACGGCATATTTGCAACCACTACCTGTGGTTGCAAAAGGTGTGGTCGCTAAAAGCCTTTTTTCTGGTAGTGTATTTTCCAGTGTGAATAAGATCACGCACCTAACGACACATAACAACGATCACATGCGCGCGGAAAAGGCTATATACTGTATACTCAAAGTGTAACAAAAAGTCATTACACTTTCGATTAAAACATGACACGTGACAAATTATAATAATATTATTGTTAAGAAATCTTTTATACACTTTCCATCAAAATATAACATGTGTCACTTTGTAATAATAATTATTTTTACTTTAATATCTAATTTCTATCGATTTTTTTTCTAATTCTTTGTTTCTATTAATGTAGTGCTCCATAATTATTACAAAAGTTTGCAGCAGTATTGAAATAGTTTTTGGACAAAAAATCAAAATTTTATTTGGAAAAATTAGACTAATTATATATTTTTTTAAAGTAATTATTTATAGATGATATTTATAAAAATCAAAATTTTATTTGGAAAAATTAGACTAATCATATATTTTTTTAAAGTAATTATTTATAGATGATATTTATAATAAATTATTCGTGTTTATTAATATATAAATATTGTTTAACAATAAATCAAAATATTATAAATTAATATTATTAGTACTAATATTTAATTTAATTTAAAAATTATTTATAACTATTTACTTAAAATTGTGTGTTGATTAATATTTAATAGAAAAAAATTAAAAAATCTCACGAAAAGAGAAAAAATTGTAAAAAATGAAGTCAGGTATAAAGTAATAAAAATGAAAATAATAATAATAAATAATAATATATTTTTTGTATTTTCTAAATAATATAATTTTTTATATACTCATATTAATTAATTTGAATCAAGTTAAAGTGTATGGAAGTTCACTTAAATTAATAAAAAAATTACAGTTTTCTCAAATTAATAAAAATTCATATATACAAATCAATTAAAAAATCAGTCAAAATTTACATAGAGTCTATACTTTAAATTCATCATCATTGTCTTTTAAAATAAGAACTTATACTCCTAAAACTAACTAAAAAATGTCTGTTTTCGTGAATCAAAACGTGATTGTGCTTTAATTTACAAGTGGTAATTTTAATTTGTGACTCACCTTGTATAACTCGAGCTTCAACGGCAAACTGACAACTCGTCACATTCGATCCAGGATGCTTATCTTGACCTCTTTTTTTACACATCATTCTCATCATGTAAAATAATGCCTCCTTATCATCACTTTTTTTCGGCTATAAACTTGTTCATGGTACTGTTTCTTTAATTTATTTGTTCGAACAAAAATCTCAAACCCACATTTGTACGCATAAGAATACAAAAATGCCGCGAACTCTTCACCGTAAGAGAAAACTATACCTACTTCAGGAACAATCAAGCCATCTTCAAATCCAATGTCATTATTAATGAATAATTCAATCGCTTTTTCAATAACATTTGGTTCAACAATTTTAGGATTAATTTCACTCGAAGAACCAGCGATTGAATTCAACTCCTGAAGCGAAATGTTTTAAGTCCAAATTGTTTAGAAATGGACGATTAAAATTCATTTGTGTTTTTTTAAAGAAAATATTAGAATAACAGTTCATAAGATTATAAAGATTATAATTAAGGTATATATTTAATTAAATTATTTAAAAAATAATTTCAAAATAAAAAACATTTTCGGCAAAAAAACACAGTTTATACTCTTTATTTTTTTATTTAATTGACATTTATCAAAAAAAAAAATACAGTTTTTAAGATTATATTTACTATATATATTTAAGGGAAAAAAACACTTTAGTACCTGACCTTAAGTCCGTTTTTCACTTTGGTGCCCGAGCTATTTTTCTTTACCGTTTCGTACCTGACCTAACGCATAATTCCACTTTGGTACTTAAATCAGCGTTTTCCGGCGACACGTGTCGGGCACGTGACTTTAATTTTTTTGTTTCCGAGCTGAGGGAGGGTATTTATGTCTTTTCGTAAATCCATGTATTACACATTAAATATAAAACATAAATGTGTTTTTAAAGATTAGAAATTCTGAATCAAAACCCGTAACTCTCATCTCTTTCCCCAAATTGAAGTTGAACCCTAATTTCTGTAAACTCGCACCTCGTTTTCGATTTCAATTTCTTCATTCGTAACCCCCCAAATCCATTTGTAATCCATAGCCCATGATACTTTATCCTTCTGATTACTGAAACCCTAGCTCGTTTTCGATTTCAATTGAAAACACACTGGAAGCTCGATGGCTGCAAACATAGTGTGGAAGGTCAGGTCGGAATCTGATGTTATCCCTGATGGAAGGCGCGCTCCAGATTACACAAGTCTCGGGTCGGGAGATGATGTCTTCACATTTATTTTCCATCATTCAAGTGTGTTCAGGCGAAAATCAGGTGAGAAGTGCTATCTTAATGGACGTACAGATTACATTGACTTTGTTAAAGGTTCCAAATTGTTTACAAGTGAATTGAAGAGAATGGCTTCTGCTGTTGGATTGAAGGATTCTGAATCTGTCAATTTTTTCTTCAATCTGATTGGTGAGGATGGATGTTCACATTTAGAGTTTGTGGATGGTGAACACACAGCCAACTCACTGCTTCAAGCTTGTATTAGTATTGATCTTACCATTTCATTGTATACTGACCATGAGGCTACTGAACCTGAGGAAATTTGTTACTTAGCTGAGGGTGATGGTCTTATAGATGTTGATGAAGCTGTGGGAGATGAAGCTGTAGAAGAAGATACTACTGATGAAGCTGAGGAGAGAGATGAAGATGTAGAAGAAGATACTAAGCCTGTGTCTTCATCTAAGCCAACAAGAATGGTGGATAAGGGAAAGAAGCCTGTTATTGGTAAATCCTCATCACAGCCATCAGAATTCCAAAGGGGTTTTGACCTGGTTCAAACTCAATCAAGCCCACAAAGAAATGTTCTCTGTAAGCTGTCTGTGCAAAGGACTTTGTCATATTCTCAGCCAATGTTTACCACAGCAACAGCAAGGCAAATAGGGTATGAACAAACTGGAGAACTTCCTCCAGAGTGCAAACAAATGTGATTAATTCTCAGATATTATGTTCTGAACTTATGGTGTCATTGGATGTTTGTATTATGATTTGAACTGATGGTGTGTTTAGGGGTTTATGTTTTGAACTGATGGATGTTTATGTTATGTTATGTTTTGAACTGTTGTGTATGAATGGATGGTATGTAATGAAGCTTGTTCTGTTTTGGTGTTATTCAGCTTGTTCTATTTTGATGATATGTTCTGTTTTGATGTTATTAAGCTTCATTTGTCAAAATCATGTCAAAATCATGTCAAAACCATGTCAAAACCATGTAAAAATTCTTAATAAATTCATGTCAAAATGATGGCAGTCATGGCCAAATCCATAATACACAATTCAACATCAACATACTACTCTAACAGACCATACTACTTGTTCAGAAACAACATCCAACTACTCGTACAACATTACACCTACTTCTGAAAAAACAACATTCCAAATAGAAAAACCCCAACACTGAGAGCAACCCAAAGCTTGAACTTGGTTCTTTCAATCACAGCCATTTTCTTCTCCAACATCTCCAATTCTTCTGCTTTGGAATTCATGTTCCTTAAGAGTCCAGGTATAATTTGGGAACATCTTGCACAAGCAGGAGGGTCTGTCCACATAAACTGATTACAACTCCCAAGTTTCTGCAAAATAAAAAAAAATCCCCAAACTACAGAAATTAGGGTTTCTACAAAATAAAAAAATACCCCAATTCCATGAAATTAGGGTTCCGGTAAACCATAAATTCATGAAATTGAAAAAAAATCATGAAATTGAAATTAGGGTTCGGGTAAAACCCCCAAATCCATGAGAATGAAAAAAAATCAGAAATTGGGGTTCGGCAGAATAGGAAAAATGTCTGCATAATCTATTTAGGGTTCATACTCGTTCTGTTTTCTGAGAAATTAGGGTTCGCAAAATTAGGGTTCATCCTCGATTCTTACCCGAAAATTTCTGCACGCCAAGAACCGTCTTCCAGGATTTGTGTCGGTCCAGGAGGTTCTCATCACCAAGGGGTTCCCACACCTACATAGCTCCTCCATAAAGTTTTGGTCGGAGTTCTTCAATTGATTCTCTGCGTACTAGGGTTATGGAATTGGGGAAGAATTGGGGGAGAGGAGAATTCGATTCCCGTTTTTAAACAAACTGAATTTCATTTTTCATTTTTAAAAAGAGTGTTAAATAATAAAAAGGGCAAAAATGTAATCTCTCACCTGAGGCTAATGCAAGCGAGACACGTGTCGGGTGAAGTCACGTGCCCGGCACGTGTCGCCGGAAAACGCTGATTTAAGTACCAAAGTGGAATTATGCGTTAGGTCAGGTACTAAACGGTAAAGAAAAATAGCTCGGGCACCAAAGTGAAAAACGGACTTAAGGTCAGGTACTAAAGTGTTTTTTTCCCTATATTTAATTAAATTATTTTAAAATAATTTTTTTTTCAAAATAAAAATTTTTTTTACGCAAAAAAATAAAGTTTTTCAAATTATATTCACTATATATTTTTATTTAAATTATTTAAAAACAATTTTTTTCGAAATAATAAACTCTTTACGACAAAAAAGTTTATATTTACTCTATATATTTAATTAAATTATTTAAAAAAATCAAAATAAAAAGATAAGCAAAAAAATAAAAAATAAAAATATAAAATAACTAACCAAATAAATTTCAAGAGTCAAAAATTAATTGAGAGTGTATTGAAAAATCAATACAATGTGTGTACTTCCCATGCGCGCTAGGCTCGCTAGCTATGAAATTGGTTCTTAGTCAATTGGACTTTGGGCTTATATGGCCACACCTCTTAATAGTATTGCTCTGGGGAAGAATTATTTTGATTGGGCTCACTTAGTGGGCTGTATTGTTGAACAAGATCAAAGTGTTAGGCTTTTAAAATTATAAAATTATGGCCAATTTATTTACACTTCCATATTTACTAAGGGTGGGAGTGGGACGGGACGGGACGGGATTCGTATTTTAAAATTTTGTCCCGCACATCCCAATCCCGTTTAGGTTCGGGTCGGGATCCAGACGACATCGGGACGTCTCAAAATTTTAAATACTAAATAAAAAATAAAATAAAAATTAAAATAAAATAATAATATTACCGACTTATAAAACAATCAAATTTTAAATAAAATAAAAATGATAAGTTTTTGACATACTATATATATATATATATATTGAATTGATTTAAGATTTTAATTCTAAAAATAAATTATTAAATAAGTTAAATAATACTTGTTTTTATTCAATTTAAATAATATATTAATTTTTTAAAATTTTTTAAGTAGAAATATTAATATTTTCAAGAAAAATAAATAAATAAAAATTAAATTATTTTGAAATTTTATTAGATTGTAAAAATATAATAAATTTAATTAAAATTATAATATATATTTTGATATTTTTATTAATTTGTATGAAAAAATAAAATTTTTATTGATATTAATAAATAAACGGGACATGACGGGATTAAACGGGATTGTCCCGGTCCCGTCCTGTCTCATTGTAAAAAAATTAAAACGGGTCAGGACGGGACGAGATTGTCATTTTTAAAATCTATCCCTTCTCATCCGCTAGTTTTCGAGATAAAATCGGGACGGAATCGGAATTTTGGGACGAAGTGTCCACCCCTAATATTTACTCTTCACACTTTCAACATTAATTTACCTCATAACTTTTTAAAAAATGATAACTACACCCGTGTTATAATATCAAAAATACCCTTATAAGTTATATCACCTTCCAAATAAAAAATACTTTTCACATCCCCTTCAACCTTCACTAGCGGTAAGTTTTTTTAGTCTTTTTTTTCGAGTTCAACTCAAATCAATTGATCATTAAGTTATGAATATGTTAGATACCTGTGACTCGATTGGTGAAATAGTATCTCTCCCCCCAAAAGCATGTTTTTTTTACCGACGCACAAAGAAAATATTTTGTTGCGAATGAACAAGATATTGAGGAATTGTCGATACGTAAAATCATAATTATTGATACGGGCCTTTTCCACAGAAAAGAGGAATCTTGTGTTACAATAGAAGCAGAAGTGATGTGGATTATTCAAGAATCGAAGTCGATTTGCTTTATAAAAAGAAGATATCAATGAACTTCTATGAAATGGTTTCACGGGATTCAGTCAATTGTCTTGATTGTGAAATATCATTGAGAAATAGGAATCCGCGTTATCAAAGGATTTCCTGCGATTATTTCTAGTATGGAATGAGTCAATCATGCACTTTGGTGTCTTATTGAACAAAAAGGGTCTTCCTCCAGTGATCAAGAATTTCGATTTTCGGTACGTATCACGATCATCCAATAAGAAGGGTTTCCATTTTTTCAAATGAACAATTTGAAGACTCATGGTTGAACGTTGATACAGTAACTTATAGTTCTCTGTTGAGAAATTTAATAAAAATGCATTTTTTTTTAATTTAGAAATTAATTGTGAGATTCAAATTTAATTATGTTCTGCTTTTTTTTTCTTTTTAATTATAAAGGCTTGAAAGTTTAACTCCCAACTCAATTTTTATTCTAATTTGTTAGTTCATCACATGCTTCTGCTCGCTTGTTTGTGTTGTAGCATGATCAATGATTTATTACAATTTTAATTTAAGAATGAAAAAAATCTGTTGTGAATTTGTGATTTTGTAATGATATAGACTGCGTTATCATAATATATGTTACTTTAGAATCTTAGAGGATGATTTAAAAAAATCAATTACTAACAAGTCAATCTCGGGCTGTGAGGTTTTTGTTGGATATATTTAATAATTTGGCTCAAATTAAATGTGTATGATTGTCTTTAAAGAAGCTTATTGTAAAATAATCCATTAAATATTAAATTTGGACTTATGTAAGTATCATAATAATTATGGGCTTTTATGTGTGGATATCATGAAGTGGGCTTTGATTTGGTGAGTGACCAAATCAATAGACTAGATCTATAAATTAGGTTATGGTCCTTAAACATCATATCTCTAATCTCACGTATTCTCTCTACGCTTTGAATCCAAATGAGTACTGATAGTTTTGGAAACCATCAACCATCTTCGTAATCTCATTCATCCTCTGAATTCAGGTATTGCTTCCGCCCTTAGTATTTATGTTCTCATATGTTTCAGTTAATCGTCATAGAAACAATTAAGGTAATTGTTGAAGCATGCTTTATGTGATTAAATCATATTTATTTGATATTTAATTCCAACAAATGGTATTAGAGCAGTTCTATTGATGATTTTCTAGAATTTTTGAGAATATTTTTGTGAATGTCGATTCGTTCAATTTTTGAGTTACGGATTATGATTTTGTGATTATAAAATTGTACGAGTACGTTTACTGTTCAGATTAGTTTATACTCCGTATCTCATATTCTGTGAAAATCCAATTTGCAAGCAATGTTGTCAAAACTCGATTACATCCATAGGGTTTATATATGACAAGAAATACAAAACTTAACCCTAATAGAATTAGGAATCAAGAACCCTATAGGAAAGAAACACATGAATAAAATATAGAGAGATCCTATTTCCATATATAAGTTTAGGAATCCCTAATTAGACATGCATGCGTATGCATGCATGCAATCGTCAATAGCCCCCTCAAGATGGGAGTAGATATTCTTAACTCCCATCTTGGAGAGAAGGTGATCAAAAGCCTTGGAGCCAAGGGCCTTGGTGAATAAATCTGCCGCCAGCTGATTTGAAGTCTTGAGATATAACATTTTGAATAAACCTTTGTGAAACCACTATCTCACAATATGACAATCGATTTAAATGTGTCTGGTGCGTTCCTGAAAGACGAGGTTGGAGGCAATGTGCATGGCTGCAACATTATCACAATAAAGCAGAGCAGGTTGATCATGTGAAATAGGAAAATCATGCAGCATCTTCTTGAACCAAATGAGCTCACAAACACAGGATGTCATAGCTCAATATTCTGACTCAGCTGATGACCTAGAAATTGTGGTTTGTTTCTTGGATCTTGTTTCGCACGTTTTTTTGCGATATTTTCTATTGTTTTGTGTGACTTTTTTGTATTGTTTTTGTGCTTATATTCATCCTATTAGTGTGATTATGTGTTTATGTTGTCATGGTTTTGGTTTGGTAGAGTTTGAACGAGAATCGAGCGAAAACGAGAAGAAATACACAAAGAGGTCCATGTAGATTTCCAGCTTTGCGCAGTTGTAGAAGAATGGTCATCCCCGACAATTCAGCCGTTGGATCGTCCCCACATTTCTACAGCATGTAGAAGATTTCTAGAGATACACTTTCAACGGTCACTTTGGTGATATTAGATCTGAGTACGAAGATAAGAGCCATAGAAGTCGGAGTAAGAACCCAGATTTTTAAAGGAGTGAAATCGTGAAGACGTCGGCCGACAACACTTTTCCGTCGGCCGACACCAAGATGTCGGCCGACAGCATCTCTTGTCGGACGACATGAAGGCAATTTTGAAGAGAAATCATAAGGATATCGCAGGTTCGACCTGCGAACGACGGAGATTTGTCGGCCGACATCATTTCCCGTCGGCCGACATCAATTCCGGATTCCAGCACTGCGCGACGTTGGGAGAATTGAGATTACTGCTTCGTTAACCGTTGGATTGACCTAAAATGTTAACAGGATGTTCCCAATTTCTATATCTACAATATCAACGGTTGGATCGACGATATGATGAGCAAGCAAGTTCCAGTTACTCTAAGAACGCATCAGCACTTCTCTTAGGCGAAAATTGAGAAGGAATAAAGTCTTGACTTATGTTTGACTTGTTTTAAGGGCTTTTTAGTATTTTTGTTTAGTCTTGTGCATAAACTATAAATAGTTGTGTTTAGCTTGGAGCGAGTAGACCCCAATTCACTATATGTCCTTCGATCATACGTGTGCAATCGATAAAGTCATAAGGTCGTCTATGGATGTTAAATGATTATTTGATAATATTAATTGTTGGGAACAATATAATATTGATCAATTAAATCATACCTACAGGGTCACACACGAGCTCGATATTGATATACATTGCTTGATAAATATATTGATTTAGAATCAATATTTACGTGGATTTAATACACATGCATGGGATGCATGACTTGCATGGATGCATGTCACATAGTGTGATATGGCATGCCACACAAGCAAGTGGGACCACATACAATGCATAGTGGCATGTGTATGTGGCATGACCTTTCACCTCCTTTGTAACCCCTTTTGCATGTTAATGGTGCATTATGATGCCCATTATGTTGTAGGTTACAAAGGGGAGTAATGTGGTGAATAATGAGGTTATAATATGGATGAAAATCAAATTTTCAACACACATAACCTTTACCCACGAAATTCACACCAAAGAGAGAGAAGAGAGTTCTTGGAGAATCACTTCAAACAAGCAAGTTCAATTTCGGGTTCGTGTGCAACACGTAGAGGCCGGGCCATTTGTGCAGCTTCAACATCCGAGCGATCTAGACAAGAAGAGTGACGAGGTCATTCACAATGAGAGCATCTAGTGACTGATCCATGAAGGTGGTTTAATCGACTCAACACCACCTTCATCAACATCAACGAGGCACGCTACACCGGTTGTAAGTGTTCTCGTTAATCCCTATATATATATTGAATGTATATATATAAACGTGTCTATACATATAATGTGTGCCTAGATCTTCATGTTGTTCGTGTTCTATTGTTTTACACGCTTCCGCACACACGAACAAGGTAATCGAGCGATTGGATCGACATCGAAAACCATCAATTGGTATCAGAGACTAGGGATCGTGCACACTTTTGTGTTGGACACAATATGTTTAAAATCAACATAATTGGCTTAATTGTTTTATGTGATTATGTGATTATGTGTTTCGATATAAGGCCGGCCACCGTTAGTAGTCGGGTGAATGGAATTGTCGTTTTTTACGTAAGATTGGCCATAGTTTTGGAGGGCTGCGTCCCTTGGAATCTTTTGTAATAGATAGGTTTTTTCTATTCAAAAATGTATTGTTCAATGTGTAAGCAATGGATTGAATCCATGGATCGACGTTGGATATCGGCTCTCCGGCGAAAATGAGAAGAAACGAAGCAAAACGAAGCGAAACGGGTGAAATTCGGGCTGCTGGAGCAAAACGGCGGGCGCCGAATGGATTCGGCGGGCGCCGTTTTGGAAACGGCGACCGCCGAAAGGCTCTTTTCAGGTCAGCCCCGATTCTGTACCCTTTTGGCGGGCGCCGTTTTGGAAACGGCGACCGCCGGTGGTGTTCGGCGACCGCCGTTTGTGAAACGGCGGGCGCCGTTCGTGGTTTTTGGGGTACGGACTAAGGTTGACCTAAATCGACGGGCGCGGAACTGAAACGGCGGGCGTGGACCAGTCCAGAAGATGTTCAAGGCCTATTTTGTTGCTTTTAATCTTTTCGTTTGAGAGTTGTGAGGTTCTAGGGGCCTTTCGATTACGTATTTAATTGCTTTGCTAGTTATAGGATGTTTTATGTTATAAATGTTCAACTTACATATAAACACCTATGCATGCAAGTTCCCAAAATAATGAGTATAATGTCTTGTCCAAAAACATCACACTCATGAAGCCCTCGATCATAAGTTGGTAGGTCCGCCTCAGCGGGGTACTACTTGTTATCTTGGGATAAGTGGGAGTAAAGGTTAGACCTTTACACGTGAGTTTGGTTTTCTCATCGATAGATCCACTGCAGGCGTGGCTATCGAGACATGAGATGAGAATGGGATTCTCGTCGACCGAGAGTGATATTAGATATCATTGACATGGGTATGTCTACCTATCTTGAAATACTTAAGTGCGGACTCAGTCGGCTTAAAGATTTGCAAGATGAGGATCTCGGGATTGTTTTGTTCTAAGGGACAATGATATTGGATATCAATTGAACAAAATGAAATAAATAAGTACAATTGTTAGACAACCTTATTTGTTTACCGCTTTGTGGATGTTTACATACTTTAGGTATCTTTCTTTTATAGTTTATAATGTTAAATATCAACTCAATTCAAGTTTGGTTCAATTCTTGATTTTGAAAAATTGAACAACATAAATTTTCTTGATTCACAACGTAATTTGAGGATGGTCCTCAAATACGAAGACAATGAAAATGTGTTAGATAACCACATCCTAAGATATCATTGAACAACTCAATAGCATGTTCGGGGAATATGCTAAGATTGAGCAATTCTGAATGACTAGGGTCATCGCTTCAGCTAGGCTGGAAAAGGAGAAACCTATAGGGACCACATGTGCAGCAAATGATTGGATTATTTGTTTTAAGTGATCTCCTAAATTTTTCTAAGATGATGAGTCGTCAGTTAAAAATGGACCCTAAGAGGGATATTCTTATGATAAAGGATGAGGTATTCAAAAGAGCATGGGCAAGAAGGCTACTAAGGTTCCTAGGGAATCTGAATGCATCTAGTGCAAAAGGTGTTAGACACTAATTGCAAATATGTAGAAGATCATATTTTATTCAATTTCAAAACAAATGCCTAATTTGTCTTTCATATGATGGATTCTAAAGTTAGGATTATTTTCACCTCGGGGAGTGATCTAATCCAAAACACTTAGTTCATTAATGACACAAATTAGAGACTTTCGAGCCATGGGATGGCGTGATTCGATTGTCTGGTTGGCTCCCTCATATTTTATGAGAGATAGAGCTTCAATTGCATGATAATATCGCTGGTTAGAAAACTTCGACTTTTCACTTACGATTTATCAAGTTTTGATATTGGGATAATTTTGAACAAGATTTCGAATAAATATCAATTATTGGGAATAATTGAACTTGCCCAAAGTTCAATAAAGATGTGAAGAACGGGGTTGCTTCATCTTCAGGTATTAATGTTATATACATTAGATTTCGCAAATTTTACTTCTTGGGTATTGGATGACATTTGTGGTTCTCACAATTGTAAGTGAAGGAACTACACAGAAGTATGAGTTTGGAAAGTAGAAATGTCGATCTACGGGCTGGAAAAGGAGCGAAGGTCGCTGCACTAGCCGTATGATCATATGATGTTGTTATGCCTTAGGGCCTTGTTTTAAGTATTATAACTATGTATTTTTCGTACCTTCAATAAACAATGAATATTGGTTCAGTATTGGATACTGATGGATTAGTTTTTCACTATTTAAATAGTTTGATAACTATTTTAATTGTGAACTATTCTTTGTTTTGGTACGATTATTACATTATTTATGTATACTTTAAAACTCAACAAATCATATATAACAATAACACCAAAGGCCGAATCGAATAAGTCTCAATGATACATAACTGTAACATTGTTGATTAGATCAAAATCTAAACATGTAACGAATCTTCTTTTAGAAGGGATTTTAGAATCATTTGACTTGGAGTCATTTGACACATGTGAATGATGTTTGATGGAGAAAGATAACAATGTCATATTTCTTGGAGAAAGGAGAACATGTGAGTGATTAATTAGGGATGATCCATACTGATGTATGTGGAACCTATCAGTTCACAAGCACATGAAGGTTATGTTTCGGAAAAGAGAAAACAAACTATATTAGATATAGTTCGACCATTCGATGAGAGGTCTAAATGAACTACTGGTCTCTTTTGGGAACACACAATTCTTGACTTCAACTTATACACTGAATAGGACGCTGTCAAAAGTTGTTGATAAGACACCATACTAGGTATGGAAAGGGAGGGTCCCTGAATTGTTTTCATCAAAAAAAAAATTGAGGTTCTAAAAGCTTCTCTGACGAAATTTATCTCTATAGAGCTTGAACTCAAATGGGATAAAAGTTTCTTTATGGTATCCATAAGAAACTCGAGGGTACAATTTCTACAATCTATCTGAGAACAATATTTTGTTGCTCGAGATAGTGATTTTCTTGAAAAGAGTTATCTTTCCTAGAAATTCAGTGGGAGCTCGGTTGTCTTGAACGATGTTCAAGTGAAAACAACCAATGATGAATACTCAAGACTGGGTTGAGAGTATTCTTATGGTTTTGGAAGCCATACCAGCCCTCGTAGGTCCGAAAGGCATAAATCTATCTCTATTATTCAAATACTTATATATTGTGACCAATGAGAGATATGAATTCATACTTTTGGAAAGCGGTGAACCTTCGACCTAATTCCAAGCTATGACGAGTCCAGCTACTGAAAATTGGCATGATGGCATGAAATCTGAGATGATATCAATATCTGATAATCAAGTTTGGAACTTGATATATTTGCATCACGGGGTTAGACCCAATGAATGCTAATAGATCTTTAAGATCTAAACAGACAGATGGAAAACCTAGGGCTTTCAAAGCAAGGTTGATGGTAAAAGTTTTATTCACGAGGTGGATTATGGAAAAACTTTCACCAGTTGCTTTGATTAAATCATTCAGATTATCTTAGCCATTGCTACTCATCTTGATAATGAGTTATGGTAATATTGGATGTTAAAACTAACTTCTTGAATTGGATTCTAGAAGAGAATGTGTTTTGACACAACCAAAGAGTTTTATCGATCCTAATAAGGCTGAGAAATTATGCAATCTTATAATTCCATTTATGGAATAAAGCAAAGCATATCGGAGTAGCAATCTTCAGTTCAATGAATCCATACTGGGTTTTGGATTTCAGAGGAACTCGGAAGAGTCTTGTTTTACAAGAAGAACAGTGGGAGTTACGTTGAATACATTGTGTTGTATGTCGATGACATACTCCTTATTGGAAACAATGTTTCTATGCTTATTTCTATTAAAGAATAGCTTGGAAATTGTTTTTCAATAAAGGACCTTGGAGAAGCACAGTACATATTGGGCATCAAGATCTGTCGAAACAGATCGAAAAGGATTTTTTGACTTAGTAAAGCGACCTATATTGATAAGGTGCTTGATAAGTTCAGAATGAAAGACGCCAGAAAGGGTCTCATTCCAATAATTAATGGCACATCTCTTAGCAAGATGCAAGGCCCTACGGGACTTGATGACCAAAAGAGGATGGAAAACATTCCTTATGCTTCGGCAATAGGGTCTATAATGTATGCCATGATAAGTACACGACCGGACGTATCGTATGCTTTGAGCATGACGAGTCAGTTTCAAGGAAATCCAGGTGAGGTGCGTTAGAATGCGACCAGGAATATTCTTATGTACCTTAGATGGACAAAAGAATTTTGTTGTCTTTGGAAGACAAAAAGAGTTGATATTAACAAACTGTTTGAATGCTAACTTCAAAACAGACTAAGATAATTTCCGATTTTAATCTGGTTATATCTTTTGTCTAGTTAGAGGTGAAATTTGCTGGAATAGTTCCATGCAATGCAATATAGCTGATTAAACTACAGAAGCTGAGCACAGTATTGCATTGGATGCAATAATGTTGGTAGTTAAGATTTGAAAGTTCTTGAATGAACTAGGTGGCGTAACTAGCTCAGCCCATCCGATAGTTCTCTATTTATAGTAGAGTTATCGCGCAGGCCAATGAGCTAGGAAGCACCAGAAGTCTAAAATTAGTGCTCAGGAAGTTCCACATTATCTGGGAGATAGTTTTGTGGAGACATCGAGATAATAAAGTTGCAAATTTTGGTAAGGTTGCAAACCCGCTTTCTTAACCTCTCTAGCAGTTTAAGCTTGAGGCTTTCACGACTGCAATAGAGATCAGA
Organism: Euphrasia confusa; assembly: GCA_954870475.1. NCBI lineage: Eukaryota > Viridiplantae > Streptophyta > Magnoliopsida > Lamiales > Orobanchaceae > Euphrasia > Euphrasia confusa. Next base: position 20,763,029 of record OX940951.1, read on the forward strand.
CATCTTAGAGATGGGTTGTGATTTCTATTACTGTATTAGATACTTTTGGAGATTTGGTAAACATTCACTCATATGTATAATACATATTTCTTCATATAAATATGGTTTAATTTATATGAATTGTCCAAATGATTAAGTGATATCAATTGGGTTATGAGGTCGACTTACCGCATAATGAAGTCCCGATAGTTGAACTGATATACTTGAATCATATGATTGTTCCTGGTTCGTATCATCGAGTACGGACAAACCGATAATACAATGAACTAGATTGTAATGTGTACTATAGCGCCGCTTCATGAGCTAGTGATGTGGGACATCAAGTACAATTACATAGATATTAGCTGGGAGCTAATGATCGAACAGACCCGACTGAAATAGTATTTAAGATTTCGAGTCATAATACTATTTCATTGACTGTCGAGCAATTTCCTCTGACCTGAGTAGTCCAGAGTGATTCCATTGTGAAATGGTATACTTTTATACAAGTAAACGCCTTTCGTAAAAGGAGGTTATAAAACTTGTTATTGGGTATATCAGGAAGCAAGTGGGAGAGCTTGGATTGACAAGATGGGATTGTCCTCCATTCTATAATGGGATACATGTCTTACCGACCACTTGGACAGTCGAGACTGTAGAAAATACGTGGCCACGTCCAGATTCTTATCATAGTGATAAATCTGGTTTTACAGTCTGTCTCAAAGTCCAAGAAAGGTTTGAACCGATTGAGGATGACTCGAGTCTTGCCTCAAGTTCAAACTTAGACATAAAGAGACAACAAGAAGTTGGAAGCACACTGGCTCTGAAAGCCAAGTGGGAGATTGTTGGGATATGTCCTTCGATCCTACGTGTGCAATCGATAAAGTCATAAGGTCGTCTATGGATGTTTAAATAATTATTAGATAATATTAATTGCTAGGAACAATATAATATTGATCAATTAAATCATACCTACAGGGTCACACACGAGCTCGATATTGATATACATTGCTTGATAAATATATTGATTTAGAATCAATATTTACGTGGATTTAATACACATGCATGGGATGCATGGCTTGTTGGAGTTGTGTACTTAATGTCTAGATTTAAGTATCGGTAAACTCCCGGTCATAGCATTTAACCTATTTAATTAATAAACAATTATTTGCAATTAATTATTATTAATTAATTATGCAAAATATAGTCCTGGATTTTATACGTTGTAGTTAGTATGGTGTGTCGGGCCCACACAGAAGATCATACTATCAGTCACTCGTATTTAATCAAACAGATGCTCACGACCTAGATGGACCCGGACCAATCCATCGGTATAGTCGTTGTGTGAGAGAGAAAATAATTTATCTTAATTATTTTATCACACTTGTACACTTGGTGTATTGGGCGGATCGCTTGAGATTTATTGATTAGGATTGCCTTGGATAATCAATTTAAATCTCAGAGTATTTTATTCTTAATCCCCGATAATATTGCGGGTGTGTATATTTAATATTAGAGACTTTGATTTTCCAAAGGAATTAACCGATTTAATTATTGGGTTAATTACCGGTAAAATTGGGTCGCTATATTTTATATATGACATGCCGTGAATACTTGACGGGAAAGTGTATCCCGGAAGGGTTGATAATATCCCCGAGATGAGTTCATAAGGAATTATTGTGTAAACCTCATGAGTGGATTCGTTCCGCACAATAATGAAGGTTGAACGGTACTAGTCTCGGATATAAGATATTAATATTATTTATTGAGCAATAAATAAATTTATTCATGGATATTTAAATCTTAAATACACGGAATAAATAATACTAATCGGAGAAATATTATTTGATATAATATGGATTAATATTGGGAGTGCAATTTTATTTATATAGTGGAAAATAAATAAAATTTAATATTGATAAGGATTAATGGACTTGGGTTGGACCCAATTTAATCTTCAATATTAAGAAGCCCAATATTTAATCTCCTTATGATCCCCTACGTAGCCTATATAAGCACTACATGGTCTTCACTTTTCATAACACATAATAATTGACCTACGCCAATCATAAAGTCTTGGAGAGTGAAGGAGATCCATATGAGTTCGATAGATCGTCGCCCACACGACGTTCGGACGAGGTGCGAGGAATACGTAGGAAGATCGCAAGGTCGTCAATCGATTTCGTTTCTCCGTACAACGAATCGAAGGTAAAATCATAAACCCCCTTTTATGATTTAAGTGTTCGTTAATTGTGATATATGCATGAACGCACGATCCGGAAAAACGACGAACCTCGGGGACGGGGATTCGAGATCCCCGGCGAGGATCGAACGCGGCGGTCGAACCCTAGGGTTCGGACCGCCGGGACGCGCGGCGATGGGATGAACCATCGACCTAGGGTCGATCGTCCGGGATGCCGTGGGCTGGTGCCACGGCGGATCCCAGCTGCCATCGCCGGCGGCGCGTCGGAAGCAAAGCCCTCGGCCGAAGCCGAGGGGCGATCGAGCCCGTGAGCTCGATCGCGAGTCGCTGCGGGGATGACCCGCAGCTGCCTCGTGCGCGCTACGGGTGTTCCCGTAGCAGAGGCGCACGGGGCTGACCCCATGCGAGCAGCGAGTCCGCGACTCGCTGCGGGGCTGCTACGAGCAGCCCCCGGGGATGCCTCGCGCATCCCAGCGATCGTCCGTAGACGATCGCGAGCCCCTCGCGGGGGCTCGGCTGGCGCACGCGGCCTTTGGGCCTCGCTGGGCGTTCGGTCGGGCCCCGGCTCGTGAGGTGGTTCGCGTTCGTGGTTTCCGACTCGCGGGGGACTTCGGCTGGGGGCGGGCTGCGTGTCTTCGGGCGCGTAGTCTCCAAAGGTCGGACTCCTGCGGATGAGTCGGTGTTCGTAATCTCCGGAGATCTAGGGTTTTCGGTCGGGTTATCGGTTCCGCATTTTTTTTGATAGCCCGGGACATCGAATCCCAGCAAATGGTATCAGAGCGTTTGGTTTCGTGTTCATGTATATATTCGATTATTGTTCTACCTTGCAGGATTTCCGGCTATCATGGTTGGATTTAATTATTGCTTAATTAATTATCATGATTATTTATTAAACTCTCGGACATGTCGAGATTCGTTTTTGTGTGGTTGAATGTTTGTAATAGTAAAAATTCGGGGGTTGACCGAATTTAGGATTTATTATTACGTTCTTTATTTTCCGGAAAATGTATAGGGTCGATTTCATGTATAGAATCGATACCGGATAGTGTAATTTAAATTTTGTAATTTATTTACGTTGGTTCGATGATGAGACGATTGCCGGAAGACGAAGACGTGTGACGAAGACGAAGGGGACGAAAATCGGGGAGTCGATCAACCCCATGATCGACCCCATGACCGAAGCCATGGGGAGGGGTCGATCGCCCCTCGGCTGGGGTTGCCGCCGGCGGTGGTGGCCGGCCAGCTGGGGTGGCGGCGGCGGTTCCCTCTTCCCGTGGTGGCGGCGGTCGATGGTGGTGGTGGTATAGGGATCTCCCAACCCATGCCACTTCTACCGATATTCACTTTCCAAAATTAATTCGTTTTTCCTATTTGAGTGTTCTCCTTTTGGAAACTCTCATGGATTAGGAAAAGAATTAATTGGAATTAATTTTATTCCTATTGATTTATTTCCTTTTTGGAGATATTCATGGATTAGGAATTTAATTAATTTAGTACTAATTTAATTTCCTATTTGATTATTTCTATCATTGGGAATTTTTCATTAGATGGAAATTAATAAATGGATAGTAGTAGTCCTAATTTATTTTATTTCCTTGTTCTATTATAGATATCTTTTAGAATATTCCAAGATTTACTTGGATAGATTATTCTAGAGATTTAATAGAATTAGATAGGAAAATAAATAAATAAAAAATATTAATAATATTTAATTTTATTTTTGATATATTCAATTGACTTGATTTTCGAATTAAGTAACTTTTGGATTAATTGAAAATAAATAGATTTAAATATTAGAGATTAATATTCTCGTCACATGGAGCATTCAAGAAACGAAGACTGAAGACTAGAAGATGCATATGAAGATAAAGCCATGATAGTCGGGAAAAATAATTTCTCTAGCATTATTTTGACTATGTGATCTATGTGCTTTATTGTTTACATGCATGCTATATGTGTTTACCTTTATGCACTAGATAGCGTATCCCTTTATCGTAAAAAGCTAAGTGGGAGAGGGGATGGAAACATTCCCATGGTCTCCATCACTGTTCTCTTGGTGACTTTTATGAACTCTCGAAGTTCATATAGACAAGTCATTGGAGGAGAATTCTTGTAATTCCTCTTACAAGAAACATTGATCAAGTTTATCAAACAATGCCTAATTTGTCTTTCTGAAACTGACTTCAAGTCGACTCATTCTCACCCCGGGGAGTGGAATGGAGCCAGAGCCACTTGGTCATGTAGAGGACACAAATTAGAGACCTTCGTACCATTCTTTGATAGATGGATCGATTGTCTGCTCGGCTCCCTCATTTATGAGAGATAGGGTCGCTCGCATGGTGAATCACTGGTTAGAAACTTTGAGTTTCACTTATGATTCTCCGCGTCTTGATTTACAAGATCAAATGGATCAAGTAATTGGATTTCAATTATATAAATCTTTTGGTATGGTAAACGTCCACACGAACGTGGCTTGCTATACCGAATGGGATTTTAGAATAATTGATGTAGACAGTTATAGGAAATTGTGAGGGATTGCGAGTTATCGTAAACGTCCACACGAACGTGGCTTGCGGTGACGTAACAATTCTAAACGATTCGCCTTAGTACTGAGTGATGGTTTACACTTAGGTACGCTTTGTAGTATTCTTCCCAACGAAGTAACGCTATAATGATGTACGACCAAAGCAAACCTAATTGCTAAATCATTTGGGTAGGTAAACGTCCACACGAACGTGGCTTGCCTTACCTGATGGGATTTTAGACGCAATTAGTAATTTAATGATATTATTTGAGGGAGATAATATCGGAAATTAAATTGATTGTTTGTTTACATGTGCTTATAGGTTTAGAGAATAGCTATGAATCCACTTTCTATGATACTCAAGGAACAAAAACTCACTGGTCCAAACTACATTGATTGGAAGAGAAATTTAGACATTGTCCTGACTGCTGAAGAGTACAAATTTGTACTCTATGAGCAATGCCCTGCTGAACCCACGGCTGCCTCAACTGATGAGGAAAAAGAAGCATATCGGAAGTGGAAAAAGGCTGATGAAATGGCTAGGTGCTATACTTTGGCTTCCATGTCGAATGTACTCCAAACCCAGCATCAGTCAATGGACACTGCCGAGGATATGTTATTTAACCTCAAGGAGATGTTTGGGCATCATGACCGTGCGGGTAGGCAAGAAGCCATGAGAGTCCTCATGTCAACTACTCAGTCTGAAGGAACGCCCGTTGAGGAGCACGTTCTCAAGATGATGAGTCTGTTGAATGAATTGGAGGTCCTAGGAGCTATGATTGATGGTGAGACGCAAGTCGACATCATACTCCAGTCTCTGACCCCTAAGTTTGAGCAGTTTCGTATGAGTTATAATATGGGTAAACTATCTTATACTCTTGCGCAACTCCTGACTGAACTAAAGGCGGCAGAGGGGATCTACAAGAAGGGCAAGTCTCAAGCGCTTGTGGCTACCAAGTCCAAAAGCTTGAAAGCTATTGGAGGTAGGGGCAAGAAAAGGAAGCAAGCCATGAAACCCAGTGGTGCCAAGAGGAATGGACCACGAGTGGGGGCTAGTAAGCCAAGGGGCAAGTGCTTCCGATGCAACAAGTCTGGACACTGGAAGTCTGAATGTCCTCTCAGAGGTACGAATTTTTCTTTAGTCGTAAAAACATAGTCAGCGGTATTATCTACCAGAATTCTGGTGTGTAGATATGGAACCACTGACGGTATGTGCATTATTTTAATGCAAGGGTTCCAGAAAACCCGGCGACTTAGAGAAGAAGAGTTCGATTCTACATGGGCGAAGCTGTTGGGGTAGCAGCGGTTGCAGTGGAAGACATTTATCTGTTTTAGGATTTCATTTTAAGTTATTGCTTTATGTACCCCTTATTTTGAAAAAGAACTTTTGTTCTGGTTTTCTTTATTATTAATGGATATTTTATTTCTTTAATCATTTGATGGTTTGGATAAGAAATAATGGTGATATCTATTCTGGTACATTAGATAGCAATACATGAATGATGAATCCTTAGTCTACCACGATGCAACAAACCGTTATGTATAACTTGTTTTACTTATTAGATGTATTTCTCTTATCAATCATTATGCTTGTGAATTCTTGAACTTGGTAGTATCTATTCAAAAGGGATTCAAAAGGTCGAAATTGATTTGATCAATTATAGTTGGAGGAATGGACCTCCCGACCTAAGAATCGATCTTGAAAGATGATACAACTGAGTTAACCTTTCTGGATAAAGGATGGAATTCGGACAAGTATTGAAAATGATTTATGATTAATGCCGTGACATGTGTAATTAGAGAGGTACGAGTCGTTCTTTCAAGAATACTCGAAGATGTATTAGAATACTTGATGTGCCATAAAAGCGGAGTGTTTTCAACACAAAGCCATTATGGGGAACCTTCAAAGTATATCCATTGGAAGCCTGCGACTTGTTCGCGGAGGCTATCACCTATCTAAATAACACATAGCATAAATCAAAGGTTGAGATTAAGTCTCAAACGACTACACCATACACTGATGTGTGGACATGGTGTGTCAGAAATAAGAGATGGGATTCTAACCGTAAAAGGAACAAGTTTGTTCGGAACTACCTGTGTTCTATGGATATTTCTGGATACAACGGCGCATTCAATGTGGTTGTAGAATATCCTAGAAGAACAAGTAATTGTAAGTTCAATAGTACTGCGAACCAGATGGGTGTCCTCACCCGGTTCTTAGAGGAAAACTATTAGATGAACTACAATGCCCTAACTGACAAAGTACTTTAAAAATGAGGAAAGGGAAAGACTGAGAACCAGCCTGACCGAGTAGTAGTACACCACTAACTGCACCTGATGTTGTTACTGTTATACACCGGAACGCCATTGCAGTGGGAGGTTGTTAAGCAACCAAAGATGTTCATAAGACTGGAGGAGTTTTGAACTCTGGATCTAGTATACATGAAATCGATCCCTAGTTCTGCATAGGAACTTGCGAATTGATGAGATAGTCCATTCTATGGATTCATCAAAAGGCAAGGAGAGGTGTGTTAGAGACGTAATGGAAACAAGGGTGGTGTTTCTCGGAATTTTGTGTAGATAACACTTCATCGTTGGCAACAATGTAAAAGTGTTGTCAGACATAAAATAGAGGTTGTCTAAATAAATCGAGATATAAGATTAAGATGAAATTGGATCATGTTCTTAGAAATCTTTCGATCTCTAGATAAGAACATTTGTACTTCTCTTAAGATATCTTATGCGATTATGGTTTGTTTTAAACATGCACAATTCTGAGAAAGGTTATTGCCTTTCGGTAACAGAATGCATCTATCTAAAGGTATGTGTTTCGAACGCATAAAGGAGATAGATATAGACAAAGCAGTTTCCTACACTTCGAATGTAGAGAGCTTTGTAGATGCAATGTTGAAAAACAAAAACCTGATATCAACTATGCGGTTAGCGTAGTGGGAGGATATCAAAGTAATCTGGATAAGAAATATTCAAATGCTGTAAAAGTACTTGGAAGTACTGGATTACTAGCAAAACGAAATCTTCTTAGATTACAGTTTCTCAGATCCAAAATCAGAGAAAGACCAGTGTAAGTCGATATCAGGCTATGTGTTCACTTTTAGAAGAGGTGGAACCTAAGGATGAAAGAGTGATAAGTGTGATGCTTCTCGGACTCTATCATAAACCGAATAGCAGCCTCAGAGGCAGCGGAAGTTTTGGTTAGGTTCCGGAATGACCTCTGAACTTGGATATGATTCTTGGTTCACCAAAGGCTATGTATATAGCAGTGCATGGTAAACTGGAAGAAGTCATAAGTTCAAAAGGTGATGATAACACATAGAGCAAGTACCACCTGATACGAGTCATCGTCAGGGAGACGACGCAGTAGTCACCAAGATAACTTCAGAGCGACAACCTAGATTGCTCATTCACATAATACTTCTGGGAAGTATAACTTAAGCACGTGATGAGTATGGGAGTCGGGAGTTTGGAGGAAATGACTAGACCTTAGTACAAGTGGGAGATTGTTGGAGTTGTGTACTTAATGTCTAGATTTAAGTATCGGTAAACTCCCGGTCATAGCATTTAACCTATTTAATTAATAAACAATTATTTGCAATTAATTATTATTAATTAATTATGCAAAATATAGTCCTGGATTTTATACGTTGTAGTTAGTATGGTGTGTCGGGCCCACACAGAAGATCATACTATCAGTCACTCGTATTTAATCAAACAGATGCTCACGACCTAGATGGACCCGGACCAATCCATCGGTATAGTCGTTGTGTGAGAGAGAAAATAATTTATCTTAATTATTTTATCACACTTGTACACTTGGTGTATTGGGCGGATCGCTTGAGATTTATTGATTAGGATTGCCTTGGATAATCAATTTAAATCTCAGAGTATTTTATTCTTAATCCCCGATAATATTGCGGGTGTGTATATTTAATATTAGAGACTTTGATTTTCCAAAGGAATTAACCGATTTAATTATTGGGTTAATTACCGGTAAAATTGGGTCGCTATATTTTATATATGACATGCCGTGAATACTTGACGGGAAAGTGTATCCCGGAAGGGTTGATAATATCCCCGAGATGAGTTCATAAGGAATTATTGTGTAAACCTCATGAGTGGATTCGTTCCGCACAATAATAAAGGTTGAACGGTACTAGTCTCGGATATAAGATATGAATATTATTTATTGAGCAATAAATAAATTTATTCATGGATATTTAAATCTTAAATACACGGAATAAATAATACTAATCGGAGAAATATTATTTGATATAATATGGATTAATATTGGGAGTGCAATTTTATTTATATAGTGGAAAATAAATAAAATTTAATATTGATAAGGATTAATGGACTTGGGTTGGACCCAATTTAATCTTCAATATTAAGAAGCCCAATATTTAATCTCCTTATGATCCCCTACGTAGCCTATATAAGCACTACATGGTCTTCACTTTTCATAACACATAATAATTGACCTACGCCAATCATAAAGTCTTGGAGAGTGAAGGAGATCCATATGAGTTCGATAGATCGTCGCCCACACGACGTTCGGACGAGGTGCGAGGAATACGTAGGAAGATCGCAAGGTCGTCAATCGATTTCGTTTCTCCGTACAACGAATCGAAGGTAAAATCATAAACCCCCTTTTATGATTTATGTGTTCGTTAATTGTGATATATGCATGAACGCACGATCCGGAAAAACGACGAACCTCGGGGACGGGGATTCGAGATCCCCGGCGAGGATCGAACGCGGCGGTCGAACCCTAGGGTTCGGACCGCCGGGACGCGCGGCGATGGGATGAACCATCGACCTAGGGTCGATCGTCCGGGATGCCGTGGGCTGGTGCCACGGCGGATCCCAGCTGCCATCGCCGGCGGCGCGTCGGAAGCAAAGCCCTCGGCCGAAGCCGAGGGGCGATCGAGCCCGTGAGCTCGATCGCGAGTCGCTGCGGGGATGACCCGCAGCTGCCTCGTGCGCGCTACGGGTGTTCCCGTAGCAGAGGCGCACGGGGCTGACCCCATGCGAGCAGCGAGTCCGCGACTCGCTGCGGGGCTGCTACGAGCAGCCCCCGGGGATGCCTCGCGCATCCCAGCGATCGTCCGTAGACGATCGCGAGCCCCTCGCGGGGGCTCGGCTGGCGCACGCGGCCTTTGGGCCTCGCTGGGCGTTCGGTCGGGCCCCGGCTCGTGAGGTGGTTCGCGTTCGTGGTTTCCGACTCGCGGGGGACTTCGGCTGGGGGCGGGCTGCGTGTCTTCGGACGCGTAGTCTCCAAAGGTCGGACTCCTGCGGATGAGTCGGTGTTCGTAATCTCCGGCGATCTAGGGTTTTCGGTCGGGTTATCGGTTCCGCATTTTTTTTGATAGCCCGGGATATCGAATCCCAGCATGGCTTGCATGGATGCATGTCACATAGTGTGATATGGCATGCCACACAAGCAAGTGGGACCACATACAATGCATAGTGGCATGTGTATGTGGCATGACCTTTCACCTCCTTTGTAACCCCTTTTGCATGTTAATGGTGCATTATGATGCCCATTATGTTGTAGGTTACAAAGGGGAGTAATGTGGTGAATAATGAGGTTATAATATGGATGAAAATCAGATTTTCAACACACATAACCTTTACCCACGAAATTCACACCAAAGAGAGAGAAGAGAGTTCTTGGAGAATCACTTCAAACAAGCAAGCAAGTTCAATTCCGGGTTCGTGTGCAACACGTAGAGGCCGGGCCATTTGTGCAGCTTTAACATCCGAGCGATCTAGACAAGAAGAGTGACGAGGTCATTCACAAGGAGAGCATCTAGTGACTGATCCATGAAGGTGGTTTAATCGACTCAACACCACCTTCATCAACATCAACGAGGCACGCTACACCGGTTGTAAGTGTTCTCGTTAATCCCTATATATATATATTGGATGTATATATATAAACGTGTCTATACATATAATGTGTGCCTAGATCTTCATGTTGTTCGTGTTCTATTGTTTTACACGCTTCCGCACACACGAACAAGGTAATCGAGCGATTGGATCGGCATCGAAAACCATCATTCACAACTTTCATTTCCCCATTTTTAGAGATTGCATTTTAGCTTCTTCTCCAAGTTTCCATTTTCCTTTTGGTGTTCTTCAAATTCTCAACATAAATTCACGATCTAATTTCCGTACGTCGAGAATCCGACAAAATCTCATTCACAAACGATCTTCCTCTCCTCGAGCCCGACGTTTTCATCGGATCGGTTTTTCCGGGTGACAAGTTTAAGTCCGACTTCGATTTTGGAAGCTCGGCTCGATCGTTTCCTTCATCCATCAATTCCATTATTCCCGTGGTGAGATTCTCTTCGTTTCCTCTCGATTATGGCTTATTCGATTGTGGATTGTGATTTTGAGTGCTTGATAATGGCTAGCTAAACCTTGTGTGAGGGTGTTTGATGAAATTCCTCAATGAATTAGAGTTGATCTTTTAAAGTAGCTCGATTTCTATTAATTGAACGATTACACCTCTCGATTTGTGGTCTCGTGTCGAACAACTTCTTAGTATATCGCTAGTGGACCATACGGTCGATGTGTAATGTCGAAGCTCGAAATACCGGCACGCCGAGTAGAGAACCTCGAGGGGTGAAACTCTTGTGTGTGTCGTGATTGAGTGTAGACGATCAATGGTGAGGGGGAACGTAACAACACCGTGATCTCTAGTCCGATTATTAGTTAATTGGGAGTTTTATAAATCTAATTCAACTCTAGTTCGTTAGGAAGAGTAATCGAAACACCCTTGCTTTCCAACTCATTTGCTACCAATCGCTCTTTATTTACTTGCTTTTAAATACTTGCTTTAGTTGATAATCAAACACTCATTGCAACCCCCCTTAGATGATAACGTTTTACTTTCTTGTTTTGGAACTCGAACTTAGCATATACAAAACGCTTTTCACGTGCCGATAGCATTGTTCCTCGATAGATCGACTCGGGGGGTTTACGTTCGTAAACCTTTCGGTTTTATAAATTAGTTTTTGAGCAATCAGATCTCCAGGCAACCAATGAGTCTCCTATAAACACACAGTACCCAGTGACTAGTCTTCGAGTTTGTGTATCAGCAGCCCAATATGCACCACAATAGGATTTCAGATGGATTGCACTAGATGATGGATAAAACAACCCTTGACCTGGTGAGCCTTTGAGGTATCTGACAACTCTCAAGGCTGATGAGAGATGGATATCAGTTGGTCAGACAAGGAATTGAGTAAGGACTTGAATGGAATATGATATATCAGGCCTTGTTAGAGTGAGATAAAGCAATCTCTCTATTAATCTTCTACATTCAGATGAGTTGGAGAGAAAGACTCCTTCATCTTTAGTCAGTTTCAAACCTTTTTTTCTAAAAAATGTTCTTCACGTTCCTAAAATCGTTAAGAACCTCATTTATGTTCGTAAGTTTGCCTCGGATAATTCCATCTCTATTGAGTTTGACTCTTTTGGTTTTTCTGTGAAGGATTACCAGACGGGGAGACAACTCATGAGATGTGAAAGCAAAGGTGATCTTTATCCTGTCACCTCACTCCAATCCAAGTCCTCCAATTTTGGGTCAACTTTTCTTGCAGTTTCTCTGGTTTGTTGGCACGAGCGTTTGGGTCATCTTGGTCTTTTTGTTTTAGAAAACCTTAGAAAAAATAAATTGATCATGTGTAAACATTCAGACTTATCTCATGTTTTTCATGCTTGTTCTCTTGGGAAAATTGTCAAATTACCTTTTGTTTCGTCTCATTCTAGTACTATTCTTCCTTTTGATATAATTCATAGTGATCTTTGGACCTCTCCGGTTCCGAGCACTGCTGGTCACCGTTTTTATATCTTATTGTTGGATGATTATTCGAATTTTTTATGGACTTTTCCTACTTCTAAAAAATACGACGTCTACAATATTTTTCTTGAATTCCAGAATTTTATTTTAACTCAATTTAAACGAAAAATAAAAACATTTCAATGTGACAATGGCAAGGAATTTGATGATGCGAATTTCTTGAATTTTTGTAAACAACACGAATTATCTTGCCGTCTCTCTTGCCCTTATACCCCTCCACAAAATGGCAAAGTCGAAGCTCTATTCGTACAATCAATAATATGAATTGTACACTTTTGACTCATGCGTCCTTAGCATCTTCATTTTGGCATCATGCTCTTCAAATGGCCACATATCTTCTCAATATAATACCCCATAAAACTCTTGATTCTGAGTCTCCTCTTAAAATGTTATATCGAAAAGATCCGGCTTATTCTCACCTACGCGCCTTTGCCGGTAATTGATCGGTTATTCTAATCGGTCAATTCCTTTGGAAAATCAAAGTCACTAATATTAAATGTACACACCCGCAATAATATTAGGTATTAAGAATAAAATACACTGAGACTTAAATCGATTATCTAAGGCAATCCTAATCGATAAGTCTCAAGCGATCCGCCCAATACACCAAGTGTACAAGTATGATAAAATAATCAAGACAAATTATTTTCTCTCTCATAGATTGGTCCTTGTCCATCTAGGTCGTGAGTTACTGTTTGATCAATATACGAGTAACCGATAGTATGATCTTCCGGGTGACATCGCACACCATACTAACTACAACGTATATAATCTAGGACTATAATTTGCATATTATAAATAATTAAAAGCAAATGATTGTTTATTAATTTAAATAGATTAAATTCCATGGACCGGGAATTTATGTTACTTAAATCTAGACATTAAGTATACAACTCCATCATATGGCGAGACATTTAGTCTAGTTGTCAAGTCAGCTACCATTCGGACTGTGTTATCCTTATCTCTTTCTAAGGGATGGTCTATTCATCAGGTTGATGTTAAGAATGCGTTTCTACACGACAATCTTAATGAAACTCTTTATATACATCAACTTTTGGATTTTCGAGACAAGAATTTTCCCGATCACGTCTGTTGGCAGAAGAAATCATTATATGGCCTTAAGCAAGCCCCTCGAGCTTGGTATCATCGTTTCGCAGATTACGTCTTCTCGATTGGGTTCACACATAGTAAATTCGATAATTCGTTGTTTATTTTTCGGAATGATCGCGACATAACTTATTTACTCTTATATGTTGACGACATTATTTTGACCACATCTTCAGATTCTCTTCTGTGCAGTATTATGTCTCAACTTAGTTCGGAGTTCGCTATGAAGGACCTTGGCCCTCTAGTTATTTTCTTGGTATTTGATTGCTCAAAAACTAATTTATAAAACCGAAAGATTTACGTACGTAAATCCCCCGAGTCGATCTCAAGGAGCAATGCTATCGGCTTGTGAATATCACTTTGTATATGCTAAGTAATAGTTCCAAGAGGGGGAAGAAATCATTATAAACTAAAGGGGTTGCAATGAGTGTTTGATTATCAACTAAATCGAGAATTTAAAGCGAGGAAATAAAGATCGATTTGTATCAAATGAGTTGGAAAGCAAGGGTGTTCCGACTACTCTTCCTAACGAACTAGAGTTGAATTAGGTTTATAAAACTCCCAATTAACTAATAATCGGACTATAGATCACGGTGTTGTCACGATACTCCTCACCGAAGATCGTCTACACACAATCAACCGTATGGTCCACTAGCGATATACTACGAAGTTGTTCGACATGAGACCACAAATCGAAGGTGTAGTTTTCCAATTAATAGAAATCAAGCTACTAAAGAAGATCAACTCTAATTCATTGAGGAATTTCATCAAACACCCTTACACAAGTTTAGCTAGCCATGATCAAGCACACACAAGCAAAATCCACAATCGAGTAAGCCATAATCGAGAGATAGCGAAGGAAATCTCACCACGGGAATAATGGAATCGATGGATGAAGGAGACGATTGAACCGAGCTTCCGAAATCGAGGTCGGACTTCAACTTGTCGCCCGGAGAAACCGATCCGATGAAAACGTCGGGCTCGAGGAGACGAAGATCGTTTGTGAATGAGATTTTTTCGGATTCTCGACGTACGGAATTTAGATCGTGAATTTATGTTGAGGATTTGAAGAACACCAAATGGAAATATGGAAAACTTGGAGAAAAAGCTAAAAATGCTATCTCTAAAATTGGGACAATGAAAGTTAGTTACAATTCTCAAGACAAAATGCTATTTATACCCTTCAAAAAGGGAGTCAAATATAGTCAGAGACGAATTACACATTCTGCACTTTCCAGCGATAGCTGTCGGGCGACGTCTATAATCCTGTCGCCCTCCACCAGGCAGTCGGGCGACGGGTCTCAAGGGTGTCGGGCGACACCCATCCTGCGGACGCGGGATTTCTTGCGGACGCGGGTTCGACTTCCTAGGATGTCAACATTTTGGATCCTCAACAGCTGTCGGGCGACAGCTTCAAGTATGTCGCCCTCCACTACATGTCGGCCGACTGGTTGTATGGTGTAGGGCGACAGCCTTCCTGCGGACGCGGGATTTCCTGCGGTCGTAGGTTCGACTTCCTGGAACCATGCATTTTTGCTCTTTTCATGGAGGTGTCGCCCTCCAGGTCTTCGACTGTCGGTCTCCAGTAAGGTGTCGCCCTCCATGTATTCGGTTGTCGGTCTCCAGTGAGGTGTCGCCCTCCATGTCTTCGGCTGTCGGTCTCCAGTCAATGTACTTTTTACCCGAAAAGCCGATTTTCTCCGTTTTCACCCCGTTTTGCCTACAAAACACGGAAATGTCTCGATCACACTGTTTTAATCCAATTAATACTATAAGCTCATAAAACGGGGGAAAACGGGCATAACAAGAATACGGAGGAACCAAAAATCTACCAAAAGTCGCACCAAAAACGGGTCAATCAGTATTGGTGTCACAAGGACGTCGAGCATGCTATTTTTGTCACAAAAAAAAGTATGCTTCAAAGATTGTCGAGCGAACTGGTATGACTTCGTGTAAATCTGTCGCTACTCCGGTGGACACTAAGTCCAAGTTATGGGCCACGTCTAGTCCACCTTATGCCGATCCATCTTATTATCGTAGCCTTGCTGGGGCTCTTCAGTGTCTCACGTTTACTCGCCCAGACATAATCTACGTTGTTCAGCAAATATGTTTGTTTATGCATGATCCACGTGACATCCATATGAATGCATTGAAACGCATTATTCGGTACATTAGTGTCACGCTTGATTACGGCTTAACTCTCTACCCATCATCGACTTGTACTCTGGTTTCGTACACTGATGCTGACTGGGCGGGTTGTCGGGATACTCGTCGTTCTACGTCGAGCTATTGTATATTTTTGGGTGACAATATTTTGTCTTGGGCCGCTAAACGTCAACCCACTATTTCAAGATCGAGTGTTGAAGCTGAGTACCGTGGTTTTGCAAATGTTGTTTCTGAATCTTGTTGGCTCTGAAATCTTTTACTTGAGCTTCATTGTCCATCACGAAGGCTACGATTGTTTATTGCGATAATGTGAGTGCTATTTTTCTGTTCGGGAATCCTGTTCAACATCAACGAACAAAGCACGTTGAACTTGATATTCATTTCGTCCGTGAAAAAGTTGCTAAAGGGGAGGTTCGGGTGTTGCACATTCCTTCTCGACATCAAGTGTCGGATATCTTTACGAAGGGTCTACCATTGGTCCTTTTTGAAGATATTCGGGACAGTCTAAGTGTTCGTAAACCTCCCCCTTCGACTGAGGGGGTGTGTTAGAGTATATTAATATATTTGTTAAAATATAATAATATATTGATACATATTTGTATATATCGGATAACTTACGTTAGATGTAATGTTAGATAGATTAGCTAAGTTTAAGGAAGTCTTTGCACTATATATATATATATATATATATATATATATATATATATATATATATATATATATATATATATATATATATATATATATATATATATATATATATATATATATATATATATGTAAAAATACTTTGTAAAGGATCGACATATCTTCCTCTTTAATACCAACAGATGCATCTTTTTTTCTTAGCATCCTCCTATAAGAACTTCAAAGTTAAGTAATTTTAGGATGGGTGACCCCCTGGGAAATGTCTCGGGTGCGCACGAGTGACGACAAAGTGCGCTGGAAAAGAAAAGTATTGGTACAGTGGGGCCAGAATATCACTCCCAACGACCGTCATTAGTAATCGAGTCGGCCCATTAAGGCCTGGCTTCGACCCCGCAACGTGTCGAGGCATTACAGGTCGTGTCAAAATTGAGATTATTTATTATCATGTAAAAACATATATAAAATACATATATTATTCTTTTAATAAATACTCAATGAATCTCAAAAAATTGCAATATAACTTCATTTGTATATTACTCCCTTCTCAGAGCAGTTTTCGTACATTTTTTGTTATTTATAAAAGAAATGCAACAAATAGTATGGGATAGAGAAAGTACAAAATAAGTAGTGTAAATTCGAAAAAATACACTAAGTGAGATAGTGAGACATCTTATTTGTATTAAGACATAAAAAAATCGGTTATTTACACTAAATGACTGTTATACCCTTATTTGTAATTTTTACCGGATTTTCCTTATACAGGGCTATAGATATGAATATTTTGTTCTGCCTTGTCGAATTGATAATTCTTGTCCAAACCTTTGTCGAATGTTATTATTTGTGTCAATCTTTTCTCGAATGTGTAGAATCTGTGTAGAATGTGTTTATCCTTTGTCCAATGTTATTAGTTGTATTTAATCTTGTCCATTGTTTTCAGTGTCGATTATCTGTGATTGTTTTGGATGGGTCGAATGTGTTAATATGTGTGCCGGTTTTTTTAATTCTTTTATCGAACTGTATTGCACGTGTGAAATATGTGTCGAATGTGTACATGTGTGAATTAAGGAAATATTAACGCAATTACATTACTCTATAAAATTAAATTTGTCATAAGATAATAATTGATCTTTGAAAAATTTAGGCCAAGTTAAAATATTTGCGTTAACTTTTTTTGAATGTGTGGATTTTTATTGAATTAAAATATAAATTAATTTTTTTGAAATATTTGCGTCAACTTATTTTGATTTTTTCAGAATTAATATATAAAATATTTTTTTTTGAAATATTTGCGTTAATTTTTTATGAATGTGAGTTTTTATTTTGAAATATTAGGGTTAACTTTTTTTAATGTGAGTTTCGCTATGGAAGATTGTGGGTTCGCCTAGGGCGAATGTGGATTCGCCGAATTGATTCTCCACGGCGAATGTGGATTCTCCCGAATTGTTTCTCCACGGCGAATTTGGATTCGCCCACGACGAATGCCACGCGAATGTGGATTCGCCCACGACGAATGTAGATTTTTTTTCTAATTAAAATATAAAAAAAAAATTGAAATATTTGTGTTAATTTTTTTTTAATGTGTATCACATTCATTGCCACGGGGAATGTAAATTTGCATTTATGGATTTTTTTCTGAATTAAGATTACCTCAAAAATTAAAATATAAAGTAATATTTTTTGAAATTTTTACGTTAATTTTTTAAAAGAATTAAAATATTTGCAATAACTTTTTTTTTTTTTTGAAATATTTGCTTTAACTTTTTTTTAATGTGAGTTTCGAAAGTGGATTGGCTATGGCGAATGTGGATTCGCCACTGCTAATGAGAATTCGCTCACAGTGAATGTGAATTCGCCTACGACGAATGTAGTTTCGCCATGTCGAATGTGAAATTCGACATGATTTGGATTCATCCACGATGAATGTTCGTCATGTCGAATGTGAGATTCGACATGATTTGGATTCTCTGAGTGCGAATGTAGATTTTTTTTCTGAATTCAAATATAAAATAATTTTGTTAAAATATTTGCGTTAACTTTTTTTGAAATTATATAAAAAAATTATTTAAATAAAGATTACGCAAATATTATTAAAATAAAAAAATCAAGAAAACAATATTCGCCTAAGATTATAACGCTAATATTATTGAAATATTATTAAAATAAAGATTATGCAAATATTATTAAAATAAAAAATCAAGAAAACAATTTGTCTAAGATTATAATAGATTCGTCTCGCTTATAACATTCTATATAGTTATCGCTATCATTTGATAAGATTCGCTCTAACATTCGCATAAGATTCTTCATAGTCTGTACATTCGCTAAAAGATTCGATATACTGATAAGCTTGTCAATGTTAATTGGTAATTGAGGAATCGACAAAGTAGATTCGCCACGGAGAATGTGGATTCGCCCAAGAAATTTTTCACGGCGAATGTAGTTTCGCCACGTCCAAATTCGACATGATGTGGATTCGCCCACGGCGAATGTGGATTTTGTTGAAATATTTGCGTTAACTTTTTTTGAAATTATATCGCAAATATTATTGAAATTTTATTTAAATAAAGATTATGCAAATATTATTAAAATAAAAAAGGAAGAAAACAATATTCGTAAAGCTAATATTATTGAAATATTACTGAAATAAGGAAAATGTAAAAAAACAAGTAAGATTATAATAGATTATTCAGGCTTATAAAATTAAACACAACTCACAACAAATCTAAGTCTAAAAAAATGTACTTTTAATATATTTGTTTATGTGTGAACTACAAAATAAACATTATCAAATACAAAAATTTATCATGAAACTCATTCGGTGTCGCCTGAAGTGGTAGTCTCTCGGACGATTGCTATAATACAGGAGATGATTCGATCGTTACGACTTCCTATTCTGTTAGCTCGATGATCGATGCGGTGAGATTTCAATACACTTTTTCTTTTTTATGTGATTTACTTTTACCCAAAAAAATATACAAAAATTTAAGAGTTGAGATTCCTTAAATATGGATGTGGATTATAATTATACTATAATTCATTTTTGTATTAAAAATATAAAACACAAATTAAAGATGAAATTAGGTTATAGGAGTGTATGGCATATTGGTAGGTATCTCAATTCTTTATTTGACCAAGATACGGAGGAGTCGGGCTTGAAGGAGTCTGGCCTTTGTTGTCCTTTGGTGCCGGCGGCACGGCCACTTTAGTTCTCAATTTTCTATGGACGGCCATTGGCAACTGAACAACTAAAGATATACCTCCACAACACAAGGATGAATAAATTTCTTCCTTACCTAAGTTAATGAGCACACAAAAAAATGGTTAATTACTAATGTGGAATATAATGATATTAATTTACCTTAGAAACACAGACTTAGCTTGAAATATATACCTAGATGATGAGGTGAGGATAGAGTAAATATGAAAAATGAAATCAATATTATCGCTGCTAATAAAACCTTGAGGATATGCATTCTTGTATTCATTACACTTTACTACGAGTGTATATTTTGTGCGTACAATAATAACTATTAAATTTTAAAAGGCTAATATATAGATATTTTAATTTTATTTTATTTATTTTAAAATTGTTTGAGTGTGGATTGGAATAGTATTTGTGCTATTAATCAATTCGTTTTTATTGATTGCTTTTTTATCTTTGACTGTTTTATACTAGTATAAGACTCGAATCAAAATGAAAATGAAACGAAATAGGAAACACGGGCGGCAATTAATTGGTGTTCGGACATCCATCGAGTGAATGATGATGACATCATTGATAATATAAGTGGGCGTATGCGTATGCGTATGCGTATGCGTATGCGTATGCGTATGCGTATGCGAACGCTAGTGATTTTACGTATTGTGCGGTCCTAATATTTTTTTACGGTACAAATTGATTTCATTTTATTTATTTATTTATTTAAAAAGATTATAATTATATTATTTATGAAATTTAAAAAAATATTAGGAGAATAATTTTATTTTTAATTTTAATTATATTTAATTTGATATATATTTTAACATATAAATTGAAATTTTTTGTATAAAAAAATCATAAAGTAAATTATTGTAAATTTGTACGTTCATCTTTGTACTACTCTAGTAATTTTTTTTTTGTGTCGTCTTATATATGCACTCACCAATATGCAATTATTACTAAAAGATTTAAATATTAAGATGGTATTTGGTAAAT
Organism: Euphrasia confusa; assembly: GCA_954870475.1. NCBI lineage: Eukaryota > Viridiplantae > Streptophyta > Magnoliopsida > Lamiales > Orobanchaceae > Euphrasia > Euphrasia confusa. The sequence goes on from OX940951.1 coordinate 20,783,736, forward strand.
ATTTTTTAAAAAAAATAACATTTTATAAATTATTTGAAAAAATAAGTGTACTTTATTTTTAGCTTGTAAGCTTTTTAAACTATAACTATAAAAACAAAAATATTCTTCAAATTATTATCGTTTATATATACACCAATTTCAGCGTCATTATTCTCTTTATATATGCAACTTGGATTATTCTCTGGTCCATATTTTGTTACGTTTGGTCATATTATTTATAATAGATATATTGAAAAATATAAAGTTAATGGTTGAAAAATAAAAATATAAAATATAATTTTTTCTTCTTTGGATTATTTAATTTCTGGTCCAAAATATGTTTGATCATATTATTTATAAAAGATATATTGAAAAATATAAAGTTGATGGTTGAAAAATAAAAATACACAGTGAAAAATATAAAATATAATTTGTTCTTCTTTGGATTATTATCTGTCCAAAATATGGTTGATCATATTATTTATAAAAGATATATTGAAAAATATAAAGTTAATGGTTGAAAAATAATAAATATACAGTGAAAATATAAAATATAATTTGTTATGTTTTGTCATAATTTTTTCCATGACTAATATAAAATATAACTTGTTATGTCTTGTCATAATTTTTTCCAACGTTTGACGGACTAAAAAATTATTTTAGATTGAAAATTAATTGTTACTATGATAATTTGTTATGATTGAAAATTAATTGTTAATATGATAATTTGTTATGTTTTTCGTAAATAATTATAAAATTTTATTTTTTTATAATTCGATTTTCAATAAGTGAAAATAAATTATTGAAGTTAAACATATTAAACGAGCATTACTATAAAATAATTGAAATATAAAAAATCTTGGCTAATTGGATTTGGGCCTATCTGGCCAGACCTCTTATTAGCATTGCTGTCGGAAAGAATTATTTAGATTGGGCTCACTTAGTGGGCTTTATTGTTGAACCATATCAAAGTTTCGGGCTTCTGAAACCTCATAGTTATGCATGCATTAATCAGCTTTTTATGGGGATCGGAGTGTTATATATTGTCTGCACATGAATGATCATACGCGGGTAGTCTCATATGGTGCACTTCATATTCAGAAATACATAAAAGATTTTCCAGCATATTACATACACAGATACACTCGTGTTCATACTCTCTCAGTTTTCCAGTTTCAAAGTGGTTCAATTCTAGTGTGCTTTACAAACAAATTACAAAGATAAAATTGTATTTATTTTGTCCGCCTCAACTACCCGCGACTAGTTCTTACGTACATCTGAAGATCAAAGACTTGTCAATAAAGATGAGAAACATCCAAACCAAAAATTCTCTATAAAGAGATAAATAATAAAAGGAAAAGAAAACCAAAAGAAGTTTGATCCTTTTTTTTTTTTTTTTTTGTGTGTTTGATTCTATAACCCTTCTATATAATTTGTATTTTGTGTCAAAATTTCAGCAATAATTCTCGAAAAATAAATCGGCCCAAAACAAAAGGGAACAATATACTTTATTCTCGTGTTGCGATTATTGAAATCTATTTTTTGAGTCGCTCTTTTTCTCACAAATTGACTTCATGTTAATTTTGGCTTACAACGGCCAAGACCACAATCATTTTCTTTGAGCGTAATTGGTGATGATTCAATCTTAAAAGAAACCTCAAAAATGTAAACGGGTCGGGCCTTTTGGATCTATGATGGCTCTATTTCGGCTTTAGCTGAAAATGGTTGGGCCAAAATAAAATCAAAGGCCACTGCACAGTTGTGGTGGCCCATAATTTAGTTGGGATCTTTCCACGTTCTCTTGTTTGCTCACCAAAAAAGATTCCAATTTTTTTAACCTTAAGATTTATGATAGAACTAAAATACATTTTATGACCTCTAATATAAATATATATAGCTAGGGAAACTTAATGTTTATCTGTATTTTACTTGGGTGTGTTGTGAGCCTTGAGAGTTCTTGTAAACTCAAATGAAAAAAATGGTTTTACCTATTTTACTATTTACATTGGATTTACCCAAAACATATAAGGACATCGATCACAAGAATTTAAGCTTTATCATTCATCGTCTCCTCAACAACGGTAATTAACTTATAGCGAGAAGCCGTCTATTCTTTCTATTCTTTCGTATACATTAGTTTTGAAAGATTTTTTGCAAGCACTCCCATTATATGTCAAAGCTAAAGGCACAAGAACTATATACCCAAGAGAGAAAAGATTTGTTTAAAGGAAGAATCTAAAAAGGATAATTTGCACTTTATTCTTTGCATGTTTAGCTTGTCTGGATAAATTGGCTTCATATGTGGAACAACATCAAAGAAGAATATTTATTTATCTTCATGCTTTATTTTGGAAAAACATTTTTCCTCATTTGTGTATTTGTCTAACTATATATTAAATTAAAATATATATTTCAAAAAAAAAAGGCCACTTTTTTTTAATTCAAACACACACACACACATTCTTTCAATCGCTTTACAAATCACAAGTACAAACAATATTCACAAGCACTCTCTCTCCATCCCCTTAAAAGCCCTTTTCCTTCCCATACTTTGTTTTTACCATTGACCCTTGCAAAAAAAAAAATCCTTTCCCAAACTTCTTTAATTTTCTCAACCAACAATTTTTTCCTACAAGTTTCTCAAAGAATCTATTCCATATCTCTCCCCACCCCAAAAGAAAAAAAGAAGGGAAATAAAAACATCCAACTTCCCTTTTTCAGATTCTTGATCATTTCTATTTATAGAATTAACCCTTCATCGTAAAAACAAAATCATATACAAAAATACACAAAAAAATGGATTGTGGGCATGTCGTGGATTCCGAAAACTGGGTTTTCTCCGGGATTGCAATGAGGGGGCCTTTGAAGCCTGTTTTGACAAAAGTACCCCTGGAGGAGGTCAAGGAAGAAGAAGGAGATCAGTGCAGTAATTATACTGCAACAACTCCAACCTCTTCCGAGTCCAGAATTCCGAAATTACTTATTTGCCCTCCGGCCCCGAAAAAGCGGAAATCGACTTCTTCTGCTTCGTCGTCGTCGTCTTCTTCAAAGTTGTGCCACTACGGAATGATTAGAGAGTTTTTCAATCCGCCGGATTTAGAAGCCATTTTCATTCGTCGAGTCGAAGGTGCATGAGCGCTCGTGTGTTTGCGTTTCGTTCGGTTGATCGAGACAGGCTGACTTAGCTACTTACTGCAGCTGCATGTATGATTCTGTGAAAAATAATATTGGAAATTACCAAGTTTTTTAGTTTTTGTTTTTTGTTTGTTTTTGTGTAATCTATTAATGATTTATTCATGTGAATAAATAGTATGCCAATTTAATTTATTTATTGCATGATTATACTTATCCGCGGTTTATAAACATGCATAAATAATTTTACACTAATTTGTGAATGTTAAATAATTTTTTATTTTGAAAAAAAAAATATGTATTATTTCTATACTTTTCACTTTTAATTACTTAAAAAATAATTAAATAAAACCAAAATAAATTAGTTTAATCTCCGGTTAAACTAAAGTATCACCTTAATTAACATAAATTTGAATTTTTTTACATTAAAATTATAACTATTTGCACCCTGAAAGCTTTGCTTTTTAAACATGCAGTATTTCTTTTCATTATCTTTTACACTTTTAAGTCTTTGATAAGCAAATGTGTCCCACAAAAAATGACCTTCCACCACACAGGACTCCTTACTAAGATAATTGGGAACTTCTCCATAATGCCCATTTTATTATTTAATTATATTTTATTTTATTTAATTATTATAGTACTATCTTAATATATTTATTTTTAATTTTTGACGATAAGTGTGGTGGACTAAAGACAAAGTCAACACGTCATGATAAATAACTGGATTAGAATCCTATGCTTGCATAAATACTACTAGTGGCATAAAAATAGAGGAAATACAAAAAAGTGAAAAACAATACAGTACTGTATTTTTTAAATATATGTTTGTATTTAATATTAATAAATTTGAAGCATTTTCGAATATAAAATCCCTAATTAAGCTACCAATTAATCTACTTGGTTTGAAACTAAACTTGATATATGTTTAATTTAAGAGACTGAATTTCGTGAGCACAATATATATAAAAAAAATTATCAATTGTACTAAAATGATTTAAAATTGTTATTACTACTCTCTCTAATTCAACTATTTATACAATGTTTTTTAATAATTTATAAAAAACCGTACATAAATAGTTGAGACTCACTACTAAAAATATAAAAGTCACATTTTAAAATATACTCTTTATTATATAAGAAGTTACAAGGGATCGAAGAGATATATAAGATATATCTCGAATGAACAATAATGTACTATTTGTGTTTCAATTTATCATACATTTTTTTTAATTACAAAATAATTGTGTATAATTTAATAAATTATTACATGGGTCCGAGTCCATGTAAATATACATGAACTCAGTAAATTTGTGAAAAATACAATACATATGTTGTGAAAAATCAGTAAATATTTATAAAGAATACACGTGATAAATAATTCGATATTAACTTGTGTGAAAAATAAAGTGTATTTTTGTAAAAAAAAATTAATGTATATTTTTGAAAAATAAAATAGTAATGCGTAAAGAATTGAACTGAATTTATATAAATTTATGTGAAACTAGGTCATGATATACAGTCTATAATTAGTTGAATTAATAGTGCTGTTTTGAATTTTTTGAGTTTTGAAATAAAATGTTGATCCCAAGAACTGAAAAAATAGTGATTAATTAATAAATCAATTTTGATATGTTTAATGAGTGAGAACAGTGAAATCTGTTAAATTTAACTAATCTAAAAACGAGTGAAGAGAGAGAACAAATTAAAATCCAACACGTAATTGGAGTTTGTATTATTTTATTTGGGTTGGCACGTAGTGACTAGCTTGTTGAATGCGGTCGTGTTAGGTGTGCTTCAATAATTGGGCTCAATTAACCACGTCAAAAGCGACAAACCAAATTATAAATTACTCAACTAATCTTGGTAACAATAATTTTTATTACTATTTTTATCCCAAATATTACCTATTTTTTAAATCACATACTAATATATTTTCAAATTAGAAGACAAAATTACTATTACATTTTTATATCAATAAAATAAAATAAATATATTTTTTCAATATCTTAAGTAAAAATATCTTGAGAAAAAAGAATAAACATTTAATTAATTAAATAAATCAATTAATACATAAATGACTAATTATGTCATTGACCAAGCATGCATTCAAGGATGAATGAGAGATGATTAGATGAATACACGATCAAATGATAAAAGATGGGATATGTAGAGGAAATACAATAGTTAATCATATATAATGTTAGTGTGTGTGAGTTTCATATTAATTGTTAACTAGTACTACTTCCCGTGCGATGCACGTGATTTATTTGTTTGAAATAATCTAAAATTTTATTTAATCTTTAATGTATTTCGTCATATATTTATTAATAGACTAACAAATTATTTTATTTAATAATCGAACTTTCACTTAAATTTGTAAACTCGTATTAATCTCATTATTAACCGTTATCTCAATTATGAGATTTCTATTATTTTCAAAGATTACGCATGTTTGATGTAATTTATAGTATGTAAGTTTCTTGGGACATAGCCGAGTGGTAAAGTATGTGGTGATGTTGGTGTAATATCTCGAATATGACAATTTTTCATTGAAATATTATGAAGTTAGTCCTGGGATGAGACATATTAACTCTCTCCCACATGTGTCTGCTACTGGAGCACCTCCCTCGATTTACATCCTACCCGATTGAGGAGCCTTTGATCTGGTGTGAGAAGAGTTTCTTGTCTCTGCATTCCGTTTACAGAACTTAATTAAGGATAATCTAAAATTTTTTAAAAAAATCTAGTCGAACATAATTAATAAATCGACAATTTGATTATGTAATATGCGAAAAAATCATAATTAATACATAAAATTAAAAAAATCGAGGAAAAAAAAGAATAAATAGAGCGTATAAATGTAAATCGATTCAATATTCAGAAAAGTAAAAAAAAAACATACAAAGCCAGATTACAATAAGAGAAAATAATATACCTACAAAGTTTGATCAATTTTTTTTAAACTAATGTGGATTAGAGAATATGAGGAGATCGATTTTTATGAGACTTAAAATTAAATTAATATAAATGGAATAAAAAAGAATTTTGAGAAGATAAATAGAAATTTATATATTTAAGATAATAATTAATTATTATTAGTAAAAATATATAATTTCAAATTACTATTTAAAATTTATACATAATTTAAATATGGTTAATAATATTAATATTTAGAATTTATAATTTTTTATTTATAATTTATAGTGTGAACACAATATTATTATTGATTTGTGATTGGTCCACGTGGCATTAGTGGATCCTGAAATTATATATGTATAGATACATTAAGTGTAACTATATTATGGGAAATAAATTTTAAGTAGACCGACAATATTACAATAATTCAAATTATATATATATATATATATATATATATATATATATATATATATATATATATATTGCATGCATGTGACAAGTTCTCTTGGAAGTGCATGCCAACAATAAGACAAGAATTCGTAGGAGTTATTAGTTGTGTATTTGCATTCTCGGGACAACTCTGAAAATGATCAAAGAAGGTTGACAAGATGGTACACTACCATTCTACCAAAACATGACAAAACAAAATTTAAATTAATTAAGGAATAAAAATTGTTAGTGTGTAGTTTGTTCTCGCTCACATGTTAGTGTGTAGTTTGCTCTCGCTCACAGTAGAGCTTTCGAACTCAAGTGAACTATTTAGACCATCACACTATGGTTTTTGAATGAACTTCATTCTTATGTGATTTTGTCTTTTGTGTAGGTATAGTTATTCTAAGTCTGCTAGGACTTGGAAGCCCTAACCACATACACATGCACTATGGGACTTGGAAGGCATGAGACTTAGAAGCCATAGCCTTCTCTGTAAACTTTTGAATGTTTTTTCTCATTAGTAACTCGATCATCATTCATAAGATTGGTTGGTAATCATTCTTCGTGATTTCGCCATATGAATTAATATTGAACTGAACTGTATTAATTTTGAAAATTTTAATTGACATTATTTTAATAACTTGTATTTTTTAGGTTAGTAAAATTGTTTGATCGGAATTTTACGATTACACCTTGAACAAATTGTTTTGAATTTCTTTTCTACAAAACTGTATTAGCGTCTGCCATTATATCTCTCTCAAATAAAGGATTAAAAATTGAACAATTTATAAAAATAAAATATTTATTAAAAATAATAATATAAGTATTCTATAAGTATTATTTAAAATAAATAAATTAAAATAAGTGTAAATAACTAAATATGAGGTTGAAAAATATAAATTGTTTGAGCCTTGGGCCATAAAGACTTTGATGTCGGATCACTATACTATCCACATATTCTCTGGAGCATGTTAATGGGCCAGTCCAGTTCATACAGACAGCCCAGTGTCAACTTTTATACTAACACTTTAGGACATGCCCAATACTGCGAACCACTAATATTTGCCACTAGCAACACAAAAACAGATAATGTTGATTATTATTATTATTATTATTATTATTATTATTATTATTATATATAAATTCAATTAAATAGTGTTTTCAAAATTTAAAATTGATTTGAAAAATCAAAATGATATTAATACAGAATCAAGGTCCCAATATATATTCAATAATAAGATAAGAATAATAGAATTTTCTGATCAGATTGAACGAATTAATACTTAATCCTAAAGGATAGGTTAGGAGAGTTGTTGGAGAGAAATTAAAAATTAATTTATTTTATAGTGTAAATCAATCTGTGTATTTCTAATTATTTAAGGAAATGTAATTCTTGCAAGTAACACACACACACACACACAAAAAAAAAAAAAAAAAAAAAAAAAAAAAAAAAGAAAAAAAAAAAGAGAGTAAATGGTAAGTAACACAAAATAATCCTCAAATCAAATGGGCCGTTTAAGTCAAATTACCTCAAAAACTACATAATTGCAGCTTCACTAGGAAATATGGAACAACTTAAATGAATAATAATAATAAATACTGCTAATAAATATAAATGAAATGCCATTAAAAAACCCATCCCAAAAAAATTGCTAGAAAAATGAAGTCCACCAAAAACCAGCAAACAATAGATACAACTACTACTTCTCCAATGGCACCATCAGTTCAAACAACCTCTGAGAACCCCTTCTCCTCTGTACAAAACACACTTCCATCTACAGCAGTTCAAAAGTGCCTTTGCGAGAGCAAACCCGAATGCGACTGATGAAACACGCTCAGCTGACAAACCGCCTGCCTTATCAACTCCTTCAACTCCAGGTGCTGACCTATAAACACCCGATCCACCCCTTCAAAAGCACCCAACACCCCCGCCCGTTCCAGGTCATCACTCTTCCCAGCATGAATCGCCAAATAACACATCAGAACCAACCCATTCATCTGTGCCTTCTCGTTCCCCTTCTGCAGCCTCACCAGAGGCACTACCCCTCCAAACTCAATTATCGTCTTGCAGTGCTCTACACATAGAAAATTATCAGAGCACGCAAATTTCCCGAGTGCACCCGCTGCCTCGGCTCCCACATCCTGGTTCCTGTGGCCTAGCAGCTCGACTAATGGTCCAATAACCCTGGTCTCTCGGGCTGGGAAAGTCCGGGCCAAACATCCGACAGCCCGGATCGCTGCAATCAGCATTGCCATGTCATCGGAATCTCTGATCACTCTGAGCAGCTGATCCACAACAGCCTTGGAAGCAGGGGAGTTCGACTTGAAGGTCGCCCGTCTGAGGTCGGCATTGGACTCTGCAGCGGCTGTTATTTCCATTATCGTCATCAAGCAATTAATTTGCAACTCGCCTTCCTCTATCTCGACTAGCTTTGCCAAACAAAGCAAACCCTTTGTCTCAGTTATTCTACGGCTGTTTTGCACACTGCCTTTCGCAAGCATCCAGAGGGCCTCCGCGCAGCTTATTTTCAGCTTCAGCTTCACTTCGGGCTTTTCGTTCTCCCTGTCCCTTTTGTAACCACTCCCTTTACTGTTGTTGTTATTAATATTATTACTGCTTCCCTCCGGGTGATGCTTCGACAAGGACGAGGACCCAAAGCCCGGATTGTAAAGAGTCTTTTTTTCCAATTCCTTGTTGATTTGGACGAGCGTGTGGATGCTTTGTTTCGATTTCACTCTACTTTGTTCGTCCATGAAAAGATCGAACGACAAAAGTGTCACGAGCGGCCTAATCACATTCTCCCTCGCGAAATCCTCTTTCGCTAGAGGGCAATGCTCGGCCATTCTCGAGATTAGATTGGAAACCCTAATCTGAACCTTCATCACGGAATCACCCAGGGCGTGGACGATGATCGGGACGCCCGATTCGTTGATGATGGATTGGACGCGTTCTTGGTCATTGGCTAGGTTGAAGAGGGCGGCCACGGCAGCCATCTGGGCTTCCGAGGAGGAGGGGTCTTTCAGTAATTTCAGCAGGGGAAGGATTCCGCCTTCATCCACTATGATCTGTTTGTTCCGGTCGTTGTCCCGGGCGAGCGATGCCAGCTCGTTGGCCGCCTCGATTTTGTCGTGGAGCTGGCCGGCGTGGAGGGAGGCGATGAAGGACCAGACCCAGGAGAGGATGGGGTCGTTGCTGGCGATCGGAGGGAGGCTGATGACGATGCCTTCGGCGGCGGCGGCGGCGGCGTCGAATATGCTGAGCACCCACTTCATGTCGGCGACGGAATTGTCGAGGTAGAGGAGGAGCTTGCGGAAATCTGCGGCGGAGACGATGGTGACGACGCGACGGAGGATGCTGCGGCGTCGGCACTTCTTCACGAGGGTTAGGGATCGCTCGAGGTTGCGGGAGGCCTCGGCGGCGATTCGGCGGAGGGGGCGGTCGTAGAAGGAAGAGCCGGCGGGGGAGGAGGTGGCCAGGCGGGCGGCGGAGCGGAGCATCTGGCAGAGGTGTTCGACCTGCTTTCCGACCTCGGAGCACTCGAACTTGAAGGACTCGCAGTCCCTGACGGAGTCGGAGATTTGATCGGAGAGGAGGATGGGGTAGGAGAGGACCTCCTCGATTCGCTTCTCGTCTTCATCGATTGAGCTCTGCTTCTGGGGTTGGAGTTTTTGGCGGACGAGCGTGGGTGAGACGGCGGCGGATGAGGGTTTCGCCGCCATGGAATCGAGAGAATTGGGGGAAATTGATTTTTACGGTTGAGGGTTTTGGGCGTAGAGCAGTTGAAACGGCGATTTTTCGTGTGATTAAAATAAATGAGAAAAGTCAGAACGACTTTGATTACATGTTATTTCATTCCTTTTTCTGCGAATGTTTGTTTCTAACTCGCACAAAATATAAAAAATAAAATACATTATACACTATTTTTTTCAATTATATATACTCTCACAATCTACTACCCATCACCTGATTTGAGCAAGATTTTTGAAAAGTGACTTAGTAATTAGATTATGTTCGTTTTCAAAAACTTGTTACTTGTAGATTAAATAATTTCTGCTCTTCAAAAGTCAAATCTCATTGTAGTCTAACCTTGTTTAATATGCCTTGAACTCACCCATTGTGTTAAAATTTAACTACTACTCCACATTTATAGGTATTATTTAATGGTATCTTATACTACAAGTTGACAATTAGAATTCAACAGATTTCTCAATCTAAAGTTGCAAATAAGACCACTTTTCTTACCTAAAATACTACTAGTAAAAGTTATAGTTCACGGAAATGGAAAATAAACAAATTAATAATATTAGTGGCTTATTTTCAAATCAAAGCAAAATCAAAGCAGTTTGTGGTGAAAGCCTGACGCTCCAGCTAAGTATTTAAAAAATAAAATGAATAAATAATAATAATTGTGGGGCTGAAAATGATATGTAACAAACACCAAGTGCCAGGCCATGAAAGTACCTTTCGTAGTCCCACGTTCAAATCTGGTTTTGTAAATATTTACAAAAACACTTATCACCAATACATTTTCTGCTCACTTATCATGCTGGTGAAAATTCTAGACAGAATGAAGAGGCCCATTCTTTGTAATCATTTGTTATAAAAAAATTATTGTTATTATTTAAGTTTTTTTAAGGAATCAAACATTAATATAAACAAACACATTACACTATCTACAACATGCATTGAACTATATTACAACACCGACGCAAACAAGGAGACGACAGACTTATTGTTGTACGACAATCGAATGATTGTAAGAACCTACACACTTATGCCCAAGCTTACACAGCATAACTGTACAAAGTGTGTGCTTTCATCTTTGCAGAAAGAGAGCGGCTCCAACAAGACCAACCCCTAAAACCAACGACACCCAGAGTGCTCGGTTATTTTCCAAACCTGTCGGAGGCTTCCAAACCATGAAGTTCTCCAAGTAGTCTTTGTTCGATGGAAACTGATTAGCTGTCGATCCACTCAATCTCTGATCTCTGTCCTTATATTTGTCGGTCCACGTTGCTGCATAACTGATAACAAAAACAAAATAACAGTATTTAAAAATGACTCGACAAAAAATATAGACTGTTTGAGAAAATTAGATGGATTGACGAGTACATAAAAAGGCAAGTTTTTGTAATTGATTTGTGTTCATTTCAGAGCTAAAAACAAACCATAATCACAAGTAAAAGGGCCGAGGCTTGTGGTAATTGTATAAAAGCAAACACAGCTAGCTTTGAAAAATACAAAAACCATACTTGAGGCTTCACCCCGCTTGTATGTTTACCTGACCATTGTTTGACGTGACTGGATTTACTGATGCCGTCAATTTTTTTACATTTACATCCCTCAACTTTTCAAATATTACAAATTGCAACAGTTTCTCGTCTGACAAATCGTAATACTTTAAACTAGTTTATGAATAGAGTTGTAAAAGTATTAGACATGACATAAATTTTTGGCACAAAAAATGCTTCAAGGACACTTGATCAGTTCCAACTGAAGATTAGAAATAACTTCAAAGAACATAGGACTGTTCCAAAACATGACTTATATTTTAGTATTCAGTAAACAAGTCAACTATTCAAATAGGCATAAGAAAAATGTAAAAATCGAAAATAGCTCACCTGTCATAACTAGAACCTATTAGTGGGATTGTAACCATCTCTTCTTGGGTTATCTTCAGCTTAGGTGCTTGCAGTATGTACCGTAACTCTTTCGCCTGTCGTCTTATACCGACAATCGGATGCTTCTTTTCCAATTGTTGATACAAGGCAATGCAATCCGTATGACGGTTATTCGCATCGTAAGCCATAGCAAGCCATATTTGTATCTACGAGAAATAAAAGAAGCACCTCATAGAATAATAGCTTGCGCGCAAGAAATATTATTCTGACAAAAAGCAAGATGTTTGTCCGACATTATACGACTACTAACCTCACCACCAAACAAGGTAGATCTCGGTATGATTGTTAGGGCGGCTTCAAGAAACTCAATCGCACGTGAATATGTACCCCTTTCGTAAGCTTTCTGACCTAATTCAAACATCAACTGAGCTGTTTTCCTTCGTTCGGCTTGCTCCCTTGCTACCTATAATCTCAGTATTAATCTAATGATTATACTATCATTTCATAAAATAAATAATACGAGCGCATTATTTACTACTGCAAGTCTACAAATACATTTTTATTGCCACTGCCATCCTATATATATGCACAATACCATCTAAGAAGAAGCTAAAATAAATATGATTACAGGAGTATTACTTTAGTCTTTAGTTTGAAACTCCATCATAACAACATTCCTTTTCTCAATTGTTCTTATAAAAAAAGTGCTAAAAAGGCAAACAAGATTATCAGCCTCAAAATCCAACAAAGCAAATTCCTTGGATTCTAAGCCTAATTAAGGCTTTGTTAGGATATCATTTGAGGGAGCAAATCTCTCTAGAAAAAATCTATAATCGTCAACCAAACACTGTTTCTACTAACACACATTTTCAAATCACTGTTTCCAAAAATGTTCTCACCAGTCACCCTCCAACCACTAAACAGACTAGACCTAAGATTCTCACTAAAATACTCATTAATACTCAACATATTATAATCAATACTGATCTGATTATTATTTATTAGCCACATGACAATGCAAGGGTACTTTTGAAATTTTCTTTAAGTTGGACTAACTGATAAAGGAAAAAAAGACAAAATTGGACTTTTTACCAGCAACCCCTTCTTATTAAATAGGTCCCAACTTGAAAAAATCCCAATGATATGGTCCATAGTTGTTATGTCGCCAAGTCGAGATAAGTCGAGTGAGTACCGTGGAATAGATTAGTCGATTAGTCGCTCTGACTAATCGTAGTTAGTCGACACTACATTTTATATGTTAAATTTAATATATAGTATGTATAAATAGTCACTTCCCTAATAAAATTAATTTCCTACCTCTCAATAGATAAAACAATTAAACAAATATAAAATTAAAACAAAAACAGTCATCAATTCAGCATAAAATACACCAAATCCGCAACAAGTCAACAACCCAAATCTCATAGCCTCAAACTTTTCGCATTAATTAAAGAAAATGAAAAGAAATAAAAGCAGAGAAAGTAAGAGAAAGAGCTGCGCGAGTACGCGCTGCCGACTTTGCCTCAAAATCACCGGTGTTCTTCGTCGGCGGAGTCGCCTCCCGATTTCGCCGCTCTTGACAACAAAGTGTTACTAATATGAAATGTTGTATTTTGAGTGTATCACATAACATCCAACTATCTACTAAAAAATCTGTTAATGAAAGATGTAAGAATGATAAATTACAGTTGACATCATTTGGATAGCTAGTGTAAAATAACAAAACAAGATAATAGAGCACTTAACTAAGAGTAGGTAGTGACACCTGATTTCAGTAAACAATATGAATATCATTATACAAAATAAAAATATAACTATATAGTCCAATCGAAAAACAATGATTTTGATGTTCAATCTCATATCAGTTATAAACTTTAAGTATGACATTAAGGGAAAACTTAGTCCTCGAGTAAGAATTGTGGTTTATTCTTATTTCCAAGAGGGATCTAGTATAAAATACCATAAATCAACACCGGAGAAGGGTTGTTAACTCTAGAGAAAGAAAACTAGAAGGAACTTGGTTAACCAGTCAAGAGCTCGTTTTGAATCGCAAACTCTACATAAAATTAGCTCATTTTCTCCATTTGTGTTCTTACTTTACTTATGCATTGACTGAATCATCTGACTTGCCAAATTGCATCTCTGTATCATTCTGCTTCCCCACATATACTCGATAAAAAATATATACCTTCTAAAAAACAATTTCAAATTAATTTATGAATCAACCAAAAATAATACATCTCACTCCAATCAGAATCAAAACTGAACTTCAATTATATTCCACCAATATAAAAGTTTATGAAATTATATCAATTACAGCCAAACTAAAGGATATCAGCTAAGTCTAAGATTTACCTGGTTAATCTTTTGGATGAGTCTATAATTAAAATGCGTTACAATCAATTATTGTTTATTGAGACAGCCTTGTAACATAATAATATAATAAAAAATCGTAATAGCTTAATAGACCTAACGAATGTGTGTGGATAGGTTTTACTTCCAATAAACTCTAAATATATACTCCATTTCCGTACAATATAAAATCTCATCAGTCATAATAGCTAACAAATTACTACTAATCGGCTATCAACTACTGAGTAATCGGCTATGAACTACTAGTAATCGGCTATCAATCAAACTACTTAGTAATCAACTATGAGCTACTAGTAATCGGCTATCAAACTACTTTGTAATCAGTCATCATCTGCTCAAGTCAGTTCATACGATCAAACTTGAAATGAAATTTACAACAAATAATGACAGAGAAAGGCTCGTTTTAACATTCATCCAATCTTGTTGATAGTTTTTTTTTCCTACAAAATTGAGCATAATATGTTATATTTTTCTTCCATGTCAATGTTTATAAATTAATCTGTATGAATTTCTTCAATCAACTATCAATTATTCAAATCATTTCAACCAATCGATCAGTATTGAATTCAAATCAACAGCAAATGATCTGAGAGAAAGGCGATCTAACCTTTTGGAGTTCTTTCTTCACTCTCATCCGCTTCTCTTCTTCAGTCTCCTCTTTCTGTTCACCGTCACCATCTCCATCTCCATCCTCCTGGTCAGCTTTGTACTGCAATTCCTCAGCTTTCTTCTCCAGCTCCCTCATCTCCTCAATTTCCTTCACTCTCCTCCTCATCTCCGACTCCCAATCGATCCCTCCGCCTCCGTCTCCGTCTCCGACCTCACCGCCGCCGTTTCCGTTATCGTCGTCGCCGAAATTCTCGTACTCCACTCCGTTCAATTTGGAACGATTGGATTTCTTTCTGTTCGGATGCCTCTCCTTGCTCTGGTCGAACGCCGACTCGAAGTGAGAGCTTTGTTGTGGATCTTTCCAGAAGAGGTTCGATACGACGTCAGATGGGAGGGGGCGGATTTTGCGGTCCGGAGGTGTGGTGCGGGTAATTACCCGGTCGGGGATTATGGTGCGGGTCGCAAGGTCTAGGAGCGGAGTGATGTTCCCGAGAGCTACGGCCATGCCGGACGGCGTCGTTTCGCTAGAGAGAGAAAAAATCGAGGTTTCGAAGCCTATGGCGGTCGGCTCTCGGAAGATATTTTTCGCAGTTTTTGGGAGAACGAGATCATGTGCACGGTTCCTCGAGAGAGTGATATTTGTTGTTGTGAAAAGACCATAAAGACCACGAAAATTAGAGAGATGTGCGGCGTATATCTGGACTAAAACGGTAATTAGACAAAAAAAAATGGCTCCATTTAAAAACCTTCAATTTTACCTAAATTGATTTGATACTTCGAGTTTGGGTTATTTTAAGTCGGAATCGAATTTTGAAAGTTCACAAATGAGAGGACCTATTTTAAATGCAAAGTGAAATTTTTCGTATCGGAATTTAATCCAAAGTGAACCACATTTTGGGTTTACTGTGTTTTTTATTTTCTTAATAAATCAATTGGAAATATTTTTTTCCTAATTTGTTATAAGATACTCTTTTTTTGTGAAATTAATACATTTACTGTTATAAAGTAAAGAGAGTTGAGAGAATTGAGAGAGAATTGAATAAATTTATTAATGAGATTAGAACCCTTTATATAGGATACAATTTAGGGTTTCTGACTTAGCCAACAAGTCATTCACAATAATATATATATTTATAACACTCCCCCTTAAATGACTATTTATAGGATTGCTGCCTCGTTAAAACCTTGTCAGGAAAACCCAGTGGGACAAAACTTGAACGAAGGAAAAAGAGTACAGCTTGCTCCCCCTGATTTAGATTACTGAACATCCTTGAGTCGACGCATACCAATTCCATTGACTAGTTTCTTGAAAATGGTAGTTGGTAATGACTTCGTGAATAGGTCGGCTAAGTTGTCAATTGATCGTACTTTTTGAACTTCAATTTCGCCATTCTTCTGAAGCTCGTGTGTGTAGAAGAACTTTGGAGAGATGTGCTTTGTTCTATCTCCTTTGATGTAGCCTCCTTTGAGTTGTGTTATGCAAGCGGCATTATCTTCGTATAGTATTGTTGGACCATCCTTTGTAGAGCCAAGGTCACATGATGATTGGATGTAGTGAGTCATATTCCTTAACCATACGCACTCTCGACTTGCTTCGTGAATTGCAATAATTTCGGAATGATTTGAAGATGTTGCCGTCAATGTTTGTTTCACAGATCTCCATGATATGGCAGTTCCTCCACGAGTAAAAACGTATCCCGTTTGTGATTTTGCTTTATGTGGATCTAAAAGATAACCTGCATCTGCATATCCAACTAAAGAAGATCCCAAATTTTGTGAATAGAATAAACCTAAGTCAATGGTACCCTTTAGGTATCGCAGTATGTGCTTAACACCATTCCAATGTCTTTTAGTGGGTGCAGAGCTATATCTCGCGAGGAGATTAACAGAAAATGCTATATCAGGCCGAGTGCAATTAGCAAGATAAGTTAATGCACCAATTGCACTTAAGTATGGTACTTCAGGACCAAGAATTGTTTCCCCATCTTCAAGTGGACGAAATGGATCCTTTTTCACATCAAGCAAACGAACAACCATTGGTGAATCCAATGGGTATGCTTGATCCATATTAAATCGTTTTAGCAATTTTTCTGTATACGACGATTGATGAATAAATAATCCATCTTTGATATGCTCAATTTAAAAACCCAGACAAAACTTAGTTTTCCCTAAATCTTTCATCTCAAATTCATTTTTCAAGTAATTTGTAGTTTTGTTGAGCTCTTCAGAAGTTCCTATCAAATTTAAATCATCAACATAAACTGCAATGATTGCAAATCCAACATTTGTTTTCTTTATGAAAACGCAAGGGCATAGGTCGTTATTTTTATATCCCTCTTTCAGCAAGTATTCACTAAGACGATTGTACCACATTCGTCCGGATTGTTTTAATCCATACAGGGATCTTTGCAACTTGATTGAGAACATAGTTCTAGAGCATGTATCATTTGCTTGTGGTATTTTAAGTCCTTCAGGAACTTTCATGTAAATGTCACTATCGAGTGAACCATACAAATACGCAGTTACTACGTCCATAAGGCGTATATCGAGCTTTTGTGACACGGTCAGACTTATTAAAAATCTGAATGTTATAGTGTCCATTACTGGAGAATATGTCTCCTCGTAATCAATTCCTGACCTTTGTGAGAAGCCTTGGGCTACAAGTCGAGCTTTGTATCTTGTAATTTCATTATCTTCATTTCTTTTTCTTACAAAAACCCATTTGTACCCTACAGGGGTTACATTTTTAGGAGTTCGGACTACAGGTCCAAAAACTTTTCGTTTTTCCAATGAATTTAACTCTGCTTGTATGGCTTCTTTCCATTTTGGCCAATCACTTCTAACTTGACAATCTTTCATAGATTGTGGTTCAGGATCCTCATTTTGCATTATTTCAAGTGCCATATTAAAGGCGAATATGTTATCCATGACAACATTAGTTCGCTCCCATAACTTATGAGATGATAAATAATTAATTGCGATCTCATTATTTTCGGGCACTAACGGTTCTTCAGAAACGACTTCATTTTCATTTGATTGATCAATCACTATCTTATCCATAGCTTGAGTATGAGTTTTCTCATGTACATGTACTTTTCTCTTTCTCGGTACAATATCTTTTGCACCGGGTGGTCGACCACGCTTTTGGCGTATTTGAGACTCATTTGCTATGTTAATTTGTCCTTCAGGGACATCAATTTTCGCAGGAGTATTTACTGCTGGTATATGTGATTTTGTCACTTTTGTTGTATCAACAAAAGCATCGGGAAATTGATTTGCGATTCTTTGCAAATTGATGATCTTTACAACTTCCTCCTCACACAACTTATTTCGAGGATCAAAGTGTGACAATGTTTTTTCATTCCAAGAGATAATACGAGGATTCTCAATATTCAATTTTGTTCCACCCAAAGTGGGAAAAGTCATTTCATCAAAATGACAATCTGCAAATCTTGCAGTAAACAAATCCTCTGTTAATGGTTCAAGATACCTAATTATTGATGGTGAGTCAAACCCAACATAAATTCCAAGCCTCCGTTGGGGACCCATCTTTGTACGTTGTGGGGGTGAAATCGGAACTTGGACCGCACAACCAAAGATCTTTAGATGTGATATATTAGGTTCTTGACCAACTACAAGTTGTAAAGGCGAATACTGATGATAATGTGTAGGCCTTATACGAATCAGTGAAGCAGCATGCAGTATGGCATGTCCCCAAACAGATTGTGGGAGCTTTGTTTTCATAAGTAATGGTCTAGCAATTAACTGGAGACGTTTTATAAACGATTCAGCTAAACCATTTTGTGTGTGAACATGAGCTACCGAATGTTCAACTTCAATTCCAATTGACATACAATAGTTATCGAATGCTTCCGACTTGAATTCGGCAGGATTGTCAAGACGAATTTTTCTTGATAGAGTAGTCAGGGAATTGTGCTCGTAATTTTATCATTTGAGCAAGTAATTTAGCGAATGCTGCGTTTCTTGTAGAGAGCAAGCAAACATGCGACCATCGTGTGGAAGCATCAATCAACACCATGAAATAACGAAATGGTCCACATGGTGGATGTATTGGTCCACAAATATCTCCTTGGATTCTTTCTAAGAATGTTGGACATTCTGCATTAACCTTCATAACAGAAGGTCTAATGATTAACTTGCCTTGCGAACACGCACTACGTGAATATTCATTCGCTAAAAGGATCATCTTATCCTTTAGTTGGTGCCCATTTGAATTACCAATGATTCGACGCATCATAGTTGTCCCAGGATGCCCAAGTCGATCATGCCAAAGCATTAAAGCTTGTGAATTAGTGAACTTCTGGTTCATTACATTATTTGCTTCAACTGATTTTATCACGGTTCCATACATGCCAGATGGAAGTGATTGCAGTTTTTCTTTTATCTGTTTTCTTCCAGATTCAAAAGAAGTTATGCACAGATATTCAATATGATTTTCATGCATTGTTTCTATGTGATATCCATTACAACGAATATCTTTAAAACTTAGAAAATTCCTTCTCGATTTGCTAGAATACAATGCATCTTTTAGGTCTAGTATGGTGTTATTTGGCAAGATAACACTAGCTCTTCCTGAGCCTTCAATAATACTGGATGCACCAGAAATTGTAACGACATTGTTCTTTGCAAATGTCAAGTTTATAAAATACTTTTTATCTCGAAGTATTGTATGGGTGGTGGCGCTATCGGCAAGGCATTCATCCATCTATAAAAATAAAATAGTTTTAAAATTTATTTTGAAAAGATAAACAAAGTACGATAAATTATTAAAATGATCTAAACATTTTGATCATAACGAAAGTGCTTTGAAAATAAACTAATCAATGTTTTCCATGTTTTCCAATACGTCATTGCCAATCAAATTATCGATATTGCCATTCGGGTCCTCAAAGAAGTCAGAGGTCTCCAATTTTGTGATGTCAACTGGGCCATCATAATCCTCAAAGATTGAGTTATTGTAATCAGCAAGATTGGTCTCTACTTTACCTTTCCCTTTGATAGAATTCTGGTAGAGCTCAACAAGGTGTTTAGCCGTGCGACAGGCACGACTCCAATGCCCCACAATTCCACATCTATAGCATTTTTCTTCGCGCACCTTGTTCTCGTTTGGCTTATGCCTTTTGAAGCTACTACCTTGCTGATTATTTTGCCAATTATTTCGCCCATGAGACCTCCCACGGCCACATCCTTGTTCGTATCCACGTCCACGTCCTCGCCCATTACCACGACCACGTCCACGTTCATTAACATTTGCTTCAGGCAACGGTGTGGATCCAGTATTCCAGTTGGTCGTTTCTCATGATTTTTCATCAGTAGCTCATTGTTCTGTTCTGCTACTAACAAACATGATATGAGCTCAGAATACTTTTTGAAGCCACGCAGACGGTATTGCTGCTGCAGGAGCACATTTGATGCATGAAATGTGGAGAACGTCTTTTCCATCATATCCTCTTCATTGATCTTTTCTCCGCACAAAGTTAATTTTGACGTTATTCTGAATAGTTCAGAATTGTACTCGCTAACAGTTTTGAAATCTTGTAAGCGGAGATGCATCCACTCATAGCGTGCTTTAGGGAGGACAATGGTCTTTTGGTGATCAAATCTATCAGCCAAATTTTTCCATAAGACGTGGGGATCTTTGACAGTGAGATACTCAACTTTCAATCCTTCATGAATATGATGACGAAGGAATATGAGTGATTTTGCACGATCCTGCGGGGATGACGTGTTTGCCTCTTTGATTGTCTCACCCAAACCCTTGGAGATCAAATGAATCTCAGCATCAAGGTTCCACGATAAATAATTCTTCCCAGATATATCCAGTTCAACGAAATCTAGTTTCGCGATGTTTGCCATGAGTATCTACAAAATAAGATACATCAGATCTCGATTTTCAAAGATGTTATTCGAGATAATTAGTATATAATCAATTCGATATTGATATTTCTGCAGGAATATCATATCATGACATGATGTTCTTCAGGAACATTTAATTTTTAGATTTGATATCTCTTCAGGAATATCATATCATAATGTTCTTCAGGAACATTAAAATTTTAATTGATTTATTTAGGATAATTAATTTGATATTACTTCAGGAATATCAAATTATAATGTTCTTTAGGAACATATGATATTACTTCAGGAATATCAGATTATATGTTCTTCGGGAACATATTATTTTTGTGAAGAAGGGAGAAGAAGTAGATATATTTATAATTATTTTAATAAATATAAACAAAATATAAATTCTTGCCTTGTACTTCGGATCTTGGGTGGGTAGAACTTGGATAAAGAACGCGGTTGAGCTTCTCGTGCTGATAACGTGTTATGTAAAGAGAGTTGAGAGAATTGAGAGAGAATTGAATGAATTTATTAATGAGAGAAGAACCCTTTATAGTGTTATAAAGTAAAGAGAGTTGAGAGAATTGAGAGAGAATTGAATGAATTTATTAACGAGAGAACACCCCTTTATATAGGATACAATTTAGGATTTCTGACTTAGACAACAAGTCATTCACAATAATATATATATTTATAACATTTACCATTTTTTTGTTGGATGTGTCATATATATATTCATACCAAAAGAAATAAAAATTATTCTTACGACTTTGAAATATAATTTTACTTAATTTTTTACTATTTTTTTTTATTTACAACTATTTTTATATTTTTCACTTTAAATACAATTTTACTCTATTTTTTATTAATATAATAAAAAAAACATTTTTTGTTTTTGTTTTTTTGTCTAAATATAATTTTACTTAATCTTTTACTATTTTTTTATTTTATTCATAACTACTACTATTTTTACATTTTTCACTTTAAATACAATTTTACTCTATTTTTTTTATAAATATAATAAAACTATTTTTACATTTTTTACTTGAAATACAATTTTACTCTAATTTTTTTTATTAATATAATAAAAATAACATATTTTTTTTCTAGGAAATATAATTTTACTTAATTTTTTACTATTTTTTTATTTTATTCACAATTATTTTTACATTTTTCACTTTAAATAAAATTTTATTTTAATTTTTTTTTGTCTAGATCAATTGGAAATGTCTTGAGTTTGAACTTTGAACCTTAAATTTCAATCCATGTAACCAACCAAAAGAACTAACAACCTTAACAATATTTTTAATTTGCATAACTTAAAATATAAAAATATTTATGTGAATGAAATATTTTCATTTTTTTGTGTGCAAGTAAAATTCACTTTATTTGAGTTTGTACTGTTATTTTTACCCCTGATTTGTTATAACTTATAAACAAACTTTAACTTTTCACTCACCTTGAATTACTTATCGTCACTCTGGTCGATTGTCAAAAATTCAACTCCATTTTATCCTTACAAATATCAATTAATTAATATTCATGTTGAACTTTTTCACATGAATCATCACATTAAATCCATCCCCCACATTCAAGTGGAAGAGCTAGCTTCTTCATGAAAAACGAATCTTCGGCCGAGAGTTTTCCATACATGCCGGATAAAACTTCTATCATCTCGAGCTCTTCTTCTTCGCAACATTGTGGTAACGTTATTGCGATGACGTCAATTGAATAACGTCGAGTACCGGCTGTCGTTCAATTAAAACTTCAATATTAGCCTCGTTGGTCGACCGTCGTCTTCTCCTGCTTCACTCCATTTTAGACTAATTAAGATATGTTTACCAAGAAATTAATAGTTTTTATTTTATTCCTCAAAAAGCAAAATTTGTACAGTCAAATTTTCTTCGATCGATCGCCGTGTTATTAAGAATATTTATAGCCTAAATTCAGACCCCATAAAACCAATGAAACACAAACACATAAATCCTATACTAGTACTCTTTCTATTCCTTAAAACAATGCATACTTTTCTTTTTAGTTCATCCCTTAAAACAGTACACATTCCATAAATGGAATGTCTTTTCACAACTTTATTATCTCAATACACATTTGTTTACTTTTATACCACTACTTTTTCAACTAAATACTTTATTACTTACACATCAATACCTATTATACCCTCACTTTATATTATAAAATACACAAAAACTTATTTTTTCTTAATCGACATGCAAGTTTCTCTATTCATTGTGTTGGGGAAGGAGGGAGTATTGCTTAAGGCGCTTTTCCCTATGATTTCGGACAAACAATTTTCAAACTAATTAATTTTGTTTTCACTACACGCACGTGAAGTGTTTATTTTTGTTTATTATGGCGCAATTAGATGACAAAACTATGAGCTATATATCTCCCATGCATCAAAATACATTTGAGCATCTCCAATGGAGAGGTAGAAGTCTACGTGTACTTCTACCTCTCACCCAAAAATAAGGTAGAAGTCATTGGAGGTGTGCTGATGTGTAAAAGTGAGGACTTCCTGAAAGTTCTGGAGTAGAAAAACTTCTACTCGAGTAGAGATAAAAAATAATATTATTTTATTATTATTATTTACTATTATTAATTAATAAAATCAATATTTTCATTGTAATTTTTGAAATAGTTAAAATTTTAATGTTAAAAATTATTTTATATTTTAACGCTATTTTGTTTTTTATATAAAAAATAAAAATTTTGAACTATTAAATTTTCTTTTTATATACAAAATAAAAATTTTGAACTAATTAAATTTGTAACGTTTACGGATTATTTATATTTTTTTATATAAAAATTAATTAAAATTAATTTTTTTTAAAATAGTTAAAATTTTAACGTTAACGGATTTATTTTATATAAAAATTAATTAAAATTAAATTTTTTGTAGTATACGGATTATTTGTATTTTTATTTTATATAAAAATTAATTAAAATTAATTTTTTTTTAAATAATTAAAATTTTAACGTTAGCGGATTTATTTTATATAAAAAGTAATTAAAATTTAAAATTTTGAAATATTTAAAATTTTAATGTTATTGGATTTATTTTATATTTATATAAAAATTAATTAAAAATAAGAATTTTGAAATAGTTAAATTTTAAAAGTTAATATATCTGTTGTGATTATTTTTATAAATTACGGGGTAATTATTCTTTCGCAATTAATTTACTTTATTTTATTTAAAAATCATTTTTTTTACTTTGACTATTATTATTATTATTATTATTTAAATATAATAATAAATAAAAAATATAAAACAAGTAAGTGGTGAGACCTATAAAATTTATTTTTGGATAGAACTATTGGATAGGTTAGAAATTTTTTTAGGTAAAAGTAGAAAAAATATGAGTTGGCGCATATGTAGCCTACTTATCACCCAAAACTTAAAACCACTACAGTAAATGCTCTAATATTAATGCAATATATACGTGGTGCTCGAGTGATTAGCACGTTGTGTTGATGAGTCATGAATGATGAGTGATGACTCGGACATGCGTGATTTATAATCGTTTTTTCTAGGATTATTCATTTCGTTTTTTGGCTCAATATATATCTAAGCTAAAATATGTTATTGTCACATTCCAATTCATTTTTTGTCAATTCATTCTTTAAAATTATTAAGACTTACAAGAGAGTGTTTTGTTAGGATTTTCGCCTAACCGCGTCGCTGCAAGAGACGATAAAATACGAACGAGAAATAAGAACGAAAAATAAAAGACACAAAGATTTATAGTGGTTCACCCAAATAGGCTACGTCCACTCTCGCCGCTGCAGATCCTTCCACTAGAATACTCAATAGACGACTCCGGGGAGTTTACAAACGCAACGCGTACTTAGTATACTCACGCTCTCTACTATTCTATGACTCTAGGATTTTTCACGATGATTAAATTACATTGATGGGAATAACTATTATATATAGGCTTAGACCCATATAAAACCCTAATATTAATTAAGGTAATATCACGCTGAAAAAGGACTGCAAAACTTAGTGCACAAGAAAAAAATCTTGCGCTGAAATCTGACAAATCTCATTTTGGCGACCGCCAAAATCATTTCGGCGGTCGCCAAAATCATTTCGGCGCCCACCGAAATGACCAAAAACGTGCAGTCCGCTGACCTCGTTTTTTTCTCGGTTTCGGCGCCCGCCAAAACCATTTCCGCGCTCGCCGGCGGAGCCCCGCGACCGCCGAACCCCCTCCGGCGACCGCCGTTTCCGTTCTCGGCGATTTAGTCCTTCTTCTTCCTTGATTTCGACTCCACATCCCAACAATCTCCCACTTGGAGGCGAAACTCGATCACCTCCCACTGCAGCGGCATCCCCGGTCCTTACCAACGTCGCCCAGTCGAAGTTTCAACCAACTTCGACGCACCACGACTTTTCAGGTTCTTCCAGGCCTTCATCAACATGCACTTCGACTCTTTCATAAACTTTCCTCCAGCAGAGACGCAAG
Source organism: Euphrasia confusa (assembly GCA_954870475.1). Classification (NCBI taxonomy): domain Eukaryota; kingdom Viridiplantae; phylum Streptophyta; class Magnoliopsida; order Lamiales; family Orobanchaceae; genus Euphrasia; species Euphrasia confusa. The sequence continues at coordinate 20,809,159 of OX940951.1, forward strand.
AAAGCTTACCCGAACGCATCTCCTTGTTTTCCACGGACAAGGAACCGTGTGACAATAACGAGGTCGCCTCGTTTCTCATTGCCAGCTCCCACTTGCTCGATTTCCCAGCCAACATTGCCTCATCGTCTCGACTTGAAAGCTCGTGACTGGTCTTCAAGATCTCATCCGGTTGGTCTTCTCTCACCGGAAAATCTTCCACGTCACTTCTCAGCTCTCCACTCTTCGACTCTCCCTCGAACACCGAGAATCGAACTCTGCTCTGCTCTTCGAGAATCGAACTCCGATCCATGTGAGACTTCCCCGAATCCTCACTCACACGACTCAGTTCGCAATGTTCAGGCGCATTGGTGTTTTCGGCCCCACCAATCTCGTCACGACCTCCAGCCGTAGTGTAAAGAGTTCTCGTCTTACGACCTCGAGCAATCACCATCGCACCCTTCGTCACTTTCCAAGACCCATCATCGAAGGTCACCCTATGGCCGTCTCTCGCAAGCTGACTGACCGAGATCATATTTCTCTTCAGCTTCGGCACATACCTCACCTTCGAAAGCTCCAACGTCTGTCTACGAGACGTCTTCAGTGTCACGTTTCCAATACCACCAACCTTCAAAGTCCGACCATCCCCGAGGCGAACTTTCCCATGATTCCCACCAACGAAACTCTTCATGCCATAACGTCTTGTTGTGGTATGAAACGATGCTCCCGAATCCAACACCCAGGAGTCTTCAGGATTCTCAGAAGATGTTAGCAAGACATCTCCTTCATCCTCGTCAGTCACCGCATTGGTTTAAGCCCTCGTAGACTCCCTGCAATGCCGCTTGATATGTCCCTCCTTCTTGCAATTCCAACAAACCACTTTCTTGCCTCCGCTGCCATGATTAGTGTTGCTCCCTCGACCTCGTCCTCGGCTCTTAGTACTCAGGGCAGAACCAGACGACGGTGTCTCCAGAAAATCCTTCTTTCGCAATTCCTCGGCCAGAACACTATCTCTGACATCAGAAAATTTGAGATTTTCCTTCCCCATGGAGTTACTAATCGCAGCCCTCATGGGCTCCCAGCTGTCCGGCAAAGACGCCAGCAAGATCAGTGCACACACCTCGTCATCGAACACAATTCCGACTCCCTTCAGCTTGTTCAAGTTCGAGCTCATCTCATGGATATGAGCCGCAGCATCGAACCCGTCTTTCATCCTCAAGTTGAATAGGCTCTTCATGAGGTGTATCTTGTTGTTGGCAGTGGGCTTCTCATACTTGCTGGCAAGGGCCTTCATCAAGCCTTGAGTGGTTTTCTCATCGGCCACATCATCCGCCACCCTCATCGACAGAGATAATCGGATTATCCCCACAACCTGTATGTCGAGCTCAAGCCATTTATCATCTTCCATCTTCTCCGGCTTCAGACTCAATGGTTGATACAGCTTCCTCCCGTACAGGTAATCCTCGATCTGCATCTTCCAGTGCCTGTAGTTCTTCCCATCAAATTTCGTCACAGAGAAATTCGCAAGATCTCCCATCGTCTCTTCAATCGCTTCCTTGAAGCTCTGATACCAGTTGTTAGGATTTTCGCCTAACCGCGTCGCTGCAAGAGACGATAAAATACGAACGAAAAATAAGAACGAAAAATAAAAGACACAAAGATTTATAGTGGTTCACCCAAATAGGCTACGTCCACTCTCGCCGCTGCAGATCTTTCCACTAGAATACTCAATAGACGACTCCGGGGAGTTTACAAACGCAACGCGTACTCAGTATACTCACGCTCTCGACTATTTTATGACTCTAGGATTTGTCACGATGATTAAATTACATTGATGGGAATAACTATTATATATAGGCTTAGACCCATATAAAACCCTAATATTAATTAAGGTAAAGTCACGCTGAAAAAGGACTGCAAAACTTAGCGCAAAAGAAAAAAATCTTGCGCTGAAATCTGACAAGTCTCATTTTGGCGACCGCCAAAATCATTTCGGCGCTCGCCGAAATGACAAAAAACGTGCAGTCCGCTGACCCCGTTTTTTTCTCGGTTTCGGCGCCCGCCGAAACCATTTCCGCGCTCGCCGGCGGAGCCCCGCGACCGCCGAACCCCCTCCGGCGACCGCTGTTTCCGTTCTCGGCGATTTCGTCCTTCTTCTTCCTTGATTTCGACTCCACATCTCAACATGTTTGAGTGAACTTATTTAATTAAAAGACATTATAATATGTTATAACTTATAAATTGTTTAAAAATTTAACATAAACTTATAATCTGTTAATTTGTTTAACAATTTAAAATTTTATATTAATATAATTATCAATAAAAAAATAATATGGACGAAAAAAATATTAAAAAAAATATGTATAAATAAAACAATAAATTTGAAATCATTATATATTATGTAATAATTTTAGGCATAACTTGGTCTTTTATTGTTAAAATAATAAAAAGTTATAAGTTGTTTAAAAAATCTCCTTACTTTTTTTTAAACCCCGCTAAGTAATTTATAAGTTGTTAAACACCTCATTTTTAAGTTTAATAAATTATTTTTTAAAAAAATATAAAACAAATTTGAAGATATTATAAGCTTTTAAACAGCTTATAAACTGTTTTAAATGACTTATAAACTCTTTCAAATATGCTTTTAATTAATTTTAAAAGGTGGTAACAATGCTTTAACTAGCAAAATAATTTTACTTAAATAAAAGGATGTATTCACGGGATAAATAAGTTCTTCTAAAAAGGAGAAAACGTTAGTATTTTCTTTGTATATATCCAAATATACATATAATTGAAATTTGAAAAAGAACAAAAAAAAAAAGTTCAAAAATGATTTCATGATCTTATTCTTCTAACAAATCCTAGCTCACTGCCTTGTTGGATTGGGCCCTGTCCCGAGTAGAATTGATAGCAAAGCTATCGTGTCACCATCCGCTAAGCCATTTATTTTCAAGTATAATTTATAAAATGTCTTAAAATCAATTATGATTAAATAAAGTCATGTTTAATTTATAGTATTAAACATGTATTAAAATGTACTCCTACTATGTATTACTCTCTTTGTCCCAAAAAAATATATTTTGTAAAAGAATTGTTTTTTTTTTCATAAAATACAAATAAAATAGTCATATTTCTTTGGGTATGAGAGTGTATAAAACATAAATCATTTTAAATCAAATTACCAAACAATTATTACACCACAACAAAACTTTCCTAAAATAGAGATAAACATTTATCAAGTAATAAAAATAGACAAATAAATACTTACATTTTTTCTTAATATGATAATTACTTTTATTTATGTTGAAATTTGAATTTTTTATTTTATTTTTGGTGTTTTAAAATGAACATTTGGTTTATGGGCCCAGTTATGTGATGACAGTTGTAGGATTTGTGCGGGCCCAACATCTCCGCCTCTCATCCAAATTCCAAAGTCCAAACAAACGGGTCATGGACCACACTCATTATTTTTCCTATATAATTTTCCTCCATTAATTTCACTTGAATTTATTTTTTATTTTTGAGGAGAGATTATTTGAATTTATTCAAGTGCAAATGTAGACCTATTTTATTTATATAATACTGTATAAATACTTAGGTAACTAACTACCTATAGAAGTATAAAATAATTGAAATTTATATACGTGGAACACTAGAAACCCCATAAAAAATCTTTAATTTGATAGGTTCATGGACAATTTGAAATTGATATGCAGAGCTAAAGTTTGTATTTTGTTAATTTGAGCAGGTGGGATTTAGTGAAAAATAAATTACATACTATATGGGTGTCATATGTAATGTGATAAATAGTTTTTTAATGAGTAGAAATGTGATTTAAATTCAAAAAAATATAAGTACCCAAAACGAAACGTAAGCAAATGCAATCTAGGGGAAGCAGTTGCATAATTATCTAGTGCTCGAGGAAGCTTCTGCTTCTCTGAAGATAGGAGAGTTATCACACTGGGTAGGTGACCGTTTCTTCAAAGGCCAAGTGAACACTTAATGTTAGGTTTGATTTATAGTAATTCTTTACATCTTTAGCTATATATGTTTATACTTTTGTTTGTTCTCCAATCTCCATAATTTATGAATTAATTATATTGTTTCAATTACAAATATTGAAAACGATTCATGTTTATTTGTTGAGCCTGTTCATTGAAAATGATATGTATTAAACTATTAAAAAGGAAACGATAAAAAATAAAACTATACAATAAATTGAGGCAATAACTGGAATGGTACTAGTATCAAAACTTTAATACTCAATCTCTCCCTCTTCACTTGCATTTTATTTTTCAATAGTCAACCTAGGTACATTTGGTGTCTATGTAGAAATTGTACATATATATATACTTCCTTCGTCTCATAACAATGGTCACGCATAATCAGATACGAAAATTAAAAAAATATGATTTTAATGACCTTTTGACCAGAAAATTAAAAATAATAAAAATGTATTTTTAAATTAATAAAATAAATAGATTAGAGTAGTGTTAAAAAAAGTGAAAAGGTAAATATATATATGTATTTTTAGAAGAAAAAGTAGGAATAGTTATTTATTTAAATGGAATGTGATCATATGTGATAACCTAAAAAAAAAATTGACCATTAATATTTGACAAAATTAAAAGAGTACGATTGAGGATGATCTAAATATCATGTTCAACTCACTATAATTTTAAAAATATATTCAACTCACTAATATAAATGTCAAGTTCAATGTGTTTTTTCGTTGATATTGTACTGGATTGCCGAAAATAGATAGATCGCACTCACGTTATCACAATAAACTAAAGTGGTCGTATTTATTGGATAATGGAGCTTTAGTAATAAATTTCGTAATCAACATGATTTTAAGACGACGTTAACCACTCCACGATACTCCACTTCAGCACTAGAACGTAACATGATATCATAGCGTTAGACTAACGTCGCTGTTCTAAGTTCGACTCCCGCCAAAAGTGAATTCATCCGAATTAATTATCAATTTGTTGTGTCTCTTCAAATAAGTTCATGAAATCGGCCCACGAATTAAAAGAAGTATTTAAGAATATATTTGACTCACTAAGAGCAACCCCAATGGTTGTGAAATGACAAGGGCTATTGATGTTTTTTTGGCAAAAAACCAAAAAAATCAACCTCAATGGTTGAAATGACCCTTGCCAAAAAATGGTCATTGTCAAATTTCCATGTATATTGGGGCAAATATACATGACGAAATAACCCTTGCCATTTGTGGTATGTTATCTTAACCACCACATTCACCAATCAAACAATATTTTTTTTAAAAATAAAGGTTGATACGATGAAATACCAAAAGACAATATATTATTATTTAATTAATAAAATGAGTCTTGCTATATTTATACCATTGGGGTAAAATTCAACAAATGGCAATTGACACTTGCCATTTTTTTGGAAAATAGAAAATCACCTTTGCTATTTTAGCAAAATTATTGAAGTTGCCCTAATAAAAATATTAAGTTAGTTAATGTTTTTAACCGTTCAAATTTATAGATAATGGGACTTATAACAAATAGGAGTATTTTTTTTAATTTAGTGACTTGAAAAGTTGGAGTAATATGAAAAATGAAAATATTAGTGAAATTAATTTTGGGCACATTGAAATCGGGAATCTATTATCAACATGACGTAAGCCTCCACAAGCCTCTATAAATAACGGCCCAATCGTACCTTGCATAGGCTTGAACAAAGCCACACCCCCAAAATCATTTTCGAATCCCTTCTCTTTCGATCAATATCAAACCCTAATTATCTTTCAGCGCCCAAAACAAAAACAAAAACCATGGTCGAATCTCTTCCGAATTCCGATCAAAACCTCCCTAAAAAATCGATCAAGTTCCTCTGTAGCTACGGCGGCCGTATCCTCCCCCGATACCCCGACGGCAAGCTCCGTTACCACGGCGGCCATACCCGCGTCCTCTCCGTCGATCGCTCCATCTCGTTTTCCGGTCAGTCATTTGCTCGTTTTTTCCCCTCTCGTTTCTAATCAACTGGTTAATTTGTACAATATTTATTTAATTTTGATTTCATCCACAACAGAGCTTGCTGTGAAGCTCGGGGAGCTGTGTGGGACCACCGTGAATCTCCGATGCCAACTGCCGACGGAGGACCTCGACTCGCTGGTGTCGATCACCTCCGACGAGGACCTCGCGAATCTGGTGGAGGAATACGACGCCGCGGCGCCCACGCCGCCGTCGAAGATCAGAGCCTTCCTCTCCGCCCCCAAACCCCCCAAAAAATCGTCGCCGCCGACGTCCTCCGCCTCCTCCAGCAGCAACGGCTCCTCCTCGCCGAAATCACCCTTTTATTCCTGCGTCCCGCCTAGATGCCCGATCCGCCAATCGTCGAGGCCGCCGGTGTACCCTAACACCGGCGCCGCTGGGAAAGGCCAGTATAGGCAGTGCCAGTACCACCATCATCAACAACAACAACAACATCACGTGATCCACAATGGCAATCACTGGCCATAGCCGAAAAAAAGGTTCCGGTGAATGATGGAAATGGATGATCAATAATTAATATACATTATTTTCTTGGAAAATAGTGAAATTACTCCCTAAAAAAGGTATATGCTGTGTAATATGCATACTGGGACACTGTGTGTATAATATGATCAATTAAGAAGCCGATTGATATCCATTTCATTTGATTTCGCTCCCCATTTTAATGAAATTTTGACACAATTTCTTGAGTACCTAGACTCAAATTTACATATATCATAGTTACGTCATAATTAAGGGCAAACTACGTAGCATTTGAACAAATTTATTGGACTTTTGTGAATATTAATTGTCTATGTTGTTTTTGTTATTTGATTTTGTATCTTGATTACCTTGGTTTTTGACGTTTTGATTATCTGTGTTGCAGGTGGAGCATAATATCTTTTTGAAGATATACGAAAGTACTAACGGGTGTGAAAAGAAGGTATGTATATGTGTGTGTATGCTTCGGAATATGCCTTCTATAATACGCCTACTATTTATATACTTTTATTCTATATATCTTTCGGCTTTGGCATCAATATTTCCTTTTTTCAGCTTGACCTTTAGGAAAATACAAAAAATATCACCATTATTGAAAACTAAAGAAATGATTCTCGTCTCTGTTTTCAGTTTTCGCTAGACTTATTACTTACTCTATACTATCAATTTTGATAGAAGTTTGGGTCAATTACGTTTTGCTTAATAAACAGAGATTTTGATCTTTTTTCTGAAATTTAAGAATTGACATTATCGTGAGTTTACACAATGTTTTATGGAGTAGTATGAACTATAAGCTGTTTGTTTTTGTTCATACCGGCGATTTCATAAAGTCGTAGACGGAGAACAGATGATTTTGAACACTTGTAATCTATTTACTGTATTGTGTTTTTTTCAGAGATGAAGTTGAGACTTGAATGATGAGAAGCTCTGTATATTTCTATTTGTCCATAAAAGCTCAGAATTCCAAGTTATTGAATAAAGCAAGAGTTTGGGCCAGTGGGCCTACATACATGGATGAATGGGTCATGGCAAAGTACCATTGGAGACAACCTTTTACTTATGAATCACTACTAATCATATACACATGGCATTGTTCAATGATGTATTAGCAAAAACAAGGGGCAGGTTTAGTCTGTATATAATCTTAAAAAATATCAATCAAAAATCTAATCCTAGAATAATATAAATGTGACACCAAATATTTGAAAAGAAAAAAAGTATTCACCTTAAATATGTTTATAGGACAATGAAAGTATTCACTTTAAATATGTTCATAGGATAATGATTCACCTAAATACTGTAGTATTAATCAATCAGTCTCATGAAACCATTAATATCTTTTTCTTTTCATTTTTTGTAAAACAATATTTAATTATAAATATATATATATATATATATATATATATATAAATAAAATAATTATTAAATTCTTACTACCCGATTTTTTTTACTTAGCTTGTCCCATTGAAACTTTGAAAGTATTCCTACTTTTTTTTTTCTTTTTATATACTCAGTATTTAAATAATTTGTCTATCTCGAAAATCATTTATGAAAATTCAAGCAAATTTATAAACAAATGACAAAAAATAATAATATATGGAATATATATGTGTAAATGTTTGTTTTCAAGTGGGGTGGCAATATTGTTATTTGTAGGCTAAATTTGAAGACCACTCGTTTTATTTGACATTTAAGAGGAATGCAACTATTAGACAATGAAAGAAATAAATGTTTTAGACGTAATTGAGGGAGAATTTTAATTGAAGAAGATAAAGAAAAAGTGGTTCGCCTATAATCTTGGCCCACCACTTTTGTGATCTGTATTTGAAGGTAAGGAAAATGAATTACAACCTCAGCCAATTAAGACCTTCTCATTTTAATTATGAGTTAGTATGTGTTTTTTCTTTTTTGACTTGTTGGAAAACAAGGTTTGATTCAAATCATTTCATTTCATACTTAGTGTAGTCGACATGTTATTTCTTGGTCTTGCCCTTGGACCGGGTTAGTTGGCGTTCAACCTAATTGCACAAATTGTACGTTTGTTGATAGTCGATTTGATATCACAATTCTCCCGATCACATCACATCATCGGGGCAACCCAAAATAATGATCCATGTGACCCAAAGATCTTCACTATGGAATCAAATTGACAAATCATGAGTTTAATGATTGACCTCGATTAAGATTAAGATGGTACTATGAATTAAAACCATTTAAAAATAGGTTATAATTGTTACTCTTGAACCACTACACCAAATGATATATTAACAGTAAGGAGCTTATAATAATATTAAATTTATGATTATTATTATGTACATTTTATATTTCACCTGTTTAGTATAAATAAAACATCTAAGAACCTTTGTAATTTTAATGTAATTTAACATCAAAACATCTAACAACCTTTGTAATTTTAATGTAATTTTAACATCCCCTCCTAATTTGATAATTGCGTCTTACAGCTAACAAATTACCCTAAAATTACAGTACCATAGTTGGAAGATAAGAGCGACTTTCCACAATTAGGCAAAACATTATTGTATTTGAGGAATTATCAAACCAGGCGTTGTTGCATTCCAAATTTGCAATGTACGTAGCGGAAATCACAAAATGCACTAATTATCAAACCACTTGCACTAATTAAGGAAATTAATTAATTGTGATTTACTCTAATCTATATCTTGATAATATGCAGTAATTAAATAATGATGTTTAAGCAAACAGATATCGATGTAGGATTAAGCTTATTTGATTAAAAAGCACACACTCTATATATTAACATCTACTAATTTAGTACTAACATCTCTGAAGATAATTGTCCAAAGCATACCCCACCCATCTCATCCCATAATCTAGTGGATTAATAATCCTCAATAATGGCAAAGATAAGCTGTGATCTTTTCATCACTCTTCAGATAGGGGAAAGAGAGAATGACCCTCTTCCTATCGCGCCACAAGATAACGACTTTCCCACGAACCCAAAAATTTATTGGCCCATTGGCTAAAATGTTATCCCAATAGTAAATCTTGTGTTAGTGTGACAGTTGAATTTGTGTGAAACTAGAGCCAATCTTATAAACTTAGGAAGCTAGCTAGCTAATTCTCTTATCATCAATTGATTTTAAAATAAAACATATCTAAGTATATCGTTTCTCTTTTTTTTTAGTCGTGCGCTAAGCGTGAGTCAGTATATTTAAGATTTACAATACATAGCAGTGATCACACATTGCATATAAGTTCTCTTTGGTCTTTTCCACCATCCCCCTCAAATTTTATATTTTTGGAGTTGCAACTTTTAGTTCTACCATTCACACACTTCCACATAATGGGCTTTTATCATAAGCTTCTTTAATGGAGCCCAAAAGGCTTTGTATAAAGCCTAATAAACTATGCTATTGGGCTTGCATGTTTCATTCATATCATAAGCCTCTAAAATAAGCCCATAAAAAACAATTCCATTTCCCCAAAAAACTCAAACCTCCTTCAGTCTCTCTGAATCAACTGCGATGGCGGCGGCCGGAACTAGACGAGTGGTAGTGCTAGGCGGCAAAGGCTCGTCCCTCACTTCATCCTCCGTGTTCGATGTCTCGAGTGGAGGCGCTCGCGTCACGATAGACTCATCCGCCCTCTCCCGTCGCCCTTCTTCTTCCAATCCCGCCACCGAGAAGTTCGCGTTCGCAATCCCCAGTTTTTTCACCGCCGAGGAAACCAGGGCTTCTTTGATCCTCCTGTTGAATAAGCTATTGCTCTCGTCTTCTCCGTCAGCCGCCGCGCAGCTACTCGAGATCCTCGAACAAGGTGTTCTCAGTCCAGATTACACGCTGAACGATGTCGCGCCGGCCGATTTGGCTCTGTTGGACTACTCCGCTGCCGCTGTTGACGGCATTTCGGCCGTCATCGACCATCATTGTTCTGGCTTATCTTCCATCGCTGACGCCGTTGCTGCCATCTCGTGTGAGGCTCTCCGAACTGACGTGTCCCCGTTCAATTTGATTGATTCCGGCGACGGCGCGTCCGCTAAGGACGCTGTGGCCGTGGCCGCCGATTTAAAAATATTTCTAAACGGCTCAAAGTTTGTCAATGCCGACAAAAAGCTCTTGGACTCTTCAGTTGCTGAGATTCCTTCACTGCACGGAAATTTTAGGGAGGTTTCTCGATCTCTTCATTCGAAAACTAGAATTCAGTTGAAATCAGGGTTCAGAGCTGGTTCAGTGAAGGACATGTCAACTGCATTATCGTCCTTGGCTTTGTCTTTGGCGAATTTAGGGGATATTAGTATTTGCCGAGCTGGGCTTCTTCTTGATAACTCAATTCCGGATGTGGAGTTGCGTACTAGTCTGTTGGAAATTATGGTGGCGGCTAAATGCCCTCAGGCTGATACTTTGGAAGAGATGCTTACATATTCAGAAGCTACTCTTAGGAAGAAGGACTACCTTTCATTTGTTCACAAAATTTACGAATTGGTTGTTGTTGTGGGGAAGATCGTTTCGTGGGAGGCCATAGTTGCATTTGTTTCACTAGAAGGAAGCGAAATTTTTGTGGGGAAAACTCCAGTTGACAATGGGAGTGTGGATAAGGATTCAAGTGGGGATAGTAATGTAAAGAATGATAAGAAGAGTGGAAAGAAAAAGAAGATGGTTTTGGGTAAAGGAACTACAGCTCTAATGCAGTTCATCAAGGACAGGTTGCTGACTGGGTCAACAAAAGCCGACTTAGAAAACTTTACTCAGGATTTTCTCTTATTGCTAGACCCAATGGGTTTGGGATTTGATGATCTCCTAGTGAAAGTGAAAGAGGTTGTTGAAAGCAATGAAAGTCGAAGGCTTCCCAAGCTGCCAAAGGTATAAACCTTTGTGCTGTCTGAATCTAGTTCAAGTATTATTCTTGATTTATGTCCAACTGTTTTATTTTTATGTCGGTTCCCATTAAATGTATACTTGACAATTATCCTTTACTATCGAAGATGCATTATGTTTTGATGATTTTTTTGTATGCAAAGTTGAGCTCAGTAACTACTTCTTTCTTAGAGAAAATACTGAGAATCTACGTTTGCTTTTCATTTTACATTATGGGTATGGATTTTTAATGGGTTTTCAACAAGGGTGCCGCATTGAGAAATCTGAGTGGAGTAGGTGCCGCCTGCACGGCATGTGCTTACTTGCCAAGTAACCTATCCTCATGGGTTTTTAAGCCCTATTTTCTCATCCCTTATTGAGGGACTAATCAAATACATGTTTTAGGGTTTGAAAACTTCCATACTGAGAGAAGCAATTGAGTGATTCTTTTGAGAGAATAGTTTGAATTCAATTGGTGATTTTGAAATACCCCGAAAAATTATTCTTAATAATTTTTGTTCGCCTCCTGTCCTGTGTACGTAGATCTCCTTGAGTGGGATCAAAACATGCAATTACTTGTATTTTTTTGCTTGTGCTTGGTCATTTGCTTGAAGATTTCTAGTTTACACATCGTTGTGATTTTAAGGTATTTCAATTGATCAAATTTATTTGGTTCCTTTATTTTGTTTTACACTTTTACCAACAATAGTCATAAACTAGTTGGTATAGCTTGCGTATTTGAAGACACTTTATGTTTATTTATGTAGATTGAGTTGATGTACAGTATCTTGTTTATCCTGATATATCTTATTTTTATTTTTAATTATTTTTATATTACAGTTCTAGAGATCATGGAAACAAGTGTATGTTGGATTTTATCATATAATTTTTGTATGTCATTTTACAGGGCACTCGTGATTTTTCAAAAGAGCAGATGACAGTCAGAGAGAGAGCTTTTTCAACCATAGTCGAGGTTTTCAAAAGGCATGGTGCCATGGCTTTAGATACTCCGGCATTCGAAATGAGAGAGACTCTTATGGGGAAGTATGGAGAAGATTCAAAGTTGATCTATGACCTTGCTGATCAGGTAGAGTTATTTTATGAGTCTCTTTCATACATAGTTACTTTTTTTTTTCTTCCAACTCTAATCTGAAATTCAGTGCCAATTTCAACTATGACATTCTGTGTTAGGCACTTGGGCCAAGTATTTCTTATCTCGGTTTCAAATTTCAATGCATAAATTATCCTTTCTATATTTCTTCTGTTCAATAGCCTTCAATATGTATATCTACTTTTTGCAGGGTGGAGAACTATGTTCACTTCGTTATGATCTGACGGTTCCTTTCGCTCGATATGTTGCTATGAATGGTTTGACTTCATTCAAAAGGTATCAGATTGCAAAAGTGTACCGGCGGGACAACCCATCTAAGGGACGGTACCGTGAATTCTATCAGTGTGACTTTGATATTGCCGGCCAGTTTGAAAAAATGGGACCCGACTTTGAGGTCATAAAGATTCTGACTGAGCTTCTCGATGAACTAGATATTGGAGATTATGAGGTAATTTTTCAGTGATTCAACTGGTAAGAAATAAGCTGGAATGCTACTGTTTTCCTCCAACTGATCCCTCCAATTTTTTTATTCTCACTTGCCAATTTCTCAAGTGGTTATGAAAATTATTTCTTCCTTTTGATTGTTGTCACTGTGCCCATTTTCAGGTGAAGCTAAATCACAGGAAATTACTTGATGGGATGCTGGCTCTTTGTGGGGTGCCACAAGAGAAATTTAGAACCATCTGTTCAAGTATTGACAAGCTGGACAAACAAACATTTGAGCAGGTTAAGAAGGAAATGGTGAGTTCAAGGATCTGGTACTGGGACATATACTGACCAATATATTCATTCTTGTTCTAAAGTGTTGTGTTTTCTTGTTCCATTGTCTATGATTTATGCACTTTATTTCGAGAGAATATTCTCTAGAAAATTATAGATTGCAATTTTTTCTCGTGTTTAGGTGGACGAAAAAGGATTAACTTTGGAGACTGCAGATAAAATTGGAACTTTTGTTGGACTAAGAGGATCTCCGGTGGAACTATTATCTAAGTTAAAACAGGAGGACAGTGAGTTCTTAACAAACAGCGAGGCTGAGCTGGCATTGAATGAATTGGACATTCTATTTAAATCTTTGGTGATGTCAAAGTGTGTTCACAGAGTAGTTTTTGACCTGAGTCTTGCAAGAGGCCTGGATTACTACACTGGAGTCATATTTGAAGCTGTTTTTAAAGGGTCTACACAGGTTTGTTTTTCAAATTATGTAATAGTCTATTGTGCATTGGATTTCAGTAAAAATCGTTAAAAGTGGATGATTTTTAGGTTGGTTCGATTGCTGCCGGAGGAAGATATGACAATCTCATAGGGATGTTTGGGACAAAACAGGTCCCCGCGGTTGGGATCAGCTTAGGGATAGAGAGAGTATTTACTATAATGGAGCAGCTCCAAAAGGATAAAAACCAGGTATGAGTGACATCTAATTCACTTAGCAACTCTCCTTTTGTCCGATTATTGAAAAACACTTGATGTCTATTTGGAAAAAAAAATACTGAAACATGTCAGTCAGTAGCTTGTCAATTTATCTTTTGTAGCCTATATGTGCTAAAACCTGGGCTATATTTGAGACGAATGCTTTTTAGCCCTAAGCAAGAACAACTACACAAACATGCTCATATTTTGTGAGGCACTTTCTTGTCAATCCGTTGACGAATGACCAAGTACACAAACTAAAAATCCCAAAATAAGAAAAACACCAAAAAGTAGAAAACAACAACAAAAAAAACTAAAACAAGTAAGAGTTCAGAAAAAAGGAAAAAAAAAATGAAACTTTCAATTCAGTCTTACAGATATACAGTCAGTCAGATGTTCTGACTCGCTTGTTATTCATATTGAATTGATATTCTGCTTAACTTTAATCTACTTTGGTCTTTCCCTGGAGTAACCCCCTCTGTAGACTCTTTTGCATCGTTCACGTGGGGACTCTATTTTGGGAACATTGCGCATCATATGGAATCCTCTTTTCCCAATTTTCCTTTTATCATCCCAATATTGTTTTGACACTAACATTCTCCTTTATTATTCTGTGTGTCAGGAAATCCGAGCAACGGAAACTCAAGTCCTGGTGAGCATACTAGTCGATGATCTATCGCTAGGTGCCGAACTCTCGAGCGAATTGTGGCGTGCCAGGATTAAAGCCGAGTTTATGGTCAACAAAAGATTGCCCAAGCACACCGATCGAGCCAAGGGGGCCAAGATCCCCTACATGGCTATTGTAGGTGAACAAGAATTGAGTAAAGGGATTGTGAAACTGAAAGATGTCACGACTGCTGATGTGCACGAAGTGCCGAGAGCTGAATTTGTGGAGGTGCTTCGGAGACTGTTAAACAACGAGGTGGCAAATTGAAAAGAGTTGTCGATTTTATTTAGTTAACTATAATCGTCTCATTTCGCATAGTGGACTTGGACTACAGCGTAGTAGATTATAGCCGAGTAATTCATTATGTATTATCTTGGTGGAAGGTCAAAGCTAACCTGATGAGTTAAATCACTTTTGTGAAATGATCTATAAAAACTAATTGTGTTTATCGTTGGTGTTTTTGCTGAAAAACTAATGCACGGTTGTGTAAAACATTCGAAACAATTCTGTTGTAACTGTCGGTATGTTCCGAATCCGCCCCGATTTCTTATCAAGATTGAACAATGTTTCAACTTTAAAATTTTGAAATCAGACTCGAACGATCTTGATTCTTGAGGTCCGATTACACTTGTTGTTCGGAGGGGTATATCCGTCATCTCACATTGCATTTCATGGGCCATGAAAAAAGTGATGGGAATGGGCTGAAAATCATAATCATATTGGGCCTAAGCCTTTCCCATGGTATATTTTTGCTGACAAACGAAGCCTACCCACTCACTGTAGCCCATAAACCCTAATTTCTTCCCCGCTAGTTAAACCCTCAGTGCCCTAAGAAAAGGGAATTTCAAAGTGAGAAATCAGGTCGCCGGTAAAGAAATTCGGGAACGGGATCGCCGATTGACCGGTAAAAGATGCAGCACGATGAGGTCATATGGCAAGTTATCAGGCACAACCACTGCAGTTTCATGGCCAAGTAAACGATTCTCTCAACTTTTTTTCTTCTCATTTTCGTTTTCGTAGATTTCGAAATTAAATTATTGATTTTGATTATCTATGGTTGTTGATTTTTGGGGGAAATTTTACTGTAGAATTGAAACTGGGATATTCTGCCGTAACCCGTACAACTTGACCGGAACATGCAATCGGAGCTCGTGCCCTCTTGCGAACAGTCGTTATGCGACCATACGGGAACATGACGGTATTGTTGTTTTTCTTGTGAGCTTTTTTTAAAGTAGCTTATAAGATGATAAATATTAGTCTGTTCTTCTGATAAAATAAGGTGAAATAACCTATAAAGGGTTTTGATATGCAGCTGATTTTTTTTTTATTACAGGCGTTTTTTATTTGTATATGAAAACCATAGAGAGGGCACACATGCCGAATAAGCTGTGGGAAAGAGTTAAATTGCCGAGAAACTATGAAAAGGCACTCGAGCTGATAGACAAGCACTTGGTAATGAGTTTTATCGTGTGTGATTAACAAATGGTTGTTGCATTATTGTCACAAGACTTGATCTTTTTTATCGATGCCTTCATTTTTTTTCTTCAGATTTACTGGCCAAAGCTACTTGTACACAAAACGAAACAAAGATTAACTAAAATGACTCAGATGCGGATACGCATGAGAAAACTTGCTTTGAAGACAAGGTTCGACCCTTTGATTATTGTATTCAGATGGAAGGATTTGTATTTGAGGAGATAATTTCAAATGACTATGTCTAAGAGGGATTTGAGTTTTGAAATCCAGAATGACTCTAAAATTTTTGAGGCGTGAAAGATTGAATTTAAAATGAGAAACAGTTGCCAATTTGTAAATAACTTGTCTATTTTTGTACACTTTCCTCTTTTTCGTGTTCAAATATACACATTTGATGTGAAGGGGGTAATTAGTTCAACTTTTACACATTTTTTTGTGTAAAAGTTAGGCCATTGCCGATGTTTGGCAGATATCTTTTTTTTTTGTCTATCACTAAATTTTACACTGCCTACATGTGTAGAGAGAAGATTATGACGGTTCCAACAAAAGAAAAGAAAAGAGAAGCCCGGAGAGAGGAGAAGGCTGAGAAAGCGGCACTTTTGGAGAAAGTAAACCGTTTTATATCTCTCGTGGTTTTACCATATCCATGTTATGGGTTTCTTAATTCAGAATGCATGTTCCTGGACTAACATTTTTTTTTAAAATTGTAGACTATTGAGAAGGAGTTGCTTGAACGCCTCACTAATAATGTGTATGCTCCAATCTATAATTATCCAATGGACAAGTACAATGAACTTCTTGATAAGGAGCTTGGCAAGGTTGCTGCTCCTGAAATTGAAGTGGAGGATGAGGTTACATGATAAAAGCCTATTCACCATTTTATTGATTAGTTAATCCCTTCAATCATATGGTGATTTTGCTCATTGTATCATGTCCATTGATATTTTGCAGGAAGATGTCATTGAATACGTGGAAGGCTATGAGGAACTAGAAGAGGACGATGATATCGAAGATTTTGCTGGTTTTGGTATTGGAGAAGATGATGATGGTAAAATCTTATTGTTGTACAATTAGGTCAAACCTGAGGGGCACTTTTGTAATTGTCCCTAAATATAAGATTTTCCCCAGTTGTAACTTGTAAGTACTAAAATTTTAACGTTGCAGTTGAATTGGATGATGATGATGGTGATGAGGATGAAGAAGAACAAAATGTGTTTGTTGATCGTAAGAGAGGAAAGAAGGATTCAACGAGAAATCTGGGGAAAGAACAACCTTCCAAACCGAAGAAGAAAGTCAAAGTACATGTTGAGGTAAAAAAAATCTCTTAAGTTCTGTTCAACACCCCTATCAATACTGCTAACATGTATCTAAATAACATATATTATTTGTATCTAGGTTGAACGTGAAGATAATAGTGAAAGACAAACGGCTGTGCATTAAAGCCTCACTGTTTTTTCTCATGTACGATTGGTGGCCCACATAAGGAGGCCGAGGCAAGTTTATCGATTATTTGTTGAATTATCTTACAGACTAAAGTTATATTCAGGCACGAGTCGAGTTGTTTTGCTATTAGCTACTGGGAATTTTGACCTGTACTGTATCTGTATTGAGTATCTGGTTTAGCAATTTTCAATTGACAATGTTTCTGTTAGATTTTTGTTTGAAATATAAAATTACTTGTTTTTTTATATATTCAAAATGTGAAATTAATGAAACACATCGGTATTGATTGTCACATCTTTGACAAAGGAATTAGTGTAATCAATTTCATTATGGCATAATTAGAAATTGGGTTTGTAAATTTATCACTTTTATCTACTCGTATTCATTGGCATAATTATTTGATTGAGAACTATTCAATATTTCCCAATGGACAATCTTTTACTGTTATTATTATTTGAACTTGATTTTAACCATTATTTTCTACCCACGGAACTTGATACTCAATCAATCAATGTAAAAAAGTGATATGAATGCTTAACCTAAATTGGCAAGGAAAATCATTCCCACGTCTTTCCTCAATCAAAGTTTCAAGATTCCCACCTAAATAATTATCATCTAATGCATAAATAAATATATAATTTTATTTTTTAGTTTATATAAAAAAAATCCCATTCATAACTTGTAAGAAACGTATTGAACTTAGCATCCCTCAAAAGTAATTACTTTCTCCTAAAACCTTTTGCCCATTTCCAAAAGCTCCTTTTATCAGTAATCAGATTATCTCCATTTTATTTATTTTTGTAATTTAATTTAAGTTTCAACACCATTACTTTTATCTATATATATATATATATTTATTATACACAAAAATTTTGTTGCTTTGTGGGGTAGTTGGCTTCTAGGGATATAAAGTTGATTTGTAATATGATTAGGATTGAAAATCACTTCCAAAAACCAAAGGTAATCTTTCTTTTTTTTCTCATAAAACAGAGAATTATATTACACAGTAGTAGTATAATTCAACAGTGCATGCATATTATTAATGAGAGACGGTCTCAATCTGTGTGCTGTTCTGTATGTTCGTATGCTTTTACGTATGTATAAAAGCCGGAGCCGAAAAAAGATGGAGGGGAGAAAGATAGAGAAGTCGTGAATAGAATAGTCCGGAGGTGGAGATTGTTCGGATCACTAAAACAGGCGATGACGTTTGATGTTATTAAGGATCCTAATGGCCTTCAAAGGGTCATTCTGTCTGAGCCCGCTGGCTCATCTGTCGAGGTATACATATTTTTATCAATGTTATAATCCTGTATATTAGGGGTACTTAGGAATAGTATTATATAATTATGAAAAACCAAAACAGGTGCTCTTGCAAGGTGGCCAAGTTGTGTCTTGGAAGAACGATCGAAGAGAAGAGCTTCTGTTTATCAGAAGCAAGGTATGTATTTGATCTGAAAAAAAAAAAAAAACTATTTCAAAAATACAAATAGGCCCATGGTATTTGTTTTTATTTCACAAAATTGAAAATGAAAAAAAACTTTATCTGAAAAGGCTATTTTTGACTTCAGAATACTGGAAAATCGCATATGCCGATCTTTGATGGTATATCCGTTGGCTTTCCTCAGGTGAGCTCAGCGAGTATCTCGTCGCAAACTTTATGATAATTACAAAATCTACCTTAGTTTAAAATTATTTACAAAAAAAAAAGTTACAAACACTCGGATCAGTTTGAAAAAACAGAGATATGAAAGGGGGCAAACTGTAATTTTCATAAAATAGAAATCTTTCGCGATTAGACTAAATCTCTTAAGTTGGTTTTATGTGAAATTCTGTTTCATGATCATGCACCAGAAGTGTAGTTTGGGCCCGTTTGAGCAGCATGAATACTCGGCGCAAAACAGATTATGGTCGTTAGAGAACGGGCCTGTGGATCGGGTCCCAAATCAAAGCAAGTCATCCGTTAATCTCATCTTAGAGTCTTCCGACAAAGATTTGAAAATCTGGCCTTGTAGGTATTACATTATATTATGACAAAGTCGGAGCGTTTGTATTTTTGTATAAGTACGAGGTATGGTAGGTTGATTACAATAAGTACATCAGGTTTGATCATATTATGAACAAAAAAACAGCCAACTTTAAAATTACAAAAATACCCCTAGAATTTATTTGTCTTGCGTTTACCCCCCTTCATAGGAGGAAAACATTTCAAAAAACCATTTTTGACATACACAATCAGTTTTTAACACTAAATCAAACCTCGGAGGTACTTTTTGTAATTAGCTGAAACTTCACGGGCACTTTTGTAATTATTTTCCTTCTTAATTACCGTCAGCAGATTTGAGCTGCGGCTTACCATATCCGTTAGTCGAGGGAAGCTCACTCTAATGCCTTCAGTGAGGAACACCGGCAATAAGTCATTTTCGTTTAATTTCGCAATACGCAATTACCTATCGGTTTCTGATATCAGGTCATTTTTTCATATTCTTTTCCTTTTCTCCTTTTTCATGGTTTAAAAAACAAATTAATTTACCATTTTCGTTGTTTCCACCTTCTTATTATGGATTTTTCCAGTGAGGTACGTGTTGAGGGGTTGGAGACACTCGATTACTTGGATACTCATAAAAGGAGATTCACCGAGCAAGCTGATGCACTTACTTTCGACAGCGAGGTAAAAATATAATCGTGTTTCAAGTGATCAAGAAAAAGTTAATGACACATTTTCCTGAAAAATATCGTTTATTTCGCTGACAATACAGGTTAACCGGGCGTACTTAAACACACCACCGAAAATCGCGATCATAGATCATGGGAGGAAGAGAACTTTCGTGCTGCGCAAACAAGGCCTTCCTGACGCCGGTTAGATACCATACCACCCCCAAACATCTCTCTTTCATTTCAAAAAATAATAATTGGAGTTGGTTGAATTAAATTAGTCTAAACCTCAGGGGTCATTTTGCTATTATTTTTGCAGTGGTGTGGAATCCAGGGGAAAGGCCTGGTAAGAATATTGGAGATGGGTATAAGATGATGATGTCATTGGATTCATCTGTGTTTGAGAAACCAATTGTCCTGAAACCCCTTCAACTGTGGAAAGGATTTCAAGAGATTGAAACGGTTCATTCAAGTTATTGCAGTGGCCAATTGGATCCTAACAAGGTACTTCAAAGCCTCTCGTGATCAACTCTTGACGAATACGATGATGACGTGTCAACTCTATAAGCATATTCTCATGAGCTTCATATGTGCTTGTAATTAATTATTACTGATACATATTGTTGCATACACCCGAAACGAACCATGCAATTGAATGGATAGATAAACCTTAAAAGTACTGTATTTTGAGAAAAAAGGTAAATAATTTAAGTAAAAATGATGCAATTGAATATGATGAATTGAATGCGAACAAGAGTTACTGAAAAATCCCAACATATATACATATACTAGCTTATAAATTAATAAGCTAGAACTATATATACCAGCTAGCTAGCTCTACGTCGATGATCTTGACATATAGGACAAGGGAACTAAATCCATGGCAGATGACAATAGCTTGAAAGGTAAGGACAAGCTCATCATATCCAATTTTCTGGGCAGTGAAGGTCATATAAAGATGACCTGCCAGACGACCATCCTTAGCAATAACCTTCTTAACAGAACCCAACGAATATTCATTTTCATCCTAATAATCAACAAACGTACTCAAATAAACAAATTATTATTATGATTGACTGATAAAAAAAATAAAAATCATGACTTACAAAATATTCCTGGTATGTCTTCAATGCCTTGATTGCTACACATTTTATACCATATTTTTCCGTTTCATCCATATCACTTTCAGGCACACACTTGTACTCATCATAATCATCATCGAAACCCTAGATCGATCGATCAGTACATGATATATATTAGAGTTAGTATTAGTAATAAATTAATAATAATTTTAAATACTACATACAGATCGATTACCTTGAGGTCGATCTTGACAGAGGGATTAATTATCGGCCTCCGAAACAAGCCGCCGTTGCTCACCGTCTCGATAGCCCCATTCCGAATGCGAGGGTTAGTAGCAGGAGACATTGGTGATTGGGCAACAAACAATCAATGTTTGGGTGTTGCTATTGCCACCCTCTTTAATTTTTATAAGTACACAGCATTACTTAAAACGCCTATATATAAAATATAAAATTTTTACTAAATACACCTATCAATCTAATATACCCTTATATTAAAAAAAACAAAAATACATAAAAAAAATACTCGCTTTCTTTACAAAATAAAATAAAAATCTACCCAAATTAAAAAAATAAAAAATAAAAACAACACGAGAAAATCAAACAAATCAGCGTTGATCAAAATTAAAAATTAAAAAACATAAAAAAAAAATGAAACACATCTCTTATTTTAGAATAAAAATAATTATTAACAAAAAAATTAAACAATAAAAAAGAAAGAAACAAGAATAAAAAATAAAAAAAATACCTCAAAATAGTTGAAAAAAATATAATAAAAAATATCCATATTTTAGAATAAAAATAATTATTAACAAAAAAATTAAACAATAAAAAAGAAAGAAACAAAAATAAAAAATAAAAAAAAATACCTCAAAATAGTTGAAAAAAATATAATAAAAAATATCCATAAAAACAAATTGAAAAAAACATGATAAAAAAACACAATAAAAAAAATAAAGGGAGAATACAAGATCGAAGCAACTCTAACAGTTATATAATAAATACTACCTATATTTTTTCTTTATTATTTTATAGGGCAATTTTCCAATATTAACCTTTTTTTTAATAAATACATATTATCCTTTAGACCTTTACAATTATAGAAATTAATGAATTAATTCATATAAAATTAAATCAAACATAAAGTATTATCCTAGTTTTATATATTTTGTAGCCACATCATCCACTCCCATTTATCGTCTCCTACTATTATAAAACTATTTTTATTGAATAATGAATAACTTACTGATTTTATTTGAATCAATTCGGTGATTTTATTTGAATAACTTGGGTGGTCATTACTGATTTTATTTGAATCAATTCGGTGATTTTATTTGAATAACTTGGGTGGTCATATATATTTAAGACAATAATGATTACAAAATATTTGTGCCTAAAAAATAAAAACAAAGAAACAATAAAGTTACAACCAAATGATAAATTGTTATACCAGAAAAACAATAAAAAAAATAGATATCTAACATAGATATTAAGAAGATGATAAAAATCAACACTAGAGTTCTATCATAATATAAAAACACTTAAATTCAGAAATTTGTCATATATAATTCGTATAATAATATTGATATATCTATCATAGATATGAAAAAAAAATTGAAATCTGTAATAGATATTAAAGAATTCATAAAATAACATACATACGTAAACCATAAATCTATTATAGATATTTAGAAACTAAACTAGAAATCTATCATAGATGCAAAAAATACGTAAAAACATTACACAAAGAATGTTCCAAATACGCATCTCATAAAATACGCATCCTCTTCGGCATCAGCAGCTCATCCAAAATATATAATTATATTTATATATAATTATAAATATATATGTACTAATGCTTGCATAATGCAAATATATTTTGTTTTTGATTATATTTTATAATTTTTTAAATACATAGTATAGTATTAGTAAGGATTTTTAGACTTTTACTTTATTGGTATCTATCAATAGATAAATCCTGAATCACATAAATCCAATTAGCCAATCAAAACAGCCAATTTTGCCACCTAGATCAAATTGAATTCTATTGACCAATAGGAATGCTCAATTTCCCCTATAGCCAATCTTTTCTCCTTCAATTTCAAAATCTATTGTCCAATAGAATGACTCAATTTTGCCACCTGTACATCAATTGAACTCTATTCTCACAATTAAAAATTAAAAAATTAAAAATCAATAAAGAAAATCATAAATGGCCGGTCAAATTTCCTAAATTACATTCATTGTCTTCCCCTTCTTCCGCTCAGAATTGTTCATTCTCAATATTCTCCTCTTTTTTCTCAATATTCTCCTCTTCCTTCTTCCCATGTTCTTTTATCATCTTGGTTTTTCATCCCATATTGCCAATCAAATTTTTTTTATCTTCTTACGTCTACATTGGGCTTTTTCGATTTCAATTTGGATGGATTTTCAGAAAGGTAATTTATTCATTTTTTGAGTTCGTAATTCATATTTTTTCGATCTAGGTTTTTAACCCTTCCCTATCAGATTATCAGATTAGGTATTTAAATTTTCGATTCCTTAGCTTTTTTTTTCAGAATTACAAACCAGATACTTGCTCGCGTAATTCTTCAGCGTCACTGAGCTTCTTCAGTGGTATTCAGGCGTGCCGTGACTGAGGGCGTCGGGCTCCTCAATTATGAGAAATCTAACAGTGTCCCAGTTGAGAAGAAAAGCTTCGAATTCAATAGCAGTGGTTTAGGTCGTATCCTTTCCATGCTATTGTCGACTGCTACTATCATCTTCGCTCGGATTTTTCCAATTGTTACTCTTTTCTTGAATCTGATCCCACAGGTAATATCCCCTATTTTTTTTTTCGAAAGACCATGCTTTTATTTCGATACAAAATATTGAATTTCCATTTCTTCATTTCACTATCCATATTCGTCGATTTTCATATTTTTCGGATTGCTTCCGCTGCTATTTCAGGTTTAGGGTTTTTTCCGATCGCTTATAAAATTGGCTTTCTAGCTTCTCGGGCAGTAGCCAAAGTGAATTTCTAAATGGGTTTTGTAATTGTTTTTGAAATTTATTTGGTTGTTGTATTCAGTTGATGGGTTCGGATTTTGATTTTATTGATGATGGATTGAATTTTTTTTTGAAATGATGTACACGTCTCTTGGTTGTGTGAACAGGGATGAAGCAGGTCTTTGTTCATGTGAACGCAGTCAACAATCCTGCCCAGGATCTGTACAAAAAATCTGGCTTTAAGGTTAATAGCTTAATTTGCTTTAGCACTCTAATTTTCCATTAGTATGTTTGTTGTGTTTATTGATGCACACCATTATTCTTAGCTATAAAAATAATACTCGGAGGTATCATATAAAGGAGGTTTCACAGAGGTAGGGATATATCTCTGTGTAGAAGGAACAATGGCGAGAAAGCACTAAGACTATTTATAAACATTCATAAATGGGTTTTCTTCATCTTTATACCTTCAAAATTAATTTTATGGCACTTCTTTCTAAATAGGTAGTTGGGACGTGGAGTATTTATTCAATGGACTGTGCGGGTTTATGGTAAACCGAAGCAAAAGCCCACTCTGCCCATCAAAAGTAACCTAAGTTGTTCAATGAAAGCATCACCTACCTAACTACCTTATCTACTGAGATACCATTAGACTATTATGATTATAAATGGGAATCAGAACTATAACCAAAAAGTTTTTATAACGCCTTTATGTCAATCAGCCAGATCTGAAAAATTATGCACCAAGTGTTGCAAATTATTTCTTCCATATTTTTTGTAATTAATTTTAACTGCTTTTCCTTGCCCTCCTAAAAGACTCTCCCTACTATTCTCCTCCTCCGGCTGCCTCCGGTGGTTTTAACAGGTTGAATCAACAGTGCCATTACAATTCCTCCAACTATCAAATCAATCCGTCTTTCGATCTTGATAATTTATTTTCGGTGTTTGGGTTTCAGTAGGATGCTTGAGGATTGCTCCCTTAACATGTCGTCATCGCCCGTGCCTTCTCGCCTTCAAAGCCACGTGAGCTGAATCCTATCTCTCAGTTTTTTTGAATTTTATTTGTTATTATTGTGTGATTATCTCGCATTTTGATTCTGAATTCATTGGGTGAAAAAACATCGAGGTGTCGGAAATTAGATAGATCGTGTTTTATGAGAAATTGTTAGTTTGTGTTTTTGCAATTTTTTACTTTGGATCATCTGGTAGACTATGTGATCCATTTGCTGCAATCTGATATGCAAGGGTTCTCACTCTCTCTAATATAGTGTATATTTTAGTTTATATATTTGTTTTAATTTGTATATATATTTGTGCTGATTTCTTAGTTTTTTTTTTGTTTTTTTTTAATTCCATGATCTGACCTCTGTATTTTTGTTTCTGTTTTGCAGATTTCTTGGTAAGACACTCGAGTTTTATGTTTCTATTTTTTTGTCTTAAGTTTCTTTTTACTGTTATCTAATCTTCCAATATGTTTTGTATTTCTTATTTGCAGAAACCTTGGAAAATTCATAATACAGCTAGAGGTATTTTTCTTTTGCATTTTCTCGCAAATATCTCATCTTTGAATTTTTTTCAATGATGTGATTAATTCAATTATTTGTGTTGATTTCATAATTTTTTATAATTTAGTTTTTGATTAATTATTTTTAATTTTTTCAGATAGTTCACTGATCAATATTTAATTAAGACAAGTTTTATTGAATCTACTGTTCGAAATCAGCTTGACGAAAAGGCTGATTATCATCAAATTAACGATTTATATACTGCCGCGATTGATTAAAGATTATGCTGTTTTACAGTTTGAGAAGTGAACTTTACTAATGAAAAGTATGGTGTGTTTAGTGTGGAATTGACAGTGTTGCTAATAATAGTGAAATTGCGATTTTTATGAAATAATTTGGAAAATTATTGTTCTTCTTTCTTGATGTTTGCACATGTTACTTGACATTTTGGCTGAAGAATTCTGAATTTTTGAAATCTGATATAGGTCACACAAATATATGATATAGGTCACACGAAAGAGTATCAAGGACGAGAAGCTATTGGAAGGTCTGAGACTTCTGATATAGGTAGTGTACAATCTGATTTAGGGTTTAATATTTTTGTATGGATTTAACGAGTTCTTCGTTGTTTTGTTCTTGAGAGTACAGGGCGTCAAATTTTATGATGGTGCCTGCATACAGATGAGATTATCATTCAGCCCATGTGCCCACGTTTTTTTTCAGGTTCATTCTCTTTTTGGTCAGATTCAGGTATGTATTTGTTTTTTCTCTCTCTGAAATCTGAGATTAATGTCCTTTTGCTATTATCCAACAATTTTAAATCATATCTCCCTAATTCAATTCTCTGCTATTCTTTTTGCATTTAAAATTTCAGATGTATAATATTATCTTTTATCATCTGATACAATAAACGGATATAAGTCACACGAAGATTGACGGCCTCAACATTGCATAGGATGTTACTCAGGTGCGTGAGACTGTAATTTCATGCTTAGGTCGTGTTTGTAATGAAGCATGAAATTCTATTCCATTCTATAATTTTTTGTTAATATTTCATTCTATAAATTTTATTCTATAAATTCTATAATTGTTTGTTAATATTTCATTATAACTCCAGAGAAGGTAAGGTGATGAACCATTTTCTACTTCTGATTTTTTTTTTTGATATTTACTTCTCCAAATTTGAAAATATCTTCATATTCTATCGAGTAGCAGTTGGCGGAGACATATTCTATCGGGATGTTGCTCTGGATGACCACTTGGACTTTCCCGAACATGTTTGTTGCAACTATTTGTGATGTGGACGCAAGTACAAGTACCGCGAGTGATGTGATGAAAAGGCTCTGTACGAAGGTGAACATGGATTGATGCTACATATAATACAGTCTATATATATAAAAGGATCTTCTTCTCTGTATTTCCTTAATATTTTTATAGCAAACACCCGACTTGAAGTATATATGTCATTGATTTTGTCTATATGACTTATGTTTTTCAATGTTGACAATAGTTGTTTTTGTATAAGCTATGGATGGATTACTAACATTTCCGAAGACTGTCAACCCATTTGTGTTCTTGGTCTTACTGTTACCCAAATATTCTCATTTGTGAATGGTGACAAAAAAGTCCATCACCATCTGTTCTTGCTTCTTTTTTTATTAAATTGATGTGTTGATTTAGTTTTGTACATTTCGTGATGAAGTCATGTCCTATTTTATGATTCGCAAGTGATTATTTAAAAGCTCATATAAAATGTCTGATCTGAAGCGCATTATCAAGGGCTGAAAGCACGATAAGTCCTCGATTTGTGAGTGTCTTTCTGAACTCTATTAATTAGATTATTATCTATTAATGTACACTTCATTTTGTAATATTTATTTTTTTGCAGCTCATGGAATGTAAATTTTGGATTCCACCAACACATGTTGCTTAACTACAGGTCACAGATGTAGATCATATTGATTTATTAATTTCATGCCGGTTTATGGCTCCCCATTTTTTGAGGTGCATATCATGCCACTGTTTGAATGTATTTCAATTTTGAGGTGCATATCATGCCACCGTTAGAATATTATCTATAATCTTAGGAATGTATATCAAGTTTTTTTCCAGATGTCAAAAATTATGGGCCACTGTTATTGCTCACTGACCATGGTAAGTTTTTATTCCTTTTATCTACTATAGTGTTTGTTGTTTTGCTTCCCGTTATTCTTCTCTTTGTTTGATGAAATCGAACTCATTCAGGTCCACAGGTGAGCCTACTTATTGTTGTCCACCATTTTTTTGTCTTCGGATATTTTTAATAAATTGATTTAAGCATGCTTTCTATTGTTGGAGAGAGTCTAGGCAGTATAAGATTGAATTTGTTACGTTCAAAGACTCAAAGGCTCTTGAAATTGTCTTACTATTATCGGTTTGTTATTGAGATAAGATGTGGTGTGGAATTAGGGTTATCGGTATCCACGGTGACGACTATGGATGCGTTAAGCCTCGACACTCAACAGTGTTTCTTATGTTGTTTATCCAAGGTGATGAAATTATTAAGTTGATGTTGTTTTATTCACAATCTTTTTTTCTCCCATAGATGTCAAAATCTCAGCGCAAGATAGCAAACGAAGATGATCGAAAAGCTGAAAGTAAAAGCTGCGAGAATGTGAAACTTGAATTTCAGAAGCTTTTCCTTTATTTCCATGGCTGGAGGTTCAGGTAATTAAGAGTGTTGCTGAATTTTTTATTTGATTCACTGATTTTTTTTGCTTTTACCTTTTTAGGTCTTTTTATGCTAATGAATAAAAAATTTATGTGTTTCATTAACAAACAAAGAAAGAAATGTTGCAGCGGCTACCATACAAGAAAATCTTGATTTTTAGTTTCGTATGTTTTGTTTTAGATTTGTTATTTGTTCCGGTTGAATTTGTTAATTGTTATCTGAATTTGGTTAATTTTGTTAGTGTATTGTTGACTCTATGTAAGTGTGTGTTTGACAATGTATTAAATTTTTTTATGCATTAAAAAAAACACTTTTCATGTATTTTATTTTCATAATTTATTCAAATAAGTTAAATAAATCCTTTTTTTATTCATTTAATTTTTATAATTATTTAATAAATTTGACATTTTTGCCATGCATAATTTTGTTTACATTGAGCAACATGACTTTATTTAATATTTTTTTTATAAATAAATTAACAAACAATTAAAAATAGAATTAATTAAAACATAAATAAAATAAATATTTAGCAATTCAACTTAATATAAATTATTCAATTATTCACTATTTATTATTCACACGGGTTATATTTTTCAATCGTCCAATGAAAGCGTCGAAAATTATTATAAATACAAATTGGAGTCGAAAATTATTATAAATTCAAAACTAAGAACTTTTATTATAAATACAAATTGGAGTATAAATTCAAAATTAAGAACTTACATTATTGATGCGAATGTCTTAAGTCTAATAGAGCGGATTTAATATACTATTACCAATTTTGATTTGGTATTTTTTAAATATATAAAATTAAATAATAAATCTTAATAAAGTAAATAATATTAAAAATAATAATTGAATTTAAGGAAAATTATTCTATAATTCGAAAATATTTTCAAGTCATTTTATTTCCATAGATCGAAAAGCTGAAAGTAAAAGCTGCGAGAATGTGGAACTTGAATATCAAAAGCTTTTCTTTTTCCTTTAGTTAGTTATTATAATATTTTTGAAAAACGCTCAAGTATTTAACTATAAATATTTTGTATCATTGTAAAAATTATTTAAACAAATTGAAAACTAAAATAGTTTAAATAAAAATAAAATAATTATTTAACAATTTAATTTTATTAACTATTCAGTCATTTTACATTTATAATTTATAAGGTTATATGTTTAAGAAAACTAATAAAACCATTGTACGTAAATTATTATTCAAAAAAATTATTTTTCTTTTATTTTCTTTATTTCTAAAAATAAAAATAAGTTAATAAAACAAAGTGAAATGAAAAATAGTTGAATTACAAAATATAAAACAACAATAATTCAAAATTTTTATTTTATTAATTATAAATAATTAATCTTAAATAATTCACATGAATTTTATATTTAAAGTAACTAATAAAATTGCTTATTATTTTTATTGAAACACAATTTCAATTCATATTTTTTTGATTTTCTATGTCATTAATTAAGAATAAATTAATAAATCATTTATATTGAAAGTTGGATAGTTAAAATACAAATAAAATAATTATTCAATAATTTAATTCTATTAGTATACAACAATTCATCCTTTATAATTCTCGCGAGTTATATATTTCGAGTGAGAAATGATACGCTGATTATTATTAAAAAACGCATTTTTTCATTTTATTAGAAAACCATAATAGCTAAAAAGACTTTTATCGATGCTATGCGGGTGTGATTTTTCTCGGTGTCTTGAGAACGGTCAATTTGTATCATGATGTTTTCCTGTGCTTTCCAGTCTGTATAGAAAAAGCAATCAAGAGTCGTATCTTAAAGCTGATTACGCCTTCGCCGATTATATCTCTCTCGACATATCTTCTGGACAGCTTTGATAGCATTCATATCAATTAACAAGGTAGGTAACTTGAGTGTCTTTTATGTATTTATGTTTTAAGTGAATAACCGCTTCTTACTATCTTAAAGCAATCAAGCGTGTGTATCTTAATAGTTTTTACAAGTTTAATGAAAATATGTCTTTGAAAGCAAATTTTGTTTTTACATATAGTACTCATTAATTTATGTTTTTATATTATGGCGTATCTGTTGGTAATATTGATATTTGGAGTGTTCAATTTACACCTTCATTAATTTATGCTTTTATACGTTATTTGGACCGTTCAGTTTATGCTTCTCATTAATTACGTTATAATAGGATCTTTTACGAGGAGGTTGCAGCGGCTTCAAAATTTAAAGGTTTGTTTTGAATCATTTTTTTTTCAGTGTTAGTTTTAAGGTTTGATTTTATTTATTTTATTCATCGAGCCAGCGACGACGGGACGATATCGATGCATCAACGAGTGAGGGACGAGTTTTGTTTTCGATTTGAATTTTTTATTTCTTAAACTATTTTAATTTTTGATTTATATTTTGTTATTTTGTTCTGATGATTTTATCATTATATTTCTTAATGTGGATGTTCTGTGTTTGGGGCTTTATCTTTTTCCATTACATTTTACATTCACTATCTTTCTTAATAATCTTTCCATTACCTGAGTTTGTTGAGCTCATGCGAAGGCTCGGTGCTTTGGGTGATGGTAAAGATGATCTAAGTAAGTTTTAGGTTTATCATTATTTTTGTATATATAAAACTATTTGTTTGGAATCGAAATTAATAAAATTATCTGATGCTTAATTTTGGTTTCAGGTACTCTATCCCCCGATGAATGGGAGGTGGCCTACTTATATTTGGCTTTCGTTTTGAGAAAGGTACTGTATTCTTGATTATGTTTTCTTCCTCCCTCTACAACTACTATTATTATTGATGTTGTAATATTACTTGCTTTTCAGCGAGGGCAACCAGACCAAGTTCGAGCAAATAGTAAACGGGACAATGGTAAGATGCACCTGTCAGAAGATGATATCGCATACATTCATGATTAATAGTAGGGAAACTTTATTTTTTTGCTTATTTGGCATTTCATAGCAAGCTATGCGGAAATTGTTTTTTTCCCATGTAAGTTTGTCTCTTTATCGGCACAATTATTTTTAAGTTTCCCAGTGAGTCTATAGTGTTGTTTAAGGGAATCTTGGCTTGAAGGCGCATAAGGACATTTTTCTTATTCGTTTGGTTTATTATGAATATAGATATGTGCCGCGATTGCTCCGTCGTTTTAATAACTGGTGGTACAAAATGATGGTTTTTAATTGTACTTACTTATTTGAGCTGAATAAAATCATTCGTGCAGTGTGACCTTCACGAATATCTGAAAAGAAGAGGTGCACTTAAACCTACCACATCTCTCAGATTTGCAATGGATATTGCCAGGTTCATCACGATTCACGACACGATTTCTCTCAGTATTTTTTTTCATATGACGATGTCTTATTTATACGTGGTGTTGCAGGGGAATGAACTATCTGCATGAAAAAGTTAGAGAGTGGTCGATCGAAATGTGGAGGCAACTAATGAAGTACATCTCAAAGGGCTTCTTTAAATCGATTACTTCCATATTTCTTATTTGTTTCAATCTGAATTAATCGACTTGAGCGAGTCCCTCTAATTTTGAAATACTCTTTCCTTGAATCCCTGAGGATTGTTTACATATTTTAAAATCAATTAATTCAATAATTGATTAGTAATTACACTTTATATTTGCAGATGTGTTATCAATAACATCCAACTCTTACTCTGGTATCCCAGAAAAATTACTCTGTTCCCGTATCCAGTATCCTGATTTGACTTTAGATAGATTAAAAATAGTTATTATTATTTAATTCGACTTAATTTATTAGTATATGTGATGATTTTTTTATGTAGGTTCATTATTAATTGACTATTTCTGGATCACCTCTCACGCCGTCAGCCCTTCCTTCTTGGTCGAGATAGTCAAGTCAGTTGCTGCGTACCTCTCCGAACGGGACGGCATGCCCCCCGCCAAGGGCACACTGTATTTATTTAGTTTAATTTGTTGTAATGAATCTAACAATTTAAATTAAACTTTTTTGTTTGTATTTTGTACATGTACCAATGTAAGCATCTCCTCCATTCATTTTCTATATTTCGCTTTTTATTTCAATTGTTTTCTGATAATTTAAAGTCAATTATGTTGTCAATTTATATTTTTGTTTGTATTTTTATATTAATATTTATGTGTGTTGTGGATATTATTATTACATTTTAATGGTGTTGTTGTGTCGACGATCACTATTACACAGGATACTCTTCTGATTTTGGTGAGGTAATCATTATGAAAAATATATAATTATTTTTTGAAATTTCTAATATTTCAGATTCCATGTGAATAGTACAAGATTGATTTTTTTTAATTGATTCAGTGTATCGATTTCGAAGCTTTTCGTGTTGTTACGGTCCTCCACCAGCGCCTTATCACCACGAATATAATACAATTTTGTACATCAGTGGAAGTTCAGGTACTCAGTTATTACATTTTCAGTATTTTCCCCCACTCATAATTTTATTTTGTATGCATCACATTCAATCAGTTATATTTTTGGTAGTCGAAGCATGTCCATGCTTATCAGTTTGTGTCTCAAATCTAATTCTCCTAAAATTTGAAAAGGTATACATAATGCATAGCTGACTTCTATAGCGTAAAGAAAATGTTCTCTTATAACAACTTTATTCTTTCATTTCTTTACATTGCATTTGTATTAATTTGTAAAGCTCTTATTTCATTATAAAATAGATTCTGTTATAGGTCAAAGTTTAGACATTACGAGACTTTAAGACTGTAAAATATTAGAAAAATAGGGTGAATCTGAACATAAATTTAACTTATATTTTGTTTTTGACTTCAAACACTCAAAATTGTATTGTAATAACAGTTGCAATTATAAGAAATTTATATACATTACAATTTGAAGACATTTCAGGTTTCAAGAGTTCTAAGTATTTCCTTGGGGAAGTCAAATAGTTTCTGTTTAGTGTACTTTAATTTAATGTTAGGGATCAATTTAGCTCCTATCAATTTAACAGTCTTTAACTCACTCTTCTTTGCAGTCTTACGCCTATTACTTCCTTTTTTAAAATATTTTTTTTTCAGAGATCAGGGTTAGTTTCGTGTATATTATTTTTATTTAATTTTTTTTCCTATTATATCAATTTGAAATTGGAGATCAAATACCAGTTAATATCTTATCTTTTTTTCAGATATTAAATAATTTGTTCCCGACAAGTACTCAAATTTGTGTGTACTTCGATTTCCAAATCAGGTATTGATGTTTTTTTTATAGAAATCGACATCTTACACATGATTTATTGAAATAATTATTCAACACCATGCAACGTGGACACACCGATGAAGGTTGCTGAGATCGATAGATTGAACTCAGATGACATATCTATCTTTTAACCTCGACTTATAGGATGATTCTGTTTTTTATCATCTCAAAGTAAGTGAATATATGTTTAAAAGGTTATATGTTTCGGAAAAAAATAGAAACGAATGTTATTTATTTATTGTATCATTATGCAGATCAATTGGTAAGTTATATATTTATAAGATATAGTATATATTTAAAATTTTATTTAAATTTATTTATAAATATACTTATATTAAAATAATTTAATGATATTAATTATAAAAGTATGCATCATCTATTATTTACACGGGTTAAATCATTGAAATGTCAAATACGAACCTCAAAATTTATAATTATAAAACACTTAAAGACATATTTTTTGATTTTCTAAATAATTATAAATATAAATAAATTAATCACACTGTGTTATTCAAAATTGATATAGTTGAAATACAAACAATACAATTATTCGATAATATAATGTTAATATAAAGATTCACACCGATTATATGTTTCAAAAATATAGAATTCAATCAAAACAGTTATAATTATAATTGAAAAACACTTGATTTTTTTTTATGTTTTGTATATTTATAAAACTTATTAAAACAAATTGAGAAATGAGATATTTTAAATAAAAACAAAACAATGTTAAAGATTTTTATTTTATCATTTTTACTCTTCCATTTTTTTTATTTTATGATTAATTTTTCGTTAAAAAATAATGCTTAAATGATTATGGAAATCATTCATAATATTGTTAGATATTTACGGAATTAATTGTTCAAATCTTACTAAATTATTAATTATAACCAATATTATATTTTTTTGTTACATTTTTAGTTATAATTTCTTTTATTAATGATTTTATTCTTATTTATTTTTGTTTTGTAATATTTTATACTAAATTTTTTCATACACTTTCAATATTTTTTTTATTTTTCCTATAATTATTAATAAAAATAACTTAATAACAAAAATTTAAAAAGTGAAATAATTGAATAATTATTTGACTATTAAATTATACTACAGTTAATTATACAATCATTTATCCTTTATTATTAACACGGGTTATACTACCTATGTTTCAAAGCACTGGTCACACATCCTTCGTCATTTTTCCAATATATATATATATATATATATATATATATATATATATATATAATTTTATTTAAATTTATTTATAAATATACTTATATTAAAATAATTTAATGATATTAATTATACAACTATTTATTGTCTATTATTTACACGGGTTAAATAATTCAAATATCCAATATGAAACTCAAAATTTATAATTAGATAACATTTAAAGACATATTTATTGATTTTTTAAATTATTATAAATATAAATAAATTAATCACACTGTGTTATTGAAAAATGATATAGTTGAAATACAAAAAATACAATTATTCGATAATATAATGTTAATATAAAGATACACACCACCGATTATATGTTTCAAGAGTATAGATTCAAATCAAAACAGTGATAATTATAATTCAAAAACACTTGATTTTTTTTATGTTTTATCTTAGTGCGGATACTATTGATTCGGCGGATAAAGGAAGTACGATGTTCGATCAAATGCATTCTCCAAAATATTTAAACACGATAAAATGTTTTGGATTACCGAACCATGTTCTTAAGCTAAAGGTTAGTTCTACTTCTCTAAAATTTTTTGTTTTTTAATTAACCATTCTTGCTGTATAACATACCATTTAAAGCAGTCAAACATAAGATCCTCCTATAAATTAATCTGTTCTAATATTTATAAAATTTATCATTCCTGCTTTTAAGATTAAGATTTAGTAGATATACTATAACTTCTAAAAAAATTCATTGAGCATGTAAAAATTTAAATTTAGTATAAATTATAAATTTTACTAAATACTTATTTCATTAAATAAATGCAATTTTTTATGAATGTTTAAGCTAATATGTTTAAATTTTTTTTGTAGGTTGGAGTGTCAATTATGTTGCTAAGAAATATCGACCACACCGCCGGATTATGTAACGGGACTCGATTGGTTGTGACCAAGTTGGGAAACTACGTTATTGAAGCAAAGGTTTTAGGAGAAGAAAAGTAAGATGAAATCGTATATATTCCAAAGTTGGCACTTTCTCCTTCAAATTCAAATTTGCCTTTTCGCTTTCAACGTCGCCAATTCTCAATTATGATTTCGTATGCTATGACCATAAACAAAAGTTAAGGTCAATCTTTGTCAAAAGTGGGAATTCTGTTGAGAAAGCCTGTTTTCACAAACGGACAATTTTATGTTGTATATTCAAGGGCCACTAACAGAGCAGGATTGAAATTCTTAATATGTGACGAAGATGGAAACTTGACAAATAAAACTAGAAATGTTGTGTACAAGGAGGTTTTCCAAAATTTGCAGTAAATTTAAATTGTATTTATATATTTTTTTCTATGTTTTGAAACTATAAAAGTTTGAGATTGTTTTTAATTTTTTTTATATCAAAATATGTATACAAATTTAAATATTGAACAAAAATTTAAACATATTTACTTAAATTAAGATCAAAATAAAACCGGGTAAAACTTTGAGTTTTACTCCCAGTGCAACGCACGGGCTGAATCAACTAGAAGGTGATTAGTAATTTAATAATGCCGACGATATTGGTATTCAACAATTACAATTTACAGTCAAGATATGATGAATAATTGGTTTTGCAGGTTCTGACTATTTTCGGATCTTACTTATTTTTGTCTATGTCATATGCACATCTATTGCAAAATATTTTCAAGTTTCCATCTCTTCGTATTTATTTTTGTTTTGGTAAGAGACATCTAAGCTTCTTTATTTCTAATTTCTTGATCTAATGCAGGTTTCTAAAATTTCTTGATCTAAAACCTGTGTTTATCTTTTAATAAACTGTTGTATTAGTTTATGATATAATATGTTGATTTAGATTTGAACAATTAAGTAATCATAGAGAAATTTAGTTACATATACATATGTATAAGTTTAAATCATAGAATTTTTATTATTACAATTGGGAAAATCTATTTTCATTGTATTTATATCAAAATTTGTATTCTAATTTAAATATTAAACAAAAATTTAAACATATTTTCTTAAATTATGTTCTAAATACCTCCGGGTAAAACTTTGAGTTTTACTCCCGGTGCAACGCACGGGCTGAATCAACTAGTTATTATTAATATAATTATAGAGGTGTATTTATAAAAATTAGGGGTGCAAATAGTGCTACCTTTAATTTTTCGATGAGATTAATTTGTTTATTTAATTTTATTAAAAATTTACCTGGGAGTTCTTTGGAAAAACAGAAAGATGAGGGGGGCAACTGTAATTTTCATTAAAAAAAATATATGAAATATCTCTGTCTTTCATTTAAAAAAAATATTTGGAGTTGGTTGTAATTAAGTCTAAACCTCAGGGCCGGGTCTATTTGAGAAACCAATTGTCCTGAAACCCCTTCAATAGAATCCTAACAAGGTACTTCAAAGCCTCTCGTGATCAACTCTTGACGATGATGACGATGTGTCAACTGACTCAACTCTATAAGCATATTCTCATGAGCTTCAATGTGCTTGTAAATTGTAATTAATTACTTATTACTGATACATGCATGTTGCGATCAATGTAATAACAACGAGCAACATGCATTACCCGCCCGTGCATGCACTAATACATGTACAAGGGAATCGACTTCGTGTGTATGCTGATATAACTCTCGATTATATATATCTATGCATTTTCTAACAAGTTACAACGTACAAGTTTTTCTAAATTGTAAACTTATAACCCAAGTTTTTGTCTTACATTTTGCAGTTACATTCTTTAAATTTTTATACACATAATTAAATAAATCTACCTAACTCAAGAAAACTAAAAATAACAAATATTAGTAGTTCTTAGGTCCTAAATCCAGAAAGTAGAGCTATGTTAATACCTAAACTTGTAAGCCTAGAATTCTTAAATTCTCCCATACACAATACCAACCTCATAAATAATGTACTTGACCAAATTAAATAATAAATTCTTATTTTTGAAAATTAAAATTAAAATTAGCTTTACTAATTAGGACCTGTTTTTTAAGACAAAAATGGATTAATAATATTGTAATTAAATGTAAAAGAAGGTTAATTACACTCCATCCATCTCCTTATAAATCATCCAACCTTGAACCAAACTCTAAACCTTTCTCTTGCTCACACTAAATCAATGGAAGAAGCTCTAGAAAGGCTCAACCACACCCTCGCCACCACGTCCTCTCCTCCTCAACCACCGACTCGGCGGTACCGCGGGGTCCGGCGGCGTCCGTGGGGCCGGTTTGCGGCGGAGATCAGAGACCCTCGGAGCAAGGAGAGGCGCTGGCTCGGCACCTTTGACACGGCCGAGGCGGCTGCACACGCTTACGACGCGGCCGCCCGCACCATGCGCGGGGCCAGGGCCACGACAAACTTCCTCTACTACCCTTATCCACCACTTCGGACATCCTCGAATTCCGACGTTCGAACGAATTACCTTCCCAACGATTATAATACCATATTCAACGACTTCAACGGTTATTCGGAGGCTTCGACAGCTGGAACGTCGGTTATAGATGACCCAACCGACGACTGCATGGGTTCCGACGAGAGATCGGGTTCGGGGTTACTGCACGAGGTTCTCAAAGGGTTTTTTCCGGTACAACAGGAGGAGCAAGTCGATCACGTGTGACCACCGGAGATTTCTAATATTCACCAGCAATATAAGTATACTACTACATATGAAAATAAAATTAATGACCTTACTTGCGACTAGGCCAGGATGAGTTGAACAATGATCTTATCGAGCATATGCTTGGTAAAAATCTAAACGAGCTCGGCTCGCGAAAGGGTCTAGAGGATCTAAGAAACATGATTATTAATAAAGAATTAATATTCCACTCGTTAATATAAATGTGAAGTTGTCCAACTACTTTGCCAATTTTTCGAGCTTTTAGAGAACTTGAACAACTTCATATATATATATATATGAAGTATGGATTGATGTTTTCTTCAATAATGATACTTCGTACTGGTGTTTGGCTCATGATTTATGATCAATAACAAGCTACTCTAATTCCACATAGCTTCTGATCTATAGTAAGTACACAATAACTCTGTTAATTAACAATTTAGCTGCAATTAAGCAAGGACCATTATATTTATACATGATTCTAATTAAGCAGTTGTGTTAATTATCAAGGGAGATAATACTAAATCCACTTAATTTAGAAATATAATTTATTTTTATTTTTAGATTGATTTTGTGTATCTTCTAAAATAGTCTACACAATTGTACAGTAGTATATTTAAAGGCTTTATTGCCTATACGTAAAGAAGAGAAAAAACTCCCATTATTTTGAATCTCTATATGGTATCATTTGGTGAAGATCCTATCTTCACGCTTTCACCGCTGCAACCCTAGTTCGCCTCCTTCGTCTTCCTCTTGTTCTCCTCTCTCCCTTGTTCTACCATGTCTTTAGAAAACACCACTTCTAGTACGGATTCCCCGTCGGTAGTTGTTATCACAACGCCCTTCCTGACGTCGCACAAACTCACTCGTGCAAATTTTCCCCAATGGCGTTCTCTGGTTACGGCAATGTTGAATGGCCATGACTTGGTTGGATATGTTAATGGTGATATCCCTGTCCCTGCTCGTTCATCTCCGGAGTTCAAACTATGGTTCCGCTAAGACCAATTGGTCTACGCCTTTCTCCATGGTTCGCTGACCGACGAGGTCTCCCCATACATCATGTCGTTCACTTCGGCAGCTGATGCTTGGAAGGCTCTTCATTCGATCTTTGCGAGCAAGTCTCGCTCCCGTATTATGCAACTAAAAGGAGAATTACAGTCCGCAAAACAAGGGACCAAATCGGTCTCTGAATTTGTTCACTCTCTCAAAGCAAAGGCCGACGAGTTGTCATTGATTGACTCTCCTGTGAGTGATGATGATTTTACTATTTATTTTCTTGGTGGTTTGCATCCAAAGTTCCGTGAACTAGTTGCTTCAATTCGTGCTCAGACTACTCCTGTCTCCTTTGCACAATTGCTCGACCTTCTCATTGCCCAAGAGAAGTACCTGGAGACATTGGAAGAACCCCAACAGGATCTCTCGGTTTCCGCAAATTTCACCCGGCAACGCGGTTCCAAGAACTATGGTCGAGGTGGCTCGACTAACCGGGGTCGTGGAGAGCAGAATAAAAATAGGGGCGGTCGTTCCAACAACTCATATCAGCAATCTCCTTCTCCACAGCAGGCCGGCAACTCTCTTGCGTGTCAGCTATGTAATCGGACTGGCCACACTGCTCGTAATTGCTGGAAGTTTACTATTACGGCTGTTACTCCAGCGGTCAATATGGCGCGCTCACCAGCCCCACCACAAAACCCGAACGTCTGGCTCTTAGATTCGGGTGCCTCACACAGCATCACTCACAATCTGGGCAGCCTCTCCATGCACTCTGAATATGATGGTACGGAAGAAGTTCAGTTAACTGATGGTTCACCCTTGCCTATTGCTCATTCTGGTACATCACTATTTCGATTTCCTGATCACAAGTTTAAAGTTAATGATGTGTTGCATGTGCCTAATTCTCAACAAAATTTATTGTCTGTTCATCAATTCACCAAATGCAATGATGTTTCTGTGGAATTTTTTCCTTCTTCCTTTCTTAGTAAGGATCGGCGCACGGGGGCGCCTCTGGTTCGTGGGCAATGTAGGGGAGGTCTTTATCACTTGCAGCCACCACCACCTATTTCAGCTTCTTTTGGTGTTCTTGGCACACGTACCAGCTTTTCTACGTGGCACTCACGACTTGGCCATCCGTCTAAGAAAACGAGTTCTTATATGGTTTCTCATTTTCTTTTACCATTTAATAAATCCGGTTTGTCGGATAGTACTTGCACTTCGTGTCTTTGCTGCAAATCGCACAAATTACCATTTTCTGAGACATCTTTATCTGCTGAACATCCATTACATTATTTATATGCGGACGTTTGGGGTCCGACCACTTTTTCTATAGATGGTTGTCGTTACTATTTGTTGGTGGTTGATGCTTTTACAAGATATTGTTGGTTTTATCCTATTACTCACAAGTCGCAGGTTCGTAGTATATTTGAAACATTACATCCTCTCCTTGAAAAGCAGTTCGGGTACACTATACAGAATTTCTATAGTGATAACGGGGGTGAGTTTCTTGCCCTTCGTTCTTATCTCTCCTCCCACGGTATACAGTGGTTGATTACAGCACCTCATACGCCCGAACAGAATGGTCTTGTAGAACGTCGACATCGCCACCTGGTTGAAACTGGAAAGACATTACTTCATCATGCTCAGCTTCCTATTTCCTTCTGGTCGTATTCTTTTCAGACTGCGGTTTATTTAATTAACAGAATGCCCTCATCTGTGCTTAATAACAAGAGTCCGTTTGAAGCATTGTTTGGACGCCAACCTAATTACCACAAGTTGCACGTTTTTGGATGTGTTTGTTATCCGTGGCTACGCCCGTACTCCTCGGGAAAATTGCTACCGTCATCTCGCCCGTGTATATTTATTGGTTACAATCCATCACAGAGTGCGTACAAATGTCTCGACACAGCTTCCGGCAAGATCTTTGTTTCGAGGCATGTTCGGTTTGCTGAGGATCAAATTGCCAACATACATGATTCCACTCCACCTACCCCGCCTACTTCAGATACATTGTCCATATCTATCCTGGGGGCTCCACCTCGGTCGCCACCACCTTTAGAAATCTCTCCTTCAACGTCGTCTGATAATGTTCCTCCACCTGCCGCTGCACCGGAACCCGAGCAAGTCCGTCGCAGCAGCCGCCACCGGCAGATATCAACCAGGCTGGATGAGTTTCATACAACACTGCCTCCCTCTATGTCACAACTAGTTTCCAACACTGTTGTTATGGAACCACTATCTGACTCACCCCTTCCAACCACTGCTTCACAAGCACTAAAATCACAAGAATGACGGAATGCTATTGCCGACGAGATTACTGCGCTATCCCGTCACGGAACTTGGGACTTGGTTCCTTCTCCACCGAATGGCAATATTATAGGTTGCAAGTGGGTGTTTGTTATTAAGCGAAAACCTGATGGTACTATTGACAGGTACAAAGCTCGGTTAGTGGCCAAGGGGTTTCATCAACGCCCCGGTCTCGATTACCACGACACTTTTAGTCCCGTTATCAAACCAGTCACAATCCGAACAGTCTTGTCTCTTGCTTTATTCTATGGATGGGACTTGCGACAACTCGACATCAGCAATGCATTTTTACATGGCGGTCTTGATCCAACAAAACCGGTTTACATGCATCAGCCTCCTGGTTTTCTTGACAAAGCACATCCTCATCATGTTTGTCTGCTTCGCAAGTCATTATATGGGTTACGCCAAGCTCCCCGTGCTTGGTATCAAACGCTGAGCAGCTCCTTGGTCAATCTCGTGCAGATCATAGTCTATTTTATCTCCGGCAAGGCAACACCTATCTTTTCGTCCTTATCTATGTCGACGACATCATCGTCACTGGATGTCGCCCTGATCAAATCCAGTCCATTATCTCTCATCTCCGAGACAAGTTCGCAGTCAAAGATTTGGGGACTCTCACCTACTTCCTTGGTGTCGAAGTATCTCGATGTGAGAAGGCCTACTTCTCTCTCAACATAAATACATGAACGATCTGCTGCACAAATTTAACATGATTGACTCTAAATCTGTATGTACACCGATGGCTACATCTCATTCACTCTCGGTCTCCGGAAGCTTCGACCCTACAATGTATCGCAGTGCTATCGGGGCCTTCCAATACCTGACGATAACAAGACCAGATATCTCCTTTACGGTCAACAAACTTGCTCAAATGATGGCTTCTCCTACTGCTGCAGATTGAATGACGGTTAAGAGAGTGTTCAGGTACCTACAAGGCACGATCCATCATGGGGTTTTGCTTCGGAAACCTCGGACTCTTCGCATCCATGCGTACTCCGACTCTGATTTTTGCGGGAATGTTTCGGACGGAAAATCCACCTCGGCGTATTACATCTTTTTAGACGGGGCTCCAATCTCATGGAGGTCTCGGAAACAACATGGTGTGGCCCGGTCATCCACTGAAGCCGAATATCGGGCTTTAGCATCGACGGCTTCTGAAGTATGTTGGTTATATGGTTTGTTTCGAGAGCTTGGCATCTCGTTATCAACCCCTCCGCGGCTACTGTGCGATAACATGGGAGCGACACGACTTGCTCTCAACCCGGTTCTACACTCTCGTATGAAACATATTGCGCTGGACTTACATTTTCTTCGAGACCTCTCTAGCAAAGGTATTCTCACTGTGGCCTTTGTCACCACCGAAGACCAACTTGCAGATTTGTTGACAAAACCACTTGCGCGGGCGCAGTTTCAATCTCTTCGCTCCAAAATTTCTGTGGCCGATGGCACGTCAATTTTGCGGGGGCGTATCAAGGGAGATAATACTAAATCCACTTAATTTAGGAATATAATTTATTTTTATTTTTAGATTGATTTTGTCTATCTTCTAGAATAGTCTACACAATTGTACAGTAGTATATTTAAGACAATTTATATCTTGCTCCCCAATGTAAGATGCACATCTTACACCTGGTCAACTCTATATAATTATCAGTCAATTAGTTTAGGGTTTTTTTCCTTTTTTTTTCCAATTTTTCTCTCCCAGCGGAAAAATGGTCACTTTTTCTCTCTTAGCAGAACAAAACCGCACATCAATTCACCACCACGGCCACCGCTGCAATTCACCGCCATCCCTACCGCCGCAACTCACCACCATCATCACCAAGCTGCGTTTCATCTTCTTCCTCGTTTGCTTGAGATCGTCCCCGTTCAAATTCGATTTCGCGATTGACTGCCGCCGCCGTTCACCGTCGTTCACCCCCGTGTCTTCAATTCCGCGATTGACCGTAGTGAACGTCGCTCTTTACTTGAAATCAGAGGTTATTACGTCTCCATCGTTTGTTGGAATTTAATTTGCTCGATGATTCGATTGTGGAGGATTTATTAGATCTGTCATCTATTCTTGTCGAAGGTATGCACTTCAATTTCCTCAATTTTTGGATATTTTTTGTTTTGAATTGTATATTTTTTATACAGCAGAGTATGTGTGTTTTGGATTCAATTGACTTGAATCAAGTTGTTTTTTATGATGTAATCCTAAATTCTCGAATTCCTGGTTATTCTCGTATTGATGTTGGCATTCATTTTTTACTCTGTCAACCTTCATTTCTTTTTGTGCCAACCTTCATTTTGGTCCGTGGATCACGTTTTCTGGAGTTGAGAAAGTCGTTAACATTATGCATGCTCTGCAGATGGCTAGGCATAACGGCTTCCCGATTGTCGACGAGCCTCCCTTTACGGATGCGCCCGAGCTGTGCGGACTTGTTATGAGGTCTCATTTGTTGGTTTGCTCAAAGGGAAGAAGTTCACAAAGAACAGGGTGTTGTCCGG
Organism: Euphrasia confusa; assembly: GCA_954870475.1. Lineage (NCBI taxonomy): Eukaryota > Viridiplantae > Streptophyta > Magnoliopsida > Lamiales > Orobanchaceae > Euphrasia > Euphrasia confusa. Next base: position 20,853,309 of record OX940951.1, read on the forward strand.
ATCGGAAGTTTTGAAGGCTTTTCACGCGTTTGATTTTTCGAAGGCGGGACTGGGAAAGGAGATGAAGGTCGATGATTTGTATTTGAATGAGGAGGAAATGGACGTGTATGTCGATCTACACCCGATTACTAACACTTTGCCGTATATGGTGGTGGAAACCATGTCTCTCGAGTCTCGCCAAAGCTGTCGTCTTGTTTAGAAAACTTGGCCTCAGACACTTGTGTGTCGTCCCCAAAACACAAGGGGTAAGCAACATTCATTTTTTTTACCTTAAATTTTCTTAACAAATACTATCTCCTACAGAGGGGGCAATCTGTAAAACTACAAAATATATGAGGAGACCGGAGATATTTTTTAATGTTGAAAGATACTTGAGTGTGATTTTTTTTTTTAATTCTATTGCAGAGATCACCTGTTGTTGGAATCTTGACAAGACATGATTTCATGCCGGAGCATGTTTTGGGACTCTACCCAGAACTCAACCACCACATGTAGCCAGCTGGTCGAGTTATTGTTTAAGGCTGGACAAGAGACTGTCGATTGCCTGAAGAGAACATCTTTGTGGCGCGCAAGGTCTGAGGTTTCCAATTCCAACATTTCGTATACGTTTATTTATTCGCAAATTCATCGATGGAATAAAAAGTTTGTGTAATAGACTCGGAAAGGATTTATGGATCGGTTTTCTTTTGAATACTTTGTGTTGCTTACTCGGATAGTTAGTCTAGTCCAACTGCAATCATTGTTGCTTTTTTTTCTTTTTTTGTGTCGAGCAGTCAGTGTAGCAGGAATAAGCTTTTGCAAAATATATGAAGAAAAGACATACTACATAAAAGAAAATACAATCTCAAATAGACGTTTTTCTTAATTTATCTCGCATCAATAATGTAAACCACCGGAGCTACCGAAGGTGGCCCCGATCGTTCGCCGTCCTCGATTATAGTTCGTCACTTCGATTATAGATTGCCACTTCGATCTATAAAGGTGTGATACTTCAATTTCTAAGTGATGATGCTTCAGTTTTTAAATAATAATGCTTCATTTTTTAATAACGACACTACATTTTAAAATGATGATGCTTCATTTTTAAAGTTGTGATACTTCAAATTGAAGATTATTAATCTTCAGTGATACTTAATTGCAGATTATTAATCTTCATTTTCGTTTTAAAATGATGATACTTCAAATTGTGATACTTTAAATAATGGTGACACTACATTTTAAAATGATGATGCTTCATTTTTAAAAGTGTGATACTTCAAATTGCAGATTATTAACCTTCATTTTCGTTTTGAACAAAATGCAAGTACTTAGTATTTTTCCAACAAAGAGTTGGGATTTATTAACTGGAAAGAATTGTAAATGAAAATTTTCCACTAAAAGAAATTAACACTAGAGAACTCCAACATTTATCCATATCTTGAACATTCCTTCGAGCTTGTTGGTAAATTGACTGTCACACTCGGCTTTCATCTGTAATAACAGATGCAATTGTTTCACCACACATACATATACAAAAACCTGGGATGCATAGTCGACTTTAAATGGTGTAATTGATCCTGGACCAAGCTTCACATCATTAAACTCAACATTGTTTGATCTCAATCTCTCAACTTCCTTAACCGGCCACTGCAGTATGTTGCTACCCGTCTTTTTGTCGATTTTTTGTCGAGCACGATGGTCCTCGGTATCGACTGAACACCAAACCATCCTTTCAAAAAATCAAGTTCTTCGGCATCGATTTCTCTTGCCCATCCCCACAAAATCCTCCTCTGCTTATTCTGGTCATAAAACGTCTTCGACGCATAGTACTTCCCGTAGTCGTATCTAAGCCCGATCCCCACGTCCAGCTCCGGGACATACGTAGTCCACGTGTTGTTAATCACGTCGTAAATCCCGAGCGCATAGTAATCGTTCTTATCATCATCCAAATCTCGCTTTCATCAATTGCTTAATCCCCGGGCCGTTCGCTGACGTGTCGAGCCCGTTCGCCTCGCTCAGCGAGACCGGGTAGAAATTCAGCGAGACCGGGTAGAAGTCGCTGACTGTCTGATCTCAAGCTCTCAACTTCCTTAACCAGGATGGGGTTGCTGGGGCCCTTGACCCAGTGGATGAGGAGGGGGTTGGAGAGGTTGGCGGGGTAGGCGAGGCACTGGACCTGGACGGAGTCGTGGGTGCTCCCGGTGTAGAGCATGACGATCTGGCCGTCGGGGAGGATTTTGGCGGACCCGGACCAGACAACGTTGATGTCGTACCATTGGTTGGGGACCATGAAGATGGGGAGGTGGAGCCAGTGGACCAGGTCTTTCGACACCGCGTGGGCCCACATGATGTTGCCCCACACCGCCGAGTCCGGGTTGTACTGATAGAACAAGTGGTACCAAATACGAAGTATAAAATATGTTCAGACATTGAAGTATGATCATTCATATAATGAAGTATGAACTGTCTTTTAATGAAGTATGATCATTCATATAAGATGACATGCTATGTATATGAACAAGGAGATATTTAATAATTGTACCAAGTTTGGTGGAGTAGCATTCTTACGTATGCATTTTTTCGCAAAAAATTTAAGTTTCAGCTGGAAAAAATTAATAATAACAGTTTAAAATGAAAGATAACTCTATAGATTATTGAATACGATGCAATATAGTTATGAAGTATGAGATATATTCCATTATATACATTTTTGAGATATGAATGGAAAATATGATGAAATATAATTCTGCACATTTTTCAGTCATACATATAAAACATAACATTTGTACAAATATGAAGGATCAACTGCATTTACCTGTTTTTCAAGAGATTAAGCTCCTTTTGATTTGAATTTTAATCATTTCCTGAATAAAAAACAATAACTCTTTAGAAATATAATAATCAATTAAGAAAACTCATAAGATTTGTTAAATGAAAACTTACTTGTCGATGTTTATAATCTCTCCCTTCATTTTTTGATGGATTCATTCAACAAAACTGTTGTGATTATCCCTTCAGTTGCAACACCCTGCAAGTACATATAAAACCATGCCGAGAATAGAATAACACAATCTTATGTTTCAAAATTACAAGTCCAACAGATAAAAGGATCCTAAAAAGTGAAAATAGTATACATAATGTAAAGGATCCTAAAAACTGAAAGTAACAAGATAAAAGCACAATCAGAAACATGAAACATGAAACACAATCAGAAACCTGAAACATCATCTCCAATATATGAAACATGAAACATTATCTCCTATACATGAAACACAATCAGAAACCTAAAACATCATCTCCAATACTTGAAACATGAAACATGAAACATTATCTCCTATACATGAAACACAATCAGAAATTAACCTGAAACATCATCTCTAATACATGATACATGAAACACCATCAGTTTAAAATGTATAGTTGCATCTCCAATCATGAACACGAATACAACCGTGACTTGAAGATGAAAAGTATGGCAATGTTGATGAAGTTCAAAATGTAGTGGAATCAATATGAATATTAATTAATATTACCTAGGGTTATCATACAAATCCTTGTTAGAAATTTCATGAAATTATCAGAAGGGAATTACCCAGGGTTATCAAACAAATCTCACAACGACGTTGATTTGATTTCTCCGGTTTGATTTGAATTCCAATTAGCTTGTTCAGTCGCCGAGTTGATTCGATTTCACCGTCGACGGTAGCTCATATTGAAGCTTGGAGGCAGTGAGGAGGAAGAACTATATCCGAGTCGCATAGTTTATTCGATTTGACGGCGAGCGATGGCGGAGTGCGGTGGACGAGCGAGAGAAGTTTTTTTTCGTGATGGAACCGTGAAAGACCTATTGAAGAGGGATGTGACGTATTGTATGACGTAAGAATTGATATTGGGCTTGAACTGAATCTAGTTTATTTTTATATTGTGGGCCTGGATCAAGATGACCATCTTGATCCTAGGGTGTAAGGTATACCATCTCGTATATTTAAAGGCTTTATTATCTATACGTAAAGAAGGGAAAAAAACTCCCATTATTTTGAATCTCTATATTAATTACCCATGTACTTAAATGGACGGATATACCCTTCAACCATAATAATTACTAGAAAAATTAATGAATTCAATACCACAAAAAGTTCCTAAACAAATGCTCCAATATTTGAATATAAGCCACACTTAATATTTTGCCTTCCTATCTTTATGATCACACATCCCTTTCAACGTGCATGCATATGCTCTTTCTTCCTATCCCCCCTCAGCTTCATTCACAAATGCAAACTCTCCTAAACCAATTTCTGATCGATCAGCTCGATTGCCATTCCAGCTGCTCGATTTTGTGAATAGCGTTCGTTCATTTGTACATACATATAAAATTAATCTCCGATCCAATCCGATCGATCTCCTCACAAATAATAATTAAATAAACAGATTGATACAAATGGAAAACGAAGGAGTGGTCACGAAGCATATGAAGGTGGAGATCCCCGTGCATCATCATCACGATCACGTAGATCACATCTCTTCTTCCCCTAGAACGTCTATCAGTGTTATGAAGCCCAATTGCCTGTGCTCGCCCACCACACACGCCGGCTCCTTCCGTTGCAGGTACCACCGTGGGCCCGCCCTCCAGAGGACGAGGAGCATGGGCTCGCAGGCCTCTCAAGACTCCCAAGCCCAACGCCTCATCCATCCCGTTTCTTCCGTGGCTAACACAAATAACTAATTAACACATGACTCGTCGACTTCAACTCATGACTTCATATAAATCGATCGATCCATGCATCCATCGATTTGCTTGTGTTGTTAATTTGTTGTTTCGAATGTCCTTTAATTACGATCGATCACTTTTAAGATCGTCAATTTTTTCCCCTTATATTTAGTTATTAATGTTAGGTACGTACATGAGATTAATTTTCTAAGCTTAAGTATATATAATATGGTGTTGATTTTGTACAATGTTTATTGAAACATATATATAAATCTCAGTTTACATTGTAGATAGAGAAAAATCAGACAAAAAAATATCCTTTAATTAGTTCTTTAATTTCCACATCTTGCTTAGAATCCTTCTAGGCGTAGTCGGTATCACGCATAAGGACGACATAATCTTCGAAGATTTTCCGAACCCGTTTGGAAAATCATCATACTCGTCATCATCATCATCCTCCTCCATCATCATTCTCAGAGTAGATAGGTTCGATTTTAGCGAAGACCTGGAACCCGAAACACTACTCCACTCATGATCATCCGACGGCAGTGTGGCAGTATCCGTGTTGAAAGAGGTCGTTGTCGACTTTGGTGAAGCCTTGCTCGATGCCAATAGTGCCTTGACGTTGCTCGGGAGCTCGGTTACTTGACCACCATTATCCATTGGGGGGCGTGCATGATCGGAGAAGAGAACTTTGACGACGACCCTTAGAGGGAGTCGTTCATTTTGAGCGGCATGCATGCATGCTTCCACTGATAGCTTGTTGCAGTCTAGTATTCGACATATGCGTTTTCTCTCCCTTTTGTCGAGCTCTGGATGCTTCTGCGTCGTTCGAAGATAAATTATTATAAAAATAATAATAAAAAAGAATAATTTTGTGTTTTTTTGTTGTTGGTTGGTTGCAAGATGAAATGATCAAAATCTCATAATTATGATTCAAATTATCATATACTATAACACTCTTTTGACTAACATAAGGTAGGTAAATGTTTGTTTTCATTTCAAAAGTTGAGAGTAGTTGGTGATAGATACATCATAATTCATTGACTAACTAAAAAAAATGTTTTGTATATTTTCTCGTGACAAGATTTGAAATTCGAAAATTTGATTGTATCAAATTTACTTTTATACCCTTCCGGTCAATGGTCAAACTTCAAGGGCATAATAGGGAATAAAAACAATGCAAGTGAGGTCAATGTTTTCTAACCTTGAGGTAAATATCAATAGCCTTGTAGAGATCATCATGTTGAACCCTTGCTATACCCGGAATACCCTCCGCCACCCCAACAAATTCCGGCACGCCCAAACCCTCGTCCTCCGCAATCACCATCAAATAACCATCCACAAGCTTACCAACCCTACACATATCCGACTCGAAAAAACCATCACCCGATCGGTCTTTCACAAACTCCTCCACCATCGCCCTCACTATCTCCACGTCGTATTTTGCTCCTCCGCCCGAACGCCTCGTCACCAACAGGTCTCCCACTGTAGCCTCCTCCATCCTCATCCCGACTCTTCTCGCCACCTCCATCCTCGATAAGTCCGACAACACCTCCGCTTCCTTCAGAAGGCTCGATAGGAAACCGCACGGAACCGCACACTTCTCGACCGGCAACAAACTTATAACCGTTTCCAAAATCACCTCCCTATCTCCAACCGCCTCGTTTCTCGCCACGTAAGCGAGCAATGCGTCCCCGACGATGGTCGGCGGGAGTTTCGATCCGACGGCCGAGATCGTTCGATAGTAGAGATCGATCCCTAGCTCCGTTAGATCGTCACCCCACCATGTTTTGTAGTTTCTCGAGTAGCTTGTTTTCGAAGGGTTGGATAGGATCTTGGAGGCGATGGACTCGATGCATCGGGACGTGATTTTCGAGTCCTCGGACCACGAGGGGAGGAGGCTCGTGGTTTGCAAAAGGACAATTGTGTCCCTCCAGCCATTGAGGATGCACGAGGCGAAGAAGGCTTCGAGCTTTCGCGATAGGTTGCCCGTTTCTAGGGCTTCGGTCATTTGCAAGTATTCGGACGCGCACCAAACGGAGACGAGGTTGAAGGCGCTCACGGTGAGGGTGATGCCGTAGCAAAACTTGGCGCAGAGTTCGAAGGAGTCGGGCCCGCCGGGGAAATCGGGGAGTTGGAGTATTTGAGGGTTTGAGGTAGTCGTGTTTTCGGAGCATAGCTTTCGGAGTAGGTGGCATTTTGAGAGTAGAGGAAACTGATAGATCATAATCAAAGAACATATATACATATTATCATTGAGTAACTTAGTTACTATATAAGTTTTTCGAGAAATTAATTTACCTTGTGGAGTGAAAACCGGGTGCCTTGGACTTGGATGATGAGGTCGCTAGACACTTCCGATGCGACCGACCTAATAAGAATCGATAAATGTATCATTTTCTCGACGACGAAGAAGTTGACCGGAGAAGTTAAGAAAACGACATGAAGTTATTACCTTGTAGTCTCGGCGGTGTAGAAAGTGTCCGGGCGGGATCCAAGTTTCATGAACTTCATTTTCTTCAAACTTAGTTTATAATGTTTTCTTGATGCTAAGACTATTTTTGTATATATATATATATATATATATATATATATATAGAATAAAAATGTCGTATGTATGAGAATTTAAAATAATATGAAAAAGAAAAAAAAAGTAAATAGTGCAGTCAAATTATCTACCAAAATTGACGTGGACATTTATATATGCAAATTCATTAATTAATGCAACCAAATAATATAGAGGATTCTGCGTGAATAAGTGACACCACCATAATCATGATAACAAATAAAATAATTAGATAAATTAGTGCATTACAAAAGTCAAATTTGGGTCACACGAGCACCCTTTGTTTATTAATTACTCCTAATTTTATTTTGTTTTTGGCTTATTATTATCTGCTATAAGCCAATGAAATAGAAGAAGATGCGCACGTGTTTATACTGCGCCCCGAGTCGGGAGTATTTTAGTCAATCTCCGATTTGAAACCAACGCCGTACGCCGCTCTATATGCATTATTTTCAAAGAATATATACTGTATCATCATAAATGAAAAACGAAAATTAGAGGGAACATTTAAAAATAGCTAAATAAAGAAAAGTGAAATTTTATTTTAAAATAAAAAAAATTAGAATACTTTTTTGATTTTTTTAGGTTGCGTCAACTATAGAGTTCAAAATGAAAATTGTTGAACTTTCTAAAAAAAATGTTGAACTTTCTAAAATAGATGGAGTACATAATTTAAATATAATAAAATATTTAAATTATTTAAATATTTTAATTATTACTTGTGAAATTGTGTATCATTTTTTAGATATTACATTAAATCATTTTTTTTACATATTAAAATAAAATTAATCACGATTGAACTAAAATGGGGTGTATTCTGGGATTTTGATTGATTTTTTTGGACTTTTAAAAGTCTGTGAATTTTTATGAATTTTCTAAATCCATGGAGTCTACGTCGAGTTTAACTTACTTTTTCTATTGATTTTGATGAATTTTCATAAACATCACAGATTGTAATATAATTTTTTAAATTATTTTACTTGAATTTTTATAAACTTTTATATATAAAAAATCTTAATTATTTAAAGAAAATCCAAATTATTCATAAATAATAAAATATTATTATTCATCAAAAAATACATTTGTTCAAAAATAAATAAATATTATTATTCATTATTATTATTCTCATCTTTATTTACATTATTGTAATGCATAAGCCTCATTAATTTTCCAGATAGCATTAGCAATACTTGCTCTCCAATCTCCATGAATTAGATTTTATATGATTTTTTTATTTTGAAAATCAATAGATTTTATGGAGAGTTTGACCGATTTTATTATTGATTTTATATTGATTTTTATAAATTTTAAAGAATAGTAAAAATATATATGATTTACGTACTTTCATAAATATCAACTATATATCTGTATATGAACATACTTTTATATAAAAAAAACAATTTTTAAAAAAACAAATTATTATTCTAATTTTTATAATTTTTATTTTAATCACAAAATAATTTATTATTAATATCATGTATAAATAATTATTTTTAACGAAAATATGATAAGATCAATTTTCTTAAATAAATTTTTTAATAGATTGATTTGTGTAACTCTTGTTAAATGACTAACAATTGTTTTATTTTTATTTTTCGTATTTGAGTTTTCGTGTTGTAAAGAAGTCTATTGAAATCTCTCATAATTATGAGAGAGTTTTTGTGTTGTAAAGAAGTCTATCGAAATTTAATTTAGTTATATTTTGTAAAGAAAATTTATCAAAATCCATAAATTTTTAAAATCCATTATAATCTATAGACTTTTGAATACCTACATATTTTGTAAGACTTTTTAAAATCCTAATTGAATACTTCCGGAATTTAAAAGACTTTAAAAGTCCATTAAAATTTTATAAACTCTTAATTGATTGGAATACATACCTGATGATAACAATTAAAAACCCTCACACTTTAAATAGTTTGATAAAATCTTCAATCGCCGGCCATCTATACTGAAGTACGTTATTTAATTTATTATAAGTATTAAATGATATGTGTGAGTGTGTTTAGTTTCTTAGTACCGTAGGTATACATATATACCTTGGATTCTTTGGACAAAGAGATTAAAAATTCAAGAAAATCATTGCGAGATAAATGTGGCCTTTTTTACAAGATACTCTTTTCTTTTTTATATTTAGTCAAGAGCAATCAACGGACATATATAGTCATTAGTCAGAGGTGAAAATATTAAGCATATTATATATATAATTATTTGATTAATTATCTTAATTAACACTAAACTATCATTGCAACAGACAGAATCCCTTGTCAAATAGAAGTCTAATAATAATTAATTTAGATTGTGTTGCTACATAATTAATTAATTAATGTATTTTTTGTAGTCATGATTTTGAGTACAAGAATATAAATAAAGCAAAACTTGAATCACGGAGAAAATATATGAATCCTCCCACAATATCTTTAAGTGGACTATATATACTTAGATATAGTAGTATAATGTATACTTAGATATAGTAGAGTATAATATATGCTTCCTTCGGCCTTTTTTATGGTCATATTCACAAAAGAAGCATGATCATTAAAAAAAAAATCGAAAATAGTATATATATATATATATACATTATACATTGGTTATTTGTAAATTATAAAAAATCAGTGCATGTACCGAGGAAGTATTATATTATATGCTTGTGGAATTTTTATATACTATATTTGTTTCGAATCAATGATCAAAATTTGTAAATTACAAAAAAAAGTGACTATTAATTTGGGACGAAAAAAATACTTATTATAGAAGGAATTGATCAAAACCTAAATAATTAAATGTAGTAAGGTTTGAAATTGTCACTACAAACTGACTATAATTCCCACCCCAAATTAAAACATTACAAGAGAATCAAGATTTCAAGTTTATATGAAGAACACTCAATTGTTTAAACAAATTTATAAAAGCAAAAATAAGAGAGGTGCATTCTTAAACAACAGATCTTTGAATCGTCCTAACCTCGTTGTCGACACGAATCACTCTAGAAACATCAAAGCATATATTGATCTCTCAAAACTATGAAACAAAAGTTAAAACGCGTCTTCAATTCTTTCTTTTATGTATTTCTATGTGAATGACATGTATCTTACCATCAAACTTCACCTTAAAAAAAGTTGTTTAGACACCGAATGATGGACAAAGAACAACTTAGCAAGACCATGTATATGATGATCAGTATATCTACTTTTTCCAAGTTCTAATGTACTCTCTCGCGTTTGGTTAGGAAGGCTTTTCAAGGCCCCAGTTAGATGAAGCAGATCAAAATATGATACATGGGCTTAATTAGCACACCGGCCCATTTTTACTTCTGTACATAGGTTAAACAATAGGCCCAAAACTTAAATTAGTCAAGGAGAAAGAGGCAAAAATGAAAATCTGTTATAAATTAAGAGAACTGAGAGAAATAATAGAATAGATGAAGAGAGAACATTAGAGAGGAGAATAGAATTGTTCTTTCATTCATATGGGGAGACCCCTTTATATAGAATACAAAATAGTGTTTATGTCTTGTTCACCAAGAAAGGGTAAACTAGTCATTCAATAATTAATAACAGTCATAACACTCCCCATTGAATGACTATTTAGAGGATTGTTGTCTCGTTAAAACCTTGCCAGGAAAATCCAGTGGGACAAAACCTTAGCGAAGGAAAAGAGTACAACTTGCTCCCCCTGATTGTAATCACCTAAGATCTTTGACTTCTTGAAAGTAATTATTTGTGATCAATCAGTCTCATTAAAACCTGTAACTAATAAAACCATACAAGAAAAACTTAGTTATTCAAATATACATTTTTGTCTTCAGGACACAACCTTCGAATTGTCGAGTTTCACATTCATTTGTATTATTGTATATTTTTCGTCCTTCTGGGACATACATTTACCAGACATCTATATTGATTAGAGCATTCACAATTGCTATAACCGGCCGGAAACTATTTTGGAGTATATTAGACGCGTCTAGTGTTCAATATACATTTCTTGACAAATGAACAATAATGTGAACTTCAATTCACAATCATTTGAACTTCAGGTTCAATATCTCAGTTTATCTTGAAAACAAACTCATATGGAACATTCTGATATCCTCATTAATTATTATTGAGTGATGTACATACCTCGTTAAAACCTCGTTATAAAACTTTGTAGGAAAAATACACGAGGAAAAGAGTACATGACATTCACATTTATATTGTGGTGACTGTCTCGTTAAAAACTTTTAACTAAGAAAACCCCTGTGGAAAAAACTTAGTAGAGGGAAATATAGTGCAATCACTGGTCTTTAGGACCAATCACTGGTCTTCGCGACCTTATATTCAATATCATTTTTGTCCATAATAACATATGTAATATAATATTGTACATGTTCTGATTTTCATTTTCTTTCATTTCAGAAATTTTAAAATCCATCAAGGATTTTCATGTATATATCTTTCTAATGACTTATACATAGTCAAATCATACATTCAAGCATATCTATATTTATCGTTGTTGCTGCCAGAAGTATAAGGTAGCGGAACTTAATGTCATCCTTAAAAATATCGACTTTCTGCGAAAAACTCGTGACCAACTAATCTCGCTTTTATATCTCACCACATAATTACTCGTTTTTCTTACGAACACCCACGTATATCATTCTGGGATAATATTTTGAGGTATGTACTATAGAGTCAAAATATCTCTTTTATTTAGCGAGTCATGCTCAGCCTCAATTGCTTGTTTATTATTTTTCGAGTGTGTCTGACACACTATCATTGATTTAAACTTTGCATACAAATTTTCTAGAGCAACTCTTCAGGCAAATATGTCGTTGACGACTTTCTACTTTTTCCTTGTTGATGACAATTCAATATATCAACCAAAGCATTTCCCATAATATTTAATTTGGTTGTTCCGCAATCCCACGATTTTCTATTATCATGTCCACATGTTTTTTCAATGGGATTTTCATCTAACTCTCTTCAGGAGATTTTAAGGGGTGAATAAATTCTATTACCGCAAATTTATTTTATATCTTAAGATCGATCTACTACGCTTCAGGCGTATATTAGAATCAACATTTGAGTTGATCTCTTTTTGTATTTGAACTCTTATAATTCATTTTATCACAAATATATGTGATTTTGTCACACATTCATTAATATGTAAATGAATTTGGCAGATTACTTGCTGAATATTGCAATTCACTTATTTTCATGAACTTCGGGTTCAATTGATTGATGCGTGGATCTAAAATTAAAGATCGTTTTCATTCCATGAAATTTATCGGCATTTATATCTTTTATATTCTTATCTCCCCCTAATGTCGAGAAATGATCTTCGTTAAATATGCAAATCAGCGTAATTGCTATAAACTGATCTTCTGGATCGTGGGCTCGAGATATTATGTCCGTTCATAAAAATATACTTTTGTGGTGATATGAATATAAGTTGCATATTTCAAATTAATTCGCAGATGGGAATTAACAATTTCCACACACTTAATAATAATCATGATATGCATCATTTTCATTTTAAGTACATTTGTAATACTCGTGGGATAATTAGTAAAGCTCTTCCGGAGACCACTCTTAATATGTCATAATTTACATAACAATATCTTACCGATCATTCGGGGATACAATATCTTTACCAATTATCATTCGGGGATCAAAATACTTGTGTCATTCAAATCTTATTCGGAGACCAAAATAAATCTCAATATATAATTTTTCTCAGAAGTTACATTTAATTGGAATCGACTTTTTCGATATTCCACAAGTACTCACATAATAAGATACATTTGTTCTCGATTTCCAAAACATATCCTTCAGGAATAATTCATATGTAATCATTGTTTAAACGAGAACAATTGAATTTGGTGTTTCACTATGAGTATCCTGAGATGTAACTTTATTAAAAACATTTAATGTTTTGAAATTTGCTTGATCGGGAGCAATCAATAAAAATATTCTTTCAAAAATATTTTGCATAATTTCTTATAAATATCAATATCGATTTAAAATATTTAATGTTTAATTGCTAAACAAGAAGCAATTTGATTTGATATTTTTGCGTGAATATTATATCATGATGTTTTCCAAGAACATTTAAAATTTAATTTTGATATTTATTTATAAATATCATATCATAATATTTTTCGGGAACATTTAAAACTTATTGCTACTATGAGAAAATTTTAATTTGATATTTCCAAACTTATTGCTACTAAGAGAGCAATTTAATTTGATATTTATCGAATAATATCAAATCATGATTTTCTTCCAGAACAATCAATATAATATTTTAAATCGGAGTATATGTTCTTCAGGAACAGTCATGTTAATTGATATATTAAAAATAATTGATTTGATAATACTTCAAGAATATCAAATTTTCATGTTTTTCATGGAGATTCGAACTCATGTGGCTATCCCCAATATTCAAGCAAATAACCATCGGGCTATTCAACAAGATTTGGATTAACTCTTCCTAAAGTTTTACCCACTTTGTTATTCATGAAGTACCTCAATTGATTCATGGGTCGAGTTCGCACATGACTCGACCACGAAAGACTCGCACGATGATTCCGGAGGATACGCCGACAACTAGTGGTGGCGCCGCCCTAAATTATAGATCAACGTTTTAAGGAGCTTCCAACGATGTTATTCGAGATGATTAATATATAATCATAATCAATTTGATATTGATATTTATGCAGGAATATCATATCACGATGTTATTTAATGAACATTTAATTTTGATATTTCTTCAAGAATATCAGATTATAATGTTCTTCGGGAACATTAGACATTTACTTGCTTCAACTTGAGCAATTTATGAAGAAGTTCGGGATTATCATATTACAATGTTCTTTAGGAACATTATACATGAGCAATTTATGAAGAAGGGAAGAAGAAGAAATATATGTATAAGTATTATTAAATATAAGTATAAATTCTTACTCGATATTGAATCCTTAGTGATTAGAACTTCGGATCTTGGATGAGTAGAACTTCGATGAATATTTGATGAAGAACGCGGTTAGAACTTCGGATCTTGAATGAGTAGAACTTCGATGAATATTTGATGAAGAACGCGGTTGAACTTTCTTAGGGCATCATGCTGATAAGGTGTTATAAACTAAGAGAATTGAGAGAGAATAATTGAATAGATAAAGAATGAAGATTAGAGAGGAGAATATAATTGTTCTTTCATATGGGAGATCCCTTTAAATAATATAGAATACAAATTAGGGTTTTTGTCTTGTTCACCAAGAAATGTAAATTAATCATTCAATTATTAATAATATTTATAACAAAATCAAAATATTTGAAGTTGTAGTAAGTATATTTTCACACTTCAAAACTATTTAAAAGAAATTATAAATATATGAGTGAGACTATTGAATATGTATTTTTCAAAAGGCAATCCGAGGAGTGAGAATTATATATTATTACAATTTTATTTATTTATTTTTATAATTTTATTTAAAAAAGTTTTTTAATTTAAAAATAAAATTTTTTATTTTTTATTTATTTTTGTCCTCAAATAAATATTAAAGTATAACAAATATTAAAGTATTTAAAAATGGATGAAATAATAATATAAATAATAATGACTTACTCCATGTTTTCATATTTTTATGGATATTGAGAAAGTATAGCACGTGAGGTGCTGCTGCTGGTGTTTGCCCACTCCTCGGATTGCCTTTTGAAGCACATGCATAAGCCCATACACTTAACAATTTTTTTTATAATGAGTAGACACAAGAAACTCTACCCCACACGATTGGAAATTCCTCGATCAGATAAGATATTGCGATTGGAGGTCTTTCGATCGGATAAAATGTAAATCGAAAAATGTGCTCGAGTAGCAGATATCTGTGCGAAAGAACCAACATGTCTCATTTCAGGATAAATTTCAAAATATTTCAATGAAAAATCCAAGGTTCAAACCCTGTATCGCCGAAAAATTACACTCGCATTATCATACGCTTTAACATTCGGCTATGCTAATGGGACAGCACTTGACAATTATTCTAATAGGATCAACCAAAACTATTCTGGTGGTCGACAATTATTTTAAAAATACTCACTTTTTTAAATCTTTCCTTTTACTTTAGACACTTTTATTTTAATTTCACCCTTCTAAATTACTATATTAATTTAATTAGTATATACATTAGTACATTACCAATATTATCCTTTTTAATACATTACTTTTCTCACACATTAACCTCGCCGTCGTGTGCCTCATCTTTTCGAGCACCGTTTCAGACCATCTAAGCCACTACCATCATTTCTCTCATAAAAAAAAGGGTGTGCCCGGTGCCCCTCTTTTTTCCGAAGCTTAGTCATCTAGACCACGGGGACTGAGGTGCAGATCCAGTGTACGCTGCATCCATACGCACTTGAATATAAACAGGCTCGTTCTTTACATTTTAAGGGCCATAGGCGAATTATGAAAATGAACCCTTGCATTAGAATTTTTTTTTAAGTATAAAAGAAAATTTTATTTAAAAAGTAATAAAATTAATAATAAAAATAATAAAAAATTCAAAATATATCAATATCAAGCAAAGTATAAGAGCATCTCCAACCGATATCAAAAACCTATTTTGGAGTAAGGGAGATGCTCCAAGCGATACCAAAACATAAACGTATTATAGGTATTAAAGTGGACCAAAAAATACTTAAATTTACGTTTACCTTAAATTCAAAAAAAAACTTTATTATTTATAAAATGATTCTTTTTATATAAACTAATAAAAATAATCTATCAACATTTTTTTAGTTTCTTATTAAATATTTTTTATATTATAATTTTTTTTAATAATCATATCATTAATAATTAAAATAAATTTTAATAAAAATATTTTAAATAATGAAATAAAAATAAACGTGATAATACAAAATATAATTAAATATTAAATTATTTAATTAATGTTAAAAATAAAATAATAGTATGAGATATCACAATATTTTTTTTATTATGTTTGAAATTTTAAATTGAAAATAATGACTATTAAATTTTTTAATGTCAAAAGTTATGAGGTTAAAGATATTGGTTATTTATAAAAAGTTGTATTAGAAGAATATTTTGAAAATATTTTTTAAGTTTTAGTATTGGAATCTCGGTTGGAGTGAAATTGCTGTAAACTTAAAATAAAACTTATTTTTGAGTTTACATTTTTGTGTTCGGTTGGAGATGACCTAAACTAAAAAAACTAAAAAAAACACCACATTTTATATACATCAATATAAAAAAATCATCAAAATAAAAAAAAATCTATATAAATAACATTCTTGACAAAAATAAATAAATCAAAATTTTAAATTTTGTATATTCGCACAATTAACAAAAAGACATAAAAAAAATTGGTTTTGAAATCATTTGTTTTCTAATCAGAATTAAAATTTGAAAATTAAGTAATTATTTATATTCTTATAATCTCATTCATTTACTAATATGGATAATTAAATAAATATTGAATTTTGTTTAAAACAAGATACACTAATTATGATTCACAAATATATAAAAGTACAATTATAATTGCATGTGCGCATTTCAAAATTACAATTAAATTTACGCTGCAAATATTTTTCAAATACTCAGTGTCCAACATGCACTAATATATTATTTTTCAAATATTTTACGCTGCAATAATATATTTTACTCCTATAATTTTTTTATTTTAAATATAAATACTATATATATTTATATGGGCTCTGTTTTGATTTGGGCCCTGGGCCGTCGCACTCTGGACTTATGCCCAAGGCCGTCCCGAATATAAATTTCGAAATTGATTTATGAGTTTTTGTATGTTTGAGATGTTGAAGGCCACTTGTGAGTTGTCCCACATCGAATAATTGTGAGAGGGGAGTCTATGATATAAGCCTAGGGAGTTCTCCTACTTAGTACCATATGGTTTTGAGATAGATTGAGGCTCTCTAGTGCATATTCGGGCTCCCGCTCTCGTGTGTGCGCTAGGCGTGGGACCGCACTTGAACACCCCCATTTGAAATTTGACATGGTATCAGAGCAGGTTTCGATCCTCACCCCCATTTGGAATGTGGAGGGGGTGTGTTGAAGGCCACTTGGGAGTTGTCCCACATCGAATAATTGTGAGAGGGGAGTCTATGATATAAGCCTAGGGAGTTCTCTTACTTAGTACCATATAGTTTTGAGATAGATTGAGGCTCTCTAGTGCATATTCAAGCTCCCTCTCTCGTGTGTGCGCTAGGCGTGGGACCGCACTTGAACACCCCCACACCCCCATTTGGAATGTTAGAAACCGCTTCATCTAAAAGCTCGAACTGTTAGAGAAGTTGGGCAACTAGACATTTATAGTGGGCCGAATATAGTCTCCAATACTCCCCCTCACTTGTGGGCCGATTTCAACCTCAGGGGAAGGCCCAACAAGTGGATAATTAATTCGGGTGGAGGCGCACATGGCCGGAGTCGAACCCAGGACCTGCCACAAGGCTAGGCGTGGGACCGCACTTGAACACCCCCATTTGGAATTTGACATGGTATCAGAGCAGGTTTCGATCCTGTTTGTGAGTGGTTATAACCACCCTTTGACTAGGACTCACAAGTGGAGGGGGTGTGTTGAAGGCCACTTGTGAGTTGTCCCACATCGAATAATTGTGAGAGGGGAGTCTATGATATAAGCCTAGGGAGTTATCCTACTTAGTACCATATGGTTTTGAGATAGATTGATGCTCTCTAGTGCATATTCGGGCTCCCGCTCTCGTGTGTGCGCTAGACGTGGGACCGCACTTGAACACCCCCATTTGAAATTTGACATGAAAAATTGCAATTGTGCAATTAGTGATGTAATATTTTTGTTTTTATCACGAGTATAATAAAATCACGAATTCTTCTAAAACTCAAAATTTGACGGATTGTTTCACCACCGTCGTTGGTAGAAACTGTTGACTGTCGAGTTTTTCTTGCACTGGTTCTTGATTTTTCCATTTACAGAGACTCCGTGGGAGAGGAGATCAAATAAAGAAAAAATTAATCAAAGTTTTAAATCAAAGACTGTACGATAATTTATAAGGAGTATTTTAATTATTTAATTAAATTTAAGATATTAAATTTGTAATGAGAGTGTGAAGAGTAATAGTAAAAGTGTAAATATCGTTGCCCTTTAAAAAGTAATGATATTTTATTTATTCATGTTGTAAGCATTATAAAAATCCAACTTTATAATAATGCTAATTAGTAAAAAAATTTATTTGATCTTATGTGTTACTTTTGTACTTTTATGATCAATTATGCGATGACTTGTAGTCATTTCAGAATATGAATAGCAAAATAAAAATTAAAGATTAAGATGTTACAAGACTAAATCATTAAGATATCGCAATGCCATGAAAAAATAGAAGATTGTACTAGGCAAGAACATCATTTTCTAGCTGGATTTTGTTGGTTGATAATTCATGTGATTGTAATTTATTAATTTATATTTTATATTTTTCATTAACATTCACTCTTTCAATATTTATAAAATTGTATTTTATTTTATTCTACAATTTACTCGCACATTTTTTAAAAAAGTTTTACAATTATATATGGATTTTTAAAAATAAAATAAAATAAAATTTAAAAATATATTACAATTTTTTTTACTTTAATCACAATTATTTTAATATTTAACTTAAATATATAATTTTAATTTTAAAAAATTTAGTTTATCCGACTAAAGTTATAAGTTTTCCATTTACCACTCGTAGTCTCGAAGTTAATGAAAAAAATATCATTAATTTTTCTTAGAGATAATATCATAAAACTCTCATAAAATATGTTTGATTCCACATTTAGTCTTGTAAATTTATAAAAAATTAAATTTCATTCTATTTAACAATTTTTAGTGAAATTTCTAACAATAGTCGTATCTAAAGTGTACTTAATAACTCACTCTAGCGTCAAAAACGAAAAAACATGACTTTAAAAATAATAAAAATACATTTTTTTATATTTGTATGATAATTACTTAGTTGAATAAGTATACAAGAATAAACAGTCATGTAGATTTTAGGTACAATCAACGTGCAATTGTGCGAAATTCCACTAAAATAATCAAATAGTACGAATTTTGATTTTTCTTAAATTTAAAGAGCTAAATGTGAAAATTTGGTTATGTTACTAAACCTTTTGTGAGATTACCTTTTTTTTTAGGTTTTTTTTAGGGAATGTGACTTTTTGGTCACATTTAATAAAAGGATGAGTTTAAAGTTCCCATTTATAAAAATGTGAATTTTTTACACCAATTGTTAATGAATTGTCTTTTATACCCTTACTATTTCAATAAATCCAAAATAAACAAAAACAAAAACAATATTTAATAAAATAAAATCCCCACATTATTCTTCTCTCTCTCTCCCGTCGTACAATGTCGCCCCCTTTTTCCGATTTCAATTTTACGAACCAAACAATGTCGACGCTGTCGGAGTCCGAACATGAGGAAGAGGAGGAGGAGCACCAACCCGAGGCGCTCACTTTATTTTTTCTTCTCTCTCTCTTTCTCCCCCCAAAACGAGCCGTTTTTTTTCGATTTTGATTCAACCAATTTTCTTACCGGAGATGTTATCGGAGTCGGCGTCGGCGTCCGAACATGAGGAGGATGTAAAAATCTCTACAAAACCACCACCATTTTCGTTTTTTTTTTTTGCGACTGTTACTCGATGGACTACTCGATGGCGCAGACGATCAAGTAACCCATCGAGTAGTGAAGAACAATTGAAGATCATTATTACTCGATGGTACGTTACTCGACGGTACATTACTCGATTTCGAGTAACTCGAAATCTCGAATTCGAGTAGCAATTTCATAAATTAAACAGATTTTTCTCATTCGTAATATTGGTTTGTTCCATATATGGTTGTAAAGATATTGAAGTCTAGATTCCGTAGAATTTTGAATCGAGACAATCGGAGTTCGGGCGATGAAATTACGTCTTCGACGTAGGATACCAACTTTTCGTGAAGTCGGTCTTAAACAGTCACTTCAGCAACTTCGTTCGCACACACTCAGCTCTGCTTGCTATGTATGTTGTTCGGTGTATGTGGTGTGTTCGAACTCAACAAGAGTAAAGTAAAGTGCTGAAGACAAGGTTGTATAATAGTTTCATTTCATTGATAAACAAAACTAACTATTACACTTGTGGAGAAAGGTAGACGGAATGATCAAGAGTCGTATCCCAAGTGACGCAGCACTCCAACGAACTAATGATCTAGTACTATATCACCTAGAGCTAAATCGCATAACTCTACTATTGGTGCACAGCACAAAACAACTACCAAAACTCTTAAAGCTATAAGCCGTAAACAACGAACGTTGATACTCAGATATCGGATTTCGTTCTCTCAAAATCGTTAAAAGATGTCATCCAACTTCATGGGTATATATAGGTGAGCCACACATGTGAGACGTTGACGTGGCACGATCTGATTCGTCGCATGCTTGGATGATGCAACAATTCCATGGATGACATCACTTTTGGAATCTTCGATTCTTGAATCTTGGAATCTTGAATCTTCGATTCTTGAATCTTCGAATCTTGAATCTTCGATTTCTTTAACTTCAGACTTCAACACATCTTGACTCCGTCGATCTCAATACTTCATCTTCAACTTCATCGTGGTTAACACTCATCGTTGAACATTTCATATTTCATCGTCTTCATTGTCGTCAATAGAGTTGAAATAGTAAACAGCAATCCAACACTTCGTTGACGTGAAGGTGGAATGAATAAAACCATGTACCAGTAGGCATGTAAGGTGAAGCCAACAAATGCGACTCCATTCGCAATACTTGAAGATGCAAGAATTGCGACTCAAGTCGCAAGAGTCAAAAGGAGCACAGGAATTGCGACTCAAGTCGCAAGTGTTGAGAGAATGTGATTTGCGACTCCAGTCGCACCTTTCGGAGAAACATAATTTGCGACTCCATTCGCAATTCTGAGGGACATGAGATTTGCGACTCTGTTCGCATTAGTTGAGGGTAGAGGAGAATTGCGACTCCAGTCGCACATCATGAAAATGACAAGATTTGCGACTCCAGTCGCACATCATGAAGATGGTGAGAATTGCGACTCTGTTCGCATATCATGAAAGAGGCGAGATTTGCGACTCTGTTCGCGTATCATGAAGGAATGAGGAATTGCGACTCCAGTCGCATATCATGCAAGATTTGCGACTCCAGTCGCATAAGATGAAAGATTTACGACTCCAGTCGCATATGATGTTGATGATGAATTTTGCGACTTCATTCGCAATATATGAACTTCACTTGTCCATTAACTCACTCACCTGAAATCCAATCAAGCAACGAAAATCATATGTTGTTGACAAAACAAACATTTACAGGCGAAAAAGATATGACAAGAATCGAGAAGTTGCGCAAAGAGAAGAATTTGGAGTAATTCGAATTCGAGCAGCGATTTCACGGATTAAAATGATTTTTCTCATTTGGAATCTTGCTTCGTGCCATATATGGATGCAAAGATCTTGAAGTCTATATTATGAGGAATTTTGAATCGAGACGATTGGAGTTCATATGAAAAAAATATGATAAGAATCGAGAACTTGCGCAAAGAGAAGAATTTCGAGTAACTCGAATTCGAGCAGCAATTTCACGGATTAATCTGACTTTTCTCATTTGGAATTTGATATGATCGCAAGGTAAAAGAATAATAAATTTCAATACGGCAAAACCAAAAAAAATAATTATCCCCCTCCGTTCTTTCTCCAACTCTTAATAAATACTAAGTATCTTACCTAATAAAAAAAGGAAATAAAAATATATGATAAAAATAAAAACAGAGAATAAATTACGTAATATACTAATGAGCATATTTCATATTGGGCTTAGGAATCCTTGAGGATCGTCGAGGCGTGAGAGAGCTAGACGAGCTGGGCTTATCAACACCCCCTTCTTCAAGAGCTTCCTTGTCCTCAAGGAGAAAATCTGGGAATTGGCTGCTCAACACTCCAAGCGATTCCCAGGTAGCATCTTCCTCCAACAGTCCATTCCACTGAACAAGTGCCTCACGAACAAGGCCTTGTAGTGTGGAAATATCCCGATAAGCGAGAACTCGGCGAGGTTGCAACTCAGGAAGTCCGTCCCCAGCATATGGAGGAAGTGTTTGCGAGACGGGGATCTCGTCACCAATTTTGCGACGTAACAGAGATACATGAAATACCGGGTGTATTTTCGAGCCCTCCGGTAAAGTCAAACGATAAGCAGTCGATCCCACACGTTCCACCACTTGAAATGGTCCAAAAAATCTGCTGGTCAATTTTTGATTGGCTCGTTTAAACACTGAATTTTTTCGATACGGTTGCAACTTAAGATAAACCCAATCTCCAACACTAAATTCTTCTAGTCGACGATGCTTATCCGCATATTGTTTCATGCGATTTTGAGCCGCTGCCAGATTATGCTTTAATTCTTTCAGTAGCATATCTCTATCCCTTAGCTGCATTTAAACCTCGTTAATGGCCGTTGAACCCGGTTCATACGATAGAATTTGTATCGGAGGTCGACCATACACCGCTTCAAATGGTGTCATATTGATGGACTGGTGAAAAGAAGTATTGTACCAATACTCAGCCCATGCTAAATACTTTTCCCAATCCTTAGGCTGGTGATAGACAAAACATCTCAAGTATTGTTCCAGACATTGATTAACCACCTCCGTCTGCCCGTCAGTCTGGGGGTGATAAGAGGAGCTCGTTTTCAACTTGGTGCCCTGCAACTTAAATAGCTCACGCCAAAAAGAACTAACAAAAATACGATCACGGTCTGAAACGATGGAATGAGGAACCCATTGAAGTCGTACGATTTCTCGCACAAAGACCTCAGCCACATCCCTTGCCGAGTACGGATTGATAGAAATTTGTTCGGTTTGGTTTGCTCCCACTTCTTCTGTTCCTTCTTCTTCCATAATTATTTCAATGGCCATCGCCTTAGGCCCTTGGCAATGGTGCCCTGGTCCGTATTTTTCACCACACACAAAGCATAAATTATTCTCTCTACGCCTTTGTACCTCTTCCCAAGGAAGTCTACGTGCCGCGGAGGTCATGCGTGGTAATGGCGGTGGAACCTGTGACACATCTCTAGTGGCATTCTGCGATTTTATGGGTGGTTTTAGAATGTTACTCGACGATCGTCGCGTGTGTTGCAATTGCTCTTCCTTTCTCTTGGCTAACTCAATCGCGGCTTGTAAATCCTTCGGCTTCCACATTCGGACTTCGCACGCCAACTCTTCTTTAAGTCCAGCCATGAATACACCCAACAAAGCGCTCGGATGCCAATGTGGGAGTGCATTCATTAGACGTTCAAATTCGCTTAGGTATTCTCGAAATTGCCCAATTTGCTTTAGCTTGCTAATCGCTTCGTTTGGATCCTCGTAAGACGACGAACCAAATCGTATCAATAGTCCCTTTTCAAAACGGTGCCAATTTATAGTTTTGTGGCGATTCATGTGTTTAAACCATCGCCACCACTGATTTGCTTCCGCCTCTAAGTAAAAAGACGCAATACGAACTCGGTCAGATTTATCAATCTTTTGTACCTCAAAATATTGTTGTGCGCGATCCAACCAAACATGAGGATCAATCCCGGTGAACCGTGAAAAATCCATCCTGATGTGGTGACGGTTATTTGTTTCTTTCCTCCTTGTTGACACTAAACTTCTTACGGAGGCTTCAGAATTAGAGCTATGACTGTCATATGAAGCACCTTCCGATTCTGATGCTGACGAACCCCGTTCACGTTGTTTCTTCCCCCGATGTTTTGGTTGAGACCCTTGAGAGTCCAATCGTTCGACGAGCTGTTGCAGAGATTGTCTTACCTCCATCATCGATGATTCCAATCCATCTAACTGCTCCCTGTTCGTTCCCATCTCGATCGCACAAGCGTTGATGTAATCGCAACTTGGCTCTGATACCAATTGATATGATCGCAAGGTAAAAGAATTAGAAATTTCAATACGGCAAAACAAAAAAAAATAATTATCCCCCTCCGTTCTTTCTCCAACCCTTAATAAATACTAAGTATCTTACCTAATAAAATAAGAAAATAAAAATATATGATAAAAATAAAAAGAGAGAATAAATTACGTAATATACTAATGAGCATATTTCATATTGGGCTTAGGAATCCTTGAGGATCGTCGAGGAGTGAGAGAGCTAGACGAGCTGGGCTTATCAGAATCTTGCTTCGTGCCGTATATGGATGCGAAGATATTGAAGTCTATATTCTGAAGAATTTTGAATCATGACGTTTGGAGTTCGTATGAAACAAATATGATAAGAATCGAGAAGTTGCACAAGAGAAAAATTTCGAGTAACTCGAATTCGAGTAACAACTTCACGGATTAAACTGATTTTGTTCATTCGTAATCTTGGTTCGTGCCGTAGATGTATGCAAAGGTATTGAAGTCTATATTCCGAGAAATTTTTAATCGAGACAATTGGAGTTCGTAAAAAAAAGATATGACAAGAATCGAAAAGTTACGCAAAGAGAAGAATTTCGAGTAACTCGAATTCGAGTAGTAACTTCAAGGACGAAAATTATTTTTCTCATTCGGAATCGTGGTTCGTGCCATACATGGATGAAAAGATCTTGAAGTCTAGATTTCGAGGAAGTTTGAATCGAGACAATCGGAGTTCGGGTGAAAAAGATACGATAAGAATCGAATCAGGAGTAATCCTTTATTGTAACCTATTCGAGTAACGCTTTCTTGAAACCCTATTCGAGTAACCCTTTCTTGTAACCCTATTCGAGTAACCCATTCGAGTAACCTTTTCTTGTAACCTATTCGAGTAACCCTTTCTTGTAACCCATTCGAGTAACCCTTTCTTGTAACCTATTCGATTAACCCTTTCTTGTAACCCTATTCGAGTAACCCTTTCTTGTAACCCTATTCGAGTAACCCTTTCTTGTAACCCTATTCGAGTAACCTATTCCAGTAACCCATTCGATCAACCCATTCGAGGACATTAGGGTTTCGAGCGAGCAGAATAGGGTTACCATCGAGTAACCATCGTGTAGTTAAGGAGGCCCCATCGTGTAACCAAGAACAGAGCCCATTTTTTTCAATTTTAAGGCAGCTTTTCAATTTCTAAGGGTGTATTTGCGTATGTAACTTCATTTTAATGATAAAAAACATTTATTAAACATGTTTGATGTTCAATTTTGGACTTTTAATCCATAGCATGTCAATATTGAACAATATTATAGTTTGTTTCTTGTAAACTTTCCTAAGATATTTAGAATAGTATGGCCAATGTTCAAAATTTCACTTGTTTTCACTATAAACGAATCGATTGATCATCTAACCTGTTTTAGTAATGTTTTAAGTCTCTAAATTGAACTTATTAGTGCAAATAACAACTTAATTATGCAAAAAAAATGCTTAAAACACCAATCTTAAGCTCTTTACTCGATGGTTGTTCGATGGGCCGTCGAGTAACATACCATCGACTAACATGGGAGATTTATGATTACAGGATCCTTGCTATTCGAGTAACCATTTTGAGTAACCTATTCGAGTAACCCAATTCGAGTAACCTATTCCAGTAATCTTTTCGAGTAACCTATTCCAGTAACCCTTTCGAGTAACCTTTTTAAAGTTCTCTTTGCGCAGTTTCTCGATTCTCATCGTATCTTTTTCACCCGAACTCCGATTGTCTCGATTCAAATTTCCTAGAAATCTAGACTTCAAGATCTTTGCATCCATGTATGCCACGAACCAAGATTCCGAATGAGAAAAATAAGTTTCGTCCTCGAAGTTACTACTCGAATTCGAGTTACTCGAAATTCTTCTCTTTGCGTAACTTTTCGATTCTTGTCATATCTTTTTTTTACAAACTCCAATTGTCTCTATTAAAATTTTTTCGGAATATAGAATTCAATACCTTTGTATACATCTATGGCACGAACCAAGATTACGAATGAAAAAAATCAGTTTAATCCGTGAAGTTGTTACTCGAATTCGAGTTACTCGAAATTTTTCTCTTGCGCAACTTCTCGATTCTTATCATATCTTTTTCATACGAACTCTCCAATCGTCTCGATTCAAAATTCTTCAGAATATAGACTTCAATATCTTCGCATCCATATACGGAACGAAGCAAGATTCCAAATGAGCAAAGTCAGATTAATCCGTGAAATTGCTGCTCGAATTCGAGTTACTCGAAATTCTTCTCTTTGCGCGAGTTCTCGATTCTTATCATATCGTTTTCATATGAACCCAATCGTCTCGATTCAAAATTCCTCATAATATAGACTTCAAGATCTTTGCATCCATATATGGCACCATGCAAGATTCCAAATGAGAAAAATCAGTTTAATCCGTGAAATCGCTGCTCGAATTCGAATTACTCCAAATTCTTCTCTTTGCGCAACTTCTCGATTCTTGTCATATCTTTTTCGCCCGAACTCCGATTGTCTCGATTCAAAATTCTACGGAATCTAGACTTCAATATCTTTACAACCATATATGGAAAGAACCAATATTACGAATGAGAAAAATCTGTTTAATTCATGAAATTGCTACTCGAATTCGAGATTTCGAGTTACTCGAAATCGAGTAATGTACCGCCGAGTAACGTACCATCGAGTAATAATGATCTTCAATTGTTCTTCACTACTCGATGGGTTACTCGATCGTCAGCGCCATCGAATAGTCCATCGAGTAACAATCGCAAAAAAAAAAAACGAAAATGGTGGTGGTTCTGTAGAGATTTTTACATCCTCCTCATGTTCGGACGCCGATGTCGACTCCGATAACATCTCCGGTAAGAAAATTGGTTGAATCAAAATCGAAAAAAAACGGCTCGTTTTGGGGGGAGAAAGAGAGAGAGAAGAAAAAATAAAGTGAGCGCCTCGGGTTGGTTCTCCTCCTCCTCTTCCTCATGTTCGGACTCCGACGGCGTCGCCGACGATAACATTGTTTGCTTCGTAAAATCGAAATCGGAAAAAGGGGGCGATATTGTACGACGGGTGTTTTGCACGTTTTTGTGATGTTTATTTATGTGATTTTCGATTATTTTTGTGTTCTAGTTTATGTAGTTATTTGTGTTTTTCACTTCTTTTGATTTAATTTATGTTCGGACAAGTGTAGGTGAGACGAGGAGTGGAAACGAGCGAAAACGTGCGAAAATAAGAGCCGGAACGAAGCGGGACATTGACGACGGAACAAGTTTCTTTGGCTTGCTGGATTCAGCACGTTCGTGCCAAATCCAGACTTTTCCAGCAAACTTCAGACAGGTCAGCACGTTCGTGCCATTTCTGGCACGTTCGTGCCACTCCCAGAAATTGTTGACCGAATGTTGACTGCGTGGACTCCCTCTTTGACCCTCCTTTTGAGCACATTTTAGGGGCTTTATAGTCAATTCAAGGGGAGATTTGGGTGGCATAAGAGAAGGCTTGCACAAGAAGACAACACACACTCTCCATCACCCTCACCTAACACACACAACACACACCAATTTAATTTCTCTCTCTAGGATTTAGCAAGGTTTTTGAATATTTTGGCTCTTGTTCTTCATCATCCATTGAGATTCATCATTCGACTCAAGTGTAAACGATATTCGTGGTCATCCGAGGATCGTTATGGTATAACTTATTTTCGGTTTCGACTATTTATGAAATATATGTTTATGCTTTGCTTGTCTATGAGTTTGTTGATTGATATTTTCATGCTTATGATGATGTTGCTTGGCTAAATCATGTTAGGGATGGGTGAATATTAATAGTTGTAGGGGTTGAGATTTTTGCATGAAAATCGGGGGTAATCGAGATTTTATTTGAAGAGGAGACGGACCAAGTCCCTCTTACTCGGTAGATTCATTTATCGTTTTTACTTGTTTGGCCAAGTCGATTACCCCTTAGGCCTAATCACGGTCGTGCGTGGCCGGCTCTATTGTTTTGCCTCAAGCAATCGATAGGGCCCGTTTTTGGGTAAGCCGTGGGAATCTCGTTGCTAGACCGAAGTTTGAATCTCGGTCGGGTATAACCGAGATCGAACACGAGAGGCACACGCTTATCTCAACAACCCTTCATGCTAGAGTCTCGGCTCCCACTTCGATTAATATGACCCCACCCCTAACTACTTTTCCCCTTTGATAAGAACTTGTTTGGTCACCTATATAATTGCTCATTTACTTTTATTGCTTGTTTATTTCAATTTCCAAATCTTGAAAAAACCCCCCTTTAGTTACTACTTGTACTTTATGCTTTCTTTTATGCTTTCGACAATCAATCCAAACTAATTACACTCTCCGATCGTATTACTCCTCTTGAGAACGACACACGGGTATTTATAAATATTAAAATCGTGACAACACTTTTTAGCGAAACAACGGGAGAGAGAGAAGAATAATGTGGGGATATTTTTTTATTTTTTTTTATTTTGAAGGGTATAATAGATATTTCAATATGAATTGGTGTAAAAAACTCATATTGTTATAGTGTAGGTTATATAACTCACTTTTGTTATAAATGTGACCATTTATCCACGAGACTTTTTTTTATATAATATTTGCGACGCTTATTCTATGTCAATTTAATTTATTATTTAATTTTATTTATAAATTAACAATTAAATGTTAAACCAATTTTTTCACCGCACTCAACGCCATTATACATTTAAAATATTTCACAGATATGTAAGGGTTGCACTTTTATTTTTATCGATCGCCTTAAAAAGATCTAATTAAACTTCATTTACAATCCCATCAATAAAAATATAAGAGATAATATCAATTTTCGTCTCGTAACTATTGACGAATCCAATTGTTGGCCAATATTTTTCAAAAACATCAAATGTCATCTTTCCGTCAAATTTTCAAGAGCTCCGTTAAAATTTGGTGACGTGGAAATGAATTATATTTTTTTAATAAATGACAATGGCTTTTTCGTAATTCCATTCAATTTTAATTTTTTTAATAAAGGACAATGGCGTTTTCTCGTAATAATTGACAACTAAACAACCTGCTGCTCTTCCTAGGTACGACCCTGCTTTTTGCCGCCCGCCACCACCATCTCCCATACTCCTCCGCCGCCGCTACCGGACGGCTACTTCTCCTGCTGCAGCGGTTGCTCCGACAGCCCTGCTTCCGGCCGAATTTTAATTGAAAAATAAATTAATCAATGATCTTCGCCAGTATCCGTCTCCGGCAACCCCAATGCTGGCAGCGATCTCACATGCTCTAACAAGACATATGCGAGCTGAGTACGACATGACGTATGCCGGCGGTTCCTCCATCGACAAGATTCGCGTTCGGGTGCGCCACTAAATACGATCAAGCGTCGGCCGGCCAGCGTAGAGGAAACTCGTCGCTCGTGCAACAAATTCTCCTACTGCACACTTTGAACACTGACGATGCGGCTTCATCGTCCATTCTACGAGAGCTTGATCAGTGCACTGACGACATCTCGATGCCCGGAAATATTCTCGATGGATCTAACAGATTTCCCGAGCATGAGCTTTCAATTCGAAGGAGGTGGAAGCAAGAAAACGTGTTTGCTCAAATAGCATTAATTTGGGGTGGCGGCGGATGGGGCTGATGCGATATACAGAAGCTATGCTCAAACCGACTTCTTCGTGGGATTCGATCTCGGCGTGAGACAGAGATCATCGATGTATCGACCTTACTTGCTTGCGTTTTTATTCCATCTTTATCGATGTATCGTTGGGTCTCGGTACACATCACACAAAGTCTTCCATAAATTATGTTTTAGATTTATATTTTTTTCGTTTTCTTTGAACTCGGATGATTGGAGATGATGGGCCATTCGACCCGATAGAATAAACTATCAGACACCTTACAACCAGAGGATTCCGGCGCACATGCTCTCGACGCCCTACCGACTCCGTGAGGACGATGGAGGAGCTTTTTTAAACTTACGGGATCAGATATTTCAACGCCACCAAAATAGCATAACTCGATCGGCTTCACCGTCACCACCCTCGCTCGACGAGATGATGAAAAGTTAGCAGCTCTGTCAGATCTTCAGGTGGGAGAAAACCTCCTCATTGGAGAGAGATACGTCATCAGAGAAACTGTCCGGGCCGAGCGCAGGAGAAGGACGCAGTCGGTAGCGGCGGCGGATGGGTGTGGGAGATGGCGGTGGCGGGAGCAAGAAGTAGGAAGAATCAGTAGCGTTGAATTCTCTTTTTCAGTTTAGTTGTTATTATTACCATAAAGCCATTCTCATTTATTAAAAAAATGTAATTGATTTCCACGTCACCATATTTTAACGGAGTTTTTAAAAATTTGACGGAAAAGATTACATTTGATGTTTCTAAAACATACCGGACTACAATTGGATTCGTCAATTGTTACAGGACCAAAATTGATATTATCTCAAAATATAATTAACACAATATTGTTTTACATAGGGAATACAGAGTATATAAATTTCAATCACGTCAATAAGTCAATAAAGTAGATAATTAACCCAATATCATTTTACATAGGAAATACTGAGTCTATAAATTTAAAATTTGTTTTTTTATATCAGTTAACTCGCAGCCCTACTTGTTGAATGTGCTCTGAGTAAACCCTCGAGCTGAACGGAGTAACCTGCAAACCACGCCCAACCAGGTAAACCACGTTAGACAAATCATGTGTGACAAGCTTAACCGAAAAAGTGTTGACAGGGGAAATCGAACTCGTGAACTCTCAATCACGCGCTCTCCTGCTCCACCAACTCGACTACTATTGCGAGTTAGATTTTTTTATTTTGTTACAAGAAGTTGTCTCATAGCTAGCCTCATCTATACATATATAATTTCATGATCCACTAATGCCACGGTGGACCAATAAGAAAACAATAATAATGTTGTGTTCACACTATAAATTATAAATAAAAATAATATAAATTATAAATAATAATATTATTAAACATATTTAAATTATTATATATAAATTTTAAATAGTAATTTGAAATTATATATTTTTGGTAATAATAATTAATCATTATCTTAAATTTATAAATTTTTATTTCTTTTCTCAAAATTCTTTTTTATTAATTGAAATTAATATTAATTTAATTTCAATTAATAAAAAAGAATTTTGAGAAAATAAATAAAAATTTATATATTTAAGATGATAATTAATTATTATTACCAAATATATATATAATTTAAAATTACTATTTAAAATTTATATATAATAATTTAAATATACTTAATAATATTACTATTTATAATTTATATTATTTTTATTTATAATTTATAGTGTGAACACAATATTATTAGAAAAATAAAAAAGAAACTATTAATTGAAATTAAATTAATATTAATTTCAATTAATAAAAAAGAATTTTGAAAAAAGAAATAAAAATTTATATATTTAAGATAATGATTAATTATTATTAACAAAAATATATAATTTCAAATTACTATTTAAAATTTATATATAATAATTTAAATATGCTTAATAATATTAATATTTATAATTTATATTATTTTTATTTATAATTTATAGTGTAAACACAACATTATTATTGTTTTCCACGTGGCATTAGTAGATCCTGAAATTATATATGTATAGATTGGTATAGAGTGACATGTATAATCAAATTATATATGTATAGATTGGTATAGAGTGACATGTATAATCAGAAGGAGAGGGTACGTAGATTTGTAGACCTTGGTATCCAGTGAAGGTTATGAGATAAATTTTGATGCTAGCTAGATATTGATCATCTATTATATGTGATGGTCACACCTTAATTAAATTGTCATATCATTTCACGAAGATAAATTAATCCAGACTTAGTCGACCCAACTTATTGAGATGTACCCAAGTCAATGAGAGATATCCCCAGTTGAGTCCTTCCCAACATGATCAATCCATCGATCGATCACAAATTTAATAAGGTACAATAACTTAATATCGTACCTGTTAGTGACAATTAATTTGTAGTTGATTTACGTGAATTTTTATGTATTTTATTGCACTTCTTGAACAAATATTACATGTATATTTTTTAAGTGTTATGTATGTGTTATATATATATTCGATAATTGCGTGCACACATGCCCTAATGAATCAATTTGTCAACACAACATGATGTCGATCGAGTCAACTTAGGTGTAATATTTCCAGCAGAAAATTGGACTTTGTGGTACAATAATTGCGACATTCCAAGTAAGTATATTATTTGATACAATAATTAATTAGGAGTATTATATATGTATGGGATTGAATACAAAATTTTGTTCAATTAACATTTTTATATATTTGAAATACATTATACAAATTAGGAGTAATTAATAGTAGTACACTAATTAAATAAACCATCTAACTAACTAATAATAGTGCTGCATATAGTAATTAATAATTAAGCAACTACGTACGGATTTAATTAATCATGTATATAACAGTAGAAACACAGAATTAAGTTGGCCAAAGAGATTCAACATCATTGTAACGAATTGAAGTTGACAATGATTGCATGTGGCGCACTTCTAGTTTTAAGGTTTTCTTCATACATACGTATTTGATCAATTAATTTAAGTTAATTGCTCAATTTAAAATAGTCGGTAAGGTTAATTTGCTACTCGGTCGTAATTAATCAATTGTTCGATTCAATTATTGTCCACGATTCTTAATTATTTTATCGGTTATTTAAGTCTTTGTATAACTAAATGTAATGTATTATGTATATACCATCATAATTAACTAAATGTATAGGGAAATACACAAGCAACATTCCAGTGTAATGTGTCTATTATTAATTATTACTCTCTCCCGTTGACTTTTTTTGTCCGTCTAATACATACGATAAACAGTGTTAAAAAATTATGAAAAAATTACTAAAATAAAATTTAATTATTAAATTTTATGTTAGTATTTTTTTCATAATTTTTGTAAACTGTTTATCATACGTATTAAACGAACGAAAAAAATCAACGTTGACCCCATGTGACAATTTTTTAAGATCGGAGAGAGTAATATATAAAAACGATAAATATTGATAATTGAATTTGATTACTGAATCAAAACTTTAATTAAAAAATGTACTATTATAGTAACTTTAATTAAAAAATGTACTATATTATAGTATATTATAATTTATTTTTTTCGAGAAACGCGTGAGAATATAGTTATTAAATAATTAAACAAACAACATTCTAATTCTAACTAGTACAGTATTTTGTTTTCCTTATAAAAAAAAGCTTGAGTTGAGCCATTCAATATTTCAATGGGTGAGTGACCGAGTCCATGACCGAGCGAGTGAGTTAATATCAAATGGGGGCATTTTAGTCAAATCACCTCAAAATCTACAGATTTATTTAAGCGCACTCTCTAATGGAGGGGGATAAACAAAGAGACGAAGAAAGACAAGAAAATCGGCAAACCAAAACACACTAAAACACACACAACTTTCTGGTTTTCCCATAATCCCTTTTTTCTGCTCTCTAAAAGGATATTTATTATTTTCAAAATTTGTTGAGACTGTTCTGGATTTCACATTAGGGCTTATTTTCTGGATAAAGATCTCAATTTTCCTGCATTTATCGATCTCGGGATTCATAGGGCAATATAGTCATAAATATATATATAGATACAAAAAGAGAGAGAGAGAGAGAGAGAGAGAGAGAGAGAGAGAGAGAGAGAGAGAGAGAGAGAGAGAGAGAGAGAGAGAGAGAGAGAGAGAAGGTATATTCTTCGATGGCCGAAGGAGGATCTCGGTATTGTTCCAAGAAAACCGATGATATATGCGGCGATGCTTGTGCTCAGGTAAAAAAAAAAAAAGTACACAGTAAATTTTTATATTTACCTTACTAACTAACATCAATGCACGCGTATTCATTCATTTATTGGGTTTTATGATTAGTAAAAGTTCATGGCACTTTTTGTGATTAGCAAGTACTACTTGAAGGGACTGTATATTTGTCAAAGTTTCCATCTTTATAGTGTTTGTGATGAGAAATCAGTGCAAAACATATAGATTCAAGATCCTTCGATTTTGTTCAGTTGCCGTGTTGTTGCTCTTGATACTGATTATCCGGTCGTCTAATCGAATAAAAAAAAGCAGGATTCCGGAAGCCCCCTGAGCACGGCCCGACTGAAATGCATCCTGCTAGGCCTCGACGTAAAAGCCTGCCTATTCATCTTCGTCCTGATCCCGACTTGCGTGTTCTTCATCTACGTGCACGGCCAGAAAATCACCTACTTCCTCCGGCCCCTCTGGGAATCCCCTCCGAAACCCTTCCACGAGATCCCCCACTACTACCACGAGAACGTCTCCATGGAGAATCTGTGCAGACTCCACGGGTGGGGCCTACGTGACCATCCTAGGCGAGTGTACGATGCTGTCCTGTTCAGCAACGAGGTGGACTTGCTCAAGATTCGGTGGAAGGAACTGTACCCTTACGTGACCGAGTTCGTGCTGCTCGAGTCGAACTCGACCTTCACCGGCCTTCCCAAGCCGCTCGTCTTCTCCTCGGCCCGCGACCAGTTCGAATTCGTCGAGCCACGGTTAAATTACGGTCAGGTCCCTGGAAGATTCAAGAGCGGCGAAAACCCGTTTGTCGAGGAAGCTTATCAGAGGCTCTCGTTGGACCATTTACTAAAACAGGCTGGGATTCGAGATGATGACCTTTTAATCATGTCGGATGTGGATGAGATCCCGAGCAGGCATACGATTAATTTGTTGAGGTGGTGTGATGATATCCCTCCGATCCTTCACCTCCGTCTGAAGAACTATCTTTACTCGTTCGAGTTCTTGCTTGATAGTAACAGCTGGCGGGCTTCAGTTCATGTGTATCGGTCGAGTAAGACGAGGTACGCGCACTATCGCCAGTCGGACGTTCTGTTGGCGGATGCAGGCTGGCATTGTAGCTTTTGCTTCAGGCGGATTAGCGATTTTTTGTTCAAGATGAAGGCTTACAGCCACGTGGACAGGGTTCGGTTTTCGCATTTTTTGAGCCCGAAGAGGATTCAGAGAGTGATTTGTAAGGGGGCGGATCTGTTTGATATGCTCCCGGAGGAGTACACGTTTAAGGAGATAATAGGGAAGATGGGGCCCATACCACACTCGTACTCGGCAGTACATCTGCCAGCGTATCTATTGGAGAAGGCGGATCGGTTTCGGTTTCTTTTGCCTGGGAATTGTGTGAGGGAGAGCGGATGAATAAAAACAAGAAGGTAGCATTTACAAACATGATACTTCTGCAGTTGGTTGATTTATAATCATTCTTTTAACAACAAAAAATTGGACATATTTTGGATTTTAGAGTGAGAGCTTTGTATATATACCTTTTCTTTTTTAGAGTTGGAAGTAGATGTACACTAGGGTGCTCGTTATTATGTACGATAACGTGGTGCGATTGTGTTAATGGCGTGTCAAAGAGGCGGTTCATTGTGTTTATTTTATTTGCCATTTGTGAATCTTAGCCAGCTTCTTGCAGGAGTCTTGTTTGTTCGTTTTTCAGGGTTTTTTTTTTTTTAAACTTTTAGGGTAAATTATAAAACCACCCCAAAGGTTTTTTTTTTGTTCCCATAGATATATCAAACTTTTTTTGAAATCATGTGGAGAAAGTCAGAAATGAAGAGAATCTGAATCTGATGCCCTTTATTAATTAATCATTGTTTTCATGTTATATTTCAAAGTTGGCATGTTATGTTATGAAGTCAGACTACATAATTATCTGCAAGTGGTTTTTGTTTGATCATTACAATTTTCAATGGTTTCTTTTCTTGGACTTGTTCAGCTGATGTTTTAGAACCCTTTCTTGAATGACGTTTCGGCATGTCGTAAACAAGAGAGAATCTGATGCATGTTGGATATCGTTGCACGGTACATAAACGTACCAACGACCTGGATATCATGATTCATGGCACGGGTGCATCTTGATGATCGCTATTTGTGTGTGACTAGTTATTATGGCGTATGCAAAGAACACGAGCGCTTTTGTTACATAACACCACACACTGTAAGTAAATCTAGGCTTTGCAGTTTGAATTATAACATGAACATATTGTTATTGTTGCAAATGAAATAAAGCTTACAGAGATCAAGAATTTCTATTTTCTTAGAAAAAACTGATGTTTCTTTTGTGAAATTAAATTTAAAAATGCGTTCTTTGATTTATGTGTGTCCTGTGAAATTGGAAGTATCAACCCCCATTGATTTGTAATAAGATTTTTCCGCGTTATCCATTCGAGCACTGAACATGGCCCACTCTCTGTTACACCTCTGTCGGACCTGACCACGAAAATGGGATTTTTTGGTAGATTTTAGAAAATTAAAGGACTACTTTGAAATAAGTCAAAAAAATATCTTTCAAAACCATGAAAAAACAGTCCTGAGGTCTGTGCACTTTGTAAAAGAGAGGCAAATGCAGAGGAGATTTTTGAAATTTCGGAAGATAGTAGGGGCATTCTTGTAATTAGACCAAATTTCAAGGACAGATTATGAGATTTTTTTTAACAGTATAACTGAACTACATACCCCTTGTGCTGGAGACTTCCCATTCACAGCTTCTCCCTATTATTATAAAAGGAAGATAAACAAAAGAGATTAATCCTATTATCCGAACTTGAACTAATTTTTAATTGTTTTTTTTTACCTGGTTTCCCAATGAAGGTACAGTTTGATGAACAATCCATTGAGCATCGACAACTCCAATCTTTTCATGAGCAGGCTGAAAGCGAGACGCATAAATAATCAGCAGCAAATAGCCGAAATTCTGATCATAGAAGTGTAAATAGAGTGCATGCAGCAAAACTAACCTCAACACACTTTTGGAGGGCAAAGTCAAGACCCCATCCGTGTACCAAGTCGTTCTACATTTCCCCGCATGTCAAAAATTCAGTTTTTTTCCTTTTCACAGTTAGTCTTATTACAAAATAGCCCCAACTATCTTTTGAAATTACAAAAAAAACCTCAATATTTGTGTTTCCAAATTCGGCAAGGGGGATATTTGTGATTCTGGAGGATAATTGATGTTTTCTGTAATTAGGTTGAACCCGAAGGTGTTGTTTCGTAAATATTCATAACAATGCAGAGACAATTGGTGTTTTCTGTAATCAGGTTGAACCCGAAGGGGTTGTTTTGTAAATATTCATAACAATGCAGAAATGTCGAGAAACAAACACCTGAATCATATGCCAAACGCATCGCCATGCTTCACGTGAGAAGACAGGCGCCATGATTTCCACAAATCTGTTTTCATAATTTGGAAACATAAGCAAAGGAAAAAAAACATAAATAATTACAAAAAGCACACTTTATGTTTTACTTAATTACAAGAAGGTCCATCTAATACCCCTGTCATTTCATTTAAGTGTAAAAATTAAGAGGCTGGCTGTAAAAGATCTCATGTTTTTGCTTTTTAAGGGATAAAGGTAAAACAAAACAAAATAACAGGGGTGTTTTGTTTTATAATTAGGTCAAACCCCAAGGGTACTTATACAATTAACAAGAAATATATTTCCATACGCTGCACATGGAGGCAAATGAGGATCACTACACCAGTTTGGCTTTTCCTTTGTTTCCCTATATACAGATAATAATAAAAATAAAAAATAAAAAATAAAAATAAATAAATAAATAAAAATGCACACATATATTATCTACCATACTTATGAACTTCAGAATCAAATAGCCTTTTGGTCATTAGCCAATGCATGTTCTTAGCAGGTTCCAAACCGGGCTGCGAAATCTCTAAGCCGTGTTTTCTCACAAGCTTCAAGTACTCTTCAGCATCAAAATGCTCGACCCCAAGATCCTCGTCCCATACGAATATGTAGTCGTACGTGGCAACGATGTCCGGATGCAAGAACCTCTTAGCATACCACCTGTTACGAATTCACAACATTTACACACCTCAAAGCTCTGCCTTATTCGCAAAAAGTGCCCGCAAAGTTTGCCTAATTATAAAAAACACCCCTTTACCATTTCGTTTGTTTCCGGACACTGATATGGATAGCACTCTTTGACCACTCAAATTCATCCCATTCAGTGGTTCTCCCGTCGTAATGAAACAAAAGGATGGTGAAATTATCCGAAAACTGTTGGAAGAAAAAAACAGTGAGAGAGATGGAACGAGAGTACGAGAGCAGATGCTAATTGAGGCGAACATAACCGACCTTCTTCACAGCCTTGTCGATGTTATTCCTTAGATCATAACCAACTGTAAATGTCACCAGATATTTTGGCTTTTTGGCCAAGTCCTCGCTCGGTAAGCCCCACAACCTGCGGAGATAGAAGTCCGATTCTGATGCAAGAATGCCCGGAGGCAATCTTTCCGCGCCTTTCGGATTCGTTGGCACCCAAATCTGTACCAGAATTTAAAAAAGAAAATGATTAGTTTGTCATATTGGGAAAAAGAGACGAACTTTCTTACACCCTTCACGAAGGAGATGTTTGAGCTGTTGTTGATAGAGTCGGCGATGCTTTTGTTTCCGATAAATGAATGATTGCGAATTATCTAAGAAAAGTAAGAATGTAAGCTTAGAAAATAATCGAGCAAAAAGAAAGGCTACGGAATCAACTGGAAGAGAAGAGCAGGATACGTACCTTGTTAAACTGAAGAGTTGGAATTGAGAATCCAATGAAAAAACCGAACATGATTCCGACACTTAGAGCAATAAGAATCACAATGCCTTGATTTTGATTCTTAACAAGTGTGCTGAGAAATAACAAAACCATACAAATTAAAATTTCTGCCTTATGATATATATCCAAACCCTCACTAATTACCTGCGCCCGGTTTTATCTTTTGTATGCATCGCTTCTGCTTCCATGAATGAAAACGTTTTTCGCTCTAAACAGAAACACTACAATAGAAACTCTCCCGAAACAACAAAAACCGAATGAATTTATCAAATGGCCACTAGACATTCTAAATTGCTTTTGCTGGTTCTAACAGCAAGATTTGAAACTTGCGATTTTTAAATGAACAAAAAAATGATCTCGAGAATGAATGTGCGAATGCCGATGCTAACTTCTCCATGGATACCTCAGAGGAGCTTATGAAGCAAGTAAGCTTCCATGTGCCCACCCCCCTTTGATTGAAAATTCAGTTACAATTTATTTCATTTCATTTTTAATTTATTTATATATTATAAATTCCCCATGAAAACAAGCTGGAAAAAAAAGTTGCTTCTTTGATCACCTACTTAAGTCAAACAGTTAAAAATATAAATGAAAAAGTAAGTGGCTTCCTTAAACTCAAAGCCATTGCAATGTGCTATATTACATGAAACAACACAAATAACAATTGTAAATTAAGAAAAAATATTTTTTGACTTTTTTGATTAAGCTGATAAATCTTCTTGTCTAATATTCTCAGGAGCAACATATTCATATCTCTCATTAGGCCAAAACATCAAATACACCACAACAAAAAATGCAAACTCAATTGTGAACTCCAGCACCATACTCAAGAACCAGTATTCATGGCTTGCTACGGCCCGCATCGCGAAAACCCCTAACCTAGTCAGCCCAACATACACGTAAATCGCGAATGTGAAGTTACGAAAAACCCTCTCGTGCGCCAATCTTTTTCCCTTTGAGTAGTTTCTCGCCAAGTGACCGACAAACTCACTCACCGGAAGCACCATCAAAACACAGCACAAAAAATCTGAGGCGTAGAAGGTCACTGCCCAGTACCGGTAGAACCTGCTTGAGGGCCCGGAAAGACGGATTAATATAAAACAGAAACTTGCTATGATCTGAAGAGAAACCGCCATACAGATGGCGTATGGTCTGAAAATTGACCACTCGGCCCGTATTAGCATGATAACCGCCACAAAAAGCCCGGTTCTTGAGGTGTATAACGCAAGCCATAACATGTTCCAAATGTGGGGAGTCCCCGTCTGCCTTACCGACTGCTGGGATTTTGTGTGAGAGAAGAACTCTAGGAATTTCAAAAGGAGTAGAATGGACATTAGTATGTGGACCCTATGGAGGAAATGTTTGCTCTTATGACATGCTTGTGTCCATGGTAGGAGGAGGAAGAAGTAGAAAAGCGAAAAAACGAAAAGGCTCGTTGGGAGATTGGAGAAACGATCGTCCATGTAGTCCGGACTGTCGTTTCTAGGGTCGAAGTTGTATGTTTCTAGATTGATGGTCATAGAAACTGAGGTATTTTTTGCGCAGTTTACGAAGAAGATGTAGTATGTATCTGGGATGGTGATGAGTACAGTTCGGTTGAGATCTGTTTTTCTGTCGAAGGTGAAGATTGAGAAAACAAAGGGGTTTCCCATGATGCAGGTGTTCTCGAAGAGGGCGAGCTCTATGGCGTGACGGGCCGGTGACGGGCCATAGTAGAAGCCCATGAAGGACAGTTTTGTTGGGGTGATGAGGGCTTTGGCGGTTAAGGTGGTGGTGGTGGTGATGGAGAGTGATGAGACGGAGATAGAGATGTGGCCCGGATCTCTGAACCCGAAATCCTGGAGAAGGATGAAGGCCCGATCATCGGAGGATATTCGGATGGTTTGGATCTCAGGTGCTACAGTACAAAGAAGATCGGAGAACACGAGGAGGAAGAGAAGTGATAAAATATGGAGGTGATGAGATTTTTCATGCATTTTGATGAGATCCTGAAATGGTTAAGTACCTGCATGAGATTAGGATTAAGTTATGGAAAACAATAGTAAGTAATAAACTAGAAAAAGATAAATCTGACTTAGCTCAAATACAAATAATCACATCACCTAAATGTAACAAAAAATACCTTATTCTAAAACTGAGTATCCATATAAAAAGCTTATGAAATGAGTATTTTTCTGTATAAATCCTGTTACAAGCAAAAAAAATGAGGAAGTGATAAGGTCCAAAAACGAACCGTCAACAATTTCATCGCAACAGCGGCCAGCAGCAGACAGTGCTTTCCAGATCATGAATCTAGTTTTGGAAGGAAAAAATAACATATATATATATATATATATATATATATATATATATATATATATAGTAGTATATGGATAGCAACTCAACATCAGTAGCAGAAAGAAGCAGAATTCTAAATAAAATATGGAAAAAATAAATGAAATACTAATATACATGCATAATTACATTACAGAGAAGATGAGTTATCCAAAAACATAACAAGAAGAAAAAGTTTTAATGAACAAATTAATACAGAACGGCGTGCAAAGAAAAATCGAATCAAGTACAGAAGACTGAAATATACAAAGGGAGATTTGTGGAATATATAACAGTCAATAGCTGAAGCTCCTTTTCCTCGCAGCAAAATTATGGTACAATAAATATTCGGTCGACCCTAGTCGGAAGACTACTATAACCAGAGAACTCAAAAGAACCCTAGTCCAGACAATTCACCACCTCGACCCTGACCTGCCAAATGCCATGATGGTCAGTCAAGTATTAAGATTCCAAACCGAAAAGCAAATGACAAACACGGCGAAGCAACTAATCAGATACGCATGTGATATTATAAAGTAAAACAAAAAGCTCAAAAATTGTTGCTTCAAATAAAACGGTTGCCCAATCACTTGGAGGTGATTAAATTTCACCAAGTTTTTATCATCTAGCGAATGGATATCCATCATCATCTCATCCCCTCTTTTTTTTTTTGGCAAGAATTCAGCTATAAAAAGAGAATTTCTGAAAGCAGAATGGAGTTTAAAAGACATTAAAAATGAGATGAAAAATATAGTAATGAAGACTCGTCTGATAAAAAACGGTACCTGTCCATTTCTCTGCCGCTCGAAAACCCTCTCCCCCCACTACCTAGAAAGAACCTTCCATCATCACTTGGTCTTGACCACGAATTCACTGAACCCCGCGAACGAGGCCTCTCATTGTAGTCTACACCTCTAGACTCTTCATATGCTCCAGGCCTTGAACGTGGCCTATCAGATCTAGTAGAATCTTCGTAATCTCCATGTCGCGAGCGAGGTCTAGAATTTTCATACGAACCTGGACGAGAAGGAGGCCTCGGTTCATCATGCTGACCATGCATGGAAGAAGGTCGATCAATAGAGCCAGCTCTAAGCTGCTCATCATACGACCCGGGTCTAGAAGGAGGCCGTTCATTAAATCCAGGGCCCGTAGAATTTTTTCTTTCAAATATTATTTGACTATAACGAACTTTGTCGTCCAACTGACGGACAAGCAGGTCCAGATCCTGTTCCCTTTGGCGTATAAGATCGCGTATACTGCCATGGTTTTCATCAGGTTTAGTAAGCAATTCCTTCTTCAAATGTTCAATTTCTTCCTTGAGATTCTTTTCTTCCTCTGTCTCAGGCCTGAAAAAAAGTCATCCATCATCCCTTCAGCTTAAAGTAAAATACTTTCAAATTAATAAAGATAAACATAAATTTGACCAATCTAAAATAATCTTAAGTAAATTATCACACATTATAGACGATAAAATATACTATACTTCCAAATTACTGATGTCGATGGCATTTCAAAAACTCTTCTCTCACATCATGTACTCCACCAATAATGGAAACTAGTGACAAATGACAATAACCCAAAATACATTTCAGCAGATGATACAACAGTTCAAAGGAATCTCAAGCCTCATGGGAGACTTCAGTGTCTATGAATGGACGAATAGTTACAATAAAAACACGAGGGAGGCGTTAGGGTGTGGAAATAGGCATTTTTAAAGAGATGCATTATACCAGTGATGATAGACATTAGACACCCATCTAAATTAAAGCGAATTATTAGGCTCAACAAAAAGGACCCAGTTCTCACTTCTCCGAGATCTGATTGAATATAAACATTTATTCAATTAAATAATTCATGAACAAAACTTATCCTCAATAATTACCTCTCAACCCGTCTATGCTCAAGAGCAAGATCGATTTTTCTCCAATCCAAGCCCTTCTCCTCAAGCAAAACTTCTCTAGGCTTAGCATTCCCAAATGGGTTCACTTTTATTTTTTCCTTAACTACCCCTTCACCTCCCATAGCCACAACCATGTCCGACCGGCTCGACTGCTGACTACTCGGCCTACTTGAGTGAGAGCTCGTGGGACGGCTCCCACCGCTAACTGAATACGGCATCTTCTTAACTTCAATCTCCAAGTCCAACTTCTTCCAATCCAGACCTTTCTCCGCCAGCACCTCCTCCCTCGGACGGGCCGCCCCAAACGGACTTGGCCTGTTGATCTTCGGCACTATTTCAACATCACTCTTCTTCGAGTCTGAGACCAATCTCTGTTCATTCCGAGTCCATTGGCCCGGTTCAGGTCTGGAAGGTCCTGACCCATAACCCTGCCCGTTACGAGTCCATCGATCAGGCTCGGGCCCGGAGAATCCTGATCCGAAGCCTGAGGATCTAGGTTGTTGTGCTTGCGGCAAAGGCTTTTTACCAGAAGCCCAATTGTCTACTTCGTCAGCTCGAGATGAGCTGAACTTTCCGCCCGGCCTGTCTTGATTGTATTCGGGTAGGGTTTGCTTCTTCATCGAAGCCCAATTGTCAACCTCATCAGCCCGGGAAGGTTGACTGAAATCTGAAACCCTAGATTCCTGAGGAGGCCCCCTCCGATCATCGTCGTCGAATCCATACGACCTCCGGGCCTCGTAGTCCCGCGAACGGCCCGCGATGGGGCCTCCAGATCCGGTTCGCGACCCGTAATTGGAAAAACCGCCGCCGAATCTCCCGTGCTGCACTTCATCGGCCGACCGCTCCTTGGGGCCGGTTGGGAGGCGGAACATTTCATCCGGCGTCAGTCCGCGGCTGGAGTCCGCCGGGCCGGAGTAAGTGGACTGCTGCTGCATCGTGAACTCTTGCAGGGTCATTTTCGTTTTTTTCTTCTGCTTCGCGGTGGTCACGGCTTCCTTCAGGCTAGGGAAGCTAGCCGGAGGCTGCACCGCGGCGGCTTTCTCGGCAGCTTCTCGCTCCTCGGCGTCTGCGCGCTCGGCTTCGGCAGCCCACGCGCCGATTTTCCCCCATGGCGATTTCGACATTTTTTTTTTCAGTTTCTTTTCTCCCACGACAGTGTACTTGTGGGTTTAAATTTTGTTGGTATCAGGGGTTTTTCACTCGGGGCCCCGAAAGCGAAAGTGAGGATCCGAATAATTTGATTAAATTAAGTATTTGGATAAATCTACATTTCCAAATTGTTAACCTCAATTAGACAATTACTGTATATAACAAATCTCTTAAATTTTTTTAATTGAAAGTTTACCTATCAAAAAAGATTAAAATGAGTAAGACATACAGTAAGATGTACTACTCTCTTTGGTGCTCCTTAAACACAATTGATTGGATCTCGTAAGTCATAACTCATAAGACCATCTCAAGCAGCAAATATTTCAACTCCTGAAATTACGTCTTCGACGTATGATATCAACTTTTCGCGAAGTTGGCCTTAAACTCAAAGTCAGCAGCTTCAGTCGATGAACTCACAGTCAACAGCTTCAGTCGACGAACTCACAGTCAGCAGCTTCAGTCGACGAACTCACAGTCAGCAGCTTCAGTCGACGAACTCACAGTCAGCAGCTTCAGTCGACGAACTCACAGTCACTCTCTCAACTATCGCTTGCTTGTGTGTATAGTTCAAACTCAATGTAAGTAAAGTAAAGTAAAGTGCTGAAGACAAAGTTATGTAATAGTTTTCATTTCATTGATCGACGAAACTAAACTATTACACGGGTAGAGAAAGGTAGACGGAATGATCAAAGGTCGTA
The DNA here is from genome assembly GCA_954870475.1 of Euphrasia confusa. Classification (NCBI taxonomy): domain Eukaryota; kingdom Viridiplantae; phylum Streptophyta; class Magnoliopsida; order Lamiales; family Orobanchaceae; genus Euphrasia; species Euphrasia confusa. The sequence continues at coordinate 20,898,210 of OX940951.1, forward strand.
TCCCAAGTGACGCAGCACTCCAACGAACCAGAGACCTAGTACTACTACACCTAGAGCTAAATCACATAACCCTACTAGTGGTGCACAGCACAAAACAACTACCAAAACTCTAAGGCTCAGCGCCAACAAACAACGACAGCGATACTCGAATATCAGATTTCGTTCTCTCAAAATCGTCCAGTGATGAAATCGAAATCCATGGGTTTATATAAGCAGCCCGCACATGTGAGATGATGACATGGCATATTCTCATTCGTCACATGCTTGGCTGATGTCACTTCTCCATGGATGACATCACTATTGTTGAACTTGGATTCTTGAATCTTGGAATCTTGAATCTTTGATTCTTGAATCTTCGAATCTTGAATCTTCAATTTCAAAATCAGAACTTCAATTCATTCTTGACTCCATCGATCTCAATTCTTCATCTTCAATTTCTCGTGAAAATCTCTAAGTGTTGAAGCCATAGAATTTCATCGTCTTCATGGTCGTCGATATCATTGAAGTAGTAAACACAAAGTCTCCGAATCCAATACATGAAGACAGTCGCCAGTTGCTGGGTTGGACAGTCGCCAGTCGCTGGGTTGGACAGTCGACAGTCGCTGGGTTGGACAGTCGACAGTCGCTGGGTTGGACAGTCGACAGTCGTTGGGTTGGACAGTTGGAGTCTCCGGTTTTTGAGTCTCCGGATTTTGAGTCTCCGTTTTTGGAGTTTCCACTTTTGTGTAGTCTCCACTTTTGTGTAGTCTCCACTTTTGTGAAGTCTCCACTTTTGCGTAGTCTCCACTTTTGCGTAGTCTCCACTTTTGCGTAGTCTCCACTTTTGTGAAGTCTCCACTTTTGTGTAGTCTCCACTTTTGTGTAGTCTCCACTTTTGTGTAGTCTCCACTTTTGTGAAGTCTCCACTTTTGCGTAGTCTCCACTTTTGCGTAGTCTCCACTTTTGTGAAGTCTCCACTTTTGTGTAGTCTCCACTTTTGTGTAGTCTCCACTTTTGTGTAGTCTCCACTTTTGTGAAGTCTCCACTTTTGCGTAGTCTCCACTTTTGCGTAGTCTCCACTTTTGTGAAGTCTCCACTTTTGCGTAGTCTCCGGAAAAGTTGACAGGAGTCTCCATTTTTGGCGTTCTCTGGAAAAGTTGACAGGAGTCTCCGTTTTTGGCATTCTCTGGAAAAGTTGACAGGAGTCTCCGTTTTTGGCGAAAAATGAGTCTCCGGTTTTGGAGACGTGAGTCTCCGCTTTTTCAGCGACTCCAGTCGCTGGTTCCAAAAGCGGCGACTCCAGTCTCTGGATCCATGTTGTAGCTCTTGAAGTGTAGATTCCAAGGAATTTTGAATCAAGTCAATCGGAGCTCGCACGAAGAAGATATGACCAAAATCGACGGACTGCTCATGGTGAAGCCTTGTAGTCGCCGGATCCAAAAGTGGCGACTCCAGTCGCCGGATCCAAATGCGGAGACTCCAGTCTCCGGATCCATGTTGTAGCTCTTGAAGTTTTGATTCCAAAGAATTTTGAATCAAGTCAATCGGATCTCGCACCAAGGAGATATGCCCAAAATCGACGGACTGCGCATGGTGAAGTCTTGTAGTCGCCGAAACCAAATTGTGGCGACTCCAGTCGCCGGATCCAAATTCGGCGCCTCTAGTAGCCAAATCCATTTTGTAGCTCTTGAAGTGTGTATTCCATATAATTTTGAATCACCGCAATCGGAGCTCTCACGAAGAAGATATGACAATAGTCGACGGACAGCGCACACCTACCCAACCACTCCTTATAGTAGTCCTTACTAATATATGGGTAGTGACAGCAGTAGACATCAGCCACCCTGATTTTTACACACACCCTGCTAGAGTTCTAGTTCCAGTTGGCACTCATGTTGACGTGATGCATTGGACATCACTGATTCCATATCACCATGTTATATGCTATTCATCAATTCATTCAACACCTGAAACAAAACACAAACACCCAAAACATATGTTGTCTCCAAAACCAACACTTACAATCTCCCCCTTTTTGGCACAACTCATATGATCAAGATTTAGCATAAGGAGATATACAAAATCTCAAAAACCAAGCAACCAAAACATATGTTGTTGCCAAAACCAACATATACAATCTCCCCCTTTTTGGCACAACTCATATGACGAAGAGTTAGCACAAGGAGATACAAAACAATCCCCCCCTCAAGAGATACACATCAAAAATATGACTAAGTTAAAACAAAGGCAATCAATTAATCAACAATGAAGAACTAGCATTGATAAGATATGAAAAACCAAACACACTTAGTCAAAACATCAATATATCAAGACATATGCATGCAAACGGAATAGTTCAAGAGTTTCAAGAGTTATTCAAAATAGAGAAACCATGCATTACGCAGTCCTTTGCCAGATGAACCAGCATCATCGCCTAAACCTCCCCCTTGATGGGTCATCTGGTGAAGATAGGCAAACGTAGTACTGAGTGACACCGGATGCTGCTGCACTCATCTTACGCCATAAAGATTGAACTCCACGAGATGCTGAATATGAACTACAAGAGTACCAAATCAAAACAACACATCCCGAGTTAGTATTCAAGCGTTCAACACACTGCAAACATTCAAACACATTTTAGTGGAGATTCGAGGGGTGATATTAGGCAATGAAGAGCAAATATTTTCCCAGAAAAGAGTCCACTTTTCATCATTTTCCAAAACAAAAAATTTCACACAAGGTGATAGAAACTTTGAGGTAATGAAAATCTCTCATATTAAAAACCGGTGAAAGGGACCGAAGTATGTTGATAGAAGTTTTACTTGTCCTTCGTCACAATCACAAGGATGCTGTCGTGTTTCGTCGAAACATATTTGATGAGTTAGCACCGCACAAGAGATTTTAATTCATAAGTGCAAGGTGAACACTTAAGGCACTCCAATCAGGAACTAGCATTACTTCAATCAGAGGGGAGTCGGGGGAACCGACGTCCTCCAGACGAGTTTTTAGCTTTAAATGAAATGCAACAGACATTCCTCCCATATTACATCAGTCAAAGGGGAGCAAGGTTCACTTGCGTCCTCCGAAGTGTTTTTGGAGATCGTCTTAAAGTTCAGCGTCCATGTACGACCTTTCGAAGAGGGGAGCCGGGGGTACCGGCGTCCTCCGTTACTTGGCTTTATGGATCTATGCAAGATGAAGCGAGGAGTTATGAGCCATGTTCACATGTTTGCACTCAGAGGAATAAATACTCTTGGGTCCGAAGACTAAAGCGGCCTCGAATCCATGTTCAACTGATTAGACTAATCCACGACGAAGCCAAGTGCATATTCAGAAGTAAAGAAAATAATCTTTCAGACTTCAAAATTTTCGTGAACTCTTAGAGAGAACACATGCAGAGAGAATTTCTTAGAGTTTTAAATCACTCAAAGTCAAGAGGTTTGGTAAAGATGTCAGCAAGCTGTTTTTCTGTTGAAATATGCTGTAGACTGACTATATCACGATCAACCAAATCTCTAATAAAATGATGTCGAATGTCGATGTGTTTAGTGCGAGAATGCTGTACAGGATTTTCGCTGATTTTGATAGCACTTTGGTTATCACAATACAACACCAAGGGAGCACTCTCGATAAGGTAATCATCCAACATCTGCTTTAGCCAAAGCAATTGAGTGCAGCAACTCCCGGCTGCAACATACTCAGACTCGGCTGTTGAGAGCGAGATGCAATTTTGCTTCCGACTATGCCATGACACTATGTTATTACCAAGGAAGCAACAACATCCTGAAGTGCTCTTTCTTTCATTTGTATCGCTTGCCCAATACACATCGGTGAAGCCGACGAGATTTGATGAAGTATCACGCGTATACCGAAATCCCAAATCTAAAGTTCCCGAAATGAAACGAAGGAATTTTTTGACAGCTAGTGGATCTGCTTGGTACCTAGCACACACGTAAACACTAAACATTATATCAGGACTAGTAACAGTTAAATATTGTAAACTTCCAATCATGGAACAAAAGAGTGTTTGATCAACACTTCGACTTTTAGTCGATTTTAATAACCGTTCATAGGTTTCCATATGGGTCGTTGTTGATTCAAATTCATGCTTGTCAGACTTCTCTTCCATATTTTCTGCGGCCTTTCGAGATACAAAGATAGAAGTAGAACTTTCATAGATAAGAATCTCAAGAGTCATCTTAGGAGAAGAAGTCTTCGAAGTGAACGCCAAGTCCTTAGGCGCATCAACTTTAGCTCCGGAGATATTGGGTGTCGGAGCATCAGACATAACTGCCTGCGCGAGAGTGTCCATGATGGAATCCAAAATTTCTCTCTCAGTTGATTTCTCTGATTCTTGTTTGTCATTTTTACAGTTGCCATAGACGTAGCAATTGTTCTTAGCACGAGGACACTTCAAAATGCACTTCCCTTCACTATCAAAAACTTTGCAAGAGTCTTTGTCAAAACTGACATTCAGTGGTCATCACAAAGTTGGCTTATACTTATCAGATTGGCCACTAGTCCTTCAACATGGGCAACATTCTTGAGTGGTGGCAATCCTTTGAGATGAAGAGTTCCTTTGCCCAACACGATACCTTTTGCTCCCCCTCCAAACATGACGGGGGTGTCAGTCACAAGTTCGTAATCTTTCAGAAATTTCTTTGTTCCAGTCATGTGTTGGGAACAGCCACTATCGAGGTACCAAATTCCTTGCGAGTCTTGCTCAGAAGCGTTTAGCACAACATTGCAGAGAATCACTTGTCTCGGTAACCAAATTTTTCTTGGAGTGGATTCTGGAATAACTTCACTCTTTTTCACTTTTGGCACCCATTGAGTAGTGCTCTTAGTTTTTGGTTTCCAGATTTTTTGATTTTTCACTTTAGGCAACCATTGCTTCTTCACTTGCTTCGCAGAGCCATTCTTCTTTTTCACAGCCACCAAGCCACGATTCACATCATCCTTCATTTTGTAACAATATGGCCTAATATGCCCAGGCTTGTTGCAATAGTGGCAAACATTCTTTTTCTTGTGCTTTACTTCCTTTTGTTTGATGTTTTCAACATTAGTAGAGATAGGAGCAAGAATTTTGGGTGTCGACCTTGAAGATGAGGACTCCGTCAAATTTTTCATCGAAGCATCTTCATGAAACGGAGTTTGAAGTCGGACTCTCTTGGAATATACGTTCATTTTCTCAGTCACTATCCCTCGGTTCACATCATCTCTCAACTTGTAGCAATAAGGTTTGATGTGTCCGGGTTTGTTACAGTAGTGACAAACATACTTCTTCTTGGGCTTAGCTTCCTTTAGCTTTGGCTTTTCAATCTTAGTAGAAGAAGAAGTTGACCTTTCTTTCATAGAGACACTTGGAGCCAATTTCTTTAGCTTATTCATGAAGGCGTCCTCATAAGATAGAGTGTTTCTAGGTTTCTTCATGATAGTCTTTGGAGGCTGATATAACTTGGCATTGAAACATTTTGAGGAGCTAGCTTCAGGAATCTCAACCTTGGATTTTGAAGTCATAATTTTCTTTCCCTCTGCAATCTCCTTTCGCTTAGATGTTTCATTTTCGATTTTTCCATCAGTCTCAACTTTGGAATGTTCATCAGAAGAAGCCTTGACAAACTTCATTTGCTTATTCTCAGGAGTTGAGTATATGGAGTTGAATACTTTTTGGAATCCTAGACCATATCGATTTGGATTCACTAAGGAGGTAGCATTATCAAAAACTGAAGAATTTGTGTTCATCTTCTTCAAAAGCTCATATGTCATGTGCAATTTAGCTTTCAGGTCGAAGCAATCTTTGACACTCATAGCAAGATCTGTCTGAGTCTGTGTCAAAGTCGTTTTTAATTCATCATTCTCAGCATCGGAAGTTTTGAACAAATTTTGAAGCATTTTGACTTCAGCAATTTCCTTTTTCAAGGATGCTTTCAACTTGGAATTTTCAGTATTAGACTTTTCAAATAGCGATCTCAACTCAACTGCTTCCTTGAAGAATTTGTGCTTCTCTTCAAAGAGATCATCAAACTTTTGTTCCAGATTTTTACGAGAAGCTTTCAACTTTAAATTTTCAGAGTTGGACTCTTCAACCAAATTTCTCAACTCAATAGCTTCTTCGGAGAGTTTTTGTTTTGCTTTAGAGAAGTCATCAACGCACTCCTTCAAACATTTTAGAGACACTTCAAGTGTTCCTTTCTTAGTGATTGCTGCTTCATAAAGTTTTTGCAATTCAAAGAGATTCACCTTCACTGCAAGCACTTCATCAGACACTACTTCATTCTGAGACACTATTGGAGTTTGAGACACAACTTCATTTTGTTTCATAACGTTGACAGTCGTCGTGTCCTTCATACTTTCATCAATTTTGTGATCATCATCAAATGATCCTTCCAATATATTGTGATACACATGAAGTGCTCCTTTTTCAGTATTAGCTGTTTCAAGCTCCCTTTGGAGTGCTATGATGCTTTCTTTCAAGTCCAACATTTTCGTAGACTCAACTTCAGCTTGAGGTGTTTTAGGAGCATTCTCTGTTGATTCTGATTCACACTCAGAATCGGTGTTTGAAGTAGATTCATCATTATAAAGATTTTGAAGCTTTGGAAAAACTTCCTTTAGATTCACAATTTCTTTTGAGTCGACTTTTGCATGAGACGTTATAGGAGTAGCCTCTGTCGATTCCGACTCATACTCAGATTCACGATCTGAAGAATTTCTTCCAGAATATGTTTCACTATTTTTGTCGTCTTCATGCTCTCCCATCTGAGGTTTATGAACTAGAGTAGTGAGAGTGCAACTCTTAGATTGGTTGACATGTTTGTGTCCTCCACAAGTTCTCTGGAGAGTATCCCAAGCTTCTTTGGCTGAGGTACAATTTTTGACAAGTCGATACATGTTGAGCTCCAGCCATTCACAGATGAAACGTAAAGCTTTGTTGTTGGCAGTAGAAGCTTCAAGCTCTTCATTAGACCAATGTCGTTCAAGTTTGAGAATTTTGTTGCCTTTAGAATCAATAGTAAATGGGCGTTCCCAGCCTTCTAACACTGATCTCCATGCACGAGAGTCATGTCCTTTAATTCTAGCTGATACTTTGGCTTTCCAATTCGAATAGTTTTGATGAGTAAGCATGATCGGTTGATGTGCGAACATAGGAGACTCCATTGTAGCGGAAAATATGAAGTCAAGATTCGGATCACGTCTTATACGTATGACGTCCCGCTCTGATACCAATTGAAATTACGTCTTCGACGTATGATACCAACTTTTCGCGAAGTTGGCCTTAAACTCAAAGTCAGCAGCTTCAGTCGATGAACTCACAGTCAACAGCTTCAGTCGACGAACTCACAGTCAGCAGCTTCAGTCGACGAACTCACAGTCAGCAGCTTCAGTCGACGAACTCACAGTCAGCAGCTTCAGTCGACGAACTCACAGTCACTCTCTCAACTATCGCTTGCTTGTGTGTATAGTTCAAACTCAATGTAAGTAAAGTAAAGTAAAGTGCTGAAGACAAAGTTATGTAATAGTTTTCATTTCATTGATCGACGAAACTAAACTATTACACGGGTAGAGAAAGGTAGACGGAATGATCAAAGGTCGTATCCCAAGTGACGCAGCACTCCAACGAACCAGAGACCTAGTACTACTACACCTAGAGCTAAATCACATAACCCTACTAGTGGTGCACAGCACAAAACAACTACCAAAACTCTAAGGCTCAGCGCCAACAAACAACGACAGCGATACTCGAATATCAGATTTCGTTCTCTCAAAATCGTCCAGTGATGAAATCGAAATCCATGGGTTTATATAGGCAGCCCGCACATGTGAGATGATGACATGGCATATTCTCATTCGTCACATGCTTGGCTGATGTCACTTCTCCATGGATGACATCACTATTGTTGAACTTGGATTCTTGAATCTTGGAATCTTGAATCTTTGATTCTTGAATCTTCGAATCTTGAATCTTCAATTTCAAAATCAGAACTTCAATTCAATCTTGACTCCATCGATCTCAATTCTTCATCTTCAATTTCTCGTGAAAATCTCTAAGTGTTGAAGCCATAGAATTTCATCGTCTTCATGGTCGTCGATATCATTGAAGTAGTAAACACAAAGTCTCCGAATCCAATACATGAAGACAGTCGCCAGTTGCTGGGTTGGACAGTCGCCAGTCGCTGGGTTGGACAGTCGACAGTCGCTGGGTTGGACAGTCGACAGTCGCTGGGTTGGACAGTCGACAGTCGCTGGGTTGGACAGTCGACAGTCGCTGGGTTGGACAGTTGGAGTCTCCGGTTTTTGAGTCTCCGGATTTTGAGTCTCCGTTTTTGGAGTCTCCACTTTTGTGTAGTCTCCACTTTTGTGTAGTCTCCACTTTTGGGTAGTCTCCACTTTTGTGAAGTCTCCACTTTTGCGTAGTCTCCACTTTTGCGTAGTCTCCACTTTTGCGTAGTCTCCACTTTTGTGAAGTCTCCACTTTTGTGTAGTCTCCACTTTTGTGTAGTCTCCACTTTTGTGAAGTCTCCACTTTTGCGTAGTCTCCACTTTTGCGTAGTCTCCACTTTTGTGAAGTCTCCACTTTTGTGTAGTCTCCACTTTTGTGTAGTCTCCACTTTTGTGTAGTCTCCACTTTTGTGAAGTCTCCACTTTTGCGTAGTCTCCACTTTTGCGTAGTCTCCACTTTTGTGAAGTCTCCACTTTTGCGTAGTCTCCGGAAAAGTTGACAGGAGTCTCCATTTTTGGCGTTCTCTGGAAAAGTTGACAGGAGTCTCCGTTTTTGGCATTCTCTGGAAAAGTTGACAGGAGTCTCCGTTTTTGGCGAAAAATGAGTCTCCGGTTTTGGAGACGTGAGTCTCCGCTTTTTCAGCGACTCCAGTCGCTGGTTCCAAAAGCGGAGACTCCAGTCTCTGGATCCATGTTGTAGCTCTTGAAGTGTAGATTCCAAGGAATTTTGAATCAAGTCAATCGGAGCTCGCACGAAGAAGATATGACCAAAATCGACGGACTGCTCATGGTGAAGCCTTGTAGTCGCCGGATCCAAAAGTGGCGACTCCAGTCGCCGGATCCAAATGCGGAGACTCCAGTCTTCGGATCCATGTTGTAGCTCTTGAAGTTTTGATTCCAAAGAATTTTGAATCAAGTCAATCGGATCTCGCACCAAGGAGATATGCCCAAAATCGACGGACTGCGCATGGTGAAGTCTTGTAGTCGCCGAAACCAAATTGTGGCGACTCCAGTCGCCGGATCCAAATTCGGCGCCTCTAGTCGCCCAATCCATTTTGTAGCTCTTGAAGTGTGTATTCCATATAATTTTGAATCACCGCAATCGGAGCTCTCACGAAGAAGATATGACAATAGTCGACGGACAGCGCACACCTACCCAACCACTCCTTATAGTAGTCCTTACTAATATATGGGTAGTGACAGCAGTAGACATCAGTCACCCTGATTTTTACACACACCCTGCTAGAGTTCTAGTTCCAGTTGGCACTCATGTTGACGTGATGCATTGGACATCACTGATTCCATATCACCATGTTATATGCTATTCATCAATTCATTCAACACCTGAAACAAAACACAAACACCCAAAACATATGTTGTCGCCAAAACCAACACTTACAACTCCTAAATATTCTTTGTCACATCAGCTTATTTCACTTTACACCTCATCAAATATCTTCAATTATCTTTCAAATATCTCATACTCTACAATAGAAAATATTTCAAAAGATATTTCATTTTCTCTTTCCTACACATCATTATTCCACTATACCCCACTATATATTACTTTTTTATTTTTAATTGCATGTTTTATAAAATTTTAATTAATAATAATATTTGTTAAATAATAATTGATATAAAAATAATTAAATTATTTATTAATATTTAATAAAAATAATATAATTAGAAAAATATCAAAATAAATTATATTATTAAAAAAACGAAAAGAAAAACAAACATACATAAATTATTCAAGTAGTACAGTAATTTATTCAAAACACAAACATTTGAAGAATAATGAGGAGTTTGATTTGGATCCATAACGTAAATACGTTTTGTGAACACAAATCAAAAATACAAATTATACAAACAAATTTGGAAAAAATTGTAAAAAAAAATTGGTATCCAAATCAAACAAACTTGGTCTCTATTTATAGATCATGAAAAATTAAAAATATTGATGTAAAAAAAATGAAAAATTATTTTTAATTATACTTAAAAATCTCATTTAAAAGATAAGATAAACGAAATATAGATGTCCAATAAAAAATTGACACGTATTATTTAATTATCTAAAAAGTAAATTTTCATTCATGTGGGCACCCACATGCTTCCTTGTGTCAGAATAATTCAAAGAATTATTCAATAATTCTTTGTAAAATGGATGAAAAGATACTCATTCCAATTATTTCCTATTGTACGTGAATATCTCCTCAATTGTCTCCTACTGGAGGTGGTCTAAGGACTTAACCAGGAGACGTGATTAGCAAATGGATGAAGAAAAGAGGTTTTGGCCTTTGCATTGCGAATCCAAACTTAGAAGTTTGTTATACCCTATTTTTATTCATCCAGTTTGCAGCTCGGAAAACCTAATTTTGGCAAGTGCACGATCCTTTTCACCGAAGACGCCTGAAGAGAAGGATGCCGCGAAGGGATGATACCCCCTCCCGAACAGAGCTCAACTAATATTGGATTTTATAAAGAATAATATGCGGAAAATAAATGTGTATGAATATTATTCAATCGATGTTAGAATCCATCGGGATTGCGGCTGAGCCTACAATGTGTATTTATACACGAATGAGAGAAACCCTAAACGGGAAACAATAGAAAGGGCATAAATGTAAAAGCTCGTCCTAATTACTAATTGCATCAGCACATGAAACGGCGTCGTATGCAACCAAATTAGAGCTCAATTTAGGGGCGAGAATACGACGTCGTTTGGATCTCATTTGGGGGAAAAGAAGCTGCGTCTAACACCCCCCGCAATCTGGAGAGCCGGTGACATGGAGATTGGAACGGAGCCGGGTGAATGATTGGGAAGACAAAGGCTTCGTGAAGATATCGGCCAATTGATCCTGGGCCGGAATGTGATAAACAAAGATTTGTTTGCTTCGAACCTTGTCTCTAATAAAACGAAGATCGATTTCTACGTATTTCGTTCGAGCTTGAACAACTTCATGGGTGGACATGTACACTGCACTGAGATTGTCAACCCATATCACCGGGGCGGAGACATGTACAAGACGAAGCTCCTGTAGAAGAGACATAATCCAAGAAATTTCCACCATACATTGGCCTAGACTTCAATATTCGGCTTCAGCGCTTGACCTAGAAACGGTGTTTTGTTTCTTGGATCCCCAAGAAATGAGACTGTTACCCAGAAATACACAAAGACCAGATGTTGACCGGCGATCATCTTGATCAGAGGCCCAGTCAGCATCTGAGTAACCGGTTACATGAAGATGAGAGGATTTGATCAATTGCAGACCCTGAGTTGAAGTGCCAGAGAGGTGCCTAAGAAGCCTTTTGACAGCAGTGTAATGAGTGGTAGTAGGGGACTGCATGAACTGACTTAACCGGTTAACAGTAAAGGTAATATCTGGCCGAGTGAGAGTTAAATATTGGAGGCTACCAATCAACATTCTATAGTGAGAAGGGTCAGGAAAGATTTCTCCATCAAATTTGGTTAAAATATTTTTACTGACCATAGGAGTTGGGACTCCTTTAGCAGATTGCATACCTGCTTTCACAAGGAGATCACAACTATATTTGTGTTGAGAAAGATGGATGCCAAGGCTGTTATATGTGATTTCATCTCCCAAAAAATAATGCAACCTGCCAAGATCTTTAAGGGAAAAAGAAGCAGCCAGCTGTGATATAAGAAGAGATATGATTTTAGAAGAACTCCCTGTGATGATTAAATCATCAACATAAACCAAAACCAGAATTGTTTGATGAGGAGTGTGCTGAATATATAAGGAAGAATCAGCTTTAGAGCTGACAAAACCAAGGTGGGAAAGGACAGATCTGAGTTTGTCAAACCAAGCCCTAGAGGCTTGTTTTAAACCATAAATGGCTTTGTTAAGTTTGCAAACCATGAACTCCTTACCAGGTACCTCAAAGCCATGTGGTTGTTTCATATAGATATCAAGGTCAGGCTCCAATACTCCATTAAGGAAAGCATTATCCACATCTACTTGCCTTATATCCCAGCCTTTAGATAAAGCAATGGTAAGTATTAATCTGATGGTGGTAGGCTTTATGACTGGACTGAATACATTAGTATAATCAAGGCCAAAAAGTTGAGTGAATCCTTTAGCTACAAGCCTAGCTTTGTGTTTGAGGAGAGATCCATCAGAATTCTGTTTGAGCTTGAATACCCACCTAGAACCGATCACATTGTGATTAGGAGGTGCAGGCACAAGGCTCCATGTAGAGTTTTTAAGAAGAGCATTATACTCAGAAGTCATGGCTTTATGCCACTGTGGTGACAAAAAGGCTTGCTGATGGGAAGTAGGTTCAGAAAAGGGGGTGGTGGAGGCAGTATAGATTTTAGGTTTAAAAATGCCACGTTTTGACCTTGTCACCATTTGATGAGTGGCAGGTGGAGGTGGTATGGTATCATCATCAGAAGAGGATGATGAAGATGGAGATGTGGATTCTGCAGCTGCCAAAGGAGCAATGTTAGATGGTGAAGGTGGTGGAGATGGTGTAGGTGTGAATGAAGAACTTGAATTAGATGAATCAGAAGATAGATGATCCTGATGTATAAGTGGTGAGGAAGTGGTTGTGGATGAATCAGAAGGTGTTAAAGGATTCTGGAGATTGAAAATGATGGGAGTAAAGGAAGGAGACTGTCGCGTTGAAATAGAATCAGAATTAATGACCTGTTTTTGAGCTGGAAAAACAGACTCATTAAAGACCACATTTCTGGTGAGTAATATTTTCTTGGATGGCAGCTGCACTTTATAACCTTTGTACTGTGGGTGGTATCCAAGAAAGATTCCTGGAATGGATTTAAAATCCAACTTATCCTTGTTATAGGGCTTCATGTGAGGAAAAGCTTGGCATCCAAAGATTTTAAGAGCCTGATAGTCAGGCTTGGAGCCATGAAGCAGTTCATAAGGAATCTAAAAATTAATGGAACTCTGTGGTAACCTGTTTATCAGGTGCACTGCAGTTCCAAAGGAATCTTCCCAATATGCCTTGGAAAGACCAGAATGACTTAACATGCTCAATCCAGATTCAACCATATGCCTATGTTTCCTTTTCACAGCCCCATTTTGTTGGGGTGTATAAGGACAGGAAAGATGATGAATAATACCAGAAGAAGTAAATAAAGAACTCAAAGGTTTAAACTCAGTCCCACCATCACTGTGAACAGCTTTAATTTTGAGGTTGAATTGGTTCTCAACCATATGTTTAAAATGCTGAAAAGCTGCAAGAGTCTCAGATTTAGCAGTCAAAAAATATATCCATGTATATCTAGTGCAATCATCCAGAAAAGAAACATAGTAGTTATGACCATGTATTGATCTTGTGGGTGCAGGGCCCCACAAGTCAGTATGCACAAGGGCTAAAGGAACCGAAGCCCTCTGATGCATATGTGGAAAAGGTAATTGATGAGACTTTGCCTGTGCACAGTTAGAACAAAAAGAGAAAGAGTTTGCATTATCATAAGTGATGTTACAAATTTTTAAGGCCAAATCTTTTGTGCCATTGTTCTAAACTCCTCAAATTCTTAACAACAGAAGAAAAAGAACTAGAATTAATAACAGGCTTGGCTGCAGTTGAGATGAAAGAACTGCATTTCTTGGAAAAACTCTGAATAGCAGGTGCTTGAGGAATGACTTGTGGTGAATTAAACTGATAGAGGCCATGGTTAAGCTTCCCTGTGAGAAGTACTACCTTTGTTCCCTGATCCTTGACAAAACAAAGGGTAGGATGAAATTCAAAAAACACTTGATTATCCCTTGCAAATTGAGACACACTCAAAAGATTCTTAGTGATTTCTGGTACATGCAATAAGTTATTCAGTTTGAACATATGAGGGTTCTGAGAATGACTGTCAAAGGTAACTAAAGCTTTACCAACATGAGAAATGTCAAGATGAGAACCATTACCAATTTGCGATTTGTTGTGACCCTCATAGTCAGAGGCAATGCTCAGGTTGGAGAGGTCATTGGTGATGTGGTGTGAAGCTCCTGAATCCGGGTACCAGCTGTTTTCAGAGGCATTCTCAGTTGAAGAGTACATAGCAGAACCATGATATCCACCTTGAGCTTGCTGATATCCACCCTGAGCTTGCTGTGGTCTAGTACCTTCCCCTGTGTGATTCTGTTGTTGTTGCTGTTGTTGTGGTAACTGCTGCCTGGGAACAAACTCAGAATTATAACGGTGGTGGCATTTGTCTGCTGTGTGATTATTATAACCACATATTTGGCATTGAATTCTCACACCAGAGGTAGCTCTGCCTCCCCTACCCCTGCTGCCACTTGTTCTGCCTCTTTGAACACCACCTCTACCTCTCTGGTTTCCACCTCCCCTGCTGCCTTGTGCATAATTTGCATTGGGAAAACCCTTTTCAATCTGATTAGTTGTCTCCAACCTACTTTCATAGCTCAACAACAGTGAGGTAAGGTCCTTCAAACCATAGCTGTCACCTTTAGATGTCACAGTTACCACAATAGCATCGTATTCATTACCAAGGCCACTGAGGATATACAAAATTTGATCCTCCTCTTTCATTCTTTCACCTGTACTAACCAAAGCATCACACAGAGATTTCATTTTATTGAGATAATCTCTCATAGTCATAGAGCCCTTTTTAAAACTCTGCAGTTGTATCTTATACTACATTCTTCTAGCAGTGGATTGACTAGAAAATGATAACTCTAAATTCTGCCAAATTTCATATGAGGTGTTGAATCCGACAACAAAAATAAAAATGGTCTCAGAAAGTGAGGACAAAATCCAAGAAGCTAACAACTGGTCCTGCCTTTGCCAAAAACTAAATTCTGGGTTGAGTTTCAAACCTCCATCTTCATCAGAGGTGATAAATTTGGGTGGTGGCTGCTCTGCGCCATCTAGATATCTCTCTAAGACATGTCCTTTCACAGCTATCATCACCTGCTGTCTCCAGATAAGAAAATTTTCATCTGTAAGCTTGGTTGTGATTTGTTGATGGTTGAGCTGCTGCAGCTGCATACCATTGAAGCTCAATCCGTGGATTTCTTGAATCAACATAGCTGGTCTGAAAAGATCCGTTTGAACCTCTTGAAATCAAACCTGCTCTGATACCATATTGGATTTTATAAAGAATAATATGCAGAAAATAAATGTGTATGAATATTATTCAATCGATGTTAGAATCCATCGGGATTGCGGCTGAGCCTACAATGTGTATTTATACACGAATGAGAGAAACCCTAAACGGGAAACAATAGAAAGGGCATAAATGTAAAAGCTCGTCCTAATTACTAATTGCATCAGCACATGAAACGGCGTCGTACGCAACCAAATTAGGGCTCAATTTAGGGGCGAGAATACGACGTCGTTTGGGTCTGATTTGGGGGAAAAGAAGCTGCGTCTAACAACTAACTTCCGCCGAAGATGTGATGAACCCATCGGGGAGAGCAAATTCCTTACCCCGAAAATACCAAAAAGGGACAGATTCTCAGTCTCCAAAAAAAGGAATAATATCATTTTCAGCTCTACTTTTACTTTCCATTTTTTGTCACAAGAAAGATTGTTAGTTTAATCCTCAAAATATCTTTTGGTTTACGGGAGGGGAGAAAAGGAAATCCATTCTGCCCGATTTTTTCTACCCATTAACAAAGTTAAGCTACAAACCTTATAAAAACGTGTTTTGAACTTGAATTTGTATTGTAGGAAGTAAATATTTTGGCATCAAAGCACTCAAGAAAACTGACTCGATCTCATGTATCAGTCCTCAATTTTAAAAAATGTTGGCTATGATCAAACTTACAAGATCGAGCTTTGAAAATTTTGAGCTCAACTCAAGTAGCAGTATAAAAATAACTAAATGTGTATTGAGTATCATAAAATGTTGACTGTTTTATGAGACAAACAAAAAACTAAACATGTACTACTATTAAGACCATTCCCAAAGGGGGAGGCAATTGCAAAATTTGTCTCTCCCACTCTCTTTTCACCCTCCAACCGTGGAAGCAAACAAGGAGGTTTTTTGCCACCATGAATAGTAGGAGGCAAATTTGCCTCCACACTATTCATGTGGCAATTTTTTTTATTTTTTTATTTTCAATTAATAGTTATATAAATATAAATGTAAATATAATAGTATTTGTTGATTTTAATTTATAATTTTTACATTTTGATAAAAAAATAATATTTATAATATAATAATATTATTTGACATAATTTTTGATACAACATACAAATTGAAATACAATAATACAAATTACATTAATATTACAAATTTTTATTAATGTATTACATTTTTATTTTGTTTAATTTTTATATTATTTAAAAAAATAATTTTAATTTAAAATTTTAATTATATATTATTTTAATATAAATAAACATTAAATTAAGAAGATTTTAAAAGAATATTCCTTTTGAGGTAAAATTTGATTGATGTAGTTGGAGTGAAAATGGGATGAGAGGCAAATTTTGCCATTGCCTCCCACTTTGCCTCTTTACCTTTGGGAATGCCCATAAGGGATAGAGTTTGAAAAATAATGTTTAGGTGTCTAAAATTATGTATTAAAGGGTTGGTGAATTTCATCTTGATGTCTTTACTCAAACAAAGAAAAGGAATGCCCATAAGGGATAGAGTTTGAAAAATAATGTTAGTTAGGTGTCTAAAATTATGTATTAAAGGGTTGGTGAATTTCATCTTGATGTCTTTATTCAAACAAAGAAAAGGTAAGCATTGACATTTGTATAGTTTACTACTACTATAAATTATTTACTTAATTATTCAACTAAACAATATGCTTAAACTTGGAATTTGATTTTGAAGAAAAGAAAAACAAGAAAATTCAAAGTAAATACTTTATTAGGAAATGGAGACACACCCCTCATGAGTTTCCTTATTACAACCCGCAGTAGAAACAAGAAGAAGATGCACATGTTCTAATTCTAAATCCAAACATTTGTTTTTCTCCCTAACTTCAACCAAAGCCTTGGTCCTCCTCTGCATACTAATCAACACATTATGCCAAGCATTGAACCTGGAGCTAACCCTACTCGCAAGCCCAACATTCATCTCCACCAAGTCCTCCGTTTTCAGGCCCAGAACTTCGTGGGCCTGGGCCCCATCAAGGGCCCAAATCAAACACGAGCAAAACCCTTTGGTGATCTCCGAGTCACTGTCCACCCCGAAGCTCATCGCCCCGTCTCCATCCATCCCCACCTCGAGCCACACTTGGGCCGTGCAGCCCAAAACCCGATTCTCTCGAGTCCTCCGGGACTCTTCGAATGGAGGAAGGCTAGTCGCGTATTGGAGCAGCCTTTTGACCCGCTCGACCGGGTCGGGCAGGGATTTGAACTCAAGATCCAACCTTCGGACCTTTTGCGACACGGTTGCGATTTGCGGGTTTGGGTGGAAAATGCAATTTAAGGTTTTCGGTGGGCTTTTCTGGGAGATGGGTTTTCCTGGGTTTGTGGAGAATGATGGAGAAAAGAAGGATCTTGCGGATAAAGAAACCATTTTTATTTATTTATTTATTTATTTATTTTAATTTCAAGAAAATAATAAATAAAAAAAACACTTTTTTTGCAGAGCAACTGAGAGAGAATAGGTAAAAGATGAAGATCCTCGAAATGCGGAATTTCAATTTATATATACGCGAGAAAGAAAGAGGAAACGAAGTTTGTTTATTAAAGTACATTACATGGCGGCGAGCTTTTGTTACGTTACTATTTACTGTATTTAATTTTATTCTTAATATTATATAAAAAAATTACGTGCTCGTATCATATACGTAAGTACATACGATGAAATAACTAGTATAATACATACGATTATTTAAAACCATACACTTATGTAGTAATGATGATGGTCACATATACTGTTAAAAGTGCTTTTAAGTATTTTATTATTAAAATGTCCCTAAGTATCTGCAAGGATATTCCCTTGTCAGTGGAATTCATATTAATTAAAAGAAAAATGAAAATAATAATAATAATAATAATATGATAGTAGTGTATAATTTTAAGTTGTTTTTTTCTTCACAATCAGGTTCTACACATTAAGGAGTCAAGGGGTTCTCCCAGATGTCATAGTTTGGGGAAAGTTTCTTCAGGTAAACCAGTTCGCGTCTCGTGAGTCATGACCACGTCTTCTTTAAACGGTCGCCTAGCCCATGTAAACGTCCTCTTTATTCCACATGCCGCTTACATGAAAGGATTTGAACTTCCAGTTCGATTTTTCATCCTTGATACGAGTAAATCAGACATGTTCTCAATTTCAGGAAGAAACTTCAAAGCGTGATAGTTCACTCTGCATCTTATTAGCCTGTTGATCTCTTGAGGAACATTATCATACCTAACGGAAAAGAAAAATCAAAGGAGTTATCACTAAAATGTATGGTTAAGCATGGAAAGATGAAGGAAAATACATCGATTTGAGCTGGCGACTCACCCCAATCAATCAGCAAAAGGTTTCAAGGCCATTATCTTCTTTTCCTTGATACGAGGTAAAATATTGTCTGTTATGGACCTAGTGCAATTAATTACAGTGAGAACCACAAGCAACAGATTTAGAATTTTATGAAAATAAATATTGTATAGGAATAATAACCAGCAACAAGAAATATACTATGTATTAGAAGGTTAGAAACACAAACTTTAAATCAGTGAACACCTAAATTGAAGGTATCTCAAATTACACCTATTTCTGATCTTGATGCTGACCGCCGGATATTTGTTTAGCTATGAAATCGATGGGCAGTGATCCAGCTGGGACCGAAGAAGATTTATCTACTGCTTCGAACGAGTCATTAATGTAATATCTATCGTTCTCGTCTTCTGAATCATTACCATCTCTATTCGAA
Organism: Euphrasia confusa; assembly: GCA_954870475.1. Taxonomy (NCBI): domain Eukaryota; kingdom Viridiplantae; phylum Streptophyta; class Magnoliopsida; order Lamiales; family Orobanchaceae; genus Euphrasia; species Euphrasia confusa. The sequence goes on from OX940951.1 coordinate 20,917,235, forward strand.
TAAATCGTGACTGGATAAGAGTGCTCGGTTGCCTGACATGCGCTATCGAATTCCTCAACTTTCGACAAAAGCTCATCGGGACTAAGGTCCAACTCATCAAGGACCGACGCCTTTCCCAATTCAATCGCGCGTTGCCACATGGACATCATCTTAGGGCTTGACCTTACTGATTTCCTATCTGTTTTTTCTGGTAAAGAAACAGTCGAATTGAGAGCATTAATGCATAATAGATTAGAGGAAAAAAAAACATATTCATGCTATAGATTAAGAAATCAGCGGACGTTTAACAAGTACCTGAGATTTTGGCAACTCTTGAGTCATCAGCGGACGACAAGTTTTCTTTAGGAGGAGTTTCATTCTCGTACATAGATTTCCACTCTCTTCCTCTCCACATTAGTATTTGTTCATCATCGAAAGATAGCAATACGCATGGTACCAATTCCTATAGATTAAGAAACACAAATTAACTAATGGAATTATTATTACTAGTATTTATTTCTATTTTTGGATTATCATTTATCCTTTTTAAGGTAATAAATAAGTAAGTAAATACGGACCTTAAGCTTGGCTCCTATCTTCTTGTAGTCACTAGGATGCATACCTCTGCAATCTATCTTCACCAATATGGACCCTTCGAAAGCTGTCCTCACGTCCCTCACAAGGGTAAGATAAACTCCATTTTTTGCTGTATTATACGATATAAAAGAACATTATCAGGTCACGAAAACAAAATCGAAAACTTTGGAAGAAGAAAAACATCACGTGTCAAACCTTTTTATACCTAATTTACATATTGGCAGCAGGTCTTCCCCTTTCATCCTCAATTGTTTGGCTTCCTCTTTAGTCAACCCTTCCGGAGCAACTTGTATGAGCTTTGGGTAAACGGGGGCAGCCGGTTTCCAAAGCATTACTGGCAATTGAGGGCGTTTTCGGTGATCGTAGTTTCTGCCTCGGAACAGAAATAAAACACCGCCTACCCTATGAATAATCTTCCCACCGGATTTTTCCTGTCATGAATGATGCAACAGATATAAAGGTCATTGACATAGTTCACGATCAAAATGATAAGGAACTAACGTGACAGGAAATGTGAGAACCTCAAGGCATCGGCATATATTGTCCATGTCGACAGTTGGGACACCCAAGCAACGAACTTTACATATGGGCTGTCTTTTCCAGTGTGTGTGTATCAATTCCAACATGTTATGAGTTAATCCATCTCTACCTACAGAATTTAATCTCCCAGATCAAGCAACTTATACAGCAGTAGGCATATGAATTAAAAATAATAAACGGGGATTATAAATTCACCTAAATTGACCTGTTTATTGCCAGATGAATACTTCTTCACCATCTCATTGACCTCCGACCTCGACAGAGGTTTACCCAACACCTCCTCCCTCGGCCGGACGGCAAAATTGCCCAGCTCGTAACTCCTCAACATCTCGTACCTTTTCCCGCGGGCTCTGTCGTCGTCTTCGGCAGGACCCAACGGCTCAAAGAGCTTAATGTTCCTCTTGCTCTTCTTCATGGGGGCCTTCCCCGTCCACGGGCGCGGCATTGTCGGCGGGGCGAAGGGCAGGAAAGCCGGCTCGCGCATGGCCAGCGGCTCCGCCTTCGGCGTCTCCGAGTAGCTGTACATGAACTCGAAAGGGGCGCCGGGGAGCTGGTAGGAGATCCCAGAGCTTCCGATGACGACCGCCCGGTCATCGGGGATTTTCTGGCCGGGCCTGACGGGGTTGTAGTACTTGGGGTTTCGGTGGAGGGTTTTTAAGGCGGGGGCGGTCGACGGGGGAGGGTTAGGGCTTCGTCGGGATTTCAGGGGAGGAGGGTATTTGGGGATTGGGATGGGGGGTTTGGGTTGGGGGCAGGGGTTGGGGGTGGTGGAGTGGGGTGGAGTGGTGGGTAGGGTCGAGAAGAGGTTCGGATTTTGTAGTGCTGCGAGAATTGCCATGAAAGGTGGTGTTATTTTGCTGGTTTTTTTTTGGGGAGGGAGATGAGTGAGGAAGGGGATAATTTTGCAGATATTTTTCAGTACCTGAAACGACGTCGTCTTTCATTTTATTATATCGTGCATCTATCTGCACTCGACCCACTAAATCTTATAGGCCCAAATAAAAAACAAGTCGTAAGCGTTAGTATTAGAAAAACGGGTAGCGGTATTTGCACTCTTAATTCTTCTAGGCAAGTACACCATTGTTTATTAATAATATAAATTATTTATTATTTTTAATTCATACACCACTTCATATTCCTTATTTACCCTTTTATAATTAACACTTAATTCGCTTAAAAACAATCCTCACAAAACCGCCTAAGAAAAACCAAAGCAAAGTCCGCCCGATATGGATGCAGACGCAGTGGCAAAAGGCATTTGTCGAGCACTACTGCATGACGTTCGATGTCGGTTGAGCCGAGCCTGCGAATCGATCTGTAGAAAGTGTTGGGACTCGACTCGGCAGTGCTCACCGCCTTGCCGTTTCAGCAGTGCAAGAATCACATAAGCACAGTCAATTGTCAGACGCCGGCGTTCTCGTTTTCGTGTTCGGTAATCTCCCAATTTCTTCCGGTACAAAAAGGGCGTTGACCACAAGGTAGGTCGAAAAAGGTGAGATTTTTATTGATGTATTAAATAGGAGCTGTGATGTTTTTGTTGTTTGCTAATAAAAATTACTAAAAATTATGTCTTTGGTTTCTTTGCATTTTATGAGGGGCAGCTTCTTGTAGTTGTGGGCGCGTTGTTGTTGTGTGTGTCCGAACGAACGAGGTCCAAGAGAGGAAGGCAGCCTCCTAAGGCCAAGTGTGTGGCTTTCTCTCCGAGGAGAAGGAAGGCAGCCCCCCTCGCGCATGAGCAAATGGGAGCAAATAGTTACGGCCCGTACTTTACGCCTCCTGAGGACTTGTGCGATTATAGTCATTTATAATTGTCCGATCAAGGGAGAAATCAATTGTAGATGATTTTTATTATTTTTTTTAATTTTATAAGGGTAAATTAGGAATATTAAATGGTGTATTTGGTAAAAATAATAAAAAATTTAATTTAAACAGAAATAGCGGTGTACTTATAACTTTTGGGGTGCAAATAGCAACTCCCTAGAAAAACTCTAGTATTAGAAAAACTCATTTTTTTTAAAGGTGAATCACGCGTAGAAAAGAAAAAAAGGTATGTATATCGCATAGTGGATTAAATCCCCATCGCATCATCGAGCTAACAAACTAGCTCACTGTTGTGCTCTTTACGATGCTCTAACACCACTTGTTGCGATATTGAAACTAAATCTCTCACGACTCTCGAAATATATATGAGATGCGAAGAAAAAGATAAACGAAAAGAACGAACACACAATTTACGTGGAAACTCAAAACACGGGAAAAAACCACGGGAAGAAAGAAATCCACTACATCGTTGAGGCTTACAATAATTCACTCTATTGCACTCTATGATTTTCGTCTACCGGAGAACCCCAATTTATAAGTGTAGCAAACCTATCAAATTGGAAACAATTAGAATTATGAATAAATCATTTTCCTAATATATGACTCCTAAATCCCTAAGGAATAGAATTATATTCCAATATAATTCTTATTTCCTAACCAATTAAATAAATCAAAAAACCCATATTTGGAGTCCAAAAACGAAGCAAAAAATTGCACAAGAAAGCTGGCGCAAACGCGCCACAGCCTCAGCAGGCTGACGCAAACGCGCCACAGCCTCAGCAGGCTGGCGCAAATGCGCCAGACTGCTACATCGATCTTTACGCATCCCGACTCCAAATTTCATCTCGATTTACTTCTCTTTGGATTCGAGTCATATTTCAACAAATCTCCACCTTGACGAGAATCCACGCGACTCCAAGTCGCCCACCTCAAACGATCGTAGACCAATTTTTCTTTCTTCCACTCAGCCCCGCAGGACTCACTCAAAACATGAGCAACCTAAGTTTGAACCGCACCAAACTTAGTACAAGAATGCGAAGTTGCACCGATCATTCATTGGGTACCACCAAGCTCTATGACCTCCACGCAATCTCCATTCTCAAATCTCGCATTCCCACTACTATCAGCACCACCTGCATTCGTCAATACTCCAGTGCTATCCATAGTACGCCTAGGCTCGATTCTCCAAATTTGAATACTATTCGGGTTAGTATTCCCGGTGTCCCCGACACCAACACACATGCGCATGACTTTTAAAAAAGGTGAACCCGACTCACCTTCCAGCGAATGACTTCCTTGGACAGAGGCAGTTGTCCACTTGGTAATTGTGTTGCCGCATAGCTCATACAATACGCCAAATTTTTCTCTCGCCTCGCAAAATAAGTCGCCCCGACTTACTTTCAACACTCCACCTTTACCGAAGTTGGTACCCATTCGGATCTAAGGTCTGAGAGAGATAAGATTACCATTCAGGACCGGAACGTACCTTCCAGTACCGAGGGTTCGAATATGCCCATCGACCATCTGTTGGAAATCGATATCCCGGAATTAATAAATTAATTAAAATTAATTATCTAATTAATTCCGACCGAAATCCTTTGGAGATCGAATATCCGGAATTGTCAAATTGCGGAACGACAATTCCAATCGACTCCCGGTTGCCGGAACCCCACCACGAACCTCCACGGGGATAGAACCCAACCGAAACCCTAACCGCGGGGATAGCCCGCGGCTGTCCGGTCGAGCCCCCGTGTGGGGCTCGCGGCTGTTCGTAGCAGCCATAGGGGGCTGCCCAGCCATGCCCTAGGTGATCGCACATCCGCCACGATCAAAATCGTGGCATGCGATCACCACAGCCCGCCACCGCGCGAGCGGTGGCCCAGTCGCGCGAGCGGCGATCAGCCCGCGCAAGCGGCGATCGCGCCGTGCAAGCGGCGCTGAGCAATCGTACGGGCTGCTCCCAGCAGCCCGCTGGTCGTCCCCGGACGAGGCTCGCATCGCACGCGAGTCCGCTGCGGGAGAACCCGCAGCTCGCGTCGAGCCCATCCGGACGATCGAGCACGCGCTCGATCGAGTCTCGGCGTCCAGCCGAGGCTCGCCCCTCTCGACCCTCTCTTGCTCGAGCCGTTGAGCCGCCGGCGGTCCGGTGATCTTCGATCACCACCGCCCGGTTCAACCTCGACAAAGGTCGCGTTCTCGGATCTTACGTTCACGTTATTTTTAGGATAATAATTTAAAATCATCGAAGGGGGTTCAACGATTTTACCTTTGTTCTCGTTGTACGGAGAAACGAGATCTATGAAGACCTTGAGACCTTCCCACGTATTCCTTGCACTAGCTCGAACGTCGGGTGGGCGACGATCTTCCGAACTCCATGGATCTCCCTCTCTACTTTCTCTCTCTAGAATTGTGTTCTTCAAGTTATGAGAATAGAGAAGACCATGTAGTGCTTTTATAGGCTACGTAGGGGATCTTAAGGAGGTGGAATATTGAGCTTCTAATATTAATGATTAAATTGAGCCCAAGCCCAAATCTATTAATCCATTAATATTAATTAATTGGGCTGGGCTCAATTTAATTTTCAATATTAGAAGCCTAATATTCCACCTCCTTAAGATCCCCTACGTAGCCTATAAAAGCACTACATGGTCTTCTCTATTCTCAAAACTTGAAGATCACAATTCTAGAGAGAGAAAGGAGAGAAGGAGATCCATAGTGTTCGGAGGATCGTCGCCCACCCGACGTTCGAACAAGTGCAAGGAATACGTGGGAAGATCTCAAGGTCATCATAAGATCTCGTTTCTCCGCACAACGAATCGAAAGGTGAATTAAATATTTCCGCTATTTAATTCATGTATATTGAAATCAATTATCGGAAAAACAAGATCCAAGAGTCGAACCCGGATTAGACGAACGATCACGCGGTGGTGGCGAAGCCACCGGACCGCGGGATCGCCCGCTAGGGTTTGGCGGCGCGCGGAGGATAGGAACCCTCGGCTGGGCCGAGGGCTCGCGATCGATCACGGGGATCGATCGCCGGGGGCGCGGGCTGGTGCCGCACCCCACCCGCCGTGAAGGCGGGGCTCCTCCAGGCGGCGGCGAGTCGCCGGACTCGCCGCGGGGGGGCTGCCGGGCAGCCCCATCGATCGTGAAGATCGAACGCGATTTCGATCGCGTGAACCCCGTCTCGCGGGGGTTCGGCTGGGGGCGGGCCGCATGCCTTCGGGTGCGTGGTCTCCAAAGGCTGGACTCCGGCGGATGAGTCGGCGTTCATGTGATCTCCGGCGAAGGGTTTGATCGGGTTATTGGTTTCCGCATATTTAAATAACCCGGGATATCGAATTCCAACAATTGGTATCAGAGCGTATGGTTACGTTTTTCGTTAATTTTTCGATAATCGATTGTCGTTGTTTATAGCCATAGATTAATTTAAATTGTTAAATTATTGTGCTATATTTGTTCTACGTACTTGTTTTATCTCTCGTATGAATTGTGTTTGTCGGAAAAATTAAAAATTAAAATTGAGGTTTTTCGGAAAAGTCGAACCGGATCGATCGACCGTAGGGCTCGGTGCGGGCTGCCGGTGAGGTAGCTGGAGGCACGGGCTGTACGGGCTGCTGGGCAGCGGCTGGGCGTGCGGGCTGGAGCGAAGTCGATGGCGGGACGTGAGGGCGTCGTCAGGCTGCTCCGGCGAAGGTCCGCGCGATCGATCGATCGACCGCGGCATAGGCATGAACCTGGCTGCTTCGGCTGCTCTCGGAGCAGCGGCGAGGTGGCTGGTCGCACAGGCTGGGATGTTGGCAGAAATCGACGGCTTGATTCACCAAGGGCGGTGGTCGCCGGATGTCGAGATCGCTGGCAAGCCTCCCGTGGCTGGGCACGCCTTTGCGCGGGCCGTTGAATGAATTAATTCATTCTCGATGCTGTACATGGCCTGGTCCGTGATTCATGACATGAATTTTAATTCATGATGTTGTGCATGGCATGGTATTGCATGTCCACTTGCATGGAGTTGATGCATGGCATGGCGTGGATGGTGCTGTGTATGGATACACGGGCATGCACGTTCTTGGTTTGTGTTAACGTTGGGCCATAACACCTTAAAAGGCCTTGTTAAGGTGATAAGGTTGTCCAACTTATATATGAGCCCGAGGTTCTCTATCCAACCGATGTGGGATATTCTAACACTCCCCCTCACGAGTAAGCCGGAAATTTCATCGGAATTACTCGTGGCCGGAAATTTCATCGGCAGGAGTGCCCACAGTCGGAAATTCCATCAACCGGGGCCCCACATCGTGTTGGGCCTGCTCTGATACCATGTTAACGTTGGGCCATAACACCTTAAAAGGCCTTGTTAAGGTGATAAGGTTGTCCAACTTATATATGAGCCCGAGGTTCTCTATCCAACCGATGTGGGATATTCTAACAATTTGATTGGGATGACACCAGAATTTGTTTCGGTTCGTCTCGGTAAATCCGATCTTTCCGGAAATAATTTAATCTTTCTAATTTTATTTAATTTAATTTTGGAATTAATTCAAATTCTATTTGGATTAAATTTCTTAATTATGGAATTAAATAATGGAATTAGATGGAGAGTTAAATTAGGAAAGAAAATCCTAGTTTCTCTAGATATCCTATACCTACTTGGATTAGAAGTCTTAAGAAGAATCAAAATTCGATTTTGATTAGGATTCTTGAGATCTAATCTAAATAGGATTGAGAAATTATTAAAATATTGATTTTATTTAATTTAAGTATTTTATTTAAAATCATTAGATTAATTCAAATTTTATTTTGGATTGGAAAATCTCGGATTTTATTTAGAATAGAATTAAATATGGAAATCAATGGATTTTAATAATATTGATTTTATTTAATTTAAGTATTTTATTTAAAATCATTAGATTAATTCAAAATTTATTTTGGATGGGAAAATCTTGGATTTTATTTAGAATAGAATTAAATATGGAAATCAATGGATTTTAATAAAATTGATTTTATTTAATTTAAGTATTTTATTTAAAATCATTAGATTAATTCAAAATTTATTTTGGATTGGAAAATCTTGGATTTTATTTAGAATAGAATTAAATATGGAAATCAATGGATTTTAATAAAATTGATTTTATTTAATTTAAGTATTTTATTTAAAATCATTAGATTAATTCAAAATTTATTTTGGATTGGAAAATCTTGGATTTTATTTAAAATAGAATTAAATATGGAAATCAATGGAATTGATTTTATTTAATTGGAGTATTTTATTTAAAATCATTAGATTGATTCAAATTTATTTTGGATTGGAATCTTGGATTTTATTTAAAATAAATTAAATATGAGAATCAAAGAATTTTTCCGTCGCTCGGCAAAGTATTCAAGACGTAGAATGAAGACTCAAGACAAGCATGCTGGAATTCATCAAGGTACGAATAGTCGAGAAATTATTTTACTTGAGCAATTATTTGTTATTTGTGTGCGTACTTGCATGAAATGTATGTTTATTATTATGCTTATGTGTATTTAATTATGCATTAGATAGCGTATCCCTTTATTGTAAAAAGCTAAGTGGGAGAGGGTATGGAAACATACCCATGGTCTCCATTGCTGTTCTCTTGGTGACTTTTATGGACTTTTGAAATTCGTATAGACAAGTCATTGGAGGAGAATTCTTGTAATTCCTCTTACGAGAAACATTGATTAAGTTTATCAAACAATGCCTAATTTGTCTTTCCAAAACTGATTTCAAGTCGACTCATTCTCACCCCGGGGAGTGGAATGGAGCCAAAGCCACTTGGTCATGTCGAGGACACAAATTAGAGACTTTCGTGTCATTTGATGACTAGATCGATTGTCTGCTCGGCTCCCTCATTTATGAGAGATAGGGTTGTTCGCATGGTGAATCACTGGTTAGAAACTTCGAGTTTCACTTATGATTCTCCGCGTCCTGATTTACGAAAATCGAATGGATCTTGTAATTGGGAGTCAATTATAAAAGTCTCTTGGTGTAGTAAACGTCCACACCACGTGGCTTGCTATGCTAACGGATTTTGGATTAATTGATGTAGACAGTTATAAGGAATTGTGAAAAATTGTGAAATCGTCGTAAACGTCCACACCACGTGGCTTGCGGTGATGTAGCGATTCCAAACGATTTACTTTAGTACTGAGTAATGGTTTACACTTAGATACGCATTATAGTATTCCTCCCCACGAGGTTACGCTATAAGTGATGTATGACCAAAGAAAATCTAATTGCTAAATCATTTGGGTGGGTAAACGTCCACACCACGTGGCTTGCCTTACCTGATGGGATTTTAGATGTGATTAGTGGTTTAATGATATTATTTGAGGGAGATAATATCGGAGATTAAATCAATTGTTTGTTGTTATATGTGCTCATAGATTAGGAAATGGCCTTGAACCCACTTTATATGATACGTAAGGATTTTAACTCACTGGTCCCTAAATGTAATGATTGGAATAGAGATCTAGACATTACCCAAACTGTTAAAGAGTGCAAGGTTGCACTCAGTGAGCTTTGTCCTCCCGAGCCTATTGACATAGGCGGCTAGACAAGAAGCGATGAGGATACTCATAAAGGCCAGTCACTTCGAGGAAACGCTTAAAAACGTTTTTGAGATGATTGACCTTTTAGACGAGTTGAGACGGAAATCGCAAGCTCTTGTAGCCAATGCCAAAGGTTTTGAACCTAAGGGCAAGATCGGGGAAAAGGGAAAAGCAAGCAAAGAAACCCAGTGGTCCTAAGCTACTTGGACCACGAGATGGGACGAGAAAGCCGTGAGGCAAGTGTTCTCGATGCAAACAGTCTGGGTACTGGAAGTCTGATTATCCTCTCAAAAGTACGAAATTTTCTTTAGTCGTGAAACATAGACAGTGGTATTATCTACCGGAACCTGGTGTGTAGATATGGAACCACTGACGGTATGTGCATTCTAAATGCAAGGGTTCCAGGAAACCCGACGACTTAAAAAAAAAGAAATCGTAGTCTACATGGGCAATGCTGTAGAGGAGGCAGCAGTTGCAGTGGAGGACATTTTATAGGATTTCATTTTGGGTTATTGCTTTTATGTACCTTTCAAATTAGAAAGAACTTTGTTCTGTATTTCTAATAAATGGATATTTTATTTCTTTTAATCATTTGATGGTTATAAGAAGAAATAATGATATTATCTATTTTGGTACATTAGCTAGCAATATATAAATGATGAATCCTGAGTCCACCACGATGCAACGAACCGTTTTATATATAACTCGTTTTACTAATAAGAGATTTCTTTATTTAATCATTTATACTTGTGGATTCTTATGCTAAGTCATATTTATTCAAATGAGAAGTTCAAAGGTCGAAAATTGATTGTAAGATCAATTAAGTTGAAGGAGTGGACCTTCCGACCTAAGAATCTAATTTGGAAGATAATACGACTAAGCAATCCTTTATGGATATAAGATATAAGATCCGGACAAGTATTAGAATTGATTGACTCTGATATATGATCAGAGCTTGGGATTGGATCCCAAGTGACTACACCATACAGTCCTCTGTAGGATTGGTGTGTCGGAAATAAGAAATGGAACTCTTATAGAAATAGTAAAAGCATGAGTTAAACGGAACTACCTATGTTCTATGGATATGTCTTGGAAACAACGGCACATTCAAATGTGGTTGTAGAATATCCTAGAAGAACAAAAGATGTGTGTTCGATAGTACTATGAACCAGAAGGACGTTATAAGTTCTAACGCCCGGTTCTTAGAGGAAGACTATTAGATGAACCACAAGCCCAAAGTGACGTGATACTTTGAAATGAGAGAGAACGATTAAGACTTAGAACCGGCCGAACCGAGTAGCGGTACACCACTAACTTCACCTACTGTTATTACTGTTTATACACCGGAATGCCGTTGTAGTGGGAGGTTGTGTGACAACCAGAGATATTCATAAGACTAGGTGAGTCTTCGGACTCTGGACCTAGTATACATGAAATCGATCCCTTGATCTACATGAAGGCAGTACTAGATCTAAATGTGCCTTCTTAGAGAACAATAATGATTATTGTTAAGAGGCGAGATCATTTAGAGTACAAGCTTAGTTGATCCATTTATGGATTGTAACAAAGCTAGAGTTCGTGGAACTTGCGCATTGATGAGATAGTCCATTTGATGGATTCATCAAAAGGCATTGACGAATCGTGTGTATGGGAAACGTGATGGAAACAAGGTGGTGTTTCTCGGAGGTTTTATGTAGATAACATTTTATCATTGGCAACAATGTAAAGATGTTGTCAGACATAAAATGATGGTTGTCTAGAAAAATCGATATATGAGATAAAGAAGAAGTTAGAGCATGTTCTTAAGATCTAGGATCTCAAGAAAAGAACATTGTACTTCTCTAGATATCTTATACGATTATGGTTCGTTTTAACATGCAAGATTCCGAGAAAGGTTCGTTACCTTTCAAATACGGAATGCATCTATCTTAGGATATGTGTTTTGGAACACAAAAGGAGATAGAAGCAATAAAAGCGGTTTCCTACACTTCGAGTGTGGAAAGCTTGATAAATGCGATGTTGAAAACGAGAACCTGATATCTGCTATGCGGCTAGTATAGTGGGAGGATATCAAGGTAATCCTGGAAAGGAATACTCGACTGTTGTAATGAACATTTTAAGTACTTTCGAAGTACTGGAAACTATGTTCTGGATTACGGAGCAGACGAGCATTTCTTTTGGATTACACTCTCTTAGATTTCTAATCAAATAAGGATCGGTGTAAGTCGATATCAGGCTATGTGTTTCACTATTGAAGGAGAAGGAGTTTTTAACATGGAAGAGTGATAAGCACGATGCTTTTCGGACTCTGCCATGGGTAACCAAATAGCGGCCTCAGAGGCAGCGGAAGTTTTGGTATAACTCCGGGATAATCTCTGGGACTTAGATGTGATTCTTAATTTGCCAAAGGCTATGTAAATAGCGGTGCGATGGCAAATGGTAAGAAGTCACAATTCCATAAGTGTAAGATAACACATAGTGCAAGTACCACCTGATACGAGTCATCGTCAAGGGAGACGACGTTGTAGTCACCAAGATAACTTCAGAGCGGCAACCTAGATTGCTCATTCACATAGTACTTCTTGGAAGTACAACTTAAGCACGTGATGAGTATGGGAGTCGGGAGTTTGGAGGAAATGACTAGACCTTAGTACAAGTGGGAGATTGTTGGAGTTGTGTACTTAATGTCTAGATTTAAGTAACGGAAACTCCCGATCCATTGCCATTAATCTATTAATTAAATAAACAATTATTTGCATTTAATTATTTATAATTAAATATATGCAAATTATAGTCCTAGATTTTATACGTTGTAGTCAGTATGGTGTGCATGGGCACACAGAAGATCATACTATCGGTTACTCGTATTTAATCAAACAGTTGCTCACGACCTAGATGGACACGGACCAATCCATCGGTATAGTCGTTGTGTGAGAGAGAAAATAATTTATCTTAATTATTTTATCACACTTGTACACTTGGTGTATTGGGCGGATCGCTTGAGATTTATCGATTAGGATTGCCTTGGATAATCGATTTAAATCTCAGAGTATTTTATTCTTAATCCCCGATACTATTGCGGGTGTGTATATTTAATATAAGTGACTTTGATTTTCCAAAGGAATTGACCGGTTTAATTACTGGGTCAATTACCGGTTAAGTTGGGTCACTATATTTTATATATGACATGCCGTGAATACTTGACGGGAAAGTGTATCCCGTAAGGGTTGATAATACCCCCGAGATGAGTTCATAAGGAATTATTGTGTAAACCTCATGAGTGGATTCGTTCCGCACAATAATAAAGGTTGAACGGTACTAGTCTCGGATATAAGAAATGAATATTATTTATTGAGCAATAAATAAATTTATTCATGGATATTTAAATCTTAAATACACGGAATAAATAATACTAATCGGAGAAATATTATTTGATATAATATGGATTAATATTGGGAGTGCAATTTTATTTATATAGTGGAAAATAAATAAAATTTAATATTGATAAGGATTAATGGATTTGGGTTGGACCCAATTTAATCTTCAATATTAAGAAGCCCAATATTTAATCTCCTTATGATCCCCTACGTAGCCTATATAAGCACTACATGGTCTTCACTTTTCACAACACAAGAAAACCTACGCCAATCATAAAGTCTTGGAGAGTGAAGGAGATCCATAGGAGTTCGATAGATCGTCGCCCACACGACGTTCGGACGAGGTGCGAGGAATACGTAGGAAGATCGCAAGGTCATCGTTTGATTTCGTTTCTCCGTACAACGAATCGAGGTAATAATCATAAAACCCCCTCTATGATTATTTGTGCTTGTTAATTGTAATATGTACATGAACAAGACGATCCGGGAACGTCGAGACCGGGATACGGGGATCACGCGATCCCCGTCGGGATCGAACAAGAGGCGGCCGAACCCTAGGGTTCGACCGCCGGCGCGCGGGCGTGAGGGGAGCCCCGGCTGGACGCCGGGGCGAGCGATCGACGTGAAGTCGATCGCTGGGGGTTCGGCCGTGGGCTGGTGCCACGGCGGGGCGAACCCCCCGGCCTCCCTTCGCCGGTGGTGCGCGCAAGGAGAGAGGCCGCGGCTGGGGCGATCGAGCCCTAGCTCGATCGCCGGGGACCGTCGCGGCTTCGCGCCGCGACTGGTGGTCCCCCCCTCCTGTCGGTGATGGCGGTGAGTCGCCGGACTCACCGCCCGGGGCTGCCGGAGCAGCCCAGCGATCGCCATGCACGGCGATCGCGAACCCCAGCCGCGATGGGGTTCGGCTAGGGTTTAGCCGCGGGTTCATCCCGCGGCGATGCTCTAGTCGAGCCCGGTTCTTCGCGTGTGGTTCGCGTTCGTAGTTTCCGACTCGCGGGGGTTCGGCTGGGGGCGGGCTGCGTGCCTTCGGGCGCGTGGTCTCCAAAGGTCGGACTCCGGCGGATGAGTCGGTGTTCGTGCGATCTCCGGCGACGAGTTTTCGGTCGGGTTATCGGTTCCGCAATTTTTTGATAGCCCGGGACATCGAATCCCAGCAATTGGTATCAGAGAGATTGGTTTCGTGTTCATGTATATGTTCGATTATTGTTCTACCTTGCAGGATTTCCGGCTATCATGGTTGGATTTAATTATTGTTTTTTCTTTAATTTATTATCATGATTAAACTCTCGGACATGTCGAGATTCGTTTTTGTGTGGTTGAATGTTTGTAATAGTAAAAAATTCGGGGGTTGACCGAATTTAGGATTTATTATTATGTTCTTTATTTTCCGGAAAATGTATAGGGTCGATTTCATGTATAGAATCGATACCGGATAGTGTAATTTAAATTTTGTAATTTATTTACGTTGGTTCGATGATGAGACGATCGCCGGAAGACGAAGACGTGTGACGAAGACGAAAGGGACGAAAAACCGGGGAGTCGATCAACCCCATGATCGACCCCATGACCGAAGCCATGGGGAGGGGTTGATCGCCCCTCGGCTGGGGATGCCGCCGGCGGTGGTGGCCGGCCAGCTGGGGTGGCGGCGGCGGTTCCCTCCTCCGTGGTGGTGGCGGTCGATGGTGGTATGGGGATCTCCCAACCCATGCCACTTCTACCAAGATTCACTTTCCTAAAAATTAATTCGATTTTTCCTATTTGAGTGTTCTCCTTTTGGAAACTCTCATGGATTAGAAAAAGAATTAATTTGAATTAATTCCTATTGATTTATTTCCTTTATGGAGATATTCATGGATTAGGAATTTAATTGTACTAATTTATTTCTTATTTGACTATTCCTATTCTTGGGAATTTTCATTAGATAGAAATTAATTAATGGAAAGTAGTAGTCCTAATTTATTTTATTTCCTTATTCTATTATAGATATCTTCTAGAATATTCCAAGTTTTACTTGGATAGATTATTCTAGAGATTTAATAGAATTAGATAGGAAAATAAATAAATAAAAATATTAATAATATTTAATTTTATTTTTAATATATTCAATTGACTTAATTTTCGAATTAAGTAACTTTTGGATTAATTGAAAATAAATAGATTTAAATATTGAAGATTAATATTCTTGTCACATGGAGCATTCAAGAAACGAAGACTGAAGACTAGAAGATGCATATGGAGATAAAGCCATGATAGTCGGGAAAAAATAATTTTTCTAGCATTATTTTGACTATGTGATACTATGTGCTTTATTGCTTATATGCATGCTATATGTGTTTATTTTATGCACTAGATAGCGTATCCCTTTATCGTAAAAAGCTAAGTGGGAGAGGGGATGGAAACATTCCCATGGTCTCCATCACTGTTCTCTTGGTGACTTTTATGGACTCTCGAAGTTCATATAGACAAGTCATTAGAGGAGAATTCTTGTAATTCCTTTTACAAGAAACATTGATCAAGTTTATCAAACAATGCCTAATTTGTCTTTCTGAAACTGACTTCAAGTCGACTCATTCTCACCCCGGGGAGTGGAATGGAGCCAAAGCCACTTGGTCATGCGGATGACACAAATTAGAGACCTTCGTACCATTCTTTGATAGGTGGGTCGATTGTCTGCTCGGCTCCCTCATTTATGAGAGATAGGGTCGCTCGCATGGCGAATCACTGGTTAGAAACTTCGAGTTTCACTTATGATTCTCCGAGTCTTGATTTACAAAATCTAATGGATCTTGTAATTGGGAGTCAATTATAAAAGTCTCTTGGTATGGTAAACGTCCACACCACGCGGCTTGCTATGCTAACGGATTTTGGATTAATTGATGTAGACAGTTATAAGTAATTGCGAAGAGTTGTGAAATTATCGTAAACGTCCACACCACGTGGCTTGCGGTGACGTAGCAATTCCAAGCGATGTACTTTAGTGCTGAGTGATGGTTTACACTTAGATACGCGCTATAGTATTCTTCCCCACGAAGTTACGCTATAATCGATGTATGACCAAAGAAAATCTAATTGCTAAATCATTTGGGTGGGTAAACGTCCACACCACGTGGCTTGCCTTACCTGATGGGATTTTAGACGCAATTAGTAATTTAATGATATTATTTGAGGGAGATAATATCGGAAATTAAATTGATTGTTTGTTTACATGTGCTTATAGGTTTAGAGAATAGCTATGAATCCACTTTCTATGATACTCAAGGAACAAAAACTCACTGGTCCAAACTACATTGATTGGAAGAGAAATTTAGACATTGTCCTGACTGCTGAAGAGTACAAATTTGTACTCTATGAGCAATGCCCTGCTGAACCCACGGCTGCCTCAACTGATGAGGAAAAAGAAGCATATCGGAAGTGGAAAAAGGCTGATGAAATGGCTAGGTGCTATATTTTGGCTTCTATGTCGAATGTACTCCAAACCCAGCATCAGTCGATGAACACTGCCGAGGATATGTTATTTAACCTCAAGGAGATGTTTGGGCATCATGACCGTGCGGGTAGGCAAGAAGCCATGAGAGTCCTCATGTCGACTACTCAGTCTGAAGGAACGCCCGTTGAGGAGCACGTTCTCAAGATGATGAGTCTGTTGAATGAATTGGAGGTCCTAGGAGCTATGATTGATGGTGAGGCGCAAGTCGACATCATACTCCAGTCTCTGACCCCTAGTTTTGAGCAGTTTCGTATGAGCTATAATATGGGTAAACTATCTTATACTCTTGCGCAACTCCTGACTGAACTGAAGGCTGCAGAGGGGATCTACAAGAAGGGCAAGTCTCAAGCGCTTGTGGCTACCAAGTCCAAAAGCTTGAAAGCTATTGGAGGTAGGGGCAAGAAAAGGAAGCAAGCCATGAAACCCAGTGGTGCCAAGAGGAATGGACCACGAGTGGGGGCTAGTAAGCCAAGGGGCAAGTGCTTCCGATGCAACAAATCTGGACACTGGAAGTCTGAATGTCCTCTCAGAGATACGAATTTTTCTTTAGTCGTAAAAACATAGTCAGCGGTATTATCTACCAGAATTCTGGTGTGTAGATATGGAACCACTGACGGTATGTGCATTGTTTTAAATACAGGGGTTCCAGAAAACCCGGCGACTTAGAGAAGAAGAGTTCGAGTCTACATGGGCAAAGCTGTTGGGGTAGCAGCGGTTGCAGTGGAAGACATTTATCTGTTTTAGGATTTCATTTTAAGTTATTGCTTTATGTACCCCTTTATTTTGAAA
Organism: Euphrasia confusa; assembly: GCA_954870475.1. NCBI lineage: Eukaryota > Viridiplantae > Streptophyta > Magnoliopsida > Lamiales > Orobanchaceae > Euphrasia > Euphrasia confusa. The sequence goes on from OX940951.1 coordinate 20,934,395, forward strand.
AAGAACTTTTGTTCTGGTTTTCTTTATTAATGAATGGATATTTATTTCTTTAATCATTGAGTGATTTAGATAAGAAATAATGGTGTTATCTATTCTGGTACATTAGATAGCAATATATGAATGATGAATCCTTAGTCTACCACAATGCAACAATTTGTTATGTATAACTTGTTTTACTTATTAGATTTCTCTTATCAATCATTATACTTGAGAATTCTTGAACTTGGTAGTATCTATTCAAAAAGGGATTCAAAAGGTCGAAATTGATTTAATCAATTATAGTTGGAGGAATGGACCTCCCGACCTAAGAATCGATCTTGAAAGATGATACAACTAAGTTAACCTTTCTGGATAAAGGATGGAATTCGGACAAGTATTGAAAATGATATATGATTAATGCGGTAACATGTGTAATTAGAGAGGTACGAGCTGTTCTTTCAAGAATACTTGAAGATGGATTAGAATACTTGATGTGCCATAAAAGCGAAGTGTTTTTCGACACAAAGCCATTATGGGGAACCTTCAAAGTATATCCATTAGAAGCCTGCGACTTGTTCGCGGAGGCTATCACCTATCTGAATAACACATAGCATAAATCAGAGATTGAGATTAAGTCTCAAACGACTACACCATACACTGATGTGTAGACGTGGTGTGTCAGGGATAAGAAATGGAATTCTAATAGTAAAAGGACAAGTTAGTTAGGAACTACCTATGTTCTATGGATATTTCTGGATACAACGGCAAACTCCATATGGTTGTAGAATATCCTAGAAGAACAAGTAATTGTAGGTTCGATAGTACTACGAACCAGAGGGGTATCCTCGCCCGGTTCTTAGAGGAAAACTATTAGATGAACTGCAATGCCCTAATTGACAAAGTACTTTAAAATGAGGAAAGGAAAGACTAAGAACCAGCCTGACCGAGTAGCAGTACACCACTAACTGCACCTAATGTTATTACTGTTATACACCGGAATGCCATTGCAGTGGGAGGTTGTTAAGCAACCAGAGATGTTCATAAGACTGGAGGAGTTTTGAACTCTGGATCCAGTAGACATGAAATCGATCCCTAGTTCTACATAGGAACTTGCGAATTGATGAGATAGTCCATTCTATGGATTCATCAAAGGGCATAGACCAGAAAGCTGTATTGGAGACGTAATGGAAACAAAGGTGGTGTTTCTCGGAATCTTGTGTAGATAACACTTCATCGTTGGCATCAATGTAAAAGTGTTGTCAGACATAAAATAGAGGTTGTCTAAATAAATCGAGATATGAGATTAAGATGAAGTCGGATCATGTTCTTAGAAATCTTTTGATCTCTAGATAAGAACATTTGTACTTCTCTTAAAATATCTTATACGATTATGGTTTGTTTTAAACATGCACAATTCTGAGAAAGGTTATTGCCTTTCAGGAACAGAATGCATCTACCTAAAGGTATGTGTTTCGAACGCATAAAGGAGATAGATATAGGCAAAGCAGTTTCCTACACTTCGAGTGTAGAGAGCTTTGTAGATGCAATGTTGAAAAACAAGAACCTGATATCAACTATGCGGTTAGCATAGTGGGAGGATATCAAAGTAATCTGGATAAGAAATATTCGAATGTTGTAAAAGTACTTGGAAGTACTGGATTACTAGCAAAACGAAATCTTCTTAGATTACAGTTTCTCAGATCCAAAATCAGAGAAAGACCAGTGTAAGTCGATATCAGGCTATGTGTTCACTTTTAGAAGAGGTGGAACCTAAGTATGATAGAGTGATAAGCGTGATGCTTCTCGGACTCTATCATAAGCCGAATAGCAGCCTCAGAGGCAGCGGAAGTTGTGGTTAGGTTCCGGAATGACCTCTGAACTTGGATATGATTCTTGGTTCTGTTGGAGTTGTGTACTTAATGTCTAGATTTAAGTATCGGTAAACTCCCGGTCATAGCATTTAACCTATTTAATTAATAAACAATTATTTGCATTTAATTATTATTAATTAATTATGCAAAATATAGTCCTGGATTTTATACGTTTTAGTTAGTATGGTGTGTCGGGCCCACACAGAAGATCATACTATCGGTTACTCGTATTTAATCGAACAGTTGCTCACGACCTAGATGGACACGGACCAATCCATCGGTATAGTCGTTGTGTGAGAGAGAAAATAATTTATCTTAATTATTTTATCACACTTGTACACTTGGTGTATTGGGCGCATCGCTTGAGATTTATTGATTAGGATTGCCTTGGATAATCAATTTAAATCTCAGAGTATTTTATTCTTAATCCCCGATATTATTGCGGGTGTGTATATTTAATATTAGAGACTTTGATTTTCCAAAGGAATTAACCGATTTAATTATTGGGTTAATTACCGGTAAAATTGGGTCGCTATATTTTATATATGACATGCCGTGAATACTTGACGGGAAAGTGTATCCCGGAAGGGTTGATAATATCCCCGAGATGAGTTCATAAGGAATTATTGTGTAACCCTCATGAGTGGATTCGTTCCGCACAATAATAAAGGTTGAACGGTACTAGTCTCGGATATAAGATATGAATATTATTTATTGAGCAATAAATAAATTTATTCATGGATATTTAAATCTTAAATACACGGAATAAATAATACTAATCGGAGAAATATTATTTGATATAATATGGATTAATATTGGGAGTGCAATTTTATTTATATAGTGGAAAATAAATAAAATTTAATATTGATAAGGATTAATGGATTTGGGTTGGACCCAATTTAATCTTCAATATTAAGAAGCCCAATATTTAATCTCCTTATGATCCCCTACGTAGCCTATATAAGCACTACATGGTCTTCACTTTTCACAACTTGATTTTAACCTACGTCAACCATAAAGTCTTGGAGAGTGAAGGAGATCCATAGGAGTTCGATAGATCGTCGCCCACACGACGTTCGGACGAAGTGCGAGGAATACGTAGGAAGATCGCAAGGTCGTCAATCGATTTCGTTTCTCCGTACAACGAATCGAAGGTAAAATCATAATCCCCCTCTTATGATTTATGTGTTCGTTAATTGTGATATATACATGAACGCACGATCCGGGAAAACGATGATCATCGCGGACGGGGATTCGAGATCCCCGACGAAGATCGAAGGGGGCGGTCGAAACCCTAGGGCTCGACCGCCCGGCGCGCGCGACGAGGGGCGAAGCCCCGGCTGGACACCGGGGCATGCGATCGACTTCGGTCGATCGCTGGGGTGCCACGGGCTGGTGCCGTGGCGGACCCCAGCCGCCCTCGACGGCGGCGTGCGCAAGGGAGGAGCCCCGGCTGAAGCCGGGGCGAGCGATCGACCGCGTGGTCGATCGCGAGGGAAAGTCGCGGCTGATGCCGCGGCGGGTCAGCCTGGGGCTGACCGCCCTCCTCCGGCGAAGGTGGTGAGTCGCCGGACTCACCACCGGGGGCTGCTGGGCAGCCCCAGCGATCGCCATGCACGGCGACCGCGATCCCCGCGGATGGGGTTCGGCTAGGGTTTAGCCGCGGGTTCATCCCGCGGCGATGCTCTCGTCGAGCCCGGTTCTTCGCGTGTGGTTTGCGTTCGTGGTTTTCCGACTCGCGGGGGTTTTCGGCTGGGGGCGGGCTGTGTGTCTTCGGGCGCGTAGTCTCCAAAGGCCAGACTCCGGCGGATGATTCGGTATTCGTGTAATCTCCGACGACGGGTTTTCGGTCGGGTTATCGGTTCTGCATAATTTTTTATAGCCCGGGACATCGAATCCCAGCAACTGGTATCAGAGCGTTTGGTTTCGTGTTCATGTATATATTCGATTATTGTTCTACCTTGCAGGATTTCCGGCTATCATGGTTGGATTTAATTATTGCTTAATTAATTATCATGATTATTCGTTTATTAAACTCTCGGACATGTCGAGATTCGTTTTTGTGTGGTTGAATGTTTGTAATAGTAAAAATTCGGGGGTTGACCGAATTTAGGATTTATTATTACGTTCTTTATTTTCCGGAAAATGTATAGGGTCGATTTCATGTATAGAATCGATACCGGATAGTGTAATTTAAATTCTTGTAATTTATTTACGTTGGTTCGATGTTGAGACGATCACCGGAAGACGAAGACGTGTGACGAAGACGAAGGGGACGAAAAACCGGGGGGGTCGATCATCCCCATGATCGATCCCCATGAGGATCGATCGACCCCATCAAAGGGGCTGCCCGCTAGGGCTTCCGGCCACGCCGGCCACCAGTGGTGGTGGCGCGTGGGCTGGGGGCGGCGGCGGTGGTGGTCCCGGGCGGTGGAGGTCGACGGTGGGGATGGCGTGGGATCTCCCAATCCCATGCTATTCCTACCAAGATATTACTTTCCTAATTAATTCGGATTTTTCCTATTTGAGTGTTCTCCTTTTGGAAACTCTCATGGATTAGGAAAAGAATTAATTGGAATTAATTTTAATCCTATTGATTTATTTCCTTTATGGAGATATTCATGGATTAGGAATTTAATTAATTTAGTACTAATTTATTTCTTATTTGATTATTCCTATCATTGGGAATTTTTCATTAGATGGAAATTAATTAATAAATGGAAAGTAGTAGAGTCCTAATTTATTTTATTCCTTATTCTATTATAGAAGTCTTCTAGAATATTCCAAGTTTTACTTGGATAGATTATTCTAGAGATTTAATAGAATTAGATAGGAAAATAAATAAATAAAAAAAATATTAATAATATTTAATTTTATTTTTGATATATTCAATTGACTTAATTTTCGAATTAAGTAACTTTTGGATTAATTGAAAATAAATAGATTTAAATATTGGAGATTAATATTCTCGTCACATGGAGCATTCAAGAAACGAAGACTGAAGACTAGAAGATGCATATGAAGATGGAATAAAGCCATGATAGTCGGGAAAATAATTTTCTAGCATTATTTTGACTATGTGATACTATTTGCTTTATTGCTTATATGCATGCTATATGTGTTTACTTTATGCACTAGATAGCGTATCCCTTTATCGTAAAAAGCTAAGTGGGAGAGGGGATGGAAACATTCCCATGGTCTCCATCACTGTTCTCTTGGTGACTTTTATGGACTCTCGAAGTTCATATAGACAAGTCATTGGAGGAGAATTCTTGTAATTCCTCTTACAAGAAACATTGATTAAGTTTATCAAACAATGCCTAATTTGTCTTTCCAAAACTGATTTCAAGTCGACTCATTCTCACCCCGGGGAGTGGAATGGAGCCAGAGCCACTTGGTCATGTAGAGGACACAAATTAGAGACCTTCGTACCATTCTTTGATAGATGGATCGATTGTCTGCTCGGCTCCCTCATTTATGAGAGATAGGGTCGTTCGCATGGTGAATCACTGGTTAGAAACTTCGAGTTTCACTTATGATTCTCCGCGTCTTGATTTACAACATCAAATGGTTCAAGTAATTGGATTTCAATTGTATAAATCTTTTGGTATAGTAAACGTCCACACGAACGTGGCTTGCTATACTGAATGGGATTTTAGAATAATTGATGTAGACAGTTATAGGAAATTGTGAGGGATTGCGAGTTATCGTAAACGTCCACACGAACGTGGCTTGCGGTGACGTAACAATTCTAAACGATTCGCCTTAGTACTGAGTGATGGTTTACACTTAGGTACGCTTTGTAGTATTCTTCCCAACGAAGTAACGCTATAATGATGTACGACCGAAGCAAACCTAATTGCTAAATCATTTGGGTGGGTAAACGTCCACACGAACGTGGCTTGCCTTACCTGATGGGATTTTAGACGCAATTAGTAATTTAATGATATTATTTGAGGGAGATAATATCGGACATTAAATTGATTGTTTGTTTACATGTGCTTATAGGTTTAGAGAATAGCTATGAATCCACTTTCTATGATACTCAAGGAACAAAAACTCACTGGTCCAAACTACATTGATTGGAAGAGAAATTTAGACATTGTCCTGACTGCTGAAGAGTACAAGTTTGTACTCTATGAGCAATGTCCTGCTGAACCCACGGCCGCCTCAACTGATGAGGAAAAAGAAGCATATCGGAAGTGGAAAAAGGCTGATGAAATGGCTAGGTGTTATATTTTGGCTTCCATGTCAAATGTGCTCCAAACCCAGCATCAGTCGATGAACACTGCCGAGGATATGTTATTTAACCTCAGGGAGATGTTTGGGCATCATGACCGTGCGGGTAGGCAAGATGCCATGAGAGTCCTCATGTCAACTACTCAGTCTGAAGGAACGCCCGTCGAGGAGCACGTTCTCAAGATGATGAGTCTGTTGAATGAATTGGAGGTCCTAGGAGCTATGATTGATGGTGAGACGCAAGTCGACATCATACTCCAGTCTCTGACCCCTAGTTTTGAGCAGTTTCGTATGAGCTATAATATGGGTAAACTATCCTATACTCTTGCGCAACTCCTGACTGAACTGAAGGCGGCAGAGGGGATCTACAAGAAGGGCAAGTCTCAAGCGCTTGCGGCTACCAAGTCCAAAAGCTTGAAAGCTGTTGGAGGTAGGGGCAAGAAAAGGAAGCACGCCATGAAACCCAGTGGTGCCAAGAGGAATGGACCACGAGTGGGGGCTAGTAAGCCAAGGGGCAAGTGCTTCCGATGCAACAAGTCTGGACACTGGAAGTCTGAATGTCCTCTCAGAGGTACGAATTTTTCTTTAGTCGTAAAAACATAGTCAGCGGTATTATCTACCAGAATTCTGGTGTGTAGATATGGAACCACTGACGGTATGTGCATTATTTTAAATGCAGGGGTTCCAGAAAACCCGGCGACTTAGAGAAGAAGAGTTCGAGTCTACATGGGCGAAGCTGTTGGGGTAGCAGCGGTTGCAGTGGAAGACATTTATCTGTTTTAGGATTTCATTTTAAGTTATTGCTTTATGTACCCCTTTATTTTGAAAAAGAACTTTTGTTCTGTTTTTCTTTATTAATGAATGGATATTTATTTCTTTAATCATTGAGTGATTTAGATAAGAAATAATGGTGTTATCTATTCTGGTACATAAGATAGCAATATATGAATGATAAATCCTTAGTCTACCACGATGCAACAAACCGTTATGTATAACTTGTTTTAATTATTAGATGTATTCTCTTATCAATCATTATACTTGTGAATTCTTGAACTTGGTAGTATCTATTCAAAAGGGATTCAAAAGGTCGAAATTGATTTGATCAATTATAGTTGGAGGAATGGACCTCCCGACCTGAGAATCAATCTTCAAAGATGATACAACTAAGTTAAGCTTTCTGGATAAAGGATGGAATTCGGACAAGTATTGAAAATGATTTATGATTAATGCGGTGACGTGTGTAATTAGAGAGGTACGAGTCGTTCTTTCAAGAATACTCGAAGATGGATTAGAATACTTGATGTGCCATAAAAGCGAAGTGTTTTTTCACAAAGCCATTATGGGGAACCTTCAAAGTATATCCATTGGAAGCCTGCGACTTGTTCGCGGAGGCTATCACCTATCTGAATAACACACAGCATAAATCAAAGATTGAGATTAAATCTCAAACGACCACACCATACACTGATGTGTGGACATGGTGTGTCAGAGATAAGAGATGGGATTCTAATAGTAAAAGAACAAGTTTGTTCGGAACTACCTATGTTCTATGGATATTTCTGGATACAACGGCACATTCAATGTGATTGTAGAATATCCTAGAAGAACAAGTAATTGTATGTTCAATAGTACTGCGAACCAGATGGGTGTCCTCACCCGGTTCTTAGAGGAAAACTATTAGATGAACTACAATGCCCTAACTGACAATGTACTTTAAATGAGGAAAGGGAAAGACTGAGAACCAGCCTAACCGAGTAGCAGTACACCACTGACTGCACCTAATGTTATTACTGTTATACACCGGAACGCCATTGCAGTGGGAGGTTGTTAAGCAACCAGAGATGTTCATAAAACTGGAGGAGTTTTGAACTCTGGATCTAGTAGACATAAAATCGATCCCTAGTTCTGCATAGGAATTTGCGAATTGATGAGATAGTCCATTCTATGGATTCATCAAAGGGCATAGACAAGAAAGGTGTATTGGAGACGTAATGGAAACAAAGGTGGTGTTTCTCGGAATTTTGTGTAGATAACACTTCATCGTTGGCAACAATGTAAAAGTGTTGTCAGACATAAAATAGAGGTTGTCTAAATAAATCAAGATATAAGATGAAGTCGGATCATGTTCTTAGAAATATTTTGATCTCTAGATAAGAACACTTGTACTTCTCTTAAGATATCTTATACGATTATGGTTTGTTTTAAACATGCACAATTCTGAGAAAGGTTATTGCCTTTCGGGAACAGAGTACATCTATCTAAAGGTATGTGTTTCGAACGCATAAAGGAGATAGATATAGACAAAGCAGTTTCCTACACTTCGAGTGTAGAGAGCTTTGAAGATGCAATGTTGAAAAACAAGAACCTGATATCAACTATGCGGTTAGCGTAGTGGGAGGATATCAAAGTAATCTGGATAAGAAGTATTCGAATGCTGTAAAAGTACTTGGAAGTACTGGATTACTAGCAAAACGAAATCTTCTTAGATTACAGTTTCTCAGATCCAAAATCAGAGGAAGACCAGTGTAAGTCGATATCAGGCTATGTGTTCACTTTTAGAAGAGGTGGAACCTAAGGATGATAGAGTGATAAGCGTAATGCTTCTCGGACTCTATCATAAACCGAATAGCAGCCTCAGAGGCAGCGGAAGTTTTGGTTAGGTTCCGGAATGACCTCTGAACTTGGATATGACTCTTGGTTCACCAAAGGCTATGTACATAGCGGTGCATGGAGAACTGGAAGAAGTCATAAGTTCAAAAGGTGATGATAACACATAGAGCCAGTACCACCTGATTCGAGCCATCGTCAGAAGACGACGCAGTAGTCACCAAGATAACTTCAGAGCGACAACCTAGATTGCTCATTCACATAATACTTCTGGGAAGTATAACTTAAGCACGTGATGAGTATGGGAGTCGGGAGTTTGGAGGAAATGACTAGACCCTAGTACAAGTGGGAGATTGTTGGAGTTGTGTACTTAATGTCTAGATTTAAGTATCGGTAAACTCCCGGTCATAGCATTTAACCTATTTAATTAATAAACAATTATTTGCATTTAATTATTATTAATTAATTATGCAAAATATAGTCCTGGATTTTATACGTTTTAGTTAGTATGGTGTGTCGGGCCCACACAGAAGATCATACTATCGGTTACTCGTATTTAATCGAACAGTTGCTCACGACCTAGATGGACACGGACCAATCCATCGGTATAGTCGTTGTGTGAGAGAGAAAATAATTTATCTTAATTATTTTATCACACTTGTACACTTGGTGTATTGGGCGGATCGCTTGAGATTTATTGATTAGTATTGCCTTGGATAATCAATTTAAATCTCAGAGTATTTTATTCTTAATACCCGATATTATTGCGGGTGTGTATATTTAATATTAGAGACTTTGATTTTCCAAAGGAATTAACCGATTTAACTATTGGGTTAATTACCGGTAAAATTGGGTCGCTATATTTTATATATGACATGCCGTGAATACTTGATGGGAAAGTGTATCCCGGAAGGGTTGATAATATCCCCGAGATGAGTTCATAAGGAATTATTGTGTAAACCTCATGAGTGGATTCGTTCCGCACAATAATAAAGGTTGAACGGTACTAGTCTCGGATATAAGATATGAATATTATTTATTGAGCAATAAATAAATTTATTCATGGATATTTAAATCTTAAATACACGGAATAAATAATACTAATCGGAGAAATATTATTTGATATAATATGGATTAATATTGGGAGTGCAATTTTATTTATATAGTGGAAAATAAATAAAATTTAATATTGATAAGGATTAATGGATTTGGGTTGGACCCAATTTAATCTTCAATATTAAGAAGCTCAATATTTAATCTCCTTATGATCCCCTACGTAGCCTATATAAGCACTACATGGTCTTCACTTTTCACAACTTGATTTTAACTTACGCCAATCATAAAGTCTTGGAGAGTGAAGGAGATCCATAGGAGTTCGATAGATCGTCGCCCACACGACGTTCGGACGAAGTGCGAGGAATACGTAGGAAGATCGCAAGGTCGTCAATCGATTTCGTTTCTCCGTACAACGAATCGAAGGTAAAATCATAATCCCCCTCTTATGATTTATGTGTTCGTTAATTGTGATATATACATGAACGCACGATCCGGGAAAACGATGATCATCGCGGACGGGGATTCGAGATCCCCGGCGAAGATCGAAGGGGGCGGTCGAAACCCTAGGGCTCGACCGCCCGGCGCGCGCGACGAGGGGCGAAGCCCCGGCTGGACGCCGGGGCATGCGATCGACTTAGGTCGATCGCTGGGGTGCCACGGGCTGGTGCCGTGGCGGACCCCAGCCGCCCTCGACGGCGGCGTGCGCAAGGGAGGAGCCCCGGCTGAAGCCGGGGCGAGCGATCGACCGCGTGGTCGATCGCGAGGGAAAGCCGCGGCTGATGCCGCGGCGGGTCAGCCTGGGGCTGACCGCCCTCCTCCGGCGAAGGTGGTGAGTCGCCGGACTCACCACCGGGGGCTGCTGGGCAGCCCCAGCGATCGCCATGCACGGCGACCGCGAACCCCGCGGATGGGGTTCGGCTAGGGTTTAGCCGCGGGTTCATCCCGCGGCGATGCTCTCGTCGAGCCCGGTTCTTCGCGTGTGGTTTGCGTTCGTGGTTTTCCGACTCGCGGGGGTTTTCGGCTGGGGGCGGGCTGTGTGTCTTCGGGTGCGTAGTCTCCAAAGGCCGGACTCCGGCGGATGAGTCGGTATTCGTGTAATCTCCGGCGACGGGTTTTCGGTCGGGTTATCGGTTCCGCATAATTTTTGATAGCTCGGGACATCGAATCCCAGCAGGTTCACCAAAGGCTATGTATATAGCGGTGCATGGAGAACTGGAAGAAGTCATAAGTTCAAAAGGTGATGATAACACATAGAGCCAGTACCACCTGATACGAGTCATCGTCAGGGAGACGACGCAGTAGTCACCAAGATAACTTCAGAGCGGCGACCTAGATTGCTCATTCACATAATACTTCTGGGAAGTATGACTTAAGCACGTAATGAGTATGGAAGTCGGGAGTTTGGAGGAAATGACTAGACCTTAGTACAAGTGGGAGATTGTTGGAGTTGTGTACTTAATGTCTAGATTTAAGTATCGGTAAACTCCCGGTCATAGCATTTTACCTATTTAATTAATAAACAATTATTTGCATTTAATTATTATTAATTAATTATGCAAAATATAGTCCTGGATTTTATACGTTGTAGTTAGTATGGTGTGCATGGGCACACAGAAGATCATACTATCGATTACTCGTATTTAATCGAACAGTAGCTCACGACCTAGATGGACACGGACCAAATCCATCGGTATAATCGTTGTGTGAGAGAGAAAATAATTTATCTTAATTATTTTATCACACTTGTACACTTGGTGTATTGGGCGGATCGCTTGATATTTATTGATTAGGATTGCCTTGGATAATCAATTTAAATCTCAGAGTATTTTATTCTTAATCCCCGATATTATTGCGGGTGTATATATTTAATATTAGAGACTTTGATTTTTCCAAAGGAATTAACCGATTTAATTATTGGGTTGATTACCGGTAAAATTGGGTCGCTATATTTTATATATGACATGCCGTGAATACTTGACGGGAAAGTGTATCCCAGAAGGGTTGATAATATCCCCGAGATGAGTTCATAAGGAATTATTGTGTAAACCTCATGAGTGGATTCGTTCCGCACAATAATAAAGGTTGAACGGTACTAGTCTCGGATATAAGAAATGAATATTATTTATTGAGCAATAAATAAATTTATTCATGGATATTTAAATCTTAAATACACGGAATAAATAATACTAATCGGAGAAATATTATTTGATATAATATGGATTAATATTGGGAGTGCAATTTTATTTATATAGTGGAAAATAAATAAAATTTAATATTGATAAGGATTAATGGATTTGGGTTGGACCCAATTTAATCTTCAATATTAAGAAGCCCAATATTTAATCTCCTTATGATCCCCTACGTAGCCTATATAAGCACTACATGGTCTTCACTTTTCACAGCACAAGAAAACCTACGCCAATCATAAAGTCTTGGAGAGTGAAGGAGATCCATAGGAGTTCGATAGATCGTCGCCCACACGACGTTCGGACGAGGTGCGAGGAATACGTAGGAAGATCGCAAGGTCATCGTTTGATTTCGTTTCTCCGTACAACGAATCGAGGTAATAATCATAAAACCCCCTCTATGATTATTTGTGCTTGTTAATTGTAATATGTACATGAACAAGACGATCCGGGAACGTCGAGACCGGGATACGGGGATCACGCGATCCCCGTCGGGATCGAACAAGAGGCGGCCGAACCCTAGGGTTCGACCGCCGGCGCGCGGGCGTGAGGGGAGCCCCGGCTGGACGCCGGGGCGAGCGATCGACGTGAAGTCGATCGCTGGGGGTTCGGCCGTGGGCTGGTGCCACGGCGGGGCGAACCCCCCGGCCTCCCTTCGCCGGTGGTGCGCGCAAGGAGAGAGGCCGCGGCTGGACGCCGCGGCTGGGGAAATCGAGCCCTAGCTCGATCGCCGGGGACCGTCGCGTCTTCGCGCCGCGACTGGTGGTCCCCCCCTCCTGTCGGTGATGGTGGTGAGTCGCCGGACTCACCGCCCGGGGCTGCCGGAGCAGCCCAGCGATCGCCATGCACGGCGATCGCGAACCCCAGCCGCGATGGGGTTCAGCTAGGGTTTAGCCGCGGGTTCATCCCGCGGCGATGCTCTCGTCGAGCCCGGTTCTTCGCGTGTGGTTCGCGTTCGTAGTTTCCGACTCGCGGAGGTTCGGCTGGGGGCGGGCTGCGTGCCTTCGGGCGCGTGGTCTCTAAAGGTCGGACTCCGGCGGATGAGTCGGTGTTCGTGCGATCTCCGGCGACGGGTTTTCGGTCGGGTTATCGGTTCCGCAATTTTTTGATAGCCCGGGACATCGAATCCCAGCAATACCTTGATGGTTCTCCACAATTGCTCAGTGTCCATTAACATGTCAAAACACTTGCTTTTGTGGCACATCAGGTATTCTAATCCATTTTTCGAGTAATCATCAAATGAAGTACTCGTACCTTATTGTCTGAGTAGACATAGGTCTGCATACATCAGAGTCAATCAATTCTTATACTTGTCCGGATCTTATATCTTATATCCATAAAGGATTGCTTAGTCATGTTATCTTCCAAATCAGATTCTTAGGTCGGAAGGTCCACTCCTTCAACTTAATTGATCAAAATATCAATTTTCGACCTTTGAACTTCTTATTTGAATAAACATTACTTAGCATAAGAATCCACAAGTATAAATGATTTATTACAGAAATATCTCTTAAAAGTAAAACGAGTTATATAAAACGGTTCGTTGCATCGTGGTGGACTCAGGATTCATCATTTATATATTGCTAGCTAATGTACCAGAATAGATAATATCATTATTTCTTCTTATAACCATCAGATGATTAAAAGAAATAAAATATCCATTCATTAGAAATCCAGAACAAAGTTCTTTCTAAAGGTACATAAAAGCAAAAACTCAAAATGAAATCCTATATAATTGTCCTCCACTGCAACAGCTGCCTCCTCAACAGCATTGCCCATGTAGACTACGATTTCTTCTTTTCCGAGTCGTCAGGTTTCCTGGAACCCTCGCATTTAGAATGCGCATACCGTCAATGGTTCCATATCTACACACCAGGTTCCGGTAGATAATACCACTGACTATGTTTTACGACTAAAGAAGATTTCGTACTTTCTTTGAGAGGATAATCAGACTTCCAGTACCTAGACTGTTTGCATCGAGAACACTAGCCTATTAGCTTTCTCGCCCCATCTCGTGATCTAAGAAACTTAGGACCACTGGGTTTCTTTGCTTGCTTTTCCTATCCCCCAGTTTTGCCCTTAGGTTCGAAACCTTTGGCATTGGCTACAAGAGCTTGCGATTTCCGTCTCAACCCGTCCAAAAGGTCCATCATCTCAAAAACGTGTTTAAGCGTTTCCTTGAATCGACTGGCCTTTATGAGTATCCTCATCGCCTCTTGTCTAGCCTCTACATCATGCCTAAACATCTTCCTAAGTTTGAACATGATAAAATTAGTTCTTTCCTCATCAGTTAAGACATTGGTAGGCTCGGGAGAACAAAGCGCACTTGAGTACAAACTTGTACTCTTTAACAGTCTGGGCAATGTCCAGATCTCTATTCCAATCAATACATTCAGGGACCAGTGAGTTAAAATCCTTAAGTATCACATAAAGTGGGTTCAAAGCCATCCATAATCTATGAGCACATATAATAACAAACAATCGATTTAATATCCGATATTATCTCCCTCAAATAATATCATTAAACCACTAATCACATCTAAAATCCCATCAGGTAAGGCAAGCCACGTGGTGTGAACGTTTACCTACCCAAATGATTTAGCAATTAGATTTGCTTCGGTCATACATCAATTATAGCGTAACTTCGTGGGGAAGAATATTATAACGTGTATCTAAGTGTAAACCATTACTCAGTACTAAAGTAAATCGTTTGGAACCGCTACATCACCGCAAGCCACGTGGTGTGGACGTTTACGATGGTTTCACAATTCTTCACAATTCCTTATAACTATCTACATCAATTAATCCAAAATCCGTTAGTATAGCAAGCCACGTGGTGTGGACGTTTACTACACCAAGAGACTTTTATAATTGACTCCCAATTACAAGATCCATTCGATTTTCGTAAATCAGGACGCGGAGAATCATAAGTGAAACTCGAAGTTTCTAACCAGTGATTCACCATGCGAACAACCCTATCTCTCATTAGATGAGGGAGCCGAGCAGACAATCGATCCATCTATAAAAGAATGGTACGAAGGTCTCTAATTTGTGTCCTCTACATGACCAAGTGGCTTTGGCTCCATTCCACTCCCCGGGGTGAGAATGAGTCGACTTGAAATCAGCTTTGGAAAGACAAATTAGGCATTGTTTGATAAACTTAATCAATGTTTCTTGTAAGAGGAATTACAAGAACTCTCCTCCAATAACTTATCTATATAAACTTCAAAAGTTTATAAAAGTCACCAAGAGAGCAGCAATGGAGACCATGGGTATGTTTCCATACCCTCTCCCACTTAGCTTTTTACAATAAAGGGATACGCTATCTAATGCATAATTAAATGCACATAAGCATGCATACATGAAATAAAGCACATACTATTATCACATAATCAAAATAAAACTAGAATATTATTTTTCGACTATCATGGCTTTATTGCATCTCCGTACGCATCTTCTAGTCTTCAGTCTTCGTTCTTGAATGCTCCATGTGACGAGAATATTAATCCCAATATTTAAATCTATTTATTTTCAATTAATCCAAAAGTTACTTAATTCGAAAATTAAGTCAATCGAATATATCAAAAATAAAATAAAATATTTTTATTTATTTTTACTTTCCTTTCTAATTCTATTAAATCTTTAGAATCCTATCCAAGTCAAACTTGGAACATTCTAGAAGACTTCTATAATAGAATAAGGAAATAAAATAAACTAGGACTCCTAATCCTTCCAAATTAATCCCTTTCCTAATCTAATAAAAATTCTATAAAGGAATAATTAAATAGGAAAAATTAATTAAGGACTTTAAAACTTTCCAAATTAATTATTTTCCTAATCCATTTAAAATTCCATTAAGAAATAATAAAATAGGAAAAATAAATTAATTCTAAATTTATTCTCTTCCTAATCCATGAAAATTCCTTAATAGGAATAATCAATAAGGAAATAAATTTAATACTAAATTAATTCTTTTCATATTCCATAAATATTCCATAAAAGAAATAATCAAATAGGAAAACCGAATTAAAATAGGAAAGTCGGATTATGGTAGGAGTAGCGCGGGTTGGGAGTCCCCGCACCACCCCACCACCATCGATCGATCACCAAGGGAAGGACCCGCCGCCACCACCCCAGCCGGCCAGCCACCACCCACCGGCGGCAGCCCACGGCCGAGGGGCGCGTCGCCCTTCCCACTTGATCGATCGTAGGGTCGATCATGGGGATGATCGGCCCTATGGTCCTTCGTCACACTTCTTCGTCTTCCGGCGGTCGTTTCGGCATCGATCCAACGTAAATAAAATTACAAGAATTAAAATTACATTATCCGGTATCGATTCTATACATGAAATCGACCCTATACATTTTCCGGAAAAAGTAGAACATAATAATAAACCTAAATTCGGTCAACCCCCGAATTTTTACTATTACAAGCATTCACCACACATAAAACGAATCTCGACATGTCCGAGAGTTTAATAAAATTATGACAATAATTAAGGAAGAATTATATCTAGCCATAATAGTCGGAAACCCTACAAGGTAGAACAATTCATCGAAAAATACCGTGAACGAAAACCAACGCTCTGATACCAATTGTTGGAAATCGATATCCCGGAATTAATAAATTAATTAAAATTAATTATCTAATTAATTCCGACCGAAATCCTTTGGAGATCGAATATCCGGAATTGTCAAATTGCGGAACGACAATTCCAATCGACTCCCGGTTGCCGGAACCCCACCACGAACCTCCACGGGGATAGAACCCAACCGAAACCCTAACTGCGGGGATAGCCCGCGGCTGTCCGGTCGAGCCCCCGTGTGGGGCTCGCGGCTGTTCGTAGCAGCCATAGGGGGCTGCCCAGCCATGCCCTAGGTGATCGCACATCCGCCACGATCAAAATCGTGGCATGCGATCACCACAGCCCGCCACCGCGCGAGCGGTGGCCCAGCCGCGCGAGCGGCGATCAGCCCGCGCAAGCGGCGATCGCGCCGTGCAAGCGGCGCTGAGCAATCGTACGGGCTGCTCCCAGCAGCCCGCTGGTCGTCCCCGGACGAGGCTCGCATCGCACGCGAGTCCGCTGCGGGAGAACCCGCAGCTCGCGTCGAGCCCATCCGGACGATCGAGCACGCGCTCGATCGAGTCTCGGCGTCCAGCCGAGGCTCGCCCCTCTCGACCCTCTCTTGCTCGAGCCGTTGAGCCGCCGGCGGTCCGGTGATCTTCGATCACCACCGCCCGGTTCAACCTCGACAAAGGTCGCGTTCTCGGATCTTACGTTCACGTTATTTTCACGATAATAATTTAAAATCATCGAAGGGGGTTCAACGATTTTACCTTTGTTCTCGTTGTACGGAGAAACGAGATCTATGAAGACCTTGAGACCTTCCCACGTATTCCTTGCACTAGCTCGAACGTCGGGTGGGCGACGATCTTCCGAACTCCATGGATCTCCCTCTCTACTTTCTCTCTCTAGAATTGTGTTCTTCAAGTTATGAGAATAGAGAAGACCATGTAGTGCTTTTATAGGCTACGTAGGGGATCTTAAGGAGGTGGAATATTGGGCTTCCAATATTAATGATTAAATTGAACCCAAGCTCAAATCTATTAATCCATTAATATTAATTAATTCTATTTTCCACTATATAAAATTAATTGCACTCCCAATATTAAACCATATTATATCAAATAATATTTCTCCGGTAGTATTATTTATTCCGTGTATTTAAGATATAAATATCAATGAATAAAATTAATTTATTGCTAATTAATTTATTCATCTCTTATATCCGAGACTAGTATCATTCAACCTTAATTATTATGCGGAACAAATCCACCTGCAGTGTTTACATAATAATTCCTTATGAACTCATCTCGGGGATATTATCAACCCTTCCGGGATACACTTTCCCGTCAAGTATTCACGGCATGTCATATATAAAATATAGCGACCCAACTTAATCGGTAATTGACCCAGTAATTAAACCGGTCAATTCTTTTGGAAAATCAAAGTCACTTATATTAAATATACACACCCGCAATAGTATCGGGGATTAAGAATAAAATACTCTGAGATTTAAATCGATTATCCAAGGCAATCCTAATCGATAAATCTCAAGCGATCCGCCCAATACACCGAGTGTATAAGTGTGATAAAATAATTAAGATAAATTATTTTCTCTCTCACACAACGACTATACCGATGGATTGGTCCGTGTCCATCTAGGTCGTGAGCAACTGTTCGATTAAATACGAGTAACCGATAGTATGATCTTCTGTGTGCCCATGCACACCATACTAACTACAGCGTATGAAATCCAGGACTATAATTTGCATATATTTAATTATAAATAATTAAACGCAAATAATTGTTTATTTAATTAAATAGATTAATGGCAATGGATCGGGAGTTTCCGTTACTTAAATCTAGACATTAAGTACACAACTCCAACACCATCTTGATTCTCACAGTTCCCATGCCGCGTATCACACGATGTATCATGCCCCATGACCACCGATCCACCGACACTCTCAACGAACATCCAGAATCCAAGATCCACCCCTCACACGTTCCCCAAATCAGACAACCAGGAGTTCCCCATCAGTGAAACCTCCTTCTCCGGAATCGGCCACCTTCGATTCCTTTCTCCGATTTTTCAGGGCCTGAAAATCCCCCTTCACGTGGCTCTTTTCTTTGTAGTAGTGACAAACCTCCTATAATTTCTTCCATGCTCCACCTTGGCCATTAAGAAATTCACCTAGATTTTCACTACTCCCTTTTTCCTGGTGGTGAAGTGGGGTGGGGTGGTGGGTACTCCCTTTTTCCTGGTGGTGAAGTGGGGTGGGGTGGTGGGTAGGGTCGAGAAGAGGTTTGGATTTTGTAGTGCTGCGAGAATCGCCATGAAAAGGTTGTGTTATTTTGCTGTTTTTTTGGGAGGGAGATGAAGTGAGGAAGGGGATAATTTTGCAGATTGTAATATTCAATACCTGAAACGACGTCGTCTTTCATGCACACTAATTTGTGCATTCGGCCCAATAAATCTCATAGGCCCAAATAGAAAACAAGTCGAGTCGTATAGGGTGATTAATGCGAAGCATCGTATCATAGTACTAGTATAGTAGACTAGTACCGACTATTCGGTACGGACGGGTACACCGCACCCGAATTTTTTGGGTACTCGTATCCTAATAAACAAAAAAAATCGTCCCATAACCCGACCCTTTTTAGTAAATCGGGTACCCAATACCCAGGCCGGATAAATGGGTACGGTAATCAGTACCCAAAATTACCCAAAATTTTTAATTTTCAAAAAATCAATAATAATATTCAATTTTAATACTTTATTTTCATCCACCAAAAATAAAAAATTATCAATTAAAGTTTAAAATTGCAATAAAAAAACAATAGAAAATATTATTTATTATATATATAATGTTTTAAAATTTTAATTAATATATTAATATATTTATTTAAATAATTAATCGGGTATTTCGGGTATACCCGAACGGGTAATCGGGTACCCTAATACCCAATGTTTTTTAAAATTAATTTCAAAAAACCCCTAACTAGTAGTATTCGAAAAACCCGTTGAAAAACGAATATTTGTCTGATTAAGGGAGTACTAGTTTTTATTACTCGTATCTAATGTTGAAAATTGAAAATCTGTTGATGGAAAAATTAGTACTACAATTGTTCATATTTCATAGTACTATTAATTGTATCTATCTATAAATATATAATTTCTAGATTTCTCAATCTCATGTGGACCAATAAAAAAACACCAATAATATTGTGTTCACACTATAAATTATAAATAAAAATAATTATAAATTTAATTTAAATAGTTTTTCATGGTAATTGTATAAATTTTCATAATTAGCTTATTTACATTTATTTATTTTTGGTAGTAGTAATTACTACTATCAACAATTTAATTCGTCTTTCTTCCCAAATCCTTATTATACGAGAGAAGCAGTCGCTCGTTCTCTTCTTCAACCTATTCTCTCGCCCTTTCTTCCATCCAAATTTTAAATTGATCGTATAACCCTTTCTTTCGTCATCTTCCCTGAACATAAATATATGTTTCAATTGATTGTTTGCTTTTATCGGTTTCACTCTACGCTGGTGACGGGCAGCCCGATGGGCTCCCCTCCGCACTTATCCTTTTCCGTCGGTCGCCACTCCAGGGAGTCCTCCACCGGCGGCTTCTCGGGCTCGCTGAAGCGATGGGATCGAGAAAGTTTTCCCCAAACGACGCCAGATCGAGAGGCGGTGGCTTTTCCAGGAGTGCATCCATGTATCGTGGTGTAACGATTAAGGTGATCAATATATAGATCGATCCATCATCATATTCCTAATATCATTTTAATTATTGTTCCAAACTCACTCATAGTGTGATATCATGTAATTCTCATTCTGCGAGCATCATCAGTACGTCAGGTGGCAAGCACGAATCGGTCGAGTCGCCGGAAACAAACACTTCTACTTGGGAACCTTCAGTAAGCAATCACGTACCTCATAACATGTTCGTGTTTGTGTATTTATGTGTGTGGTGTAGAAATAATAATGTGTGCAATATGTTATAGCCTATATGTATCTATGTTTATATATGTAGTTGATAAAAGCCCATAGAAATGTCCAATTATTTCACGAGCTTCTCTATTAATGAATTTATATTTGCAGGAATTTTTATTATTTGTATTTATCATGATGTATTATAATAGTATGATTTCCATTATATTAATATTTTAATTTTTCTATTATACTGTTGTTTATAACTATCTTACGATTTTTATCATGTTTATATAGTCTAATCGAATTTGTGTAACATCTTATGATTTTTTCATTATGTGGTTACTATTGTGTTCTGAATAACTTTTTGATGCTTTGTGCATGTAGCTATTGTAAGATTTATAGATATTGTTATATTATTTCTGTCTCAAAATAATAATCACGCTTCCTTCATAAATAACAAAACGTGACCATTAATATGGGACATAAGGAATATTTTTTAAGACCAAATACTAAAATTTATTATTGAGAAACAGTTTCAAGAACAAAACAATTATAAAATAATATAATTTTATTAACTAACTCAAGTATTTCAAAATTGTAAACAATTATCCAACAATATATTTTTAACGCGTTAATGTAATTTAAAAAGAAATATTTTATAAGTTACAATAATAGTGCATTTAATTTATTGTATTTCTTAGTTCTCCTTTTTTTCTTATAATTTACAATGATAGTGCATTTAATTTATTATATTTCTTATTTCTCTTTTTTTTTCAACATAATGTTTTAATATAAAATAAGATAACTATTGAATTTTATTACATACCTCCTCTGTATCCGAGATTTAGACATTTTTCCTCTGTATTTTACAAAAAAAGGAAGAAAGGAATATTTACTTTATGATATAATGATTAATAATATAATCGATTGTGAAATACAATTTTAAGAAATAATGATCAATTTAGTTCAGTTATTTAGAGTAATTCATTTTTTTTCTTTTCACAAGTATTTTTCAAATGGGATAACAATTATGTCTTTTAACAATTATATTAATATCCTATAAGTTATTTTAAATAAGTTCATCTAAATATTTTTTAATTTATCTACTTTTTTTGTGACTATAACGCTTTTATTTGAAATGG
The DNA here is from genome assembly GCA_954870475.1 of Euphrasia confusa. NCBI lineage: Eukaryota > Viridiplantae > Streptophyta > Magnoliopsida > Lamiales > Orobanchaceae > Euphrasia > Euphrasia confusa. Next base: position 20,955,991 of record OX940951.1, read on the forward strand.
AGAAAGTTATTGAATTTTAATATATATTTTTTATTTATGATATAGTAATGATTAATGTAATACAAATTTGGATTGAGTAGTCGATTATCAAATACTACAATTTCAAGAAATTAATTTAGTACATTTACAGTTGTACGTACAAAGGTTAATTAAATAAATTATTTTATATGTATCAAACTTCAAAAATGTTTTATATGCTTTTGCAATAAGAATATAATTAATCTTTTGATTTTCTTAAAAAAAACCATAATTTTTATATACTAAAGTTTAATTAAAACATTCATAACCTTTCAATTTTAATAAAAATTAAATGTTTGAGATAAAAATTAATAATAATTACAAATTTAAGTGGAGGTTCGATTATTAAATAAAATAAATTCTTAGTTCATTAATAAAGTTTCTGTGGAATACATTGCATATAAAATTTATAGGTTATTTCATATTCACTAATTTTTATAAATTTATAAATTATTTCATAAGCACTAATTTAAAAAAATAAGAGCAGATAAAATTTATACATCACCAACACTTAAAAAAAATAGCAAACATCGACTGAAATTATCTATTGCAGAAAATTGTAGGTAAAGTGTTAAATTGACTGTCGATTAATTGTCGCGCACGACTGTCGAAACGACCGTTTCAACACTCAATATCAAATAGTCGGTAACAGTGCGAGAAAAAAACCACGTGTATTGCACGGGCAATGGTACTAGTTAATATCAAATTCATAATTTGTTTGATTACTCTTATTTAGAGCTGCACAACCGGGCGGGTTAGGCCCGGCCCGCACGGGCCCGCCCGTCCATCGGGCCGGAATTAGCCCGACCCGCCCAACCTGTTAAAAAACCCGCCCGGTCCGTTCAAGAAGCGGGCCGGGCCCGAATTAAGATTTTTTAACTCGTGAACCCGCCCGGCCCGGCCCGCGCTACTAACCCACCCGCCAGCCCGCCCGGCCCGCCATCCAGCCCGCCCTATCCTTAGTACAAAATTTCCAGCCCACCTTAAAATTATAGTGCTAAACTCAAGCCCAATAATTACCTCAAGCTCAAATACTCTACAATTATTTAAATTCAACAGATTATTAAAGACCAAATATCTTAAAATTATTTAAATTCAGCCCAGCCCAACTTTTAATGACCCACTCTATAATATTATATACAAAACTAGCCCAAAACAATATTAATAATATTTATTTATTTATAAAATTTAATAAAATAAAAATAATTAAAAATTATAAATATAGTCAGCCCGCCCGGCCCGCCCGGCCCGCAACCCTCACAATCTGTCCGGGCCGGGCTCGGGCTGAAACAACCAAAACCCGTGGCCCGGCCCGCCCGGCCCGCTCCATCGCGGGCCGAATTACGAATCCAATTCTCCCAGCCCGTGACCCGCCAAACCCGGCCCGGCCCGCCCGGGCCCGCCCGTTGTGCAGGTCTACTCTTATTTAATTAAGAGTATTATTTTAAAGTAAAAAAAACACAAATATACAAGAAATAGAATTAAGAAAAAGTCTAAAAAAGAGTATCCGCCCTCTTTCAGCTTATATTATCTAAGCTCACGCTTTCAAGGTATTCCCGACGTCAATCACGAAGCGGTACTTGACGTCACCTTTGGCGAGCCGCACCATCGCCGTATTCACGTAATCCATCGATATGATTTCCACGTCCGGCAATATATTATGCTTGGCCGCGAAATCAATCATCTCCTGCGTCTCCTTGATCCCTCCTATCATGCTCCCACCAATCATCTTCCGCTGCGTCGCCAGCGCAAACATCGGCAGCTCCAGCGGCTTCCCGACGTGTCCTTCGCGCCCCAACCGAATGCCTTGATTGTGTTCGCCATTAAACTAGTATTTTTTTCGACAGAGAATTAGAGAAGGGTTTGTACTTCTGAATTGAATGAAATAATAAGAAGGCGAAGTAAGGGGGATTTATATACACACCCCCAGAGGGGTCTAGGAGATGCTACTCCAGGTGCAATACACTTGGTGTCATATTAACTGTGAATGCATACACAATACACGTCGAGTGTGTGTGATTGTGTGTGTATTGAATATAATAATATTAAATCAACGGTTAAGATCTATATGGTGTACTCCACCGGGAGTAGCATAGATAAAACCCCCCAGAGGATAGGTAGATTGCGTCACACGTAAAGTCACGAGAGGATGGGATGGGGTATAGCGTCAGCGTGACTCAGATTATCAACCGTAATTAATGTTTATTTTGGGATTTTGGATAGGGATTTTTTTTTTAAGTAATGAAAAAAATAAAATAAAAGGTGTAGTAGTAAAGTATATCACCGCATCACCGAGCTAAGAGACTAGCTCTCCAACACAGCCAAAAGAAACATATAGCAGTATGCCAGTAAATATACAATGTTGAAATATGACTCGAATCGGAATTAAAACGGGACGAGTACGAAGTCCGCACACGAGATGAGTTCACGAAGGACGCACATGAATTAATTTGAGTTAGTGATGACATGATGACATCACTATGGAATTAATTGTGTGCTGGCGTGAATAAAATGAGAGTGGGGGCTTTGGGATTGCTAATGAGAAATAGCGTGGTGGGTGGTGCCGTATGTTACGACTCTAAGGTTCACGCTATCTCACGTGTGGTTCGATTCCAGTTTGATTTGTTTATCAGGTTTAGGAATAGTATAATTATATTATTCCTTATTAATTTATGAGTCATATATTAGGAAAAAGATTTATTCTTAATTCTAATTGTTTCCAATTTGATAGGTTTTATACACCTATAAATTTGGGTTCTCTGGTAGACGAAAATCATAGAGTGAATTGTAAGCCTCAAAGATGTAGTCGATTGGTTCTTTCTTCCCGTGGTTTTTTCCCGTGTTTTAGGTTTCCACGTAAATTTGTGTGTTCGTTCTTTTCGTTTATCTTTTTCTTCGCATCTCATATATATTTCGAGAGTCGTGAGAGATTTAGTGTTTCAATATTCGCAATAAGTGGTGTCACAGCGTCGTAAAAGTACAACATACAAAAAATACAATTATCAAGCTATATATATGACACATTCGCTTCAGTACCCGTGCCTGAAGAGAATCGGAGAGTCGTAAAGAGATGATCATCTCCCGTATGATAGAAGCGAGACTCTTGTATCCTATCCAACGCATGCATAACGTCAACGAACTCCTCAAAATCTACCGGCCACCTCCACTCCCCATCAACTATAACCATACTCAACGACGCTGCCCTAAGTAGACATGTAAGCCTTGGTCCCAACGGGCACACCTCCTCCAATCGACCACCGAGGGGATGTCACGGGTCTCGCCAGAGGAAAAACTGCGATCCCTCTCCAACCTGCATTTGTATAGCTGGTAAAACAGCAGGACGTAGCTTTAGAAGTTGTCGCCAACTCCAAGAGCACGTTCTGGGCATCTTTGCACTCCAAAAGGAATGTAGCCGCAGTCGATTCTCCCGAATCCAACTGACCCAAACAGATTCCGGATCCTGAATCAGAATTACCCAGATATGTCTAGTCATAAGGGTCCGATTCTGGGCGGTAAGATCCCGGATACCCAATCCACCCTCACTAGCAGAGCGACAAAGATCAACCCATCGGACCTTGGCATACCCCTAGTTGCCCATCTCAAATCAAAGAAATCTCCTCAACCTCTTCTCAATCTCCTCAATGACCCCCTAGGGGAGGATGAACACACTGGCCCAGTAGATATGTAATTAAAGTACCGAGGACAGATCAGATCAACTGTTGTCGCCCTGCATAAGAAAGGGTGCGAGAAGTCCAAGATCTCAGTCTAGCATCAATCCTCTGTAGCAGGGTGCACAAACCCGCAGTCTCAACTGAGAAGAGGTCAAAGGAACTCTCAAGTAACGCACCGGAAGAGTACCACAGGGAAGTCAAAGACTGGCTGGAGTACCGACACATCATCCTGCGCCTGTAGGTAGAGATAGATATTACTCTTATCTACATTCTCATGTAGACCCGAGTAAGTCGAGAAAAACTTCACTCCCCGTCTGAGTGTAGCAAAAGAGACTGGATCAGCGTGACAGGCAAGGAGTAGGTCATTAGCAAAACTCAACATATAGGTATGGATAGGGATTTTTCACATAAGATTTTGGTGCTTTTTTTTTTGCAACTACGTGGTGCTGAGTCACCGCGTTATTTATTACAGGTGGCAATGGGTAGGTGCAGGCAACATCTCGTTTGTTCGAGGCCATTCCAGCGGTATTCTATTGAATATTAGTACCATCTGGTAAATTCTAATTCATTGTATTTTTAATAATTAAATTTAGAACTTAATTATTTTATTTCTTTTATTATTTAATATTTAATATATTATGCATTTAAATTTAATAATTTCTTTAGTAATACAATAAAAAAATATCTTTCAACTAGAACAAGTAGCATAAAAAGTCTCTTTCATCATTATTATTACTTTCTTGAACAACATAAAAATCTCTTTCAACTTCTCCACGTAAATTCCATACAATATAGTTTGGATTGAACCCATTCTCTATGATGTCAAATTTAACTTCATCGACACTCTTGAAATCATTATTACGACAATGACAACACGAAAATCTTATCATTTTATTCACCTTCGAGCAATTACGCTCTGTAAAACTAACAAACTCATCAATGTCATTAAAAAACTCACGAGTAATTCCTATTTGACCCTCTAAGCACCGACGATTTATCCAACTACGATCAATTGATATCTACCAATATACAAATATATATAACATTTCATACACGAGTTAAAATAATTTAACATTCATAATAAAATCGAAAATAATATTATCTACGTACAAAAAATGTGAAAAGATAATATTAAAAAATGTGAAAAGATAATAAATTGAGCTCACAATTGAATTTGTAACTAGTATAAAAAATTGATACTCAAATTTTATTTCTTTTATTAGTACCTATCTTTCTAATGGTGTACTATAATTTTATGTAACCTAAGAATTGTACCTACCATTGAAGATACTCTAAAGAAACTATTTTTCTTTATTTATTTATTTTTCATTTCAAGGAAATGAAAGAAAAAATTGGAGTAATCGAGAGAGAATAGGTAAAACATGAAACGAAGTTTATTTATTACTCTCTTCATATCAAGATTCAAGATGGGTGTTACTTTTTTGACTTTTTGACTCGAATATAAGAAAAATGTTGATTTTTAAATTTTTGACCAAAAAGTAAAAGGTAAAAGTATATTTTAAAATGAATAGTTGTTATAAACTCAAAAAAAATTGAGAGAGAATGATATATTAGACATAGAGACGATATGAAAGAAGAATAGAATTGTTATGAATTGTTATTTCATTTATATAGGGAGACCCCTTTATATAAGATACAAAGTAGGATTTCTGTCTTTTTCACCAAGAAAGGGTAAACTAGTCCTCACTAATTAATAATATTCATAACACTCCCCCTTGAATGACTATTTACAGGATTGCTGCCTCGTTAAAACTTTGCCTGGAAAACTCAGTGGGATAAAACCTCGACGAAGGAAAAAGAGTACAATCTGCTCCCCTGATTGTAATCACCGAAGATCTTTGACTTCTTGAAAGTAGTTATTGGTGATCATTGTGTAGGTATCGGTATACCGATCCGATCGATATACCGTGTGTGCGGAAGCGTGTAAAGCAATAGATCTACTATGCTATGATCTTAGTGCACACAAATATGTATAGACACACATATATTTATATATATATACATCCAATATATATATATATATAGATATCAACGAAATCTTACTTTTGGTGACGAAGTGATTCGTTGATGTCGTTGAGGTGGTGTTGAGTCGATTGAACCACCTCAAATGGATTAGTCTCTCGAAGCTCTTCTTGTGAATGACCTCGTCACTCCTTTAGATCGTCCGGATGTGGAAGCCGCACAAATGGCCCGGCCTCTACGTGTTGCACACGAACCCGGATGATGAACACCTTGCTTGCTTGAAGTGGTTCTCCAAGAACACTCTCTATTCTCTCCTTTTTGTGTGAATTTCGTGGGTAAGCATGAAGTGATATGAAAATCAGATTTTCATGTCTATATTCATGTCCATTTACCACTCCATGTAACCCCCCCATTATGTGCATCATAATGCACAAGTAATGGTGGTTAATGGGGAGATGAAAAGACACCTCCACATAATCATGCCAAATCATGATATGTGGTCCCACTTACTAGTGTGGCATGCCATGTCACACTATGTGACATGCATTCCATGCAAGCCATGCATCCCATGCATGTATTAATCCACGTAAATATTGATTCTAAATCAATATAATTAACAAGCTACATAGTACATCATCAAGTCCGTGTGTGACCCTGTAGGTATGATTTATAGATCAATATTATATTGTTCCCAACAATTAATATTATCGAATAATCATTTAACATCCATAGACGACCTTATGACTTTATCGATTGCACACGTAGGATCGAAGGACATATCCCAACAATCTCCCACTTGGCCTTCAGAGCCAGTGTGCTGCCAATTTCCTGTTGTCACTTTATGTCTAAGTTTGAACTTGAGGCAAGACTCGAGTCATCCTCAATCGGTTCAAACCTTTCTTGGACTATGAGACAGACTGTAAAACCAGATTTATCACTATGATACGAATCTGGACGTGGCCACGTATTTTCCACAGTCTCGACTCTCCAAGTGGCCGTTAAGACATGTATCCCATTATAAAATGGAGGACAATCCCATCTTGTCAATCCAAGCTCTCCCACTTGCTTCCTGATATACCCAATAACAAGTTTTATAACCTCCTTTTACGAAAGGCGTTTACTTGTATCAAAGTACACCATTTCACAATGGAATCACTCTAGACTACTCAGGTCAGAGGAAATTGCTCGACAGTCAATGAAATAGTATTATGACTCGAAATCTTAAATACTATTCCAGTCGGGTCTGTTCGATCATTAGCTCCCAGCTAATATCTATGTAATTGTACTTGATGTCCCACATCACTAGCCCATGAAGCGGCGCTATAGTACACATTACAATCTAGTTCTTTGTATTATCGGTTTGTCCGTACTCGATTATACGAACCAGGAACAGCTATATGATTCAAGTATATCAGTTCAACCATTGGGACTTCATTATGCGGTAAGTCGACCTCATAACCCAATTGATATAACTTAATCATTTGGACAATTCATATAAATTAAACCATATTTATATGAAGAATTATGTATTATACATATGAGTGAATGTTTACCAAATCTCCAAAAGTATCTAATACAGTAATAGAAATCACAACCCATCTCTAAGATGTCTGATATCTATTGCAGTCGTGAAAGCCTCAAGCTTAAACTGCTGGAGAGGTTTAGAAAGCGGGTTTGCAACCTTACCAAAAGTTGCAACTTTATTATCTCGATGTCTCCACAAAACTATCTCCCAAATAATGTGAAACTTCCTGAGCACCAGTTTTAGACTTGTGGTGCTTCCTAGCTCATAGGCTTGCGCGATAACTCTACTATAAATAGAGAACTATCGGATGGGCTGAGCTAGTTACGCCACCTAGTTCATTCAAGAACTTTCAAATCCTAACTGCCAACATTACTGCATCCAATGCAATACTGTGCTCAGCTTCTGTAGTTTAATCAGCTATATTGCATTGCATGGAACTATTCCAGCAAATATCACCTCTAACCAGACAAAAGATATAACCAGATTAAAATCAGAAATTATCTTAGTCTGTTTTGAAGTTAGCATTCAAACAGCTTGTTAATATCAACTCTTTTTGTCTTCCAAAGACAACAAAATATTCTTTTGTCCATCTAAGGTACATAAGAATATTCTTGGTCGCAGTCTAACGCGCCTCACCTGGATTTCCTTGAAACTGACTCGTCATGCTCAAAGCATACGATACGTCCGGTCGTGTACATATCATGGCGTAAATTATAGACCCTATTGCCGAAGCATAAGGAATGTTTTTCATCCTCTTTTGCTCATCAAGTCCCGTAGGGCCTTGCATCTTGCTAAGAGATGTGCCATGACTCATTGGAATGAGACCCTTTTTGGCGTCTTTCATTCTGAACTTATCAAGTACCTTATCAATATAGGTCACTTGACTATGTCCAAACATCATTTTCGATCTGTTCCGACAGATCTTGATGCCCAATATGTACTGTGCTTCTCCAAGATCCTTTATTGAAAACAATTTCCAAGCCATTCTTTAATAGAATTAAGCATAGAAACATTGTTTCCAATAAGGAGTATGTCATCGACATACAACACAATGTATACAACGTAACTCCCACTGTTCTTCTTGTAAAACAAGATTCTTACGAGTTCCTCTGAAATCCAAAACCCAGTATGGATTCATTGAACTGAAGACTGCTACTCCGATATGCTTTGCTTTATTCCATAAATGGAATTATAAGATTGCATAATTTCTCAGCCTTATTAGGATCGATAAAACTCTTTGGCTGTGTCAAAACACATTCTCTTCTAGAATCCAATTCAAGAAGTTAGTTTTAGCATCCAATATTACCATAACTCATTATCAAGATGAGTAGCAATGGCTAAGATAATCTGAATGATTTAATCAAAGCAACTGGTGAAAGTTTTTCCATAATCCACCTCGTGAATAAAACTTTTACCATCAACCTTGCTTTGAAAACCCTAGGTTTTCCATCTGTCTGTTTAGATTTTAAAGATCTATTAGCATTCATTGGGTCTAACCCCGTGATGCAAATGTATCAAGTTCAAAACTTGATTATCAGATATTGATATCATCTCAGATTTCATGGCACCATGCCAATTTTAAGTAGCTGGACTCGCCATAGCTTGAATATAGGTCGAAGGTTCATCGCTTTCCAAAAGCATGGATTCATATCTCTCATTGGTCACAATATCTAAGTATTTGAATAATAGAGATAGATCTATGCCTTCCGGACCTACGAGGGTTGGTATGGCTTCCAAAACCATAAGAATACTCTCAACCCAGTCTTGAGTATTCATCATTGGTTGTTTCACTTGAACCTCGTTCAAGACAACCGAGCTCCCACTGAATTTCTAGGAAAGATAACTCTTTTCAAGAAAATTACTATCTCGAGCAACAAAATATTGTTCTCAAATAGATCGTAGAAGTTGTACCCTCGAGTTTCTTATGGACATACCATAAGGAAACTTTTATCCCATTTGAGTTCAAGCTCTATAGAGATAAATCTCGTCAGAGAAGCTTTTAGAACCTGAAATCTTGATGAAAACAATTTAGGGACCCTCCCTTTCCATACCTAGTATGGTGTCTTATCAACAGCTTTTGACAGCGTCCTATTCAGTGTATAAGTTGAAGTCTAGAATTGTGTGTTCCCAAAAGAGACCAGTAGTTCATTTAGACCTCTCATCGAATGGTCGAACTATATCTAATATAGTTTGTTTTCTCTTTTCCGAAACATAACCTTCATGTGCTTGTGAACTAATAGGTTCCACATACATCAGTATGGATCATCCCTAATTACTCACATGTTCTCCTTTCTCCAAGAAAGATGACATTGTTATCTTTTCAATCACACATCATTCACATGTATCAAATGACTCCAAGTCAAATGATTCTAAAATTCCTTCTAAAAGAAGCTTCGTTACATGTTTAGATTTTGATTTGATCTAATCAACAATGTTTCAGTTATGTCTCATCGATACTTATTCGATTTGGCCTTTGGTCTTAATGATATATATGATTTTTCAAGTTAAAAGTATACATAAACAATATAATAATCGTACCAAAACAAAGAATAATTCACAATTAAAATAGTTACCAAACTATTTAATAGTGAAAAAACTAATCCATCAGTATCTAATACTGAACCAATATTCATTATTTATTGAAGGTACGAAATACTAAAACAAGGCCCTAAGGCAAAACAACATCATATGATCATACGGCTAATGCAGCGACCTTCGCTCCATTTCTTGCCCGTAGATCGACATCTCTATTCACCAAACTTATACTTCTATGTAGTTCCTCCACATAAAAATGTGAGAACCACATTTGGCATCCAATACCCAAGAAGTAGAATTTGTGAAGTTTAATGTCTATATCATTAATACTTGAAGATGAAGCAACCCCGTTCTTCACATCTTCTTTGAACTTTGGGCAAATTCAATTATTCCCAATAATTGAGTCTCATTCAAATTTCCCATTCAAAATTAATACAATGTCAAAACGTGATAAATCGTAAGTGAAAAATCGAAGTTTTCTAACCAGCGATATTATCATGCAATTGAAGCCCTATCTCTCATAAAATATGAGGGAGCCAACCAGACAATCGTTTCACGCCATCCAATGGCTCGAAAGTCTCTAATTTGTGTCATTGATGAACTTAAATGTTTTGGATTAAATCACTCCCCGAGGTGTAAATAATCCTAACCTTATAATCCATCAAATGAAAGACAAATTAGGCATTTGTTTTGAAATTGAATAAAATATGAATTTTTATATGTTTGCAAGTAGTGTCCAACACTTTTGCAGTAGACGCATTGAGATTCCCTAGGAACCCTAGTAGCCTTCTTGCCCATGCTCTTTTGAATACCATATCCTCTATCATAAGAATTTCCCTCTTAGGGTCCTTATCTATCGCCGGCTCAGCAGCCTTGAGCATCACGTGGAGCTCACGAAGCGATTTCTTCAAACCATTCATGTGGAAATTTTAGCCTAAAGACATTATAACCATCATGAGATTGAAGTATGAAATCGGTTGCCAAATAATCATCATAGGAAAAATCTAGGCGGTCACTTGAAGCAAATAATCCAATCATTTGTTGCACATGTGATTCCATAGATTTCCATTTTTCCAGCCTAGCTGAAGCGATGACCCTGGTCATACCGAACCGCTCAATCTTAGCATATTCCCCGAACATGCTATTGAGTTGTTCAATGATATCTTAGGATGTGGTCATTTAACACATTTTCATTGTCTTCGTATTTGAGGACCATCCTCAAATTACGTTGTGAATCAAGAAAATTTATGTTCAATTTTTTCATAATCAAGAATTGAACCAAACTTGAATCGAGTTGAAATTAACATGATAAACTACAAAAGAAAGATAAATAAAGTATGTAAACATTCACAAAGCGGTAAACAAATAAGGTTGTCTAACAAGCTACTTATTTATTCCATTTTGTTCAATCGATATCTAATATCTTTGTTCCCTTGAACAAAACAATCCCAAGACCCTCATCTTGCAAATTCTTAAGCCGACTGAGTCCGCACTTAAGAATTCCAAGATAGGTAGACATCCCATGTCAATGACATCTAATGTCACTCTCGGTCGATGAGAGTCCCATTCTCATCTCATGTCTCGATAGCCACGCCTGCAGTGGATCTATCGATGAGAAAAACCAAACTCACTTGTAAGGGTCTAACCCTTACACCCACTTATCCCAAGATAACAAGTAGTACCCCGCTGAGGCGGACCTACCAACTTATGATCGAGGGCTTTATGGGTGTGATGTTTTGGACAAGACATTATACTCATTATTTTGGGAACTTGCATGCATAGGTTTGTTTATATGTAAGTTGAACATTTATAACATAAAACAACCTATAACTAGCAAAGCAAATAAATACGAAATCGAAAGGCCCCTAGAACCTCACAACTCTCAAAAGAAAAGAATTAAAGTAACAACAAAAGCCTTGAACATCTTCTGGACTGGTCCTCGCCCGCCGTTTCAGTTCCGTGCCCTCCGATTTTGGTCAAATCTATTCCGTACCCAAAAAACCACGAACGGCGCCCGCCGTTTCACAATCAGCGGTCGCCGAACACCACCGGCGGTCGCCGTTTCCAAAACGGCGCCCGCCGAATCAAAACGGCGCCCGCCGGAGCTAAAACGGCGCCCGCCGTTTGGCTCCAGCAGCCCCGGTTTGCTTCGTTTTGCTTCGTTTCTTCTCGTTTTCGCCGGAGAGCCGAGATCCTCCATCGAACCATGGACCAAGTCCATCGCTTACAAGTAGTACAATACAAATATAATAGAAAAACCTATCTATTACAAATGATTCCAAGGGACGCAGCCCTCAAATACTACGGCCAATCGAAACGTAAAAAACGACGAAATCATTCACCCGACCACTAACGGTGGCCGGACTTACATCTAATCACATAATCACAATTAAACAAAAAAAATCCAATTATGTTGATTTAACCTTCGTGTCCAACACAAAAGTGTGCACGAGCCTTAGGCTCTGATACCAATTGTAGGTATCGGTATACCGATCCGATCGATATACCGTGTGTGCGGAAGCGTGTAAAGCAATAGATCTACTATGCTATGATCTTAGTGCACACAAATATGTATAGACACACATATATTTATATATATATACATCCAATATATATATATAGAGAGATATCAACGAAATCTTACTTTTGGTGACGAAGTGATTCGTTGATGTCGTTGAGGTGGTGTTGAGTCGATTGAACCACCTCAAATGGATTAGTCTCTCGAAGCTCTTCTTGTGAATGACCTCGTCACTCCTTTAGATCGTCCGGATGTGGAAGCCGCACAAATGGCCCGGCCTCTACGTGTTGCACACGAACCCGGATGATGAACACCTTGCTTGCTTGAAGTGGTTCTCCAAGAACACTCTCTATTCTCTCCTTTTTGTGTGAATTTCGTGGGTAAGCATGAAGTGATATGAAAATCAAATTTTCATGTCTATATTCATGTCCATTTACCACTCCATGTAACCCCCCCATTATGTGCATCATAATGCACAAGTAATGGTGGTTAATGGGGAGATGAAAAGACACCTCCACATAATCATGCCAAATCATGATATGTGGTCCCACTTACTAGTGTGGCATGCCATGTCACACTATGTGACATGCATTCCATGCAAGCCATGCATCCCATGCATGTATTAATCCACGTAAATATTGATTCTAAATCAATATAATTAACAAGCTACATAGTACATCATCAAGTCCGTGTGTGACCCTGTAGGTATGATTTATAGATCAATATTATATTGTTCCCAACAATTAATATTATCGAATAATCATTTAACATCCATAGACGACCTTATGACTTTATCGATTGCACACGTAGGATCGAAGGACATATCCCAACACATTGATCAACAGTCTCATTAAAATCTGTAACTAATAAAACCATATAGGAAAAACTTAGTTATTTAAATATAAATTTTGGTCTTCACGACTCAACCTTTGAATTGTCGAGTTTCACATTCATTTGTATTATTGTATATTTTTCGTCCTTCTGGGACATGCCTTTACCAGACATCTATATTGACTATAGAGCATTGACAATTGCTATAACCGGCCGGTAGCTCTTTAGGAGTATATTAGATGTTTCTAATTTCGAATATACAATCTTTGACAAATGAATAATGTGAACTTCAATTCACAATCATTTAAAAGATTATATTTTTCTTTGAACTTCAGGTTCTCTCGAAAACAAACTCATATGGAACATTATGATGTCATCATTAATTATTATCGAGTGATGTACATGCCTCGTTATAAAACCTTGTAGGAAAAAATAGTCGAGGAAAATAGTACATGACATTCACATTTATATTGTGGTGATTGTCTCGCTAAAAACCTTTAACTAAGAAAACCTCATGGGAAAAACTTAGTAGAGGGAAAAAGAGTATCACTGGTCTTCGTGACCTTGTCTTCAATATCATATGTAATATGATATTGTGCATGTTCTGATTTTCATTTCCTTTCATTTCAGGAATCTTAAAATCTATCCCGGATTTTCATGTATGTATCTTTGTAATGACTTCTACATAGTCAAATCATACATTCAATGCATATTTATATTTATCGTTGTTGCTGCCAGAAATATTAAGTAGCAGAACTTAATGTCATCTTTAAAAATATTTTATTAACATCGAGTTTCTGCGAAAAACTCTCGAGCAATTATTTGACCCTCTAAGCCGCACCGACGATTTATCCAACTAAGATCAATTGACATCTACAAATATACAAATATATATAACATTTCACACACGTTAAAATAATTTAAAATTCGCAATAAAATCGAAAATAATATTATCTACGTACAAAAAAATGTGAAAAGATAATAAATTGAGCTCACAATTGAATTTGTATTAAAAAATTGATACTCAAATTTTATTTCTTTTATTAGTACTTATCTTTCTAATGGTGCAAGTAACGTAAGAATTGTACCTACCATTGAAAATAATCTAAAGAAACTATTTTTCTTTATTTATTTTTCATTTCAAGGAAATGTAAAAAAAAAATTGGAGTAACCGAGAGAGAATAGGTAAAACATGAAACGAAGTTTATTTATTACTCTCTTCATATCAAGATTCAAGATGGGTGTTACTTTTTTTGACTTTTTGACTCGAAACATAAGAAAAATGTTGATTTTTAAATTTTTGACTAAAAAGTAAAAGGTAAAAGTATATTTTAAAATGAATAGTAAAGTAGTTTTGAGTAAAATTTAAAATGTAGATAAATAGAGTAAAATAAATTGTATTTTAAAATGAAAATGTTAGAATAATTTTTTTTTAGTGTGCCAACTATCAAGTAAGTCAACTATCACATAGAGAATATGGTTTTTGTTAAGTTACAAAAAATTACATGTGTTGGTATCATATACTACAATGAAAGAACCGGTAATAGTGATTGGCTCGTTTTTTGTGCGTAATTCGGGTCGTTTATGGTTCATTATGCCTTTCTATGGTGCTCAATTATCCCGTATTATGAGCTTATGGTTTTACTTTGATGAAATAGTATGATCGAGACAAGTTTTGTGGCATGTAGGTGAAAACGGCATTAAAATGGAGCTTTGAGATGGAGAGACGAGGAAGTATGCCGGCGATCAGCATTGCGCGACTTTGGAAGAACTGCATTTCCCGCTTCGTTAACCGTCGGATCAGCCCCAAATTTGGACTGTGTGTTCCTAACTTCAACCTCTACAAGATCAACGGTCAAGATTGAGTTTGGATTTTCGAGCAAGAAGATATGAGTCGACGAATGCACCAGCAAATTCCTCAGGCGAAATTTAGAAGGAATTAATTGTTTGACTTTTGTTGACCCTTTTACTAAGGGTATAAATAGTCTTTTGTCTTGTATTTTGTAGAAAAAACTTTCACAACATTCATTCTACAATTTTCCATCTTCTATTTCTTAGCTTTCTCCCCAAGCAACATTGTAATTCACTTGTTCTTCATTTAATCCAATCATAAATTATAAATCTACTTTTGATTCGTTTAGAATTCGACTAAATCTCATTCACAAACGTTGTTCCCCTCATCGAGACGGACGTTTCCATCGGATTAGTTTCTTCGTGTGACAAGTTGAAGCTCGGTCCCGATTTTGGAAGCTCTTTTCGATTGCCTCCTTCATCCATCGATTCGATTATTCCCGTGGTGAGATTCTCTTCGTTTCCTCTCGATTATGGCGTATTTGATTATGGATTGTGATTTTGAGTGTTTGATGATGGCTAACTAAACTTGTGTGAGGGTGTTTGATGAAATTTCTCAATGAACTAGAGTTGATCTTCTAAAAGTAGCTCGATTTCTATTAATTGGACGATTACACTTTCGATTTGTGGTCTCGTGTCGAACAACTTCGTAGTATATCGCTAGTGGACCATACGGTTGAAGTGTAATTAGACGATCAATGGTGAGGGAGAACGTGACAACACCGTGATCTCTAGTCCGATTATTAGTTAATTGGGAGTTTTATAAATCCAATTCAACTCTAGTTCGTTTGGAAGAGTAATCGAAACACCCTTGCGTTTCCAAGACCTTTGTTACAACTTGATCTTTAATTACTTGCTTTTAATTACTCGTTCTTAGTTGTTAATCAAACACTCATTGCAACCCCCCTTAGTTTATAATGATTTTCTTTCCCGTTATGAAACTCGTACTTAGCATATACAAAACGATATTCACGTGCCGATAGCATTGCTCCTCGAGAGATCGACTCGGGGGATTTACGTAGTAAATCTTTCGGTTTTATAAATTAGTTTTTTAGCAATCAAATAGTAATAATACAGAGTATACGATAACTAAACCATAAACTTATGGAGTAATGATTATGGTCTACATATCATATTAAAGTATTGATTATTAAAATGTCCCTAAGTATCTGTAAGGATATTCCCTTGCTAGTGGAATTCATACTAATTAAAAGAAAAATGAAAATAATAATAATAATATGATAGTGTATAATTTGAAGTTGCTTTTTTATAACAATTAGGTTCTACACATGCAAGGGGTCAAGGGGTTCTCCCAGATGTCATAGTTGGGGAAGGTTTCTTCAGGTAAACCAGTTCGCGTCTCGTGAGTCACGACCACGTCCTCTTTAAACGTCGCCCAGCCCATGTAAGGGTCGCCTAGAGATTTAGACATCAGTCCCTTGTCAGGTTTTATGGATTTCTGGCGATGGCCCATGTATCTGCGATGCCCGATTATCAGCTTCGCGAAGTTCCCACCATGTGTCATGACAAACACGTTGGATTTCAAGCAGACCAAGAAGTCGAGAGCTGCTAAACTCGTCACGTGCTTTCTGAAACTGTCCAACTCCAACTTGGTAGCTAGTTCCTCCTTAGTGACCTGCAATTAGACTCTTCATGAAAACGTGTAGTATTGTACAATTGTAACAGATGAGGGTCTCAAACCGTCATACGACATTTCTTATATACCATTTCTCGTATGGTTAATAACCTTTGTATGGATATTTTTAAATAGTACACTTGACGTTTGATCTAATTACAAAATAAAATGTGTAAACTTCCAAAAATACAAAATTGATCCAGTGCTAAAATTAAGGATGAGAATGAGATATAACTGTATTGTATTTAGAAATGTGAAGGTGGATTTTTAAAATATATTTTGCTTATGAAGAGGTAAATATAAAATCAAAGGGAATTCTCTTGTTATAATAGAAGTTGGTTGTTCTTTAGCAACTAGATTGAATTTTAATTTTTACCCGGTGATTGAATTTGCAAGTGAAAACTGAAATTAAAGGGATTTAACCAATAAATAAGAGAAAAATGAGCAAAATTGACATACAAGATTTGGGAACATGTTTCTTAGGGGCGCCATGCGGTTTTGTCCACCGTAGACTTGTCCAGAGGCGACGTATATTTGAGTTTCTTTAGGATAGCCCATGGCACGAAGCATCACAGCTACCTCACCAGGCTCAAGTGGGCATCGTCCTTCCTTCCGCTTCTGAAGGGCCAGGGGCCACAGATGTGAACCATCCTGTAAAGATAGAAACCACCAAAGAGAATATAATCAATCATGTTAATTCTAATAACAATTTCAATGGTTTAAAAGATGTACCATTGACGTTTAAATTCCAACATGACCAGTACCCCTTTGATATATATTTCTGTATTACAAACCCGGCCTCAATAGGTGAATGCAAGTTTAGAAAATGGAAATGTGGAAGTGGTTGCTTTGATATTTACTTGTAGAACCTAAATGGGTTGCTTTGATATTTTGAAAGATGATTATTTTTCTAGTGTGATTAAGGTTAGTTCTGTAATTTGATAAAAATAATAATGATACCTTGAAGCGTCGGGGCCATTCTTTTAGTCTATAAGCAGCCATTAGTTCTTTCTCAGGTCTAGTTCCAACAAAGTCACAGAAAGAGAGGCCCACCATACCTTTCTCAAACCTTAAATGAAGAGCCCTAATATACAAATAATAAATAAATACAGTTATATGATAAATCATTTAAGACCATCATCTGTTTTTTCTTAATGATGATAGTCCACATGCCACCGCTTACATGAAAGGATTTGAACTTCCAGTTCGATTTTTCATCCTCGATACGAGTAAATCAGACATGTTCTCAATTTCAGGAAGAAACTTCAAAGCATGATAGTTCACTCTGCATCTTAGCCTGTTGATCTCTTGAGGAACATTATCATACCTAACGGAAAAGAAAAATCAAAGGGGTTATCACTAAAAATGTATGGTTATGCATGGAAAGATGAAGGAAAATACATCGACTGAAGCTGACGACTCACCCTAATCGATCAACAAAAGGTTTCAAGGCCATTATCTTCTTTTCCTTGATACGAGGTAAAACATTGTCTATGTAGAACTGTGCAGGGGCATACTTGGGAATGTTTTTTACTGTACGCCTGTTATGGACCAAGTGTGATTAATTACAGAGAAAATCACAAGCAACAAATTAGAGTTTTATAGTGTTAAAACGGTATATTCTTTTCACAGTATATACTACGTATAAAATAAGAATAATCTACGTCAACAAAAAAATATATGCATTAGGAGGTTAGAAAACAAACTTTATGCTAGTGAACAGCTCTGTTTTGTCGGTGAACCATTTCGGGATATCTCTCACGATCCTCACATCATCTCTCAAGTAGTCAATAAAATGATCCACGTCAAATATGTCTTCAAACTTCCTGCACGCACCTTTGCAGTATTAATCAACACATTTGATCATAATATGAGAGTGTCATTGCATATATTAAGTAAATTCACTCACGTTTGGTCTTTCCATATCTGGTCTTGCTTCAGCACAGGCAAAATAAGAGTCGCATTCAAGATCTTTGCCACAGCAACAGCATTACATATCTGCAGAGACATAGGCAGATGATATTATATTGAAGAACAAGAATATATAGTCTGTTGTAACTTTTAGAACAACGAAAAATGAAAATTTGAATTGTGAGTCTCCAATCACATACTGCAATCCTTTGCTGGTTAAGGCCACCCTCAGCGTGTATAAATATATATCCGTTTGTATCATTGTCAGAAGAGATATCTGCAATTTGGGTGTGCGGTGGGGATTTAAAACTCGATCATTAAAAAAATCAATATGATAACCCCAAAAAACATCTAGGTTAGTACCTGAAATTACGCCTTCACGTCTTTCGGCACAAGGTTTCCATGACGTAGTAGCTGAATAAGGATTCTCCCAAAGTGATGGCGTCTCCTTTACCTACTTACAGTAATTGAAATGTGATCAAGAACCCAATCCACCAAAAATATGACAACAATGGCAGAAAATGAAGATAATAATCTTGAGCTTACATGAGGGCAGCGAAGAGTTATGCCGTCTTTTCTACACAAATATGGGGCATTCTGCAATTAAAACAGAGACGAGGGGGCACCGCGGATAAATAACTAGAACTTGGAGAACAGAATGCAGTACTGTCATAATTCAATAATACTACAAGTGTTGATCACAAACTTTAGAATGATAATTTTTTAAGATTCAACATATACATTGCACCTGAATTGAAGATATTAGCATTTAACCTAATTAAAAAAATACATGGAAAAGGGCATCGGCATACCAATCGTTTGACGACGATAGAGGAAATCGAAATCACGGCGGCGAAAGCAGCGAAGGCGAATATGAGAATCGAGATCTTAGATCTACAAGGGTGGGGCCTATAGAGATCATCGTTCGGGGAAAAATAATGCGGGAGGAAGGGTTGGAAATACGAGCGGAAGGAGCGATCGCGGGGATACCGATCGCGGCCATTGTCGTCGTCATCGTCGTTTTCTGCGGCGTTGGAGTGGTGGTCAAAGGACAATGGAGACGGGGTGATAGCGGCGGCGGAGGGGGACGACGTGGAGCGGCTGCCGATGGAGCTCGAGTGGCGGAGCTCCGCCGTCGCTCGCTTGGGACTGTACGCCAGCTTGAAACTTGGTTTCTCGATCGGCTCCGGCTTTGCGATGCGGGGAATCGACTGTACCTTTTGTGTGGGTGGAACTATCTACTGCTCACAGTCTAAGTGAGAACTGAGACTGGCTTTCAGATCAGGGATTGGGCTTCGAGGAAAAACCAGTAATAAAATCGTGAGCCGAAGGGTATTATCGTCATTCAATGCCTCACTTTTGGACCTTTGGTCTCATTTTGACGACTTTGTATTTAATCTTCCAACAGGAGTTTTTCATTTACTCCTACAAATATTACCCTGACTGAGTAGTAGTATTTCAGCATTTCATTATTTTTTTATATATTTTGTAGTAAAAAAAATTCTTAATATTTTTCTATGTTTTTAATATATTTTGGTTTTATATTTTTTTGCATGGTTGAGTACACCATGCATATTAATTAAAAAATAAATACTACTACTATTAGTTGCATCCTGGTGTTTTTCCCTTATACTTTTGTTCAAAGAAAATTCAACATTATTTACCTTTAAAAGAAAATTGATCTTCCACAATAAATACAAATATACTAGTACTGTACTGTACTCTCTTTCTATCTCTAATTCTCTATCATAAAAGATTACTCATACAGTATAATACACAAGAAGTTACAAAGGAGGTGGATCATCTTTCTTGACTCAGAAGAGTTCTACATTTTGGATATATTTCTCAAACCAAAAACATAATTCAGCAAGTGAAATGTTTTCATATTTTTTACACTTCATTTCAACCACATCTACAATATAGCATATGGTTATTATCATGAAACAAAGAGAGTACGGTATATAACATTTTGTAAATTCTTTAAAATAACTCAAAAACACAGATAAACACCCTTTTACGTTAAAGCGAACATCATCTCGTGTAAGAGATGGCTAATGATCGATTAACATGAAGAACAACATACCCTCGAGAAAACAAGCATGTAGACAAAAAACAAATTACACTGCATCATTTATTTAGTCTCATACTGCCATTAAGCAGCAACACAGACAGTAAATAACAATACTATCAGATACTGCATTCCTTTTTCACAATTACATCTCACAAGCAGAAGTACTTTGCCCTACTTTGGGATGCCACGCCCGACCAAGTACAGGTCATCGTTAAATTAACAATTAATTTACTAAATAACTCAACAAATTATGCTTAATCTCACTACCTAGAAAACAGTCGCAGGCACAGATACTCGTCATTTGTTCTTCTCCTTCCTTCCTTCACCATCTGAAAAAAGGAAGATAAAAAAAAAAAAAGAATGTAACATTGTCCAGCAGTTGGATACTATATGACGAAATGATTTTCCAAAATCGAACATAAACATGAACATGATAAGTTTAACTGTTTCCTCCATTCATTGACAATAAGACTTGATAATAGCACAAATGGATTGAATGAGTACCTTAACTTAAGCACCCGTGCCGAAACCCTTTTCATCGAGAAGAGTAAAAGTGTAAAACCAACTGTCGCTAAAAGGACATCACCGCCACCATTCCCACCTTTGATGTCACACTAAGCCCTATTCATACACATCATAAATGGCATCAACAAATTATCAGCCATTACTTACTGCACGAATGAGAACAAAATAACAAATAATAACTCGTCTAGAAATGCATAGAAAGGCACCACTTGCAGAAATATAACGTAGTTACTTTCCACTTATTTTACGTAAAATGGCAAGTATCATACTTCTTTTCTGAAACCTGAGATGACTCGTCGATGGAGGGCAGAAACTTCATCCCTCTACGCTCGGCAAGGGAAAGTGACGAATTCCCCACGGAGGTCGAACATAAGCCAGCCGGTCTAGAAACATGACTACCAGATACCGCCTTCTCTTGTGGGCCCAAAGTCGCACTATTATTAGAAGCAACCAAACAAGCACCTTCATTTCCAGAAGCATCGTTTTTTTCATTATTATCCCGCAACCCCGGTGTGTAGGGTGACGACTGGGCAGAAACAAACGACAAGTCTGACCAGTTAGATGACGAGGGCGAAGCTGTAAATGAACTCGAGCAATCAGACGTGGAAGGTGAGACTGACGGAGATTTCGAGTTCAAGTGCAATTTATTACTAACTGAAAAGGAGGAAAATGTATCTGCCACTTCTTTAAAGCTATTCTTCGTAGATTCCAATTTAGAAGAAGCTATGAATTTTTCCAGAATACCGTCCACGTACTCTTTTCTGAAACCGTTCCAACCGTTTTCTCTGACAGGAAGGCGAGTCTCAAGCCCCGCCTCTGACACAGGAAAAGGTGGCACAACACCACCAGTGAGCGCCCCACGAAAGATCTTGAAATCCATATCGTACTCATCGAGTTGTTTCCTACAGTCAGATAAATCCTTTTTGCACCCGAAAGCGTCCCAGAATTCAAATGTCTCCTCGCCATCCTTAACTACTATAACTGGCCCCTTGGCCTTTTCATAACGGATAAGCTGTAAAGCAGATGTTCTCGCGTTTTCAGACATCAAATGCATGCAGTTTTTTCCAATCCAGACATATAAACTAGACGGGACATGAATAATAAACGCACCACGCGAGTCGAGCTTACTGACACCTGGCTCACACAGCAGTTTTGGGACAAGATGGAGCGGGTCGTATGGGGAGTGGGGCCCCATACGGTACATTCTAAGCAGAGAAGTCGGGCTTGCGGGCTGAGCATGAACCCGTTTCTGACACTGCAGGAGCTGGCAAGCGAACCCAACATTAGGGTTCGTGACTCCGCGTGCCTTCTTCACGAAATCAAAAGCATCATCAAATCCCTTTCCTTCTCTCCACATAAGGTAAGCAATGACCAATGATGTCGACCGGGAAACACCGTGACAACAGTGTACGAACACTCGTCCATTTTTCTCCCGTACATCCTCAAAATAGTCAAACACGTCGTATAAAATACTCGTGATATCCTCAGACGGGCAGTCCTGGAGCCATAAGGTCTTGTACGCGAGCTCGCTTTTGAAATATTCCGGGCAGCTGAAGCCAACACAGTTGAGCACGTGGGTTATTTTATTCTGACGGAGGACTTCACGGTTTTTGGCTATTATCTCACTTCCTAAATAGATATGGTCCAGAATCCTCGAGCACTCCTTGTCAAAGAAGGCGAGCTTGTCCTTTCTGCAATCGAACTCTCTACTAGATGATGAAGTTTCGCGTGGGGTCATGGATCTGGGCCTCACTCCCGGGGTCGGGGGATCGTGCCAGATGCCGAGGTCATCGGACCCGGGCTTGGGCCAGTCGTCGATGGTGGGCCGAAGGATGGAGAGGGGCTGCAGAGGTGGCAAACAGGCCCGTGCCTTGCTGTTCCACTGTGGGCTGGTGGTGGACTTTCGACGTTCGGACCATGAGACAGACCTCGAGAATGTTCGGAAAGTATTATTACCGGAGGCTGCCTGTTCTTTTTCTTCGTCGGTTAACATTTCAAGGTTAGTAGCTGCAACTCTGCTAACCAAGTAAAGACCAGATTCAATATTCATTCAGATATAGCACACAACAAATACAAAAAACCCTAATCGAGAAATTACCCTAAATCCAAGAAATTCGTCCGACGGAAACCCATAATACTGTATTCAATAATAGATACTACAAAATACAGCTCGAAATCCAACCGATTTTCCAACCCTAAACCCTTTTTTTCCTTTTAAAGACAAATCGAAGCGCAAACTATGACCGAGTGGAGTAAACCGGTAAACTTATATATCAGGACAAGAATCAATTCATGAAAAATTAAATCAATTGAAGCGACATAAATAAATAAAAAAAATTAAATAAAAAAAATGTTCGAAATCACAGTGAATAAGCTCGAAGAGAAAAATGGATGCTTACAGTTGATTGGTAGGTGGGCATGAATATAAGCCATTGAATTTAGTTCATCTGTAGAAAACAAAATAAAGAAATGGGAAAGAAAAAGATCCGTTCCACAAACGGTTCTTTTCTTAGAGAGAGGAAGCAGAGGAGGAAGGAGAGAAAGCGAAGAAGACAGGTTGGCATTTCCCAAGATTTAACTAGGATTATTTTTGCCTTAAGAAAAATAGAATTTGTTTGTTTGTCTTCTTTTTACATTTTGTATCCCTATTTTGGTGCATAACTTTACTAAAGTTTATGCTCCATCTTTGTATAATTAACCATATTTTAAGTGTGACAAAACATATACTGTATTTAGACTATTTTTTATTATTTAATTTCAATTCAATTCAAATTCAAATTCATTCACTTCAATTACTTTTATAATTATTATCAGTTTCAATATTTTATTTTTTTATACTTTTTTACAAAATATACGTATATGTTTACATAATTAAACAAAAACATTTCAAAATCATAAGGTAATAATTTTTTAATTATTTGAAAAAATAAATTAAATCTAATAAGTTCAGTTAACTTAAGTTAGTTTCAATTCAAAAGGAAATAGTCTTATTCTCTCTTGTCAATATTTTTACATTTGTCATACAAAAAATAATTTATTTTATATATATTGTACAGTATTATTATTAAATCAAATAGAGCGGGTTTAAAGCAAATCAATACTAATATATACTCGTTTAGTAATTTACAATTTTGATTCCTATTCGACTTATCGAGCTGAATTTGTATCTCGTATTCGAGATCAATAGATATCCAAAAAAAATTATCCTTAATATGGTTTTTCATTGTTCCAACGGTGACCTAAATTTTTTTATTTTTTTTTTACATTTTTTAATGTTTTAGGCCATCTCCAACCGAGAAACCAAAACTTAAACCCAAAATAAGTTTAAGTTTAAGTTTATAGTAATTTTACTCCAACCGAAAAACCAATATTTAAACTTAAAAGAATATTCTTTAAATATTCTTTTTATACAATTATTTATACTATTTTTATAAATAACCAAAATCTTTATAAATTTACTATTTAACCACATAACTTTTGACATAAAAAAATTTAATAAATATTATTTTCAATTTACCTGCTTATCGATCAATTCGTGATTCATAATTTATTTATTTTTGTAATTCGTAGCATTTTATTTTAAGTATTTTATTTTTATTTTTATTTTATTTTATTTTTATTATCAATTAAATATTTAATATTTAATTATATTTAATATTGTGATATTTATTTTTTTATAAAATAATTTGTTTTAATTATTAATGATATAATTATTTAAAAACATTACGTTACAAAAAATATTAAATAAGAAATAAAAAAGTTTAATGAGTCATTTTTATTAATTTATAAAAAAAGGATAATTTTATAAATAATAAATAGTTTTTGGTTTGTTTTTACGGTAGACGTAAATTTAAGTATTTTTTTGGTGAGTCCCACCATAAAACTTATAATAGGTTTATGTTTTGGTATCAGTTGGAGCATCTATCCTACTCTAAAATAAGTTTTTGGTATCGGTTGGAGATGCTCTTAGCAATTTGTAATTGAGTATTGTAAAACAAAACCAAATAAAGTAAAATTTAAGTCTCAAAGTGTTTTTACCATTTTTATTCAAATTTATGTATCAATCAAAATCTTTCCAAATCAACAAATATTTCGCACATCTCAAATAGAAATTAAGTTTTATTGTACATGATAGTACATCGATATATACTTTTTTTATTTCGGTTGTTATGCTTTATGGACTACTCATATCTTCGACGCCTTGTGGTCACTGTCATGACTTTGTCTTTGATTCTTTGCAAGGCACGAGTTGTTTCTGTCATGTTAATCCTTTCATCAGGCGAAGCAGCTAAGCATTGCATTGCAAGACTAAATATAGAAGATATGCATTCCTCTTCATTTCCAGTCAAACTTTGATCATCAGAGGCAACTACTTGAGTTACTGCATGTTCTTGTAATGCTCGGTGTACCCACTCCTTTAAGCTCAGTTCACCAAACATGGCGTCTGTCGGCTTCTTCTTTGTAAACATCTCGAGCAATAGTATGCCATAGCTATATACATCTCCATTCGTTGACACTTTTCCTTCCGATCCATACTCTATTTTGTATCACACGAGTTAAAAAATGTACATTATATCAAAATATATGAAAGAAATTAAAATGACATATACTAATGAAGAATTAATTAAAATGGTAAATAATATTCATGAAAAGTAATATTACCTGGTGCTGCATAACCAATGGTTGCCAAAGTCTTTGTATGCACCATAGTTTCTCCATCCTCAAAAAGCTTGGATATTCCAAAATCAGTAAGATGAGCAACCATATCTTCATCGAGCAACACATTGCTCGGCTTTATGTCACAATGAACAATTTGAAATGTATGACCATGATGAAGATATTCCAAGGCTAATGCAACTCCTATTGCTATTTGCAGTCTCTGTGTCAAATTCAAACAACAATTCTCAGAATGTAGCCATTTCTCAAGGCTTCCATTCGGCATATGTTCAAGAACAAGGGCTTTGAATTCTGTGTTGCTACAACAACCAATTGTTCGGACCAAGTTTCTGTGTCGAATGGTGCTGAGAATTTCACATTCGATATCAAAACTCTGAATAGCTCTTTCCGATTGAAGGTTGAAAACTTTTACTGCAACAACTAATTCATCATGAAGTGTCGCTTTGAATACAGAACCAAAACTTCCTCTTCCAAGAAGATTGGTTTGAGTACTAAAAGAGTTTGTCCCCCTTACAAGTTCTATGTACGAAACCCTTCTCCAAGATTTAGCTACTGTAACATCAGGCGGTGCTTGTGCCTTTTGATGTTTACGTTTTCGTCTCCTAAGCAACACAATTATAACAATGATTGACATAAATATCACTAAAAGGAATGGAGGCAAAATGTACTTCATTAATCTAACGACTTTCTTTAGTCTTGATGTTCTATTATCTATGATGGGGCAAGGCGGAACATGCAACTTTATTGGACCGCATAGAGCATAGTTATTCAAAAATGATTGGGCGGTAAAGTTAACGAAAGGACCTCCTGTGGGTATCTCTCCTTCCAACTTATTATATGACACATCAAAATATTGAAGAAGTTTGAGGCTTTCGAATGACTTTGGAATGAACCCGGAAAAATTGTTATTTGATAAATCTAATGTGCGCAAACCTCTCATCTTCCCTAAGGATGGAGGGATTGATCTTTCAAATTTGTTATTCGAGAACAATATGAATTCTAAGGATTGACAACCTTCGATTGATCTCGGAATGTCTCCTGAAAATTGGTTGTGAGACAAGTCTAAAATGTTGATTGCTTTAAAACTTGCGATTTGAGATGAAAGTTGTCCGCTGAAGTAGTTTGAAGACAAGTTGAGCATAATGAGGTCCTTAAGATTCCAAAATTCAGAAGGTACGGTGGAATTCAGATTGTTCAATCCTAAATCGATGTTTCTTAATGAATTCATTTCACCGAAACATTCAGGTATGGGACCTGTGAGATCATTGTCACCTATGTTTAATTCATAAATATTTGTCATTCGACAAAAATCGTGCGGGATATACCCTTGTAGTCGATTCCCATGAAGATATAAGCCTTGAAGCTGATTTAATTTCCCTATTGTTGATGGGATGAATCCTGACAACTGATTATAGGACATACTAAGACCTACCAAACCGCTCAAGTTTCCGATCGAACAAGGAATAACACCGGTAATGTTGCTGCGATCCACAGTAAATTCATAAATATATTTGGATAAATTACCGATTGAAGATGGTAGGATACCATTAAGAGGATTTTCTGCTATAGAAACACGCTCCAGGAATCGACATTTCGTTAACGAAGATAGAAATTCCAATTCCTGATTTGGATATTTCGCTCCACTCAAGTTATTATCTCCTATTTGAAGTCGTCGCAAGAGTCTTAAACTACCAAAGTTGGGTATGGAACCACGAAACGAATTACTGTTTAATTGCAAAACAGTCAGTTTGGAGGCATTGGTGATGGAACTTGGAATCTCGACGCTAAATTTATTATCATTTAAGGCTAAAATTTCTAGATTGAAAAGTGACCACTCCAATGGAAGACTTCCTAAAAAAGAAAAAAATAAACAATTCATAAGTGAATCGGTTATTTGTGATGAAGAATTGAAACATAGGATAGATCAATGATGAATAATCTCTCGTTTTTATTTTCGTCAAAAGTTTCAATAATATCAAAAGTTATAAAATAGATTATTATCTTGGATTTTCACCAAACATAATTTTAATCATAGTATATACATACCTGTCAAGTTGTTAAAACCAACGTCTAACAACTCCAAGGAAGTGCAGTTCCAAATTTGGTCTGGTATGGATCCTGTAATGTACTCCGTAATTAATTAATTTATCATAGTACACAATTAA
Source organism: Euphrasia confusa (assembly GCA_954870475.1). Classification (NCBI taxonomy): domain Eukaryota; kingdom Viridiplantae; phylum Streptophyta; class Magnoliopsida; order Lamiales; family Orobanchaceae; genus Euphrasia; species Euphrasia confusa. The sequence goes on from OX940951.1 coordinate 20,983,908, forward strand.
TTTATATTCGAAATTATAAGGTAAAATTTTCATTTTCAAGTCTACGATACTTTAATTTTCAGTTAAAATGTGTTCACTTTTATTCCATATCGATATCGTATGATTAGTCTTGTGGCCAATATGTAATTTACGGAAAATTGGCCTTGGCACTTGCAGAACACATAATTCACAAACAAATGTAGTCACTCCATCCCTTGTTAAACATATAAAAATCATTTTTTTCTTAATTTACGCACAAATATAAAGTGGAGGGTATAATAGGTTTTGACGTGTAAGTATTAAAACAGTTAGTTGAAAAAATAATAGTACAAATGTAAATAAATGTGTATTGAGAGAATAAATTTGTGAAAAGACATTCAATTTATAGATGTGCACTGTTTTAAAGAGTGACAACAACAAAAAATGAAAGTATGCATTGTTTTGGGATAGAGAGTACTATATTTACCTGATAAGTGATTATTAGAAAGGTATAATTCCTGCAAGGAAGTGCAGTTTCCGATATGGCTCGGTATGGATCCTGTAATGAATTAAGAGACATTATTTGAAATGGTGTCACTGGGCACCTATGCCTTTAGGCCTCCCCGGAGTTTCATGTATACATAATTAGATGAAGGCATGAAGCATTCAAGATTACCTGTGAGAGAAGCATTCAAGATTTCCAATAATTCCAACCGCGAAAGCCTTCCTAATTCCGCCGGAATCCCTCCTGTGTTTTATGTGAGATGTACTAATCATATACTACGTTACAAATTAACTTCAAATATGTATATGATCTAGTGATAATTTAGTACCTTCAAAGACGTTATCCCCGAGATACAACTCCTTAAGCATGCTCAAACTTCCGATTTCTCTTGGGATTTCCCCACTGAAACGGTTGGCGCCTAAATCCAAGATCTCGAGATCTTTGCATTTCCATATATTTTGTGGGATTTGGCCTTCGAGTTGATTGTCTGACAGTCCGAGCAATTGCAGGTTTGAGTGATCATGATCGAAGATAGCATACGGTATGGAGCCCGTTAACTGGTTAGCAGACAATCTTAATATTCGCAGAGCAGAACAATTTCCAATCTCCTCTGGAATGCTCCCACTCAGAGAGTTAAAGCGCATCTCGATTATCCGGAGCTTGCATGAGTTGTTATTACTATTTTTGAATAGAGACGGAGGGATTTTACCAGAGAAAGAGTTGTTTCTAAGAATAAGTATCTCGAGACGAGGCAAGTCACCGAACCATGACGGTATCTCTCCGGCGAACGAGTTGTAACTAGCATCCATCTCCCTCAGGCGGCGTAAACTCGACAGCTCAGAGGGTATGAGACCACTGAAGTTGTTGGAGCTGATGTCTAGAGATCTGAGAAAGGTTAAGTTTCCGAGATGTGGTGGCAGAGTTCCTTCAAGGCCGAAACTGGAAATGTTTAAGGCGGTGACCCTTTGGTGTTTGAGTCCGCAAGAGATGCCAATCCAGTAGCAAGCGGTGGTTCCCCCCTTGGTCGACCAGTTCTTGGCCAATAAGTCGTTGATTGTTAATGTGTTCTTGAAGGCAAGAAGCGCGTTTTGATCGGTGGAGATGGACGACGAGAATGTTTTATCAATGGTAGTGGTGAGGTGTAGTAGGATGAGTGAAAGGGTGGCAAAGAAAATCAAAGGGATCTCCATTGTTGCATACGTAATTAATTTGGAAGAGATCATTTAAATTGCTTCAAATTCAACAATTAGTCTTTGAGGTAGTTGGAATTTTGATTAGAATAAAATATTAAATACTATTTTAAGTCTCCCACTTCTGGAAGTCAATGTTTAATATCTCACGTCTCACCATTTTTCTCCCCACTACAAATTATATAATGCGGCACTAAGGGCACTAGGATAATTAGCAAACTAATCGAAATTTTAAAGTGTTGTGATAGTGACATATTTTTTGCAGCATTATGTTTTTTTAAATAGTTTTGAAAAATATATTTAAATAAACTAATATAAATGTCAAAGTTACACAATTTTTATAACAATTTGAGTGGTTAAATGATCCGACTTCTAACATGATATTAAATAACGCGCACAGGTTCTTGCATGCATGCATGTAATCAAACATCGACATTGTTTTCCCAACTACTCAGCTCAGTCGAATTCTATACATCGGCTTTTGCATTTCCAGGGTTATTCTTCGAGGCTAGCTATCGGCTTTGGACCACATGTCATGCTTTTGAAGTAGACGCTACTCTTGAAGCATTACTTCAAGTTGTATATTAATCGTAAATAAATACACAATACACGTCGGCAATTTATACCTTGTTTCTAAGAGTACGATTCTAATTGTACACCTACTATTATATCTTTATATATTTATTGATAAATATTCATTGTGTAAGTTAATATATTCATTAATATGTTAATTTAAAAATATAATAATTGTTTTTTAAAATGAAGATTTTTTAATTATTAAATGATTATTTTATTGGATTTTATATTTTCAAGGGTGGAGTACGATTTTAATTGTACTTTCGGAATATGATATATGTATTAATACACGTCGAATGTTTGTGATTGTGGGTGTATTTAATATAATAATATTTACACATCTGTGCTGATAACAGCCATTTCCTTGGACTGTCGAACCTCGTACAAACCCACTACGTACTAAAGACGACGCCATGCACCTGTGCATGCAAGAATACTAGAAAAAAATAGCAATATTGCCCCTACCTCCAAAAAAATGGTTTTCGTTAGTTTATTAAAATCATCTTAAAATTTAGTAAAAATTATCATAACATTGGGCCCCCCTAAATAAATTTTCTGGTTCCGTCACTGGATGTAATGTTTAGATTGCCCCTCATATTTGCTGAAATTAAAGCAGAGGAAAATGTGAGAATTATACTCGAGAAATCATGGAATGTGAACTGTATTATACATACCAATGGTGTTTTCTCCTCTCGAGGAACCAGCGGCTAGCTCATATTCAGGATCAATCAGCACTAATTGAGCAACAGATGTTCTTCTGTCTTCCATGGCTTTCTGCAATCATAAAACCCGATATTAAAATATGAAGCATTCCTATCATTCAATTTAGGCGTGATTGCAGAAAATATTACTTCAAGTTGTATATTAATCGTAAATAAATACACAATACACGTCGGCAATTTATACCTTGTTCCTAAGAGTACGATTCTAATTGTACACCCACTAATATATCTTCATATATTTATTGATAAATATTCATTGTGTAAGTTAATATATTCATTAATATGTTAATTTAAAAATATAATAATTGTTTTTTAAAATGAAGATTTCTTAATTATTAAATAATTATTTTATTGGATTTTATATTTTCAAGGGTGGAGTACGATTTTAATTGTACTTTCGGAATATGATATATGTATTAATACACGTCGGATGTTTGTGATTGTGGGTGTATTTAATATAATAATATTAAATTTACAGTTAAGATCTGGTGTACTAACTAACATAAATAAAAGCAAGTATTGTGATTACAAGGCTCAAAGTGCTCTTACCATTTTTTTTTTTAATTTCAAGAATAAATCAAAATCTTGTCAAAACCAACAAATATCTTGCACATATGAAATAAGAACTACTTATGTATTAGGTCTAAAATAATGTTTAAATAAATTAAAATATATTTCAAACATTTTAAAGTGTTTTTAAATTACTTAAAATATATTTTAAATATTCTAAAGCCTATTAAAATATTTTTATAATATTTTCAATTATCTTAAAATAAGTTTCAACTTATTTGAAATAACCTTTAAACATTTTTAAAGTATCTTAAAATCATTTTTAAAATAATTTAAAATATATTTTAAACATTTTAACGTGAATTAAAATTAATTTAAAAATAATATAAAAATATTTTTTTTAATATTTTTTAAAAATAATTTAAAATATATTTTAAACATTTTAAAGTGAATTAAAATTAATTTAAAAATAATATAAAATTTTAGGGAAAAATGGCAATAAGGCCAATTTTCAACATTTTTTCGGCAATAAGGCTTTCGAGAAATTACGCGTGTCAATTAAGCCGCCTAAAATGTGTAAAGACATTGGTACCCCTCCCTAAATTCCACACCTCTCCAGCACGAAGCTCATTCTTCGATACCGATTGATCCAACCCCAATCCTCTCATTTGATCAGAACCTTAAGCCGGCTTCGCGACCGACTCCGCCGTCGTCCCAATCCCCTCTCCTCCTCCCCCGCGCCGTCGACGGCCCCCTCTCCGTCGCCGAGACCACCTTCCTCTCCTCTCTCCCCTCCGCAATCGACCACCTCCTCCTCCAGCGGTCAATTTCGACGACCTCCAATCCGACGTCAAGATCGAGACCCGCTCCCTCCCGTCGATGCACGACGCAAACCGGAACCTAAATCGACGGACCAGCTTCCCCAGGACGGCGAAGATGACGTTGCAGAGATTGATGAAGGAGATTCTCGACGATGACAACGTTGATCTGGGGGCGATCGACACAGCGCTGCTCGCTTTGAAGGAATTGAAATCGAAGAAAACGGTTTCATATGGGTCGGCTGCTCGAACGACGCCACCACCATCCTCCTCCGCACCTACTGTCAATTTCATATTGGTCGCACTCCGAGGAAACCGGTACCCAGAGGGACGACGATGAACGGGGGACGAGGAGGAACGACTGGATCGAGTACGTTGACGATCGGGATCGAGTGCGTTGACGATCGGGATCGAGTGCGTTGACGATCGAAGAGAGCACGGAAGGTGTTTGATGATATTACTATGAGAACTTGATGACGAGTTTCACGATGCCACTGATGATAGAAAAGGTCTTTTTTCTATTTAAATTCTCAATTTGAAAGTTGCTTATACGAATTTATTGTGTTCAGTGTCTTTTACACATTTTACACAATATATAATTTTGTTCATGAGAACAGATGAAAAGTGATCAAGTGATCTATGAACTTGCTGCCAAATATATAGTGTATGTATTCAATTAAGGATTGGGTTCTTCTGGTGAAGAATAATAGAAGAGTTATTGATGTACTTGAATTAGTGTTTCTTACATTTTAACCCGTTTATAAAATGCTTGATTAAGCCAGAAGCCACTATGGGTTATCTAATTTCATGTGTTGCTTCACATATTTGTTATTAATGTAGAAAACTAGTATATTCACAGAACATATGATCTTCAAATGTATAATACTCTCATTCTGTGATATTAAAATACTCTTTATAATATAGATCCTAAGATATTCTTTATTTTGTACACTTGCAGGTGCTTTAGTAAATGCAGTAGGAGGATGGGAGGGAGGTCAAAATGCTTGAAGAGAATCGAGGGCGGGGCGTGCTTGGTGTTCGGGTATCGGTTCTTGATGCATTCGATCGACTGACAACGCCCGTTGCTTGTATAAAGTCGCTGTCCACGGGGATTTCACCCTCCTGGTGTAGGGAATAGGAACACGACATCGTCTCGGTCGTCTCCGACAATTGTAGGTTTTTTTTAAATATTCGTCTTTTTTTTTTTTTGGTACATTGTCACAAGGTTTTGAAAGAAGTTCACTGGCACTCACGGATGGTGCAAGTGTTTTCTCCTATATACATAAATCTCATATATTGTATTGTTCATTCATGTTAACTAACCTTATATACCAATATTTGAATATCATTTCGACTTGTGTTGTTGATTTAGAGGTTTTTAGTAGTAGTAGTAGTAGTAGTATTAATATGATTTTTTTATTTTTTTGTTGTTGTTTTGCTTAGTTTAGACTTGTGTTGTTGTTGTTCTCCAGGAATAATAGTCCCAATGGGGTTGATAAGGAGTTGATAACAGGACGTCGATTTCCTGCTGGTCATGGGTGACGAGTCCGAGGAGACGCGGAAGCTCTGCGCGCGGGAGAAGATCGAGCAGGCCCCCCACTTCACCTTCTATTACTGATCAACAAGAAATAGAATAATTTGATTGATGTAATAACATTTGTTTGTTGTTCAGTGAATTACTACTACATAAATATTTGTCAAACTTTTATGACATTCAGTATTTTTTTATGACATTCAGAGTTTTGGTCATGAAACAAGTTAATGAGAGTCAACACACTGAATAGGACTTAAACACACTGAATATGACTTAAACACACTGAGTAGGATTAAAATACAGTGAGTAGCACTGAATGCCCTATTTTTACACTGAAGCATAATAACACTGAATGCCAGAGTTTCACACTGAATGTTATAAAATTACACTGAATAACAACATACTGAATGTCATATTTCAACACTGAATGACATATTTTAACACTGAACATACTGAATGTCATATTTTAACAGTGAATGTCATATTTTAACAGTGAATGTCATATTTTAACACTGAATGACATATTTTAACACTGAACATACTGAATGTCATATTTTAACACACTGAATGTCATAATTTAACACTGAACATACTGAATGTCATATTTTAACACTGAATGTCATATTTTAACACTGAATGTCATATTTTAACACTGAACATACTGAATGTCATATTTTAACACACTGAATGTCATATTTTAACACTGAATGTCATATTTTAACACTGAATGTCCTAAAAACACACTGAATGTCATATTTTAACACTGAATAAGAATGAAACACTGAATAAGGATGAAACACACTGAATAAGAATGAAAAACACTGAATGTCACATGAATACACTGTTTGATTAAAAAATACACTGAATAGGACTAAAACACACTGAATAGGAATAAAAAACACTGCTCGATTAAAAAACACACTGAGTGCGACTGAAACACACTGAATAGGAATAAAACACACTGAATAGGAATAAAAAACACTGTTCGATTAAAAAACACACTGAGTGCACACCATGTCGAACAGAAGTTTCGGCCGATCGGGGTAGACCACGTGCACCACCGTGTACACTTTCTCTCGACAGTCCTCGAGCATCACCCAAGGCCTTGCTTTAAATCCCTAATCTAAGAAAACACAGATAAAACACATTACATTTCTGATACATGAAACAAAAACATAAACACTTGAAATAAAACACGAATTCAATTTCCATGAATATGCGTATTCACAACCTCTATAACCAGAATCCCAAATTCATCAGTTCTAAAGCTCAAACCTCGTTTTCGGTACGGTAAAAAACACCATTTTCGAAACGAAAAAATAGTTTTGAGTCATATTATTATAAATTAAATGTAACCAGCAGAAGTCAGAAGAGCAGTGACTCTTACAATGATGATATCACTCCCTTCCTTTATATCATCCAGTCCATAAAAGATCTTTTCGGTATTGAATTCCTGCATAACATTTTCAAAAACAAAGTGCATGATGAAATACTTCAAAAAAACAATATGATTACCTAGAACTCGTCTATGGACAAGAACTGTTAGTTTAATGTACCTGCCAAAATTTCTTGTTATTTATTGTTTCTAACTTAATGCTTCAATCTCTTCAAAATGATTAAATGAGGCCAGTGCCTTGTGTCCTACAAGATCGATCGAGTCAATTAAATTAATTAAGAGGAATTCACATACTGTATATAGTAGTAGTGTAACAAAGTGATATAATACCATTACATGCTATAGCACTCAAATTCAACATCTACTGAACACTTACTAGGGATGCCATTAGATGTCAGTAGAAGGCACATATCAAAATAAATAAGCCCGAGTTGAGAGCAAACTGCTCTCAATATCTACTGAACATTTACTGGGGAGATGAGGTTTCTCCAGAGGTTTGGGACCTTTAAGTTCGCCATCGACGTCGTCATCATCATCACAGCCAGAGGTAAGTTGTTGTAGGGCCAGCTGGCACTGCTGGAGCACATCCTCCAAGGTTTTCCTCTTCACCCGAACTCTATTTGCCTTGACTCCCGTCAGCTGTATCGGCTCCATCAGTTCTGATAGTTTCTTTTTTATTTATAGCGCCTAAAGACACCAGTGTACATATTTTACATTAGAGTTCAATGATTTTTTGTATGCAAGATGTATATAACTATAACATAATATTCAATGAAAATAACCAAAAATGTAGTAAAACACACTGTATATGACTTATACAAAAGAGTTCTCAATGACTCTTCTACTATAGTTGAGATACTTGGTCCAAAATGATAGCATATGATAAAATGCAAAAAAACTAAAAATGTTAACAAATGTGAATCAAGGCTAACAGTGCCTATCTATTACTTACAGTGCCTCATTCACGGCGGCTCGTGCACATTCATCTTCCTCGTTCATTTTGGCTATATGACTTATATCAGTAAGCTCAACGCCATGTGAAACTTTTGGAGAACATCCCCTGTAAGCGAATCTGTTTATACCAACAAATGCAAAAAACAACAAAAAAAATCTCGAATGCTAAAAAGTCGTACCTCTTTAGGACGTTTATTTTCTGCCAATTTTACACGCTTTCTATGAATTGCGTTCTTACGCTGCTAAACAACAAATGACAATATTCTGTTAGTTCTAGAAAAAGAAACGATCAACTCCATTGTTCACACAATCGCCTCGATTTATCCACGCACACTCTAAATCCGTTCAATACGATCCTATCCTCGCCTCCGAGTAGAAAGCAAGATTCGTCGCTATTGGTGGTGTGCTTTCCGGGTTTCGAACTGTTTGAGGCATTTTCACAAACAGTTTGGCTGCACATCAATGCCTTCCACGACTTTGGAGTCCATCTTCGCCAGCAACGACTCCTCTGACAAATGCATCCACAGCGGCTTCGATCCGGGGCGCTCGACGAGCTCTTACGACTTTAGCATCTCGATTTCGTCGATCTCCTTTCCCCTGCCGATTTTTTCAACCATGTGGAATTGGAATTACAATTACTCATCGTCGAGGTCTTCCATGAGTTCCCATGTGTTGAATGTGTTGATGACGAAGTTCGGAGAAAGGGGGATATGTCGAGGGTAGTTTCGTCTTTCCAGGTACATTTTTTTGGCCTAATTGGAACAAAAAGGCCTAATTGACACGAAAATTATAGATTGGTCTTATTGGTCAAAAAATGTTGAAAAATGGCTTTATTGCTATTTTTCCCAAAATTTTAAATATTTTAAACTATTCTAAAATATTTTTTAGAAAAAGCTTGAGACATTTGATTTAAAAAAGAAAGAAAAAGCTTCAACAATTGAGACCCTGTTCATTTTGGACTCATTATAAAAACCCATAGTCAAGTAAAGAAGCCTAAACACAAAAGATACATGTCCAAAGTTTGTCGTTTGCTGATGCAAGATTAATGACTCCATAAACACTAGTTAAAAACATCCCATTAGTTCCGTATGATTGATATAATCGAGTACCATATACGACATGATGAGGTGGTAGAGTATTTATCTAGCTAGGCTGTAGTAAGTCCTTGCATGAATCATCTTCTTAATTAAGTTTAGTTTTTGCTCTTAATCGAAAAAGGAGTTGAGCCCTAATTAAAGATTCATAGGACAGAGGGAACTGAATTCCAAACCCCCCAACTGACATAAGTAGACATTTCAAGCAAAGCACAAGATTCATTTCAACTTTACTCACTCTATATAAACCCCATCACACCAAATTATCAACACACACACACACAAAAACATTACTACACTCCAAACAATGTCGAGCCTATTGCCATCAACCAAGCCCACCACCACCGCCGCAAGGTCCTCCATTTCCGGCGGGCCCACCCACAACTTCGCCACCGATCATACCTCCAAACCAACCCACGAGCCCGATCACACACCGACCGATCCCCACCGGGCCATCACGCAGCCCGCACGAAGGGGCCGTGAGCGCGGCGTATTTTCCTCGGACGATAATGCCCTCACCAAGCAGGTCCTGGCCACTCACGCTCCCGACATGGAGGACCTCGACGTCCGGCCCATCCTCGCCATCATCGAGGACATCATGCGACTCACCAGGCCCGGCCTCACTCATCCCGACGCCCACAATGTTACTACCCCGGTACTACGTATATACATTTTTATTTACTTTTTTAACTTAAAAATACATTTTTACCCCTTAACTTTCGGTCAAAAAGTCAAAAAATAACATTTTTATTAATCTCCGTATACTGGTAGGGAGCCGTGAACGCGTCCCATGCGCTCGTCTCTTCGGACGATCACAAGCCCCTCCTCCACGCTACCGCTCCTCATAAGGCGGCAGCGACCACCGCGACTTTCCACGATTCTCTGATGAGGTCGTCGACGGTTATCGATCCCGACGCGGAGATCATAAGCATGCTCGCCTACTCCATCAACAAGATCTCGTCCGAGATAATCTGCAAATGCTCGTCTGGTGGAGGGGGCGACACGCACGCCATCACCATGGACATACTCAAGTCCCTCTCGTCCCACACTTGGGACGCCAAGGTCGTTATCGTCTTTGCGGCCTTCGCCATCAACTACGGGGAGTTCTGGCTGGTCGAGCAGCTCCATATGACGAACCCACTGGCCAAGAACATCGCGGCCCTCAAGGACCTCCCGTCTGTGCTGGACCACAACGGGGGCGACCTGAGGAAGAGGTTCGACGCGGTTCTAGACCTCCTCACTCAAATCCTCAAGGTGACTCGCTGCATAATAGAGTTCAAGGAGCTTCCGCCTCTGTACATCAGCCATGAGTCCCCTGAGATCACGGCCGCCACCGCTCATATCCCCACGGCAGTTTACTGGATCACTAGGAGCCTCCTCGTGTGCGCCTCCACACTCCTGAGCCTCATCGGCAGTGGTCATGAGTATGTTCATATCCATTTTTTTCGTTTTTTTCGTTTCGGTTTTGTAACAAAAATATATATAATTAGATCGGTATATTGATCAGATACATGAGCTCAACATCAGAGTCGTGGGAGATACTAAATCTTGCCCATAAGCTCTCAGTCATATTGGAGCACTTGCAGAACCAATTGAGGACATGCAAGGACTTAATTGGTAATTCACATAACCCTCTGTTCCATATAAATGGTTCATTTCGAGATTGTTTCATTTCACTGGTCACACTTTATTCCTACTGTTTTTACTTTAAAAGACATAAATACCCTTACATTTTTACATATATATTTTTTAAGCACTACGTACTCTAAACTACTTACCTATTCTTTATGGATGCAGATAGGAAGAAGGCAGAAGGTGCATACCTTGCCTTCACAAAACTCATGGAGACGTCTCATATCGACAACGTCAAAGTACTCAAGGCGATGGTCAAGCCCCGAGAAGATCAACGCCCACTCTTCGACGGAACAAAGAAACTAAATGTAGTCGTTCTTCGTTTGATCCCCTTATTATTATTATAACTAATAATTATATATATATATATTGATATACGTACATGACAGGAACAAGTCGAGGCTCTGAGGATGAAGTACGTCCTCCTCCTGATCTCGAACCTGGACCTCCCTCAGGAGGAGCTCCACATCCTCCACTCCATCTACAGCCAGCACCCGATGCGCCACGAGTACGAGGTCCTCTGGCTCCCCATCCTCGACCCCAAGGACATCCCCATGACCCCTCTCCACGAGACCGCCTTCCACGAACTCCGCAACAACATGCCCTGGCACTCCGTCGACCACCCTTCCCTCGTCGAGCCCGTCGCCGTCAGGTAGTGGCGGATCCGGATAAAAAAAATTCATTTATACGTATACATATTATATATACTGTATATATATAATAATCTCAGCCCCTCCTACTCGTTTTTTCTGGCGTCAGGTACATCCGCGAGGTCTGGAACTTCGTCCACACCCCGATGCTCGTCGTGCTCGACCCCCAGGGGAAGCCCGCCAACCTCGACGCCCTCCCCATGATGTGGATATGGGGCACCTCGGCTTTCCCCTTCACGAGGACCCGCGAGAGCGAACTCTGGGCCGAGAGCTCGTGGAACATCGACCTGCTGGCCGATGCCATCGACCCCCGTTTTTCAGACTGGGTACGTACGTGGGAATCTCTTCTCGATCGAATCACTTTCTTTGAATATAGTAAATAGAGTACGTATATGATTTTTGTTTTTGCATGCATGCATGCATGCATGCAGGTACGTGACAACAAGGTGATATGCTTGTACGGAGGGGAGGACATAGAGTGGATCCGTCGTTTCACGCTGTCGGCTCGGGCGGTGTCGAACGAGCTGCAGGTGCCGATGGAGATGCTGTACGTTGGGAAGAGGTACCCGAAGGAGAAGGTGAGGCGGTGCCACGAGGTGATCAACAGGGAGAAGCTGAGCCACATATTCTCGGTGGAGTACTACGACTTTGTGTGGTTCTTCTGGGTGAGGCTGATGAGCATGTGGAACTCCAAGAAGCAGATAGGGATGGCAGTCGAGAGCGATCACATCATGCAGGAGATCATGGACATTCTCGCCTACGACAGCAGCGAGCAGGGATGGGCCGTTTTCAGCCGAGGCAACTATGAGATCACCAAAGGGAATGGAGACAAGGTAATATATATGTTATTTGGTTTATGAACTGAACTGAATTGAATTTAACTGAACTGAATTATATATTTATAGGTGATGCCAGTTTTGGAGGCTTACCGCGATTGGGGTTACAAGGTGGATCATCCGGACAAGTTTGTGCCGGTTCTGGACGAGGAGTTGAGAGGTTTCCACCCGGACCATCACTGCAACCGACTGATCCTTCCGGGGCAGTCGGGTTATATCCCGGAGAAGGTGGTTTGCTCCGAGTGTGGCAAGCTTATGGACAAGTATGTTATGTACCGTTGCTGCACCGATTGATCATATCATTGTTTGTTTTTCTTGCAAGAGATTATTATGCATTGTGTTTGGATGTTAAATAAATTTGATTGTTGTTTTTTGTGATTAATAATTAATTAAGAGATTGCAATTGGGACTTAGTTGTCAATTGCAATGATATTAATTTCACTATTCATCAATAAAGAGAGTTTCATTTGTGATTGTTTTATGTTACTGTGTCTAATTTTCAACTCATTTTGTTATGTTAATCTATAATCTATACATATATAATTCCTGAATCTCTCCATGCCACATGGACCAATCAGAAAGGTTTAATATTGTTGTGTTCACACTATAAATTATAAATAAAAATAATAATATTAACTATAAATTATAAATAAAAATAGTAATATTATTATTAAGTCAAAATTTATACATTAATATAATTTTTAGGTAAGTTTTTATTTTCAGTAAATTTCCAGATATGTAATTCTAATTAATCATATGTTTTCGCAAGAAAAAATCAGTCGCGTTTCATAGAACATTTCTAGATCAATTTGACGAGGTGTTCTCATGCTTCAATATTTTTGCGTATATTTATTCGTCGAATTTTTTTTATCTTTTCCAAAATTTCATATACGCTTTAATTATTTCATTATGCATTCTTTTTTTCATTTTTCTTTTACCAGTTCTTTTGGACTGAAACCAGCTGAACTGAACTGAACTTAAACGATATGAACTGAACTTAACTTAAGCGGTATGAACTGAACAAAAACGATTTTTTTATAAAATTAATAATAATTTTTATAAATTATTATTATTTTTTTTAAATATTAATAATATTATGAAATTAACTAGATTTTATATTTATAATTATAGATTGAAATTATTTTTTGTTTATTTTATTTTAATTTATTTTGAAACTAACTGAACTGAATCGATATGAACTGAACTGAAATGAATTGATCTGAACTGAACTGAACTGAACTGAATCAATCTGAACTAAAGCGATCTGAACTGAACTGAACTTGACTGAAATTATGTTCAAAAGAACAAGTCCTAATTTAAATTTGTATGTTTTTTTCATAATCAAATTCAGGTATAATTTATTTGTAGATTTTTTTTTTTCAATATCTCATAAATTAAATTGGAATTGTAGCCTACAATCCGTTTGGAATGTGATTCTTTTCAGTAGCTGTAGAATTGATACAAGATTTGATAAACGACAACTATGGAAAGATTTGCATATTTATTTGCTAATTGTAAAGTTAATCGATCGGAAGAGAAAAAAAATTAATTTTCTATTTTACAGCTCTATTTTCGATAAGTTAATTACGTACGGGCCGCGACGCGGTGGTTCTCGACATTGACCTGCCCCCATCACATCTTAATCATGATTCTCGACTCTTGCTCTCTTTGTTCTATATTTTTTTCACTATAGGCGAGATCAATATGATGGTGTCGAATTTTTAAATATTTAAAATAATCAAATAAATAAAATATCTTATATAATGAGATTTTATACTTTATTTTCATAATTTTATTATTATTTCGTTGAGAATGAGATATAATATAACCACAAATAATTATAATTATTTATCAATTTAATTTAATAGATCACCTTATATACTTACGAAGTTTGAATAAAAAAAATAGTTGACTTATAGAAATAGTAATTCAACAATTTAATTTATAAATCACATGAGTTATATGATTTAAAAGATCTATAAACACTTTGAAAATTTGAGTATCGAGATAATATCACAATAAAAAAAAAAAAAAAAAAAGTTTAATTTTATTAGCTAATCTTTTACTCTATGTATTGACAAAGTTATACGGATTATGATTTAAGTGAACTATGAAAATATTGGAAATTATTATTGAAAAGTAATTTTAAAACATATTTTTGAATTTTGTATTAGTATTAGCACTAATATAACTTAATTAAAAAAAATATATTGTTCAGTTATAATTATTAATAATTGCCCCAAAAAATATGATTCAGTTAATATAATTAACAAATATATATTTGTAAACAATGAAAAGATATATGTAATTAAATTTTAATAATATTTTTTATACGATTATTATACATTATTAATTATTTTTAAATTTTTTATGTTGTAATTAAAATAATGAAACACTCACCAACAAAGCCCTAGATATTGTTTATTACTTTAAACATGCATAACCTTTCAATTTAAATAAAACATTTCATATTCGAGAGAACGATTGATAATGAGATTCAATACGAGTTTACAATTTAGTAGGGTTGAACAATTTATCTCGGAATTTTGATCCCGTCACGATCTCATCCCGAAAGTTAGCGAGATAGGACGGGATCAATTTTAAAAATGACAATCGCGTTCCGTCCCAAGCCGATTTATTTTTTCATAATGGGATGGGATGGGATCGGGACGATCCCTTTCTGTCCTGTCTCGTCCCGCAAATTTATTAATATACATAAAAAATGTTATTTTTCACATAAATTAATAAGAATATCAAAATATTAATTACACATTCAATTAAATTTATTTATTAATTAATACATTTTCACAAATATCATAATAATTTATTTTTTATATAATTTGTTTTGAATATACTTAAATATTAATATTTTAAAAATTGTAAAATGTCTTTTAAATTGAATAATTGAACTTATTTCTCTCAAACACTTAAATTTCTTTTTATTTGTATTTTGATTATTTTATAAATCAATAATATTTAATTTTATTTTTAATTTTATAATTTTATTTAAAATTTTAAGAGATCTCGATCTCGACCCAAATATAAATTATCAGGACGAGACGAGATTTTCCTAATTCCGTCTCATGTCCACCCCTACAAGTTAGAGTTAGAGTGAGAATAGAATTATGAAATAAAATAAAATTTTCAAAAAAATACCACGTGCATCGCACGGGCAGTGCTACTAGTTTAATTATAATATATTAAATAGAAGTAAATTTAACCTAACAATCAAAAATATTAAGACATCAAATTATTACATAAACAAATATATTAAAAATAATAGTAGTACTTTTTAATTAAAGTATTTTTTTTAATTAATAAGATTGTTCATTTTTTGAAATGTAAGTGTTTAATTAATTAATTATATTCTTTCACCTTTTCCAATTCTTGTTTCTTGTTTGCAACTTGGTCTTGGGATTATATATCAACATGTTGGTTTAATAATAGTAAAATATGATATGATATAGTATACCCCAGCATTGAAGTATTGCTCTTGTTATAATTAGATTACAAAATTCAAAAGAATTAATTAATGATGAAATGATGTGAAAATGGGGGGTTGGATGGGGTAAGATGAGATGTTTTTTCCAAGACTCATATTGGCTGTTTTTCATTGTCATATACTCCTATATAAATATATATTAGATTCAAATTAAGTTATATATATAGTGCATATATTATTATATACAGTATATTAATATTGCTGCTGCATAATTAAAGCTCCTTTTATCATCCCAAACATTTTCTCATCATGTGGATTAAACAAGTTGACAACTTGGAGAGTCAGGAAGGTTGCATTTTACAAAACAAAATAATTGTTTCTGTAATTCTTTTTCTATGAAATAAAGAGTAGTTTTTGATTAATTGCCATTTGAAATCCACTTTTATTAAGTAATAAAATGTACTCTATCCCATAGCTATAAGCTGGGATAAGGTCACACACATTATATTTTTAAAAAATGAACTTTTTTAATTTATTTCTTTTCAACTCATATTGTTATGTTAAGCTGTTTAAAAATAATACCTCTCTTATAAATTGTCAAACAACTTATTTTTAAGTTTTAGATTTTTTTTTTTAAATTTAACAAATTAACAAATTTTAAAAACTTGTAAACTCTTAATAGCTTATAAACTGTTTTAAAGAGTTAGGACCTGTTCTTTTGGACTTAATTTCAGTCCAGTTCAGTTCAGTTCAGATCGCTTCAGTTCAGTTCAGTTCAGTTCAGATCGCTTCAGTTCAGTTCAGTTCAGATCGCTTCAAAATAAATAAAAATAAAATAAATAAAAAATAATTTCGATCTATAATTTTAAATATACAATCTAATTAGTGTCATAATATTATTAATATTTTTAAAAAAATATTTAAAATTTTATATAAATTATTATTATTTTTATAAAAAATCAATTCAGTTCAGTTCAGATCGCTTAAGTTCAGTTCAGTTTCAATCCAAAAGAACAGGTCCTTAGTTCCATAAAAAAACGCTCGTAATAATTTTTTGTATATACTTAACATTTTAAAATACAAATATAAAAAGGAATTGTTAGTATTAAAACTGTGACCGGATATTTTCTCATTATTTTCCAAATAAAAAGGAAATGTCAAAGTAAACGAAAGATAGAAAGAAAATAAATTAATATTCAATTCAACTTGCCAAGTTGCCGGGAAAAGGAGAGTAGCACTCGGTATATATTTGTTCTAAATTTAAATTACACTTTCAATAATGTTCTCACTTTAAAATTTTAAAATACAATTGTTTTCTCGTGAACACGTGTAAGTATATGTTTGGACGAAAAGATTTATAAAACATAACAAAAATGCCCAAACCTACGTCCTTGAGTACTACCCTGTCGTTTTGCTCTTTTCAATTCCTTGGGCAATTTGATGATAAAAAACAAAACATACAACTGATACAACCACGCACTTGCACTTAGACCTGTAAATGGGGCGGATCCGGAGCGGATCAGTGTCGATCCGTACCCGTTTAATAATTTAAATTTTAGATCCGTACCCGCTCCGTGACCCGCCGGATCATCGAAAACTTAATCCAAATCCGTATCCGACGGATCAACGGGTATCCAACGGGTTTTTTTCGACCCGTTCTAAAATTGAAAAAAAAAGAAATTTCTAACTCTTAGTCTCTTACTTATCGGATGAGGAAATTGAATGGAAAATATTTGTTCTTTCTTTACCTTATATGAGAGTGATATGGTGTGATGGTATTGATAATTATTAGCCTTAATAAAAATTGGGAAAACAAACGTCTTCTTAATTGTTTAGGTTATAAAAATATAATTAATTTATTAATATATATATATATATATATATATATAATTTAGAGGGTCGGGTCATTAACGGATCGGGTCGGCCTTGATCCGTATCCGATCCGTTTATAAAACGGGTAAACGGGTCGGGTCGTAAAACGGGTAAACAGGTCAAATATTGCGATCCATATCCGTTAAAAGGTCACGGATCTGGAGCGAATCTGGATAAAATCCGCTCCATTTACAGGTCTACTTGCACTAGCAAATCAGTGAATGCTCAAAGCATATGCATCCATGAATTGAAGATCAAATTTTCTTAGCATTGAATGGGCGTGCATGCATGTTCAACGCAGTACGCATCCATGGATTGAATATCCGATCAAATTTTCAGACCCCATGTCAGCAAAGATCCACGCACCTCTCATTGATCTATTGAACATGAAAGTTCCACATACATATATATAGACTATAGTAATACATAATATATGGAGTATTAGTATATATATAAGCGTCATTGTATAAATAGAAAATGTGACTAATTAAAGGATATATAGAGTCCAACTAAATTAGTAACCACTAACCAATATAAGTAGAAACGTATACATCATGCATGTTGACTAATTGGTTGATTGAAATAAATGAATCTATATATAGTCTCAAAATATTTCATAATACATGTAAAAGATTAATTGGTTGATTGAAACGGGCTCTAATTTAACTTATTCAAAATCAGCTAAAAAAAAGTAATTGGATGAGTATGAAGTGAACTAAATATATGAGTTCAATTGATTTTTTTTATAATCATTATACAAATAATATTTTAATTTGCATACTTATATTGATTACATGAAACACTAAACCTCAGATTAATTACAATTGTGATATAAAAAATTAAATAAATAAAAATCAGAAAGATTAATCAGTATCTAAAATCAGATCGATGTACTAACTAATTAATTAACCAAAAATCAATCGGTAATGAAATCACAAAGCCTTAATTAACAATCATTTGCCACCTCAACTCGGCACGCCCTAATCTCCCCATCAAAGCTTCCACTAAACACCTTCATCTTCACCCCTTCCCCTTCCCCCTCCTCCGCCGCCGCAATCGCCCTCACCGGCGTCGTATGCCCTTCCAAAACCGCCAAACAGCAGTACCTCCCGTCGTCGTCACCGAAACCCCTCCGCCAGATCCTGACCGTCCGATCGGCCGAGCCGCTCATCAGCAGATCCCGAACGTTGATCAGGCACAGAACCGCTTTCGAATGTCCCCTCAAAGCCCCCACCACCGCCATACCACGGCCCTCCTCCTCTCTCTCCCACACCAAAATCGATCGGTCGCACGACCCGGAAAACAAAACCGACCCGTCAACGCTCAGCGCCAGCGCGTTGACCGCCGACTTGTGCTTCTCGAGCGTCGCGACGAGCCCGTACCTCCCGCCGGCCTCCGTCAATTTCCAGGCCTTGATCCTCGCGTCCGCCGAGCCCGTGTACACGAGCCCGTCCTCGGCCACGGCCACGCAATTGATGGCGTCGTCGTGGGCCCCGTTGATGGACCCCACGCACCGAGAATCCCGGGCCCGCCAGATCTTCACGCTTTTGTCCCACGACACGGAGAACACGTGATTCTCGAAAGACGAGAGCCCCGATACGACGTCGTAGTGCTGCACCCACAGCCTCCTGCTGTGCCGCCGGATCTTCACGTAATTTTTGGGGAAAACGAGCTTTCTCAGCCGATCTCCGATGGTGGGGAGGGTGGCGACGAGCTTGTGGCTGATCGACGACCACACGCGGATTTTGCCGTCCTGGTGCGCGGTGAAGATTTTGCCGCCGCGGAAGGCGATGGACTTGGCGGCGCCGGCGGAGGGGGCTTTTGAGGTCAGCTTGTTGAGGATGGCGAGGGTTTCGGTGCTGTAGACTGCGATGGCGTCGCCGGTGGCGGCGTAGAGGAGATCGTCGTGGACGGCGAGGAAATTGATGTGTGCGGCTGCGGTGGAGGTGAGGAAGACGGCGGTGGTGGTGGCCTCGTTTTGGGGGGAGAGTGTGAGGTTTGACAGGTGTCTCTGTAGGGATGGGACTGAGGGGAGGGTAAGGAGGGAGAGATTGGTTTGGATGCTGCTGTGGCTGTCGGAGACGATTGATTTTGGCGGCGTAGGAGGGGCGGGGGAGTCTCCGGAGGTGGCGACGGAGGAGGAGCAGGTTGGTAGCAAGGAGCGGAGCTTCATTGTTGAGAGAGGGAGACTGGGAGTGAGAGTATGAGTTATGTGTGACCAAAAGAAGAGAGAAGAATCTGAATATATACCTGCATAATAGTCTACAAATATTAAGAAATTAAGTCCCACGTGATACGTGATGACGTGTGTAATTCCTCGGCGACGCAGAGTTCGAATCTCGAGTGGGACAAACTTTCATTGAAATATTATGAAGGTTAGTTCGAATCTCGAGTGAGACAAACTTTTGTTGAAATATTATAAAGATTAGTTCGAATATCGAGTGGGACAAACTTTAATTGAAATATTATGAAGGTTTGTCCTGAGGTTCGACCTGTTGGCTCTCTCGCACAGGTGTCTGCTACTCGAGCACATTCCTCGATTTACATTCTACCCGACCCGATCGAGGGACCTCCGATCGGACCGATCACCCGACCTCCGATCGAGTGACGTGGAATTTCTCGTCTCTCCTCCCTATAAAAAAAATTAAGAAATTACAGTAATTTTAAAATTTGTAATTAGTAGTTAAATTGTATGTTTAGTAATTATTTAATATTTTTTTATGAATAATTAAAAATGATATTAGAATGACTATTGATTTAAGAAATTGTTCGTAAGTTTTAAATATAATTTATATAATTCAATTAAAAATTACTAAATTGAAATCAATATTTATTTTCTCGACGCACTTTGTTTTTATTTGTACAAATTCGGAAAAAATTCAAAAGTCATTCATTTATTTCTCACAATTACCGTAGGGAAATTATGCTTAATTTTCACTTGTTTATTTTCAAGCACTTTGTCTTCACTCGCAAGAATTTAAGTTTTCATGACACTTCTCACTTCACTTGTTTATTTTCAAACACTTTGTCTTCCCTCGCAACTATTTAAAATTTTATTGCAAAATATCAAAAAATAAAATGTACTTCCTCCGGCCATTAATAGATGTCATACTTTCCTGAACACGGAGTTTAAGAAAATTGTTGTTGTTTTATTTTTTAATTGAAAAGTAAGGATTAAAATATATTTTAAAAGTGAAAAGTAAAGTAGTTGTGAGTAAGTTTAAAAAGTAGGTGGGGTAAAGTAGAATAAAATTGTATATTAAAATGAAAAAGTTAGAATAATTATTTCCTTTTTTGGGGTGTGTCAATTATTGTTGGACCCCAAAAAGGAAAGTATGACAATTGTCTTTGGACCGAGGGAGTATATCTTTTGATAAGCTACAAAATAAATATTTTACTATATATTTATTATTCTTGTACTACAATTTTTTTTTTAAAATTATATACTCCATAAAATAAGAAAAAGCATGCACCCCACCCGACCCGCACAAGGGAAGCACATAACCAAATGACAGTAACACATGCCCACTTGATTATTGTTTTTAGCTAGTAACATTTTTATAAAGCAAGAGTCAAATAAGTTGACCGACATGTAATACTATATTTATGCTAATAAAAATAATGTTATCTTGATGACTCTTACTTGTAGATATTGTATTTAACTACATTTTCATTCTTGAAATCTACTTTTCCGAATTAAAAAAATACCGACGTCCGATCCAACTATCTGTCATACATTCATACGCACTAACGTACGCCATAAGTTACTAACGACAGTATTTAATACTACAAGTAAATTGATACAAATATTGTTGATTTTGGATACGACTCTCATTCATGTTTTTCATTGGATGCTTTTCCAATTCCTTACTCAAGACTCAAGTCCGTCCAATTGATATTTACAAATGTTCAAAACTTGTACTCTCACATCACACACAAATATTAGAATTACAGTCTCTGGTACCGAATGTTTGTCAACTTCATTATCAATTTACCAAATATTTACGAGACCAAAAGAAAATTTGATATCAATTTACACATTAGGATTTAGGACTACTGTACTACTACGGAGTTCTATTTTCAATGGAATTGAGGGGCAAACATTGTTTTTTGAATTGAATTTGAAACTTAAATGATATGAGAATGAACCCAAATTGAATGAGCATAAATTGAATACTATATTATTATAAACAATATTATAGCATGAGATGATCGCGAAATAATTTTTAATCCGATTGTTTTATATTTTATATTTATACAATATTATAGCAGGAGAATATTACAAAAAATATTACTCCATAATTTTTGTTCTCTGTGTCAATTTTAAAGGCTAAAATTTTATGTGTTTTTCTTACATATAGATGTACATAACCGAAAAACAATAGTCACCTCAAAAAACAGCATGCTGATAGTCACTCTCTCCCCTATTTCCCTGCACTTGGTTGCTTCATAACTCCCTATTTAAACTCTTACCAAGTACATGCTCTATGTGATATAAGAAGCAAACAAACAAACAAAAAAAATCTTGATATTATAAAACAAATAACATAATCATGATCTCAAGAAGGGTATTCTTGCTTTCTGTTTTCCTGGCAATGGCTTTCGGCCTCGCGAAAGGCATGGACTTCACCGAGAGTGACTTAGACTCGGACGAATCCATTTGGGGTTTGTACGAAAAATGGAGGACGGCTCAAAGCGCCGGCGGGTCCCACGACCTCACGGAGAAGCAAACGCGCTTCAACGTGTTCAAGGCTAACGTGCACCGCA
Source organism: Euphrasia confusa (assembly GCA_954870475.1). Lineage (NCBI taxonomy): Eukaryota > Viridiplantae > Streptophyta > Magnoliopsida > Lamiales > Orobanchaceae > Euphrasia > Euphrasia confusa. The sequence continues at coordinate 21,006,364 of OX940951.1, forward strand.
TCCACGAGGTGAACCAGATGGGCCGGCCCTACAAGCTGAGGCTCAACAAGTTTGCCGACATGACCAATTACGAGTTCCGAAACTCGTACGGATCCAAAGTCATGCATCATCACATGATCCGAGGAAGCAGGGCTGAAACAGGGTTCATGCACGAGAAGGCCGGTAATCTTCCGGCTTCGGTCGATTGGAGAGCGCAAGGGGCTGTTACCCCTATCAAGAATCAAGGGCAGTGTGGTAAGTTTTTCTTCATTTTTTTGTTTGGTTGATATTACGAAACTACCCTTGGATTGATGGATTGATGATCTGATCAGGTAGTTGTTGGGCATTCTCGACTGTGGTGGGAGTCGAGGGGATCAACAAAATCAGAACCGGGAAGTTAGTGTCTTTGTCGGAGCAAGAATTGATCGACTGTGAGAATAAAGAAAGCCACGGATGCAGCGGGGGACTCATGGAGGCTGCGTACGAATTCATCACGAAACAAGGGGGGCTTGCGACCGAGGCCGAGTATCCATACCGAGCAGCAGAAATGAATTGTGATACATCAAAGGTCATCATTTTATCTTTATAGAAAACAAACAAACTTATTTATCCTTAGAACAAACTGAGGTTTTCTACTTTTCTTGTACTTAGGAGAATGCACCGACAGCGAAGATTGACGGGCACGAGAATGTTCCGAAGAACGACGAAGATGCACTGATGAAAGCTGTTGCAAACCAGCCTGTGACGGTAGCAATTGATGCCGGTAGTTCGGATATGCAATTCTACTCAGAGGTATATATCCGCAGCAAACGTTTTTATTTCTTCATTGAGTTACTGATAAGATTAACATGTATACTTTCATGGTTGCAGGGAGTGTTCACAGGACAATGCGGGACTTCGCTAGACCATGGTGTGGGTGCGGTGGGATATGGTGCAACGAGTGATGGGATCAAGTACTGGATTGTTAAAAATTCTTGGGGTGCTGAATGGGGAGAACAAGGATACATTAGAATGCAACGCGGTGTGGATGCCAAGGAGGGTCTTTGTGGCATAGCCATGGAAGCTTCTTATCCGGTCAAGTCGTCGCCCGACGGCCCTAAACCGCCAGCAAAGGATGAGCTCTAGTTACATGTGTTTAAAGCATTTGATCCTTTTTTGTTTTCATGTTTAGCTTGAGGGAATGAAATGTGAGAAGAGTTTAGGATAGAATGGAAAAAAAAAAAAAGGATGATTTTGTAATCCAGTAGTTTCTCAATGAAAATAAAGAGTTTTGGATACTAGGGGGGAATTATAATTACAAAAAGAAAAGTTACTTTTTTTTATAAGTAAAGGTAAAACTGGAGGGTAATTTTTCAATCAACTCCAACAAATATGACCTGAAAGAAGAAAGAAAAGGAAGTTGTAATGCTAAAATAATACTATTAATAAATCTGTAATATCTACCAATTTATATCAAGACAGCCACAGACCCTGTATGTGTTAATATTTTCAATAGACATGTAATTTTGCAATCCAATCTAGTGTTGACTGCTACCAACTCCCATCCATCCAGTGAGGATTCCGACCACAATTTACACAAGACAAGTGTATTAGTGGGATAACCGAGCAGAACAATTGGGATGTACGCCTCTTGATTGGTACAAAACTGGCTTGCAAATTTTTTTGTCATTTCCTCCGATTACATCAGAGTATCAGAGAGCGTAAATGTTGTGTAAATATAAACCGAGAAGCAGATTTATTCTTCCGCTAAATAAACCGGGAGGTCGCATGGCTGTCTGAATATATCAGAGATACCATCCCACTTACGTTTCTCCCTTGCCTCCCAATATCCACCAATGTACCTATAACAACCTTCCTCGTCCTTCTGGAACCATCTCGGTTGCCATCCTTTGTCTTGCAGCTTTCTTGCCTACAATAAAAATAGGTGATCAGGGCTTTGAGATTATTAATAGGGATAATTACAAAAACTACCCCTGAGGTTTGTCAGATTATAAAGAAAATATGGATACTCTAAAACCTACAAGAAAGACACTTAAAGTTTGATTCCGCTTACATTTTGCCCCAAGAGTTAGTTAACACCACAGAAATTGTTGAGGTGATCAGATGTATTACATTTGCACCCCTCAAAATTTTAAAATATGAAGTAACAAATAACCCCAACTATTGTAAGGCTATTTGTAATACTGAGATGCAAATGAGGGATGCAAATGTAAACTAGAAAAATATATAAGGGGTTATTTGTAATATTTAGCAAAGTTCATGGATGTAATTGACAAAATATATGATGACATCAGCAAACCATTTAGCTATGCTATCAACGGAGGGCGCAAAATGTAAAATGAATGTAATAATACATCCAAACCACAAGGTTAGTTTTTGTAACTATACTAGTCCTCTTACTATTCACCTGTCTCTGCAATTGTTCGAGTCTTAGCTTCTCCGAGTTTGCCAGCTCATATTCTCCATTCTCCAAATGCCTCTGATCCGGTCGCAGCCTTGAATCCGTTGGTGGCAGTTTATTTTGTAAGCCGTTTGTCAGTTCGTTTAAAGATATGGCGAATGGTGTGAGATTGTATCTTGTCTTGGGAACAGATTTATCTCTTTCCCAGAGCAAAATGGCTTCTGACATTGGGTCATAACCATTCATCTTTGTGGATGGGTCCCCCATCACGTAATATATTGCTTCGTCCCATTTCCCCAGTAAAAACGCCACCTTCTCTCCAGTTGTGTTATCTTGCACAAACCCATGTACCTGAATGAAACATTTATAGATCAATGTAATGTATTCAAGGAAATACACAATTTATCTTGCCAACAAGAAAGCAAATGACATTTAGGGTAATTACCAAATAATCCAGACATTTTTTAAAATTGCAATAAATAGCCTTGAGGTTTAATTTTGTCTTACATCGTGCACTGACTTTTGGTTGACAAGACGAAATCTGCTGCTGTGATTAAATATTTACACAAGCAATCCTCAACTTTCCCAAATATTACAAACATTCCCTACCACTTTGTCTGGCTATTTGCAATTTTGTAAAATGAAAATTAGGGTTATTTCACTTATTTGTATTGTTTAAAAAATTGAGGAATGCAATTATTAGAAAAATATCTTGACCACAGCACATGCAATTATTGTTAAGTGTGGCTTTTCTAATTTTCAAAGTTAGCTCGATTTATTTTGTAATAGTGACAACTGACAAACCACAAGGTAGTTTAGTAATATTATCCTAATTCAAAATTATTTTGTTATTTTTCGAGTAAGTGAGTTTTAGTTTACCTGATGCGGGTTTCGGTCTATGATAGACTGCTCTTTGAACTTGAGCTTGCAAGAATATCTACCACTGCCTTTGATACGCATGGTGCCGTAATGGTCACAGTATATTTTGCCGATAATGATATTGTATATAGAGGTCGTAACCTTGCTCCACTGAAATGTCTCACCGTCTTCAAACTGAAGGGTAAGAATCCCGACAGGGTCAAGCTGAATTGACCGGCCCCAGAACTTTCCTTTGAGATTAGAATCCGCCCAAAATTTCCACCCTCTGCCTTCGCAATGACAGGCAACAACCACAGGATGATGGCTGACCTGAAAAACAGAACAAAGTTAATATTGACCAACATATCCAAAAATAGCAGAAATTATTCATGCAAGCATCTGAATGGGGTTGAACAGTTATGTCCGACAGCCAAATCATTAGACCAATCCACTAAACCAAGTTAAAAAAAATACCATAGATTTTCTTTTTAAATAAAAACGGTTGAAGAAAAAACTTCAAACCAATAAACTGAAAATGAACAATCCCTAATAAATGGGAAAAATTACGAAAACAAACTAAAAATCCTAAATAGAAAACTGAAATAAATAAATAAAAAAACAAACAAACAAACAAACTAGGAAGCTCAAAGAATTACAAAATTAAAAGGCAATTGGGCTACATCTGATCAAAAGTAGCTTCGTCTGACATTAAAGTACTTACATTAGGTGGTCAAGTCAAAAACAAGTTATTGCCTAATTGACTCACTAGAAGACCAATACTTGCATTAAATCTAAAGCGAAAAAAGAATGTTCAATAATGAGAGGAAATCTTTTTGATTACATAAGAGCAACCTTTTCAGAAAAGAATCTCAAACCCTTATCGGGATAATCCGCTTCATAGGTTTCCCCAAGGAGAGGATTGAAAGGTTTGCATTGTCGACCTTCTGTTGATGCATAACCAGATACGGCAAAAGCTGCTACATTTAGAATTCTCATCAAATCATTCCCCTGCAAAAAGAGAGTTATTATTTGTATTGCAACTCAAAACAGACAAGCCTAACCTACCGAATCAACAAACTATCAATTACAAATCTAATATTCTTAAGTCATAAAGTTTAACCTAGCCAATTAGTCCAAACTTGAAATAAATTACCCAGTTGATAATCAGGTTACCATTTTAGTAAGATTCGTCCAATGGCAACAAATAACTAAACACTGGCAAAAATAAATGAGTGACCAAACAAAGTAGAACACAATCCGCATTCGATGCTCAATAAATCAAGATAATCAACTACATGAATTATATTACGTCCGTACTTCTAAGGAAGGAAAACAAAGAAAGCAGAAACCTGTATAAGGATCTGACCTGCTTTCCCCATTCCAATGCTCGGTCGACAAGATACGAGTACTCCAAGTCTTCAAAACATTTCTGCAACGAGGAAAGAGGCTCATTGAAGTAAACAGGAAGGCAAACACCTGACAAATCTTTTCCAATGTTGTCTTTAATAATCGACCATAGCCCAACTGGCTTGTCTTTCTCTTTCGGCTCCGGCAAATTATCCCTTCTTTTGATAATAGGATATTGAGGTCCTAGTATATCCACCCCACTGGTATAACCAGAAAAGGAAGATCTTCTCTCATTTGTGTAGGGGCTGCTGTAGGCATACACTGGATTATCTCTACTTCTGAATGAACCACTTCTGAGAGACTCAACTGACAAAAAATCATTTGTGTCAAAAAATAATTTATCGTCTTCATCTGATTCAGCATCTGCTTCATATCGATTCTCATTATCTGCTTCCGAGTCAGTCGCACTGCCCTCCGACATGACGGAATAGAAATCTGAAACTGCTCACGTAAAGGGAGAAAAATTAGCCAATCAAGTTTTTTGTGAAAACATAAATTATGGATAATAAACAACATTGCTTTTTAGTTTAAAAAATTAGCCAATCAAGTACAACTGCTGATGCACTGACCACTAAACCTTCGGTTCCCTTGACCACAGCATGAATCACGTGCCTTGGTTTCATCCACTACGGTAGTTTCCAATTCAATTTTCTCAGTCTGTAGAAGAAATTTTAATTGGTGTCACAATCCTTAGATGCTCTACAAGCCCATCATTAAGAAAAATAAGATTTGATTATGCAATGAATGAGATGTGTAATAAACAAAGAGACAAAGAGTCATCATTTATTTATTTTATAAATCACTTTTTCAATTGGAAAACTGGTCACTTATGTAATCATTTCCAAATTCAGCATTCTGATTTCCAACTATTCTGGACAATGAAAAAATGTTGTTAGTGAGTTCATAATGGAAGATATTGGATCATTTTCACTTTATAATGGAACTGTTAATTCAAACAAATTTCCATTATAATCATTACGAATTCATAGAAAGACATAAACATAGTACAGGCCAGCAAATGTGTACAAAAAAAATTCAGACAATATTCTTCATCTTCAACCTTATAAAATAAAACAGACAAAGTACTGAACAAATTTTCATTTTTCGCACGAAAATCAATTATTCTCATCTGTAACTTTTTCCTATAAACTGGAATAGGAAAGTTTCCGTAAATTCTAAATTATCAGAGTGCATACCAAGGAATAATATTGTAATAAAATTTTGAAACAAACTCCAGACATGTTTCAAAAAACAGAGAATAGAAGTGATCTAAATGCCTAAACAATCGAAACCACATTATATAAGCAAAATGCCTTTAGAAGCAAAGGACAATCAAATAAAACCTCCAATCTCCTTAATGTGTCCAGCAACAAGATGTGCTTGAGTTGAAGATCCCTCATCTGATCCTGCATCAAAGCAAGTTCACCCAGCATTATAGTCTCACAATCTTTAACCACGGTCTCACTAATCCCTTCATGAGTTAACCGTGACCTCAGCTTCTCAGTCGACACAACAATTTCTTCGGAAGGTGCCAACTCGTTGCTCGTCAACAGTCGAGGAAACTTATCTTTAGCAAACATAAGAGCCTCAATCCACGAAGCCCTATCCTCCTTCGATAGACAACGCAAGTGGAGAGTTTTGGTCCCGGTATATATGTAAAGCCTTTTGTCGTCCGACTTGCTGGCCCGAACCGAAGAAACCTATTCAATGTATTCATCAATTAATGTGTGATGTCATCCATTTCCCTCGATGGAAACATCTAAAGAACTTATCTTAAATGAAATCATAAACGAGTAACAGCTAGAATCTGCACAAAATCCAAATGAAAAATATTGAACTACCTTCAAATGTACTTCCCCAAACGGCTTCCATTGCTTCTCAGTCCCAATTGGGCCAAACGCATCACTCAAAAAACCACTCCCACTCCAATTACCAATAGTACCCTTCCTCAAGTACCTCCAGCTCTCTTCTCCGATCACCCTAAACCCCTTATCCCTAGCTGAGCCGACGTCGATTTTATCCGGACCGTGAACCTTGTAATACGACAAAACCCCATCATCCAACACGAACCATCTCTCCTTCCATCCCTTCCCGTAATTCACCCATTTATACAGAATTCCGGCCACGCTTTTTATTTCGTCGTTTTCCTCGCACGTCTCCGGCAGTGGCAGATCAAGTAATCCGCTGACGCCTCCGCCGCCGCCGCGGCTGTTGGACGAGAAACTGCCCCTAGAGTTAAAACTGTAAATCACGTGCCTGTTACTGTGAATCTCGCCGGAATGAAAGCAATCGTTATCGAAAACGAGCTCCTGAGACGGCGCGTGTTGCTTCACCACGACTCGATCATTTTCAATCGTCACCGGAGCAATGCAGCACAGAGGATTCATGCCAGCGACGCCGTAATCGGCGCCGATCTCAGAAATTTTCGAGGAATATGGAATCTCACCCGATCGGAGATCGTGAAAAATCGTCGCATACGATTGACTGTTAAAATTCCCGTATCGATTTTGAATGCCGAGCGATGCTTGTTGAATAAATGAGGTGTAGAGGTCGCTGCAGAAGCATTGATGGAGTGGTGTCAGTGGAGGTGGCGTAGGATAAGCAGGGTGTCCGTTTAAATGCACTCGGTTTTGGGGGGTTTTCAATGGGGCGTGACTGCGGGGACAGCTAACGTGCGCGGTGGTGTTTCGATGGCAAACAAGTCGATTTTCATAAATTACAATTAATTTTTCATTTATTGGATAATTTATAAAGTGCGATTTTAACTCGATTCAGTTCGATGGAAATTCGTCCGAGGTGGGGGAGAAAATGACTGAATTGGGGTTGCGAGTGTTCGACTTTGTGAAAGAGTAGTAGGGGTGTTTTGGGAAATCCGAAAATAAAATTTCTCAGTCTCAATCAATCATGGTCGATTATTTGACTCTTCATCGGATACTCGGGTCAAGGGTCAACAAATGAAATTCCTATAATCGGATTTCCTTGTATGAATGGTTGTTGGACCCACTTTGGTAAAACAAAATCGACCAAAAATCAAGCTGAACAAAAAATAAATTGATTACACACAAAAATTACTCTATAAGATTTGTTTTGATAAATGATATAAATTAATCATGATTTTCAATTATTTTTGTCTTTAAACACTAGCTAATCTATGATAATAATTAAATTATCATTTCCTCAAGAATTCTACAGTCTTGAAAGTGAGTGTAACAAACATATGAAATTTGAGTCCCTGAAGTATTTTTTTTGTCATCTTTACGACCAGAGTAATTAACATTATCTTTAATTATTTAATGTAATTTTTACTTAATAACTTAATTAATATTTTTGCGTGATTGTTGTCGGAATTAGTACATGAGAGTCGTCCTAAGTCCTTATTCTTTGCACATTTTTTTCAAAAACGAAGTATTTAATTCAAACGAAGACCTATACAAATGGAGCCGAACTTTTGTCATAACTCATAACTTCAAAAATAAATAAATAAAATAAATTGGCGCACGTAGTGTTACTACTCTGTCTCAGACTAATGGTCCTACTTCCTTTGTAAAAAACAAATGAAGTACGACCATTAGTTTGCGTTTACTTATGATTATACTTTTTATTTTCTATTTGAATGATAAAAAAAAATTGCGGGTTGGGATGGGCCGGATCGGGTTGGTGGTTGTACCATTCTTATATTTAGCCCAATAGCCCATGCACAAACACAGCGATTTGATTGGGCTAAACCTAACGCGGTGATCTTGTTTCAAAGAAATTGGGACATTTTCTTTTTTGCGTGTAATCAATCTATAATTAATTTTTTAACTAATTAAAATTATAAAGTATAATTAAAAATTAAATGGAATATGAAGAAAATTAATTTTAATGAATCAAAACAAATGAATTGATTCAAATTCTGAACATAATTGTAATTTATTTTAGTTGTAGTGAAAAAAATGCTTAATTTATAAAATCGACGCCCATGTAAATTATAGCTAGTACTCGATCCCTATTTAATTAAAAACGAGTGGTTTTAATTTAATGTATTTTGTATACCATTGCATGACCGCCTTATACTCTCCACCACCCAAATCGGCGCACCCCCGCCCTATATAAACACCCCTCCGGCCACCTCCTCAATTGTAATTACAATAAGCATTGCCATTTTTCTGCAAATAAAATAAAATATTTATTTAATAAATAAATAAATAAAAGGAAAAATGGCACACCAAACAATTGTTGTTGCTCTGGTCTTCTTTGCGGCAGTGGGGATGGCCGGCGCCGCTAGCGATCCCGCCGCCTCTCTAGCCTCCGCCGCGGCGGAAGCCAAACCTTCTTCCCTGGACCCGAAGGCCGCAGCCGCCAGCATCAGCGGGTTGGCTGAGGGTCCCGCCGGAAAGTCAATTGGCAGCACCATCGGCAGCATAAGTGGCGGGAAGGCTTTAGATGCCGCCCCGATTGGGGGACCCGTTCCCGATGGGGTTTTCCCGGACCTCGCGCCCGCCGGTGCGCCGCCTGCAGCCGCCGCTCATGATGTTGGTGCCGCCGCCGCACTTGAAGTAACAACCATCGCCGGAACAATAGCCGTAGTTGGTTCAATATTCTTCTTGTGAATTGATAATTATATTGATTAGCCGAATGAATGTGAATGTGGGAGTTTGAAATTAGAAGTACTGTAGTAGTTAATCTGAATTGGGGAGGGATTATTACTCTGCTAATTTATTGATTATTAATTCCTTTTTTTGCGTTCAACAAAAGTGAGATCATTTAATTTATAGTATATGGATTTAATATTTTGATATCTAACTATATATAGGAGTATACAGTTTTATTTTGTTAAAAATAATACTCCCTGTGACCTTTTTAATATTACTATTAAAAAAGGTCTAGTAATCGGTATTAGGATTTGAAGAAACTATTTGTAGAAATCACACACAATAGTACGATAATCACATGAATAGAAATCAAATAAAAAAGAGAATTTAAATGAAAACCAAATCTAATATATAAAAAAAAAATCAATTTGAATATATAACAGTATTATTTGTATAAATAAATTCACACAGTAAAAATAATAATGAAAAAGCACCCATTACAAATATTATTTTTAGTGAAGGATTTGTAGCTCAATTGGTTAAGAGAATTAAAAACCGTAAAGTCAAGGTTCAAAGTTCAAACCCAAGACATAGCAAGTCAAACAAAATATATAAACCTGTCGAAGATAGTTCAAGGACGAAACCATATAACAGGCACCGGAAAAAACCGACGACGGACTTGAGCGAGCCGTGCAAAAAAAAATCGAAAAATGAAACTCCATTTTTCGTGTATTTACTTTTTTTTATTCTAGTTTTTGAACGGTTTTAAGTCATATTTTAACAATTAAATAATTGAATTCACGAGACATTTGACAATAATTAATGCCAGTAAAAAAATTTATCATAACAATGAGTCAATGACTGATGATATATACCAAAAATTTGGTGTCACTTTGTTTTGTACATTTTGAACACGTCAAAGACAAAATGATCATTTTTCACAAAGTTTGAATATGCGCACAATTGGAAACAACGTCGTTTCGTTCGTCTGCCTTCTTCAGAATTGCAAGCAATGTTGATCATTGATTATGCAGGTGTTTCTCAACGAATTTATAATTTTACTCCACGAGGTTCATGATCGTCAGTTCACGCTTAGTATTTGACGTCTAATTTCGGTTATAATTGAATGGATTCGATTCGCATAAACTGAGTTGATCGTCTGAAATTCATATGAACTCAAATCTGTGGAATTCTTATATGTGATATAATTAATGTCTTGATTTCTTGTTACGATGAGTTGCTTTCATAATTGTATTGTGTATAAGTTTCATCATTTTTTGAGTTTTAAGCCTAATTTTGAACTTTACAGTATAATTTTAAATTTTTAATGAAAAACTCAACCACAACATATAAAAAACTCAATCACAATATATAAAAAGGAGTCAATTTTAGTATTTAATGCTACATCCTACAAGTGGGAATATTGAGTCAAAACGAATCAAAACTTCTTATACATAACTATTTTTGAGGTGCACTTCTCATTTCTCAAATACATCAACGGCCACCACAAAACATATATTATCACCATTCCTTATTAATAAGCAATTTGTTTTGTTGAATAAAAAAGAAGGAAAAATCTAGCTATAGCCATCAAGGCATCAAAGATGGCAAACCAAATTATTGTTCTTGCTCTCGTCGTTTTTCTCGTGATTTGCAGTGCTCCGCCAGCTGCCTCGACCATCATCGTCGGGCCCGACAGCGAATCTAGCAACGACATCATCCTAGACACTTTTGTTTTCCAGGGAGAAACCGAAAGCACAGTAATCGGCCCCATTACAGCCCAAAACAATTACGAAGACATGGTTGGATCACCCGTTCCTCTGGAATTTTTCGCCCCGCCCGATCCCAACGCGGATTATGATGTCCAGGATCCAACTGCTTATCAAGATTATGCTTTGGGCAATTCACCTGCACCTGCACCCAACGATGCCCCATCATTGGCTCCGACTCAGCTGAATTGATCATGTAGTATATGAAACTTCATAAATTTATTATGATTAAATAGTAAATTAAAAATATCAATCTCAAGAAAAAAATGTGTTATCAATTATAGCTGAATATTGTATTGATTTTTGGTTGAAAGATGGAACCTTTATCATTCTTGAAATCAAGAAATATACTATGTGCAAACTTACAACACAAATTGTCAAGAATTTCATCATCAAACCATTCAGATTTATAATACATGATTGTTTTGACATGGCTAAAGACATTTTCACCCATGCAAAAGTAAGTTACCAAATCAACCCTATTTTCTGGTTGAGGAAAGAACTAAAGAAATTCTAAGAGTAGCTGTTAATTCTGCAGCTCCTAAATGCTATCCATATTCACAAATCTTGATTTTCTATTTACATTGCAAATAAACATATATACAAAAGAGAAGAAATATATAACAATGGAAGGGCCTGGAATCATCCAGGCAAATTTTAACCGAGATCAATATCGACCCGTTGAGGGTAAGCCTGTTCAGTATGGTTTGGGCCAAGTTCAACACCAAGCTGTCCTTTGTCTCCGGCCCCAAAAGCGTAGAGCTTATTTGATTCCGTAAGGGCGAAAGTATGAGCATTCCAATAAATGGAATTAGTCAGACTGATCTGTACAACCCTTTCCTTCATTTGCTCTAGTGAAGTCACGAGCTCTGGGGTTGACACGATCGCGTTCCTGTTATCCTAAAAATCGATGCAAATAGTTATCTCAGAAATCTTTAGAAAAATGAAAAAGTAAATCTAACCTGCTCATCAACAACAGCAGCTCTGTTATGCCCGAGGCTCAAAGATTCCCCGAACCCGAAAGAATAAACTTCGCCATTATCCGACACGACAAAGGTCGTGTAGTCTGTTGGGTTTGGTGGAGCCAAACCAAACCGACGAAGCCACGACGAAAACGAGCGCGAATGGAGAGTTTCTCAAAACTCAGGAACTGGCACGTTCGTGCCAGAATGTGCCATTCTTCCAAAACTTCAGAGGCAGTAGCACGTTCGTGCCAAAACTGGCACGTTCGTGCCACTTCCAGGATGCTTTGGGCCAACTCGTTTTTGAGGCTTTTTTTGGGGCTTTTTAAGGCCTTTTTTGGGCTTTGACTAGGTCTTGACCTTACTACTATATATACAACCTCCCCCCTCATATGTATCTTATCCAAAACATTTGCTAGCCACCATAGAGAGAGAAAAATTGGGAAGAGGGTTAGAATTAGATTTTTGAGAGAAAAATCTTGTAAGCTCTTGGAAGCTCTCGTTTATTTTTCGGTGTATCTCGTAGGTGGGTTAGAGTGTGAGGGTCCTAGAGAGAGTCGTGAGAGTTAGAATTCGAGGTAGAATTCTTGGAAGCTCGGTGTAACGATTCGATTTATCTAGTGAAGAAATCGTGGCGGCAAAGTGGATGTAGCCTATTTAAAGGTGAACCACTATAATTCTCGGTGTTGTGTTTGTTTGCTTTCTCGTTTCGTTTGTGTTGATTGCTTCGATTGTGGTTTGCTCCTTTATTGCTTGAATATGTATATTGTGTATGCTTGTGGTGCATCGAGGATATATACGTATTGCTTGTGATTGGTTGGTTGTCGTTGTTGGTTGGTCGGGAATTCGGAACACTCGGGTTGAGTGGATTCCCGACAACGGTTGGAAGTCGTTGTTCTCGGGGGATTGGTGATCGAATACGGGGTGGATTCGTTTGGAGATCGATCGGAGTTTCCGTCACGTATTGGGCGTGTCCGGTCGATCGGGTATCGACGAGTCAAGGAAAAATTCCTCGTGCTCTAGAGGCGGGTCCCGGTGGTCCGACGTGTAGTCGGTGGTCTCGTTGACGTAAAGCACCGCCCGCCTTCCTCGGTAGTGTAGTTCATCGATTCTATCAATTGGTATCAGAGCCAAGTTGTGAAGCTTGGTATCGGAGCTTCGGTTGAAGCGGTCGAGAACAATGACGGGCAACGACATGGTATGGAGTGCAATCGAAAGGTTCAACGGGTCGGATTTTGCACGTTGGAAGGTGCAAGTGATGAACTACTTGTTCGGGAAGAATCTTCATCTACCGTTAGTAGGCGAGAAGCCGGAGGGTATGAGCGAGGCGGAATGGGCTCTCCTAGATCGACGAGTACTCGGGTTAGTCCGTTTGACGTTGTCGGAGAACATCGCTAGAAAGGTGATGGTGGAGAAGTCGACCTCGGGGATGATGAAGGTGTTATCCGACATGTTCGAGAAGTCGATCGAGAAGCCGTCGACGAGAAGCAAAAGCTCCTTGTTGGAGCGGTTCTTTCATTTGAAGATGGAAGAAGGTGGAGTTGTTGCAACTCACGTGAATGAGTTCGAAACGATCGTCAACGAGTTGTCTTCGGTTGAGATCGGGTTCGATGATGAGGTCCGGGCCCTTACTCTATTGGCGTCTCTACCGAGTAGTTGGGAGACGATAAGAGTGGCGTTGAATAACTCCGTTGGAAGTGATAGGTTGAAGTATGCCGATGTGAGGGATCGTTTTCTTGCCGAGGAGCTTAGAAGGAGGGATTCCGGAGAGACATCGACTTCAACGACTAAGGCCTTGAGTTTGAGCCGAGGTAGAAATCATTACGGAGGTTGTAATCGCGGGAAAAGGGTGGAGTCGAGCAACGGGAATGAGAAGCGATTCTTATGTTGGAATTGCGGTAAATCCGGTCACATGAAGCGGCATTGTAGTGAGCTTCCGGGGAATGGAGGCGATGCCAAGGTTGTGACGGGTGACGAGAGAGAAGATGACTTGTTAGTATCTTCGGAGCCTCGTGAAGACTCTTGGGTGGTTGACTCGGGAGCCTCGTTTCACACCACGGGTAGTCATGTTGGCATGGTGAACTTCGTTCCCGAGAGACACGAGAAGATATATCTAGCGGATGATAGGCCGTTGGATATCGTGGGTGTTGGAGACGTGAAGGTGAAGACGTCCGATGGGACGTTGATATTGTCGAAGGTGAGGTATGCACCCGAGTTAAGGAGTAGCTTGATCTCGGTGACCCGACTTGAGAGAGAGGGGCATACGATTACCTTTAACGATGGTCTTGGAAAGTGTCGAAGGGTGCGATTATTGTTGCTCATGGTCCAAGGACGGGCACCCTTTACACTACGACGGGAGGTCGTGAGATTGGTGTACCCGACAACACCAATGGGCTAATGCATTTTGGGCTAGGTAGTATGAGCGAAAGGTGGTTGCAACCAAAAGCGAGTTCGGGTGTTCCTCATACGGATCGGAGTCCGGTTCTCGAAAGGAGACGAGTTCGATTCTCGGTGATGGAGAAATCGGATATCGGAAAGCGGAGACATGATGATGGAGGTGTTCCGGTAGAAGACCGACCGGTGGAAACCTTGGAGATCAATCATGTGCTTTCGGGTCGAGATGGTAGAGCAATGCGGGCCGGTAAATCGAGCTAGCGGGAATTGAAAATTGGAAGCGAGCCGAGCTCGTTATTTTCACTCGGAGACTCGTCGGTGAGAGACGAGGTATCGAAGCCCGACATTTCCCATTCGGTGGGAGTTGTTAGACGATTCGGGTGCTACTCGGGTGATCGTTTCGGAGAGAGTCCCGTGGGGAGGATTCGGAAAACGAGGAGTGGGCAAAGGAGTCGTAGAGCTAGTAACGGTAAGAATGTTGGAGGCTATCGGTTGAAATCGTCGGTTAGAGACGAGGTGATGAAACCCGACATTTCCTATGCGGTGGGAGTTGTTAGACGATTTGGGTGCTACTCGGGTGATCGTTTCGGAGAGAGTCCCGTGGCGAGGATTCGTAAAATGAGGAGTAGGCAAAGGAGTCGTAGAGCTAGCAACGGTGACAATGTTGGAGGTTATCGGTCGAGATCGTCGGTGATAGATGATGGGCATGTGAATGCCGACGTTGTTCATTCGGTGGGAGTTAGCCGGTTCACGAGCAATCCGGGGAGGCGACATGTGGGAGCATTGAGAAGCTCGGGTTCCATGTTGCGGTTTCGGAGGTCCGAAAGGAGATTGCGTGGTGACGGAGAGGTTGACGGAATGGGCGATGTTGAAAAGAGGAGAGCGTCGAGGGTTTTGATGAGAAACCTGGAGATCGATGTTCGTTCTAAGCACGAGATGCTTAAGACGTTCTAGTGAAGTCGGATTCCGACCGATGTGTCGAGGAAGAAGGCGATGATGCCTTTGGAGCCGAGGTCTAGAGAGACTTCAGTTGGACTTCTCGGATGATGAATGTGGTCGCCGCCACGGATGATGGGGAGTGTAGTTTGGTTGTGTCTCCAGGTGGGAGATTGTTGGGTTTGGTGGAGCCAAACCAAACCGACGAAGCCACGACGAAAACGAGCGCGAATGGAGAGTTTCTCAAAACTCAGGAACTGGCACGTTCGTGCCAGAATGTGCCATTCTTCCAAAACTTCAGAGGCAGTAGCACGTTCGTGCCAAAACTGGCACGTTCGTGCCACTTCCAGGATGCTTTGGGCCAACTCGTTTTTTAGGCTTTTTTGGGGGCTTTTTAAGGCCTTTTTTGGGCTTTGACTAGGTCTTGACCTTACTACTATATATACAACCTCCCCCCTCACATGTATCTTATCCAAAACATTTGCTAGCCACCATAGAGAGAGAAAAATTGGGAAGAGGGTTAGAGTTAGATTTTTTAGAGAAAAATTTTGTCTGCTCTTGGAAGCTCTCGTTTATTTTTCGGTGTATCTCGTGGGTGGGTTAGAGTGTGAGGGTCCTAGAGAGAGTCGTGAGAGTTAGAATTCGAGGTAGAATTCTTGGAAGCTCGGTGTAACGATTCGGTTTATCTAGTGAAGAAATCGTGGCGGCAAAGTGGATGTAGCCTATTTAAAGGTGAACCACTATAATTCTCGGTGTCGTGTTTGTTTGCTTTCTCGTTTCGTTTGTGTTGATTGCTTCGATTGTGGTTTGCTCCTTTATTGCTTGAATATATATATTGTGTATGCTTGTGGTGCATCGAGGATATATACGTATTGCTTGTGATTGATTGGTTGTCGTTGTTGGTTGGTCGGGAATTCGGAACACTCGGGTTGAGTGGATTCCCGACAACGGTTGGAATTCGTTGTTCTCGGGGGATTGGTGATCGAGTACGGGGTGGATTCGTTTGGAGATCGATCGGAGTTTCCGTCACGCATTGGGCGTGTCCGGTCGATCGGGTATCGACGAGTCAAGGAAAAATTTCTCGTGCTCTAGAGGCGGGTCCCGGTGGTCCGACGTGTAGTCGGTGGTCTCGTTGACGTAAAGCACCGCCCGCCTTCCTCAGTAGTGTAGTACATTGATCCCAACATAGTCTCCCGTGGTAACATGAACAACTTTCACATTGCTGAGTGCTTCTACCACTTTAGGAGTCGACTCGCAATCCTCGTTCTCATGGCCCAAGCATCCATACCTTCCCCAGCCCCACGTGCACACCCTTCCGTCCTTTCCAACCACTGTTGCATGCCAAACACCAGCCGAAACCACCACAGGCTCAAGGCTCAATGTTTGGAACTTTCGGATTAGCCTCGGCTGCTTCTCGTCAGTTCTCGTTCCGTGCCCGAGCTTTCCGCCCAATCCACAACCAACAGAGTACACTGACCTAAAGGGTGTATTCGTAATTTTACAAGTTGATTCCTTTTTGTAATTAGTTCAAACTGGAAATATGTGATGAGCTTACATGCCGCCGGGCTGACAAGCGAGAGCGAGAAGGTAGCAATATCTGGCAGCGATTTGAACCACCGGTATATTCTCGAGCGGGCCCGACAACTGGCGGGGCTCCAAATCACTTAGCTCAGTTTGGTGGCCGAGTTTGTTTTCATCTCCCCACGAAAACGTGTAAACCTTTCCTTCTCTGGATAAAACGGCCGGGAAGAAATTTCCGATAGCAGCTTGCACAACAAAGATATCTTTCAGAGACTCTACTCTCCTAGGGGTAGTTACTAATTTATTCCCGAGACCACCACCACCATATTCTTCTTCGCCAAAGGAAAATTTCCCAAAGGCATAAACATGTCCAGCGTCGCTAATTAGCATAGTCCGTCTGGCCCCAGCAGCTGCTTGGATAATGCGAATCCCTTGAAGAGATCTACAAGCAAAACGAAGCCGAATTAACTACTGTAAATTTAGCTTTATTATATCCACAAAAGACAAAAAAAATCATAAACAAAGAAACTAACTCAATTAGGCGAGGACGCAGTTCCTCATCCGTAGTACCGTGCCCGAGCTGTCCCAAGCTGTTGGAACCAAAAGAATAAACAGCTCCACTATCAGTCACGACAAAGCTGTGGCTTGGGCCCGCCACTGCATGAGCCCTTTCCCTCCTGCAACACACCTCACCAGCTAGCAAGTACCTTAGCACAAGTTTCCAAGCCCCTCCACACATTTGTTTCATCTCTTGTTGTTGTTCGATAGTCATTGGTTTAAACCCAGCCCTCTTGCGGCACATGTCAAGTGCCGCGAGCTCGGTCAACGAGAGCTCGTTATCGGGGGGAAAATTCGCCGCCTGCCTAAAGAAAGAACAAGTCGCCTGCGAGAAAAGGGAGTGCAATAATCCAGTCAGCAGCACCATCGATTCTAGATGGATAATAACAAAACCCACCCGGAGTTTTAGTCTAATTACTCAAAAAGGTCTACTCTTGTTTTTATGATTACAAATAAAGGTGTTTTTTTTTGGTGTTATTAGGCTGAACTCCTGGTGGGTTTTGTAAATATCCAATTATAATGCCGGATATCTGACCCTTGCCTCGAGTTTGACGAGATCTTGGGGGTCGAGATTGCAGGCGATGAGAAAATGGAGGACGATTGAGGGGTTTGCGGATAGAGGAAACTCTCCGGGGCCCGCATTCCCGAAGCAATGACGATGTTGCCTCTGGTGGGTCACGGGAGGAGGAGGAGCAAAAGATGTAATTGTTTGGTCGGGTATGTTTTGGTATTGGACGCTCGAAGGACAACTGGCAGTGGTGTCCATGGGGCCCTAACTAGGAAGAGCTAAAGAATCAATTTTTACCGGAAAACAAAGAGAAAACATATCAGTAAATTGATAAAATGTGTGACAAGTAGAAACAATGCAGTGAAGCCGGTACCTTTAAATTCGAAAGCTGATCGGAGGCCGTGTATTAAGCCTGCAATTTTAGAGAGGGGAAACGAAGTGATTAAAGTCGTTTTGTAGCGTCACAAATCAAATAAAATAATTGAACTAGTTGCTAAAGCAACTCGCCCGAGTCGATCTCTCGAGGAACACTACTATCGGCGTAAAAGCGTTTATTCGTTTGCAACTAAGTAAAGAAAAGAAATAGCATAATGCGTGAGTTGATTTGGTTTTTGTTTTAATCTAAAATTATCTAGGGAATTTGAAAAGACGAGAAAGTAAGTACGTAAGCGAGAAATAGTAATTTTAAATCAAAGGAAGATGAACTAGGGTTTCGGGAATTTCAATTCTATACTTCGGTTATGAATTCGATTTTATCAAATAGAATGAATACGTCCGTCGCCGGTTGGCACCAATTCAATATCGAAATTTGAATTCAAATCCTAGTAGGAAGAATCGATCAACCCTAACCCTAGGCAAGGAATTTAGCTATTCATGATTTTAAATGAAGAACAATTGAAGTGTTGAAAAGTTGAATTCATAAAATCGATTTCCGGAAAATAAAAAATGAAAATAACCAAACAATTAACCGAAAAAGAACAAGCAATGAAAAGTAAAGAAATCTTACTACGATTAATATCCAAGAACAAGCATAGGCACCCGTCGGAGGCTAATCCAACTTTTGCCAAGATTCGATTACAAGAAAAATCCAAGATGCAAAGCGTGAATTCAAAAACTCAAAGCTAAGAGTTCCCAACGTTCTCTCCCAAGTCCGAAAACTAAAGTCTAAAAGAGTGTCTCCAAAACCCTAGGTTCAAATCCCAATAAGTAGTATCGAAAACGGGTCAAAACGCGGGTCAACGCTGAAGAGGAGGGGCAGGCGACCGCCTGGGACAGCAGGCGATCGCCTGCGTCAGTGGGCAAGCGAGCGACTGGTATGGCGTGCGATCGCCTGCCAGGAAAAACAGACTTCCTGGAATCGGAGCAGGCGATCGCTTGGCAGGGGGGGGGGGGGGGGGGGGGGGGCGGTCGCCTGGTGCCAAATGCAGACTCCCTGGAATCCTGGCCATGCGATCGCTTGGGGGAACCTGGGCGGTCGCCTGCTTCTGGCTGCACCGACTTCGCTTCGACTCGACTCGTTCTAGCTCCTTTCTTCGTCCTTTTCGACATTCGCAAGCTCACGTACCTGCAAACTCAACAAGCGCATCAACGTACCAAAGCCACGAGAAATAAACCAAGAAACAACTAAGATGAAACGACTCACACGCAAATGGATATAGAAAACCGACACAAAATCACCGACATCAACTCCCCCACACTTAGCTTCTTGCTTGTCCTCAAGCAAGCAATCATAAAAGCGAGAAGTACGTCCCAAACACATACACACCAATTACTCACTCGAATTCTCAAAACCACAAATAAATCCTCGATGCGTACGGAAAAGGTAAAGTGAACAACCATCGACCCACAATGAATTAGACATAATTAAGATCACCTAAGCATCATCACATGTCACAATATCAAGTTCCCTCGCAAAGATTCACTCTTTCTTCTTTGACTCTCAAGAATAGGTCACTCATAAGCACACACAAGCGAAAGAACACGAAGTAAACTTGTGTATTAAACCAAGGAAAGCACGAAAGAATCACCGACGAGCTTCAAATAACATCTAATGCACCTAAGGACACCAACTA
This sequence comes from Euphrasia confusa, assembly GCA_954870475.1. NCBI lineage: Eukaryota > Viridiplantae > Streptophyta > Magnoliopsida > Lamiales > Orobanchaceae > Euphrasia > Euphrasia confusa. The sequence goes on from OX940951.1 coordinate 21,026,303, forward strand.
AATACATGCTCAAATTGCACTCTCCACTAATCAAGGTTTACTATCTTAAGAATCATGGGTGATCGACAAAATTAGGTGTAACGGGGCTCGGCTAAAGGTATTCGGGAATATTTGGGAAAGAGTGGACTAACTCGTACGAGAACGTACCTCCAACACAATCAAATATCCGTCTAACGCACAACACCCCCTTCCACACCACATGCAACAAACGAACTCATCAAAGCCACATCAAACATCCGAGCAATTAACTAATACCATCATTCGACTCTTTTTATTATTCCTCTTTTTTTTTTTTTTTTTTTTTTTTTTTAGAGACTTATAACGTGTCTCGACTCTTTTCTATTTTTTTTGGAGACTAAACTTGTCTCATTTTTGCTTTTCTCATTTTTTTTTTGGAGACTTATAACATGTCTCGACTAATTACAAAACAAATCGTATCGACACCTTATATCCCCAAATACAAGACCTCCCTTCTCTCCTTCGTGAAATATAGGACAACAAGAAAAGGCTAAATGTAGGCTCAACGGGGCTACTAGGGTGTCCCACGATGGGCTCGGGGTCAAAACATCGAAAAGCGGCTAAAAATGGCAATCCTAGTCGATCAATACCCAATCATATTCAAAATCAAGTAATTTATGACGTACAAGTCTCAAGTAACAACCTAAGCATGCTTTAGCTATCTCTAGTCCATACGGGTGCATAAGATGTAGAACAAAGAAACTGAGAAGCTCAAGAAATCAACGAGAAGTGTCACACAACGAAGAAAGCTATAATGGCTCAAATTCTCACAAGGTCATTTGGAAAGTGAAACGATGACATGCAATTATCTCAAGGTCACTTTACGGTGTCTAATCACGGAATCAACAATTATTCATAAACCGACCTCTAGCATCGAAAATCCATTGTACTCCAAGAATCGAAATAAAGCAACTAACATGCATGGAGAACATAGCAACTATACTTTCATGAAAATCATATCTCACAAAGGGGGAGCGATCACCACTAACATAAAACAAGTAAAAGAAAACAACTAAAGCACGACAAAACACATAGAAAGATAGGAGAAAGGGAAGAAGAAGGCAAACCCCCCCACACTTGGGCTAATCCATGTCCTCGTGGATGAAGCACCCTCCTAGGAAAGCACGCGTCCAAAGAAAGTCGACCTCGGGATGTCCACAAGTGAGGAGTAAACAACCTACACACCAAAAACTAAAAGAAAACCACAAAAACAAACCAAGTAATAAAAAGGAAACAAGAAAGAAGACACGACTCACGAAACTGAAAAACAAAGAAAAACTATATACATACCGCGACCGTACGAAGGTACGGTCGATGCTCACGGCTCGGGTGGTGGATACTGTGGCCCTCGGAACATGGCCATCATCTGAGCGTACTGGGAGGCGTGGTAGGCGTGCTCTGTTTCCTCACGGGCCTGCCGACGGGCATTCTCGGCCACATAGTAGTCGTAGTGAGTGGACTGCTGGGCCTCGATCCGGTCAAGCCGACCGTTGAAATGGTCGTACTGAAGAGTGGCTTGGGCCTCCATTCGGTTGAACCGCTCATCAATGTAAGTACGCGTGGCTCCCGAAGTCGTCCGAAAATCCTCCCGCATATCATACTCGATCTCCCTCCTACTGGTCTCCGCGTCCTCGAAACTAGTACGCATATCTTGGAATTGGTTGAGCATGTCATGGAAACCGGCGGTATAAGATGGGTACCGCGGGTAGGGAGTCGGATCTCCATACCCCGAGGCATATCCCGGCTGCGGTAGCTGAGGCGGGGGCTGAGCCGGGGGTACGGTGCTAGTCGAAGCGGCATTCCTCGGAGCTCCTTGCGCGATACGTGCAGAATGAGGGCGGAACTGGCCGTCCTGGTCGAGGAGATGAGAACCGTGAAGCTCCTGCAAATCAATCGGCCGGGGTTCCGAGTTGTAGTCATCCGGAAGTGTGTCGGGGTCGTCCAGGTCAATCCAAGTAAAGGAATGGGCCAAGGCAGTCGCAATGTAGAAGAAGGATGCATGATGGGCTCCTCGCTCGACTGTCCTCTTCATCTGCCCTAACATGTAATCGGTGGGAGAAGAAGGGTATCCCTTGTAGGCGCGCTCGAGAAGGTAAAGCTCCGATTTGTTCACTTTGTTAGCTTCATCTTTTCCGGAGATATTGTAGGCGATGAAGCGATGCACGAGGAGCAGGGTCGGGTCGGCAATTTGGATACTCTTTCCGGTATAAGTGGGGACCGAGGTAATGGCCTGCCATGCCGCATTCTTATCTATTTTGTCGGGGATTGCCCTCTGAGCATCATCAATGGGGAATTCGAAGCACACCTCAAACGATTCTGCGTTGATCCGAGCTTCCCTGCCTAAAAGCCGACACGTGTAGATTCGCCCATTCGAGTGCTTCTCAAAGGTGCATAGCATCTCTAGGCCAAGGGACGTCGAATATCCGAAGTCTTCTTGTGCGATAGTCCACAATCCCAACAATTTCAAATACTTCTTCACATCGTCGTACACCCCCAACTTCCTAACTAGAGACCAATCAAAGTGGCGGGGATACTCAAATTCGTGTTTGCGAAAGGCGAGAAGCCGTTTACCTTCCTTGTGACTGTAGATGGGGAAGTCGGCACCGTAAGTATCCCGGAGGTCGGTCCGACGATTCGCCGGGGGCTGCTGTGGTGCCCGAGGAGGGGCTGGCTGTTCATTGTCGGAGTCGGAAGCCACGGTGGATGGACCTTCGTCGGTCCGAGCCTTCTTTGAAGCCGGAGCCTTCCTCTTGCTTCGAGTGTTAGGCATATCGAAAAAATTTCACGGGACTGCCGAAAAGTTCACGGGACTGCCGTGGACTAAGCCGAGGAGCGGAACGGGGCTGCCGAGAATAGTCGAGAGTCGGGATTGCCGACTTCGGAATTGAAACGGAGAAAGGTCGAACTACCCGGACGTTCACGGGATTGCCGTGAAAATAGTCGAGCACGAGGGACGGGCTGCCGGAGCGAGTCGAGAACCGAGACGTGAAATGTTCACGGGATTGCCGTGAATCGAATCGAAGCCGGGAGTCGACTTCGAGGTCTGAGCTGCCGAGGGTGTACGGCCGGCGGTGACGGGTCTAGGCGGCTGAGCTCGGAGCAGGTGGGTCGGCGGCGACGGGTCTGGGCAGGAGCGCGTCGTCGGTGAGATGGAGGAGAGGGCTCGGCGGCTGAACGGCCTGAGAATGGCTCGGCTAGGGTTGCTCACGGGACTGCCGTGGTGGATCGATGGGGGTCGACGGCGGCGGTCTGAGCAAAGGTGAGGGAGGCGGCCGGAGATGTAGACGATGATCGGGAGTGGTGGTCGGAGGTGGCGAGGTTGAAGACCGGTGCAGTGGGTTCGGCCGGCGATGGTTGGAGCTGGCGACGGCGGTGGCTGGGCGGTCTGAACGGCGGCGAGGATTTCGGGTGGCCGGAGATCGGGGTCTGAATTTGTTCCTGCAAGTAAGAGAAAAGAAGAGCTTGTGATGGAGGCGGACGAAGATTAGGGCTTCTCCCCTTATTCAACAATTTCAGAAAATAAAAAAAAAAACTTTAATTAAAATTTTTTTTTTTTTTTTTTATAAATAGGGGGGAAGCGAGCGCTTCCCCTAAATGCGCGATCGCATGCTCAAAAACAGCCCCTCCCTGGAATGGACGATGCGATCGCCCGCGACAACCCAAGCGATCGCCCGCGACGACCCAAGCGATCGCTCGAGGATGATGCGATCGCTTGTCTGGAATTCCAGATTCTGGAAATTAGGCGAGGCGATCGCGTCCTTGGCAGGCGATCGCCTCGTGGCTGGGTAGCCTCCTGCTCCGGGCTGATCTTCTTAATCTCGTTCTCCTGTCATGTCAAGACACAAATAAGCTCGGTTTACGTCGTGAGCTTGACGTCCGTGGGTAGGCCCCCACGTGACACTCATTTTTAGAACCGAAAGAGCGACACGGTCCGTGGACTAGTCTCCACGCGACGCTCGTTTAGAGTCCCGAGCCGGACTAACGTGCTCTATTCATAAGAGACGTCCCCGAGTAGAATCGACTCTACTCCAATGGATTGCGGTTCTCCCTCGATGTACGGTTTAACTCGATGGCCATTGACTTGAAATGCCTCCTTCGTCTTCGGATTATAGAGTTTAACAACTCCATACGGAAACACCTCTAAAATCTCATATGGTCCACTCCACCTCGATTTGAGTTTCCCGGGGAACAACCGGAGCCTCGAGTTGAATAAGAGTACCTTCATCCCGGCCTTTAGCTCCTTGTTCTTAATCCTCCTATCATGAGTCACCTTCACCTTTTCTTTATAAAGACGCGCATTCTCGTAGGCTTCATGGCGCATCTCGGCAAGCTCGGACAACTCTAAGGCTCGGGCACTTCCGCCCTCCATTAGATCCATATTGGTAGCCTTGATTGCCCAATAAGCTCGGTGCTCGATTTCCACCGGCAAGTGGCAATGCTTCCCGAACACGAGGCGGTAAGGACTCATTCCGAGCACCGTCTTGTATGCGGTCCGATAAGCCCATAAAGCCGAGTTGAGTCTCTCCGACCAATCCTTGCGGGACGGTTTCACGGTCTTTTCGAGTATCTCCTTCACTTGACGGTTACTAGTCTCGGCTTGCCCGGAAGTTTGTGGGTGATAAGCGGTTGCAATTTTGTGATTGATGCCGTTCTTGACCATCAATTTCTCGAAGAGCTTGTTGCAAAAGTGCTTTCCGCCATCGCTGATGATGGCCTTCGGGAAACCGAACCTAGAAAGGATATTCTCCTGCACAAACTTAAGCACCACTTTAGCATCACAAGTCCTAGTGGGGATTGCTTCAACCCACTTGGACAAATAATCAACACCTAGCAATATGTACTCAAAACCACAAGACACGGGGAAAGGTCCCATAAAGTCAATACCCCAAACATCAAAAATTTCAACCGCCAAGTTAATATTCAAGGGCATTTCATCACGCTTACCTATATTCCCCATACGTTGGCACCGATCATAAGCTTTGCAATAATCAATTGCATCACGGAAAAGAGAAGGCCAATACAAACCTGATTGAAGCACCATGTGGGCTGTTTTATGGCCCCCAAAGTGTCCTCCACTCTCGTCATGGTGGCAACACTTGAGCACGTCAGCTTGTTCCTCCTCCGGGAGGCAACGGCGAATCACCTCATCTTTTCCGAACTTGTAGAGGTAGGGGTCCGACCAGAAGTACTCCCGGGACAAATGCTCGAACCTCGCCCTTTCTTGAGATGTCATCCCTTCTCTTAAAGCTCCTGCAACCAAAAAGTTCACAATATCCGCGTACCAAGGTACCGGAGTCATAGCCATAGCAAGCTCATAAGGGAAAGAGTCGGGAATCGAACCATCAATGTTATCTCCTAGAATCTCGGGGGGTGGCTCTAGCCTAGACAAGTGATCGGCTACTACGTTCTCGCACCCCTTCCTATCCTTAATCTCTACATCGAACTCTTGAAGTAATAGGATCCACCTAATCAATCTCGGTTTGGCTTGAGCTTTAGCTAGCAAGTGTCGTAGGGCTTGGTGATCACTATGGACGATGACTTTAGAACCTATGATATAGGACCTAAACTTATCCAAGGAAAACACTACGGCTAACAACTCTTTCTCGGTGGTGGTATAGTTGGTTTGGGCGCTATTTAACGTCACGCTAGCATAATAAATAACTCTAAGCAACTTATCCACTTTCTGACCAAGAACCGCTCCTACCGCTGAGTTAGACGCATCACACATAATCTCAAAGGGCAACTCCCAATTAGGTGCTACGACTACCGGGGCTGAGGTAAGCTTCTCCTTAAGTGTATTAAAAGCTACTAGACACGACTCGTCGAACTTAAACTCAACATCTTGCCCTAGTAAATGACACAAAGGTTGGCTAATCTTAGAGAAATCCTTAATGAACCTCCTATAAAACCCGGCGTGCCCAAGGAAGCTACGGATGCCCTTAACATTAATGGGAGGGGGTAGTCGCTCAATAACCTCTATCTTGGCTCTATCAACCTCTATCCCCCGACTAGACACCATATGTCCTAGTACTATCCCACTCGTCACCATGAAATGACTCTTCTCCCAACTCAAGGTAAGACTACTCTCAATGCACCTCTTAAGGACTCTATCGAGCTTACCTAGACAATCATCAAAAGAAGAGCCAAAAACAGAAAAATCGTCCATAAAGACTTCCATGAAGTTACCTATCATCTCGGAGAAGATGGACATCATACACCTCTGGAACGTTCCCGGTGCATTGCATAAGCCGAAAGGCATCCTCCTCCATGCATAGGTACCAATAGGGCACGTGAAAGTCGTCATTTCCTGGTCCTCCGGTGCTATCGCCACCTGGTAATAACCTGACAAACCATCAAGAAAACAATAAAATGCATGACCTGATAATTTATCAAGTAGCTGATCAATAAAAGGGAGAGGAAAATGGTCCTTTCGGGTGGCGGCATTTAACTTCCGATAGTCAATGCACATTCGCCACCCCGTCGTAATACGAGTCGGAAGGAGCTCCCCTTTCTGGTTCTCCACGACGGTGATGCCTCCTTTCTTTGGGACCACATGAACCGGACTCACCCATCGGCTATCAGCAACGGCATAGATCAGCCCCTCGTCCAGGAGCTTGTAGATCTCCGTCCTCACGACTTCCATCAGAACCGGGTTGAGTCGCCTCTGCCCATCTCTCTTAGGAATCGATCCCTCCTCTAAAATGATCCGGTGCATACACACCGAGGGGTCGATGCCACGGATATCTCCCAGACTCCACCCAAACGCTTTCTTGTTCTGCTTTAGTATCGCCACGAGCGCCTCTTCATCCTCGGCTCTCAAAGTGGCTGAGATGATCACGGGTTTTTGATCCCCGTCTTCCAAGAAAACATATTTTAGGTGACTCGGTAACGGTTTCAACTCCACCTTATTTTTCGGAGCCTCGATCTCGGCTTCTTGTGAGCTAGGTCGCACAAAGGTGGAATCCGTTAATTTTTCCTCTTCTCCGTCCAGTACCTCGGGGCTGCTCTCCTCCACGAATGCGGCTTCAACTTCGTCATCAACGTGGTCGACGAAGGAGCAATTCTCCACGTAAAGGGCAGCGGGAATGGCCTTCCCCGTTCGGACGGAGAACGAGACTTTCTCGCCAAGAACGGTCATCTCAAGCGCACTGTTCTTCACATCGATCACCGTATTAGTGGTGGCCATGAACGGTCTTCCCAAAAGAATGGCGTGATCTCGCCCATTCTCGGGAACTTCTCCAACGTCGAGTACCACGAAATCCACGGGTACTATCAATCCTCCGACCTGTACCAATATGTCTTCCACAATCCCCTTGGGGTATCGAATCGATCGGTCGGCGAGCTGGAGGCACATACGAGTGGGCTTGAGATCGCCCAACTCCAACTTCTCGTACACGGCGTACGGCATCAAATTTATACCCGCTCCCAAGTCGAGCATCCCGGACACTTCCTTGCCATTCCCAACGGCAATCATTATGTTGAAACTCCCGGGGTCTCTTTGTTTCTCGGGGAGCTGGTGCTGAAGTATCGCACTCGCCACCTCGGAAACTACAACCTTCTCGTTGTCGATGAACTTTCTCTTCCTCGAAGCGAGGTCCTTGAAGAACTTGACATAGGACGGGATGTTTCGAATGATGTCGAGGAGAGGGAGATTCACATTCACCTTAGATAAAAGCTTATAAATCTCCGAGAACTGCTGATTTGATTAAAGTCGTTTTGTAGCGTCACAAATCAAATAAAATAATCGAACTAGTTGCTAAAGCAACTCGCCCGAGTCGATCTCTCGAGGAACACTACTATCGGCGTAAAAGCGTTTATTCGTTTGCAACTAAGTAAAGAAAAGAAATAGCATAATGCGTGAGTTGATTTGGTTTTTGTTTTAATCTAAAATTATCTAGGGAATTTGAAAAGACGAGAAAGTAAGTACGTAAGCGAGAAATAGTAATTTTAAATCAAAGGAAGATGAACTAGGGTTTCTAGAATTTCAATTCTATACTTCGGTTATGAATTCGATTTTATCAAATAGAATGAATACGTCCGTCGCCGGTTGGCACCAATTCAATATCGAAATTTGAATTCAAATCCTAGTAGGAAGAATCGATCAACCCTAACCCTAGGCAAGGAATTTAGCTATTCATGATTTTAAATGAAGAACAATTGAAGTGTTGAAAAGTTGAATTCATAAAATCGATTTCCGGAAAATAAAAAATGAAAATAACCAAACAATTAACCGAAAAAGAACAAGCAATGAAAAGTAAAGAAATCTTACTACGATTAATATCCAAGAACAAGCATAGGCACCCGTCGGAGGCTAATCCAACTTTTGCCAAGATTCGATTACAAGAAAAATCCAAGATGCAAAGCGTGAATTCAAAAACTCAAAGCTAAGAGTTCCCAACGTTCTCTCCCAAGTCCGAAAACTAAAGTCTAAAAGAGTGTCTCCAAAACCCTAGGTTCAAATCCCAATAAGTAGTATCGAAAACGGGTCAAAACGCGGGTCAACGCTGAAGAGGAGGGGCAGGCGACCGCCTGGGACAGCAGGCGATCGCCCGCGTCAGTGGGCAAGCGAGCGCCTGGTATGGCGTGCGATCGCCTGCCAGGAAAAACAGACTTCCTGGAATCGGAGCAGGCGATCGCTTGGCAGGGGGGGGGGGGGGGGGGGCGGTCGCCTGGTGCCAAATGCAGACTCCCTGGAATCCTGGCCATGCGATCGCTTGGGGGAACCTGGGCGGTCGCCTGCTTCTGGCTGCACCGACTTCGCTTCGACTCGACTCGTTCTAGCTCCTTTCTTCGTCCTTTTCGACATTCGCAAGCTCACGTACCTGCAAACTCAACAAGCGCATCAACGTACCAAAGCCACGAGAAATAAACCTAGAAACAACTAAGATGAAACGACTCACACGCAAATGGACATAGAAAACCGACACAAAATCACCGACATCACGAAGCATCAAATACCGTTAATGCCATCCCACCTTGCCACTTTTCTTTGAAGTAAAGTTTACAGAAAATGAAAGATTCACATCAATGTTTGGCAAAGTCAAACACAGCTCAAATAGTGAGATTATCTGATCAATAACCATCGTCAGGGAAAATAAATATACGGAAAAAAATAAGGAGAAGACTGTATCATGAAGCATACGGAAACCTCGACAAACTATATTATTTTCCAAGCACAAAAAAAATCTCGAGAAAAATGAAAAAAAAAAACAGAGGACAAATTTCAACAAACACACACCATCTAGAAATCAATCCCACAAGTTCTTGATATCATATCAATAATAAGACTAATAGCGTAAGCATGCCCATGCAAAAATCCCCAATTCAGCAAACCTAATTTTGCCCTAATTGGAGTCAATTTCCCCAATTCGATTTTATGTGGAAATGTCCAATATGTCCTCTTTTAATTATCTAGATACTATGCATGGATCGTCGCCACGTGTCCAGCATCGACTCCTCTCAGACGTTAGATTCGCCAATCACAATCCGCCAGCTCATCATCCCGTACCTCTGCATTGTCGTCTTCTATGCAGCTAGGGTTTAGGGTTTGATATTTATAGCATGTATTTATTATTCAGACGCAATGTGTAAGACATCTGTGTATCGAAATATATAAACGTCAAGCTCTTTCTTCTTCAAAGCTCACAGCTTTATTTATTTTACTGTACTCGATTCAAAGTTCATTATGGTATCAGAGCTCGGGATTTACGTTTCTTGAGTCGCTTTCTTTATTTGTCATCTATGGAAGGACAAAATGAGTCTTCTGCCACACCTATTCAAACCGGAGCAGTGCAGCTGCAGCACCAGCTCATATCAGTTAAACTTACTGATGAAAATTATCTTGTTTGGAAATAACAGGTGATGGCAGCTGTTCGTGGCTATGGATTGGAGAGTTACCTTGACGGGTCAGAACCAATACCATCAAGATTCTTGCCACACAATGAAGATGAAGGCTCAATAATCAACCCCAGATTTATCAAATGGCAAAGGCAAGATCAGCTCCTTGCTTCATGGCTGATGTCATCACTTTCTGAGACGATTCTCATCTCCACAATTGGACTCAACACATCAAATGAGATCTGGGATGCCTTGGAGACCAGCTTCTCAAGTCAGTCCACTGCCAGAAAGATGCAATACAAGATGCAGCTTCAAAACCTCAAAAAGGGCACAATGAAAATGAGGGAATATCTCAATAAGGTAAAATCCCTTTCTGACTCTCTGTTTAGTGCAGGGGAATGAATAAAAGATGAGGATCAACTCATGTACGTGATGAGTGGATTAGGGTCAGAATATGATTCTGTAGTGGCAGCTGTTACAGCCAAAAGTGACATTTATACTGTCAAGGATCTCACTGGCCTGCTTCTCAGTTTTGAAAGTAGACTTGAAGCCATGGCTGACCTTGAAAAGCTCCTTCCCAATGCAAATGTGGCATATCAGGACAAGAAAAATGGAGGTAATCAGTCCAATAGGGGAAGGGGAGGCACTGGTAATAGAGGAAGAGGCAGCTATAGAGGAAGAGGTGGCAGAGGCAACAACAATGGTGGTAGAGTTGCATGTCAAATTTGTGGATACACTAACCACTCTGCTGATAGGTGCCATCACAGGTTCAACTCTGACTTTGTGCCTAATCAAACACAACAACAGTAACAACAACAGAGATCCAATGATGACAATAGCAACAGAAGTTACAATCAGCAAAGTTCAGCCCACTATTCCTCAACTGATGCTAGCAGTGAAGTGAATTGGTACACTGATTCAGGTGCTACTCATCACATCACCAATGATCTATCCAACTTGAGTGTGTCCTCTGAATATGGAGGTGGCAACAGACTGCAAATAGGTAATGGCTCTGGCCTGGAAATTTCTCATGTGGGTAAGGCACTGGTTCATTTTCCCAACTCATCTAAATCCTGCCAATATAAACTCAATAATTTACTTTATGTGCCTGAAATAACCAAAAATCTTTTAAGTGTAGCTCAATTCTCTAGAGACAACCATGTTTTCTTTGAGTTTCACCCCTCCTTTTGTGTTGTTAAGGATCAAACCACAAGGGAATCTCCTCTTAAAGGAGTCCTCAAAGATGGTCTTTATCAATTCAAGTTGCTTGTCCCCTCCAGCTCTTCCTGTCCACCCTTTTTGAAGTCCTCATCTCCTGCTCTCCACAAGTCTGCTCCCTGCAGTAATTCTACTTGTGTAATAAAGCCCTTCAGTTTAGAACTGTGGCATAGAAGATTAGGACATCCTAATATTGATGTTACTAGGAAAGCTTTGAACCTATGTAATATTCAATACATTAATAAATCTCCTTTTCATCTTTGTGTTGATTGTGTTAATGCTAAATCTCATAAATTACCCTTTCCCCACAGCACCACTGTCACCACTGCCCCATTACAACTTATCCACACTGATCTATGGGGGCCTGCACCTCTCCCATCTACCACTGGAAGCATATATTATGTTTCCTTTCTTGATGACTTTTCAAAACATGTGTGGATCTATTTTCTCAAACAAAAATCAGAAACTCTCAATGCCTTTATTCAGTTCAAAACCCTTGTTGAAAATCAATTTAATCTCAAAATCAAAAAGGTTCAAAGTGATGGAGGCACTGAGTTTAAATCACTCACCAATCTCCTCATTGCCTCTGGTATACACCACCAAATTTCATGTCCATATACACCTCAACAAAATGGTGATATTGAGAGAAAACATAGGCACATTATTGAAACTGCCCTTAGCCTTTTATCTACATCTGGTGTCCCTAAAACCTATTGGCAAGAAGCCTTTAGTTCTGCTGTTTTCTTAATCAATCAAACACCTCAAAGCCCTATCAGATTTTCCACTCCATATCACCTGTTATATAACAAACATCCTGATTACAGCTTCCTAAAAGTCTTTGGTTGTCAGGCTTTCCCCCTTCTTAGGCCTTATAACACTGATAAACTTGAGCTTAGATCCCAACCTGGCACTTTCATAGGTTACAGTAATCACCATAAAGGTTATAAAGTTTTTTTACCATTTGGTAAAGTCATTATTTCCAGACATGTAATCTTTAATGAAACTGTGTTTCCTTTTAAACTTCCTGTTCATACAGTTTCTGATCCCCCTGTGCCTTCTATCCCTTCAACTCCTTTACCTATTTGTGTACCCACAGCTCCATATATTCCTGATGATAATGATCCAACACCTCCCTCATCTCCTTCATCCACATCATCTAATTCTGATAATTCAGAACCCTCAGTTTCTGATTCCCCATCAGAATCTCAACATTCACCTACTTCATCCTCTAGTTCAAGCCCTAATCAATCCCCTAATATCCCACCAATCATTCCCCCAACCAGGCCTCATACTATGACAACCAGATCCCAACATGGAATTTTCAGGCCAAAGACTTACCTGTCTACACTTCTCACCAAAAAGTCCAGCTTGGACCTCACCAATACTGAGCCATCCAATGTAAATCAAGCTCTCTCCCATCCCTGTTGGAGAGCAGCTATGGAGTCAGAGTATCAAGCTTTGATCAAGAACCATACATGGGACATTGTTCCTCCTCCCTCTGATAGAAACATTGTTGGCTGCAGGTGGGTTTTTAAATTAAAAAGAGATCCATCTGGTCAGATTCGGAAGTACAAGGCTAGGCTTGTGGACAAAGGGTATACTCAAGAGCATGGCATTGATTATACTGTGGTGTTTAGTCCTGTGGTGAAGCCCACAACCATCAGAATCATCATTACCTTGGCTCTATCCAAAGGTTGGGATCTCAGACAAGTTGATGTGGATAATGCCTTTCTAAATGGCACCCTTGACCCATCAAATACCATTTTCATGTCACAACCCCCTGGTTTTGAGGTTGATGCTCATACAGGATCTGTTTGCAGGCTCAATAAAGCTTTATATGGTTTAAAACAGGCTTCTAAAGTTTGGTTTGATAAGCTTAGAGAAGTCCTTCATTCCCTTGGTTTCAAGAGTTCTAAAACAGATTCTTCATTGTATATTGACACCTTCCCCAATGCTCAGCTGTATGTTCTTGTCTATGTGGATGACATAATAATCACAGGGAGTTCATCCACTGCCATTACATCTCTTATATCTCAGTTATCAAAATCATTTTCCCTCAAAGATCTTGGAACTTTAAATTATTTTCTTGGCATTGAAGTTCATCATTTGTCCACTGGGATTTTTCTTTCTCAACAGAAATACACTTCTGATCTTCTCCAAAAAGCTTCAATGGCCACAGCTAATCCATCTCTTTCCAAATATGATGGCTCTCTTCTTGATAACCCTACCATCTACAGGCAGTTAATTGGTTCCCTTCAATACCTCACAATTACAAGGCCTGATATCAGTTTTTCTGTGAACAAGTTAAGCCCGTTCATGCAGCAACCAACAGAGGTTCATTTCAAGGCTGTCAAGAGGTTATTAAGATACCTTGCTGGCACCTCTGATCATGGCTTATTTCTCAGAAAATCACCATATTTGCATCTCATTTCTTACTCTGATTCTGACTAGGCATCAGATCCTGATGACAGAAAATCCACCTCGGGTCATTGTGTTTTTTTTTTGCCCTAACTTGATTTCATGGAGTTCCAAGAAGCAGAATACAGTGTCTCGTTCAAGTGCGGAGGCTGAGTATAGGAGCATAGGTCATGCTCTGGTTGAGATTTCTTGGATTAAATCCCTTCTTGCTGAACTGAACTTGTCTCTCCCACGATCGCCAACTCTATGGGTTGATAATCAGAGTGCCGTTCACATGTCTAATCATGCTGTGGTCCAGGCTAGAACAAAACATATTGAGATCGATCTATATTTTATTCGGGATAAAGTTCAGTCCAAACAGGTGGAGATTTTTCATGTTCCAGCTCACTACCAGCTAGCCGATATTCTTACCAAATCTCTGCCACTACAATCCTTTACGCGGCTGAAGAATCTGCTACACATCTCTGCTTCATCCTCGTACGGATTGCGGGGGGGTAATAGCGTAAGCATGCCCATGCAAAAATCCCCAATTCAGCAAACCTAATTTTGCCCTAATTGGAGTCAATTTCCCCAATTCGATTTTATGTGGAAATGTCCAATATTTCCTCTTTTAATTATCCAGATACTATGCATGGATCGTCGCCACGTGTCCAGCATCGACTCCTCTCAGACGTTAGATTCGCGCCAATCACAATCCGCCAGCTCATCATCCCGTACCTCTGCATTGTCGTCTTCTATGCAGCTAGGGTTTAAGGTTTGATATTTATAGCATGTATTTATTATTCAGCCGCAATGTGTAAGACATCTATGAATCGAAATATATAAACGTCAAGCTCTTTCTTCAAAGCTCACAGCTTTATTTATTTTACTGTATTCGATTCAAAGTTCATTAAAGACTAAATCAATATTTTTTTTTAAATAATAGTAATTGGATTAGTCATCATCATCATCATCATTCATAAACAAACAATTACCCATGAAACTAATCGCCATAAAAATCAATTCTTTAACATTCAATAACTCATATGAAACTAACTGAACATTAAAAAAAAAGCTACAATTATAAAAATGATGATTGAGAAAAAGAAAATCAGAGCATATTAAACCAATCTTTATTACATTCCAGAACATAAATCAATCGAGTTCAGAAACAAAATTTACATTCAGAAAAAAGGGTCAAGATTCCCCAAAACTCATGTGACAGCTGCTATGAAATAACAAAAAAAAAACAAAATCTCTAAATCCGATCAAACTGGAAAAATCCTGAATTTTTAGTCAATCTGATCGAGGGATTTTATTATTTTCTTCCGGGTGATGTGTATATAGAATTTCTGGTTTGGTTTAGGGAGAGAGATTTGGTATGAATGGGGATAGTATGTGGCATTCATATTTTTTTTTTATCACAAAATACATTGTTTTAAATTTATTTATTTTTATTATATTACAACTTCAAATGATTAATTATGCTTTTGTATTTTTTTAATTCATTGTAACATCAAGAGTTCTGGACTTTTGGGGGAAGTTGAATGTGAAAATGAAAAGTTGGAGTATAACACAATGATTTGGTTGATTTGTTAAATTGATTTAGAAATTCTTTTAAGAGGTCACACTAATAATAATAATAATAATAATTATTATTATTATTATTATAATAATAATAATAATAATAATAATAATAATAATAATAATAATAATAATTACTCTGTGTTTTAAAGCTTCTTTATAAATTAACTAAGAAGAAATACTATATGGAGTACTTATTGGTGCATATTATAAGACCAATTTTGGACTCAATTGTCTAATTTTCAATAGTCTTTTTTAACTCAAATGATATATTGTGAATAGTACAACTTAAATGTATAAATCTGTATGAGAAAATTACCAAATTAGTTCCATAAACATGTCCTGTTTTCCTTTTGGTACCATACAAGGATGGATGCTTTCAGAGGCTGGGCCGAGCTGTAGCCCGCCCATATATTTTCCCGGCCTAGTATATATATATATATATATATATATATATATATATATATATATATATATATATATATATATATATATATATATATATTCTGATGGGTAGCCCACTCTATAGCCCATCTCTTAATTTTCTAATTAAACAATTTATGAAATGGACTTTTTGAAAATCCAGTCCACAATTAATTTTATTAAAATTAAACTTAAGTATTAAAAAGTTAATTTTGTTAAATTAAAGTTAAGTATTAAAATTGAACTATTTCATTACCTCAGTAATCTCCCCCTTCTTTTCTCCACACGCAGCACAAGACTCCTCCTCCTTTTGGTTTCTGTAAAAATCAAAAGTAATTCTCAATTTTAAACTTTTTTTTTACATTTTAAATTTTTAATGATTAGTTTATTATTCTTTGTTATTTTTTGCAAATAAGGTTTATGAATTGTAAAATCGTATTTGAAAAAATAGGGTTTATGAATGATAAATCCGTATTTAAATTTTGTAGTAAGATTCACCGTAAGTTAAAACATATTTGTAGAGAATTTATATATATATATATTTTATTTTATTTTTGTGTTTTGCTTTGTTTAAAGAGTTAGTATACATAATGTGTTTTTTCTTCAATCTAAGTATGATTGTTTTTTTTATAGGTAATGGATGATCAAAGGAAAAAAAGATCAAAAACTATTCATTCATTTTTCAAAAGAAAGGAGTCTATTATAAGTGAAGAACAAATTTCATCTAATGATGCTAATGTTGTTCTTAATGTTGAGCCTCCTCAACATTCTCAAAGTCAAAGGATTGAAATTGATCTTGATTCTTTAGAACGTGATCCTTCGAAACGTACGCCAATTCTTGAGCATCCCGTGAATCAAAGAGACGAGATTAGGAGGGCATACATAAAAATGGGGCCATTCCAACCTATTTTGGAAGAGTATTAGCTACATTACATCAACATCGTCGATTTCAGAGGTCGTGGTTTACAATGTTTCCTTGGTTAGAGTACTCGCTGTTTTGGTTGTTTTTGTACTTGTCGGTAGTATTTGCTGGTAATTGAGGGTTTTGATAAACAACACAAAATATAAATATGTTATAGGTAAGAAAGCAAGAGGTTTGAGTTAAAATGCAGAAATCATAAGTAGAACATGGATGCTCAAGGCACCTCTTAATTCATATATTCATACTTAGAAATCATATTAAAATACAAGGTTTTGCATGTCCCCTCTCTCCTTTAACACCCTATATTTATACTAACCCATGCATGGCTAGATTATGCCACCTAATGCCCACTTATCAGCTCCTGATTGGACCTCAACTCCACTAATATCCAGCATTAAAAACCCACTTAACTCTAAACAAAGACTTTATCCTCTGCTCCCGTCAAATGTCTTTTGACCACCTGTTGACTCTGACACCTCCCCCACGGATATTCCCGTGTAATAAGTCTGACACTACCGAGCGGTCGTTTCCGTCCAAGCTCTTTTCTGACTTCTGCTGGTTGCCTTTCTAGGTCTTTTTCCATAGATTAATTCTGACTTGCACATCTGATGACGTGGCTACCTCATTATTGACACGTGTCGGTGACCATTTTATCGGACACAACATAGGCCCCCAGGAAAATTGGAGTTTTCAACTTCGATTTCCCTGAAGATTGTGTTTGAATACCTCGGTCTGCACGCCTTGGAATCTGCACTCTGACTTTCGGTCGGCGGTTGACTCTTCATTTAATGTTGTTTTTACGCCTTTAAAGGCTCTTCACGTAGTATTATGTCTTCATATCATGGCTTTTTCTTGGAATAGAGAAGTATACCCGAATAATATCACGAGTTTCTCTTTTAGGATTAGAAATCGGTCGATGAAGGCTAGGCTGCCTTTGTCTTTATCTTTTTCACAGAAGTTTCCGGAGCTTGCTGGACAGGACGTCGCTTTGGTAGATGCTTTTGAAAGAATCTGGACGGTGAAAATGGAGAAGGATGGTCGGCGGCTGGTACTGACTGACGGTTGGAGTAAGTTTTGTGAGCGTCGGTTGGTTTCAGTGAGCGGAATCATCTTTCTGGAGTTGCATGGGCAAAAGTCTTTCAGCATTGGTGTATTTGGAAAGGATGGAGAGGAGATCATTGATCTGGGGACTGATTCTGAAGATAGCTCTATCAATTCTGAGCTGGAAAATTCTCCTGCAAAAGATAACTGGGATTTCTCTTCCCCGTGAAATCTATTCGAGAAGTATTTTTGGCATTTTTCTTGTGTAAGATTACCTTTCCTGGGTTTATCTCCCAGAATTCTTTTCTTGGGATTTTTCCCGGTGAAATAAATCAGAGTTCCGATCCTTAAAGGATTCTATGTATTTATATGGATGAGATAAGTATTCTGATACTTATCCATTAATAACCGTAATAAAATAATAATAAATTTGAAAAATAGGGTAACTTTTTCAACTTACCTTGTCAGGAGACGATCGCCACGTGGCATTATCCTGGCCAAGTATTTTTAGGGTTTGATGGGTAGTGGAGACGTACTCGAGTGCGTTTTTCCTCGGTAACTGCTATCTCTTCCCCTCCTTCAATCCTCACCGTTGGATGGAAAAACGGCAGAAATTTGATTTTTGAAATCAATAAACATATAGGAGTCGAGAATTTTGAAATTCACTCCAAGTTTTTCGACTTTTCAGATTCAAGATCTGGTAAGCACACTTCTTTTTCCTCTGTAAATTTCCTTTGTTTATTTACTGTGTAAATCCTTTTTTACCAACCCGACAATATGCCGAAAATCTCCAAAGTCGTTCGACCGAAAGTTGAAGCACCGGAAGTTCTCCTCGCACGCCAATACAAAAAATTTATGGAAGAGGCCGCGCCGGCGCTGCCGGCGTTCCGTTTAGATGAATTGGAGGAGGCCCACCCTTACGTACCTGTCGAGAGGGTCGTCACAGCGGTTCAACCAGACCCGAACCACCAGGAGTGGGGTGCACACGGCCGAGAAAGCACGGTGACGGCGGCGCAACTAGCCGACTGGAGGGACGATTGGCGGATTCCCTACAACGTGCATTTGCATGCGCCAGAAGAGGGTGAATCCGCCTGTTGTCCACCTCCGGGCATGGTGGCCATCGGCGTCGACGCAATGGATCAAGGGCTGCGGTTTCCCCTGCATCCTTCGGTTTCAGGCTTATTGAACCGGTGGGGTTTGGCTCCGCATCAGATTCATCCGAATGGATGGGCACAGATCTATGGAGTTTTGACTGTATTGGGGCAAGTGGGACTCTCTCGACCCATTTCTGGGGATGAGTTCCATCTTTTCTTCAGTCCAGTCAACTTCAACAAGAATTCGCTGGGAGACTATACCGTCCGCCACAGGAAATATATGTTGAAAATTCGAGAGCCTGAGGAGAAAGATCCGACTTGTTGGGATAGATGGTTTTTTGTTTCGGGGAGATGGAGGACTCAGACCCGGGAAGGGGAGATCGCCATCCCCCTTACTTATGGTGTTAAGGAAGAAAGTAAGCATTTAAAGTTTTAATATTTTACAGTTTAACTGATCTAAACTCGTTGGTATTTTGTAGGTGCGCGGCTTAAACGGGCGACCTGCTCCTTCCCGTGGGATTTGGAGACTGCAAATCTTTTGGCACAGTGTATCCCGGCCGAAGAAAGAGATTCTGATTATCTGAACGACGATAGTATTCGTGACGCAGCAGGCTTGTTTTGCCCTCCGTTCGTTGAGGATCAACCCTGTTTTGGTATTTTTTCCCTTTGTTTTTGTATAGATTTATTTTATTTCCTGGGAGTATATTTCCCGGGGAAATTATAATATTTTTGTCGGGAATAATTGTATTACTTTTCCCGTGCAGAGTTTTTCTCTACTGTTTTTGAATTGAAACCTACCGAGATGGCAGACAACAAACTATTTGATCGCCTGGGACTCCCAAACCCAGCCCTGGCCGCTAAGGCTCGTAGGGCCAAAACCAGTTCCACCAGTGTTGGTGGACGGGGATCTGCAAAAACTCGGGGCGGCACACCTGGCGCTCCGGCTTCCCGTACCAGATCCCATACGGTTTCGGCTCAGGGCGGTGAGACAGATCCTCTGGGGATTATGGATGTTGTGGATTCGTATAAGGAGAGCTCCCAGCCATCAGACGCGGTGATGACTGATGCTACTCCAAGTCATGGCTTACCCCCTTCTGGGTCATCAACTCTTTTGCAAGTCAAGCTTGAGGGCGACAAGAAACGGAAAAAGATTGATGAGGGTATTATTGAGGTGACAGATTCCCCCCCCCCCCCCCCCCCGTGCTGACAAAAATCAGTCTGTTTTTGGAGTTGAAAAAATACTTTTCACCAAGTAAGTTTTTGTTCATTTACACACTTATCATTTTACATGGTTCACTCAGTTAACTCTTCGGTTTTATTTCTTGGTAGGTTTTCCCAGGAGAATCTCCCCTCAGCTCTGCTTCCCTTCTTCTCTGGAAAAGGCCCCATTGACCCTGTCACTACCCTGGGCAATCCAGTAGGTGACTCTATTGATGCTGTTGGTAGATGCTGGACTTCAGAGCTCAATGATATGATGGACCATGAGGAGCATGCCTTTTCCCTGGCCCTAAAATTGGCCAGTCAAAGTGCAGTTGCCATTTTTGGGGCTCACAACATGGCTGAAAAGATCAGAGCTGAAGTGTCCAAGCTCAAAACTACCAGCAGCAAGCAAGAGGCACAGGTACAGGAGCTCAAAGCGGCATACACTGCCACTGCAGGGGACAGGGATAGGTGGAAGAAGGCTGCCGATATTGCACGGGCCGAGGTAGGGAAGCTGAAATCTGAGATGCAGGAGGCCTTGAAGACCATAAAAGAAAAAGAAGAAGAGATTGAGGATGCCCAGGACAGCTTTACCAGGGAGAAGAAAGAGCTCAAGGAAGAGGCGGCCAAAGTTACCATGGAGCTGAAACAGGCCAAAGATGACTTTGGACAGTCCATGGAGAGGGTCTCAGAGCTCGAAGCCCTGTTAGATTCTCCTGCTCACAATCCCCGGGTATTGGCTGACCTACTCTATGTCACTGCTTATGCTGATCTCATCAGGTCTGCAGCAAAGGAGAAGAATGATGGGGCCAGAGACTATGGTGTTCAACTCCTCAAAGCTCACATGCAAGGGTGTACTCTGGATTCCAGAGTTCCACAGCCCTTTATGGATCTGGAAGTTGTCCACGGCATAGATATGAAATGGTGGCCCACATACAGTCTTCTCTCCATGCCTGGTGAGCCTGCTAAAGCCCCTGTGGAAGCGTCTGATGATGAAGGTGTTGATGAAGGGGAGGAGATGGATACTCTTAGTGTCGGGCCTGATGGCAAGCCAAAAGATTCCCTCACGACTCCCCCAGGTGATGGTGGTTCTACCTCCTGAGTATAATTGCTCAGGAGTCTGCAAAAATTTGATAACTACCCTGAGTGTGAAAAGCTCAGGGATTTTAATCTTTATTTTCTGTTCAGTTTGGGCTTAATTGCCAAAAACAATATTTGCTTATTTTGCATTTGGATTATACAGGCAGTTTTTGCCTGGAACAAGTATTTATATTTTGCTGGTGTGTAATAACTTAGTATGTTATTTTGGATATTATCCTTTGGGTCTTACTCATGGCCCTTCCACCGTTTTATTCAGGTTTCTTTTTACCATAATTATCTATAATTTTGACAAGTCAGCTTTAGCTTGCTTGGTGAATCGTAATTCTTTGTGAATAGATAACTTTTGGCTCACACCCAAGTTTTCATTTAAAACTTTGTTGGGAGTCTTTGTGAGTTCTTTGTCTTTGCAAAAGTGATTTTCGGATTTTAGTTACCTATTGGAATTCTCTCTGATTCTAAGTAACATTTTTCTCCTCCATCTCTCCTTTTACAAAGACTGACCGATCCTGTGGTTTGTTCTTTATGAATACCTCTTAGGATTTTCTTCGGACCTATTTCTTCTTCCCGAGCGATTCTTGAGTTTCTTTTACTCTGTTGAATCCGTACGCAGAAAGAAGTGTTCGGCCCCATAATCTATAGATTTTTTGGTCTTTACCGAACCTTAGTATTCTCTTATGAATACTCAATATTTCTTATTTTTACCGGGAAATTTATTTCTTTCCCGGGGTAATATTTTTCCTTTGTACTAGACAAAGTATAACTTTTTAGAACCCATATAGGTATTTTCGATAAATACTGAGAAACATTATAAAAGTGATAAAAGGGTTTTTACAAAAATAATATCTTTACAAAAAACCAAAGATTAACCTTTTAATGATAGAATTTCTTTAGGTGCAACGCATTCCACCGATACTGATCTTTGGTCCCGTCGAGAAGCTCTAACTCGTACGCTCCGTTCTGGAGGCAGTGGCTTACTCTAAACGGTCCCTCCCAGTTCGGCCCCAGTGCTCCCTGGTGCGTTCCTAAGATTTTCTTCAGCACCAAGTCTCCTTCTTGGAATTCTCGTGCCTTTACTTTTGAATTAAATAATTTTGCAATTCTTTGTTTATTCATAGCATTTAGAGAATCGGAAGCTAACCTTCTTTCTTCAAGAAGATCCAACTCTTTCCGGATGGTTAGTTCATTTTCCGGGGAAATCTCCTGAGCGGTCCGGTGTGATAACACCGTTATTTCCGCTGGGATTACTGCTTCCGTTCCAAAAGCCAAAGAGTAGGGGGTTTCTCCAGTGGCATTTCTAGCTGTGGTACGATATGACCACAGAACCTCTGGAAGTTCATCCGCCCACTTTCCTTTGCGACTTTCCAATTTTGATTTGATGGTATGTTTTAATATTTTATTTACTGCTTCAACCTGACCATTCGTCTGGGGGTGGTAAGGAGTAGAGAATAGCCTTCTAATTTTCCATTTCTCACAGAATTCTTCCACCTCAGCCCCATCGAATTGTTTTCCGTTGTCGAAGATGATTGTCTCGGGCAAACCAAATCGACATATAATGTTTTTCCATATGAACTTGATAACCTGCGGTTGATCAATTTTGTTCAATGGTTCTGCTTCGACCCACTTAGTAAAATAGTCGACTGCTACAATAGCATATTTTACTCCGCCCCGTGCGGTTGCCAGTGGTCCGATCAGATCGATACCCCACCGAGCAAATGGCCACGGGCTGTAAATGGATTTCAGGGCTTCTGGGGAAATTCGGATGTTAGGCCCATGCGTCTGGCATTTGACACATTTACGTGCGTATCCGACTGCGTCCTTTCTCAGGCTTGGCCAGTAAAATCCTTGCCCCATGGTTTTATGTGCTAGGGATCTTCCCCCCGCATGGTTTCCACACACACCCTCGTGTATTTCTTCCAGGATTTTAAATCCTTCTTCCTTCGACAAACATTTCAGTAGTGGAAGGGAATAACTTCTTCGGTAAAGTTGTGTATCTATTAAAGTATACTTTGCCGCTCGGGAGCGAAGTTGTTTTGCTTCAGTTTTATCTGCTGGTACTTCCCCGGTATCTATGTACCGTTGAATGGGAATCCGCCAGTCTTCTCCGGCCCCAGCGAGTATTTGCATTTGCATTTCTCTTTGTTCTATTGATGGGGACATTAATTTTGTTAACACAATATTTGAGAAGTCTGCTGATCCTTCAGCTGATGCTAACTTTGACAGGGCGTCTGCTTGTGAATTGTGTTCCCGTGGGATTTGTTCGATTAGAACTTCAGGGATTTTTTCACAAAGTTCCCATACCAATTTTAGGTACTTTATCATTTGTTCCCCTCTGGCCTCGTAGTCCCCACTTACATGGTTTACTACTAGCTGAGAGTCCATAAACACATGGAGTTTCCTGGCCCCAACGGCTATAGCTAATTCCAACCCAGAAATGAGAGCTTCGTACTCTGCTTCATTGTTCGATGTGGGGAATTCAAACTTTACCGCATGGGTTACTGAGTCCCCGTCAGGACTGAGTAATACCACCCCTGCCCCCGAGCACGCGGTGGTAGATGATCCATCTACGAACAGCTGCCAGGCGCGTGCTTGATTCTGGGATTTCTCAGGGAAAGTTAATTCCACAATAAAATCTGCCAGGGCTTGTGCTTTAATTGCTGTCCTTGGGGCGAAGGTTATGTCATATTGACTAATTTCTAACGCCCAACGCAGGAGTCTCCCGGAGATATCTGACCGGTGCAATACTTGCCTTAAAGGCATAGTAGTCAAAACTTCGACGGGGTGCTCAAATAAGTACGCCCGGAGTTTTCTTATTGACACTATTAAAGCAAATGTTAATTTCTCCAGTGGAGTGTATTTAATTTCTGCCTCATGTAATACTTGACTCACGAAATAAATCGGAAAGTGTTGGATTCCTTCCGCTCTTGCCAAGACTGCACTGATGGCATGTTCTGAGGCGGCCAGGTATAAATACAATTTTTCTCCTGGTTTAGGTGCCACAACTACTTTCGGATGGGATAAGTATTCTTTTATCCGTACAAAAGCTTGTTGGGCCTCTTTTTTCCAGTGAAATTCCTGTCCTTTGATGGAAGCAAAGAACGGTCGAGTTTTATCTCCCAGGCAAGAAATGTATCTGTTCAGGGCGGCGAGGCGACCCGTGAGTCGTTGTACGCCTTTTACGTCCCGGGGCTCTTGCATGTCCAAGATAGCTTGGATTTTGGTAGGGTTGGGCTCAATGCCTTTCTCGCTAACCACATGCCCCAGGATCATCCCTTTCTTGATTCCGAAATTACATTTCTTGGGGTTCAATTTCATATTATATTGCCCCAGAATTTTGAAAACTTCTTCGAGGTCTTTAACATGATCTGATTCGTTTTTACTTTTTACAATAATATCATCAATGTACACTTCCATTGTTCTACCAATTAATTCAGAAAACATTTGATTTACCAACCTTTGATAGGTGGCCCCAGCATTCTTCAGGCCAAAAGGCATTCTTTCCCAGCAATAGATCCCTTTCTCGGAGTAGAAAGCCGTATGTTCAACATCATCCGGATGCATTGGAATTTGGTGGTACCCGGCCTTAGCGTCCAGTGTTGAGAATATCGCATGACCTGTCAAATTATCAACCACATGGTCGATATGCGGCATGGGAAAAAGGTCTTTCGGGCAAGCATTATTTAGGTCTGTGAAATCTATACACAAACGCCATGCCCCGGCCGTTTTTGTCACCATTACCGCATTGGATAGCCAAGTGACATCACTCGAAGCTTTCCTGACCAGTTTATTTTCAATTAATTTATCTACTTCCCCGGCGAGTGCCTGGCACTTCTCGGGGCCCATTTTTCTGCGCTTTTGCGCGATTGGTTTCTTGCAGGGATCTATTTTCAACCGGTGGCAGGCATGTTTAGGGTCTATCTTTCCTAAATCGGCACTGGACCATGAGAAAGTAGAGATGTTCTCTTTAAGGAAATTTATAATCCCGATCCGGGTATTTGATTTCATGTGAGATCCCACAAGTATTTGCTTTTCAGCTTGCTCTGGATCTACAATTATAGAGTCCAGAGTTTCAACCATTTCCACAACGGGTGCTTTTTTATGTTGATATCCTCCCCGTGAGCCCCAATCCTCTAAGTTCGCTTTGGGTTTAGGCTGTTTTTCCCCAGGAGATGCTAAGTTCTCACTGGGTTTTTCTTCGGGGGATTTATTCATGTCATCCGAGGGGATCTGAGGCACTTCTCCCCGCGGGTTTTTCCCGGGAGAGCTCACTCCTTCCTCGGGTATTTTAATGATATCTTTTATGTGATGAATTTGTTTTACATTGCTTTCCTCCAAATTGATTTGGGGAATGTTAGCTTTTTCTCTGATTTTAGTTTTATCAAGATCGCGAAAATACATCAAAGTCTTTTTAGCCATTACTAGATCCCCCTTAACGGTGCCAACTGCACCGGAGGGTGTTGGAAACTTGATACAGTAGTAATAGGACGAGGCGACTGCTTCAAAAGCGTCCAGAAAGGGCCTGCCTAACAAAGCATTATAGCCACTAACCTTATCTACTATTACAAACTTAAGATTCCTAACCATCATGACTTCGGGGTTCTTCGCGTCCATCATTTCTACCGGGAGAATGATTTCTCCGTAGGGAATGACTACATCGTCACCAAAACCTTTTAACACCATATCGCACGGGTTGACATAGCGCGCTAGCTTCCCCATCAGATCTAGGGTCTTCTTATACAGAATATTGAGATGCGCGCCATTGTCTACCAGCGTGCGAGACACGTCCAGGCCGAGGATTCTTGCTTTTATCACTAAAGGCACATCCTTCGGGAACTTTGTCTCGGCTCGATCTTCCGGGGTGAAAGTTATCACCGCCGTTTCATTGATTGTTGCTTCTTTTGACGGGGCAGTTTCATACCAAACTTCCCACATCTGGAAGTCTCTTTTCCTCTTTCGGTGGCTTTCCTCATTCACTGGCCTCAAACCGCCGATCATCATGATCTGGCCCACTCTCGGTGGGTCTGGAGCTACAGGAGGCGGTGGTTGAGCTGGTGCGGGTACTTCCCGGGGAGGAGGCCCCTGCGGATTTCCCCCAGCACCTGGCCTGGGCAAGAACTGCCACAGCTTCCCATCCTGAAAAAGTTTCCACAACAGTTTTACCAGTTGCCTACACTGGCTGGTGTTGTGACCAATCTTTTCATGAAAGGCACACCATTTGTTGGGATCCAATTTGTCCGGGGGAGTTAAGATTGGTGGTGGTTTTACCAACAAATCAGTTTTTTGCATGACCATGATATTCAAAATATCTGCTGGTGTATGACCAGTCTGAGCAGTGAGTTTTCCTTCCAACTCACGGATTTCATCCACTCGTGGATCACTTGGCCTAGGGCCGGGTTTCTTGCCAATATAGTTTGGCCTTCGATCGGAGGAAAAGGGAAGTTTTCTCTTTTGCTCGGGGGAGTGTCCCCCACCAGCAATGAGACGCTGGTATGCCACTTGGGCCCCAGCTTTCCTCTTAAAATCCTCATACGATCGGGGATAGTTTAGCATTGCAGATTTAAATACTTTAGAGTTTCTTCTCATACCTCCCAATACGGTGTGGAGTTTGAGGCTATCAGGAATCTCTTCTCCGCCCGCCAACAGTAATTCCCCCACGCGATCCACATAAGATTCGTCAGTTTCGTTCTCACCCTGTTTGACTCCAAGCAGCTTCTGACTATACTCCATATAGGAAGCTTTGGATGCAAAATACGACACAAACCTTTGTACCAAGTCGTCAAAACACTTAATAGAATGTGCAGGTAAGCTGACGTACCATTGGTGAGGAGTATCGCCCAGGGTGAGTGGGAACAATTTGCACCGGGTAGCATCTGTGGCTCCCCGGCCGGACATATATGTCCTGAATCTGCTCAAATGCGCTTCTGGATCAGTTTTGCCGTTATACAAAGTGGTTTGCATGGGCTGAATTTCCAGTTGCATGGGAGCTTGTTCAACCTCGGGAGCCAAGGGATCGTTATGACGACCTGTCGGGGCGGCGAGAATCTGATTTTCGTTCAATCGCCTTTCCAGTTCAGAGTATTTCTGCCTTAAATCGGCCAGTTCAAGATCAGCACCGGGGGCTCTGTGGGCCCTCGCCGGTGAAAAGTTCACACGTTGCCCGTGCATGTCACTTTTACTTGCCTGTCGATAAGGATCAGTAGAAGTAGCCATAGATTCGGCTCTTTTGTTCAGATCTAACGCTCGACGCATTCTACGATTCTTTCTGGGAATGCGGCCAGTTTGCTCGGGAGCTAGATTCAGATTTGCCCCGGTGGCTGCATGCGTGCCCTTTACCGGGATCACATGAGTCGTCATGACGTATTTCAACGTCATAAGTTCTGCAACTGCTTCATCTATTTTTTGTGGAGTATCAAGACTTCCAAATCTAATCGGAGGCGGGCCTTTCGGCGTCGACGGCCCTCCGAGATCATAGGGGTGCAGACGGCGATTCCGACGTTGTGACCGAAGTCGACGTCGTCGTATATCAGCCTGGCTGTCTATGGGCTCATCGGCCCCTGCATGTTTGCTATTCTGCTCATCAGAGCTGATCTGGGTAAGCGGCGGCGGCGGCTCCTTATTTTCAGGTTCTGGGTTTTTAGGTGGAGATGGAACCTCGGGTTCCACCATCACAGCCTTACCCATCACAGCCCGCCACCTGCCACTTGTACCAGACGTACCTGACACCGTGGTGTCTTCATTTTCATTCACCATTTTTGATTTTAATCGAGCTTTTCTGCAACTTCAATACCTGATGCTCGATCCTTCTAGCGCCAAATGTTTTGGTTGTTTTTGTACTTGTCGGTAGTATTTGCTGGTAATTGAGGGTTTTGATAAACAACACAAAATATAAATATGTTATAGGTAAGAAAGCAAGAGGTTTGAGTTAAAATGCAGAAATCATAAGTAGAACATGGATGCTCAAGGCACCTCTTAATTCATATATTCATACTTAGAAATCATATTAAAATACAAGGTTTTGCATGTCCCCTCTCTCCTTTAACACCCTATATTTATACTAACCCATGCATGGCTAGATTATGCCACCTAATGCCCACTTATCAGCTCCTGATTGGACCTCAACTCCACTAATATCCAGCATTAAAAACCCACTTAACTCTAAACAAAGACTTTATCCTCTGCTCCCGTCAAATGTCTTTTGACCACCTGTTGACTCTGACACCTCCCCCACGGATATTCCCGTGTAATAAGTCTGACACTACCGAGCGGTCGTTTCCGTCCAAGCTCTTTTCTGACTTCTGCTGGTTGCCTTTCTAGGTCTTTTTCCATAGATTAATTCTGACTTGCACATCTGATGACGTGGCTACCTCATTATTGACACGTGTCGGTGACCATTTTATCGGACACAACACTCGCCAAGAACTGATGCCGCATATTGTTTCCCATGCTATCTTTTTGCGACTTTGGAATATAGTCAAGGTGCATTTTTGTCTGTTGGATTCACTTCTTGGAAGCGTGTCAATGATGGGAAGAAATGTTCATTCTTGGAGCACATGGGAGATATTGATTCACACCATTTTACTGCAGTGCTTTTTAGGGAGGGGCTTATGAATACATCTCAACATATTGATAAAGCTATCAATCCGCAAAGACCAGAAGATATACAAAAAAATCGTCTACGAGTTAAGACAACGATTGAATGCATTTGATGGCTCACTCTGCAAGCATGTGCACTAAGAGGGCACGATGAATCCACTTCTTCCAAGAATCGAGGTAATCTCATTCAATTGATTAAGCTTTTAGGAAAAATGAACAAGGATATTGATGATGTTGTTTTAGAGAATGCCCCTTTAAATGCGAAGTATATAGCAGGGTCGATTCAAAAGGATATTTTGAGTATTCTCGCTAAAAGAGTGCGAAATAATATTCGCAAGGAGATTGGAGATTCAAAATTTTGTCTTTTAGTTGATGAAGCTAAAGATATATCTAATAAAGAGCAAATGGCTATTGTTTTGAGATTTGTTGATGCTGATGGTTTATTGCGAGAGCGCTTCTTTGACATCGCACATGTTAAAGATACTACTTCCGCAACACTTAAGAATGAAATATCTCATGTTTTAAAGCAGTATAATTTAGAGATATGTAATTTGCGAGGTCAAGAGTATGATGGTGCTAGTAATATGCGTGGTTCTTGGAATGGATTGCAAGCCCTTTTTTTTAGAGATAATCCTTATGCATACCATATACATTGTTTTGCTCACCGGCTACAATTAGCATTAGTTGCTGCATCTGAAAAAGATCCCTTAATATGGTGCTTCTTTTCACAATTGAATGTTATTGTGAATGTTGTAAGTGTTTCTCCTAAGCGCCACACTAAGTTAAGTTCTACTCAAACGATTGAAATTGCAGAAATGGTAGCCACGGGAGAACGAGAGACAGGTAAAGGGGCTAATCAGATGGGTAGTTTGCATCGACCTGGAGCAACTCGTTGGAGTTCTCATTTTGATTCGACATGTAGTTTAATTGATATGTATGGTGCTGTGATTACTGTTCTTACAAAGATGGAGAGTGAAGGATCTTCTAGTTCTACACACGGTGAAGCTCACGGTCATTTGAAGGTGATGAGGTCTTTTGAATTCATATTTCTTTTACACTTGATGAATAAATTTTTAGGTCTTTCAGATATGCTTTGTCGGTCTTTGCAACGTGAATCTCTTGATATTTTGACTGCAATGGATCTTGTCTCCTCTACAAAAGAGTGTCTTGGAATGTTGAGGGATTCTGGTTTCGATATTCTCTTGACAATGTCCAGTCAGTTTGTAAGAAGCACAATGTTGACATTCCGAATATGAGCGCTTATTATAAAATGGGCACGGGTCGTTCGTGTCAACAAACAGACTCCATCACGGTTGAGCATCATTATCGATTCAATGTGTTTTATATTGCAATTGATTTTCAAGTGCAGGAAATCAATGATAGATTCAATGATGAGACAGTGGACTTCTTAAACTCAGCTCTGCCTTGGAACCTAAAGACAACTTTAAGTTGTTTGATGAAGATCGTATATATGAACTTGCCGAAAAGTTTTATCCTGCTGATTTTAGTGAACAAGAAATGCACTACATGAGACATCAGCTGGAACATTATCGAGTTGATATACAAAGGCATTGGAGTTTTCAGAATTTGTCAACTATTTCAGAATTGTGTAAGAAATTGAAGGAGACTAATAAGGCACAATACTACTATTTGATTGACAGATTGATTCGTCTTGTTTTGACACTTCCTGTTACAACTGCAACAACCGAGCGAGCATTTTCGGCTATGAAGCGGGTTAAAAGCGTTCTTCGTAACAAAATGGACAATGACTATTTATCAGATTCTATGGTTGTCTATATTGAACGTTAATTTTCTGAAGATGTTGATTCAGAGTATGTTATTGATGAATTTTATGCTATGAAGCGTCGAAGAGTTCAACTTAAATAAGTTTTTTTTTATCTTTTGTATTTTTTTGATAAATTTTAAATTTTGAACTTGGTATGATTAGTTTATAACTTTTATATTGTATTAATTTTTTTTATGTATGTTGTGTGCTTTTATACTTGATAGTTTTTAACCATAGCTAGCCCTCCCTAATTATTTTTTCTGGATCCGCCCTTGGTACCATAGAGTTACACTTTTTTCAAATTAATCCACTAAAGGTTAAAATCGAGTCGATTTCATCCAATTGAGAAAGTGTAACTCTGTGTACCAAAAAGAAAACAGGTATCTTTATAAAACTAATTTGGTAATTTTCTCGAATATGTATTCAAAGACTATTCATTCATTTTTATTTTTTTTATAAATTATTAAAAAGTTTGTGATAAGGAAAATCTAAAATTTGAGGTCCAAAAATCACCCTCCGAAGATAACATAACCTAAAGTTTTTATATTTTTTTTCTTCACTCTAAAAAAACACACAAAACACACGCAAATGGCAGCAGCTGCATCAATGGCCGTCCTCCTCAACCCCAAAAGCTTCCATATCATCACCAACTCTAAAACCATTCAACCCTCCAAGCCCACCAAACTAATTTCCCTTCTTCCCCTCCCGAAAGGCCTCTCCGCCGCCGCCCCACGGGCCGTCGCCGGAACCGCCTTGGCCGGCGCCTTCTTCTCAGCCCTCTCCGCCGCAGACCCAGCCTTCGCCGCCCAGCAGCTGGCGGAGATAGCAGACGGAGACAGCCGCGGCATCGCCCTCCTGATCCCGCTGGTCCCCGCCGTCCTCTGGGTGCTCTACAACATTCTCCAGCCGGCGCTCAACCAGATCAACCGGATGAGGAGCTCCAACGGGGCGATTGTCGGGCTCGGGCTGGGCGGGCTCGCCGCATCGGGCTTTTTGAACACGCCGGAGGCTTCCGCCGCCGTGGCCGAGGCGGCGTCGGACAACAGGGGGCAGCTCCTGCTGCTCGTGGTGGCGCCGGCGATTATATGGGTGCTGTACAATATCTTGCAGCCGGCGTTGAACCAGATTAACAGGATGAGATCGGATTGATGAAGAAGAAGATTAAGAAGGGTATATATGTAATTTTCTGTACTTATTGTTATGTGCAATGTAATTGTAAGATGATTTGTTTCAAAGTTTCAACCACAGCTCCCTTCTTATATATGGTGAAAGAAATTTGGATCATAATCCAAATCGAAATTACGAAGTAAACAAAAGTAAAGTTATCTGAATTAATTCGGTTATATATCATCAAAACTCCGGAATTAATCCATTCGGGACCTTGAATTACAAGTTGTAACTCGATGACCAATAATCATGAGTGTTTTGAAAGTCGTAGGCAGTAAATAAACGCAGTGAAATGCGCTGCCTAGACAAGGCAGTGTTCTGCGGCAGAACAGCGTATGCCGCAGCACGATGCCTTGTACAGAAAAATCGTTCGTTTTACGTGATTTACTTGATTTAAGTATTTTATCCAGATTAATCAGATTGTTTAAGTGATAAAATTATATATGATATATGTATATGAATAGCAGCGGAATTAATAAAAATAAATCACTTCGAACGAACACACACACACGTACGAAAAAGTAAAGAACACGAATTTAAATCTTTGTATGTGTATTTAAATTATACACATACGAAACGGCCTTACGGCCAGAAACTTTATTAAAGAAACGAGTCTTTACAAAAGGAATACTCTTGGATTTACAAATGATTTTACCTAAGGCTATACACATGTATGCCTCGGTGTTTATCGTATCCGAAGAGTATGAACAATCAACAACAAATGAAATCTAGCTACTGGATAACACCTATTCTAAAGTCACGATCATCAGCACTACAAAAGAACTCTCTTAGAGACGAGAGAACATATGGCTCGACGAACTTCACAAGTGAAGTCGCGGCACTAAAGGCGTGATGATCGATCTAGAGAGGAAATGTGTTTCTGGAGGTGTAAAGATGTTGTATGAGTGTTGAGGAATGCAGCTGTAGACGTCCTCTATTTATAGGTGAGAGTCTTCAACTAATTCCCTTGAAAAGCTAGGTCAACAATCGGTTGAGATATTATAGGGCAGGCTGCTTTGACCGCTGCCGCAGGATGCCTTCTGAAGTTCTTCTGGAATTCACTGCCACACTGCACTGTCTTCCATACTATCTGGACTTCAGCATTCCTTTGCCCTATGCTCATGCTTCGCTCGATATCTTGACTCAACCTCTTGTCCAAGCCTTGCACTGCTTGCGGCATGACTCTGCCTGGCTGTGCTGCGGCAGAAAGCTTTTATGTTGATTGTTTTTCAAGCACGTTCCAACTAATGAACTATGCTAAATCAAATCACCAATATGACAAGTGATTACAACAGTTTAAATTGTGAAGAAAGAAATAAAACAAATAAATATGTTAGCAAGACAACTTCTGCCTAGGTACATTTAAGGCATTGTAATGCCCAAACATATTTATCCTTACAAACTCCCCCTTTTTATCTTTCTTCACAAAACCATGAGGCAGCAGCGCAATGAGCACTCCCCCTCAATGAAATACATCTGACTTAGAAGTATATGACATTTATCTTGACAAACAACTAAGGCAATAACACTCCCCCTTAGTTGATACTTCCTAAGTAGAACAAAACAATTTATTGGATACCTAACTAATAGAACAGAAACAAGTTAAACTAAGTAAGCCTCTAAATAACACACCAATTTTTTCTGTAGGAAATAAATACTTAAATAAAACATTGTTCAAACCAAATAAAAACTTAAACAAATTGTTCAAAAACAAGTAACCAAAAAAGCAGAAAGTAAAAAGTGTTCAGAGCAAAACATCAAAAGAAGAAATAATATTTCTTCAAGGTCTTCAGAACTGCAGTCCTTCAAATCTTCAATCATCATGCTCAGGTGACGATCCACGCTCTTCACCATCAATCTCTGCTGCGGTGTCTGCGGCAGCCTTCTCTGCTGCGGCAGCTTCCATCTCTGCAGCTTCTTCAGCTTCAACCTCCTTGATGTCCTCATCAATGCGCTTCTTCAACATCTTCAACACAGTGCTCCTTGCCACTTTGACCTCGGCTGCTGGTACTCCCCCTTTTTGTGGAGAAATGCCCTCTTCTTCAAGGAAGAAAGTGATAGCATCCACAAGTGCCTTGGCCATGTAATCCTGCATAATGACCATATGACTTGCAGCAGTTTGTTCTGCAAATGCCTGGACACGAGCATGAATATTAGGCTGTGGGGCAGATGAGCTTGGGGCAGCAGTTTGCGGCAGCTTGGATGTCTTCTTTTGAGCTGGAGTGGGAGGCACTGCGGCAGTGGCATGAAAACCAGTCCAGGGCAAATCATTGTACTCCCGAACAGACAACTTGTAAGGTTGCGGCACAGAGGTCAGGAGATCAGCACTGTTGTGTGGGAGCCCTTGGATCTTCAACATTTCCCAGATCAGTGATGGGAACGCAAGGCTCTGCGTCTGGGTAATGTTTTCTGCCTGTGAAGCAATCTTCTCAAAAATGAGCTCTCCCAAGTTCACCTGCCTACCTGCACCAAGGTAAAACAAGACTTCCCCCATTTGGGTGTGCACGAAATGCACATTCGTAGTGGGAATCCAGTTGTGCCTGGCAACAGTGAACAAAAAGTAGTAAAAAGAAGAGAGTTTTGAGCAAGGAATGTTGTTGGCAGCATCAGGTGGTGATCTGGTCAGGCGGTGAGACACTGCGGCAATGGTGGGGTCAGCAATTGCGGCAGGATACTCGACATCAGAGCGCTCCAAGAAGGCATTTATTGCGGCAGGGGTGAAGTTAAAGATCTTTTCACGCATGTACACCTTGCCGTAGCCTCTGGATCCATCATCACCAAAGCAGGGACGCAAGTTAGCATAAAAATCGCGCACCAAATCCTCGCAGTAGGGTGCTGCGTAGGATACTGCCTTGACCAACTTCATCTTCTTCAGGAACCTGTCAACTTTGTGTTTGGCACAGGTTGACAAGTCACCATCACGGTCAGGTTGAATAGGCTTGTTGGAGTAGAACTGGGGCCCAATCACTGAACGACGTTCCGACCAGAATCGCCTCGAATAACCCTTCCCGGATTTCATGTCAGAATCCGAGTCCTCCTTGGGGGCATCAATTTTTGGTGCCTTGCCACCTTTCTTCGCAGCGGGTTGTGCTGCGGCATCACCACTGTGTGAGCTGTCAGTTTTTGAAGCGACAGCAACACTCTTTCCCTTGCGGGACTTCTTGGCAGCGGTGGTCTCAACATCAATGGGATTTTCCATTGAGGTAGGGGGCAGAGCCGGGCCTTTGCCTTTGGCAGTGGCGGATCTGGTGGACGGCCGGCGAGGAGGAAGGGGCACCTGCTTCTTCTTGCGCTTCCTTGAGGCAAGATCCTGCAGCAGTGGGTCAGATTCTGTTTCAGAGCCATCTGCGGCATCGTGCTGCTGCTGGCTGGAGTGGCCGGAATCTTCCTCGTCAGAGGGTGTATTTGCAGAAGGGTAAGGAGTCGGTTTGCGATCCTTGGTCTTTTTAGTAGAAGGGTAGTTTTCGTAGAGCTCGTGGTAGTCAAAATCATCAGCATCATCCCTCCTGTTGTAAGGCATGCTTTTGCCTTGCTGCTGCACTTCAGTGTCTGCCTGTGGAAGGGCAGATGATGCGGCAGTAGCAGAAGGCTCAGGAGTGTAAAGGCCCTTAAAATCAGAAGTGTTGAGGGATCTTTCATTCTGGGCAGCCTCGTATGCAAGCACATCATCAACTCCTGAAATGACCACCGGTGATCGCGGAGTTTGGGATGGCTCAGAATGGCTGAAACCAGGGAGTATGATCTGTAGGGGAATAGGCTCATCCTCTGCGGCAAGTCCTTCTTTTGCGGCAGTTTCTCCCCCTGCATCATGATCCGGGGAGATGTTCATGGGAGAAGCCTTACCTGGTCCTTCACCGACATCGATCGGCGGCGATTCTGGAGAGAGGGATGACTGTTGCGACGCGGCGGCAGTGGCGGCGGCGGCGTTGAGAGCTTTGAGGCGGTTGATGGCGTGCAGCGAATCACCTTCGTTGAGGTCGTCCATAGTTGCGTTGGGGCGAACTTCTCTGACCAGCTCCAGAAATCGAGGGTCCTCGAAGTAGCGGGCGAACGGATTTGGGATTGGAGATGCGCCAGCCATTGATTTCAAATACTCGATAATCAATTAGGGTTTTAGAAAAAGAGCACAAACAATCGAACGTAAGAGGATGGGGCTTTATATTGTGCGTTCGATAGAAAAATTAGGGATTTAGAATTTCCGAAATTTCAAACTCTCTTTTGATCGATATAGATGGAGAAGATAGAGTTGAAATAGGATTAGGACTTTTGAATTTCAGTAAATAAGAAAGAAAATAAAACTTGAAAGAGTTTTATGTGGAGTGAAAAACGTATGGCAGTTGATGGGATGGGCAACGGTTACTTTTCAGAAGTTGAATCGTCGCCTGCCGCACACTCGAGTGCTGCCCAACGGTCAAGTGGGGCATTGCTCTGCGGCAGGTCGTTGCCTAATAAAATTGAAACATAAAATTCCCCTTTTTTTTTTTTTTTTTTTTTAATATATTCTTTTTCTGTTTTTAATATTCTCTTTTTCTGTTTTTAGAATATTTTCTTTTTCTATTTTTCATTTTTCATTTTTCATTTTTTTTTTTTTTTTTTTTTTAATAAAAGAAGTAAAATATTTTTGTGGTGTGAAACATCAAAGCTTACAAAGCAAAATTAGGAAAAGATTAACAACTATCTAATCCTAATGGAACATCATGCTGCATCGTAAGTACTTCTACTCTACTTAGGTATAATGCCATGTCAACAATGAGATTATTAAATACTTAGGTCACCTAGTACATAGTATCTCAACCCATTTCGTATTAATTACATGTATATGGGTTTGACCATGTTGCCTAAAGTGGTTTGGGTATTTTCTCTTCCTTCGGAAAATTTTAAACTCACAAATTGACTAAGGCAGAATGCTGTGGCAGAGGTTCAGTAGGCATGACAATGCGGCAGCATGATGCAGATCAGCATCTAAGGCATGGTGCACATGCACAAAGAATTTCTTAAGGCAGTGAAGCGTTCTGAGTCCAATGGCTTGGTGAAGATGTCAGCTATTTGCTTCTCTGTTGGGATGTGATCAATCCTTAAAAGGCGTTTTTCCACCAAGTCTCGTATGAAATGATGCCTTATGCTGATGTGTTTGGTTCTTGAGTGCTGCACTGGATTATGGCTGATATTTATGGCACTCGTATTGTCGCAGTAGAGTGTAAGACTATTGCTATCCAGGTGGTAGTCATCAAGCATGTGCTTCAACCAAATCAGTTGGGTACAGCAACTCCCTGCGGCAATATATTCTGATTCGGCAGTGGATAGAGAAATGCAGTTTTGCTTGCGGCTTTGCCATGAAATAATGTTGTTTCCAAGAAAGCAACATCCTCCGCTTGTACTCTTGCGTTCCTCCGTGTCTCCTGCCCAGTCGGCATCTGAAAATCCGACTAAATCGGTGGTGGTATCTTTGGTATACCAAATGCCTAACTCAACTGATGCGGCAACGTAGCGTATGATGCGTTTGACTGCCTTCAAGTGTTCTTCCCTTGGATCAGCTTGAAACCTGGCACATAAACAAACGCTATACATGATATCTGGTCTAGTTGCCGTAAGATAAAGCAAACTCCCTATCATGGATCGGTAGAGTGTCTGATCCACTGCGGCAGTATCGGTGCCTCGGGAGATTTTGTCCGTTGAGCCCATAGGTGTTTTCATGGGCTTGGATCCTTCAAGTTGGAATCTCTTGATGAGATTCTTAGCATATGAAGCTTGTGAGATGAAAGTTCCAGTTGATGATTGCTTGATATGGAGCCCTAAAAAATGAGTTAGTTCTCCTACCATGCTCATCTCAAATTTTGATGCCATGGCAGAGGTAAATGCCTTAAGCATGTTCTCACATGTGGATCCAAAAACAATATCATCTACATAAATTTGAGCAATTAAAATTTTGGAAGAATTGAATTTGACAAACAGGGTCTTGTCGGCAGTGCCTCGGGTGAATCCAAAACTGAGTAGAAAATCAGTTAGGCAGCCATACCAAGCTCTAGGAGCTTGTTTTAGGCCGTACAATGCCTTGTGCAGTTGATACACATGGTTAGGATGTTTCGGATCTTCGAAGCCCTTTGGTTGTGCAACATATGCCTCCTCTTCAAGTATGCCGTTGAGGAACGCTGCCTTCACATCCATTTGATGTAAGGTGATGTTGAGGTGACATGCAATGGCAATGAGTAGACGAATGGACTCCATGCGTGCTACGGGGGCAAAAGTTTCATCGAAATCGATGCCTTCAACTTGCGTATAGCCTTGCGCCACCAGCCTTGCCTTGTTGCGTACAACCTGCTCGTGCTCATTCGACTTATTCTTAAATATCCACTTTGTCCCGATGATATTTTTGTTTTGGGGACGAGGAATGAGCTTCCAAACTTTGTTTCTTTCAAACTCGTTCATCTCTTCTTGCATTGCCATAAACCAAAATTCATCGGCCAATGCTTCTTTGGCATTCTTTGGTTCGATCGTTGAGAGATACGAGGTAATGCCTATTTCAACGCATGTGGCAGACATGCTTATGTTCTTGGTCATGTTGCGGTAGTTGATATACGGATGAACTCTCATGCGTCTGGCCAACATTTGACTCGAAGGGTGGTTTCGGACAACATGCCTTGGGGGATCCCTTCGTCGTTGGTTTGATTCCTCTTCACCATCAGATGAATCTGATTGATGTGGGGTGCTATCATCGTTTGATTGCTCAGGAGATGCTGTTGAAGGTTGAGCATCATCATTCGAGCCAGTAGGTGCGGCAGTAGGCTGCGCAGGTGTGATACTGCCTTCAACTTCTGCTACTGCGGCAGGCTCGAGCAAACCTTTCACATCTTCTTCTTTAGGTTTCCTGAGTCGACTAAGATCATCAAAATCAACATTCACAGATTCAATGATGGTTCTAGTTTGTATGATAAAAATACGATAGGCATGACTATTCCTAGAGTATCCAACAAATAATCCTTTAAGGGATTTTGGATCAAGTTTCGATCTAGGTTCCCTATCATTTAAAACATAACAAACAGACCCAAAAACATGAAAGTATTTTAAATTAGGTTTCCTATTGTTCAAGATTTCATAAGCCGTTTTTGTTGTTCCTGAGCGTATGCTGATGCGGTTCAGGATATGGCATGCGGCATTGAATGCTTCTGCCCAAAATTTCTTGCTTAGGCCCTTGGCGATCAGCATGGTACACGCCATTTCCTTGAGGGTTCGGTTCTTCCTTTCAGCCACGCCGTTTTGTTGCGGTGTTATGGGGGCAGAAAATTCTTGGGCAATGCCATGCGCGTCACAAAAACGAGAAAGCCGTTGGTTTTCAAACTCGGTGCCATGGTCACTTCTTATTCTCTTTACTGAGGCTTCATGATTGGTCTTTATCCACCTGATTAGCTTGGACACCTCATCAAATGTCTCACTCTTGTCTTGGAGAAAACGCACCCAAGTATATCTTGAGAAATCATCCACTACGACAAGTACGTAGCGTTTTCCAGAGTGGCTCCTCGTCTCGATTGGTCCCATTAAATCCATGTGGAGGAGATCAAAGCATTTGGTTTGCTTTTGATACAGTTCTGCCTTGGAGTTGGCAGGTCCTGCGGCAGAGGCATCAGACTGTCCTGCGGCAGGTATTGCTGGATGACTTGTACGAGTCATTTTTCCTTGTTTGCAATATCCACATGTTGTCTTCTGGATTTTTGGGAGAGCTGGAAGTCCACGAACAGCATTTAGCTTGATTAGACGCTCTAAATTCCCAAGACTTGTGTGTCCAAGTTTTTGATGCCATAGGTCAATGTCATCTTTGACTTGTGCAGTGAGGCATGTTTCTCCAATGGAATAGCAATTGTTTGCCTTGGAACGCTCCCCCTGAATGAGTGGGTTCCCTGCACTATCAAACACTTCACACATTTGGTGAGTAAACTTTACATTCATGCCTTCATCGCATAGTTGACTTATGCTTATGAGATTCGTGATGAGGCCTTCAACATGAAGCACTTGTTGTAGCTTCGGCAGCCCTTTCACATTTAATGTGCCTCGGCCAATTATTGAACCACTGGACCCTCCTCCAAATGTGACCTCTCCTCCGTGAAAAACTTTGTAGTTGATGAGGTGATCACTATTTCCGGTCATGTGCCGCGAGCATCCGCTATCGAAGTACCACTTATCATCTTTGGTAGCTTTGAGGGCAGTGAAGATAACATTGCATGTTTCAGCACTTTGGATGGCATTTGATGCGGCAGAGGAGTCATTGGAGGGATCTGAAAAACAAACATTAGAAGAGAGTTTAGTTTTGGGCACCCATTTGCGTATCGTCGTTGCCTTCTTTTTGATAGAATATCGTGAAGACATAGAGTGTGCGAAAAATTTGGGATGCCGTGGTCCAGCGTTGGAGTGAAAGTAAAATCCTCTTGCTTGGTCCTCTTCGCGTCTCCAACAGAAAGGTCGAATGTGACCAGGTACAAGGCAGTAGTGGCAAACATATCGTCTCTTCGATTTAAAATGTTGCTTAGGCATGGGCTTCCTTGTCTTCATCCTGCCTGATGGTGCCTGCCTTTGCTTCGGCCTTCTGCGGCAGTCTTTTGCTGGGGCAGTGGCCTTGCCTTCGGTTTGTTCATCCTTTTTTGGAGTTGAGGATTGTGCGGCAGCGTTTGAATCGTCATTTGATGCCTTTACAAATGCCATGTCCGTTGGGTTTTTCTTTGGAAAAACGGCATCTACAACCTTTTGATGTCCGAGGCCTTCCCGTTCAACATGTGAAATACTCATTATTGCATCTAATTTTGTTGTTGCCGTGTTCAGTTTTACAAAAGTATTATTTGCAACTTCGAGTTTTTCATTTACACGATTAAAATCAATTTTTAGTTTTTCGGCCTCTAAATCTTTTCTAGTGAGCTGAACATCTAGCTTCTTCAAACGTTCTTCAAAGGTGTTCTTTTCTACGAGCATTTGTTCAATTGCCATGGCCTGCTTCTTCACTTCTTCTTCATATCCGGCTTTGGTTGATGTAAGCATCTTCATCATCTTGGTCTGCCGGGCAAATTTCATGCGTAGCTCATCGAAACTTTCTTTGAGCTCGATGAAAATATCAATGGGAATGGTCTCCTCTTCGGATTCATAGCCATTGACTGAGGCAGTGAGGCACAGGCAGTTCTCTGCGGCAGGGCTTTCTGTCGTTTCTGCGGCAGAGGCAAAGAATGCAACATGCCGTCGTGCATTCACATTGGATGGACTGTCATCTTCATCGTCAGATAGGGTTGTGCCTTCGAGTTGAGCAGTAAGCGCAGTGGTTGAGTCTTCAAGGCAATATTGTTCCATATCTTCTTGCGCAACCATGGAATTCAAAATTCCAATGCCTCGATCTTTTGAAGGGCATTCGGTTGAGAAGTGTCCAATCCCTTGACATACGTGGCACTTGATCCTCGACCAGTCCTTTGAATTTGGACTTGAACTTGAGGTGGATCCCGTGCTTGGTTGGCGGATCACAAGTCGTCGATCTTGAGTTTGTGGTGACCTTGCCGGGAACTTCCTTCGTCGGGGATCGTACGGCTTCTTCAGCGAGCGAACAAGTACAGCATCCATTTTCCGGGCGAGGAATGCAAACTGGTCATCGCCACCATCAGATCCAAGTAGCTCGTAGATCTCTTCATCGGTCAAATCATTGGTAGATGTGGGGCTGCTGCCTTGAGAACTATTGCCTTGTTCTCTGCCGTCGGGCTCTGCCACGGTGTAGGCAATGTTCCTCTCGTCGCTTCGTGGACGTGATTTCCCGTGAGTTTCACGATCTTCATGGTTCAGTTCATAGTTCTTGAAGATCGCCATCAATGACACATAGTCCTCCTCTGACATGGAGCTGTCTTCTATGGCAGTGACCTTCGGCAGAAACTTTTTACTCATCGATCGCATTATCTTACTACACACTGCCGGGTTGCTAATGGGTGAACCAAGGTCAGCACATTCAGTAACAATGGACATTAATTCTCCAAAGTACTGAAGGCACGTCTCGTCCTCGTTCATACGCAAGTTCTCGAAACGAGACATAAGCATACGGACCTTGGTTTTCTTCACTGTGTTGTTACCTTCACAATGAAGAGCCAGCAAATCCCACACTTGTTTGGCAGTAGTACATTGTTTGACAATTCTGTACATATTGCAATCGATGGATTCAAGGATGGCACACCTTGCCCTATCGTTGGCAGTAGCTGCGGCAGTCTCTTCGATAGACCACTTCTCCGGAGCTTTTTCAAGCTTGCCGCCTTCAGGGATTTCCTCCTGAGGTGGTTTCCATCCTCGAAGTACGGATAGCCACGCACTGCGATCAATTGATTTGATCCTTGCTTCAATGCGGGTTTTCCAAAATCCATAATTACTACCGTCAAGAACAACCGGTGTTCGTACGATGTAAGATGGATCTGCCATTGTAAGTGTGCGTGATCAGACGGACCTTAAACACTAAGTAAGTCTAGTGCCCGCTCTGATACCACTTGAAAGTCGTAGGCAGTAAATAAACGCAGTGAAATGCGCTGCCTAGACAAGGCAGTGTTCTGCGGCAGAACAGCGTATGCCGCAGCACGATGCCTTGTACAGAAAAATCGTTCGTTTTACGTGATTTACTTGATTTAAGTATTTTATCCAGATTAATCAGATTGTTTAAGTGATAAAATTATATATGATATATGTATATGAATAGCAGCGGAATTAATAAAAATAAATCACTTCGAACGAACACACACACACGTACGAAAAAGTAAAGAACACGAATTTAAATCTTTGTATGTGTATTTAAATTATACACATACGAAACGGCCTTACGGCCAGAAACTTTATTAAAGAAACGAGTCTTTACAAAAGGAATACTCTTGGATTTACAAATGATTTTACCTAAGGCTATACACATGTATGCCTCGGTGTTTATCGTATCCGAAGAGTATGAACAATCAACAACAAATGAAATCTAGCTACTGGATAACACCTATTCTAAAGTCACGATCATCAGCACTACAAAAGAACTCTCTTAGAGACGAGAGAACATATGGCTCGACGAACTTCACAAGTGAAGTCGCGGCACTAAAGGCGTGATGATCGATCTAGAGAGGAAATGTGTTTCTGGAGGTGTAAAGATGTTGTATGAGTGTTGAGGAATGCAGCTGTAGACGTCCTCTATTTATAGGTGAGAGTCTTCAACTAATTCCCTTGAAAAGCTAGGTCAACAATCGGTTGAGATATTATAGGGCAGGCTGCTTTGACCGCTGCCGCAGGATGCCTTCTGAAGTTCTTCTGGAATTCACTGCCACACTGCACTGCCTTCCATACTATCTGGACTTCAGCATTCCTTTGCCCTATGCTCATGCTTCGCTCGATATCTTGACTCAACCTCTTGTCCAAGCCTTGCACTGCTTGCGGCATGACTCTGCCTGGCTGTGCTGCGGCAGAAAGCTTTTATGTTGATTGTTTTTCAAGCACGTTCCAACTAATGAAATATGCTAAATCAAATCACCAATATGACAAGTGATTACAACAGTTTAAATTGTGAAGAAAGAAATAAAACAAATAAATATGTTAGCAAGACAACTTCTGCCTAGGTACATTTAAGGCATTGTAATGCCCAAACATATTTATCCTTACATGTTTGATTTCATCAAAACTCGTTTAGTGCATTTTCAAAGAGAAACCCATAATTCTGTATCGTTTAATTTAAATGGGCCAGACCAATTTTGGGCCAACGCACAAAATTAATCTAATAATTAGGGTACGGTTATTTACACCTCTCACTTTCATTTACACACCACCCAAATGATTATATTTCACTTATATACCAATTTTACCCCTATTTTTATAATTAAATTATTATATTCTTTTTGGCATCCTTTTTCTCCTTCCTCACGCCGATGCGCCATTCTGAAATCTACCACAAATTGGTGATCTGGTGATCAATCTACCGAAGAGAAGATGTCCCTAAGTATTTCTAGCAAAATTATTTTTAATCAAAAACAAAATTAAAAAAAATTAAGTTATCTAAAATAAAAAAATACAGTGTAATGTTGAGATCGAGTCCCATAAAGTGTCTTTCCAGTCCAAAAATACAGTATAATGTTGGGGCGCAAATTTCCAACAAGCACCCGTCGGTCGCCGTACGACGCCGAAACCAATTTTTTGCCCCTGTCGGAGACGACCTCGATCGACGAGATCAAGACTGCCTCCCTCCCCTCCCACTCCAAGTTTTAGATCGTCGACATTCTTGGGAAGCACACTTACGCCGACGAGTTCCATAGATTCGGCAAAGCAATGGACGGAGGGAGGACGGTGGCTGCGATCTCTTCAGCGGCTCAGCCTCCGAGAGCAAGGCGGTGATCCAAAGGAGGGGTGCAGGTAGTAATTTAATTT
The DNA here is from genome assembly GCA_954870475.1 of Euphrasia confusa. Taxonomy (NCBI): domain Eukaryota; kingdom Viridiplantae; phylum Streptophyta; class Magnoliopsida; order Lamiales; family Orobanchaceae; genus Euphrasia; species Euphrasia confusa. Next base: position 21,070,071 of record OX940951.1, read on the forward strand.
ATGTAAAAGTAAAAGGGTATAACAGTAATTTTGAGTTGAAATAATTAGTCAAGGTGGTGTACAAATTAAAGATGGAGGTGTAAATATCCGTAGCCTAACAATTATGATGCATGTTTTTGAATTGGGCTTCGTTTTCTGGTTTTATTTAGCATTCGATCTTCCAACTATACATATCCCTAGGGTGAGCATCGGTCGGTTCGGTCACCGACCGAACTAATTAATCAAAACTGTTTTAATAACCGAACTGAAATTTTCGGTGACCGAACCGGCCGATATTTTTAATAATCAATATAAAACCGTAACCAAAATTTTCGGTTCGATTTCGGTTATTACCGATAACCGAACATAAATAAAAATAAATAATATTAATATTATTTTAATTAAATATATAATCATTTATAATTTTTTTATTGAGTGATTTGTAATATTATAATGAAACCTATAAAATATATGGTACTATTACAAAAAACAATCATATAGTCAAATAAAAAAATTAAAATATTTGATTTTTTGAAGGAAAAAACGAGAACAATATTTATATATATGTATTCGGTTATCGATTATTTATCGGTTATTTGACTCAAATAACCGAAATCGAAAACCGAAAATTTAAATTTTCATAACCATAACCAAACCGAAAACTAAAAAACCGAACCGAAATCAAAATTTTGATTCGATTCGGTCGGTTAAATCGGTTATAACCGAACAATGCTCACCCGTATCCATGATTCTAGTGAAAAACGATAAACCTCGGGCGTCTACAACTCCACATGCACCCCACATGACATCATCAACGATCTCATAATCCACTCAATTAAATTTTAAAATATTAAAATATTAATTAAATATTTAAGGATCTTTCGTAATATAAATATTTTTATAAAAATATTAAATTTTATATGATAAAATAATAATAAATAATATAAATAATAAATAAATAATAATAATTAATTAATTAATTAAAATATATAATAAAATAAAATAAAAAATAAAATGAATGAACTAAACTGGTGGCTCAATTAAACTGAAACTAAACTTAATTGAAAATAAGTTCAAAATAACGACTCTTAGAATTTAGACAAGATTTTATCCATAATCTTAATTTCTTTCTATTTAATAGGTTTTTTACGCCTGAGTTTTCTATAGACAAATTATAGAGTATTAGTGATAGTATTAGTATAGTGATAGTGATAGTGATATTTTATTAATATATTCTGATTTATCATTTTTTTGTCATGTTATATATATATATATATATATATATATATATATATATATATATATATATATATATATATATATATATATATATATATATTCAAGAAAGATGAGTAATTTGTTTATTAATTCACAATTTTGCATCTTATTTTTTTTTTTTTCATCTTATATATATTCAACAAATTAAAATAAATTTCACCATCTACGTAACTTACATTTATATACAAACCAGGGGTACTCTCGATCAAATGTACCGATCGAAACTCATTAAATAAAACATTGTCTAATGAACAATTATACAAAAATAAATCATCTTTGATCAGGTAAATTGTAATTGGTCGTTCCATTATATAAACACTCTTAAATTTGTTAGTGGCATTTTCCTTTTTGTGTGTCGTTTTTTTGTGTGAACAAAAGTTCAACCCAACATTAATCTTGCACCAAAAGTTATACTGTACTAATAGAGATCATGTGTAGATATGTATAATTAATTAGATGATTAGGACATGATTTACAATACAATTTTGTCTTGATGCTTCAAATATTTTATTACAAATTCCACTTTTAATTTGAACCTCAAAGTAACATGACTTGAACTAGATGATCATTATTAACATGCTACTTTGTTTCAACTTGAACATGGTCATCACTAATTTGTTTCAGTTCACAAAAAGTGTAGTGAAATTTGTAAGTGCATGGATATTTGATTCTTAGAATGTGTGATACTGAAGACGATGATCACTTAATTTGCAAGGTACGTAACACATTGTGAACGACGTTATTGTATGCATGTTGGTCGATATCCTGTTATCAATGTGAGCAGTGTTTGAGCCATAAATTGTTTTTTGGAGGGACTTTGCTAATATATAATAGTGATTTCGATACCTTCAAAAACTCGAAGATTTCTCATTTTCCAAAGAAACCAAAGCACACAAGTTCTACACGTAAGGATTTTACATGCTAATTACAAGGTTCCTTTTGTGTAATAATATATATATATATATATATATATATGTGAGTACTATATTACTAATTATACAATGTGTGCTTGTAGTTAACATTAAAAAGTGTGAGTGAGCTAGTTGGATTAATGACCGGGCATCTTGAAAATTAACAAACTAAAACATTATTTTAATGTTATTTTTTACCTCTAAAATATGATTGTTTATTTTAGAATCCTTTTGAGGCTTATCAGCTGTCCAACAAATATTGGCTCAAAAAATTAAAAAGTGTTTATTTTTTAAGCTTACACCTTCTCAACTAAATATATAATTATGAATTTATCTCTAAATATATTCAACATTGGGTAAAAACAACGAAATTATATCTTAATGGGCACATATGCCCTTAAACACATTATGTTATGGAGAATATTTATCAAAATGAATGCTTAGAATTATTATTAAAATTAGAATAATAGTAACACTTTACAAAGTATTAAGGTGATAAATAAGGCTAATCGTATTGCACGACTTATTATAATTGATTCAAACTTTATTTTTACGAGCAATGTGAAATATCTAAAACGTTCCTCACGAATAGATCGGTTTTGTCGACTATACTCATGAACTTACGTGTTAACTTTAGGCAAACTAGCATTTTTTATGTAAATCGACATTTTTACAAAGTTGTACGCTTCTTTGTTCTTTTTTGAACATTTTATCTTTTGGACATGGACATTTGTATAAAGTGTCACTATTCTTGAACATTGTTATGATACATGTTTTTGAATTGCTCTGCATATATGCATTATTTCATATATACTTTTTGTTTATGTATCCTTTCATAGATCTTCAAAGAAGTAATTGAGATTTACATTAGGCTTTTAAAATTAACTTTCAAGTCTATAATATAGGGTTTTGGAATAATAATACATTTCTAGTATAGTTTATTTTCCATTATTATTTACTTTGGAATATGGCTATAATTGATGTATAGTAATCAAAATCTACTTTACCATTATTTTTGGATACTCGATTAACCAATTGTTGATCGAAGTATTCCCCACATAATGAATTGAACATTATCTTGTATTTGTAGGTGGAATTTAGCATAACAATTTAATAATATTAAAAATGTGGTTCTTTGTCTAGATATTATTGGATGAGAAGCAAATAAAATTGGTTTCATTTCTTGATACTCCTTTTAGTTTTAAGTTCAATGTTTTCTTACTGTTGTCTTGTTAAATATTTACTGTGTAGTTTTTGTTTGGGGCCAATCGAATCGACCCGTATACATAAGAAAATGAATAATTGGAAAGAGAAAGGCGTCGAGTCGACTAGTCGACTGTTGGAGTATGGCGTCCTCATAGACCGTCCACTCCAACCTCTTTAGCCGGCGCCAGATATTCTTTCTTTCTTTCTTTCATCCCTTTTTTCCTCACTCACTCTCTCTTTCTCCCACAGTACAACTATAAAGTTATAAACTTTTTGTTTCTTATAATATAATATATATATATATGTATGTATCTGTGTGTGTGCGTGTTAGTGGCTGCAGTACTGATCACTCTTTTCGACTTTTGTTTTTTGGTTCTGAGGTAAAAAGAATAGAACTTTGTGGATGGATTCAAGTGGGTTTTCTTCGCCGAGGGCCGACGGCTTTCCGGCGGGTCTCCGGGTTCTCGTCGTCGACGATGACCCCACGTGGCTGAAGATTCTTGAAAAGATGCTCAAGAAGTGCAACTATGAAGGTGCGGTGCCTCTTTTTTCCATCTTTTTTTTAATACCATAATGCAATTGCCCTGTTTTTCCCCCTTTTTCTTGCTTCTCTGTTTTTTCGGATTTTTTTTCTGGGAAAACTATACAGTATTTAGGGTGTTAATGTGAATTGGGGGTTTCAGATGGTGATGATATTGATGGTTCAATTTTGCAAGATGATTTGAGCTCTGGTTGAACCCTAAAAAAACTAGTGAATAAAAGATAAAAAAAAGAGAGAATTATTTGAAGCTTTGTATGAGATGAGTTACAGATTAGCTTACAAAGTTTACAAACATCAGCCTTTTATAAGAAACAAGAATCGACGCCGGGCTCGACTTGATTTTCGTATTCAGTGCATTTTTTTCATACTTGATGACCATAAAATCTACTGTTAAGTTTGCATTACATACTGATCCAATGTCAACTCCTAAATTTGTGGGGGACTAGTGACGACGTGTCATTTGGCTCAAGAGGCTCTGGACTTGCTCCGAGGGAGGAAAGACGGATACGACATCGTGATCAGTGATGTCAACATGCCCGATATGGATGGCTTCAAGCTCCTCGAGCACGTTGGTCTCGAGATGGATCTTCCCGTCATCAGTGAGTTTAATTTTTGTTTTTGCTCCGTTAACACTTATTCACGGCGTTAATCGTCATCATTCGATTTGCAGTGATGTCTGTGGACGGTGAAACTAGCAGGGTGATGAAAGGAGTCCAGCACGGTGCTTGCGACTATCTTCTGAAGCCGATAAGAATGAAGGAGCTTCGGAACATATGGCAGCACGTGTTCAGGAAGAGGATACGGGACACAGAAGGCCACGAGAGCCTCGAAGATATCCAGATGCTGATGAGAATGGGGGCCGAGCACGAGCAGTCGGACGAAGCCTACTTGTTTGGTAGCGGGGATTTCTTTTCAGGAAGGAAAAGAAAAGATTTTGATTGTAAGAACAAGCAGCTGAACGAGGATAGAGATCATTCCTCGGCTAAGAAGGCGAGGGTGGTGTGGACTGTTGATCTTCATCAGAAGTTTGTCAAGGCCGTGAATTTGATCGGATTCGAAAGTAAGTGTTGTCCTGCTTTTATTTTTTAACTAGAAAAACGGGCATTGGTTGATTCGTAAACATTTGGCAGAAGTCGGTCCCAAGAAAATACTCGACTTGATGGGTGTTCCGCGGTTAACTAGAGAGAATGTCGCGAGTCATTTACAGGTATATATATATATATATATATTCCCATAGATGTCTCGTATTTTGAAAAGTTGCGATTCGAATCCTAAGGATGTTCTTTGTTACTGCTTTCAGAAGTACCGACTCTACTTGAGCAGGTTGCAGAAAGAAAACGAGCTAAGGGCCTCATTTTCTAGTGATGATTCCAAAATATTCGAATCAAACGGGAAAGGCATTCTTTCTGTGCCAATAACCGAGAAGAAGAAAGCGGGCAGTGACTCGAGGATCAGTTTCGATCTGCACTCTTTTGGGCCATCAGACTCGAACATGAAGTCTGAATCAATTACCCAGGGCCATCAGTTCTCATGGAACGCCGAAATTACATCCATTGATTTCAAGAAAGACCGTAAACCACCTTTCAAAACGGAGCACAAGTTCGACCATCTTTCAAGCAGCAGAAGCCAAAATGTGACAAAAGACGAAAATGCCCCCATTCTGTTTAACGCCCAACCTGAAAGCCACTTATCGGACATCCATGCAGCAGTCGATCCCGTCCCGTGTTCGACTTGGAAACAGAACCTGTTTGATAATCCTGAATCTTCCCAGAGAAACTTGATTTCCGGATGCGACGAAAGGTTTGATTTATTCCAACCTCCCGAGGGGTATATCGGGAATCTGGACTTGTTGGGTTATAATAGTAGTCACGGGATTGTTGCTGGTTTCCCGTCGCATCTGTACGACCCATTGAAGTTCGACTCAGAGTATTTGAGTGACCACGTTGAGTATCCTGTAATCGACCAAGGTCTGTTTATTGCATGAACTACTTGTTAGGACTTATGTATGTGTTGATAGTTGTTGTTCTCTCCATCAGATAAAGATGGCAACTTTCTAATAATGCAAGCAACTATCTTCGGATCATTTCGAGCATGTCCTTAGGGTTTTGGAAAATGCTCGACTATATATCGATCATAGAGCTCGAGATTTAACCATATTGTATGATTGTTATGTAAAAATACAAGGACAGATTTCATGATTTACTGATTTACACACAAGAATGATTCATTATTTTCTCTTCTCATGGGAAATTCAAATGATCTCCCAAACTGCTGAAACCATCCCACATAAATGGGCTGTCCATCCAACTCTGAAGTGGGCCCATGGAAAAATTCCCAATGGGCCCAATATCAGAGTTCTTGAAAGTTGAATAATTTGGATCACAAATCATTGTGTTCTGCTGCTGCACTTGGTAGTAGTAATCTTCCAGAGGTGGGAGTGTGACATAATTTTCTTGAACTCCCAGATTCTGATGATGAGCTTCTGATCCTTCACTGATCTCAGCTACAGAGTCTTGATTCTTTTGCTCGATTATGGGCTTGTGCGTCAACGGGTCGAGGCCCATTAGTCGCATTTTCTTCTTGATCCTCGTGTTCCAATGGTTCTTGATTTCGTTGTCTGTCCTCCCTGGAAAATGTGCTGCTATCTTAGACCACCTATTACCGAGTCGAGAATGGAGTTCGATGATCGTGTCTTCCTCTGTATCTGTGAACGCGCCTCTCTTGAGGTCCGGCCTCAGATAATTTATCCACCTCAGTCGACAACTCTTTCCGCATCTCATCAAACCTGCATTACGGTTCACGATTAATTATTATTTTCCAAAATCGTAATAAGGTTAAACCTCAGGGGTCGTTTTGGAATATTAGGAAAAAAAGTATTAGTACCTGCGAGTTTTGGAACGAGTCGCCAGCATTGTATGCCGTTGTTGAGGATGAAGTTCATGAGCTTCGAGTCTTCTTCTAACGTCCACGGGCCGCGTTTCAACCCTTCCTTTTCGCAACAAGGTTGTCGTCCCATGATCGAATTGTGGTTTTTTCGATTTTTCGTTTGCATGAGGAAATTGAAATGGTTTAATTGTTGATATTATTTGGCCAAGAAAAGGAGCTGCTGCTTATATATATTGAAACCAAGATTCTTCCAGCTAATGCACAGATCAAATGGGTGTTTTTTTATAATGAGAAAAAAGTCATAATTGTGTTTTGAGAAAAACAAAAAAGATGACGGCCATGCTTTAACTAGCTTCTAATTGCACAATGACCCCTAGATTTGTCGTAAATTATACAAATGCAGTCGGTAATGTGTTGAATTTGAAGTCATTTATCAAATAATTGTGATGATCAGTTGTTTGTAATATTTAGAAGATATGAGCATTTGATCATTGATTCATATTGTCCGTTTGTTGTGTTCATTAACTAGATTCAAGAACTTAGCTCAAAAATCAAATATATGGGTTTTCTTGTAGTTACACCAAACATTAGGGGTGTTTTTTACAATTATGATTGTTCATTAGGGAGTATATGTTACTCTATTGAAGAAGGCAAAATTAATTAATTAATTAATTATTAAAAAAAAGACAAATGATTGAAAATGAAATTAATAATAAAAACAGACGTGAGTCATTGTCGTTGACATGTTTTTATATTAAGTTAATAATGTGCACACAAAGTGTGTAATTAGTGTTGAATTAATTGCACAAAGTACAAAGAACAAAAGGAGGTTTACAACAAGGCAAGCTTTGTTCATGGGGGGCAACTCTTTAATTGAACAAAAGTTTATATTTTTATTTATTTCAATTATTGCACCTTTGATTCTACTTAATTATGTGAATGGCCCTTATATTTTTAGCTTTTTTTAATCATGTTTCGTGAGAATGTACTGTGTATCAAATCTTTATTTGATTCTTTTCACTATTATATTAGTTATTAATAATGTTATAATTGGCAGCTATAATATAATTATTGTAGTTTTTGGCTTTTTACTAAAAATTATTAATATTTAGGCACTCGAACGTAATGATTTGAGTTAATTTCTAATAATTTTGTATCATTCGGCTTCAATATTCATAATACATTATTCATGTAATGTATATATTATTGTTAATTGTGATTTAAAATTGTGAAGAAAATCAAGCAATCAAGATAATGAAAAAAACGAGCAAATTACAGTGTCCGCTTTCTTTGAGCGAATTTCCACGGAAATTCGAGCAAATTCGAAGGTAAGGTACGGAGTTTTTAATACTTCACATGGTTTTAATTTCTTGTACTAGTGAATATTAGAGGCATACTTAACAAGTAAATAATTAATTTATCGTTTATACATTCATCAAACTTCATTTATTTAAAATTAAAATCTCATTAAACAATAAAAAATGCAGTATGTTATGTTATGTCACACTTGAATGTAGTATATATTACACAGAATGAAGAAACCATATAATGATATAATTAAATTAGCGGTGATCTTATTTTAGGAACCCTTAAATTCCAATGATTTAGTTTGCACTAATTAGTTTATGTTACTAATTAATCTAGTACATGAATATTGAAAGGGACAAATTCTTGGTATTAAGATAATTATAGCATGAATTAGCTAGTAAAATATACAAATTAATTAGTATGAATAGTCTTATGGGTTGACCTTTACTCTTAAGGCAAGTGATGACATTCTTTTAACTTAAATTATTAGGTGTTAAGATTTAGGTGAGCCAGACATAACATTGAAAATGAAATTTAAAATTTAGATTTTATATGTAAGAAAAATCAAAACAAATCCAAATTTGTCGGTGATCAATTTTACTGATTGTAACAACCCCTTTAAAATAAAAGATTCAAATTCTTTATTCCAATTCATATGACACTGTATTTAACTTAAAAGTATTGTATTTCTTGTGAGCACTCTTTTTTCGATTTTCAATTTTTGTAGGTGACATGTACTATTCTCCGAGTTAGTTTGTTAAGTAAATGACAAATAAATAGTACTATACTCCATAATATATAAATTTTAATTAAATAATAAATCATTCGTTCCATAATAACGGTGGTCAGACTACTAACTATTGAATTCCATAAAAATTACTTCTAATAATTATTTGTGCTAATTAATGTTGTGATGTTGATAACCAGTCAAAGTACTTTACTTGAGATGATTATGTCATGGATTAGTACTAAGATACAAATTAATGGGAACAATCTTATGAAGTTGACCTTTATTTTTAAGTGCAATTGATGACATTCGAACTTGATTATTCTAAGATTTTAAGGGCATTGAACCAGACATAGGACATGGCCAAATTAATAAACAAAAATTAAAATTATTTCTAAATTATATTGGTCGAACAATGACATACCATTCCAAAACAAAAAACAGATTCTTTATATAATTTCACATTTCAAATTTTTTAGGTTAAATGTTTATAAGATCTTACCCTAAAACTCTGATGAATATTCTCTAAAACGTTTAGGCTCCTTTAATTTATGGCTCACATTTCACAATTTTTTGACTTAGTACAAAAATATTATTGGTCGACTAACTTTGTTAGATGAACGACACGATCGTGTATATATAATTTATAACATAGTCGACAAAATGAATTACTCGGTGACGGTAATAGAAACGAGTTAGGAAAAAAAATACATTAGAATACACATTCTTGACAACAAAATTCTACAAACAACTATGAGATGTCAATTTATTTGCTTGTGAGTTGAAGTTATGATGTGAATAAGGCAATATCTTTGAATTTTCCCTCATTCATATAGTCAAGAAAATAAATAAATTACTCCCCAAGGACAAATTTATCAATTTATAGTAGAATAGTATATTTCTATTTAAATAATAATACAAAACTTTGACTAAACCCTCATGATTAAACATTTATGATTTTCTTTCCTTATAATTATTTTACTCTATAATTTTTTGCAGTTTGAATAAAACAATTAAATACAAAAATAATAAGGCAATAATCTATATTCACCAAATAAAAAACAGGGGAGTTTTATACTTAAATTTTACTGCACAATTTGTTTTTAGGAACCTGAGAACTCAGCTCGAGCCTCGACTGTCTGAGCAGAGTGTAACACCCCGGTCACCCCACCCATTTTCTCGAAATTTTATCCGAGCAAAAGAGGTTAAAAGAACACCCGAAAACATACAATCACGCTCGTCATAATGCCGAAAGAGAAGGCAAACAATCTGAATGAAAGCAACACATACAAACCACAAAAATATAGAATGATCTGCAGTTTCTATTTGGGCTACATAAACGAAACAAATGAGCATCCTTTGAACTGTTCGAGCGCTTTTCACTAATATACTCGACACAAATAATCAGGCATGTCCGGAACAAGTAAGAAGTGAAACCAACGGCTGAACACGCCCCACAAAAAACAAAATTCACCCCATCACCATATCATGAATGAAACAAAAAAAAAAAGGATTATCCAAAATACTTCAAGAAACAAGAATAGCTTCATTACTTGCAGCGTTTTTCGCAGCAGCTTCTTCCAGAAGCTTCCACGTGGCTTCGCGTTTCTCGTTGATCTCGTTTTCGTTAGATTCATCGTCCTGAAACTTGATCTGGCACGCCTGAAATAGATCCGGGTCGGCATCGTAGAAAATCTTGCGGACGTTGAGCGTCAAACTATGAACAGCCTGGTTCCAGTGCTGTCGAGCATTTCTTTCTAAAGCGGGGAAGATTATAGGAAGTATAACCTCGCGATTTTGCTTGATTAGGTTTTCAATGTGATCGCTATTCCATAAAAACAAAGCCCTCTCCGCCACCTGGACGCCAAAATTATTAACAAAAAAAAAGATCATTTTTCAAACTTACGAATTATACCGATAGCTCAATTACAACATCTGAATATTTCCTTAGATAGCTCAATTATCTCTGGTGACCCTTGTACCGCCACACGTCTGCTTAAAGAAACGGCAATCACCCAAAATAGATATTCTTATTAAAAGAAGAAAACGAGCTATAGAAGTAGCTATGCAATTTCAATCTACTCAGATCCAAAGTTTTCAAACAAATTTTCATTTTTTTCCATCAAAAATCATTATCTTAAACCCGGTTTTTTTGGTTGAGGATACATGAGATTATAAATAACAACAGATATGTATATATGATATAGTATTTTTCTTTTGTGCCATTAACACCCTAGCACTTTTAATTCTTAATTAATTATACGCGACTTAGTTTTTGTTTTAATAACACACGAACACTTAATGCATTTCGTATCTTAGGAAAACATAATTTATACAAAATAACATGATTTCATTCAACTTGACAATGAAAGTGTCCACGCAAGCTCACATAATCAGCTCAGATTCTCCGATATATAAAATGCAGTTCCCATTTTAACAAAATTGCTAGAATCTCAATGGTTAGAACTGTTATATTCCCGAAGTTCCATGTATCTTCTGACCACACATTTAACGTAAATGGCATGATAGTTACCTTAAAAACCCGATTAAATCACATTTCAGCAGAATTAGAAGTTGAGAAAGGTACACATACCTGAAAGTGCAAACTATTCAAGCAACACGAAATCCGACGAAACAAAGGCACCATGCACCGTTGAAACTCCGGGGGCCGTGTGAATTCCAGAACCTCCTCCAGCTCGTTGAGAAACAAAACCTCCTTCGTGCTATTGCTAACCGGCCAGTACTTAACCAGACCCCTTATAACAGTATCAGCAAGCTTACAGTCTTTCTCCACAAACTGCGTGACACAATAAGCCAACTGCTGGTGGTACATCGCCAGGCACTTCGGTTTATGCAATGGGATCAAAGTTCGAATAAGAAAGAGCTTGTGCTCTTCCTTCAGAGGCAGAGCAAACCCATTTATTATGCTCCCGAGAACTTCAAGAAATTCTGCGATACCGTTATGCTTTTCCGTTTCGAATATAAAATAATAGAATATATTATTGATGGCCTTCCGGATGAACGGGCGGTGAACCATGAATTTCCCGTATATTCGATGCAGAATGGTTTTCAAATACTCCCTCTCACTAGGAACCTCGGAATCAAATAGACCGAGCAATTTCAGTACAAACGAGTGGTCAATATATCTTTTGGCTATTTTCGCGTCGGCTTCGGGGGAAGTAATGAATCTAAGAAGAAACTCGTAGACGACTTGCAAGTGGGGCCACGCGGGGTCCATTAGAGGCTCGTCTTCTTCCATGTCGAGGCCTTCTATGAAAGGGCTATCCCTTGGCTGGGGAGTGAAATCCCGGAATATATTCGCGGATACCATGTCGACAGCCTCTTGTATGATGGGTTCTGGGAATTTCCCACTGGAGGAAGTTATGTGCTCGACCAGATCTAAGAGGGTCTGTCGCTTGATCTCTTTTTCTTTCACGTGCTTGGTGGGGTCACTAAAGTCGAATGTGACACAACACATTTTCAGTTTCTTGATAAATAAGTGCTGCCTTTCGGATGCGGGTACGTCCCTGAAGGCTGGCAATGGTTCGTATTTAGCAGGAATGGGAGTTCCGATGGGTCTCAAATTCTTACTAAGAAGGGACTTGTTTTCTTGAGTACTACCTATGTTTAAGACGGAGTAAGGGGCAGATATGGCTTCGTCTAAGGTACTGCTCGATTTTTTTTTTGAACTAATCGAAGTGCTGGAAGAAGAACTCGGGTCCCCGGAAGATTTAGAATGCTTTCTAGGAATCTTATTAAGTATCTGTTTGATCATTTTTGGTTAAATTACCTAAAAATCCCACCCCCACGAGACAAGAGAAGACGAGGAAGAAATTGAAAACAATGGGTTTGAAATTCAAATTAAATAAATCCCCAATCTCATCACAACCAACAGAGATGATTCTGTTCCTTCTTTGAGACACAAAAACCAATATCCCAATTGCACTCAACCAATAATATCTGCAATTTTGAATGGAAACAAGGATTGCAAAAGGACCAAACAACTATAATGAAATTAAAACGCAACCCCAAATATCTCACTAATATCTTAACCAGCCCAGATACGGGAAACCAGTATTTCGACTCATGCTCCCAAGACTCAGTAAGCGGAAAGATGAAGTCTTTGGGCTTCAATTCAAAACCCCATTAAAAAAATAAAGAAATAAATAATCGCAATCGAAAAAGGAGTCGAGGATGGAGATGAGAAAATTACAGATATGAGGAGAAGAGTCGGAAATCCTTTCTCTTGAATTTCCTTTGACCAACGGCAGCAGTTTTTGGGGAAAGGTTTTCTGGGATTTCTCCGCGTTTCGGAATTGATTTGTTGTTTTTCGACTCGAATTGAATTTCAGCACTATACAGTGCACAACACGCTGAGCTGGCGGGCCTGGTCCATACATGTACATATATACAGGTCAAAAGTCAAAGGCAAAATGCTAGTGTGGGATTGTTTGGCATATTTTGTGAAAAAAATATTAAATTTACTGTTATTTTAGGATTTTTTTATGGTTTGTACAATTTTTATTTTTTTTGTATTTCCATTCAATTTAACTAGCGTTCAGTCAATTCAATTCGATTTATTTAGTTTTGCATTAAAAAATTTGAAAAAAATGAAAAATAAAATATACTGTAATTAGAATTCATAATTTATACAAATAATCTAGACTACGTGATAAATATATTCATAATTTTTTTAAAAATATTCAATAATATATAAAAATTATTAATATTATTATTATAAAAAAAATTAGTTCAATACATTTTCAGTCTCAGTCCACCTTAAAATGAGAAGTTTTTTTGCAACTTTATTGTTACAGTACTCCTTTAGCCCTAAAGGATTTACCTTAAAATGAGAAGTTTTTTTTTTTTATTATTTTAGCCCTAAAAGATATACATTAAAATGAGAAGTTTTTTTTCTAGGTCAATTGCAATGTTTCGAGTTCGAATCTAGAACCTCACGATTTATCAATTCAAATGTTTAACCAACTGAGCTAACAATCCTTAACTTTTAAAGGGATTTAAACGTTCTAAATGGTATCATATCAAGTGTCTAATAGTATTGATCCACCAAAAAAATTATGAAAGTACTGGTGAGTGCAACATCTATAATTTTGCACGTAGGATTGGTCTTTGAAAATTATATATCACACGCCGGGGACGTTGTGCATTAAAATATTAAGTATCAAATTATGGGAAAAAAAAAAACTCAGTATATACAAGATTCATTTGCATTTTATGAGCATTCGTACGTTCATAAAAACTTCACCGTTGTATGCACGTTTGCTCTAAAGTGCGATGTATAACAAAATGTCTTTGAAGCTTCTTAATTTTGAAGTGTCTCGAATGCACAAGAATATAAATAAAATGAGATGCATATGGTGATCTTGATAAATGCATCAAGTATATGCATCAAGTGAGAATATTAAAGAAATTGTGTTGATTTGTGAAATTAAAATATTATGCGCCTGGACAATTTTCAAAAACTGAATCGACTGACAAGAGTTGTACCGCGATACTTAGAGGAGCGGAGAATTATAAATGTGAATGTATGTTTTGGCTACAACTTTGTTTTTCCTTGTTGTTCTATTTTGCAGGATCAAACCTCAAAGGATGACTGAAAGTCGTAGGCAGTAAATAAAACGCAGTAAAATGCGCTGCCTAGACAAGGCAGTGTTCTGCGGCAGAACAGCGTATGCCGCAGCACGATGCCTTGTACAGAAAACGTTCGTTTTACGTGATTTAATTGAGTTTAAGTATTTTATCCAGATTAACCAAGTTGTATACTTGTTAAAATTATATGTGATATATGTATAAGAATTGCAGCGGAATTAATAAAAAATAAATCACTTGAACGAACACACACACACGTACGAAAATGTAAAGAACACAAATTTAAATCTTTGTATGTGTATTTAAATTATACACATACGAAACGGTCTTACGACCAGAAACTTTATTAAAGAACGAGTCTTTACAAAATGATACTCTTGGATTTACAAAGATATTACCAAAGGCTATACACATGTATGCCTTCGTATAAACCGTATCCAACGAGTATGAACAATCAACAATAAATCCTAGCTATTGAAATGAACACCTATACTAAGCTATCGAATCATCAGCTGAACAAAAGAACTCTCTTAGAGACGAGAGAACATATGGCTCGACGAGCTTCACAAATGAAGTCGCGGCTCTAAAAGCTAGATGATCGATTCTTGTAATGTAATTGTGTTTCTAAGGTGTTGTATTGTATTCTGGATTGTTAAGTAAATGCAGCTGGGACGTCCTCTATTTATAGGTGAGAGTCTCCAACTGATTTCCTTATTTTGCTAGGTCAACAATCGGTTGAGATATTATAGGGCAGGCTGCTTTGACCGCTGCCGCAGGATGCCTTCTGAAGTTCTTCTGGAATTCACTGCCACACTGCACTGCCTTCCATACTATCTGGACTTCAGCATTCCTTTGCCCTACGCTCATGCTTCGCTCGATATCTTGACTCAACCTCTTGTCCAAGCCTTGCACTGCTTGCGGCATGACTCTGCCTGGCTGTGCTGCGGCAGAAAGCTTCTATGTTGATTGTTTTTCAAGCACGTTCCAACTAATGAACTATGCTAAATCAAATCACCAATATGACAAGTGATTACAACAGTTTAAATTGTGAAGAAAGAAATAAAACAAATAAATATGTTAGCAAGACAACTTCTGCCTAGGTACATTTAAGGCATTGTAATGCCCAAACATATTTATCCTTACAAACTCCCCCTTTTTATCTTTCTTCACAAAACCATGAGGCAGCAGCGCAATGGAGCACTCCCCCTCAATGAAATACATCTGACTTAGAAGTATATGAAATCTATCTTGACAAACAACTAAGGCAATGAAACTCCCCCTTAGTTGATACTTCCTAAGTAGAACAAAAACTTTTATTTGATAACAACTAACTAATGGAACAAAAACAAGTTAAACTAAGTAAGCCTTAAAATAACACACCAATTTTTTCAAAAGGAAATAAGTACTAGAATTAAAAATTGTTCAAACCAATAACAACTTAAAAACAAATTGTTCAAAAAGCAAAAATACAGAAATTAAATAAATTGTTCAGAGTGAATAAAAACTTAAAGCAAAAAGAAGAAATAATTTTTCTTCGGGTCTTCAGAACTGCAATCCTTGAAATCTTCAATCATCGTGCTCAGGGGACGATCCACGCTCTTCACCATCAATCTCTGCTGCAGTGTCTGCGGCAGCCTTCTCTGCTGCGGCAGCATCCTTTTCTGCAGCTTCTTCAGCTTCAACTTCTTTGAGGTCTGCATCAATGCGCTTCTTCAACATCTTCAACACAGTGCTCTTTGCCATTTTTGCCTCGGCTGCTGGTACTCCCCCTTTTTGTGGAGGAAATCCCTCTTCTTCAAGAAAGAAAGTAATGGCATCCACGAGTGCTTTTGACATGTAGTCCTGCATGATAACCATGTGGTTTGCAGCAACTTGGTCTGCAAATGCCTGGACACGAGCAGAAACACCTGGCTGTGGAGCAGATGAGCTAGGGGCATCAGTCTGCGGCAGCTTTGGAGCCTTCTTTGGAGGTGGAGTGGGCGGCACTGCGGCAGTAGCATGAAAACCATTCCACGGCAAGTCATTGTGCTCACGAACAGATAACTTGTAGGGATGTGGCACAGCAGATAGTTGATCAGCACTGTTGATCGAGAGCCCTTGGATCTTTAACATCTCCCAGATCAGTGAAGGGAACGCAAGGCTCTGCGTCTGGGTGATGTTCTCTGCCTGTGATGCGATCTTCTCAAAGATGAGCTCTCCCAAATTCACCTGCCTACCTGCACCAAGATGAAACAGGATTTCCCCCATTTGGGTATGCACAAAGTGCACATTGGTTGTGGGAATCCAGTTGTGCCTGGCAACAGTGAACAAAAAATAGTAAAAAGATGAGAGTTTTGAGCAAGGAATGTTGTTTGCGGCATCAGGTGGTGATTTGGTCAGGCGGTGAGAGACTGCGGCAACAGTAGGATCAGCAAGTGCGGCAGGATACTCGATATCAGAGCGCTCAAGGAAGGCATTAATGGCAGAAGGGGTAAAATTAAAAATTTTCTCCCGGAGATACACCTTCCCATAGCCACGGGAACCATCATCACCAAAGCAGGGGCGCAAGTTAGCATAAAAATCGCGCACCAAGTCCTCGCAGTAGGGTCCTGCGTAGGTGACTGCCTTGACCAACTTCATTCTCTTCAAGAACTTATCCACTTTGTGTCTGGCACAAGTCGGCATGTCCACACAACGATCCGTTTGAATGGGCTTGTTGGAGTAGAACTGGGGCCCGATCACTGAACGGCGTTCTGACCAGAATCGCCTTGAGTAACCCTTGCCGGGTTTCATATCAGAATCTGAATCCTCCTTGGGGGCATCGATTTTTGGTGCCTTGCCCTTCTTCGCAGCAGGTAGTGCTGCGGCATCACCACTTTGAGAGCTGTCGGGCTTTGATGCGGCAGCTTTCTCCTTCCCTTTTCGGGATTTCTTGGCAGTGGTGGCTTCGACGTCAATGGGATTTTCCATTGAGGTTGGGGGCACAGCCGGGCCTTTGCCTTTTGCATAGGCAGTGGCGGACCTGGTGGATGGACGGCGAGAAGGAACGGGTACCTGCTGTTTCTTGCGCTTCCTGGAGGCAAGATCCTGCAGCAGTGGGTCTGATTCTGTGTCAGAGGCATCTGCGGCATCATGCTGTTGTTGACTGGAGTGGCCGGAATCTTCCGCATCGGAGGGTGGATTTGCAGATGGATAAGGAGTCGGTTTGCGAGCCTTGGTCTTTTTCTGAGAGATGGGATAGTTGTCGTAGAGCTCGGCATAATTAAAATCATCATCATCATCCCTCCTGTTGTAAGGCATTTGCTTGCCTTGCTGCTGCACTTCAGGGTCTGCCTGTGGAAAGGCAGATGATGCGGCAGTAACAGAGGGTTCAGGAGTAAAAAGCCCTTTCAAGTCAGAGGTGTGGAATGA
Source organism: Euphrasia confusa (assembly GCA_954870475.1). Taxonomy (NCBI): domain Eukaryota; kingdom Viridiplantae; phylum Streptophyta; class Magnoliopsida; order Lamiales; family Orobanchaceae; genus Euphrasia; species Euphrasia confusa. The sequence goes on from OX940951.1 coordinate 21,087,907, forward strand.
TCGTTCATTCTGGGCAGCCTCGTATGCAAGCACATCATCAACTCCTGAAATAACCACCGGCGGTCGTGGAGTCTGAGACGGCTCAGTGTCGCCGGAGATGTCATCATCTTCAGGGCGAATGATGGTCAGTGGAGTTGGTTCAGGGTAGACTCGTTCCTCTTCGGCAGGTTCGTCCTCTGCGGCAGCTTCTCCCCCTGCATCATGGTCCGGGGAGATGTTCATGGGAGACGCCTTACCTGATCCTTCTCCGGCCACGACGTGCGGCGGCTGGGAAGCGGCGTCGATTGCGGCGGCGGCAGCTGCGGCGGCGGCGGCGTCGATGGCGATGAGACGATTGATGAAGGGCAGAGACTCCGCGGGCTGAATATCCTCCATGGTTGCATCGGGGCGAGATTCTTTGATGAGCTCCACCAGGCGTGGGTCCGAGAAGTAGCGAGCAAAGGCGAAAGGAGATGATGCCATGAATTCAATTCTTGATAAGCAATTTAGGGTTCGGAAAAAAAACAGAGTGCACAATCGAACGTAAGATTCTGGGATTTTTATACTTTGTGTTCGATAGAGAAATTAGGGTTTTGAGAATTCAAGAAAATTCAAACTCTTTGAATCTGATTTGTATTAGAAGTGTAGTTTGATTAGGAGTTTGAATAATAGATAAAGAAAAATAGGAGTAAGAATCGGGTGGTAGTACGATGGGACGTAAAATCAGGCAACGGTTACTTTTTGTGACCTGAACCGTCGCCTGCCGCACACTTGAGTGCTGCCCAACGGTCAAGTGGGGCAGTGCTCTGCGGCAGGTCGTTGCCAAAAAATCAAAGCCAAAATCCTTTTTTTTTTTTTTTTTTTTTATCTATTTTTTTTCTGTTTTTAATATTCTCTTTTTCTGTTTTTAGAATATTTTCTTTTTTTTTTTTATTTTTCATTTTTCAATTTTTTTATTTTTTGAAAAAAAGTAAAATATTTTTGTGGTGTGACAAATCGAGGCTTACAAAGCAAAATTAGGAAAAGAATAAAGACATCTAATCCTAATGAAACATCATGCTGCATCATAAGTACTTATACTCTACTTAGGTATAATGCCATGTCAATAATGAGGTTATTAAATACTTAGGTCACCTAGTACATAGTATCTCAACCCATTGAGTATTAATTACATGTATATGGGTTTGACCATGTTGCCTAAAGTGGTTTGGGTATTCTCTCTTCCTTCGGAAAATTTTAAACTCATATGTTGACAAGGCAGAATGCTGTGGCAGAGGTTCAGTAGGCATGACAATGCGGCAGCATGATGCAGATCAGCATCTAAGGCATGGTGCACATGCACAAAGATTTTCTCAAAGCAATGAATCGATCTGAGTTTAGTGGCTTGGTGAAGATATTTGCTATTTGATTTTCTGTTGGGATGTGATCAATCCTCAAGAGTCGTTTCTCCACCAAATCTCGGATGAAATGATGCCTTATGCTGATGTGTTTGGTTCTTGAGTGCTGCACTGGATTATGACTGATATTTATAGCACTCGTATTGTCGCAGTAGAGTGTAAGAACATTGCTATCCAGGTGGTAGTCATCAAGCATGTGCTTTAACCAAATCAATTGGGTACAGCAACTCCCTGCGGCAATGTATTCTGATTCGGCAGTGGATAGAGAAATGCAGTTTTGCTTGCGGCTTTGCCATGAAATGATGTTGTTTCCAAGAAAGCAACATCCTCCGCTTGTACTCCTGCGCTCATCCGTGTCTCCTGCCCAGTCGGCATCTGAAAATCCAACCAAATCGGTGGTGGTATCTTTGGTATACCATATGCCTAACTCGACTGATGCGGCAATGTAGCGTATGATGCGTTTGACTGCCTTCAAGTGTTCTTCCCTTGGATCAGCTTGAAACCTGGCACACAAACAAACGCTATACATGATATCGGGTCTAGTTGCCGTAAGGTAAAGTAAACTCCCTATCATGGATCGGTAGAGTGTCTGATCCACTGCGGCAGTATCAGTGCCTCGGGAGATTTTGTCCGTTGAGCCCATAGGTGTTTTCATGGGCTTGGATCCTTCAAGTTGGAATCTTTTGATGAGATTCTTAGCGTATGAAGTTTGTGAGATAAACGTCCCAGTTGATGATTGCTTGATATGGAGCCCTAAAAAATGAGTTAGTTCTCCTACCATGCTCATCTCAAATTTTGATGCCATGGCAGAGGTAAATGCCTTAAGCATATTCTCACATGTGGATCCAAAGACAATATCATCAACATAAATTTGTGCAATTAAAATATTGGAAGAATTGAATTTCACAAACAGTGTTTTGTCGGCAGTGCCTCGAGTGAATCCGAAACTGAGTAGAAAATCAGTTAGGCAGCCATACCAAGCTCTAGGAGCTTGTTTTAGGCCGTACAATGCCTTGTGTAATTGATACACATAGTCAGGATGTTTCGGATCTTCGAAGCCCTTGGGTTGTGCAACATATGCCTCCTCTTCAAGTATGCCGTTGAGAAAGGCTGCCTTCACGTCCATTTGATGTAAGGTGATGTTGAGGTGGCATGCAATAGCAATAAGTAAACGTATGGACTCCATGCGTGCAACGGGAGCAAAAGTTTCATCGAAGTCGATGCCTTCAACTTGCGTGTACCCTTGCGCCACTAGTCTTGCCTTGTTGCGCACAACCTGCCCATGCTCATTCGATTTGTTCTTGAAAATCCACTTTGTCCCGATGACATTCTTGTTTTTGGGACGAGGAATGAGCTTCCAAACTTTGTTTCTTTCAAACTCGTTCATCTCTTCTTGCATTGCCATAAACCAAAATTCATCGGCCAACGCTTCTTTGGCATTCTTTGGTTCGATCGTTGAGAGGTACGAGGCAATGCCTATTTCAATGCATGTGGCAGACATGCTTACATTCTTGGTCATGTTGCGGTAGTTGATGTATGGACGAGCTCTCATGCGTGTGGCCAACAGTTGACTCGAAGGGTGGTTTCGGATAACATGTCTTGGGGGATCCCTTCGTCGTCGGATTGGTGTTTCTTCGACATCTGATGAATCTGTTTGTTGAGGCGAGCTATCATCATTTGAGTGCTCGGGAGACGCTGTAGAGGGCTGATCATCATTATTCGAGCCAGTGGGTGCGGCAGTAGGCTGCGTAGGAGTGAAACTGCCTTCAATTTCTGCTACTGCGGCAGGCTCGAGCAGACCTTCTACATTCTCTTCTTTGGGTTTCCTGAGTCGACTGACATCATCAAAATCAACATTTACAGATTCAATGATGGTTCTAGTTTGTATGATAAAAATACGATAGGCATGACTATTCCTAGAGTATCCAACAAATAATCCTTTAAGTGATTTTGGATCAAGTTTAGATCTAGGTTCCCTATCATTCAGAACATAACAAACAGAGCCAAACACATGAAAGTATTTCAAATTAGGCTTCCTATTGTTCAAAATTTCATAGGCCGTTTTTGTTGTTCCTGAACGTATGCTGATGCGGTTCAGGATATGGCATGCGGCATTGAATGCTTCTGCCCAAAATTGCTTGCTTAGGCCCTTGGCGATCAGCATGGTACACGCCATTTCCTTGAGGGTTCGGTTCTTCCTTTCAGCCACGCCGTTTTGTTGCGGTGTTATGGGGGCAGAAAATTCTTGGGCAATGCCATGCGTGTCACAGAAATGAGAAAGCCGTTGATTTTCAAACTCGGTGCCATGGTCACTTCTTATTCTCTTTACTGAGGCTTCATGGTTGGTCTTTATCCACCTAATTAGCTTGGACACCTCATCAAATGTCTCACTCTTGTCTTGGAGAAAACGCACCCAAGTATATCTTGAGAAATCATCTACTACGACAAGTACGTAGCGTTTTCCAGAGTGGCTCCTCGTCTCGATTGGTCCCATTAAATCCATGTGGAGGAGATCAAAGCATTTGGTTTGCTTTTGATACAGTTCTGCCTTGGAGTTGGCAGGTCCTGCGGCAGAGGCATCAGTCTGTCCTGCGGCAGGTATTGCTGGATGACTTGTACGAGTCATTTTTCCTTGTTTGCAATGTCCACATGTTGTCTTCTGGATTTTTGGGAGAGCTGGAAGTCCACGAACAGCATTGAGCTTGATTAGACGCTCTAAATTCCCAAGACTTGTGTGTCCAAGTTTTTGATGCCATAGGTCTATGTCATCTTTGACTTGTGCAGAGAGGCATGTTTCTCCAATGGAGTAGCAGTTGTTTGCCTTGGAACGCTCCCCCTGAATGAGTGGGTTCCCTGCACTATCAAACACTTCACACATTTGGTGAGTAAACTTTACATTCATGCCTTCATCGCATAGTTGACTTATGCTTATGAGGTTTGTGATGAGGCCTTCAACATGAAGCACTTGTTGTAGCTTTGGCAGCCCTTTTACATTTAAAGTGCCTCGGCCAACAATTGAACCACTGGACCCTCCTCCAAACGTGACCTCTCCTCCGTGAAAAGCTTTGTAGTCGATGAGGTGATCACTATTTCCGGTCATGTGCCGCGAGCATCCACTATCGAAGTACCATTTATCATCCTTGGTAGCTTTGAGGGCAGTGAAAATGACATTGCATGTTTCGGCACTTTGGATGGCATTTGATGCGGCAGAGGAGTCATCGAAAGGACCTTTAAAACAAACATTTGTAGAGAGTTTAGTTTTGGGCACCCATTTGCGTATAATTGCTGCCTTCTTTTTGATAAAGTGTCGAGAGGACAGAGAATGTGAGAAGTATTTGGGATGCCGTGGTCCAGCGTTGGAGTGAAAGTAATATCCTCTTGCTTGATCTTCTTCACGTATCCAACAAAACGGTCGAATATGACCAGGTACAAGGCAGTAGTGGCACACATATCGTCTCTTCGATTTAAGATGTTGCTTAGGCAGGGGTTTCCATGTCTTCATCCTGCCTGATGATGTCTGCCTTTGCTTCGGCCTTCTGCGGCAGTCTCTTGCTGGGGCAGTGGCCTTGCCTTCGGTTTGTTCATCCCTTTCTGGAGTTGAGAATTGTGTGGCAGCGTTTGAATCGTCATTTGATGCCTTTACAAATGCCATGTCCATTGGGTTTTTCTTTGGAAAAACGGTATCTATAACTTTTTGATGTCCGAGGCCTTGCCGTTCAACATTTGAAATACTCATTATGGCATCAAATTTTGTTGTTGCTGTGTTAAGTTTTTCAAAAGTATTGTTAGCAACTTCGAGTTTTCCATTTACACGATTAAAGTCAATTTTCAGTTTCTCGGCCTCCATATCCTTTCTGGTGAGTTGGACATCAAGTTTCTTCAATCGTTCTTCAAAGGTGTTCTTCTCTACGAGCATTTGTTCAATTGCCATGGCCTGCTTCTTCACTTTTTCTTCATATCCGGCTTTGGTTGATGTAAGCATCTTCATCATCTTGGTCTGCCGGCCAAATTTCATGCGTAGCTCATCGAAACTTTCCTTGAGCTCGATGAAAATATCAATGGGGATGGTCTCCTCTTCAGATTCGTAGCCATTGACTGAGGCAGTGAAGCACAGGCAGTTCTCTGCGGCAGGGCTTTCTGTCGTTTCTGCGGCAGAGGCAAAGAATGCAACATGCCGTCGTGCATTCACATTGGATGGACTGTCATCTTCAGCGTCAGATAGGGTTGTGCCTTCGAGTTGAGCAGTAAGCGCAGTGGTTGAGTCTTCAAGGCAGTACTGTTCCATATCTTCTTGCGCAACCATTGAATTCAAAATTCCAATGCCTCGATCTTTTGAAGGGCATTCGGTTGAAAAGTGTCCAATCCCTTGACATACGTGGCACTTGATCCTCGACCAGTCCTTTGAATTTGGACTTGAGGTGGATCCCGTGCTTGGTTGGCGGATCACAAGTCGTCGATCTTGAGTTTGTGGTGACCTTGCCGGAAACTTCCTTCGTCGGGGATCGTACGGCTTCTTCAGCGAGCGAACAAGTACAGCATCCATTTTCCGGGCGAGGAATGCAAACTGGTCATCTCCACCATCAGATCCAAGTAGCTCGTAGATCTCTTCATCGGTCAAGTCATTGGTAGAGGTGGGGCTGCTGCCTTGAGAACTATTGCCTTGTTCTCTGCCGTCGGGTTCTGCCACGGTGTAGGCAATGTTCCTCTCGTCGCTTCGTGGACGTGACTTCCCGTGAGTTTCACGATCTTAATGGTTCAGTTCATAGTTTTTGAAGATCGCCATTAATGAGACAAAATCTTCTTCAGACATTTCGCTGTCTTCTATGGCAGTGACCTTCGGCAGGAACTTTTTGCTCATCGATCGCATAATTTTACTACACACTGCCGGGTTGCTAATGGGTGAACCAAGGTCAGCACATTCAGTAACAATGGACATTAATTCTCCAAAGTACTGAAGGCAAGTCTCGTCCTCGTTCATACGCAAGTTCTCGAAACGAGACATAAGCATACGGACCTTGGTTTTCTTCACTGCGTTGTTACCTTCACAATGAAGAGCCAGCAAATCCCATACTTGTTTGGCAGTAGTACATTGTTTGACAATTCTGTACATATTGCAATCGATGGATTCAAGGATGGCACACCTTGCCCTATCGTTGGCAGTAGCTGCGGCAGTTTCATCGATAGACCACTTCTCCGGTGATTTTTCAATCGTGCCGCCTTCAGGGATTTCCTCCTGAGGTGGTTTCCATCCTCAAAGTACGGATAGCCACGCACTGCGATCAATTGATTTGATCCTTGCTTCAATGCGGGTTTTCCAAAATCCATAATTACTACCGTCAAGAACAACCGGTGTTCGTACGATGTAAGATGGATCTGCCATTGTAAGTGTGCGTGATCAGACGGACCTTAAACACTAAGTAAGTCTAGTGCCCGCTCTGATACCACTTGAAAGTCGTAGGCAGTAAATAAAACGCAGTAAAATGCGCTGCCTAGACAAGGCAGTGTTCTGCGGCAGAACAGCGTATGCCGCAGCACGATGCCTTGTACAGAAAACGTTCGTTTTACGTGATTTAATTGAGTTTAAGTATTTTATCCAGATTAACCAAGTTGTATACTTGTTAAAATTATATGTGATATATGTATAAGAATTGCAGCGGAATTAATAAAAAATAAATCACTTGAACGAACACACACACACGTACGAAAATGTAAAGAACACAAATTTAAATCTTTGTATGTGTATTTAAATTATACACATACGAAACGGTCTTACGACCAGAAACTTTATTAAAGAACGAGTCTTTACAAAATGATACTCTTGGATTTACAAAGATATTACCAAAGGCTATACACATGTATGCCTTCGTATAAACCGTATCCAACGAGTATGAACAATCAACAATAAATCCTAGCTACTGAAATGAACACCTATACTAAGCTATCGAATCATCAGCTGAACAAAAGAACTCTCTTAGAGACGAGAGAACATATGGCTCGACGAGCTTCACAAATGAAGTCGCGGCTCTAAAAGCTAGATGATCGATTCTTGTAATGTAATTGTGTTTCTAAGGTGTTGTATTGTATTCTGGATTGTTAAGTAAATGCAGCTGGGACGTCCTCTATTTATAGGTGAGAGTCTCCAACTGATTTCCTTATTTTGCTAGGTCAACAATCGGTTGAGATATTATAGGGCAGGCTGCTTTGACCGCTGCCGCAGGATGCCTTCTGAAGTTCTTCTGGAATTCACTGCCACACTGCACTGCCTTCCATACTATCTGGACTTCAGCATTCCTTTGCCCTACGCTCATGCTTCGCTCGATATCTTGACTCAACCTCTTGTCCAAGCCTTGCACTGCTTGCGGCATGACTCTGCCTGGCTGTGCTGCGGCAGAAAGCTTCTATGTTGATTGTTTTTCAAGCACGTTCCAACTAATGAACTATGCTAAATCAAATCACCAATATGACAAGTGATTACAACAGTTTAAATTGTGAAGAAAGAAATAAAACAAATAAATATGTTAGCAAGACAACTTCTGCCTAGGTACATTTAAGGCATTGTAATGCCCAAACATATTTATCCTTACAATGACACCTCAAAGGAGTTGAAGATTGGAATCTTGATCCTTGGATGTTTTGGCGCGGAGCGCATGGACCAGGCGTGAGGCGCCTTGGCTGGGTACTCAAAGCAATGCGGAGGGCGCATCGTATGATCGCATGTGCAAGACGCCTGGCATGGAGTATCAGGCGCTCAACCCGTCTCTTGAAGGTGCAATGCGCGGGGCGCATTGCTTGGGACATCAAGCGCATAGCCCGATCCTTGAAGATGCGATGCGTGGGGCGCATTGCTTAACGCATCAGGCGCATAGTCGTATCCTTGAAGGTGCATGCGCGAGGAGCCTTGTGTAGGCACATGGTGTCTATCCTCTGAGGATGCTACCCTCTAAGAATGCAATCCTCTGAGGATGCTACCCTCCAAGAATGCAATCCTCTGAGGATGCTATCCTCCAAGAATGTGACCCTCTAAGAATGCTATCCTTTGAGGATGCTATCCTCTAAGAATGCAATCCTCTAAGGATGTTATCCTCCAAGAATGCAATCCTCTGAGGATGCTATCCTCCAAGAATGTGACCCTCTAAGAATGCTATCCTCTGAGGATGCTATCCTCTAAGAATGCAATCCCCTGAGGATGCTACCATCTAAGGATGCAATCCTCTGAGAATGAAATTCTCTGAGAATGAAATTCTGTGGATGCGCATGGCATGTGCTTGAAGATTAAGCGCCTCGAAATGAAGCCGCGCTGAATCAACATCCATCAATGCAATGAAGATGACGACACGCCCAAACTTCAACACTTGGAATATTTTCATGTCAAATTGAAGGTGAAGCGTAGACGAGCTTTGGAGCTGTGCATCCGTTGAAGCGCGCCCAGATTCAAGATTCGAAGATTCGAAGATTCAAAGTTTTAAGGTTCGAAGATTCAAGATTCGAAGATGGTTCTGGAAGTGTGACGTCAAGAATTTCCGTTTGACGTCAGTCGAACGTGTAACCAATAATGATCACTTTCCTCCGGCGTTCTCACGTGCGACACTCCTATAAATACCCTCGAACCTGATTTGGAAAATCACTTCTCACACCCTTACTTTTGAAATCGAGTTTTTACTTAGAGTATTTTAGGAGTTTTAGGATTGTCGCTTGTTGCGCATTCCGTGAGAGAGTTTTCGTGTAGTTTGTTTTCGCTGAGCGCCGTGTATTAGAGTTATGTAATTTAGCTCTAGACGCAAAGCGGTGGATCCTTGGAGTGCTAGAGTGCTGCGTCACTTGGTCTGCATCCTTTGATCATTTTATCTACCGTTCTCTACCTTGTAATAGTTTTGTTTGATTCTAAATGAAATGAAACATATTACATATATCTTGTCTCCTATCTACTTGCTGTTCAAGATTACAAGATTGTGATTTGAGTATTTTTCCTTGAGAGGGTGATCCTCTAAGAGACTTGGTTTCTCCTCTAAGTGCATTGCTTCAGGCGCCCAGAGACTTGTAACTCAGCGCAAACCTCTTAGGCGCCGAGTATTGATTTGAGTGCCTCACCTAGGCGCTTGAATCTTAGGCGCCCAGTATTGAGTGAGCGCTGAGTGGTTTGACTCTTCGAAGGTTTTACGCCTTTTACACCGACTTCGCGAAAATTTGGTATCCTACGTCGAGGACGTAATTTCAATTGGTATCAGAGCGGGACGTCATACGTATACGACGTGATCCGTTACTTGACTCCGTGTCTTCCGCTGAAATGGAGTCTCAAATGTATGTTCAGAAGCCTATTATGCTTACACATCAGAACTATTCCAACTGGAAAGCTAAAGTCTCAGCTAGAATTAAAGGACATGATTCACGTGCATTGATGGCAGTCTTGGAAGGATGGGAGCGTCCATATACTGTTGATGCTGATGGACTAAGGATCCCAAAACCTGAGCGTAGTTGGACGAGAGAAGAACATGATCTATCCACTGCAAATAGCAAGGCTCTTCTCCTCATTTGCGAATGGCTGGAACTTAGCATGTACCAGCTGGTTAAGAATTGCACTTCGGCTAAGGATGCATGAGAAACTCTTCAAAGAACATGTGAGGGAAGCCATGCCGTTAAACGCTCCAAAATTCGAACTATCACTGCTCAATTCCATCAACTCCGTATGAGAGAAGATGAAGACATAAATGAGTATTTGGATAAAATCATGAGATACGTCAATGAGCTGTATGAACTTGGAGAAATCCTTCCAGCTATCATGGTCTATGAGAAAACTCTACATAGTCTAAGCTCGAGATTCGAAAGCAAAGTGCTAACTCTTGAAGCACGTGATGAAAGTAATCAAGATTGGGACTATGCTGATTTAATGGCCGACTTGAGAAACTATGACTTGGCTCTAAAGGTACGAAGTAACCCAGATATGTCTCTTGTCTATGAGCCAATGACTGCACTTAAAATCTCCGAGAAAAGGAAGAGTTCAAGAGGTGCGAAATCTCATAAACCTCATGTGAAAAACGAAAATTCTGAGAGTAGCTTTTCGGCTGACGTTAATGATTCTGATGATGAGGAGGCAGAAGATATTGAAAGACTGATGAACTCTAACAATCCTGATAAAATTGCTGTGTTGACTAATATAATCACTTATCTTGTGAAGCAAGATTTCAAGAGAAAGAACCGAGCTCGAAATTTTCGGAAATTTCAGAAAAATTCTAACTCTTTTCAGAGAACCCCAGACAACAAGAATCAAACTTCATTCTCTGGAAACAAATTTAAAGGCACTAAACTATCTCCACACTCTTCGACTAGCAAGGATGTATCGAAAATGCAATGTTTCGAGTGCAAAGGGTTTGGGCACATAAAGAATGAATGTCCGAACTTACATCGCAAGAAGAATCTACCTGTTAGCTACGTGGTCTTTGATGATGAAGATGTTATTTCTGAGAATGTAGATTCTGAGGATGAAAGCTCAGATGAAAATGAGGACAATGCACTTGTCGTAACGTTTGACAAGAATCTTGATCTTGATAACTTCGAAGTTGAAAACTTTGAATTTGATGCTTTTCTAAAGGACACAGCTACTGCCGACAATATTTTCTGCTTGGCATCTAAAAATAGAAATTTTTGTGATGAAGAGTTGTCTTCTGACAACGAGTCTGTGGATGAGACTGAAGATAAAGAGAAAACTTCGAATGTCTCTGAATTGAATGCGTTGAAAGAAACGTATTCCGAACTTCTGGAATGTAATGAAAATGCCATCACTAAAAACGGAGAGCTTGAAGTGTCCGTACATGTCTTGAAAGAATTTGTTGATGAACTGTCTGGAGAAAAACGAGAACTTCTTGAGGAGGCTACTGAACTGAGAGTGTTGAATGAAAGGACAAGTTGTGAGAGTTTAAAGTTGAAGAACTCTTTGAAAAACTTGAAAAACAATTTTGATGATCTCTTCGAAGAAAAACACAAGTATTTCAAAGAAGCTGTTGATCTTAGAGAATTGTGTGAGAAGTTGAGTTCTGAGAACTCGAGACTAAAAATGATCTTGAAGAAGGAAACGACTGAAGTCAAGAAACTTAAATCTCTTTTCAAAAACTCAGACGCTGAAAATGATGAGCTAAAATCCTCCTTGATAAAAGCTCAAACTGATCTTGCCGTAAGTGAAAAAGGGTGTTACATTCTCAAAGAGAAACTTCACATGACGGATGTGTTGGAAATCGATGTCCCGGGCTATTAAAATTTATGCGGAACCGATAGCCCGACCGAAATCCTTCATCGCCGGAGATTGGATTCCCGACTCATCCGCAGGAGTCCGACCTTTGGAGACTACGCGCCCGAAGACACGCAGCCCGCCCCCAGCCGATTTTCTCCCGCGAGCCGGATCCACGAACGCGAACCACCTCACGAGCCGGGGCCCGACCGAACGCCCAGCGAAGCCCGAAGGCTGCGTGCGCCCAGCCGAGCCCCCGCGAGGGGCTCGCGATCATCTCGCGATGATCGCTGGGGATGCGCGAGGCATCCCCGGGGCTGCTCGTAGCAGCCCCGCAGCGAGTCCACGACTCGCTGCTCGCGGGGGGGGGGGGGGGGGGGGGGGGGTTCGATCCTCCCCGCATCGCCGCTGCGGGAAACCCCGCAGCTTGATACGAGGCGCTGCGGGTAAACCCGCAGCTCACCCGGCGATCGAACCCTAGGTTCGATCGCCCCCTCGGCTCCAGCCGAGGGCTTCAGCCCGCGACGCCGCCGGACGGGAGGGCTGAGGTTCATCCGCCGTGGCACCAGCCCACGGCGAACCCCGGTGGTCGACCCGAGTTCGACCCCACGCCCCGGCGTCCAGCCGGGGCTCATCCTCTTCGTCCGTGCGCCGGCGGTCGAACCCTAGGGTTCGGCCGCCACCCTCGATCCCGTCGAGGGTTTTCTCGACCTTCGTCGGGGATCTCGAATCCCCGTCCCCGAAGTTCGTACGTTTACCCGGATCGTGTGTTCATGTACATACTACGATTAATCGCACAAAATCATAAAAGAGGGTTTATGATTTTACCTTCGATTCGTTGTACGGAGAAACGAATTCGGTTGATGACCTTGTGACCTTCCCGCGTATTCCTTGCACCTCGTCCGAACGTCGTGTGGGCGACGATCTATCGAACACTATGGATCCTCTCCACTCTCAAGATTTTATGATTGGCGTAGGTCAATTCATTCTCTTCTTTAAAGTGAAGACCATGTAGTGCTTATATAGGCTACGTAGGGGATCATAAGGAGAATAAATATTGGGCTTCCAATATTGAAAATTAAATTGGGTCCAACCCAAATCTATTAATTCTTATCAATATTAATTTTATTTATTTTCCACTATATAAATAAAATTGCACTCCCAATATTATTCCATATTATATCAAATAATATTTCTCCATCTTAGTATTATTTATTCCGTGTATTTAAGATTTAAATATCCATGAATAAATTTATTTATTGCTCAATAAATATTATTCATTTCTTATATCCGAGACTAGTACCGTTCAACTTTAATTATTATGCGGATTAAATCCACCTGCAGGGTTTACATAATAATTCCTTATGAACTCATCTCGGGGATATTATCAACCCTTCCGGGATACACTGCCCCTTCAAGAATTCACGGCATGCCATATATAAAATATAGTGACCCAACTTAACCGGTAATTAACCCAATAATTAAATCGGTTAATTCCTTTGGTAAATCAAAGTCACTTATATTAAATATACACACCCGCAATTGTTTCAGGGATTAAGAATAAAATACTCCGAGTCTCAAATCAATTATCGCCGAGCAATCCTAATTGATGAGTCTCAATCGATCCGCTCAATACACCAAGTGTACAAGTGTGATAAAATAATTAAGATAAATTATTTTCTCTCTCACACAACGACTATACCGATGGATTGGTCCGTGTCCATCTAGGTCGTGAGCAACTGTTCGATTAAATACGAGTAACTGATAGTATGATCTTCTGTGTGCCCATGCCCCACCATACTAACTTCAACGTATAAAATCCAGGACTATATTTTGCATAATTAATTAAATGCAAATAATTGTTTATTAATTAAATAGGTTAAATGCTATGACAGGGAGTTTACCGGTACTTAAATCTAGACATTAAGTACACAACTCCAACAATCTCCCACTTGTACTAAGGTCTAGTCATTTCCTCCAAACTCCCGACTCCCATACTCATCACGTGCTTAAGTTATACTTCCCAGAAGTATTATGTGAGTGAGCAATCTAGGTTGCCGATCTGAAGTTATCTTGGTGACTACTGCGTCGTCTCCCTGACGATGATTCGTATCAGGTGGTACTGGCTCTATGTGTTATCATCACCTTTTGAACTTATGACTTCTTCCAGTTCTCCATGCACCGCTATATATATAGCCTTTGGTGAACCAAGAATCATATCCAAGTTCAGAGGTCATCCCGGAACCTAACCAAAACTTCCGCTGCCTCTGAGGCTGCCATTCGGTTTATGATAGAGTCCGAGAAGCTTCACGCTTATCACTCTTTCCTTAGGTTCCACCTCTTCTAAAAGTGAACACATAGCCTGATATCGACTTACACTGGTCCTTCTCTGATTTTTGGATCTGAGAAACTGTAATCTAAGAAGATTTCGTTTTGCTAGTAATCCTGTACTTCCAAGTACTTTTACAGCATTCGAACATCTTTTATCCAGATTACTTTGATATCCTCCCACTACGCTAACCGCATAGTTGATATCAGGTTCTTGTTTTATAACACCGCATTTACAAAGCCCTTTATCTGCTTTGTCTATACCTATCTCCTTCATGTGTTCAAGACACATACCTTAGATAGATGCATTCTGTTCTAGAAAGGCAATAACCTTTCTCAGAATTGTGCATGTTTTAGAACAAACCATAATCGTATAAGATATCTAAAGAAAAGTACAAATGTTCTTATCTAGAGATCGAAAGATTTCTAAGAACATGATCCAACTTCATCTTAATCTTATATCTCGATTTATTTAGACAACCTCTATTTTATGTCTGGTAACACTTTTACATTGTTGCCAATGATGAAGTGTTATCTACACAAAATTCCGAGAAACACCACCTTGTTTCCATTACGTCTCCAATACACCAATCTTGTCTATGCTTCTTGATGAATCCATAAAATGGACTACCTCATCAATTTGCAAGTTCCACAAGTTTCAGCTTTATGATAATCCATAAATGGATTTACTAAGCTTGTACCTCTAAATGATCTTGCCCCTTTAACAATAATAAATTATTGCTATCCAAATAGGCACATTTAGATTAGTACTGCCTCCTATGCAGAACTAGGGATCGATTTCATGTCTACTAGATCCAGAGTTTAAAACTCCTCCAGTCTTATGAACATCTCTGGTCGCTTAACAACCTCCCACTGCAATGGCGTTCCGGTGTATAACAGTAATAACATTAGGTGCAGTAAGTGGTGTACTATTACTCGGTTAGGCTGGTTCTCAGTCTTCTCTTTCCCTTTTATAAGGTACCTTGTCAGTTAGGGCATTGTAGTTCATTTAATAGTCATCTCTAAGAACCGGGCGAAGACGCCCTTCTGGTTCGTAGTACTATTGAACGTACAATTACTTGTTCTTCTAGGATATTCTACAATTTCATCGAGTGCGTCATTGTATCCAGAAATATCCATAGAACATAGGTAGTTCCGAACAAACTTGTCCTTTTACTATTAGAATCCCATTTCTTATTTCTGACACACCATGTCTACACATCAGTGTATGGTGCAGTCGTTTGAGACTTAATCTCAATCCTTGATTTATGCTATGTGTTTTGTTTTTAGATAAGTGACAGCCTCCGCGAACGAGTCGCAGGCTTCTAATGGATATACTTTGAAGGTTCCCCATAATGGCTTTGTGTTGAAAACACTCCGCTTTTATGGCACATCAAGTATTCTAATCCATCTTCGAGTATTCTTTAAATAACGACTCGTACTTCTCTAATTACACATATGTCTGCATATATCATCTTTGATCATTCTTAATACTTGTCCTTTATCCAGAAAGGTTAACTTAGTTGTATCACCTTTCAAGATCGATTCTTAGGTCGGGAGGTCCATTCCTCCAACTATAATTGATCAAATCAATTTCGACCTTCTGAATCCCTTTTGAATAGATACTACCAAGTTCACGAATTCACAAGTATAATGATCGATAAAGAAATACATCCAATAAGTAAAATAAGTTATAACGGTTTGTTGCATCGTGGTAGACTAAGGATTTATCATTCATATATTGCTAT
Organism: Euphrasia confusa; assembly: GCA_954870475.1. NCBI lineage: Eukaryota > Viridiplantae > Streptophyta > Magnoliopsida > Lamiales > Orobanchaceae > Euphrasia > Euphrasia confusa. Next base: position 21,103,578 of record OX940951.1, read on the forward strand.
CTAATGTACCATAATAGATATCGCCATTATTTCTTGTCTAAATCATCAAGTGATTAAAGAAATAAAATATCCATTAATAATAGAAATCCAGAACGAAAGTTCTTTCTAAAATAAAAGGTACAAAGCAATAGACTTGAAATGAAATCCTATAACTATCAAAAGATAAACGTCTTCCACTGCAACCGCTGCTTCCTCAACAGCTCTGCCCATGAGGACTCGAACTCTTCTTATCTAAGTCGCTGGGTTTTCTGGAACCCCTGCATTTAGAATGCACATACCGTCAGTGGTTCCATATCTACACACCAGAATTCTGGTAGATAATACCGCTGACTATGTTTTTACGACTAAAGAAGAATTCATACCTTTGAGAGGACAAGATGTAGACCCCCAGTACTCAGACTGCTTTCCTTGGGGATATTTGCCAGAAGGCTTCTTTATCCCACCCTTTGGTCCAAGTCCCTTAGGACCACCGGACCCTCTTGTCTTCTTCTCCTTTCCTTTGCCTTTAGGTCCGAAACCTTTGGCTTTGGCTATAAGAGCTTGCGATTGTTTCAACTCTTCCAAAAGATCCATCATCTCAATAACATGGTCAAGTGTTTCATCGAAGTAACAGATCTTTACGAGTATCCTCATCGCCTCTTTTCTAGCCTCCCCATCATGTCCAAACAGCAACTTGAGTTTGAGCATGACATCATGATTAATGGCTAGTGAACGAGCACTCTCCCATTTTTCAAAGTCAAAAATCTCATCCTCAGTTGAGTTAATGGTGAGTCCAGGAGGACAAGTTTCACTGAGTACATCTTTGTACTCTTTTGCAGTCTGAGCAATGTCTAACTCTTCTTTCCATTCAACACAGTGTGGAACCAGTGCGTCAAATTCCTCAAGTATCATCTCAAGTGGATTCATAGACATTTTCTAAACCTATAAGCACATTTAAACAAACAATTAATTTAATATCCGACGTTATCTCCCTGGAATAACATCATTAAATCACTAATCACGTCTAAAATCCCATCAGGTAAGGCAAGCCACGTGGTGTGGACGTTTACCCACCCAAATGATTTAGTAATTAGATTTTCTTTGGCCATACATCAATTATAGCGTAACTTCGTGGGGAAGAATACTATAACGCGTATCTAAGTGTAAACCATTACTCAGTACTAAAGTAAATCGTTTGGAATTGCTATGTCACCGCAAGCCACGTGGTGTGGACGTTTACGACAATTTCACAACTCTTCACAATCACTTATAACTGTCTACATCAATTAATCCAAAATCCGTCAGCATAGCAAGCCACGTGGTGTGGACGTTTACTACACTAAGAGACTTTTATAATTGACTCCCAATTACAAGATCCATTCGATTTCGTAAATCAAGACTCGGAGAATCATAAGTGAAACTCGAAGTTTCTAACCAGTGATTCACCATGCGAGCGACCCTATCTCTCATAAATGAGGGAGCCGAGCAGACAAACGACCCACCTATAAAAGAATGGCACGAAAGTCTCTAATTTGTGTCATCCACATGACCAAGTGGCTCTGGCTCCATTCCACTCCCCGGGGTGAGAATGAGTCGACTTGAAGTCAGTTTCAGAAAGACAAATTAGGCATTGTTTGATAAACTCGATCAATGTTTCTTGTAAAAGGAATTACAAGAATTCTCCTCCAATGACTCGTCTATACGAACTTCGAAAGTCCATAAGAGTCACCAAGAGAACAGTAATGGAGACCATGGGAATGTTTCCATCCCCTCTCCCACTTAGCTTTTTATAACAAAGGGATACGCTATCTAGTGCATAAAATAAACACATATAGCATGCATGAAAGCAATAAAGCACATAGATCACATAGTCAAAATAATGCTAGAGAAATTATTTTCCCGACTATCATGGCTTTATCTTCATATGCATCCTCTAGTCTTCAGTCTTCGTTTCTTGAATGCTCCATGTGACGAGAATATTAATTTCCAATATTTAAATCTATTTATTTTCAATTAATTCAAAAGTTACTTAATTCAAAAATTAAGTCAATTGAATATATCAAAAATAAAATTAAATATTATTAATATTTTTATTTATTTTCTATTAAATCTCTAGAATAATCTATCCAAGTTAAACTCGGAATATTCTAGAAGACTCCTATAATAGAATAAGGAAATAAATAAATTAGGACTCACTACCTTCCAAATTTATTTTTATTCCTAATCCATGAATATTCCCATGAGTAGGAATAATCAAATAGGAAAAATAAATAAATTTAGTACTAAATTAATTAAATTTCTAATCTATGAATAATTCCATGAAGGAAATAAATCAATAGAAATAAAACTAATTTAAATTAATTCTTTTCCTAATCCATGAGAGTTTCCTAAAAGGAAAGTACTCAAATAGGAAAACCGAATTAATTAGGAAAGTTGGATTATGGTAGGAGTAGCACGGGTTGGGAGTCCCCGTACCACCCCCACCGTCGACCGCCGCCCGGGAGGAGCACCGCCGCCGCCCCCAGCCCACGCGCCACCACCACCGGTGGCCGGCGTGGCCGGGAGCTCCCACGGACAGCCCCTCGTCTGGCGATCGATCCATGGGGTCGATCATGGGGATGATCGGCCCCTTCGTCCATCGTCTACTTCGTCACACCTTCTTCGTCTTCCGGCGATCGTCTCAACATCGAACCAACGTAAATAAATTACAATAATTTAAATTACAATTCCGGTATCGATTCTATACATGAAATCGACCCTATACATTTTCCGGAAAATAAAGTGCGTAATAATAAATCCTAAATTCGGTCAACCCCCGAATTTTTACTATTACAAACATTCATCCACACAAAACGAATCTCGACATGTCCGAGAGTTTAATAATCATGATAATAAAATTAACAATAATTAAATTAACCATGATAGCCGGAAATCCTGCAAGGTAGAACAATAATCGAGCATATACATGAACACGAAACCAAACGCTCTGATACCAATTGTTGGAAATCGATGTCCCGGGCTATTAAAATTTATGCGGAACCGATAGCCCGACCGAAATCCTTCATCGCCGGAGATTGGATTCCCGACTCATCCGCAGGAGTCCGACCTTTGGAGACTACGCGCCCGAAGACACGCAGCCCGCCCCCAGCCGATTTTCTCCCGCGAGCCGGATCCACGAACGCGAACCACCTCACGAGCCGGGGCCCGACCGAACGCCCAGCGAAGCCCGAAGGCTGCGTGCGCCCAGCCGAGCCCCCGCGAGGGGCTCGCGATCATCTCGCGATGATCGCTGGGGATGCGCGAGGCATCCCCGGGGCTGCTCGTAGCAGCCCCGCAGCGAGTCCACGACTCGCTGCTCGCGGGGGGGGGTTCGATCCTCCCCGCATCGCCGCTGCGGGAAACCCCGCAGCTTGATACGAGGCGCTGCGGGTAAACCCGCAGCTCACCCGGCGATCGAACCCTAGGTTCGATCGCCCCCTCGGCTCCAGCCGAGGGCTTCAGCCCGCGACGCCGCCGGACGGGAGGGCTGGGGTTCATCCGCCGTGGCACCAGCCCACGGCGAACCCCGGTGGTCGACCCGAGTTCGACCCCACGCCCCGGCGTCCAGCCGGGGCTCATCCTCTTCGTCCGTGCGCCGGCGGTCGAACCCTAGGGTTCGGCCGCCACCCTCGATCCCGTCGAGGGTTTTCTCGACCTTCGCCGGGGATCTCGAATCCCCGTCCCCGAAGTTCGTACGTTTACCCGGATCGTGTGTTCATGTACATACTACGATTAATCGCACAAAATCATAAAAGAGGGTTTATGATTTTACCTTCGATTCGTTGTACGGAGAAACGAATTCGGTTGATGACCTTGTGACCTTCCCGCGTATTCCTTGCACCTCGTCCGAACGTCGTGTGGGCGACGATCTATCGAACACTATGGATCCTCTCCACTCTCAAGATTTTATGATTGGCGTAGGTCAATTCATTCTCTTCTTTAAAGTGAAGACCATGTAGTGCTTATATAGGCTACGTAGGGGATCATAAGGAGAATAAATATTGGGCTTCCAATATTGAAAATTAAATTGGGTCCAACCCAAATCTATTAATTCTTATCAATATTAATTTTATTTATTTTCCACTATATAAATAAAATTGCACTCCCAATATTATTCCATATTATATCAAATAATATTTCTCCATCTTAGTATTATTTATTCCGTGTATTTAAGATTTAAATATCCATGAATAAATTTATTTATTGCTCAATAAATATTATTCATTTCTTATATCCGAGACTAGTACCGTTCAACTTTAATTATTATGCGGATTAAATCCACCTGCAGGGTTTACATAATAATTCCTTATGAACTCATCTCGGGGATATTATCAACCCTTCCGGGATACACTGCCCCTTCAAGAATTCACGGCATGCCATATATAAAATATAGTGACCCAACTTAACCGGTAATTAACCCAATAATTAAATCGATTAATTCCTTTGGTAAATCAAAGTCACTTATATTAAATATACACACCCGCAATTGTTTCAGGGATTAAGAATAAAATACTCCGAGTCTCAAATCAATTATCGCCGAGCAATCCTAATTGATGAGTCTCAATCGATCCGCTCAATACACCAAGTGTACAAGTGTGATAAAATAATTAAGATAAATTATTTTCTCTCTCACACAACGACTATACCGATGGATTGGTCCGTGTCCATCTAGGTCGTGAGCAACTGTTCGATTAAATACGAGTAACTGATAGTATGATCTTCTGTGTGCCCATGCCCCACCATACTAACTTCAACGTATAAAATCCAGGACTATATTTTGCATAATTAATTAAATGCAAATAATTGTTTATTAATTAAATAGGTTAAATGCTATGACAGGGAGTTTACCGGTACTTAAATCTAGACATTAAGTACACAACTCCAACAGGATGAACTTCTGAAAAAGATAAATACAAATTCTTCAGTATTTGACAATGCTGCCTCGTATATAAATCCTAATCGATATGGCCTTGGATTTCAAAAGGTGTTTGAGTCTATCTACTCTACACCTGAAAAGAAAGAAGTGACCTTTGTCAAATCTTCAGATGAGCAGCCAGAGGATAAATGTAAGGAGGATGCTGAATCTTCAAAACGAAAAGATATTGCTGAAGGAAAGAAGATTGTCAATTCTCCCGAATCTAAATCTCAAAAGTCGCTCTCGACTACATGCTCTAAATCCGAGACATATCAATTCCCTAAAAATATTGTGAAGCATCCTCGAGGGATATTGCCATATGAAGTGAACTTACTGAAGAAACTGAGCAAACCCATCAACTCTAGATCAAATGGAAAAATTTCTCTCTCTAAGGTGGTCACTGCCAAGACTTCTATGATACAAGGATCTCGAAGAGAAAGAAAATATGTTTGTCATTACTGCAACAAGCCTGGACACATTAGGCCTTTTTGCTACAAGCTAAAAAATGACTTGGTTCATGGATTGGTTACCAAGAAAAATAAGAATGGATCAACCAAGAAAAGCAAGAAGGAAAGTTCTTCTGAGTTTCGAAGAGAAAAATTGTCTACACAAAACTTTCAGAAATTCTTTAAAGAAAAGCCTTCAGAGAAAAATTCTCGTCCCTTGAACAATCAGAGAAGCTCAAAACTTGTAACCTTGAGAAACGCTAAATCTCTTGATGTTGAGAAGAAGTGGATACCAAAGAAAATGAGTAACTCAAAACTTGACGATACTCACAAAAACGCTTGGAAACCAAGAGAGCTCATTTTCTGCAATGTTGCTTTAAACGCCACCGAAACTGGAACCAAAGGAATTTGGTATTTTGATAGTGGTTGTTCACGACATATGACCGGCATAAAGAAATTCCTAAGAGAATATGAGCCGATTACTGGAGCTCCCGTAGTCTTTGGAGGAGGAGCAAAAGGTGTTGTAAAAGGAAAAGGAACGTTGCATATCAAAGGCCTTCCTCCAATAAAAAATGTTGTGCATGTCAAGGGACTGGTTGCAAATCTTATCTCGATCAGTCAACTGTGTGATGAAGGACTGAATGTGAGTTTTGATAAGGAGTCTTGCAGGGTCTTTGACAGACAATAGAAATGCATTATGGAAGGTCCACGTGCCAAAAACAATTGCTACACTACTGAATACAACTGTTTCTCTGTGACCGTCTCTGATGAGGTAGATCTGTGGCATCAACGTCTTGGTCACACAAGCACTCGAAATCTTAGCAAGCTGGTTAAGGGGGAGATAGTTCGAGGAATCTCTCAACTCCCCAAAATTAAGAAACGAGTGTGTGGTGATTGCCAGAAAGGCAAACTTACAAGATCATCTCATCCAGCGCTTCCCACTCTAATGAGCACGTCGGCTCCCTTCGAACTCCTTCACATGGACTTGATGGGTCCAATGGAAGTTAAGAGCATTGCAAAGAAGGAGTATGTGCTGGTAGTAGTTGATGATTACTCTCGTTATACTTGGACAAGGTTTCTAGCGACAAAAGACGAGACTTTCAATGCCTTTAAAGGTATTGTGAAATGGATTCGTACAAATCATGAAGCTAAAGTGAAACGGATCAGAAGTGATTATGGTACCGAATTTGAAAATTCCAGCTTCAATGAATTTTGCCTTCTAAAAGGAATCCATCATGAATATTCTGCCCCGAAGACTCCACAACAAAATGGGGTTGCTGAACGCAAAAATCGAACGTTGCAAGAGATGGCTCGTGTGATGTTAATCTCCAAAAACCTTGCACGAACTTTTTGGGCGGAAGCCGTCTCAACGGCCGGGTATATTCTGAATCGCATAAGTATTCGATCTGGCACGACGGCGACCGCATACGAACTTGTAAATGGAAAGAAGCCATCAGTTGCACATTTTCGTGTCTTTGGATGCACCTGCTATATCTTGAAGGATCGTGATCCTCTGAAGAAATTCGAAGCCAAAGATGATCGAGGTATCTTTGTTGGCTATAGTCAACATAGCCATGCTTACCGGGCTTACAATCTTCGTACCAAGAAGGTCATGGAAACGGTAAATATTAATTTTGATGAACAAGACTTTCTAGGTAAGGATGCGGAGGAAGATTGGGTAAAAGAAGGAATCTTGGAATATCAGAATCTACCACCACCACTCAGTGACATGAGTCCAGAGGATACTACTCCAAACACTTCACCTGGAGTTGGAGATTCTAGTCATCAAAGTAATGAGACTTCTTCTTCTGAGGATGAAAATGAACATGTTCAAAATCCAGCTGATGCTCCGCGCGAGGCTCCTGGATATATTAAAAAACGACATCCTCCAGCTCAAATGATTGGAGAATTGAACGAACGCACTACTCGCTCCAAGAAAACGTCAACTCCTCATGATGAGCTCTACAATATCTGCGCCTCTGCTACTTGCAATGAAATTGGCATTTCTTGCTTTCTTTCAGAGAATGAGCCGAAAAACTACAAGGAAGCCATGAAGGATGATTTTTGGATCATGGCTATGCAGGAGGAGCTGAACGAATTTACAAGAAATAATGTGTGGTCTTTGGTTCCCAGAACTTCAAACATTAACGTTGTTGGAACTAAATGGATTTTCAAAAACAAGACGGATGAGCATAATCAAGTGGTGAGAAACAAAGCTCGACTTGTTGCTCAAGGGTATGCCCAAGTCGAAGGCATTGATTTTGATGAGACCTTTGCTCCTGTAGCTAGGATTGAATCCATAAGACTACTGATTGCGATAGCATGCCATCTAGGCATCAAACTTCGTCAAATGGATGTCAAGGCTGCTTTTCTGAATGGAGTGTTGGAAGAGGAAGTTTATGTCGCCCAACCTAAAGGATTTGAGGATCCTAAGAAGCCGAATCACGTCTACAAGCTTCACAAAGCTCTTTATGGGCTGAAGCAAGCTCCTCGTGCTTGGTATGGGTGCTTAACGGATTATCTCGAGAAATTTGGTTTTGTGCGTGGCTCCGTCGACAAGACTTTATTTATCAAACGAGATGGGAAGCATATGATTGTGGCCCAGATTTATGTTGATGACATCGTCTTTGGAGCAACTTGCCCTAAACTTGTGAAAGCATTCACAGACTCTATGTCCTCAACATTTCAGATGAGCCTTGAAGTAGAATTGCACCAATTCCTTGGACTTCAAATCTCTCAGCGATCAAACAGGATCTTCGTCTCTCAAAGCAAATACGCAAAGAATATGGTTGAGAAGTTTGGAATGCATCAAGCGAAATCTGCAAACACTCCTATGGCCACGACTGAGCGCTTGTCAAATTCGTCAAGGAGCCGAAGCGTTGATCAAACTCTTTACCGCTCCATGATTGGAAGTTTACTCTATTTAACAGCTACTCGTCCTGACATAATGTTTAGTGTTTGCATGTGTGCTAGGTACCAAGCGGATCCCAAGGAAGATCATCTTCGAGCTGTCAAGCGAATTCTTCGATATGTCTCTGGGACCTCTAATCTAGGAATCTGGTATACGGGCGACACCACTTCGAATCTTGTCGGCTTCTCCGACGCTGATTGGGCAAGTGACACGGATGAGAGAAAGAGTACTTCTGGATGTTGTTGCTTCCTTGGCAATAATATTGTCTTATGGCATAGCCGCAAACAAAATTGCATTGCACTTTCAACGGCGGAATCTGAGTATGTTGCCGCCGGGAGTTGCTGCACTCAGTTGCTTTGGCTTCGGTAGACATGGGCATAACAACTGTCTGCTTGGGCAAGTAGTCTTCATCTTCACGGGATCCTTCGGCCAAGTCTTTCAATATTTTGAACGCCTCACTTGCTGTTTTATCGAGAATAGAACCTCCACATGCAGCAAAGATCATCATTCTTTCTTGTCCCCTCAGTCCGGATCTGAAGTATTGGATCAATTCATGATCCGGAAATAGACGATATGGGCATAGTGCTTGAATCTCATTGAATCGTACCCAATAGTCGTGGAAAGATTCTTCTGTGCCCATTTTGATGTTGTAAATCATCTTCTTGATCTGCATGATCCGAGATATGGGGAAGTGCTTCTTCAAGAATTGATGTTGGAGCTGCTGCCATGTTGTAATTTCGCCCCTAGTCAAGGTGTATAGCCATTCTCTTGCCTTGCCGGCAAGGGAGAAGGGAAAAGCTAATAGTCGGATGTACTCTGCCAGGTTTCCCATGGCAGGTATAGTCCCACATGCTAGCTCAAAATTTCGCACATGTAATTGAGGGTCCTCCCAGGGCATATCGCTGAACTTGGGCAACAGCTGCAGAAAACTGGGATTCATTGACCAATCTGTAGTGATGTTGGGCAAAGTTATGCCCACGAGTTTAAAGTCCAAAAAGTTAGGGAGCCTCAGTTCCCTCAATGTCTTCTCTACTCCTCGGTTGTTCACGTCATCCATCATCTTTTTGTCCTCTGCTCAAGTAGTGATCTTGGGCAAAGGTGGCTCTTTGGGCTGCACGTGCTGCTTGACCTGCTTTCCTCGTCCTGCTCCTTGCTGTCCTCTTTGGTCAACCTGGAACAAAAACAAAAATAATCGCAAGTCAAATAGCACAAAGAAAATAACTGGAATATAAACTCCCCGGCAACGGCGCCAATTTTGACGCTACCGTCGTTTGAGTAGCGCAAAATAAATTTATAAGACCTAAAGCTTCACACCAACAACAAGTATTAGTGGTAAGTATTAGGTGTCGATCCCACGAGGAGTTTATTGTTATTTTCTCACGGCTTTGCCCAATGTAGGTTGTCACGATTTTAGAAAGTGTTTTGAGTGAAATACCGACCTACTAAAACAACTAAAAACAAATAATAAACAAACTAAATTAAATAACAAGAAATAAAATACTCAGCTACTGAACTTGACCAATAACGAAAATAAACTACTCAACTACTAAACTCGACCAAACTGTAAAACAGAGCATCTGGGCACAATCGTCACCTTGTCTACCTGATCAAGTTTCTACTGTTCATCGGCACATAAGATTTTGCCAACAGCTTTATCTTTCGGTTATAGGTTGTCCAATTAAAGTATAAACGCCCCTATGATGTCACGCACGCAAATACCCCAACCCTTATTCACTCTTTTGGTTTAAAGTCTTACTAGATCTCTCTATGCAAAACTTCTAGTATTGATCAATTCGACACTATGTTAGCCGACATGAGCCTAAGTTGACCAAACTGCCTTAATCTCTAAGCGAACCCAAAATGGCCAATAGCATGCCCGGACAGACCCGAGTCATACGACCACATCTCCAGCAACATGTAATACTATGCGGACGCCCAGTCTCCCGGCACGTTGATCCGCGTATGTGTGTGTTAGGTGAAAAGGGATTCCTACTGGCTACTGTACGTTGCCCAAGTCCCTAACATGCCTGTAGATACTACCCTGTTGAATCGGGAATAAAACTAAGTTAGTTGCTATAATCAATAAGCCTCTCAGTATTTTAGAAATCAGGTCGACCAAGTTCAGACGTTGCCCAGACGCAGATTAACTAGCTACGCATGAACAAAGCTAAAATAAATAAAATAAAAAGAAAACATGATGTAATTAAACTAAGAAATCAAAGTAACAATTGTCTTGAATTAACAGAAATTAAAAGACGAAAATAAAAACATGAATTAAATCGAAATTGCCCAGCTATGCCCGAAGGCGATAGCCGGGGAGAACTCGTCTTCCTCTTCCTCCGATCTTCTTTGGTGGGCTGAATATTTTCGTATGTGAGTTCGTGTATGTGTAGCCCCGTGATTTCTAGGGTTTCATGTGTATTTATAGATGCTGGAAGTCTTGGGCTCCAAGTAAAATCGCTGCCTTGATCAGTTTAATTGAGATAAGGAAATAAAAGATTCTTTCCTTATCCTTTCCTTAAAAATAGGGATCCTGCCGCGTCCTTGACCAATTCCGTGTATATATAGGACTCTGATTGATGTAGAGATGTGTTTGGACAATGACTCTAACGTTGGATGAGAGTCCTTCTTTGATACTTCTCTGAATCTGGTCGCCTTTGAAGTCTCCATGATTCCCAGGACTCTTCGTACACTGCTTGCTCAACGTTCGTCTCTGGTCAACTCCGATCTTTGTCCAACCTCTTTACTTCGTACGGTACTTGGTCAAGCTTCGGTCTTGATCACTTCCTGACTTTGGCCAATATGACATGGGTGTTCGGGTCAGGCTAACTTGCTCAACCAGCATACTTTCTCAATGCGGTGATTTCTTTCCAAATGTGCGTCTTTTCACGTATCACCTGCATAACTTGACCATACACTCCAAATGTGCCCTCCCAGACACAAGCAAAGTGAAAACAACTAAAAAGACTCGATTAACTTGACTCAAAAGTACTAAAAACGAGCCAAAAAATATGGCTCATCACACGCACACACTTTAATTACGCTTGTCCTCAAGCGTGTGGTATGACTCGCGCTGCTCAAGTAGAAAACAAGGGAGGGAGGAAAAGAAATAAAAAGAAGACACTAGCATACTTTTCAGAATACAACATTGATCAAGTAAACAGACAGTCAAAATCGTAGTCCAAGGGATGCATAAAAAATAGTCAAGACGCTGCAATAGGATTTTTGGTTCTCTCCCTAAGTGTTTCTCTCATATAGTGTATGGGTAGTGTATCACTCAATTCTATTTTGGAATGCGTTTTGCCTTGGGCTTGACAAATTTCTGACCTATGACAATTCTTAGTTGAGCTAGGCATATCATCAGAACTTGCTAGGGTGTTTGTGTAGGCTGTATTGGGCATACCTCCATGTTGACTGTAGGCAGGTTGCTTATTTTACTTAGCAACTTTTTTTTTTCTACCTCTAATTCACTCTCTTCTCACGGGCCTCAGCACAACCCTTTAATTCAAGAGTTTTTTTTTTTTTTTTTTTTTTTTTTACTTGGTCAACCAGTTCGCAGGATTTGCTTACTGCCATTGACAAGTTTTTTTTTTTTTTTTTTTTTTTTTTTTTTGCTGAAGACATACTTTCTGACTTGCCCCTTTTATGTGCTCGGGCACGTTTTCATGTTGGTCAGAGTTTCCCCCAGGTGATCAAAGAACAGGCTAGGCTCAAGGGGCTATCAAAGGTCTTCTTTACTTATTGACAAAAATGAACAAAAATTGCCTAAGTCATCTAATACCTTAACTCAACTTTAAATCACACAAGTAGAAATAAGGCAAACCTCAACATTACGACATTCCAAACAAACTCTCAAGAAAGAAATATATTCATAATGTTGGCTCAACTCTCACGGCTACCTAATTGCAGTTCCATCGTCCCAATTTTCATGCATAGACTAATAATTTTGAAAACTGCTCAAATTGACCAAGTATATTCATCAAGCATGCGACACGACCAAGGACAGGGGTTGCTCCTACCCGTTCCCCCACTCACACACTTTGCCTCCGGCAAAGTGGGTGAAATAGTAATAAGATTGGGCAGGGACTTCCCTTAACACAGACTCCGACTCCAAACGACGTTGGCGCACCTCTCCACTCACACACTTTGCCTTGGGAAAAGTGTGTCAATGAAGAGATCAACCCTTGACTCGAAAGAAAAGAGAAGGGAAAGAAATAAAAGAAAAACAAGTGGGAGGGCAAGTGAGGAGGAGGTAAAGTTAAGGTAAAACCTGAATTGAGCAATGGGTGAAGTGGACCATTATGATTTCAGCAGCTCTACGTGGTCATCTTTGCATGTTGCCCTGATGCCTTAGGACTACGCCTTCAGTCAGTAACATGGGCATGACTACCCAGGCCTTGACTTCTCTCCAGTGGTCATCCTTGCGACTTCAGGGAGGTCGTCCATCTTCTAGCGTAAGCTGTTGAAAGTTGATCAAGTAGCCTTGCGGTATGCTCAAGTAACTACCCTTATGCCTCCTTGACCTGCACATCAAAAAACAAACAAACCCTTTCTCCTTTCGGATTCAGACAAGTCAAAGTTCTCTATCCGATTTTATTCAAAATAAAAGAAAATAAAAAAAAAACTAAAATAATATACAAAAAGATACCAGGTTGCCTCCCAGTCAGCGCCTTAGTTATCGTCATGGGCATGACGTGATGTATGCTCACCATTCTTCATGATGGAAGGGCTTGAGCTTCTCCTCGTTATGGCCATAGGAGGCCTTCAGGCACTTGAGTAAATCTGTGAAGTTGCTCATCATCCATCCATGTAAAGTGGCTGGTGGGTTGCCCAAACCAAATGGTAACTGCATGTTGGTCAGGGGCGAATTGCTCTTGTCTTCCGGATTTTGGGCGAACAACCCATGTGTCTTCTTTTCTGAACCTTCACTTAAAACATCACTATTGATCTCCCTGATAGTATTCGTTCGTCCAAAGTAGAGATATTTCGTGTGCTTGGGCAATATCTTCAATTTTTCCTCGGGTGCCCGTTCAAAGGCTGGCTCCAATCTCTCTTCTCGGACATCATTCTCTGTTTGCCTCGTCTGGATTAAAATATCAAATGGTTGAAACATGCCAATATGAAATACCTCATGTTTCTTCACTTGGACGATATTTAGTTTCTGCTCTTGGGCAAGTTGCTCCTCTTGGGCAGGTTGCTCTTCTTCTGCAGGTTGCTCCTCTTGGTGGTTGGAATTCGATATCCCGGGTTATTTAAATTTGCGGAAACCAATAACCCGAACGAACCCTTCGCCGGAGATCACATGAACGCCGACTCATCCGCCGGAGTCCGGCCTTTGGAGACCACGCGCCCGAAGGCACGCAGCCCGCCCCCAGCCGAACCCCCGCGAGCCGGGGTTCACGCGATCGAAAATCGCGTTCGATCTTCGCGATCGATGGGGCTGCCCAGCAGCCCCCCGCGGCGAGTCCGGCGACTCGCCGCCGCCTGGAGGAGCCCCGCCTTCACGGCGGGTGGGGTGCGGCACCAGCCCGCGCCCCCGGCGATCGATCCCCGTGATCGATCGCGAGCCCTCGGCCCAGCCGAGGGTTCCTTTCCTCCGCGCGCCGCCAAACCCTAGCGGGCGATCCCGCGGTCCGGTGGCTTCGCCACCACCGCGTGATCGTTCGTCTAATCCGGGTTCGACTCTTGGATATTTGTTCTTCGATAATTGATCAATAAAACTAGAATTAAATTGCGGAAATTTAATTCACCTTTCGATTCGTTGTGCGGAGAAACGAGATCTTATGATGACCTTGAGATCTTCCCACGTATTCCTTGCACTTGTTCGAACGTCGGGTGGGCGACGATCCTCCGAACACTATGGATCTCCTTCTCTCCTTTCTCTCTCTTGAATTATGTTCTTCAAGTTATGAGAATAGAGAAGACCATGTAGTGCTTTTATAGGCTACGTAGGGGATCTTAAGGAGGTGGAATATTGGGCTTCTAATATTGAAGATTAAATTGAGCCCAATGCTCAAGTCCATTAATCCTTATCAATATTAATTAATTTATTTTCCACTATATAAATTAATTGCACTCCCAATATTAAACCATATTATATCAAATAATATTTCTCCGTTAGTATTATTTATTCCGTGTATTTAAGATATAAATATCCATGAAAAAAATTAATTTATTGCTAATTAATTTATTCATCTCTTATATCCGAGACTAGTACCATTCAACCTTAATTATTATGCGGAACAAATCCACCTGCAGGGTTTACATAATAATTCCTTATGAACTCATCTCGGGGATATTATCAACCCTTACGGGATACACTTTCCCGTCAAGTATTCACGACATGTCATATATAAAATATAGCGACCCAACTTAACCGGTAATTAACCCAATAATTAAATCGGTTAATTCCTTTGGAAAATCAAAGTCACTTATATTAAATATACACACCCGCAATAGTATCGGGGATTAAGAATAAAATACACTGAGACTTAAATCGATTATCGCCGGCAATCCTAATCGATAAATCTCAAACGATCCGCCCAATACACCAAGTGTACAAGTGTGATAAAATAATTAAGATAAATTATTTTCTCTTTCACACAGCGACTATACCGATGGATTGGTCCGTGTCCATCTAGGTCGTGAGCGACTGTTCGATTAAATACGAGTAACCGATAGTATGATCTTCTGTGTGGGCCCGACACACCATACTAACTACAACGTATAGAATCCAGGACTATAATTTGCATATATTTAATTATAAATAATTAAACGCAAATAATTGTTTATTTAATTAAATAGATTAATGGCAATGGATCGTGAGTTTCCGTTACTTAAATCTAGACATTAAGTACACAACTCCAACAATTTAGTTTCTGCTCTTGGGCAAGTTGCTCCTCTTGGGCAGGTTGCTCTTCTTCTGCAGGTTGCTCCTCTTGGTGGTTGTAATGCCCGTTACCAAAACTAGGTGTGTTGGTCAGGGCATACTGGTCGTAGCAATTATGTTCGCCTTGCTCATAACTGTGCGTTGGCCAACCTGCGTGTCTTCCCTCATAGTGTAGTAGTGGGCGCTGGTCATGATCAACTTCATTTGTTTCGACTGCTTTGAGTGGTCTTGTGGCCATGATCTCCACGAGTTTCTCAATGGTCCCGCAAAGTTTATCAATTTTAGCTTCGGTAGACATGGGCATAACAACTGTCTGCTTGGGCAAGTAGTCTTCATCTTCACGGGATCCTTCGGCCAAGTCTTTCAATATTTTGAACGCCTCACTTGCTGTTTTATCGAGAATAGAACCTCCACATGCAGCAAAGATCATCATTCTTTCTTGTCCCCTCAGTCCGGATCTGAAGTATTGGATCAATTCATGATCCGGAAATAGACGATATGGGCATAGTGCTTGAATCTCATTGAATCGTACCCAATAGTCGTGGAAAGATTCTTCTGTGCCCATTTTGATGTTGTAAATCATCTTCTTGATCTGCATGATCCGAGATATGGGGAAGTGCTTCTTCAAGAATTGATGTTGGAGCTGCTGCCATGTTGTAATTTCGCCCCTAGTCAAGGTGTATAGCCATTCTCTTGCCTTGCCGGCAAGGGAGAAGGGAAAAGCTAATAGTCGGATGTACTCTGCCAGGTTTCCCATGGCAGGTATAGTCCCACATGCTAGCTCAAAATTTCGCACATGTAATTGAGGGTCCTCCCAGGGCATATCGCTGAACTTGGGCAACAGCTGCAGAAAACTGGGATTCATTGACCAATCTGTAGTGATGTTGGGCAAAGTTATGCCCACGAGTTTAAAGTCCAAAAAGTTAGGGAGCCTCAGTTCCCTCAATGTCTTCTCTACTCCTCGGTTGTTCACGTCATCCATCATCTTTTTGTCCTCTGCTCAAGTAGTGATCTTGGGCAAAGGTGGCTCTTTGGGCTGCACGTGCTGCTTGACCTGCTTTCCTCGTCCTGCTCCTTGCTGTCCTCTTTGGTCAACCTGGAACAAAAACAAAAATAATCGCAAGTCAAATAGCACAAAGAAAATAACTGGAATATAAACTCCCCGGCAACGGCGCCAATTTTGACGCTACCGTCGTTTGAGTAGCGCAAAATAAATTTATAAGACCTAAAGCTTCACACCAACAACAAGTATTAGTGGTAAGTATTAGGTGTCGATCCCACGAGGAGTTTATTGTTATTTTCTCACGGCTTTGCCCAATGTAGGTTGTCACGATCTTAGAAAGTGTTTTGAGTGAAATACCGACCTACTAAAACAACTAAAAACAAATAATAAACAAACTAAATTAAATAACAAGAAATAAAATACTCAGCTACTGAACTTGACCAATAACGAAAATAAACTACTCAACTACTAAACTCGACCAAACTGTAAAACAGAGCATCTGGGCACAATCGTCACCTTGTCTACCTGATCAAGTTTCTACTGTTCATCGGCACATAAGATTTTGCCAACAGCTTTATCTTTCGGTTATAGGTTGTCCAATTAAAGTATAAACGCCCCTATGATGTCACGCACGCAAATACCCCAACCCTTATTCACTCTTTTGGTTTAAAGTCTTACTAGATCTCTCTATGCAAAACTTCTAGTATTGATCAATTCGACACTATGTTAGCCGACATGAGCCTAAGTTGACCAAACTGCCTTAATCTCTAAGCGAACCCAAAATGGCCAATAGCATGCCCGGACAGACCCGAGTCATACGACCACATCTCCAGCAACATGTAATACTATGCGGACGCCCAGTCTCCCGGCACGTTGATCCGCGTATGTGTGTGTTAGGTGAAAAGGGATTCCTACTGGCTACTGTACGTTGCCCAAGTCCCTAACATGCCTGTAGATACTACCCTGTTGAATCGGGAATAAAACTAAGTTAGTTGCTATAATCAATAAGCCTCTCAGTATTTTAGAAATCAGGTCGACCAAGTTCAGACGTTGCCCAGACGCAGATTAACTAGCTACGCATGAACAAAGCTAAAATAAATAAAATAAAATAAAAAGAAAACATGATGTAATTAAACTAAGAAATCAAAGTAACAATTGTCTTGAATTAACAGAAATTAAAAGACGAAAATAAAAACATGAATTAAATCGAAATTGCCCAGCTATGCCCGAAGGCGATAGCCGGGGAGAACTCGTCTTCCTCTTCCTCCGATCTTCTTTGGTGGGCTGAATATTTTCGTATGTGAGTTCGTGTATGTGTAGCCCCGTGATTTCTAGGGTTTCATGTGTATTTATAGATGCTGGAAGTCTTGGGCTCCAAGTAAAATCGCTGCCTTGATCAGTTTAATTGAGATAAGGAAATAAAAGATTCTTTCCTTATCCTTTCCTTAAAAATAGGGATCCTGCCGCGTCCTTGACCAATTCCGTGTATATATAGGACTCTGATTGATGTAGAGATGTGTTTGGACAATGACTCTAACGTTGGATGAGAGTCCTTCTTTGATACTTCTCTGAATCTGGTCGCCTTTGAAGTCTCCATGATTCCCAGGACTCTTCGTACACTGCTTGCTCAACGTTCGTCTCTGGTCAACTCCGATCTTTGTCCAACCTCTTTACTTCGTACGGTACTTGGTCAAGCTTCGGTCTTGATCACTTCCTGACTTTGGCCAATATGACATGGGTGTTCGGGTCAGGCTAACTTGCTCAACCAGCATACTTTCTCAATGCGGTGATTTCTTTCCAAATGTGCGTCTTTTCACGTATCACCTGCATAACTTGACCATACACTCCAAATGTGCCCTCCCAGACACAAGCAAAGTGAAAACAACTAAAAAGACTCGATTAACTTGACTCAAAAGTACTAAAAACGAGCCAAAAAATATGGCTCATCACACGCACACACTTTAATTACGCTTGTCCTCAAGCGTGTGGTATGACTCGCGCTGCTCAAGTAGAAAACAAGGGAGGGAGGAAAAGAAATAAAAAGAAGACACTAGCATACTTTTCAGAATACAACATTGATCAAGTAAACAGACAGTCAAAATCGTAGTCCAAGGGATGCATAAAAAATAGTCAAGACGCTGCAATAGGATTTTTGGTTCTCTCCCTAAGTGTTTCTCTCATATAGTGTATGGGTAGTGTATCACTCAATTCTATTTTGGAATGCGTTTTGCCTTGGGCTTGACAAATTTCTGACCTATGACAATTCTTAGTTGAGCTAGGCATATCATCAGAACTTGCTAGGGTGTTTGTGTAGGCTGTATTGGGCATACCTCCATGTTGACTGTAGGCAGGTTGCTTATTTTACTTAGCAACTTTTTTTTTTCTACCTCTAATTCACTCTCTTCTCACGGGCCTCAGCACAACCCTTTAATTCAAGAGTTTTTTTTTTTTTTTTTTTTTTTTTACTTGGTCAACCAGTTCGCAGGATTTGCTTACTGCCATTGACAAGTTTTTTTTTTTGTTTTGTTTTTTTTTTTTTTGCTGAAGACATACTTTCTGACTTGCCCCTTTTATGTGCTCGGGCACGTTTTCATGTTGGTCAGAGTTTCCCCCAGGTGATCAAAGAACAGGCTAGGCTCAAGGGGCTATCAAAGGTCTTCTTTACTTATTGACAAAAATGAACAAAAATTGCCTAAGTCATCTAATACCTTAACTCAACTTTAAATCACACAAGTAGAAATAAGGCAAACCTCAACATTACGACATTCCAAACAAACTCTCAAGAAAGAAATATATTCATAATGTTGGCTCAACTCTCACGGCTACCTAATTGCAGTTCCATCGTCCCAATTTTCATGCATAGACTAATAATTTTGAAAACTGCTCAAATTGACCAAGTATATTCATCAAGCATGTGACACGACCAAGGACAGGGGTTGCTCCTACCCGTTCCCCCACTCACACACTTTGCCTCCGGCAAAGTGGGTGAAATAGTAATAAGATTGGGCAGGGACTTCCCTTAACACAGACTCCGACTCCAAACGACGTTGGCGCACCTCTCCACTCACACACTTTGCCTTGGGAAAAGTGTGTCAATGAAGAGATCAACCCTTGACTCGAAAGAAAAGAGAAGGGAAAGAAATAAAAGAAAAACAAGTGGGAGGGCAAGTGAGGAGGAGGTAAAGTTAAGGTAAAACCTGAATTGAGCAATGGGTGAAGTGGACCATTATGATTTCAGCAGCTCTACGTGGTCATCTTTGCATGTTGCCCTGATGCCTTAGGACTACGCCTTCAGTCAGTAACATGGGCATGACTACCCAGGCCTTGACTTCTCTCCAGTGGTCATCCTTGCGACTTCAGGGAGGTCGTCCATCTTCTAGCGTAAGCTGTTGAAAGTTGATCAAGTAGCCTTGCGGTATGCTCAAGTAACTACCCTTATGCCTCCTTGACCTGCACATCAAAAAACAAACAAACCCTTTCTCCTTTCGGATTCAGACAAGTCAAAGTTCTCTATCCGATTTTATTCAAAATAAAAGAAAATAAAAAAAAACTAAAATAATATACAAAAAGATACCAGGTTGCCTCCCAGTCAGCGCCTTAGTTATCGTCATGGGCATGACGTGATGTATGCTCACCATTCTTCATGATGGAAGGGCTTGAGCTTCTCCTCGTTATGGCCATAGGAGGCCTTCAGGCACTTGAGTAAATCTGTGAAGTTGCTCATCATCCATCCATGTAAAGTGGCTGGTGGGTTGCCCAAACCAAATGGTAACTGCATGTTGGTCAGGGGCGAATTGCTCTTGTCTTCCGGATTTTGGGCGAACAACCCATGTGTCTTCTTTTCTGAACCTTCACTTAAAACATCACTATTGATCTCCCTGATAGTATTCGTTCGTCCAAAGTAGAGATATTTCGTGTGCTTGGGCAATATCTTCAATTTTTCCTCGGGTGCCCGTTCAAAGGCTGGCTCCAATCTCTCTTCTCGGACATCATTCTCTGTTTGCCTCGTCTGGATTAAAATATCAAATGGTTGAAACATGCCAATATGAAATACCTCATGTTTCTTCACTTGGACGATATTTAGTTTCTGCTCTTGGGCAAGTTGCTCCTCTTGGGCAGGTTGCTCTTCTTCTGCAGGTTGCTCCTCTTGGTGGTTGGAATTCGATATCCCGGGTTATTTAAATTTGCGGAAACCAATAACCCGAACGAACCCTTCGCCGGAGATCACATGAACGCCGACTCATCCGCCGGAGTCCGGCCTTTGGAGACCACGCGCCCGAAGGCACGCAGCCCGCCCCCAGCCGAACCCCCGCGAGCCGGGGTTCACGCGATCGAAAATCGCGTTCGATCTTCGCGATCGATGGGGCTGCCCAGCAGCCCCCCGCGGGGCTTTCGCTTAGTTGCCTGACCCTCTCCATCTCGCTCCCGTGTTAATCTATCTTCTCGCATCTTTATTTACCTGTAAGCGGTATTTTTATTGGGCATTCAACACTGTTATTGTGCTATGGTCCTCGCATGATCAGGACGCTCGGCATCTAGTTGTGTTTGGGATATTTAATGTTCTTGTGCCCTTGTTCATGTTTTCTCAGAAGTTAAATTGTCGTCTCAGGATTGTTGTTGTACGTTATGATTTTACATGCTCGCACTGGTTAGCTGCGGGCGGGGTCCGACTGGCTCCTCGCTCGTTCTTTTCCCCAATGCGTTGTTTCGCCTCGATTTTTGGGCGGACTGACTTGTTCGCCCAAAAATGCCCCAGTCTCGTTCGGAGATCGCGTTGTGTTTCCTGGATCATTTCCCCTCGTCGGTCTTGGGGGTTCCTGAATCGTGCTCGGTCACCCCGGGCTTTGGGGGAACCGGGCTCCTTCTTTGGGTTCTGTTCCTTGTCAGCTCCGTACTTACCTTTGTCGTTTTCACCTTCCCTGTTAGGATGTGACTTTTCACTGCCAAGTTCTGCCTGTCTTGTCCTTTCTTTGGCGCGCCTTTTTATGCGGAGGCCTTGTTTATAAACCCCGCATCTAAGATCAGTGTCGCCTTGCTTCATTGCATTTCCTTTCCATCTGTTTGGTATCCCCCCCATGGTGCACATTCAGGTGAATCCAAACGGGTCCAAGTGGTTCGAGCTTCCGTTCACCGATCGACGCTACCGGATAAGGCTGCCTTTACCTGTAGAATTCACTTCCGATCTGGATCATGAATCTGCACTCCCCCGATTCCTTCCGTTGGTGGATTTGAACGGCGATCGGTGGGTTATGTGCGTCTCTCGCCGCTGTGGGCAGTACCAGTTCGAGGGCCCAATGTGGAGAGGTTTCGTTCGTCAGTTCGATCCTCAACCGTCGAACATCATTCGCATTCGTTACGACGCCGATCGCGTGTGGGCCGTTGCGTTGTTCGACGCTGATAACCAGCTCGTTACCCTCCCCGTGCAATTCAGGCGCCCGAGGCCTTAATGTGTTTGCTTTCTTTCTTTTGCTTGTCTTATTCGGGATTTTTGGCGGGGGATTTTCTCCTCGCCGAAAATGCCCCAGTCCTTGTTCGGACATGACTTATTATGTGTAATAAAGTATTTCCCTTGTGGTTATGTTACAAGAATTGTTCTTTATCTATTTTTGGGCGGGATGTTGTTCGCCCAAAAATGCCCCAATGTGCTTGTCTAATCTTGTTTTCGTTAACTCTTTATTTTCCCGCATCGGGCTCGGGGGGATCCGAGCTCTACCCCTCAAGATTGATTTCTTCTCAACTCTCCCGGACTCGAGGGACACCTGGTCCATGCTCGGTCGGGCTCTGGGGGAGCCGAGCTCTACCCCTCAAGATTAGTTTCTTTTCAACTCTCCCGGACTCGAGGGACACCTGGTCCATGCTCGGTCGGGCTCTGGGGGAGCCGAGCTCTACCCCTCAAGATTAGTTTCTTTTCAACTCTCCCGGACTCGAGGGACACCTGGTCCATGCTCGGTCGGGCTCTGGGGGAGCCGAGCTCTACCCCTCAAGATTAGTTTCTTTTCAACTCTCCCGGACTCGAGGGCACCTGGTCCATGCTCGGTCGGGCTCTGGGGGAGCCGAGCTCTACCCCTCAAGATTAATCGAGATTACGAAAGACTCCGAAACTTCATTTTTATTAGCGTAAAGGAAAAACAAAGACACTCTCGGTACAATGCCAAAAGCTTACTGGTAATATTTCCTGAGGTGCACTGCATTCCAGAAATACTGATCGGCCACCCCGTTTAGATGTTCCAGTTCGTATGAGCCATTTTGCAAGACCTTCCTTACTCGAAGTGGCCCTTCCCAGGAGGGCCCTAATGCTCCCGGATTAGCTCCCAGGATTTCCTTTAGTACCAGGTCCCCCTGCTTGAATTTTCTCACCTTGACTTTCGAATTGAAATACTTTTCGGCCCTCTGTTTGGCTGCCGCGTTTCGGTATATCGAGTTTATTCTCCTTTCCTCTAATAGATCCAGCTCGATCCGCATCATCTGATCGTTCTGATCCGTCAATTCTTGCGACGTCCGGTGGGTCGGCACTTCCACCTCGGAAGGGACGACCGCCTCGTATCCGAAAGCGAGGGCGAATGGTGTTTCTCCCGTGGCCACTTTGCTCGTTGTTCGGTAGGCCCACAACACGTCGGGCAGTTCGGCCGCCCATCTTCCCATCCTTTCTTCGATCCTGGCCTTCAGGGTGTGCTTCAGAATTTTGTTCACCGCCTCCACCTGTCCGTTAGTCTGGGGGTGGTACGGCGTGGAGAACACCTTCCTTATCTTCCATTTATCGAAAAACTTCATGATCTCTAGCCCCTCGAACTGTTTCCCGTTATCCGACGAGATAGTGTGAGGTATACCGAATCGACATATGATGTTCTTCCATAGGAAACGGATAATTTGAGGCTGATCGATCTTATTCAGTGGTTCGGCTTCCGCCCATTTGGAGAAGTAGTCCACGGCCACTATCGCATACTTGACTCCTCCTGGCCCCGTCGGCAAAGGCCCGATCAGGTCAATTCCCCAGGTCGCGAATGGCCAAGGGCTGTATATAGAGTTCAAGTACTCGGGTTGGGCTCTTGTGATTGGTGCCATTATCTGGCATCGATGGCACCTTCTCGCATATTCAATCGCATCTCGCCTCAAGGTCGGCCAATAGTAACCTTGTCTGATGGTTTTGTGTGCCAGAGATTGTCCGCCGGCATGATTTCCGCACACTCCATCATGAATCTCTCCGAACACCCTTCTTCCTTCCGCGGGGGTTATGCACCGCAGCAATGGCATAGACAAGCTTCTCCGATACAGCATACCCCCGATCAGCATGTACCTCGATGCGCGTATTCGGAGCTGCCGCGCATCCACCTTGTCATCGGGTACCTCGCCCGTCTGTAGATAATTTAGGATTGGTCCCATCCAGTTCTCCCCTCGATCGATCAGTTCGACCCTGTTGATCTCGGCTCTGCCCAAGGCTGATCGAACCTGACTTAAAAGGATTACGTTGGACAGGTCGGCCGTCCCTTCTGACGAAGCTAGCTTGGACAATGCATCCGCTTGGGTATTCAGTTCCCGAGGGATCTGTTCGATTTCGACTCGGGGGAACTTGCTTATCATCTCCATCACATGTTCGTAGTATTGCTCCATCCTAGCGCTCCTGGTCTCATACTTTCCTTTGATTTGGTTCACCACTAGTAAGGAGTCAGTGAAAATCTTCAACTGTTCGGCTCCGACGGCCAAGGAGAGCTCTAGCCCTGCTATCAATGCCTCATATTCAGCCTCATTGTTGGTGGCATCGAACTCGAAGCTTATCGCATGCGCGAAAGATTGACTCCCTGGTCCGACCAAGACTATTCCAGCCCCGGCGCGGGAGCTTGTGGACGATCCGTCGACATACAGCTTCCACGGTGGGACGGGGAGCGAGGAGTCAATCCGCAGAAAGGTAAGTTCCACGATGAAATCGGCCAATGCCTGACCTTTGATCGCCGTCCTTGGCGCATAGGTGATGTCATACTGGCCTACCTCCAAACTCCACTTTAGTAAGCGGCCCGTGGTGTCTGGTCGTTGCAGCACTTGTCTTAAAGGCATGGTGGTCAGCACCTCGACGGGGTGATCGAAGAAATAAGACCTCAACTTTCGGACGCTCATCACCAGGGCATACGCCAACTTCTCCAAAGGTGTGTATCTTGACTCGGCGTCTTGTAGGGTCTGACTAACATAATAGATGGGCTTGTGGAGTTTATCCTCTGCTCGCACCAGGACCGAGCTAATGGCATGTTCAGATGCAGCTAGGTAAAGGTACAACTTTTCTCCTCGGACTGGCTTCGAGAGGATCTGCGGATCCTGCTGGTGTAGCTTCAACTTATCAAAAGCTTCTTGGATGTCTTTCTTCCACTTAAACTTTTGATTCTTTATGGCCTGAAAGAAAGGTCGGCTTTTATCCCCCAGGCGTGGTATGAATCTGCTGAGCGCGGCCAAGCAACCAGTCAGACGCTGAACATCCTTCAAACATCGGGGCTCTCTCAGGTCGACTATGGCTTGTATCTTGCTCGGGTTTGCCTCGATCCCCCGGGTGCTCACGATGTGGCCCAGAAACTTCGTCTCGAAAACTCCGAAGTGGCACTTCTTCGGATTCAGCTTCATGTTGTACTTCCTCAGAATCTCGCACGTGGTTTCCACGTCCCTCACGTGATCCTCCAACACCTTACTCTTGATGATGAGATCGTCCACGTATACTTCCATGGTCTCCCCGATTTGCTCGGAGAACATTTTGTTCACCAGTCGCTGATATGTGGCCCCCGCATTTTTCAAGCCGAAAGGCATCCGTTTCCAGCTTAAGACCGCCTTCTCCGTGTAGAACGAGGTGTGTTCGATGTCCTCGGGGGCCATTGGGATTTGATGATAGCCTGCATAGCAATCGCATTTAGAGAGTACCGCATACCCTGAGGTGTTGTCCACGAGGTGATCGATGTGGGGCATTGGGAAATGATCCTTCGGACATGCTCGGTTGAGGTCGGTAAAGTCTACGCACAACCTCCACGCGTTGCCCGTTTTCTTCACGAGCACTGAATTGGATAACCATTGAGGTTCTCCTCGGGCTTCTACCACCAAGTCGTTGTCAATCAACTTCTTCACCTCCACGGCCAATGCTTCATATTTCTCCGGGCCCATCCTGCGGCGCTTCTGCGCCACGGGCTTCTTCATCGGATCGATCTTCAGGTGGTGGCATGCATGTTCCGGGTCAATTCCCGTCATGTCTTTGTGCGACCAGGCGAACACGTCCATATTCCTCCGCAAGCATGCGACCAGCTCTTGCTTGACGTCTTCGGGTAGCCTTGCCCCGACAAGAACTACCGTCTCCGGCCTGTTAGGGTCTAAACATATACTCTCTAGGTCGTCAACCGCCGAGCATGAGGAGGGTCCTCGTGGTTCTACAATCTCTTCATTACCTTCGCCGATGCGAGGTTCCATGTCCTCCTCGGCCTTCGGATTATCCTGTATCTCTGCGATCACGGGATCTATTCGTCCGACCTCTCCTTCCTCCCATAGAGCGGCCAGATAATCACTGTCTTCGATCTCCATGTCTCCTGCGGGATCAATCTCCCGGACCTCGACCTTTCCTTCCTCTGTTACCTTCCTCGTTACTCTAACTTGGGGAGTGTTCTTATTCCTATAAGCACAAGTTGCGGTACTTTCGGCCGGACACGCATCATAATCGAAACATTTCTTAGCCATATACTGGTCTCCCCTCACGGTCCCAACAGATCCGTTCAGGGTTGGAAATTTAATACAATAATAATGGGACGAGGCCACAGCCTCGAATGCCTCCAGAAATGGTCTACCTAGGAAAGCATTATAAATGTTCTCAATGTTGACCACGACGAATTCAGTGGTTCGAGTCATCCGAATAGCGGCATCTTGGTGATCGACGAGCTCTAAAGCCAGCTTGATCTTCCCATAGGGCTTCACCTCCACGTCGCCGAAACCCCTCAGCGATCCCTCATATGACTTGAGGTATCCCGACATATCTCCCAGCTGATCAAAAGTCCTCTTGAACAGAATGTTGCAATGGGCGCCATTATCGATCAAGATGCGGGCTACCTCGACCCCCTGGATTCTAGCCAAGACGACCAGCGATTCGACCTTTGGGTACCTGACTCCGACCCGGTCCTGATCGGTGAATTGGATGACGACGCCCTTTGCGATGCTTGGTTCCTTCAAGGGAATCACAGCGTTGATGCTTTCCCATGCTCGCAACTCGGCCTTTCTCTGCCTCTTCGATTTCTGGGTCCCGGGGGCTATGCCTCCAATCATGTTGATTCTCCCCCCTTCTCTCATTGGGGGTACATCCCTGTTTCCTCTCACTTCGACCGGCGGAGGGGGTGGGGGCTGTTCGATCTGCAGCCTCTGCGGCTCCTGCAATCTCTGATTGTGCGGAACATATGGGCCGTTATGATGGCCGTTCCCTCTTCGACCCCTTCCCCTCCCCGGTCTCCTCAGCAGCTGTTCGAGTCTCCCTTCTCTGAACAGTTGTCTCAGTTGATCGAGCAGCTGCCTGCACTCGTCCGTTGGGTGCCCGATGTCTTCATGGAATTCACACCACTTATTAGGGTTCCTCCTCTCGAGTGGCCCGACGAGTGGTGGTGGTGGCATCAGAGCGAACACATTGTTGTCCCGGAAGATCTCCAGAATCTTCCCCGCCGTTCTTCCATGGAACACCCCGTTCTCTCCTGGCTCGACTGGTTGCTCTCTTCTCGGTCTGTTGAAATTCCTGGGGCCCGAGTTCTTCTTAACCCAATCCTTCTTCTAGAAATTTGGCTTTTCTTTCTTGACTTGGCCCTGGGCTTCCTTCAGCCTCTGCTCGTAGATGCGTTGCTGCACGATCTCCTCGCCCGCGCGTCGGCGAAACTCAGCGTAAGTCTTGGGGTATTCCCGCATCATTGGTTTGAATAGCTCCGAACTGGGTTTTAAACCTCCGACCACAGCGTGCACGAGCACATCATCACTGATGGGTTCTCCCTGAGACACTATCTTCTCTACTCGATCCAGATACTGCTCATCCGTTTCTTCGTTTCCTTGCTTGACCCCCATAAGCCTTTGTCTGCTTTCCGGACGCTGGATTTTCGCAGCAAAATAAGTGACGAACAGATCTCCCAACTCCTCGAAGCTGCTCACAGACCGACTGGGGAGTGGGAAGAGTCGGCATTTGGTTGCGTCGCTAGCGCCCCGCCCGATCATGTATATGTTATACTTACTCAAATGGACCTCCGGATCCGCCTTTCCATCGTAAACCATGTTCATCATCGGCGCGATGTCCACTTGAGTCCTTGCACTCGCGAGCCGGCGGGATAGTGGATCAGTTAGGATCGTCTTTCGAGGCCCTTCGCCCTTCTGCAAGGCGATCTGCCTCTCCATCTCTTCCAGCCTTCTGATTACATCTTCGTTGGGGTGACCTTGGGGTTGCCTCCTCGCCTTCCGACCTCGCCTAACGGCCCGAGGTGGAGTTCGGACATCTCTCTGGTCATCCCATTCTTCATAGGCTTCATCTGATTCCTGCGATTCGCTGGAATCACCATCATACTCCTCTTGTCGAATTAATCCCAAACTGCGACCCTTCTTGCGGGGGCGCGCTGGGGAGACATCACGGGTTCCCCACTCCTCCTCGAATCCTTCTTCTTGGAAATCCCCGTCAAGGTTCCTCACTATAGGCTCCCGGCCTGAATTCTTGTTTGCTTTCTCCATGC
Source organism: Euphrasia confusa (assembly GCA_954870475.1). NCBI lineage: Eukaryota > Viridiplantae > Streptophyta > Magnoliopsida > Lamiales > Orobanchaceae > Euphrasia > Euphrasia confusa. The sequence goes on from OX940951.1 coordinate 21,131,465, forward strand.
GAGCCGACTTCTCCTGCAGCAGCCGTATAGTTCTCTTGATATCCTCCAGAGTCTGGAGACACTCGAGGTTCAGGTCGGGCAGGCTCTCGACGGTTCGCCTGTTTCTGATAGCCTCTCTCTTCTTCTCCTGGAGGACTCTCTGCTCTTCCCTTATTTCTCGCTGCTCGGCCCTCAACATCTCGATGTGGTCAAGCTGCTCCCTTTCTATCTGGGATATCTCTGCTCCTCCGGTCCGGACATCGTTGGGTTCTTCGGGACCCTTTCCCTTTTCTGCCGAAGTCAAGCCCGAGACCCCGGTCGTGGTCTGATGACCCGTTGTGATGCTCAAATAATTCATGCCTATGCTCGTTCAGAACCCACTCAACGCCCGAGGATCCCCCTCCTTCTAGCGCCAATTGTTGATAGCTGAAAAATCGTGTTCTCCAATAATCAACCAAAAAATAGAGATTTGGGGATTGAGTGGTAAATAAGGCTATTATGCTCTCTAGGAATTTTTGGGAAAATGTGTAGATATCTCTAAATGGAAAATTACATCATCTATTTATAGGAAATACAAATTAGGGTTTCCTAAGTTGGTTAATGGGCCAAGCCCATCAAATAATTCCACCATTAAGCCCATCCCCTATTTCCTGGCCCAGGGACGGACACCTTAATCCTCGGATACCCGAACACCAAGGCAATGCTCATCTTCCTCGCTCCATGCTCGGACGGAGTATCGCCCCGTGTCGTTTTCATGGGTTCGCCTATGTTCGTTTTGCTCGGTTATTCCCCGTGGGCGGACCTTATGCTGTCTTCCTGGTTGCTCGCCCAACAAGGGTCTCTTATGCTCGGATGAACGTCGAATTTTATCTGCATAACAATTGTTTTATTAACTCGCAACTAATTTGTGTATTATGATTGAATAATCATAACATGGTAGATATATTGTACAATTCAATGAATTTTCCAGTGATTACAATTTCAAATAAATTACATGTTCCGTGATACAATAAATTATTGTGAAAATTACATTAATCACGTTTTAAAATCTATGAATAAGTGATTCTTAATTAATATATATTTTTTAATTAGATCACACCAATAAACAAATCAATCAAATTACAATTAACAATATTTTCATTTTAGTTGGAAAGGAAACATCACTTATTTCCACCTTGATTATACGGTACAATATAAATGATTTAGATTCAGGATCGAGCATAAACAATCAATATCCGTTTTGATCGTTAATAATTCGTTTGAACATGTTTGTTACAAGTGCAACTATTAATGTATGATATTTAAGTACACACAGTTTGATTACTTGTGATGCAATGCTGTCTTGAATTTTTTTTTTCTCGCGTACAAGTTAATACTCTTTTTATTGTAATTTTGCATAATCAGTACGTCACACAATTTAATTTTAAAATGAATTAAGAAAATATTACGAGGTGTATTGTTATTATTCTTTATCTTCCAGAGAAATTATATTAATTTTTTTTTAAATTATAAAAGAATTAGTGCAATTTTTACGTTTGAGTAAAATCACATTTGACCGCATTTGAATTCTCACCTAAATTTTTTCCTTTTTTGTTCGAAGACCAAAAAATCAAGAAAATTCAAAGCCTTTTATTTGTTCTCGTATATATTTTTGTGACCCCACACGTGTCGATTGGCCCCACCGTTGCCACCCCTAAATTTCATACCCTCGCGCCCGTCCTCCCTATTTCCTACCCGCCCCCATTCGCTCCAATTACCCCTCTTTTTTTTTCTGTTGCTTCTCTCTGCCCCAACATCGTTTTCCATATCCTTGATTCATCCCTTTCGAAATCTCGATCTGCAGAGATCGTTTCTTTTTTTCCTTTACCCCAAATTTCGATTTTGGCTCAATTTGGTCGTTCGATCGGTCAGCGAATTTGATTCGCCGATCAAGGGCTCAGTATCTCTGTAGTCGATAGCGGAGGTAGCATTAGGGTTTGGGTTTTGAAAATAAAGGTTAGACTTTTTTGTTTATCTGGGTTACTGTGTTTTTTATATGAATTCGAGAGGATAGGATATATACTGATTCTTTTCGAACCCTAGGTTCGATAATTTTGGGGTGTTAAGGTATTCTTTTATTTTATTTTTTTTACCATTTTTTATTAGTCGGATTGATCTGATATGATCTGATAGGTGTAGCTGATCAAAACGCAAAAAAAAAAACACAATTTTTTTTTTTGGTTCATTACAAGAAATACTCTGTGAAATTTTTGGTGCTTTGTTTTAGTTGTCATTAGAAATAGAGGGTTTTCTTGTCTTGATCGTTCTTAGAAGTTAAGCATATTCAATCTAAAAAAAAAGAAAAAAAAAAAGAAAAGAAAAAAAAAACTAGCCAAATCTGATTTTTTGGATGGGATCTTGTTTTTCCCAATTTTCAATTGAAGTTTGTTTAGGGAAGATAAAAAAAACGAAGTAAATAAGAATCTGCGGTTGGCTACAGAGATATTGAGATGGCCTTGAACTATTCAAGTAGGCCCATATATTCACATATTCCTGAATACAATATGTGGTCTCCGATGAAGAGGGTGAGCGGATTTTTTTCCGAGGGCATTTCTGAGAATTATGGGGAAGGTCGTCATGGCTGGCCATGGCACGTGAACCGAGGAGAATCTCAGAACTGGCGTTTCAACTTTAGGGGGGACACGTTTGACTTTCTGTTCTCGCCTGAGCCGAATTCCAAGGACGTTATTGACCTTCTGCCCTCAGACCCCTTTGGGATGGATATGGAGACCACTCTCATCTCTGAACTGCATGTCGAGGAAAAAGTGTTGGAGGATCCCGCCAAATCTGAAGGGATACCCATACCCTGTGAAGCTTTGCTTTCTATTCTGAATTCTTTGGGAGTGAAGGATCTTTTGTCGGTAGAAAGTGTTTGCAAGTCCTTGTATTCCACCGTTCGGAGTGAGCCCTGGTTGTGGAGGACTATCCAAATTGAGTCGCCTCTTAGTGAAAGGATCACAGATGATATGCTCTGTAAACTAGTTAGTAGGGCTGGAGGCAAACTTCAATGTTTGAGTTTAGTGGAGTGCCCCAAAGTAACGGATGATGGTATCAGGCGAATACTTGAAACAAATCCTGAATTAACTAAGGTCAGTGGCTCAATTTGGCATGTTTTAGTTCTTTAATGCGCATGATTTTCTTTATGTTTGGTTTAACATTTTATTTTAATAATTTACATTATTGATTTGTGGTTGATAAGTATAGTTATGTTATTTATTCATGCATTTTGAGTGCTGGGAGCAAGTTTTGTTGATTATGTTTACCTTTTATGTAAACCCTAATCATTGATGGATAATATATATGAATTCACGTATGTTGCGTTAATATGGGAAGCATTGAATACTAGCTCGTATCTCACTATAAATGCGATATGTTATCTCTTGTTTCATCCAAATGTCGCACATGTGATTTTGCCCCGTATCTCACTATAAATGAGATATGTTATCTCTTGTTTCATCCAAATGTCGCACGTGTGATTTTGCCCCAATACCATGTAGAGAGGAAAGGTATTAAATTTCTTTTATCTTCCATGGAGTGAAAGGTGCAAGATTAGATACGTGATACGGTTATTCGAATCTAGTAAAGTAGAATCTCTTCTAATTACCTGTCCAGAAATGAAGCTAAATATTCACTTTCTGTTTATAGCAAATGCATTATTATTCAGTATGGGCATTTTCAGAATTTCCTCTCTTTTTTCCTGTATTCTTTTGCATGTAGTAAAGTACACAATTAATTTGCCTGAGCGTCCACTTTATGATTTTAATATTTCTAAGGTGATCATAATAACGATTGCTTTCATTACCATGGACAAGAAATGTGCTTGCATAACATGATTTATTAAAGCTAAATGATGCCAATAATCTTCTGATTTGCCAGCTATCTGTTCCTGGATGCACGAGGCTCACTGTTGACGGGATACTTAACAGTATAAAGGCACACAATTCTAGGGAAGGTGTCCCGGGCATAAAGCACCTCAGAATTGGTCAGCTCTATGGCGTGACCCGCGAAGTCTTCAAAGAGCTGAATTCATTATTGGGCCTCGACGGAGCCCAGCCCGAAAATCACCAGAAGCCTCATTTCTATCACCGAGGTAACTTTTACCTTCCTTTTGACGATGATCGTGCAATGGACATCGATATGTGCCCGAGATGCGCGCAATTCAGGTTGGTTTACAACTGCCCTGCCGAGCGCTGCCAGGTCAAAGAGGCGGGGGCCACTCAACTGTGCCGGGCCTGTGTGATGTGTACACCGAGATGCTCCGAGTGCGGGGTGTGTTTTGGTGACAGTGAGTTTGTGGAGACTTTCTGTTTGGATCTAGTTTGCTCGCATTGTGACAACAAGTCGAAAAGGTGTGAGGACAAGCTGGACGAGGAAGTTGTTACTTGTGGGCCCTTGCACGAACCGATTCAACCTCGCTGAGAAGTCATCATGCCTACTATACTTCTCGTGTTTGTTTTGGTGCTAGCTTCTGGTATCGGCTAAGCCTTGTTTATGTAGTATTTATTACTAGAGAGAAAAAAAATAAAAAAAAATTAAAAAAACCATAAAAAAAAAAGGCTTCCTAGAAAAAGGAGGAACAAAAAATATAGGGGGAAAATGAAGAATGTTATAGATTGGAGCTTTGGTCAGTGACCAATTCTGCTTCTGGAATTGGTTTGATCTCCTTACTGCTGTGATGAAGGGAACAATGCTTTGGGTTTGCTGTTCAGGTTCGCTGGCCGGGTCACGATTTAATCGTAAATTTGCTAATGCCTGAGAAACTACTTTTTTTTTTTTTTTAATATTGTTTACAATTTATATTGCGTGGGAATATATACTTATCAATATGGATTTGGATTTCTGCTATATTTTTATTTATCCAATGTTGTGATAAATACTTTCAATTCCAGTTTGAATGCTTTTTATAATTAATTTGTTTTTTCATTTGCATTTCGAATTAATTAATTTTATAAAATTTGTGTTTTGAAAAGTACTGTACTTTAATGAATAATTTTTTTTAAAGTTAATTGTCCAAGTTGTTTGATAAATATGTAAAAAAATAATGTTAATGATGTGTATAGATGTTAATAGATTAGGAGGATAGTGCCAAAAATGTTAATAATTTTAATACTTTTTTTGTTTTATATCAATTTTTATACTATTTTTTTTCTTGTAAAAAAATAATTACCCTTATTTCCTCTTTTTAAAAGATAATTTTATTCTATTTTTAATTTAATTTATAAAATTAAATCACAATAATTTTATTTTATTAGCTTAAAAAGATAATTTTCAATAATTTTATTTTATTAGCTTAAAAAGATAATTTTCTTTTTTGTTTTTTTTTTAATAAAAAGCGAATAAACATCTACAACCGGGGCCAAAAGTGAGTTATGAAATTAAATATGGGGATCAAAGTGCAAAATTTGCTTCTTTATTTTCACTGAAAAATGAAAACCCCAAACCCCCCAAAACAGGAAAAATCCCTCACCAACCCTTTGTCCAAGAAAATGAACACCGAAAATATTGATGTTTGATTCCCCAGCAGCAGCAAGAATCCGCCATAGATTTCTACGCCACCAACGAACAAGAACCTACGCACCGGAAAAGTAGCAGCAACATGCTCATCCACCTCAGCCCTCAGCCCCACCACCTCCCAGACGCCACCCCCAGCGGCGGCGACCAGAACTCATCGAACCCGTCATCCTCGTCCGGGCCGAAGAAGCGGGCCGACACGTGGGCCCAGGAGGAAATTCGGGCCCTCATATCCCTCCGTAAGGAGATCGACATGCTGTTCAACACATCGAAATCGAACAAGCATTTGTGGGGCAACATATCCTTGAAAATGAGGGAGAAAGGGTTCGACAGGTCCCCGACTATGTGCACTGATAAGTGGAGGAATTTGCTCAAGGAGTTCAAGAAGGCTAAGCAGATCAGCTCAGATGGGGGTAATGGGTCTGCCAAAATGAATTATTATAAGGAGATTGACGCTATTTTCAGCGAGAGGGATAAGAACGGCTCTGAGATTCCGAATAATGACGGTGGGGCCGGAGTTTCTAAAGTCGATTCATATATGCTGTTTGCTGATAAAGGTTTAATTGGTCTATCTTATGTTGTGTGTTTTAATGTAGTTTTCTTGTGGTAGTTTCTGCTGGTGAATGAATTTGAGAAGTGAATAGGAGGAATTCGTATGTGCGATTTGAATACTCATTTTTATGTGAGATAATGTGGAAAATAACTTGATGTTTTGTGTTTTTGTTTGAGTGCATTTCTGTACGTGCTTGTAGAGCTCTTCGGCCCTATTTTATTGACGGGATATCAAGAGTGAAAAATGTTCAATACTTACAAGTGTCAAGAAGGTTGAGTTGGATCTGTTTGTTTTGATATTCGGTGTATGAAAGAAGTCTTGAATTACCTTTCGTGGTTGAACCAATTGGGAAGTATAAATATACTGATTATGTCGGGTCGGCTTATCTATACATGGTATCAGTGTTTATCTAGATTTTTATATTGATTTCCGCATAATATAACTTGTTTGATCACTACTTTGAGATGTAAGCTTACGTGTCCATTGACTTGAAGTATATAGGTGTTAATTGGTTTTCAGTTCTATGAAATACGTTAATTTTGAAAAATATTATTCCTCTGCAGTTATTGATGATGCCAGCCTTTCTTTTGGACCTATGGAAGGTAATGCTGCTTTAGTCCTGTACGTTTTTAGTTCTGAATCTCTTTATTTAGTCGAACCCTGTTTATTTAACCAAGCAGTGGAAAGTACTATATCCGATTTTTTAGATTGTTGATTTTCATCTGCAATGTATCTTGCTTTATTCTTACTCTGCTTATTGATTGGAAATTTGTTTTTCGAGGAATATTGAATTTTATTGCTTCTCCCTATGTGCATTCTCATGTGTCATTTAATGAAGTTACAAAATTCTTTCTACGTAAAACAAAAGAGGGTGAGGTTAGGTGCGATTACATGCATTTTTTGTTTGGGATCTTCGGGTGCAGTCTCAAGGTCCGTATCTTTTATTTCCTCTATCTCGTAAAATAATGATTGAGGGTCAATAAATTTTGTGGGGAAATGTGAAATACTTACTTTTGGTAGGAAACCACATTCTGTGGTGGCTTTTTTCCCCCAAGTGGAACCAAAATGACTTTATTTTCATTTTTTGTATATAATCACTACCTTAAGCTTTACATCAAGACTCTTTGTTTTCTTAAGACCAAGGTGGTTCGTGAAAACAGAATAAGACAAAAAGTTTGACGTTATAGGGAAATTGATGGAGGAATGTATTGTAATTGTACCGTGTCGATACTTAAAGATAATTGTTTGATATATTCAAGTGAACCCTAGGCATTAATTATCCTTTCGTAATTTATTCAAGCTCTTAAAGTAAGAGCTTTCTATTGAATGACGTCTTAAAGAACTCTGGTTTTAGTTGATGTATCATTGTAAGATTGTTTTCCCTGCAGTAGAGTGAAATAAAGGCTGCTAATTAAAACACGTGTTTAAGTACTATGCATAATCATTGTAGTTAATGAAGATTACATGCATGTTTTTTTTTTTTTTTCCATTCCTGGATGTACGCAAAATCTGCTTAAAATATGAGACCGGAAATTTCTGAGCCTTAAATTCATTATAAGTATGAAATAAATTTGTTATGCATCATGCTAGTGTTAAATTCATGCTCGCGTGTTTTAATGTAAATTTATTCATCTATTACTGTTCAGGGTTTGTTTTATCTACTTTTTCAGTTTATCGAATGACTGTCTGCTTACGTAATGCTCCTCGCTATGATTTTGATAATCCTTTTTTTTTTCTTGTAAATCCTTTGGTGGGCCCACAGCTAATGGCAGGTCAACACTTAACTTAGAGAGACGTTTGGATCACGATGGACTCCCCCTTGCCATTACTGCTGTTGATGCTGTTGGCGCTAGCAGGGTTTCTCCTTGGAATTGGAGGGAGACACCTGGAAGCGGTTCGTTAGTTAGTTCGCATTTTTTTAAACATGTCAACTTTAATCAATTGTGTTTTAAATATTTTGATTAAATGACAAAAAAGTACCCCTTGTGGTTTAGTCTGAAGTAATAAAAAATCTAGAAATAACATCCCATTTATCCGTTAAAATAATAAATACCTCCTTAAGATATAACAAGCACCCTATACATTTCTAAAAGCAAATGGTTCTTCACCAAATTCACTGAAATAAGAAAATTGGAAAGCAATATCAAACTTGTAGTTTTGACTTTTGAGATCTATTTATCTGCCTGAATACTTACTGTTTCATGTTTGTCGTTAGGCGGACAGACTAATAATACTTACGGAAAGGTGATAACAGTAAGATTGGGGGATTATACCAAGAGAATAGGGATTGATGCCGGTTCGAATGCCATCAAGGAAGCTATCAAATCCGCTTTCAGATTAAGGACCAAGCGTGCCTTTTGGCTAGAAGACGAAGAAAACGTGGTTCGGTCTCTCAGCAGAGACATGCCTCTCGGAAACTACACTCTTCATGTCGATGAAGGTAAGAGTTATGCATGCGCGCAAAACTCCTGTCGACGTAAATAATGACGAGTACCTATTGCATTTATCTTTTTATGGGATTATTTTATAGAGAAGAAATATATTACATAAACTACTCCTAAGGTTTAACCATGCTTCATAAAGTGGTAACAATATAAAGAAAAATGCATGGTTCACAAAAGTCTTGCAACTATAGAAGAATCTCAGTTTTGATTATCATTTCACCGGATTTCAATTAAATGTGTAAATTAAAACAAAGGTGAAATACCAAACAAACAAAAACTTATTGTCTTTTAATATTGGTTCATTGGTTGTAGTATCTTATTTTCCGTTAAGAGCTGTCAGTGGTGTTGTCTTTGGAGTTTAATTTGATCGTATGAACAGTTGCTTTGTCAATATCTTTAGGTGTTTGAATATTAATTTATATTGAAGTGTTGAAGTGTTAGTTGCACTTCTTTACGTCTGTCGTTCGCATTTTTTCATTTACAAATAAACTGTAGGCAAAACAGTTCTTGATATTAGTATAATTATCCCTAAAAATAATGTAAATGGAGTATATTTATAATCGGAAAGTTACCTTCTGAATTTGGATTTAGGCAATAGGCATAGTGTTGCATTTTAGGATGATTGGTTTTTGTCTTCTTACAGGCGTGACGATAAAAGTTTGTATCTACGAGGATACGGATCCGTTGCCGGCACACACTGTGGACAAAACCTTTTACTCGGAAGAGGATTTCCATGACTTCCTCAAGAGACGTGGCTGGAGTTCTCTGAGGGAATACAATGGGTTTCGGAATATCGATATCTTGGATGAGCTTTGCCCGGGAGCTATATATCGCGGCGTCAATTAATGGTGTTTAGTTCTTTGTTTTATAAAGCTCATGGAACTACATAAACTACATTAAATTGCTTGTTGTTGTTGTTTTGAACCATACATGAACTGCACCGATGTGTATTTGTTGTTTGTTTGGAAGTAGGGATGTTTATAGGATGAATGTGGCTTTGTAAAAAATGCATTTACATATTTTTATTATTTTTGTAATGAACCCCTTGTATGATTATGTTTTTATGTTCAATTTTAATGTTTAATTTTCAATGTTTTTAAACTCTTATTAGTATATATTAATATGTATACTCACGAGATAACTAGCGTTTAAATACCTTGACGATACCTATTTTCTCAATAAGGATCTGTGGCGCAATGGTAGCGCGTCTGACTCCAGATCAGAAGGTTGCGTGTTCGATTCACGTCAGGTTCAAATCCCACTTTTTAATTTTTGTTTGTTTTTTTGTTCCATTTTACGAACAAGGTTGAGTGTTCGATTCGATTCACGTCAGGTTAAAGTCCCATTTTCGTTGTTCGTTTTTACAAACAAAGTTGCGTGTTCGATTCACGTCAGGTTAAAGTCCCACTTTTTTTTGTTCGTTTTTACAAACAAAGTTGCGTGTTGGATTCACGTCAAGTTCAAGTCCCACTTTATTTTTTCTTTTTTAAGTTGCTAGTTCAAATCATGTCAGGTTCAAATCCCACTTTTTATTTTTTCATTTTTACGAACTTGAGTAGCTAAGGGAACCATCACAACAATGAGAGAGGCATACAAAAAATATGAAGATTTAGGTGCTTTGATTGAGATCAATTGCAAATGCCTCAATGAGTATATATTGTAAATCACCAAATACGACATAACATTTCCATATTTTGCATCACCATTGAATACACAACTTAAAAATAAAACATGTTTCAAATATTCTTCTATTCACACCACACTATTCATGTCTCAAGAAATGCAACTCGATCATAACAAAGTTCGAAATCATGCTACAATCTCATGGCTCATCCCACTCATCGTTTTTGTACGACACCAAAGTGTCAACTTTGTGAATCTACGAAGACAAACAAAAACATGGGGAAAAACGCCTTGAAGTTAGATTGCAGAATACGATAAAACAAGTTTCAATTTCAAGTCATCTGTGTTTAGATCTTTTTAATTACCTTTGTGTCAAAAGAATGCAATTTCACCATCTGTGGATTAGCAATCAACTTGGGATCACTCTCAATCCACGTGAATGGGGCAATACAATCCTTATCCGTGTATGCTAAAACATCAAATATACCTAAAAGAAAACGTAAACAAGAGCACCAAATTGTTATCATTTTTCACACAAAGAAAAATCTAAGTTTGTTCTTACAGACAAATGAAAGCAATATAATTCTTACAGGGCTCATCAAGACATGGTAAGTAAGTAATGCTCGACGCTATCTGTCTCATGATTGCCTGAATTTCCCTCATGATCTCCTTATCACTCTTCTCCCTCGAAACTCTATAAATTAAATCCCAATTTCACAAACCTTCTACCTATTTAAAGAAAACAATTCAAAGCAGGCAGTGGAGTATTCACTTACCCCTTTTCGACGACCTCACCATCCGTCTCGATACTAAAATTCCATCTCTCCAGAACCTCCCCACTAGACTTGCTCATAATAACAAGAACTACCCTTTGTAGCTTCCCGGCTTCCAGCCACTCTTCATAACATAAAATTTTTTAAAAAAAATCCATTACATAACACGCAATAAAAAGCAAAACACTTTATACTGCTTACTCCATTGTAAAAATTACAAAACGAAATTACCCGTAAGCTGAGAGGTTAAGCTTGAGATGAAGGATTTGACACCTTCATCTTGAGTGAGCAACAATGGCAGCCCATATTTCTTGACCTTTGCGAAACTTTCTTCGGGATACACTCCGCGATTATACAAAATACTGCAACAAAAAGTAATTATACAAATGAAAAACCTAAATCATATTCCAATACAAGAACCGATAACGATCACGCGAAAAAAGTTACATTTTTATGCTTACCTATTAGCAGCATAGCCTGAAAATCCACACCCATCGAAAATACAAATCAAAACACACAACGCCGAGTCGAAATTAGAGGCAGATAATAACAATTTCATGAGTAAAAATTGAAGCAAAAAAAAAAAAGAGGGCAAACCGAAGAACTCGCTAACAATGGCGGCCGATCCACGGAGAGTGATTATGTCTTTTGTCGCGTGCTTTGAAGCCATTTGAGAGGGTAAAAAACAAAATCGATTTTAAAACTTTTAACTTTCACTTTGAACTCGGATTCGTTCGGAAACCCTAATCGGAAGAGGAGACTGAGAAATTGTAAACGGCTATTTCATTTCATTTTATTTCTGACTGTGGGCCTCAGAAGTAACGGTCCGCATAAATTTTTCGTTTCAATTTTATATTGGCCAATTAGTTTTAAAAAATAGTGTCCCGTGGGCGTAATAGGTTACCGAATATTGCAGGGTGAGAATTAAAAAACTAATATAGTTATAAATAAAATTTAAACACGAAATGAGTATATTACTACGGTAGTAAACATGAATTTATAATTAAGAAAAAAAATGAAAATTTCATTTTAAATTCTATTGGTGATGAAAATAGAGATTCTTGAGTTTATAAATTGATTTTACTTTCCATGCAAATTTACAAGTGTTATGAAAAAAAATATACTTTATAATTTTTATAATAAACAATTTTCTTTTAATTTAAATTCATCACTATCGCGAAAGTTATGAATTTCGTTTCATAGTTATCGAAAAATATAATTTATTATTTTGAAAAATATAAATTTATTATTTCCTAAGAAATGCAAAGGTTTCCAAGGAAGATGGTTAATGGAAAAATTACATAACTTTTAGACATTTATTTTTCGAAGGCTTATCAAGAAAAGATTTAATACGTAGTATTAAAACGTAACAAGCGCTTCAAGATTGCATGAGCAAATCGAAAACAAGCAACAAACAACAAATTAATCGTTTAACTCTCTCTCAACACTTTGACGATAAATGCACAAATAAAAATTGATAGTGTAAATATTAATTATCACCCAAATAAAATGTATTATCGTTTATGGGTTGGGCTCCGGTTATCCGTTGTTATTAGCTGAGCTTGATCCATTGGTCTCGTTGACATGCTGTGTATAAATTACTTTCTTAAGTGAATTAGAACTACTTTCAACCACAAAACGTCCTTAATCGCATCCCAACGAATAGTTATTGATAGTAAACAAATATTTATTGAAGATTCCAAGCATAGTTGGTTTCGTGGTGTAGTTGGTTATCACGTCAGTCTAACACACTGAAGGTCTCCGGTTCGAACCCGGGCGAAGCCATTTAAATTTTTGTAAGTATTTTTTATTCCGTGTCAAAACACACCTTCTTTATTTTAATTCGTAATTTAATATTTCTAAAACAAAAACAACTTTACTTGTTTAATCTGTATTTTGATTGCGGGTCAAAACACGCTTTCCCTTAAATAATATTTTATGGAAACATTAAATCATAAGTACTTGATTTATTTATTATTTTTCTTATTAGAAAAATCACACCATCTTTCTTTTCAAAATAAAGAAACCCGGTTTCTATAAGTATGCCCCAAATTTAATTAAGCTCTCATTTCTTCAAAGCAAATTCCACACAAAAAAACACACACACTAATGGCAAAGATCAAGATCGGAATCAATGGTGTGCATGTGATATTTTATGCAATTAAAGGGCTCTCTTTGTAATTAATAAAAATCCGTTCTTTATTATGAATGATTATATATTTTCCTTACAAAAACAGGGTTTGGAAGAATCGGTCGCTTGGTTGCAAGAGGTGTTTTGCAAAGGGATGACGTGGAGCTCGTCGCTGTTAACGATCCATTCATCACAACTGATTACATGGTAATTGCAATTCTTGCCCAAATTTTAATCAACTTTCAATCCTTTCCAGGGGTTTATCTGCAATTACACCATAATCATATTTAATTTGCACAGACATACATGTTCAAGTATGACAGTGTTCACGGCAGCTGGAAGCATTCTGAGGTTCAGCTCGTCGACGAAAAAACACTTCTCTTTGGTCATAATCCGGTCGCTGTATTCGGGTTCAGGTATTTTCGTTGTGAGTGAAGTTTGAAAAAGTTTGTGGGAAAAGTAAGGGTATAATCGTATTTTAATGAACAGGAACCCCGATGAGATTCCATGGGCTGAAGCCGGTGCTGACTTTGTTGTGGAGTCGACCGGAGTTTTTACCGACATGGATAAGGCTGCAGCTCACTTGAAGGTTTCTTGTTTTTTAATTTGTGGGATTTAATTTAATTATTGAAAAACAAAAAAAAAACAAGTCGGTAATCGGAACTAATGTTAGGGTTGCTGTTATCGATGATGTGTTGATTCATTCTCGTATCCTGTTTCGTTTGATTTTCGAATCAGTCGGTAAATATCCAAACATGAAACATGTGATTTTAGGCGTTTCGATTTATGTGCCTTTATGGAATCAGGGCGGTGCGAAGAAAGTCGTGATATCTGCCCCAAGCAAAGATGCTCCCATGTTTGTTATGGGAGTCAACGAAAAGGAATACAAACCTGAGATGAACATCGTCTCCAACGCCAGTTGCACCACCAACTGCCTTGCCCCGTTGGCCAAGGTCAGTAGTCGAACGACCCCATGTAGTTTTTTCTACTACTCTCTTCTCGTCCCAAATGAATGGTCAAATCTCCTTTGTATTTTACAGGTGATTCACGATAGGTTTGGCATCGTGGAAGGCCTCATGAGCGCCGTCCACGCGACTACTGGTGAGTAGTAATTTGTTGATTTGTTTGTAAAATAGAAACATTGATTTATATATTTATTTTTATAATATTAATAGTAATAAAAATCGTCTCTCTCTCTGTTTGATTTGAATGATTGTTTAGCGAGTCAGAAAACAGTCGATGGCCCGTCAAGCAAGGACTGGAGAGGTGGAAGGTCCGCCTCAGTCAACATTATTCCAAGCAGCACCGGAGCTGCCAAGGTATTCGATTCAATTAAAATTAAACATAATTTTAGTTTTGAATTTTCAGTTTGGATTAACTTTTAACACTCGTGTACGTACGTAGGCTGTTGGTAAAGTTCTTCCAGCCCTTAATGGTAAGCTAACGGGGATGTCGTTCCGAGTTCCAACGGTTGATGTTTCTGTGGTGGACCTCACTGTAAGGCTAGAGCGAGAGACCAGCTACGAGGATATCAAAGCCGCCATCAAGTGCGTTTCTCCTTAGCTGTGCTAGCTGGTTATACTACATAGTACCACAGAACCGAGTGATTAATAACTAAAATACATCTTTTTTTTTTTTTTTTTTTTCAGGGAAGAATCGGAGAATAATCTGAAGGGCATCTTGGGTTACACTGAAGACGATGTGGTGTCCACGGACTTTCTCGGTGATAGCAGGTAACTTACCACTCAGGCTCGAGTTCGACGATGATGATATGATGATAATTAACCGTTTTATTTGTCTGAATACATATTTTCTACGTTTGCCCTTTTGCAGATCAAGCATTTTTGATGCAAAGGCTGGGATTGCGTTGAACAAGAACTTCGTGAAGCTGGTGTCGTGGTACGACAACGAATGGGGTTACAGGTAAAAAAAAAAAAAGGAAAAAAGTGATCATTTCTCACTCGGCTAGATCTGTTTTTAACTCATGTGTTTATATATATACGTTGTTTATTGCAGTTCTCGGGTGATTGATTTGATCATCCATATGGCTTCGACTGCATGAGCTGCTCTTGAAGAACTATGCTGAATTGAATCGAATCGTATTGAGCAAATTTGATCTTATCAGCATGTATAATAGTATCAGTCTCTTTTGTTTTCCAACTTTGCCATGGCCCATGGCCATGGATTAATCTCTCTAATGTATATTCAAATATTGAAATTTAATAAATAAATATGAGTTGTCATTAATTATAAATAAATATGAGTTGTCATTAATTATAAATAAAAATATATAATAATGTTGTCTTCACACTATAAATTATAAATAAAAATAATATATCCAAAGCAATAATAATGTTGTGTTCACACTATAAATTATAAATAAAAATAATATAATTATAAATAGTAATATTATTAAGCATATTTAAATTATTATATATAAATTTTAAATAGTAATTTAAAATTATATATTTTTGGTAATAATAATTAATCATCATCTTAAATATATAAATTTTTATTTTTTTTTTTCTCAAAATTCTTTTTTATTCCATTAATATTAATTTAATTTCAATTAATCGTATCTTTTTTTTCTCAAAATTCTTTTTTATTTCATTAATATTAATTTAATTTCAATTAATTGTATTTTATTTTCTCTTGATATAATTTGGGTTCATAGGTTTTTTTTTATTTTTCTGAACATTTAATCGATTTACATGTATACGTACTTCTATTCAATTCATTCATTTTTTTTCCTCGATTTTTTTTTAATTTTATGTATTAATTATGATTTCTTCGCAGATTCCAAAATCAAATTGTTGAGTTATTAATTATGTTGGATTAGATTTTTTTTAATTTTTAGTTTATCCCTAATTCATTAGTTATTAATTATGTTGGACTAGATTTTTTTTTAATTTTTAGTTTATCCCTAATTCAGTTATGTTAAATTTTACAGGTTAACATACGTTATATTAATATAATTGCATTTCTCCCATCTCATCTCCTTCATGTTCACTAAGTAAATTCAATTTTTGTATATTTCTATTTATTTTTCAACTTTATAATTTTTATTTTCCATTTATTTAGATTTTCTGCCAGCGGTTTTAGGTATTTGTTGGATGCGTTTGTCACTAGAGAAATGCAGAGACGAGAAACTTATATTCCACCAGATCAGAGGCTCTTCGAACGGGTAGAATGAGACGACAAAACTCCTCTTCCACCAGATCAGAGGCTCATCGATCGGGTAGGATGTAAATCGAGGGATGCGCCCGAGTAGCAGACACATATGGGAGAGAGCTCGGGTAGAATGAGACGAGAAACTCCTATTCCACCTGATCAGAAGCTCTTCGATCGGGTAGGATGTAAATCAAGAGATGCGCCCGAGTAGCAGACACATGTGGGAGAGAGATCGGGTAGGATGAGACGAGAAACTCTTCTTCCATCAGATCAGAGGCTCATCGATCGGGTATGATGTAAATCGAATGATGCGCCCGAGTAGCAGACGTACACATGTGAGAGATAGCCAATAGATCTCATCCAAAGACTAACTTCATAATATTTCAATGAAAATTTGTCATATCCGAGATTCGAACTCTGCGTCGTCGGAGAATTACACCAACATCACCACATACCTTACCACTCGGCTATGCCCAAGAAGCTTACATACTATAAATTACATCAAACATGTGTAGTCTTTGAAAATAATAAAATTTTAATACGAATTTACAAATTTTAGTAAGAGATCGATTATTAAATAAAATAATTTGAAAGTCCATAAATAAAATAAATAACTTGCATCGCACGGGCGGTGGTACTAGTTTTAATACAATTCCATTATAAATTGCAGTCGGCTGATTCTATATTATTATAATCTTACCTAATATTGAATTGTTGACTACCAAATCAGTTTACAACTGCTACATAATTAATTAACGTACGTACTACTCGTCTACTATTTATCTCTTGTGAGAAATAATAATTTTATTATTCTAATCCATTTGCATTTAACTAAATTTAACGTCATGCAGTACTTTATAATTCAATTTTATTAGAAAAAAATTACTAGTATGCATTTTTTTTTCAAATGTCACACACTAACCAAATCACATTAACCACATTCCAGACCGCTTCAATCACATTAACCACATTCCAGACCGCTTCAGCTCATCTCAGTTCAGTTTCAAAATAAATTAAAATAAAATAAACTAAAAATAATTTCAATCTATAATTTTAAATATGAAACCTAGTTACTATCATAATATTATTAATATTTAAAAAAAAATTAATAATTTATAAAAATTATTATTATTTTTATAAAAAAATCAATTCAGTTCAGTTCAGATCGCTTAAGTTCAGTTCAGTTCAGCCGATTTCGGTCTAAAAGAACAAGTCCTAAGTATCAAGTTTCAAGTTTTAGAAATTCTGTCAAATTAGAGTTCAATTCATCCGACATTTTATGTGGTTCAAAGTTTAGAAATTCGTCAAATTAGTGTTTGATTCAATTCAACGCGACTATTTATATTTCGAATAAAGTTAGTTTTCAATTCATTCGACATGTTTTATTTGGTTCAAAATTTTAAAAATCGTAAAATTAATTCGCAAGGGTAGATGAGTCGGTGGAACACTGCAGCAGAGCGTGAGACGAAAAAACCACTGAGTTTGATATCTCTATCAACACTTTTTATCGGTTGAGTTGAGCTATCGCCTTTCGGTTCGAGTTTTTATCCAAAGCCAAATCGCACTTTTGTAGAGGTCCGTCATTAAAAAAACGTCAAATTAGAGTTGGATTCAATTGAACGCGACTATATGAATTTAGAATAAAGTGTATTCTAAAGCATTTGTTATTTTTCTTTAAAAGAAAAAAAAAGTCATCTTTAAGGAAAATGATTATCCGCGTGACCATTTCTTCTTATTCTCGTCACCTTCCTTTCGTCTGTGAATTCTCGACTCATTCCCAAAATTCTGAAATGTCGAGCAATTAAAATCCCTAATTCCCTGTAATTGCTCACACTTCTTTTTTGGGGATGGGATTCGTTTCTTCAAATAAACCCCACCCCCACACCCACACTGTGAATCTGCTCTCAGAGTTTCCTGTGAATCAATAAACCTTCAATTTCGCGGCGGATTCGAGTCTTGATCGATCCCCCGAGATGCCTCCCAAATACTTTCCCCTGAGATGGGAAAGCACGGGAGACCAATGGTGGTTCGCTTCTCCGATCGACTGTGCCGCCGCGAACGGCCACTACGATCTCGTCCGACACCTCATCCAGATCGACAACACCCTCCTCTTCAAGCTGACCTCGCTCTCCAGAATCCGGCGGCTGGAGACCGTTTGGGACGACGACGATGGCCATGATCGGGAACTCGTAGCCGGATGCCGATCGAAGGTGGCGCGGAATTTCTCGCGAGACTGCGAAACCCCAGATGGGAAGAATTCGCTGATCAGGGCTGGATACGGTGGGTGGCTGCTCTACACGGCGGCGGCGGCCGGGGATCTGGTTTTCGTGAGGGAGTTGTTGGGGAGGGACCCGCTGTTGGTGTTCGGGGAAGGAGAGTACGGGGTTACTGACATTTTGTACGCGGCGGCGAGGGGGAGGAGCCGGGAGGTTTTTTGGGCGGTTCTCGACTGTTGTCTGTCTGCCATGGAGGGGCGGCAAGAGGAGGTTCCGTCTGATTTCCGGTGGGAGGTGATGAACAGGGCAGTGCACTCGGCCGCGAGGGGGGGCAGTTTGGGGATTTTGATGGAGCTGTTGGGGGATGGATCGGATGTATTGGCGTACAGGGATAATCTGGGGTCCACGGTGCTGCATTCCGCTGCCGGAAGAGGGCAGGTTGAGGTAAATTACTAACTCCTGTGATGTAATTGTGTAAATGAGTCTAGTCGATTCGAGTCGAACAAAATGATTTTCCAGCTAGATCAAATATATTTGAGCTTTGAAAACTGTGATCGAGCTTGTTTGATTAATAATCAATCCGAGCTTGAAACGATCTTAATCAAGAACCAGTAGCATAATCAAGAACCCAGAGTAATATTCTGATTAGATTATGAAGAATTAGAAGCTCCATAAATAAATGAAATAGGGAGTAATGTGTATCAGTATAACTGCTTCATTTTTATTTGCAAAAGTCTGATTTTTTATTAAAAACACTATATATATATATATATATCCACTTATTTCTATCTATGTTGAATCTCAAGTGCTTGTTACTCCTGGTATAACATATAATCCCTTATTTTATCTTCTCCAAACCACAGGTTGTTAATAATTTAATCTCGTCCTATGATATCATCAACTCCGTAGACAATCAAGGCAACACCGCCTTGCATGTAGCAGCATACCGGGCCCACTTATCTGCCGTCGAGGCTCTTATATCCGCATCTCCCACCTCTGTCTACTCAACGAACAATTACGGAGATACTTTCCTCCACATGGCTGTCTCTGGCTTCCGCACCCCGACCTTCAGAAGACTCGACCGCCAGATAGACCTCCTGAAGAAACTGCTCAGCGGGAAACTCCTAAGAACTGATGACATCATCAATCTCCAAAACAATGACGGCTGGACACCCCTACACGTGGCTGTAGTCGAAAACATCCAATCCGACGTGGTTGAGCTGATCATGTCCGTCCGTTACATCGATCTAAATATCTGCGATCGCGAGGGAAATACTCCGTTGGATCTCCTCAACCGACGTCCGAGATCGGCCTCGTCCGAGATATTGATCAAACGCCTGATCTCACGCGGCGGTGTTTGCGAGAATACGAACATTAACGATTTTGATTCTGTCTCTTGTTCGAGGCTGCATGGGATTGGTAGCCCGGGGACTTCTTTCAGAATCTGTGATGATGAAATGGTTTTCAAAGCGGGTATCGAAGATGAGCGTGAAGAGTACAGTAGCACGAGTGTTCCGGACTTCGTCAACTACTCCAGTGAGATCAAAGTTCCCAAATTCGAGAAATCGAGCTCGATGGCTAGTGTGGGCAGCGGGGACCTTTTCAAGAAATTCATCCGTTGGTTGGGGAAAAAGGAGAAAAACACGAATGGGTCTGAATTTGAAGAGGATCAGCTTTCTTTCAGATCGTACTCGATGTTTTCAAGCTTAAACAGCCCAGTTCCATTAAGAGAGCAATTTTCAAGAATTTTGTCTTATCCGGGCCACAAAAGGGTACAGTCTTTACAGGGGAATGTTCGCAGTTTATCCACCAAGAAGAAATTATTGGGACACGATGCTGGGCAGGTCCTGCCGAAATCGAACCTCGGATCGCCTCGAAGTGGCCTCTCGGATTCTTCTTGGCACAACCTCGAAACTCTGGGGGGCTCCAGCTTGAACCAGTCTAAAATGAAGCGTAAACACGGGTCGTTCAGTTTGAGGTCCGTGAACAATTTATTCTGTCTCGGTTCACATGGATTAGCAGTTGATGAGATGATTAAGTCGTCGTCGCAACCACCTTGTGAGGATCGACAGAGTTTAGTTGTGTAGTTCCTGATCGCATACATGTGATTGGTTCGGTCCTTCAGCATAGGAAATGTTTATCTTCTTCATCAGGCCTCCCCTAAATACCAAACACTATAAACTAAAGGATACATAGCAAAATACAGTTTATTGTTGTAATTTCATAGATGAGACTATATATAACAGTCGGAATTCGTACCTTGGTGTCATATGATGCACCATGAACAAGTGAGGAAGAGTTGAGCATTTGTAAAAGACGGGTATGATTTTGTACTGAATACATTTGACATGGCATGATCTTGTTCTGAATAGTATCATTTTAAGAAGTTGATATTTGTATGTTTTTCTTATAACATGTTTGGTACTTTATCCAAATTTTGGTATAAAAAGCTTTTGATAACATTTTTCATACTGAAAGTTTCGATCTACATAATTTTTTAGTATGGTATATGATAGAAAGTAAAATATTCAGTAATATTCAGTTCGAAAAATAAAAATATCGCACGGCACTTCAAATAACCAATCCAGGCAAATGTTCCTTTTCCAGTACAAGAGCAATCTAGCATGAAAAGAGATCAAAAAACCATCCAATACAGTTGTTCTTGTATTGTGCTTGTAAGAAGCACTTATAACTACAAAAAATGAATATTATCTGCCTTCGCCATAATACATGATGCATGCACATGCACAATGTATAGTCGATGATAGGTTTAACAAATAGCTTCTTACATGACCATTCCTCCATCAATGGTTAATACCTGTGAGATTAGACCAAAATAGACCAAGTGTAAGCTAGAGTCTCACAAAATGATCCCAAATGTTACGAAGTAACTCAAGGTAAGGATTGTGTTTCGTTCGTATCCAATGGACATTGCATAATCAGGTTAGAAAATTAAATACATACCTGCCCGGTTATGTAACCAGCGGCAGGATTAAGGGCCAGAAATTCCACAAGCCCAGCAACTTCTTCCGGCTGGCCATACCTCCCTGAATTTAGTGCAGCAATGCAGTGATTATTGCAAAGATACATTTATATTAACAAATGGGAAATAACAGCTTTAATGTTTGCCTGTTTGGATAAAAGTAGGTAATGTTAGACATTGAGATTATGTAATTAAGGTGATCGGAATTTAAAATATCGGATAAAACGATGGGGATAGAGACAAAACAAAAGCTATATCATCCTCAAGCATATACTACTACTTTTTTTCGATTCAATAAAGAAAACAAACCAGGCTTTTAAAGAGTCACATGCCCTCTAGAAGATGGATACAATTGATTATGAATAGTAAAAGGAAAATAACAAACCCAATGGAATGGCCTCCAGTATCTTGTTCTCAAAATCTGGTCCAAGCTTAGCAGTCATGTCAGATGCAATAAACCCAGGAGCAACCGCATTTGCCTGTCAATGGAAGCCCGTGTTTGATTTGAATTTTTTCAAATGATAGTACAAAAGCTAAAAAATGCAAGGAAACTAAATAACTCACAGTGATGTTTCTGCTTGAATACTCCTTTGCAACTGACTTGGTGAATCCAATAACTCCTGCTTTTGCAGCACTGTAATTGGCTTGCCCGACATTCCCGACAAGACCGACAACAGAAGCAATGTTAATTATCCTTCCCTGCAAAGAGTTAATACTCAGATTTTTCTGGACTTATCAAATGAAAGAGAATAGCAGGAAAAAAAAAATGCAGAATTGTAGTTGTGAAATATAATTTGTGGACATTTTAATTTTTTGACACTAAGTCGAAACCATGAGGGTATATTGCAAATATCCGAACAAAGAAAATAAAATCATCAAAGATAAGTTAGTGAACATGGAATCAAAGAGATGTTGATGTAGGTGATACCTTCCTCTTCTTCATCATAATTTTGGCAGCTGCCTGCAAATATTTAAAAAATATCCAGGTTAATCTTCAGGATTTTCAGTCACTAATACAAATATACGAGAATAATAGAACTTCCAACTTCCAAGAGACTGACCTGTGTGCATAAGAAAACTCCAGTAAGGTTCAGATCAATGACCTCCTGCCACTGATGTGTCTTCATTCTCATCAACAAACCATCTCTCGTAATGCCTGAAGTCGTACCAAATATTGTAGAGAAACAAACGAAACACAAAGTAGAATCGCAAACAAATATATTCAATTTTGTTAAATACCTGCATTATTGATCAATACATCTATTGTTCCCCATTTGTCCACTGCCTGCAGAAGTGATGGAAAACAGACGATTAAGAAGATGATTTGAACCTCGTAATATATGGACATAATAGAATTAGAGAAATCCTCTCACGGTTTTAATCATTGCATCCACATCTGATTCTTTCGAAACATCGCCACCAAAAGTAATAGCCTCTCCTCCAGATGCCTCTATCTGCAAGAAACGGAAGCCAAACAATATATTTTAAGTTTTATAATTAAGAAAACACGCATGGGATATACCATAAATAATATTCCATTTTCGCCATTTTATGGAATACTGAGATCCAAAACATATGGTGGGACCAACATGATGGTGACTTTTATTTGTTTAAAGAAATTCAGATGAAAAATGTGGGCAAGAATCCAGAAAATTCAACATCGAAAAAGGCAGTTATTCACCTCTTTGCAAACTTCTTCTGCCTCCTTTGATGACCTTGCATAATTAACCAGAACCTGCAAAAGGGAAATCCATAATCAGGTTCTGCAACCACGATTGTGAACCCAACTCACACAAGTCTGATATAATACTGCATCAAAATATAAAAGAAGAGATAAAACAAATGCAGGCACACTATAATTAAGCATGTATCTCGGTATTTAAGCACAGGTGCAATTTGAACCTTAAAAACCTTACTAACATATACGTATCTTAAAGACATTATTCTTATTATTATCTCTCTCATTAAAGGACCTTGCAACCAGATTTCCCCATAGCCAAAGCAACTGCCTTTCCGATTCCTCTGGATGCTCCAGTGACAACAACAACAGGAGCTTCGACTTTCTTTGCTTCATCACGGCTAACTTGTTCAATAGTTGCAACCTGGGCTTTTATGCCTGAAGGGTATGTATAGCCTGATTAAAGAATATCAGCAAAGATTCCAAAACTCGGACATCTAGAAATGAAGATAATGATAAACTATAAAATGCCACACATGGCGCTCATTAGAGAACGAATATTCGATGAAATCATTCCAATCCGAATTCGATAACCAATTTTTTTCAACCCAAACTATATACTGTATATATCATTAGCCAAACAACATTTATCATCTACAATAGTCTTCAAAAAATTCATCATAACCTAATCCAGGTGTTGATTATATCTATAATCAAAGATTAACACTTAATCGCGAGCTAAAACACACAAGTTTATTGTATTTGAAAAAAATAAGAAGAGGGAAACATGAAGCACCTGATGACGAAAATGACCTAAGGGACCGGGCCTGCACATTGAGCTTCGCCGGTGAAGGTATCGACACTTTCCGTATACTGGCGATTTGCCGATAAGAAACATTAGAGGGATTGAAGGCGGCAACAGACGATCCCGCGACTGATGTAACGGCGGCGGCGGCCATCTTCAATCGGAAGCGTAAAAGAAAACGAGTAGGAATGAAAGCCGCCACCGAGAAATTGATGGATCTTGATTCCTGAGAATTTGGGCACAGTCGCACAGTACAAGCTAAGAGAGTTTATTGCAAATGTCATTCCAACAAAATCCTATTCTACAGTAAAAAAAAAGTCATCCTCTCTATTTTTCATTTATTTTTAAAATTAATAAATAATAATAATATTTAATTACAAACTAACCTAAGAATTTTATAAAATTACAAATTGATTCCCAATCAAAAAACTCTAAGCAGGACCCGAGTTGGGCTCAGAGTGGCACGGGTCAATATTTAATCAGCACAAGCCCACTTACGGCCCAATTGCAATTCTAGCTTCGTTCTTCTTCAGCTATATTTCCTTAAATAAAAAAACAAATAAATTAAGGCTTCCTTCCTCGCTTCCTTTCTTCTTCAGGTCAGGTCCTTGTCGTTCGTCGGAACCTATCCGTACTACCAAGTACGGTGTTGCGTTATTCTCGTTAATTTTGATGTATTGTATTTTCACAGTTTGTGTAAATTGTCGCTTAATTTTCATGTCTTTCTTTCGGTGATTATAAGGTTGTTTTTCAGAACATAATATGTTGTTTTTCCTTTGTTTAAGTGTTTTTAATTTTACTTCGATGCTTCGTATATGCGTGTAGGACCCGCCAATCAGCAATTTGCCCGAACCAATGACGACGATAGATGAGTCATCGTATACTGACTCTGATTCTGACGACGATATTAAAGAGTCCATGATTGATGAACTGTTTGATGTAATTATTTATTTATTTATTTAATTCTTGAAGTTAACAACTGCATTCTACTATCATTATGATTTATTTATACTATCATTATGATTTATTTTCAATAACACATTGCTATTATTCAGGGTATGGAAGATTGGGCAAAAGAAGTAGTACAAAATGAGAGGATCGTTTGGATTTTTGAAGACTTTCTTAATACTCTCACTCTTTTTTCACAATCTAACATGAATGATAGAGCACTAAACCACTTCAGTATAGTGAAAATGGTTTGGGCAAACACTCACTTTATAAGTCTTCTTCTAAAGGTAATTGATTAAAAATTTTTTTTCACATTAATCACTTTTAACTTTGAGACTTCTTTTCAAATCATTATCTTTTCCTTGCACAGCATTATCATCTACCTGCCTCGATGGAGAGATATCTTCTTGATTCTAGGCTTAAACTGTCCGAGTTCCTAATGCTCAAAATCAGGAGCGATCCTTCCTTTCATGATATTTTTGACTATCAGGACGATGCTAGTATGATAAGGTTTGTTCTGCTCCAATATTATCATTACTTTCTTAATTACCCATGAGATTGTGTGTATTTTTAAATGCGCTATCTACCTTTTTTTGTTTTCCCAATAAATTCAGGAATGCCTTGAGTGTTGTAATAGGCTATTATAGTAATGAAGACAACATTGCTCTATTGGTTTTTGCATTGGGAGGTCGTTTACTTGGTGTTTCTCAAGATGCTTCTCTTAGTGTTGTGAAGGTAAGAGTCAAAAAGTATTACCGATGTTTATAGTTGACTGATGCTTACTTTAGTGCTTGTATTTATTAACAAAAGCAATTGGTTAGGAAATTGATAGTCTTACTTTGGGAGAGTCTTCAGCCCATTCGGAAGGGATGTCAGTAGTTTACTCTCCTATTGCAGACATTCGTCAGGTAAGTATGTAAATATAATTTGTATTGCTATACTGTATATTGTATTTCGTTCATTGATTTTTTTTTATTCCATTTCTGAAGGATGAATCTAACAAGGAACTGGCCGACCAACTATCGAATATTCCGATAGCAAGGATGGTGTGTCAAAATATCTTGAGTACTCTTCAAAATGCTGCTCCTTTAGGGTGGAAGGATCGCTACCTCTATCATGCCAGCAACAGATTGGCAGTAAATAGTTTTTGGTTTAACCCAACCATCATCAAACCATTAATTATGGCATTGAGGAAGGTATATTAAATTCTCGTATTAATCACAACTATGTTACCGATTCTGGACTAATTTATTAAAAAAAAATTTTGAATAAATTTAGTCGCAACAGCTAGTCAATGTTTTAAGAAAACATTCTAGAAGATCGCAAGTCTTACGGTGTGTGGACCGAATGACTCGTATACAAGAAGAGCCCCTATTGATCACTATTCTTGAGAGCGAGGACCTTGTTGAGAGGATGAGGTTTGTTTGATTGAAAACTAATATTTCCGATTTGATTATCCTTTCTTCTTAGCGTAGCATTACACTTTTTTTTCTTTTTATGTCAGTAGCATTAAAGCAATATACAATATTTTATTTTATTTTGAAGGGGAGCATTGAGCATTTTATTTGGATACTGGAGTGAACCAGATGTTACTGGACATCTTAACTCCTTGTTTAAAGCTAAACACGTAACAATGAAACTGCGTGAAGTTGACATAACAGGAGATGACGATGTCCAATATTTTGTGTATATGTGCGAAAAGCTCGGTGATGTGAAGGTATTATCATCTTAATTTCTGTTTATGCGATCGAATTAATTTTGAAATCTCCAAAATAAGAAATTGGATGTTCTCTTAGCCAGGTCTGATTTTAAAGTTTCAAAACTACGTTTCCAAATTCCAGGGTTTGAATAATGTGTTACGTGATAAGTCTGTCAGAAAGAAACGTGTATACAAGAGAAAGGTATACACATGTATATATTTCTTCTTGGTGCATGTTGCTGGTGAATTGAGCTATACATATACTAAGATGGAGTTTTTACTAATTCTTTACCCTCAGATTCTAAATCATCAAGGGATCGAGGAGCGAAAGGCTCTGGGGCTTGAATGTATGGATGTTAAAGACTGGCGCAGTGAAAAAATGAAGCTAAACAATACGAAATCTGCAGATTACTGGTCCATGATGATGGTGGTTTTTAAGAATGGAAAAGTCATTTTGTGTGAGAGGTCCAATTTCATACTATAAGTTTGAGATGCTTAAGTTTCTTTGTCTAATTAAAAAATGGTGTTTAAAAGTACATTTAATAAATTATAAGTTCAACTAATTAAAAAATTAAAAATCACAAACTATCCTATGCATAGACAAATCAACACTAGATTGATTATGAATGCTAATCCGATTGTAAGTTTCATCAACATTACCTACTTATTATAATGACATAATTATTAATTGATATAAATCCAAGAAAAGACATTGACATTCTCATTATATCAACACACACTGACACAAATATATCTTGTTGTTTGTTGGCTTATGGTCCTAATCCAATACATCAACCACCTAAAAACCCACTATGCACATATGTAAAAATAAAATATTGTTTCCCAAAATTATTTAACTCCATATAATTAATTATTTAGTTCTTTAATTCATTGAGATTTTTTTTAATATTACAATTACTCCCTGATTATGTTCCCCCACCGCCCACACCCCACCAATGTGTTATCTCTAATTACTAAAATTAGTATCAACCAAACTATAATTAATGTTTGGGTTGTACCTATTTTTTTCTTCTCAGATTCTTTATTGAATTTGTTTTTTTTTCTGTTAAAAATATTCCTTGTTTGAAAGAAGTATGAAAAATGATTTGCACCATTATTCTAGTTAATATAAGAATGCTATGTTTTCTCTTTCATCATAATCTCAGGGTTTTGCAGTAAAGCAGTGATCTTTGAAGTGGGTAATTGTGAAATTACGATTTTGTCCTTGTAACTGAGCTTGCTTTTTAGTTTCAAGCTGATGAATACTGTCAGGGGCTAAAAGGGTTTTTGATTTCGGTTCTTGATTTGATTTGGGTTTAGGGTTTTTGGTTTTTTTGGTTGAATTTTACCTGTTAAGTAAATGTGTGATCTTGGAGTGAATTCTTAGTGCTGGAAGAGAGTCTCTGGGTGAATTCTTTAATTAGAACATTTTGTGGAAATGGGGTCACTTTGAAATTTTATATATCTTGAGGGACTCGATTTTGATTATTGTTGTGGGGAAATGCCGCCTTCGCCTGTGGAGGATGATCTTGCCCTGTTCAATGAGGTTCAGAACATAGAGACAGAGAGTTTCTTGCTTCAGTCCAAAGTCAACTTCGACGACATATTACGTAAGCATCCGTAATGTATTATGCTTACTAAGTTCGATCTCGGTATATAGTTTCTGGCATTTACCGAAAACTTTTGTTTGTTTGTTGTATTATTTGTCATTGGTAGCGAAGGAATATCTATCCGTTTCCAGTATAGGAGAGAGAAGTGACCTACTTGATGCCGAGGGCGATAAGAACGACTATGACTGGTGTGTTTTGTTATCATCCATATTTTCACTTTTTAACGTTTTATTTTCGTCTAGTTAGCTGCTGATATAACGAAATATCCTCAAATGTATGTGCAGTCGATTTTTTTGGCTGTAAATAAAATATCATCATTTGTTTTAATAGGTTAATAAGTCCTCCGGAAACTCCTCTTTTTCGTTCTCTGGATGACGAGGCACAACCAAGGGTTCCAATCTCGTCGCAATCTCCCCCTAAAAGGGGTCTTTCGCCCTCCCCGTGTAAGCCAACACCTTCTCCACGGAGGATAACCAGCCCCTCGACCATCAAGATAGGTCGGGGAAATTCCTCCTCCCCGCAAAAAATAAAAGCACGGAAATCTAATAGCGTTCATGGATTTTCCTCGGAGGTATCGAGAAATTATGCCACAACCTCATTGTCCCCAACTGCTTCTAGCAGTGTCGGTTCGGTTGCATCATCTGGTGACGATGACTTAGACTCTCTACTATCCTTTCCCGTCAGCCAATCAGCTCCTAAAGGCGTGAATTTTTCGAGAAAACCGGGAAAAGGGTTGTCGAGATCGGCTCCGAAAACATCGTTTGACTTGGTTCGACAAATGGTAGGAAACCCTCTATCTCGATACCGATTTATATTGAAGTTTTCGTAATTTATTACTCCTATTATTGTAAAATTCCAATGTGTAGGATCGAAAGGGTCCTCAGCATATGTTTAGACCTCTGTTGTCCGGTGTCCCGAGTTCGACATTCCACGCAGGAGATGCAAGCTTACAACATTATTCACCGGCACCAATAAATTCTTTGCTCACAACTCGCAGCAGTAACGCTAGTTCTGATCCAGCAACAAGTGGGCCCCACGACACCACCGAAAGAAGCATTGAGCAGAATGCTCTGGAAACAGTCATGGATATATGTTCAAAGTGCAGTCAAATATTCAGCTTGGTGGAAGTAGTAATAAAAGGTGACCCACGATATTGTTGTGACTGCAAAGACTCAGACACAAATCTGGCTCTAACTAATCCGGTTGGGATTTTGAATAGCGTAAAAGAACAGGATGACGAAAATGGTAGTTATACAGTGAGTAGCACTAGTTGCGACGATGTCTCCTATGTGAGTAACACTAGTGTATCTGTGTCATCTTCTGTTGATTTTGGGGTTTCCATTAGGCAGACAGAGGTTCGGATATATCAGAAATTTAGCGTCTCCAAATTGGATATGGAGAATAATAGTCATGAAAGGAATTTTGAGGAAAAAACGTGTTGGGAACCTTGTGAGCAATCGGTGGCTTCTGAATCTATGGAGGCGGATAGTACGTGCACTGATATTGAAAGCGTCAATGTTTTTTCAAAAACTCGAGAGGAAGAAGAAACTTTGCATGAAAAATCGGAGATGTCCATGAATGAGGAAGAACAAGAAGTTGGCACACAAAGTTCTTGTGCCGACATGGTAGATATTGCAGAAGTTCTTTCTACGGTTACTTTGGATGCAATGTCAGAAATAGTAATAGAGAATGCTGATGTCATATCCGCTGACTCACATTCCGATGTTGATTCCACGGAGTCGAAGAGATGCATGGATGAAATACACCATGTTGAAGAAGCTATAACAAAATCTGTCGGAGAATCGGATGCCCCACGACTTGAATCGAGGGTTTTGTTAGATGACATGGGCGAGAACGAGAAGACAGAGTCTAGAAGCCTGACCCTTGAAGAGGCCACTGATGCAATCCTTTTCTGCAGCTCTATAGTCCACAGTCTCGCATACGAAGCTTCAAATACTGCAATAAATAACGAAACCTTATCAATGGAAGTTCTTCGACCGACATCTACATTTTTGGGGAAACCCGATTCTGAAAGAAATGAGAGCACTCGGAAACGTAGGTCCAACTCCAAGACTCAAAAATCCCAAGAAAAGACACAGGTAATGGACACCAAACTTCTTCCTTGCAATGCTGATGAAACAGACGAGAATCCTGAGAGCCCGTGTATTGTTCGAGTACCTAATGATGTCGATAGCTCGAAGCCGGACCCCAAGCTCGAGTCCAAGTGTAACTGCACAATCATGTGAAAAAAAACACTATGGCACCTTAGAATTTGCAAGGAAATGAGGGATGTGTGCTTGTATACTTTTTTTCAAATATGAATATTGGATTAAAGGGATTGTTTAATGTCAAAGACTCAAAATTCAAATCATTTCTTTTATTTTGTTCTTTCAAAATTTAAATTTCATGATACTTACTCTTTTATACCATAATCACTCTTTGTATTTCATACTAAAAATTCAACCAAACTATACAATTTCATATTAAGGATCATATTGATCTCATACTTCCTGGTATCACACCGTCCCAATTTAATATTGAACGTCGACAGATACTGACTTCACCCGTTCAAATTTCATACTAAAAGTCGACAATAGTCTGCTACAATTTCATAATTTGGACAGAATTTGTGACCGAAAAACTTGTATTGTTATTTCATTTTATGAGTTAAAACTTAAGAGTGTGTTATTATAGACAATACATGATAACCTTAAAAGAAATAATAATAATAATAATAATAATAATAATAATGTAAATCGTTGACCGTTTCGTGTAGTTAGGTCACGCACAATAACACCCGCACCAATCCATTAATCATTCTTCTTCTTCCCACCTCCCATTTTTCCTCGGTCCGATTTTCAGACCCCAGATTTTCAGAACCCAGATTTTCAAATCAGTTGGAAAATGGTAATATGAAGAGAATCCAAAGAGGATTGTATGAAAATACACAAAGTGTAAGTAGATAAACATAGGAAAGTACCTTATTATACAAACTATTTTATTGTTCACAAAATAATAAAATAAT
Source organism: Euphrasia confusa (assembly GCA_954870475.1). Taxonomy (NCBI): domain Eukaryota; kingdom Viridiplantae; phylum Streptophyta; class Magnoliopsida; order Lamiales; family Orobanchaceae; genus Euphrasia; species Euphrasia confusa. The sequence continues at coordinate 21,162,653 of OX940951.1, forward strand.
AATAATATAATTATATTATTATTATTATTATTAATTATTATATAATTGGATTAATTTTGAATAATGATCTTAGGTGAACATTAGTATTGTTTTGAATGATGGGACGTTAGTACGTTACACTTGGTCAAATCCACATTCAACAAACCACCTCCTCCAATATTATCTATATAAAGTTCAATCGACTTTTGCATAATTACACTTAAAACGACACCTCCAATATTATCTATATAAAGTTTAATCGACTTTTGCATAATTACACTTAAAACGACACGTAGAGAAAGAATGAACACAAAAATGTTTGAGAATATTTCGAGCAATCGTTTTGATCTTTTCTTTGTTATTTTTGTTTCTGACACTCTCATTTTATTCAGACAAATTCTCAGTTCGCCGAAAGCATATTATGGTGCTATGTAATCGTTGTATTCAGAGAAACAATCGTACCTATAGATGACGAATTTGTTTTAAAGAAATTGTGTTAAACACAAACCTCGATTTATTCAATTTTTATTTCTTCCATCTTTCTATACACACATCTCCGATCCAAAAAATACTTAAAATTCTACAACAACAACAACAATGGTTAGATCCTTGGTGAGGTTGGCGCAAGAATCGTTGGCAAACACAACTGCTCCGACCGCAACATTAAAAATGGAGAAAGAGATGGAGAGGGGGAAGGAGCCGCAACATGACTCGATGCCCGGGTTGAAGATGGGGTCTTCCCCTTATTTGAGACATAAATGACAGAAAAAATACAGGTTTCAACATTAAAAGTGGAGAAAGAGATGGAGAGGGGGAAGGAGCCGCAACATGACTCGATGCACGGGTTGAAGATGGGGTCTTCCCCTTATTTGAGACCTAAGAGACTAAAAAAATACGGTTGCAAATGTTTTTTTTTGTGATTTTTTCAAAGTTGTATACTTTAGTTTTTTTAGAATTTTGTTGATGCTAGTCCCATTTGTGGAAATAATGTAATCCGAACTCAATAGACATCTTTACATTAAAAATGGATTTATTGAAGCTCAAACACTTTACAATACAAAGAAAGAATGAGCAAAGTACTACTAGGGAAAATATTTTGTACAAAAGATTCATTTATCCTTCCTAATTTAGAGAATATCAAAGAAGTAATCAACATTTGTCTTCTCAACAATATTTAACAACGTTTACCAACAATCATCTTCTCCTCTTGATTCTGGAGCTTGAACCTTCCAAAACTTTCCAACAATCATCTTCTCCTCTTGATTCTGGAGCTTGAACCTTCCAAAACTTTCAGACATTAATACACACACAAAAAGATTTTTATATTATATAACTCACACAAAATCTAGTGTACCTCCCCTTCTTCATCGCCCCCTTCCCTTATGTGTTCTTATTCATCTCTCTTTCCATGGACGATCGTTTTGCAACACCGAGCTCCTGGCTCATTTCACCAACAGTTCTAATCTGCCTTTGCTTATTATAGATTTTCAATGTTTGCAAATGTTCATTCAACTCATTTGTTTCCTTTTCTCCAATGTGATTACTCACGAGTATCGATGACATGTTTTTGTGGAGCGAAGTTTTCCATGCACTATTGGTTTTTTCTTTGGACAATATGTCCATTTCTTATTCCAATCTCCAAACCAATTTTCAATGGCATCGTCTTTTATGGAATTAAATCGAGAACTTTTCGCGTACAAGTAAACTAAGATCGCACATGCTCTTGCAATGGACGGTGTCTTCTTCTTCAAATACTCGCTACTCGTCTCGAGTTTCGCTAAAGTTGAGACCGCTTCCTGGAGCTCGCTCCAAGCAATCCTAACACCATCATATGATTTGAAGTTTGATACCGGTAGTGGAGTTGAATCCGATATCGCAAAGTTGATGTGTCTCAAAGCGAATCATTTGCTTTCGTGGTTGGTCACTGCTACGACATAGAAATCATGCATTTTAAACTTCACGGCACGATAAATTCTCGTACGTGAACTCTAGGTGTGCGAATTTTGAATTTTTCTTCTCGTCCTCCAGAGGTACCTGTAGGACGTAGACATCACTGATCTGTCCTTTCATCAACCCTCGTCTCCAAACCTCGATAAACTCAGAATATTGAATGTTTTTGTATTCAACTCTCGTCTCCAAACCTTGTTAACTCAGAATATTGAGTGCTTTTGTATTCGTTAACTTTGATTGTCTCAATCCAAATCAACAATCTCGTCTGAGGAAGGTATAAAAATAAATTCCCGTTAATCTAGAGAATTTTTAATAAATGTTTAATAGGTATATATTAATTATATAAAAAATTCGGATAGATTGGAAAAATGTTTTATTCTTATCATTCTCCTTACAATTAATATTATTTTAATTTTTTTTTGCTCCACGTATTTTTATTTTCAAATTTTTAATATAATTATTATTTTTGTGCTCCACGCATTTTTTTTTTATGTTCCATATATAATTTTTTTTTACTACAAATTATATTTATTTTTTTGACATAATTATTATTTTTGTGCTCCACTCTTTTTTTCATATATAATTATAATTTATTCTAAATTTATTAAGTCCGCCCCTTCTTAATATATATACACAATAACAGAAACTAAACATTTTTTTGTTTCATATATAATTATAGTTTATTCTAAATTGATTAGGTCCGCTTTTCTAATATATATACACAATAAAAAACTATACATTAGGAGGGTAGTTTTTGTGTTTTGTGTTTTCTGTGAAGGATTAAAACACTTCTACTGTATAGATTCAAACATAAAAATACTAATAATAGACTCTTGACAAAAACATGTATACCTGTATATGACATCATCTTCGGAGAAAAACGTGGTTTTTTTTTTTTTTCTTAAACGCTCGAATGAATCCTGAACACTCTTTAGATATATTCTTCTTCTTCTTTAATGAAGTGACGGCCGCTATGAACTTTCGGCCGACGGTGTACAATCCCTAAATCCCAAACCGTAATTTTGAGATATGTACCTATATGAGGATCAAGCGTCAACCTATAATACTGTGTAGAAGCTCGGTGGAGGCTGTCGATACTCGAACCAACGCTACAAGAAGAACTCAAGTAGTTAATATATTCGCAGCACAAATACGCAGCTAACCTAGAACAACTATCGACGAGAGAAATAAACTCACCAACAAACCAGGAGGCTGGAGAGTATTGAATATGGGCTGCTAATTCGTGTGTTTATGTAGGCGGCGTCGTGCTCTGTTGTCGGTGGTGAACGAGAATCGGTGAAGGCGGCGGGCATGGTCGGCGGCGCTGCAACAAAGTTGGTCGAATTGACGGGGAAGACGGCCGGTGATTGTGAAGAGTGGAGTGAAATGGATTTTGACTGCCGAGTAAATTAAGGTTCAATAATGTCATTCCAACAAATCGTATTTCTAAACATGTCATTCTACCAAATTTTCATTTGAGAGCATTTTAAAAATGACATTCTAATAAACCTAATTTTTAAAATGCCATGTATTTTATTCTAAGAATGTTATTTTTTTTTTAATAAATTAAATATTAGAAAAAAGAATGTATATTTGCACTTGAGTTCAAAACAAAAAATTACAAGTTAACCTTAAATCCGCTTGGAACTTTTTTTTTGTCCTAAATCGTTATCGCCAATCAAAAATTTTCAACAAATTCATCAACAGTCAATGGTTGTTACCTCAATTGATTGAGTATTTGAATTGAAAACGTAAAGTTTAAGGTTCGAATCCAAAATATTGCAATTGACTTAGAAAAAAAAAACGTTAGTGAATTACCACAATTTTCTACTACAAGCAAGTCGTGGCCAAGTTAAACAACGACACTAAGAGTTCGACTTTCTTCGTTCTTGATCTCTACGCTTCCTTCACAAACATGCTCCGGTAGAAAGGAAGTTCTCAAGGTACTAAATTATTAGTAGTAAACAAATAATTTTAATTTATAATGAGTACGTAGACGTTTTAGTTCGTTTTAACGGGAATTTAGAAAAGAAACATGCATATCGCTTTTTTAATTTACTCTCTCTCTCTCTTTATAAGATCTTCGAATTGCGTTTGGAATTTGAAATCGTGAACAAAACCAAATTTGAAAAGGAAATACGCATATCGTTTTTATTAATTTAATTTTTTATTACTTTTTCATGTATGAATAAGATATACATCTCTATTAAATATGGTGAAAAATAGTTGCAGTTGGAGGGGAATTGGAGAGAGTCACAATGCACAGATTTGTCCGATTCGACATGAAAAATGTTAAAATATGACTCGAATCAAGATAAAAATGGAGGACTCGAGTTGGACGTGTTTCACGTCTTATGCGCACCTCTTAATTAAGGAATTAAGTGTCATCTTAATTAAGGAATTAAGTTGGTGGGGATGCATGATTCATGTTGATATGCATGTTTACGTATGTTGACATGTGGGTGAGGTTGCACAGGTGTTGCTGTGAATAGAAGACGTGGATACGGTCTGTGAATATTGAAGTTCGATTCTTCAGTTTTATTTGTTGTTTAAGGAGAGATTATAATTATATTAGAAATATAATTATATTTCTTATTAATTTAGGAGTCATATATTAGGAAAATGATTTATTCTTAATTCTAATTGTTTCCAATTTGATAGGTTTGCTACACCTATAAATTGGAGTTCTCTGGTAGACGAGAATCATAGAGTGGATTATTGTAAGCCTCAACGATGTAGTGGTTTTCTTTCTTCCCGTGGTTTTTTCCCGTGTTTCGGGTTTCCACGTAAATTGTGTGTTCGTTCTTTCGTTTATCTTTTTCTTCGCATCTCATATATATTTCGAGAGTCGTGAGGGATTTAGTGTTTCAATATCGCAACAAGTGGCATCAGAGCATCGTAAAAGAGCACAACAAGTGGTATCAGAGCCAGGTTACGATCCTGTGACCTGTTATCAAGAGCTTCGTGGGGATCCCGGACGGGGAATCCATACAAAGCGGGCGTTGCGGATATTGGTGTTTCTAGATCCAGGTGGAGCTCGAGAATATTTTGGGAGATGGCGACGATGGTTGATATTCGGTGTTAGATCGGAACACGTGGTTCTCTTCATGGCGGTTCAAGGTGGAGTTGGTTCAGTGGTTCTAACCAACATGGATCTTGATGATGCGTTGCTGAGGCATGGACAAGATGTCAAGCGCGATGGAGCCAGAAGAGAAGGTATGGAAGAATAGAAAGGTGAGGTATAATTGCACTCTATCCCTCCGGTGATTTGGCTCATGCGGTCGCGGCTTTGCGATCGAGGGAGACGATGAAGGAGGTTTTGAGTAGTGAAAATCCGGAGGAATATCTTGGTATCCAGGGTTGGGCAAAGATGAAGAAATTCCAGGGGGTTTGTCATTACTACAAGGAAAAAGGGGCGTGGTGAAAATCTAGGTGAATTTCTTAATGGCCAAGGTGGAGCATGGAAGAAATTCTAGGAGGTTTGTCACTACTGCAAGGAAAAGAGCCACATAAAGGGGGGACTGTCAGGCCCTGGAGAATTGGAGAAAGGAATCGAAGGTGACCGATTCCGGAGAAGGAGGTTTCATCGATGGGGAACTCCATGTTGTCTCTGATTGGGGAACGAGTGAGGGGTGGATCTTGGATTCTAGATGTTCGATGGTGTCGGTGGAACGATGGTCATGTGGCATGACACACCGTGTGAGATACGCGGCACGGGAACTGTGAGAATCAAGATGATCGATGGGCATATTCGAACCCTCGGTACTGCAAGGTACGTTCCGATCCTGAATGGTAATCTTATCTCTCTCGGACCTTAGATCCGAATGGGTACCAACTTCGGTAAAGGTGGAGTGTTGAAAGTAAGTCGGGGCGACTTATTTTGCGAGGCGAGAGAAAGATTTGGTGGATTGTATGAGCTATGTGGCAATACAATTACCAAGTGGGCAACTGCCTCTGTCCAAGGAAGTCATTCGCTGGAAGGTGAGTCGGGATCACCTTGGTTTTAAAAGTCATGCGCATGTGTGTTGGTGTCGGGGACACCGGGAATACTAACCCGAATAGTATTCAAAATTTGGATAATCGATCCTAGGCGTACTATGGATAGCACTGGAGTATTAGCGAATGCAGGGGGTGCTGATAGTAGTGGGAAGGCGAGATTTGAGAATGGAGATTGTGTGGAGGTCATAGAGCTTGGTGGTACCCAAGGGATGATCGGTGCAACTTTGCATTCTTGTACTAAGTTTGGTGCGGTTCAAACTTAGGTTGATCATGTTTTGAGTGAGTCCTGCAGGGCTGGGTGGAAGGAAGAAAAAAAAAAATTGGTTTACAATCGTTGGAGGTTGGGCGGCTTGGAGTCGCGGAGATTCTCGTCAAGGTGGAGATTTGTTAAAATATGACTCGAATCAAGATAAAAATGGAGGACTCGAGTTGGACGTGTTTCACGTCTTATGCGCACCTCTTAATTAATTAAGTGTCATCTTAATTAAGGAATTAAGTTGGTGGGGATGCATGATTCATGTTGATATGCATGTTTACGTATGTTGACATGTGGGTGAGGTTGCACAGGTGTTGCTGTGAATAGAAGACGTGGATACGGTCTGTGAATATTGAAGTTCGATTCTTCAGTTTTATTTGTTGTTTAAGGAGAGATTATAATTATATTAGAAATATAATTATATTTCTTATTAATTTAGGAGTCATATATTAGGAAAAGGATTTAGTGGTTTTCTTTTTTCCCGTGGTTTTTTTCCGTGTTTCGGGTTTCCACGTAAATTGTGTGTTCGTTCTTTCGTTTATCTTTTTTTTCGCATCTCATATATATTTCGAGAGTCGTGAGGGATTTAGTGTTTCAATATCGCAACAAGTGGCATCAGAGCATCGTAAAAAAGCACAACAAAGAACATGCCAATGAACGCTATTGAAAAAATGCAAATCATACGTGTAGTAAAAAAATGCGCAATTCAATAACAAATTTTGTCGGAGAATCGGAAGCCCACGACCTGAATCGAGTGATTAGTTAGATGACAGGGGCGAGAACGAGAAGACAAAGTCTAGAAGCCTGACCCTTGAAGAGGCCACATATGCAATCCTTTTCTGCAGCTCTACAGTCTACAATATCGCTTACGAAGTTGCAAATACAGAGATAAATAAAAAAAAACTTTTCAAAGGAAGTTTTTCAACGACTGACATCTACATTTTTTGGAAAATTCAATTCTGAAAGAAAGGAGAGCACGAGGAAACGTAGGTTCAACTCCAAGACTCAAAAATCCCAAGAAAAAACGCCGGTAATGGACGCCAAACCTCTTCCTTGCAATGATGATAAAACTGTTCTCGTGAGACCCCGTGTGTTGTTCGAGTTCCTAAGGATGTCGACAGCTCGAAACGGCCCCCCAAGCTTGAGTCCAAGTGTAACTGCACAATCATGTGAAAAAGAAAAAAAAATGGCGCCTTAGTTTGCAAGGAAATGAGTGATGTGTGCTTGTATACTTTTTTTTCAAATATGAATATTGGATTAAAGGGATTGTTTAGTGTCAAATTCAAACCATTTATTTTTTCTTTCAAAATTTAAATTTCCTGATACTTACTCTTTTATACCATAACGACTCTTTGTATTTCATACTAAAAATACAACCAAACTATACAATTTCATATGATGGATCATATTGATCTCATACTAATTGTATCACACCGTCTCAATTTAATACTGAACGTCGTCAGATACAGATATTGACTACACCGTTCAAATTTCATACTGAAAATCGACAATAGTCGGCTACAATTTCATAATTTGGACATAATTTGTGACTGAAAAACTTGTATTGTTATTTCATTTTATGAGTTAAAACTTGAAGTGTATTATTATACTGACAATACTTAACTTAAAAAAAAGTAAATAATAATAATAATAGTAATAGCCATAATAATGTAAATCGTTGACCGTTTCATGTAGTTAGGTCACGCGCAATAACACCCGCACCAATCCATTAATCTTTCTTCTTCTTCTTCCCACCAATTACTGGAGCTCCCATTTTTCCTCGTCCGATTTTCAGAACCCAGATTCTCAATTCTACAACACCAACAACAATGGTTAGATCCTTGGTGAGGTTGGCGCAAGAATCGTTGGCGAACACAACTGCTCCGGCCGCAGGGACCGCCGCCGCCGCCGCGACAACCTCGCATTCGTCCACCTCGTTTTTCTCGAACTGTCCGCTGATTTCTGCTTTCCTCGCATTCGCTATTGCCCAGACAATTAAACTCATCACCGCATGGTAATTTATGCGTTTTTTTCCTTTCCTTTTAGGGTTGAAAATATTGGGAAATTTAATTTTATTGCGAGGATTTATGAATGGATCTTGTCTTGTTGATAACTGACGAATTATTTCTGAATCGAATCGCATTTGGGATTTTGATCTGAATTCGGATGGTCAACTTTTTTGTGGTTTTCTTTTTAAATTTTAATTTGGAAAAAAACTACTATTAAAAATCAAATCTGTTATAAAATTGCTGTATATAATGTGAGTCTTATGTTTGCAATATTTGATGTTAGATGATGGGATTCTTTCCATTGCTATCTTCAATTTCGAAGCAGGGAAAATGATAATCGAAAAGTTATTGATTTGTCGTATTTGGGTCGAATGTGTAAATGAATATATGTTCGATAACCTGTCTGGATTTTTATTTTTTTGGCAGATGTGGCGGTATAATTAAATAGATTCTATGAGTTATATACAAATTTCTATTGGCCCATAGTCTTAATTCTAGTTAGTCTGCAGTTCTTGTTGTTAGATAATGGAATACTTTCCGTTACAATTTTTGACTTTAAGTGATCATCGAGAAGGTGTTGATTTTTCGTATGAATCATGAAATATGTTTGATAACCTTTCATTTTGTGACACTAGATTTGCACGACTGTGGTATATTTTCATATGGATTTGTAAAGGTATCTATTTTTTATTGGTGGATAAGATCGCCTTATGGTAATTAACAAATTATTATGCAATTTTTGATGTTCGATGATGGGATTCTTTCCATTCCAATTTTCAAGTGATAATCGAAAACTTATTGATTTTTCATATAAAGACATTTGCTAAACCCTCTGAATTTTGTCTTTTGGATAATAGATTTTTCATATATAGCTCGTGTAGATTTGATAGGCTATCTAAAAATTTCTATTGCACATTTATTTGTTTTACGTCCAAAGTTTTTAAAGGCCATAGTAGTCCTGCAGGTATAAAGAGAAACATTGGGATCTAAAGCAACTCCTTGGGTCCGGCGGCATGCCTTCGTCCCATTCAGCAACAGTAACAGCTCTGGCAGTTGCCGTCGGCCTGCAAGATGGTTTCGGAGGATCCCTATTTGCCGTTGCTTTAATCTTGGCATCTGTGGTATAATAATAATAATATTTCTTGATTTTGTTTATTTACTAAAATCATTCATGCCGTTTTTCTGTAATTGTGTAATAAATTGCGTGTAGGTGATGTATGATGCCACTGGTGTGAGATTACACGCTGGTCGTCAAGCAGAGGTTCTTCCCTCTTTTTTAAAAAAAGAAATTATTTTGTGTTGGAAAGTCGGATATTCTAATACCCTGATGAAAAATGACTATATTAGGTTTTAAATCAAATCGTGTACGAACTTCCGGCTGAACACCCTCTTGCCGAGACCAGGCCCCTGCGTGAACTTCTTGGTCACACCCCTCCTCAGGTTAGACGTTAGGTTTTTTAAGTACTGGAAAATTACACGAGCTCATGAGTCATGAGTTCTTCTCTCCCATACATGTTTCTTTCTTTGATTCGTTTGGATTGTTATCGGTTTAACTTTCAGGTCTGCGCGGGTGCGATACTGGGAATGTTTATCGCGACAATCGGGCATTTGATAAGTGGATTTGGGTCCGATGCTTGATAGTTTCGATACACTTACATTACATTAGACACATGTTCTGTTTGTGAGGACACAAAGACATACATTACATTAGCTTCTTATAAATTGAAGTTGAAGGTGCAAAGCAAATTCTGTATATCTTCAAATTGTAAATAGAGGAAATTTGGATTTAGTAATTAGTATACATGATCATGTGTATTAGCACTAGCAGTTTAAATTTGCTAGATATTATGGGTTCATTATCTTCAGGATAAAAATAGTAGTTAATGCAAGGTATATTTTTCTTTTTATTCAATTTACATTTTTTTTACTTTCATTTAATTTATTATAAGGGCATCATCAATCATACTCATACATTCATACTTATGACTCCATCCGTTTAATAGGATTAACTACACTTTTTTTAAATAAAAAAAAAACTACTATTTTTTTGTAATCACAAATATATTTATTTATTAATTAATTATTTTAATGAATGTTTTTTAGTAGTACTGTACTATTATAATGTGCATGAAATTGTGCCCGATTCCCTTCCCTTTGCCCATAAGTAACATGTTGTCCACCGAGAGCCACATCGCGTAATGTAATGTTTGTCTTATTGAAGGTAGACACATTCTCCTTAATCAAAGAGAAAATAATAATGCCTCTCACATGAAACAAACACAAAACTAATGAATGTTTTGGATGCATATATGTTCATGCACTTAATGCACATGGCTCCCTAACAAGCTACATCACATGGAACGTCCTTTTTTTATTTCAATTTTTTTTTACAATTTGTTCATATTTTTATTGTAATCAACTCTAGTGTTAAGATTGTGTCGCTCATGATTTGACCAAACCTCAAACTAGCTAGCTAGATCCATGCTTTAATTCTAATAGAAGTATTGATTGATGAACTATGGAAAATCATGAACCCTATTTAGAATTTTAGATATCTCTCACATCAAATATATAAAAAAAATTGAGCTCAAATATTAGTTGGACAATCTAACAGAAATTTACATCGCTTCAATAACAAATTTGATATTAGAGTGAGCTCAATACGATGATGGGTACCATCGTCAATGAAACTTCCCGCTTGCCAAACCTAAAATAACTATTCACATGTAAAATCCAACCATACACTATCAAGCTCTGTATGTATGTCACTTATTACTTTGTTGAATTACAATAAAAGATCCAAGTAAGAAATAAGTGTTGGTTTGACATTTTGATCACATGAAAGGAAGCAAAGGAGTACATATATACTACTACACACTACCACAAATTTCCCAAGACGCAAAAGATATGGAGAAAAGGTTAACATCGGAAAGGGACGTCTTGTTTTTTTTTTTCTCGATTGTTAAATGACCGTTGGCGTAAGTTGGGGGGGCCCACTCCCGGTGCAAGTACTACAAAGACTGCCAACGAAGAAATTTAATTTAATTACTACTGTAAATTTCTTTTACCAGATAAATTGTACCCAGAAAAACAGACATCGCCAGTTTCTTTGGCCCATCCTAGCCCATGTGAAATAAGAGTATCTCAGAAAAAAAAAACATTTTTTTAAAAATACTAATAGTAATAATACTGTGGATCGAGTGTGTGGACCCCAACTCCCTGGTGAGTATGTAATAAATAATGTTGCCCTCTCCCTCGTATCCTAATTTGTACCTTATATCTTATTGATTAACGAATGGCTTAAAATGAAACGAAAATTGTTAAACAAGAGAATGGAAACTATATTTGGTCTGTACACCATCACATTCGCTGTGTAGCATGTTATTGATATGGTTATAACTTATAAGTTCACATTGTCAAATGAAGAAAACATATATACATGTGGTCGAACGTTTCAACTAGAAACCACGCGCGCTATTCGTCATAAACGAGTGCCTTGAAGCTCTCGATAAAATTTCAAAGTAAATAATAATTTTGTACATATTCATTTATATTTTAACATTTGAATACAGTATATAGTTTGATTTACAATTATAAAGCTTTACAAAAGAGTGATGGTTACCCACAAAATAATCAAGATATATATTTGATTTTTTTTCTCTTAATTTATCTTTATCACAATAGTGCACCAAAGGACAAACTTTTACAATAAATGAATTATACCATGGGTGGATGCTCTAACAATTAAATATTAATTCTATATGAGTGTCAATATATACATTTTCTATCATAGAAAAATTGCACTAATATTTTGTAATTTACAAAAGAAAATAATTCAACTTTTATGAGGGATTTCTTGAGTATGATACTAATTGTGGCATTTTTTATGTAAATATACTGTAATTATTATTATTTTTCTTGCTTGACAGCATAAGAAGAGTTGAGTGTCAAATTTGTAATTAAGAGGGGGGCACTGACTACTGAATAAGGTACTGATATTATTTGCTACTCTGTTGCTTTCTTCCATGCACATTTGGAATATTTTATTTATTTATTTATTTATTTCTGGATCTGAAATTAAACCTCCATATTCCTTCTTCTTCTTCTTCAATTCATTCTCAAAAAGTTTGATCTCAACTTATTTACTATATTTCTTAATTAATTATAAAATTAAACATGAGATCCATTGAGGACAAGGGGTGCTTGAGCAACGGGCCCACCACCCGCGCGGCGGCGTCTCAGTCTCAGCGGATGGCCCTCGGAAAGCCGACTCCGTCCAAATGGGACGACGCTCAGAAGTGGCTGGTCAATCTCTCCCGGCCCGGCGCCGACAAGGCCTCGCCGCGCAACTCCAACGCCGACGACCTCCGCCTCATCGCCCCCGTCCCCAAAAAGGACTACTCCAGCGCCGACGACGACGAGGAGGAGGAGGAGAGGGAAAAAAACATCGTCAACAGCCCCCTGCCGCCGCCGGCGAGGCCGATTTGCCTGAGGGACATGGGCACCGAGATGACTCCGATCGCCAGCCAAGAGCCTTCCCGGGCGGCCACCCCGGTCCGAGCCACCAGCCCCATGTCGTCCGGTTCGTCCACTCCGGTCGGCCGCCGGAACGGGGCGGCGGCGGCCGGCGAGAGGGAATGCGTGGATGCAGGGGAATCGAAGCAATTCAGTCGAGATGGGCAAATGCCGAATGATAAGTCTGCCGAGATTAATAACAAGGCCGACGAACGACAACCCGGAAAGAAGTTGGATTCGTTGGAAATTAAAGCGATGGCGTGGGAGGAGGCCGAGCGAGTCAAGAACATGGCCAGGTATATATATACATTTTAGTGTTTTTCGATTTATGCGTTTGTTTTGATTTTTGAGTAATGTGTAGGTTTAAAAGAGAAGAGGCGAAGATCCAAGCTTGGGAGAGTCATCGGAAAAGGAAAGCCGAGATGGAGAATCGAAAAGTCGAGGTATTTTTAGCTACTTTTTCGTTTTTTACAATCTTTGGGCGAACAAATTGGTTAAAATTCAGTTTCAAACCCAATAAAAAATCGAATCTTGATTACAATATATGGACATCGAATATTGGGCGCAGGTGAAGGCGGAAAGGATGAAATCGAGGGCGCAAGAAAAGTACAACACCAAGATTGCTGCGACTCGAAGGATAGCAGAGGAGAAACGTGCGAATGCAGAGGCGAAACTTCAAGAGAAGGCCCTGAAAACCTCTGAGCGAGCAGATTATATTAGGAGAAATGGGCATCTCCCATCATCTTGTTTTTCCTTCAAGTGGTCTTCTTTGTGCTGGTAGTAGCAAATCAAAGTCAACCTTCCTTCATTTCACATGTCCTATATTCAATACTATGTACTTCAAACTTGTCCAATTTCTCTAGTGTATATGTACACGGTTCATTTGTGTAATTAAATGAAGCAATTCAGATTTGGGCCTCGTATGCATATTCTTGATTCCAAATTATACGAGGTGGGCCCCACATCGAGGTTCGCCGGGCAATTTTTTTGGATCAAATCCCGAACGACTTGGATAAATGTTTACAACGTCTGATTGATCAATGTCTCAAACTTGATATAGTAATAACATGAAGTTTTACTCGATGAGTGTTTGGAATAAGTGAAGTGAGATCACTTTTTCATTTTGATTAGATTAAGCACAAGGTTAATCAAAAGAAATGTATTTACGGCCCGGGCCCCAGCCCGCAAAATTATTTAAATTGACCAACCAATAATTTCGAAAAAAAATATTTAAATGAAGTGCTGTCGACTCATTTCTTTTTCGTGATTCACTTCATTTTTCGCCGCCTCAAATTTATCTCCTATCTAGAAAGTATAGAAAGCAATAAACAATCTACCGGCGCCGCCTCGCGCTTTCTCTCTATATCTACCTCTCCGGATCAAACGACGGTAAAGGCTTTCAGTTCGTTACTTCGTCGAACGCGGAGGGTGGGGAAATTCAATAATATACTGTATTTTGTTTCTTCCTTTTTAGGGTAATCTATTTAATTCGATAATTCGTCGAGTTCTAGGGTTTTGATTTTGTATTTGTTTTTCGTTTATTAAACAATAAAAGAAATAAATTCTAAGGAGTTCATTCATTTGTGGGGGTCTACCTGCTGTTTCCAGATCCGTATTCTGAATCCCAGTTAGATTTTTTTTCTTCAGTTTCTTGTATACTTTTCTTTCTCTCTATATCTGATAGGGGAATTCGATAATTGAATTAGAGGGGATAATAATTTGCGGGTTTTTGTTCAAAACCCAAATCTTGGTAAGGGTTGGGTTTTTCGATCTGTACACTACGCTCGACTGAGTCATGGCTGCTGGGAAACCTGTGGGTTACAGAGAAAACGAGTTGAGGGACCGTGAGGCACAAGTGGAACATGAATGGGTCAGGATTGGGGCAAGGGAGTATGAGCGGGGTCAAAGCCGGGGTCGATATAGTATGGAGTGTAGGAGTAAGATCAGACAGAAGGATGTCAAAGAAAGAGAGGTGACCAATGCAGAGTATCACTCTACTTCTGGTCGAAGCCATTCTGGAAGTAGTGGTAATGGTGGTCCAAGGAAGTCCGGGATTGCAGATCGAGAGCCTGGGGAGCTTTCTAGCGATGGGTCTGTTGAAGCTACTGATTCGGAAACTCAAGTTGAAGAAGCTGATTTTAAGATGAACAGTAATAATCAGTCATCTCCGGTGCAGGTACAGATTAAAAAACGGAAGTTTTCTCCAATTGTTTGGGATAGGGACAACAAGGAGTTTAGCAGAGCAACTACAAGTAGGAGTGTTCCGGTTACTACTGACTTACCTCCATCACCTGCACTGGGGAAATCTGACCCTCATTCACTTAGCCCAGATGAGAATATTCACTCTTCACCCATCGAAGATAATGTAGTCGTTACTGAAAAATCGCCTTCTGCAGTAAAATTGAGAACTGATTTGTCTGATATCGATGCTGAAACATCTTCTCTGGTCCCCGAAGAAGAGCAGTGGTCCAAGAATATTGAATCAGGGGCTGCAGATGATGATTATGTACCTACGAGAACCATAGTATCCTCTCGTTGGGCTAATGATGCTGACTCTCCTGCTGATGAAGGTGAGATTTCGGATTACGAAGTCATTCCAAAATCGAAGAGGAAGTCTGGTGTAGAGTTGACTGCTGTAAGAAGGCATAGTAAATCAGTTACTCCTGAATTCGAGGAAGTCAAAAGAGATGGCTCTGAAGGAACTGGGGGGTGGTCCAATAGGTCGGATGAACGCATTAGGTCTTCCAGTAGAGATAGCTATCATGATGATTGTGACAATAATGAACATATGGAAATAGATGAGGAACAAAATTATGATGTTGCCAGAGCTATCCATTCTGAAACTGATTCTGAGTATGATGATCACGGTTCTCCTGGTTCACCTGAGCCAATGCAACTCCCACAAAGGAGTGTTGACATGCGCCAGGGTTGCAGAAGTGTGGATGAGTTTGAAAGGCTCAATAAGATAGATGAAGGAACATATGGAGTTGTGTATAGGGCTAGGGATAAGAAGACTGGAGAAATTGTTGCTTTGAAGAAGGTTAAGATGGAGAAAGAGAGAGAAGGGTTTCCTTTGACTGCACTCCGTGAAATAAACATTCTACTATCGTTTGATCACTCCTCCATTGTGGATGTCAAAGAAGTAGTTGTTGGGAGCAATCTTGACAGCATTTTTATGGTCATGGAGTACATGGAACACGATCTTAAGGCCTTGATGGAGACAATGAAACAGCCATTTAGTCAAAGTGAAGTTAAATGCCTCATGCTCCAACTTTTGGGAGGTGTCAAGTATCTTCATGACAATTGGGTGCTCCACAGAGATCTAAAAACATCAAACCTGCTATTGAATAATCGTGGTGAGTTGAAGATCTGCGACTTTGGTCTGGCTCGCCAGTACGGAAGTCCTCTGAAACCGTATACTCATCTGGTTGTGACTCTGTGGTACAGGTGAGTATATGCATATGTCTGTTTGCATGCATGCTTCTACTTTGGTTGTCTGAACTGTTTAATTTTGGCATGATATGGAGGATTTGTGTTGTTATACTGAACTGCTATGATTTACTTCTTTTTAAATACCATTGGCAATCACTTTATTTTGTTTTATCATATCTTATTCTGTCTGGCTTATTTTTGAAAAATAATCGTTTTTTTTTTCGCAGGGCTCCAGAGCTTCTTTTGGGGACAAAACAATATTCTACTGCAATTGATATGTGGTCTTTGGGATGCATTATGGCTGAGCTATTATCAAAAGTACCATTGTTCAATGGGAAGACAGAGGTTGATCAGCTGGACAAGGTAAATATGTGACCGTGCTTCATTTGTGTGTAGTTTTCTATCTGGCCTATTTAATCTTTATTTAGTAGTTGGACTAATTTTTATATTTGGGGGGGATATTGCAGATATTTACTATCCTGGGAACCCCAACTGAGAAAATTTGGCCTGGGTTTTCCAAACTCCCTGGAGTCAAGGTGAACTTCGTCAAGCATCAGTAAGTATCAACATCTTGTATATTATATACTTACTACAGTTTGATACCAAATTTATGTTGTCTTCTCTTGGCCACTGTTTTCCCAGGCTTCCAGCTTTGGGTGATTCTGGTGTGGCTTTCTGGCCTCAATTGGTGATAGTTTCAGTTACATGAATTGTATGCCCATTGCTACTAACCAGTTACATTTAATCAGGTACAACCTATTGCGTAGGAAGTTTCCAGCAACTTCTTTTACTGGATCACCTGTACTTTCTGATGCTGGATTTGACCTCTTGAACAAGCTTCTAACTTATAACCCCGAACAGGTAATCGGTAGTGGTTTACGTTTTTTTAGTCACTTTCTAAATAATTAAATTTGCTGTTCTCGAGTACTTAATCTCGTGTATGGTAACCCTGCAGAGGATAACTGCTGAAGAGGCTCTAAATCACGAATGGTTCCGTGAAGTTCCACTTCCCAAATCAAAGGAGTTCATGCCTACATTTCCTGCACATCATGCACAAGATAGGTATAAGCCCGCATGATCTGAATTTTCATGCACCCAGCTATTTTGAAATTCTCGTGTTAACCTTTATTTTTAACAAAATTTAATTTCAGGCGTACGAGAAGAGTAATGAAGAGTCCTGACCCGTTAGAAGAGCAACGGAGGAAGGAGTTGCAGCAAGGAGAATTAGGCACTGGTGGTCTTTTTGGCCAATAGTGCCTGAAATTCTTACTTCTTGAATTCTGCAGGCCATGTTCGAGCACGATTGAGGTGAGAGATACGGGAAGAAAGGCAAACATAGTTTCTGGAATCCCAAATTATACTGTTTTTAGCTAGCACTTCTGCTGAATTAGTTGGGCAAACATTTCTTGGCTTCTACTCATGAATCAGATAATGTTTTGGTCAACATTTGTTTTTGGGCTTCGGTGATATTTGTAACTTGTCTTTGACATATCTTGCCTGGAAATGTGTGGCATAAGACAGTTTTAAGAAATTGTTTCTGATTGATCTTGTGTATGTAACTATTTTTATTATTGCTCTTGTAACTTTCTTTTTTAATTTATTTTGAACACCATAACATTGCGGTTTACTCTCATATTCTTAGTGCTATAGAATTTAATCATCATATTGTCTTTGCAAGAGATGGTGTATAAAGCGGAGGGGAGTAGAGATTCTTACCATTTCATTGCCGAAGAATTGGCAGAAGGGTAAACATCCCAGAGGTAAATATAAATCTGAATTTTGGGGTGTTACCAAAAAAATCAAGAAATTTCCTGTGTGCCCATGTGGAATCACTCTACCAATTAGGTCTGTGCCTTTGTTTGTTAGAACCTCGGCTTCAAGCCCTTTTGTCCCTTTGAAATATTAACAATCTTAAGTGTGAAATGAAACCATACAACTTGGAGCATTTAAACCTCATAGTATGCTCTACTGCTTATTACGCTTACCTACTTTCCTGATTTTGTGCTACTGAATAGAGGTTTAGACAGGAGGTGCAATAGTAAATAAGTATATTGATAGTTTATGTTGTTGGTTGACTTATTCATGATTCACATTAAGATGTCATTTGCAGCTTTGCTTGTGTCGGAGAGTTTCAACTTTCAATTTCCATTTTGTTGAATCTAGCAATAAATATTGTTGATTTACAAGCCTACGTTTAATTTATATCGTATCCCAGTATCCTACTCAACTGAATCTGTTCATGTGTCCCATATCTCAACTCCGTTTGACATGACTTGTCTTTCGTACATCTAGCATTGTTTTTTTTTTCTTCGAGAATCTATAATTATTATAATACCCAACTGAATTCTTTTCATGCTAATCCCATATCTAAACTGTGTTTGATACAAATCGTTTCTCTTGTACATCTAGCATCAATTTTTTCCTTTGAGAATGTTGGATGTTCATGTACATAACGTGTAATTTTCAATTTTTTTGGAAATATCCAAGCTCTCTTGCTAAACTTATTTGTACCTTCAGCTTCGAACAAAGGAGCTATTTGTTTTTCTACCGTCAAATTTTAATGCTTTTGGTTGGTGTGATGCCTTGTGACATTCATCAGAAATGTCAGTGCAGTATCCAAGCAAGCAGGTAGAGAGGTATGTGACTTGGCAAAATTAGAACTCATATTTTTTCTTTTCTTTGGTAGACAGATTTTCATAATTGCACTCTGAATCAACACCACACCACATACTTATTTGTCTCCCAAATGATCCATTCAAACATTTTACTATTCATTATTTATTTTCGGTCTTTTCATTTCTGCTTGTATGTTTGTATTTAAGGCTTCTCACTAAATCATTCCACGAATTCTGACCTTTCTAGTTAAAAGACATTTGTTTGCATTTTAATTTCTCTATCCTATTCAGCTTACGGTCAATGAAGTAAGTGCTTGGACTTCAAAGTTACTTCTAACCACACTTATTTGTTCTCTATAAATTAAAAAAGAATACTTTCATCTGGTCAAGTAAATCCTTTAGTGTTTCTTTTTTTACTTTTGACGATTTATTTATAGGCAAAAACAGATTGAATCTGGTGATTTTGTTCAACTGTATCAGAGAAGAATGTGTGAGAAATGTTCTTAGGAGAAAGCGATTAATGGTTATTTTCTTGTGACTCTGCATTTATGTTTCTTGGCTGACTTGTTATGTTTTGCTGAGTGATGAGATGTGATGGGAGGACAAAAAAGACTGTTCAGAATATTTTGTGAATTAGTCCTTCATCGGCCATCAATTTGGATTTTGATTTAAGGTGTACCTAATGTCACAATCCATTGAGATGTGCAAAGTATAGGGCAGATCTGTTTGCGACCTTCATCGAGTGGGCTATAAATAATACTCACACAGGGCTGGCTTCATCGTAGCAAGCCGACATAATTCTGCTGTTGTACTGAATCTTCTGTTTTTATTAGAATTTTGTTTAGGATCCTCATACTTCATTTTGGTTTATGGTTGAAGAAACTCAAATTGTAGTGAAAAAATTGTTTCTGCAAATACTTGCTTAACTTTAACAAAATCGATTATGAAATTGTACTTGGAAGTTCAATTTTTGAGTACTATTATTGAAAGGTGAAAATAAAATGGATTTGTTTTGTATTGTTATTAAAAATTATGTTAAATTTAAAAAATAGTTTTTTGCATTTTTATTTAAAATGCATCTCTAAAATGACTTCCAAAAATAGCCTCCCTAGTCACTACCCTTATTCCCCTAATCCACAACCTCGCCATTTCAACACCACCATGGCAACAAAAATGGATCTCTCTACTCTCTATAGTCACAACCCTAAAAACACCCGGATTATCGGCATCACTCTTCAGTCTCCGATTCTGCTTAAACCCTGAACTGGGACCCACCTCAGCCTCTCGACAGATGACGCTCTTCTTGCTCGACTTCCCCCAACGAAGCACCCCCGAACCCTCGACCATCTTCAGCAGCTTCACGTGTGGGGCCCCTCTCCCGGCTTTCGTGTGCTTCTTCACGAGGGTCCCACTCAACACCATCCTCAGAGCCAGCTCGTCCAGTATCACCCCCTCTGCCTTATTCTTGCCACCACCCTTCATCGCCAGAGAAATCGCAGTCTCGTTCCTCTTGTTCTTGACCTCACATTTCGCCCCGCGTGAAATTAAGAGCTTACACATCTTCTCGTCGCCCGACCTTGCCGCTAGCATAAGAGGGGTATATCCGTCACTGTCGAAAACATTCACATCGCAACCCTCGTCGGCTAATTCTCGCACTAGCTCCACTTTTCCTAACCGCACAGCACGGTGTATGGGCGATGATGATTTACCGGAATAATCAGACAGTATCTTCGCAAACTCGTCTCGATTTCGGTTTTTCTCCGCTAGGGTTATCGCGGTCTCGCCGTATTTATCTTGCATTTCCAAATCTGCCCCTGCCTCGATAAGCATCCCGAAAATCTCCGCCCGCCCGAACCTTACGGCTACGTGTATCGGGCGAGAGTTCGACCCTTGGACCGGGAACTCGACGTCGGCCCCGCAAGCCAGGAGCACGTCGACCGCGCTCGGATTTCCGCAGAGGATCGCGTGGTGGAGTATTGTACGGCCGAGATGGGGAGTGTTTGGGGAGATACGGTGGAGGAGCGCGCGGAGGATACTGCCACTGGATTCGAAATACTCGACCGCGCACCACGCGACCCCGTAGGGCTCGGCCAAACACGCACCCACTCGGAGCTCTTCGCCTGTGGCCGGGTCCCACGACCAGGCCCCGAGCCTGGCCTTGGGATCCGTTCTGCATCCGATTTTTAGAAGAAGCTGGACAACAGATATCTGCCTACTAACGACGGCTGCAACTAGAGCGTTGCAGTCGACGTTGGCATGGAGAGATGGCTTCGAGGATTGAAGAAGGATTCTGGCGTTTGCTTCAGGGTCGACTCCGTTCTGAATGAGTGTATCGACGAAATTAACGAATCCTCTGCTCGATGCGGTGACGAGGGCGTGCACTGCGACGTGGGGTCGGATCTTATGATCAGACGACCCCATCAATAGCTCAGCTGATAGAGCGTGGCCCAAGTAACAAGACTCCAAAAGGGCCTCCTCGCAGGCAGCTTGAGAGGCCCCACTATTCAAAAGCAACTCCAACACCTCGACGTGGCCTTCTCGTACGGCCGCTGTCGTCGCATACCCTCGGAACAATTTCTGGTTAACGTTAGCTCCGGCATCCTGTCTCAAATCAATAGTCACATTCATCCACATACAAAAAATACTCTTAATTTTTCTTTAAAAAATAAAATTTTATTTCTCTTTAATTTTTTGGTCAATAAATGATTAAAGCAAACATAATTACGAATATACTGTTATGATTAAAAGTAAATTGAAAAGATAATTGCAATTAATTAGAAGGAGAGAATCACCAGCAAATCTTTGACGAGCGTTATGTTTCCGTTATGAGCCGCGAGGAAGAGCGCCGTGACGTCGGTCCGGAACTCCTCGGACTCCACGCGCACGTGGCAAGCCGTTTCCCCCTTCGGCACGAGCTCTGTTTTTATCGATTTCAAGCTGACGGTTCCGACGAAATTAACGTCGATCGACGGATCGGAAATTATCTCCGACGCCAGTCGTCGATCGTCGGCGTGGGCCGCCTCGACGAGCCGCTGAGAGGTTGGCTCGTCCGCGCTGATTCTCGCCGGAAAAAAACGTAATTGCTTCGTTCCGATCGCGTACTCATCGTCGCCGGAGGTGATGGTGGTGGTGGTGGTTGTTAGTGCTTTCTTCATGAATATAGTGTGCTCGAGAAATTGTTGAGGATGTGAATACTATTAAATGGCGTTGTAAAAATATGAATTTTGAATTGTGTTGTGGATTTTATACCGTGTATGGTTGTAATTATGATTTGTGATTTGTAGTAAATCATAGTATTTTGTATTTTGACGGAAGAATTTTAGTGATAATTACTTACTCTATATTAACTCCTCATATGTCATGATTATCTGATTTTCAAAATATAAAAAATTAAAATAGTAATGTGTACTAAATAAATGACCGTTTGAAAAGGTTACTTAACCAGTGTAAAATACTATTTCAGAACACGACGAGGTGGTATATTTTTATACGGTACAATTTGTATTTAGGGAGAAAAATTAAAGTATACTAAAGTGGATAGCGCTAGTTCTTATTTGTACTAGCATATAAAAATTATGCTTTAATACATTAAAAAGTGTCGAATGACTCATTTTGTCCTCAAAGCTCATCGAATAGGTTAAAATACCATTCGATAATACCATTCGACAATATACTACCATTATTTTTTTCTGTTAAATTATTCTAATTTTTCTCAATGGTACATTATTGTTTATGAAAATATTTTCTTTGTCGAATATGTTTATATTTATTTGTGAATATGTTTTTATGATTACAATTGTTTGTCGAATATATTTTTAATGTTTATCCAATATAAATCTGTTTCTGAAATATGTGATATTTATTGGTCGAATATGTTTTTAATGTTTATCGAATATAAATCTGTTTTTGGAATATGTTTTTATTGTTTGTCGAATGTAATCACATATTTGGTCGAATACATTTATATTATATTTATGTGTCGAATATGTTTTTATTGTTTATCGAATATAAATTGTTTCTCGAATATGATTTAGTGTTTATTGAATGTAATCAGATAGTGGAATATGTTTTTTTGTTAATCGAATGTAATCACATACTTTGTCGAATACATTTATTATTTATTTTATATTTATGTGTGGAATATGTTTTTTTGTTTATCGAATGTAATATTTATGTGTCGAATATGTTTTAGTGTTTATAGAATGTACGTAATAGTTTGTAGAATACGTTTTTCAATAGGATTTCATGTTTTTTTTAATCGAATACATGTTGCATTCTATTCATGATAAATTTACTGAATTTGTAGTGATTTCTTTTCGTTTACAATATATTTAACAAATAAAAATACTTAATATATTATAACAAATAAAAATATATTATGCGCAAACATTATATACAAATAAAAATATTGAAAAAAATATAAAAAAAATCGCAAATAAATAAATAATTCAATCATAAATAAATAAATAATTCAATCATAAATAAATAATTCAATCATAAAATCGCAAATAAATAAATAATTCAAACATAATAATTCGATACGCAAACATATTCATTAAATATTCATTTTAATAGTTTACTATGCATTCCACATATAAAAACATTCATACATTCATTCGATACATTCAATCTCATTCGATCAATAAATAAATATTCATTCGATACATCTAATACGCAAATAAGAAAACAAATAAATTTAACGCAAATAAATTTAAAAATGCCAAATAAATTAAAATAAAAAAGTTGTCAATAGTCTACAAATAAAATAAATATTCATTCAATACATGTAATACGCAAATAAGAAAACAAATAAATTTAACGCAAATAAATTTAAAAATGCCAAATAAATTAAAATAAAAAAGTTGTTAATAGTCTACAAATAAAAATAATCATTCGATAAGCAAACATATTCATTAAATATTCATTTTAATAGTGTACATGTATTCGAAAAATAAAAATAATCATTCGATACACAAATATATTTATTCGATAAATAAATTTATTCCATACATATATTCTATACAAAGCAAATAAATTTAACGCAAATAAATTTAAAATAGTCAAATAAAATAAACAAACAAAGTTGTCAATAGTCTACTATATTTGACCAATAAAATAAGCAAATAAATTTAACATAGCGCAAATAAATTAAAAATACCCAAATAAAATAAAAAAACAAAATTGTCAATATATTCACAAATAAAAATAATCATTCGATACGCAATCATATTCATTAAATATTTATTTTAATAGTATACGATCCATTCAACAAATAAAAATATTTATTCGATATGCAAATATATATTCATTCTGACAAATAAATTTATTCGATACATATATTCGATACATTCAATGCTCAAACATATCCATTCGATCAATAAATAAATATTCATTCGATACATGAACAATAGGAAAGCAAATAAATTTAACATAGCGAAAATAAATTTAAAATAGCATTCAACAAATAAAAACATTCATTCGATACACAAATATATTCATTCGATAAATAAATTTATTCGATACATGTATTTGATATAGTTAAACATTTCTAAGGGTAAACAAAGGGAAAATGGTCATATTGCTACTTAAAGGTATATCCGTCTTTTCCTGTAGAAAAGCATAGTTTGTATATGCTAGTGCAAATATCATGTTTCGCTATCCACTTAAGGGTATTTTTTAACATTTTCACTTGTATTTATTTTCTTGATTAAAGAAATAAAGATAGAACTTCAATTGATTAAGTACTGTACTCTAATTTTTTAGGTGTAGAAAATGTAAATTTAATAGTTTTTCGATGGGGTAAATTCAATTTTTATTGCAACTTTGCAAGAGTATTTGTCTAATTTTTAATTAAAAAATATGAATTCTCAAAATTTTAAGACTCTTGTGAGCCCATCAAGAAAGATAAAAACTCTCTCAAAGTCCAGATCCAAATAAAAATACAGTCCGGCCCAATTAAGCGGGTCTTAATCTTTGTGCTGCCACAGAGGCTCCACGATATAGCCACGTGTCCACTTTGATAATCACAACAGATACTCGCATCCTGACCGTCCGTTGTGTCTCAAGCACCCTGAAATCTGAATCACACCCTTGTTAATATAGCTCGCTTTCTCTCCCATTTTGTTTCTCTCTCTAAAAAGCATCGGGCAACAAAACCTGCTGCCATCGCCGACGACTTTTGCTCATACGACATTTGATGCCATCATGGTAACTGTTCTTCCCGATTCCATTTTATGTATTCCCCTTTTATCTCTTTATTATTTCGTGTTTTCTGTTTTTTATTTTACTTTTGGAAATGTAAAATTCGGATCTTGCTTGTTTATGGAATTGGTTGAAATTTCGAAATGAATTCTCCGTTTACTGGGACTGTGTAGTCGAAGCCCTACCTCGTTTTCATTGTAAATGAATGATGATTTTGGATTTATCCGTTAGTGAGTATTTTGGGCGTTTTTGTAAAAAATTGTGAAATTGTTTTCTGGAGATTTTTGTGTTGGATATTTATTTGATCCAATCATTTTCTGCTAGTCTCTCCGTGTATCCGATTGACGGTAAACGAAAGCAAAGCTACTTCCCGTAGGAATCTTAAATCCCCAACCTGTTTAACCGAAATCCCTCAACAGGCACACATGAAGAGAATTCTTTCCCTGCAACGAGCTTCCTTCGCTCGAATTGCTGTCGATAACCGGGGCCCGTCAACGAGACTACTCAGTACGCAGGCCGCCACCACCTCCCCCACCACGCAAGCTCCACCACCACCACCACCACCTCCCGAGAGGACTCACTTCGGCGGCCTGAAAGATGAGGACCGAATCTTCACCAACCTGTACGGTCTTCACGATCCCTTCCTAAAGGGCGCCATGAAACGTGGGGACTGGCACCGGACAAAGGACCTTGTCCTCAAGGGTACTGACTGGATCGTCAATGAGATGAAGAAATCTGGCCTCCGGGGTCGCGGTGGAGCTGGATTTCCGTCAGGGCTAAAATGGTCATTCATGCCAAAAGTATCCGATGGCCGCCCCTCGTATCTTGTAGTCAATGCTGATGAGAGTGAGCCCGGGACGTGTAAGGACAGAGAAATCATGAGACACGACCCGCATAAGTTGCTGGAGGGATGTTTAATTGCTGGAGTTGGGATGAGGGCTAGTGCTGCGTATATTTATATCCGTGGTGAGTATGTGAACGAAAGGTTGAACCTTGAGATAGCCCGGAAAGAAGCTTATGCAGCTGGGTTGCTTGGGAAAAACGCGTGTGGGTCGGGTTACGATTTTGATGTGCATATCCATTTCGGTGCTGGGGCTTACATCTGCGGAGAAGAGACAGCGCTTCTCGAAAGCCTCGAGGGCAAACAGGGAAAACCGAGACTCAAGCCTCCTTTCCCTGCCAACTCGGGTCTATATGGTTGCCCAACGACCGTTACCAATGTCGAAACCATTGCAGTTTCCCCTACTATACTGAGACGTGGTCCTGAGTGGTTTTCTTCCTTTGGAAGGAAAAACAATTCGGGTACTAAACTGTTTTGTATTTCTGGCCATGTGAACAAGCCGTGCACTGTGGAAGAGGAGATGAGCATATCGTTGAAAGAGCTTCTAGAGAGGCACTGTGGTGGGGTCCGCGGTGGGTGGGATAATCTTCTGGCAGTTATCCCGGGTGGTTCGTCTGTCCCATTGCTTCCCAAGAACGTGTGTGAGGATGTGCTTATGGATTTTGACGCCCTTAAGGCTGTGCAGTCGGGGTTAGGGACTGCAGCTGTTATAGTGATGGATAAGTCTACGGATGTTGTGGATGCGATTTCGAGGCTTTCGTATTTCTATAAGCACGAGAGCTGTGGGCAGTGCACGCCTTGCAGGGAGGGTACTGGTTGGTTGTGGATGATCATGGAGAGGATGAAAGTGGGGGATGCAAAGCTTGAGGAGATTGATATGCTGCAGGAGGTGACAAAGCAGATCGAGGGACACACAATATGCGCTTTGGGAGATGCGGCAGCTTGGCCAGTGCAGGGGCTTATTAGGCATTTCAGGCCGGAGATGGAGAGGAGAATTAGGGAGCGGGCAGAGAGGGAGTTACGACAGGAAGCTGCCGCTGCTTGATTATTGTTTAAAGGTTGGTGCTAAATTAAACCAAACAATTCTTTTTAGCAGTAATATATTCTGGTATTGATTTGGATTTATTACGAAAAAAATTCCCTTAAGGAGTTAAGGTTTCACTTTAATACCACACAAAAGAATGATATTTGGATTTAAATATTCTGCTATTGTTAATATTTTGCAAATGTCTTTCTAGATTTGAGAAAGGTTGATATGATATGAATTCAAGTACTTTTGGATCAGATGAATTATTAGTACTCCCGTCCGTCCCACAAAGATAGGTGTGGTTACTTTCTACACTGTTTAAAGGTCCCACAACGATAAGTGTGGTAACTTTTTTACACCTTTACGCCAATTATTGGTTTTTGGGAAGTAATCTTTTCTACTAGTATTTTGTTATTATACCCTTGGTTGATAAAAAAACTACTACAGTTTATGATATTTTGTTGATAAATATGCCATTAAAAGATAAGGACTTATAATAAGGAACGTAATGTTATAACTACTATAATTAAGGAAGGATGACTATCTTTGCGAGTCACTAAAAATGGTATTTATGGGATGGAAGTAGTTTATATGATAATGATGGGATGTAGGAAGCTTAAACGAACATTGGGATTAACTTGTTCCTTATGTAGTTCTTAGATCAACTGTTTTTCTTGCAAAGTGTTACAAGGTATTTCTTTAGTTTAGGCGGAAATGCAGACATGGGAAAGTCTTTCCACGTGCTTCCATAATGTAGGGAATGTTTTCAAACACTTCTGCTTTTGGAATACTACTTTTATCTTCTCGAAAGCACAAGTCATAGCGAATCAGAAGTTTGTAGGGTTTGCAAGCTGAAAAGTACATTATTTGACTAAAATAACTAATCCAGAATTCCAGAGCAAGATCTAAATCTAAAGCACCCCTCCCTGTTCGTTTCATTTCGGCTTAGATAAAGTGAAAATAATATCACCTACAAAACAATTTTTTTTTTTTTAAACAAATCATTCTACTGAAATTAAAAAATACGGAGTATATTTTTTTCTGTGTTTGGGTTGGTCTACGGTTTCTTTTGAAAGTATGAATTTTGTGTACACACTCTACCTAGATACCAACCAGCCTAGGGTTGGGGCGTTTGGCAGTTGCTTAGCGCCACTGTTTTATACAACACTGAATACAGCATTCGAAAGGCTTTTTTTTTCTTCTTCTTATTATACACTATATTTTTTTGAAACTTGGTCATTTGATAACACGTGTAATTTTTTACTTGTTTTGTAGGGAACTATGTTTACCGTTGGTTGGATCCCTATTGAATAAGGTGGAGACGTAATTTTCGAATTCTATTCATCCTTCAAGCAGCGAGTGTAACTTTTATAGGTTGTATGACTGCTTACTAAGATTCTACATTTGATATGTTAAAGAATTCCTTCCATCGTGTTTATGTTATAAAGGGTGAGATAGAAATTCACCCTGTTTGGATTATTTTTACCCTTATAAACAACTTTTTGATCTGTTTGTTTCTCTGTAATGTTGTCAATAATGGAACCTGGCCTTAAACATGCTTGTCTGTGGTTTGAAAATTTCATCCTTGTTACAGCTTTTTTTTCACTTTCCTTACAAGGTACTTCGTTTACGCCCATGAGAAATATAATCGGCAGTTGTCTCCACATAAGTTATGTTTTTACTCCTCGAGGGCTACCCTAAAGCCAGTATTCGATTGTGAAACTTTGAAAGCTCATACGGACAGATTAAATGACTCTCGACCGGCTACCTAAGCTGGGCAATGGTAGGCCGAGCAGTCGCCAGTCTGTGACTCTGTATCTTTTCCTATCAGATCCAGATTTGGAATTAGGACTGATTTAAAAAAATATATTATTTCAAGATTCTGGAATTAGAACTACAGTATTATTTTTCTTTCAAGATTAGGTAATCTCGTCACATGTTGCATAATTCAACTTAGCAAACAGGGTTACTACTAAATCACAAGTCACAAAATATGCGATTTTACACATTCATTTTTTGGGACTACTAAACAGATTTGGAACTACAGTTGTCTACACATTCATTTTTTTGGGTTTCGAGTATAAAATGTTACATTTCACCTCAGATCACCCAAACTCACTTTAAATATTCTTAAATTATCTCCTCATTATTTTTGGAATTTTTTGTCCAAAGGCGAAAACAACTCTATTGGAGGAAATAAAGCCAAAAAAGGAGTGAACTTTTTACTAAAAATCCATTCTTTTTTTCTTTCTTGATTTTTCAACCCTCACAGCCGATAACCAAGGAATTAGGAACAAATTCCATCGTTCTTCAATCCAAGTAAAGTATTCAACTTTTTCAATTTCCAGTTTTTCTTTGAAATGCATCTTCTTCCATTTTGTTTTTCTCTGTTTAAAAATTGGTATGGGTTTTTATGCTTACTGAAATTTATGATTTTTTTTATGTATTAGTAGTTAGCAATTATCATCACTTATTCACTATCCCTTTTGTGTTCTTCTGTAGATTTCCTGTAATTTTCATAATAATATAATTATAAACCTAAATCAAGAACACTATAGTTTTGACTCTGTGTAGCTGTAGCTATGGTTCTTGGGATTAGATCAAAGCAGAGAAGAGACTCTTCAGTCAAGGTTAACTACACCATCCACGTCACCGAACTACGGCCTTGGCCGCCGTCCGAGTCTCTTAGATCCGTCGAAGCCGTCATACTCCAATGGGAATCCGGCAATCATCATTCCGGAACCTTCCTTTCCACCTCCGCCGGAGACTCCAAAATCGTGTTCAACGAGTCCTTCGACCTCCCCCTAGTTCTTCACCAAGACAAGAAGAAGGCTCAAGACAAGTTTCACAAGAACAATTTGGAGTTCAGCTTATATTTGCCTCACAAGAGCAAGTCGAAAGGACAACTGTTGGGGACAGCCGTCCTAAACCTCGCGGATTACGGAGTCATTGAGCACGTAACTAGCATCGACACTTCAGTCAACTTCAAGAAGGGCGGCAGTAGTAGTTACAGCTCGATACAATCGGTTTTGGTGATTAGTGTGGAGCCCGTCGAAAGGGGTAGCTCTACTTTATCCAAGGAGTCATCTTTAGACGAATCGGAGATTGCTTATTTTACGGATGATGACGAAGACGATGGTTACCCAAACTTTGAGGTCGCAACATCATCTCATATTGAGAAGGTATGTATGCCGGATTTATCTTGTTTTGTGTAATGTTTATTCGATCGCAGAAAAAATGTTGTTTTATAGGAAGTGATTTATTGTAGCCGAAATCGATTCTACTCTGATTATAATTTGTTAGCTAAATGCAGAATGTATATGTAAATGCTGAATTCGATTCAGATATGATGAGCGGGGCCCACCCAAGAAACGACAATGTGTCTTCCTCCAGGATTTACGAGCGAAGCGTGACATCAGCCAAGAAGAACTCCAGCAACCCTTTCGCCAGAACTTACACCACGTCCACAAGCCATCGGGATACGTATACGAAGCCCGCCACCTTCGCAACAACTCTGTTGGAAGAAATCGTTTGGAATAGCTCTCATGAAGTGAGTCCCGTCAGCAAAAGTATCGTAACCGAAAACACCCAGCAGCCTGTAGAAAACAACAAACCCCTTACAGAAATACCAGAAGCAAGAGGTGAGCGTGCGGAGCGTAAAAGTAAATGGAAAAATAGAGTCGAGATGCTTGAGGAGGAACTAAGAGAGACGGCAGCTATTGAGATCGGGTTATATTCCGTGGTTGCAGAACATGTGAGTTCGGTGAATAAGGTCCATGTGGCAGCTCGGAGACTGTCTAGATTTTATTCCGATGCTTGTAAATCGGGGTTGAAAGCTAAACGGGCTTGTGCAGCGAGAGCTGCAGTGTCTGGGTTGGTCGTGGTTTCTAAGTCGTGCGGAAATGATGTTGCAAGGTAATAAGTTCATGCTTGTGTGTAAAGTTTGAAACTAAATCGTGTTAATGTGTTATTTAAAAATACGATGGCGGGTCTTAAAATTTTACAGGTTGACCTTCTGGCTATCAAATTCAATCATGTTGAGGGCTGTAGTTATTCAGATTGCTTCGGAATTCCCACATTCTAACAATGACTTGGATGATGTTTCTACGTTTATCTCTGCACTGGAAAAAATCGAATCTTGGCTCTTTTTGCGAATTGTCGAGTCTGTATGGTGGCAGGTATACTACGAGCGTCGAGCGGCTGTTTGATTAATTGTAAATAGTTTTTTTTATCCATTTAAATTGTTTCGTTCTGCTTTCTTAACTTCAGACTTTTACGCCGCATATGCTTCCAACGGCCGCAGCAGATGTAAATTCGGTTTCATCTACGAAGAGAAGTTGCAAAAGTAAAAGCTTGTTTAACCATGATCAAGGAAAATTCTCGACAGAGTTATGGAAGAAAGCGTTCAAAGATGCGTGTGAACGCATTTGTCCGATTAGAGCAGGTGGGCATGAGTGCGGCTGCTTGAGTGTGCTGGTTAGACTGGTATGAGTATGACCTTACATTATGAATGAAGGCTCTTGAACCTCGACGTTTTTTTTATTAACATTAGATTAGTATGCTGATGGTTTTAGCTGTTTTCCTTTTACAGCTAATGGAACAGTTAGTTGATCGGCTGGACACGTCAATGTTTAATGCTATTTTACGAGAATCTGCCGAAGAAATGCCTACAGATCCCCTTTCCGATCCCATAACCGAAACTAAAGTCCTCCCGATCCTAGCTGGGAAATCGAGCTTTGGTGCTGGTGTAGAATTGAAAAGCTCTGTAAGTAAAATTGATTATTTTTCTTCTTTCTTGAAATGGCTTTCTTGTAATTGGTTTCATGTCACAAGGTTTATCCGTCTTTTCAGATTGGGACCTGGTCGAGGTGGCTTACGGATATCTTTGGCCTAGAAGACGACACTAGAGAGAACAGTGATGTTCTCGGGGATAGCAAGAGACTAAAAACTTTCAAGGCTTTCCGTTTGCTCCATGCATTGAGTGATCTCATGATGCTTCCGTTCGGGATGCTTGCTGATGTCTCTACCAGAAGAGAAGTGAGTCTTGTTCTTTTTTACTCCCAAACATAGAACTACTACTTATCACCCGATTCTTACACCTTTTTTTTCCGGAAGGTTTGCCCTTTGTTAGGTCCAATCGTGATCAAAAGGGTTCTAAACAATCACGTCCCGGACGAGTTCTGTCCAGACCCCATCCCCCAAAACATCATCGATGCTCTCGACACCGAGGTTGGTTCTTTAATGACAAAAATACCCTTATAGGCCTCACTTCATTATTTAATTCAGTTTCATTTTCTTGATCCATAGGAGGTTTCAGTTTCGGATGAGGAGTCGGGAGATATAGTCACCAGCTTTCCATACACAGCGAGTCCCACGACGTATTCGCCTCCTTCTGGAGCTCTGCTAACCTGTGTTGGAGATGTTGGGAACCAAGTGCTTCACAGCAGCAGATTATCGTCACTTAAAAAATCCTACAACAGCGATGATGAGCTGGACGAGCTCGACTCGCCCTTCACTTCGATCATCACGGATGGATTCCAGAGCTCGGTTTTAGCGAAACTCAGCTCCATACCAAAAGAGGAAGGCGGTAGAAGCATCCAACGGTATGAGTTGCTCAGGGAGATCTGGAGAGACGACAAGTAGCTGCCGGGGGGATGCATCTGACTGTGTACAGCTAACTGTGTGTATTCATACGTGATTCGAGCTTTAACTCAATTTTAATTACAATGTAGCAGGAAATTATATCAGAGAGCAAGAGAACGCTGATCGGGTTCTCCTTCGGCTGTAACCTTGAGGTTATTTTCAAGAAACCTGAGAAAAAACACCCAAATTATGAATTGAAATGGTGCATTGTTAGGGACATACTCTAAAGGCATGATGAAACATGAGACACTTTCTGGCGCTTCATATTTTAGGGAAAACTGCACAAGTACCCCTGATATATGGAGTATTTACAAAATAAGCCTGCTTATAATTATGAAATCACAAAAAACACCCATGCACTTTTGTTACATTTACATTTTGCCCAACCGAAGAATTTTCAAATTGTTTACAATTACACCCCTCAAGTATCGAAATCTCCTTCAAGAAACCTGAGAAAAAACACCCAAATTATGTATTGAAATGGTACATTGTTAGGGAAAATATTTAAGTAAATAAATAGCATGTAATTATTTATTGTATCTTCTGTACACTTTTGATGGAATGGGACTCTTTAGAGTTCGCTTGAACATGTACCTATCCAAACGAAGTAAGTAACTCAACTATACACAAAATTAAAAAGGGAATTTCATGATCAAGTGTAAATTAAAAGAAAAGCCTAATATTAATATTATCAAGAGAAACCATGACAAATTCAACAGAGCTGAGATAAGGGCTCTCGTATCATATTGTTCTCCTAGACGTCCTTCTCTTTCGAGCTTCCACTTCATCGAGAGTTTGATAGCTATGCAGTTGATTCCTCGAACAGAAAATTTGAATTATACGTATTCTATAGCTGAAAGTAACACCATAAATTTCTAGAAATTATACATACCATGTGAAATAGATACATGTATTCCCTCAGAGTCTTTGATATACTTTTCAACCAACACTTTATATGCTCTTAAATTCGATTGGTAAATATTTTATAAGCTCTTTAATTATATTGCTAAAAAAAAAGTAGAGGGATAGACACTTTTTTTCTATTTTAAAAGTTGTTTTAACTTTAACGAGATAAAAATATTCTTAAAACTAAGAATAGAAAGGCCAAACAATACAGCTAACAAAAAAACAATAAAACACATAAAGATTAAAGAAGATACAATTCCACAACAAATGAACTTGGATAAAAATGAATATGGAAGAACGCTCATGAGATTTTAAAAAAAAATACAACCACATAAACTAATAATGTCTTTTAATAATGATAAGTGTTGTAAGATCGGACGATGTACAGTATGATAATATCAAGAATACCGAAGAAAAGAAATCAACGAAAAATAGAAAAGACAAGAATTTACGTGGAAACCCAACTGGGAAAAACCACGGGAGGAACGACGAACAATTCACTATAATATTGCTTCACGATTACAAGGATGATATACGCTCTAAACCCTCGAATCTCACGCAATAGCTATAGAATTATAATTGGTGTGTCTTATTGTGTCTATGGAGATCCCTATTTATAGTTGTAGAAAACTCATAAAATAGGTAATAATAGGAATATGAATTATAGTCCTTTCCTATTATAACTCAAACCTCCTAACCAAGTTAGGAATCCAAAAGACTTATTCCATAAGTCAAGAATCATCATAGAAGCTTATAGGGTCGAAGAGCACGCTGAAAAACCGATCTCGGTTAAGAAACGGGCGCGTCGGTCGCAGACTAGCGCGCCGCGGTGAATTTGGGCGCGCCGCGCTGGGTTTACACTAAAACCCTAGCGCGCCGCGCTGGGAGCTCTCGACTTTTTTAGCGCGCCGCGCTGATTTACACTGAAAATCCAGCGCGGCGCACTACGAGGCTTCTTACCAAATTACCCCGTTTGCGACCCCGTTTCGGCTCGATTCCTTAAGCGGTTTTGAGTCACATCTTAACAAATCTCCACCTTGACACTAAACCGCGAACTTCTTTCGCCTATCGTCTTCCTCCAAAAGCCCCTAAGGGCTTAATCTCTCGATCGAAGTCCAACCAAGCTAGAGCAAAGCTCAAACTTGGTTGCGGGTAAACTCTTCGTCAACATGTCCGCCGGATTGTCGTGAGTACTAATCTTACTCACCTTAATATCGCCTCGAGCGATCACCTCACGGACAAAGTGATAACGAATGTCTATG
Organism: Euphrasia confusa; assembly: GCA_954870475.1. Taxonomy (NCBI): domain Eukaryota; kingdom Viridiplantae; phylum Streptophyta; class Magnoliopsida; order Lamiales; family Orobanchaceae; genus Euphrasia; species Euphrasia confusa. The sequence goes on from OX940951.1 coordinate 21,197,288, forward strand.
TGCTTTGTCCTCTCATGGAACACTTGATCTTTTGTGAGACAAATAGCACTTTGACTATCACAAAAGATGGACGTCGTCTTAGAACCCTTCGAGAGTTCTCTAAACCAACCTCTTAACCATAGAGCCTCCTTGCACGCTTCGGTGACCGCCATATACTCCGCCTCGGTAGTTGATAAGGCCACCGTACTTTGCAAAATAGCTTTCCAACTTATAGCACACCCACCAATGGTAAAAACATACCCGGTAAGAGATCTTCTTTTATCTAGATCACCGCCATAGTCGGAATCCACGAACCCTCGTACATCTTCTTGATTCCTCTCGAACACCAACTTCTTGTTAGAGGTACCTCTCAAATAGCGCAACACCCATTGCACCGCTTTCCAATGCTCTTTTCCGGGATTCGCCATATATCGACTCACGACACTCACGGCGTGGGCCAAATCCGGATGAGTACACACCATGGCGTACATTAAAGACCCAACGGCATTGGAATAAGGGACTCGATCCATATCCTCGATGTCCTTCTCCGTAGTCGGAGAGTAAGCAGAGGTAAGTCTAAATTGTGTTCCAAGGGGAGTACTTACCGGGTTCGCATTCTCAAGGTTGAACCGACGTAGCACCTTCTCTATGTACCCCTTTTGGCCAAGATACAACTTACCATCTCTTCGATCTCTTGTGATTTCCATTCCTAGGATCTTCTTTGCCGCACCAAGATCCTTCATCTCGAACTCTTTACTAAGTTGTGCCTTGACTCTCTCCACCTCCGACTTATCTTTAGCCGCTATCAACATATCGTCGACGTAGAGGAGAAGATAAACTAAAGACCCATCACGGCCTTTCCGGAAATACACACAACTATCATAGGAGCTCCTTCGGAAACCATTCTTAATCATAAACGTGTCGAAACGTTTATACCACTGTCTAGGAGACTGTTTCAAACCATATAAGGATTTCTTGAGAAAACACACCTTGTTCTCTTGGTTTGAACCCTCGAACCCCTCGGGTTGGACCATGTAGATATCTTCATCGAGCTCCCCATGTAGAAAGGCCGTCTTCACATCCATTTGTTCAAGCTCCAAATCTTGCATTGCCACAATGCCTAAAATCGCCCGAATCGAGCTATGCTTGACCACCGGTGAAAACACATCATTGAAATCTACTCCGGGAATTTGACTAAAACCTTTAGCCACCAATCTCGCCTTGTATCTCTCGTCCTCGACCCCAGGGATGCCCTCCTTCTTCTTGAAGATCCATTTGCACTTGATGGCCTTCTTGCCTTTAGGGAGATCAACCAACTCCCAAGTGCCATTCTTATGAAGAGACTCCATCTCTTCTTGCATAGCCAAAACCCATTTACTCGAGTCATCACACGTAACCGCCTCGGCATACGAGGAAGGTTCCTCATACGAATCAACTTCATCGGCTACGTTTAGAGCATAGGCCACTAACTCATACTCGGCTAACCTTTTAGGTGGTCGAGACTCACGCCTTGGCCTATCTCGCGCTATGCATTGCGGCTCCTTCTCTTTTGGATCTTCCGGAGTAGTCGAACTACTCGTCTTATCGGTCGGGGAACTTGACCCATCATCTTCCTCTTGCACCCTGTCCGGCTCCACCTCAATAGGAGTACTTGGAATCTCGAGATTCCCTTTAGACGACCGATCACCAATCATAGAAGCCTCATCGAAGACTACATCACGGCTTAGAATGACCTTCTTCGTCTCTGGACACCAAAACTTGTATCCTTTAACTCCTTCCTTAAAGCCAACGAATATGCACTTCTTAGCTCGTGCATTCAATTTCCCTTCGTTGACGTGCATGTAGGCCGGACACCCAAACACCCTCAAGTCCTCATAATTCGCCGAAGACCCTTTCCACAATTCTTGTGGCGTCTTCTTGTTAATCGCCATGGACGGGGAACGGTTGATAAGGTAACATGCTAAAGAAGCCGCTTCAGCCCAAAAACCTTTACTCAACCCAGACGTCGCTAACAAGCAACGTACCTTGTCCATAATCGTGCGATTCATTCTCTCGGCTACTCCGTTTTGCTGAGGGGTGTATCTCACAGTGTGGTGCCTCACAATCCCCGAACTCTTACAAAATTGGTTGAACTCATCGGACACAAATTCTAGGCCATTGTCCGTACGTAGGTTCTTCACGACTTTCCCGGTTTGTTTCTCTATCATCACCTTCCAATCTCTGAAGGTAGAAAACACGTCGCTCTTGTTTTTCAGGAAGAACGACCAAACCTTTCGGGAATAGTCATCGATGATGGTAAGCATGTAGTAAGAACCTCCAGTGGAGGGGACCGGGGATGGTCCCCATAGATCGGAATGGACATACCCGAGTATCTCTTTAGTTGTGTGAGCGCCGATAGTGAACTTCACTCGCGTTTGCTTCCCAAAGACGCACGGCTCACAAAACTCTAACTTCGACAAGCCCTTATCCCCAAGAAGCCCTTGCCTACTTAACTCGGCCATTCCGGAATCACTCATATGCCCTAGACGCATATGCCAAAGTCTCGTTGTATCAACATCCGGGACTTTGGAATCACCTACGGCTACTTCACCTTTCACCGTGGCTCCTTAAAGATATAAAGTCTATTTGACTTACGTTCACCTTTCATAACCACCAACGAACCGCTGGCAACCTTCACGACTCCACCTTCTCCGGTGAACGAGTAACCCTTAAGCTCCAAAGTACTAAGCGAAATCAAATTCCGCTTTAAGCCGGGAACGTATCTAACCTCGCTTAGGGTGCGGATCGCGCCGTCAAACATCTTGATCCGGATGCTTCCTATCCCTTCGATCTTGCATGACGCGTTGTTGCCCATAGTCACCGCACCTTGCTCCACCTTTTCAAAAGTATCGAACCACTCACGATTCGGACACATGTGGAACGTACATCCCGAGTCTAGAATCCATTCCTCGCTTGATTTGGAGACCTCACCCAAAGCCATGAGAAGATCACAATAATTCTCGGCTACACCAACTTCACCGGAACTCTTACCGGAATTATTATTGTTGTTGTTGCCGCCTTCTCTCTCCTTCCTATTCTTCAAGGAATAACAATCGACTTTGATGTGACCCTTCTTCTTGAAATAGTTGCAAACCTTGTTACTATGTCGTGACTTCGATCGAGACCTATCTTGCCCCGTCGATCTTTGGTTGGTCCGTCCACGGACATTCAATCCTTCGCTTGGCGTCTCTCCCGAATTAGGACTCTCCATCATCAAAATATTCTCTCTAGATGAGAGAGTCGAGGTTACGTCTTTAAACGTGAGGCTATCTCGAGAATATATGAGAGTATCACGGAAACTCGCCATAGAAGGGGGTAGCGAAATTAGGAGCCAAAACGCGAGGTCGTCATCTTCGAGCTTCACGCCAATGTTGCCGAGGTCGGCGACTTTCTCCTTGAATTTCGCTACGTGCGCGGGGATAGAGGAACCCTCCGCCATTCTGAGCAAATATAAGCTTCTCTTCAAATTGTGCTTACTCGACACCGTTTTGGTGATGCACATCTCTTCAAGCATCTCCCACAATTCTTTTGCTGTCTTCGCTTTCATGATGTCCTCCGCCAAAGCGTTCGAAACATGGAGCCCTATGGTCGCCATGGCCATCTGATCGAGCTCTTCCCAATCTTCATGCTTCATGTCCGTCGGCTTGTTTTCAATACCTTTGAGGGCGCCCTCTTGCTTCAGGGATCGAAGAACTAACCTCATCTTGTATTGCCACGTCGGGAACCTTGTGTTGAGATCCAGCAACGGTATGTCATACCTCACGCTCGTCATCCTTAGCTCTGATACCACTTGTTGTAAGATCGGACGATGTATAGTATGATAATATCAAGAATACCGAAGAAAAGAAATCAACGAAAAATAGAAAAGACAAGAATTTACGTGGAAACCCAACTGGGAAAAACCACGGGAGGAACGACGAACAATTCACTATAATATTGCTTCACGATTACAAGGATGATATACGCTCTAAACCCTCGAATCTCACGCAATAGCTATAGAATTATAATTGGTGTGTCTTATTGTGTCTATGGAGATCCCTATTTATAGTTGTAGAAAACTCATAAAATAGGTAATAATAGGAATATGAATTATAGTCCTTTCCTATTATAACTCAAACCTCCTAACCAAGTTAGGAATCCAAAAGACTTATTCCATAAGTCAAGAAGTCATCATAGAAGCTTCTAGGGTCGAAGAGCACGCTGAAAAACCGATCTCGGTTAAGAAACGGGCGCGTCGGTCGCAGACTAGCGCGCCGCGGTGAATTTGGGCGCGCCGCGCTGGGTTTACACTAAAACCCTAGCGCGCCGCGCTGGGAGCTCTCGACTTTTTGAGCGCGCCGCGCTGATTTACACTGAAAATCCAGCGCGGCGCGCTACGAGGCTTCTTACCAAATTACCCCGTTTGCGACCCCGTTTTGGCTCGATTCCTTAAGCGGTTTTGAATCACATCTTAACAATAAGTTAACATAAGCACAACTTAATATATCAGTGACGTAATAATATTCACACATGTCACAAAAAAGAGGCCACGTGATGTTCATTTCACATTCATGTTTCCATATTTCGTAAAATATGGAAACATAACATAGCAAGCACAACATAAAACATGGAAACATAACATAGCAAGCACAACAAATCAACAAGATTGAGTTCATGTTTAATATAGTAACAGTTTTGGACCAGAAAAACTTCATCGTTGTATTTATGTCCATATATTTCGATATGTCTTCAATTGATAGATAACTTATGATCGAACTCTGAAAGTTGTCTGGCTATGAACATGTACTTATCTAACGGCTAGGTTACTAAACTTTACAAAAAATAAATGTTGTGAAAAGAAGTTTTAATTTATTTTAAAGTGATAGATAACATATGATTTTGCACATGACAACTCTGAAAGTTGTCTGGCTATGAACATGTACTTATCTAACGGCTAGGTTACTAAACTTTACAAAAAAAATGTTGTGAAAAGAAGTTTTAATTTATTTTAAAGTGATAATTATGATATAAAAACAGTCCAAATTCTCCAATAGAATTAATGTTACTCCAAACCCTTTTCACTTTACTAAAATGTTAATCTTTTGATCATATGTTGCTCAACAAACATGAATTACTAATAAACTAGTCTCTTCATTTCAATCCAACGTTCAATCCGCATGTTCGGTCAAACTGTTAGGTTGGACGGGACATCATTCTTTTCTTTCAGAGCAATAGGTTTCGACGTTTACTTCCATCAAATCTTGATTTTGATTTCTAGAGTAGTCGCACATTTCTTTTTCAAAAGTACCCTTGAACATCTCATCCAGATCAAGTCCATGGGCGAGGATGCAAGTCCATGAGCGAGGATGCACTTTAATTATTAAACACACGATGTATGGAGCATCGATATAGTAGCTTAGAAATTAATTGTTAGATGATATGTTCGTCCATCGGGATTCTTCGAGTTAATGACATTAGTTTGTTGCCGATTTGCGAATCGAGATTATAGATATATAACTTATAATTTATATGAGTTTATAAGTGGCTAAGAAATTTGAGCGTAAAATATGTACCTCATAGTTAAAATAAAAATCATTTTAAAATTAAAATTTCTATTAAATATTTATATTAATGTTAATTATATATGAAACACAAAAATATTAATAATAATTTTGTGTGAGAATATAATTAACATTAATATAAATATTTGTTTGTTTCAAATAAAATACTAAATTTTGTATTTTAAAAATGGTTAAAATAAAATTTTTTTTACATATAAATTATAAATGGAGAATAAAAATAATAAATATATGTAGAAGAAAAAATATATAATTATGTTTGAAGAAAAAAAATATGTGTGGAGCAAAAAATTAGGTGGGATGATTAAACAATTAATATATTTATATAAAAAAATTAACTATCATTGCAAGGTAAACAATGCAATTGACTACCATTGCAAATGACCTATACAAGAATTATAATTTTAAGTACTTCGATGTAAGTATATTATTTATCGTTTATTAATTAATATAGAAATGTAATTAATTGTGTAGGGTCAAGTTGTATACGATGGGGAGTATACGACGATGGAGAATGAAGGATAGGGAATGAGAGGATAGTTTAGGTCTTTAGATGACACACAGGGCCTTACAAAATTGTGATATTTTAAGATGACCACTTAGTTCGGTGATATTAGTAGTTATGCTTACTATTGAGACTGTTTTAGTTGGGATATTAGTAGTTATGGTTAATATTGAGATTGTTTTGGTTGGGATAATTATGGTTAATATTGAGATTGTTTTGGTTGAGATATTAGTAGTTATGGTTGCTTTAATTTAACTATATTGATAATGTTCAATTAATTCAATTAATAGTTTTTATGTTTTAATAAAAAAAGATAAATTTCATTATATATTAATTATAATATGCACACTCTACAAATATTATCCTGAGTAGTATTTCATTATTTTTTTAATATATTTTGTAGTAAGAAACTGGATTTTAAATTAAACAAACTTATTACTCCTATAATTTTTTTTATGTTTCTAGAATAAGTCGAGAAATACCGGATTTTAAATTAAACAAATTTAAACTTATTATTTTAATTAAAATATATATATATACTAGGATGTACTCCGTCTTGCATTGTCTTGCAATGAAAGATGGAGCCAATTCATTTTATAATTGTGCTTGATGGCGTGAGATTCATTGATCACACTCCATTCGAGTTTTTCAAGTCAAAGTTCGATTGTATTCCATAGTTGAAGAGCGATACGTTGGAACCTTTAAGGGAAATTTCAAATTAGACAATCTAAGCCAACCGATTGAAGTCATTATGCTTTATATTTTTTCCCAAATGATTTGTAGATTTTTTGCTGCATAAGATGGTACACTATATGTTCTTAATTAGTTTGCAATCATAATTTGTACACCAACATCAATACATCACTACATTCACACTCACTTTGAGCACACCAAGTTTGTCACATAAGGATTTATAAAATAGAGTATTAGAGTTAGTCAAAGTCAAAGCTAAACAATGCAATCGACTACCATTGTAAGGTTGATGGCCTATACAAGAATTAAGAATGGAGGTAAACATCGAAAAATACTTGGTGATTCATCCGCTATGAATAGAGAAATGATCCTCTTTCTAGAAAAAAAAAGTAGTACGTATTAAAAGATTGAATTGTATGCCTCCTAATTTTAGTTTTTTAGCCTAACAATAACAAAAGAACACTTATTTTTTGGAGTCAAGATAACCCCACAAATCATTGAATTTATTTTTTAAAAAATGAACTCTAGAATGATTATATTATCACAATATTAATTATAATCAATATCACACAAATGTAATATCTGTCATTTAACCGCTTATAGATCATTAAAAAATAATTTAAAAAAAAATTAAACAACATAAAATTTTATATTTATGAAAATATATTAACATTATACTTTTTTTTTCAATAAAATATAAACAAGGATATGTATTATATAAAATTTTATGTATAAAATGAATGTAAATTAAATACGTAGTATAAAATTTAGACCAATGAGAAAGAGACATGTGAGACCAATCTCTCTCCGTGAATTCGTACTCAACTAAAAGTAAGTACACCACCATTGCAGATGCTTTGAATGCACTACACCGATTCACGATTCACGATAATGATGAACTCGAAGAGGTATAATCTTTGTGAAATTATTAAGTACAAACGCTCATGGATGGTATGTATGTATATTTGATTATTCTTTGTAGTTTGACATTGACGAACTATCTATGATTGATGAACTTGTTGATGTAATTACTTTTCTTAATTTTTGGAAAAGTTAAAGTTGATCCACTCAATATATATATACACAGTATATGCATTCCAACATATCATTAGTTGAAAATTTTCAACTGCTAATGCACACATTAGATCATTATCTATCCAAAATACAATCTTGATGGTATGCTTATACTTTTTGGAGAACATTTCAATATTTTGTTTTACTAGATTAATAATTTATAATTCTAACACCAAGAATCGAAAGTGTGAATCGAAAGTGTGAAGAATAAAATGTTTGAAATGTAATGAAATCGTTCCTGTTTTAAAAGACCTTTTGCTCGTGCAAACAATAAATTTTAAGAGCTTATAAACTCTTAAACAACCGTTTTAAAACCTATAATCCTAACCTAGGATGGTAGAGTTTCTTTTGTTTCAATACGTAAACATTGTAAGAGAACTCCTCGTCGACTCAAAACCGAAAGCCATTCATCACAACAGTCTATACATCTAATCCTAAGACAAAGCTAATTTGCGAGTGAAGTGTTTGTACAACATTGCAGGTAATACTGAGGAAGGAACTACACAACACTAACCAGTGACGTCAGCGCAATTTTAACAAACTCTTTCCAACACTACAAAGTCTACAACACAGAAAAACTCTTGTTCTTCATCCAAAAACTCAACCCCTTCCCCAGTTTCCTCCTAGACACCGGCTTGCACGACGGGGTCGAGTCCTGACCAGACAACGCCACGTCACCACTCTCCGACACCCGCCCCTCGGAACAACGGGCCGGCGGGTCCCGCTGCCTTTGCTCTCTGAACAGCATCAAAAGCTTATTCGCTTTCTGCCTCCCTCTACTCGTCCCGCTCACCGTGATCGACACTAAAGACGGTATTACCCCTTCTTGAAGGACCATCTGGCAGCACCTCTCGTTCGAAACACACAACGTGTGGAGACAAGCCACAGCCTGTTCTTGTTCGGTGGCCTCGCCCACATCGAGAATCGTGGCAAGGCCGCTGACGAGCCCAGGGGCTGTCGTGATCTCGTCTTTTGCGGTTTTGTCAGAAGCTAAGTAGATTAAGATTGCAATGCATTTCTCGGTTGTCGGGTCAGTTGGGTGCGTGATAACGTTAAGGGCATCGATGATGCCGGCTGAGAGGAGATGCGGGATGTTGGGAGGATGGCTGGAGATGTTATAGAGTGTGTGGAGTGCATCGAGCTTACACTGGATTTCGTCTTCGTGGTTGAGTATAGAGATCAGGAAAGGGACAACTTCGGAGGTTCCGATAACGGGCTTCGCCTTCTCGAGGCAGGAAAGGTTCATGTAAAGGGCTGTGGCTGCTCCAACTGAGTCGTTGTTGGCTGTCATTTTCTGCAGTATTGGAAGTACTCCTGATGACAGCATCAGTTCTTTGTTCCTGAAAATAAAAACTCATATAAGCTTCAAATAGACTTATTATGAGCTTATAATCTGTTCGTAAGATCTTGTTTTGAGTATCTTAATTACAGAACTGCAGTAGTTAACATCTTAAATGCACGATCAATTTATTTTTCGAGCCAAACACTGCATCAACTTACTTTGATAATAAAATTTTAACTTTAAAAACATAAGCAAACACTCTAAATACACAATCTTTTGCAGTTACTAACATGAAAATAAAGCATTAGCAGATTATAATCACTAAAATATCTTAGCAGATGCCCGAGCCTATAGAAATCAGCTAAACACCCTGTTATACAATTTTTATACGGTTTAGTTTCAGTTTACCTGTCATTGTTTAAGGCAAGGTTGAAGAGAGCCATAGCTCCGGTTTCACGAGCCTTCCCGTTACCCGCATAGAAAGTCGACTCTAAAAAACACAACAAAGGCTCCACAAAACCGCTAGCCCCCATACACATCCTTGCGTCTTCATCATCTCTAAGCAAATGCCTAATTTTCTCCACCACTTTACATTTCTTTGCCAGGTCACCTTCCTCCTCTAAAACGGTCAAAAAACGTCCAAAGGCATTATTATTATTATTTTTATTACTTACTCCATAATCATCCCGTCGAGCGGAAACGGATTCCTCTTCACAATTAAATTCTATGAACTTGCATGAGCCAACACTCCCCATCGACTTCGAGTTCGTAGAATCAGTTCCGGACAAAGCAAGCCTCCAGTAGTTGATATCGCGCAAAACTGGTGGGCCATCCGGAACAGATATCCCGTTCTGTTCGCACCAGCCAGCCACCAAACCCTTGACACAGTAATTTGGAGTCAAAGTGAGATGAGAGAGCTGGTGTCGACTTTTGGGACAGGTGGCATGCCCATCACCAAACCATTTCTCTATGCAAACCCTTTCGTATGTCTGCCCAGAAGCGATGATAACCGGGTCGTACATAAGCTGCAACGATATTGGACATCGCAGCTCTTCCGGTGGGATAGACGCGTTTGAATTGAAGTTGAAGGAACTGAGTCTCGACATTTTCCGATCCAAGCCATTGACCGTAGGGGAGCAAGGGTTTGACCCGAGTGAGTCATTGTCGTCGGAAAATTCGGATTTGAATAGTTTTGCGTATTTTTTCATTAGATGCAAGAGATAGGTTACGATGGACTCCTTCCTTTTGTCTTCATCGGCCTGGGCCCGTTGAACGAGTTTCTTCAAAGCACGTCTTTCACGAAGTGCGGATCTTGAAGATGTGATGCCCAGTTTAGCTACAGCCCCGTGAAAGGATTCTTGTTCGCTTTTCTCGGTGTTGGAGTTTCTCCCCTTCTGAAGCAGTACGATTATGTCACTGCCGATTTGTTTCTCCACTGGGTCAAGTGAGAACTCGATACTCGCAAGTTCGCTTATGATCTCGGAAATCTGGATATAAGGACAGTAAAATAAAACTCAGATATATGGAGGTGATTATGATACAAACAGCCAAAACCCAAAAACTCATGTTAGTATCATAATCACCTCCATAATGCGAAACCCATAATTACGTAAAATGCCAACCATTCCCTCCGTCTATATTATATAGTAGTAGTACATTAAGAAAAGAAAAAAGTATTGGAAATTACAAATATAATTTGGAACGAAGGGATCTTTGGTAGAATCTAAAACCTACTGCTTCCTAGTTCCTGAAGGAATAATGAAATCCAAGTTCCAAGAAACTCACCTCATAAGAAAAATTAATCGAGCTATGTACCGCAATACCTGAGATCCAATACTCTGAGGAACAATATCTTCAACCCGCATTAAACTATCTGCGAGTGCACGTTTGGCTTTCTCGAATTTCAAAACTATGGCATCGCCCGTGATTGCCTAATAACCGACAAACGAAAAACAAAGCATTGGCAATCAAACAAATAACAAAGGCCAAACACATACACTAACACACGAGAGGAGTCGATTCGTACCAAGTAAAGTTTACTGCAATCCGCACAGTGCTGAAGAACGTTCTTAGTTTTCTCGAGCGCAATGTGCAGCGAGCACAACGCCTGAATGCCGGATGTGCTCCTCGGTCTGGCGCGTTCTAAATCGGGAAACAAAGCCAGGACTTTGACATACATAGAGCTTAGGCTCCGACACATGGCATCGTGCAACTGCACCGACAAGTAATCAATCAACTATCCGTATACATCATCATCATTCAATTATCAATGGCACATACCTTCGGCTCGCCGATGGAGAGCAAATTATATTCAATCTCAGAAGTCTCCATAGTCGCTGGACAAAAACTATTCCTTTCTGGGTTGTTGAATGTTTACTGAAAATAGCAACTCGGTTAATAATTAATTATTATTGAAATTCTCATATTTGTCGCACTCAATTAAAAAATATATAGCCATAAAATTAAGTCATGAACACAATTTCTTCTCCACAAATTAATCAGAGATAAAGAAGAAAGAAATGGATCCAAATTCATCGAGAATCGAACTGCAAAACATACCTGAATCAACCTCGAATCATCCATGGAGGTTTCATAATCTCGGATTCGACGAGCTCGCAATGAGATATTTCCCCCAATTTTTGGCGTGTCGGAATCAGCGAAGTTCTAGTGAGAGAAAGTAGAAAGAGAATGGCAGAATTTATGATGCAGGGGATGGGCGTGGAGAAAGAGTAAACTGTTTGGGATAATATTTAATTTTGAGAGAATATATATATATAATAAATAATTTTATAAATAAATAAATAATGATTTATTATTAAATTAAGTGACATGATTTTCAAAAAAGTATATACAACTTTTGACAGGAAATTTTGATGGTGTTGAATTCCGAAGTATTTTTCCGGCCCAGCGCCCGACAGCAGCCAACCCCCACACAGGGTCATAAATGTCATTCAGACGCACCGGTTTTATTGGCGTCGACGAGTGCTAATTACTTTTCCATAAGTAAGGATTAAGAAAAGAAAATCCAAAATTAGTAAGTAATTTTTAAGATGATTTTTTTAATTAACCGATGAAGTTGTATGTCACGACCCATGACCCAGAAATCGAACTTCAAGTAATTAGTCGTAAGTGAATTGAACTTTTTATCGTCTTGATTCTCTCGACTTTTTTAGATCAAACAAAAATTATAAACTCGTGAATAATTGGGTATAGCTGCTATTAGTCGTTTTTGGATTTTAATGTATGAATTAGGCTGACCAGATGGGCCCTGAGATATCAATGGGGCAATAGTACTAGGAATAGTTTTTAAAGATGTGGAGGAGGGGCTTCAAAAACTAGAGAACAAAAATAAATACATACATCATTATAATGTGGTCCAATTAATTTGTGTAATTAGAAAAAGGTGTTTTTGAGTTGATTAATATTTATGTAATTAGTGGCTGATGAAATAAGTAAGATCAAAACTTTTGGAAATCATTTGGCTTGACCAATTTGTGGCAGTGGGGACATTTTATTTATTTGTTTATTAATTCATCATGTGGTTTTGTTCATAGCCATAAGTTTGTGATCCACATTTCATTTGGTACTTGTGACACTTTAAAAAAGAGTAGCTTGCTCTTTGGTGGGGGCATTGATTTCCTTTCTATTTTCTCTTCCCTTTCAATTTAATTCATAGTTTGGAAAAAAGTAGAATATTGTACTATTTCACATTCATTCGTATCGAAATCGATAAATAAAAGAGAGAAATTTTTTTTCAAACACTTTTATAAAACATACATTTATTTTGACACCTTCCATAACACTACATTTATTCTATACAAATTGTAAAGGAATTGTCTAACATGCCCTTACCTTTAAAAAAAACAAAACAAATGAATTAAAAAACAAGAAAAGGACAAAAAATATTAAAAAATTCGGTCCCCCCAAAAAATCTTTTTCTCCTCTCGTCGATCTCCCACCCAAACACAAAAACCGCCGCCTCTTTTAGAATCAAATACGTGAAAATCCGGCCATCAATTCCGGCGACTCAATGACAGACAACGATCAACAATAAGATGAGCCACAATTGCCGATTCAAGCTCCGGTAAGTTTGGCCGAAATCTAGTTTTTTAATTTCGAAAAATTGATTTTTTTTCAATAGAGTGTTCAATTTGATGCGTTAATTACTAGGATTTGAGTGTATTTAAGTTCCTTATTGCGTATTAATTGGTTTAGAATTGAAAATTTTGTTAAATTGGTCGTAAAAAATCTGAAAAATCTGGGTTTTTTGCCTCTGTTCCACGCTACACGGTCTCGCTACACGGTGGCGATTTTAGCGCTCACCGTGTAGCCAGTCCACCGTGTTACCGAGCAGTGAATGAGATTTTCTCGGTAACATGGTGAGATTTTCTCGGTCACCGTGTACCGGATAACTGATTACACGGTGACCGTGTTATCGACAAATTTTTTTTTTTATTTTGAGTTTTGTTATATAATTGAATGTAATATTTATTTATTTAACTTCTTTTGCAGGAGAGCTTCGACTGGAGAAATTATATTAATAAATATTAATAAATTAATTCTACCGCAATTATATTAATCATATTAATAAATTACTTATAGCGCAATTATATTAATCATATTAATAAATTACTTATAGCGCAATTATATTAATCCTATTAATAAATTACACTAAACAATTAATTATCGTAAACATGAACACATTATATTAATCCTATTAATAAATTACACTAAACAATTAATTATCGTAAACATGAACACATATTTAATTGCGTTAATTTGATAATTAACATAATCACATTATATAATTCAAATCAAATTGATTTTAATTAACAATTAAATTAATCTTTATTAATTTTATTTGTCAATTATAATCTCAGCGCAAATTTGAGAATTAACATAATTACATTAGATAATTCAAATCAAATTAAATTTAATTAACAATTAAATTAATTTATATTAATTTTATTTGTCAATTATAATCCCAGTACTTAGCGCAAATATTTGAGAATTAGCATAATTACATTATATAATTCAAATCAAATTAAATTTAATTAACAATTAAATTAATAAATTTAATTAACAATTAAATTAATTTCTATTAATTTTATTTGTCAATTATAATCCCAGTACTTAGCGCAAATAATTAACGCAAACAATTAAAATGTTTTGATTGATTTTGGTGAAAAATGCTTAATAGGTGAATGTTTTGATTGATTTGGATGAAAAACAGGTAAAAAAAACAGTTTCTGCCCTCTGCTACACGGTAGTAACCGGTTACACGGTGGCCACCGTGTAGCTTCCTGAATTCACCGTGTAGCCAAGAACTGCTCGATCAATAAACTAGGCAATTACTCGGTAACACGGTGGTCATCGGTTACACGGTAGCTTACACGGTTGTTACCGTGTAGTTAATAACAAATTTTAAATTTAATTGATTTTAAGTTATTTTTCAATTGTTAACTTGTTTTTTAGTATAAAACATCATTTTAATAATCAAAATAATTCAAAAAACATGATGAACTATTGAATTTGACTAATTAAGTGATTACACATGAACAATTTATTACATATGTGGTAAGATTGTGACAATATTAGTAGAAAGTTTGAAAAACGTTCAACATTTTAAGCATCTCATCTTTGTAGTCATAAATTTGTTGTTTTATAATGTTTATTAGATGTATCTAGTCTTTAAAATGATGTTTCATGTTTAACGTAATAACAAAAATTCTCGAGAAATGTTTCAAATTCATAAAAATCTACTTCAGTTCTAAAGTACACGGTGGCTACACGGTGGGCTACACGGCAGAAGAGTCTACACGGTAGGTGTTTATTACCTAGCAGGTTACACGGTATTTGCCGTTTACACTGTTAAATTAAATACTTCTCAATTAAATTAATCACATTAATTAATTACATTAAAAACATGCACACATTAATTAATTACACAATTAAAAAAACATCCGCACATAAATAATTTGCGTCAAATTTGACAATTAACATAATTCTAATCAACTTGAATTTAAACTTGCGCACAAATTAAAAATTAACATAATTATATTATTTAATTCTAGTTCTTGCACACAAATTGAGAATTAACATAATTGTATTATTTAATTCTAATAAATCTGATTAAATTAAACATTTCCACATAATTACATTATATAATTCAATCAATTCAATTTTAATTAACAATTAAATTAATTCAAATTAATTTTATTTTGTCAATTATAATTACAGTACTTAGCGTAAATAATTAAATCTAAATTTAATCATACACATTATATAATTCCATTTAATTCAATTTTAATTAACAATTAAATTAATTCAAATTAATTTTATTTTGTGAATTATAATCATAGTACTTAGCGTAAACAATTAACGCAAACAATTAAATCTACCAATTAACGCACACAATTAAATCTAAATTCAAAATCATTCAAACACATAAGCAAAGGCATAATTAGTCAATTTAAAAAAAAAAAATTGTAAAAATGGGCTCTGTACACGGTCACTACACGGTCACGTGTAGTAAGTCACCGTATAACCGAGACACTATTCTGTACACGGTGACCGGAAAACACCGTGTAGTGCAAGCACCGTGTAACCGAGCAACCGATTAATCTTCATAACTACACGGTGGTTACACGGTCAGAGATCCACCGTGTAGCTACCGTGTAGTTATGATTTTTAACAGAAAATCGAATTAAAAAAAATTGCCGCTTTTCGACAGACCGTTCGGGCAGTGAACTCGGCTGACCTTCCCACGTATATTCAAACGTAGCGTAGAGGGGGGATTTTTGTGAGACAGAGTATCAAGTTTTTTTTTTTAAATGGGTTTAGCGTTTGAGGTTGAGATGGTAGAGATGCATAAATCTCATCAACCCAAAAAATCTGATTTTTGTTTAAGTGCGGCCCCAGTCTTTTTTTTAAGAGTTTCAAAAGTTTTTTTTTTGTTTTTGATTTTATTAAAAGGGTGAAAATAAAAGTAAGGGTAAGTTAGACATTTCCATTGTAAATTATTTAAAATAAATGTAATTTTTTGAAGTGTGTCGAAATAAATGTACTTTTTATTTTTTTGCATAAAAAGTGGTATTCCCACTAAATAAAAATACAAACGAGCACATGATTCCAAAATTTATGAACCGTGCCGAACGGATCAAGCCAATTCTTACTAAAAATCAGAAACAATTCGTTGTCCCCAATCTCCAATTCGAATTCAAACCTATTGTTATTTTTATTTTGTTTTGTGAAGATAATCAAAATTCAAATGACACTCTTATTTCTCTTTGAAAAATGTTCAACGAATCAAGTGGGCCGTGGTACAGAACCTCTATTGCGCCGGCCCATTAATTTCATTGTTGGGCCATGAATAATAACTCACGACGAGCCCACCCAATACACACACTGTGAATGAAGCTTTGTATCGCACACAAGAAAACATTCCATTTGTTCTTATTTTATTTTCCAGTTCTCAAAATTCTTCCCGTTGATTTTTCCACCTTCGGAATTGTAATTCTTCTTCTCAAAATATTTTCGGTTGTTATATTTATATGATATTTTGTTGTGTTTCTATATTTAGAAAGTTCATAGTTATATTGATATAATTGTATCATGGAGTATTAGGGATAGGAATTTATTTATATTCCTATGATTTTAGAGAGCTACATTGTGTTCTACCTTGTTTATTGCTTTCAATTTGGGGAAAAAAAGATTAAAAATTGTTTCTTTTCGTGAAGGGCGCCGATGATGATTTTTTTTTTTTTTTCGGCGGGCTTCATCCCTCGGCACCCATAAAGCGAAACACGGGTGATTTTCATGACGAGCTTTCGGCTTCGCCATATTTCGCACTTCCCACTACTGTTTATGTCAGTGTGATTTTGTTCATTTTGATTGTACGTAGTTATTTTTTTGAATTCGCATCGGAGAAATCTAGAGAAATGTTTTATTTGGGTATAGGAATCCTTAGGAAGACAAAAAAAATAGCTATTGCTTTAAGTCATGTTATTAGTACTTATCATGGAATGTTAATTGTATATGCTTCGAGAGTTGATTGTTTAACATTTTCATGTAGTGTCATTGCTTCTAGCTACGTTAGTGTTCATATAGTATTCCATACCAATTTTAGAGGTACTCTGTTTACTTACATGCAGCATCGCAGTCGGTGAAGAAAATCATCGAGATCAATCCATACTTCTGGCACCGGAATCTCGGAATTAAGGTAATCCAATTTGCCTGTAATCTTAAATTAACTTATTTTTTTCTACATCCTTCATTAAGGTCTTATATATGATTCTTAAGACGGTCTTACAGCAGTTTATTGGGGACATGACTGAAATTTTTATCTTCTTTTTCAGTGCCGTTTATATTGCTTGATTTGATTTAATTTGTAGTTCGGTTTGTAGTTGAAACGCTTGTTATTACGGAGTAAACAACTTCTGCATTCACCTTAGTGAAATTATTATTATTATTTTATATAAAATTATTAATAAACAAAAACTGAGAATGAAATACTTTTGTTAGCTTCTAAGCATATGTTTTAATAGTGGGAAGTTGGATCTAATGATGCTCATCAACAAATAAATGTGAAATTAATCAACTCACCTTAGTGAAATTATTATTAATATTCTTGTATACAATATTATTAGTCAAAAATCGTGATTATGCCCCTAAAAAAGCTTGCATCACTGTAATACGACTTCGATTTTTAATTGATAAATACAAATATTTTTAAATCGACACGTTTTCAAAGGATCATTTCAATGACATATAATCACGAAACTTGACTTTGTGGTGTCATGCATGAGAACTCAGGTCAAGATTTCCTGTCAAAAAGCTTGAATTTACATAAGTTTTTGGAATATAATCTAACAATCTATTTGCCTAAAGGTTTTGGACTATCACGTACCAAACATTCCCAACTAATTAATTTTAAAAATAATAGTAAGTCAATAAATGCTCTCAATTTAAGTATAGTAAGTTGTTGGATTTATTTCTACCAAATTTATTTTCATAAATATTTAGAGTGTACATACAGTAGTTTCTACATTAATGATGCCACATGATTATTTTTAATTAATTAAATTACTTAATCACACATATGGGCCCATGTTCCTTCCTTGGGCAGCTCTCAACAGAAAGGACAAGCAGTTACCTTTATTTATTTCAGCCAATGTCTCTTATCTGGACCACATCCCAACTCCAGGTCATGTTACTGTTTGGGTGTTCAAGTCCCAATATTTATTTGTCGCAATTTCTTGATTTTTTTTCTGTTTGAATATACCTCTGAAATAATTTACCTGTATTAACATAACAAACATACAATTATCTTGTAGTAACAAACAAACATATAATTTACCTATGAATCAACTTCAGTTTCTTGCTAAATTTCAAGGATAATGATTGGTTTATTGATAAACATTTTGAAACTTATTATGCTGAATAATATGTTCATATCTTTGTTGAAATCAAACACACTAAATTATTTAATTCAATATTTTGAAATACATATATACTTTTTTTTTATTTTTTTTTACTCTAAATTTAAGTGTTACCAACAACTATATTGTTTTTTGAATATTGTTATTTTCGTTCAAGATAATACTAAAGTGAATATATTTGATTAGAAAAGAAAACAAGAATACAAACAAAAATAAACCAAATGATGGAAAAGGAATAAGCATTCTATCATCATCATTAGCACCTAATACAACACACTAAAACAGCTTTCTTGCTTTTCTTATACTACTCCCCAACCCAACGTTGATTTCATGAAAATAAAATAAAAACAATTTTTTAATTAGAAAAATCAAAACATTTATTTCACTTTCTTTTTGCCCACTGTGGGACCCTCTCTCCCTCACACACACTTCTGTCTCTGTCTCATAAATTCTTCAACTCCCCATTTTCAATCAGACTACTTTCACTCATTAGTTGCAGCAAGAAAATGAACTAAAAAAAATAATCTTGAAATGTTCTTGTTTTGTGAGGGAATTTTTTTTATTACACTCTCAAATTTTGGAATGAGGTTATGTTTTTTCTGAACTCTGTTTTTCTTTTCCCTTTTCGGGGTTTTCAAAAACAAAGATTCAGTTTTTAATTTAAAAAAAATGTTGAATTCTTTATCCATTTTCCTCTTGCTGATTTTTTGTTTTCCTCACACAATAATAAAAATCCTTTCTTTAAACCCCGACGGCCTCTCTTTGCTCTCCCTGAAGTCCGCCGTGGAAGGCGGCGCCGCCGCCTTCATCGACTGGAACGAGAGCGACCGGTCTCCGTGCCGATGGACCGGGATATCCTGCACGAACATATCCGGCGAGCCACGCGTCATCGGAATTTCCATCTCGGCCCAAAACCTCCGCGGCTACATCCCGTCGGAACTGGGCAGCCTGATCAACCTCCGGCGACTGAACCTCCACGGCAACAAATTATACGGCTCAATTCCCGACCAGCTATTCAACGCCTCCTCGCTCCACAGCGTTTTCCTCTACGGTAACAATCTATCCGGTTCCTTACCCCCCTCTCTCTGTACCCTCCCCCGTCTCCAAAACCTCGATCTCTCGGCAAACTCCCTCTCCGGCCAATTCCCAAAATTCCTGAGCAACTGCCGCCAATTACAGAGGCTCCTCCTCGCCGGAAACAAATTATCCGGCGAGATTCCAAAAGGGGTTTTCCCCAATCTCCCCAATTTAGAGCAGCTCGATTTATCCTCCAACGGGTTCCACGGCCCGATCCCGGACGACATGGGTCAGCTCAAATCCCTCACCGGGACTCTGAATTTATCCTACAATCACTTCAACGGGACGATCCCTAAAACCCTAGCCGACTTGCCCCTCACCGTCAGCTTCGATCTCAGGGACAACAATCTGAGCGGCGAGATTCCTCAAACGGGCTCGTTCGCCGATCAAGGCCCGACCGCGTTTTTAAACAACCCCGGGCTATGCGGTTTCCCCTTGCAAAATTCTTGCAATAGCTCCTCACACGCCCCGTCGGGTTCTCAAAACGACGGCCCTCGAGATATCGAGGGCGGTGGGGCCCAGAAAGGGCTGAAGACGGGCTTGATCGTGTTGATTTCGTTGGCGAACGCGATAGGTGTAGCTTTCATCGGGCTTATAATCGTTTTCGTTTATTGGAACCGAAAGGACCCCGACGGGTGCAGCTGTGCAGGGAAAGGGAAGCTCGGGGACAATGAAAGAACGAATCTTTGCGTTTGCCCTTGCGGGACTGGTTTTCAGAACGAGGACTCGGAAGTGGGTTCGGAGAAGTATGGTGAAGGTGGGCCCGGCGGAGGAGGGGAAGGTGACCTGGTGGCGATCGACAAGGGTTTTAGTTTCGAGCTGGATGAGTTGTTGAGGGCTTCGGCTTATGTTCTTGGAAAGAGCGGGCTGGGGATAGTGTATAAGGTCGTGCTCGGAAATGGAGTGCCGGTGGCGGTTAGGAGATTGGGGGAAGGAGGTGAGCAGAGGTATAAAGAGTTTGTTTCGGAAGTGCAGGCTATTGGGAAGATCAAGCATCCGAACATCGTGAAGCTGAGAGCCTACTATTGGGCACCGGACGAGAAGCTTCTCATAAGCGACTTCATCTCAAACGGGAACTTGGCTTCGGCTCTTCGAGGTGAGTTCACATTCCTTTCATGGGTTTTCTTGAATGTGAGTTCTTCGTTTATTCGCGTTTCTTTCTTGGGTTTTCTTGAATGTGAGTTCTTCGTTTATTCGCTTTTCTTTCTTGGGTTTTCTTGAATGTGAGTCCTTCGATTATTCGCGTTTCTTTCTTGGGTTTTCTTGAATGTGAGTTCTTCGTTTATCCGCGTTTCTTCCATAGGTTTTCTTGAATGTGAGTTCTTCGTTTATTCGCATTTCTTTCATGGGTTTTCTTGAATGTGAGTCCTTCGATTATTCGTGTTTTTACATTATTGTGTTCTGCCCCTGTAGGAAAGCCCAACCAGCCATCCTCGACCTTATCGTGGTCAGCTCGACTCAGAATAGCGAAAGGGACTGCTCGAGGCCTAGCATACCTCCACGAATGCAGCCCGAGAAAATTCGTGCACGGGGACGTGAAGCCGTCGAACATCCTCCTCGACAGCGAGCTCAACCCTCATATATCCGACTTCGGCCTCAACAAGCTGATCACCATCACCGGCAACAACCCTTCCTCATCGGGCGGATTCATGGGCGGGCCCCTCCTCTGCCTCCAGCCGGCCCAAACGGAAAAGGTCAACAACTACCGGGCCCCGGAGGCCCGAGTCGTGGACTCTCGACCCACCCAGAAATGGGACGTCTACTCGTTCGGGGTCGTCTTGCTGGAGATGCTGACCGGGAAGTCTCCGGAGTTTTCTCCGATAACGAGCTCGGCCTCAACCTCGACTGAGGTTCCCGACCTCGTGAGGTGGGTGAGGAAAGGGTTCGACGAGGAGAGGCCTTTGTCGGATATGGTGGACCCCATTTTGCTAATGGAGGTGAATGCCAAGAAGGAGGTTCTTGCTGCCTTTCATGTAGCGCTTGCTTGCACAGAGGGAGACCCTGATATCCGGCCGAGGATGAAAACTGTTTCGGAAAGCCTCGACAAGGTTGGGGTGTGATGATCTCTTATAGTTACGGTTTTCGCTCTTCGTTTTTTTTCGGTTTTAAGTTGAGATGAGTAGAAACTATAGGTTACATGTGTGTAAGTTATATATATAACATTTTTTTTTTCTTACAATCGTATTGCATTTGTTTGTGTTGAGTGGCATCTAAATTTGTTTTGGTCTTGTGTGTTTTCATAGCAAAATTTAAGTGATTGCAGCAATTAGTTTTGATTGCAAAAAGTAATTATAGGTTGTTGATCAAAGAGATGCCGTGGTAATATTCTTAAAATCATATCCTTGGTTGGAGGTTTAAGTGATGTCAAACAAGTATAGACAATGGTATGTGTTAGTTTGTAAAAGGAAATAAGCTCATACTAGACTACTAGTATAACATTATTTTTAGAGATCATACCAAAAATGTTATTGTAAAATAAGTAAATTTCAAATAATACTAGTAACTATATTTATTTTTTCTAGATAATTTTATTTGTGATTTTTAGTTAAATTTTATATGCTTAATTGTACTTGAAATAAGGAATTCTAGTTGAATTCCACATCTTTGGTCTTACTTGAAACAACTCTAGCTAGTGTTTTAGTTTATGTTGACTGAATATTCAGCTGAAATAATGTCAATAGAGTATTTAATAAATTGAATATAAGAAAGAGCTCGACGGTTCAATTCGATTACGCCGACTAGCCCAACCGAAACGGGTGACGAAGTTACCAAATTGACCTCCTGTGCTACAATAAAATAAAGGGAGATACAAAATAAAAGAAATCTCAACCCGTCTGTGATATTTTGTTTCATCTATTTTCTGCTCTGTATCTCCGATTGATCTCCCGCACCTCTCGGCGAAGCTCTCGTCTCCGGGACGCAGTCCGGTGAATAAAATCCATGAGTAATGTAAGTAAATCAAATTCTTTTCGTCTCCTTCTTCTTTACTCAGTTGTTCTCGAATTCTTATTTACTCCCGAAATCATCATTTTAAAATTAGGGCTTTTGGATTCAATTTTTCTTTAATTACTGATAATAGAATCCACTGTTGGTGTTCTTGGAATCTGTATACTGTGTATAAATTGGTTGGGTATTGATGAGTGATTCCTGTCGAGGATTATTTTGATTTACAGAAAGCCTTCCATAAATTATGGTTTAGGATTTTTTTTCGTTTTCTTTGATCTCAGATGATTGGAGATGCCGGGCCATTCGACCCGAATAAACTATCAGACACCTTACAACCAGAGGATTCCGGCGCCGGAGGTTTGCTTGTGACAGAGAAGGATAGAGTAGTGTTTAGGCCTCAGATGATTGGAGATACCGAGGCTTCAATTGGTAAGCGTTGATTGAATTTCCTCCCTAAAACCCAATTTCGGGTCAGTTCACTATTTTCGTCAGTTAGGGTTTGAAATTTAATTCTTTTCTTTCTTTATTCGTAAATTAGCATTCGATTGTGATGCAGATTGAGCAATTACCTGAAATTATCATCCTGTTTCTGAATTCTCGTTTTCCAGTCTGTACTTTCTTCAGGAAGCCATCGAAGGGAAAGAATATCAGGAAACGAACATCTGTTGAAGTGGGGGAGGGTGAGGATGAGGATGAAGACACCACTGTGGTCTTCAATAAGAAGAAGCAAGCTGCCGCCGACAACAAGCTGCGTTTCTCCAGCGGGCCCGTCAAGGCTTCGAAAGACCCCGAGACGACGGAAAAACCGAAATCCTCGGTTTTCGAGTACGAGTCGTCCAAGGAAATCCAGGTCCATAACGACAGTGGAGCGACAGCCACTTTGGAAACCGAGACCGAGTTCTCGAGAGATGCTCGGGCCCTCAGAGAGAGAGTTCTCAAGCAATCCGAAGATGCTCTGAAAGGAAAGAACAAGGGCGAAGGGTCCGAAAAACTATACAAAGGCTTACATGGGTATACTGATTACAAGGCTGGTTTTCGGAGAGAGCATACTGTTGCCAGTGAGAAGGCCGGCGGGTCTCACGGGCCTCTGAGGGCTTCGGCCCACATACGAGTGTCGGCAAGATTCGACTATCAGCCTGACATTTGCAAGGATTATAAGGAGACGGGTTATTGTGGGTATGGCGACTCTTGCAAGTTTATGCATGATAGGGGCGATTATAAGTCGGGGTGGCAGCTTGAGAATGAGTGGGATGAGAAAGAGAAGGCCAGGAAGAAGAAAATGGCTATGGCATTGAAGGATGATGATGATGATGATGAAGATGAGAAAGGTGGCGAGATGAGTGACGAGGATGAAGATGCACTGCCTTTTGCATGTTTCATTTGCAGGGAACCTTTTGTGGACCCGGTTGTGACTAGGTGCAAGCATTATTTCTGCGAGCATTGCGCGTTGAAGGTATTTTATCGATACTTGGTGTTATGTTTTTTGCCTATGATCATGTCTAAAATGTTTTTGGGATTTACCTTCTTGCTGTTTTGTTTTTGTGTTGACAGCATCATGCTAGAAATAAGAAGTGCTTTGTGTGCGACCAGCCGACGAATGGGCTATTCAATACGGCCTTTGAGATACGCAAAAGAATGGCTAGCCAAGGAAAATGATTCGTCAAATGTATACGGTTGGAGTCGTGTTTCGGAAAACTAACTCTGTTTTGTAACCTCGATGTAAGCTACCTGTGTTGGTACGCTCTTTCTTTTTCGACATGAGTATTGTACTTCAAACATTTTTTTCGCAATTTTATATGGTGGACCCCATTTTGCTGCTGAAGGTGAATGCCAAGAAGGAGGTTCTGGCTGGCCTTCCATGTGGCGCTTGCTTGCACGGAGGGAGACCCCGATATCCGGCCGAGGATGAAAACTGTGTCCGAAAGCCTCGACAAAGTTGGGGCGTGATGATTCTTCGTCGACCGGGGTTGTATGATCTTATAGTTATAGTTTTCGCTCTTCGTTTTTTCGGTTTTAAGTTGAGATGAGTAGAAACTATAGGTTACATGTATGTTTTGGTCTTGTATGTTTTTGTTAGCAAAATTTAAGTGATTACAGCAATTAGTTTTGATTGCAAAAGTAATTATGGGTTGTTGATCAAAGAGATGCAGTGGTAATGTTCTTAAAATCATGTTCTTGGTGGGAGGTTTAAGTGATGTCAAACACAAGTATAAATAATGGTTATGTGTTAGTTTGTAAAAGGAAATAAGCTCATACTAAAACATTATTTTTAGAGATCATACAACAAAAAGTTGTTGTAAAATAAGTCAATTTTAAATAATACTACTAGTTATTTATTTTTTTCAGATAATATTATTTGTGAATTTTTAGTTAAATTTTACAGTTTTGATTGTACTTGAAATAACGAATTTTAATTGAATTTCAAATGTTTGATCGTACTTAAAACAACTCTAGCTAGTGTTTTATTTTATGTGACAGCTGAAATAATGTCAATAGAGTATTTTTACCAATTGAGAGTAATAATAAATTGATCGTTCTTAGTTTTTTAAACTCATCTTAATTGAATATTCTTAGTTCTTTAAATTAAGAATACCAATATCTTACCCTACATAGTGTCGATATTAGGGGTGAAAAAAAAAATACTGAAATTCGAAATATCGAACATATCGAACCGAAAATATTGATTTTTCAGTACGATATGATACAATATCGATAATTTTTTATATGATATCGGTATGAAATTATAAGATTTCGATACATATCGGCATATCAAAGATTATAGATATAATTCGGTTTTCGGGTACATATATATTTCTTATATATATTTCGAAATGTGAAAAAAAAATCATTATAATTTGATATTTCGGTACTTTCGATATAATATAGCAAAAAAATTATGGTTAATATATTGATATTTTCGGTATAATAAATATTAGGATTCGGATTCTTTACTAATTTTTTTTTCCTAACATTTCCTAATAAATCAAATTTGACCATTGATTTATTTAGACGGTCAAGATCTCTCCTAATAATTAAATAAACGCAATATCAAAATCTCTCCTAATAATTAAGAGCCCGTTTGGGCGAACTTATTTAAAATAGCTTATAAGATGTTACATCTTATAAGTTGTTTTAAGAGCTGATAAGCTGTTATGTCTTATTTAATAAATAAGTTGTTAAACCGTTTGGATAAAATAGATATATAAACTTATAAGATGTTAATTTGTTTGGCAATTTAAGATCTTATATAAATAAAATTATCAAAAATAAATTGTTATATATGAAAAAAATAATTAAAAATAATTATATAAACTAAATAATAAATTTGGAATTTTTGTATATATATAAAAAGTAATAATTTTAATGGTATTTTGGTCTTTTATTGTTTAAGTTACAAGAGCTTATAAGCTGTTTTAAAAAAAGTACCTCCCCCCTTACTTTTTTTTAAACAGCTTATAAGCTGTTTAACAGTTTATTTTTAAGTTTTTTAAGACCTTTTTCTAAATGTTTACCAAACAAATTTTACTAGCTTATAAGCTCTTAAACAGCTTATAAACTGTTTTAAGGAGCTTATAAGCTCCGCCAAACAGGCTCTAAATAAACACAATATTTTTCTTAACAAAAATAATTTCTATAACACTCATCGTACATTAAAAATTCTTTTGGTGGGGTGTCGTACCAGTTGGTACTGTAGCTGGGCGCAGATCATTTGTTCTTTTGGTGGGGTGTCGTACCAGTTGGTACTGTAGCTGGGCGCAGATCATTTGAACAGAGTCGCAACACCCCAACAAAGTCTCCCGCTAGAAATACGTAGTACGTCTCCCATCAATCGGGCACCTCACATAACTACCATCCACCAGTTAGAAGAAATTCTCAACGACTTACTGTTCAAAATAAAAAATAAAAAATAAGAACAAATCTTCCGTAACTCAATTTTATC
Source organism: Euphrasia confusa (assembly GCA_954870475.1). Lineage (NCBI taxonomy): Eukaryota > Viridiplantae > Streptophyta > Magnoliopsida > Lamiales > Orobanchaceae > Euphrasia > Euphrasia confusa. The sequence continues at coordinate 21,223,821 of OX940951.1, forward strand.
ATTAAAAAAGATTCCCGTCTTCGCTATTCGTTTACCCCACACTTTCCGCTAAAATTATCCATTTTTCTCTGGATTTTTGCCCTTTGATGGAAAGGACAGATCAGCCGGAGGAGAATATTCCGGCGAATCCACGTCGTCGACGGATTGGGGCAATTTTAACGCCGCGTCCGTTTCCGAATAGGTTTCCTAGTTCTCCCGCAGCCATTCTCGCGCCTCTTCGATTGGGTGAATAACGAGAAGGTATCCTTGACGAATAATAACGTCAGATTGTCGGTACCAAAAAAAATTACCGTACATCGGTACCCGATTGAATTATTTTTGGATTTTTTGGATATCAAAATATTAAACCCCAAATCAAACCTAAACCTGAATTTATAGTTATCGCCTATCGGGTACCAAAAAAAATTACCTATCGGGTACCGTACATCGGTACCCGATAGGCGATAACTATAAATTCAGGTTTAGGTTTGATTTGGGGTTTAATATTTGATATCCAAAAAATCCAAAAATAATTCAATCGGCTCGAACATAAGAGCTTGACGGTTTATTTCGAATACGCCGACTAGCCCAACCGAAACGGGTGACGAAGTTACCAAATTGACCTCCTTTTGCTATAATAAAATAAAGGGAGATACAAAATAAAAGAAATCTCAACCCGTCTTTGATATTTTGTTTCATCTATTTTCTGCTCTGTATCTTCGATTGATCTCCGCACCTCTCGGCGAAGCTCTCGTCTCCGGAACGCAGTCCGGTGAATAAAATCCATGAGTAATGTAAGTAAATTAAATTGCTTTCGTCTCCTTCTTCTTAACTCAGTTGTTCTCGAATTCTTATTACTCCCAAAATCATGATTTTAAAATTAGGGCTTTTGGATTCAGATTTTTTTTAATTACTGAGAATAGAATCCACTGTTGGTGTTCTTGGAATCTGGATACTGTGGATATATGGTTGGGTATTGATGAGTGATTCCTGTCGAGGATTATTTTGATTTACAGAAAGTCTTCCATAAATTATGGTTTAGGATTATTTTTTTTCGTTTTCTTTGATCTCAGATGATTGGAGATGCCGGGCCATTCGACCCGAATAAACTATCAGACACCTTACAACCAGAGGATTCTGGCGCCGGAGGTTTGCTTGTGCCAGAGAAGGATAGAGTAGTGTTTAGGCCTCAGGGAAAATCGATTTTAGGTATGGTTTTCATATTCAGTTAATGGGCTCAAAGCATTAGGCTTTTGGGTCTTTGCTAATCTTCTTCACGGGAGAGAGTATAATAACTCTAAATTTCTCATGTATTCTAACTGGTTATTGTGCCAGGACTTGATATCCTTGCCAGTGCAAAACGTGCGGAAAACTCATTTAAGGTTCCCAAAGACAGGGTCTCGTCAGTTGGAGCATCCCTTGGTGAAGATGAGGAAAAGTTTTCTTCTTCAGATATTGATGAAGTGGAAAATGACACGCCAAATAGTGTACGGAATTCTACCAATAAGCGACAATACCGTGAATTGGCTTCAACCAAGACATCTAATTCAGGTACTATATAATTTCATTAATTTGTAATATAAGTATAATTAGTTGACACATAAAGTTTCATTGAAAAAATAATAATTTCCATGCATCTATTCCTGCCTCATGAATAGCATTTGTGTCTCTTGATATATGAAAGGCAAAACCAAATAGTTGATGTTAACCAACAAGCAGTAGATTATTGTTTATAAAAAAGGCTCTGTTTCATTTTGTTTACAATGTAAATAAATAAATATTACGTAGTAGTTCGCAATGCTCTGTTTCTTTTTGGTAATCTTTTTCTTGCATTTTTAGGAAGTATTGTAACTGAAGGCTCAGGAACTAGGGAAGAACTCCCTCGGCATCACTCAGATAAATATTCAAAGGTATGTGTGTTGCCTTTTGGATCTTTAGAATTTATTCTGCATTATTGTTTTATTTAACATGCTTATATGATATTATGGTAAGATGATTATTATTGTTCATGATATTTTTTTACTGTGTATAATTTTGGTCTGTTTAAGATAATTTATATGAAATCGGATTACTATGACTAGAAATTCCTACTTTGTACTGTTAAATTTTATAATTACCACTTGTTAACACTATTAAATAATTGCAGGTTTCGTCTGCATCCACCGTAATTTCCGGGAGCAGGAGTCCTTCTTATGATGATCGGGGTAGGAGCAGAAATGGTGATTACCACAACAAAAGTTCTAGTAGATCAACAAGAGATAGACATGGCTCTGACTGGGAAAGGAGGACTCCTAGAGAAACATCTCATAGTGGCGAAAGAGAATACAGTGGAGATTATGGTAGAAAGAGGAGTAGATATGATAGGTCTATGAGGTCACCCAGTATGTATTGTCCTTTATGTTTTGGGATTTCTTAGATGCTTGAAATATTTAAGCATGCCCTTTGTTAATTTTTCTATCATGTCTTGTGTGATTTGCAGGCAGATCTGATTGGGACGACGGTCAGTGGGAATGGGAAGGGACCCCACGTCGAGATGGGCGCAGTGCTAGCATCAGCAAAGACCAACGTCACTTTCCATCCCCCAAGTACTTTGGGACATCGCCGGATGCAAGACTTGTTTCTCCATGGTTGGGAGGGCGTACCCCTGGATCTTCGGGTATGTGACATAATTTTGATATAATTATATGACACAATTTTGTCATACCACCTGACGGAAATACCTTCCATCAAACTAAACTAATTTTCATCTGATGGATCCCAATTCCTTTTATTTTAGTGTTTTCTCAAATTTTCAATTTTTATCGCTCACTTTTAATTTTTTAATTTTAGTTTCTTTCAATTTTTTAGGTTAAGTCTTTATTTTTTACATTTAGTTTTAGTGGATTTGGTCTGGGAGTCTAGTTATTTTTAGGCAGCATGCTTCTTAATTCGGAATTATCTTTGGTCTTTGTGTCAAGCTTATAATCATAGTTTACTCATGACTGATCAAAAATATTTTGATTCACCACTGAAGTTCCTGCATCTCCTTGGGATAGCATTGCTCCTTCCCCAACTCCAATTCGAGCATCTGGTTCCTCTGTTAGATCTGCAAGTTCCCGATATGGTGCCAAGTCTAATCAGTTTAACTCTATGGATAAGCTGGAGGTATGGAGTCTCTCTTTTCAAACCATTTTATGTGTGACTGTCTTCAGTAACATATTCTTGAATTACCTGCTATTTATATTAACCTTACTGATGTGTCCTGTCCCTTTTGGTAACTTATATTCTGGTTCTAGGATGGAGAAAATGGTCTGGGAAATATATCTGACAACCAGAATTATGAGATATCAGAGAGTATGCGTTTGGAGATGGAGTACAAAAATGACCGTGACTGGTATTCATTTGATTTATTTATTATTTGTTTGTGGTTCTAATAGTAAAGTATAGTTGTCCAAATTGTATGCCATTTTTTATCCCAAGTGATCTGTGTCATCCTCCAACTAACTTATATTTATCACTATCATAGGTATGATAGAGAAGAAGGTGGCACCGTGTATGATGCAGATAGCGCCTCATATTTTCTGGGTGATGAGGAATCTTTTCAGAAGAAAGAGGCTGAGCTGGCTAAAAGACTGGTATAATTTCACATGGCTCTAGCTTGAAGTGGTTTAGTCAAATAGCTTGGGGATAGATTTTCAATCCTATTAGTACTTTTTATTTATGCAAAAACTGATGTTAGTCGGACACGGGTCAATTTTAGTTTCGCTGTTCTAATTTGTTCAATGTCATTTAGTTACTTGGTAGTTTTGTAAATTAAACAGTTATTTTAGAAATCAATTAGACTCGCCAAGTCCAGTTTTAGTTGGCTATTATTAGAACTAATTATATCTTTACATTCTGATTTTCTTCTCTAAAAGCGGAATTTTAGCAGCTCAACCCCAAAAGAATCATTGCATACATGGCTTCTGGTGCACAATTTAGTCTACTAATCTTTCTTATATTTATTAAATATATTATTCTTTACTTACAGGTCCGAAAAGATGGAAGCCAGATGAGTCTTGCCCAGAGCAAGAAATTCTCCCAAATGACTGCCGATAATGCTCAGTGGGAGGACCGCCAACTTCTCCGATCAGGAGCTGTCAGGGGAACTGAAGTGCAGACTGAATTTGATGATGAGGAAGAACGGAAGGTTATTCTTCTTGTGCATGGTAAGTCCCGACTTTAGCCTTTGATGACTTGCTTTACTTATAAACCTTTACAAGACGAGTCATGATCTTGCCAGACTGCACAACCAAATTCACTAAAACTAAATAAAGAATCATATTAAAAGAGAATTAAAAATTCAAAAAAAAAATGGAAACTAAAAAAAGTGTAGGATGGAGGAAAGAAACACAGAGAAAGAAATCCACTCTCCAACCCCCCCCCCCCCCCCCACACCCCACCCCACCCCACCCCACCCCCTGCCAAAAAAAATAGTGAAAGGAACTACAACAAAAAGATAAATAAACTTGGGTTCCATCTGATGAAACGTTGGGTGGTCAGATAGAAACTGTCAGGCAGTCTAACAGAAGTCTTTCTGAATATTCTCAATATCAGATACAAAGCCCCCTTTTCTCGATGGGAGGATTGTTTACACGAAACAAGCTGAGCCAATAATGCCGTTAAAAGACCCTACATCTGACATGGCGATAATATCACGGAAAGGTTCGACTTTGGTTAGGGAAATCCACGAAAAACAGAGTCAGAACAAGTCACGGCAACGTTTTTGGGAGCTTGCTGGGTCAAAGCTGGGTGAAATTCTTGGCGTCGAGAAGACTGCAGAACAGGTAATGCTGCATTCATAAATGGTAGTATCTAACTATTGTGAACATACTGCTGAAGCCTGTATATCTAATTTATATATATATATATATATATATATATATATATATATATATATATATATATATATATATATATATTTATTTTAGATTGATGCAGATACTGCTGTAGTAGGTGAAGAAGGTGAAATTGATTTCAAAGAAGATGCCAAATTTGCACAGCATTTGAAGAAGGATGAGGCAGTGAGTGATTTTGCCAAGTCAAAAACACTAGCCCAACAAAGGCAATATTTGCCTATTTTTTCTATACGGGAGGAGTTACTGCAGGTAATAATTTCCCACTTCAGCTCTGTTATAGGTTATTTTCCTTGAATGGGTGACATAATATGGAATTATTGCATGGTGTTAGATACTTGGATCTTCAGCATCTTTTATTGATAAAATTTGGTCAGATATCATTTGTCTTTTAACATGAATAACAACTTTTAAAATAATCTGTTTGTGAGATTAAATATCTTAAAAATATTGTTTTAGTCAGAGTAACTGAAACTAAAGTAATTCCACTTTGTGTAAGATTCACTCTCATTATCTAATCATGAAAAGTTTTAAGTCATTCTTTCCTTATTGCGCATGTATTTATTTTTGATAATTTCCTGTGGTGAGTAGATGTTTTGGAAAAAAACATCTTGTCCACATACAATTTCTCTAGTACACCCTATTCAGAAATTAATGGTTGCTAATCAATGTCATCTTTATCAACTGTAGGTAATCCGTGAGAATCAGGTGGTGGTAGTGGTTGGTGAAACTGGTTCTGGAAAAACAACACAACTAACCCAGGTTTGTTCAGGAACTTGTAATCTCTGTTTGTTTTCATTATTCTGAAAGTTTTTTGTTTCAGTAACAGTGAGCTAACTGTATTTTGAAACACTTTGGCAGTATCTTCATGAAGATGGTTATACGAGTAATGGCATTGTTGGATGCACTCAGCCAAGGCGTGTAGCTGCCATGAGTGTTGCCAAGAGAGTAAGTGAAGAGATGGAAACCGATCTCGGTGATAAAGTTGGATATGCTATACGGTTCGAGGATGTGACTGGGCCCAAGACTGTTATTAAGGTAATGACTTCCCCCTCACATACGCTCAGTTCTTATTCTCAGGTTCAAATATGGCATTGCTCACAGTTTGCTTGATGGCCTGATCATCATTACTGAAAAAAGGCATATATTATGGTCATTATATTATTCACTGTATATATCTTAATAGGGAACGTTCCTGAAGTTAAGCCCCCCTAATGTTGAATTTATAAAATGTATATATATATTTTTACTAATAATTTGAAAACCTAAAATGAACTAAAGAAACTGAAGGTGAAATTGAAACCCTAATACCTTAACAAAGAACCACAAGCCTAAAAGAAATAGAAATTGAAAAGCAAAATACAAAAGGTAAAACGACTTGAAAAACTCTAAAAGTACAAAATAAACACTGTAAAGTTTGAGAGAATCGCAAAATTGGAAAATAATTTTTCAAGGAAAAAAAATTGGTTTCTATCTTAGGTCTGTCGTAAGGGTTTGGCATGTAATGTTAGTGTTTCTTTTGCAGTACATGACTGATGGTGTGCTTCTGAGGGAGACTTTGAAAGATTCCGATCTGGAAAAATATAGGTATGAGTTTTATAATTTGCATTTTTTTTTATTAACCTAAGGTGTGAAATTGTTCTGTTCTATACATATCTAATTGTTCCAACCTTAACCTTTATCATTTAGAATCGTTGTAATGGATGAAGCTCATGAAAGATCTTTAAGCACTGATGTCCTATTTGGCATCCTCAAGAAAGTTGTGGCCAGACGACGTGACTTCAAGCTCATTGTGACTTCTGCAACTCTGAACGCACAAAAGTTCTCTGATTTCTTTGGGAGGTAATAATATTTCACTTTTGACTATAGTCTAGAAAAATCAACTTAACTATGGGATGAATATTTTAAAACCTCAAAATTTACAGTATCAAAATTTGCTTGTACCTTGTATTTAAGCAACCAGATTTGCAATTAAGCCAGAAAAATCTCGACTGTTTTTTTCTTGTTTTTTTGTCCACTTTAATAATTTGTTACTCATTCCCTTGCAGCGTGCCTATATTTCACATTCCAGGAAGAACTTTCCCAGTTCAAACCTTATACAGTAAATCACCCTGTGAAGATTATGTTGAGGCTGCAGTAAAGCAAGCCCTATCAATTCACATCACGAGTGCTCCAGGTGACATACTGATCTTCATGACCGGTCAAGATGAAATTGAGGCCACCTGTTACGCTCTTCAAGAACGTTTGGATCAGCTTGCCACAAAGAAGGAAGCCCCAAAACTATTAATCCTACCTATATACTCCCAGCTGCCGGCTGACTTGCAGGCCAAGATTTTCCAAAAGGCTGAAGAAGGGGCCCGCAAGTGTATCGTTGCCACAAATATTGCCGAGACTTCTCTGACAGTCGATGGTATATTCTACGTTATCGACACGGGTTATGGCAAGATAAAGGTATACAACCCTCGTATGGGTATGGACGCCCTCCAGGTGTTCCCCGTTAGTCGTGCAGCTGCAGACCAGCGGGCTGGGCGTGCGGGAAGAACTGGGCCCGGAACATGCTACCGACTTTACACCGAGAGCGCGTACCTGAACGAGATGCTTCAGAGTCCCGTCCCTGAAATCCAAAGGACTAACCTTGGAAATGTGGTTCTATTACTCAAGTCCCTAAAAATTGACAATTTGTTGGATTTTGACTTTATGGACCCACCCCCACAGGAAAACATACTCAACTCCATGTACCAGCTGTGGGTATTGGGTGCTCTGAACAATGTCGGCGAATTAACCGATCTAGGTTGGAAAATGGTTGAGTTTCCTCTTGACCCTCCCCTTGCCAAGATGCTTCTAATGGGCGAGAAGTTGGAATGCCTTAATGAGGTATTGACAATCGTGTCGATGCTTTCGGTCCCGTCTGTTTTCTTCCGACCAAAGGATAGAGCCGAGGAGAGCGACGCTGCCAGGGAAAAGTTCTTTGTTCCAGAATCAGATCACTTGACCCTTCTTAACGTGTACCAGCAATGGAAATCCAATCAGTACAGAGGTGATTGGTGCAATGACCATTTTCTGCACGTAAAAGGGTTGCGAAAAGCAAGGGAAGTGAGATCCCAACTGCTGGATATTCTCAAAACCCTAAAGATACCGCTGACATCATGCGGGCCCGACTGGGATGTCGTGAGGCAAGCCATATGCTCCGCCTATTTCCATAATGCGGCGAGGCAGAAGGGGGTTGGGGAGTATGTTAACTGTAGGAATGGAATGCCATGCCATTTGCACCCGAGCAGTGCCATATACGGGTTGGGTTACACGCCGGATTATGTGGTGTATCACGAGCTGATACTGACGTCGAAAGAGTACATGCAGTGTGCGACCTCGGTGGAGCCGCATTGGCTGGCGGAGCTGGGGCCCATGTTCTTCTCTGTGAAGGATTCAGACACTTCTATGTTGGAGCACAAGAAGAGGCAGAAACAGGGGATGACTTCTATGGAGAAGGAGATGGAGAAACTCAAGAGTGATCAAGAGACAACATTGAAAGTGGAGAAGGAGATGGAGAGGAGGAAGAGGGCCAAGGAGCAGCAGCAGGTCTCGATGCCCGGGTTGAAGATGGGGGCTTCGACTTATTTGAGACCTAAGAAAGCGACCAAATATGGGCTGTAGATGTTTTCGTGAGATTTTTTCAATGTTGTATCAGTACTTGGGTTGTTTGTAGAAAGCCTTTCTTGTATTACTACACATTTTTGTTCTGCGGTTTTGAATTCTTCTATGCCACTATTAGAATTTGAAATTACAATGGGGTAGTAAATGACCCCAATTGTTTGCTGACAATTGTTTGGTTTTCTTCGGAGAAGAAAATGTGACTCATAAATAGACTATATTTTGAACTTCAGAATTTTGAGAAATAATAAATTTTCTATAAATATGAAGAAGTAAAACCAGGTAAGAAGTTAGTAAGTAGTATTTTGTTAGTGATAAAAGTAGGAAAATATTGTCTTAAGAAATTATGCACAATTTCTTTATAAATTATATAAAAAATATTGAACAGACTTTTTTACTTTATACGTATCTTATAATAGCAAAAACATTCTTAAAAAATATCAAAAAAAATAAAAGTTTCATAATTTTTAATAACAAGTTTCATAATTTTCGTGTGCGGGAGAAATGTTTGTTTTTTCAAGACAAAGTTAGTGTCTCTTGATAATGTATACAAGCCTGTTGAGAAAAGATTCATATTAATAAAGATCGTCGAGACGGATCTAGTATCGTCATTTGTGCAGTAACTAGCAATAACAATACCTGGCATTACCGGTATCATTCTCTTTTCAACTACCTAGAACATCCCAATCACTTGATCACCATCTATAGCGATCAGCATATAAAGCCAATCTTCAAGCACCAGCTAGTCCCGGACAGTAACGAGTCTTTGGTAGTAAGAAACGACCTCATCATCCGGTGACTCAGACAAAATTAGGTTAAGACAATCTACATCGTCATCATCTTCATCAATAGGATACATGATTGAGGGAGAAATGGTAGAATCCAATTAAGCTGAACATCTACCAATTGTGAAATCTTCTCTAATAAGATTAATTACTAAATTAATTATAATTAGTTCTGTTTAATAATTTCAAGAATATATTAAGATAAAAAGTAAATAAAAGCATTCCAAGATTTAAATTTAGGAATCCAGATAATAAGAAAAATAGATCAATAATGTAAATTCCAGTTAACCATATCCAAAACAAAACTCATCATTGGATTCAAAACAAAAGAACGCATGAAAAGACATTTCAAAAATCTCTCAACTATTATCATAAAAGCTCAAGCCTTCCTTGGTTTGGTAGGTGCCAACTGTGACTCGGGCTGCAAAATAAACAACAAAATACAAACACTCAAATAAATAACTTAAGAATAAGTATTTTCTATTTGAATTGTTTTGGATAACTTGAAAATATCAAAACAAGGATTACCTCCTTTTTGACAGACTCTTCCTTCTCTGATAGAATCAATTCAATGTGACAGGGGGAGGACATGTAGGCTGAAATAAATAACCCGAGTTAGCTCCAAAACAATGAATCATAGGATCAGTAACAACAGCAACCTAATTCAAATTATACAAAAACAAATTGTCAAACATACGATTGATTCGCCCATGAGCACGGTATGTGCGGCGCCTTTGTCTTGCGGCCTGGTTAACCTGAATGTGAGAAATAAAGAGTGCATCCACATCCAAACCTTTCACCTGCCAACACACAAATACCATTATATATCTCATCAAATATTAATAAAAATGAAATATCTCATCACATATTAATAAAAACGAAGATAGCTGAAAGAAGAATATGAGGTACCTCAGCATTGCTTTCGGCATTCTTTAGTAAATCCAAGATGAACTTGGCAGACTTCACGGGCCAGCGACCCTGCCCGTTAGCATGACGGTTCTTTGCCTGAGCAGTTCTCCCAACACCTCTACAGAAACGGGTGAAAGGAATAGCCTGCTTGTGGACAAGCACATCCTCGAGATACCTCTTGGCCTTGACCAAAGGCAGTTTCCTGATGGCGTGCGCTGTCTCTCTAGTGTTCTGTAACAGAGTCCAAAATGGAAAAGTCATTACAAATAACAGCATAAAACACATGCACTCAATGCATTATATAGTTAACAAGAATGCAAGTTACAACTTCAAGACCTTAACTATATGCATCATCATTTCTAAACACAGCATGAATTTAAAACTTCATATTAGATACAGATGCATATCATAAAATGTGGCGTTGTTTACTGAACCATCAATCATCGGAATAACTCAATAGGTTCACCCAATAACATCGCCCACTTTTATATCCCTGATGTTTACGAGAGACCAATTCACAAAAAAAAAAGGCAATAGATCACTGCTTTTATCATCAGGTTAACTAGCTATGAATCTAGAAAATAGCTCTTACATACAAACAAAATCTAGACCAGGAAACGAAAATCATAAAATGAGCTAACCAAGCAAATTAAACCTAATTAATATCTACTACAAAGAGAATCTAAAAAACAAAAAGAAAAAATTGCACCTTGAAATGAACTCTGAGATCAGATCCTCTAGCCTTGCAGGCTGTAAAAAGGAAAGAAAATCATAAATTATAAAAATTCCTGTGCAACAAAATACTGAAAAATCAAATAAGAACTAAATACGAAATCTTACATTTGGTGATATTGTCGGGCTCTCTCGAGTACTTCTTCACCTGTAAGAAAAATCGAGAAACTCAAAATTAGGTAAAAGATACAACATATCGAAGGATAAAAAATGCACGATAATTTCAAGCTGTTACTAGGGTTTGTGTGAGTGGGTTGAGAAATATACCATTTTCGCTGATTTTTTTCAGCGGCGCAGTGGGGAAGACGATGGAGTTTAGTGTTTTCGGTTTCTGAATAAAATAGGGTTTTATATGAATTTGCGAAAACCTAATGATCCATGTGGTTATTAGTGGGCTGGGCTTATTCTATTTGGGTCCACTACTTTGGTCGACACGAAGCCCATAATGACTGTGTTAGAACTCAGAGGGATTAGTTTGTAATAACATGATAAACGAAGGATCTTTTTCTCAATCCAAGTTTAACTTATGGAGTATTATGTATAGAGGTGACTATTTGGGTTCGGGTATTCAGGTTTGTATCGAAATACCCGCACTCGTTTGGATTTTCGGGTACCCGTACCCAATAGATTTGAGTAAAAGATCAGGTTATAAAATTTATTTTTAAAAATATTAGGTATTAGAGTACCCGATTACCCGTTCGAGTTTACTCGAAATACTCGATTAATTATTTAACTTATATTTAAAATATTTTAATATATTAATTAAAAATTTAAAATATTATATATATAATAAATAATAATTTTTATTGTTTTTTATTGCAATTTTGAAACAATTTCTACCATACTCTATGTGTGCATACACATAGTAGATGATTGGATAATTATTAATGAATATTATTTTGATGAGTAGTAAATATTTTTGTAAATGATAATTTATGTTTTATGTTATTATTATTTTAAGAGTACGTTTATTTTCACCTTTATTACTGTACACACCTCTCTTTATTTTTTATTTTCCAATAATATTATAACAAGACTATACTACCCATTCATAAATTAAATATATTTCGTTAATACTAAATCCCGTCATCATTCCCAAATTTGAGAGGTAAGTTCTCAATTGTATCGATTTCGTGTTTTCAAAATTTATTCTGATTCTTAATCACAAGATAATAACTATGAAAAGTTCAAATCTTTTTTGTTTCTTTTCAGTTTTTGCCCAAAATTATCATGAATTAATTGAGTGACATCACCGAAAACAATGGTCATCCGTTATCGACTTGCCGTCTTCCTTCACCATGAGAGCAGCCCGCCGATGATGTGCCTATTAAACACCACATTTTCCTCCTCGAAAACCACCCAACATCAAAGAGTCACGTTCACCGTAGTCGACGAAGAACGACCTTCGTTTCTGTGTTGAAGAAGATAGACGCGCCGTTGAGAGGCTCTGAGAATCGTCACCCAACCACACTCGACTGCCGGAGAAGTCGAAGGTTGACACCCGCTGAAGATCACCACCTATCGCCGCCCCTCCTCGGTGTTTGCGCCTCCCGACCTGTCGCCCCAGGCACTACTTCGTCTTGATGAACAATCGTCTCGCTTTTGTCTTACAATCATTAATTGTCGATCTTTGACGTTTCAGGAGCCGATTCCCTCCACAGTCGCCGCCCTTAATCTTTTTTGATCTCCGTTTTCTTAATTGTTGATCGAAAAGACCTTTTTATTTCTGGATTTATGTGTTATTTGTTCTTAGAGAGAAGGGTATTTTTGACATTTGAAAGGAGGTGAACTAATCGAATTCGTAAATTTGGGGTAGTAAATTTAAAAGAGATGTGTCTACAGTAAAACTAAAATGTGCTTTATTTTAATTTTTAAGAATGAATACTTATTTTTTTACCTTGTTATACATTTTTTTGTATTTGTGTTTAATGAAAATTATTTATTTTTATAATAAATATTTGCGGCCATTAATAGATGTCATACTTTAATAGACACGGAGTTTAAGAAAATTTTTATTTTTTAAATTTTTAATTAAAAAGTAAAGAGTAAAAATATATTTTAAAAATGAAAAGTAAAGTAGTTATGAGTAAGTTTAAAAAGTAGGTGGGCTAAAATAGAATAAAATTGTATATTAAAATAAAAAAATTAGAATAATTATTTCTTTTTTTTGTGTGTCAACTATTGTTTGGAAACTCCAAAAAGTAAAGTATGAGAACTGTCTTTGGAAGGAAGTATTGTAATAAATTTTTATATTTATTTGGATTTTGTGTACAGCATACACATAAGTGTACAAAATTGTAATTTTTGTTTGTTGGTTGAAAATAAATTACTATTGATTTTGAATATTATTATTGATTTTTTGTTAATTAATATTTTAGGGGAATTTTGGGTGTTCGATTACCGTAACCGATTACTCGCTTTGAGTATTGGGTACCCGATTTACTAAAGAAGGTCGAGTTATGAGATATATTTTTTTATTTTATAGGGTACGGGTACTCGGAAAATTTTGATGCGAGTACTCATCCGTAGATATAACTTGAAAATTATATGTATACTCCGTACTTTATTATATGCAAGGAATATTAAGGAATATTAGAGTTTTTTAGAAAAATAAACAATATTATGGTTTACAAAATTATAACTTCTACACTATAAAATACACTTCTCAATTTAAGGATAAAAATTTTAAACTATTTTTATTATTTAAAGTAGTTAATAGTTGTATTTATAAAAACACATTTTAAAGTAATGTTTTTTTAGCCCTTAATTTACATACACAAATAAAGTAAACTGAAAAGAAGTTAAATGTGTCAATTTACCTTAAGAAAAAACTATAAAGTAAACTGAAAAAAAGTTAAATGTGTCAATTTACCTTAAGAAAAACTGAACTCTTATTGATGTAAAATCACTTCAAAATTTTCTATATTCAATATTTCCCTAAATATTAGTAATACAATTATTTTTATCATGAGTCATTTCTCACTCTAATTTACTTATTATTTCATCTTTTATTTATTTTTATGATCGATTAATATATAAGTTATCAAGTAAAAAAAAACATTACGAAACTTTGAATCAAGGCTTGGTATTCGATGTGGCAAGACTTGATTGATGATGCAGGTTATAGTAATCAAATGATGAAGAGAAGTTGACAAACATTATGTTAACTGATGAGTTATAAACTTATAAGAATTCCCCCTGACCTGAGCCAGAAAATTGTTTCCAGAGTAGCACACTCGAGAGAAAAAACACAAGGGGATGATAGAAGCCTATCAAAATTTAAAGGATATAGGAAGACATGAAACTAGTATAGACAGTAACATCCATCCAACTCGGAAAAAGGGCTTTCAATTTCTTCGTCGGCTCTGTCAAATATAGGTCCACTACAGAAACGTCAACTCTCAAAGGTTCCGAACTGCTAGCCTGAGAAATTTGGATGGAAATTAGCCAAATTCAGCCAATACTAAGAATTTACAATGAAATTACTTTCTTGGAAATGGTCAAACGCAATAGAAGCAAGGGACGGAATACGAAAAGGTTAGAATGATAACAGTAACGGAGCTTTCAATATACGGACATCCTAATCCATTATACACAGATTGACCTATATAACGGATATACTGATCCTGTCTTGATAAAATGACGTCCCATGTTTACAATTTATGCCTCTTATCAAGAGATGATACCAGCCAAAGAGAGTAAGCAAATAAGTTAATGTCAAATTTCGAGTGGAGGTGAATATTACTGGTGCGGTTAGATATGACTAAGGATCATTTTCATTTAGTTAAGAGAACAAAATAAATACACTCTTCACTCACTTTCATTTTCTCTCTCATTTCGTCTACACATTTCATAAGAGAAGAAATTCATTACTACATGGTGTCCTGTGAAATTCACTATACAGTTTCACATAATTTTAATTATTTATGATTATTTCACTATATTTATATCACATCAATTTGTTAAGTAGTAAAATTTCATAATATCTCACTTTAAAAAAATTGAAAGTATATCTAATCGCACCACCCTAAATAGTTCCGTCGGTAAAATAATTATGAAAGTGGAGATACTAGAAAGCAAATGCCGAAATGTTATTTTTCTTGACAGTTTACCTCGAACCAGAATGTCCAATTTTCACGGGCTGCACCACTCAGTCTACATATATATGATGGTGGCCCATTACCAATTTTTACGGGAGCTGAAAGAAAGTATTCAAAGAGATTTAGCATGTGGCAACAGAGAGATTATCATTTATCACATGACATGGACAGCAGAAATTAGAATCACCTGGAATCGTATTATTTGCAAATGACCAATTTGACAATGGACCAGCAATGTTGAGGACTGCAACCCATGCCTGCTTCAAGGATCTGAGAGGACAGGATACAGGAAATTTTAAAGCCGAATAAATTTTAGGCACAGTTGGTAAAAAATAGTTGGTAGTGATTCAGGATGTGGGTGTAAAACCCGAACATAACTCTTTAATCTCAACAGTTTCTCTAAGATGCAGTTAGCCTACTCTGTATCATTAAAATCATTGTTCGTTTGTGATTTTGGAAAAGTTACCCCAATGAAAACTCTATGTTGATTCTCCGAGGTCCTCCAACAGATGCAACTTCGGATTTATCAATAGATAAATGTGGGAAATATCTGTATTGCTCCAGCACATCCTCCGTCTTTCTGGGAAACTTCAAGCTTCTTGAGAACAAAGCAGATATTGGATAAATTCCCTGTAAAAGATTTTTATCCCTTTCCACTATAAGCATGGATTTGATAGTATAGCTAAAAATAAACTTGATGATTGGGATGACTAACAAAAAACAGGGATTGATTAAGTACTACACTTTACCAAAATTAGAAAGAAAAAAAAAAACATTTCAAACACTTCAGTTATATAAAATAAATTACAATCATCCCTTCACATCTATTGCGTTCTCAATGATTTATGTGTCAACATTTCAAAACTTATTTTCATACACCCCAAACCTCAACCTATTTATAGAAATTTTTTTATATATAGAAATCCCTCTACATATTTTCAAACACCCCAAACCTCAAGGATTTCTGTCTCGGCGTTTTTTTTTTCAGTTGTCAAGTTTTTTTGATAATTATACCAAATTACCAATAACCAATACTTTAATGACGAACATAAGCCTGCAGCCAACAAATTTTACAGATAACCTTTTGAAACTCAAATGTGTGAAATTATCAGTAACATAAAAAACAATGTATTTTGCTCAAGGATTATTCACCAGCACACGGTTCAGACTAAGAGATAAAATGTTTTGAGAATGCACCTTCCATGTTTCCAAATGGGACTGATTTACAGTGTCAAAACTTAATTCTCGATCACCATGCAGTTCCTTCACCACTTCTGGAGCGTGTTTGAATACAAACAACAGGGAGTTGGAGTCAACAACAGCAAAATCATAACTAGCATCCAATATTTGATTCGCATCTGTCAAATGGAATTCAATGCAAGTGAAAAACTATGGTATCAAATTGTGTATGACTTAATAAGCCACAATAAAAAAAATCAGTGCTATCTGTGCCAACTTTTCAAAGCATGCTTCTATCCAGTCATTGAATCCAAATATGAATCCGCTTACACACAAAAATTAAAACTCATGCTACAGGTTAGAACATTAAGAACCAACTCAACCCAACAAGAAAATCAGTCATTCATGCTTAAAATATAATAATAGGAGTCATTCCATTAGTACCTAAGGTCTGAACCGTGTGCTGGAGAATAATCCTTTTAGGTGCATCTTTGCTGTATGGAAAGAATTGAGACGATAAAGCCAAAGTGAGGATTGTCCCATGCATCAAGAACCGTACAATTGATGATTTTGCCAACCATTTCCCGACAACAGGTAAAAGAGGACCAACACACCACCCTGTTACTAATCCGATGACAACTGCAACTATTACATCAGGAACAAAATACCCTGCAATTAAATCTCTACAATATTAAACAAATATTAAGAGATCATCAGCAATAATATGATGAAATTGTACACTATTTCAATAAGAGTAATTCAAATCAAATTCAAAATAATGCTTCCTAAAGAGATTTCTCCCTGGATTTAGTGCAATCAGATGTGCTGCATAGTTGGATTAGAAAGCACAGTGCAACATTGCAACATATCGGTTGCCCATATCAATACTGCAAAATATACAATTCGCTCAACCATATAGATCTTATATCATACATCGATTACGTGATGTATAAAACTAACCATATGGAGGTGGATGAGAGCCTGTCATGCCCATTTTCTCTATCAAGAACGCAGCGAGAAATCCACCAAAGTATACGGAGTACATTAAGCAAGGTATCAAAGGGACCACATAGCATGCTGTTGACCTGATACAAACATCATGATGATGAACAGCAACATAATATATTGAAAATTTGGAACACGTCCGAGTAAGATTTAGTACATAAGTAACTAGACTATTACCAGTGGCGTGCTGGCAGAAGAAGAAAAATAATTCTAGAAAATATCAGAAGAGATACTTAAAGTTTCTGGCACCTGAGCGATTCATGCCCAAAGTACTTGTTTGATAGCTGAAATGAGATCCATGCAGGAAGCATAAATGCTGAAACCAGGAATGTCACAAAACCTCCACTCAACCCACATAAGAGGTATGCCTGCTTTCAGAAGTTTTGTTAGCAAACTATGTCTTTGAAAACTAATGGTTTTAGGAAAGAATATTAAAATAGCAGAATCAATCATGATTCTCCCAAAAAACAATGATAGTTTTGGTCCTATTTTTTAACGTGTTACTATCAATAAGATGTCCATAAATACCAAAGTATCTGTAAAAAGAAAAATAATATGATACCGCTTAGGCCGTGAAAGAAATACGCATTTAGTTCAGGGGGGCGTTACTAATAATAATAATTTAGTTTCGCAAATATTTTTGGATCGTCAAATACCATTTATGAATAAAAAATGTCGAAAACTAAGCTTACTTAATTTTCAAAATAATATTAGATACCATTTTCAACATATTGAAGTTCAAATAATACAAATACACATTATATTAGTGTAAATGTATTGCAAATTTATAAAATCTTGGACTTTATAAGTTCAAGTATATAATATTGTTTTATTGTATTTTTTAATAAATTTATATTAAAAACTGCAGAATCAACCACGAACCACTATGGTCTATGCATCCATATTAAGTTGATTGAGATGATAAAAATTAAAAAAAATCACACCAAAGTCAAGAGGGAGTAGAAACCAAATGCTCCCCAGAACCTTGCTTCGTCAACCAATTCCTGCAAATGTGTCATACTGTAACTTTTCAAATTCAATACTGAAGAATTTGACCAAAATAAGAGGAACATACAGTACATGAATTGCATCCATTTCCCAATGTTATGGTTATGCATACAATCCACAGATAACTATACAGATAATCTAATAGATCTAATCAACAAACCCATACACAAGCACATACCTCCGTTGATAAGACGAGAGATGAAACATCTTGAGAGAGAGGAAATTGTCTCCACAAAATTCTTGGAACCAACAGTCCGACAACTGAGCATGGCACAAACATTAGAAAGGCCAAATATGGATTAGCAAACCTACATTGAATAAACGAAAATACACGGTTAAAAAATATATATATTTTACCACGACAGAAACATAAGATAATTGTAAGAGAAAGCATGGAACAAAGAGTTTATTCGTAAAAGCTCCTAAACCCAACATTTTAGACACAAAACTAAACTGCGACGTACGACAATAAATCAATGACCAAGGTGAGAAATAGTAAACAAGCAAAAAAATAAACATATACCAATTCATTGATTCTCCTGTAAATAGCAGCCGCAAGATAGCAAAAGTTACAGGAAAAACAATTGCAAGAATTATCCCACTCGCATGGTACAGTAGTCCTGTATGTTTAGCAAATGGAAATTTCATTCAAAAAGTCGAGAGATTTAAAAGGATCATCGACAAAAGTCAATCAAATAAATTTTAAATTTCAATGCATATCGATCACCTTTAATAAAGTCAAAGTAGGTGCTGAATGAAGAGAATAAACTCCCAGTTCTCAAGCACAACAAAAATGGCATAAGGATGAAAATTGCCAATGGAATACTATGAAACACCAGGGCTTGCCTTCCTGAGTAAAATACCTGAATAAACATATATGCATCAAGAATCAGCATGAGTCATTGCTCTAGTTACAAAGATTTACAATTTCATAAGATCATTAGCCATCTAATCCGAAAGGCAAGATCGTGTCATACCAAGAAATGCGCAAAGTAATCAAAGAAAATCGGTCGTCTGTCTTTGGATCCATTTGCAGAAGCACCAAAGGATTCTCGTTCTTGAGCAGTTAATAACTTAGTAGAATTGGCAAAAGCTTTCATTAAACTTAATAAATTGTCTCCTCGTGCTTGCATGCTTCCAGGTCTGATTCACAGAGATTAATGTGCACTATTATGTAAAACCCAAAGTAAATGTGATATTGAAAATACTAATCTAATGAACTATACCAAAAATACAAGTTGATGCATACAATAGTCTTTCTACAGTATCAGATGAGGTGTGGTAAAAGTAACCCCCAAGCAGAAAGATAATATCCAAGCCAGGAATATCACCGTAGTCATTGGCGAACATTCGGTAGTCTGTATCACCAGGAATTGCGCCAAAAACATCCTGCAAGTGGATCAGCAAAAAATATATAAATAAGAAAAAAAAATTAAACACACGAAACAGACTTACTGATGAATAAAAGTTCAGATGGTGAGGTAGTAATTTATTTATTTTTGGACATTGTACACTAACATAATTCTTATAATAAATGGTGAAGAAAGTAAAACCTGAGCTGCACTAGTTGCCATAGGATATACAGCTGACTGGGAATAAATATATGAGGGCCAGGATCCAGGTCCGGATTGGCACACCATATCTGTTAATTGAAAAATATGTTTAATAAATATATCGGCAAATATGAAAAATATGAATGTGGAGTATATTATTATCGAAAGGTAGATTGAGTATTTACCAAAGCCTCCTGTCCCAGATGCCTCAACATTAATAAAAGCTCCGATTGTATTGTTCCACCTATGCGTTGTCATGAAACCATGTGAACCCTGAGACATCGTAAGAGAAATAGCTCTAAATTTTGTGATTTTAATGTGTACTCCCAATTTTTATCATGAAGAATTCCCAGTAGTTTAACATAGAAGACCATTTATCCAATAATACTAAAACATAATGTAATATGTCCTCTTCATTCACTGCTGTGAAGTGAAAAGAGATAAAGAAGCTATAGGCCAAAATGATGCTTTATGGTATAACATTATAAAACTAATTCTCGAAAAAAGGTAAATAATAGTAGTAATTTAAATATAATGATGCCTCCCTATTATGCAAACTGTGATAAAATTAAAATCCCCACGGTACCAAAGGTACATGTAGAAGTAATTAAACTTCGGAAAACAGTACATTTTGATTTCTTACCAGCATAAATAATTCTTCAGCTCCATTAAATAGGAATATTATCGGCCGAGGCGGAATCCAGCCAGAATCAACAGTTATCCTTGCTAGTTCAAGCAATGATGCTGTGAAAGAAGGATTAACAAACTTTAAGTCCAACACCGTACATATACCTCCAGAACCAGAAAACTGTGCCAGAACTCACCAACACACGAGCCACAGTCACCGGCCCCTGGAGAACCAGGTGGGGTATCAAAATGTGCATTTAATAACACTGACGGATCACTGTCTTGAGAATCAACTGATGAAATCCTGCAAATTTTGATCCATGTGATGGAAGCAGTCACTTACTAAACAGATATGCAATACATAGCTAATTAAAGGAACGAAATCCAAAATTCTGCATGTTTTTTTCAAGAAAACCCGCCTATGAGAAGGGATCACCCCATTATGGAGCTGACTCACATAGGCTCGTCAAAGTGGTTCAACATTCAAGTTTCAACTGAGATAAATACAAAAGGCGAATAGAAAATACTAATATACTAAAGAGTATTACCTCATAAGAATATTTGTATGATTCCTATAAGTTAGAGATATGCTCTTCCCCAAAAATATCATATTGAAGGAGCCGTTAACAACTGTTTCTTCTATCTCTATCCTGCAATACCAATAAAAAAAAAACAAAAAAAAACCTTGAACTAGTCTTCAAAC
Organism: Euphrasia confusa; assembly: GCA_954870475.1. Taxonomy (NCBI): domain Eukaryota; kingdom Viridiplantae; phylum Streptophyta; class Magnoliopsida; order Lamiales; family Orobanchaceae; genus Euphrasia; species Euphrasia confusa. The sequence continues at coordinate 21,244,923 of OX940951.1, forward strand.
ATATGCATTGTAACCGAACGAAATCTGAAAACTTATAATGCCAACCTAATGTTCGATCCCGCTCGTTCTTTTATCTGCTCTAACTGTGATCTAATGTATACTGCTGCCTGTCTCAAACCTGGACTCCCCTCCTACATATGAACAATGAGACAGTTTGATGGACCATTTATCATCATCTGAGCGGGATTTAAGACGAAAAAATCGAATAAATTTGTACACAAAAACATCCATTTATCATTAAAATTAGCTATTGTTTCCAAGCATTCAGTATAAGCAGCCATTAAAATAGTCAACGCCAAGACTTAATCAAGAGCAAAACGACGTCACATGCATACAACCACGCGAATAACAGAACAGAACAGAACGAAACGACGTCGTTTCGTACCTGACGGCCGCCGATTTCCTCGGCGAGCACGCGCACGTGCTCGATTGCTCTGGCTTCGGAGAAACGATCCAGTGGCGCGTCGACACCGAGAGGCGCGATGAACTTCATATGGATTACGGAGTGTACGAGGTAAGCTATCAGTCCGTACAGAATGAAGAGAGAGAAAAGGACTTTGAATCCGGTAACATCGCCGGAGCTCAGGCTCTGGTACCCCATTTGTTTCCGGCGATTTCAGTTTTTGGAGCCACGAGATATATTAATTAATTTGTTTTTATTTAGTAAAAATAGGGGCAGTAAGTTAGTAACTGAGACTTAAAAATTCGTCGATTGCTTAAATAGTTTTTGGAATGTTGTTTCTGGGCTTTTTATGGGCCGATGGCCCATCAAGTCATCATCAACTTTTTTTTTTTTTATAAAGAGGAGAGACGAGAAACTCCACCCCATCCGATCGGAGGTCCCTTTAATCGGGTAAGATGTAAATCGAGGAATGTGCCCGAGTAGCAGACACATGTGCGAGAGAGGATGTAACTCGAGGAATGTGCCCGAGTAGCAGACATATGTGCGAGAGAGCCAACATGTCGAACCCCAGGACAAACCTTCATAATATTTCAATGAAAATTTGTGACACTCGAGATTCGAACCCTGCGTCGCCGAAGAATTACACCAACATCATCACAGGTCTTACCACTGGGATATGCTCTGGGGACTCATCATCAACTTTACCGTTAAATGCTGTAATTAACCATAAATTTATTGACTGACTAAATTTTTTATCATTATTAATTTAATTAATTTATTGATTCATATTGCAAATATTTTATTTTCTAAATTGTGTAAATTAAAATTTAAAAATATTCATACTGTATTTTATAAAGACGGAATGAATTGTGACTCAGTTGTAATTTTTCATTTTTTTTCTTTAACTTGTAAGAAGACCTTTTAAATATTTATTTATACTCTAAAATAATTTAACAATATTACTTCTCTTCGAATCAATATTATACTTCTTTTGTAATAAAAAAAAAATATGATCGTTAATTGGAAACTAAAAGAGTATATTGAACACTTTCTAACGAGTTACTAAGTACAGTATATATGGTGTAGATTTATATATACCACATTGATAAATATACAAATAATATATTTTTACACTTCTCTTAAAGATTCAAGCAATTATAGTGTATATAATAAGAAAATAGATAAATGATTATCATTTTGAAATTCGTGTGGACTAATTAATTAGAGTTAGAGACAAAAAAAAACATGTTGGCTTTAAAAATTAGAAGCTAAGACAAAATAGTTGCTGTAAAGTTTATGTATTAATTAATATTTACTACTCCCTCGGTCCAAAGACAGTTGTCATACTTTCCTTTTTGGGGTGTCCAACAAATAATTATTCTAACTTTTTAATTTTAATATACAATTTTATTTTACTTTACTTCACCTACTTTTTAAACTTTACTCACAACTAACTACTTTACTTTTCACTTTTAAAATATATTTTTACTCTTTACTTTTTAATAAAAAAATTAAAAAATAACTATTTTCTTAAACTCCGTGTCCAACAAAGTATGACATCTATTAATGGTCGGAGGGAGTAGTATTATTTAAACAAAATATTGTCTGAGATGTCCGTGATTAGATTTTTTTATTGTTAAAGTTTCAACTCTAACAATTGTCGATTTCTACCTGAACAATATGTACTCTAACATCGTAATAATGAGTTGATTTATGACCAGAGCATGAGCAGCAACAAAAAGAAACATGACTCTAATTATATGTTGTAATCAAAAGTGTGAGGGTGGTGACGGTGACGGTGACGGAGTCACTCGAGCCTCTATACATTTCACAAACATAATTTTTTATTTTATTTTTTTCATTTATCAAGAATTCAACCTCTCTAATATTATGTTTATTTTTTTCCTGTTTATTATGTTTGTTAAAAAAATAAAAGAAATTGGAATATAGACACTCATGTTTTACTTTTATTACAATCTTTATTATTATCAAAGTAAGAACTGACTTGCTAATAAAACTAATATGAATATTAACTCAAAATCTCATTCTAAATATTTGTCACTAGTATTTTATTAACTTATTACTGTATTATAACAATACACAATGATAAATATTTGTGATTATTCCGTATTTGATTTTAAATATTCCTCAATCTACATTATTTTTTAAAATCGTATTTTTCCAAATTTAACTTGCAAATGTTTTTTGATTCTAATTAAAACGATCAAGTCCAGCAAAGTCAAACCTAATCGTCAACGGAGAGAAACAATTAGGTAGATCACACGATGCGTACTCACGTAACTAATCAATGCATTCATAATTCATTTCATCGAAAGCCCCCAATTCGTCAGCTTCGAATCCCTAATTTCACCGTACCGATTTGATTCAATTTCTCGGAAAATTAAATGCAAAATTCGATCAACAGAGCCCTGATTTGCTCGTTGGTATGCATTCCCCTGCTAATCGTTTCAGTGATCCTCATCGGAACCCTAGACTACAAATCCCAGCTGATCTCCTTCTTCCCCCAGCTCAGCAACGCCGCTGCACCCTGCGCCACTGGATCGCAGCCCCTCCGCGTCTACATGTACGATTTGCCACCTCGCTTCAACGTCAGAATGCTGGACCCGACTTTTCCCGAAGGGAGTCCGGTCACGGCTGAGAATCTTCCGCCGTGGAAGTGGAACGACCGGCTCCTCAAACAGCACAGCCTCGAGTACTGGATGATGGCTTCGCTTCTGTACCGTGAGAAGAATGAATCTGGGTCGCCCCGAGAGGCTGTTCGGGTTTCGGATCCGGAATCGGCTGACGTGTTCTTCGTCCCGTTTTTCTCGTCCTTTAGCTTCAATTTTTATGGCCTGAAAATGAAGGAACCGAATACTTTTGATGAGAAGTTACAGGTACATTTATTTCTCATTATTTTCTGGGTATTATTCAGTCATTGGGTTGATCCTGATAAATAAATAAATTAATATAAATATAGAGTTTGGCGGCTCGAATTGAGATTAGTGTTGAACTTGAAACGACTATTAAGAACAAAGTGCATTATTGGTCCATTGGATTGACTTTATTCTGGTTTTTTACTCATGTATTTTGACTTCTTTGTTGAAATATTTATTTATTGAATATCTCATGGACACGTGATGCGATTTTCGCACTTGAGTTGAATCGATATTAGATGCTTTTGACAATTTGGTCGTGTAATTTAAATGTTTACAGTTCACCTAGACCAAAAAAATTGTGGATTGGATTTTCAAAATTTTAAATCATACGTGTCTGATTTTGCAAAGATATGTTTCTTAATGGAGGTATTTCATTGTAATGTCAAAAATCTCATCTTCTTTAAAACATATATATTGCTACATTTTTCGGTGAAATAGCCAACTGTTTGCTTAGGTGAAGATAGTAAATTATTGCGCTTTTATTTGATATTATTGACTAAGAATGGAATAAGGATTGTATCTATGTTTCTGCATGGAAATGATAAAATATTTTGTTTGAATCTCCAACTGTAGCTTGAGATCTTAAATATTTTAAGAGCATCGCAATATTGGAAAAGATCCGGCGGACGAGACCACGTGATTCCACTTCACCATCCTAACGCTTTCAGGCACTATCGCGCCCAAGTTAATTCATCCATATTCATTGTTGCTGATTTCGGACGCATACTTAAAATCTCTAGACTAGCAAAAGACGTTGTTGCCCCCTATCCTCACATGGTAGAATCGTATGTCGGTGACAACCGTCAGGATGAATTCGAGTCACGTAAGACCCTTCTCTTCTTCCGTGGGGGTACTAAGAGGAAAGATGTAAGAGTGGCTGTCAACAAATGCATATCATGTCTTGAAGCTTTATCTAGAGACATATTTGAAATTCTTGTCATAATTGCTTAATAGGAGGGGAAAATTCGTGTTCAACTGCATAAGATGTTGAATGAGACAAAAGACGTGATATATGAGGAGGGGCATGCATCTGAGGAAGGCTTCAAAGCTGTAAGTTTTTCTTTAATAAATATATTATTATGTACATCAAAAGTTCCTAGTGTCGAATATCAGAAGTGATAGAACTTCTTTTCAGTCTTCACCCTCACAATATTTACTTATTTACATTTCATGTCAATTGTCATTACTTTTGACTATTAACATAAAGTTGACTTCTCAATTTTACCCTTCACTTTATTCATCTAAATAGCAAATGCTCCACCATATTTTCCTGGACAGAGGGAGTACACTTTACCTAGAGAAGCAATTTCAGCAAGTATTATGTATGGAAACTGTAATAAGTGTGAGTAAGAATAATATTATTGTTTTTAAAATGATTTTAGGAAAATATTTTAAGTTATCTAGAACTGAATGTAAATACCTGCAGTCTATCTGTTGGTAGATAACAAAAATAGTGATGACTGATTGGTATTGTTTGGGGGATTATGCTTTTTCAAGCTGTTGAAATTTTACCAGTAACTGTAATCAATAAAGGATATCTGAGGTGATTCTATTCTGCTTAAGTCCGTTTCGCATTATTAAAACTTAAATAAAGGGATGATAGGTTGATCTGTCTTTTTTTTTCTTTTCTTGTGATATTATTTAGTCTGCTGAGCAAATGCGTTCATCGAAGTTTTGTCTCCATCCTGCCGGGGACACTCCATCCTCCTGCCGCCTGTTTGATGCTATCGTGAGCCACTGTGTTCCCGTTATCGTGAGCGATAGAATCGAGTTGCCATTTGAAAACGAATTAGATTACAAGGAGTTCTCCATCTTTTTCTCGGTTAACGAGGCCCTTAAACCTGGGTATATGGTCAGTGAGCTTGGAAAGGTTACCCAAGAAGAATGGGTTAAAATGTGGTTGCGGATTAAAAGCGTTTCTCATCACTTCGAATTCAATTATCCTCCACAGAAAGGAGACGCGGTCGATATGATATGGAAGCAGGTGAAGCAGAAGGTACCTGCAGTTGAACTTGCTGTACATCGGAGCAGAAGGCTGAAAATTCCAGATTGGTGGAGATAAGTTCATATAGACTTGATATATTTTTATTTCCTTTATTCATGTTCTCCCTCGTTCAATTGATGCTGCTGATGACTTAGAAAGTTAGATAGTTTAAGCCCTAGATCCCAAATAGAGCTATACAAAGAGAACTAAAATGTAAAAGATATGTTAACCAGGGTGGTTACTAACTAGAAGTTGAAATTTCGCATAATTTCATCTAGTCTCCATAATTGATTGTTGAGAAGTCATAGCACATATAGGGTCTGTTGATTAATGTAATTTGAGGTCAATGAATATGTGATCTGTCTCCAAGTGAGAGAGTTATAAAGTACATTAGATTATTGAGTATGTGAAATCTGATGTCTCAAGGAATCCTATAGATTATGAGCTATAAATTCATCATCTTGTAAGTATAAAAATAAACTTTTTGAAATTAATAATATTTGTGCGACTATTTCGAATGAATTTTCTTTTTTTCTCTCATTTTATTTCCGTATAGGGAGTTTTCCTCCCTGTGTATAATAGACTTTACTCAAAGTCTACTATTCAAGTCAGTAGCTGTAATAGACTTTGTTGACATACAATTACCAGCAATTTTTTAACCAAAATAATGAAAGACTATCCCCATTATTCATTTCATTAAATCCCCTTTCCTCAGATTCGAAGCCCTAAATTCGATAAACCAAATTCATTAGATTTGCAGAAAATAAATGCAAAAATCATTGAGCAGCACCTTGATTTGCTCGTTGATATGCATTCCCATACTATTCGGTTCATTGCTCCTCATCAGAACCCTAGACTACAAATCCCAATTCATGTCCTTCTTCCCTAAGTTCAACAAGGCTGCGACCTGCACCACTGGATCGCAGCCTCTCCGTGTCTATATGTACGATTTGCCGCCTCGTTTCAACGTTAGAATACTTGACCCTTCTTTTCCTGAAGAGAATCCGGTCACGGCAGAGAATCTTCCGGCGTGGAGGTGGAATGACCGGATCCTGAAACAGCACAGCATGGAGTACTGGATGATGGCTTCGCTTTTGTACAGTGGAAAGAATGAATCTGGGTCGGATCGAGAAGCGGTTCGGGTTTTGGATCCGGATTCAGCTGATGTTTTCTTTGTCCCGTTTTTCTCGTCGCTTAGTTTCGATTTCTATGGTCTGAATATGACGGAATTGAATACTGTTGATCAGAAGTTACAGGTACATTTTTTTTTCTTAGTCATTTGATATTTTCATTTTTTTCTGGGATATGTCATTTTGTTTGAATCTCACACTGTAGCTTGAGATCTTAAATATTTTAAGAGCATCACAATACTGGAAAAGATCTGACGGACGAGACCATGTGATCCCCCTGCACCATCCTAACGCTTTCAAGCACTATCGCAACCGAGTTAATTCATCCATATTCGTTGTCGCTGATTTTGGACGCATACTTAAAATCGCTACCCTAGCAAAAGACGTTGTTGCCCCCTATCCACACATGGTAGATTCATATGCCGGTGACGACCACGAGGATGCATTCGAGTCTCGTGAGACGCTTCTCTTCTTCCGCGGGGTTACTAAGAGGAAAGATGTAAGGCTGGCTGGCATTCAACAAATGCATATCATGTCTTGAAGCTTTTCTTATTTAGTGAGATATTTGAAATTTCTGACATAACTATTTTACAGGAGGGGAAAATTCGTGTTCAACTGCACAAGTTGTTGAACGAGACAGAAGGCGTGATATATAAGGAGGGGCATGCATCAAAGGAAGGCTTCAAAGCTGTAAGTTTTTTTTGTTTTTTTTTTTTATAATTGTAGTATTACAGTATTATTTACATCAAACGTTTGTTAGTGTTGAATATCAGTGAAACTAAAGTGTCCCAGTTGCTTGATTTGTTTTCATGAAGTGTGGGTAAAATTATTGTCGATAAAATGATTTTGAGGGCATATCTAAAACCTTAGGGACTTACAGGGAATCTTTACGTCGGTAAATTGCAAAAATATTGGTCATCTTACGGTAGATGATGGGTATAGTTTTGTTTTTTTCTTAAAATTTGTAGGTTATTGTATATCTAAGAATGATATCTAGGATAACTTTAGTCCCTAAGTCCCCTTGATTTATTTATTTATTTTGTATTATTAAAACTGAAATAAGGGTGTGAGAGGTTGATCTATCTTTCTTTACGTATTTTCTTCTTTTCTTGTGACATTATTTAGTCTGCTGAGCTAATGCGTTCATCGAAGTTTTGTCTCCATCCCGCCGGGGACACTCCCTCCTCCTGCCGCCTGTTTGATGCTATCGTGAGCCACTGTATTCCCGTCATCGTGAGCGACAGAATCGAGCTGCCATTTGAAGACAAATTAGACTACAGGGAGTTCTCCATCTTCTTCTCAGTCGACGAGGCCCTTAAACCTGGGTACATGGTCGATGAGCTCAGAAAAGTTACAAAAGAAGAATGGGTTAAAATGTGGTTGTGGATCAAAAGCGTTTCTCATCACTTTGAATTCAATTACCCTCCACAGAAAGGAGACTCTGTTGATATGATATGGAATCAGGTGAAGCAGAAGCTACCAGCAGTTAAGCTTGCCATACATCGGAGCAGAAGGCTGAAAATACCAGATTGGTGGAGGTAGATTATATAGGCTTGAATTTTGTTAGAAAGGGTAACCACGCGTCGAGATGAGGTGTAATTAGACAGATATTCCACTTGGTCGAGTGTTTTTCGTTGGTAAAAACCGAGCTCAAGATATATAGGAGGGGCGGGAAGTAGTATGAACTAGGCAAAAATATTTCTCCTTAGTTTGAACCTGCCTTCGTCGAATTACTTTGACAAATACTAGTATACAAACTTTTATTACAACTTGAAAGTTATTATGTTTATCAATCCAAGTCAAATAGTCAATTTTAAGTCATACATTTTTTAAGTCCCGTTTAAAAATTTATACCTCTTAAACCTCTATTTAAAAAAAATTGGAGGGAGTATTAAATTTTATTTTATTATTTTTTTCATATATTTTGTACACTATTTATTGAAAAAGGTATTGAACGAACGAAAAAAGTCAACGTTGACCAACTGTGACCATTTCTCAGAGTGTGTACAAAAATTATGAAAAAAATAATAAAATAAAATTTAATACTTCCCCCAATTTTTTTTAATTGTCGTTTTAGTGATTTGCACAGTTATTAATGTAAAAATATTATACCTAATCTAACCTTATGTAATTATATTATAAAATTAATAAATCAACACAAATCATTTTTATCTTCTCTCCCTAAAAACACTCCGGGATGTTTTCTTTTGTCTTTCACAATTAATAAACCTCATTAAATAAGGGTAAAAAAGTACAAAAAATGTAAAATGTCAATTCAAATGAAAAAAAAAACAGAACGACAATTAAAAAGAATTTGAGGGAGTAGTTAAATTTTATTTTAGTAATTTTTTCATAATTTTTAACACTTCTCACTACAAAAAAACAGCGAAATCCCTACGGCAGTTCCCGTAGGGATCCCCGTAGGGAAGGCCATCCCCTACGGGATTTGGACGTAGGGGTTAGCCTCGTAGGGAGCTTAATCCCTACGGGGAATAATCGCCGTAGGGGACATTCCCTACGGGGAGCTCGTAGGGGAGCCCGTAGGGAGCTTCATTTTCCCCGCCCATCCTTCCCGTAGGGCAGGCCGACGCCGACGCCGTAGGGGGCGGACGTAGGGGTGTCCCCTACGGCTACTCCCGTAGGGGACCATGTGAGGCTGTCCCCTACGGCTCCTCCCGTAGGGGACCGTGAAGGAGTGTCCCCTACGGCTCCTCCCGTAGGGGACGTCTGGCATAGTTCCCTACGGCTCCTCCCGTAGGGAATTTTAAAAAAAAGGGGCAGGGCGAATCCTGTTTTTTTACCCCAAACCTGCACTCAATTTTTAGAAACATACAAATTCATTTAACAACACAAAATCATTCTGAATCATACAAAATCATTCAGAAGCATTCAACATCATTCAACAACATTCAAAAACATCCAAAATAATTCAAACACAGCTAAAATATGAAGTTAAACATAAACAAATCATAATGAAATACAATCAGGGAGGCGGTCGACCCAGCATCTCCACTCGCAAACGCTGCTCCATCTCTCTCAAGCTCGCAGCGAACCCCCTCTTTCTCTGAGATGTGACACTCGGACTTTATATTCATCGTTCTAGCAACAAAAGACAACTTCGAATGAGTTTCACATCCTTCGTACAATGGGTCATTCGCTGCTTTCAACATATCGTAAAACTTTTGAGCCTCTGGATTGGGTGGTTCTTCAACTGTTTCAGACTGATTAAATGAAGGACCAGCAGCATCACGGATCATATCGATGTATGGATTTGGATCGGCCGGAATGTTTGATTGGCTTGGAACAGGGATCACATTCTGTTCATAAAGATGGCCTTCGCCGTGGAATAACCATGTGTGATAACCCGGAACAAACCCATGTTTCAGCAGATGCCGCGTGATTGTCTCAGTGTCCAAGTAATTAATATTGCTACACCTCTTTCGACTACAAGGACATTTCAACTTAACACCGTCTTTCCATTCAGCATTTTTTCTTGCGAACTCAATGAATGACTCGATTCCATCCAAAAACTCTTTAGACAGATAACCGCCAACCCTCCGTTTGTACATCCAATTACTATCAGAGTTCATTCTATAGAATTAAAACGATAATCTTTAAACAAAATAAACATTCATACACATTTAAAAACATATAGTAAACAATCATACACATTTAAGAAAGTATAGTAAACAATCATACACATTTAAAAAAGTTAATGAGATTTTGACATGAATTCGACAGCACATATGCGTTGCAATTGCTTTATTGGTAAGGGTCCTCTCCCATTCAAGAATGTGATATGATGTTCTTTGTTAGTTAGTGTCTCGAATGGACTTAAAAAATTTGGCAGCACTTCCCTACAGTTCTCTAAGTACACGTGTTTCAATGTACCCGAGAACGTAGAGAAATAACTAATCAAATCTTAAAATAAGTCCATAATCGAAACACATATCAACAAACAAAGAACATCATAATCACATTCTCAAACTGTCCAAAAATGGGACAATTCAAGATTCAATATCGAATGGTAAGTTCGATATTAAATCTCAAACGGGTCTAAGCTCTTGTAGATGAAAACATTACTAATATTTCAAAAAATAAATTATAACTACAACTACTTCAAAAAATAAAAACAACGCTACTACTTTAAAAAATAAATTTAAAAATAAATTATAACTTACATTTTTTCAAAAAGAAAATGTTACTAATACTTTAAAAAATAAATTTCAATAATTTGACAGCTACACTTTTATCAGACTCTCTCTTTATTTTTATAAATAAATAAACATATTTTATAACTTGTAATGAAGTATTTTTTAAATTTCATTTCATTTTCTCTGTCTTTTCCTATAATCAGAAGAAGTATTGTAATTACTTCAACAAAATAAGTTTGAAAGGGATGAACAACCAACTATTTACATACACAACTTAAGTTACTTCGTTTTATCCATTAATACACAAACCCTTTGTTTTCGTTTTCAAATTCCAATACACAGTAACAATTGAAATCCATTTAATCATACAAGAAATGAACTTCTGTTTTCCAAATGCACATTTAATTAGTGCAAAACACAAAAAAAAAACCTATAAACCCTAAATTCATTTTTAACCTTAAATTGATACACAAAATCAACAAAAGAGAAGACATTATGCAACTAGCATGCTCACTGATTCAGTTTGCCCCAATTCTTAATTGAATAAAAAATAAAAATGAAAAATATTAGGGTTTTCTCAATTGGGTAAAACCTAAACGTACATACTTATGTAATTAACTCATTTGAACTCAAGAACACTAATACAAAGCATAATCAAACCAGAAATCGAGTTTTCTAACGAACCCTAGTTTTTTCGAAATTGAAAAAACAAACCAATAAAAGAGGAAAAATCTAGTTCTAACCTTGAAGTGGTGGGTAATCGAAAGGATTGATGTGTTTGTAGGTTGAATTCGCCGGGGGAGCTTGAAAATCGCCGGAAAATCGCCGCGGAGGTCGGAGCCCTCTTTCGCTACTTCACAGAACAAAAATGAATCTGTTCTGGGAGCCCGCTGTACTTATAGGAGTCCCCTACGGCTCCCCTACGGGCCCGTCGCCGTAGGGGAATAAGTGAGTATCAAAACGGTGGCGTTTTGATAATCCCCTACGGGGATATTCTCGTAGGGGCCCCTACGGCAATGTAGCCGTAGGGGACAGAATTACACCCTACGGGATCCGCCGTAGGGTCTCTCCTCGCCACGTCCCCTACGGGGATACCTGCCGTAGGGTTCAATAGCCTACGGGTACCCGTAGGGGATCCCGTATGGATTCTTGGAGGGAAACGAGGCGCGCGCATTCCCGCCTGCTCCCCTACGGGAGCCCCCTACGGGTATCTCCCCTACGGCCCACTACGTAGGGGTTGCCGTAGGGGATTTCAATATAGTGTTTCCCGTAGGGGACGCCGTAGGGGCGTCCCTACGGGATGTTAGCCGTAGGGGATCCCCGTAGGGATCCCGCGGATTTTTTGTAGTGTCTATCGTATGTATTGGACGGACAAAAAAAGTCAACGTTGACCACCTGACCATTTCTTAGGATCGAAGGGAGTAACATATAGTATATGATCAAAGTTTATAGTGCTTAGATTCATTAATATTTTATTGGTTAAACACAAATTTTACATATATATGGTCAAATTTTATTATTAAAAATTATTAAATTGATTTTGTGAATTTTACATACATATATGGTCAAATTTTATTATTCAAAACTATTAAATTGATTTTGTGAATTTAAAGATAAATAATATTATATATATTATTTTTATATTTATATTATTTTTTATAGAAAAAATTGTTTTTATTTTGTAAAACTTTTTATAAGAATAACTTTATATAATAATATTTTTTTCCGATCCCAAGAATATGAGAGTTTCTACTATGTTTTGTTACCAACTTATTTTGCCAAAACTAGGAGTTTTTTCTTTAGTTTTATTTGAATAAGGTAATATTTATATCTTGCCTTATTGGGATGACCTATGGTTATGTAACTTTTATAATAATTTCTAATTAAAAAGAATAGAGTTGAAAATAAACATACATATAGATATAGTCTTATCGCTCAATTTAAATTGATTTTTTTAATTATTAATTTATATAGTATTATTGTACAATTAAAAAAAAGTTTTGTCTTCATCCCGTGGCCGGGACATGATTTTGTTAGCCACTACGTTCACTTTAGAATCGGATTGTCATTTGAAGACATACTACCTCCGTCTCGTAACAATGGTCACACTTTTTTCACAAATAAAAAAGAAAGTGTGATTATTAAAATGGGACATAAAAAAAATGTGACTATTAAAATGAGACAGAAATAGTATATTAAATTACTAGGAGTTCTCCATCTTCTTGATCTCGGTTGACAGTTGACGAGGCTCTTAAACTTGGAAAACTTGGATACATGGTGGATGAGCTCAGAAAAGTTTCAAATGAACCGAGCTAGCTAGAATACTTGTTAAATTAGTAGTGTGGTGTGAACCATGCAAACTATTTCTCACGGTTTTGTCGACATAGTTTGTCAAATTCTACTTTAGACCCTACAAACTTTTATTACAACTTGGAAAATTATTGTGTTCATTAATCCAAGTCAAATAGTCAACTGTAGGGGGAAATCGATCTTCATCGGCTCTACCTTTCCATATACTGTAGATCTTAGTTCGATCGTGGAAACTAATAATACTCGATCGAGGTAAGCAATTCACGTAAATCAATGCAAAAGCCAACGATAGTTAATCAAACCGTTGGACAATATTCGAATTGCAACCAACACCCCATATTGGATGAGCAAGTTAATTAACAACTCCATTATGCAATTCCTAACAAAATATTGAACGCGTCAAATATGTCCGAAAATGAAAGGAACATGACTTTGACAATTTCATATGAACAAAGTGGAAGTTAGAATTATTATTATTTTTTATTGACATTTTCATAATTAATCATAAATGGAATTCTCACCAACTTATTTCGGATGGAATTAAGTCATCATAATCTCACTGTTCAAATGTCTCTCTCCCTAACTATCCGTTCACCAAACCTTTCATGAAATACAAATACAATCGTTGTGTGTAAAAAAAAATTATTGTCATCTAAGAAATAACTTAATTTGCGTTCTAGCTACTAAGTTATTTTCTTCAAGTGTCCGGTTTCTCTTAACTGAAGCGTATATTTTAACGACCCACTCGGTCACCATGTATATAGTCTTCTTGCCTTAGGAATTATGACGCGTACTCTTCTCAATGATTTGAATACCAATTAAATCAACTCTCATTATTTAAGGCAGTCACACATCTCTTGAAAATTCACCAATGCCTTTTATTTTGATTTTCTATGATTGACCAATTTATTGAAAGTTTTTGATAATCATATTTGCAACAAGTCACCAAGTACATTATATTAACAGAGAAAATATATACTACAAAAGACTTTATAATTGGTGATAATATTTGCATAAATTTAAGGGATAATTGTAGGCTAGTAGCTGACCTATAGGCACTTTTGTACTTTGGTTACTCACCTTGCAATCTGTACACCCGACTAGCTGAACTATGACGAAATTGCATTTTAATTCGAAAATGGGCGGTTTCCGGCCACACGTGACATGCACGTGACTTGCTATGCCAGATGTCGCGTTTTGCTTGGATTGAAGAGGCAAATTACATTACTAACCCTGCAGTCATTTTTTAATTTATAAAATGTTATATAATAAAATGAAATGGGCAAAACGAAATTCCCAAATCAAATCGGGGAAGAACACAAAAAACCCTAACCCTAATATCCAGAATTCGTCCCTAAATCCTTATCGCAAGATGTCCAGAAATTCGTCCCCAAATCATATCTCCATCGAAGAGCTTTGTATGTGCGGGAATCCGTTGGTGAGAAAAACGTCATGGTCCGACGCGAATCCGGGAAGGAGGTTCTTGGCATGCGAGAAATTTCGGGTAAGTAATCTCGGTTGGATCCTCAATTTCATGTTCTTAGTAAATAATTGAACTTCATTCCCCTTGAATCTCCCAATTTCATCGATTTGAAATAAAAAACTCGAACCCTAATTTTCTGGAATTTGGGGAAACCATCTCGATTGAATCCTCAATATCATGTTTTTAGTATATAATTGAACATTCATTCACATTGAATCTCCCAATGTCATCGATTTGAAATTTGAGAATCGAACCCTAATTTTCTGGTTTTTGGGGAAACCCTAATTTTGCAGCATTTGGGTGGTTGCAAGAAGTTTATTTGGGTCGATCCACCTGCTTGTGAAAGATGCTCTCAAATCATACCTGGGCTGCTTAGGAACATAAATTCGAAAGAGGAAGCTTTGAAGATGCTGGAGTTGAAGACATTGGAGATGAAGAAAAGCATTTTCAAATTGCAGATTGCTTTAGTTGTTGGATTTGTGGTGTTTTGGGTCTTTGTTTTCAAATCTTAAGATTGTTGTTGATGTAGGGTTGGTTTATGTAATGTGATTTTCTTAGAGACAGTGTTATGTAATGTGATTTTCTAGTGATTTATGAAATGTTGGTTTAAGTTATTCTCTTATTTATTTCCTGGCACAAGATTCATAATACACATGACATAACCAAACACAATACACATGACATAACCAAACACATGACACATGACATAATCTGTTCACAAAATAACTTGTTCACAATAGCAACAAATACACATACCAAATCACTAACTTGTTCACAGAAGCACCAAAATAAGACAACAAAGACATACACCAATGTTCCCAAACCAAGACATTAACATTCATTAGACAAAACATCAACTGATCAAGAGTTTCCAAAGCAAATTATCATCACTGTTGTATGCATTCAGGAGGTCCTTGTTTCCAATTCATCACCTTCATTGGTGAAGCTGTGAAAGTTGGAACTTGAGGCTGAGTTTGAGCTGCAGGTTGAGCTGGAACTGCAGGTTCAGTTGAAAACAGTGGTTGTGAAAATGAAATGTGTCTGTTTACAGGAAGCCTCTGGAGGATATTTGTACCCTGGGACATTTGCTCAAAATCACTTTCAACAGACCTCTTCCCTAGCTCAAAAGCACTTAGTTCTGGTTCATTTCTCGTTGGTTCAGCAGCAGGTTCATTTCTCTTTGGTTCAGCAGCAGGTTCAGTGAGCTTCTCTTTGGGCTACAAAAAAACATGAGCAAATATAGATTTCAGAAACATATAACTTCTTTCAATGAAGATTTCAGCAGCAGGTTACCTGTTTTTTCAATGGAGGGCCAGCTGCAACTTCTTTTCCCTTATTCTTGGCCTTTTTCACTTCATTCTTTGTTGGCAAAGTAGACTTCAATCTTGGGCTACTTCTCACTCCAGTAGCTTGAGTTGACTTCAATCTTTGGCTACTTCTCACTGGAGGCTGAGTTGACTTCAATCTTGGGCTTTTTCTCACTGGAGGCTGAGTTGTAGCAGCCTGTGATGTAGTAGCCTGAGATGTAGCATCCTGTGATGTAGTAGCCTGAGTTGTGTTGAAGTCCATGGGAGGAGAACTGTCATTAACATTTTCCTTGGAAGACAAATCATCAAATGAATTAAAAGTGACTTAAAAATCATCAAAAACCATAAATCATTAGAAATCACTAATAAACCATAAATCATCAAAAACCATAAATCATTAAAAATCACTAATAAACCATAAATCATCAAAAACCATAAATCATTAAAAATCACTAATAAAATACTTACTTGTGAATCAGTGTTAGCAGATGGAACACCCAAACCAGCCTCCCTTTGAACTCTGCCTTTGTTCAGTGGACAACCCCTCCTGTTATGGCCTTCTTTTTTGCACAGAGTGCAGCTCATTACAATACCTCTCCTTGACATTTTCCCATTTGTCACAGTGCCAATTAACTCTCCAGGCTCCTTCTTCCTACTGTGCTTCTTTGGCCTTCCAGGCATCTTAGAGACAACTGGAGGTACTAGAGGAGGCATGTTCAATTGAGAAGTTGCAGGCCATTCATCTCTTCCATACATGAGAGTCATGTAATTGCTGTACACCTTCAGGTAAGTTTCTCTGGTGTAACATGTAGCCACATAATCCTCTGCCCTGTACCTCATGTGATTAAAGCATGCTATCACATGAGGGCAAGGGATACCAGTGAGTTGCCACTTCCTGCAACTACAAATCCTGTCTCCAATATGGACATAAAAAGACTTCTTAGAAGGACCAGTCACCTCAAATTCATGTTGCCCATTCCAGTGAGCTGCCCAGCCATATGACTTTCTCTTGTGTTTATCCAGAAGTTTCTGGATATTAGGGCATAGGAGTCCAGAGCACCTCTCCATATCCTGCTTCTTCACTCCAATGCTCTTCATTAGCATCTTTCTGATTTCCTCCAACATGTATATAATGCCTTTGCTCCTAGCTGCCCCAATCATAGCATTAAAACTTTCTGACATGTTGTTGGATATAATGGCAGTGTTGTTCAATGTGTTGAAGTGGCTCATTGTCCAGTGGTTGGGACTCTTCTTTGACAACCATTCAAAAGCAGCCACATCTGCCTTCTTCACCTCTTCCATTGTGGATTCAAAGTCAACAACTCTAGTACATCTTGCAGCTTTCCAAACCAGATTCTCCAAACCCAACCCCTTATGCACCAGTTTGAAGTTGGCAACCAAATGTCTAACACAAAACCTATGATCACAGTAGGGAAGCATCTTTGTCACTGCATCAACAAGTCCCTTCTGTTTGTCACTCATAACTGTCCATAAATATGCACTGGACTCAGTTATGTTCAAATCATCAACCAACATCTCCAGAAACCAGAGCCAGCTACTGTATTTTTCTTTCTCCACAACTGCATAAGCAATAGGATACATACCATTATTGCCATCAATTCCTACTGCACTCAGAAGCACTCCTCCATACTGAGTTTTCAAGTGGCATCCATCCAAGCAGATAACCCTCCTGTTACCAGCTGCCATTCCAAGCTTTAAAGCATTCCAGCATATGTACAGCCTTTGAAATATAGCCTCATCAGGTAGGGCTTTGGACTTGATTCTGAAAGTGGTACCTGGATTGCTCCTGAACACTTCAGCTGCATACTTGTACAAATCTCTGAACTGTGCTATAGCATCTCCATCACCCATCTTGGCCACATTTTTCTTAACCCTGTACATCTGCCATTTTGTGAAAATGCATCCAACCTCAGCTTGCATGATTTCAATCATTGACTTCACAGGCCAAGATGGATCAGATTTCAGCTTCTGCAAATATCTACTAGATAAGTATTTTGAAGTGGCTTGAGTAACCCTTTCTTGCCTCACACATGTGTGCTCATCCTGTAGAGTCTTCACTACAACAGTGTCACATTTAGGCACTCTGGATGCATAAAAATACCATGGACAACCTGCTTGCTTACACTTGGCTTGAACTTTGTACAGGTTGTTGCATGGAAAGCACAAGGATCTGCCATGCTCAATTGCATACTGTCTCACAGCTAGCCTGCAGGTGGGTATATCCTTGAAGCACAGTCCAACATAGAGTTGCACATTCTCCATATCAACCTTCTCATTGAACACTTTAAACAGCCTGGGTTTCTTCTGACCTGAATTCACAACTTCTTTTCCCTTTTTCATTTCTGACTTCACATCATGTTTTCCCTTTGAACATCCTTCACCTTGGCTCCTTGTCACTGGCATTTTCCCCTTCACATCTGCCTTCTTGACACATTCATCTTCAGAATCTACAAACTTAGAGAAATCCTCATTGTCTTTCTCATAATCAAAGTCACTGTCAACTTCATAATCTGACAACTCTGAGTCTTCTCCAATTGATATTTCTCCATCACTGTCCTCATCTTCTATAACCTCATCAACAAGTTTCTCCATTGCAGCTTTTACAAGATCCTCACCACTCTGTTCCTTAGCCTCATTATCAGGCTGAACCAACTCCTCCTCACCCTCACAAGTAAACTGATCAATTATATCATCCAGATCATCACCAATCTCATCAGCAACAGGCTCATCCACCCCAACACCATCCACATTCATATCACCAGCATCAGGCCCATTATCAGCACTCTCAGTAGGCCTATTATCAGCACTCTCAGTAGGATGCCACACAATATCAGAGCTCTCCAAACCATGATGATCAACAAATATTGCCACAGTCAGATCTTTGTTAATAACAGCAGATATTAAAGGGCCAGCATTGAAGTCACTGCTCACATACTCTAGGCCATCACAGTTGCAACACCCAT
The DNA here is from genome assembly GCA_954870475.1 of Euphrasia confusa. NCBI lineage: Eukaryota > Viridiplantae > Streptophyta > Magnoliopsida > Lamiales > Orobanchaceae > Euphrasia > Euphrasia confusa. The sequence goes on from OX940951.1 coordinate 21,263,617, forward strand.
TCATGCTTACATAAAATTTCAGAGGCCCCTCTAAACCAAGAAAAGCTGCCATGAGCTTCAAATCTTCCTTTCTCACTTGCTCAGCTTCAACATAGTCAATGTAATCTATCTTCCCACCAACATAAGTTTTCTTACCTGGCTCCAACAAGAAACGGCCCGAATGGTGGAGAATGATAGTGCAGACATCTTCTAGACCTTCGTACTCAACCAAGAGCTGCCCAGCATAGAAAACCACCGAATCTTTCCTCACTTGCCACGACATTATTCAGAAAACGAGCTACAATGAGAATTGATTCGAAATTAAGGATTTAGGGTTTCTGGAAAATTGAAATTGGGCGGAATCGATTTAGGTTTGGAACAAATTAGGGTTCTTGCAAGATTTCGAGTTCGGGTTAGTAGAAATTAGGGTTCTTGCATGGATATTTTGGAGAGAGCTGTGGATTTTTTAAATTGAATTTGGGAGAAGCTTCGGTTTTTCTGGTTTTGAATGTGTAAGAATGAATAAGGGAGATGGGGGAGACGCGTTTCGAAATTACATTTTATCCCTTTTTTTCATTTTCAATTAATCACATTTATTAATATGGGGAAATGTCGAATATACCCTCCATCGGCTGATTAAAATAAGGGAGAAGTCACGTGCATGTCACGTGTGGCCGGAAACCGCCCATTTTCGAATTAAAATGCAATTTCGTCATAGTTCAGCTAGTCGGGTGTACAGATTGCAAGGTGAGTAACCAAAGTACAAAAGTGCCTATAGGTCAGCTACTAGCCTACAATTATCCCTAAATTTAAGTATTTAACTGTTTAACACACCTCACTTGGTTGTGGTTCTGAGCCCATGCTGGTCTGAACTTGAGTTCGCCGGCCCACACGAGGAGTAGAAGACAAACTATTGTTCTTCAAATTTTAATTAAGAAATTCACGTCCAAATAACACTACTCTTGATAAAAAAACGTACCCTTGCCAAAATTCGCCCATGCTCACGTTCTTTGTTCTATGACGCAATCGTTTTCTCGACTCATCATGTTTGCTTTGATTGATTTTTGTTATTATTCTAATAATCTCATATATGCTTTTAGTTCAACAAACAAGACATTAATTAGTCAATAATAATGCTAAAAATAATTATTAATTTATGCATGTAACATATAATTATGCATCGATCTAATTATTAATTGTTTGAAACAGATGTATTATTATTATCATCATCATCGTCGCCGTCGGTTGTTGTGGTTGTTGTTTAGGTTAGAATTTTGCATTTTTATTATTTTAATCTTGATCTCAATTAAACAAGTAAAATAATAAAATGACCCACCCCACACCACATTGAATTACATTATATAGTCCACGTTTGTGTCGTGATATAATTGGCGTGTGAATTCTCAAATGATTAAACGGAGGAAGACTTAGAGTTAGTTGACTTGTTCAAATAGGTGCGTTACGTGCGTACCCACCAAAAAAAAACATCCCTATAAATTGCACCAAAATCACTCATCATTTCATTCATCAAATTGTATTCATATCTAATTACAACTTTGATTTCTAAAAAAACACTCTCAAATCTCAAATCATGAAAGACCAATTTACAGGCACTATTCTTCAAAGCGAGGCACTTGCCAAGGTTCAATCTCTACTCATTTCGATTTCAATTATTTGCAATATTATATTTTATTCGACTTTTTTATTTTATTTTATATTCGTGTTACAGTATATATTGGAAACAAGCGCCTATCCCAGAGAGCATGAACTACTCAAACAACTAAGGATGGCCACTTTGGACAAATATCAATTCTGGTAAATTAAAATAAATAAATTATATTATATGCATGCATGCTTTTCAAATATCGTATTTCTTCTTAATTACAAATAGTATTAATATTGTCATAATTATTTTTTCAGGAGCTTGATGAACGTGACTGCCGACGAAGGCCAATTCATTTCCATGTTACTGAAAATTATGAACGCCAAGAAAACAATTGAAGTCGGAGTTTTTACTGGCTACTCCCTCTTAACAACAGCGATGGCTCTCCCCGACGACGGCAAAGTAAATAAACTTACTCGTGTAGTAAAAAAAAATCAAAAATCAAAACATCGATTTTTCTAACAATTCAACATTTACCTTTTAGATTGTAGCTATTGATCCCGATAGAGAAGCATATGAGGTTGGATTGCCGTTTATTCAAAAAGCTGGCTTGGCCCACAAAATTCAGTTCATACAATCGGGCGCCACAAAGGTTCTAGACGAACTTCTCATCAAGGTACGTTCATTATTAAACCGGACTTAATTAATTATCAAAAGTAGTCACAAACAATCGAGAACATTTGTGAAATCGCCTATATACATTCATATAGGGAGAAGAAAGGACATTTGATTTTGCGTTTGTGGATGCTGACAAGGAAAACTACGTGAACTACCACGAGCAGCTTTTGAAACTTGTTAAGGTCGGAGGGATTATAGCGTACGACAACACCCTGTGGTCCGGGACTGTGGCTGGGTCCGAGGAGGATGAGATGGAGGATTATCTGAGAGGTTGCAGGGGACATATAATGAACTTGAACACTTTCTTAGCTAACGATCCTCGTATCGAGCTAGCTCAGCTTTCTATCGGAGATGGAGTCACCCTTTGCAAGCTTCTCAAATAATTTCAGAACAAATTTCAGAACAAATTTAAATAACACTTTATTGCATGCAACTTATGTATAATGTTTCATTGTTGTTTGTGTTTTTAATTCTTATGTAACTTTGTGGAGAATAAATCATGTTAATTGTAAGATATGTGATGCATAATTTATTTATTATACAATGTTTTAGTATGTTACATGTTGTGATAAATTCAATTGTAGATATAAATGAAGATTTAATTGGTCAAAATGATATTTCAAATAATTATTAGAGGTTAAATATCATCAAGATTAACTAAATTATTTGTGCCTGCAAACTCTAGACAACATGTTTCGCCGCGTTCCCCGTTCCGTCCTTGCCTTTTTTTGTTTAATGTCAATTGTACCCTTCCACTCCTACATTGCAATCACAAGTCAAACTTTCTTGCAAGAAAAAGATGTGGTAAAAATGTTGAAGAAAAAAAAAATCATTTAAATAATATGACTATACATTAGTAGTAATATACCAAACAATATATCTTCATATAAAACTAAGGAGAATTACAATCAATCATGAATCACCGACCTAAATTAACTCCATTTAAATGTCAATGGTCAAGACAAAACAAAAGTCAATAAAGTAAAAGTATGCAGGAGGGTAATTTCGTCATCTCCCCGAAATTCAGTCGCTAAAAAACAAATTCTAAATTAAAATAAAAAAAACCCCATCTGGGTTATTGTACTGAACATGCGGTTCATCCAATCACCGGCTCAGGCCTTCACTTAGTCGGTCTGACCGTCTGACCTAAACTGAGAAGAACCGTGCTATGAGAACTGGAGAGGAGTAATTGGATTCTCGACCTCGACATAAAAATGAGCCCCGATAGAACCCAAGGCGGATGCGTTGCGGTTCCTCCGGCTACGCATTCTTCGCCTTTTTCCAAATGCAATCATCCTCCTCCTCACTCTCCACTTCCAGGTATTATTCAAATATTTAGTTTCTTGTAATTTCTGTAGATTCAATCTCACTCTCTGTGTGTGTTTAGTTTGAAAATCGAGTGTAATTTTATTTTTTTCTGCAATTGGTTTCTGTATATCTGTAGTGATTGCGTTTGATAATTAGGGGAATATCTCGATTGATCTATAAGCTGTGCATAGAGTAAATTTAATTGTATAAGCTGTTATCATCGATAAAAGGTCGGAAGTCGAATTCATCGGCTGAAGATGCAACCTGTGGCACACCCGTGTGGAGGGGGAAAAGCCTCACTTGTGTTTGCTTCAAGCGAAACGGAAACACCACGCGCCTTTGCATCAACGTCACACCACTGCAGGCAAGAACGGAAACAAATCATTACTAATTTCGTATTCATTCATTACCACCCTGATCGAATCAAAGATTATCTATTTCATTTATATAGGAGGAGAGACTAAGGAGGTTAAGGCACCGAACGAAAGTACATTTTGATTCGACCAGACCAGACCATCAGGTGTGAATTGTGATAGCCTTCTGGGATTTGTTGTTGTTGATGTTTTTTGTCCATCATTTGTGACTTGGTTTTTTCGTATTTTCGTAAGCGTAGGAAGCTTTGAGGGCCTTGTGGTGTTCTACATACCCCGGGCAGGAGCTACAGAGTTTGGTATCCGATCAGTGGAAAGAAATGGGATGGCAGGGAAAAGATCCATCGACAGACTTCAGGTTCTTGTGTGTTTTTTCCTTGCCGTAGTAGCTATTTAGATGTTTTTCTTACATCTTTCTCATTCCGAGTTTTGTGTTATTGATGTTTCCTGTAAGCAGAGGAGCAGGATTCATTTCATTGGAGAACTTGTTGTTTTTTGCAAAGACTTTTTCGGTAATCTTTTATTCTTATACTCAATAGTCCTTGCCTTTAAGTTTAAAGAATCGTTACGGTTGCTCAAAGATCGCCTATTATTTTCCAAAAGAAATTCACAAGAGTTACGATTTCGTGCTCCAGACATCTTTTCAAATTCTACTCAGGAAGGAAGCAGGCAAAAGGGCTGATTGGGAATATCCATTTGCTGTTGCTGGTGTAAATATATCGTTCATGATCATGCAAATGCTTGATCTGGATGCCAGTAAGTGGAATCGTATATTTATTTTTGTTCGTGTTTTGACCTATCTTGCTAGGCTAATGTGAGCCCAAACTAACTGTATGCAGCGAAACCGAGAACATTTATCAGAGCAGTTTTTCTGCAAATGCTGTCAGGTGAATCAGTTATTCACATCCTAACAATGTTTGATGAAAAACATGTTTGGAAAACGGAAATTGGAATGTAAATTTCTCACCTGTTTTGTTCGTCGTGATTTTGATTATTCTTGCAGAGAACGAATGGGCATTCGACCTTCTATACTGTGTGGCCTTCACGATAATGGACAAACTTTGGCTCGACAAAAACGCGACATACATGCAGTTCAACGTAAGTAAAATAAAACCTCGTTTGCTGTCTGTCGGTTAAAAAAACACAATCATCCATTGAAAACGAAATCTAACTTGATCGATCCGTCTCAGGATATCCTTAAGTTGACACGGTCTCAGCTGGAGAGGGAGTTTCTAATGGACGATGTTTTACGGATCGAAGACATGCCTTCGTATACCCTTTTGCATTGATCTTGATATATGACCCTTTTAACCTTAGTTACTTACACGCACCTGATTTTTTTGTTTACAGATTGTACCACGTATTTTTTTTCTTTTCTAAATTATGCAACTGCAAATGAATAGAAAATCAAAGTTGGTGAAAAAAATTGTTTAGTTCATGGGCAGAATCGTAATTTCATTGGAAATGCACCCTTTATTTCTTAAAAGAAAATAATTAAGTGATAAGTGTACTGTGTACATCTAAACTAAATACATTTTCGAGAAAGTTCCGAAAATTGGTGGTCGGCAAGTATCTTCTTTATGTCGAGAAAACCAAAAATTAGTCCCCACATAGTGCGCCACCTGGCTTCATATCCATCGTCTATTCACGGAAAATTCCCGAAAGTACCCCTTGATCTCGTAATCTCGACTCCATGTTATGTCAAAAGACTTTCTTACCCCTTAAAAGCGTACTCCATTCTTATTTAGAATTTACAGCTAGTAACGCCAGCAGCGAGCGAGTGAGTGAGAAACAGAGAAAGAGCTGGTGACAATCGACGCAGAAACTTACGTTTACAATTTTCGCAATTTTCTGAAAGCTGGAAATGACGTCATCTCAGGTATTTTTCAGCTATTTTGATCGGTTGATTTGATGTTTCGAAGTCCGATTAGTAAATCATTTTTTTTTTCTGAAATAGGTCGAGAATTTGAAGCATCTAGGTTTCGTGAGAGTTCTGGCGATCAACGCCGCCGTTATCGCGTCAAATCTGTACGGAAGGGCCAAGCGAAATTCCGGTCCGCTCAAATCCACCGTCGAGAGGGCTGAAAGCGCCGTCACGGCTGTCGCGAGCCCTGTGTACGACAGGTTGAAAGGCGTTCCGGATGATGTTCTTGTTTACCTAGACAATAAGGTAGTAATTTCCTTTGTTCTCTGTAAATTTGATTGTTAATTATTAGGGTACGTCAATTGTCGTGTTGAGTTTTGTTTCTTATCTATGGTGCATTGTTTGGGATTACTCAGCTGGTTACTAGTACGAGTAGGTATTGATTCAAACTGAAGGATTGAAACGTGTGAATGAGTGATCACTGTAGATCTTTTGATACTGACTCATGATATTCTGAGAAAATGATATTAGTCCTATCATTAATTGTGTTTTAGTGTTTCAAAATTTATTTGTAGTATGATTATAACACTGAACAACATTTTTAATGTGTGTGAAGCAAGTACTCAGTCACCATAGGTAGAATGAGGCGGAGGGAGTATCAATTTTGTTTACGATTTGTAGATTTCTTATAATTCTAACAATTCAATTCATTGCTCTCTTTTCCGTTTACAGTCCTGGAGTATATGTGCTTGCTCCCTTTTTTTGTTTCAAAGGTCTAAAATTAGAATTATTGCATTATTGGTCCTTAAGTGCTTTCATGTGTCGATTTTTTCCTTTTATGACCGAGTCACCAAATAATGTTCACTGGAATGATAGATTTATAAACTTTACAACCTTTCAACTCTCAACTTCAAAATTTCAAATAAAAGCACAATTTTTTTTTTAATTTTTTTTCCGTTCTGTAGGTGGACGAGGCAACGCACAAGTTTAACGAGTTTGCCCCACCGGCCGCCAAGAATATTGTGTCCAAAGCACAATCAATAGTCAAGAAAACATCGCAAGTAGTCCAGGAATTAACAGAGGAAGCTAAAGCTGATGGGCCGATTGCTGCCATTTCCCATGCCGGCATAATCTCTAAGCAATTGGCTGTGAACCAACTGGCTGTAGTGTGGTACAAAGCTAACCAGTACCCTCGTCTGCATGGAATGTTCAAGATAGCTATTCCCACAGCCGCTCACTGGTCTGAGAAATATAACGAGTTTGTCAAAGACTTGACGGAAAAAGGTTACAGTTTCTTAACCTATGTCCCATTGATTCCAGTCAAAGAAATGGAAAAGGCTTATAAACAGGTGGAAGCGGCTGCTAGTAAGAAGGACGATGACACAGGTGGTAGAGAAAGGGAAATGGCATTTAAGCAGATGGAGGCACCAGCTGCTGGTAGTGACTACAATACAGGTGGTAGAGAAATGGGAAAGGCGTATAATAAGGTGGAGAAAGATGCTGGTAATAAGGACGATGATACAAGCGGCATTACTGAGAGTGAGTCGGACAAGGAATAGAGATGGGTGTATAAACAGTTGGAGACGGCTGCTGGCAATAAGGACGATGATACAGTTGGCAGTAATGAGAGCGAGTCGAACAAGTAATAGAGATGGATTTGCTCGGTTGTCAATTTCTAGCTAGTGCTCTTTTTTTGTTATCAAAAGATGATGTGGGATAAAGCTTCGTGTAAATGGACTCTGGACTCTGGAACAGGAAGTACAGTACTATGTTTGATGGTTGATGATGATTGTGGTTCGCGTGAGCTTATTTCCAACCTTTTATATGTGTTGATTTGTTCTGCCAGTGACAAATTTCACAATGGGTAGTGTTTGCTGATATTTGCAACCCTATTATATTAAATTCATTACTCTTCTTTAACATGACTGTTATAGATTTCATTATACTGTATGTGCTTGCTTTCTTTCATTCTGTAAATGGATGATACTGAAAAGATAGTTGGTTTTGACTATTATACCCATCTTGATTCATCAGTTTATTTTGAATCATATAAATGGTAAATTGGTCCTCAAGCATTTCAAATTCTAACAGCTGGTAGTCTGGTACAATCATTACTCTTCCTCTCATAGAGTAGCAACTAGCAAGTTCATATACATATTTGATATTTCTTACTACGTGATAATCAAATTAATCTTCCAATTGAATTTGTAAAGACTTCAAATTTCTTTTTTTGCATTAAATTTCAGTTCACTTACCATCCACATAAAACCAGGTTTCGAATTTTTGGCCCAAACCTTTTGCTGTAAAATCAACATGGAGTATAATTTTTTTAATATTTAGTGTATTATATGTTCACATTTGTCAAAAAAAAAAAGGAAAAATAGTCAACCCTTGCAAGTACAGTCACGCATAAGTAGCTGAAGTCTCACGTAATAATGAGAATTCACCCAAGGGGGGATTGAAGTCAAAAGAATTCACTATGGGGAAGGACAATTAAAGAAAACGATGTGCTATAGAAAATCAATAAGACTTTAACGCGCCTTATCTGGGCCTGGAAACATGAAGGGCCCACAAAATTTAAGAAGCCTGATTTTGGGCCCAGTTAGGCACCGGTCAACATTTATAATATTACGTTTCAAATGGGCCATCATTTAATAGCGCCAAGAAAAGAGAGAAATGTTCCTTCTTCCAAATATGTGTTGTAATTTCTACATTTGAATTAGTATATAATAAAAAAAAACAAAGAGGAATGAATAATGTGGGCTAAAGGTCAAATTAGCTGGAGAAGTTGGTGTTAGAGTTTTGGAGGGAGGATTAAAGACAAACTAAAAAGAGGTTGCCAAACTAACAGCCCACAATTTATATTGTGATGGGGTCATGATTTATTAATGCGGTACGTCTCTTTAATCCTGTAAATGATAAGTGTGACACCAACACCAACACGTAGATAAAAAAGGCGACGATGCTTCTCGTCACTTCAATTAGGTAAAACTTATAAGGATAAGAACTTAATACTACTTTGTCAAGATACGTGCTGACATGTGAATATGAAAAATCAATTGATAGAAGTTGATACAAAACATAAAAAAGAAAAAAAAAAAGCACCGACAACCATATAGGAAATTATAAATATGGAACTATGAAGATGGACCATTCTGTGATTTCAGATAATAATTTCTCAAATTTTATACCAAATCAACTCAAGCTAATGGCTTACTAATCTCTACACATGTCACAAAATTATAATGAATACATTTTTTTATAAATTACGAATAAAGTTCTACATCTATCCCAGAGCACTTATTGTATTTTTTTTAATTATTTATAAAGAAAGTGCCACAACTAATGTGAAACGAAAAAAATATTGAATATCATGATGAAAAAAAATGTGCCACAAATAATAATTCAATTTCTATTATTAAAAAAAAAATCATATTCCATTAAAGTAAACATATACCATATAAGACCCATTGAATTATTAAAAAAATCATATATTAGTGCATAGTTGTATATACAAAAAGCCTAGAATAGTAAATTTTGGAATTGACGAGAAGAGTACTACTATATATTACGTGCTCAGAAAAGGCGAGAAATGTACACCTAATTCTTTCTGGTGAGATGTCGACTGAACATTTAATATTATGCACATTTTTATGTAAGAAAATGTTCCACGGCTTCGGTGCTAGTATATGTTATTGAGGGTATCAAATTATTTTTGTACTACTCCATCATATTATTTAATTACAAATTTTAATGTGGGAATACTGGATTCAGGACTACTTTATAAAATAAATAAGTTCTGAAGCCCTGTCCATAAAAGTAGAAGTTTATTAGGCAATTGGGTAGGAAAAGTCTACACTACCCTCGCTGTTTAACAAATGAATATAAATTGAATATGTAATTTAAAATAGAATTTCTGTTTTAAAAATTAATAATAAAACACCAATACAATTTCAGACCATCCACGGTTAAAGTACGCCGTTAGACTATGCACGATAATAAGACACCGTGAGACCATCCACGATAAATGGACACTGTGAGGACATCCACGATAATCGAACACCGTGAGTTCATCCACGATAAAGAGAGACCGTGTGACCATCTACGATAAATGAACACCGTGAGAACATCCACGATAAATGGACACCGTGAGGACATCCACGATAAATAGAGACAGTGTGACTATCCACAATAAATTGACACCGTGAAAACATATAAGATAATTGCACACCGTGAGCTCATCCACGATAGTCGCACGCCGTGAGACAAATCACGATAAATGGACAGCGTGACGCATACACGATAAGTCAACTCCGTGAGACCATCAACGATAATCATACGTCGTGAGACCATCCACGACAGTCATACGCCGTGTGACTAGCCACGATAAATGGGCGCCGTGGCATCGTATACGATAATTAAAAGCGACTGTGATAATTTTGATTGAGAATATGAAATTGGACAAATTTAAAATAAATTTAAATCTTATAATTGAGAACAATTGATGAATCAAAACTCTAAACCCTAAAACTTGAGAACAATTGATAGATCAAAACTCTAAACCCTAAACACCACCAGTCAGCGTAATACAACAAAAGATGAGCAAACAAAAAGAATAACAAAGCACACAGAGAATCTCCTCTTTCGACATTTGGTCAGCAACACGGATTTTTGAGCCTCAACCAGAAGTGAAACGGCGATGGAAGACCTAACTGGTGATTTCGACGGAGATAAGGAACTCATGTGTTCCCGTATCATTCCACCCGAAACCCCGAATCATCTGTGGTGACCTAAAATAACTGCGGAGGTTTTGGAACCTCGCGTATCTGGTGGAAGATAATTCAGGGGAATGATGCTTTTATTTTGGAAACTCGAGTATCTCGATACAGTAATGAAACTATGAAAATCGAAAAAGTGAGGTGATAAGTATTGCTCCATGAAAAAACCAGAACAAAACAGAAAAATGGATTATTAATGGGTATAGAAAAATAGAGTTCTTTCGTTCGTATTTATAGGCTTAATATTTTGATCTAATTTAAGTCATCCAACCACCAGGATTTCAATCGTTCCGCGAAACGATTCAACTGCCATCTACACTTATTAATTACTAGTATTAATAAAATTAAAATTTATAGAAAATCACCCCATTAAACACGCTATCCATTAATTGATATGACCATTCAATTCAAGGAATTGATGCATCTCTGTTCTGAGTCATCCCACCGCCGAATTTCAATCGTTGCACGAAACGACTCATCAACTCCCAACCACACCCATTAAACACGTTGCGATTAATTAATTAAGAAAATAAATAAAACCCTAGAACTGTGTCGCCGTGCGGTTACCACGGAGGATTGTAACACCGTGCAACTGTATTCGATAGAAAACCCTAAAACCTAATGTGTCGTCGTGGTTAGATCACGGTGGATTGTAACACCGTCGTATGAAAAAGAAATTGCAATTACATAAAACAGTGTCGCCTTGGGTATTTCACGGTGATCTAATAATTATACCGTGAAATAATATTACACCGTGAATTAATATACACCGTGCAATTATTCAAGATGCTATATCATATAACCTTATACCGATGCACGGTTACACACACACGTATTCAACACGGTAATAGTACACGGTAAAATAAATAGTAAATTAGTACACGCATATATATATATTGTAATTTTAATTTTAATTTTAATTTTAATTAATGAAATCCAGGCGGAGCGCCAACGCGTCTGGCAACTACGGTCGTCTCTTAATAATTAATACGTATACTGATAGATTTAGGGTTTCTATATTAATGAGTAACCGAGTGACGGTTTAGCAAGATTAATAAATGACAGTGATATTAAAATCTTTTAATGATACATTTAAGGAAAAAGTACAGTAAACAATTGATTGATGGTTCAAAACCCTAAAACCTATTGTGAAAAATTGATGGATCAAAACCCTGAACACTATCTATTGAAAAGTAGATACATCTTGAAAAGCCGCTTGACCCTGTACATGAATAATGGGAAGCTCGGAAGACATAACCGGATCGGAAGAGATCCCGGTCTATCCCCATCAAGTTGCACAGTCTGACGAGAGTCAAGAAGATGGAGGCCGATCATGAAAGATAAGAAGATGGTTTTCTTTTGGAAACTCGAGTATCTCGATAAAGTAATGCAACTGTGAAATTCGAAAAAGAGTGGTGATAACTGCTCCATGAATAACAAGAACAAAACAGAAAAATGGAGTATTAATGGGTATAGAAAAATAGATTTCTTTCGTTCGTATTTATAGGCTTATATTCTGATCTAATTTTAAGTCATCTAACAACCAGGGTTTCAATCGTTCCACGAAACGATTCAACTGTCCACGATGCTTATTAATTACTCGTATTAATAAAATTATTATAAAATCACCCCATCCAACGCTCCAAATCCATTAATATGATATGACCACTCAATTCAGGGAATCGATGCGTCTCTGTTCTGAGTCATCCCACCGCCGGATTTCAATCGTTGCACTAAACGACTCAACTCCCAACCACGCCCATTAAACACATTGCGATTAATTAATTAAGAAAATAAATAAAACCCTAGAACTGTGTCGCCGTGGATTCCCTCGGTGGATTGTAACACCGTGCAACGGTATTAGGTAGGTAGAAAACCCTAAAACCTAATGTATAGCCGTGGTTGGAACACGGTGGATTGTAACACCGTGGAAGGCTCATAAATGAGAAATAAAAAACCCATAGAACAGCGTCGCCGTGGGTTCCCTCGGTGGATTGTAACACCGTGCAACGGTATTAGGTATGTAGAAAACCCTAAAACCTAATGTATCGCCGTGGTTGGAACACGGTGGATTGTAACACCGTGGAAGGCTCATAAATGAGAAATTAAACCAATAGAACAGCGTCGCCGCGGGGTTTCCTCGTTGGATTGTGACACCGTGCTACGGTATTAGGTGTAAAACCCTTAACATAATGTGTCGCTGTGGTTTGAGCACGGTGGATTATAACACCGTGGAAGGCTCATAAATGAGATATAAAACACAGAACATTGTCGACGTGAGTTCCTCGTTTTAGAATACACCGCGAAATAAATGAAAATACAGTCGAAGTGTGTTCATTACAATATTAATAATAGGAAACCAAAAAGAAAAATTATTAAACAATTTAAACTTAACAAAAGTAGTCTTATTACAATTGATGGATCAAAACCCTATTGAGAATTACAATTGATGGATCAAAACCCTATTGAGAATTACAATTGATGGATCAAAACCCTAAACCCAGAACCATACATGGATGAACAAAGAAAAAAAAAAGAAATTCAACCCGGCTCAGAATCTACTCTCTGGATGGGAAGCAATTCGAAGACCTTCTTTTTCTCTGGCCTGAATCATAGCCTTTTATGATCTCAACATATGGCCAGATTCACCGCTACGGAGAAAGTGGCATTGCTAAGATCCGTATCTAACAAAGATACTCGAGATGTTTTGGAAACTCGAGTACCTCGTCATTGATGATCTAGGAAAAAGAAGGTTTTCTTTTGGAAACTCGAGTATCTCGTTACCGGACTGCATCTATGAATTTGAAAGATGTGTGGTGAAAACCGCTCCATAAGAAAAAAAACGCAGAAAACATGAGAAAAAATTGGGTATAGAAAAAAAAAGGTTTTTTCGTTCGTATTTATAGGCTCAATTTTCTGACCTAATAAAGTGATCCCGCCGCCAGCTTTCAATCGACTCACGAAACGACTGACCTCTAAACTACGCCCATTAAACACATTGCAATTAATTAATTTATTATTTAAATAAAAACCTAGAACTGTGCCTCCGTGGGTATTTCACGGTGGATTAAATCACCGTGTCGCGGTCCCTGTGACTTTGGTAACGTGACTACAACTCTGAATGAGTCGTCGTGATGTTAGCACGGTGCAGTCTAACACCGTGTACGTACATGTTATAGGTGACATAAAAAAAAACCTAATCCTCCGTCGTCGTTGGTATCCCACGGTGCGTAAGCCGTGGTATGTTCATATATGACATAGAAAACTTAACCCCCCATCCACCACGATATCCATTAATTAGATATGACCGTGAAATTCAAAGAATTTATGATGAGTGTCTGTTCTGATCCTCCGCCGGATTTCAATCGTCTCACGACACGACCCAACCCAACTTCCAACTACGCTCATTGATGGTCCAGATATGATATGATATGACCATTCAATTCAGGGAATTGATGAGTATCTGTTCTGAGTCACATCGTCGCCGGATTTAAATCGTTTCACGAAATCACTCAATTCCAAACCACCCCCATTAAACACATTGCGCCGTGGGTTTATTACAGTGGATTTCCTCACCGTGTAACGGTTACCGTGACGGTCTATGTGACACTGATAACCCTTGATAAAAACCCTTACCCACCGTCGCCGTTGGTATCTCACGGTGTATTGTGAAACCTTTATTAGTTTATTAACCCCTCAACTACCCACTTTTGGCGTGTATACATAAGCACCGTAGCACGCTGAAAACCCTAATTTTTATAAAATCAAATTTCATATTCAATGGCCACCCCAATCCCGATTTGTAGATTCTTCAAAGTTCTGAACACCGTTGATTTCCGTGAAGTTTGTCGTTTAACTTGTGATTTTGCTCATGAACATGAGTATCTGGCAGGCAGGGCTACTTTGCTTGGAGATTGTGAGACACTCGCCTCATTTGCCACCGCTCGTGCCCCGTGGTCCGTGGAAATCTCTTGGGTCAACGGTTACTTGTGCTTTCATCGTGGTTGGACCGATTTCTGCACGGCTCATCATCTTAAATTCGGTTATTTTTTGGTTTTTCACTACGCCGAGAAATTGGGTCCTTTCTTTGTCAATGTCTACAGTAAAGATGGTCTCGAGATTCGTAACTTTTCCGATCCTAATGCCCCTAGAGACCCCCTTCTGCCGACCATATCTAAGGTTGTAGAAGAGATCCTGTTTGAGAAGGTGGTGGAAGTGGTGGAGCTCTCGGACGATGAGGACGATATGGGCGATGAAGCAGACGATAAGGACGAAACGACTGATGAAGGCGATGACGCAGATGGCGAGGATGATGAACCATGAATGCAAAGAATGTTTCTTTCTGCGTTTTGTTTATGAATAGTATGTTTTTATTTTTGCTTTTACAGTATGTTTTTCTGGTTTCGTAGCTACTACACTACGTAATCTACGTTATAATACTGTACTAGTGCTTGTTTTTCTTTGTTAATATATTTCGACCTTCTCCCACCGTGCATGAGTAACCGTGTGACTTTAGCGTTTGAAGATATTACCGTGCGCCAAGGGTCGGGTGATTGAACCGCGGCAAAAGGCAACCGTCCTCTCTTTTTTTTTTTTTTTTTTTTTTTTTTGGTTTTTGGGAATCCCGGTAATTTAATTTATTAAATATTAAAAGATGAATAAAAAGGTTGAATAAACTTGCGGCTTCAAAAGCTGTTCTGTTCACTGACAAAACCGTGCCACGTAAGTATCTGTTTACATACATACTTACATTGATTTGACCGTCGCACGGTACTGTATCACGGTGACGTCTCACGACATTACCGTGTGAGCATGAACAATGACGTTTTCACGTGATTCTTGCACAATCGCGATAATCTTTTTGGCAAAATGCTTAATAAAAGTTAATTTTCTATGGACATGATTATATTGAACCTAAAAAATTCCACAATAATCCATCAAACGATTAAATTCCACAATACCATGTGCAATATGATCACACTTGAGAGTAAATTGTTACCAATGAACTACACATCTCTTGAATTTGAGACATGCACTAAGGCAAATCGCATCGTACGTCTTTAATTTCAAATACCATACGTCTCACTGCCTGAAACATGACCCCGTTGATGGTAACGACACCTTAAAAGTGTATACAAACGATTGACGATCGTTTTTTTGCGGGTTGAACAAGCCACGGTGTTGATGTATTGATGACCATGTAACGCCGTGCAGATACAACCGTGAAACTAAATGACCGTGCGAAACAAAAGAATAAAGGATGACTATACCCGCCTGCAAAAGCTGTCCTGATAACTGACACCACTAATATTTCGCGTGCATCGGTTATCCCGCTCCAATACGAAAATACGCCATCTAAAAAAAGAACTCGTTCAATTTCAAAAATGTTTAAAATTGATTTTATAACCACACGGTGTTGTACCACGGTGACGTCTTGTGAGATCACTGTGTGAGCATGAACACTCACGTTTTCGTGTGATTCTTGCACAATCGCAATAATCTTTTTGGCTAAATGCCTAAGCAAAGTTAATTTCCTATGGAAATGATTATATTGAACCTAAAAAATCCACAATAGTCCATCAAACGATTAAATTTGACATACCATGTGCAATATGATCACACTTGAGAGTAAATTGTTACCAATGAACTACACATCTCTTGAATTTTAGACATGCACTAATGCAAATCGCATCGTACGTCTTTAATTTCAAATACCATACGTCTCACTGCCTGAAACATGACCCCGTTGATGGTAACGACGCCTTAAAAGTGTATACAAACGATTGACGATCGTTTTTTTGCGGGTTGAACAAGCCACGGTGAAGATGTATTGATGACGATGTGTCACCGTGCACAATATACGTTTTACTGAGCCGTGCGTAAAACGGCTTCCCCCTCTCATTTATTTTCCGATGTTTTAATTTGAATTTTAAATAAAAGAATAAAAGATGAATACCCGCCTGCAAAAGCTGTCCTGATAACTGACACCACTAATATTTAATAAGTACACGTGCATCGGCTTAACCCGCCCCAATCCTAGAAACGAAAATACGCCATCTAAAAAAAGAACTCGTTCAATTTCTAATATTTTTCGAATGGATTTGATAACCACACGGTGTTGTATCACGGTGACGTCTCGTGAGATCACCGTGTGAGAGTGAAGACGTCTTTAAACTCAAATACAATAACCGTCGCCGTTGGTACCTCACGGTTCGTGCTGATACAAGACCGTAAGTGCACACGGTTATCAACAATTTTTTTTTAGATACAGTCATTGATAGTTTTGCACACGGCGCTGATCAACCACACGGTGATAAATACACGTTTATACATACAACGGCATACAGTATATGAAAAGTTTACTCTCTTGCAAACCAAAACGAAACCAACTGTTATCCATCCCTTAATAAAAAAGGGAGTTCAATGTCTTTGCAGGACATCCAAAATATCTTCAGTGCTATGTTTTTTCTGACAACTTTGATATCGATGTCGTCCGCGTTACGATACAATGATGGGTCGGTGAGCAATCGTTCCAAATACATTGTGCAGAAAGGACCGCAAGAGTGGTTGTCATCTTGGGCAAATTGTTCTTCGGCTGGCATGACCTTGAGCTTGAAGTCTTCCGTTTTCACAGGTAATCTTTTTCTTTCCCAGTAACCTGTTTCCTCCAACATTCGAGGTAAGACCTTCAACAAACACTCGAACTCAGGGGCGCGAGGGTTCACACCAGGCTCATAGTTATGAGCTAACGAGTCATACAGCTCGACAGTCCAATCATCAAAACAAATTCGAACTACGACCCAATGTCCCGGAAGATGACAAACCATGACGGCCTTCACATAAAATAAGTAAACGATATCATGAGTGCTTAATTAGTGTTCAGAGTTTGTGATTTAGGGTATATGATTGTAGTACTTACGTGGGAAAATCTGAACTATTCGAAATCGTAATCTAAACTGACTGGGAGTTTCCAATTTGGATTGTTCAATGAGGTGTAAGTATGTTTGAAGGTCATCTGAAGAAGTGCAACGAAAATATATAAGGTCATAAGTGAGCTAGATTTTATTGAGTTCATACCACGGAGTTTGTGAAAACTTACAAAATAGTTTGGGGGTAAAATTACGAAGGATTCCTTAGGCCACTTTTCCTTTTCCATTTTTAACAACATATAACTGCAGAAGATAGTTATCACCTGATATAAAAATACTAGTTGGTAAGTATATAAAATTTATTTCTGAATTATACTACTATATACCTTAAATTTGCAATGGTTACCTCTTCGTCGAAGTCCCAATCCACGTTTTCAATGTCAAGAAATGTTTTCCGTTTCACGGTAATTTGCGTGCGACGGAAATTTACACAATCGACAGAACATTTGGTCCGTTTGGATGGTCTCAGAAACGACCGATATGCTTTTACAACGGCTTCAAGTCCTTCACTGGGAGAAAGTGGTGTCTCACCGTGAGTTTGGGGAGCATTTTTCGCCGCTTCAGGCTTACGAGTTCTCAGCCTACGGGGAGAAACAATTGGCCTACCAACATGTTCGCACGCATCTGTGGGATTCACTGTGAGCTGATCGGTGGGATCAGCTGCGTTTGATGAACTGTCGAGATCAACCGCCGCCAAGTGATCAGCTACAGCGGTTGTCGAGGCTACGTCACTGGCCACATCAGCTACCATCCCGGTATCAACTGTTGGCGATAGGTCAATGTTTTCTTGGACTTCTCCGGCAGGGAGTGTCGGTTCTAGGACACTGGCTTCATCTGCTGAAAGTTGTCCAACAATAGACATCACTAAGTCGTTGGGATCAGTGGTTTGGCCGACTTCGACGATATCAGAAACAGGGACTGCGAATATTTGGCCGACTTCGACGGTATCAGAAATAGGATCTTGCTCCGGTTGAACGTGGTTTTTTTCGACTTCTACGGCAGCAACTGTCTGATTTTGGACGTCGGCTTCTCCGGCAGCCTCACTCGCTGTATTATTGTCTGATGTGATCAGTGATACAGGTCGACGCAGATCTCCCGGCGACTCATGCAGAGACGCGCTCTCATGAAGTTGTTGTGGAGTGATGCCTTTAATCCGCTCAAAGATATATCCAGCAAAATCTGCAATCAATCCCTCATCAGACAAAATCCGTTCATGCTCGGCTCTCAATTTGGCCCTCAAAAGCCCAGTCAGTCGTCTGTCCAACTCAGAAGCATCTTCATGCGGGCAACAAAGTGTACGCCAACAACACACAGGCCTACAACACACATGCCCACTTGGACCAGGAGTACTCTGCTCAGAAGCACGTTGTCTGCGTGATCTAGAAACGGGCATTTCAATATCCGTGGCTGCAGCACGCTTTTTCGAAGAAGGCTTTTTGGTTTGTTTTTGCTTCTCCGGATTTTGTTTGGCTTTGATTGCATTACCACCATTGCGTACTGGGCGATTGTACTTAACATGAAATGGTATGTCGTGTACAAAAAGGTAACACGGCTCATTTTTCTCTTCATCATTAGGAATCAAAGTTTCATGAACAACTTCAATCTGAAACTTATCAACACATAGTATTAATATTCCATCGCGTGAAACAAATACTATTACTAGCAAAATATAAGTAGGAGTAGATGGTTACGTACCTCTCCTTGGAAGAAAAGATCATCGCAATCAGTCTTTGTTGTAGATGTACTCCACATCAAACAACGTGGCACTTTCATATTCGGATCACGTTGACCACATAACTGACCGATATTCGGAACGGACTCGAACATCCAAATTATAAAAGCCCAACTGGGGCCATAGATGTGGTACGAAGTTTTTTCTGCTAATTCAGGGTCCATCGCTGTTGTTTCGAGGTAGTAGCTCAGAGCCTGGTAGGAATAAGCGCCCCATGTAAAACTCTGCCACTTTTCCGGCTCATCCACTAATGCCCATGCCCAGTCCTCGACATACATTTCAGCGGATCGACAAAGAAAGAAGGAATAGTAGACGGTGAGATTGGCGACTTTAATGTAATCCTCCAACGAGGCAGGTTGTTCGCCATCGAAGAGTTGTTTGGCCGCAAATAACTTGCGTAGATCATTGCTTCTTACACGCTTCCCACCGAATATCCGCTTATTTAAGCTACCTGGAGCAGACTGGGGTGTGGCATGGATGTCAAATTCATCGTAGATGCCGAAATTCAGTCCCGTTACAATGGCATAAGCGGCGGGTGTGAGTTTCGCAGTCTTACCACCGACGTAGAACCAATGCTCCTTCTCCGGTATTGACGGACCTGACAACTCTCGACATACGAGGTGGTGCAAAAAATTAGTGCTTGATTTGGCAGTAAATCTTATTCCCAGAACACTTTTCATGTAAGGTAGCGCAAAAAAATCGCGAACTGCGACGGCATCACCCCCGATATCTTTTATTGTCTCCGTGATCAGTTCCGGAATTTCGTAGCGAGTATACAAATTGAGACTTAAAGTGACCGACTGCAGATTGGTTGGTCTCTTCCATTCAAATCCAGACTGAAATATGAAATAAATAAATAAGAATTAAAGGATAAAAAATGAGAAATATAACGACACGGTGAAATTACACCGTAAGAAAAAAAACATAGAATATCAAGGTGTAAATTCACCGTGAAAATACAAAACGGTGTTTTACCACGGTGCACATTACACACGACCTTGAACATATGGTGAATATGTTTTTCCACGTGGATCGTGCTCGTACAAGACCGTAAGTACACATACACCGTGAAATAAAACACTGTCGTGGATCGTGCTCGTACAAGACCGTAAGTACACACGGTAAATTTACACCGTGAGATGAATCACAGTCGTGGATCGTGCTCGTACAAGACCGTAAGTACACATACACCGTGAAATAAATGTTGGGATATGTCCTTCGATCCTACGTGTGCAATTGATAAAGTCATAAGGTCGTCTATGAATGTTAAATGATTATTAGATAATATTAATTGTTGGGAACAATATAATATTGATCAATAAATCATACCTACAGGGTCACACACGAGTCGGAATTACGTTGCTTGTTATATTGATTTAGAATCAATACGTATGGATTTTCACATGCATGGGATGCATGGCATGCATGGGATGCATGGCTTGCATGGATGCATGTCACATGGTGTGACATGGCATGCCACACAAGCAAGGGGACCACATCTGATGCCATTTGGCATGATGATATGGAAATGACCCTTCACCTCCCCATTATCCACCATTACTTGTGCATTATGATGCACATTATGGTGGGGGTTACATGGGAGGTTAATGGTGATCAATATAGTGATGAAAACATGGGTTTTCATATCACTTTTAATCAGCCACGAAAATCATACACAAAATAGAGAGAGAAGAGAGTTCTTGGAGAACCAATTCAAGCAAGCAAGCAAGTTCAATTCCGGGTTCGTGTGCAACACGTAGAGGCCGGGCCATTTGTGCGGCTTCAACATCCGGACGATCCAAAGGAGTGACGAGGTCATTCACAAGGAGATCATCTAGTGACTGATCCATGAAGGTGGTTCAATCGACTCAACACCACATTCATCAACATCAACGAGGCACGCTACACCGGTTGTAAGTGATCTCGTTAATCTCTCTATATATATATTGGATGTATATATATATAAACGTGTCTATACATATAATGTATGCCTAGATCTTCATGTTGTTCGTGTTCTATTGTTTTACACGCTTCCGCACACACGAACAAGGTAATCGAGCGATTGGATCGACATCGAAAACCTTCAATTGGTATCAGAGCCTAGGGCTCGTGCACATGTTTTGTGTTGGACACAATATGTTTAAATCAACATAATTGGCTTAATTGTTTTATGTGATTATGTGATTATGTGTTTAGATATAAGGCCGGCCACCGTTAGTGGTCGGGTGAATGAAATTGTCGTTTTTTGCGTACGATTGACCATAGTTTTGGAGGGTTGCGTCTCTTGGAATCTTTTGTAATAGATAGGTTTTTTTTCTATTCAAAAATGTATTGTTCAATGTGTAAGCAATGGATTGAATCCATTGATCGACATTGGATATCGGCTCTCCGGCGAAAACGAGAAGAAACGAAGCAAAACGAAGCAAAACGGGCGAAATCCGGGCTGCTGGAGCAAAACGGCGGGCGCCGTTTGTGCTCCGGCGGGCGCCGAAAGGCTGTTTTTGGGTCAGCCCCGTTTTATACCCTTTTGGCGACCGCCCTTTTGGAAACGGCGACCGCCAGTGGTGTTCGGCGCCCGCCGCAAACGGCGGGCGCCGTTCGTGGTTTTTGGGGTACGGACTAAGGTTGACCTAAATCGGCGGGCGCGGAACTGAAACGGCGGGCGCGGACCAGTCCAGAAGATGTCCAAGGCCTATTTTGTTGCTTTTAATCTTTTCGTTTGAGAGTTGTGAGGTTCTAGGGGCCTTTCGATTACGTATTTAATTGCTTTGCTAGTTATAGGATGTTTTATGTTATAAATGTTCAACTTACATATAAACACCTATGCATGCAAGTTCCCAAAATAATGAGTATAATGTCTTGTCCAAAAACATCACACTCATGAAGCCCTCGATCATAAGTTGGTAGGTCCGCCTCAGCGGGGTACTACTTGTTATCTTGGGATAAGTGGGAGTAAAGGTTAGACCTTTACACGTGAGTTTGGTTTTCTCATCGATAGATCCACTGCAGGTGTGGCTATCGAGACATGAGATGAGAATGGGACTCTCATCGACCGAGAGTGACATTAGATGTCATTGACATGGGATGTCTACCTATCTTGAACTTCTTAAGTGCGGACTCAGTCGGCTTAAGAATTTGCAAGATGAGGGTCTTGGGATTGTTTTGTTCAAGGGAACAAAGATATTAGATATCGATTGAACAAAATGGAATAAATAAGTAGCTTGTTAGACAACCTTATTTGTTTACCGCTTTGTGAATGTTTACATACTTTAATTATCTTTCTTTTGTAGTTTATCATGTTAATTTCAACTCGATTCAAGTTTGGTTCAATTCTTGATTATGAAAAATTGAACAACATAAATTTTCTTGATTCACAACGTAATTTGAGGATGGTCCTCAAATACGAAGACAATAAAAATGTGTTAAATAACCACATCCTAAGATATCATTGAACAACTCAATAGCATGTTCGGGGAATATGCTAAGATTGAGCGGTTCGGTATGACCAGGTTCATCGCTTCAGCTAGGCTGGAAAAATGGAAATCTATGGAATCACATGTGCAACAAATGATTGGATTATTTGCTTCAAGTGACCGCCTAGATTTTTCCTATGATGATTATTTGGCAACCGATTTCATACTTCAATCTCATGATGGTTATAATGCCTTTAGGCTAAAATTTCCACATGAATGGTTTGAAGAAATCGCTTCGTGAGCTCCACGGGATGCTCAAGGCTGCTAAGCCGGCGATAGTTAAGGACCCTAAGAGGGAAATTCTTATGATATGGGATAGGGTATTCAAAAGAGCATGGGCAAGAAGGCTACTAGGGTTCCTAGGGAATCTCAATGCGTCTACTGCAAAAGTGTTGGACACACTACTTGCAAACATATAAAAATTCATATTATATTCAATTTCAAAACAAATGCCTAATTTGTCTTTCATTTGATGGATTATAAGGTTAGGATTATTTACACCTCGGGAGTGATTTAATCCAAAACACCTAAGTTCATCAATGACACAAATTAGAGACTTTCGAGTCATTGGATGGCGTGAAACGATTGTCTGGTTGGCTCCCTCATATTTTATGAGAGATAGGGCTTCAATTGCATGATAATATCGCTGGTTAGAAAACTTCGATTTTTCACTTACGATTTATCACGTTTTGACATTGTATTAATTTTGAATGGGAAATTTGAATGAGACTCAATTATTAGAAATAATTGAATTTGCCCAAAGTTCAAAGAAGATGTGAAGAACGGGGTTGCTTCATCTTCAAGTATTAATGATATAGACATTAAACTTCACAAATTCTACTTCTTGGGTATTGGATGCCAAATATGGTTCTCACATTTTTATGTGGAGGAACTACATATAAGTATAAGTTTGGTGAATAGAGATGTCGATCTACGAGCAAGAAATGGAGCGAAGGTCGCTGCATTAGCCGTATGATCATATGATGTTGTTTTGCCTTAGGGCCTTGTTTTAGTATTATAACTATGTAATTTCGTACTTTCAATAAACAATGAATATTGGTTCAGTATTAGATACTGATGGATTAGTTTTTTCACTATTAAATAGTTTGGTAACTATTTTAATTGTGAAGTATTCTTTGTTTTGGTACGATTATTATATTGTTTATGTATACTTTAAACTTGAAAAATCATATATATCATTAAGACCAAAGGCCAAATCGAATAAGTATCGATGAGACATAACTGAAACATTGTTGATTAGATCAAATCAAAATCTAAACATGTAACGAAGCTTCTTTTAGAAGGAATTTTAGAATCATTTGACTTGGAGTCATTTGATACATGTGAATGATGTGTGATTGAAAAGATAACAATGTCATCTTTCTTGGAGAAAGGAGAACATGTGAGTGATTAATTAGGGATGATCCATACTGATGTATGTGGAACCTATTAGTTCACATGCACATGAAGGTTATGTTTCGGAAAAGAGAAAACAAACTATATTAGATATAGTTCGACCATTCGATGAGAGGTCTAAATCAACTACTGGTCTCTTTTGGGAACACACAATTCTTGACTTCAACTTATACACTGAATAGGACGCTGTCAAAAGCTGTTGATAAGACACCATACTAGGTATCGAAAGGGAGGGTCCCTAAATTGTTTTCATCAAGATTTGAGGTTCTAAAAGCTTCTCTGACGAGATTTATCTCTATAGAGATTGAACTCAAATGGGATAAAAGTTTCTTTAATGTATCCATAAGAAACTCGAGGGTACAACTTCTACGATCTATCTGAGAACAATATTTTGTTGCTCGAGATAGTGATTTTCTTGAAAAGAGTTATCTTTCCTAGAAATTCAGTGGGAGCTCGGTTGTCTTGAACGAGGTTCAAGTGAAACAACCAATAATGAATACTCAAGACTGGGTTGAGAGTATTCTTATGGTTTTGGAAGCCATACCAGCCCTCGTAGGTCCGAAAGGCATAAATCTATCTCTATTATTCAAATACTTAAATATTATGACCAATGAGAGATATGAATTCATGCTTTTGGAAAGCGGTGAACCTTTGACCTAATTCCAAGCTATGACGAGTCCAGCTACCGAAAATTGGCATGGTGCCATGAAATCTGAGATGATATCAATATCTGATAATCAAGTTTGGAACTTGATATATTTGCATCACGGGGTTAAACCCAATGAATGCTAATAGATCTTTAAGATCTAAACAGACAGATGGAAAACCTAGGGTTTTCAAAGCAAGGTTGATGGTAAAAGTTTTATTCACGAGGTGGATTATGGAAAAACATTCACCTGTTGCTTTGATTAAATCATTCAGATCATCTTAGCCATTGCTACTCATCTTGATAATGAGTTATGGTAATATTGGATGTTAAAACTAACTTCTTGAATTGGATTCTAGAAGAGAATGTGTTTTGACACAGCCAAAGAGTTTTATCGATCCTAATAAGGTTGAGAAATTATGCAATCTTATAATTCCATTTATGGAATAAAGCAAAGCACATCGGAGTAGCAATCTTCAGTTCAATGAATCCATACTGGGTTTTGGATTTCAGAGGAACTCGGAAGAGTCTTGTTTTACAAGAAGAACAGTGGGAGTTACGTTGTATACATTGTGTTGTATGTCGATGACATACTCCTTATTGGAAACAATGTTTCTATGCTTAATTCTATTAAAGAATGGCTTGGAAATTGTTTTCAATAAAGGATCTTGGAGAAGCACAGTACATATTGGGCATCAAGATCTGTCGGAACAGATCGAAAAGGATGTTTGGACTTAGTAAAGCGACCTATATTGATAAGGTGCTTGATAAGTTCAGAATGAAAGACGCCAGAAAGGGTCTCATTCCAATAACTAATGGCACATCTCTTAGCAAGATGCAATGTCCTACGAGACCTAATGAGCAAAAGAAGATGGAAAACATTCCTTATGCTTCGACAATAGGATCTATAATGTACGCCATGATATGTACACGAATGGACGTATCGTAAGCCTTGAGCATGACGATTCGGTTTCAAGGAAACCTAGGTGAGGCGCATTAGACTGCGGCCAAGAATATTCTTATGTATCTTAGATGGACTAAAGAATATTTTGTTGTCTTTGGAAGACAAAAAGAGTTGATATTAACAAAGCTGTTTGAATGCTAACTTCAAAACAGACTAAGATAATTTCCGATTTTAATCTGGTTATATCTTTTGTCTGGTTAGAGGTGAAATTTGCTGGAATAGTTCCATGCAATGCAATATAGCTGATTAAACTACAGAAGCTGAGCACAGTATTGCATTGGATGCAATAATGTTGGCAGTTAAGATTTGAAAGTTCTTGAATGAACTAGGTGGCGTAACTAGCTCAGCCCACCCGATAGTTCTCTATTTATAGTAGAGTTATCGCGCAAGCCAATGAGCTAGGAAGCACCGCAAGTCTAAAACTAGTGCTCATGAAGTTCCACATTATCTGGGAGATAGTTTTGTGGAGACATCGAGATAATAAAGTTGCAACTTTTGGTAAGGTTGCAAACCCATTTTCTAAACCTCTCCAGCAGTCTAAGCTTGAGGCTTTCACGACTGCAATAGAGATCAGACATCTTAGAGATGGGTTGTGATTTCTATTACTGTATTAGATACTTTTGGAGATTTGGTAAACATTCATTCATATGTATAATACATATTTCTTCATATAAATATGGTTTAATTTATATGAATTGTCCAAATGATTAAGTGATATCAATTGGGTTATGAGGTCGACTTACCGCATAATGAAGTCCCAATGGTTGAACTGATATACTTGAATCATATAGTTGTTCCTGGTTCGTATAATCGAGTACGGACAAACCGATAATACAATGAACTAGTTTGTAATGTGTACTATAGCACCACTTCATGGGCTAGTGATGTGGGACATCAAGTACAATTACATAGATATTAGCTGGGAGCTAATGATCGAACAGACCCGACTGGAATAGTATTTAAGATTTCGAGTCATAATACTATTTCATTGAGTGTCGAGCAATTTCCTCTGACCTGAGTAGTCCAGAGTGATTCCATTGTGAAATGGTGTACTTTGATACAAGTAAACGCCTTTCGTAAAAGGAGGTTATAAAACTTGTTATTGGGTATATCAGGAAGCAAGTGGGAGAGCTTGGATTGACAAGATGGGATTGTTCTCCATTTTATAATGGGATATATGTCTTACCGGCCACTTGGAGAGTCGAGACTGTGGAAAATACGTGGCCACGTCCAGATTCGTATCATAGTGATAAATCTGGTTTTACAGTCTGTCTCAAAGTCCAAGAAAGGTTTGAACCGATTGAGGATGACTCGAGTCTTGCCTCAAGTTCAAACTAAGACATAAAAGTGACAACAGGAAGTTGGCAGCACACTGGCTCTGAAGGCCAAGTGGGAGACTGTTGGGATATGTCCTTCGATCCTACGTGTGCAATTGATAAAGTTATAAGGTCGTCTATGGATGTTAAATGATTATTCGATAATATTAATTGTTGGGAACAATATAATATTGATCAATAAATCATACCTACAGGGTCACACACGAGTCGGAATTACGTTGCTTGTTATATTGATTTAGAATCAATACGTATGGATTTTCACATGCATGGGATGCATGGCATGCATGGGATGCATGGCTTGCATGGATGCATGTCACATGGTGTGACATGGCATGCCACACAAGCAAGGGGACCACATCTAATGCCATTTGGCATGATGATATGGAAATGACCCTTCACCTCCCCATTATCCACCATTACTTGTGCATTATGATGCACATTATGGTGGGGGTTACATGGGAGGTTAATGGTGATCAATATAGTGATGAAAACATGGGTTTTCATATCACTTTTAATCAGCCACGAAAATCATACACAAAATAGAGAGAGAAGAGAGTTCTTGGAGAACCACTTCAAGCAAGCAAGCAAGTTCAATTCCGGGTTCGTGTGCAACACGTAGAGGCCGGGCCATTTGTGCGGCTTCAACATCCGGACGATCCAAAGGAGTGACGAGGTCATTCACAAGGAGAGCATCTAGTGACTGATCCATGAAGGTGGTTCAATCGACTCAACACCACCTTCATCAACATCAACGAGGCACGCTACACCGGTTGTAAGTGATCTCGTTAATCTCTATATATATATAATATTGGATGTATATATATATAAACGTGTCTATACATATAATGTGTGCCTAGATATTCATGTTGTTCGTGTTCTATTGTTTTACACGCTTCCGCACACACGAACAAGGTAATCGAGCGATTGGATCGGCATCGAAAACCTTCAATAAAACACTGTCGTGGATCGTGCTCGTACAAGACCGTAAGTACACATACACCGTGAAATAAAACACTGTCGTGGATCGTGCTCGTACAAGACCGTAAGTACACATACACCGTAAAATAAAACACTGTCGTGGATCGTGCACGTACAAGACCGTAAGTACACATACACCGTGAAATAAAACACTGTCGTGGATCGTGCTCGTACAAGACCGTAAGTACACACGGTAAATGTACACCGTTAGATGAATCATAGTCGTAAATCGACAAGACCGTAAGTAGACACGGTGTATGTCACCCGTGAGATATATCACCGTCTTAAACTCTACCGTGA
The DNA here is from genome assembly GCA_954870475.1 of Euphrasia confusa. Classification (NCBI taxonomy): domain Eukaryota; kingdom Viridiplantae; phylum Streptophyta; class Magnoliopsida; order Lamiales; family Orobanchaceae; genus Euphrasia; species Euphrasia confusa. The sequence goes on from OX940951.1 coordinate 21,291,973, forward strand.
TAATACACGGTGATAAAACTCACGGTTGAACCGTCGTCTACTAGAACTGACACACAACCGCATGCGAAAAAATTGCAGAGAGCAATAAACCATTAACCATTTTAAAATGTCGGAAACAAAAACCCTATCTTGAAAGGATATACCAATATCAAATTACAAACGAATGATTTACAAACATCAAAGCTCGAATAATCGAAAGTTCGAAAGCTAGGGTTATGGACTTACCGGAGGTTGAACGCGATTGTCTGGGTTGTCCATGTTGTCACTGCTTGCCATAATGATGATCGTCGGAGACGGAGTTGAATAGTTGATACGATAACGGTCGGGGCTGGTGTTTCACCGCGGCGGCGCTCGTCGTGCGTGTGAATTTCAAACGTCGAAAATTGATTTTGTGGGGCAACTTTATTTTTCTGATATTATTTTTGTTATTTTGTAATATTCGATTTGTTTTTTGTGAGAAAAGATAACTTTTGAGGGCACTTAAGTCTTTTCATTCAAATTGGCTTACTTAACTTTCATTTTTATGGACGGGGCTTCAGAACTTGTATACTCTTATGCTTTGGCCTTTAAATGCCTCCGCCCCAATTTTAATTTATACTCAATTACAGTATAAACTCTATATAGTAATACTCTATATATGAATAAACTCCCCATAGTAATAAAAAATGCAAGTCCCAACTTGGTACCAGTTATAAATAGGAATAAACTCCACATTGTCATAAGTCATACATTTTTTAGATCTCGTCTTAAGGATTTATACATCTACATAAGAATAAATGATTAATATATAATAAAAATATTTATTAATAATGTTTTTATTTATTAAAATCAATAACATGTTTAAGATGACTTGAAATATTTATGAAAATCAATAACATATAGTATATGATCAAAGTTTATAGTCCTTAGATGCATTAATATTTTATTTTATTTGTATGTTAAACACAATTTTTACACATATATAGTCAAAATCTATTATTCAAAACTATTAAATTGATTTTGTGAATTTAAAGATAGATAATATTGTATATATATTATTTTTATATTTATATTATTTTTTATAGAAAATTTTATTTTTATTTTGTAAAACCTTATATAAGAATAACTCTCTATATTAATATTTTTTCCCGTCCCAACGATATGACTGTACGGAATTTTTACTGTATATGATTTGAAATATTAAGTTCAATAACTTTTCTTAGTCAATCTCTAATACAATATTATACTATACATTCATTATTCTATTTCTAATCCACTAATCGAATAGTACTCTAGTAATTCACTAATTTGTGTTAATTACTTTCATTCAAAATTTAGCATTAATGATATATTTTCTAAGTTAGACTCGTAGTACATTTAAATTGAAAATCTTTAGTGTTCAAAAATTTTCAATTTAGTTCAAAAATTTCAATTAAAAAAATAGATATACTTAATTTGTCGGTCATATTAAATAATTTATTCCTATTTTACCAATAATTTAAACAATAATGATGAAGACTGTCAATTAATTAGGAGGTTTCAAATCTGGCACTCCTTTGTGTTGTAGAATTATAGAGTCCGATGCACCATGAATCGATTTCACAATTTACAGTAAGATGTGAAGAAGAAAGAGGGGAATAATAATGGAGGGAAATATATTTTTCATTCAGCTCAATGATACAAAGTCGACCAATTACAATACTTATACAAATAAGTAATTGCAAATAAGTCCTCCAAGAAAACAGAAATAACCAAAACATTAAAACAACGAAATATGAAAATACTACTACAAACAGCACTACACTCTGCACTTCAATAATCCAATGAGCTCGTAGTACTTCAACACTCCCCCTCAAGTTGGAATGCTACCCTCTTGCATTCCCAACTTGGACACCATTCTGTGAAAAAGACCAGCACCCAATGCCTTTGTAAACAAGTCAGCAACCTGCAAATCTGAGGGGATAAATAAAGTATGAATAGTTCTGTCTTGGATCTTCTCTCTGATGAAGTGACAGTCAATATCCACATGCTTGGTTCTACTGTGATATACAGGATTTGCTGCTAATGCCAGTGTTGCTTTACTATCACTGAATATGTTGGTTGTGGGCAAGTTAACTCCAAAGTCTTTGAATATTTGCTTGAGCCACAACAACTCACAAACTGTCATTGCCAAAGCTCTATATTCAGCTTCAGCAGAACTCCTTGAGACCACAGTTTGTTTCTGGGATCCCCAACAAATCAAGGATGTTCCAAGATATATAGCAAAACCAGTCACAGATCTCCTTGTATCCACACAGGTTCCCCAATCTGCATCACAGAATGCATTGAGTTTGACCACTGAATGTTTGGAATAAAAGACTCTCTTAGTCAAGGTTCCCTTCAAGTATCTAAGGATCCTGTGTGCAGCTCCCATATGGTTTTGACTAGGGTTATTCATGAACTGTGTCAACACATGTACTGAAAAGGTAATATCAGGTCTAGTGATAGTCAAATACAGCAGTTTCCCAACTAATCTTCTGTATTCACTTGGATCTGCAAGTTTATTTTCATCATCAGAACTAAACCTGGCTTTTGTGTCCATAGGAAAATCACCTGATTACAGTTCATGTAGCCATACTCCTTCAAAATCTCTTTAGTGTATTTCAACTGTCCCACAGTAATGCCTTCTGGATTATGAACCACTTCTAGGCCAAGAAAGAAGGACAATTGTCCTAGATCTTTGATATTAAAGGTGTCATCCAGAAATTGTTTGATCTCAATAACTCTCTGACTATTGTTGCTGGCAATAATCAAGTCATCTACGTATATCAAGAGAATGACAACTTGCTGTGAGTTATTCAAGGTGAATAAAGAAGTGTCTGATTTGGACTGTAGAAAACCATAGTGAATCAAAGCTCCAGATAGCTTGCTAAACCATTGCCTGCTAGCTTGCTTGAGACCATAGAGGCTTTTCAATAATCTGCAAACCTTATTAGACTCCCCCTGTTTAGCAAGCCCATCTGGAATCTGCATATAGACCTCTTCCAACAAGTCACCATGCAGAAATGCATTATTGATATCCAGCTGTGTGAGAGACCATTGATTGATAGCAGCCAATGCTAAAAGAGCCTTCACAGTTGTCATTTTAACCACAGGAGCAAAGGTCTCTTCATAATTCAATCCTTCCTTTTGATTATATCCTTTGGCTACAAGCCTGGCCTTATATCTTTCAACACTGCCATCTGCCTTCAACTTAACTTTGAACACCCATTTGCAACCAATGGGTACCTTGCCTGGAGGTAAATCAGTAATGATCCAAGTTTGATTTATATCAAGAGCTTTCAACTCAGCTTCCATAGCCTCTCTCCACTGAGGAACAGAAGCAGCTTCTGTATAGGTAGTAGGCTCAGAGAAAATTTCAGGTTTCAAGATGGCATTGTAACAAACAAAATCTGTCAAATGTGGGGGGATTTTTCTCTGTCTAGTAGGTCTAATAGGAGGTGGAGAAGAAGGTATAGGTGGAGAATTTTGGCCAGAAGATGGTGGAGAAATGTGATTATCAGAAACAGTGTATGAATCATGATTTGGTGAAGTAGGTGAGGTAGGTTCAGTTGGGGTGAAAGTGGGAGTTTCTGATGGTAAATCTTCAGAAGTATGGATGTGGAAAGGTGGTGATGATGTAGAAGGGGTGAGAAAAGGGAAAACACTTTCAACAAACTGTACATGTCTAGAAACATGAACAGAGTGGGTAGTGAGGTCATATAAAATGTATCCTTTAATGTTTACAGGATAACCAATGAAGACACAGGAAGAAGCTCTGGGTTCAAATTTTCTTTTATGAGGGAGAGGATTGGACATAAAGGCTAAGCAACCAAAGACCTTGAGATGATCAAAGGTTGGAGGGCTGTGAAACAGCATTTCATATGGTGAGAGATTATTGAGGTGAGGTGAAGGAACTCTGTTCAAAAGGTGAACAGCAGTAGTAATGCAATGACCCCAAAAAGATAGTGGAACACCAGATTGAAATTTCAAAGCTCTTGCTATAGTAAAAATGGTTTGTTTTCTTCTTTCAACAATACCATTTTGTTGAGGTGTATAGGAGCAAGATTTTTGATGAATTATGCCATGAAGAGCATAAAAATCAGAAAGAATAAACTCTGACCCTTGATCTGTCCTTATGACTTTGATGGAAGTTTTAAACTGATTAACAGCCATGGCATGAAAAGTGATAAGTTGTGCCCTGACATCTGATTTTAATTCGAGTAAACTGACCCAAGTATATTTGGTATGATCATCAACTATGGTTAGGAAATAATTATAACCATCAAAAGTGGGTTCAGGAAATGGCCCACAAAGATCACAATGAATGAGGTCAAACATATGAAGAGAAACAGAAGTACTTTTATTGAAGGGTAATTTGTGTTGTTTGGCCAAAGGACAGACAGTACAAATCTCATTAGAGGTAGGCAATACATCAGATATCAAAGGTTTCAAAAGAAGCATTCTAGAAAGGGAAGGGTGGCCTAACCTGGAATGCCAAAGACCTTGACAAGTATGAGCAGCAGACACAGAAGGAGTAGATGACATCAAATACAGGCCTTGATGATATCTACCCATGCCAATCACTTGGTGAGTGAGTGAATCCTGTATGACACAACTAGACTCAGAAAATGTGACCTTATAAGAGGTGGTTCTGAGTAATGTACTTACAGAGAGTAAATTCACATGGAATTGTGGAACACAAAGTACATTGTCAAGAGTAGGGCTGGAAACGAACCGAGCAGTTCGCGAGCGCTCGCGAGCTGCTCGAGTCAACGCTCGACTCGAGTTCGGTCAAACTCGAGCTCGAGCCGAGCTCGAGTCGAGCATTATTTGATACGATCCGAGCTCGAGCTCAAACCATGAAGAATCGAGCGGCTCGCGAGCCGCTCGAATATATATATTTTTTATTAAATATTTTTTATATGCGTATATATATCGAGTCGAGTCGAGCTTTTCGAGCCATTCGAGTCGAGTCGAACTCGAGCAATAGGAGTCGAACCAGTTGAACAAGCTGAAGTTGAACTAATCGAAGGAGCAAAACCCGAGCGGCTCGATCGAACCGAGCTCGAGCTGCTAAATCGAGTCGAGCCCGAGCATGAAATAAAATTTGCGAGCCGAGCTCGAGCACCCTCTCGAGCAGCTCATCGAGCTCGAGCTCGAGCACCCTCTCGAGCAGCTCATCGAGCTCGAGCCAGCTAATTTTTTTTTCGAGCCGGCTCGACTCGGCTCGGCTCGTTTCCAGCCCTAGTCAAGAGTAAGATGTGAGTTTATGGTGACAGATCCCTTATGTGTAGTGGTGATGGTTTGACCATTTGGCAGATTAATTGGGAGGTGAAAAGGCATAATGTTATGAGTATAAAAACTCGGAGAACTGATCATATGATCAGTGGCTCCTGTGTCTATTATCCACACAACAGAGGAGTCAACTGTGCAAGCATGATGTTCATATGAGAGAGAACACTCACCTCCATAGGCCATACAGCTTGAAGAAGATGAAGTAGGAGACTGATTTGGTGATGGAAGAATACCAGTAGAACCATGTCCAGTTTGAGAAAGATTCACAGAAGAAGTAGTAAGATTCCCCAACAACTGCAGCAAATTATATTGCTCTTTACTCACTGTGAAAACTCCATCTGCTCCAGCTGAACCAGAAGCTACTTGAGCTGATGAGTTAAAATTGGACTTATTCACATAAGGAGGCAAACTGTGATTCACATGAGCATGAGTTTGTCCATTTCTGAACTTGAATCCAGGTGGATAACCATGAAGCTTATAACACTTATCCTTTAAATGTCCTTCCAACTTACAATAACCACAAACTGGTTTTCCAGAATTTCCCCATTTAGCTTTACTGGCAAACTGAGCACTAGAGTCAGAACCATCTCCATTACCATTCACATTCTCAACACCAGGAACCTGACCATTGCCTCTACTAGCATTCATAGCAGTTATTTCAGAACTAGCATGAGTCACAAATTTATGTTTCTCTTCCTGAATCACATAACTAAACACTCCATCCAGATTAGGCAAAGGTGACATAGTAAGGATCTGACCTCTAATCCCTCCAAAATTCTCATTCAAGCCCATAAAAAACTGGATAACTCTATTTTCACCAGACAGATACTCAAAACTAGGGCATGAACACGGAGAGATTTTATAAAACTGATCCCATTCACTCCACAGTGCATCAAGGGAATTATAGTAATCTGTGACAGAGAGACTACCTTGCCTCATGTTGCTAATGGTAGTTTGCAGCTCATAGGTACGAGGACCATTCCTCTGTGCAAAGCGACGGTGCAGAACTTTCCACATCTGAGCCGCATCAGTCGCATAGACAACACACTGTGCAACCTTCTTGGTGCACGAATTGAGGATCCACGAAGAGATCATCAAGTCACACTGAAGCCAATCTTCATATGTAGGATCATCTTCATTTTGTCTGGGCAATTTTCCATTCACGAAGCTCATCTTCCTTTTTGAACCGAGGGCAATCTCCATCGAACGACGCCAGGAGAAGTAATTAGATCCATCTAGCAGCGGCGAAACAAGTATGGTGTTCGGATTCTCGCCGTTGTGAAGATAATACGGATTCGCTGCTTCTCCTGCAGTAGATCTGGGATTCGAGCTGGACGAACTCATATTGAACAAACAGAAACTCAATACAACAGATGAAGGCGGAAGAAATTAAATCCACTGCGCTTGCAGCTGCTCTGATACCATGTAGAATTATAGAGTCTGGAGCACCATGAATCGATTTCACAATTTACAGTGAGATGTGAAGAAGAAAGAGGGGAATAATAATGGAGGGAAAAATATTTTACATTCAGCTCAATGATACAAAGTCGGCCAATTACAATACTTATACAAATAAGTAATTGCAAATAAGTCCTCCAAGAAAACAGAAATAACCAAAACATTAAAACAACAAAATATGAAAATACTACTACAAACAGCACTACACTCTGCACTTCAATAATCCAATGAGCTCGTAGTACTTCAACATGTGTGTCAAGGATAACATGAATAAAAACTTGAATCTGAAAGGCATAGTTTTACTGTATTTTGGCTCTTGTAGTTTTCTAGAACTACTAAAATAAATAAAAAATAGGCAAAGAGAGGTTGTGCATACCCATACATTTTATGCTACTTTGTCCAAATGAATAGATGCACACAAAATGTGTGATTTCTTAAAATTAATAACCTCAATTGGTAGCGTTAGAAACAAGAATTGGTGGTACTAGTTGCAATCATCCATTGCGGTTGGTATTTATTCGAGTTGATGTATTGGAGACATACAACATAGTACATATTTATTTCAGAATACAAATCAATATCAATTGCCCTAAATGAAGAAAGCTCAAAAGAGTTGTCAATACAAGTGTCATCCATTGTTGCACTACCTATAGTATGAGTGCTTGTCCTTCACATTCCCAACCAACAAAACATAGCTTTACCTTTCATTTTTTTTTTTTTAAACTTTTTTTTGTAGGCTTCCAATGTTAGGGGCACAACAAAAAGAAGACAACGAGAAAAGCACATTATCCAATTTAATGTGAGGTAGGAAAAAAATTGTTTATAATTTTTGTTGGATATGATTATTGCATATTTTGGTAAATGGTTGTTTCGTTATGATAATGCAATTACATAAAACCTAGGATTCCCGCTCTTACCTAAACATAGTAGTACTATCTTTGCTTACTATAAGAAATCACAAACTTTTTTACTTTTCCTTCAAAACAAAACATAGTCAATATATACCTATATATAGTCGCAACAACTCAATAGAGAAAAATATAGGATCCTCGAAAATATAAGGTGGTTTCGACTCGATTTGCTCAGGTGAAACTAGGGAAACTAATGTACATTTAAATTGAAAAATATAATATCTTAAGGCATTTAAACTCATGATCAAAAGTGACATTGAATGTAGATTCAAATGAGCTTTCCTTTTTCAACTTTACCCTAAAGTTAAGGCAAAATTGAAGCTTATAAACGTGGTTTGGTTATTTCACACACCTCACCTAATAATTTTTGCACTGCAAAACACAAACACAATTAGGAATCAATGTCTCTCACTTAATCTTCAAGAAATTTATTTTTCAGACCCTTCACATGACTATGACCCCACACACATCATCATCAACATACATGTTCGCATTTAATTAATTCCATTCAATTATTTTTGAAATTCAAATAATAATTATCATATAAAATATAGTATACTCCATTTCAAATAAAAAAAATCAAAGCTGAAAAGGAAATTTAAAATTTTACTAAATGAAATTAAGGCCGAATTTTATATTTATATATACTGATACATAAATGGAAAATCTATTAAAAATAAAAAAAGGTTTACACTTTGCATTACCTAAATAAACAGAAATTTGACCCGTGAGCCCTTGAATTTTCCCAAAATGGCCTCCGTTGTTTGTTTAATCTCGATTTCACCCCAAATCTTTCCCGTGCCGTAACGGTGACATTCACATTCCCACGTTCTCGCCGTTAGTTTAACTCCCCTCCTCCTCTCCGTTACCGTTAAGATTAAGCAGGTCCTCGGCGTTACCGTCAATCTGTCCGTCTTCACCGGCCCACCTCTCGACGGGATTGCACTCCATCTTATGGCGCAGCTTCCAATCCAACGCCTGACACGCACGCGAGCAATAATTCACTGCTCCGCACACTGAGCACCGACGATATTCGTTCTGCCTACTCTCGGCCCGCCCGCAGCCCGAATGCGTGCACAATCGAAGCCCGGGACCCGGCCCGACTTCGGCCCGATCTGCAAACCACTCCGACAGGAACCGATTCGCCGGGTGCGCCTCCGGCTCCGGCACGTTGCAGCCGAAATCGCTCAGCAGCGGGCACGCCCCGCCGCTTCCGGCCGCCGGCTGACGGTGGTGGTTGCACGTGAGCCACGACCGGGGGACGACGGCCTCCGGGTTGGCCACGAGGACGAGCGCCAGCTCGCGCGCGTTGGCCTGGACCAGGAACCGCCGCCCCTCGGCGACGTTGCGGCGGACGCCGTAGCCGTCCTGCAGGCAGTGGCCGAGCTCCCGCAGCGCGTCGACGTGGCCGAGGAACGCCGCGCGGGCGCAGAGCGCGACCCCCGCGCGGAGGTCCTTGTCGCCCTTGGAGCCGCCGGTGCCGTTGAACTGGATGACGGCGAGGGAGTAGAGCGCCGGCGCGTGGGATGCAATCGCCGCCTTCGCCATGAGGGAGGCGCCGCTTCCTCGGTTTTGCAAACAGTAGAAACGAATCTGTGTCCAGTAAATAGCAATAATTAAATTAAATTAAATATAAAAAACAATTCCAATAACAAATTCTGTTTCTCATCTTGTGAATTCCGTGGCTTGGCACATGCATCGAGACTAATTATTTTTTATTTAAAATAAAAATACGCACCATGCCTAAAGTGTAGCAAGCCTCGACGCTGCCGTGATCGGCGCAGAGTTTGAGGAATCGGTGGGCCGACTCCGACCAGTTCTTAGCTCTGACGGCCAACATTTTCTCGCCGGCCTTCGATAATACCAAAGAGTTGAGCCCCAATCCGTTCAATCTTTTGCATCTGAATTTCAAATTTAAATAAATAAAAATAAAAAAAATCAGATTCACGATTAATAATTATCTAGATTTATTAATTTTGGAAATAAAATAAAAAGAATTATACGTTATTAAAACATTGACGAAATCCGCGGGGCAACCGGCGGTGGAACTCAGTCTGGAGAGGATACAAAGGACGATATCGTCGGGCAGGGAATCGAGGAAATCGCGTCTTCCGTCGGCCTCCGGCGAAACTCTCGACTTTTTCCGGCATCGGATTGGATTACCGTCGAATTCAACGTTTCTTCTCTTGGCGCAGTCGGCGGTGAGTCTCGGATAACACATGCCTCTCCTCGTTCTCATACTCTACTGCGTGTTTGTGTGTGCGGGGGAGAGAGAGAGATTCAGAAGAGATATAAATAACTCAGAGAGAGCCTTTATTCACGTGTTGTGTATATATATATATATAACAGATAATGGGAAGTGAAGGGGGAAAGGGGAGCGACGAGATTTTATTTTCCTTTTTTTTATTAATTAAATAAATTAAATAAATGAAAATAAAACTGTTGAGTGGTGGTTGTGAAGTTACGTAATTGCCCTTATAGTTTCAGATTTGTCCGTATTTACCTAAAGGACGTGGTCGAACGGTGTTGATGTCCTTCCAACTTTTAGATATTGGCAAGGGCCCGTTTCTTCTTTTATTTTGGTTAATTTGATTTAACCCCCCTTTAATTACGGTTAATTCTATTTTCACCACGTATCCACGTAACCTTCCTTGTTGCTTACATCATAATCTTCCTTTTTTTTTAATTAATTATTTTACCTTTTTGGAGTAAAAATGCTCTATTACATCGGAAGTCATATTGATCAGTATTTTTTAATTTTATTTTATTTCAGTTTTTAAATTAAATAAAACACGAAACAAATTGTTAAAAAAATCTCTTGTGAGATCTAATCTGAACACGGGGCGTGGCCGTACGTCGGTTTGTGGAGAGTGTCAAGCACGCGCTGTCGGTGAGAGTGGGGAGAGTCTGAGAAAGTAACAAATTATCAGGTACCAAATTCTGGGCTTCTCTTTGAATGACTATCGTAACCACCGAGGTCAAACGAGTGATTCAAGCACTAACAAGGCTTCGGTTACTCGTGTTTGTTTTCGATTTTGATTTTACATTTTTGCCCTTCGTTTTTTTTTATACATATTTTTAATTTAGTATTATTGTTGTTTTCATGTTTTCAATTGTGTCTTTGCATCCATCCGCAAAACAACTTATGATGACAATAAATTTGGTGGTACATAATTTTTTTTTTTTCTTTTTTTTTTTTTTTTCGTCCTCAGGAACATAACCGAGTGGTAAGGTCTGTGATGATGTGGGTGTAATTCCCCGGCGACGCAAGGTTCGAATCTCGGGTGGGACAAATTTTTCATTGAAATATTATGAAAATTTGTCATGGGGTTCGACCTGTTGGCTCTCTTGCTACTCGGGCACATTCCTCGATTTACATCCTACCCGATCGAGGGACCTCCGATCGGGTGGGGGTGAAGTTTCTCGTCTCTCCTCCTTATCAAAAAAATAAATTTGGTGGTACAGATAAACATTGCCATTAAATCCATGCATGAATTTGAAATTTCAGTGGGTGAGCTTTATTTTATTTTTTATTCAGAACAAAATATAACAATGCAAATACTAATATTAATATAGAGAAACGAATATCATGAGAATTCTGTTATTTGTTTGTTATTCACGAAGATGGGTCCCTAGAAAGTACTGCTGTACAAAGGACCTAAACTATTTCTATACTTCAAATTTATCGTTATAAGAATATTAGTGCTTAGTTAAAAAAAATTAATAGGAGATCTTTATTGACCAATTAGATTATCAATTACTGTTTTTGAGATATATAAAATTGTTTATATATATGAATGAACGAACATTGTAAAAGAGAAAATAATCTTCTTGTTAAGTATAATTTGGGGTAACATAATAAATATATCAAAATTAACGCTTAATTTTGGAGGCCTTACCAATGCTTGAAAATAAGATGCATTATTCATACATATACTTTAGTATATAATTACCAAAATATAATTTGCTACTATTTATATTTTAAGTTCGATTTTGTCGACTTTTCTCGTTAATACAAGTTTTCTATTTGGAAAAATAAGAAATTTCATCGTTTGATGCGTTTATTGTCTTCTCGTTAACACAAGTTTTCTATTTGGAAAAATCAGAAAATTTCATCGTTTGATGCGTTTATTGTCGTTTTGAGTTTGCTCTAATATCAAAATATAATTTACTTATACTTTAAGCTCGGTTTGTCGACTTCACTCGTAGACGTGTGTCATTTTTTGGAAAGACAGGAATTTCGGATATTAGAATATAATTTACTTATACTTTAAGCTCGCTTTGTCGACTCTACTCGTAGACAAGTGTCATTTTTGAGAAAGACATAAATTTCTTTGACTAGGCGTCATTCATAGTCTAGGACGTACTCTGATTTCATATTAAGCGGGTGTATTCAATTAAGATTTTAATAAATATTTTTAGACTTTTAAAAGTGATTTTTGTAAATTTTCTATATTAACAGAGTATACGAAGATAAGCAGGGTGTATTCAATTAGGATTTTAATAAATGTGAAGATGCAGGGTGTATTCAATTAGGATTTTAATAAATGTTTTTAAACTTTTAAAAGTGATTTTTGTAAATTTTCTACATTAACAGAGTATATGAAGAGTTTGACGGTCTACACAGTATTTGTTATTGACTTTCATAGATTTTGATAGATTTCACATAATTGTGAAATATATTTTTTATTTGATTTACATGAATTTTTATAAACACGTATATATAAAAAAATGTAAACTATTTAGAAAAAAAAACACAAAAAATATATTAGTTAAAAAATATTATTATTTTTATTTTCATTTACATCATTGTTATAGACCTCTATTATCAAGCATATAAAAAATATAAATATTATTTTTTGATTTTTTTATTTATTTAATGTTATCTAATTTTATTATGTTTATTTATATATTTTTTAAGTTTTTTTAAATAATTAATTAAACAATTAAAATAAAAATCCTTAGAAATTTCATTTATTCAAATAATAGATTTTTTTTATATTTTTTTAATGAAATCAATAGAAATCCATTACTTTTAAAATTCATTAAATTCTAAATGCAATTTTAATAGACTTTTTAAAATGAGTATTGAATACCTTCGGATTTTAATAGATTTTTTCATATCCCGTTTGAAACAAATCCTATACAGTTTTTAAATGAATACACACCTCTGAAGTTTGATCAATAACATTTTTAAAAAGTTTTATTAAATTAATAAAATTGTTCAACTCGTAATTGAGTATCAACTTTTTTTTATTCAAAAGATACGGGGTATGTAACACAAAATATAATTTATTGATATTTTTATAAAATAATATCACAAAATATAATTTATTAATATTTTTATGAGATAATATCATATCTGGTAAAAAAACTTGATTTCACATTCTTGCAAATTTTTGAAAAATCAATTTTCGTTCTATTTTGACGATTTTTTGTGGAATTTTAATTTGAACATTGGTCGTACCCGAAACTAAGGTGGTTGCTTATTCTAATGTTTTGTCTTATTTTTCAATTGAACAAGTATTACACATATAAAAAAATTGAATTTTCTTTATTTTTAAAAGTCATGTTTTTATAATACTCACTCAATCAAATTGATTTCACATAAAATAGGCGCTAGACATAGTTATCAAGTACAATTTAAATATTACCAACATTCAAAATTCATTTTAAATAAGACAAAATTTTATTTTTTATAAATTTAAACGATTAAATGTAAGAATGGAGTATTTTACAAAATGTTGATATTATCTCTATTTTTATATTTCAATGTATAAGGAATTAATAATAAATGTTAAATTAAAACAAGGATTCATGAGATAGATGAATTAGTCGATAAAAGTTGAAATACAAGTATAAAAATTATATTGATTGAAAAAAAAAGTGAAACTATTAAAGAAAGATATATGGACGGTACCTTTGATGTGAAATTAAACAAGTAAATTTGTATGCTAAACTTATTTATAAAAGTAATCTTTGACATGCGTCATATAGTCACGCGAGCAAAGGGTCTTAATCCATGAAAACTCTTTCGGTGCATATATAGATAAATTGGGTCTTAATAATTTGATTAGAACGAGAGTTGACTCTAATTACAAAATTAATTACAGATAAATTTTTATAATCCAAGCGTGACTCTAGTGGTTAAGATCGATCTTCCAACCTTCCTGATTGTGTGATTGAATAGGACACGCTATATATTTGCTAATTACATTCACTTATATACTTTTTAATTACGTAATAATAATATTTATTCGTGTTCGACTGCGAAAATACGAAAAAAGTATAGTCAGTCCGTCTAACAAAATTATTTGTGTTTTGAGTAATGTGGAACGTGTGTAGTTGGTTAATTTGGGGCCCACCTTTTATTGTTGTGAGGTTTGGAAACAACTGAACATGTGAGTTTTATTTCCACCATATGACACGTGGAGAAATCTTATCTCCATTTGTACAAAGTACAAAGTGCATGCAACCGCAGGATACGCATGTATGTATCGTACAAAGGAAGAGGTGAGGTGTGTGTACCTTCTTTCTACATCGTCTTTTCCCCTTTTCGGTTACGTGCTCTTTAATTATATGTACATACGCACGTATAATAGTTACGTGTGCATCAGAAGTGTGTAGATAAGTCCTGAATGAGAAATTTTTGTTTCTTTAAATTATGATTATTATTTTTATTTATTTTTTTATAAAGAGGAGAGAACAGAAATTTCACCCCACTTCATTAGAAATCCCTCGATAATTTAAAATTTAAATCGAGCAATGTGCTCGACTAACAGACACTTGTGCGAGAGAAAAGTGTATAGATAAGTTTTGAATGAGAAATTTTGTTTCTTTAAATTATGATTATTATTTTTATTTTTTTATAAAGAGGAGAGAATAGAAATTTCACCCTCACTTCATCAGAAGTTCCTCGATCAGGTAGGATATAAATCGAGAAATGTGCCCGATTAACAGACACTTGTGCGAGAGAGTCAACATGTCTCCTTCATGATATTTCAATGAAAATTTTTCCCACTCGAGGTTCGAACTCTAAATCGCCGAGAATTACTTCGCCAGGAATTAGACTCAAATCATCACAGACCTTACTGTTGTACCCCATTTTTACCAAAGCCCAATAGACCGGCCCACGGAACAAGCCCAAAAGAAATTTTGGTTCCTAGAGCCCAACACACAAGGAAAACCCTATTTTCCACCTTTTGGATAAAGGGGAGAGGGGGGACGTGAAAAGGAGGGGGGCTCTTTTTTCTTTCTTTCTCCAACTCACTCCAGCAAGGAGGCAATAAAAAATAGCGAAAACGATGGCCTTTCTCCCTCTACGCATTGCCCCCATGACGACCCTTTATTTTATTTTTTGGTTATGAGAACTGGCAGTTGGTATTAGGTGAGAGCCCAGATGTCCTGGAGAACGATTCGGCCCCGAAATTCCATTTTCAGATCTGGAAAATTTGCAGGCTCAGTTCGATAATGGGCGTGGTCAACGCGACGGTGACACTTGCTTGGGATTCGCATCCGACCCGAAGCTGATACTCCGATGGACCGCGGACCTCCACGAGTGGTTTACCGAAGCCGTTATCCGACTCGGAGGGTCCGGAAAAGCTACTCCGGAGGTGATAATGCGAGCAATGAGTGTTAAGGGTCTCACCTGGCTTCATCTGAAGGGTCCTCTCTAGAAATGCAAACTGGACAAGCATCTGATATGAATGAGAGCTACGAAGTGAAATAAAAATTAAGAGCACAAATGGAAGACCAAAGCAGGATGCACTTGCAAGCCGAAGTAAGCAATTCATTTCTCACTTTGTATGGTTTCAGTTGGACAAATTTGAGTAATCAGAATCTAACAAAAATGTCCGTGCTCTCTATTTTATGCTCGTCTTTTATCGTTTTGATGGTCTGATCGCCATATTCTGCTGTACCTGATCGCCCAAACCTCGAAATCAATATATGGGTTCGGTTGAGAACGTATGAGATTTTTTCGGCCGTTAACAATGGCGCTAGAAGGAGGGGTGACCCTCGAGCGTTGGGCGAGCAGGTCAGCTGTTCTACAGGTGAGCATTTGAATGGGTTAACAGACGAGCAAGTTAGCTGTTCGAGCAGTTCAACAAGATCAGAAGATAAGAAGGTAATAGGTGAGCAGTCGGACAGCTGGGCAGATCAGCAGCAGTTTAAGAATACAGAACCAGAGACGCCCAAGATAAAAGGAAAGTATTGGTGGCCTCTGCCGGGCTAGAAACCGCGTCCACCTGTTATGTCGGCCAATGTGCACTTATGGAGCTTATGAACCGAGCAGCAAGATTATGCAGAGTGGTAGAGTTGCTCAAAAGAGAGGTAGGCAGTAATCCGCCGCCTAACAGAAACCAGAGCTCCAAGAGAATTGCAAAGACACTGGGGCATTTGATGGGTGCGGCCATCAAATACCCCAATAGGGTTGTTCACCTGGAAAAAACCCCCAAGTATGGCGAACAAAGCTCACGAGAAGATGGTTTGGCATAAAGTTCTCCGCCGACAGGAAACCATTGTTGGAAATCCGAACAGATGGACAGGCAGAGACCAGAAAATGGTCAAACCAGACCCGGCAGATGACGAACCAAAAAGTCCAGGATATTTGTAAGTCCGGGGACCGGACAAGTCCCATCCTCGGCCATGTTTCCCTGATCCGTCGGGGGACATGAATACTTAACCGGGGATAGAGTCCGCTCTCCTCGGACCTGAGATGAGCCGGGCGACGCGTTGCCTGGCCGATCGAACAGGATATTTGTAAGTCCGGGGACCGGAAAAGTCCCATCCTCGGCCATGTTTCCCTGATCCGTCGGGGGACATGAATACTTAACCGGGGATAGAGTCCGCTCTCCTCGGACCTGAGATGAGCCGGGCGACACGTTGCCTAGCCGATCGAACAGGATATTTGTAAGACCGGGGACCGGACAAGTCCCATCCTCGGCCATGTTTCCCTGATCCGTCGGGGGACATGAATACTTAACCGGGGATAGAGTCCGCTCTCCTCGGACCTGAGATGAGCCGGGCGACACGTTGCCTAGCCGATCGAACAGGATATTTGTATGTCCGGGGACCGGACAAGTCCCATCCTCGGCCATGTTTCCCTGATCCGTCGGGGGACATGAATACTTAACCGGGGATAGAGTCCGCTCTCCTCGGACCTGAGATGAGCCGGGCGACACGTTGCCTGGCCGATCGAACAGGATATTTGTAAGTCCGGAGACCGGACAAGTCCCATCCTCGGCCATGTTTTCCTGATCCGTCGGGGGATATGAATACTTAACCGAGGATAGAGTCCGCTCCCCTCGGACCTGAGATGAGCCGGGCGACACGTTGCCTGGCCGATCGAACAGGATATTTGTAAGTCCGGGGACCGGACAAGTCCCATCCTCGGCCATGTTTCCCTGATCCGTCGGGGGACATGAATAGTTAACCGGGGATAGAGTCCGCTCTCCTCGGACCTGAGATGAGCCGGGCGACACGTTGCCTAGCCGATCGAACAGGATATTTGTAAGACCGGGGACCGGACAAGTCCCATCCTCGGCCATGTTTCCCTGATCCGTCGGGGGACATGAATACTTAACCGGGGATAGAGTCCGCTCTCCTCGGACCTGAGATGAGCCGGGCGACACGTTGCCTGGCCGATCGAACAGGATATTTGTAAGTCCGGAGACCGGACAAGTCCCATCCTCGGCCATGTTTTCCTGATCCGTCGGGGGACATGAATACTTAACCGAGGATAGAGTCCGCTCCCCTCGGACCTGAGTTGAGCCGGGCGACACGTTGCCTGGCCGATCGAACAGGATATTTGTAAGTCCGGGGACCGGACAAGTCCCACCCTCGGCCATGTTTCCCTGATCCGTCGGGGGACATGAATACTTAACTGGGGATAGAGTCCGCTCTCCCCGGGCCTGAGGCGATTCGGGCGACACGTTGCCCGACTGATCGAACGCTGCTCGTCGCCTAGCAGAGAGAAAAAATATTATTTCGGAGTAGAGTAAAATTCCTCCGAGGGCCTGCTAGGTCGGGCATGCCACGCGCTGCTCGCCACGGCTTCGAAAAGAATTTCTAAGTTCGAAAGAATCTGGTGAGCTCAAAAAGAATAGGGCGACTCTATTTTGAAGACGAATCTGTCGAGCCGGGCAGACAATAAATACGTCGATCGCTCGGGCAAGATAAAAACAAAAATAAAAAGTGAGAACAACCTCCTCCTTAAATTCCACTGAGCGGACAGGCAACATAATGCCCAACAACTCAAGCGAGAACAATAATTTCGGGGAGTTGTAGTAAGCTCCTTAGCTTCCCCGGACCCGCCGAGCCGAGCAGACGAGGAACAACTCGAACGATCGTGCGAGAACATGATTTCAAAAAGTTGTAATCAATTCCTCCCCGAACCCCGATAATGTGTAGAAGAAATTAAAAAAAAATAATAATAAATAAAAATAAAAAAATAAATAATTTTCAAACAAGATGATGCGAAACTGCATGCGAAAGAAACTTTGAAAAATAAATCTGGTCGAATATCCAAGCACTGGGGCATTTCGGCGAGCTACGACGTAGCGCGCCTCATGCGCAAGACACATAGACGTCGTCTCATTGCAAATAAAATCACGAGCACAAAATCATAAGATTAATAGAACCAAACATGTTGCGAGAGGAAGAACGAACGGGCGAGTCGGAATGAACTTCCCCCGCGGTCGCCGAGCCGGGCAAAAGAACTGCCTTACCGTTAAGGCGAAATCAAATATTTAATCTAAGGAATTTTAATGAGCTCCCTCCTTAGACTCGCCGGTCATACAAGAAATATTACTGCCGGTGATTCAAGCAGAATAATAATTGAATCCTCGGATTCGTAATGAGTTTCCTCTTTAGACTTGACGAGCAGACATACGATGCACTACTGATAACCTGGACGAAATAAATTTTAGTCCAAGGGAGAATTTAGAGTTTAAGCCTCGGAGTAGGAAAACTTGATATCAAATGCGCTAAGAACGCCCTAGCAAGTTTCAAGGTCGAGCTGACATAGTATTGATCGGCCTGTAAGGATAATCTTCCTCGCATGCATGCTAGTGTGTAAGGCATTGACAACTGGTCTGGAGCTACCTCTCCCCATTGGAATCGAGCACGTCTGCACAAAGTCGTCGAGTAGATCGGACGACGAACAACTCCAAAATAATAAAGGATGACCGGGGAGTAGTAATAAGCTTTCTCCCATGGTCGCTGAGTCAATCAGACGATAAAACGATCAAAATAAAAAATATATAATAATAATAATAATAATAATAACTATTACCATTAATAAAATAAAATAAAAAATATACCGAGGAGGGGTAACAAACTTCCTCTTTGAGGTCAATGAACCGAACAGGCGATGAATCGTTTAGTCTTTCAAACCACAAAAAAAAAAAAAAAATAATAATAAATAAAAAAAATAATAAATAATAATAATAATAATAATAAAATAATCATCGACCAGAAATAAATATCAAGCGGTCATGTTAAAAAAGATAGAAATATAGAAAACCAACAAAAACGAAAATAGTACGCAAAATTTAAGTGCTCACAGACGAGCTAACAAGGAGATGTATAAACATAATCAAGTCAGAAATATCAAAAATCGTCGAACAAACAACATGAAAGGCTATGCAAAATATTTTGTATGCCGAGAGCAAGGGTTTTTCGGTGCCAAACACCGACTTGCGAATGTCCAATTTCTCGCCTGAAACAAGGATTCGGGCTGAGTAACTTTCAAGTCTTGTCCGCTTGCACGACCTAGGCTGCTTTCCCTGGGAGGTGATCGCGGATAAATTAGTCATCCCAATTTTGTGATACTTTTCTGAGGATTTGTTAAATGGCCGGACTGGCCGGATAATACCGAACGGCCGTTTGACCGGGGCCGGACAAAATTGGGCTTCTTTAAAAGGGGAGCTCGTTTGGCCGAACCCCACATGTTCGTGAATTCGAAAAAGTAAAGTTCGGGGGGCATTTGTTGTACCCCATTTTTACCAAATCCCAATAGACCGGCCCACGGAACAAGCCCAAAAGAAATTTTGGTTCTTAGAGCCCAACACACAAGGAAAACCCTAATTTCCACCTTTTGGATAAAGGGGAGAGGGGGGACGTGAAAAGGAGGGGGGCTCTTTTTTCTTTCTTTCTCCAACTCACTCCAGCAAGGAGGCAATAAAAAATAGCGAAAACGATGGCCTTTCTCCCTCTACGCATTGCCCCCATGACGACCCTTTATTTTATTTTTTGGTTATGAGAACTGGCAGTTGGTATTAGGTGAGAGCCCAGATGTCCTGGAGAACGATTCGGCCCCGAAATTCCATTTTCAGATCTGGAAAATTTGCAGGCTCAGTTCGATAATGGGCGTGGTCAACGCGACGGTGACACTTGCTTGGGATTCGCATCCGACCCGAAGCTGATACTCCGATGGACCGCGGACCTCCACGAGTGGTTTACCGAAGCCGTTATCCGACTCGGAGGGTCCGGAAAAGCTACTCCGGAGGTGATAATGCGAGCAATGAGTGTTAAGGGTCTCACCTGGCTTCATCTGAAGGGTCCTCTCTAGAAATGCAAACTGGACAAGCATCTGATATGAATGAGAGCTACGAAGTGAAATAAAAATTAAGAGCACAAATGGAAGACCAAAGCAGGATGCACTTGCAAGCCGAAGTAAGCAATTCATTTCTCACTTTGTATGGTTTCAGTTGGACAAATTTGAGTAATCAGAATCTAACAAAAATGTTCGTGCTCTCTATTTTATGCTCGTCTTTTATCGTTTTGATGGTTTGATCGCCATATTCTGCTGTACCTGATCGCCCAAACCTCGAAATCAATATATGGGTTCGGTTGAGAACGTATGAGATTTTTTCGGCCGTTAACACTTACCACTCGGCTATGCTCCGAAGAAATAATAATATTTTTTTATAAAGAGGATAAATGAAAAACTCTTCCTCCACCTAATCGTTGCCCCTCGATAGTAGAAGATAGACAACACAAACTTCATAATATTTAGATAAAAAAAAATCTGTCAAAGTTGGGCATGTATACACCTTAAAAGGCCTTGTTAAGGTATTAAGGTTGTCCAACTTATATTTGAGCCCAGAGTTCTTATTCCAATCGATGTGGGATATCCAACACTCCCCTCACGAGTAGGCCGAAAATTTCATCGGCTCTACTCGTGGATTAATGCCATCTTTGTGGCGAGCCGGAAATTCCATCGGCTGGAGGATCCACATCGTATTGGGCCCGCTCTGATACCATGTCAAAGTTGGGCCAATAACACCTTAAAAGGCCTTGTTAAGGTATTAAGGTTGTCCAACTTATATTTGAGCTCAGGATTCTTATTCCAATCGATGTGAGATATCCAACATTGTCTCATCCAAAGTTCGAATCTTGCGTAGTCGAAAAATTATACTCATATCACTACAAATCTTACCACCCAATTATGCCTCGGGGGCAATTAAGATCATTTCTTATTCTTTCTGATCGTAAAAGTTTTAATTTCTCATTTTCGAACATGTTACCGTAATTTTATTTTATTTTACATTTTAAAATATTGGTAAATAATTAGAACAATACAAATCTATCTTATTTACAACTATTATTGTTTTAAAATATTTACTATTAAACTTAGGGGTGGGAATTTCGGTTTTGGTTATCGGTTAAAACCGAAACCGAACCGAAAATTTCGGTTTTTGGTTAACCAAATATAAGAAATTCGGTTTTCGGTTCGGTTATCGGTAAGAATTTTTTTATATATTCGGTTATCGGTTAACCCGATAACCGATCGTTAAAAACCGAATAACCGAAATATATTATATATATTACATATTATATATATCCTTAAGGACGATTGTATGACAACGCTTTCTTACTTATTTCGGATTTTTTGTATTTTGTTGGATTTATACATGTTAGGTTGAATAAGTTGTATTTTAGTTTAAATTTGTTTATATTTTAATTTTTTTTTTCTTTTTTTTTCACGATATTCTTTTTAAAATCAACTTACTTTTTTTTCTAATCGGTTTTTTGGTTAACCGATAACCGAACCGAAAAAATCGGTTCGGTTATTGGTTATCCAATAAATTATTCGGTTCGGTTTTGGTTAGTCATTTTCGTCATTTTTCGGTTCGGTTAACCGGTCATTCGGTTCGGTTCGGTTTTGGTTAACCGAACTTCCAGCCCTAATTAAACTCTTATAATGGTTTCTCAAATTAGAAATGTAGTAACTTTAGTTAAGATTTATTCTTTGAACTTAATTTCAGTTTAATTCAATACATTCATATCAATTAAATTCGTTTTAAAAAATAAAATTAATTAAATAAAAAAGTAATTTAATCAATAATTTTATAATTTTATATATGCAATCTAGTTAATCCTATAATATTATTAATATTTTTTAAAAAATATTTAACTATTTATAAAAATTACTATTATAAAAAATTAATTTAGTTCATTCCGATCAAGTTCAGTTTCATTTTTTACCGTTCAGTTTAGTTCAAATATATTGATTTCAGAAGAACATGTCATTAGAATCTTTGATTGTCTTTTAAAAGTTTGCAGACTCATAAATGTAAAAATAAATTATAATTTTATTTTTTCAATACTTATCTAATTGCATTAAGTCGGTTGTAATTTAGAAGAACATGTCATTATAATCGCAATTTCGATAAATTAATTAATCAAAATGAAATATACGAATTTTAAGTGAAAAATGTAAAAAAAAATTGTTAATATATTCGACCCATTAATATATTAGAAAATATATTCGACATATTAATATATTGGAAAATATATATTCGAACCTTTAATATAAATATGAAATTGTCTAACTTCTCTTACAGTTTCAGCAGTTAGATAATGGATCATCTAACATGGTAATAGATCGGATATCTCGAGGTCCTGAATTTGATTTCCGTCATGGACAACTCCACCCGAATTAATTATTCAGTTGTTGGGTTTTTCCAAAAAGGTTGAAATCGGCTCACCAGTAAAGAAGATTGTTGTGTAATATATTCGACCTATTAATATACATGTGAAGTTGCTCAACTTTGTTTACAGTTCAAGCTAGTAGATGATGCAACATCTAACATGTAACTTCACATTTATATGGATCGATGAATATACAGTGAAACCCTCGGGACCGTGGAATTTTATTAATTTAAAGGGGTTGTTAATTTATCGGGGTTTTTTTTTTCTCTTAAAGACCAAATCGATCGGAACGGAAATATTTTATTAATTTAGAGAGGTTATTAATGTATACATTAACAAGCTCTCTAAATTAATAGAATATTTCGGTCCCAATACATCGAGTACACCCTCCCATTAATATTACTTTTCGTTTTGAGTTTTTTTTTTCTTTTTACTATTTAAGTGTCGTTGTACAATATTTTGACATATTTTACCCTCATTAATTGTTCCCTATTTATTATGAATTTATTTTTTTATTATATAATTTGAAAAGATAATTCAAAATATTAGGAGATAACTTAATAACGGTGTTAAATTATAACATTAAATAGTTTTAAATTAGGTTTATTATTTATTTATTAAGAATTGTGCAAAAATATAAAACGATATGTAAATAAAATAGGAGGGAATATTAATTTATAGAGGTTCAAATGTATTCTCCAATAATATTTATCTTAAAATTTAGTAGCCGTTGAACAAAATAACGTGTCTTTTGATAAAAAAAAATAGAGTTAGAGGCTTAGAGCAAAATTGATAATGCAACTTTATGTTTGATGTTTCTAATATTGTCTTGATACTTAATTTGAAGATGCATGCTGAACAAAACTATATTTGACGTAATAGAGTTAGATGCATGTATCTAGATTTTTTAGCTCAATACATCTTGTTAAAGACGCATTGCAAAATATCATGCAATATTAGAAAAAAGAAAAATGTTACTGCAATCTTAGTTATAATAAAAAAGTAGTCAAGATTTAATAAATTAATATTCTTGATTACAACACTGACTAAACGCTAAGCATGCCATGTATTTTTCTAACGTGATTAGTTGCCCCTAAATGCAATTTACTTTCTTTAACAGCAGATCAGATCAAGTGAATTTCAAGTAAATGTTTAGAAGATTTTGATTGATTCAATTGCCTCAAACTTCAAACTACTATATATACTCAAATTTCGTCGATTTTCACACCTTTATGTTTCTAATTAATATTTAATCGATCGATCTAGTACTGTTGCTTGCTAGCTAAAAAGCGAAGATTTCAAATAAGAATCACGATTACAAAATTAACTGTTGATGTATACAAGTGCGGGAAAGATCACTCTCGACTTTTGCTTAATTACATTAAAATCAATAATACACTCTCTTGTCTGACCCAATTGTAAACATATTATACAGTAACGAATTGAATTGAATAAAATGGAACATTTTTTATTTATTATTATTACCTGAAAATAAAATGAAACTATTTGGTCAAAGAAACCTAATGGAGATTCAAGAACCACGCAATCATAAGATAATATTAGTGCGTGCGTACACATTAAAATACTAAGTTTGACCGAATTAGTTGGTCAATGCACAATTGCAACAGTTTTGACAATAAGCCAAGTCATTGGCGCACTAATAAACTTAAGTGAGAATTAATGTATCAAACAAAATTGTTAGCTACTTGTTAAAATTTTATGTTGGGATGTGAAACATTGTTAGCTTTTAGGATCGTAACCTGGTTCTAATATCATTTGTTACGGGACAAAGCTCTGAACGCCACACGATCAAGACTGGTGACACTAGATACTACTTGTTGCAGATCGACGATGTATAGTACGAATAATAATGCGGAACCCCAAAAATAACTCAACAATAAAAAAAAAAGAAGGAGACAAGTAAAGAAGATAAGGAATTTACGTGGAAACCCAAATTGGGAAAAAGCACGGAAGGAACGACGAGAACTTTCACTATAATATTGCCGACGATTACAAGGATTGATATCCACTCTAAAACCCTCTAATCTCACACAATATTATCTCTCTCTATGATGGTATTAACTCGTGTTCTACACCAATAATTATGTCTATAGAGATCCCTATTTATAGGTGTAGAAAACCCATAAATTAGGTAACCAATAGGAATAGGAATAAACCCCTTTCCTAATATATGGCTCCTTAATCCATAAGGAATAAAATTATATTGAATACAATATAATTCTAATTATCTTAAATAAGGAAATAAAATTCATACGGATTCGAGTCATATTTTAACAATCTCCATCTTGACGAGAAACCGCGAAATCCCATCGCGCATGCGAAATCACATCGCACATCAAACCATAAAGCGAAATCACATCGCCCATGCAAAATCACATCGCACTCCATAGTCTCGTCCCTCGTCTTCCTCCAAATGCCCGAACGGGCCTAGTTCCTAGAAGTTTGGACCTTCAAAGGTCCCCATGAATCGGAACGTACATACCCGAGTGTCTTCTTCGAATTGTGAGCCCAATTCGAGATATACCATCTCGACCGCTTTCCAAGCGCACATGGCTCACCAGGTTTAGAAACACTCCATAGATCGAGAAACACTCGATCCTTCTTGTCGACTTTCCTCACATGCCCAAGCCGCACATGGTCTAGTCGAGTAGACTCTTCATCCGAGAGCCTAGTTTTTCCCACGGTTACTTCGTTCACCGCTTCTTCATCTTTATTCAGCTTGGTCACTCCGGCCTTCGATTGCCTGCCTCTATGCCGAATAGACTCTTCTACCAAGAGTCGAGTTTCGGCCCCGGTTACTTCCTTCACCGCGCCTTCTTGGAGGACATAAGGTCGTCTCGCCTTTCCGTCTCCTCTAGGGCTGGAAACGAACCGAGCAGCTCGCGAGCGCTCGTGAGCTGCTCGAGTCAACGCTCGGCTCGAGTTCGGTCAAACTCGAGCTCGAGTCGAGCTCGAGCCGAGCATTATTCTATTCGAGTCGAGCTCGAGCCTTAACTTTGAAGAATCGAGCGGCTCGCGAGCCGCTCGTATATAAAAAAAAATAATTAAATATTTTAATATGTGTATATATATCGAGTCGAGTCGATCTTTTCGAGCAGTTCGAGTCGAGTCGAACTCGAGCAATACGAGCAAAGTCACTCGAACAAGCTGATGTTGAACTAATCAAGCGAGCAAAAGTCGAGCGACTCGATCGAGTTGAGCTCGAGCTGCTCGATCGAGTCGAGCTCGAGCATTAAAAAAAATTTGCGAGCCGAGCTCGAGTACCCTCCCGAGCGGCTCGTCGAGCTCGAGCTCGAGCCTACTAATTATTTTTCCGAGCCGGCTCGATAAGCCCAAAGCTCGACTCGGCTCGACTCATTTCCAGCCCTAGTCTCCTCCCAACACTACCAAAGCCTCTTCGGTAGCCTCATAAACTCCACCTTCTCCGGTGTAGCTTGTATCAACCTCGGTTACTTCTTTCACCGAGCTTCCATCGAGGACATAAAGACGACTCGTCTTTCTCTTTCCCCGCAATATTACCAAACCACCTTTGGTAACTCTTAAAACTCCACCTTTACAAGTGAGTTTATAGCCCTTCATATCAAGGGTACTCAAGGAAATCAAATTCCTCTTCAAGTCAGGGACATGTCTTACCTCGCCTAACGTGCGCACCGTGCCATCGAACATCTTCAAGCGGATATTCCCAATCCCTTCGACCTTGCACGAGGTGTCATTAGCCACGAACACCGCACCATGCTCCAAAGATTCATAAATCTCGAACAACGACCGGTCCGGACACATATGAAACGAGCAATCCGAGTCTAAGATCCAATCACCACAAAAGTTGGAGTTCTCGCCTAGAGCCATTAGTAGATCCCCATAATAATGCCCATCTACTAATCCAACGTCACCGGAATTCTTACCGGAATTATTGTTGTTACTCTCCTTTTTCTTCCACGCGTAGCACTCCGACTTTATGTGTCACTTCTTCTTGCAATGGAAACACGTCTTATTCCCGTGTCGCGACTTCGAATTCCCCGAGTCGCTCCCTTTATCACGGTACTTCTTTTGGACATTAAGTCCTTCACCCACATCGGGCACACCATCCTTGTTGGACTCCATCCTTTGTATGTTTTCCATTGACGAGAGAGCCGAAGTTTCGTCTTTAAACGTGAGGCTATCTCGTGAATAGAGAAGTGTGTCCCGAAAAGCCGCCATGGATGGGGGTAGCGAGCATAACATCCAAAACGCAAGATCATCATCTTCGATCTTCACGCCAATTTTCCCAAGGTCAGCTACACGCTCCTTGAATCTCGCTACATGGTCTTGAATCGACGACCCCTCCGCCATCTTGATGAAGTAGAGACTTCTCTTCAAGTGATGCTTGCTGGACACCGTTTTCTCAACGCACATTGACTCCAACAACTCCCATAATTCCTTTGCGGTCTTCGCCTCCGTCGTTTCCTCAGTCAAAGAATCCGAAACATGAAGCCCTATGGTCGCCATAGCCATCTGATCGAGCTCAACCCACTCGTCATGCTTCATGTCTTTCGGCTTGTTGTAAACACCAAGAAGAACAATCTCTTGCTTAAGAGATCTGAGGACTAACCTCATCTTGTATTGCCAAATAGGAAACCTCGTGTTGAAACTTAAATTCGATAGATCGTACCTCACGCTCGCCATCGAAACCTTGCTCCGGAAGGTAGTAGAATCGTAGTCTGGTAGGTCACGGGATCGTTGTCTGGCTCTGATACCACTTGTTAGCTTTTAGGATCGTAACCTGGCTCTAATACCACTTGTTACGGGATAAAGTTGTGAACGCCACACGATCAGGACTGGTGGCACTAGATACTACTTGTTGCAGATCGACGATGTATAGTACGAATAATAATGCGGAATCCCGAAAATAACTCAACAATAAAAAAGAAGGAGACAAGTAAAGAAGATAAGGAATTTACGTGGAAACCCAAATTGGGAAAAAGCACGGGAGGAACGACGAGAACTTTCACTATAATATTGCCAACGATTACAAAGATTGATATCCACTCTAAAACCCTCTAATCTCACACAATATTATCTCTCTCTACGATGGTATTAACTCGTGTTCTACATCAATAATTATGTCTATGGAGATCCCTATTTATAGGTGTAGAAAACCCATAATCAATAGGAATAGGAATAAATCTTTTTTTTAATATATGACTCCTTAATCCATAAATAATAGAATTATATTGAATACAATATAATTCTAATTATCCTAAATAAGAAAACAAAATTCATACGGATTCGAGTCATATTTTAACAAATATATTATGTCAAAATTGAAGATGAAAATTTTCTAGTCGGACTCGAGTTCTACTCTCGTTAATTTCTGTTCATAGAGCATGAGTCTGCATTCATACATCTCCGATTCCTCGTTATTTAAATGAGTCCAACCGATAAATCACTTGATTTTGTGCAACATAAAAAAGGTTAGGGTTGTCAGTTGTCACTTGTTGTAAGAAGAGGCGATTTGATCAAAAAATAAATGAAATAAGATTGTGATTTGAATTGCAATCAAATCAGTTTCACTTTCGGATCCCGACAGCTAGCGCTTAATTTACATATACAATATATGAAGAGCCAACCAACTAGGACGTAAGTTCATTTTTTGTGTTTGCGTACAAGCTTCAAGTGTGCACACACATATATATACACACACTAAAAGGTGAGATATTTATAATTGCGATCTTTGATTTAGTCTCCATATGTATGAAAAGAGTCAAATATATTCATTCTAAAAAAAAGGTGTTCTTTATATCATGAAAATACGTAACTAAATTGTAGTGTTACAATTTATATTACATACAAGAATTTATAATATGTTCCTTGTTCATTTTGACTCAATACAATCTCTACAAGTGCTTGAAAAAACATGATTTCAATTATTTTGCTGTAATTTGTTTTTCATTTTATTAAAACTCTTGTATTATTTAATTATTGTTTTATAAATATAATTGAGTAATAAAGTGGAGTATGTATACTCGATTTCAGAATTATTCAATATTATTTTTGATTTTTTGATAATAATATAAATAGTAAAAAAATATAATTTTAAATTAAAAAATTAATATATATTAAATTTTAAAAAATAAATTAAAATTTAAGAGCAAAAATATATTTTTAAATTAAAAAGTAAAATAATAAATAAAGTTTAAAAATAAAGTGAAAAATTATGGATAAATTTGTGTTAAATATGGTAAAAAAAATGTAATTTTATAAATTGTTAAATATTTTAAATAAATTATGAATAATATTTTATATCTAATGAATTTTTTAAATAAACAAAAAAAAACTATAAATAGAATAATGGTTCGAGTACAAGAGGTCACATCTTTGGTCAAAGTAAGATGATAAGCCATCACTGAATAAGTTGCCAAATCCGGAGAGTCCGTTTTACTTTCCTCGATTCCCTGCGGTGCGTGCAGTGAGTGGCTGCTTCTAATCACCGTCCGATCCCATCACAAGATCTTTCACTAGATAGGCCATTAATCTCGACCGTCCACTCAAAACTCATCATAATGAACTTCGTAAACAAAGTTTGACTTTGACCAAATAACTATTCTTAATTTTGCTTTTTCAGGGCCAGGCAGCCAGCGTGAACCCTTTCAGACGCCATCCAACCTTTATTATTGTGTGTACGTTCAGTTTGATTGAAATTAAATACTCTACTTTATTTATTTATTTTACAAATAGTTTCAAATTTTATTTAACACAATCACACAACTTTTTGTTTAGATCATGATATATATTTTCGATTACCACATAATTTGTAAATTTTGTTTGGATTAATTGGATTATATATG
Organism: Euphrasia confusa; assembly: GCA_954870475.1. NCBI lineage: Eukaryota > Viridiplantae > Streptophyta > Magnoliopsida > Lamiales > Orobanchaceae > Euphrasia > Euphrasia confusa. The sequence continues at coordinate 21,321,419 of OX940951.1, forward strand.
TTCAGGATAGTATACACAAATTTAGTTATTAGAATCCCATGATATACTTTAAAAAATTAATTTTAAAATACAATTTTATCTCTACTCAATTCACCAACTTTTAAAATTTTATTTACAATTACTTAACTTTTTAACTAAAAAGTATATTTTTATTCTTTACATTATAATCAATAAGTCAACAATAATATTTTTATAATTTTATGTCAAATAAAGTGTGTCAATTTTGCTTTATCTTTTTTATTTTTACATATTATAGGAGACATGACTTGATGATTAAAATTAGTATTCTCTCTTTATCTAATGTTTCAATTTTCACTTTTAATTACTTCAATAATTATTAATAAAACCAAAATAACACAATTTTACTTCATACGTAAAACACATTATTTCTTGATTTTGTATAAAAAAAAAAAAAAGAGATATTTTCAATGAGACGAGACTAGGCATTATAATGATATCTTCATATCTCTATGTATTACTATCTAACACTCATAGATTTATGTACAATTACAGTCTTAAAAAATTAATTATTTTACTTTTTAATTTTAAAATATAATTTTACTAATACTTTTTAATTTTAAATTATAATTATTTTATTTTTTAATTTATAAATATTTTTATTTGTAATTTTTTAATTAAAAAGTCAAAAAATATATATTTTTTAATACGTATGCTCGTATCCCTGTGCATAAATCACAAGGAGATCGAGGAAAGAATGAGTACAATAATACTCCTCAAAAGGCAAAGATGAGCAAATGGTGCATGCAATATTTATAATTTGTGTGGATTATAATTTTTGTTGAATTAAGGTTGGCCCAAATTTAATTAATTTAATTAGTAAGTATATGGAGATCAAAGAGTGGAGTCGTGTCGATGGGGCGTGTTTATAAGCAAGGAGAGAGCTGAGGTTGCTTATTGCCTGCCTCTCAAGGGACAAATCTCAGTCCTCCTTTACGTGTATGGTAAGTGAGGATATTTTTGTCTCTAAACACATGAAACCTAGCTAAAGTGGAACGTATAATCATCTTCTTGCATCTACTTAATTTCCTAATTTACTTAAAGATCATTATTGTATTTGCTTAATATTATTAATTAATTACAAATATTGATTAAATAATTAATATTTTTAGTAGCTTAGGCATGAAAACCTCAATTATGATAAGCATAATGAGAGGATGATGTCGTAAGTAGGTGACTAGCCAATTGCAAGAAATATGCATGGTACTAAGAGATAAGATAAGGTGAAGATGAAAAGTTGGTATTGAAATACAGTACGCACGCACGTTATTATCAATTAATTAGTATTATACTATAATTCATGTGTTTAAAAAAATATTTTTATTTTTAATGGCAGATTTAAAACTCTCTTCTCTCATTTTCATTATGACTTTACTGATACTAATCATTAATATTTTTATTATATTAAACATGTTAATAAATTGAGGAATATAAGAAAGATCAAGAGCTTTTAATAAAAATAAAAATTATTTATAAAGATTAAATTAGGTATACTTTTTTGTGTGTAAAACATCTAAAAAGATTGGAAGAATAAAAAAACTATATGTGGTAAAAACAGAAAGTTTTAACAAAGTAGTTGTTCATCAAAGTATTATAATTGAGTTACGCGTATAGATTGTCTAATTTATATTTGAGTCCAAAATTTTATTTTCAAACGATTTGCGATATTTGACACGACCACTAATTGACATTTTTGAGCAGGTTTATTTTTTGCTACCATAAGGATAGTACCCTAACACATAAATATATGATGTGTCAACTGTCATGTGTTCCATGTGATTAGATTTATATATTAATTTATATTATAAAAAGTCACACATGAAATACACATTGTTGTGACAGTTTTGGGTACGTAGATAAGAAATAACCCTTTTAGCAAGTAAAAATTTTCATCAATTGTAACATCCTTCATCGTCTTGTGTTTTTTTTTATTACACTTTAAAGAGTTGTTAAAATAATAAAGTTATTGAACTTATATATTGTTAAAATGTACACGAAAAATCATTTTCGGACGTAAATTGACAAAATGCATTTCAGAGGCAAATTGGTAATTTTGTCAGGATTTGAAATTCCCGCAAAATCAAAACGGCGTCGTTTTGATGCTGAAATGGCTGCGGATGCAGCGGTCTAGGGCGGGTGATTTCTCAGCTGATTCTTCACCATTTTGGATGATTCTTGAAGCTACGTGATCCTTGCGAGCTCATCTACGAAACGCACATGGAATTGCTACGCATCATCGCACGGTCGAGATTTGCGAGGTTGTTATGGCTCGATGGCTAGGATGTGTTCATCGATTTTGTGCATTTCAGTTTTAGCATATAATTGTTAGAATATTCTAGAAATCAATTGTATTAGGACTCTTCATAGGAATAGAAGTCTTGTAATGTTAGGAATCCTTTGTAGCTGTGTTTTTTGGCTACTATAAATACCTGTACTTGTAAACCTATTAAGGTGAAGGAAATAAAAGAAAAAACATATTTTTCTACATGGTATCAGAGCGATAAAAAAATTTCGATCCGTTTTTTCTGCCAAAGCAAGTTAACCGAAAAGAAGCCGTGAACCTTGAACAATGGGTGACGACGAAAAGAAATCAGACGCCGGGAAGGCCTTGATCAAAAGCGATGAGCTATCCAAGCAAATCGCCGAATACCTGAAAAACAATCATGAAATCGGAAGTTATTCGACATATCAAAATCCACCAAACATTGAGCCGAAACTCAACGATGTGAATTATTCTCTTTGGTCCCGAAAAGTCAAAATTGCCTTAGGTGGACGAGGGAAGTGGCACCATATAACTGGTGTCCCTGAACCACCAAAACCGAATGAACCAGAGTTTATACTTTGGGAACGAAACGATCTCCAAATCCTCTCTTGGATGATAGAGTCCATGGAACCCGAATTGGCAAATCAGTTTATCGAATATCCTACGACCCATGATTTATGGGAAGGAATTCTCCAAACGTACAGGAGCGGTGAGGACGCTTTACAAATCTATGAGTTAAACATCAAAGCAACCCACCTGTACCAAGGCGAACAAACAATTGAAAAGTATTATCAAAATTGTCAAGCTATTTGGCGTGAAATTGATCGACGCGATCCAAACGATATGGAAACGCCGAATGATATATACAAATATAACAAAAAGATGCAAACGTATCGGCTATATCAGTTCTTACATGGAGCCGACGTGAAATTTGACTCCGTCAAACGAGACTTACTGAAAGAAAACCCCCTACCTACGGTGGAGATGGCATACTCAGCCCTTCGCCGAGAAGCTGCCCGGGTCATCATCATCAACCCGCCAGCGAGCCAAGATGAAATCGGAAACGGGCTTGCTGTCCGTAATACTCGGACTGATCACAGAATTGCAAAAACCCAAAATTGGGGCAAAACCGGCAAAACCAAAACTCAAACCACCAATCAGCCTATCGACAAATAAAAACTCAAGTCCGATCATTGTCGGAAGACGGGACACCTGAAAAAGGATTGTTTTGAGCTCGTAGGATACCCCGATTGGTTCGAAAATAATCCGAAGTACCTGAGTAAAGGTGTGAAACGCGAGACAGGAACGGCGGCCACCACCGTCGCCGGAACGAGCACCCAGCCAATGGAAGAGGAAACCGACGAGTTAGGGTTTGCCGCCTGCACCAGAGGCACGCTGGAAAGGGAAAATAAGAGAGGAAGTCGCTTTAGCACCATATCAGATGGGAAACGGGCGAGAAGAATTCACGGTGGGCTGGAAAAATGGACAATTTTTGAAAATGACGTGAACAAAGGACTGAGTTGTTCCAATAATGGAAATCCCAAATCTAATGGGGACGTGGATCTAAGAATGGGTCCAAGTGCAACAGATCCAAAACCAACGGGCATGGAGTTAGACGGGCTAATTGACTTGGACATTGGACTACCCGATTCAGTTGTTGACCCATCTAATGAAGACATTAATGACGTGGAATTTTTCGCTGGACTGGAAGACCCATCAAACTCAGATCCACCAATAGGCCCATTGTCAGGTAAAAATTGTTCTTATACTTCAAAATTTTGTAATGCTCAATATTTCCCTGTTAAATGTTTTGATCATGAAAATGAAACGGAACATGGATACATGTTAACTATGAAAGAAACTGAAAAAATTGATGGATGGATCATTGATTCCGGGGCAACGGATACAATGACTTATGATAAAAATGAATTAATAAATATCACGAAATCTAGGAAAAAGAAAATCTCCACTGCAAATGGGGATGAAACGATTGTTGAAGGGGAAGGCAGTATTAATGTTGGAACAAACTTGAAAATAGACCACTGCTTATATATCCCCTCTTTGACTTGCAAATTATTATCTGTAAGTCAAATAACGAAACAGTTGAATTGTATGATAATGATGTATCCTACCTTTTGTGTCCTTCAGGACATCCAGACAAAGAAGATAATTGGGCGTGGGATTGAACGAGATGGACTCTACTTTATCTCCGAAATGAACTCGCATGGATTAGCTTATCTTAGTAATAATAAAACATTAAGCCATTTATGGCATTGTCGTTTAGGACACCCCTCCCCATCGTATTTTAAATCTCTTTTTCCGAATTTATTAATTATTGAACATTGTGACTCATGCACTTTAGCTAAAAGTCACCGTAAAGTTTTCTCCCCGAATTTTACTCGGGCCAATAATATTTTTGAAATTATCCATTCCGATGTATGGGGACCTGTCCCAAACTCTTTGCGAAACACAAGCTCTTACTTTGTTTTATTTATTGATGATTGTTCTCGACATACTTGGATTTATTTTCTAAAAACGAAAAACGAAGTTTATGAAAAGTTTGTGATCTTCTATAACATGATACTAAACCAATATCAACAATCCATAAAAATCCTGCGATCCGACAATGGGGGAGAATACCTCAACCATCAAATGAAATCATTTTGTGAAACTAAAGGAGTAATCCATCAAACCACTTGTCCGAACACACCCCAACAAAATGGGGTGGCTGAACGAAAAAATAGAACTATACTAGAAATTACTCGCGCCATAATGATTGAAGCCAAAACACCTAAATGTTTTTGGCCTGAAGCGGTTGCAACAGCAACATATCTCTTGAATCGACTTCCAACCAAAATTCTTGGTATGAAAACGCCGCGCGATTTTTTTCGAAACATAACTAACCGAACAGACGATGTAATCCTCACACCACGAATATTTGGATGCACAGTCTTCGTCCACATTCCAAAAACCGAACGATCCAAACTTGACCCATGCGCGGTGAAATGCGTTTTTTTGGGTTACGGCATAAACCAAAAGGGATACCGCTGCTATCACCCCCCGACTAAAAAAATGTTCATCACGATGGATTGCGACTTCGTTGAAAATGAATATTTCTTTCACTCCCAACCTAGTGATCAGGGGGAGAGAAAAGACGAACAAACAAAAACGAAGAATGATGCACTAAGTTGGAATTGGATTGAAACACCTCACAACTTTCCACCGCGACAAGATAACCATGCTACACAAAGTAGCGAAAACAACTCCTCAAACAACGAGTTAGAAGAACAAACAACCGAAAATGAACCAACAAATGAACCAACAAATGCCAGTGAAACAAGTGATATCACTTCACATGATTTAAATGAAACAAACACCTGCTCTATAGGAGTGGAGACATTGAACATAAAACCCACTGAAAATGGAAACAAGCAACGACTGCCTCCAAGGAGTACACGAGGTATCGCACCAAAAAGGTATGATCCTGAACACATACCTGGACAATCTAGATACCCCATAGGCAATTTGTCCAGGGGGAACCTTACTGAAGAAGCAAAAACTTTCATGACCAAACTCTACTTAGAGGAAGTCCCGAAAAACCTCAAACAAGCCCTAAAAAAACAAGAATGGAAGAAGGCCATAAAAGACGAAATGATGGCTTTAGAAAAAAATAAAACATGGAAAAAATGCATCCTACCCATAGGGAAGAAACCCGTAGGGTGTAAATGGGTATTCACAATAAAACGCAAGTCCAATGGTACAATCGAGAGATATAAAGCTCGATTAGTAGCAAAAGGGTACACTCAAACACACGGGCTAGACTATTCTGAAACATTTAGTCCCGTCGCGAAAATTAACACCATAAGGGTGATCTTCTCGATTGCCTCGAACTTAAATTGGCCACTATTCCAATTTGATGTGAAAAACGCCTTTTTACATGGAAATTTGGTAGAAGAAGTATACATGGAGCCACCCCCGGGCTTCTCCAAAAACTTTGGGAAAAATGAAGTGTGCAAATTGGAGAAAGCCCTGTACGGCCTAAAACAATCACCCCGAGCATGGTTCGGAAGGTTTACCACTGTAATGAAAAAATACGGATATCACCAGAGTAACTCGGACCATACTCTGTTTCTTAAAAGAGAAAATGATCGAGTGACATGTCTAATAATATACGTTGACGACATGATCATTACCGGGAACAACCCAAAAGAAATTGAAACCTTAAAAGGAAATCTTTCAAAAGAATTTGAAATGAAGGACCTAGGAAAACTAAGATACTTCTTAGGGATAGAGGTCCTCCGATCAAAACTCGGGATATTTATCTGTCAAAAGAAATATGTCCTAGACCTTCTAACTGAAACTGGTCTTCTAGAATGTAAACCAACAGATACACCCATGATCGCTAATCATGGACTAAAATTTGAAGAAAACGAACATATGACCGATCAAGGAAGATATCAAAGATTGGTCGGAAAACTCATATACCTATCACATACACGTCCCGATATTGCATATGCAGTCGGAATAGTAAGTCAATTCATGCACAAACCACAGAAATCACATATGGAAGCAGTAATAAGAATCATACGATACCTCAAAGGCACGTGTGACTATGGAATTCTATACAAGAACAACAACGGAGATTTGTCCTTACAGGGATACACTGACGCCGACTGGGCTGGAAACCAACTGGATAGGAAATCTACAGCTGGCTACTTCATGCTTGTCGGAGGAAATCTAGTTACTTGGAAAAGCAAGAAACAAAAGGTGGTAGCATTGTCAAGTGCCGAAGCAGAATTTCGAGGAATGGCACGAGGAGTCGCAGAAATACTATGGATACGGAAGTTGCTCTCAGAGATAGGCATCAGCCTACCGTACGTGCGGTCAGAAGATCAACTAGCTGATATCCTTACAAAGTCGGTAAACGGAAGGATCCATCACGAAGCTTTGGGCAAGTTAGGTATTGGGCCTATCCACACCAAACTTGAGGGGGAGTGTTAGAATATTCTAGAAATCAATTGTATTAGGACTCTTCATAGGAATAGAAGTCTTGTAATGTTAGGAATCCTTTGTAGCTGTGTTTTTTGGCTACTATAAATACCTGTACTTGTAAACCTATTAAGGTGAAGGAAATAAAAGAAAAAACATATTTTTCTACAATAATCACTCGTGTTTGTGATTGATATGTAAGCATTGAGCTAGAGAGAGCTTTGTACAATTGTTTTTTAGCTTTATATAATACCAGAAAACCCCTCCCCTCCACCGTGCACGTAGATTACCTTTCCGGTGATCGAAGCACGTAAAATCGTTTGTTGTGTGATTGTTTCTCTTCGTGTTTGAGTTCGATAAACCCAATACTTATTTTCGGCGTGGTGAGTATTGAGTGTTTTTAACGTGTGTGTGATTTTAGTGTTCGGTCCAGTGATTCAGTGTTACTGAGTGTATTTCAGTATTGCTGACTGTTGTTCAGTGTCATTGTGAGGGATTCAGTGTCGATAAAACTCGTGTTCGTTTCTGTCTAATCAGGCTGTTTCCTCAATATATATATATTTAAGTAGTGTAAAAATATTTTTTCAAACGACTGCAGATGCTGCAGGTGTAGATGCTGCAGGTGTAATCTTATTATGGTCACTTGATGCTCCAGGTGTAATCACCAACACAACAATCTCCATTTTCATAAACCGGTCATTAATAAAAGAATAATTATATATATTGGAGAATACGAACATCAATTAAATTGAATAAGACTATAAATTGAGCATGCCTCAACACGGTAGATTAGAGTTGGCGCCGTCTTCGCTTCTTTTCCCATCATGATCAACACACTTAGATACATACACTTAGATACATGTGTTGTGAGCTCACGATTATTAATTTTGTATTTAAATCATTGAAGATCACATATTAATTCGTGCACACTTCGAATTTCATAATTGTTGATTGTGAATTGAAATAATAAGAAAAAGTGAAAACGATCAAAATAAACTAGAAACTATACAATTTTTAAATAGAGAAGTTTTCGATTTACATGTACTAAAAGAGACTTTAGTTTTTGAAAATTGGAAATTTTCAACTTAAATCTCATATCGTTGATAAAATTGAAAAAAATATATAATTAGTACTTTTTCTGTTTTACATTAGTTGTCGCACTTTCTTTGTAAATAACAAAGGAAGTACGACAACTGTTTTAACAAAAATCGTATATTTTTCAGATAAAAAATTGAATTAATGTTAATTTGAAGATCGAGAGGACTTTAATTTTAACTTCATGGCCTTCCTAATGTTACTAGGGTTTGACGTGACCTTGTATTGGGTGCACATGATATTTAGTGTTATTCGGGAGTTCAATCTATTCGAGGTGAAATTCGATTAAACGAGAAGACTCAATCGAAACTTGGCGAGCCTCCACTTGAATATTTAAATATTCAACTTATATTAATACAAATACTTAAATATATTTATAAATACGAACTGAATTATGAGATATTAAACTTGATTCGATTCTTAGACTCTAGGTAAAACTATGAAATTTGTAGAGAACAAAAAAAGCAATTTAAGTCAACCAACGATGTAAACATAAAAAAAAAAAAAAAAAAAAAAAAAAAGGGTACGAAAATGGATAAAGAAAGCCGTAATAGTACATATATTCCACTCGATCTTAATCCTTACAAGTAGCAAATCCTAGGTTGCGTGAAATTCAGTTCATTCTCATTCTTTTCTTAATTTTTATGCACACAAATTAAGATAAAATAATCTACTAAGTAGTTTATAATAATTGGGACTTGTGAGGATTTAACGTAACGAACCAAAAATTGAAACAAATTATCGTTTGCTTCATTTACGTATACATCTAGCAACCCTTAAACGAACTTGAACAATGCGACAACTAATTAAAATAAAATATATTAAATTCGAAACTTAAAATTAACTGATTTCTTTATAATATTTTTTGTAATTATATTTAAAAATAAACTTTAAATCGAATCAACTATGTCGAATTAAAAATAAATTTAAAGGACCATTAATTAGCTTAGTGGATTAACATAAACAATATTGCGTGAGAGCAGATTAATGATGGCGTCGATCAGATGTCGTTGTGAAGGAGTTCTTATCATGTCTTAACTACATATTACTAGTATTAATTTAATTTGTTTTTGCGTACTGAAAATCTGAAATACTGTCGTGCACTAAGAATATAGTAGCGATTAATTTAGAATAATAAAATTAATTAAGGTGATGCATGGTCGATAAGGTCGACTAATTAATCAGATGGAACCATAAAACTAATCAACATGCTTAAGGACCGACAAGTTTGATTAGGTTGTTAATTAAATAATTAATTATTAAATCAAATCAAATGAAGTTTGTGACAATATTAATCATCTAACCCCATTATCATGTTCATTTGATACATCTAATTTGACCTAATCCATGTTCAAAATTATTATAAACAGAATCACACGCACTAATTTGTCGTGGAGACGAAGATGCGGCAACTCACGATCGATGACGAATTAATATTATTTTGCAATTTTTTTCCATGCCCGCCCTATTACGATTTTATTAATCGGGTTCAGTACGTCGTCCCAACCCACTTTCATTTTTTTAGCAAAAATTAAATTATATATTTTTCTTTTAAAAATATTTAACTAGAGTTCTAAAATAAATTAAAATAAATGTATTCTCATATATAGTCATAGATCAATATGCATCAAACTCACAAAAATAGGTGGATCCACAACATATAAGGCGTAGAACATGAACATGAGTTTTGGTTGATTATAATTTTATTGTTTTTGACTCGAAAATATATAAATTTATTTTAATTTTCCAACCATATATTTACATGAATATACATGATCTTATTGATCATAACCATGTCAACATCTTGACGGGTGGATGTATTTTTTTTTGGGTTGGCCCATTAGCTTTCGATGGGCCCAGATTAATATCCATTCTCCAGTTTCCACCAATCCCATATGGCCATCACCAGGGGCATTTTCGGAACATATCAAAATAGGAAGAAGATAAGCACTTAAACAGTTGCAATGTGAATAATGTTGTTTGATTTTCTACATTGCTTCCAATTCACTCAAGAGCCGAGACTTCCTTAGAATTAATCACAAGTTTATATCATAGCGTATCGTATAGTATCGTACGTAGTGTTGTTTGTAAATCGTACGATATCCGTGCGCTTCAGTATGAATTAGTACAAGTTAAATAGACCATAAAAAAAACGGTGGCTAACATCGTATATTCGTATACGCGAAACTTGTGTAATGCCAAATTATATCATTGTTAAAAACTAAAAATAAATAAATAAATAAATATAGAATTATTTGATAGACACGAAATGATGCATGTGAACGGATAAACTTGGACATGCAATATGCTTGTTGACTCCGCAAGCATGCCCGATATTCAATATTGGAAGGAAGCAATCAAACTCAAATCTAAATATATACTACATGAAGGGATTACACAATTCAGCAAAACAATTCTATTTTTTTGGTTTGTGTTCTTACGGATGCATGAGAAGTCTCTCGCTGTATGTACGAAAGATAACCCGAGTCGTAAAAAGAAAAGGATCGATAATTAATTTTGTTTGTGTATATTACTTCTATCTCGCACTAATGATGACAAGTCTTTTGTAATTTACAAAAGATATGTGATGATTTACAAACAGGAAAAAAATATGATTTAATTTAAATATACATGCATTCAAATTTTATAACTCACACACCCACACACACCACACGCCGAATATAAGCCTAGAACAAATTATTAAGTAATATAAGCCAAATTAAAAATTATATATATTTGTTAAATATTCAACATCTTCAACATCGGTTGAAAATAAATTATAAAACTCAAATAAAAGTTAGGTTGAATTACCTTATCACCTTAATAAGACATTTTAAAATATTATTAACTCAACTTTGACAATATTCATGTCGTATTTCTAGCAGAATTCAAGAACAATCCCAACTATTAGGAAATTTCAACAATTTTTTCTCGTATTTGTTTCTTTCTTTGTTATTATTAGGCGGAATCCCAACTATTAGGAAATTTCAACAATTTTTTCTCGTATTTGTTTCTTTCTTTGTTATTATTAGGCGGAAATGATGATTTCGTGAATAGTACATTGAACTATAAAATCTTTTCTAATTTGATTTTCTTCACACCCTCTCACTCAGAGAAATGATCATACTTCATTTATAATTTACAAAAGAAGTGTGACCACTTATTTGGGTAGGAGGGACGAGAGAGTATATAATTTGATTTCATATAATAATGAATATTCCTCTAGTCCATGAAAGATGCAATATTTTTGTTAGCACGAAAATTAAGAAAAATGTTATTTTTTTGACTTTTTGATTAAAAAATAAAGGGTTAACATGTATTTTTAAATTGAAAATTAAAGTAACTATGAGTGAGGTTTAAAAAGTAGGTGGATTAAGTAAGAGTAATTAAAATAGTATTTTAAATTGAAAAAGTTAATTTTTTTTTGGAGTGTATCAATTATTGTGGGATACCTCAAAAAAGAAAATGTTGCAACTTTTGTGGGAGAGAGTGAGTAATAAATGTAAACAGAAAATTAAAATAATTTGAAAAAGAGGCTAAGGATGAAAGAAATGTTTGTAAGATACTGCGCTGATTCAGAAATCCACATTGGGCTTAATCCAAATAGTTGCCGAGACACCGAGTAGCAACTAAGATTCGTAGCCCATTGCATGTACGAATCAGGCCATCGTAACTATTAATTGTCGCATAATTAAAATTTAAATTCTTAAATTAGTCAATAAATATTTATACCTATATCTCAAAAATAGTTGAATTTAATTTTTTAAATTTAATTTTTAATTAAAAGTATTTTTTATATTTTTTATTTTTTAATTTTAATTATTTAAATAAAAAAATATAATCTTAAACAAAATAATTAAATTATTTTATGAGATTTGTATGTTTTTATAAATAGCAGATAATGAATGAGGAATGATTTTCCATTGATTGGGGCGACTGCCCAAGAAAACTATATATAGTAGCTTACAAAACTCTACTAAAACCCTAGCATTCGTAAATGACAAAGGGTACAAAAACCTGAGCTGGAAAATAAGGGCAAAATGGACAAAAACACATTAATGCCTTATTAAATAAATAAAGCCCAAATTAGGTCAATTGGTTTTAAACCAAATTGGGGGTGAATTTGGGCGGGACTCAATATCCCCCCTCAAGCTCGACGACGGCGACATGAAGCTTGTTCTTGAGGCGCGTATGAGCTTGCTCCGACAAAGGTTTGGTGAAGATATATGTTGTTTGATCATAGGCGGGAACATGGCGAACTGTAAAGGATTTTCTCTGGACATGTTCACGGATTAAATGGAGGTCGATTTCGACATGTTTGGTGCGAACTTGAACCACCTCCTGCGACGACATATGGACGGCGCTGAGGTTGTCAACCCACCCAACCGGAGGTAATCGAGGTAAGAATTTTAATTCTTTGAGAATCGATTTTATCCAATGTAATTCAACAACTGAATGACCGAGGCTACGATACTCTGCCTCTGCACTTGACCTACTCACCGTGGGTTGTTTTTTGGAGCTCCAGGAGACGACATTGCCCCCAAAGAGAATGCAGAATCCTGAAGTTGAATGGCGATCATCTGGGTCAGAGACCCAGTCTGCATCAGAAAATCCGGTGAGTTGGAGATGAGCTGATTTGGTGATATGAAGACCATGATGGGAGGTGCCGGCTACATATCTGAGGAGTCGTTTGACAGCTCTAAAATGAAGGTCTGAAGGAGCCTGCATGAACTGGCTGAGGCTTTTGACAGCAAATGTGATGTCAGGCCTTGTCAAGGTGAGATATTGTAGACTTCCAATTATCTGTCTGTATGGGGTTGGGTCTGATAGGCTATGGCCATCATATTTAGATATTTTGCTGGAACTGACCATAGGTGTTGGAGCAGCATTTGCTCCAGTCATACCAGCTTTGTGAAGAATTTCCTCTGCATACTTGTGTTGTGATAAGAACATACCACTTTTGGTTTTTGAAATCTCAATGCCCAGAAAGTAGTGGAGAGGACCTAAATCTTTTAGAGAGAAAGAGGTAGCTAGGTGTTTGATAATGGTGTTGATGTGAAGTTGAGAACTCCCTGTGATGATAATGTCATCAACATACACTAGTAAGAAAGTGGTAGCCTTCTGAGTGTGTTGAATGTAGAGGGAGGAGTCAGCTTTGGAACTGGAGAAACCAAGGGCAATAAAGGTGGTTTTGAGTTTATCATACCAGGTTTTAAAAGCCTGTTTCAACCCATAAATTGCCTTGTTTAACTTAAATACCATGTTTTCTTTTCCAGGTTCTTCATAGCCAGGAGGCTGATACATGTATAGAGGTGTATTTGGATCCAACTGGCCATTCAAGAAAGCATTATCCACATCAATCTGCCTGAGTGTCCAGCCTTTGGAAAGTGCAATGGTAAGAATTATTCTGATTGTGGCTGGCTTAATAACAGGGCTAAAAACATCAATGTAATCATTGCCTGCTATTTGTGTAAATCCTTTAACCACAAGCCTGGCTTTGTGTTTAACAATAGTGCCCTCTGTATTTTGTTTCAATTTGAAAAGCCACCTGCATCCAATAATGTTAGAATGGGGTGGGGGTGGAACTAATTGCCAGGTAGAATTTTTATGTAAAGCTGTGAACTCAGCATCCATAGCTTGCTTCCATTCAGGTTGTTGTAAAGCAACCTTATAGGAAATGGGTTCAATGGGGTTGGTTTTGCTAGAAAGCAAGACTGATAAATAGGTTTTAGGTTTGAAGATGCCAGCTTTTGATCTGGTGACCATTCTATGAGTGGGAACAAGAGCATTATCAGAGGGTGCAAATTCAACAGAAGCTGTGGGTGATGAATTAGTGAGAGCAGGAGAGATATGGCCACTGTTTGGGGTGTTATTGGATGGGGAAGAGGGAGTGTGTTGAGGTGATATGTTGTTGGAATCTGCAGGGTGGTTATCATTGTTGGTTATCGTAGCTATTACAGTGCTTGTTTCTGGATTAGAATCAGTACTACTGAAACTTTACACTTTTCCAGAAACTAAAATAAAATAAAGAAATGAAGAAGAATGAAATAAGAACAGGTCTTCAACTTCGATCGAACGTCGGAAATGGATTGCGGGTAGTCGAGGCGCTTTCGCTATCCGCAAGACAAATACGTCCCGTGTATGCTACGGTTTGCAGACGTAATACCCCCAAAGATACAACGACTTTCTTCTCGTTCTTCTCTGAAGCAACCAGATCAGAACCACCTTTCGAACGGGAAAGAGCAGGGAGTATGAACACTATGATATGCTGGGAATTACTTTTGCGTTTTTCTGGTGTATGAAATGCATCCTAGGACTCACTATTTATAGATGAGCTCCATGCATGTGAAGGGTTGGGTCAAAGCATTCACGCAGGTGAATAATGCAGCCATTACTTCCACCTGTAACCTCCAGGAGTTAAACCTGGTCATTCAACACATTGTAACAGCCAGGTAATGACCTGCTGACCGTTGGAGTTTCTGAAAATAATAATAATAATATAATTATTAAATATTATTTTAACAGGCTGCCTTTTCAACTTCAGCCCACATGTGTACAACTATAGCCCACCATTTGCGAGTCAGGTCGGGTCGGGACGGGACGGGACGGGCCGAGCCGAGCCGAGCCGAGCCGAGCACGAGCACGAGCACGAGCACGGGCACGGGCACGGGCACGAGCCGATCCGAGTCGAGCCGAGCCGAGCGGACGGACGGACGAACGCGCGTGTGGCGATTGCCATGTACCTTAACGGTCCATGGTCTTACTCACTTGTTGAACACATTAATCCTCCAATCACTTATTAAGTGTAATAACTTTATTACATCTTTCAATGTGGGATGTAATAACTATTACACATTTCAATGTAATAAAGTCTTAGTCCCCAGGGGCATAGCCGAGTGGTAAGGCCTGTGATGATGTGGGTGAAATTCCCCGGCGACGCAGGTTCGAACCTCGGGTGGGGCAAATTTTCATTGAAATATTATGAAGGTTTGTCCTGGGGTTCGACCTGTTGGCTCTCTCGCACAGGTGTCTGCTACTCGGGCACATCCCTCGATTTACATCCTACCCGATCGAGGGACCTCCGATCGGGTGGGGGTGGAGTTTCTCGTCTCTCCTCCTTATCAAAAAAAAAAAAAAAAAAAATGTAATAAAGTCTTACACTTTATTACATATTCAATTAAATGCCTTTTTAATTGGCTATCTTTAACCATTTATTTCTCACTCACCGAAAATCGGTTTTTGACGAAATAAAATTCTATAATTATCTACGAACGACGTAGAAAATTATCGTACAATTTAATTCCCAATCGGAATTAATTTTATAGCCAGTCAACTCAGTCAAACATTGGATAAAACCAATTTTGACTTAATATTTTCCAACAATCCCCCACATGAGTGGAAATCAATGCATGCATGTATGCAGACTCTTCGTTCAATTCCCCAAAAGAATCTATCGCTTCCGGAAAGGTAGTTTGCGGCTTTGAACCTTCCGTAGTGAACAACATCGGAAGTACAGGAGGCCTAGTGGACACGATGCCTTGAACTATTCCCCCACAACGTACAACGAGTCAATGCTATTCACGCAATAAATTCCGTTCAATTTCTCGTTCTATGTTGTGTCCGTTTTGGCCATGGACAACACTTTGGATTCATAAATGTTTACATTTGAAGCGGCCCTCACTTCACATTTATATAAGTGACCTCCCATTATAAGTATCCTGACATACTTAACCTTTTCAAGATAGGGATTCATCAAAAGTCTCCTCGAGAACTTAACCTATTACCACACGTCAGGAAACAACACTTGAATTGCCTTTAGGGATGAGTACAAGTGCTCGATTGAACTTTCATAACTTAGTTTTCCCTTTGAACCAAGTTCATGGGATCTCCATTCATCAAGGTAGGGTTACCGTTATGATCGTTCGATGGATTGTGGTTTTTCAAACCCATTCCCTCTAGCAACACGCCCAATTGATCTCGATTCATTCCTTTTGTCAAAGGATCAGCCAGATTTTCCTTAGATTTTACATACTCTAAGGAAATTACTCCATTTGAGATCAATTGTCGAAAGGTATTATGTCTCCGACGAATATGTCGAGACTTACCGTTATACATAATGCTCTGTGCTCTCCCTATAGCTGCTTGGCTATCACAGTGAATCATCACGGGAGACACAGGCTTTTTCCAACATGGAATATCTTCCAAAAAGTGACGAAGCCACTCTGCTTCTTCACTAGCTTTATCTAAAGCTATAAACTCAGATTCCATGGTGGATCTGGCTATACACGTTTGTTTCGTTGACTTCCACGAAACTGCTCCGCCCCCGATACAGAAGACGTAACCACTAGTGGAATGTGAACTTTTTGAATCAGATATCCAACTAGCATCACAATATCCATCAAGTACATTAGGATATCTCGTATAGTATAGCCCATACTCTCGGGTGTATTTCAAATACTTTAAAACCCGATTCAAAGCATTCCAGTGCTCAACACCTGGATTGCTCGTATACCTGCTCAGTTTATTCACAGGATAGGCCAAGTCTGGACGTGTACAATTTGTTAAGTACATTAGACTGCCTATAACTTGAGAATACTCTAACTGAGTAACAGGTTCAGCCTTATTGACAGTAAGATTTATACTTAAGTCAATCGGCGTCCTACTCGTAGGACCATCATGGGCATTGAATTTCTTTAACACTTTCTCAACATAATGAGATTGTGATAAGACAATTCCATTTGAGGTTCTTTCAATTTTAATCTCGAGGATTAAATCAGCAACTCCCAAATCTTTCATGTCAAAATTTCTTTTTAACATTGCTTTAGTATTCATGATCAATTCACGAGTACTACCCATGATTAACATGTCGTCTACATATAGACAGACTATGACAAACGAGACAGATGTACCTTTAATGTACACACATTTGTCACACTCGTTGATTTTATATCCATTTGATATCATAATGTTATCAAATTTCAAATGCCATTGTTTAGGAGCTTGCTTAAGTCCGTACAACGACCTTATCAATTTGCACACCTTTTTCTCTTGTCCAGGTGCTACAAATCCCTCGGGTTGTTCCATATAAATTTCTTCTTCCAATTCACCGTTCAGAAACGCAGTTTTCACATCCATCTGATGAATATCGAGATTGTGCAAAGCAGCAATCGCAATAAGCACCCGAATAGACGATATTCTGGTTACGGGTGAATATGTATCAAAGAAATCATATCCTTCTCTTTGTTTAAACCCTTTGGCTACCAAACGAGCTTTAAACTTATCGACCGTTCCATCTGCTTTATACTTTTTCTTTAGGATCCATTTACATCCTAAAGGTTTACAACCCGGTGGAAGATCAACCAACTTCCACGTGTGATTTTGCAGAATAGACTCCATTTCGCTATTAATAGCTTCTTCCCAGAGAGGTGCATCTGGACTGGATAGAGCTTCCCCGTAGGACTTTGGCTCGTCATCCAATAAATACGTAATAAAATCAGGTCCAAACGACTTAGCCGTTTTTATCCTTTTACCACTTCTAGGTTCGATAACCTCTTCGTCTACCTGATCGTTACCAACAGGTGTTGTGTCGACATCAGGTTCATAAGTTCTTTTATTAGAACTTGATTCTTCTCTTTCTTTACAAGGAAAGATATTTTCGAAAAATGAAGCATTTCTCTATTCAATCGTGGTACCTTTATGCACGTCTGGATTATCAGACTTGTGTACTAAAAATCGGTAAGCCATACTATTGTATGCATATCCGATAAAAATGCAATCGACCGTCTTAGGACCGATTCTCATTTGTTTTGGTTCAGGAACAGACACCTTAGCCAAACACCCCCACACTTTAAGATATTTATAAGACGGCTTATGATTTTTCCACAATTCGTACGGCGTCTCATTTTTACCTTTAAGTGGGATTTTATTTAAAATGTGGTTAGCTGTCAAAATAGCTTCCCCCCACATGTTCTGAGGTAAACCCGAGTTAATCAACATGGCGTTCATCATCTCTTTGAGAGTTCTGTTTTTCCGTTCAGCAACACCATTTGATTGTGGTGAATAAGGAGCCGTCGTTTGATGAATTATCCCATTTTCAGAACATAATTTTTCAAACGGAGCTACATATTCTCCACCTCTATCACTTCGAACTATTTTAATTCGTTTACCAAGTTGATTTTCAATTTCAGCTTTATACTTGGTAAAGGCCTCTAATGCCTCGTCTTTGCTACTTAATAAGTATAAGTAACAATATCTAGTACAATCATCAATAAACGTGATGAAGTACTTTTTACCACCTCTTGTTTGTACAAATTTCAAATCACATATATCAGTATGGATTAAACCAAGAGGTTCAGTACACCTTTCAATCGATGGAAAAGGTAACTTAGCCATTTTGGCTTCAACACAAATTTCACATTTCTTTTGTGAATCAATTTTTGAAATTGGTAATAATTCCAAATTCATTAATCTTTTAATCGCATTTAGATTTACATGTCCTAATCTTATATGCCACAATTCAGAACACTCAAGCAAGTAAACCGAAACAGAATTATTTTTATTAATGCTCGAGGCAACATTGTGTACACGACACACAGCCATTACATTCATTTTGAACAGTCCATTGTCGAGATAGCCCCGACCAAGGAAAGTTCCAAACTTAGTCAAAATAAACTTCTTAGCATCAAATACAAGTTTAAAACCATGCTCAACTAGGAGAGACCCAGAGACTAAGTTCTTGCGGATGTCCGGGACATGCAACACATCCTTCAACAGCAGCTCCTTTCCAGAGGTGAGCTTCAGGGTCGCGTTCCCAACTCCAGCAACAGCAGACGAGGAAGAGTTTCCCATGTGGAGCTTTCGGCCAGTCGAAGGATCATAAGTAGAAAATGCATCCTTATCAGAGCAGCCATGGCGAGTGGCTCCAGTGTCAATGAACCACTCCTTGGGATTACCAACCAAGTTGGCTTCAAACACCATTGCTGACATATCCATTTCAGCCAGCTCCTGCCCAGAGGTTTCAACAAGGTTAGCAGATTGCTTCCCTTTCCCCTTGTACTGTGCAATAGGCTGTTTAGGCTTCTTGCAATCTTTAGCCATGTGGCCAGTTATTCCACAGTTATGGCATTTTCCCATGAACTTCCAGACCTTGGTGGCAGGCTCTTTCCCTTTAGAGGTATTCTGAGGAGGAGGCAGCTTCCTTTTGGGTTGTTCCATCAGATTCACACGAGGCTCCTCAGGCACACTCCCAGGATTAAACCTCTTACGGTTTTCCTCTTCGATACGAAGCTTGACAACCAGCTTGTCAATAGTCATTTCCTTGGTCTTATGCTTGAGATAGTTTTGATAAGCCCTCCAACTCGTGGGTAACTTCTCAATAGCAGCAGCCACCAGAAAAGACTCGCTGATTTTCATGCCTTCATTCTCAAGGTCATGCAAGATCAGCTGGAAGTGTTGGAATTGAGATATCACCGACTTAGAGTCGACCATCTTAAAATCCAAAAACTTCCCGACGACGAACTTCTTAGTTCCGGCGTCCTCAGTTTTATATTTCTTCTCCAAAGCATCCCAGAGTGCTTTGGCCGAAGGCATATTCCCATACACATTGTACAGGTCATTGCTCAGACCGTTCAAAACGGTATTCCGGCACAGGTAATCACCCTGGCCCCAAGCTTCATAAGTTGCACGCTTATTTCCATCAGTTTCATTCTCATCCATGGCCAGAGGCTCATCCTTGAGAAACTTTGCCAAACCCAACGTGGTCTGGTAAAACATCATCTTTTGTTGCCACCTTTTGAAGTCAGTCCCACTGAACTTCTCAGGTTTCTCATCATGAACAACCGATGATGGCATGATCGGAACGTTCAAGTTCATCGGTCCAGTTTGGGAGGTCTTCGCAGCACCAGAATTGTCTTCGGTTGACATATTTTAGCACGGTTATTTGTCTTGCGTTGTTGGTTATCGTAGCTATTACAGTGCTTGTTTCTGGATTAGAATCAGTACTACTGAAACTTTACACTTTTCCAGAAACTAAAATAAAATAAAGAAATGAAGAAGAATGAAATAAGAACAGGTCTTCAACTTCGATCGAACGTCGGAAATGGATTGCGGGTAGTCGAGGCGTTTTCGCTATCCGCAAGACAAATACGTCCCGTGTATGCTACGGTTTGCAGACGTAATGCCCCCAAAGATACAACGACTTTCTTCTTGTTCTTCTCTGAAGCAACCAGATCAGAACCACCTTTCGAACGGGAAAGAGCAGGGAGTATGAACACTATGATATGCTGGGAATTACTTTTGCGTTTTTCTGGTGTATGAAATGCATCCTAGGACTCACTATTTATAGCTGAGCTCCATGCATGTGAAGGGTTGGGTCAAGGCATTCACGCAGGTGAATAATGCAGCCATTACTTCCACCTGTAACCTCCAGGAGTTAAACCTGGTCATTCAACACATTGTAACAGCCAGGTAATGACCTGCTGACCGTTGGAGTTTATGAAAATAATAATAATAATATAATTATTAAACTTCAGCCCACATGTGTACAACTATAGCCCACCATTTGTGAGCCCAATCTATAGTTCAGCCCGTCAGCAAAACTATTACGATGGCCAGGCCCAGGAGCCCCAGGAAGCCCAAGGAAGCCCAAGTCCAGCCCAAAGTCCAATTGCCAAGATCCAAGTCCAAGTCCAAGTCCAAGGACGAGGCGAGTCGGGTCGGGTCGGGACGGGACGGGCCGAGCCGAGCCGAGCCGAGCACGAGCACGGGCACGAGCCGAGCCGAGCCGAGCGGACGGACGGACGGACGCGCGTGTGGCGATTGCCATGTACCTTAACGGTCCATGGTCTTACTCACTTGTTGAACACATTAATCCTCCAATCACTTATTAAGTGTAATAACTTTATTACATCTTTCAATGTGGGATGTAATAACTATTACACATTTCAATGTAATAAAGTCTTACACTTTATTACATATTCAATTAAATGCCTTTTTAATTGGCTATCTTTAACCATTTATTTCTCACTCACCGAAAATCGGTTTTTGACGAAATAAAATTCTATAATTATCTACGAACGACGTAGAAAATTATCGTACAATTTAATTCCCAATCGAAATTAATTTTATAGCCAGTCAACTCAGTCAAACATTGGATAAAACCAATTTTGACTTAATATCTTCCAACAATCATGAACTGGTGGATCATGATCAGGTGGATCAATATGTGGTTGTGGAACAGGGGTAAGTGATTCTGTGGATTTGTTTGGTTAGGGATGATGAAAGGTATATGGTTTATAGATTGAATGGGAGTATTTTGAGAGGAGTGTTTATTAGAGGAAGTAATAGCAGTAGCTGGGAAAATTTGCTCATTAAAAACCACATTTCTAGAGATAATGACTTTCTGATTAGGCAATTCAACTTTGAAGCCTTTATACTGAGGGTGATAGCCAAGAAAGATACCTGGTTGAGATTTAGGTTCAAGTTTGTGGTCATTATAGGGTTTGAGATGTGGAAAAGCTTGGCAACCAAACACCTTTAAAGAGGAATAGTCTGGAAGTTGTCCAAAGAGTTTGTAATATGGGCTGTTGAACTGAAGAGTACTTTGAGGGACTCTATTCAGTAGGTGGACAGCTGTGGCAAAGGCATCTTCCCAATAGCTTCCAGGTAAACCAGAGGTAGTTAAAAGGCTCAATCCTGATTCAATAATATGCCTGTGCTTCCTCTCAGCAGCCCCATTCTGTTGAGGGGTATAAGGGCAGGACAATTGATGAATAATGCCACATTCATTGAACAGAGTAGATAAAGGTTTGAACTCAGTGCCTCCATCACTGTGAACTACCTTAATTTTCTGTCCAAATTGAAGTTCAACTTGACTTTTAAAATGAATGAAAGCTTTCACAGTTTCTGACTTGGCAGTCAAAAAATAGATTCATGTAAACCTGCTGAAATCATCAACAAAGGATACATAATATTTGTGTCCATAGACTGATACAATGGGTGCAGGGCCCCACAAATCAGTGTGTATGGTGTGCAAAGGAGCAGAAGCCCTTTTGTGAACATTAGTAAATGGCAACACATGAGATTTAGATTGTGCGCATTGTGAACAAAAACTGAAATTCTGTTTATTGTCATAAGGAATGTTACAAATTTGAAGACCTTTCTTAGTAACATTCAAAGATGGATGACCCAATCTTTTGTGACATAATTCAAAAGTTCTAGCAGACTTAACAACAGAAGAAAAAGAACTAAAGCCTTGTCTCTGATGTTGTGTGTTTGCAGGTCTTGCAGCCAACTTATTTGAGGAAGGAACAGCAGAAGAAAGAGGTTGAAACTCAAACTGGTACAACCCTTGATTAAGCTTCCCTGTTATGAGGATTTCCTTTGTTGTTTGATCCTTGACATAGCAAAAACAGGGGTGGAATTCAAAAAACACAATTGTCTTTAGCAAACTGAGCAACACTTAGTAAATTTTTAGTTATTTCAGGTACTAAAAGCAGGTTGTTCAACTTAAAAGCATGCTTTCTGTTATGAGAATGATTACAGACCATCAAGCTTTTACCAATATGTGAAATATTAAGGTTGGAGCCATTACCAATCGCAATTTGTTGTGTCCCTTATAATCAGTAGCAATAGACATATTTGAGAAGTCATTTGTAACATAATGAGTTGCTCCTGAATCAGGGTACCAATTGTTATCAGAGGAGGTGTCTGAGGCTTAATACATGGCTGAACCATTTTGAGAGTGCTGTGGTGACTGATTTCCTTGAGCAGCAGGTTTGTTTGGATTGTTGTTGTCATTGAGAGGCACCTTTGGGACATAATCAGCTGTAAACATGTGATAGCAAATGTTAGCTGTGTGATTAGAGTAACCACAAATTTGGCATTGGATCTTATTGCCAGCAGTGTTCCTGCCACCTCTGCCTCTATCATTGCCCCTGCCCCTCTGATTCTGTGCTCCTCTACCTCTCTGGGTGAGACCTCCTCTCTGAGCAGCAAAATTAGCACTGGAGAAATTCTTGTCACTCATATTGGTGACCTCCAATCTGTTTTCATAACTGAGGAGCAGTGCAGTGAGATCTTTGAGAGTATAGCTTCCTCCATGTGCTGTCACTGTAACAACTACTACATCATATTCATTACCAAGACCACTTAGCACATGAAGCACTTGGTCTTCTTCTTTCATTCTCTCACCTGTGCTAGCAATGGCATCACAGAGTGACTTCACTTTACTGAGGTAATCCCTCATACTGAGACCTGCCTTTTTCAGATTTTGCAACTGGATTTTATATTGCATCTTTCTTGCAGAGGTCTGACTGGAGAAGGTGGATTCAAGGCTTTGCCAGATCTCTTGAGAGGTGTTAAATCCCACCATAGACACCAGTATAGGCTCTGACAGGGATGACAACAACCAAGATGCCAAGAGCTGATCTTGCCTTTGCCACAACAGATACTCTGGATTCATCTTCAAGATTCCATCTTCATCTGTGGAAATGAGCTTACTGGGCTGAGGACGAGAGCCATCAAGAAAACCTTCCAGTCCATGGCCTCTGACTGTGATAGTGACCTGCTGTTTCCAGATTAGGAAATTTTCATCAGTGAGTTTCACTGATATTTGTTGATTGTTGAGCTGAATCAAAGAAAGCTTGTTGTTGCTTGATTCTATGTCTGCCATATCTGCAAAAGATAAAAACCTGACTTATTCCTTTAAGGGCTCTGATACCATAATGAGATTTGTATATTTTTATGAATAGCAGATAATGAATGAGGAATGATTTTCCATTGATTGGGGCGGCTGTCCCAAGACAGCTATATATAGTAGCTTACAAAACTCTACTAAAACCCTAGCATCCGTAAATGACAAAGGGTACAAAAACCTGAGCTGTAAAATAAGGGCAAAATGGACAAAACACATTTATGCTTTATTAAATAAATAAAGCCCAAATTAGATCAATTGGTTTTAAACCAAATTGGGGGTGAATATGGGCGGGACTCAATATTATTAGTTACAATAATTTATATGTAATATGTTTTTATTTTTTTAATTAAAATTTTGTTAAACTGAATAAAATCATATCAAATTGAAATAATTCGATTAAAATCGAATAAATTATTTTTAAAATGGTTTAAATTTTTTATTTATAAAAATATAGCTTAAATAGTGGTTAATCGAAGTTTCGATTTGATTTAAATCGATTTAATTTGTATATTCGAATTGGTGCGACACCCATACGCGTTCGTCACGGAATAATACTAATTATGATAAATATACGAATAAATGACAAATCTTATCTTGGCACAGTATAAAATGGTAAACTTATGACTATGTACGACAAGAAATTAAGAAATGTTAATTATGCGCTTTTGACCTCTCCTTCACGCGACCTTCATTATAGTCCTAACTCACGAAATTAATATACCATTTTTTCACAGCAATTAAACACGGTTACTCATTCCAAATTTTTTCGATCAACATTAATTTACCCTTTTCAACGAAAAATAGTAACAAAAGTGTGCGTTTATTTGACTGTTATAACATGCATGATAAAACTAATAAAATGTATATACGTTAAATATCAAGTTTTTGTATTAAAAATCAATTTTATTTCATTAATGTCAAGTGGTATATAGAAAAAAATCGCGATGAGAAACACGAACCAACACGATAACAAGATAGAGGGGCAAAAAATTATAAAATTGTGACCATTATTTATTTCCTGATCAATCGAGCTCTAGCAAAATCGCTAGTTGTTTATATAGGTTACTAGAAGGTGGGATCTCGAAGTGCCATAGCCTCCCCACGGCCTTCACGTACGAGATTCTTCTTGCACAGGAACTTAAAGCATAGGGCATGTTCATTATTTTGTATAAAAAAATTGTATTTATTCAAAAAAGTTTATTATTTACTTTTATGTATTTTTAAACATTATCACATTATTCTATATTAAACATCATTGAAAAAAACTCATATTTAAAAGACGTCACAACATGCGTATGAACTTACACTTGTATACGAATACATGGCAAATCTTATAAAATAATACTACATATACGACAATAATGACATGTTGTCCGTAAAATAATTATTGCCCACTTTTAACCTCTCTTTTTTCACACGGCAATTAAACTCATTATTTCAAACATGATGATTAAACTTTATTTAGTTTTTTCAACGAAAAAATAGTAAAAAACAAAAAACAATTAAAACTGTGTGTTTATTTGACTATTGTAACACGATAACTACATATAAACCAAAGTTTATATGTTAAATATCGGTCGTAATTTCATTTCACTAATGTCAAAGTGGTGTATATAGAAAAAGTAAGGATACGTAAACACGATAAGAAGATACACGACACGGGCTATAGCTATAGGGGCAAGAAATTAATTATAAAATTGTGACCAT
Source organism: Euphrasia confusa (assembly GCA_954870475.1). Classification (NCBI taxonomy): domain Eukaryota; kingdom Viridiplantae; phylum Streptophyta; class Magnoliopsida; order Lamiales; family Orobanchaceae; genus Euphrasia; species Euphrasia confusa. Next base: position 21,347,185 of record OX940951.1, read on the forward strand.
TTTATTTCTCGATCTCTAGCAAAATTGGTCGGTGTTTAAGTTGGTAGAAGGCGGAATCTGGAAGTGCCAGAGCCTCCCGACGGCCTTGACGAGATTCTTCTTGCATAGGAATTTCTCGGCATACATCTTCTCCACCCTTCGGTCAACGTCGTGTAAGAAGACGTGGGTCACGCCCGGTTTCTTCCGGTTCTTGGCCATGACCGCCGCCGAGTATATGGCCGCCATCCTCCCCGGAGCCTCCGGGAACCACCCGCGAGGGGCGTCGATCATTATCAAGTCCCATTCGGTGTTGTACACGTCATCCGACAGCATGTTCAGTGCTAACCTGCAGTTTGTGTTGCCACGTAGGAATGCGTTGTTGGGCCAGCAAGTGGGCTCGGCCCGGTAGTGGCGGAGGAGGTCGTCGGCCTCGGAGAGGTGTGTGTTGTAGAGCACCTTCTGGCCGCGGAGGCCCGGAGCGTCCTTGAGGGCCGTCTGCATCCACTTGGGATCTTCCTCCAGGAAGAGCGTGTTCCCACGCGGGTTGAGCGCGTCCCACATCAGGGAGTCGCGGCCCAGCCCGAACACCAGAAAGTCGCACGGCCCGGCGAGCGACTTCAGCACGTCGAGCGACACCGAGATCTCCTCGATCGTCTGCTGCGGGACCACCGTCGACGTCGCGTAGTGGAGGATGGCGTCCAGCTGGGCGGTGGCCTGCCGGCTCCCCTCGCCGCCGGCGGCGGCGGCGCTGCGGAAGAGGTAGGAGGAGGAGGCGGTCGTGGAGAAGAGGGCGAAGAGGGACGCGCCGCAGACGAGGCCGATCACGAAGAGCCCGAGGCTGCTCGGCCTCTCCGGGCTCCACGGCTGCGATCGGCTTTCGTTCGGCTTTTTATGCATTGTTTTTTTTTAATTACTAATTAGTTAGTTGATAATGTGTTGCTTCCAATGTGTGTAATAAATAATCTGAGGATTGTGAAATTTCAATACTGTACCATTTTAATTAATTAATTAGATGAGAGTTGAAAAATGAGGGATTGGACAGTTGACTATTGGTCGGATAGATTACTGTGTAGTTTGAAAATAATTAAAATTGAGACCGTAAGTTTAGGTGAGCCAGATTCTGCGGAACCAACGGGATTATATTCTTTTATTTATTTATTTATTTATCATGTATGAATAGTTAAATATTCAATCAAGTTTCAGTAATGCATTGTCAAATTTTAGTAACACCTACACAAATTTTGAAGTGTCGTTTTGGACACTTGGACATTTGAGGGGAAATGGTGATTTCACAAATTTAAATCTGCTCGTGCACAAAACAATGTCTGTCGATTTGGTCTAAATGGCGTCGTTTCGTCTGTCTTCATCATAAAAAACATTGCGCAACTTCGATCGTTGACTGCATGCGATTCTCAACAATATTTGTTATTTCAAGTGATTAATTCTTGATTTTTGTCAGCTCACGCATTACAATGTTGCATCAAATTTCTATTATAATTAGGTTAGATTAGCTCAAATTTGAGGAATTCGCAGATAGGATGATAACGTGTTGAATTCTTATTACTTTGAGCTTCCATTAATGTGTTGCAATTTTTTTAGATTTAAATCACGATATATGTTTGCCCTCCTGCATGAAGATCCAAGTTTCAGTCGATCAAAGTACGCAAAACCTTTTTTTTTTTTTTTTATTGTTAAAGTATGATTCCAATAGGATAAAAAAACAGCAACAAAGGGAGAGTCGACGACAACTCACGATTTACGAAAATGGATTGGTGGGGTGATGTCACAAATATGACAGCACCAAGTAATTAATTCATTACGTGAGTGGGTAGGTTGCACAATACCGTGAGTCGGGTTAATTCTTAGTTATCCCATACTGTAGTGTAACGGGTGAATTATGTGGTTAATTCAATGTCACTAATACTATTCTAATTACATACACACAATATTTACATGTCTAAATATTTATTTTTGTAATTCATGTTATTGGTTAAAACATTTTATATTGGCCACATGTTAACTTATGTTATAAATTAGAGTAGTACACATATTACATATTGGAGTAGTATAGAATAAACCGAATTATGTAGTACTATATTCACACGTTAGAACGAAGCCAAGTGTCTACTTTGTGTTAAATAAAAAAAAACTGTCATTTTTTCGATTTATAAATATAAGACCTTTTTTTAAAGTATGTGAGTAAAGTAGGAATAAAATTGTGTTTTAAAGTGAAAAAAATTATTTATTTCGTTTTTTAGGAATTTTATTATTGTGAAATGTTCATTTAAAGAAATTGGTCATGTTATTATGAATCGAAGAGAACACATAGATAAAAAACAATGTGAGACACTTAATTGGCTGCGTCCCCATAAATGAGGGCACTGCCCATGGCCCATGGGGTAACTAAGAATTAATCGCGTGAGCCGAGAGGTATTATTTCAGGTGGTTGATTTTGTCGTGATTGAATTTTATTTTCGGCCTATTTATTTTGTTCCATTTTACTTGTTAATTATTTAAGGAGATATATCGGGTATAAAGAAATTTAGAGTTATATTAATTGAAGGACTTTATTTTTAATCTTAATTATTTTCAATTTAATAAGTTTTTTTTCTCGATTTTAAGTTTATAAGTAAATACGTGTATTCAATTTTCTTATCTTTTTTTTGTCATTTTATATATGTTCGAAAACGGTGAATGATTTAAATCCAATAATAGCAACAAGCTAAGTGATATTATCAAAACTTTGCTTGAAGTTTCTTGACGTTAATACTACGTATCACTTTTGTGAGAGGCACAACATTTATTTTTTGCAAGGTTCTAAAAGGCGCTAGGCGGTAAGCGGGCGGTGACTAGAGGCTTAGAGCCTATAGGATTAATCGGAGACTAGGCGGGAATTAATCGTTTTACATTTTTATATTTAATTAATTAATATTATATTTCAAAAATAATTTATATATATATTTTTTGAAAAATAACAAGTTTTTTTACTTTAATTATAATAATTAGTTATAACATATTTGTTTATAAATTTAATAAAATTAAAATATTACACAAATTTTCATCATATTTCACAAATTATATTAAAAATCATTTTTTAAGCTTTTTAACACAAAAAATATCATTTTTTAAACTTTTGTAGCCAATAAAAACGTTAAATTCGCAAATAGACGAAAAAAACATTATTTTAATTTTTTTTATTCGAAACCGCCTAGGCCCGATTAATCCCCGCCTAGGCCGCCTGAACCCGCCTAGCCGCCTAGGATGAAAAATCCGGGCGGTATACCTCCGCCTAACGCCTAGGCCCAATTTTTAGAACCTTGATTTTTTGTGATTTCAATTGTTGTATTTCTTAGAATTCATAAATATTGTTAGGACCAATCGATACGGAGTTCGACATACTCCAATTCAAAAATCTTTATTATTGGTGCTTGAAGCTCACTGCATTTCGAATATTTTTGAATTTGGATGCCTTATGGAATATTAGAAATGCGTAAGCCATACCAAGTTCAACGATCATGCATGATGAAATATAATATAACGCACAATCAATAGAATATATTTTGAATTTGAAAAACTAAAATTCAGTGGAGTTAATTTCGCATATCATGCACATGATCAAAGATTCAAATATGTATATGAGATTTAAAATTAGTATTATAGTTTTGTGTAACATTTGACTAATGTACATATTTTTGCACGCCTCGATTCAATTAATTTTATTTTACAATAAACCAAGTCTTTACGTAAGTAAGCTTTCAAATCATAAATAAAAGATAATCAATTAGGATTGATTATTAAGTATAATTTGGTTAACCGACCGAATAATGTTTTCAAATTTAACTGACTGTTTGACAATGGACAGGGAAATGTGATTAGATCATAAACTATCTTGTGTGGATGAAGACGAGTGTAGACAGATCTACGTGCAAAAACTACCATACTAGGAATGTTAAAAACATGCAAAATGAAGTAAATTGTATTCCAATTAATTGCTAACAACAAAAATAAAGACATAAAAATCTATCGTGGCCATTATGTTTGAATTCAAAATTATGTTGCTAAAAAATTAATTCAAACTTAATTATGTCAAGGCATTAATTAATTGACGATTGATCAACTTCATATTTTTTTTCCTTTACTCCATAACAGTATAGTTATACTCCTCTGAGCCTCTCCCACAAAAAATGGAACATTTTCTTTTTTAAGTTGTCTTACAATAGTTGATACAGAAAAAAAAAAAAAAAACTTACTTTTTAAATTCTACTCACAACTACTTTATTTTTCAACTTAAAAGTACATTTTACCATTTATTTTTTAATCAAAAATTCAAAAAACAACATTTTTCTTAATCTCCGTTTCCACAACAGTATTGCATCTATTGTCATTTAGAGGGAGTATACAGTAGTACTTCATAAATAGTAACTTAGTATTAACATAAAGTTAAACACGATAAAAAAATCTTAATATATTTTTTGATTTTTGAACTAAAAACTTATAATTAATGTATTTAATTTTAGGGTACAAAATGTATTGATCGTATATATATAGCCATGCACCTGCCATGCATACGCTGGAGCTCCAATTAGGGTTTAATAATTGGGGATTTATATTTTGGGTCAATATGTAATTATTTAAATCTTTCCCTTTGTGTTATTTGCAAACTGGTCCCTGCAGCTAGGTTTAGGGTTTGATGCATGTGTATATAAACACATGCATATGCTATATGACATTCAAGTCGTCTTCTTCATATATATAAAAACTCCATCTCTGTTCTTATGAGTTTATTACTCTTCTTCTCGTATACTATATAAATCTATATGGTATCAGAGCTAATCTTCCGCAAGCAACATGGTTAATCCAGAAGAGAAGGAGAAAGAAGGAGGAAGCAGCCAATCCTCTAACCCTATGGACCCTTCGAAGCCCTCGAGTCCATACTACCTGCACTATGGAGAAGCACCAGCACAGAAGTTTGTAAGTGAACCCTTACATGCCAGAAATTATCAAACTTGGAGCAGAAACATGCTCAATGCCTTTACAACCAAAAACAAACAAGGATTCGTGGATGGATCAATCCCAGAGCCACCACCTGATGATCCCTTATTCTCTGATTGGAGGAGGTGCAATATTATGGTTTTAACATGGATATCAGCCAATCTATCACAAGAAATAGCAGGCTATACTGCATATGCTACCTCAGCTCGACATGTATGGGTTGAACTCTATACCAAGTTTTCAAAAACTAACAACAATATGGTATATATGTTGGAACAGAAACTGATCACTACTAAGCAAGAGGGAGACATGATCAGTATCTATTTTGCAAAGTTGAAAGGTATATGTAGGGGTGGATGATCGGGTTTCGGGTATCGGGTTACCCGAACACCGAACCGAATTTTCGGTTCTTCGGGTACCCGAACATCGAATAATCGGTTTTCGGTTCGGTGTTTGGATAGTGATTTTTTTCTTAATCGGGTTTCGGGTAACCCGAAACCGAACAACAAATAACCGAAGAACCGAGAATCCATCCAGAAGTTTATTTAAAATATATTACTAGTAATAATTAATACTCCCAGCAGTATATTAGGATTCTCAATCTCAGGTCTAAATGGTTTCTCTTCTCTTCGTCTACGAAAATCTTAGATCTTAAAATTGTGTGTGGCTTCGGCAACGGCCAACGACAAATAGGCTCGCCAGTCGGACCCTTGATTTTTAAGTCTTCATTCTACGGTTGCCGCCTAGAATCGAGCTCGAAGCCTCGAACTTCAACCGATCGACGTCGCTGTTGATGATTTAAGTGAAATCATTGTCCATTTAATGTAATTGGATTCATACAAAGTTTCGGTAATGATCCTAAAGCACTACAATATGATTTAGGCGAAGTGCGGAGTGCACGATTGTATAAAAGTGATAACGGATCATTGTTTGGTTAAGTGAATTTTGGTGTTAATTTATTGTGTGTAAATTAGCATGAAATATATGTTAATTTCATGGTTTGCATGGTTGTAATATGCAGCCACGAAATTGCATGCATGGCACCTAAAGAAAGTGATTTCGAAGAGGTGTGACCATTCTTAAAGGGTGCAACTCTTCCCAAAGGGTGCAGCCCTTCATGAAAGGGTATTTTCACTATCCAAAGGGGTGTTTTAACACCTATATAAGGGTGTTGAAAATCAGATTCTAAGACCCACGAAAAATTAAGAGCTTTGTGTTAACGAAGTATAGCGAATAAACATTCTATAGTATACTTGTTTCTACGCCAAAGAACAAGTGCGGTATTGTCTTATCCTAGAAGAAGTTTCGTGATACCTTGGCTGTTATAGGGTCGAAATATTCTTTAAGGAAAACGTGTAAACGTGATTCAATATTTTCCAAAGCCTCCACATTCAGAAACACACAAAAGAAACAACAATCTTAAAGAATATTTCCTATTCTGAACGATGGAGTCGGTTCGTGAGATGAACAGCAAATTCGGAAAATTGGAGAAGTTCGAAGGCGTAGACTTTCGAAGGTGGCAAAAGAAGATGCATTTCTTGCTAACAACATTGAAGGTGGTGTACGTTCTAAGTACTCCACAACCGGAAGCAGCGGACAACGAATCGCCGGAGGAAACTCGGAAACGCTGCAAATGGGAAAATGACGACTATATATGTCGTGGGCATATATTAAACGGTATGTCTGACTCTCTCTTCGATATCTATCAAAATGTGGAGTCTGCTAAGGCCCTTTGGGATAGCCTTGAATCCAAGTACATTGACGAGGACGCTTCTAGTAAGAAGTTCCTAGTTGGTAATTTTATGAATTACAAGATGTGCGACGGAAGGCCGGTAATGGAGCAATATAATGAATTGCTCCGGATATTGGGTCAATTTACCCAACATAATATGAAGATGGACGAGTCCATCTCGGTGTCTAGTATTATAGACAAATTACCGCCGTCGTGGAAAGACTTCAAACACACCTTGAAACATAAAAAGGAAGAGTTGTCGTTAGTACAACTCGGTAGTCACTTGCGCATAGAGGAATCTCTAAGGGCGCAAGAGGGTGAAAAACCCAAGGACAAGGAACCGATAAGGTCTGCAACTATCAATATGATGGAAGCAGGGGAGAGTTCGTATAAGAACCGAGGGACAAAGCGTCCCTACAACAACAACAACGGCAACAATGCTGGGAGTAAGAAGCCTAAGGGCGCTTGCTGGATATGCGGAAAAACGGGTCACTTTAAAAGTGATTGTCGTGCGAACAAGAATAAAAAGGGAACGATGAATAATCGCTCGGGACAAAGGTCTAATAACCAGGGTCCGGACACCAATCAAGGTGAGACTACTATACATAATTTTGATGTAAATTTAAATTATGTCCCTATAGTTTCTGAAGCATTTTATGTGCAGGATGATTCGGTGGCGTGGTGGATTGACTCGGGTGCTACTAAGCATGTTTGCAAGGATCGTCATTGGTTTCAAAAGTATGAACCAGTTGTAGATGGATCAGTGCTTTACATGGGAAACGAGTCAACAGCCCCTATTCTTGGTCGCGGCGAAGTGTTGTTGGAATTCAGTTCCGGAAAGTCTTTAGTATTATTAGATGTATTACATGTACCTGGAATAAGGAAAAATCTTGTATCCGGTAGTGTTTTATCCAAGTATGGATATAAACAAGTATACGAATCTAATAAATATGTATTGACTAAGAATGGTGTATTTGTCGGTTTTGGATACCAATGTAACGGGATGTTTATGCTTAATATTATGAATAAAGTTGATGATTCTGTTCTTATGGTTTCTTCTAAAGTGAATGATTCATTATTGTGGCATGCTAGACTAGGACATGTTCATTATAAACGCATGATTGATATGTCCAAACTTGAATTAATTCCTGCTATGAACATAGAAGAAGATAAGTGTAATACATGCATGCTAACTAAAATCGTTAGGCAGCCTTTTAAAGATGTTCAACGTGAATCTTGTATGCTTGAACTTGTGCATAGCGACTTATGTGATTTCCATGCTACACCTTCGTTGGGGAATAAGAAATACTTAGTAACTTTCATAGATGATTATTCTAGATTTTGCTATGTATTTCTGCTAAGTACTAAAGATGAAGCGCTAGAAAAGTTTAAAGTATTTAAAACTGAAGTTGAACTACAACAAGAGTGCATGATTAAAAAGTTGAGAACCGATAGGGGAGGTGAATATTATGATCCTGTTTTGTTTGAATCATGTGGTATTATTCATGAAATAACTGCGCCCTATACTCCTCAACAAAACGGTATATCCGAAAGGAAGAACCGTGTACTAAAGGAAATGGTGAATTCCATGTTATCCTATTCGGGTTTGAATAGTGGATTCTGGGGAGAAGCCGTGTTAACAACTTGCTATTTATTAAATAGGGTTCCTAACAAAAGGAACAAAGTTACCCCCTACGAACTTTGGTACAAAAAGAAGCCGAACCTTAATTATCTTAAGGTTTGGGGCTGTCGGGCTGTCGTAAGACTACCGGATCCCAAAAGGAAAACTTTGGGAGAAAGAGGCATTGATTGCATCTTTGTTGGATATGCTGTGCATTCCAAGGCATATCGATTCTACGTGATTGAGCCGAATGATTCAGTAGCGATTCATTCTATCATAGAATCAAGGGACGCCATATTTGATGAAACTAGATTTTCATCAATGGTTAGGACCAAGGATCTGGTGCCTAAGGTGGCTGAAAGCAAAGAATTAACTTTGCCCGAGCCTGAGTCGCTTGAACCTCGTCGAGGCACGAGGATAAGGACTAAGAAATCGTTCGGTCCTGATTTCCAGACCTTTCTGGTTGAAGGATCAAGGGACGAAGTTGGATTTCAATACTCGTATAGTTATCATGTTGATGATGAGCCTAAAACATACGAGGAAGTCTTGAAATCGCAAGATGTTGCATTTTGGAAAGAAGCCATCAATGATGAGATGGATTCCATTATGGGAAACAACACTTGGGTGCTTGCTGATTTACCTAACGGTTGTAAACCATTAGGATGCAAGTGGATCTTTAAGAAAAAGATGAAAGTCGATGGTTCAATTGACAAGTATAAAGCCCGATTAGTCATTCAAGGCTTTAGGCAAAAGGAAGGTATTGATTACTTCGATACCTATGCTCCTGTTGCGCGAATAATTACGATTAGATTATTGATAGCCTTGGCTGCAATACATAATCTAGTGATCCATCAAATGGATGTAAAAACAGCATTCCTTAACGGTGAGTTAGAGGAGGAAATTTACATGAAACAACCCGAAGGGTTCGTTATGCCTGGTAATGAGCATAAGGTATGTAAACTTGTTAAATCCTTATATGGATTAAAACAAGCACCTAAGTAGTGGCATCAGAAATTTGATGAAGTAATTTTATCGAATGGTTTTAAGTTAAACCAATCGGATAAATGTGTGTATAGCAAATTCGATGACTTTGGTAAAGGAGTCATCATTTGTCTATATGTTGATGATATGCTTATCTTTGGTACTGACCAAAGACAAGTGGATTTGACTAAGTCATTTTTATCATCAAATTTCGATATGAAGGATATGGGGGAGGCGGATGTGATTTTAGGAATTAAAATCATTCGTGAAAACAATGCCATTACTTTAACTCAATCTCATTACATTGAGAAAGTGTTAAAGAAATTCCATTGTGATGACTATTCTACGGTCAGTACTCCATATGATTCGAGTGTAAAACTCATGCCCAATACGGGTGTTGCAGTGTCCCAGTTGGAATACTCCAAAGTAATTGGGTGCCTTATGTATGCTATGACTAGCACAAGGCCAGACATTGCATTTGCGGTAGGCAAACTAAGTAGATACACAAGTAATCCTAGCACGCATCATTGGCAGGCTGTTAGGCGTGTATTAAAATACTTAAAGGGAACCAAAGACTTTGGTTTGACATATGTCGGATATCCTTCGGTATTAGAAGGGTATTCCGATGCGAGTTGGATAACCAATATAGAGGATCATTCCTCTACTTCTGGTTGGGTTTTCCTACTCGGAGGCGGTGCTATAAGTTGGGCTTCAAAGAAGCAAACTTGTATTACGAGTTCCACTATGGAATCGGAATTTATAGCACTTGCGGCAGCTGGTAAAGAAGCTGAATGGTTAAGGAATTTGGTTTATGAAATTCTTTTGTGGCCAAAGCCTATTTCGGCGTTTTCAATTCATTGTGACAGTGCAGCCACTTTGGCTAAGGCATATAGTCATGTTTATAATGGCAAGTCAAGACACTTGGGCGTTAGACATAGCGCGATCCGTGAGCTGATCACTCAAGGAGTAATCTCTATTGATTTTGTGAGATCACAACATAATCTTGCTGATCATTTGACCAAGGGATTAGCAAAAGACTTGGTAGTAAAGTCGGTGATTGGGATGGGTCTGAAGCCTCTTTGAATCTTCAAATATGGGATACCAAATTCATTTCTAATTGTATTAGAACCAGAATTCAATTGGAAAGCCTATATTTGAGATTGAAACACATGGAAATTATCCCAAAGGTATGTGTTTGAACCTGCATGTTAAGGTTGAAGTTAATTCTTAATGAATCATTTGATAAAGTGCATTTTGCAGGTGCACGAAGAAATGATTCACCTATATGAGTGGGAAGTGTGGCAGCTTCAAGAGTCGTGGCTAAGCTCTATATACACTCAAGAATGGATGGGATACAAGGCCTAATTTTGTATCGGAAATCATTATAGAATGTATTTGGAATTATGTGTGTAGTATCTTTTATGTATTCAGATGGGTTGAAGAGTTCAATCTTTTAAGACACTCTGATTCTCGAATATATAAGTTGTATATAACACTAAGATGAAAATTCAATCTTCAAGACATTTTCATTTTATGCATAATTCTGGCTGTTATTGTTAAAATAAGTGATTCAAGGATTACACTTAAATGGGGGAGGAATGTTGATGATTTAAGTGAAATCATTGTCCATTTAATGTAATTGGATTCATACAAAGTTTCGGTAATGATCCTAAAGCACTACAATATGATTTAGGCGAAGTGCGGAGTGCACGATTGTATAAAAGTGATAACGGATCATTGTTTGGTTAAGTGAATTTTGGTGTTAATTTATTGTGTGTAAATTAGCATGAAATATATGTTAATTTCATGGTTTGCATGGTTGTAATATGCAGCCACGAAATTGCATGCATGGCACCTAAAGAAAGTGATTTCGAAGAGGTGTGACCATTCTTAAAGGGTGCAACTCTTCCCAAAGGGTGCAGCCCTTCATGAAAGGGTATTTTCACTATCCAAAGGGGTGTTTTAACACCTATATAAGGGTGTTGAAAATCAGATTCTAAGACCCACGAAAAATTAAGAGCTTTGTGTTAACGAAGTATAGCGAATAAACATTCTATAGTATACTTGTTTCTACGCCAAAGAACAAGTGCGGTATTGTCTTATCGTAGAAGAAGTTTCGTGATACCTTGGCTGTTATAGGGTCGAAATATTCTTTAAGGAAAACGTGTAAACGTGATTCAATATTTTCCAAAGCCTCCACATTCAGAAACACACAAAAGAATCAACAGTCGCCACTCGCCGTGGCTCGCCAAATCTTCCCTCTCCCTCTCCAATTTCTTATGACTTCAAATAATTTAATTAGGCTTTTTTATTTTCAGAATTAATTTTATATATATATATATATATATATATATATATATATATATATATATATATATATATATATATGTATATATATTTGTGGAATCCTTTTGCATTACGAATTGGAAATCCGCAAATTGAATTTGAGATTGTTTCTTTTGATAATTGACGATCACTCATTCTGTAGTTGTGGCTCAAAATTTTGTCTACAGTATATTGTATCAACAGTTTTTTTTGTTTTTTCTATTGATTAAAAAGACTTGGAAAAATGGCATCCCAAAATTTTCGGTCTCTAATTCGGGTTTCAAAGAACCGAACCGGTATTTTCGGGTCGGTTTTGGAAAACCAAAAACCCGAACAGTTCGGTCTTCGGTTCTTCAAAAAGCAAAAATTCGGGTTCGGGTACCCGAAATTTCGGTTCGGTTAACCCGGAACCGAACCGTTATCCAGCCCTAGGTATATGGGATGAGATATATAGCATCCTATGAGCCTAAATCAGCCTGCCCTGTGAGTGATTGCCCAGCCATGAAGGAGAACAGACAGAAAGATGACAAGAGGAAAATACTTCAATTTTTGATGGGATTGAATGATGATTATGTGAAGTTGAGAAATCAGATTCTTCTAAAGGATCCATTGCCAAACCTTGATCCATTGCCAACCCTTGATCAGATATTCAGCCTTGTGTCGCAAGAGGAATCTAATTCGGAGTTGAAAAATGGCAGTCCATCCAATATACAGTCTAATGCAATGTCTGCAAGGCAGGATGTCAACCATGCAGGACAACAAAACTGGAATAAAGCTACTAATCAAGGAAATTCAAAGACTTCAATGGTTTGCACAAAGTGTGGCAGAAATAACCACAATGTGGATAAGTGCTTTGAAATCTATGGATATCCCCCAAAGAATTATTCTGAAGGTCAAACACAAGGTAGAAGCAAATATAATTGTACTCACTGTGGGAAAAATGGCCATACAGTGGATAGGTGCTTCGAGTTGAAGGGATATCCACAGAAAGATTTCGAAGCTGCACAAAACAAAACCTGGAATACTAAGAATTCTAATGTCAATCAAGTTGAAAAACAAGAAGATAATTCTGAAACCAAGATGACTTCCAAGGAGTACCAACATCTCTGTACTTTGCTGCAAGGATTCAACCAGTCCCTTTCTGATAAGAACAACACAGATACTGCTCAATCATACACTCTAGCTTCTCATTGCCTCTTAAGCATCAGCAATAATGTGTGGATTCTGGATTCTGGTGCTAGTGATCATATCACTAACACCTCAAAGGGAATGAATAATATCAGGGCTAGAGAACCTATTACCTTGAAGTTACCAAATGGTTCAAGCACTTTGGTGACACATGTGGGAACTGTTATTCTCAGTGGGCAGATTACCCTTACTAATGTTCTTCTTGTCCCTTCTTTCTGAAATTGTGTATATTGTACTTAGATCTACCTACAGAGAAGTAGTAAGGAGTAGAGTACAATTGCTTAACACAATTAGAGATTCTATAAAGTAAACTTGTATTGATCTTGTAATGGGTGGAACCACTTTACAAAAACATCTACAAAATTCTAGCGAATCTTGTAGAAATTGTCACACGACCAAAAACTAAGTCTAGGTAGAACTAATCTAGCGATGAGTACTACTAAGACTAAATAGAGGGTATGACCGGAGCTTTCTAGCGAAGTCTCTCGGTCTACAATAATTCTCTCTCTAGAATATTTCTTATCAAAAGTGTAGTAAATGAATTCCAACAACCCACTATTTATAGGCATCATTAATTAGGGTTTCCGGAATTCACGCTTAATGGGCCGCACCCATTACGGCCCAATGGAATAAATGAGCCCAAGGCATCTCCAATGAATATTCCATTAATCCGTACTTGATGAACGCAGCTCTACCCGCTCCCACACTAGCATGTGTTCGCGCTTCGAGCTTGTGGCATGCACAGCTAGTATACTTGGTATTTTCTTCTTGGACTCGAATTCTTCTAGCGAAGTCTTCTAGTCGCACCCGTGGCTGGTTTCATTCCTTAGCAGTCATTCCTCCAGCTCCATGTCTACTTGTGCTTGCTCTGTGTCCATCAATGTGTTAGCTCTGGTTCAAGGTCTTGTACGGTAGAACTTGAACTCTCTTGTTGGTGGTGCAATAGTGAATTCGTGAACCACACTGGTATACATAGAGCCACGTGGGTCATTCACAATCATGCACAAGGAGAACTCCATGTTGTTTGTATCGCCAAGTCCGCTAGTCCAACACTGAGTACGCTTTGCATATCGTGGCTCCAGGAAGGGCCACTTGTATTTCCCAGTTAGCACTACTCATACCTAGCAGACTTGTATGAAATTAAACAATTAAAACATACAAACAATACACATGAAGTTACTACAAAACAATAGTGTATAGTTCAACGTAGTTCAAACAAGAACAACATGGTTCTATGTTGAACTAGGAAGAACTACACACTAACACTTTCAAGTTTAACCTGGTTTCTGTGAGCAAGTTATTGATAGATACTCAGTCTAAATTGGTTTTCTGTCATGGACATTGTGTTGTGCAGGACATACACAACTCCAGAGTGATTGGTCAAGCTAGAGAGATTGGGGGGCTATACCATTTTGAAGCCATCTCAGAGAAGGCTGCAGAGAACAGTAGTAGTAGTAGTAGTAGTTTTGCTAATAATGTATCTGTTGACATTTGGCATAAGAGAATGGGCCATCCCTCTATGCATAGAATGGTTCTTATGAACAAGATTAATAAAGTTTTCCCTTCAATTCCTAGTACTTCCATCAAACATGCATGTGATATTTGCCACAAATCCAAGCAGAGAAGACTGCCCTTTCCTGAACATGTAGATTCTGATATGTCTTTGTTTGAATTAATTCATGTTGATATTTGGGGACCTCTATCAGTAACTAACCACAATGGCTTCAAATATTTCCTAACTATAGTGGAACACAAAAGCAGATTTACATGGATATTCTTAATGTATTCAAAGTCTCAAGTCAGAACCCTTTTGCAGAATTTCATTCAATATGTTGACACTCAATTCAGTACCAATATTAAAACAATCAGAAGTGACCAAGGCAAGGAGTTTGAAATGGATGAATTCTACAAAACTCATGGGATTGAGCATCAGAAGAGTTGTGTCTATACCCCTCAACAAAATTCAGTGGTGGAGAGGAAACATAGACACATCTTGGAGGTAGCCAGAGCCCTCAGATTTCAATCTAATATCCCTCTTGAATTCTGGGGTGAATGTGTGCTTACAGCAACATTCCTCATTAATAGAACACCATCCAAGGTGATCAATAACTCAACACCCTTTTCTGTGTTGTACAACAAGGATCCAGATTTTTTACACCTCAAAACCTTTGGCTGCTTATGTTTCACTGCAAATGTCAATCCCAGAAAAGGCAAATTTGCATCCAGAGCTCAAAAATGTATCTTTATAGGTTATCCTAAAGGTATCAAAGGATACATTTTGTATGATCTGGAAGACCATACCATTGTCACTGCAAGGGATGTCACATTTTATGAAAATATATTCCCTTTTCATCAACCTGCCATCCCATCTTCAGAACAACATACAACTCCATACATTGATCCTCTTGATTATCCATCAGCTCAAGACAGCCCAGAAGCTGATATACCCAATTCAGAACATGATATACCTTCACCATTTCCAGCTTCAGATGATACATTGGATGACAATGCTGGTTCCACAACCACTGATATCCCTGATACTTCTATATTTTCACAGATCCTATTCCAGACATACCACCTCAACCTGATATTCCAGCCAGAAGAACAGGAAGACACTCAAAACCTCCTGGCTATTTAGCTGATTATCAGTGTAATTTGATTCACCAAGCAATGGACCATAGTGTCTCCTCATCACTTCCACCTTCTGACTACCCTCTATCTGATTCCCTCTCTTTTACACAACTGAGCAGTTCATACCTTCCATATGTGATGTCTACAGTGGTACATCATGAACCAAGAACCTACAAAGCAGCTGCCTCTAAACCTGAGTGGCAAGTAGCTATGGATAAAGAAATTAAAGCTCTGGAAGCTAACAAGACTTGGTCAATTATACCTATACCACCAGGAAAGAAACTGGTTGGATGTAAATAGGTATACAAAATCAAACGAAACTCAAATGGCACTATTGAGAGATACAAAGCCAGGCTTGTATCCAAGGGCTACACTCAACAAGAAGGGCTAGACTTCTTTGAAACCTTCTCCTCAGTAGCCAAAATTGCTACTGTTAGAACTGTGTTGGCATTGGCTTCCTCCCTCAACTGGCATCTCCATGAGATTGATATCAACAATGCCTTTCTATATGGGGATCTTCATGAAGATGTTTTCATGACTCTCCCAGAAGGTTTCTCTGCCCCCTCACAGTCCAACATGTGTTGTAAGTTGCACAAATCTTTATATGGCCTCAAACAGGCATCAAGGCAGTGGAATGAAAAATTGTGCTCTGTCATTATGTCTTATGGTTTTGTTCAAAGTACAGCTGATTCTTCACTCTTCATTCTTAATATTGGACCTTCTGTTACCTTCCTACTCATCTATGTAGATGATATCATATTGGGAGGCAATGACTCTTTGGCCATTGATAAATTGAAACTCTTTCTGGCAGGACATTTTCAGTTAAAAGACTTGGGAAGTTTAAAATTTTCCTTGGCATTGAAGTAGCCAGAAATGCATCTGGTATGGTTCTAAATCAAAGACAATATACCCTAGACATCATCTCTGATTGTGAACTCATTGACAGCAAACCAGTTGACTCTCCTTTTGAACTTGGCTTAAAATTAATTAAGGATGAAGGTACTGCCCTCTCCAATCCATCTGAATACAGAAGACTTATTGGGAGACTTCTCTATCTCACTTTGACAAGGCCTGATATATCATATTTCATCCAAGTTCTCAGCCAGTTCTTGGATCATCCCACTGCTATCCATTTCTCAGCTGCAATCAGGGTTGTTAAATACCTAAAAAGCTCTCCAGGCCAAGGTTTGTTTTATCCCTCATCCAACACTTTACACCTTAAATCTTATTGTGATGCAGACTGAGCTGCTGATGTTCAAACAAGGAGATCAGTCACTGGTTACTGTGTGTTTCTTGGAGACTCTCTGGTTGCTTGGAGATCTAAGAAACAAACCACTGTTTCCAGATCATCAGCTGAATCTGAATACAGAGCAATGGCCTCTCTTGTTTGTGAGCTCATTTGGTTCAAGAAACTCCTCAGTGATTTTAAAATATCTCACTCCCAGCCTGCGCTCCTCTATTGTGATAATGTAGCAGCCATGCACATTGCCTCCAATCCGGTATTCCATGAACGTACCAAACATATTGAGATTGACTACCACATTGTCCGGGAATGGTTAGGGGTGGGAACGAGCCGGACCGAGCCGAGCTTTATTTGAATAGGCCTGGGCCTGGTGTAAAAAATTTAGGCTCAAGCCTGGCCTAGTACCTATCATAGGCTTTTTTAAGAGGCTGGGTCTAAGCCTTTTTTGTAAATAGGCCCGACCTAAAAGCCTTTAAAAAGCCTTTTTAAGTACAATTTTAAGTTCTACTTGATTTAATGAATTAATCTAAGTTTCAAATAAATATATTTTAAATAAATTTCACTATATTTAATTCATTTTTTAAAATAAATTTTAACTTTTAACTATTCAATAATTAATAATAATAAAAAAATAAACAACATTTTATAAATAAAAATAATGTTCAAAAAGTATCCTCAATCAATATAGGATAATCACATTTCAATTTTAAATTTCTATCGATTTGGGATAACAATCATATAATAAATCATATAATAGTAATTAATATGTACTTAGAAAAAATTAAAACTAAAAATATTATTTTTCCTAAGATTAGATATATACTTTATTAATATATATATATATATATATATATATATATATATATATATATATATATATTAAATAGGCCGGCCTGTTAGGCCTAAAAGGCTTAAAATAGAGCTTAAGCCTGGCCTGTTTATATAAACGAGCTTTTAAAAAAGCTTAAGTCTGGCTCGTTTAATAAACGAGCTGAGCCGAGCCGAGCTTTTGTAGGCCGAGCCATAGGCCCCTGTCGGGTAGTCTGCCTCATTCCCACCCCTAGGAATGGTTTCTCAAAGGGTTGTTTAAAATGTTCTATCTCAAAACCTCTGATCAACTTGCAGATTTATTCACCAAAGCGCTCGGATCCAAGCCGTTTCATAGTCTGTTATGCAAGATGGGACTCAAAAACATCTACTCCCATCTTGAGGGGGGCTATTGATCGTATATATATAGCCATGCACCTGCCATGCATACACTGGAGCTCCAATTAGGGTTTAATAATTGGGAATTTATATTTTGGGTCAATATGTAATTATTTAAATCCTTTCCTTTGTGTTATTTGCAAACTGGTCCCTGCAGTTAGGTTTAGGGTTTGATGCATGTGTATATAAACACATGCATATGCTGTATGACATTCAAGTCGTCTTCTTCATATATATAAAAACTCCATCTCTGTTCTTATGAGTTTATTACTCTTCTTCTCGTATACTATATAAATCTATAAAATGTGAATAAAATTTGTAAAAAATGAAAGATTAAGAGTAAAATTTTATTTTAAAATTACAAAATAAATTAATTTTATTAATTGTGAATATTAAGAAGGTGTTAGACTAACTTTTAAGCTATTAAAATTTGTTTGGTAAATAATTTTAAAAAGATAGTATTATAAAATGTAAGAATAAGTTCTTTAAACATTTTATAACTATGTGTGTTTAAAAAAGTAGAGAGTATTGTTTTTAGCTTATAAGCTATTGTAATTTTAAAAATAAAATAAAATAATAATTTTAAAATTATTATTTTATAGTATTACATTTGTCTCAACTATTTATGCATTAATTTACAAAGAAAAGCTGCATAAATAATTTGGGATATAAGAATTATATATACATTAATTTTAAATTTATTATTATTTTCACGATTTTATTTTTTAATTATTAGTTTTTAATAACATGTCTTTTTAATGATTATATTTATATAAAATTTTAATTGGGAAAAATGCCAATAAGGCAATTTTTCAACATTTTTTCACCAATAAGACCAATCTCCAATTTTCGTGTAAATTAGGTCATTTTGTTCCAATTGGACCAAAAAAATGTATATGAAAGGACGAAAATACTCTTAATCTATTTCTACCCTACTCCACCCTACCCACCCCACAAATTCACATATCGATCGCGATCTGGAAGATTGTGACCCTCACCAGCCGCATCTCAGATCGGCGGCCTGACCGCTGGCAACCCCCTCCGTCCCGATCAGCCGCGCGAGCTCGCCGACGACGCGAGCGATTCTCTCCGGTGGCACGCCCCGCGGCGTCGAGACCGCGATGTGCTCGAACGCGGGGGCGAGGAAGCCGCCTCCGCCTCCGACGCCGCAAGACTTCTCCGAAGATCCGCTATTGTGTTGTCGCTGCACGAGGAGCTGCCGTCGTTCGCATCTAAGAGGACTTGTTGCAGATTGGTGGTTCTTTAATTAATTAATATACGTGTGATGAAAAATGTCAAATGTGTGATGAGAAAGTGGAAGCGGAGGGTGACACAGATCCTACGTGGCATTCTATATGGAATTGAACAATGTGTAAATAAAAGATCAGAGGTATAATATGAGATGTAGAACAATGTGACAGAAAAACAAGGAGTGTTCGGGTGCGGTTCTGTTGGAGCTCGGGTCGACGAATATATAGTAACTTGGTGCTAGCGGCATTGCAGTACGGGGTGTACGAGCACTTGGTCGAGGATTTTAAAAATGGGACGGACAAGGGGCAGAGGAATTCGATGCTGAATGCTGGAGTTGACGAGCTTCACGTTTCAGATGATTGAGTTGAGAATTCATCTCTTTGAAATTGGGGATCATATTCAGTGTATTTTTTAATCAAATAGTGTATTCATGTGTCATTCAGTGTGTTTCATTCCTATTCAGTGTGTTTCAGTCTTATTCAGTGTATTTTTAATCAAACAGTGTATTCATGTGACATCTAGTCATACTCAGTGTGTTTAAGTCCTATTCAGTGTGTTTCGTTCCTATTAAATGTATTTTTAATCAAACAGTGTATTCATGTGACATTCGGTGTGTTTAATTCCTATTCAGTGTGTTTCAGTCTTATTCAGTGTATTTTTTAATCAAACAGTGTATTTTTTTAATCAAACAGTGTATTCATGTGACATTCAGTGTTTTTCACTCCTATTCAGTTTGTTTCATCCTATTCAGTGTTTTTTTTTTTAATCAAACAGTGTATTCGTGTGACATTCAGTCTTATTCAGTGTGTTTAAGTGTTGCGGTCCTACTCAGTGTGTCTCAGTTCTACTCAGTGTGTTTAAGTGCTATTCAGTGTATTTTAATCCTACTCGGTGTGTTTAAGTCATATTCAGTGTGTTTAAGTCCTATTCAGTGTGTTACTCTCATTAACTTGTTTCATGACCAAAACACTGAATGTCATAAAAAAACATTGAACGTCATAAAAGTTTACAAATATTTATGTAGTAGTAATTCACTAAACAACAAACAATTGTTATTACATTAAAATTAGTTACAAAAGCCTACAACAAACCTATAATATATTGTGAAAAGTACCGATTAAATTAAATTCCTATCTCTATACAGCAAGAGATCCATCAGTAGAATCCTTTGTTGAACTACAACTCATCCTGAACAGCATTGCAAATACCTCATTCACATTCGGCCTCGAATACGGGCTCTCGACCGTGCACCGAATCCTAATCCTCAGCAGCTCCCCCATCTTCTCTGCCCCTTCTCCCAGTCCCGAAACCAACAGAGCCACCGGTACAGTACTCCTACCGAATTCCTCCCTCCCGTCCCTGACGACCCTCTTCGCCCACTCAACCAAACACTCCTCCCCTCCATCCAGAGCATACATACTTTTGTGACTCGATTATTGAAAAACGTGAAACAAAAAGTTCACAGATCATATGCATCCATCATCTTCTCTTCCCTAACCACATGTTCAACCTGAAATTTATATAAAGCAGGTGTAAACATCTAATTATTGCATTCAATCAATCTTTCTCAATAAAAGTAGAAAAAAAAATAGAAAGCAGTTTTCATAATGTATTCTTGTAATGTAAGGGGTCCATAATCCATATAGGCATTCTGATTTCGTGTGGTAGGTTCAACTGCTTCACATCTTTAATAACTTCAACAGTGTACTTATATGTATAAGTTTTAGCTTAATTTAAATTTCAACTGATGCATTGGAGTGTTAATTATATAATTCTAAAAAATCTAATTATATAATTCTAGAAAATCTAACTGATTCTCAAAAGAAGGTTCGACTTGGAGGCCAAATTAGTCACAGTTTGGGCAGCAAACCAGAAACAACACCCGTTTATCGATCCATAAATTTCGAAGACATATTTTCTCTATAATGTCTCATTTATCAATTACAAAATTTTATACAACCAAAACACCATTACTCGTATTCGTGACTAATATCTAAAAGTGAAAAAAACTATCAATGTAGTCACCTGACCCAATTTAATATCTCCACGGTTGGGGTTAAAGAGGACATGTGTGTTTCCAACCAATAAGCTTCGGGAGGTAGTTTCACTGGAAAAACATGGATGCACAAAGTGTGATGAGAATTAAATGAAAGAAAGTCAGTTCATAATTTGGTGGCAAATGAAAAATAATAACGAATGTGATTTTACTAGAATAACCAAAAATATCGAGACCGTGTTTCTTGGTGTCCGTGTTTCCGGACTCCGTATCACACCCGCACACCACTTCGTGCCCTCCGTCTTCCACGACTCGTTGGCTCTCGAAGCCACCGAGCGATCCCTGTATGTAGCCATCAACATGAACATGAGTCGAGGAGCTCCTTCATCTGCACCTGGACCTCGTCGACGTCTCTGCCTCCTCCAGCGCGTGGGAGGGAAGGATTTTCCTCATCACATTGAACAAGGACAAAGCTTCCTCCCCGAAGCCGTTCTCGGAGTAACCCGAAATGATGGCATTCCACCACGTCACGATATTTTTCACGGACATTTCATCAAACACCTTCCGCGCGCTGCTTACGCACATATAGAAACTAATCAAATCAATCGAAATCAAATAAGCATCAATCGATTCATAAATTGACATACAAAATCGAGCTAATTGATTCAACGTACTGATTCCACGGTTGCAACGGCGGTTCGGCGCAGAGCTATTTTGGCTCGTTGAGCTTCAACACAGTGGTGACGTCGAGACGGAGGTGTGGTTGTGCGTCGGATCGGGAACAGTGAGCGCGGGCGAAATCGGAGTTGGACGGAGATGGGCTCGGCGGCGACTTGGTTGTCGGCGTTGGTTCTCGGCGGAGAAAGCGGCGGTGTGGTGGTGCGTCGGCGTCAGGTCGGGAACGGGGGGAGTTGCTCCTCTCATCCGATTCGATCTCCTTCTCACATTCGTTCACAATACCAAAATGAATGAAAAAGGGTAATACGGTCTTTGCACATTTTAGGCGGCCTAATTGACACGCGTAATTTCTCGAAAACCTTATTGCTGAAAAAATATTGAAAAATGGCCTTATTGTCATTTTTCGCATTTTAATTTGACAAATAAATTAACAATATACTATTTATTAAATAAAATATAATATAAATTTATAGTTTTTAAAACAACTTATAAAATATAAAATATTTTTTAAAAATAGAAATCCTCTCAGCCCAACAAATCAAATTGAATAGTATGAAGTATTACATACATTCGAATTATTTATACACTCATCAATGGACACACATATTAAAGAAAATTTTCTTTTATAGATTTTTAAATTAAAAAGTGAAGATTAAAATCTATTTTTGAGTTAAATAATAAAATAAAATTGTGTAAAGTTTATATAAATAAATAAAGCAATGTAAAATTATTTTAAATTAATAATTAAATAAACAATATTTTATTATCTATATATTAATAATATTAAGAAATTGCATAATTAATTGATATAATTAAAGTCCAGGTAATTAAACAGATTAAAAAAAGGTAAATATATTTTTAATTGACATCTCTCTCTCACAAGACTCAAGAGCCCTATTGCCGAAGCGAAAATCCTCAGAGCATCCGGATGTCTTCTCAGGTTTAATTACAATCCCTAATTCTAATTCTATAAAAATCTGAATTATTCTAATCTATGTGTTGTGACTTGATGTCTCAGGCTGATAGCAGAAATTCTTCCGCGGCTAAACGTGCTCGCACAGATGGTATCTCCATCCACGAACCCTGTTTTTTTTTTTTATTAGCTTTTGATTTTGTGTAAATGGATGATGACGTGTTTCTTTGTTTATATGAATGTAATTTTTTGCCCTATACGATATGCCTGTGCGCCTGTGCTTACCATCGTTGATTAGATATTTATGTATGTTGGAAATTTGAAGCTCTTCATCTTGAGCTGCCAAAATCTCATTTGGATTTCTCGCTAACATATTATCGCCTGGCTTTCAATTTTTTTGTTTACAATTTTGTAAGTATGTTATTATATGAAAGAAAATATATGAATACATTTGCTTCTGAGTGAATGTATTTGTTTATCTTGCTGTTTTGGTTTTAGGCGATCTCAAATCTATTTTTTTTGCTCGTCTGGTTTTAAATATGTTGTGTTAAATGTCTCTTTTGTGTCTCACTTTACCGAATGCTTTTGAGGGACGTCGCCCTCCAATTCAATATGCATATTATGGACGTGTCGTAACTTTTGTGCATTGCCATTTTTCCCGAATAATTTATGTCTCGAGTCATCTCCGTATGTGTATGGACAGCCTACCTATTGGACCATTTGATTATCTTGATCGATTAACTTTCTGGAATTGCTTTGGTTTATTATGAGATCTAAACATTAGATTTGGAACACCAAATAAAGACACGGAACTTCTTGAAATAGATATTTTGAAAATAAATTATTCTATGGGAAACCGAACTTCAGCTATCTACATTTTCTGAGATTTTGCAGCTAGAGATGAGGTCCTCGGATGCCAATCTTGATTATATTTTTAATTTGAGTTTGTTTCATATGTAGGTGGTCGCAGGGAAGATGACTGGACCTGCTCTAGCTGTGGCAATGTGAATTTCTCTTTTAGGACAACTTGCAATATGCGTAATTGCACTCAGTCTAGGCCGGCTGATCACAATTCGGTAAGAATTCGAGATATTAAAAAATGAATGTTTGATTTTTCATTATTCTCCATTAACTGACTAAGATGATAATAGTTCATTCTTCTGTTATTAATTAAATGCAAGTTCATCTGTCCCCTTGGCTTTGCCTGACCTTCTATGTCTATTTCAGAAATATCCCGCCAAGTCGGTGCAATCACCTCATGGATACTTATCTGTAGCTCCCCATGTAGTCTCTGGCGCACCCTCCTCGATGTACATGGGTGTGCCGCCTTATGGCTCTTCTGTGTTCAATGGAGCATCTATGCGTCCATATGATGTTCCATATTCTGGTGGCTCAGCATATAATTATAATTATGGTGGCCGATTTTCTGTAGGCAGCCCATATCGACCCTTACATTTATCTGCTCCCCCTCCTTATTCAGATGCACCAATATTGCGAAACAGTATATTCTCTATCTCGTCATTATTGATTGCTTACGATATTCGCTGCCTAATTTTACAAGACACTTTTTAAATGAGGCACCTTCAGGATTATGCTCCATGTTTTTTACCAACTTGTAGGTGCCATGTATGGGTTGCCACCAGTGATGGATCAGTATGGTAGGCCTTTCCCTATGAGCCCTTCCATGGTAAGTTGACATTTTCAATCTCTCCTGTTTGATGAAAGTTGACATTTTTAATCCCTCCTCTTTTATGAAAGTTGACATGTACGGATTTAATATGCATTAACTCTTTTTTTCTTTTTTGTTGAAGCGTGTGAAAAATCGCTATATGGATAGTAGTCTCTTAAATCTTAATAATAGCTATATGGTCTCATTATTTGTCATTGATGTTAAACTGCGAACTGAACATATTTATGTGGTTTATAGACTCTCATGTTGACTTTAATTTTCTATAGGGGCCAAGACCTGTGTTTTTTCCGGAGGATAAGTCTAAGAAGACTGGTGGTATGTGATATGCTCTATATGTAGTTTAAAATTTAAATCCAATATACTTACTATTCTTTAATTTTAATATTTTAGTTTGTATTGAATTGACAATTACTATTATGTTTTACTAGATGGAGCTCGGGACAATGACTGGGCTTGTCCCAAATGTGGTAATGTCAATTTTTCATTTAGAACAGTTTGCAACATGAGGAAGTGCAACACACCCAAGCCTGGATCTCAGGTTTTAATTCTCATCTTTCCAATTTCGGCGTGTAAATTTGTAAATTTTTATGATTTCGGTTAGGGAAAGTTTACTTTATCTGAACCTCTTTATTTCCGAAAACGTCTACTAAATTTCTATAACAATCAATACAGGGTGGCAAACCTGGCAAGAATTCAAGTAAGTATTATTTCAGAAATATATTTTAACCTCACTAATTGAAAAGGAAGATATTTGACACTTAACATAAAATTTAATCATGGTAATATTGTGACAGAACCAGACATGCCAGAAGGAAGCTGGAAATGCGAGGAATGCAACAACATTAACTACCCATTTAGGACCAAGTGTAACAGGCAGAACTGTGGTGCTGATAAACCTTCCGAGACCAAACATTCCCTTCCAGATGCGATCGATCAGGTCTGTTTTGTGATACATCTACCTTGTACGAATCTTTTCTTAGAATTTATGTTTATTTGGGTCCTCCGTATACTTGTAACAAAAACAAAATTGATGTATACTCAATGTTGCAATCTAAAGATTCTCTTATATATGCTATATTTTCCTTTGATTCCTGAAGCGCTTTCTTGTTCTATTTCTACTTTATTTTTCATTTGGTCTGGTAATATATTAATAGAGTTGTCTACTGTTCCAGTGAGTACTAGGATGTCTGAGAAGGTCCGGAGTCGTCAGCATTGCTCAGTGTGGGTGTCTGAATTTCGGTCATGTCATCGTCCTCTTGCTGCAGTTGTCGAGTTACTCAGTCTTTCTTATAATTTGTGTTGAGTTGTATTAAGTACCCTGTTATCTTGAGGTCGTAACCTTAACAAATTTGCACCGTGTGTCTGTTTGCTCTTTGCTTGATTTTGGATATGGTTGCTATTCTCTAGGCTTCTGTACTATCTCATATTTTAGTGGTATGGTAACTTACATTGTCAGCTATTTTCTTCTGGTCTTTCGTCTAATTTCAATCATCTGGGCTCTAGAAGATTGTTTATTTATCTTTTAAAAAAAGGTCTGCAAAGTCCTATTGTCTTAAGGTGGATTAATTGTCTGGGTAAGTAGTGTCTCTTGGTCGCATAGCAATAGCTTAAGAACTATTGTCTTTCCATATATGGTGGCTGGTTCCGAATTTGTAGCATTCCATGCTTTCTAAGTTTTAGGGAATAAGACTTTTGGTGAGTTTCGTGTGTTTGTTTCAATTTTTTTAAATGAAATCATTCATGGGCAATGCACTGATTTTTGAGTTGAGTTCTAATGTTTGTGAGTTTGTGTTTACATTTTGTGACTCTTATTTTAAACGAGAACCACCTACTCTGATGACTTAATTTTTTATCAAAGTGACCCTTAGATTCAGGTTAATTACAAAAATACTCTTGCTATGTTTAGCCAAAGGAAGTATAACATCTAGTGATCTTTTTTGGCACGTGTGTGTTCATCGATGTTAGGATCACATATTGCCAATTGCATTGAAGTTCCTATGCATTTCCAAAAGGAAGTATAATATCTAGTGATAATTTTTGGCACTTGAGTGTTCATCCAAGTTAGGATCAGATATTGCCAATTGCATTGAAGTTCCTATGCAATTGGATGCAAATATATTTAGCTTCTTCTCACGACAACATATTGATGGCTTCTTATAAAAAACTTGATCTTTGAGTATGCTACTCTCTTGGCGTGTTTGTCTTTGTGTGCGTTTTTTGCGTCTGCGTGTGAATGCATTTGGTTTTGAAGGTATACAAAATACCGTATGCTTCTTTGTTTAATTTGCCGTTTAAAAAGTCAATTGCACTAGGAGTAGTAGTACATATTTTTGTCTGTACTTCATTAGTAAATTTTAGGCAAAAGGATTTTGAAGGTTCTTAATTCTCATGTGTATTCACCTAAATTAAGATGAAAGTTATACCCCCATTGGGTGTATAATCAGGATCTTGTAACTCTGTCTGGCCCGAGCCTACAGGTTGATCTTGAGCCATGCTCGGTTACCCTCCCTCACGGATCATTTTACATGCGACTCAATTTTTTCCTCACTATAATCAGTGTTAATTATTGTACTTACTATACCCAATTTTTTAAATGCTTTATGGACGGGGAGAATAATATATTCGCTATTGATTTATTATTTTTATAATTGTTCGATATTACTATCTTTTGGTGATATATTAATATAAGAATTACTAAGATTTGATGATTTCTTTGTTAAATTATTAGGCAACATTTATGTTAAAATGTACTATATGAATTTTATAAATTGTGTCCACAATCAACTCTCAAATTATTATCCAGCTTAATTAATTTCTATTTTCAACTCTCAAGCACACAAAAATATTTGTGTGGTTTGTTGCTAAGATTGAAAATCTCAAGCAGACATGACTTCTAGTTCAGATGTAACACAACAAATCAAAGGGTAAGAATATTTACACCTCCTCTTTTAATTTAGACACCACCAATATTACTATATCCCTCCTAAAATACCTAATGTACCCTTTTGTGCAAAAAAATAAAAATTACCCTATACACCACCTACACGAGAGTCTCCGATGGTCTTCTCAGAAGATGGTCTTCTCAGAAGCAGAATAGCATATCCACCAGCAGAACAATTATTTTTTCTTGAAAATGTTTATTTAATTAAAGTAAAACAAAAGAATGAATTCTAGAAAATTCATGTATTCTTCAAAACTCATGGGCTCGCTCATCTTTCTTCTGTACTATCAATTTTCTATGATTATTTTTATATAATTTGATTATTTCGATGCCGTAAATTCCAATACGTATTTAAGTCTATATTTTTTTCCCCAAAATTCTAGTGGAGTGCATCTGATGTTGATAAGTCGGTTGTGCAAATTTTCAATTTTATAATGGATTTTAATTTGCAAACAAGGTCGTGGAAGTTCATTGAAATGGAGGTTCATGTTATTTGTGGAGGTGTAAATAACCGTAGCCCAAATCAAAAGACAGGATATCGATAATCAGATCAAATGCTTCATCTAGAGGCGACACTAATCACTGAATCTGGTAAAATAGAAGGAAACTATCAAATTAAATAATGTCAACCTCTGTTTCTTAAGCGAAAAGACACTGTTCGGAGAAGATAGTTTCTTGAACTTAAACAGGAGGTCAAGATCTTAGTAACCATAACCCCTTGAAGAAACCACAAGACATTATCAAAATCCAACTCGAAAAGAGAAAGATAGTTCTATCACCACGCGATTGTTGAAGTTCCATGATTGTCAGAAACACAAACTTACTACTACTAACCTTGGGGAAATCTGATATAATTTCATAGGGGAGACATGAACATGAAACATGAAATGATCAATTCAATATACTTGAATAGAAGTCGGGCTCATAGGGTGCTTTGAAAATCTGGAACTCTTGAAAGTTGTTGGGATGCATCGACTGCTGCCCACTTAGCCAGAACTCTGCAGAAGAGAGGGGCGTGCCTTCTGGGGTTGCTTGAATCATGGACTGAGTCGTGTTGGAATTATTGTGTGAAGGGATGGGTTCAGGTCCACGCGAATCCCATGCATTGCTTGACAGAAGAGAGAGAGCACGATCTGGTGCTGCATCTAGTGAACGAGGAGAGATCACTGATCTCTTTGAACCTGCAGATTATACGAGAAAAAAAACTGATATATATCACCTACTGAGCTCATAAATTTTTATTCCGCCAAAATCGACCCATCAGAACTGTTGGTGGAAACAAACCTGGATTGAAAACCTCAGATGTAGAGTACTTCATTGCCAAGACTCCATTGGCTCCGTTTTGAACATTGACGACATGTGGGAATTTGGTCCGGGATGTATACAGCTGTCCACCATCGTTACTTGTGTCTCCATAAGACTTCAAAGGGTAGCCTTTTGCAAGTGTCGAGACCCCATCCCATACATGATTTGCAGGAGAGTTGTTCGACATAAAACTCATCTGCTGACTCCCTCCTACAAAGCATATTCAACAGACATCAAGACAAGTCCCTGATCTAAATCGAGACAAGGTAAATCTACGAAAAGAGATTGTTTTTGTATCCAAGTTCCATACCATAGAATGGTGACGAGAGCCTCCTAGTCGAGCTATACTGTATGGTTTCCGGCTGCTGCTTTCGACGCCTTGCATTATGATCAGAGAGTCTCCTTCGGCAGCTCCGCTTTTTCTCGTCAAATTCGCACAAGCTATGGAACCTTTTCATCAAATCAAGCAACACAGACACCATTCATTTTTAAAATCTTCCCGAAAATGTCTTTCGCACGAAATTTGGAAAATTCTCACCTGCTGCACTGCTGGCAAAACCGACGTTCTTGCCCTCCGACAATCACCTTCGGGAATTTCGAGTGGATGTCGCAAACCCTATGCTTCCTGTGATAATCTTTCGCCCCGAAAAGATCCACGTTGCACCCTTCCACTTGACAACAAACGGACATGTTTTTCTTCAGAGTCGTACATGTTGGAGTCGGCATCACCTTAAAAGTCGTATTGTTCTCGAAGTAAGTCCTCTTCCCGAGCTTCAACCCAATCAACGGCTCCACAGAGCCAGCCAGTAGAGATGGAGGAGAGTTCACGTCACACTCCACTTTCTTGCTCGGAATTTCGGAAACGCCCTTGAACCCGCCGAATCTGACATCCCTAGTGGAAGAGTCTGTAGACGCTGATATCGAGCTCTTGCCGGAAGAATCGTGGCCTCCGTCAGAGAGATTGTACGGTCCGGGATTGTTCTCCCCATCGTCAACGACCATCCAATCTGCTTGTTGCGATTTCTGGGTTGGTTTCGAATCGAATGATACTAAGTTCTCCCAATCCCACTTTGAATTGTTATTCCATTCCATCTCGGAGAAACGGCTCATTAAACACGACCAGAACGATTTATCTACTGGATCTGAGAATTACAACATAGTAAAACAAAAAACACTCGGAGATTGGCACAAAAAGAAGTATAAAATCGAAACTAACGAGGATATGTTACCATGGATGAGAGGGGATAATTCACCCCATGAAGCTGGAATCTGTCGACTCAAGAAACTGATGGAATTGCTGAGGGAAATGGAATCAATACATATATATATACACACACAGTTAGATTCCTCAATTAAAAAAAACTGATGCAGACACAACAAACATCAAGATCACATTCTTGAAATTCAAGAAATATAATAAACACATAAAAAAAAGTGATTTTATTAGACAGCATCTCCAGATATGAATATGCACATTCCATACCATGTAAGTATAACTCAAAAGCAGAGCAAATCTTATTGCAGGTAAAGGTAGCTAAAAGAGTGAAGAAAGTGAGTTGGGTTTTGCTTTTGCTCTCTAAACCACAAGATCACAACGGTAAAAAATGTTTTGTAACTGTTTCACAGAGTAAATAAATAACCATTGACAATGATTTTTAACTGTATTAAAAAAACAGAGATATTCTGTGAATTATAAAACGGTGAAATTCCTCAATGTTTGGGAATTATAAAAAAAAGACAGAACAGAAAAATGTGTTCTAAAGGTCGCTTTCACTACCTTTCCCTACCTACCCCACCCCAACCCACCTCTGTAAACAGTTTTGCTTCCATTAAATATACAGTCTTGATTCTTGAAAAAAGCTAATACAGATTTAATTAGAAAACAAAAGTATGACAAATAAAATAAACCAAAACCCATAACAGCAAAATACTCATACGATCTTAAAATAAACATTTATTTTCGGTTGATGGAGCAGTTACACTCCATGGACTCAGGTCCCCCATCTTTTGTTATTTTATCCATATATATATAATTGGAATTCACCATATAAAGCACCAGAAAAATCTTTCCCACTCCTCTAAATTTATTTATTTTTTATTAAAAAATAAAAAAACAGAGGCCAAACCCATCCTTCTCCCCCAATTTCCAAAGCCGAAAACCTTTTTCTCTTTTTTTTGGAAAGAAATAGAAAAAAAAAAAAAAAGGAAATCAGCTGATAATCCGTTATACGATATATCCAAAAATAGCAACAGGAAAAAAAATGATAAAACCATTTTCTAAACAATCATTTCATGGATTATTAGGAGCCGCAATATTATTTAAAGAAAAAAGGGAATAGGAAAAAGAACCCAACACAGAATTAAAAATGTAAAATGGGGAAATGAAATAAATGCAGCTGCTTCAGCTTACTTACCACGGGAGAAAATTAAAGATTAAAAATTTCGAGAAAAAAAAACAGAGAAATTTTGAGTATGGGTAAAAGGGAAATTGTTCAATGGTCAGGGTTTTACTATTTGAAGAAAGTGTGTATAGAGAAACGTGGGGGCTGGTAGGGTGTGCGAGGGTCTACTTATTTTCCGTGGGGTCGACACATTTTGGATGATCAAAATTACACCTATGTTTTATTTTTGTTATTATTATTACTATTATTATTATTTAAGTTTTGTTTGATTAAAATATTTAAATTAATTAATTATTTTATAAATACTTTTATTATTTTATTAGT
The DNA here is from genome assembly GCA_954870475.1 of Euphrasia confusa. Classification (NCBI taxonomy): domain Eukaryota; kingdom Viridiplantae; phylum Streptophyta; class Magnoliopsida; order Lamiales; family Orobanchaceae; genus Euphrasia; species Euphrasia confusa. The sequence continues at coordinate 21,378,583 of OX940951.1, forward strand.
GTAAGTAAATTTGTGTGATTATAATTATTTAAAAAATATTTGTGTTTAAAGTAAAAAAAAAAAAAAAAACTTATTTGAAAATTTTCAAATGAGCAAGAAGTATTCTCTACATTCAATAAAAAATGTTAAAATTTTATTTTTAATTATCTCATTAAAAATGTGATTTTTTTTAATTATTTAAAAAAAAATCGAACGCACATGCCACGTAAAATACATTTATGTAATTTTCTTACCAAAAACTTATAGTAATATAAGATCTTATTTCATTGTAACTAAAACAAAGATGCTTTATTTATTTATTTGTACAGTACTATCTAACATTTTAATCCAATTAATTATTTAGAGAGTATTTTTGTTGAATTAAATTGTATCCTTAATTAATGTTGGCAATAAATAAAATTGAAACTTTGGTCCATGAAATTAAGATCAATTTATTGAGAAAGAAGTAAATTAAATGATGGACGGACAAAAAGTGGCGTGAGCTGTCTTGCACCAAGGGGAAATAAGGGGTTTGATAAGAAGCGTAAGCGTCCAGTTTAATAACGGTGGGGTTGATTGGTTCAACGATGGAGATTGTGAGGCGTAGACGTGGACGGTGGAGATGAATTCATGCGCGGTAAAGGACATGTTTTTTGGCTACTGACACATGGCAGACACACAGGTTAGGTGGTGGGGAGCGGACGCGTCCCCCAACTGAGTCGACTCGCAACATTTCAGTTGCATGTATTTTGTCTTCTTTTCATTTTTTTTTTTTTTTGAGATTTATTTTATATTTGGAGTGCTATTTTAAAATTTTATGTTTATACACAATTTAACGTTTATATACATAGAAAATATAGAGAGACTTATACTCCACATACTGTATATAAAATGATGAAATTGTATACCATTTACTATGTTGAGTATTTATATTGAACTATATATTTTAATATAATTAAAGAGTACACTAATTGATTCTCTCACCTTGTCTTTTTACCCTTCCCCGTTTCTAGATTGAGAGGCACACACACAATTGAGGTTTATTATGTTACTTGATCATATTAAAAATTCCAATTTTTTTGTTACAAATTATTAGATACATATTAAAGTTGATACTAGATTATTTTTATTTAATTTAAAGTCTAAAAAAAGTGTGACATACATACTGTACATGTATATGGTAGTTTGAGGAGTTTTATGTGAATAATGACTAAAATCCTACATTGTCATTTATTTTGTTAATTATTCAATAAAAGGTGTGGTGAAAATTATTGTAATATTTAATTACTATTATTTTAAAGATGGAGTTGTTTTATGTGATTGCAATTATTTAATACTACTCTTTTCGATTTTTTAATATTTGTATAAAGAAGTTTTTAGATAGATTGAGAAAAAAAAATATTTTACATATTAATAATAAAAAGTTTGGTTATAATCTATACATATATAATTTCATGATACACCACGTGGACCAATAGGAAAGCAATAATAATATTGTGTTCACACTATAAATTATAAATAAAAAAATTTATAAATTTTAAATAGTAATATTATTAAAAATATTTAAATTATTATATATAAATTTTAAATAGTAATTTAAAATTATATATTTTTGATAATAATAATTAATCATCATCTTAAATATATATATTTTTATTTCTTTTCTAAATTTTTTATTATTCCATCAATATTAATTTAATTTCAATAAATATGTATCTCATAAAAATAGATCTCCTCCTAATTCGTAATCCATTTGAGTTAAAAAAATAGATCACACTTTTTATGTATATTATTTTCTCTTGCTATAATCCGTCACATCTCCTTTATGTTCACCAAGTAAATTCATTTTTTTTATATTTGTATCTATTTTCCGGCTTTATAATTTTTATTTTCCATTTATTTTGATTTTCCCCCGACGGTTTTAGGTATTTGTTTGATGCGTTTGACACTCAAGAAATGCAGAAACGAGAAACTCCTCTTACACCAGATCAGAGTCTCCTCGATCGGGTAGGATGAGACAAGAAACTCCTCTTCCACCAGATCAGAGGCTCCTCGATCGGGTAGAATGTAAATCGAGGGATGCGCTCGAGTAGCAGACACATGTGGGAGAGAGCCAATAGGTCTCATCCAAGGAGGTCTCATCCAAGGACTAACTTCAAAATATTTCAATGAAAATTTGTCATATCCGAGATTCGAACTCTGCGTTGTCGGGGAATTACACCAACATCACCACAGACCTTACCACTCGGTTATGCCCCAAAAAGCTTACATACTTTAAATTACATCAAACATGCGTAGTTTTTAAAATAATAAAATCTATACATATATAATTCCTGAATCTACTAATCCCACGTGAACCAATGAGAAGGCTTTATTAATACTATGTTCACACTGCAAAATAAATAATAAAAAATAAAAAATATTTATAAATTTGAATATTGAATAATTTCTTTTTTTTGGTAATTGTACAAGATTTAATAATTAGTGTATTCATATTTACTTATTTATAGTAGTGATAAACTAATAATTACTAATTTTCTACGTTTCTTATTTTCTCTCCAAAATCCTCACACGAAAATATATTTGTCGTCCTCTTCTTCTCGCGCCGCGTTGATCCGAGGAAAAACCCTATCACACGAACAGCATACGAGTCTGTCCTCTTTTTCCAGCCCCGCGTTGATCCGAAGACTTTCTTTCACCCTTCCAGTTTCATCCAACATCCATAAACATCAATCAATTTGTAGTGGATCTATCATCCAAAAATTCGACGTCTATACATATATAATTCCTGAATTTACTAACCTCACGTGGACCAATGAGAAGGCTTTATTAATACTATGTTCACACTGCAAAATAAATAATAAAAAATAAAAAATATTTATAAATTTGAATATTGAATAATTTCTTTTTTTTGTAATTGTACAAGATTTAATAATTAGTGTATTCATATTTATTTATTTATAGTAGTGATAAACTAATAATTACTAATTTTTTACGTTTCTTATTTTCTCTCCAAAATCCTCACACGAAAATATATTTGTCGTCCTCTTCTTCCCGCGCCGCGTTGATCCGAGGAAAAAACCCTATCACACGAACAGCATACGAGCCTGTCCTCTTTTTCCAGCCCCGCGTTGATCTGAAGACTTTCTTTCACCCTCCAGTTTCATCCAACATCCATAAACATCAATCAATTTGTAGTGGATCTGTCATCCAAAAATTCGACGTCTTGAATATGTTTGTTATTCAGATACCGTATAAGTTTTAAGGGCCTTTATATTTATTTGTTTAACTTCATATTCACCTAACTAAATTTGAATAGTATTAATATTGTAATAAAACGTTAACGATCATGATGGAAACAGCGGCTCACGTACAAGAAGAGTGTTTAGTTCGAAAGTGTCGTTGTATTTAATAACCCAAATGTCGTCTCACGAGAAATAATACTATCGGCGGTGTAATACGAACTAAATTTGAATAGTATTAATATTGTAATAAAACGTTAACGATCATGATGGAAACAGCGGCTCACGTACAAGAAGAGTGTTTAGTTCGAAAGTGTCGTTGTATTTAATAACCCAAATGTCGTCTCACGAGGAATAATACTATCGGCGGTGTAATACGATTCGATTGTTTGTCGTAAAAGCAAGTAAAGTAAACAAGTTGTCACGTAGTAACCATTTTGGGGGGGGGGGGGGATTTGCAATTTGAGATAATTAATTAACTAAATACGAGAATGAAAACAATTAGACAAGTAAACGAAATGTGATATCAAAAGAGAAAGGGTTAGGGGGTTAGAGTCCTTCGCTTTTGAGAACCGAGTCGAATCTTTAAAAACCGAGATTTTGATAAAAACGAGGTCGTTTAGGTACGACCGCGTCGTCCACTAGTGATGCGCCTCGAAGAGGCCCTCAACACGAGACGACCTTGAGTCGCACCTAAACGCCGCTCGACTCGAGTGTGTGGCCCACTAGTGATGTTCCTCGAGGAGGATATTCAACACGAGGCCCCACGTCTCGAGTCGAACGACCCCTCGTTATTTGAAAACCTTTAAAACATCTTCGACTCTATTCTCTAAGCTAAGGGTTCTAACACCCTAACAAGAGACCTAGCTACTCATGATAACACAAACAAACAAGCATGTAATATATATAATACTCATGATCGAAATAAGCTCACAAAGATGTTGGGGAGGCGAAACGAGAACGAACCGTGCTTCCGGAATCGAGCCGAACTTCAACGTGTCACCCGAAGAAATGGCTCCGATAGAAACGACGGGCTCGGTGAGGTGATCGATGTTCGTGAATGAGATTTTGTGAGGGGATAAATCGATTAAGAGAAATCTAAATATTTGGGATTAAAAATCAAGAACAAAAAATATTTCTCTCAAGAACAATATCAAGACAAGATTCAAAAACAAGTGAGAGTGAGAGTGTGTGTGTCTCACACCTTACAAAATTTGTCTTATAGCCAAAACATGCATATTGTCTTGCCAAAAACCCTCTTGAAAAGACAAAAACGCCCTTCTAACTAGCCTCCAATCGACCAGTCAACGCAGCCCCAGAAAGTCAACGCGTCTGGCCTCATGTCGGCCGACAAAGGGAGTGTCGGCCGACATTTTTCCTGCGTACGCGGGATTTCCAGCGGGCGTGGGCTAGATTCCCTGTCGAAGACACCTTATTTGCCTGTGTGTCGGCCGACGTAGGACCATGTCGGCCGACATTCTGGACTTGAAGTCTTCAGCTCTTCTATTCTTCGTCCCGTGCTCGATTCTCGCCCGTTTTCGCTCGTTTTCAGTTGGTTTCGATCTCCGCCTTGCTTACTCCTGTCCGAACGATAAAATAACAAAAAGAAGTGAAAAGACACGAAGAATGAAGAAGGCACGAACGAAAAACGACAAAGTAAACAAAAACTAACAAGATAAAAACGGAAGAAACAACCCCCCCCCCCCCCCCCCCCACACTTAAGACAATGCTTGTCCTCAAGCAACACAACAACACCAAAGAAAACAAGAATGAACACAAAAACTCTAAATCAAAGCACTCCCCAATCCATGACAAGAATTATGCACCACATTTCGATCGAAACAAACTACGGCAACTTTCCAACTCGATATGACATATTCCACCGACTTAAAGTATAGAATCACGGCTCAAACATATTTCCCTCACAAGCTAACCCTCTTCACCAATAAAAGGGAAACATCCCCAAACAAACCAAAGTTTTACGAGCATCCACCAAGCATACAAAAATAAAATAGTAGAACAATCCCCAAAACAAGAAATAACAAAGTCTAAGAACATGTCCAAACAAGATAAGCAAGTAAAAGAGATAAGGGAGGAGACAACCAAATACTCGAGCTAGGCGGAACACCTCCAACGGGAACATCATCAAGGTCCGGGATGAGGGTGACGTGCCATGTAGTCGTCGACTCGAGCCTCGAACTCTGCTCGGCGTGTCTCTCGGGCCATCATGTCGGCGTATCGACTGTCCCAAGTCTCGGCCTGTCGGGTCATGAAAGCGAGGATCTCGGCGTTCGAGTGGCCGGTGGAAGGTGCAGAGGAAGACGTGCCGACACCGGAAGAAGAGGCTCCCATACCCATAGTCGGGGGACCCGCGGCATCGATAACTCCACGGAGTTTGAAGTCCATGGACTTGGCCCGCTCGGGCATCGTCTTGAACTTGACGGTGCTCTCCATATAACCGGCGTGGGCAAGCTCGGTGTAAGCAATGGGCCGAGAGGGAAGGGGGTCCAACTCCTCCGCATAGGGACCAAAATCAATCGCCAACGAAGAGGCGAGCATAGAAACCAAAATCCCGACACAAGGGCAAAGTGTCTTGCGCTTCACCAAGCTCTCCAAGATATCGAACATCGTCTTGCATAGCGACACCTTAATGCCGAGGTGGACTCGATGAAGCAACCACAGCTCGGTCGTGCTAATCTTGTTCCCCTCCTTCTTCGCGGACACGTTCGGGGCAATGAACTTGTGCAAGAGTACGAGCACGGGGTCCTCGAGGAACTTGTTGCTAACCCCGGATGTCCAAAGCCCATAAGCGGTCAACTGGTTCCAAGCCTCCGCCGGATTCCACAAGCTCGGAACGTCATTCTCCCCATCCAAATGGAATCCCCAAGCATCGTTCATCATCTGCGGGGTCAACTCCTTCTCCACACCCCCTAGCCGGAAGGTAGCGTGCAGCTGCCGCGAAGTCTTCTTGAAGGTCATTAAGAACTCCATCGTGAGCTTCCGGTAGAGCGGAAGATTACACCGGCCCATCCGAGACATCCCAAGTAACTGGAGGGCTTCCTTCATCCTGTCCCTGTACCCAAGTCCACGAAGGAACGACCAGTCGAAGGTCCGGGAGCACAAAGTCTTGCCGGCACGAAGGTGTGTTAAGCGCGTCACCTCTCGTGCCGACTCCGGCAGCAAACCCAATGCATCTCCTACCCCGATGGCGCTCTCATACTCCATCTCCTCTGCCATGTCGTCGTCGAAGTTATCATCGGAGTCGGCCATGTCTCTAGTCTGAACTGCCTGTACTGAACTGAAGGTGTCGGTCGACAATGAGGCTGTCGATCGACAGGGTCAAATCCCCAAATCCGAAACCCTAATTACACAGAGGCAGCCGGCAACTTCCAATTCCGACAAAGTTCTGGCAACGGAAATGAAACGGAGCGAGGTGAGCCGTTTGAACCTGTAATAGACGGGGCGGAGACGCGGCGGTCGTTGGCGGTGCTGCGGTGGTTCTGGGCTCGGAGCGCGGCTGGACGAGGTGGTCGGCTGGAAGTGCTTCGGCCGGAGCAGAGGTCGGCCTTGGTTGGGACGGCTGGTGACGCGGCGGCGGGAGGTGAGAGACGAGCCGGGCTCGGTCGCGGAGGAGATGGCGGGTGATTGGACGGCGCGGCAGAGCGGGGTTGTGGACGGCGGGGAGATACGGCGGAGTGAGGTGGCGGGTGTGGGTGGTGGTGGTGGTGGTGGTGGTGGTGGTGGTGGTGTTGGTGGTCCGGCGATGTCGAGACGGAAACGGGGGGGCGGGGTTCTTTCTTTGTTTCTTTGTTTCTGAAAATGAGAGAGGGAGGCGGAAATTAGGGTTGGGGAGAGGGGTTAAATACCGTAATTGTGTCGATCGACAATGACAATGTCGATCGACATAGAATTCAAATGTGTCGGTCGACACTGATGATGTCGGTCGACATTTCTGGGCAGCAGTCCCCCTTGTAATACAACTCAACTCCGAGCCTCCTTTTCGACTTCTAACGACCCAAAATCCTCCTCTCCAAGTGTGAGTAGGCCCTCACAAAGCACTCTTTACGTCAAGAGCACGACGTTCGTGGATATGCCTCCACGTGGCGCTCGTTTACGTCCCGAGCCGGACATAATCAAAGACGACTACGAACGGGCATTATGTCGCCCCATCTCATCCATCCGCTTATCAAAATACTCCCGATTTTCAGCTTGTCTTGCTTCAACCCCATCAATACGACGTTCCACATAAAGGTGAAGATTCTCGATTTGTACTCGTCGGGCCTCGTCTCGGGTACGGAGCTCGGCAAATTGATCCATCATCAAATCTCGGAGCTTGGTATAACTAGAGTCGGGGTGAGCCTCCAACTCCGAATCACGCTCGTTCCCGGGCGTTGAAGAGACTCGCTCGGACCATAACTTCTCCAAGTAATGCTTGATAGTTTCTCGCTCGAGAAATGGACGAAAGGTGTTCTTATCCAACATGTACCCTCCTTGTAGAAACTCTTGATAGTCAATAAACTCGGTCGACACATAACGGAAATCATTCAAGTTCTTTCGTGGGGGAAGGACCTTGAAGTGATCGGCTAGCAACTTCACCAATTGGCCCAAACACGGGGGCAATACTTTCTTCTTTGTAAGAGACTCCACTTGCTCGAATAAAAAGTCCACCAAACACACTTGTATGTTTTTGGCGGCACAATGAAGGAGCCACAACTCCGTAGTATTAACTTTGTTACCCTCGCGCTTGGCCATGATATTATGGGAGATAAATTTGTGCACACAAACAAGTGCCGGATCCTTCAAAAATCCGTTACTCAATCCCTCACCGGACCAATTATCGAACGTAGTAAGCTCTTTCCAAACCGCCCTTGCATTCCAACCACTCGGTTTCATTGTCACCCCTTTAGAGTTGATTTTCCATACCGAGTACATAACCGCCGGCGTTAACTTATACTCCTTGTCCAACATCCGAAAAGTAGCGACCCGTCGAGATTCGTCGAAACTATATGTCGAGAAAAATTCCGTAGTAATGGGCTCCCATAGAAACTCCGATTTAGACCCCACGAATTTAAGACCGATAGGAGTAAGTAAATCCATTACCCGATCCCAAATCTTTGTACGCTTCAAAAACACCTCGTCGAAACCTCTAGGTGGGATCGGTTTAGAATTTCGCATCTTTATGAACATATCCTTTTCCCGTTCATCTCGTGCCGTAAAGGGCATCCCTTTAATCTCTTCATACGTCACATTCTCGCTTGCCTTCGAAGGGACTCTAGCAACTTGTTTTGCTCGTGATGAGGACGGACTCGGATCGAGGACTCGTGGTCGTTTCCCCACTCTCTTCGTTGAAGTAGACATGATTTTGTTGAGATTTTGGAGGTAATGGGTGTTATTTTCGGGTGTAGAGGTGAGAAGAAGGAAATGGGGGCGGATTTTTAGGTCAAGGCCGTTAAATACGGGAACCCAGGTCACTCTGTCGGCCGACAAAAGGAGTGTCGGCCGACATTTTCCCCGCGGGCGTGGGTTATCCCGCGGGCGTGGGCCAAATCTCCTGGGACGGGTTTGAAATTGGGCTTTTTACTGAAGATGTCGGCCGACGGAGGAAATGTCGGCCGACAGACAGGCAAAAATCCACAACTTTAGGGAAAACATCCCCGTATCTTCATCTACGCACTCCCGGCATCCCGTGAACTCGCTACACAACCCCAGAATCTCCGGACTACCAAGAAAACACCCGAACCCACGTCAATCTCAAGATTCTCGACTATTCCTAATCGATCACACGAACACCTACACACCAAAAACAATCAAAAGGAAAAGACATTAGTAACACAAAAAACGTGGGTCGCCTCCCACGAAAGCGCTTGGTTTAACGTCGTTAGCTCGACGTTTCGTGGGTTCGCCCCCACGCGGCGCTTAATTTTACGTCTTAAGCCCGACGTCCGTGGGCTTGCCCCCACGAGGCGCTCGGTCTAGGACCCGAGCCTATCCTTCCTTCGTATACTCGACGTCGGTCAAGGCAAAGGACTCCAACGTCTCCTTGCACGGCTCACTCTCCAAATAAGGCTTGACTCGATGCCCGTTGACTTGAAACGCCGTCTTCGTCTTAGGATCAAAGAGCTTGACGACACCGTACGGGAACACCTCCAATACTTCAAACGGCCCACTCCAACGAGATTTAAGCTTTCCCGGGAAGAGCTTTAGCCGTGAGTTGTAAAGTAGCACTTGCATTCCGGCGAACAACTCTTTAGGTACGATGTGCTTGTCATGGGCTCGTTTCACCTTCTCCTTAGTGATTTTGTTGTTCTCGTAGGCCTCCTCTCGAAGTTCCTCCAATTCCGACATCTCCAACAACCGGTTTGCTCCTCCATTCTCGACATCGAGGTTAGTTGCCTTAATAGCCCAATACTCCCGGTGCTCAATCTCGACCGGTAGGTGGCACGCCTTTCCGTACACGAGCCGAAACGGGCTCATTCCCACAACGGTCTTATAAGCCGTCCTATAGGCCCATAGAGCATCAACCAACCTCTCCGACCAATCTTTCCGAGATGGTTTAACGGTCTTTTCTAGGATCCCCTTGATTTGACGGTTACTCGTCTCCGCTTGTCCGGATGTTTGGGGATGGTAGGCTGTGGCAACCTTGTGACTCACTCCATTCTTCTTCATGAGCTTCTCAAAAAGCTTGTTGCAAAAGTGAGTGCCTCCATCACTTATAATCGCCTTCGGGAATCCAAAACGGGAGAAGATGTACTCGTGAATGAAATTGATCACCGTATTGGCATCACATCTCCGGGTAGGAATGGCTTCCACCCACTTGGAAAGGTAGTCCACCGCGAGGAGTATATACTCATATCCCCGAGAACTCGGAAACGGCCCCATGAAGTCGATCCCCCACACATCAAACACCTCCACAACAAGGTTGATTTGCAAAGGCATCTCTTGCCTCCAACCAATATTTCCAAATCGTTGACACCTATCGCAAGAGGCACAAAATGCATGGGCATCCTTGAACAAGGTAGGCCAATATAGTCCCGATTGAAGTACTTTGTATCCTGTTTTCTTTCCACCAAAATGGCCTCCACTAGGGTCCGAATGACAACACACCAAGACGTCTCTTTGCTCATGTTCGGGTAGGCAACGGCGAATCACGTCATCCTTCCCAATCTTGTACAAATAAGGGTCGGCCCAAAAGTAGTATTAGCATTGAATCACGAACCTTTTCCGTTCTTGAGACGACATCCCCTTCCTCGTTACTCCGGCCGCAAGGTAATTCACGATATCCGCATACCACGGTAGAGGTGAGGCAATCATCACATCCTCAAAAGGAAAGGTCTCGGTTATTGCCTCATAGCTATTCTCCTTCAAAAACTCACCCACGAGCTCAAGTCGAGAAAGATGGTCGGCAACCGCATTCTCACTCCCCTTCCGGTCACGAATCTCAAGATCAAATTCTTGGAGTAAGAGAATCCATCGAATCAACCGAGGCTTGGAGTGTGGCTTGGTAAGCAAATACCGGAGTGCCGCGTGATCGCTAAAGATGATGACCTTTGATCCAATAATGTAGGACCGAAACTTCTCCAACGAAAACATAACCGCAAGAAGCTCCTTCTCCGTGGTTGTATAGTTCACTTGGGCACCCGTTAACGTTAAGCTCGCATAGTAGATTATGCGAGAGAGCTTGTTCACTCTTTGGCTCAAAACCGCTCCCACGGCTAGATTGGAGGCGTCGCACATAATCTCAAAAGGAAGAGTCCAATCCGGGGCAACCACGACGGGTGCCGTAGTAAGCTTCTCCTTCAAAATCTCAAAGGCCTCCAAACATCCTTCATCAAAACGGAACTCAACATCTTGGCTTAGAAGTCGGCATAACGGTTGAGAAACTTTAGAGAAATCCTTAATAAATCGTCGATAAAACCCGGCATGTCCCAAGAAGCTTCGGATACCCTTGACGTTCACCGGAGGTGGTAACTTAGCAATTACGGCTACCTTAGCCGGGTCCACCTCTATTCCCTTCTCGGAGACGACATGCCCAAGGACAACACCACTCTTCACCATGAAATGGCTTTTCTCCCAATTTAGAGTCAAGCTCGACTCTATACACCTATTAAGAACTCGATCGAGCTTGGAGAGGCAATCATCAAAGGAATTCCCAAACAATGAGAAGTCATCCATAAAGATCTCGAGAAAATCTCCAACGAAATCCGCAAATAAGGCCATCATGCACCGTTGAAAGGTCCCCGGTGCATTACACAAACCGAAAGGCATCCTCCTCCAAGCATAGGTGCCAAACGGGGTAGTGAAAGTTGTTTTCTCTTGGTCTTCCGGAGCAATAATGATTTGATAATATCCGGAGAGTCCATCTAGGAAGCAAAAGAAGGCGTGCCCCGAGAGCTTGTCGAGCAATTGGTCGATAAAGGGCAACGGAAGGTGATCCTTCCTAGTAGCCGCATTCAACTTCCTATAGTCGATACACATCCTCCACCCCTCCGTCACCCGGGTGGGAATCAACTCGTTCTTCTCATTCACGATAACCGTGATGCCTCCTTTCTTGGGCACTACATGAACCGGGCTCACCCACCGGCTATCCGAAATAGAATAAATCAATCCCTCCTTCAATAACCTCCCGATCTCATTCTTCACTACCTCCATCAATACCGGGTTCAATCTCCTTTGCCCATCTCGTTTCGGCACGGCCCCATCCTCGAGAATAATACGATGCATGCATTGGGCCGGATTTATGCCTCGAAGATCCGATAAACTCCACCCAAAGGCCCGAACATTCTTCTTTAACACCTCCTTCAAGGCAATTTCTTCGAGAGGGGCTAGAGTCGAGCTAATGATGACGGGCTTAGAGTCATCATCGCTAAGAAAGATGTACTTAAAATGGTGAGGGAGCTCCTTAAGCTCGGCTTTAAGCCCGGGTGGCTTCATTCCTCCCTTTACTTCAAATTTCTCCAAGTTCTCACCCATTTTCTCATCGACCGCCTCACTTACATCCACTACACTCTCATTAACTCCACTCACATCCACTATACCATCCTCTACAAGATCATCACCGACATCCAATACATACTCACTATCCACTCCTTCATCTCCATCCGGACCAAGTATAGAAAGAGGCTCATGATCCTCAATAAAGCATTCCTCACTCAATTGGTCAATAAAGTCAAGATAAGAGCACTCTTCCATTAGATGAGAGTTAGAGATAGCTTTACCGTCTCGAGCCGAGAAGTTAACGGTTTCACCGAGCACCATCATTTGGAGAGATCCACTCTTCACATCGATCAAGGTGTTTGTTGTGGCCATAAACGGACGCCCAAGCAAGATAGCATGGTCTCGGCCATTCTCCTTCACTTCCCCCACATAAAGGATCACGAAATCCACCGGAACAATAAGCCCTCCAACCTTCACGAGAACATCCTCCACTACTCCCTTCGGATACCTCACGGACCGGTCGGCTAGTTGAAGGCACATCCTCGTTGGCTTAAGATCACCCAAATCGAGTTGCTCGAAGACACAAAACGGCATAAGGTTGATTCCGGCTCCCAAATCCAACATTCCCGACACCTCTCTCCCGTTACCGAGAGAAATTTTGATGTTAAAGCTCCCGGGATCTCCTTGCTTGGCCGGAAGTTGATGTTGCAAGATAGCACTCGCCACCTCGGACACCACTACCTTCTCGTCTTCATTGAACCTCCTCTTCTTGGATGCCAAGTCCTTGAAGAACTTCACATAGGCCGGAATAGTTCGGATAACATCGAGTAAAGGAAGGTTAATGTTCACCTTGGAAAGAAGCTTGTAGATGTCCTCGAATTGGCGGTCTTGCTTCTCATTACGGAGACGGCCGGGGTATGGAAGTGGTGGCCGGTACGGGTTAGCCGTCTTGTGTAGAACTTGTTCTTTAGCCGGCATGGGCTCCTCGGCTTGATTATCGGCAAAGTCACTCTCCTCGCCTTCCGGCGCATCCACCGCTACACCCTCCGGTTCATCCTCCGAAGTGGGTTCTCCCACTTTTTTATCCACCACTCGGCCACTCCTAAGCATAGTAATAGCCTTCACGTGTGAGGGTTGGGTAGGAAACTTCCCCTTTTGAAGTTGTTGGTGGATCTCACCGAGGCTCGTAGAGTGTTGCCCATTTTGGGTCTCGAGATGCTTTACGGTGGCTTCAAGGGCGGCTATCTTTTGATCTTGCTCATTCATCCTCTTTGTAGAAGCTTGGACATAGGCATGAAACTCTTGGACAAGGGATGGTCGAGGAGGTTGAGAAGTGTTGGCATTGTACGGAGGTCGGGGCCCTTGAGATGGACCGGGGGGTCTCGGTTGGTTGTTGTTGGACCAACTAAAGTTGGGATGATCCCTCCACCCCGTGTTATAAGTCGATGCATAAGGGTTCTTCGGGGGCCCACCTTGGATGGCATTCACTTCCTCCTCGTAGATGACATCGAGCTCCAAATTTAGAGGTGGGGTTCCGGTTTGGGGGCAAGCATCTCCTAGGTGGTCTTCTTCCCCACAAACACAACATGGTTCGAACGTCACCTTCTTCTTCTCCCGTCTCTCATCCCTTGCCATCAATGTGTTCACACATTTCGTCAAATCGGAGATTTGTTTGGCCATCCCCATGTTCACCTCAAGAGATTGGTTGTTGGGTCTCGCTCGGGAACTAAATGTGTCTTGTAGTGAGGTCTCGGCCATTTGCTCGAGGATCTCGTTCGTCTCATCGGCATGGAGCTTGCAAAAGTTGCCTCCCGCGGTTTGATCCAAGATCCTCTTGTAAGACGATTCGACTCCATTGTAGAGGAATTGGTTGATTAGCTCGGGTGAGAAGTTATGGTGAGGACAAGCTCGTTCGAGTCCCTTGAATCTCTCCAATGTCTCGTGAAAGGGCTCATCCCGTTCTTGTCGGAAGCCGAGCAACTTTTCCCTCAAATCATGGGTCTTTTGTTGAGGGTAGTAACGTCCCATGAACTTGTCGAAGACCGCTTCCCACGTACGCAACGAGTTCCCGGTTTGCGCATTAAACCATGTCTTGGCCTTTTCCTTGAGACAATGAGGGAAAAATTTCATCCATAGTTGCTCTTCCGAGATCCCATTGAGCGGGAAATCTTTCATTGTTGAATAAAACTCTCGGATGAAGTCCATGACGTCCTCCCTTGGCAACCCGTGGAAAGTAGGAAGTTGGTTGAGAAGATGTGGCTTAAGCTCGTAGTTACGGGCCTCGGGGCTTAGGACGATGCAAGATGTGTCGGCATTCACCCTCGGCTTAGAGAAGTCGGCGATCCTTGGCCTAGGAGGTTCACGGCGATCCTCCGCATGATAGTTGTACTCTCGGTGGTTGCCATAGTGACCCCTCTCTTCTCGTTGGTAGTTGCCACGAGGGTGTCTCTCCTCTCTCTCTCTATTCCGGTACGGCTCTCTATTCCGGTAGTTGTCCCGGTGTCGGTAGTTATCCGAGTAGTACCTTGCTTCGTCAAAGTGGGAATCGTCATCGGACTCTCCTTGGTATCGACGGTGCACCTCACGGTCATCACCATAGTGAACTCTCCGGCTCCCTAGGGAAGCATCACTAATATTGCCGTGTTGAGACCGTCGGCTTCGGTGGGACCCGTCACTAAGATCATGAACACTAGGCTCTCGTTCTTGGCGAATCTCCCGGTGGTCCTCTTGATCTCGTTGGTTCCCGTTTCCAATTCCAATCCTCGAGTTTGGAGTAGTAGGTGGCGATAGGTGGCCTTGAAGAGGTGGAATGTAAGGCATATGAGGTTGTCGGTCATCCATTTGCTCCGTCTCGTTCACTCGGTCGTTGTAGGTCAATTGTAAGGGAGCTAGCTCCGGTTGTGCGATAGGTGGCCAAGTAGAAGACCTTAGAAGCTTAGTTCGGTGGACGTTGTCAATATAAGGCACCAATGCTCCACCCAAACTTCTTCTACCTTGCATACACAACACGCAACAAAGGATTACACGTACCGAGTGGAATCAAGAGTAAACCAAATAAAAGAAAAAGCACTTAAAAAGACAAGCAATCAAAACTTAAAACACTACGCCTAAATTATTCCCCGGCAATGGCGCCAAAAATTGTTTAGTTCGAAAGTGTCGTTGTATTTAATAACCCAAATGTCGTCTCACGAGGAATAATACTATCGGCGGTGTAATACGATTCGATTGTTTGTCGTAAAAGCAAGTAAAGTAAACAAGTTGTCACGTAGTAACCATTTTGGGGGGGGGGGATTTGCAATTTGAGATAATTAATTAACTAAATACGAGAATGAAAACAATTAGACAAGTAAACGAAATGTGATATCAAAAGAGAAAGGGTTAGGGGGTTAGAGTCCTTCGCTTTTGAGAACCGAGTCGAATCTTTAAAAACCGAGATTTTGATAAAAACGAGGTCGTTTAGGTACGACCGCGTCGTCCACTAGTGATGCGCCTCGAAGAGGCCCTCAACACGAGACGACCTTGAGTCGCACCTAAACGCCGCTCGACTCGAGTGTGTGGCCCACTAGTGATGTTCCTCGAGGAGGATATTCAACACGAGGCCCCACGTCTCGAGTCGAACGACCCCTCGTTATTTGAAAACCTTTAAAACATCTTCGACTCTATTCTCTAAGCTAAGGGTTCTAACACCCTAACAAGAGACCTAGCTACTCATGATAACACAAACAAACAAGCATGTAATATATATAATACTCATGATCGAAATAAGCTCACAAAGATGTTGGGGGGGCGAAACGAGAACGAACCGTGCTTCCGGAATCGAGCCGAACTTCAACGTGTCACCCGAAGAAATGGCTCCGATAGAAACGACGGGCTCGGTGAGGTGATCGATGTTCGTGAATGAGATTTTGTGAGGGGATAAATCGATTAAGAGAAATCTAAATATTTGGGATTAAAAATCAAGAACAAAAAATATTTCTCTCAAGAACAATATCAAGACAAGATTAAAAAACAAGTGAGAGTGAGAGTGTGTGTGTCTCACACCTTACAAAATTTGTCTTATAGCCAAAACATGCATATTGTCTTGCCAAAAACCCTCTTGAAAAGACAAAAACGCCCTTCTAACTAGCCTCCAATCGACCAGTCAACGCAGCCCCAGAAAGTCAACGCGTCTGGCCTCATGTCGGCCGACAAAGGGAGTGTCGGCCGACATTTTTCCTGCGTACGCGGGATTTCCAGCGGGCGTGGGCTAGATTCCCTGTCGAAGACACCTTATTTGCCTGTGTGTCGGCCGACGTAGGACCATGTCGGCCGACATTCTGGACTTGAAGTCTTCAGCTCTTCTATTCTTCGTCCCGTGCTCGATTCTCGCCCGTTTTCGCTCGTTTTCAGTTGCTTTCGATCTCCGCCTTGCTTACTCCTGTCCGAACGATAAAATAACAAAAAGAAGTGAAAAGACACGAAGAATGAAGAAGGCACGAACGAAAAACGACAAAGTAAACAAAAACTAACAAGATAAAAACGGAAGAAACAAAGAGCATAACTATGCCAAGAAATCCAATCAACACCGTTTCGTCAATACTCCAGGTAACTACTTTACCGGATCCGATTCTTTTTATTTTTTAAACATTTTTCCTGTGATTTTTAATTTGTACGTTTTGTTTTGAAATTGTTATATGTTCCGGTTCAATTAGTGAATTGATATCTGAATTTGGTTAATTTTGTTACTGTGTTATTGACTGTGTGTGTGACTTCAAAATTGTAGTATTTTTGACAATGTTGATAATTATTTTATGGTTTTACATTTCTTGATTCAAACTATAATCTGACCACTCTAAAATTAATAGTTATTTTGAAGAAATATCTCTGTTGGGAATTGTTCTACGGTTTAATGTTATATTTTTAGATTGGATATATGTTTGTATCATTCTTTGTATGCTTCTCTGATTTTGTTTTTGTTTGTTTAGTTTGAGATAAGAAAAAAAATATGTCCACTATCTTTTTTTTTCATTCAATCGTGTCTATATTTCTTTTAAACCCTTTTTACCTTTTTTTCTCATGTTTCAGGTTGTGGGCCGGTTTGTGCTGCGTCAGGGGTCGTGGTTTTTTTACAGGTGGTGGACCATGGGATTCCGAGAGCCGTGTTGTTTGAGATGCTAGAGGGGCTGCGCGGGTTCTACGAACAGGATCCCGAGGAGAGAAAGAAGTAGTACACGAGGTATATGAAGATAAGCTTGATTTACAATAGCAACTTTGATCTGTACAGACTATAGCGCAGCAGCAGGTGCGAACTGGAAGGATGACTCCCCGTTTTCCAAGCCCCGAGGAACTGTCTATATTTCTCTACTATAATTTCGTGTACCGATATTTCTTTTGTTAATTTGTTCTTTTTAAAGGTCGAATAATAAGTTTAATTTTTCGATTTTATTGTTCGGACGTCGTGTCGCTTAATTTATTAGGTTGTCTAATTAATTTTGCATGAAGTTCATCACATCGTCCAGCCCCTCGCCTGGTCCCACGTCACGTAGTGCGCTACCTCGGTAAGGTTTGTATTGTTGTTCTAATACATAGAGTAATCATACCGAGATTATGTTTTTTTAATTACATGCGGGCGATGATGTTAATTTTAATGTTGCAGTCTTGCAGTCAACCCAACTTCTCTTTCAGCTACTCCTCTAGCTACCCCAAGCTCCAATGGATCCTTTATAGGATACATTGTTTCAGCCATAGTCGAAGGTATATGCGTGGAAAATTAAATCACTTGGATGATCTACGTGTCGTTATAATATCTATCGGGCTCTTTTTTCATATATCACAATTGAGTTTAGTGGTGCAAGTGAGGTTGCACATAATGCCATAGATGATTTTGTACCCCACATCATTCAAGATGACACGATCGCCTCCCGCACCGTGCGATGCACGGAAGCACTTTCCACAATCACCATGAGTGGCTATGATGCTTACAGTTTAGTTTAACAGACCACCTTCTATACTTATGACGTTTGAATTATAAAAAAAATAGTTAGATTATAGAAATAATTATTCAGCAATTTAATTTATAAATTTCATGGGTTATATGATTTAAAAGATCAATAAACACGTTGAGAAATTGAGTAAGGAGATATCATCCCGTCTCGATCTCAACCCGAACTCAAACGAGATTGAGACATGCGAGACGAACTTTTTAAACGTCGATCCCGTCCCGGATATAAATTATCGAGACGGGATGAGATTCTCCCTAATCCCGTCTCATCCGTCCAATGCCCGCCCTTACAAACTAGAGTGAGAGTTCGATTATAAAATAAAATAAAATTTTCATATGCATAAATTTTCAAAAAAATAAAATAAAAAATACCACGTGCATCGCACGGACAGTAGTACTAGTTGTTTTAAAATTAATAAATAAGTTAGATTAAAAAATAATGGTAATAATGTAAATAAATGAATATGGAAAGATAAATTAAAAAAAAAACTTTTTATTTATAAGAGGATTTACAGTGGTGGGTTCAAATTTTGAGTGATAGTTAAGCACGTGTGGGTCAACTCATATTTTTTTCCACTACTCAAAAAAACTTCTAACTCATCCAACCATTATACCCAAAAAATAAATTTTATATGTAAATAATAATAATAATAATAGTAAATTTTTAGATAAAATAAAATAAATATTTTTTATTTTATATAATTCATGCTTAAAATAAAAATATCACAAAATATAAATTTAAAATAAAAATAAATATTATACTTAATAAATCAATAATATTCACTAACGTTAAAAATACAAAATAATTAACGCTAAAAATTTAATTATTTCAAAATTCTTATTTTTAATTAATTTTTATATAAAATAACGTTAAAATTTTAACTATTTCAAAAATTTTAATTTTAATTAATTTTTATATAAAATAAAAATTATTTTTTAATTAATTTTTATATAAAATAAAAATACAAATATTTTAACGTTAAAATTTTAATTATTTCAAAATTTTTAATTTTAATTAATTTTTATATAAAATAAAAAAAAAATCCAAGTTAAAATTTTAATTAGTTCAAAATTCTTATTTTTAATTAATTTTTATATAAAATAAAGAACGTTAAAATATAAAATAATAAAATAATATTATTTTTTATCTCTACTCGGGTAGAAGTTCTTCTACTCCATAACTTTTAGGAGCTTCTAATCTTAACACGTTAGCGCACCTCCTTCTAATCTTAACACGTCAGCGCACCTCTAATGATGTACAGATAGACTTCTACCTCTCTATTTGAAATGCTCTAAAATATAAAATACTATTAATCAAATAAAAAAAGAAAATGCGCAAACAGTTAAAAATCAAAAGTAATAATATTTTATAAATAATCAAAATAAAAATAAAAAAATTCGATGGGAAGCTAAAAAGTGTAGTACCGAGGTTATAGAGAGTAACATAGATGTATACTGGAACTTAGTACTACGTATAATTTAGTTTGGTTTGTTTAACATTTAAATTAAATTGTGATTTTAATCTTTATTAGGAGCGTGTTTATAAGAGTTTATAAGTTTTTTAAAACAATTTATAAGTTGTTTATAAACTTATAAATTTTAAAAAATTGTTTGATAAAAATTTCAAAAAAAATCTTATAATATTTAATAATAAATTATTTAAGAGCTTCTTATTTTTTATATATACAAAAAAATTAAATTTATTATTTTGTTTATTCAATTATTTTTAATTATTCTTTTAGTATATAACATATATTTTTTGGTAATTTTATTTATATAAAATTTTAGATTGCTAAATAAGATAACATAGTATATATAATTATTTTATTCAAACAATTTAACAATATATTAATTAAATTTTTGACATAATAACTTATTTTAAAACAAATTATAAAACATAACATTTTATAAATTCTTTTTAATAAACTAATCTAAAGAGGCTCTAAATAAATAATTAATATATTATATAATTAAGTAGTAGTTGGCAATTGCATTTGGCATACTACACTACACTATAGTAGTGTGAGGGCTTTTAATTCGGTTAAATAAAAAAAAAATCGAAATTTCGGTTAATCGAAAAAAATAAAAGTTATTTTCAAGAAGAGAAAACTAAATATTTTAAAAATTGATTGGTTCGATTTTAATTACTGTTCTAAAAATTTCCGCCTAGTTCCGCTTAGGCCCCGCATAAAAGGCTTTAGACTGTATCCGACCGACTCGATTTTAGGCTCTAGGACCCCAAGTCGCGTCACCGCCGCCTAAACCCGTCCAGACCCACCTAAACCCGCTTTGACCTGCCTAAATTTGATTAGTTTCGTCTTTACTTACTTATACGGTTCCCAAACAGATTTAATCGAACAATCAAATTTGATGCAGAACTTGATAAATCAAATAAAATTGATGGTGTTATGATAAATTTTAAGTATGAGACAAAAATTTTAAAAAAAAATATATTAAAAATATAATGAAAATAATCTAGATTTTTAAATTTAAAAGTTATTTTGATTATTTTATTATGTTAAAACTTATGATTAATATTGATTATTTTATTCAAAATATTGAATTATAATACATACAAAATATTTTTATAATATAATATTAATTAATTAAATATAAAATTGTAAAACGATTAATTTTCGTCTAGTCCCAATCAATTCCTTTAGGCGCTAGGTCATCCCTAATCACCTCCCGAGTAGCGCCTATTGACTTTTAGAATTTTGGTTTTAACCGAATAATTTCGGTTTGTTTATTTTTTTTGGTTTTAACAAAATTTTAACTAAAAAATAAATTTTTAAATATTTTAATTTACAAAAATAAGATAAAAAGTAATTTTTATTTTTTTATTAAAATACAGAAAATGAAATATAAAAAATGTAAAAATTAATTTTAATTAAAAATAAAATTTTATTATTATAAAATAAAAAATATATATATATATTATTATTATTTACATTTAAAATAATACATATATATATATATATTAATTATTTTTAATTTATTTTTAATTTATTTTTATTCCATTAGATTTTATTTTAATAGGTTAATCGAAAAAATGAAATCAAACCGAAAATCAAACAAATTAATTTGGTTTAGTTTGATTTAATAGAATTATATATGTCGGTTTGTTTTAGTCGGTTTGTTTTAGTCGGTTTAACTAAATTTTTGATACCCTAATTATAGTATGCATTACAATTAATACGTATAGCTAGTACTCTATAATTCCATGGTTAGGCAGCCACACGTAAACGGTCATCATCAATACATTAATTATAGGTTATGGAGTATATATGTTTATTATACAAAGAGTGCATAATAACCTAAGATTAGTAGTATTATTAAAATATCTTCTAGATCGAATCCTATATGATTTAATTAGTTTAATAATCAAAACATCGGGAGGGTTCGATTCGTATATTTTGTTTAACCAATAAAACGCAGATAAAGTACTTTAAAAAATCGAATTCATGATATATTTAACTAGTTTTAAAATCAAAACAACAAGAGAGTTGGTAGAATGGTAGGTTTCGTTCAACTAAAACATACGCACATAAAGTACGTACAAATATTTATAATCTAATTTGCTTTGTACTTGAAATTTGAAAATGAGTAAAATATTACTCCGTACAAACTATATCCACACATGAAAATGTTTGTTTGATAAGTACACGTAAAGATATGTCATATGTGAGTCATGTGACTAGTAATTTTACACTATCAAACTCTAAATTATCTATACTTAATTGTACAATACACGTGTAGGTTTTAAAATATTCATAAAATATAAAAATTATACTAATAGTATTAAATTTTTATTATACGATAATAATTAGTAAACTTCAGATTATAGACTTTACTTTATTTATAAACATCAATAAATATTATGAAAACATCGATCATACCTCACCTCACTCATAAAATATCATCTTTTAATATCCGTGTTTAAAAAAATCTAATTAGATTCTTAACAAAAAAAAATATGTTTTTTCAATTTAAAATACAATTATACTCTTATATTTTTTATCAACATAATTAAAATAATATATATATATATATATATATATATATATATATATATATATATATATATATATATATATATTTGTCCTACAATGTGTACAAATTTATTTTCAGAACAAATAAACTAATCTATAGTGGTTCTAAGAAAAGTAAATAGTTACATATAATTAATTTTTTTTAATGATCCATGACATTGAATGGTTACCTACATGAAATTTATAAAATACTTTAATTAGTATACAAATAACTTTTGAAAACTACAACTACAAGAATAATATAATTCCATATTAAAAAATACTATGTATAGTTTTAGTTATAATATTTTAAATTAATTAATTTAATAAGTACTCATTACTTTTATAAAATAGTTCGTCTATCATATGCGTTAGTAAACTCTAGTAACGTATAGTTTGTTGGGACATTTAGAAAAAAATAGAAAATAGTTTCATACATAGTTACACTACTAATTTACATATTTTTTACTCACTCGTCCCAAAAATATTTATTATACTTTTCTTTTAGGAGTGTACAACAATAGTTGACACACCCCTGTTGGAAATCGACTACCCGAGACATGTCCGTTCGACTACTAAATCATCCGGACAAGCCCAGTCGACCTCCAGCGTGCCTACTGTGATCACGACGAAACCCCTGACTCGAATTGCACCCAGCCATCGCACCCGAGGCACGACCGCGCAAAAACGAGAGGCTTCTGCCTCTCTGTCGTCTGACACCATAAGGTGTCGTCCGACAAGCCCATGTCGGCCGACAACCATACATGTCGGCCGACAGCCGTCGCAAACAGCAGCGGGTTTCGCTCGTTCAACCTGTTCCGGCGCGATTTTCTCAATCCAACCACCACACCGGAGGTCAGCGACCTCCCAGTAGTTCTGAGAACATCGATCCCAAGCCACGGAAATCAATCGATGGTCCGTTGTATTATTACGTACGAGAAGAATCGAAAAAGATGCGGAATAGGATTTTCGATTCTTTACCTTCGATGCGTGATTCGGAGAAGTCTAGGGCTGCAAACGAGTCGAGCCGAGTCGAGTTATGATCTTATCGAGCATGCTCGATTTTTTTTTTCAGTAGGCTCGAGCTCGAGCTCGACGAGCTGTAAAATATTGTGCTTGAGCTCGGCTCGCCAGAAAAATCTAAGGCTCGAGCTCGAGCTCGGCTCGACTCAATCTGACTTTACAAAATAACACCATAGACACACAAATACGTACATATATATATACACACACAGATACACACACTCTACTTTTGCTCACGGTAAGTAGTAAAAATCAACTTTGCTTCTCTTTATAATTATTTCCAAAATCGAGGCGAAGGAAAGAAGAAATTATTCTGTAAGTTGGAGATGCATTATTTCCTAATTCGAGGGTCGAGGGCAAGGAGAGGAATTATTCTGGATGTTAGAGATGCGCTGGCTGGCCGCGGGGAGAAGGAGATCCAGATCTGGGGAGGCGGCATTAAATTGAAAATTTCATTTAGGGTTTATATAATATAAAAATATTTAAGTAAAAATACATGTATACGAGCTACTCGCGAGCAGCTCGTTTCCTTAGAGAAAAGGCTCGAGCTCGACTCGTTTAGGGTAACGAGCAGCTCGAGCTCGACTCGAGCTCGAGTTTGACCAATCTCGAGTCGAGCGTTGACTCGAGCAGCTCGCGAGCCGCTCGACTCGTTTGCAGCCCTAGAGAAGCCGAATAGACGAACACCTCAGATCTTCTAGTGTGTATCCTATCCCTCGATCCCGGACGTTGTGTGGGCAACGATCCTCCGGTTCTCTTCTCTTCTTCTTCTCTCTCAAACTTACGCTCTTTTGTGTTTTCTTTTTCTTACGCAAAAAAATAAAAGACTGAGTTATATAGGTTTAGAGAAGAGAGAAATAGGGGTTTAAATAGGCCACACTAGGGATCTTAGGATAATTAATTAATTAGGCTAAATTGCAATTTAATTAAATCGGTGTCCTAAAAGGAAAACTTTTAATTAAATCCAATTTTAATTATAATTAATTCCACTATAAAATTATAAAATGAATTCCCAATTAATTAATTCATATTATTTTACCAATAATATTTCCGCCGAAATTACATATATGATTTTCTCCGTGTTTAAGATATCGCATGTCCATGAATAGACTAGTACCCATCATCCTTATTATCATGTGGAACAAATCCACCTGCATTGTTTACATGATAAACTTTGTGAGCTCATCTCGGGACATCATCAACCCAATAAATAGGACACGGTTTCCTGTCTATAATCTATAGCATGCCGTGTGTACAATTCCTATTCCCAATATACCGAGGATATCGACTAATCAATTAGTCTCACTCATTGGCACATTAAAGAATCGAGCATTGGACACACGCACCTATAATTATATAGAGATTAGGAACTCATATATTCATAATATCTGAGGTCTAGTTCGATTACTCCGATTAGTACAAATCGAACGTCCTCCCGTGGTCCTGCTCAATACACTAAGTGTACGAGTGTAACATAATACTCAAGACCAACTATTACCCAGTCACACTACGACGTACCGATGGATTGTCCCTGTCCATCTAAGTCGTGAGCTACTGTTCGATAGTATACGAGTAACCGATAGTATGATCTTACGCGTGTCTGCTCACGCCATACTATCTACAACGTATATATTCAGGACTTATAGCATAGAGTGTATATAAAACAAAATGCGAATTGTTTGATTAATAGATAATAAAACACGGATAAGGAGTTTCATGTTGTCACTAAACTAGACATTTAGAATATAACTCTATCAACCCAAAAAAAGAAATAATTATTTAACTTTTTCATTTTAATATACAATTTTATTCTACTTTACTCCACCTATTTTTTAAACTTTACTCACAACTACTTTACTTTTCACTTTTAAAATATATTTTTACTCTTTACATTTTAATTAAAAAATTAAAAAATAATCATTTTCTTAAACTCAGCAAAGTATGACATCTATTAATGGAATGGTCGTTCTCAATCTCAAAAATCTGATTTTCAATATCAAAATAAATATAAAAACTTTCTCCATTACTCTCGCTAACTAAAAAAGTATCATCAGAGATGAAATTCCGAATGTCTTTGACGCCAAAAAAATGATCCACATTAGTGAAACTAGAATTGTCACGACCCCCCCAATTTTGAATGTTTTTAGCCTGACCTTTTCGATTCGTATCTTCACTTTCACTAGTATTTTCAATAGGATCAAGGTTGTTCGTTGACTGGAAGGATTCCTCTTTGGATAATAGGTACTGTAACTGGTATTCTTGTGATTGGTTTAATAGGGATTTTCTTTTATGGTTCATATTCCGGATTAGGTTCATCCCTATAGTAATTGGACGAATTGAGTTTTAGACATGAAAGTGTAGGAGTAGGAACTCAACGGGATTCCAGGGATCATTTTTTATAATTCAAACTAGGGCTGGGCGCGGGCCGGGCCAGTCCCAAAATTTCTAGGGCCCGGCCCAAAACCCGTTTTTGTCGGTCCGGGCCGGTCCGGGCTTTTTAAAACTAAGGCCCGGCTTGGAACCGAGTCCGACGGTCCGGGCCGGGTTTTCGGGCTTTTCGGGCCCAATTTTTTTAATTTTAAAAAATAAATTTTAATTATTAAAAATAATTATTTATTTTTTTTTTTAATAAAAAAAATAAAATTTTAAATTTTAAATAATATTATTATATACTATATTTATAATTTAAGTTTTTAAGGTTAAATTATTAATTAAAATATTAAAAATTATATAAAAATATATAATATTTTAAAAAAAAATTATACAAAAACTAAAAATCGAGCCGGTCCCGGGCTTTCGGTCCCAAAAATTTTTGGGCCCTAGCCCGACCCGTTTTTTTATTTTTCGGTGGTCCGGGCCCTAACGCGCCGGTCCCAAAAAAAAATGGGCTCGGCCCGCGACGGGTTTTTTTCGGGTTTTCGGTCCGGGCTTTCGGGTTTTCGGGCCGAAACGCCCACTCCTAATTCAAACACAAAATTTCTCTTTTTCTTAATTACATCTAATTTGAATACTCGGCTTTTTTTTTTTAATTTTGCACTTTTATTTATTTGGGTTGGATTTGCATTGGAAAGTAACGAATTTAGGAATATTGGGCCTGTAATGTTTTAGGATTTATTGGGCCTACTCCAACAAAAGGTTGGGAAAGAAACGTAACCCACTTTCGACCTGCAAAATGACATTACCAAAAATCTATTAATTACTGGGGTAATTTTTTTTAGGGGCAAATTGAAAACAGATATTATATTCATTTTCCATATTTTTTTTACATTAAAATGAAGGGCATAAAACTGTTCTAAAACTCATACAATCAATTGAAAATAAAAACATAACCGTTCCCCTGAAAATTAATAAAAAAAGATTGGGAGTTATAATTAATTTAATAAATTAAGAATCCTATTTATTTAAAATTACCTTAATTATTTCCTATAAAATTTTCATATTACTTCAAAAGAAACCCAATCACAAATTCACAACTCACTTCAAGTTAATCGAACATAAATTTGACTTCATCCCATGTCAAAACATAACCGATACTTTGCCGATCAAAACCTTCGAGCCGGGTGCCTTCGTACTGCCTTCCTATGTTAAACTCTCGCCAATTTCAAAACCGATACATTGTTCATGGTTGACGAACAATGTATACCCACTTTACGTATCAGTAACACACAAATCTAAAAACAAAAAATATACAAGAGTAATAAATTATTATATTGAAAATCTATAAAAAATATCAAAGATATGTGTGCCATTTCGTAATACAATATAAAATATATAGTAGAATATTTGCTACGCGTCTAATAAACTAAAAGGTCAATAATAATAATAATAATAATAATAATAATAATAATAATAGTAGTAGTAGTAGCAAATAGCAATAGCAATAGTGCGGACCATACATTAATTTTGTTTAAGCACCCTCCATTTTTATATTTTTTTATAATTATCAACTATATTAATTTAATTAAATTGATTAGAGGTTTGGCAAGATCCCACCTTCCGCCACGTGGATGATCGGTATGAGACAAGCTCACATTTGAATGCTTCCATAAAATTAATTAATTAATTAAATTAAGTGTATAAGTTAATGTTTTCCCTTTTTAATGGATCTAACGCCGGGAAATGTGGACCTTGACTGTAAATACGCCGGCAATAAAACAAAAATATTTGCCTTTTAACCCCACATATATCATAAACTAATATTTCGACTTGTTTTAATAGAGTAGTTGTTGTAGTTTTAGGTTGAAGGTCCCCATCTTCAAGTAATTTTTATACTATTATTTTCGTGCAAGTGTTCAATGTTTATGTTATAATCGATTGAAAGGTTACGAACACGAACACGTACTAGAACATCGAATTGTTTTAGAACTTGCATTTTATAGTATTCAATTTATAATTATTATTGTACATTGATGTTTGAACTTTGAAGTATACAATTTAGTATGAAATTGAGAGATTTTTCAAACAAGTGACAAACATGGATTGAACTCCTTTTTATTTATTTTATGCACTGATTATTTTAATATGAATAAATGCGTTTCATGTCATGTCCCATTACTTAAAAAAAATTATGATCAAAATAATGTGTTCCACGGTTCCACCTACACCTACTCCTTACCAATTAATGAATCCCTACAGAATTTCACAATTATTGTTAAACATGTACAGCCTTTATTAATGCAGCATTTCTTACATGGAATTTTAGACTTTTAGTTGTAAGATTGAAGTAGTACTACTTTTAGTTATTTTTATATAAAAGTTGTGGTATTTTTTTTTTAACAAGAATCATTATTAATTATTTGACATGTTTTAACAATCGTGTTATACACTTACACTATACTACTAGTTCTCATGTAACGCTCTGGCCTATTGTGAGTCGGAAGTCCGGCCCTAATCGTGTTATACGTACTAACGATTGTCTCGGCAGTAATATCATGACCACATTGTATTTATAACACTTTATTTTTCAACGCACTTTATCCTGACTCGTGCGCACACCTGAGATTCTGAGAAGTGCCTATCTCTAAGGGCGAATCTTCATTAGGGATAGGGGCTCTAGCCCGCCCTCAAATATTATTTTATGAAGAATTTTTATAAGATTAGCCATGAGGTCAAGGGTTCAAATTTCTTGTAGGCTTTTCATTCATTTTAGTTCTTCCAATTTTTTTTCTAGATCCGCCCTTATCTATTTCATAATTACTCCAAAGCAAATTAACACAATTAAATTTGTTATTTTTTTATAGGACGATGCCCGGAAAGAAGATGTATCATTTGAGCATTAGTAGCATATTCAATTTCTTTAATGACGTGCACTTTTGGAGTTACAAATTCACTGTTAAAAAGAGTTGATTTAATATATTAAGAGTTTGTTTGGAAGGACTTATTTAAAAGAGTTTATAAGATGTTACGTTTTATAAGTTATTTTACGAGCTGATAAGCTGTTATGTCTTATTTAATAAATAAGTTGTTAAACCGTTTGGATAAAATAAATATATAAACTTATAAGATATTAATTTGTTTGCCAATTTAAGATTTTATATAAATAAAATTATCAAAAATAAATTGTTATATATAAAAAAAACAATTAAAAATAATTATATTAACTAAATAATAAATTTAGAATTTTTGTATTTATATAAAAAGTAATAATTTTAGGGGTATTTTGGTCTTTTATAATTTAAATTATAAGAGCTTATAAGCTGTTTAAAAAAGAAGTACATCATCTTTACTTTATTTTAAACAACTTATAAGCTGTTAAATATCTTATTTTTAAATTTTATAAACAAATTTTAAGATCATAAGCTTTATGCTTTACAACTTATAAACTTATTTTTAAATTTTTTAAACAAATTTTATGAGCTTACAAGCTCTGTCAAACACTCTCTAAGTGAAATTAAACGAGCCCAAATTTGATTGACTTTTAATATTTACGATGTTATAGGTTAAAATATCACAAATTAACCTTAATTAACAAGTAGGAGTATGTGAAACTGTTTAAAAAGCCGAGTTGTTCATATAAGAACATTTAAACCTTCATATTGACAAATAGTTTGTGTTTCGAAATGATGTATCGCGGTCACTAAACCACAAAATATATAAATTCCAAGTTCGTCTTAATTATTATAAAGGTATGAACGATCCAATTTTTATTTTTTTTTGGTTTAAGGAAATATGTCACATATTAGTTGTGCACTATTTTGTTTGATACTATTTCTGTTTCAAAGCAATGGTCACACTTTTTTTCATAAATAACAAATAAAGTATAATCATTAAAATATGATAGAGAGAATATGATTTTATGTTGATGGAAATTCAAAAATATTTTTTAGTTGTGTGATTTGTGTAAAAACAGAACTAAAAAATAAGTAAATCTTAAATTCGTATACATCTAATACTTAACATGTATTTGAAAAACAGAACTTGGTGAAATGCAAAAGACAAATTTTATTCTTTTAGACTATATCCATCCTATTTTTTTAGATAATTATTATCATGGTAAAATGCTATAAAAATACTAACCATACCAATTTAGTTAATATATAGTATACTTTTTTATTTTTTTAACGTATTCAAAAAAAATTAATACTATGTTTTTATAAGTTGAAATTAATTAAACGTAAAATAGTTGAGGTTAATATTTAAAAAGAAGCTCAAATATTAGGTGAAATTGTATTTTAAATTTTAAATTTAAAAATTTTATTTCTTTTTTTAAAGAATAATTAATATTATAAAAATACTAAAAAAAGAAATTACGAATAATTTTGTTAGTTTGAGATAATTAAAAAAAATTGAATCACGTAGGAATATTCAATTAGTAGCGACGACAGATTTTCCGTCATAAAAAAATTGTGTTGATCGATATTAGAACTATTGGAGAATATATTCGACCCATTAATATAAATGTAACGAAGTCCAACTTCTCTATCAGTTCAATCTCTGTCAGTTCGAGCTGTTGGATGTAACGATTTCTAACATGTTATCAGAGCTTTGGGATAACCCGAGGTCCTGAATTCAACTTCCGCGAGTGACGACTGAATTTCTAACAAGAACTCAAATTTTCCAAGTAATACTCTCTCCATTTAAGCGGTTTCTATAGGATTGTTAGACATCTAAACAAAAAATGAAACAACATTATTTGTAGCTCTTGCGAACATCCTTAGTGAATTAGATAGTTGCTTGTTTATCTAAGATCAATGAATAATAATCCAAAGTAACAAGAATAATAGTATATGAGTAAAGTTGAAAAAGTAAATGAAAAAAGTATTAATAAAATTGTATTTTAACTTAAAAAAAATAAGATAATTTATTTAATTTATTAAAAGAATTCTATTATTAAACATTATATTTAAGGAAAATGATCTTATTATTAATAAAAAACATATATATTGTGTTAAAATATAGAACACATTTCGAAAAATCTCGGCCTCTCAAACTCTTAAGAGCCGCAAAGTTGTTGAAATCGTTAATGGCCGAAGTCTGACCATCTCTTCTTTACCGTTTGTGCGAGCTATTGAAGCTCGAGATTTGCGATCAGAATTTTACACCGTTAAGCAGTAATTCCAAACAGAATATCGCATTTAGAGAGTAATTAAGTGGAATGTCCACATTCGGCCACGTGGCAAAGGGGTGTTCTCTCACCTACCACGTCAGCAACAAAAAATTATGGAGTATATTAGTAATAAAAGCCCAACCCATAATTGATGGGCGGTCAACGTCAAGTGGTCCAGCGAAATAAGTGGTGGGCTGACGTGGGCCGTCGCTTTCAAAGCCCAGAACGCAACGCACTGTAAAGAAGAAAAGGAAATTATATGGAAACTGAAAAAGCATACAAAAGAAAAGCAAACCTTATCAAAATGCCACTTCATATGTATCAAAATCGCGACATTGCCACTACTCTTTCCTTTTTGTATTTATATTACTGCCGCTCAAATGGTGATAACACATTAACACTCGCTTGTTGCCTCTTGTTGTGTCTAACTGTTTTAAGACACTCAAAAAAAAAAAATGTTAATTATCTTAGAATAGAGAGTACAATTTTTTATATATCTTAACTAAATATGAACACTTATATTTTTAAAAATAAATAATGGAGTGATGACGTGGAACACAAATATGTCTTTTCCAATCATATACTGTAATAGCCCACTATGGGAAAATGTCTCATAGACATCGGGCATTGACCGGTGTTAAAAAAAAAATTGTCTGGTGTTATTGTGCATGGTGTTAAAGATCAGCTATGTTTTAACACCGGTCAGTGACCGGTGTTAAAAATAATTTATAACACCGGGTTTTGTGATCTGACCGGTGTCTATATTATTAAAGACACCGGTCAATTCCATAGAAATTAGCAAAATCAACTGGTGTGAAAAATAATAACACCAGTCTTTTTTTCATATGTGACCGGTGTCTTTGATAATAATTAAAATAAAAAAAATATAATTTAATGAATTGTCAATAATTAAAATTATATTAAATTCTTAAGATCCAAATACATTATTCAAAACACTCAAATCTCTAAATTTTTACAATTTTGATGGACTCCAAACACAATAATCAAAATACACAAATCTCCAAATTTTTTCAATTGTGAAACAAAAATACTCCATAAACTTAGAGCGTCATCCACCTTTTGTTCTCCTTTTGTTCTCCTGATCTAGTATGTTCTCTTCGAACAGAGCATTCACCTGAAAGTAATCAAATAAATTTGTTATTTTCATAATATCTTATAACTCGAGCCTTATAGTAGTAATCAAATAAGTTTCTTATCTTCATAATATCGTATAACTCGAGCCATATAGTAGTCACCTTCAATTAAAATATAAAACATAAACATCTCTATGATTTACTCTTATTGTTTTCATTTTTTTCATGCAATCAAGTAAAAATTTTAGAGGCAGCACATGTAATTTTCATTGATGTCTGATGATTCTCATTCCATTTTTATGATTTGTTAACTCCTATATACAGGGTTCGTGATGAGAATAAATTAAGGGCTGAAGGCCTGCCTGAATCGGGAAAAAATAGTAGGTATTAATGCAGACATGAAGTTAAAAAAAGACGGAAACACCTACTAAACTTTTAAATTTCAGTATTTCATGTCTAATTTTTACACTCTAAATTGCTACCCTTCATCTAATTAAATACAGTTACAATAGAAGCAATTGCAATAACAATTCATAGAGCAACTATATAAGAGGATTCTTAGATACCTTTTCCCTTGTGGTGGCATGTTAATTTCATTAGCAAGCCTCTGTCGTGCAGCTTCCAACTCCTCAACAGAGCCTCCCAATACTTGCAAAACTTCGGGGACCAAAATCAACAGCCCAGGAATAATATTTACATTACAAACAGCTACCTGTAAAAAAATATTAAAATTTAAGCAATTGGTAATACCTTCTATTCAGCTAATAAGAATAAGCCACCAATGTTTATAACAAAAATAGAATGGATACCTTTAATCCTGCAGGCCCACTCCCATCACATAATATATAATGTACTAATTGAAAAAAGAACAGTAATATTATGTCCCACATATTCACACATCTCTTCCTTTTAATTAAAAAAAATAAAATTTTATTATATATATATATATATATATATATATATATATATATATATATATATATATATATATATATATATATATATATATATATATATATATATTCTGAAACTGCTCAACATTAAATCTCAGGGGCATCTTTTTGTGAATTTAAATCACTTACAATTTACAAGGCCAAGAAATGGAGGTTTCGAATTCGTCTTCCTCGTGTTCATATCCACTTTCTCATCACTCGATTACGTAAGAATGAATGTTTTCGAAAACACGCTGGACACCATCTGTCATAGACAGCTTCAGACACCTTCCCTTATCTGCTGCATCAGTTTGGTATCTTAACCCTACTGCAAACTAGGATGTTATACTTGTGAGACAATAACAGGAATAAATACAGCTCGATCCCTGAAAAAGAAGCTAGTGTTCAAGAGCAGAAGCGAGAAAAGCCTAAAAGAAGTCTTTCCCCAAAAGTCTTAAACCAGAATCTGAGTTTCAAGAAAACTAAAAGAGCAGATTTGAGAAAAGACAACTTACCTCTCAATCACAAAATCAATTAAAACGTCCCGATCCTTGTCGTAAAGGGAGCACTACCTCTCCCATTTGTTGCACGCAGACAACAAATTCCAACACTCCATAGCCAATTTCTGATTTTCCTCGATGAATTTCTTCAACACCACCACATTCATACTTGAATCTGCCAAACGTGTTTACAAAAAATTAAACAAAAAATGACTTCAAATCGAACACGAAAATAGTTCGAAAAAACAAGAGAATAAGATTGGATCCCAAATCCAGTCGTAAAATCGAAGGATAAAAAAATAACAAACCGTAGATCGTTCGACGAGTTCTTTAATCTTGCTTCACATGGAGAGATATTGGCGGCGGAGGTGAACGTTTGACGCCTCGACGGCGCGGAGTTTGTGGAGAGATCGACACCGGGAGGCCGACGCTGTCATCGATCGATCCTCGTCTAATATCTCAAGCTTCATTAAGCAATTACTAAATCAACAATTCAGGAGGAAGAAGGAGCTCAACTTACCTCGCGGCCGCCGGAAGTGAACGGAGCAGGAGCTCAATTGGGTGGCGTCGACTGGGCTGCAATGGCGTGGGTCAAATAAGCGGTACAGATCTGGGGATTGAAGGCGGCAGCTGAAGAGGGATAGGGTTTTGTGTGTTAAAGAGAATGACGAAAATGAATTTGTGGAAGGAAATAAATCGTCTAATGATTTAGTTAACTAAAAAAAAGTATTAGTTTTTTTAACACCAGTTTTTGTTAATAGGACCGGCATTAAACAAACTAATAATTTTATTTTAAAAATACAAATACTATTAACACCAGTCGGACAAAAAAATGGTGTTATAAATGAAAATTGAATTTTGAAATAGAACATTTAACACCAGTTTGTATAGAATCCGGCGTTAAAAATAGTTTAACCTCCTATTTTTTCGCGACCGGTGTTATAAATATTTTTAACACCGTTCCCAAAGGCGCCTGGTGTCTATGAACAGGTGTCTATGAGACATTTTCCCATAGTGGCCGTGTGTTGTGTTGGTTACAACCTTAACCTTATTATTAGTCTGCAACGTAAAAAGTCAAGCTTTTTTTAATGGGGGAGTGTAGCTGGTTTTGAAGTATTTTTAATGAAATAAAAAAGTTTATATTCATTTTTTACATAGTAACTTTTTCAATTACCGAAAAATATTTTAAAAAAATTGCTGTTGGGGTGTGTGATAAATATTGTAAACAATGAAAATTTATTATTAATATTTTCTGAGTATAGTCAAAGTGTGATTATTTTAATAAAAAATTTAAGGGAACTTCAAATCTAATTACATACTTAGTTATCTTAATTAAAACTTAATTTTATTTCTATTACGTTCAATTGAAAAATATTAAAAAAATCATTTAGTTTGGCTCAACTCAAATTATTTCAAAATATTAAATAAATAATTTCAGGCAAAACTAGCTCATGTTAATTTGAAACATTAATAAATAGTAGTTTTTAATAAAAATATAATATTATTATTATAAAAAATCAATTCGTATTCGTTCAAATTTATTCAATCCGGAGATTAACTTCTTAATTTAAATCAAATTCAATTTCAAAAAATACACAAACTTAGCTTAGAACATAAGAATTTTTGATAATTTGTATATTTACTTAAGTAAAAATAATACATAATTAATAAAATAATTTATGCAAAAGTAAACTATTAGTTAGTTTTTAAAGTATACAACAAGGTTGGATCGAGAAAAATATGCAAAAATATCATTATACAAAAAAACTTAATTACAAAAACAATTGACTTTGTGATTTTCAATTCATAGATATTAAAATAAAATACAATAGTTTGTATTTTTGCAAATTGTTCATTAATTGAACTCCATATAGTTGATAGTACATTAATTTGGCTTTTTTTTAAGGAATAAAAAATGGATGATATATAAGAGTATATATCATTCGTTCAAATATCATGTAGTATAGTGTAATCGGGTACTTTGCACTGTGCAGTGAGACGAGTATTATATACTCCATAATGATGTGTGAATACTACCAAAATTGTGGTCTGCATACGGACAAACTCGGTGTTTGAATACACACACACTTGTAATCCACATTTGCTTGTTTCATTACACAATAGAATCAAACATATTTAATTGTCCAATTAACATTTATATACTATACTATCTATGAGCTCTTAATTAGTGTTGCTGTAAATGCTACTATAAACACCACACATGGGATCTCAATTGAATTCCATTAAAAAAAACACAACACTACTTGCATAAAATTAACGAAATAAAAATATACAAAAAGTTACTATAAAATTATTACTATAATTCTTGAATGTAGTTTCCGAAGAAAAATTAAAGATTCAGTACTAACATAATTTTTAAAAAGAACTTTTAAGAGAAAACAAAAATACCACTCGATCTAATGATACTCGGTGTGGTAATTAATTCTCATAACATGAACACAATTGTTTACAAAATAAGTTCTATTTTTATATACTATATATCTACGTATGTATGACCATTTATTTAGAATATACGGGATGATTGATCTGTATGATTTTGGAAACAAATCTCTCTTTTTTATATGATTTGATCAACTTGTACTCCAACCAACTCCCAACTTCAAGGGTTGGTAGTTTAGTGGATGTAGTTTCAATGGGATTGCTCAATAACCTTGTCACATCAGTTTTGGCAATAAAACATAAAAAGACGAACATGTCTTATTTTATTCAATTAATCCCATAAATATGATTAAATTAAAATTTAAATATGATTAAATTAAATTTATAACTCATAATCAAAATTGAACATGTATATGAGGAGGTGTCGACTTGTGTTCGTGGGTTGAAGATGCTACAATCTTTATTAGAAAGTCGTTTCTTGTTTTCGTTAAAGCGAACAATTTTTTAATATGGATATTTTAGAGTTTTCTTTCGGTGATCTTTGCATTTTTATTTTGTTTGAGTTTCACCCTTGTTTGCTGTTTTTTTTATTCTAACATCTAACATCCTAGTTGTTTACTTTCAATAGTTGATCACACATTGATTGAGACATTGGGTTACAATAATATTTTATGTCAAATGAAGCACTTTCACTCTCCCTTAAAAAAACTTACACATCATACTTTTAAGTCAACTTCTCACAGGTTTTTACAACTAAATTAGTAACTTATTTACAAATTATAAATAGGTGGAGAAAAGGATTAATTAAAAACATGAGTTTAAGTCCAAACAAGAACTTAGACTTTAACAAGTCACCACTTGCGTTTTCCACTGCCTCTCTGTCAAAAGGATAATATTGATATGATTTGAAGGGTAGTTACGACATTCTACAGCAGATGCATACAAAAAAACAAGAAAAACTTGTTGGCGTGTAGGATGTGAACAATGAAAACATCAACAACAACAACAAAAATAAAAATAAAGTAAACAAAACCCCTGTTTTCTTTTTTTAATTAATAATTAATCTTGGTGAGTTAGTGGAAGTATACCTTTACTGCCCTCTTATTTTTTTGTTTATTTGGCAATTATTAATGTTAAAAAATAATGATTTTTTTTTATTTGTGGGTGGGAATTGAGAATGGATGGATGGAAATGGGATAGAGAGATAATGGTCCTTTGCTACAACCATATTCCTTCAATCTCACCTTTCATAGATTCTTCTTGCATGGTATCCACATTCATATATTTATATATAGAGTTTTTTTTTATTTTATTTCTCTTATTAGATGCTTTTTAATGATAGTGGGAACATTATTTACTGCAGCAATCATTAATCTTTCGAACATATTATTACCCAACCCAGTTGTTTTCAACAGTTCTGTTTGTTTGTTTGTTTTGGGTCACTCGAAAAAGAGTCAAACTCAAAAACCCATAATCCCACTTTCTCAGATTAGTTTCTGGGTTCTCCAGATTTCAAGGTGAAACCGAAAACCCCTTTTTCTCGAAATCAAGGGTTTCTTGATTCGTGCTTCGATTTTGATCGGTTCCTGTTAGTGGGCAGAACCCCAAATCCTGATCTGTGTTTTCTTCAATAAAAAAGGCGGAATCTTTGAGAGGGGATGATTGATTCTGGTTTCAGTTAGTTAGTCGAGTCAGATGAATTTACTCGATATAGTCGGATTCGGGTTGAAGGTGGGCCACCTCATCTTGTTGCTATGCCTCTGGTTCGTTTCTCTGATCTCTCTGAATCGGCCGAGCAGTAAGGAAAGATCCATGACATGTATCAGCTTCTGGGATCGGGTTATCGGGCTGGGCCACAAGATCCACCATCACTACTCTCACTACTTCGGGCCGAGAAAAGCCCCCAAGAACTGGCTGAGAAAGGCCCTCATCGCATGGATGGCTCTCGCCTTGATCGCGTCTCTCTCGACCTTCTGGTTCATGAGCTCACACGCAGTCGAGAAGCGAAAGGAAGCGCTCGCGAGTATGTGCGACGAGCGGGCCCGGATGCTTCAAGATCAGTTCAATGTCAGCATGAATCACATTCAGGCAATGTCGGTTATGATCTCGATCTTCCACCACGGGAAAACCCCGTCCGCGATCGATCAGGTAAAAAACAAATCGGCTTTAAAGTTTCCACCTTTAATGGTTAGTTTTCTGATGTTGGGTTGTATGTGTTTGAAATTTGAATGAAAATCTGCAGAGCACTTTCGCTAGGTACACCGAGAGGACCTCGTTCGAGAGGCCACTCACGAGCGGAGTAGCGTATGCAGTGAGAGTGCTCCATGGAGAAAGAGAGGCGTTTGAGGCCGAGCAAGGTTGGTCTATCAAGAGAATGGATGATAAAGTCGAAAATACCCCTGTTCACGACGACGAGTATGATCCAGCCGACCTCGAGCCTTCTCCCCTGCAGGAGGAGTACGCCCCCGTAATCTTCGCTCAAGAAACCGTCGCTCATGTGATTTCCGTCGACATGTTCTCAGGAAAGGTAAAAAAATAAGCTTTCTTTATGCGTAAAAAAGCTTTCTTTATGCGTTACGATTCGAAAATCTAACAGGAAGATCGCGAGAACGTGCTTCGCGCGAGGGAATCGGGAAAAGGGGTCCTCACGGCTCCATTCAGGTTACTGAAAACGAATCGGCTAGGCGTGATACTCACTTTCGCTGTCTACAAGAGGGTTCTTTCCCCTGAGGCGACCCCCACCGAAAGGATTCGTGAGACCTCAGGGTACCTTGGTGGTATATTCGACATCGAGTCACTTGTGGAGAAACTGCTTCATCAGCTCGCTAGCAAACAAACGATCCTAGTCAACGTGTACGACACGACGAATGTATCCCAGCCCATAAGCATGTACGGATTAAACACCTCGCCCAATGGTTTGAATCACGTCAGCTCTCTCAACTTCGGAGACCCTTTCCGAAGGCATGAGATGCATTGCAGGTGAGACCTTTAGACTCGTTAGGTGTATTTTAAATTGGATTGTAATGTTGAAACTTTTGACGAATTCTATCGATGTAGGTTCAAGCAAAATCAACCGTGGCCGTGGGCAGCAATTTGTTTGTCGGTTGGGATAATCGTAATTGCATCTCTCGTGGCTCAAATATTCTACGCCACTGTGAACCGAATAGTGAGAGCAGAGGACGATTGTCAGAAGATGGCGAAGCTCAGGAAACGAGCCGTGGCTGCTGATGTGGCGAAGTCGCAGTTTCTTGCTACCGTTTCCCATGAAATCAGGACCCCTATGAACGGCGTTCTCGGTCAGTGAACAAAAAAAACAAACTAAATATATATTTCGTTCCGAATTCACAATGTTCTCTAATAGTCTCTCTCGCTTTTTTTTCCAGGAATGCTGCAAATGCTTATGGATACTCGTCTCGACGAAACCCAACAAGATTACGTGAGAACTGCGAGGGAGAGTGGCAAGGCCTTAGTCTCGCTCATAAACGAAGTCCTCGACCAAGCGAAGATCGAGTCCGGTAAGCTCGAGCTCGAAGCGGTTAGCTTCGATCTGAGGGCGATTCTCGATGATGTGTTGTCGCTGTTTTCTGGAAAATCGCAAGACAAAAAAGTCGAGGTAGAACTATATACACAACATCCTTAATTTCTTAATTCTAAGTCGGTCTTTACTAACTATTCTTCATTCTAGTTGGCTGTTTACGTCTCTAGTAAAGTCCCTTCAACGCTCGTTGGAGATCCTGGTAGATTCCGACAGATCGTCACCAATCTCGTCGGCAACTCTATCAAGGTGAGGTCGATGATTATATTCATTTTTAAATATCAAAGTGGAAATCGAAATATATAAATATTCATTTCGTTCGCAGTTTACCAACAAAGGACACATATTCGTGACCGTTCATCTCGTTGATGAAGTGCTAGAAACGGAAGCAGACTTATTCTATTCAACGAAAAGCTCTCTAAGCGGTTTTCCTGTAGTCGACAGAAGGCGAAGCTGGCTTGGGTTCAAGACTTTCAATCAAGAAACGCCCTCTTCCCCTTCTTCATCATCGGACCAAGTCAACGTAATCGTTTCAGTCGAGGACACGGGCCAAGGAATCCCCCAAGAAGCCCAGCAGCGCGTGTTCAATCCTTTCATCCAAGTGGGCCCCTCCATCACCCGGACCCACGGAGGGACGGGCATCGGGCTGAGCATCAGCAAGTGCCTCGTCCACCTCATGAAGGGCGAGATCGGGCTGGAAAGCTCGCCAGGTGTCGGCTCCACCTTCACCTTCACAGCTGTCTTCACAAACGGACACGACTCGAACCAATCGAGCTCCATCTCCACCGAGTTCCGAGGTACTCGGGCTCTGCTAGTCGACTCAAACCCCGTTCGAGCGAAGGTCTCCGGGTACCACATCCGACGCCTCGGGATAGAAGTCGAGGTTGTTTCTGACATCATCAACACTCTAAGTGAGCCCGTGCAAACGGTTTTCGTCGAGGAAGAACTCTGGGACGAGAATTCGAAACCGATCGCTCCAAAGACTTTGATTTTATCGAACACTAGTAGGTCGAGCTTTTCGAATTCTGCTTTGGTCGTGATGAAGCCTCTGAGAGCGAGCATGCTATTGGCTTCCCTGCAGCGGGCCATGGGAGTAGGAGATAGCAGAGGGAAACAGCTTCTTCTCCACAAGCTTTCCCTCAGCAATCTCCTTCAAGGGAGGAGGATATTAGTGGTGGACGATAATCCGGTGAATCTCAGAGTAGCCGCTGGTGCACTGAAGAAGTACGGTGCGGATGTGGTGAATGCAGAGAGGGGGAAGAAGGCGATCCAATTGTTGACCCCGCCACATCGATTCGACGCTTGTTTCATGGATATTCAGATGCCTGAAATGGATGGGTTTGAAGCTACGAGGCAGATTAGGAGCATGGAATCTAGGATCAAGATTGGGGTCGAGTGTGGAGAGATACCGGTGGAAGCTTACGGGAATGTGTCCAGCTGGCACGTCCCGATTTTGGCGATGACTGCTGATGTCATCCATGCGACTAGCGAAGAATGCTCGAGGTGTGGAATGGATGGATATGTTTCGAAACCGTTCGAAGCGGATCAACTCTATCGGGAAGTTTCTCGATTCTTTCAGACGTTGCCAGCAAGTTGATTGTGCATATGTTTTTCCCAATTGTGAGTTGAAAGCATTTATACACAACATGTGGTGTTTTTCTGTCGGAAACGATGTCTCATTGCTGTTTTTTTTTATGCAGGAAAAATGAAAAGAACAAAAACAGAAAGGTTTTTCGTCGGTTTAAGAGAGAATGTATATATAAAGGTGAAGATTCTTTGTGGACTGGAGTGTGAGGGTATAGCTTAGTTTTCGTCGTCTTCCTTGGAACGTACGCTTATCGATAGTTTCTGTTTTTATATTCTCGAAGTGTTGGTGAAGAACTCCTTCAAGCTTGGATTTTTAATTTGTATGATGGCATTTAGATTTAGTGATACTACAATTTAGCAAGTAGACAATGTGCATTTATAGGTATATGTTTTTTTGATGTTATGAACAATAAAGATAAGATTGATGGAGGCTTTATTTACAGTTCATCTTAGTTTTTGAATCAACTGTATCCTTCCAATACTTATGTATCCTTCCAATACTTATATCATGCTACTGAAAGTACTCTTTATCCTTTAAAATATAAAAATCATCATTTAATAATTAAAAAAATTTCATTTCAAAAAATAATTATTATAAAAATTAAATTAACATGCTAATGAATATATTAGCATTATAAATATTAAATTAACATACTAATGAATATATTAGCATAAATAATAAATAATTATCCATTTATACATGAAGATATACTTTAATGAATATATTAGCATAAGTAATAAATAATTATCCATTTATACATGAAGATATACTTATGGGTGTATAATTAGAATTGTATTCCTAGGAACAAGTTATAAATTGTCATATTTAATACATGAACAATGACAATATTTAAATTATACATTTATACATGAACAATGACAATATTTAATAGTACTACTACAAATATAATACATGTACTCTCGACATAAATTTAAATTGTAGATATATATATAATACAAATCGATACATAGTCAATTAGTCGATATGTCCGAGTGGTTAAGGAGACAGACTTGAAATCTGTTGGGTTTCGCCCGCGCAGGTTCGAACCCTGCTGTCGACGATTATTATTTTTAGATTTTCCTTTTTTCTTTTTTTTTGGCGTTGATGAGACGCAACCATGTGGTATGACGAAATTACCCCCACACTTAACCTACAAAACCCTTAGTCGTGGTATATTTATCTCTCCTGTAACGCGTCCGCCGGATTTAGAGAAGGAAAAGTTCCAATGGCGGCGATGGATCCAGATGCAGTGGCGAAGGCATTCGTGGATCACTACTACTCGACGTTCGACAGCAACCGGGCCGGGCTTACCAACCTGTACCAGGACGGATCCATGCTCAGCTTCGAGGGCCAGAAATTCCAGGGCGCCCAGAACATCACCGCCAAGTTAACTAGTTTGCCGTTTCAGCAGTGCAAGCACAACATCACCACCGTCGATTGCCAGACATCTGGACCTGCCGGCGGGATGCTTGTCTTTGTTTCCGGCAATCTTCAGATCGCCGGCGAGCAGCACGCTCTCAAGTTTAGCCAGGCGAGTTTTGTTTTTTCCTTCGTTTTAGGATGGATTTCTGCTGGTGTTTTTGTTGTTTTCATATTCGAATTCATTTGTTGATTATTCGATTTTGAATTGTATATCATGTGAAATTAGGATTTAGAAAAATTGAATTAATCTTGTGTGATTTGAGTACTTGTTTGATGGCTGATCGTCTGAGGAATTTTTCACAGGTTGATTAGTGAATTAAAGTTACTCTTTTAGCATACATTTGGATTGGTGGACGTTTGAGCCCTGTTTGAAGTCTTCAATTTTATTGGATCAAAGTTATACATTGATAGTTTAGAGAAAAACTTGAACGAATTTTCGTACTTTAGCTATTAGACCGAGTATAAACCGAATCAGGGTTGCGTACACCACTTTAGCTAATAAGATGAGTATCTCGTCCATGCCTATACCCTTTTAGCTAATAAGACAGTATAGATTGACTCAGGGAGATGCCTAAACCACTTTGGGTGAAGTTGATTATCGAACTTAAATTATGCATTATATTGCTTCCCTTTTTGTTATTGAATATCAGTCAACTCCTGATCGATGCCTATACCACTGATAGATGCATATGCCACTTAACATAAAGTTGATTCCTTTAGAGTAAGACGAGTATCAATTGATTCAGTCTAGATGCCTAAACCACTTGACCTGAAGTTGATTATTAAAGTTAAATTGTGCCTTATATTGATTCCCTTTATGTGATTGAATAAGTATCGATCAACTAAAGATCAATGCCTATACCACTTTATCCCTTGATTGACTCCATTCATTGTATGATGAAACAAAACCTAGCTATGAATGACTCCTAAGATGTTATTGTTTCATACATGTGTATTAGCTTGTTCGATGAATTCATTAATGACTGATTCTGTTAGTCTTTGCTTTCAGATGTTCCATCTGATACCAACACCCCAGGGAAGCTTCTATGTGTTCAACGACGTCTTCCGGCTAAACTATGCATGAATGAAATAACATCTTTCGTCTTCCGGCTAAA
Source organism: Euphrasia confusa (assembly GCA_954870475.1). NCBI lineage: Eukaryota > Viridiplantae > Streptophyta > Magnoliopsida > Lamiales > Orobanchaceae > Euphrasia > Euphrasia confusa. The sequence goes on from OX940951.1 coordinate 21,421,904, forward strand.
CTATGCATGAATGAAATAACATCTTTCGATTGGTGGTGTTTTAAGACTTGTTGGAACGAATACAAGACTCTTTTCTTTATGTTTTTTTTTTGGGTTTCCTTTGTTTACCAATCTAAAAACCTTAATGTACCATTGCTTCTTTATTACTACATGATTGAGAGTTGATTTCATGGTTGATTACATCTTTGAATTCGGAGTACATTAAGCAATGCATAACGTACATTTGAATCGATTTTCCTAATCATCATCCTCGTCGGTTGTGTCGAAACTTGGCAACTCCAGGCTCTTGAGATTGGGAATATAATTTGGATCAACGATCTCTTTTTGCTTCTCGGAGACCTGTTGTATGACATCATTAACTTCACTCTGCCGTTTCTTGACGAACCCTCCGATCATTCCGCTGACAGATTTGAAGGGGTTGGTCAGCCCGTTTTTGATCTTGAAAACGAGGGAGACCTCAGAGAGTTGCCACACTACGGTGAGCACGATCATGGTTGAGATGAGCCAGTGTGTCCTCGTATTCTGCTTCTTGATGTTTCTCAGCTCTTTTAATATCTCTTCATTAGTGGTTTCTTCAGCAACATCGTTGACCTTTTCTTCCATAGACTCTAACTAGGAACAAACAACAAGGTCAAATTGATGTAAAAACGTTTGAGCGTCAAGTTTTGTTCTGGACAAGAAATATGTTACCTCGTTCGAATTCGATGATGACGATGTTTCAGTGTCAACTTCTTCTTCATCCTCCATTGCTGCTTTCTGTATTATCTATCTATCTTGATGCTTCTCTTTCTAGATAATAAACTAAAAGACGTGTCTACATATCCAACTGATTTCTGGCAATGCATATAAAGAAAGGGCAGTGCTCTTGACACGTCATATTAATAATTATTTTATATTATTTTATGATGTTCTTTGAATTCGGGTCGGGTCGGGTTTATAACTTTTCATTGAGTGAGATAAATTCTACTGGAAAGTGGAAACCACACAATGCATAACCAATATCAATCACCTAACAAACACAAATATAATCGTTTTGAATGAACATAAAAACATGTAACTCTAATTCAACTAGTTAGTAAGTCTCATCATTTGAACTAAGGTAGGAACGAAATTTCACGGACGAGGAGATGCTGCCTCGGACGACTCCTCCGGGCCGGTTTCCAGCTCAGCCTGTCAAAACAATAGGACCAATCAATCGATCAATAAAGACGGGAGTACGTGTAGGTGAAATTATTCGTTTATTCCACCAACGGTAAACTACATTATGTACCTTGGCTTCGCGATATTTCTGGAGAAGCCGCTGATACTGCTGACGTGCAGTAGGAGAATCGACCATAGAAAGCACTCTCGAGACTGCCTCGTCAATAGCCTGATCCACTTTCTGCTTGCGGAACACCTTTAAGATGTCTTCATCAGTATCATCCACATCAATAGATTCCAAGTCATGTCGATATCCCCGTAAACCAGCCCCTCGCCTTCGCCACCTCAGTATCGCCTTCTCCATTATTCCAACCGCCCAACAAACCTTATAACTCTTCCTCACTTGATAGCCCCTCACATGAGCCTACACACCCACAAGGAATACATTGACATAATTTTTCAAATAAAATTTCACACTTTCTATATACAATGTTTGACATAACGTAACAAAAGTATGCTTCTTGTCGTTTATAGACGAGAAGCAGTTTCTAAGTGGAAGGACTAACACACCTGTATCTTGACAACTTTTCGGCGCAATGAAAGGAAGTCCTTCCTCTCTTTCCAACCTCGATACTTTTTTTGAATAGACAGCGCAGCAGTGTTATAATCTCGCGCGTTTCCGAATGCCAGCTTAGATGCGGCCGAGAGCCCGTGAATGTCGTTTATTTCCGTGATGGAATAATCATCGTTGAAAACCGAGCCCACTTCTCTTCTGTGATGCCTCTTTCGGAATGAATGAGCACGAAACGCAGACTGTATACGTGCAGCCGCCTGAGCCGCATTCCTTACAGCAGCCAATGTGTGTCTAAGAGAGTCCTGATCGTCAATTCCAGAGGAGCTCGAAAAACTATTGTTCACTGTTCTTTCCGCTTCCAAGGCAGCTGAGCCTTTCGATAGCTCGCTTTCCGGAAGCTTGAGGGACGAAAGGTGACTGGTCAGAGCAACTTCCGATAGGTAACCTGCGAGTCCCCTGTGGCCACAGGTGGCAGCAATCGATGCAGGTGTTTTACCGGTGTTGTCCTGTGAATTGGGATCTGTAACTGCTCCTGGGTTTGCGCCAGATGCTATGAGAGCAGCAACCGTTTTTTCCCTTCCGAATCGTGCAGCCCAATGAAGGGCAGTCCATCCGTTAATGTCACGGAAATCGATGCTTACTCCAGAATTCAGGATCGGTTGCAACGCCCATTCGAATCCCAGCCCAGCAGCCATATGTATGATACCTTGTTCTTTGTTCGTCAAAGAGATTCCTACTCGGTTACTCGGATGTAATTTGGACGAGAGCCACACTCCCAATTTGTCCTTCAGAAGTTCTTGAAGAAGCCAATCGATAGTGTTTGACGACGTTGAAGTTCCAATTAACAGTGCGTCGATAATGTTGCTCCAGGAGTCTTCGGCAACTCTCGACTTGAAGACGTTTTTTTGCGGCATGTTGGAATCGGAAAGCAGCATTTGCACAAATCTGACTAGCAACAACAGTTCTTCCGAACTTCTATTAGCTTCTGTTTTGGGTGGACTACTATTAGTATTAGGTTTAGAACGGTATTCGAACTCCCTGATTTCACTGCAGGACTCTCGATTTCCGGAAGTAATGCAGATGTTGACCTTTCCTCCGTGTAGGTGAGGCGGAGCATGGCAGCTGAGGACCCCGTTTTGAATAATACGAGCAGGGACTTCCTTGTCACCGATCATGCAAGCCCATGCAGACTCTGATGGATCACATAGGAAAGTGCCGATAATGATGATCTGAAAGTAAATTAATTTTGAAACGTGAGTTACAAGAGACGGCTCGTGAACTTATGTTTGAATTCGATGACACGTACCTTTGCACCCTCAGAGGTGTAACACCATTCGGGAGATATCTCAGAGATGGTGAACTTCTGCTTTTGGGAAATAGTCAAACTTATGTTGTTTTCGGTAGAGATCCCAAACTCATCTTGCTCGAATAACGATGAATAGCAATCCGGAGTTGTCTCAAAGGCATGGGGTAGAGGAGAATAAGCATGGTATGTCAGAGAATCTACTTCTGGGAGAATCAAAGAAGCTGCTGGGCAGGTAAATTACTGTCGTCAGAGTTCTCGCAAAACAAAAAGATTCAAACTATGAAATAAAGCTCGGTCTACGATAGAATCTTACGAGCATCATGTCTACCGAATTGTTCCTGCAAATCAGCATTCGTCAAGTTGTTGGAGCTATCTAGCACGTCTTTCCAAATGTCAACTCCATCGCCTGAAATAAACAGAAGATTATTTTACTAGGAAAAAAAACCAGAAGAGTAACCAGCGACAAAATATTAAAATACCAGAATGTTGTGGAAGTGTGTTTTCCGGACCATTAGGGGTCTGATCAGAAAACTCATAATCACGAAGCGCGTCTTCGAGGTCATTTGAATCCTCATTCTCGAGGTGCAGCGTATCGAATTTGTTCATCTCGTCGTCATTCAGACTCAATTGCTGCTCGAGTCTTCGCAATGCCTGACTTAAATCTGGATGCGATGAACTGCTGACCTCGTCGATTCTATCATTATTGTCGGGTTTATTCATTCCGAGGTTGTGGATGGAGGTGATCTCCATGGAGCTTGGACTCGATTCATTACGATAAAAAGAATCTGGCTGATCAGTTGCGAAAGATTTAGGACTGGGGCTGAAGGTGAAAGAAGAAGGCGTGGAGGCTGATACATGATTCTCCGTTCCCTGTCACATATACTCGAGTTAATCGGATAAAAATATTTAGTTAAAACGACAATACGCACACAGAGAGAAACCAAACAATACCTTGGTTATATCTCTGTAGTGGACAAGAACAATATGCTCGTATGCCCTGGTAGAGCAAAACATATATAGACGTAATGTAAGATAAAAGTATCGAGAAAGATTGAATAAACGTAAGTAGACTTACGGATCCAACATCCAGTAGCTTCGCCTTTGGAAGCTGGGGTTGTCTTCCCCATGGGCGTAGTAACAGTTTATGGCTTCGGCAGTTCCGACCTTGAGGCGTTCGTGGGCTTCGGCTATCGTTCGCTGATCCTTTCGTCTACGCCAGCTGTGCCCGTCTTTACGGAAGAACTTGAGCACGCGCTTGTTGAACAGATACAGAGATCCACCTGTGAAGATGAATGATCAAATTAAATACGATGACTCGACTAATACGACTCGACGAATACGATGAAGTTAGCTAGTTTACCGGATGGTTTTTGAGGGACTTTGTGAGTGATTTGGTGGTCCTCGAAGTTCTGGAGAATGAAGAAGACTTCCACCGGCTTTAGCCACCGGGTTAGAGCTTCCCGAGCTAGGTGATTTATGTCGTATCCTGAAATTCGATTCGACAACCCAATTGATTAATTGATTAATTCGACGTTTGATTGAATTGAACGGAGGAAAAATCACAGTCGAACTTCACCTACTGTTTCGTACTCAAAGAAAAAGGAAAAGGGGGAAAGGAGAAGGGGAAATCGTTTGACCTGATTCCATTGGTACGGAACAGGGTTACGTGTATCTTAATTACAGCACGTACCGGTGGAGGAGAGTACAGAGTACGGAGACGGGGACGGCGACGGCGAGGAGTTCATATGATACGACGTCGGCCGGCGAGCGGAGGAGGGGAGAAAGAGAGAGGAGTCAATTTTGATTTTGACTTTTCAAAATGGCATTATTCTTTTATTACATCCAAAACTAAAACGGAAATACCTCATTGCTCCATACTTAATACAGTATTAATAATACGTTAATTCTATAACAAAATAAAGGGAAAGAAATGAGATGGAAATGACACATTATTTATTAATTACGTATACTACTCTAACTATTTAAAACTAATTGGACTATAGGAGTATTTTAATTTAATTGTGACCCAAATTGCTATTGAAAAATAGGTCCAACATGGTGGGCTGCGTGGGGTGATAAATAATGGGATTAATTAGTTTATAATTCTACCAATTAATTATAGAATTTTGTTTGAAGACCTTCTGTACATTTAGTTATTTAGTTAATTCTTATTTTTGAAAGACTCCGTTAATGTTATTGTGAGAACTCAATCCGTGTAATTGTATTATGTCCAAATCCTATGTGGTCCATTATCTTCAAAGAGTCGGCAACTACACTTTATCGAGGCCCACCAACTTCATCCTTTGTTTCTCGTGTAAAATGAGTTCCTAATGTTCTTTTCAGTTTTCTTGACCACAAACACACATCCAGTTTCAATGTATATGATCGATGATGGTTACAACTTACGTGTATATTCCCACTTTCGATATGTAAGTGAAAAATGACAATAGAGCAGTATAGATTTTTCAAAACTTGAAGAATCGCAACAAATATTCAATAGAGAATACATAAAAGAGTCTTGAACGTACATTTACTCATCCAATTTTAAAACTTTATGTCTCAATGAAAATAGACAACTGTGCTAGAAATGAAACATTTGATTGAGGTAATATTGAAGATGTTCCCGTACGTGTTTTAAGATAATCGAATAACCTTTTGCAAATCGAACACATGATTTCCAGACATAATGCTACACAAATACATACGTGACTTATAAACTATATTGAGATCGATAAAACAATTACTTATTTTCTTTCTGACATTTCAATGATTCATGAATATATAATATATTTTTCTTTATTTTCAAATTATGAGATGTTATCCATTTTTTAGGTTGGTTAAAAACAAACACTATAATAGTATTTAAGTAGTATAGAATAGAGCAAAAATTCAACATTGTTACCTTCTCCATTATGTGTGAAAACCACCAATTCTTTTTTCATCATGATAAAAATTTAAAAAAGGAACATCGTAACAAAAAAGTGTATCGTAGCCTTCCTAATATATATTATACCAATAATACTAAAAAAATTGCAAACCTCACACATCTTCAATAGAACCGTTACAAGAGCTCTCCCATCAATTTGCTCCTCCACCTCTTCGAACTTACAAATCCGAACAACCACAAATTAAAAACAAGTTAGGCGTATGTATCCAGAAAAATAAACTTATATAATATATTCATACCTTGTTCAAAAAGAAGAAAAGGTGTGGAGCAATGTTTAACACAATTGAAGCAATTTCAAAAAAATTAAACTTATATAATATATTCATACTTGCTCAAAAAGAAAGAAAAAGTGTAGAGCAATATTCAACACAATTGAAGCAATTATGTTTGTTAGTAAATTCATAAGATAGTAATGCTTTCTTTAAAGTTTTAATTAATTCCATGATAAAGGATAGTGTTACAAACACTTATTTCCAACCGAAACATATCTTAGAAGAGGCATCAAGAATTGTTCTACCAATTCAACTACGGTAGGAATTTTTTATAATTGGTCGTCAATGCCATGGACGAGTCCTTACATTAAAAATAAATAAATTTTTATAATCGAAACAATAGAATATACTATTGATTTACCGATAAAATTCAAGCTTACTAAATAAATTAATTATTTAAGGCAACCAATACTAATCAACAAAATTATAGTTAAAATTCAAGCGTAATTAAATAAATCAATTATTTAAGGCAACCAATACTAATCAACAAAATTATAGTTAGAACTCTAATATTATATTAAGATACTCAAGTTATTCTTTAAATTATATTTTTGGCATAGTTGTTCAAACTTTAAATTCACACTATAAATATATTGTTAGGGATACAATTTTTCAACTATTAACAGAGAATTTAAGCACACTTGTATTCATATATCATGAAAGTAATAATATCAACACATGTTACAAAATAAAAACAAACTTTCATGTGCATGTAGTAAAAATAGGAAAGTCAAACACATACTACTAAATGTTAACAAGATTGAGCATAGTGTGTTTATATTACTAGAATTTTTGGAGAAGAGAACCTCTTAACAGTAGTTCCGTCTTGAAATTTCTTAATATCTTCAAAGCAGAATCTCTTCTGATCCTGGATATTAAGAATTCTGATAGTTTTCTTCTGCACACAAGTCTACATCTCTTCGGGGGCTAGGTAACTTAGATGTACCGAAAAACAGAATAATATCAAAAATAATATTAAATTATTTAAAAGTGATAAATAAATTATAATAGGTCATTTTATTAACTTTAGAATAACTTCAATGAAACGACGATTTCCTCTAACATCTTTCGCTTTCTCAAAATGTCGCAAAGCACGATGATGTAGTGTATTCTAACATCTTTCGCTTTCTCAAAATGTCGCAAAGCACGATGATGTAGTGTATCATCCAAACCCGAAGCAAGTGTGCCAAGAAAATCTTCTAGAAAGACAACGATGTCATCATAATTTATCATTTGATAGTTCATCCAGAACAAAATTTGATTTGCATTTGAGTGAATAGTAATTTACACTGAATGTAAAAACTATTCACCAATAATATGTCAATTGACATGATCAGTCTTACCCGACTATAACAAAAACAAATCATTACAAAATATTTACTCACCTCTAACCGTTTTCATTAATATTAATTTAATGATTGATAAAGCTTAATTAATAATATTACTTTCGTTATTGTCATTATTTGCTACATAAAAATAATGTTATATTGAGAGAACAAATCATAATATTCATGCAAATATATTCATTTATTACAATCAAATGTGTGAATTAAGTTCATTTGATATATTTTCATATAAATCAATATTGACACATGTTTTATATGTAGCACTTGATATGCATATATATGCTCATGTTGATTTGAAAGTGTGGAGCACTTGATTCCATTTTCAAAGTATTATTTATTTTATTTCATAAATAAACAAATTGCGTTTCTCAATCCATCGTCGTTTCTCAATCCATCGTCAACGGATACTAGGTCCTACTTTTTCATGTTTCAAAGTCTGACCCATAAATTTTCATTACAAACCCCTAACTCGACTAAAGTTAAGGCTTTTTTATTTATTATTAATTTGTGCAAATATGTATTGATGTCCTACTTTTTCATGTTTCAAAGTCTGACCCATAAATTTTCATTACAAACCCCTAACTCGACTAAAGTTAAGGCCTTTTTATTTATTATTAATTTGTGCAAATATGTATTGATGAAATTGGTTGTTTTGCCTTTTGAAGTAGATAAATTTATGAAATTGTTACTATTATTTGTGAAGTTGTTTTTTTGCTTGCGGACATAAGTTAAAATTATTGGAATAAAGAGATTCTTGTGGAAAATAGAGAGCGAGAAAAAGATATAGGAGTATCTTTTACACAAAATAATATATTTGAATATTTTCATATTAATCAATATTGATACATGTTTTATACATATTTTAATATGTTTTATACTTGTTTTAACATGTTATTTTTGTATTCGGCTAATTGTCTGATTAAAGATATTCGCAAAAAATAATGACAATGTTACTATTTTTTTTTTCTTGATCTATTCAAATAAAAAAAATAATCAATAAGAACAGGGGCAACAATAAAAAATAAAATAAATAAATAAATAAGTGAATGCCAATTTCAAAAATAAGAACAGGGCAACAAAAATAAATTTATGTAAAAAATAATAATTTAAAAAATATGTTCTTTTATTATTGAATTATATTTTTTTAAAAGATAAAATTTTGAAATTTGATAAAAGATTTGTATTCTACGAGAAGTCCTAAATCTCATATTGGTACTTATGGGTGGGTATAATTAGGAGAAAACAAGAAAGAAAAGATGTAAAGATAAATAAATAAAAGAAAAAATATATTGTATCTTTATCAGTTCGTTGTCCATGGTTCTTCTTCGCAACAAAAAAATTACTTTATAAAAATAAAATAGTTTTTTACTGATATTTTATTCTCAATTCCCTGTCATACTCAAGTTAATACACACTCAGAGACGAAACAATACCCTTTCGAGTTTCGAATGGCCTTGGTAATATCTCTGTCGTGGACGAGAACGATATGCTCGTATGCGCCGGTAGAGCAAAACATAGACGTCGTTGCGTAAGATAAAAGTATCGACAAAGATTGAATAAACGTAGGTACACTTACGGATCCAACATCCAGTAGCTTCGTCTTTGGAATGATCAAATTAAATACGGCGCATTGAGGTAATTATATTGAAAATGTATAATTGAGGTAATATTGAAAATGTACGTACCCGTACCCGTGTTTTAAGACATAGTATAATGCTACAAGAATACACGTGCTACTTATAAAATAGTATTGACATCGGAAAAAAAACAACTTATTTTCATAGTGCCATTTCATGAATAAATTTAACTGATGATTTGCCCTTTTAATAATGGCCGGTATGAAGTCTTTCACACAAAATGCTACACGAATTCAACCAAACATTTAAGATGAAATTTAAAAAAAGAGTTTGTTAATTGATTTGGTTCTGAAATTATGTGAGATATTCTTACACATTACTTGCATTGTAGCCTTAGTATAACATGCAACCTAGATAATATATCTAATATAATAGAATCTAATTAAGGTATTTTTATCAATATGTCACATTGTGTGATAACATATTTTTGACTTTTGGTTGTCCAATAAATGAATATATATTTCACACTATCTGAGTATGAGCCAAAACATTCAATGTATATGAGCTAGTGTTTATACTTTTGAAGTATGACTCGAATTCAAAAAAAGTAAATCGGGTAAATCGGGACGAAGAAATTTGGAGTCGGAATGCAAAAAGATTGATGTAGCAGTCTGGCGCATTCGCGTCAGCCTGCTGAAGCTGTGCCGCGTTCGCGCAAGAAGTAGCGCGTTTGCGCCAACTTCCTTATGCGATTTTTCGCCACGTTTTTTTGATTCTAAATATAAGTTTCTTGATTTATTTATTTGGTTAGAAAATAAGAATTATATTAGAATATAATTTTATTCTTTGTGGATTAAAGAGTCATATATTAGAAAAATGATTTATTCTTAATTTTAATTGTTTCCAATTTGATAAGTTTGCTACACCTATAAATTGAGGTTTTCCAGTAAACGAAAATCATAAAGTGGATTATTGTAAACCTCAACGATGTAGTGATTTTTTTTCCCGTGTTTTGGTTTTCACGTAAATTTGTGTTTTCGTTCATTTTCGTTATCTTTTATTTGCATCTCATATATATTTCGAGAACCGTAAGCATAATTTTAATATTTGCAACAAGTAGTATCAGAGTATCGTAAAAAACATAACAGTACTACGTATTTCATAAGGTACAAAGTCATTCTATTCAAATGATTTCAACGTTTAACGATAGTCGATCATGTTGGGAAATTCGCGTCCGAAGTCCCCGCCTGAAAAGCAATACAAACAAACAAGAACGAAAATATGCGAAATAAAGAACACGAGATTTATAGTGGTTCACCCGTTAACGAGGGCTACGTCCACTCTTGCCGCTGCAATACTTTTACTAGAACAATTATAGAACGTAATTACAAGACTCGTAATAGCTATAATCTCAATTCTAGTTCTGGAGGTGTTAACCCTATTATTCACGCACATAGGGTTTAAATAGGGGGGGACAAAACTTGGGGAACAAGTAATTCCGCGCTGCCAGAAATCTGCAAACAGCGCCCGCTGTTTGCTTGGCAGCGCTCGCTGCCGAAAAACGGCGCTCGCCGAATGCCCTCCTGCGCCCGCCGAAAGGGCCAAAAACGGGCAGAAATTCCAGGCTCGATTCTCCCGGGTTCAGCGCCCGCTGAACCCTCATCAGCGCTCGCTGCTCGACGCCAGCGACCGCTGGTTCCCTAACGGCGGTCGCCGTTGGCCTGGTTCGTCCTCCTCGTCTTCCCGGCGTGAATTCAGCCTCCACACTCAACAATCTCCCACTTGGAGCTAATTCACGACCCCCTATCTTCTCTTCCCATTGCAGCGACGTTCCCGGTCTTCATCCCAGAAGACCAACCGAGGTTGAACACAACCTCAACTTCTCGCACGGCACCACCTTCGTAAACATGTCGGCCGGATTCTTACTCCCAAGAATCTTCTCCAACACCAAAACGCCTTCCTCCAAGGCCGATCGAATGAAGTGATATCTCAGCTGGATATGCTTCGTTCGAGCATGGTACACGGGATTCTTCGCCAAGTGAATAGCGCTCTGACTGTCGGAATACAAGATACTCCCCGAGTGATCTTGCCTCAGCTCAAGCAGAAAAGTCTGTAGCCACATCATCTCTTTCGCGGCTTCCGTCACAGCGACGTACTCAGCCTCGCAACTAGATAGTGCTACGATCTTCTGCAACCTCGACACCCAGCTAATCGCAGTACCCCCGAAGGTGTACACGTACCCAGTAGTACTCTTCCTACTATCCACATCACCTCCGTTATCCGCGTCCACGAACCCGAGTAACCCAAGTCTGACTTTTGGAACCTCAAAACAAAACTGGAAGTCCCTCTCAAGTATCGAAAGATCCACTTGACGGCTTCCCAATGTTGCTTCCCCGGATTACTCATAAACCGACTGACAACTCCCACTGCATGGGCGATGTCAGGCCTCGTGCACACCATAGCATACATAAGGCTCCCAATCGCAGAGGCGTAAGGGACCTTATCCATATGCTCCATCTCCTTCTCGCTCGTCGGCGAGTCCTCCTTTGACAAACGGAAGTGACTAGCCAAAGGAGTGCCAACCGGTTTAGCATCCTCCATGTTAAACCTTGCCAGTACCTTCTTCAAGTACTCCTCTTGAGACAACTCAAGACCCTCTTTACTCCTCGTGATTCTCATCCCCAGGATTTGTTTGGCAGCACCCAAATCCTTCATAGAGAACTCCCTTGATAGACTCTTCTTGAGCTTGTCGATCTCCGCCAAGCTCGCCCCGACTATCAGCATGTCATCTACATAAAGGAGCAAAATTATGTATTTACCCTTTCCAAGACTCTTGAAATAGCAGCAGTGGTCCGCCTCGCACCGCGTGAACTCGACTTGCTTCATGAACATGTCGAACTTCTTGTACCACTGCCTCGGAGCTTGCTTTAACCCATACAAACTCTTTTGAAGCTTACACACCAGCTTCTCCTTGCCTCGGACTTCGAAACCCTCCGGTTGCTTCATATAGATTTCTTCATCTAGGTCCCCATGAAGAAATGCGGTTTTTACATCCATTTGCTGAAGATGTAAATTCTCCTTTGCCACCAAGCTAAGCACCACCCGGATGGTTACCATCTTGACTACCGGAGCGAAGATCTCCGTGTAGTCGATCCCTTCCTTCTGCTGGAACCCTTTCACCACTAACCTTGCCTTGTACCGAACGCTTCCATCATACTCTTCCTTTGCCCGGAAGACCCATTTATTGTGCAAGGCCTTCTTCTCCTTCGGAAGCTCGGCTAGTTCCCAAGTCTGATTCGACATCAATGAGCTCATCTCCTCTTTCATGGCAGACTCCCACTTGATCGAATCCCTCGCTTGTATAGCCTCGGTGTAGCTCTCCGGCTCACCCCTATCAGTCAGCAAGATATAGTTAAGGGAATGTGAAAATTTATGGGGAGGTCTTCTTACCCTTGTCGACCTCCACGGCTTCGGTGTGACTGGATCGATGTTGGGATGAGCATTCTCATCTTGCTCATCCTCGCTGCTCGTGTTGCCCTCCTCGATCTTCTCGGTCTCCACGACCTCCACCGGAACCTCCTCCGTGTCTCCCACGGGATCAATGCTTTCTTCAACAACCTCGCCTTTACCCTTGTACAAGACCGCCTCGTTGAAGATCACATTTCTGCTTCGGATCACCTTATGATTTTCGACATCCCAAAATCGGTACCCGAACTCCGTGCTGCCATATCCAATGAAGAAACACTTCTTGGATTTAGGATCAAGCTTGCTACGAGCAGCTTCGTCGATATGGACATACGCCAGACACCCGAACACCCTCAAGTAGGACAGATTCAGCTTCTTCCCACTCCAAACCTCCTCAGGAATCCGATATTCCAAAGGAACCGACGGTGCTCTGTTGATCAAATGAGCTGCCATGTCGATGGCATATGCCCAAAACATCTTAGGCATCCCCGAATGTAACCGCATACTCCGGGCCTTCTCATTTAGCGTCCTGTTCATTCGCTCCGCTATTCCGTTCTGTTGTGGGGTCCCCGGAATAGTCTTCACCATCTTGATCCCACTCACGACACAAAACTGTTTGAAGTCGGCGTCAACGTACTCACCACCGTTGTCGGACCTCAAACACTTCACCTTGAGATTTGTTTCATTCTCAACCTCGGCTTTCCATTTCCTGAAAACAGAGAACACGTCACTCTTATTTTTCATGAAGTATACCCATACCTTCCGTGTGGAGTCATCGATGAAGGTAACATAGTAGAGTGACCCTCCGAGTGAGGCGACGGGAGCTGGCCCCCAAACATCCGTGTGTACTAGTTCCATCTTCTCCGCCTTGGGCTCCCTTCCACCTTTGGAAAAACTCACTCGTTTCTGCTTTCCAAGAATACAGCTCTCGCACGTGTGAGACTCAATCGCCTTGAGTTCGGGCAGCAGCCCGTTCTTTGCCATGATCTTCATCCCTTTCTCACTCATGTGCCCCAGCCTGCAATGCCACAACTCGGTCTTCTGGGTGCCATCAACAACACCAACCGAGTCCCTCATGCTCGTCGTCAAATAAAGTGTGCCCGTCTTATGACCTCGAGCAATGGTCATGGAGTTCCTCGAAACCTTCCACGACCCATCTCCAAATGACGTCCGGTAGCCATCATTATCAAGCTGGCCCACCGAAATTAGGTTCCTCATCAACCCCGGCACATGTCTGACCTTGGTAATCTTCCAGGTTTGCCCATTAGACAGCTTCAGGTTGATATCTCCCATCCCGACTATATCGAGTGGCTCGTCATCTGCAAGAAAAACCTTTCCATAGTCACCCGAGACATAATTCAACATTACCTCTCGCTGTGCAGTAGTATGGAAAGAAGCCCCTGAGTCCAGCACCCAGGAATCGATCGGTGAGTCGACCGAACAGAGGAGGACGTCCCCATCGTCGTCATCCTCTTGCACCACCGCATTGGCGGTTCCCTTCTTCTTGTTGTCGTTCTTCCCCCGAGAGCGACAATCCCTCTTGAAGTGCCCCGTCTTCCCACAATTCCAGCACTCATTATCCTCGGACCTCGAGCTATCTCTTCCATTTCTAGACTTGGATCTCCCTCTGTTCCTGTTAGCATTCCTGCCCGAGTTTCTCCCCCGGCTCTCTACACTCAAGGCCGAACTAGGAAACTTTCCCTTGAAATCTTTTCTCCGGATTTCCTCGGCAAGGATCTTATCTCTAACTTCGGAGAACTGCAGATTCTCCTTCCCCATAGAGTTGCTAACAGCTGCCCGCATGGGCTCCCAACTATCCGTCAGAGACGCAAGTAGGCACAAGGCGTAAATTTCGTCATCGAAGTTCACCCCGACTCCTTTCAACTTATCCAAGATGGAATTTAGCTCGTTTATGTGGTTGGCTGCGTTTGCATTGTCCGACATCTTCAGGTTGAACAACTGCTTCATGAGATACACCTTGTTGTTCGCTGAAGGTTGCTCGTACATGTTCGATAGGGCAGCCATCAAACCCTTGGTTGTGGGAATTGAGCGCACATTGAATGACACGTTTGAAGCTAGTGACAAACGTATCAATCCCAACACCTGCCTGTCGAGGCTTTCCCATTCCTCGTCATCCGTGATCTTCTCCGGTCTACCCTTCAAAGGAATTCCGAGCCGCTTCCCATAAAAGTAGTCCTCGATCTGCATCTTCCAGTGTCCATAGTTATTCCCGTCAAATTTAGTAACCCCGAACGAGGTTGTGGTGTCCGTCATCGCTTTTCCCCGATCGCTATAACCCTAGCGCTCTGATACCAGTTGTTGGGAAATTCGCGTCCGAAGTCCCCGCCTGAAAAGCAATACAAACAAACAAGAACGAAAATATGCGAAATAAAGAACACGAGATTTATAGTGGTTCACCCGTTAACGAGGGCTACGTCCACTCTTGCCGCTGCAATACTTTTACTAGAACAATTATAGAACGTAATTACAAGACTCGTAATAGCTATAATCTCAATTCTAGTTCTGGAGGTGTTAACCCTATTATTCACGCACATAGGATTTAAATAGGGGGGGACAAAACTTGGGGAACAAGTAATTCCGCGCTGCCAGAAATCTGCAAACAGCGCCCGCTGTTTGCTTGGCAGCGCTCGCCGAATGCCCTCCTGCGCCCGCCGAAAGGGCCAAAAACGGGCAGAAATTCCAGGCTCAATTCTCCCGGGTTCAGCGCCCGCTGAACCCTCATCAGCGCTCGCTGCTCGACGCCAGCGACCGCTGGTTCCCTAACGGCGGTCGCCGTTGGCCTGGTTCGTCCTCCTCGTCTTCCCGGCGTGAATTCAGCCTCCACACTCAACAGATCACGTGCATGAATGTGGGGAAGGGTTCCATAGCAAGTTAACAACACATGCAAGTATGCAACAACCACGTATGTTCGTAGGGTATCCAAGTAACTTAACCCGTGAAACTATCTCCCATTGCCTCTTTTTTATTTTTTTAATTAAATCAATTCAGCCCATAAGAATTTCACTTATATAATCTCCTCATAATCCACATTTAATTTCAGATATATCATTCGTACAATTATTAATATACTAAAAAAAATATAGAATTGAAATGTCTGATTGGGGCCCGGTGATAGTGGCCGTGATACTCTTTGTTTTGCTGTCGCCGGGGATGCTTTTCCAGCTGCCGGGCCACCGCCGATGGGTGGAGTTTGCTAATTTTCAGACAAGTGGGGCGGCGGTCATGGTTCACGCCTTGTTCTACTTCGCCTTCATTTGTGTTTTCTTGGTAGCAATCAGAGTCCATTTGTATATTGACTGAATTCATTAATTGTGAGTCAATTAAAAAAATCATGTTTTTAGCCACATATGGTTGCACCCAAATGTTTTTTTTGAACATTTCAATTTATATAATAAAAATATGCATTTTATCATGAGTGAGTTATTTCAATTCGATCGAATTTGTGTTATAATATATCGACGTAGTGTCTAATTTTCAACGACTATGCTCGATCGAGAAGAATCGTGAGAATATTAGCACCAAAAGTCGACCGTTTGTCTCCGATTCGACAACCTAAAATTTGAGGTGTGACGAACAAGAAGTATTACGCCCTAATCCGATTGACAAATTAAGCAAAGCAAATTAAACACAGAATCAGTCGTGGTGGAGTAATCGTGAAGATACTAGCTAGCTAGTAGTAGTACAAAATTTAGAAAGAAAAAGATCGGGATGACAGCCGATGCAACAAGATTCTGACACGTACTATGCCACATGTCCAAGCTTCTCAAACCACACGTCATAATTATTTATTCTATAAACAAATATATATTATTTAGTAATCCGTGTATATTTACAAGCTGTTATCACAATCCCACAAACCCAACTTGTATTTATTCTTTACTTGAGCCTTGATGTTTGGAATAATTACAAATTAATACTGTTATTATATACACAGTAGACAGTATTCTTGTTCTTGAAAGGAATCAATCGATCGATAAATTGAATCGAATCTGAGAAAGATGAGCGATTGGGGACCGGTGATAATTGCGGTGGTGCTGTTCGTGTTGCTGAGCCCGGGCCTCCTTTTCCAGTTACCGGGCCGAGGCAGAGTCGTCGAGTTCGGCAACATGCAGACAAGCGGGCTCTCAATCCTAGTCCACACTGTTATTTATTTCGGACTCATCACTATTTTCCTTATTGCCATCGGTGTCCACGTCTACACCGGCTAATAATCAAGGTCTTTTTTTTTATGTGTTCTTTAGTACTGTACTTGTATTTTTCAGTTCAATGGGATTCAATTGGTTTGTGGTTTTTTGGGTTATGTCAAATTAACTAATGCTTTGAATCTAGTACTATTATTATTATTATTGATGGTTTCTAAGGTTGACTTTAATTGCAAACAAATCAGTACCAATCCAGTCCATGGAAATATGTACCAATCCAGTCCATGGAAATATATATACAGAGGAGTGAGTTGATTGATCCAAGTTTAAAAATTATAAGTATATTCTTAAATATGTGGCAAACAAATTACAGTACATACATATCTTGAAATAAAATAATACTTTAGTAATAATAATCCTGCAGGTAAAATTTGACATGTATGTATGTATGTATACATATGTAAGTGCAGAAACTGAATTTGATCTTCCTTGGCACAATTAAGTAATGGGCTACTAGGACTAGGGTCAGCGTTCCTTCGTGTTCGTTCGACCGACGAACACCTGATCCGAGTCGAGACGAATGCCTCCATCTCCTCCTCTCACAAAAGCATCCGGGCTGCAAAAAACAGTCAATAAGATTCATCAATATTACTACTTGCAGCATATATAGCTCACAAAAAAAAAACAGAAAAACAGAGAGATACAAATAAAGGTTGAATCTTTATACATCAACACAATCACAAAATCTCCTATTGCCCTACAACCTCAAAATCCAAGTTGCCCACATAAATTAAATCTCAATCAAACATTAAAAAAGATCGAACCTTTATTGGGCGAAGGCGGAGAATTGCAGAACAAGAAAGCCCTCCCGATCATGGAGATGCTCGAAACGACGCCGACGATGTACAGAAACACGAGCAGCCCCAGAACCCACGGCATCATCACGAACCCGATCAAGAAAGTCACCGATCCGCACAGCATCAGGCTCACGGCCGTCCCCAGGAGAAGGGCCGCCAGCCCCGCCGGCGTTATCTGCTGAAAAGACGGCCCCGACCTCCTCCGCTGGTGGACAGCCGGACCCCCCTCGATCGGCGGAGATCGAATGATGTTGAGCACCAGAGACGATAGCTCGTACAGAATCTTGGATCCGTAATCCTGCGGTTGATTCTGAGCCTGTCTTCTCATATTAATTAGGAGTACTTGTTTTCAATTCGGTCGATTGGGTGCTCGGTCGGTGCTTTCGATTCGCGCCGTGCCGGGCTCTTAATCGGAAAACAATCCAGCCGAATATTGGAGGAACGTCGGAATTATTATTCTGTCTCTTTCGATTTCAAAATTTGTGGGAGCGTTGCTACGAGAAAAATTCAAGGAAAAAAATAAAAAGATTGATTTGCGTTTGCCCACAAAATTGTTTTTTAGTAGTATTTTATTTTAAGAGTATTTTATTATATTTCGTAAGGTGAGAATTTGTTTGTTTTTTCGCGTGTTGGTTTGAAGTTTGATTTTCAGGAAATTATGATATGTTATAGTATGTTGAAAAAATTGGTGAGCAATATGTTTGTATTACAACTCTGAGGATACGTGTAATATACTTTTATCGATGTATCTGTTGAAATACTCAATCGATCCATGATAAAAAAAAATTATGTGCTCTTACTTGATATAAGTGTTCCATAGTACTTTCCTATAAGTGGGAATGTGACTTTTTAGTCACATTTGATAAGGGGATGAGTTTAAAGTCCCCCCTTATAAAAGTGTGAGTTTTTTACACCAATTGTCAATAAAAAGTCTCTTATACCCTTACTACTTCAATTAATAAAAAAAAAACAAAAACAAAATACAAAAACATATTTCTTTTTCAAAAAAATAAAAAGAAAAATATATGTGGGGCCCACGAAATCAGATTTATTATTTGATTGAGGGTTTGGTGTGGGTTTATTGTGCATTCATATCTTCATCTTCACCCAAACCTACCAAAACCAAACCAAAAAAATTCAAAAATTCTCTCAAAATTCTCTCAAACACTCTCTACATGTTGCCCCGTTAGATTCTGGAAAACTCCGTCGGATATACGCGGGCCTTGACGAGCCAAAACGAGAGGTACGTGTTCAATTTTTTCGCAATTTTTTTTTCTGCGACTGTTACTCGATGGGTTACTCGATGGCGCGTACCATCGAGCAACCCATCGAGTAACTAAGAATTTATGAATCGAAACATTACTCGAATTGAGGTTAATCGAACTGAGGTTACCCGAAATGCCTTCGAGTAGGTTTTCGATTAACCCTAATTTCAGTAACATGTTTCGAGTAACCTCTTTCCAGAAACACTGATTCGAGTAATGTGAGATTACTCGAAATGATGAGGTTACTCGAATAGAGGTTACTCGAATGACCATCCTGTTACTCGAATGGAACTGTCCATCCTGTTACTCGATGGAACAGTCCATTCGAGTAACAGGGCCTGTTTTTTGCAAAAAAATGCATTTTTCGTATTTTTTGGTTTGTTTCATCGATTTATATGGATATGTTGTATTAGTTAACCTAATTCAATAATGTTTTTTGTAATTGTAGATGTCGAATCAACGAATCACGATACGTTACAGTGGTCGTTGGGAACGAGCGGTCTACGTCGAAGGGATAGATATGTGCCTTTTCTTCAGGAGGGATCAACTTACCCTCGATGGTCTTGTGAGACAGATTCGTGCCGTTTTGCGCCCTCCGCCGAATATCGAGTACATGTTGTTCATCTTAACACGAGGCAATGATTTTAGGAGCGTGCGGTGTCCTTTGCTTAGCGACGACGATGTATCCCGCATGCTAGACGAGCAAAAGGACGATTGTTTCATTTTCGTCACCGAGATGCTAGAGGAGGCACAACCAAATGCCCCCGAGGTGAATATTCCAAAAGTGGATCCGGATGTACCGACCGAGGGCGAGAGGCATGCTGAGAATTCCGAGGACGACGAAGAAGCTCGTCAGACCGATCTGTTGCAGTCGTTGACCACTGAATGGACAGAATGGATTAGACAGCCGCGGGTCATCACAAATATTCTGTCACGCCGTAATCTGTCCTCGAGTTCTAGTGTGGGAGCGGGCGAGCATCCCGAAGCAGCTCAGAATGCTCAGAATAATCCACTGCGCAACTGGATCATTCCACTGCCGGAGTTTGACCCCGCGGTTCCATTGCGATCGGTCGAGCCTCCCGAACTGGTGTATGGTCACATTGCAGTCGGCTCGACATTCCGAACGAAATCCGATCTGAAGATAGCGGTGGGGATGTATCACATGGAGCATATGGTGGAGTGTGCCACTAAACGCTCGACCACTGAACGGGTAGCGTTCGTCTGCAAGCAAGGTTCTGAGAAGTGCCCGTTCAAATTGTGTGCTACTGGGAATGACGAAACACTCTGGAAGATTACGAGGCTGAACTTGAATCACGAGTGTGTCAATGATTTGAGTCGGACTGCCGATCGTCACGTGTCGAGCAAGGTTGCCGCTACTTACTTTGCACGTCAGCTAGTCGACGATGAGATCACACTGAAGCCGAAGACGATGATTTTTGATCTGAGGAGATTGTACGGAGTAGTGATCGATTACAGCTTCGCCCTGCGGACGAGGAACCTGGCCATTGAAATGAGGTACGGCAACTATCAGGATTCATATCAGATGCTCCCGTCATATCTGCACGTGCTGAAAGAATGCAATCCAGGGACTCGGTATGAGATTCAGACGACCAGTGAGGGCGTGTTCTGTCACATGTTTGTTGCACTTGGGCAGTGCATTAGTGCATTTCAGCAGCGCACTCTGCGTCCCATCATAGTAGTCGACGCCACTCATTTGAAGGGGAAAAACAGTGGTGTGTTATTTGTTGCCGTCACGAAGGACGGAAACGAGCAGATTTTCCCGCTTGCCTTTGGTATCGGTCCGATTGAGAATGACCTGGAGTGGACGTGGTTTCTAGAGAACCTCAGGCTTTGCTACGATGGAGACGATCTGCTCATTGTGTCCGACCAGCACAAGAGCATCGCGAATGCCATTCGGAGTGCCTATCCCCACGCAACCCGTGCGTTGTGCTGTCACCACCTCGAGAAGAATCTAGCAATGTACCGCTCTCATGTGGTCACAATTGTACACAAAGCTGCCTACTGTTATCGAGAGGATGAGTTTGAAAAGTATTTATCTGATTTGGAGAAAGCCAGTGGAGACGGTGCTTATAGGCGCCTCGTTGGACTCGGTGTTGAGACCTGGGCAAGGTCGAAATGTGCTGCACGACGATATGGTTTCATGACATCGAATGCGGCCGAAGTCTTCAACGCTGCTATCAGATGGCCACGACGATTGCCTGTTTGTGCTATGCTCGAGTCGATTCGTGCGATGATTGAGAGATGGTTTGACGAGAAACGAAGGAAGGCTAACGAGAGAGAGGATGAGCTGACCGAAGAGGCATTCGCAAAGGTGTCTAATCAGAATCAGTTGAGTCATCATTTTCCTGTTCGGGAGGTCAGTGCGGGGACCGTGTTCAGAGTTGAGGAAAACGGCAGGTCCTATCTCGTAGATATCGCGAGACGCACGTGTGACTGTCGGGAGTTCGACTTAGACCTTATTCCGTGTCGTCATGCTGCTGCCGCTATACGGTATGATATCGGTTTCCTTACATCTTCTTTTTTAATTTTAAACATTCAATTAATTAATGCCACTAACCTGATACTTTGTGTAGACGGGCTAGATTTTCATTGTACGATTTCGTCGGCCCCTATTTCAAGCAAAGCAGCTTGAGAGAGATGTATGCGACTCCTATTGTGCCAGTACCACACGTTGATGATTGGGTTGTCCCTCCAGAAGTAGCTTCGTACGTGTGTCTTCCACCGGAAGTGGTTAGTCAGGCTGGACGTCCGCGGATGAGTCGGGTTCGTTCTGCAGTTGAGGGATCTGGGTCTGCTCGTCGTGTTCAGGTTTGTTCTTCGTACCTAATATTGTGTCGTCATTAGTTTGAGTAAAGACCTAATACCGCGTCTTTGTGTGCAGGTGTGTACGAAATGTAAGGGCGTAGGACATAACATACGCAACTGCAAGGCTTACATCCCTCCTGCAGGCGTTGATTTGAATGTCCCTCCGGAAGCCTCAGGAACGCAAGAATCGGGTCGAAGAAGGCAGAAGAAAAAGTGCAACATTTGCAGAATCGAGGGACACACAAAAACAAAATGTCCGATGCGTGTGGATTGAGGGCTCTTCTTGTGTTTGGTTGATTTGTTATCGTGTTTCTCGTTACATCGTATGACTAGGATTGATTTGTTATCTTGTTTCTGGATATATGCAGTGTGTTTCTTTGGATATTTGCAGTTGTTGTTATCCCTATGTGATTTGCAGGTTAGGGGATGTAAAAAAACAGAAAAGGCATTCTGCATATTCTGTACACCATCGAGTAACCTAATTCGATTAACCCCATCGATTAACCTAATTCGAGTAACCCAATCCTGTAACCAATTCGATTAACCCCATCTTGTAACACCATCGATTAACCTATTCGAGTAACCCCATCTTGTAACCTATTCGAGTAACCCCATCTTGCAACCTATTCGAGTAACCCCATCCTGTAACCAATTCGATTAACCCCATCTTGTAACACCATCGATTAACCTCATCTTGTAACCCCATCGATTAACCAATTCGAGTAACCCTATCTTGTAACCCTGCATTCGATTAACCCTTCATTCGATTAACCCTTTCGAGTACATTAGGGTTTCCATCGAGTACATTAGGGTTACCATCGAGTAACCATCGAGTAACCATCGAGTAACTAAGAACAGTACCCTTTTTTTTCAATTTTAAGGCCGTTCTTTAATTTCTAATTGTGTTTTTGAGTATGTAACTTCATTTTAATGATAAAAAACACTTATTAAACATGTTTTGATGATCAATTTCGGAGTTCTAATCCATAACATGTCAACATTGAACTAATATCATAGTTTGTTTGTTGTAAACTTACTTAAGATATTTAGAAAAGTATGACTAATGTTCCACGTTTCACTTGTTTTCACTCTAAACGAATCGATTGATCATCTAAACTGTTTTATTAATGTTTTATGGCTCTAAATTGAACTTATTAGTGCAAATAACAACTTAATTATCTAAAAAAAGGTCAAAAAATACTAATTTTAGGAGGTTAGTCGATGGTTAGTCGATGGTTGATCGAGTAACATACCATCGATTAACCTTGGAGATTTATGATTACAGGATGATGTCCATTCGAGTAACCCCATCCTGTAACCAATTCGATTAACCCCATCTTGTAACACCATCGATTAACCTCATCTTGTAACCCCATCGATTAACCTATTTCGAGTAACCGTTTTAGAGTACTTTTGCAGATTCAGGCCTGATTATACGTTAATCGATGGACCTGTTCTTGATTACTCGATGGTTACTCGATGGAACAGTCCATTCGAGTAACCTCTGGGCAGAATGATAAAAGACTTTTTTACACATTTTTAAACCCAAACCTGCAACATTCTAACCAAGCATTCAATATACAACACATCCAAGACAAAAATACCAACAATACTAAACAATAAATCATCCTAAACAAGTATATTCAAACACAAATACTAAGCTCGTACGTCTTCTTCCGTGTATGCCTCCTGAGCTAACCAATAAATCATCCTAGCAATGTACTTTCTATACTTAACGATGTAAGGAAGATCAATAGTCTTGTCCTCGTGAGTTTGTTTCTTGTTGAACAACCGATCCAGGTACATGCAACAAATCGGCCCACACGAGTTTCCGTCGGGTTGGATTATTTGTTGAGCCCTGGGCATCAGCTTAAACTTGAAAGCACACCTCTTACGCTCCCTGAAACATAAAACATTGAAATGAATGAAACACTTCTCACGTCAATATCATATTAGAAAAAAAAAACTACATTACACAGTGAAATGAAAGAATCTTACAAGTACGAGTGCTGGTCCCACCAGTGTCCGCATCTCAACAATCGAGGCAACAAATCTGTCAGGGGCTTCAGCTGTGCGGCTCTGAGATTGCACAATGAATCATACACTTCGACAGTCCAGTTCTCGAAATCAATGACCGCCACGACCCAGTGAATGTTATCAATGTTGCAAATCATGGCCACCTTACATACAAACATTGAAAATACAAACAATGAAAATATAAGAAATCATAGAAACCAAAGATTAACCTAATTCAGTTAACATACCTGACGGATATTGTACCAACCATGCTCACCACGAGCCGGACCCGCTTCGACAATGTCTAGCAAACGCTTAGGTGGTTGCCAATTCTTGTATCTCTTCTCGAAATCACTCGAAGTCCCTGTATGCTTCAGTTTCCCGTATTCGATGCAGAAATCATTCTTTGAAAATGACATAAATATTAAATTTTATGTCAGTAAGAACAGGATAAAAGTAAAATATAACTAACATAGATAAAAGACATTCACTTACGTATAAGTCGGGACCGAAGATCTGGTGCGTAAAGTCCTTCACGTAACCCTTCACCCCTGTCCTAGTTCTGATTTTCACTTTCATGAACGCAATATACAAGTCGAGCACCTGAAAATTGACACGTTGTTAATATTTAAACATAAATTAACAAGGTTATAATTTAAAATATTACCTGAGAGCTGAACCAAACAGAGGGATTTTCCACATCGTCGAAGAATTTCTGATCAAGGATCAAATCATCACAGCACCTCACCCTAACGCAGGAATCGGGCCCCGTTGCTCTGTACACATCGTACAGCTTCCAGCTTCTTCTACCGCGTGCCCTGGTGAACTGTCGGATGAAAGGGCTACGCAGGAACTTGGAAGGCTGAACAACACGAGGTCCGAGGCTGCTCTCCCCGGCATCCTGCTCGGACTCGTCACCCTCCTCGTCGTCGTCGTCATCCTCGTCACTGAAACACCCGAGGTCCCCGGCATACTCGTCGTCATCCTTCTCGTCATCAGAAGCTGGCTGTGAGAAGATATCAAAGGTCCTCCCAGTATGGGTCTCGACATCGACCACAACAGGTGGTGTCGGAGTGCTGGACGTCTCCAGATCAAAAGGAACAATCGACGGAGGCGTGCGGTAGCTGGGGGACTCAAATGGATAGGCCGGTGGCGGCATCTGATAACCCTGGAATGGAAAGACTGGACCCTGGAATGGACCGAATGGACCCGGCATCTGGTAACTCTCGAATGGATACTCAAACGGATAGGCCGGAGGCACCTGGGGCTGGGGCTGCATGCGGTAACGCATCCATGCGTCAGCGTCTGCATATGAATACCGAGGGTCAGGCATCGCCGACGTCGAGAATCGAGCTGGTGCTCTGCTCAAAGAAGTCTCAGCAATGTCCGATGCGTGGTAGGAATGACGAGGAGGTGAAGTCTGAGGTGGCGAGGAAGGCTCTTCGTACACTGGCCTCGAGGGATAAGGCCGTGGCTGCGAGTGTCGTCTCATACCGAAGAAGCCCTTCATTTTGGAGAGCAAGCTCTCCGTGACACTCTTCGTCACGCTCTCCGTGACGGCCTTCACGATGTGAGTCGTGAATCCCTTCTCGGACGTGTCGAACAAGATCCTCTCGAGGTCACTCCGACGATAAATAGGTGGATCATCGTCCACCACTCTCTCAGATGCAGGAGGAGCTCGAGACTCAGGAGGAGTAGCATCTCGAGCAGGAGGAGAAGAACCTCGAGGAGGAATAGTAGGAGAAGCATGTCGAGGAGGCGGAGAAGCATGTCGAGCTTTCCGAGATTTACGTCTCTCTAGTCTCTCTGTTGAAGAGCTGGGCGTGACATCGTCACGCGTGCGGATACCTGTCGCCGCCTTCTTGAATGTCTTGGCCACGCTTTCGGCCACACGATCCACAAGCTTCTTCTTCTTCTTCTCCATCTGCTTCTTCGGTGCCGGTGCTCGTGCCGGCGCCGCTGCCGCTGCGTGAGTTAAGCGGAGGGGAGGATGGTACGGGACGGCATAAAGCTCACCGGCCTCCGTCAAACTCCGGTAATACATCATCTCCTCCTCCTCCGGTGTCGGTGTGAGGGTCTCGTGAACTTCAAGCTAAAAGAAAACAATTAAAAAAAAAATTTATTAGATAATCGATAAAATTATTAATTCAAAATTATTAACAAAAACAGATTGACGGTTACCTGCTCATCCTCGAAATAATCCGTGAAATCGAAGTTCGTCTTCCTCTGCGTCCAATGCAAAAACCGGGGCCTTCGCGTCTCTCGGCTCCGAGTAGCGCACTGTCTCCCTAAAGCAGGAAAGGCCTCGAAGGCCCAACACTGGAAGGCCCAAACTGGACCGTAAAAGTGATAAGCCGCTTTCTCGGCCTGATCAGCTGCCATCCCAGTAATGCTGATGTAGTGGGAGAAGTTCTGGAACGTGTAAGAACCCCAAGGAAACCACTCCCAGCCATCGTGATCCTCCACCAGTGTCTAGACCCAGTTCTCGACATCCAGTTTCTCTCGACCAATCAGAACGAAGTAGAGAATCAGGATGTTGGCAACCTTGAAATAATCACCTAGCTCGTGGCCCATCCGCAGACCATTGAACGAACTCAGCAGTGCTTCAATCTTCATCACTCTGCAACGGAATAACCTCCGATGGATGCCTGTAATGGGAGCTTCATGGCCTTTGTCTGTGGGATCGAAGTTACTATCCCCGAAGCGCAGGCCGGTGATCAGGGCGTATTCTTGTGCTCGGAACTTCACAATACGATCCCCGATAGCAAACCAGTGCTCAAAGTCTGGTATTCTGCTCTTGCTAACGATCTCTCTCGATAGCAGTTTGTGCAGAGGTTTGTTCGATCGGTCTGCACTGGGCATGGAAAGGAACTGACTGAAGAGATACGTCTGTTCGTACTCCGCGAGGCCCTCGTCTCCACCAACCTCCCTAAGAGTATCTCGTACGTTTTTCAGAACGCCGCGTCGATCGCCGCAATTTATCGCCCTCGAAATGTCGACGAAATCCGGTCTCCTCCATCGGAAACCAGCCTGCACAAATGGAGAACCGAATCGATTAAACACAGATTAATAGGATCAAAAAAAACAAAAAAAAAAGTTTCTGCCTCCATCGACCAACCTATTTCGAGTAACCCCATCGACCAACCCTTCGATTAACCCCATCGACCAACCCTTCGATTAACCCCATCGCCCAAACCATTCGATTAACAGAGCTGACTACTCGAAGGGTTAATCGAAGGCGTTAGTCGATCGGGTTAATCGATTAACCCCATCGACCAACCAATTCGATTAACCCCATCGACAAACCAATTCGAGTAACAGGGCTGACTACTCGAAGAGGTTAATCGAAGGGGTTAATCGACGGGGTTAGTCGATCGGGTTAATCGACTGCCATCGAGCAGTCATGAACAGAAATCAAAAACTCAAATTTCAGAACAATTCAACTCACATTTACAGTTCTAAATGAAGTATAACACAATAAAGAACTTAAACAAGCATCGAAACACCATATAATCCATCAAATTACTCGAAATTTCGAGATAAAAATCGAAAAAATAGGGTTTCGGATTCGGGAATTACCGGAGGTTGGAGACTCGGTTCTTCTTGTTGTTGTTGTTCTTCCTCATGCTCGGAATCCGATGGCGTCGCCGACGATGACATTGCTCCGTTTGAATTCGAAATCGAAAAAAAAAAATGGTGGTGTGTAGCGGCGGTTTACGGGGAGAGAGAAGAGAAAAATAAAGTGGGGACCTAATGTTTTTTTTTTATTTCTTGTCTTTTTCTTTTACTTTCAAGGGTATAATAGGTACTTCAAATGCAATTGGTGTAAAAAACTCATGCTCTTATAATTGAGCACAAAAAACTCACAATTCTTATAAATGTGCTTCATCTATCCTATCTATCCTAGCATAGATGTCATATTTTTTCTGTAAATTAAAAAAAAAATACATATTTTAAGACAATTTTTTAATATGTGTATAGTCTATATGATGCAGATATATATTTAAATAAGGCAAAGATTGTTTCTTATTGCCCAAGTTATTTAATTTATTTTATTTTATTTTATTAGGGTTTTAGTACTATTTATATGTCTAGTATTTTGATTTATTCGATAGTTGTTTATGATAAAATAAAGTTCGTTCCTCAGTTGAGGTTTTATCAGATTTCGGTATTCTTAGGAATCAACGAAAATTTGATGTATTAATTCTCGGGTATTCTCAGAATCAACGAGTCTTAATTGTGTTTATTGCTTCCCTGCGTCAGTTTGGTATCAGAGCCGAAACGATGCCTCCCCGTCGCCAGTATGCTTGCGAAACCGCCGTTGAGGTCGCAACCCGTCGCGATGCCGACATCGCCGCCTTAAGCCGCCAGATCGCAACCCTTGCCGTCGAACTCGAGGAAGTTCGCCTTGCTATCACCAACAGACTACCGGTGTCCCTGCTGCCCTCGTCATCTTCTTACGACGACTCGCCTCGTTTTGATTACGATGGCCCTCCTCGTTTTGATGAAGTTGATCACTTGGCCATGCCCGAAGAGCACATGGTCGAAGGCGTGGGTGATCTACTCTACCACCTCCGGAACAATATACCTCTTTTGTCCCCGCTGCCTGGCTCGGAGATCTCTGCGTATGATGGTCCCCCTAAATTTGACGAAGAGCTCTTTTCAGAAATTCCCGTGGCACTTGTGCTGAATCCTGATGTCGTTGCTTCTGCAGCACATCAACATGTTGTTGCCCTTGCGATCAAAGGAGATGATCCTACCCCTGCACCACATCTGCATGCTATTGTCCTTGCGCTTCATCCCGATGTCGTTGCCGCTGCCCTTGCGTCGCTTGTTCAAGTTGATGCCCCTACGATGGTTCTTCTTGCCATTGTCCGTGCGCCATATCAACGTGTCGCTGCCCTTGCGCTGTGCCTTCAAGGTTACCGACGATTGGTGTTTGATCCCGGCATCTTCGTGGTCGATTTTCAGGTTCGCGGTCGAACCTTCTCCTAGAGGGGGAGAATGATGCAGATATATATTTAAATAAGGCAAAGATTGTTTCTTATTGCCCAAGTTATTTAATTTATTTTATTTTATTTTATTAGGGTTTTAGTACTATTTATATGTCTAGTATTTTGATTTATTCGATAGTTGTTTATGATGAAATAAAGTTCGTTCCTCAGTTGAGGTTTTATCAGATTTCGGTATTCTTAGGAATCAACGAAAGTTTGATGTATTAATTCTCGGGTATTCTCAGAAGCAACGAGTCTTAATTGTGTTTATTGCTTCCCTGCGTCACTATACGAGCAAAAATCAACATGAATACAAGTGATTATCACATATGAAACATACTTTGTAAAGTAGTATAAGTATTTTCCACCATGATCTGAAACCTGGCATACTCAAATTTCAAAGACCAATTGGTCCATACAATTTGAAACACTCATATAGTAGTTCAATTCACATGTAGAGTTCTTAGACCAACAGAGATACAATATTTTAGTAAGAATATTGTGCATGAGCTTAGAATATATTTTTCTTTATTTTCAAAAAATTATGGTCGATTAAACAAATACACTACAATCTTCATAAAATAGAGCAAAAATTCAACCTTGTTGATTCCGATTGCCTGAAAACGTCAATTGTTTTTCACTATAATCACAATTAAAAAAGGGACATCGCTTGTCTGAAAACGTCGTTTTTTTTTCACCATAATCAAAATTAAAAAGGGAACATCGCAGCAACATAGTGTCTTAAATATTAACCTGCCTAATATATTACAGTATATTATACTAATAATACTAAAACAAACTGCAACCTCACACATCTCAACTCGATCATTTTTCAACAAAACCGTTACGAGGCCTCTTCCATCAATTTGCTCCTCCACTTTTTCGAACTTACAAATATGAACAACCACAAATTGCAAACAAGTTAGGCGTATCTCTATAGCTCAAAGTAGCACAAGAAATTTCAAGAAAAATAAACTTATAATATATTCATGCATTGTTCAATTGAACCTTGTAGTCCTCAGAGTCTTCAAAATTATCAACAAACAATTTCTTAACCCTGCAAAAACATATTTCATTGAATCAAGATGATAAAAATTAGCTAACACTAAATATCCAAATATGCTAATCAAACGGAGTACCTTCACATCACAAATACAATGAGTTAGGCAATCAAATATTCCATCAACAACGTATTCTTCTAAATATAATCCAACAGTTGACTTCATATCGAAGAACTTATTCTCAAACTAGATATAATGCTGATTGATTTGATGCCGACTAATCTGAACATCACACAAAATGAAAACCCGAGCTATCCTTATCACTATAGATCAAAGTATCACCATGAATTTTAAAAAATCAAATTTATATATTTATACATTCGTTAATAGATCCATGTATGCATGAGAGTCTTCAGAATACTTTTCCGCCAACAGAGTCCACAAACTCTGTGAAAACATTTTTAATTGAAAAAACAAAGGAAAGTGAAGAAAGATACTAGCACATTCAATTATTTACTTTTTAAATATCAAAATATACATAAACAAATAAAATAAATATAATACATTTACGTCACATACAATCTGTCAAATATTCAAGAACGTGAACAACATCACCTTCTTTTAAGTCACAGAAGACACATAGCAACTCACGCAGAACCCTCGTTTCAACAAAATACACAAGGATCCCCTTAAAAAATAAATAATACTATTATATTATCATGCAGCCTTAAAAATATGTAATATTATTATCTAATATTATTATCATTTAGGAAACACACCTTTTTGAACGCCCTCCCTCACAATTAAGGATATGGTCCAACATTGGATCTTTCTGTATAGGAATCACGCATTGCTCCATGCATCGTAAAGCTTGAGGTTCTTTTTGTATAATTTTTAAAAATATTCACCAAGGGTTTGGACTATAAATCGAATAACAAAAGTGTCAAGCAATGTTGAACATAATTGAAACAATAATGTTTGTCAGTAATTCACAATATACTAATATCTGCTTTAAAGCCTTGATTAATTTCATAATAACGAGAGGATGAAACCAAAACTTTATAGCCCCATTGAAATGCCCCACATGATATTGATACAAGAATTCATTTTCAACCGGAACATCTCCTAGAAGAGGCATCAGGAATTGTTCAGCCAATTCAATAGCTCTAGGAATTTTTAATAGTTGGTTATCCAAACTTTAAAATATTTCTATAAATATATTGTTAGCGGTCCAATTTTACCACCATTAACAAACTACATAAGCACACACGTATGCATATATCATGAAAGTAATAACATTTACACGTCACAAAATAGAAACAAACATCCATGTTCATGTCGTGAAAATAGGAAAGAAAAACATGCCAAACACATAAATGTCAACAAGATTGAGCATCATGTGTTATATAGTACTAGCATTTTTGGAGAAAAGTAAACCTCATAAAAGTAGCTACATCTTGAAATTTCTTGATATCTTCAAAGCAGAGATCACTTCTGATCCTTAGACATTAAAAATTCTGATAGTTTTCATCTGCATACAATCCTATATCTTTTCATTGGGACTAGGTAACTTAGATGTACACGTAGTTTCCATGTGCGCGCATACAAGTCTATATCTTTTCATTGGGACTAAGTAATTTAGTTGCACACGAAAAACAGAATAGTATCAAACATAACCTTAAATTATACAAAAGTGGAAAATAAATTATAATAAATTCTGATAGATTTCGTGCACACAAGTCTATATCTCTTCACCGGGGTTAGGTACTTAGATATATCGAAAAACAAAATATTGTCAAAAATAATTTTAAATTATTTAAAAGTGATAAATAAATTATAATAGCACATTTTATTACTTTTAGAAGAACTTTAATGAAACGAAGATTTCTCCAACTTTCGTTTTCTCAAAATGTCGCAAAGCATGATGATGTAGTGTATCATCAGAACCCGGAGCAAGTTTCGTAAGAAAATATCGCTTTCGCTTTCTCAAAATGTCGCAAAGCACGATGATGTAGTGTATCATCAGAACCCGGAGCAAGTTTGTTCAGAAAATATCCTAGAAGCACAACAATGTCATCATAATTTTTCACTTTTTCTGACCGTCCATTCATATCCTGAATAAAGTTTGATTTGCATGCGGGTGGATAATAATTTACACTTATGCATTAGAATGCATGACAATAGAAAAATTATGACCCATAATATGCCTATTGACATGATCATTATTACCATCACCCTACAACAAAAACAAAACATTAAAAAATATTTACTCATATCTAATTGTTTTTCTATCAAGTGCTTCAATCTTGTCATCCACCATTTTCTTAAAAAATAAACAATAAATTAATAAATAAATATACATATCATAATTGATCAATCATCAATGATATAACATAAATATTTATGTGAAAACGATATATTTAAGAAAATATTATTTGTACTTAAAAGTTTAATTAATACCGTCACTAGTTTGAGATTAAAAACAATCGGATGAACAATTGAATAAGTCACGTTGCCATAACCATCATATTTATTATTGTTTGTTGTAGAAAGCTAGGTTAGATAAAAATAATATTACTTAATATCCATTATTGTTTGTTACAGAAAGCTAGGTTAGATAAAAATAATATTACTTAATATCCATGCAAATATATTCATTTATTACAATAAAAAATGTTCACAAATCTGATTAAGATGAAATTGAACTCAATAGAATAAAGTGGTTGAATAATTGAAAAATGAGATTAATATTCAAGAATACACAATTGAAAATACAATTTCATTATCATTTGCAATTGCTCATGTCTTAAAAGAATTAAAAAAATCAGATGGAGCGAATCGATACCGCTCCATTGATTCGTAATTCAGATGGAGCGAATCGACACCCACTTCATTTATCACGAATTATCGTGGTTGATCGCTCCATCTGAATATGATGTATGTCATATGATGTATGTCATATCCTTATGAAGTGGGTGTCGAATCGCTTCAACTAGTTTATCCACTAAGTTAAAGCTTCACGAACCAAATGATGTATGTCATATCGTAAAATTCGACAACCTAATTAATTAATTTCATATGATAAATTCTACCGAGAGTTGAACTTCACCTATACTGTATCATACACATGAAATAATGAGAGCTGTTATGTTTCTTTCGAATTTATCGACCACCGATGACTTTCAAAGGCACAGAAAAAAGATCGGTGTCTCATGCCTTCAGCTCGTACTTTTATTCGCCAAGGCTGCCCAATCGAACTGTGTACGTGACAATGTTGTGGATACTTGGAAGAGAGGGGAGTTGCGTGAGTCGCCTGAAACTGTATTTGTAGCGAAAGCACAAACAACGTGGAAGGAAACATTGATGCATGGGTGGGGTGAAATGTCTCATATAGCCCTAAATAATGATTATCTTCCGGTTGATGAACTCAATCATAACTTGAAACCGTTGATCAACTTAATCAAGAAATGGGCCTCCTAAAACAGGAAAGACAGAGAAATCAAAAGGAGAAGGGAAAGATAGTTACAAATATACATATATATATATATATATATATATTGTTTTTCATATTATTTTGTTATAGTTTTTACATTATTAAATTTTTCATATTATTTTGTTATAGTTTTTACATTATTAAATTATTTTTCCTTAATTATTTTTAAGGAGAAAGTAGTGGAACCAAAGGGAAAGAAAGGAAACTGAGCAGATGTTGAGTTAATAGTACTCCATATGTTAGATAATGCAATAGATAACTATATCTAAGTAAATTCATATGTATTTGTAGTTGATTTTGTTTATAATTTGTCCAGGTTTTTTAACAAGTGAGGTGGTGGCCAATTTGGGTATTGAGCTTAATTTAAATAAACGTTGTTTCACTGTTGTGTGTTAATTGAATTTGGGTGACGATGTAATTTGAGACTTTTGTTCGAATTCTTTGTTATATATGTTATTTAATATGTGTTGTGTGTTAATTAAATTTGGATGAACATGTAATTTGAGACGCTACTATTTGTATGTTGAACTTAAGTTTATTATAATTCCTTTATTTGATTTAAAGCAAGTTAATATGATTTCTTTGTTATATGTGTTATTTAATATGTGTTGTGTGTTAATTAAATTTGAATCCGGATTCTCTACTCATATTTTTGTTCCTAATGTTTCCTAATAAATCAATCTTGACCATTGATTTCACAAATGGTCAAGATCTTTCCTTACAATTAAAATATATATACATTTAATTAAAAAAAATTACTTCTCTCAATTCTCAAGCACTCTATTCTTTTTTTTTTATTTCTATTCCCTTCCCGCTCATTCCTTTCATCATTTTTTTTATTTTATTAAGTCAGTACATAATGCAATGAAAATAATCTGAAATCGATCAACGAGATGGTTTATTAGGGATGAACAATCTGAAATCGATTGACCATCAGAATGAACAATTCTTATTAATAAAAAAAAGTTGCTCCGTCCGATAAACGCCGCCCTGAAAGATGAACTGTTCTTCACCATTGTCAATCATGGTCACCGTAGTCGAAGCCGATGTCGTCTACGTCAAACCATTTTCGACGAGGGTGGTCATACCCGGGTGAGCGCTCATTGCCGCGAGAACGTATTATTGTAAGAAAATGAATACACCCGGCTAGGAGTGGTTAAAACCGCATGGGACTTCGGGTGGAGTTTGCTGAAGAGCGGGCCGGTTCGTGTCGGATGATAAGTCGCCAATTAGGTCGGGCGGAGACGGGGTTGAGTTCAGGACGATGGTGACGACTACGATCACTATAGGCATTGACGAGATCAAGCTAATCAAGAACAAGCTTAATGTGGTAAAGTACTCATACGGCATATATAGTTTTACTACCGATCCAATCGATTGATCCTTGTTTCAACGAAATTATTCGCAGACTATAATATTGCTCAACACGCGGGCTGTGGGAGGACAAATTGATCGACGAGATGGTCAAGCCGGCGTGGGGGAATTGCTTCGCGTTCTTGCAGGTCCCTTTACCTAATTAAGTTGACGATCGACTGCCCGTGATGAGATTCGAAAGGACTCGCTCGGTTTGTTCGGAGCGCTAATCGGACCATCAAAATCATATTACTGCAACAAGGAAACAAACTAGCAGTTCAGTTTAATACAATAATACATTCTTGCAGGTCCCTTAAAACCACCAATGTCCTTCCTACTCAAAACCAAACGTAATCACCGGAATGTGGCCAAATCAACCCAAGCCGCTTTTCTCGAATACCAATCATGGCACTTTTGACGATTCAACCCTAGCCGATCGATTTTCTCGAATACGAACAAAACCCATCGAGAAACCGCTTGTAGTCCGACAATAAAACAAAGAGTACGTCGTCTTCAAATCAACTCTCCCACCGATAGGCGCCACGTACTGGCTTCGTCTCCAAATTCACAACCCAAACATGCACGTGATGATGTGCGTGCTGCGGGCCATCGTGATCGTGCGCGAGTTCGAAACGGCGCGTTTCTTGGAGCTGACGAGTAAGCACAGGGCGAAGGTCGCGCTCCTCGTGCCCCCGATCGCGGTGAGGATGATTACTTCGCCCCTGGGAAAGGGCTCGAGTATTCTGTTAGAGCAAAGCCAAACAACTCAGGGCTCGGGACAAACCCGTGCCGTCGTGCCCAAACAACTCAGGGCTCGGGCTCCGGAGTGTATGTAATAAAAGAGAAATTTTTTTAGGAAGATATAATTATTTATTTTAATTGTAATGAAAGATCTTGATCGTTTGTAAAATTAATGGTTAAGATTGATTTATTAGGAAATATTAGGAAAAAAAGTTATTAAGAGAGAATCCCGATCTTGGATTAACATGTAATTTGAGACGCTACTATAATTTTATTATAATTCCTTTATTTGATTTAAAGCAAGTTAATATGTCACCGGTACTCTTTTGGTTTGTTTCATAGTCAAATAATCTTATGTGTTAACTGAGAAATAGGTTCTTAATTTATTCTTTATTGTTTTTCAAATTGAGAAATAAAAAATTGATATTAATCTTAATATGTTTGCATAAGATTAGAATTTCACACAGGTGTAATAAAGATTAATACTAGTATCTCCTAAACAATATACTGACAAATGCAAATTAAAAAATTGATATTAATCTTAATATGTTTTCATAAAATTAGAATGACATTTACATAGCATCTCATAGGATATCTTAATAAGATATAATTGTGTTGTTAACATATGTTGCACATCCGACACATTATCACTTTTCCATCCCTTAACAGAGCTGTTACGAGAGCTCTTCCGCGCCCATCTTTCATACCAGTTTGATCTCTAGATACTTCTTATTTATAGCTTGAGCCTCCTTACTTTTAGCTGGAGACTCCATCTTTTGAGACTCTCTAATCTGAAAGCAACGAATAAAAACTCGATTATATAGATACAACCACATAGCAGCATCAATTGCAAGGAAATTTATATATTTATACCTTGACAAATAGATCCATGTATTCCTCCGAGTCTTGAGAATATTTTTCAGCTAACACGTTCTTCAAACCCTGCAAAACATAGTTCGTAATTTATACACCATGGGACTCCAACACTAAACCAAACATTAATAACAAAAAATAGGATCTTACTTCCACATCACCAGGTCCACTAATCATATAATCAAAAACTTGAACGTCGGCACCTTTTTTTACGCCAAATCCAGAATGACCAAAGTTGCAAAACAATCGAATCACATCAGAATCGTAGCAGTACCCGAATAAAATACTTAAAGTTCTCCTACAAAACATTATTAACAAATAATAATTATTACTTTCACTCAGCCAGAAAAGAATAACACGTGTAATTAAGCAAGATCACGTGTTATTTTTCAATCCATATTTTTGTATATTCAACAAAATAAACCTCATCCTTTCAACACCATCACTCAGAAGGATAGAGTCCAGCAATGGATCTTTCTGTATACGAGTCATTCGTTCCACACAACGTAAAAGTTGAGCTTCCTTTGAATATTTTTTAAAAATATTGAGCAGGGGTGTGGACTATAAATTGGAAAAAAAAAGGTCAATAATTGCTAACCCATGTTGAAGCAACAAAGTTTGTCTTTGAATCAAATACCTGCTTTAATGCCTTGAGTAACTCCAAAAGGATGAGTGGATGATAACAAAAGTGAGTTGATGCAGCGTGATGACGCACATGATAGTGGTAAATTGGTTTTTTTTTTCTACCGGAACATCACCTTCAAGCGTCATCAAGACTTTTTCAACCAACTCAATAGCTTCAGGAATCTTCAATAGTTGGTCGGCCAATTCTTTGATGCAAGAGTCCTTGCATGAAATATAAATTAATTTTTATAATGAAACAATGGCATACTTTACACTTGTGCAGTACAAAAAAAAGATAACGTATGACCACAGTTCTAAAAAGGCGACCGGCGGGCAGTAATTCATAGCCTAGAGCCTGGATGTACTAGGCGGTGATTAATCACTTTATAGTTTGAAGAAAACAAATCGTGAAATTTCATTTAATAATGAACCATTAGTAAATTCTCAAAAATTGTAAATTGCAAATATTTTCTAGTATTTCCAGAAATTAAAATACAGGTCTTTTTCTTCTCTGTGTGTATTTGTGCTACTTACCTTACAAAATTATAGAAAACGTACATACTTGACAAAGTTACTCAATGGGAGAGTAAACTTCAGTAGGGGTTGAAGGCTCGTTGGACATTTTATTCTCAATCGTCTCTTTACCCCGGGCAATAATATCATCATCTCCCTAAAATTTCACAAGTCGTTAAACAAATCACAACAATATGTAGCAACTAACACGTCCTATCAGCTTAAATAATAATACTTGAGACTCTTACCTTCATTGAGGTAAGAAGTGAACGACCACCCATTAACAAAAACTGTTCCATCATGTCTTCATTACTCCAATAGCCTATTAAAACACTCAAGGCATTCCTTGAATATATATATGATTGGAAAAACATGATTAACATATGATACATCCAGATATTAAAAAATATATTACCACGCATTCATGATCATGTCCTAAAATAGAAAAAAAAAATTATTTTGGTACCGAAAAAAACCTCATCATAGTAGCTTGGTCCTGATATTTAAAAAGATCCTCAAAAGAAGGATCACTCCTGATCTTGTGCATTAGGAATGCTGACAATTTCCGTCTAGATATTTGTGAATTGATTCTAGTACCACCGGGTATTTTATATTTTACCTGGACACGGAAAAGTAGATGTGGTGACGAATCTTCAATTAGTTGAAGAGATAGCTAATAAGACAAAGCAAAACCTTTTATTTACCGATATAAGAATTCCAATAAAGTGAACATTCTCCCAAACATTTTTCAATTTACTGAAATATTGCAAAGCACAATTATTTGTTGTATGTTCTGAACCACGAGCAAGCGTGTGAAGAAAATCCTCTAAAATCTGAATGATGTCATCGTATTTCATCATTTCATCAGCCAGCTCTTCCACATACTGAATATTTGAATGTGAGTGGATAGTGAGTTTTACGTTACTAACAAAGTAGTACTACGTAATATGCAGAAATAGACATGATCAATAATACTAGTAATTACTTACTTGTAGAACTTCTTCTATCATATTATCCTCGGTTAAAGGTGTACCGGTGCCTAGTGTTATCTACAAAAAATAATCAATAGATAAATATACCATCAAGAAGTGATAGAAAATGTTAAAAGATACATTTACACAATAATACTGTACCACAGTAACATTTGGTTCGTGTTTTAAGACACGAGATGTTGATGATGATGCAACCTCTGTAGTCATTGCTTTAAACAGATTCCCTAAAAAATATCAGAGTATTAATGTGTATTCAGACAACTGAACAACTTTTAATAAGCAATATTTAGTTACAAGAAGACATCTTTGCTTCAAGACATAATTACATAAAGGAACTCCGGCCGGCTATCTATAATACAAGCATAATCACAGTAGTCTCCAAATAGTGATAGAATATAAATTCGATTTAATCGAAACAGAATGAACAAATTTCAAAAGTTTACTCTTTGATGAAAATTAATTAATCAATAAAAGCAGAATCTAAAATCT
Organism: Euphrasia confusa; assembly: GCA_954870475.1. Lineage (NCBI taxonomy): Eukaryota > Viridiplantae > Streptophyta > Magnoliopsida > Lamiales > Orobanchaceae > Euphrasia > Euphrasia confusa. The sequence goes on from OX940951.1 coordinate 21,460,731, forward strand.
AATTTCAAAAGAACAAGGCAGATTTTTTGAACAAGTTTCACAAAGAAGACATCTTTCCCAGATAAAAAATAACGTTCTTTGCTTCGAGACATAATAAAGAAACATAAAACTCTTATGTTTTAGAAATTTTATTTTCAATCTATATCTTCATGAACAAACAACAGCAGCAACAATTTATACGAATCATGAAAATACGAGAACAAAAAAAACCTAATTATGAAAATTAGGTTTCTTGCAAACGGCCTTTTGAACGTTGATGGGGCTTGTTAATCCTACACCGCCGATTCTGGTACACGGCCGGAAAACCTTATCTCCCCTTAATTCTTAATTTTGTACCGTTGAGCTCCAGACAACTAGTATACTCCCGTAATATATAGTAGTAGTATATCGGTAAATTAGCTACCCTCGCTTTTCCAAATATATGTTGATAGTACTTTTCTTTTTAAAAAAGCAACATAATTTTTGGGAGATAAAATTAAACCTACTGTATTTCTACAATAATTCAAACTTTTTTATATGACCTGTTTAATCTTTTTTTATTTTTTCAAATTATTTTTGTAAGTGATGATTTGTAGTGAAGATTTATTGCTCATCTTTGGTAAGTTGTATTAATTGATACTATTAACTTATTGAGATTACATCCATTTTATTACGTTTTTTCTATTGTTGTGCTCGTTTATCTTTGTTGCAAAATCGAATTAACTATTATTTGACAATAAAAAATAAACCTATAGTCCAACTGCACTTTCTTGTACCGGTACATAAATTACGAATCCATTTTTTTCAATTGGTATCCGAGCTACTTTGATCACTTGAAGGTTTTGAACTAGTTAAAAAATCAAGTATATTGACAAGTGTACATGTGATGAAGTTGAAGACGGATATTGACAAGTATATTGACAATGCATGATGGTCATGGAGATCAAGTTCGCAACCTCTCCAAATAATGGAAGAAGGATGAACAAGACGCTGCTTCGTCAATGAAAAAACGTTGACAAAACTCTACAGTTCAGCCGTCAAAACATGTTCAGACGGATCAAAAACTCAAAATCAACAAAAAAAGACTTTGGACATGTTGTGGATTCACTGTGAATGAAATAAATTTGTGAGAGAGACTCGACTGAGAGTTCTCACAACAAAGTTCGAGAACATGAGAATTTGAAAAGACGAAACTGCAACAAGTTACTTCAATGCGTTGTACAACATTGCAAATGAGTGTTATGAATTTAAAGAGTCCATGCTTAATAAAACACCAAGAACAATATTTTCAAAGTTACTCATAAAAGTAAATAACATTCAAATGGTGCAAAAATTCCTAAAGATGTAATTAAACAAAATCTATGAAATGGCAATGCTTTATGAAATGGCTATGCATGAACAAGATTTGGCGTAATTCTAAGTTTAAAAGATACTCTAAAGCTCATATGTAAGAGTAAATTTAGCAATTGGGTATAAAAGTTCTCAACAACAGCTCTAAATACAAAGTGAGCAAGATGATGCGTTCTACACGGTGAGCGTAGAACACCGTGTAGAACTCAGGGGTCCGGTCCTCCGACAATTCGATCAAGTCGAAGACTCGATCTAGGGAACTGGTTATCAATTTGTTGGGTTGATTTCTATCATGCATTAATTTATGTTGCTTTGTGTATATTACATTTGTGTGCAGATAAATACATTAAAGAAAGAAATTAAGTACAAAGTACTCGAAAACAGCCCTAATCTCAACGGCTAAGCCTAACCCTGTTAACAATTGATGAATAAGTTTATAGGATAGTAAAAGAGTACATTGATGTTTAATGGAAAGTGTGAATGATACCGGTAAATTATGAGAAATGAGGAGTAACACGAGAACACTCAAAAGATATTTCTTTCTCTAAGGAATCCACCAAAGAGATCGAAATGACTCGCCACCTTATGGAATCCACCAAAAGGATAAGAGAGAAAAAAAAACAAGTCGAAACACTTCAAAGATGATTATTATTCAATATGTGATACCCTCACATTACGATCGGTTGATCTTTATATCCTAGCCAAGACACTTCATGCATTAACATGAAAATAAGTAAACTAAGCACTTTTGCACTTCCTCCATGAATCTGCCCGAAACTGCCACACTTCACCATTAATGCTATAACTTTTCTTAGACAACTCCAAATGACCTCTCGTCTGTTCCAAAATACTCTAGACTATTTGGGCTTCGAAACCATATGTCGCATGAATTTTTATTCCCTTCAAAACAAATCAGTTTTTTAATTGAAGGTGGGCCATCTGCTGGACTGGGCATTGCACAAAATGACCTTTTTATTTGGTGGACCTTTTTTATTTGTATCAGTGAACAAGAATTAAATAATGTAGATCATAATAGTAATAACTGATTAGTAAAAATAGTACTCCAAGTTCGTAGGATAGTAAAAAGAGTAGCTAAAAGAAGTGTTTGTAGCATCCATCCGCATGCAATACATATCATTTTTCGCAATAAGATATAACTAGCTATAAGTAGTGAGTGTTGGTTATTTTTGTACAAAATGTCTAAATCCGAAACATAAAATAAAATAAAATCTGGACTAGAACAGTACTACTGATCTTTACAATTCCAGAATAAAATTAAATAAAATAATTAAATAAATTAACCTTTATCGGGCTTCGAACTGAAACTTGTTGCGGGTAGTCGAGGCGCTTTCGCTATCCGCAAGACTAAAACGCCCCGTGTATGCTACGGTTTTGCGACGTTAGTCCCCAAAGATACAACGACTTTCAATCGTCTTCTAGTCTGAGGCACACCAGCTAGAAGCTCCGGCGAACGAGGAAAGAGCGAGAACCGAGCATATGCAAATGCAAGGAACTAATATTGTCTACACAATATTCCAACACTAGAATGTTTATGAACTTAGAGAGAAGAGATTCTGATGTGGAATATGTTCAATGGGATGAATAACTCTCAACTAAGATGCTCTATTTATACTACTCATAGGGGAGTACCAAAAGAGCAATTCAAAAGTCTCTTGTAACTCAAAAGTCACACAATTATGAGGATTAATTTATATATTTTATTAAATATATAAATAAAATTCTGATGACTTTTCAAGTTTTTGGGTCGACTATTCAAATTCCGTACAACCCATATTTGGCTGACTATTTAAATTTCGTACAACCCATTTAAGCTAGCCCAACAGCTTAACTCAATTAAATATTTCAACTAATTTTACTCAGCCCAAAGGCTGGTAAGCCCAAGCCATAATAACATTACTTGTTATTATTTTACAGACCCACTACAAATACAATTTGTACTTGTTAGACTTTTATAGGCCCAAGAAAAATCTCGGAGGCCCAAAGTCCAAATCATCATTTCCCAATTGACCAAGAATAATAATTCAAGTCAATAGGCTTACTTAAAGTTGAAACATTTTCTAACTCCTCATATAACATCACAAAAGTATTAACTTTCTCACCACTTTCAATGTGGGATTTGAGACTTTTCATATTCTCAATAATTAATACACAAGACCTTTTATAATGGTTCTCACAAACCCATTATCTACCACATTTCGATGTGGGATGAGATTTAACATTCTCATTCAACAATGCCTTTTCACTTGGCTAATTCAACCATTTATTTCTCACTCACCGAAAAATCGGATCTTGACGAAATAAAATACTATAATTAACTACGCAACATCGTAGAAAATTATCAACAAATTAATTCCAACGTGAATTAATATTTAGCCACAAAAAATCGGTCAAATATTGGTCAAACCAATTATTTTATTCCAATTTTTCCAACAGTGAGTATATATTAAATTAAATAACTTCAACGCATAACACATTATCACTTTTCCATCCCTTAACAGAACGATTATGAGGGCTCTTCCGTGCCCATCTTTCATACAAGTTTGTTCTATGATCTCTAAAGAGATCTTATTTCTAGCTGCAGACCGATTGCATTTAGCTGGAGACTCCAGTTTTTGAGACTCCCTAATCTGAAAGCAATGGATAAAAACTCGATTATATAGCTCCAGATAGCAGCATCAATTGCAAGGACATTTATGTATTTATACCTTGACAAATAGGTCCACGTATTCCTCCGAGTCTTGAGAATACTTTTTGTTAGTGTGTAGTTCTTCCTAGTTCAACATAGAACCGCGTTGTTCTTGTTTGAACTACGTTGAACTATACACTTTGTTTTGTAGTAACTTCATGCTTCATGTTTGTATGCTTTCTATTCATTAATTCATACAAGTCTGCTAGGTCAACGTAGTACGAGCTGTTGAACTGTGGAATTAACAAGTGGCCCAACGCGTGACCACGGTTCATCAGCATGGAGCAAGCAGACTTAGGTTCTACAAGCATCATGGAGTTACATCAGTACGTCAGCGTTGAACGAGCTATTTCATCAACGTGGTTCAACGTGGATCAGAGTGAAATGCGAGTTCACCAACGCACTACCAATCAGAGAGTTCAAGGCTTACCGTGAAGACCTTGAATCAGAGCTAACACCTTGATGGACGCGGTGCAAGCATAGCTACACATAAGGTCTGGACGAATGACTGCTAAGGAATGAAGCCAGCTGCGGGTGCGACTAGAAGACTTCGCTAGAAGGATGATAGTCAAATGGAAAATACTAAGTATTCCAGCTATGCCCACCACTAGCTCGAAGCACGAAGAACACGCTAGTGTGGCGGTGCGTAGAGCTGGGTTCGTCAAGTACAATCGAATTGGAATCTCGAATATTCCATGAAGATGCTTTGGGCTCGGCCCATTAAGCGTGAATTCCGGAAACCCTATTTCTCGACACCTATAAATAGCGGGTTGTTGGAATTCACTATTCATGCATTGATTTGACATTTTCTAGAGAGAGAAAATTTGTAGACCGAGAGACTTCGCTAGAAAGCTCCGGTTCTACCCTCAGTTTAGTCTTAGTAGAACGCATCGCTAGATTAGTTCTTCGTAGACTTAGTTTTAGGTCGTGTTGACCTTTCTACAAGATTCGCTAGAATTTTGTAGATGTGTTTGTAAGTGGTTCCACCCTTTACAAGATATATAAAAGAGTTTTCTTTTAGAATCTCCAAATTGTGTTAAGTGTTTGTACTCTACCCTGTACATTCTAGTTCTAGGTAGAACAAAGTACAAAGTACACAATTTCAATTGGTATCAGAGCCAGGTTCACCACCTTTGGTGTGATCCTAGGAAGAGATTCTACAATGGAGTCATTCACCGTCGTCAAGCCCGTCATCCTCAATTCTACAAACTACTCTTACTGGAAGAGCAAGACAAGGTTGAAGTTGAAGAACGTGGACTCACGTGTGTGGGGTGCTGTGTTGAACGGTTGGCAAGCACCAACCATAGTTGACAAAGATGGCGACACCGTCGAAAAGGATGAGTCTACATGGACCACGGCCGAACATGAAGCCGCCACTTTCAATTCCAAGGCCATCCACATTATCACTGACCTCATCGATGTCCACATGTTCTCTGTGGTGAGACATCTCACTTCGGCCAAGCATGTGTGGGACACCTTGGAGCGCATGTGTGAAGGGAGTGATAGCATCAAGAGGTCCAAGATTAGAGGGCTTACCACTACCTTCCACCGGCTTGAAATGAGGGAAGATGAAGACCTTGACTCCTTCTTTAACAAGATAATGGCAATTGTGAGTGAATGCCAAGAGCTTGGGGATCCCATACCCCCACCTCTCATCTGCACCAAAGTCTTGCGAGGTGTAACCGAAAAGTTTAGCGTCAAGGTCACTACAATGGAAGACACGAAGCTTGGTCTTTCGGGCGACTACAACGAGATAATGAGTCACTTGAAGAACTACGAGTTGAACTTGAAGTTGAAGGACAAATCTTACTCTATGGCTCCATTTGAAAATTCCATGAAGGCGCTTGCTATCTCTCAGAATGCATCTAGCTCTGCCTCTAACAAGGCCAGCTCTACCCTCTCTCCTCAATCTCCCGAGAGTAATGCTTTTCTTGCTGAAGACTCCGATGATGAAAGCGAGGCTCTTTCACTTCTTGACTCTCCAAATCCCGACAAGTTCATCGCTATTCAAGATGCCGTGAGCTATCTTGTTCGTCAAGACATCAAGAGGAAGAGGAGGTTCAAACAATTCCGGAACCAGAGGAGCCCTGGGAATTCGTTCTCCACTCCACCCGAAACCAACCGCAGTGGGCTCACCCCAAGTCGGAAGTTCGTTAGTGGTGCCCCCAGCAAGGACATGTCTCGTATCAAATGCTTCGAGTGTAAGGGGATGGGGCACGTGAAGAATGAATGTCCTAACTTGCATCGGAAGAACAACATGGATGTGAGTTACTTGGTGTTCGATGGTGATGATGCCTTGTACTCCTCTGAAGACGACAAGAGAAAGATGGTAGAGCCCAATGAAGTTAATGCACTCTTAAGTGCTATTGATGATGAGAGTGATGAAGAGTTCGAGGTAGATCAAGCTGACTTGGCTACTCATGAAAATATTTTTTGCTATACCTCTGTGGTTGCAGGCATAACTGAGAAGGGCGCTAGTTCTACCCCCAATTCTCTGGCTGGGGGCATGACCAAGAAGAAAGCTGACTCTACCCTTGATGCTGATAGGGTGAGCAAGAGAGAGTTCGAGATTGTGAAGTTGGAGTTGGAGAGGGCGCTGAAGAAGGCAAGTGAGCTGGAGGCGATTGTGAAGAAGGACGATGCGGAGAAAGATTTCTTGAGGGACTCTCTTGCCAAGATGGAAGAAGGCTATGCTATGCGCACCAAGGAACTCTACCAAGTGAAAGATAAACTTGATGTTGCTGATTGTCTTTTTAAGAAACTAAACACTGGCACCTCTAAACTTGATAATATGTTGGGTTGTGTTAACACCAAGCATTTTGGGCTTGGGTTTAAGGAAACCTTTGATTCTGTTTACTCTGACTCTCCTTATACGCTTTCTAAGTTTGTGCATGCTAACGACAAAACTATTATTGAATCGAATGGAGTCAAGCCGGAGGATGCTCGTGCATCCAAAGGCAATGTGACTTCTACCTCAAAAGTCAAAATTCTCAAACGCACAAATACTGTTCCTCAACCCAAAATTGCTTCATTGTCCTTGGTGACACCGATCTCCAACGCTGCTCTACCCGCGACTAAACTCGAGTCTACTCATGACAAGAAATTTTTTACACGAAATGTCTCGAATCGATCTAAGACATATAACTCTACTACTAAATCCACTCGACAGGATCGATTGTCCGGATCTACTCCCTTGGTAAATCCTGCTGCGGGCATGCCCACTCAGAAAAGGAGGACTCCTTCTACCCACTACAAGCGTACTTATGTGTGTCATTACTGCGGGAAGAAGGGGCACATCAAACCGTTTTGCTATAAGCGTATTGATGACTTGAACTCTCACGGAGTTATTGTGAGGCAAGTATGGAGACCCGTGACTAGGTACACGCATGACAGGATGAAACAGAGCTGGAGAATTAAAGCTGCTCTACCCGCAGCCAAGATCATTACACCAAAACAAGTTTGGAGGAGAAAGGAAGAAGTGAAATGCAATGTGGCATTCACAGTTGCTAAAGGTACGACAAAGGAGACTTGGTATTTTGATAGTGGGTGCTCTCGACACATGACCGGCACCAAAGACTCCCTGATCGACTTCGTTCCTCATTCCGGTGGCCCCGTCACTTATGGAGGTGGGGCAAAAGGAAGCATTGTTGGTAGTGGAACGCTGAATGTGAAGGGTTTACCTGCCCTCAAGAATGTACTTTTGGTCGATGGGCTGTGTGCCAATCTTATAAGCATCAGTCAACTATGTGATGATGAACTAAACGTTAAATTCAACAAAGAAAGTTGTGAAGTGTACAATGCCAAAGGAGAGTGCATTCTCACCGCGGCTCGTGCAAAGAACAATTGTTATGCCATCACTGAGTCTTGTCTAAGTGCTTCTACCCACGACGAGATTGATATATGGCACCAAAGACTTGGTCATACCAGCCTTCGAAACCTTGAAAAGTTGGTTCAAATTAAAGCAGTCAGAGGCATAGATAGTCTACCCAAGATTGACAAGAGAGTTTGTGGAGATTGTCAAATGGGAAAGCAAACTAGATCCCCTCATCCAGCTATCTCTACCCATAATCGCACTACCGAGTGCTTTGAACTCCTTCATATGGACCTTATGGGTCCCATGGAAGTGCAAAGTTTGGGAAATAAGTGGTATACCCTTGTCATTGTTGATGATTTTTCGAGGTATACCTGGGTAAATTTTCTTGGCACAAAGGATGAGGCATTTGAAGCATTTCGATCTTTAACCCGTAGAATTTGCACCACCTACGCCAAAAGGGTTCAACGAATAAGGAGTGATCATGGTGGTGAATTTCAAAATGGGGTGTTCGTGGAATATTGCACTCGCAAAGGGATCCACCATGAATTCTCTGCTCCAAAGACACCACAACAAAACGGAATTGTTGAGAGGAAGAACAGGACTCTACAGGAGATGGCAAGAGTTATGTTGGTGGCTGCGGGCATGGCAAAGGGGTTTTGGGCAGAGGCATTGAGCGCGGCTTGTTATGTGGTCAACCGGATCAGCATTCGAGCCGGTACTCAATGTACGGCGTATGAACTTTTAACTTCCAAGAAACCAAACGTGGCACATCTTCGTGTGTATGGGTGCCTTTGTTATATCTTGAATGACAGAGATCCGTTGAAGAAGTTTGATTCTAGGTCGGACAAGGCTATTTTTGTCGGCTATGCTCTTAACAGTCATGCCTACCGTGTGTTCAACCTACGGACTAAGACGGTACAAGAATCCACAAATATTAAGTTTGACGAGCATCATTTTCATGACAATCCGTCTAGGCCTACCTTGCAACGAAACAATTTTGATGTTGTTCTACCCACAACGGAAGTGTTGGTTGAGGGGGAGGTAGATCAAGGAACAGGATCATGTGTCCAACTCAATGGGATTTCCACATCTCACAACTCTGGTGACTCTACCCCCTCAGAGAGTGATGATGAAGGTTTAAATCAAGGTAACTCATACCCTGCTGCAGGCACCACAGGCGCCTCTACCTCCACCGGAGTGCCGAACTCTGGACCACCTGCATACATTCGTAAGAGGCATCCAGACCAACAAATGATTGGTGATCTAAATCAAAGGGTCACCCGCTCTACCCGCCATACGGACACCTTCCTCGCAAGCGACCCTTCCACTCTCTCAAATTTGGCTCTCCTATCTCCGGATGTGGGCATAATGAGCTTCGTCTCCGAAATTGAGCCCAAAAATATAAAGGAGGCCATTCTAGATGAGTTTTGGATTGCGGCAATGCAGGAAGAGCTACATGAGTTTGAACGGAATAAGGTGTGGTCTTTGGTTCCTAGACCAAGAGGAGTGAATGTCATTGGCACTAAGTGGATCTACAAGAACAAAACCAACGAGTTCAATCAAATAGTGCGCAACAAGGCACGACTGGTTGCTCAAGGGTATACCCAAGTGGAGGGAATAGATTTTGAGGAGACTTTTGCCCCGGTGGCACGCATCGAGTCCATTCGTTTGCTCATTGCTGTGGCGTGTCACAAAAATATCCCATTGAGACAAATGGACGTGAAAGCGGCTTTCCTTAATGGAGTGTTGGACGAAGAGGCGTATGTCGAACAGCCCAAGGGCTTTGTAGACCCTCACAAGCCGGATCATGTCTACCTCCTCCATAAGGCCCTCTACGGCTTGAAACAAGCACCTCGTGCATGGTATAGCTGCCTTACTGAGTTTCTCTTGAAGTTTGGGTTCACTCGTGGTAATGCGGACACCACCCTCTTCATCAAAATTGTTGGGAACGAAATGCTCATTGCACAAATTTATGTCGACGACATTGTGTTTGGTGCTACCCACGACCACTTGGTAAAGGAATTCACGAATGCTATGGCTTCTTCTTTTCAAATGAGCTTGGAGGGAGAGTTGAGTCATTTTCTTGGACTTCAAATCTCGCAGCGTCACAATGGGATGTTTGTCTCTCAGACCAAATATGCCATCAACATGCTCAAGAAGTTTGATATGGCGGACGCCAAGCACATGAAGACACCAATGGCTACCACGGACAAGTTGAGCAAGGCTGAGCAGGGCAAGGATGTTGATATCTCTACCTATAGGTCTCTTATTGGAAGCCTGCTCTACCTCACCGCCACTCGCCCGGACATCATGTATAGTGTGTGCCTTTGCGCCCGCTACCAAGCCCAACCAAAGGAAGAACATCTTGCTGCCGTGAAACGTATCCTTCGATATGTGGCCGGGTCTACCAACCTTGGTCTATGGTACACTAAAGATACTTCTTCTTATCTTGTTGGTTTTGCAGATGCAGATTGGGCCGGTGACAATGATGAACGGAAAAGCACTAGCGGTGGGTGTTGCTTCTTAGGCAACAATCTTGTCTCATGGCATAGCAAGAAGCAAAATTGCATTGCTCTATCTACCGCCGAATCCGAGTATGTGGCTGCTGGGAGTTGTTGTACCCAAATGCTATGGCTTCAACAAATGCTCGCCGACTATCAAATTGAGAGCACGCCACTCACTTTAAAATGTGACAACCAAAGTGCTATAAAGATAAGTCAGAATCCGGTAAAACACTCAAAGACCAAGCATATCGACATACGGCATCACTTCATTCGAGACTTGGTAGAACGGGGTAAGGTTGTAATGGAACATGTGCCTACGGAGAAACAACTCTCAGACTTCTTCACAAAACCACTTGCTTCGGAAAGATTTTTGAACTTACGGAAGTCTCTCTGCATGACCACATCTTGAAGGGTAGTAGGCCGCAAATTGGCTACCTCCACCCACAGTCGTTTATTTTCTCAATGGAACCATGAGGTAGAGCAAGGTGAGGTTAGTTGTTGACAGTGCAAAGTGACGTAGTATTTGGACATACTGTTCTTTAAATATTTCTATAAGCAATTCATTGGAGCAAACTTGTTTGCTCTATGTCTAGCAGGAAAAGTCGGCCTAAAGATTTCCTCGATGGATCGGGTCTTGACTGACTTGGTCTTCGGGCAAATGCAAAAGACATAGTCTTATACATATAATGATGAAAACAAAAAAATATATATAGGAACATCATCTATAACACCCCTCATTGGGTACTAATATGCCTGCTCTACGCTTGAAAAAGCAAAAGAAATGGTCGTGATTACACGTTGAACTGGCCAAAATAGCAATACCGTCCATAAAGCACTGTCACTCTACCTCCAATATCTCTACTTAGTGTTCTTTCCAACGATTTCGATTCACTGTGTGGTGGTACGTACGTCCACTTTGTGTGTGCCTGTTATGCCTTTAACTGTATTTCGTGTTATTAAATTTTGCAGAGTACTCCTGTTCGACGAAGCATAGCTGTTCTACCCTTGAAGTGCTTCTTTAGGCTTCGTTGGACAAGACAAATTTTATGTGACTTTGAAATCTGGGTAATTCGACGTGTGTCTATGTGTATTTACTCCTGCTCTACGTGTGCTGCTTTGAGTTCTCATGAACGTCGTTCCTGTCTAACGTGTTACTCTTTGATTGTTGTGATGTTTGCTGATTTTACATTATAAGTCTGGTTGTCCTACTCATAACTACTTTTGCAGCGCGCGTATCTCTTTGATCTAGGTCGCTACTAATGCGTTGTGCTACCTGGCTCGTGGACACACTCTGGCAGTTCATCACATCTCACTGATGCGTCCGGCCAAGTGTTTTTGTCTCTCTCTCCATCGTTGATCTACCTGTCATACTATTTGGTTTACTATATTCTATCTCTCTCTATGTATTTTGGTTACACGCTTTAATATTTTTGTGGTGCGTTGGTCTCTTTGGCTTGTGCTTTTACAGGAACGTTGTACTACATTTTCGGTGATCAACGTGTATAAGCCACTCTACGGTTGTGTCCCACGCTGTCCCACTTGCATCCACTAACCTACCACTACGCGTGACCGACCAGTGGACACGTGGCTCACTCTACGCCACAGAATTCCAACCGTTACGCCACCACTATAAATACCCCCTCGGGTCAAACACATAGTGCACCTTACACTGCGTGTTTTAGAGAGAGAAACCCTTGCAAATTGTTTGTTCATATCTTCTACGTTGAATCTCATATCATCTACCCAGAAATTTGTTCTTTGCTCAACGCAGGTTACACTCTCTCACCGTTTCACAATATGACTTCTTCAAATTCAATTGCTCCCACCAAGCCCACATACGAATTGCCCTCGTTCTACGCGGACAAAATTACTGAACTTAAGGCAGAGTAGGCCACACTGGAAGCCGCGCAAGCCGCGGAAGAGGACTTTGACAAAGTCGATGAACTGGAAAAACAAATCAGTGCTGTACGTGCTACTATTCTTGCGCATCGGCGTAACAAAATGATGGCTGAAAAAGCCATAAGGGAAGAGGAGGCTCGTAGAGTAGAGGAAGAAAGGAAGAAAAAGGAGGAGGACGAACGTTTGGCGGAATTAGAACGCAAACGTATTGCTGATGAGGCCGCACGTGTAGCCGAATTGGAGAGGAAAAAGAAGGAAAAGGAAGAGGCTGATCGTTTAGCCGAGTTAAAGAAAAAGAAGGATGAAGAGGCGGCACGTGTAGCCGCTGAGGAGAAAAAGAAGAAGGAAAAAGAGGCGGCTGCCCGTTTAGCCGTCTTGGAAAAGAAGAAAAAGGAAGTGGCTGACCGTAGAGCCACCAATACTGAAGTTGTGGTGGACCGTCCCACCGAATCTGCTGCTGCCACCACTACTGTTCCTATTGAACAGCCCAAGGACGCTAGTGGTGCGTCCACCACTGTTGTTGCCCCTACTCCATCATCCCCGCTCAACGATGAGCCCGTCGCTGAGGAAGAAAAGGTGCCTGAAAACAGGCTTGTAGCCGCGCGCCACGTCGGGGAAGGTTACTCTGCCGATTTCTTCTACGAATGGGCCAGTGACCGTTTTGACACTTTGGTTGATCAGAAGATCAACGCTGAACGGTGGTACGGCACCAAGAAGTGGGTTCAACGTGGCCTCCAGGCCTTCATGAATACGATGCATCTCATGGATGCAGTGAACTTCGACGTGGACTACAGCCCGTACGTCCACAAGGTCGTTTTTGGCCACATTGATGCTGCGTTCAGTGATCCCGGCTCCGCGTCCTACGGGAAAGTTATCATCCGGGAGCATGAGTATGATCTTTCCCCTGCCACGATCAACGCCATGTTCAAACGCTCCCGCCTTCAAGCCTCGTGGGACGTGCCATCCAAACATCACCCCGATGGCAAAATGTTGGGGTTCATCGTCACAGGAGGTCTTTCACCGGTGGAGGCACCAGCTTGCACCACGTTGACCCAATTCTTCACTCACCTCAACAAAATCATTGCCAACAATTGGATCCCGACGTCGAACACATCAGTGGTGCACGCGGATGCACTACACTTAATGTATAAATTAAGTCGTGGTATCCAGGTAGATCTGGGTCAGGTGGTATTCAACAAGATCGCGTCCTACGGCCTGATGACCGATTCTGAACTTACTCAGGCCAAACTGCCGTGCCCCCATCTGATCAGTGCAATCCTCGTCAGTCAGGGTTTCACGTACGACAAAGAAGATGAAATGGAGTCAATCATTCAATTTCGATTTGACTCCAAATATATTGCGCCGCACAAGGTTGCTGATCTACCGTGGCGCCAGTTGGGGAATGAGGAGGATGACAGGCGGCGCTACGCAGAGGGGCCGATCGTTGAGCCACTAACTATTGCAGGTGGCCCAAGAAAGAAAAGAACCAAGGTTTCCAGGTCTACGCGCCGCACGCCATCTACTGCACTGGACTCAACGTCGGAGGAGTCAGGAGAGGACTCGTCGGACGACCTGTACCTGTGTGAGCCGACCACGCTCTTAAGTGACTTTTCTTATTTGCGTTTTCAGATTGATGCAGCGTCGCAGTACGCTGCCTATATGCATAGGAAGTCACGTCGAGCGGCCCGTCTAGGGGGAGATGGGTCGTCCTACGCTGATTTGGGACCGTTGAGGTTGGTCCACGCACGGCTATCAGGTATGGTCAATCTGGTTGCTGAACAGATGGAGGCGTCAAGGAACGCGGCGGACCGTCCCACAAAGAAGAGTGGGAAAAGAAAGGCTGAAGAGTTGGACGTAGAGGAAGAGGATGAGGAGGAAGAAGATGATGAAGTACAAGTTTTGCGTGCTACGGTAAAGAGGAGTAGGAAAGAGGCGGGTGATGCGCACAGCGGTTTGGTGAAAAACGCTGATGGCACGGTGAACGAGGTTGATGTGGTGAAAAAGGCAGAAAAGGCCAAGGGCGCGGGCTCATCGGGTAGCAGTGCTGTTGAGAAACCCAAAACCAGTGATGGCTCGCACGTGCCACCCAAGCTCCCCAAAATCACTTTCAAAAACACTGGCGCCAAAGATACAGCTCCACGCACCACAGTGGGAGGTAAGGGTTTAACTGTTATTGGTGGCCCGCAGGCTCAGGCAAAGTTAAAAGCGCACCACGTTGGATTGGCCAAAAGTGAAGTGGCCATGGGAAAACGTAGGAAGCAATTCGCGAACAAGCCTCGACGCAAGCCATACCAATCAAACCTCAAGGTGCTTGATGAAGCGTCGGATGAAGAGGACTTGCGACACCACACTACTCCCGAACAATCCGACGCTGAAGCCAGTGAATGAGATTAAAATCAAGTGCTTTCTATCCCTACTCTTCGTTGAACAATTCTATTTTGTTTATTCATGATGTTTTCACTACTTTGTTCTACTCATGATACAATGTTTTGATTTACTCAGTTGGAGTTATGTAATTATTATGCTATCATTTCTTGTTCTACGTACGCATGTTTTATATCTTACACTCTGCTGTACGTATGAATGTTTATTATGCTTCTTTGCTCAACGTCGAACTTTTTGAGTATGATGCTAATTTGAGGGGGAGTTTCTCTACGAACCCCCGCTTATGAAGTTGACTCAAAAAGGGGGAGATTGTTAGTGTGTAGTTCTTCCTAGTTCAACATAGAACCGCGTTGTTCTTGTTTGAACTACGTTGAACTATACACTTTGTTTTGTAGTAACTTCATGCTTCATGTTTGTATGCTTTCTATTCATTAATTCATACAAGTCTGCTAGGTCAACGTAGTACGAGCTGTTGAACTGTGGAATTAACAAGTGGCCCAACGCGTGACCACGGTTCATCAGCATGGAGCAAGCAGACTTAGGTTCTACAAGCATCATGGAGTTACATCAGTACGTCAGCGTTGAACGAGCTATTTCATCAACGTGGTTCAACGTGGATCAGAGTGAAATGCGAGTTCACCAACGCACTACCAATCAGAGAGTTCAAGGCTTACCGTGAAGACCTTGAATCAGAGCTAACACCTTGATGGACGCGGTGCAAGCATAGCTACACATAAGGTCTGGACGAATGACTGCTAAGGAATGAAGCCAGCTGCGGGTGCGACTAGAAGACTTCGCTAGAAGGATGATAGTCAAATGGAAAATACTAAGTATTCCAGCTATGCCCACCACTAGCTCGAAGCACGAAGAACACGCTAGTGTGGCGGTGCGTAGAGCTGGGTTCGTCAAGTACAATCGAATTGGAATCTCGAATATTCCATGAAGATGCTTTGGGCTCGGCCCATTAAGCGTGAATTCCGGAAACCCTATTTCTCGACACCTATAAATAGCGGGTTGTTGGAATTCACTATTCATGCATTGATTTGACATTTTCTAGAGAGAGAAAATTTGTAGACCGAGAGACTTCGCTAGAAAGCTCCGGTTCTACCCTCAGTTTAGTCTTAGTAGAACGCATCGCTAGATTAGTTCTTCGTAGACTTAGTTTTAGGTCGTGTTGACCTTTCTACAAGATTCGCTAGAATTTTGTAGATGTGTTTGTAAGTGGTTCCACCCTTTACAAGATATATAAAAGAGTTTTTTTTTAGAATCTCCAAATTGTGTTAAGTGTTTGTACTCTACTCTGTACATTCTAGTTCTAGGTAGAACAAAGTACAAAGTACACAATTTCACTTTTCAGCTAATACGTTCTTCAAACCCTGCAAAACATAGTTCGTATTTTATGTACACCATGGGATTCCAACACTAAATATAATTATCTGACTAAACCAAACATTAATACTAACAAGAATTAGGATCTTACTTCCACATCACCAGGACCATCAATCAAATACTTAAAAACTTGAACATCGGAATCTGCTTTTAAGCCAAATCTCTATCGTACCAGTACCCGAATAAAATACTCAAAATTCCCCTACAAAAATTAAAAGACGTGTAAGATGACATATTAGTTTAATTTCAATCCATAATTTTTTTGTAAATTCAAAGAAATGAAACAAAAACCTTATCTTCAGAACACCATCACTCACGAGCACAAAGTCCAGCAATGGATCTTTTTGTATACGAGTTATTCGTTCCACACATCGTAAACGTTGAGCTTCTTTTGAATATTTTTTGAAAATATTGATCAAGGCGGTGGACTATAAATTGAAAACAATGTGTACCTGATTTAATGCCTTAATTAGCTCCATAATGATGAGTGAATGGTACCAAAAGTGATTTGTTGCTGAGTAATGTTTCTCGTGATATTCGCAAATGGCTTTGTTTCCTAACGGAACATCACCTTTGATAGTAGTCATCAAGAATTGTTTAGCGAACTTAACGACTTCCGGAATCTTCAATAGTCGATCGGCCAATTTCTCGATAGATGAGTCATTACATGAAAAATAAATTATTTTTGAAGTAATTTGAAATACTAATAGAGAGTACCTATAAATAAATTTTAAATCATTGAAAAAACTTTTTTACCTATTTTAAAATGTATTTAAAAATATTATGTGATTTAAAATAATTTTAAGTGAATACTGTTAGAAAATCGTGCTCTCTAATTATCAACTAAAAATAAAGATTTAGGTGATCGAGTAGTGAACAAGATGATAGTGCTCTCCAGGAATTTTTGGGGAAATGTGTAGATATCCTTTTAAAAAAATTACACCTTCTATTTATAGAGAATACAAATTAGGGTTTCCAAAGTTAGTTAATGAGTCAAGCCCACTAAATAAATCCATCATTAAGTCCATCCCCTTCTTTATAGCCCAGGAGCATGCAGCTCGTTTTCCGGGGGACCGAGCACATATAGAGCGGCCATTCACCTCACTCCGTGCTCGGACTGAGCATCGTCGCGCGCTATTTGCCTGGGGTTCTCAGTGTTCGTCCTGTTCGGTCCTACTTCCTGAGGACGAGCACAGCTTCATTTCCCTCTTCGCTTCATAAAGTTGGGGTCCCTTATGCTCGGGATTTGATTGGATTTTCTCCGCATAACAAATACAAATACATTTTAAAATTAATTAAAATACTTTTAAAATTATCTGAAATAAATTTTAATAATTATTTTAAATTATGTTAAAATATATTTTAAATATTTTACATACCTTATAAAAAAATATTTTAAAATAAATTTAAAATGATTTAAAATACTTTTTAAAATTTTTGAATAATAATTAAATAATGTAAAATAAATTTTAAATATTTTAAGTGTACTAAAATAATTTTGATACTTTTTAAAATATTTATAAATTTTAATGATTTGAAAATATTTTATAAATAATTTTACAAACAGTTGAAATATTTTAAAATATATAAAAATAATTTAAAATGATTTTAAATATCTTAAAAATATTGAATTGTATTTTTATGTAATTTTCAAATGATTTTAAACACTTTATAAATATTTGAAAGTGTTTTAAAAATAATTTTAAATAACCTTAAAAAAATTAAAGCGTTTTAAAAGATTTTAAAATTATTGTTTTTTTTAATGATTTAAAATACATTTTAAACATTTTTACAAACTTCAAATAATTTAAAATACCTCTAAAACAATTTAATTTTTTTAAGGAAAATTTTGGGTAAGGGGTAAATATTTAAATTTGTTTATAATTAAATAATTCAAATTTTCGTAATTATAAAAATGAATCATTAGCCTATTTTACCCTTTGAGTTCATTGGGTAGTTATTTTTTAACAAGGGTAAAATAGTAATTAATCGTACACTTAATTATAATTACATGGCAGTTACTACCCTATTAAATAAATAATTTAAAAAATCGTTACCTTTAAATATAAAGTGCATTTTATGTGGTTTAGATGGTAAATTAAAAAACTAAAATGTCCCTTTTCCTAAATATACTTTTTTTAATGATGTAAACTACATTTTAAACATCTTAAGTGACTGAAAGTATTTTTAATGTTTAATGTGTCTTCAAATAAATTTTAAATGATTAAAATGTTTAAATAAAAATAATTTTGAAGTAATTTTAAATATTTAAATGTGTCTTAAAATAAATTTTAAATGATTTTTAATGATTTTATATAACTTATAAACATTGTTTGGGGTATTAAAATAAATTTTTAATTGGTTTTTAATAATTTTCAAATAATTTTAAAATGATTTGAAATATATTTAAAATATTTTAAAATGTTTTAAAATAATTTTCAAAATTTTACACATTATTAAATTATTATAAAGTGTTTTAAAAATAATTTTAATACATTGTATAATACCTTTTAAATATTATTAGATTTTGGATAAAGTGGAATTTTTACAATTTTGTTAGAATTAAGTAATTCGCTTTCTTCTAATTATGAATAAGAGTTTATTTAATATTATTTCAATTTAATTAATTTAAAAAATGCTTATTAATTATTATTTATTATATAAGGTAAACAGCAGTATTTTCTAATTATAATCTTAAAATTACTTTATTAAATAAAAAATGTAAAAAATTAAACATTAAACTCTAACCGTGTATAAGTTGTAATATTTTAAGTTATAATACACTTTTTCCTATTTTTTTAAAATATTTTAAAGTATTTAAAGTATTTAAATCTTTATTTTTTCATTTTCCACAAAAAGTCCGTTGAAGCCGATTTTCAAGTAAAAAATGCACATCTTTCTCCCGTGATGCTGAGTTGTAGATTCCTTTGACCTAGCTTTAACTTTAATAAATAAAGAAATAAAAATATAATTTATATATACATATATTCTTCCCCATTTTATTTTTAAAAACTATCGATTATATCCTATTTATCTTTATTTTCGTAACCTTAAATTCGCCATTGAAGCAAATCTATAATTCGAGGTTCTCGCGGTGGGGGTAAATGTTCTTGTACATTCAAATTCTTGTAACCCTAAATATTTAATTTTTCTTCTCTGTAAATGTTTTTGTACATTCAAATTCTTGTAACCCTAAATATTTAATTTCTCTTCTTTTCTTTTTCTCTATGCTTTCTCTTCTTGTCTTCTTCTCCTTGTTATATATCAATCTATTTCATTTTAAGTGGAAGCATGTCACATAAATCATGCGAATCAGAGAAGTTTCGGAGGCCGAGATATCTGAACTTAAAGCAAGTGCAAATTTCATTTTTTCAAGTGTGTGCATATTAAATTTGAACATTCAAAATAAGAAAAATATACATTTTTTTTTTTTTGTTGTAGTAGTAGATAGATGTATATTTAAACCATTTTTCAATGATATCCAGAATAATAAAATAAATGTTGTGTTGATGTTATGAATTAAATTGAAGCTAAGCATGGTGTAATTTGATTAAAAATGTATGGTTACAATTGTTAATAAAAACAATACACTGTAAAAAGTATTGTAAGAGTGTATTAGGAGAGAGTTAAAATCATCTTCAAGTTAAATTATGCATATATATATGGAGTACAGTATAGATGACATTAAGAGCATATATGGAGTATATGATATTCTTGAGCTCACAATAAACTTTAATATAAATTGTAGTTTTAAGTTATTTCAATGCAACTAGCACTGTCTTTCTTATGAAATAACATACAACAACAACAGCTAATTAATTATGACAAAAACAAAAAAAGACATGCATGCACATAAGTTTTGTGTTTATGAAATATAACAACAAGATTAATTGCAAGATGAGTTTTAATTAATTATATATGCGAGAGAGAGAGAGCAACTCAAACCAAACAATCAAATCGAATCGGCTCGGCCCGGATTAATCGATCTAATCAGGGCAACCAACTCGACATGTAGTTGTTACTCACACTCGGCCCGGCCCCACCAACCGACATCGGATCGTTCTGGTACCTGATCAATCGTATAATTTGTTTGGTACTCAGTAATAAGTATTTAAATCCCACAAAAGCGAAAGTGAGATCACGAATCAATATTACGTACCCGATTTGTAGAGTGGGTTCACAATCGAGAGGATGGAAAAACCCATCGTGGTGAGGCTGTTGTTGTCTTCCATAGCCGTCGGGCCCCACACCATCTTGCGCGTTCGGGTTCCACTGAAGACTTATCTGGTTTCCTTCTATCAACTGCATATATATATCAACTGTTTATACTATAGCTTGAATAGATTTCAGTATATATTTTGTTTCCAAATCGTTTATGCGATAGTACCCGGTGTTTCAAACTCTTGTTAGCTTCATTGAGAGCATGCTCCTGCAAATATAAGAAATTAACCATTACAATTAAGATATACAAAGCTGAAAAATAATTATTCATTAATCAAGATTATACCTTTCTCTGAAGGTCTGTAAGAGTATCCAGCATTGCTTGGGTCTGCCGCATGGAAATTCATTAACGAAAAATCGAGAAATTATGAGAATATATGTTTTGATCCCAACCCAAATTAATGTTTGATACCTCAATATATATCAAGCTGAAAAATGTGATCTTGATACCTCTAAAGTCTAATAATTAATCATTTTCAAACATCCCAATACAAAATTTTAGAATGTTATACTTCAAAAACGGCTCCCTCCAATATTATATCAACCAAATATTTGAAATATATCTTTTCACTACTAAACAAATCAACAGATTGATGTATAGATGAAAAAATATATACATGACAAACAGAATTGTGTGATTAAAGAATTGTTGAAGCTATGACATACGCACCCGTGTTGATCTGATCTGCTTGAGAGACATGTCAAGCTGTCGTTCGAGTGATTCAAGCTCCTTGCTGTTCAAAGGCCCAAGATCCTCTCCAAGCAGATTCCTTAACAAAACAAAAAACCACCCAAATAATAATTGCATCATGAAAGAACATGTCATTTAATTTCTATGAGACTTTGACAAAAATGTACCTTTGTGTACGCTGTAAGGCCTCATAGCGCGCTTTAAGCTTTAAGTACTCCTGCTGGCTGCTCAGTTCCTGTTACATACACGTAATATGATTTCAAAGTTACTTCAATACATTTACAATCTTATAACGAATGTGCGGAGTATTTATTGAAAACTTATCAGCATAGCTACAAAGATTGAATCTTTGTTCAATAAACTCCATATATTGTGAGCCCAGCTCGTGCTAGGGATCGGACAATTTTAATTACATATCGTCTTCTTGTGCTATTTCTTAACTTCAAGTCAGAACTAATTTCGTCATCGTCATCATTTAATTTACATACAAAATAGTAGTAGCTTTCTTGATATGACTGCAACAGATTACTACATAGCGTTGAGTATGGGCTCAAGTGATTCACCGAAGCGACGAGCTTTATTTGTGAAATTTATAAGCCCTAAGTAGTGAACCTAATTTGGATCAAGCTGACATTTTTTTGCATAATGCAGGCGAGCTATGATTAAAAATGTTGAAAATACCAGTGCCTCCCTCGTGGATATATTCGGCTCGGGTGCTCCATAGTTGCATTTCTGATACCTTTCGAGTGTTTTCAGCATGCTGCTACAGAGACACAAGTTTTGCAATACATTAAGTACAAGAACAAATTAAAGAATATATGTATATAATGTATATATTCAAGAAGGTACTAATAAAACAAATAAAATAAAAAGATCCATCTTATTCCAGCTAATAATGATGCATGATTTAATTTGTGCAATCATTAATCCTTTGAACAAAAATGTGAGAGAAAAATATGAATAAAATCACTCAACCCAAGAACCAAGTACAAATGAGAGACTACTCCTTAGACCCCAAGAATAATTACACATACCTCAGTTTAATTTTCAGTGTATAATGCATTGCACCTCTTTTTTGATTTGTCAGTAATATAATTAACTCAACAGGTAGCAGCTAAATAAACCTTAAATAAAAACAAATGAAGTATAAAAAGCTCCCTTGTAACTGGATATTTCATACAAACAAAGGCCACTGCTAAAAGCCAAATCACAGATGAAAAATGCCAATTGCCTAACAAAAAATCCATACCCTTCTTCACCTATAAGTAACCACACACAAACACAAGTCAACCCCAAGCAATAAAAAAGTGAAAAATTAATTCACTGAAAGTTAATTAATTAATTAATCCCTAGCTTCTAATATTTTAGGTTTTAATTTTTTCTTTATGTAAAAAAGAGAGTTAAAAGAAAGAAAGAAAGATCTAGGTTTTTCTGTTCCCTGCTTATTGCTAACAGATCTTGAGGGAAAATTAAACCCAGGATTACAAGAGAGTTGAAAAGAAACCCTAATTGCAAACATGAGATTTTGCAAGAACAAAACCTGAATAAGGCCAATCAGTCGAGAAAGGGCTATCGAAAACAAGCGGATCGGGGCCGGATAAGCCGATTTTTGAAAGAAAAAGAAAGGGCACAAAATTTTGAAAAACTCTCAGTCACAAGAAAGAACAATCCACTCCTATATAAGAGAGAAAAAAAAATACAATCTTTATTTGATATATATAATAATTGGGTTTTCCATGGGTTTCCCGTTGCAGATCTAACAAAACCCACAAGCACAGAGTCCTACACGCCCCAAAGCATTCACGAAAACGGCAAAAGAAGCACCGAAAAAGATAACCCGCTTTTGATTCTCGGGAGAGCCCAGATCTCCAAAACACAGTAAAAATCAAATCTTTATAAATAAAAATCAAATCTTTAATAATCGAAAATCTTACACGAAGAAAGCAAGAAAGCAAGACGCAACGTTTTCGAAAACAAACAAAAACAAAAACATTAAGGTAGGAACCTAGAGCTGCTGCAGAACTCGTAGAGCTTGCCCCTGTTGGAGAAGATAATGAGGGCCACCTCAGCATCGCAGAGCACCGAGAGCTCGTAGGCTTTCTTCAACAGCCCATTCCTCCTTTTCGCAAAAGTCACTTGCCTGTTGATCTTGTTTTCGATTCTCTTCAGCTCCACTCGCCCTCTCCCCATTTCTCTCTCTCTCTCTCTCTTTCTTTCTTTCTTTCACACAAATATTAATTAATTTACTCTGCCCTTTATATATATATATATATAATTGTTGTATGTATATGTATGTGTACAGTACAATATTTTTTAACCTATCATCAACGTATGCATATAGTCAGAGGGGGAGGGGGGGAGTAGCAGTAGTAGTCGCAGTATGAACACCATAACCCCACGCGTTCCCTTTTCTTTTTTTAATTAATTAATTACTTGGATTAATTAATAGTAATAAAGATTGATGTGATTGTGAGCTGAGGTTAATTCCATCCAATCGAATCAGTCAAGAACGGTCAGGGTCGGGTCAGGGTCGGGGTCAGGGGTGGTGGTGAATATCTGGTGGAAACCTTAAAACCGATGGGTTAAGGGTCGATGCAGACAGCCACGTGTCGACTTTAGATTTGATTCTATTTATTTTACTGTGCCAAACCCTAAAGGAAACTAATTAATTAATTAAGTTATGGTGTGAGAAATAATTGAAGTGTAGATTAAACAATAACTAATTTATAAGCTTACTTAATTACGCCAAACAAAATAGTATAGTTTGTTAACCATAAAAATAATAAAATTGGGAGATTTGAATTTTAGATTAAAGCATCCAAATATTGTCTTATTATAACTCATTCTATAACACCTTCACTAGCCATGTTTGTCCAGAAAATCCTAGTAAGCTTTATGTACTCAATATGTTCATACTAAATAAGTTCGATTCATAAGCCACACATGCTTAATTTGCTCATTGGATACTCAATGAATCATAATTATATTGCAAGAATATAATTATGCTCATAAACAATGAGTAGATTTGTTAGACGAGTCTATTTTGTAAAATTATTACAATTGTATCATCTCTAGCTAAAATGGAAATCGGCCATTGCCTTAGATTTTGAGTCCATAACACCATATATTTGTTCAAAATTAGTTAAATGATTCGTTCACAAATTATGTAAAATACTACTGTATCTAACAATATTAATTACACGATACTCAAAACGGTGATGCATATAATTTCTCTTGCAAGGCTAATTCTACGTATATTGGTCTTCTCGGTAAGTGCGTGCGTGTGTGTTTGTTAGGGTTTGTAGGTAACATATATTTATGAGGTACATTAATTAATTTCCTCTCAATTTCTTGCACTCCTATTTATAAATTTCCTTGATTACTTGTTCATTAAATTAAACCATTCCAAATGAATTATCCATGTTAATTACAGAGTACGACCTATTGAGCTCACAACGATATCAATAAAAAACGCGATTCTTTAATTTTGAGTCACCGAACCCGAGTTACCGAACCCAATCGACAAAAATGTACATGTACAAGGAAGTTTTAGTTGTATAGTACATTGGGTAACATTTTTATGTATGCAATGACTGAGTAGTAGTAGAGTAACGCTATGAGAAAATTTGAGTAACAAATGAAGTTAGTACAAGAATAGATACAAATGTGAAGGAAGATGTATATGTATGTGGGGACAGAAGTGAAAGCCACATGGGGTGAACCTTAATAAAGCTAAAGCTCAAGACTGTGTTAAATGTCCCATTGCTGCCACCCAAACCCTTTCACTACAATTCATTATCTTATTAATAACAAGGTGAAAAAATATCTTGATTTCTTTACAATGGTACACGATAATTAAAAAAAAAATTATCAAAAATATAAATATATAAATATATTTTTAAATTCATCAAGTAATAATGAATAAAAATTTAAAAATAAGTAAAAATAAAAAAAGTAAAAGAAACTATCTGAAACTAATTATCCCATTTTCTTTGCACTCTTCTTCAAAATACTACTTCCTCATTTTCTTAACAATTTGCGTTTTTTTTTATAAGTCAATTACAGTGTCTCGAGTTTGAACCTTAAACCTCATTGTATTCGATTCAAATGATCAAACAAGTGAGATACCAACCCTTAAAAGTTTACATACACAAAAAGTTTTTTCAAATTTTTATCATTCTAATACTTATTTGTTTTTATTAATATAATTATTTTTTCAATTAACCCGTTCATTACTTATTTAACAATATCTATTATACACTAATACATAAAAAAAAATCTTAATCTACGTGAAACATTCTAACGGCTCAGGGACAGATTGGAGTATTTTTTTGTTCCAACTGCAAACTTTCTTATTTTGGTTTATCATAACATAGTATTAAATAATTATAACCACACTAAATATATTAACTACGTTATTTTTTAAATATAGCACAAACTAGTAATTGTGTACTTTTTTAAATATCATAAGTTCATACATATACCTCCTATATTAAAAAAAATATTCGAACTCTATTTTTAGTTTTGAATTTCTAAATTAATATTGAAATTATAATTATTTAATTTATTTAAATTTTAATTAATATGATAGTAATTTAGGAAAAGAAAATTAATCGTAAATTAACATTGAAAAACGTAAATAAATAATATTTAAATTGTATATAATTTAAAAAATCCAAACAACTTATATATGAAATGTGAAAGGATGTTAATTTATAAGAAAATTGACAATTAATATGTAAATTAATACTATGTAATAGATGAAGTATTTCTCAAGTGCTTGTGATGTGACAATTGATTTGGAATAGACAAAAATAAAAATAAAATGTGTAACTATTGATTCATAAACAGAGTACATGTTGTCTATGGTCCTTATTTCAAGAAGGTGTGAAGTCATTAATCTTCATACCAAAAAAAAGTAATTGCATATATTTATATTTATGGAATGACAATCGAATCTTTAACACACGTTATATTACTTTGAACATGTTCAATTCGAATGAGTTTTTGTTTTCTTTTTTCAAATTGTAAAAGGCAAATACCCCCGTATTTTCAGTTTTAAAACAATTATTAATACTACAAAAAAAATTCTACTTGTATCTTAAAATTAAAACAACGATCAAAATCCATGTTAAAAATATATAGTTAAATGAGTAATTGAAATTCAATAGTACAAGTAGATGTTATCAAATTAAAATTTATAAATTATGATGAATCCCGTGTACTCAAATATATGATAATGACAAATAGGAACATAAAAGATATACAGTACTATAGATGAATTAATCACAATATAATGTGAAACTCCAAAATCATAGAAACATCACGGCACAAATTAAGAAAATTCACTATATTGATAAAGAGGTGCAATAAATCTCGATCGAAGTTGTATCAATCAACTACATACAATCTCTAATTATTGGTGCAGATGACGTAATAAGTAGGAAAACAATAAAATCATAGTGTTAAATAAAATTATATTTATAACATATTACAAAATTTGAGTACAAGCACGCATTGGGTCGAAACTTAGCAAAAAAATGTCAAAAAAATGGTCACGATTGGCTCGAACCATGCGAGCACAAGACTTTTTTTTCCAGCCCTTTTCCCCTGCTCGTCCACTCGATTTATGAGCAACACTTCAACACATGACATGTTCAACCATAAAAATCATAACATGATATGTTAGTTAGACATCATGTTAAATATAAGTTGAATTATTTTTATCATTCTAAACATAAAAAATTAAATATTATTGATTCAACATATATAATAAAAGATTTCAAACTAGTATATCTTTATATATGTTTCAATAACACATAGATCAAACTACAAGATATAGTATGGCATATAAATGTCAATCAAATTATATATCCAGGTTGCAGGGACAACTCATTTTTCGGTTCATGGCTTATTCGGATTGAATTTATATCCCTCCTACTTGTATTGTACTACCTCCTAACCAAATACGCGTCTAATCATTCAACGAGTACAATCGCAAACGGAACTCTTTTCAAATCATATTATTTTGCTAGAGAGATATATTCATGCATGACCTAGATTATCAAGTTCAAAAGCATAAACGAAAAAAAAAAATCCGACTTTAACATGAATAAAGCACGGTGAGGGGAGCACGTCAAATTACTATATTTCATGACTGGACTTTAATCTTTATCTTTGATAAATGAAATTTTGAGACATCACATTAAATTAGTAGATAAAGATTGTGTTATATTTGATTTTGAAGAAAGCGTACATGAGAATTGATGATGATGGAGGGGACCAATTTGAAATTATGGGAAATGGGGTGGATGAATAATATGGCTATGGGTGTGGGGCCGTACAAATTCGTTACCTTAAAGGAGCGAACACTCTTGGGCTCACCCATCATGACACGTGGACCTCATTCCATTTTGGGAAGGTTGAGGTCACATCCGCATGGGGCCTGTATTACAAGCCCAACTCAGGCCCAGCCCACCAATCAGTCTCACTCATCATCAATTTACTTATTTCTTAATATTAATTTAAATGAATTACAAAAACATTGGTAGATCTATTGTGTGTTACTCCGTAGTATGTATTGGAGTTGTCGTGATCGGTCAAGTCAATTATTAGTCTTCGAAATACACAACAAATAATGCAACTGGTAATAATGTACTTTAACTGAATAAAGCAATTCATTATAATTTGGATGTAGCTACGCCAGCCACACATGATTATGACATATGTATATATACATACTATGTGTAATGTGAAATTATTATTATTTATCCTCATCATTCACCATGCTCTCGAACATCTTTTTTTACATTTGTTTTTTTGAAAGCAAAATTAAATGTTTTTCCAACCAACACATGAAGCGGATCCATCCTCCTCTCGACTCGTCGGAAAATTCGTCGGTAACAATGGAATTACTTGACGGTTGGAAGTAGTTCAAAAGATGAATTGAGAGTTGTGTTTATGGATGTGTCAATGTCAATTGTATAACATTTTATAGTAAGGTGATGAGCTGGTTTGGAAAGGAACATGATCTGAGGTGACAGGTGTGTGTTTTCCAGTGTGTGCCACCACACCACATATAAAATGCAATACTCTTGATTCTAATTTTAGAAATCCAATTATTCACACTGTGAATGAGTAAAAGTGTGCAGTGAAATGCATTCATGGCTCTTGCTCACCCCCTATCTTTTTGTTATTAACTGTTTTTTTTCTAAATTCATCCACCAACCGTAAATTCAATTTATCTCACCATAGATTTTCACCCAAACAGAGCTTTATGTTCTGGGCTTGGGCTTGTATTTGTTAAACAGGCTATTATATATATGGGCTTTAATTTTCAAAACACACAAAATGTACATCTTCATACATAAGAGTATGTGAGTTCAAATTACACAAACCATAATACTGTATATTTGGTATATATATGAACACTTATTATCATTGTGCTTCCCTCAATAACCTCGATTCCTCGAGCCTACGACGCTCCTTGACGTACGAAATGTAGCTCGTAGCTCTGTTATCGACGTGCTCGTCTCCTCCTTCTTCGTCTTGATCGTGATGGTCGTTGTTTCTGAACGACACCGTCTTTGTGAGATGAGAAACGGGGCTGCTCGGCTGGACGTTGGTGGCCGATGACGTCAGCTTGGAGTTGGGGCTGCGACAGAATGACATCATCAGCTTGCTCTTCATTAGGCCTCGTTTGGGGCTGCCGCCTACTTCCATCCTCAATTGGATTTTTTTTTTTTATGTATGGGATGATATATCGTTAAATTGGTTGTGTTTGCCGTTTTGGTAAGGCATGTCACCTCTATATATACACACAATGTTACACCAAAAAAATAAAATGATTTGATCTGATGAATTGGAGATAGAATTGAATCTTTTTGTAGTTGAGAATATATGTGGCCCATTCATTCATTATTATAGCCTCTTTGATATTCTTTGTGATCTACTCTGCATATTTAATTTTGTTGGTCACTTTGTAAAGATACGGTTATATGGATATTGTAAATTAGATGGACAATTGGGCATGAATATGTATATATAGATACATATTCGTGTATGGCATATTTAGTCATCTGTTTCTGTGAAAGACCAATGTGTATCAATAGTCAACGCAAGCCGGCCATTGAAGGTGCATGGTCCCCCTACCCTATACCCTCACCCACCCCTTACTCAAAATAATAAAAACGTATGTGTGACAATTCGTATGGCATTAGTTTGACTTTATCTAATCCTACTGATCATATGAGTCATGAAGCCTATGTACAAAGTGGTGGAATGATACCATAAATCGGTAGTGGAGAAAGCACAAATTAATATGCCGACTATATATGATTCTTGTTTCACTAATTTTCATATTCCATATTGTCAATCATGTTAATTATTTACGGATCAGTCACTGAGTCACGCGGTACTGTTTCTTTAATAATGGTACTTAGACATTGAAAGAGGATGTCTGGAAACTGGGAAGTCGTCTTAATGTTAATGTTTTTAATTTTTTGTTTTAAAAAACGATAAATTTGACGATAGCCCAGAATGATCCAAACTGAAGGAGTCTGATCGACAATTCGAGTGGGCTAGCCTGAGTCCGTGACAACTTATGGTTTGGCATCATGAGTATCTCGATTGATATCATTGCATTTCAAATTATTTTATAAATACAAAAATATATGGAAATGAACAAAATGAAATTCTGAATTTCATCTTTTATAAATTAATTCAATATTGAATTATTATTTTATAACTTGTATGGTTACAAATTTTTAATGTTTGAACTTTGAACTATTAATAAAGAATGCCAAAGATATCAGCAGCCCGAGTAGACATATCATTCTCGAGTGACATTCAGTGGTGCTCGCTAGCTACTTTATCGATCGATACAAATTTACTAAATTACCCCTGCGGAAAATCGATTTTTATTATTACAATCAAAATTTGAGTTGTCACTCAAATTAAAATGGAGATATTGGTAAGCTAGATCAGCCTCCACAGCAATACCATTTGTGACTGTGAATGAACGAACTTCACTTCCCTCATCAAGTGATCTCTTATTAGGAACATACATATATACATTGTTCCATAAGGCCGGTTTGCAAATGATCAATCGCATGTAGTTGTACTCGTACATACTCGTAATCAAATTTTTCTCTAGCTAGTACGTACGTTGTTACTCCCACATGAAAGTCATGTGAGTTTGATGATCAGCTCCATTATTATTATTATTAGTAGTAGTAGTAGTTGTTGTTGTTGTTTTGAGGATGATGAGGAAGCTGGTGCAGGGTGGTTGTTGACAGAAGAGAGAGAGCAGCATCAGCATCAGTAGTATATTATTATCTTGTGACATCATCATCAATAACCCTTGTTGTTTCATGTATTCATCATCAGCTGATGATGATGAAAACAACGAAGTAGACGAGGCTAATTCGCTCTTATTCATATTATTGTTGCTCACGACGTTATTGTTTGGCTTATTAATCCTTCGCCTCCTCTTGTTGTGGCCGTCGAGTCGCTTCCTGCAGCTCCTTTTCCCCTCGTCAAACTCCACCAGCGAATGAAACCTAGTAGCTAGCTAGTACAAATTTTATTAACGTTACATGGAACTATATATATATAAAGCTGATTTAGTTAATTAATTATACCGGCTGCACTGTTGGCAGAAGCGTTGCTCTCGGCCGGAGATCTTGACTTTGGGCGTCTTCGAATGAACCTCGATCGCACACTTTATGGCGGCTGTGATACTCTCTGCACAAGCTTAAATCGGCACTACAGCCATCAACCAAGCAATAATATAAATTAGCTGCCTTAGCTACTGCTGCTGCTGATGCTTCTTCAGGATGAGTCATCGTTGTGGTATCGTCGGTTCCAGCTGGCTCTTTTCGAAGATGACCCTGAAGAAACATATGATATCGGCATTTCCATACTAACACACTCTTCGACTTGTTCGATTTTGTTTCACAACTCTGATATCAGTAGCCACAACAGATCGAAAAAACTCAGAAATTCAAGAATTTGGATTTATATAGTTAGAAAAAATATATATATGAGATTCAGATCAAAATTTATGGTCAACTATGTAATTCATATTGAGAAACAGAGAGATTTGTTGTACCTGAGAAATCAGTGGTCAACTACAACTACTACATATTGCAAGTACCAAACAAACTGAAATTATAGGAAAAGGGGAGACACCATATAAATATTATTCAATTCATTCAACTATATACAGTATGTAAGAAAATCAACACACCTAATTATATCTCTTTGGAATTAATTATATATACTACCATTTTTGACTTAAATTGAGAGAGTATGGATGTGTAGACAAGTGCAAAATGTGCAATAGGGCTCATCTCAGCCATTCATTCTTATACATGGATATTGACCTCGATTTCATCGTCAACTCGATTACCAATTTTAGTTATGTTAGGATCGGACGAGTCGAACATTCATCATATTCAGCATGATTGAGCTCGCTCGAATTCAACCATACTCGGCTCCAAGCTCGACTCGAGCAATTCCTTTGTCGTTCAGCTAATTAAAATAATGTAGTAATTACATTTATGTAAATAGAAAATCAATTATTTTATATAATCAAAATGTCGATCTCTTCGATTAATTAATTAGTACTCCTACATTAATTAGAGGCCTTATACCGTGGTTACCGGTACCATATGAACAGTATGGTACCGGCCCAAATACAAAACATAATCGGCCCAATATTCTGTTTCCGTACCAATCTTCCAACATACACGAAGTTTCTCAACACAGAAAAAACCGATCGCCGCACCGTAACGCCGCCCCAACCCAATTTCGATATTTCGTCAAATTTCACTGTTTGGAAAATCTCCGATCGTGGGAGTCTCCGATCGTCCGACGGGAAAGAGGGATCGGATGCCGCTGTGCAATAGATTCTCCCTTCGATTCCCTCCAAACACAGATTCTCCTCCTCTCTTCTCGCGTTCTCCGCAACCCTACCACAAAAAAAATCAGAAATCTCCGGCTGATCCACGACGATGTCAAAGCTCCGCTACATCCACCGCGACGCCGCAACAACCGTCTCGCTACCACCGCGCCGCCGCAACCACCAACCCTACCATCGCGCTGTCGCAATCATCAACACTACCACCGCCGCCTCTATCCCAGCGTCGTCGACACCGCCGTTCGTCTCTCCCCAAGCGAGTCCTGCACCCGCTCCATCGACGTCCGCCGCCTATCCGCCCGTGCCCGCCCTGTCGACTTCCGCCATCTCTCCTCCTGCGCCCAGTCCGACAACAGGTTTGGGATTTCCTCATAGTCGTGTTCATATGAAGTTATGAGTTCGATTTTAATTTCTTTTGGGAAAGATTAGATAATGGAGAATGGTGAAATATGAGGGAATTCATGATTGTGTTTTGCCTCTATGAATTGAACTTCATGTTTTCTTGACTAGGAAGAGGATCGAAAGGGAGAAGAACGAGGGGCAGCTCAAGGAGATTCTCGATAGAGGCGAGTTTTAGAAGAAGCTCGAGATCGAGCTCGATGCCTTTATCGACTCCAGGTGATAAATAAATGTGTCTGTTTCTTGCTTCTGTTTAATGTTATGGTCAGGTATTGTGAAGGCGAAATTGCATCTTTTGATTCTATCAAGAAGAAGCATAAGGCTTGTACAAATATTTCAATGAAATCTATTTCTGGAGATCAATAAGTTCAATGTAATATTGAACTTATAATACAGTGGATGGATTTAATACATCCAAAGGTGATCGGCTTACGAATTAGTCTTTTATATGTGTGTGTGTGTGTGTGGGTTGTCTACTAGTTGAAATCATTTGATGCATGTTCTATGTTGAGCATATTGGTCCAGATGTGATTGAAGCATTGTATCAATATGCAAAATTCCAGTTTGAATGTGGAAACTACTCTGGGGCTTCCGATTCTTTCTACCTGTACAAGGCCTTGTGTACCAAATGTGGCAGGAGTTTGAGTGCATTGCGGGGAAAATTGGCAGCAGAGATTCTGATGTAGAATTGAGACAATGCATTGGAGGAGCTTAACCGCGCGAAGGATATTATATACTCTAAGGTTTTCCGTTGTCATTTTAAGTATACTTGTGTTCGTTTTGTGTGGTGTTATATCGCATCTTAGTGGATTGTCTCGTTTTACATTGATTATTGGGTTGGCAGGAGAAACAAATGAATATGAGGTAAAAACGAGTTGAAATGGGAAACGTGATTTGGCCGACTACCAATCGAGACCGTGCAGCAAACTTGGCCACCTCATTTCTCCCAACTCCGTCCACTTAAAGCCATGATCCATACCCTTCCGAAAAGCTCTTGAAGAGCTCTACAAGGCACTGCCGGTCCCCTGGTTTGGTTCACCATCTTATTGCCAAAATTCTATTTTTTATAACAATATTCTACTTAATTTATTAATAAATTCTATTCTCTTTATATCAATATTCTACTCCGATTGTTAATGAACATTTCTCTCCATATTCTAATGAATTATACTCTCTTGATAACTATTTATTAATGAATTCTATGTTCTTTATATCAATATTATTCTTCAATTGTTAATGAATTCTACTTCATTTATTAATTAATTTTATTCTTTTTATATCAATATATTGTTAATGAATTCTACTCCATTTATTATTGAATTTCATTCGCTTTATATCAATATTCTACAGCAATTGTTAATAAATTCTACTGTATTTGTACATATATTCTACTATATTTATAAATCCAAATATGAAACAAACAACATATATTACATGAATAAAAAATATATGTTTAAATATTAAAATGTGGTACCATAGTGCTTAGTATGGTACTAGTACCATGGTATAAATTGCCCATTAATTACTCGTTTTGAAACAGAACAAC
The DNA here is from genome assembly GCA_954870475.1 of Euphrasia confusa. Lineage (NCBI taxonomy): Eukaryota > Viridiplantae > Streptophyta > Magnoliopsida > Lamiales > Orobanchaceae > Euphrasia > Euphrasia confusa. The sequence continues at coordinate 21,494,536 of OX940951.1, forward strand.
GCGAGGATAGATTAGATATAGATAGTTTCACATTATTATTATAAATGAGTGGCGAGAAAGGGACACGGTGTTCTTTCCCGTGTCCACTTATTTTTATATATTATTGTGCTTGGTATTTTTTTTTTACATTATGAAGTGTTGATTACATTTTCAAAAAAGGTAATTATGTTACTACATATTATAACATAAGCATAATATTTAGTCAAATTATAAAAAAGAAAGATTTACCAAATTCACCTTTCTAATTGTATTAAACTATATAATATTATTATATAAAACCAATACCCAATCCACCCGTATTAGGTGAACGTGTGACCTAGTTTTTTAAGTTGTCCTCTCCAATCGGTCCTCTCCAATGGAAATTAATCTAGTTTTTTCCGTCGTCCTCTCAAATCCACCTAATAAGGGTTACTGGGTTACTGGGCTCCCCAATCCAATTAGAACCCCAAACTTCATACTCTCATGCTCGCATTTCCCCCCACCCCTCCGTTACTCGTTTGAAGATCTACTACTATGGAAACCTTAATTGCAGGCTCAGGCTCCGGAATCTTCCTCCCGCCGCTGAGAAGGACTTCTCGCCTCCGCCGGAATCTCATTACGGAAATCGGGTGCTCGCCGTCGCGGTGTGCTCCGCAGTTACCGTAGATCTAGCTATAGCGAATCGCGTGCCTTACAAGCTTGCGCTTGTTCTGATGAAGGAATTCCCCTTCTTTCTGGCACAGCTCACCACCTTCGGGTACGTGTTCGATAATTTTCCGATTATTTCATTTTTTTTTCTCACTTGAATGTGTGACCTAGTTTTTCTGTCGTCCATTCGATTATTTTAGAGATAATGTTTATGCAAGTTGTTTTTAGGATAGATTGTGTTTTGGTTCAGTTTTTGTTGAGTGATGTTTTTTAGTGAAATTGAAACATTTTAGGTGGATCCTTGATGGGCAGTGCCCCACGGTGCCGAATAGATCCAATTACATCATTGGATTGAAGATCTTCTTGCCCCAAATATATTCTAAGCCTCACGGGCCGATGATGATGTCGTTAAAGGTTTCGATATCGGACTGGAGCAAATTGCATTATCCCTTTCTTGGTGTATCCATTTTTTGCTGGAAGTTTCGTGGTTTAGACACCTTTTGATGATTTAAATTGTTGTTCTACTATATTTATAGTTGTAGTGTAATGAATAATTTAAAGGATTGTTTTTTTTTATAACTGAATACTAATTCTTATTTCTTGGATTCTGGTTCATTGAATAGTTTTTGTGATTTCACTTTCACTTATCCTATGAGCTCGTTTTGATGGTTTAAATTATTGTTTTACTATATTTAGAGATGTAGTGTATTAAACAGTAGTTTTTGTGATTTCACTTTCACTTATCCTATGAGCTCGTTTTGATGGTTTAAATTATTGTTTTACTATATTTAGAGATGTAGTGTATTAAACCGTTTAACATGTGCACAGTTTAAATCAATAGTGTATCATTTGTAGTTTAACCTATTGTTAACATTAAATTGTATTCTATATAACATGAAACTGTATTTGATAGTGTCAATAGTGTATCATTTGTAGTTTAAACTATTGTTAACATTAAATTGTATTCTATATAACATGAAACTGTATTTGATAGTGTCAATTCTATAGTGTAATCGATAGTGTCATTCATAATCTATATGCATAGTGTCAATCATAATCTATAGTGTAATCATAATCTATAGGTGTCAATCATAATATATAGTGTAATCGATAGTGTCATTCATAATCTATAGTACAATTTTATAGTGTAATCGATAGTGTAGAGGCGGATCGAGGATGAATTAAAACAAATCCAAATTTAATAGAAATGTTAAAATAGACAAATCCAAATTGAAAAACTTACCTAAATTATGAATATAATTAATATCAATACATTAAATTATATATATTTCAAAAATTAGTTACCTTTTCTATTAGATATGTAAACTATGATATTTTTTTAAAAATCATAAAACCATTCTTATTTTTTCTCTAAATTACTCATATATATAAGCATAAATTAAATGAGTTGGAACTCAATTGAATTGAAAATAAATAAAAAACACATGTTTTTACTGTCAAATTAGAACATGAATATGTATTCATAAAATTAACTAAAATTTGAAAAATAATTATAAAAAAATCCTTATGTTTCGGACAAGTTTTTTTTACTTTTCTATAAACGAGGTTCAAAAATAATTTTATTTATATTAAGTTGATAAAAAAGTAAAGGTAACTTGATATTAAGATATAAAAAAAATTAGGTAATTGTATCTAAAAATAGAAAAGTAATAAAAAAATTAAAGTAAAAAAATAAATATTTACTTTAAAAAGGAAAGTATCAACATACAGTATATTTGGAATAGCTAATTTACCGACATACTACTACTACTATATATTACGGGAGTGTACCAGTTGCCGGGGAGCTCAACGGCAAGAAATAAGGGGAGATTATCTTTCCGGCCGTGTACAAGAATCGTCGTTTTAGGATCAAAAGGTAGTTTGCAAGAAACCTAATTTTCATAATTAGGTTTTTTTGTTCTTCTATTTTAATAATTCGTGTAAATTGTTGCTGCTGTTGCTTTGTTCATGAAGATAGATTGAACATAAATTTTCTACAGCATATTTTTTTAATTTAATGATTTATTTTTCTTTATTATGTCTCGAAGAGAACATTATTTCATTATTTTTCATCTGGGAAAGATGACTTCTTTGTGAAAGTTGTTCAATAAATCTGCCTTGTTCTTTTGAAGTTAGTTTCTGATTCCGCTTTTATTGATTAATTTTCATGAAAGACTAAAAATTTTGTTCATTCTGTTTCAATTAAATTGATTTTATATCCTATTGGAGACTACTGTGACTGGAGTAAAGATGTTTTCTTGTAACTAAAAATTGCTTATTAAAAGTTGTTTAGTTGTCTGAATACACATTAATACTCTGATATTGTTTTAGGGAATCTGTTTAAAGCAATGAGGACAGAGGACGTTGCGTCATCTTCAACATCTCGTGTCTTAAAACACGAACCAACTGTTACTGGGGTATAGTATTATTGTGTAAATGTATCTTTTAACATTTTCTATCACTTCTTGATGATATATTGATTATTTTTGTAGATAACACTAGGCACCGATACACCTTTAATCGAGGATAATATGATAAAAGAAGTTCTACAAGTAAGTAATTACTAGTATTATGTGTGTTTTGTTCAAGTAAGAATGATCATGTCTATTCTTGCATATTACGTTGTACTACTTTGTTAGTAACGTAAAACTCACTATCCACTCACATTCAAATATTCAGTATGTGGAAGAGCTGGCTGATGAAATGATGAAATACGATGACATCATTCAGATTTTAGAGGATTTTCTACACACGCTTGCTCATGGTTCAGAACACACAATAAATAATCGTGCTTTGCAACATTTCAGTAAATTGAAAACAATTTGGGAGAATATTCACTTTATTGGAGTTCTTATATCGGTAATAAAATGTTTTGCTTTATCTTAGCTATCCCTTCAACTAATTGAAGATTTTTCACCACATCTACTTTTCCGTGTCCAGGTAAAATATAAAATACCCGGTACTGGAACCTATAGGCGTGTATCTAGACGGAAATTGTCAACATTCCTAATGTGCAAGATCAGAAGTGATCCCTCATTTGAGGATCTTTTCAAATATCAGGACCAAGCTACTATGATGAGGTTTTTTTCTGCTCCAAAATGATTTTTTTTTTTTTTTTTTTTTTTTTTTTTTTTTTTTTTTTTTTTTTTATTTTACAACATGATCATGAATAGTAATATATTTTTTAATATCTGGATGTTCATGTTAATCATGTTTTTCTAATTATATATATATATATATATATATATATATATATATATATATATTCAAGGAATGCCTTGAGTGTTTTAATAGGCTACTGGAGTAATGAAGACATGATGGAAATGTTTTTGTTAATGGGTGGCCGTTCTCTTCTTACCTCAGTGAAGGTAAGAGTCTCAAGTATTATTATGTAAGCTGATAGGACGTGTTAGGTTCTACAGATTGTTGTTATTTGTTTAACGACTTGTGAAATTTTAGGGAGATGATGATATTCTTGCCCGGGGTAAAGAGACGAGTAAGAATAAAATGTCAAACGAGCCTTCAACCTCTATTGAAGTTTACTCTCCCATTGAGGAACTTTCTCAAGTATGTACATTTTCTATTATTTTGTAAGCTAAGTAGCACATATACACACCAGTGAAGAAAAAGACGTATATTTTTATTTCTGGAAATACTAGAAAATATTTGCAGATGACAATTTTTGACGAATGGTTCATCATTAAATGAAATTTCACGATTAGTTTTCTTCAAGTAAACATCATTAGTTTTCTTCAAGTAAACATCATTAATTTTTGACGAATGGTTCATCATTAAATGAATTACTGGTCAAGTGTCAAGTATGTCATTGTTTCATTTTAAAAATTTTATATTTCATGCAAGGACTCTTCCATCAAAGAATTGGCCGACCAACTATTGAAGATTCCTGAAGCTATTGAGTTGGTTGAAAAATTCTTGATGACACTTGAAGATGATGTTCCGGTAGGAAACATATCCCCTCACTTTTATAATGTGGGTCATTACACTGCAGCAGCTCGCTTTTGGTATCATCCACCCATCCTTCTGGAGTTACTCAAGGCATTAAAGCAGGTATTTGATCGGGTATTAGTACGATGTAAATTCAAAGACAAACTTGTTTGCTTCAACATGGGTTAGCAATTATTGACTCTTTTTTTTCCAATTTATAGTCCACACCCCTGCTCAATATTTTTAAAAAATATTCAAAGGAAGCTCAACTTTTACGATGTGTGGAACGAATGACTCGTATACAGAAAGATCCATTGCTGGACTCTATCCTTCTGAGTGATGGTGTTCAAAGGATGAGGTTTGTTTTGTTGAATTTACGAATATATGGATTGAAAAATAAACTTAATTATCTTAGATAAATTACATGCGTTATTATTTTCTATCCAAGTGAAAGTAATATTCATTGTTTATTAATTTATTTATTAATAATGTTTTGTAGGGGAACTTTGAGTATTTTATTCGGATACTGGCACGATAGTGATGTGTTACAGTTGTTTCATTACTTTTGTGTTTCTGGATTTGGGGTAAAAGCAGATGCCGATGTTCAAGTTTTTGAGTATTTGATTGATGGTCCTGGTGATGTGGAAGTAAGATCCTAATGTTTGGTTTAGTCAGATTATATTTAGTGTTGGAATCCCATGGTGTATAAAATACGAAGTATGTTTTGCAGGGTTTGAAGAACGTGTTAGCTGAAAAGTATTCCCAAGACTCGGAGGAATACATGGATCTATTTGTCAAGGTATAAATATATAAATGTCTTTGCAATTGATGCTGCTATGTGAAGCTATATAATCGAGTTTTTATACCGTTGCTTTCAGATTAGGGAGTCTCAAAAGATGCAGTCTCCAGCTAAGAGTAAGCTGGCTCAAGCTAAAAATAAGAAGTCTCGAGAGATCATACAACAAATTGGTATGAACGATGGGCACGGAAGAGCCCTCATAACAGTTTTGTTGAGGGATGGAAAAGTGATAATGTGTGATGCCTTAAGGTTATGTTAATAATATAGGAGTAGTAGGTATTTATTATTGCAAAAACTGATATGTAATGCAGGTTGATGCTACAAACACTCGTCTCTGTTATTATCTCTATCTAAATGTTATTCTAATCTTACACAAACATATTAAGATTAGTAATACTGAGGACTATTCTGTAATTATTATTTTGTGGTAATTAGTTTGCAATATTTGAATAGTTTTCTTGTGTTGTCAATACAATTAATTGAAACTGAAAGACAAAAATGATTTTTTTTCCAATAATGTTTAAGAAAGAAAGATATCATATTAACTTGCTTTAAATCAAATAAAGGAATTAAAATAGATTTCAGTTCCGAATACAAATTAAAAAGAGCATATATAAGAAAGAAATCAAACTAAAGTCTCAAATTACATTGTCATCCAAATTCAATTAACACACAACACAAATTAAATAGCATATATAAAGAAAGAAATCAAACATATTAAAAGTCTCAAATTACATAACACAAATTAAATAGCATATATAGAGAAAGAAATCAAACATATTAAAAGTCTCAAATTACATTCAAATTACATTGTCATCCAAATTCAATTAACACACAACACAAATTAATTAGCATATATAAGAAAGAAATCTAACATATTAAAAGTCTCAAATTACATCGTCATCCAAATTCAATTAACACGCCACGCTTATAAACGGCATTTATTTAAATAAAGCAATATATCGAATATTATCGAAATTGGCCCCAATCTCACTTGTCAAGGAAACCTGGAAACATTATAAACAAATATACATGAATTTAATTAATATAGTTATGTAACATAACCTTATTATTTGTGGTGAACTCACCATTTGCCCTGCTTTGCCTTTAACTTTCCTTTGGTTCCACTGCTTTCACCTTAAAATTAATTAATGAAAAATAATTTAATAATATAAAAATTATAACAAAATAATATGAAAAAACAATATATGATATATATATATATATATATATATATATATATATATATATATATATACCAGCTGGTCCCTTCCCCTTTCGATCTTTTTGTTGTTCTATTCGTCCCTTCCCCTTTGGATCTTCTCGCCTTTTCTGTTTTATGACGCCCAGCTCTTCATTAAGTTGATCAACAATTGTAAGTTGTCCGTTCGGATTCCATACATCCAACTTTTGCAACTTCTGGTTGAGTTCACCAATCGGAAGACGATTATTATTCAACACTATACGTGACATTTTATCCCATCCATGGATCAATGTTTCCTTCCACGCTAATTGTGTTTTATCCGCAAATGTATTTTCCTTCGTCTTATGTAACTCCCCGATCTTCCAAACACAAATAGCATCGTCACGTATAGAGTTTGATCGGGCAGCCTCGGCGAATAAGAATACGAGTTGAAGGCATGAGGCACCGATCTTTTGTCTGTACCTCTGAAAGTCGTCGGTAGTCAATAAATCCGAAAGACACTTAACGGCCAATTTTAGCTGTTTACGATCCATTTTAACGTCATCCAATGACTTCTCACCTGAAGCCGTCATTAAATCGGCATGTGAGACACCTATGTTCAACGGTGTGGTTCCGTGGCTACTGTCCTCTCCCAGACTAAACCAATCTTTAGTCTTGTTTCGAAACCCGACTAGGTAAAGATTGTGTCTGATAAATTTTGCGATGCATATATGCCTTTGCTTCTCATATTCGCATTTAAATTTGATGAATGCATACTCGGTATCTTTCACGTCCTGCGGAGCCATCGGTAGGACATGAACATCTCCAATTTTATCTTCACCACCGGACAAACTTGATCTCCACTTGTTTAAGAAATCTCTATAAATGGAGGGATGCGTTGGACATTGTTGCTTAAGCTCTATTAGACTATCCTGAGCATTTGAATTATATTAATTAAAATATTGTATTAATTCACAGCATAAAAAAAAAAAAAAACTAAAATATAATAAACAATAAGTAGTAGGATTTTAGGAAAAAATTGTTGTACGACACAATGTCTTGCCTAAACAACAACTTTCAAGAACACTCATTTTCAATTTTTTATAACTTAATATAATTAACCTACTTATAAAGAAACATCAGAGAGACTTATAAACTACCCGTAACTTTTTTTTTTTTTTAGTTTTGAAATTTGGGGAAAATACAGAATACCCAATAAATTAATAAAATTTTAATTAGTTTTCAATGTTCATCCTTATCTTTCAACTCTCGGCAGAATGTGAATTATTAGCTACCATTACCTTTCACTCACCTCTACAACTCTAACTTCCATTACTAGCTATCTGATGAATTGTACTATTTTTTATTTAATAATTTGAATAATTAAAGATGAAGAATGGAAAATTAACGATTAATTAAATAAAAAGAAACTCACATTAACTACGATCGACTCTTAAAATTTACAGAAAAAAAAATGGAAGTGTCAAGTGCGTGCGTACCTGATCAGCCATTCTTATAAATACACGGCGTCGAGGAAAGAAAAAAGCTTGTTCGATCCCAAGCGCCAATGAAAGTGAGCAAAAAAAAGCTTGTCCGATCCCAAGCGACGATGAACGTGAGCAAATGTACACAAAGCAAATAAGATTCCGACAAGTTCAAGGGATGTTGCTGGTGCATTTAAAGAAATATAAGAGGGAATGAAATAGTGTTGTACCGGTACGTGTGTGTAACCGCGGTCTGCCCTCTCTTTGTTTTCCATGTGACGCTGGAAAAGAAAAGGTGATAGTACTCTGATAGATGCTATTGTCAGATCATAATAATGGTAATTTTGAATAAAAAAAGTAATAATTATTTTTTACTTTTGAAAGTGTAAATACTATTGTAAATGTATCAAAAAATAAATATATCCACTATTAATTATCAAACTATATTTTTTTTTTTTGAAGAGATTATCAAACTATTTCTTGACAAACGTTGATCAATTAATTAATTAATATATATATATATATATATATATATAATTATGATATGTTGATAATTATTATATTCTTAAATTAGATTTAATTAGTCTTATCTCTTGTTAATTCCTTCTGATTAATTTTAAATATATATTTTATGTTATAAATTCTTGAATAGCGTAGGTTTGAAAAAACAATTGTCTATAAATTAATTATTCCATAAATTACTTAGTATATTTCATGAATTAAAGTTGCAATATTTAATGATCAAAAAATAAGAGGACATAATTTTACTTACCGGTCCATGGGTGAGCACCAGAATGGCGGTCCATAAGCTGTTTCCAATCAATTGAACAAATTGGAGAAATTATTTGCTTGTCTTACCCGCATGTGGTGCTGGATCGGTCAAAATTAAAAGGTGATAATAGATAATGGCCCGTGACTCAACTTTAGAATCATGATATCATAGAAAGTTCAAAATAACACTCCTCCAATTTCTTAATATAAATATAAAGATAAATTACATTTTTCCATTTACAAGTTTTTACACTTTTCTACCTGAAAAATGTTGCATGCGCTTACCTGAGGTTTGACACATTTACACTTTCCTACTCGCGACTCGCCAGAAGCAAATATTCGGTGGAATATTCCGATATGAAGGGTAAATACGTAATTACTACTCAAATTTGTGGCATATTACCTTTACACCCTCAATGAGCAATATCTCAACAATAATTAAATTAAAAACAAAAAAGAAAACAAAAAACATAAAACATATATTAGAAACAACTTTCTCTTTTAAAATCATAAAAATAAATAAAATAAAATTATTTCAAAAATCATTTAATAATAATTAAAATAAAATTTGAAATTAAAAATTACTATATCATCTTTTTCTTTAAAAAGAATATTGTACATTGCAAATTCAATACAAAACAAAAAAAAATTATCATCATAATCAAAACATCATTTACAATCTACACATTATCTCAATAATAAAACTAAAAAAATTCAGATTCTCAAAATCTCAATAATAAAACTAAAAAAATTCAGATTCTCAAGAACAGAGAGAACTCGTGCGCAAAAGCAGAAGGTTGTGAGTATCACGGCCATCCTAGGAGAGATACATCATCGACTTTGTCTCCTAAGCGAGGGCAGCGGCCGAGAAGGGGGGCGGGGGTAACGTGATAGGAACCCTGATTTGTATCCCGTAGCACGCTACGAGGTGACATACAAAAGTGCCGCGAGCGAACCAATCGCTACGAGACCGTACGAGGCAGCGTACGAATCACTCGTAGAGGCTTCGGTAGAAGCTCGTATATGCGAGTCACCAAGTAGAATACCTGAGCCCAAGGACGTATTAACGTCAAATCACGGAGTAGTATACGAGGCTTTTGTCGAGTTACTACGAAGGATGCAGAGCGATGCAGCGCTCGAGCATAACTATGATGATGGCTAACGACGGCGTCGAAGGATTGGGAATATTCCGGCTACATACGACGGTCGGAGGCGGCGGTAGTGGGCGGCCGAGAGAAGTCGCGCCGATCCTATCGTTATGATATTAATTATTAATTAATAATAATTAATATTATAACAACTAAATAATTATTTAGTACTTTACTAAATATTAGTATTTAGTTTCCTTAGTTTAGTTTATTTTCATTTTAATTAAATTAATTAGTTTTGTAATTATTTTAATTAGGGAAAATAGTAGTCTAAAAGAGTCTTAGGATCTTTTAAATTTCGTTTGATAGAGTTTCCAAGTGTTGGGATTCTCTATATTATTTTATTAGTTTAGTTTACTTGGTGTCCAAATAATGAGCTCTATATAATAGAGGCTCCACTATGTAATTTCATATCTTTGGATCAATAGAAAAACCAAGTGGTTTATTGACAAGCAGTGCTTGTATAGTTGGGTGTTATCTAAAACACTAGAGCCGATTGCAAGGCTATAAATTCATTACCGTTGGCCAAGTCAAGTGCGTGATCACTTTGATTTGAGGAACCACAAGTTGATCGTAATAATCACTTGTTGGGACACACGTGTGGTGTAGATTGTGATAATCGAACCCATGTTCATATCTCGCGAGTCGGGGAAGGCCAAGAACCTCTCGATTCATCCATCACCCGAAGCCGACGATTCAACACAACTCGAGTGAAGGTCGATATAATCAACTGAGGCGTGCGGAACGTGAAGAACTCATTATACTCTCGAGCCAAACAAGACTTGTGGACCCGCGCAAGCGCCTCAACAAACTTGAATTGGTAAGGATTATTTCGGTAGGACCTTACATCGACCGGGGACCCTATCATAACGACCCTGATTACTGTGACGAGCTCGACCGACGGGGGAGGCGTGGTGGTGGTGCTCCTTGGTCCGGAAACTGGATAGAAACGGTGGCTTTTGGTGGTTTGAGGCTCGGAGACACGATGACGGTGGCCTCTCTCGAATTTCTCCTCACTGGATCTGGATATGCAAGAAATTCATAGATCTTAAATTTGGAATTAGGATTATTGGAGGAGGAAGATAAGTTTGGATTTTTTGTTGTAATTTTGCTAAATGATTAATTATTATTTTTTACAAAATTGGTAGCGTGAGGGAAGAATTGGTAATTAAATGTGTATTTGATTTTGCTATTTGGTTGGAGTTATGCGTAAGTAGGCCTGTCAATCGGGTCGGGCCGGCCCTAACTCGGCTCGTTCGGCCCTAATAAAAGTCTCGTTCGATTAATATTATTTAGGGTCGAGCCGAGCTTGGGCCGAAAAATGAAGCCAATATTATATATAGGCCGAGCCTGGGCTTTAATAAGCTCGGCCTCATATAGGCCCGGCCCTATATAATAATTAATTTTAGTTTTATAAATAAAAATAAATTTAAAATTATGATGAAGAACACAATCTATCCTTTAATGGTTAGTACAAATAATATTTTTCTTGTAATATGTTTATTTTTTCTCTTCTTGTTTATATTTATTTTTATGATTTTATTAATACTTATTTTTGAATATTTATTTGTTCAAATCCTTCTAAGTAGAAGTGTTGATGAACATTACATGGTTCATGTGGACAAGATTTAAAATATGATAATCTTTGTTTTTGTTTTGATAATATTATTGACTTGTATTTGTTTTGTTGCTACTCGATAAATCCTAATATATTTTTTAAAAATATTTATGAAAAAATTGTGAAAATAATTTTAGATCGAGATGTTAGGGCTTAGCCCGTTCAAGGCCCGAAGTCCTAATATTATTATAGGCCGAGCTTGAGCTTGAAATCTTCAAGCCCAAAGGCTTAAGCCCGAAGCCCATAGCCCTTAAAATTCCATGGGCCGAGTCAGGGCCAATCGAAGCCCGACCCATATAGCCCGATTGACAGACCTATGCGTAAGAAGGAATTGAGGGAAAAAATTGGGAATTACACTGCTCCCTCTTTTTTTAATTTCTATTTTTTATTTTATTATTAAATTAATTAATTAATTATGTAATTACAATAATATCCTTTAAGCTGCATACAAATGTAAATCACACTCACATTAATGGAGCGTGTAATTCACTTTCTCTGAATATTCTATTTTGGTGAGTTGGGGTAGGTTTTTGTAAATGTAGTAAACTCTAGGTAGGCGCATGCAACGTTTTTCAGGTCAGGTAGAAAAGTGTAAAAATTGATAAACTTCTGGTAGGAAAATGTAATTTACCCTAAATATAAGACTTCGAACTTCGAACGTATAGATTAAGAACGTATAAATTAACAAAAACGTATAGATTAGAAAAAATGTTATTTTATGACTTTTTGACCAAAAGGTGAATGATATAAATATATATTTTTAAATTAAAAAGTAAAGTTATTGTGAGTAAAATTAAAAAATTAGAAATAAAATTATATTTTAAAATGAAAAAGTAAAAGTATTTACTTTTTTTTTAAGAGAGTTATATTATTGTATAATGTCAATTTAAGGAAAGTGCTCCTTTTATTATGAAATGGAAGGAGTAATGATAGTTTCATCCGATAAAATTTCTAGTTTATTTAAATATAACACATATGTTCACGAGTAAACCAGATAAAACCAAACTTATTCGTGAGGTAACATGTTAGATATATCTCATCTCGGTTGAAAATTTTTAGCTCAAATATAATTTATGACGCTAACGTCGTTTGAATAGCGAGCAAAATAAATTTATAAGACAAGCTTGAGAACATAAAACGAAAAGTGGAGACAAAAGTTATTTAATATATTTCATTTCATTGAATAAAACGAAACTATTGCATGTGAGAGTAAGGTAGACGAAATGATCAAAGGTCGTATCCCAAATGTCGCAACACTCCAACAAACCAGAGATCTAACACTAATGCACCTAGAGTTAAATCTCATAACTCTACTATCGGCGCACAGCGCAAAGCAACTACACAAACTCAAGGCTCAGCGCCAACAAAACTACGATTCTAAAAATCTGATTTCTATCTCTCAAAATCGTCAAGTAAAATCTTGAAAATCCATGGGTATATATAGATGTTGCCACACGTGTGAACTTTGAGTCGGTGCAATCTGATTGGTCACATGCTTGGCTGACGTCAGAATTCCATGGATTACGTCACTTCCAAAATTTCCAAAATATTAGATTCTTGAATCTTCGAATCTTAAATCTTTGATTCTTGAATCTTCGAATCTTGAATTTTCAATTTTTTCAATTTGAATTTCATACTTCAACAAAATCTTGGCTCCATCGATCTCAATACTTCATCTTCAATTTCATTGTGAAAATCTCTAAGTGTTGAATCTTCAGCATTTCATCGTCTTCATGACCAACGATATTTTTTGAAGTAACAAACTTGGAATTGATCAACATTATCATCGAATCCAATGTTGATGAAGTTTGGCGTCGAATATTGCAATATGTTGATTTCGCTGAATCCGGATCCAAGAGAAGCTGGATTCGGATTTGTTGCAATTCGGCAAGAATGCAGAAATTGGATCCAGGAATATCTTGGATCTGGATTTATTGCAATTCGGCCAGAGAGGCAAAATCCGGATCCTGGAATCTCTGGATCCGAATTTGAGACATGACAGACAGAATCCGGATCCTGGAATCTCTGGATCCGGAAATGAGGCATGAGAGGTAGAATTCGGATCCTGGAATCTCTGGATCCGGATTTGAGGCAGGAGATGCAGAATCCGGATCCTGGAGCTGTTGGATCCGGATTTTTGGCATGAGAGAGTTGGCGCTTAATTTCGGATCCAAAAGTTGATGACGCCGGATTTTTATTTCTTTTTTCAACCCTGAAATCAAAAACAAAAACAACCACAAATATGTTGTTGTCAAAACCAACATTTACAGTATGTCAAGTGACCTGCTCGGATACCAATTGAAAATGATGGAGTCGTAGTTTATGTATTGGTACAAGAAAGTGCATCAGCCTAATTTTTTTTTTTTTTTTTTTTTTTTTTTTTTTTTTTTAGGTAAATTGGAAAATTTTAAGTACTCACAATATTTTTTATTGTTAGAAAACTCTTAATTCAAATATGCAGCAAAAAATTAGGATTACAATAATAGAAAAATGTAAATTTAGTGAATGTAAGCAGCAAAAAATTACGATTACAATAATAGAAAAATGTAAATTAAGTGAATGTAAGCTTAATAATGTAAGTTATAGTATCACTTAGAGATAAAAATTTATTTGGTCACATAAAAGTAGATGTTTCTTGATTTAGTTCTACCTAAATACACTTTCTCAATTTAGTCCCAAATAAACTAAAATTAGTTTCAATTTAGTCTTTTTTTTTCGACGGAAAATTCAATTTTCACTGGAAATTGATCATGTGCCGACGAATTGGGCTGACTGGACACAAAATGTCATTTTTTTTATTGTTTATAATGTATTAAAAAAATAAAATTAAAAAATAAAAATAAAATTAGAAAAACATGAGTTAAATTAAAAATGAATTAATTTTTTTATACATCTATCCAATAAAAAAATGACACGTGGTGCCTAGTTAGCTCAATTCATCGGATTCCCTCAAATTGAACATCACGTGAGGCACATGATCAATTTCCGATGAAAATTAAATTTTCCTTTAAAAAAAAATTGAAATATGTTTTAATCTTCCAAAAATTATATTATTTTTTAATTATCTCAATCGAATAAGTATGCAAACATAAATTCAAATTTTGGTAACTTATTAAAATTAAAGAGTTCTTGTCAAATTCTCGTCATTTTTAAGAATTGGTCTTCTAGATAGTTACTACCGCAACAACTGCATTTTGTGGTTGTTCTTTTGAATTAAAACTGAATTGAATGTCTGAACTAAACTTAATTAAATTGAAATTAAGTTCAATGGACTAAATTTTATAATTATTGAATTATTAATTAAATATTTTATTATTTCATTTATTATAAATATTTCTATAAAAAATAATATTTCTATAATAAAAAATAATATTAGACTATAATTTATATACATTTTTTTTGAATTTTCATATATTTTTAACATGTGATAAAATTATAAATAAATAAATTATAAATTACTCTTTAATTAATTCATTTTCTTTTATTTATTAATTTTGGCGCTTAATAATAACTAAGAAAACCTATAAGAGAAAGACAATACTGTAATATTAATCAGTTTCAAATGTGTCGGTACAAAATGGTTTATTTCAAGAAATTTTGGAATTTACCTAAACAAGATAATATTATTGAAATAATTAAGATCCTCATCTTGATATTCTTATTGTCTGCATTTTCACACAAAACTGCATTTGGTGACTTAAAGTTATCTCTAACCGAACACAAAATTTAAACTAAAAGATAAATTTAATTATAAGTTTACAGTAATTTGACTCCAGATTTCAATACTCAAACTTAAATATTCTTAAAATATTTTTTTAATACCATTTTTTATACTTATTTTTATAAATAACCAATATATTTACAAATTTACAATTTAACCTCATAATTTTTACCATTAAAAAAAATTAATAATCATAATTTTCAATTTAAAATTTCAAAAATAATAAAAAAGAAATTCTAATATCTCAACTTTGTATTGTGTTATTTTATTTTTAATGTGAATTAAATAATTTCATATTTAATTATATTTCACATTGTGATATTTATTTTTATTTTATTATTAAAAATAATTTTATTAAAATTTATTTTAATTATTAATGATATGATTATTAAAAAAATTATTTTATAAAAAATATTAAATAAGAAATTAAAAAAGGTTGATATATTATTTTTATTAATTTATAAAAAAAAGATTTATTTTATAAATAATAAATAGGTTTTTATTTGAGTTTAAGCTAAACTTAAATTTAAATATTTTTTTTGTGAGTGTCACATTCAAACTTATAATAGGTTTATTTTTTAGTATGATTGAAGCATCTCCTATACTCTAAAATAGATTTTTGCTTCAAACTTATAATAAGTTTATTTTTTAGTATCGTTGAAACATCTTTTATACTCTAAAATAGGTTTTTAATATCAATTGCAGAGGCTCTTAATTGTTGGAACAATAATAGAAGGACATACTCATGGAGTCATGGTGATGGGGCTAACAAGTCAAAATAATAGTCACTTGATTCTCAATTCGTCATAACAATCTCATTCTTATACTAAAAAAATACTCCCTCGCTTTACTGTGAATGTTGATTTTGGCGCCAACGTATTTGTGTTTGTGTTTTTGTTTGATTTCAGGTTTATAGGATACGAATCCGGAGATAACGGTTTCGTGTTTGAACATGGCGACTTAAGTCTCCGCTTTTGAAAATGTGAGAAAACGGCGACAACAATCGCCGCTTTTGATGATTGCGGGGATTCGACGACTGGAGTTGCCGAATGTGGATATGAATGAAAAACGACGACAAGAGTCGCCGCTTTTGGTGAAGCAAGGAAACGGCGACTGATGTCGCCGCTTCTGGTGTGTGTGTTGGAATCCAGCGACTAGAGTCGTCGGGTTGGGCCATGACACGGATCCGGCGACTCATGTCCACATGACATAAATCCGGCGACTGATGCACTGTGTTTTGGAACCAGCGACTGAGTACTTTCAATGTGATTCTTTTCACCAAGTACTCAAATCAAAGATAATGAAGATTGGTTCTGGTGTTTACTACTTCAACTATATCAATGACAATGAAGAAGATGAAATTCCGAAGCTTCAATACTTAGAAATTTTCACAAGAAATTGAAGATTAAGAATTGAGATCGATGGAATCAAGATTTAATTGAAGAATGAAATTGGATTTGAAGAAATTGAAGATTTAAGATTTAAGGATTTAAGAACCAAAGATTCAAGATTCCAAAATTCAAGAATCAAAGATTCAAGATTCCAAGATTTAAGAATCAAAATTCCAAAGGGTGATGCAATCCATGGAGAAGTGACATCAGTCAAGCATGTGACCAAGCAGAATGTGTCACGTCATAGCTTCACATGTGCGGCTCACCTATATATACCCATGGATTTCCGTGTCACCACTTGACGATTTTGAGAGAACGAAATCTGATTTTTAGAATCGTAACCGACAGCTTTCAGCTTCGAGTTTGTGTAGTTAGCTTTTGCGCTGTGCGCCAATATTAGAGTTAGGAGATATAACTCTAGGTACACTTGTGCTAGATTACTTGTGAATGGAAGTGTTGCGACACTCGGAAAACTTCTTGTAATCGTTTTGCCTACCATACTCATTGTAATAGTTTCGTTTTGTTTTCTAATGAAATGAAATATATTACATAAACTTTGTCTCCACTTTTTATGCTACGAACTTGAGTGAGTGAGTTCTTCGACTGAAGCTGTTGACGTTGTGTTTAAGGCCAACTTCGTGAAAAGTTAGTATCCTACGTCGAAAACTTAATTTCATTTACTTTCATTCTTTTTCAGTACTTCAAAATATAAAATAAATATTATTTCATAATTTTTTTCAATTTAAAATTCATTTTATATTTTATGTTTTGGACAAAAAAGTAACATTTGTATTAATTTCTATACGCATAAAAATGTTCCAATTTTTTTGGGAGGAAAGAAGTAATGTATAGTTTTTTTTAAACATAGGAAAAATTGTATCATTAAAATTAAGAATTTTTTTACTCCATTTTTCCTATTAATATTACTCTCACTTTTTCACTTTATAATACAATTATACTCTTAAATTTTTATCTAGTTTGTTTTACTTTACTAACAATTAATAATACTTTTTTTTTAAAATACAATTTTAATTTTATATTTTTATAAATATAATAAAAATAATTTTTTTTTAATTTGTGTGTCGGTTAAAATATGGAAGTATTTATTTAGGTGACCTAAGGAGTATTTTAATTCGGAGGCCCAAATTATGTTAATTTCATAAGGCTACGGATATTTACACCTCCGTCTTTCATTTGTACACCCTTTTTTTTATTTTTTATTCTTTAAAAAATAGTGAAATGTCAATATTACCCTTCTTAATTTTTTACTCCGTACACACCCTTTCCTACCTGTACGGATGAATTGCAGACCCATTCATCTTCTTCGACAACCTCTCCGACCCATTATTGTAGCCCAGTTTGGAAATTGCTCCGATCGACGCTGACGAGACTTTAAATCAACGCGGTTGAAAATAATAACGTGAAAATCAAGCTCGTTGTCGGGAACATGGCAGCCGGGTATTAAAAATTGGAATCCCCGAATCATCCCCGCACCGAAAAATACCCGATCGAACAATGATTTCTACTCCTTCGTCAGCTTCCCCAGCGACCAAACTCCCAATCGCAATGCTGCTGCCTGCTGGAACAATATTGAAAGCTCTTACGAGTGGGGTATTTGATTCGATGTCACACTAACTGTCTTTCTTCAATTCATTTTGATGGTGATGATATAAACTTTTGGAGTTTTAATTCATACTTTCACTACGTGTTCATTTTCTGGTAATGATAATTCATTTATTACTCTTTTTTATTATTTAATTAATGTATCTATTTAATATAAAAGGGGGTGTCCGTAGTAATAAAATTACAAAAAATGAATGAAGGGTAATATTGATATTTCACTATTTTTTATAGAAACTAAAATAAAAAGAGGGGTGAACAAATAAAAGTTGGAGGTGTAAATATCCGTAGCCATTTCATAACTCTTGGAGAGGCCCATATATACCGCACTGGCCCAAATTTTCCCTCTGAAAAGGAACTAGTGAATGGCGGGCTTAGTTAGCAAATAAGTAGTCCTGGACTTCACGAGATGGTGATTTTTTTGTGAAGTAACAAAGTCCCATATGTATATTTATTTTTCATTTTTAGAGTTTTATGGTAAAAATGTTTTTTTTAAATAGTAAAAATAATACTCGTACTAAATTTTCATTGTAAATTAGTGAGATTTCATTTACATATCACTTGTTAATATATACGGAGTACTCTTTTAATTTTGTCCCCACTAGTTGTCAATTGTCATCCATAACTCATTTGTAAAATTGTAATTTAAAAAGAAACTGACACAAGTAAGTACAAAAATTTTATGAAATCACAAAATTGTATAGAGAAAACGTGTAGTTTGTATATATATATATATAAGAAAAAAATACGATCTCAAGCAAAAGAGCGAAAAAAAAGAAGAGATCGAGAAATTCCTTTAAATCGAGTGTAGATTCGATCCGTCTAATTAATTAGCAAATCAACTAGAACAAACAATTACTAAAAGAAGTTAATTAGACCAATATATATATAACATGATAATGAATTTTACATGAGAATATATCAGCTAAGTCTAAGAACTAAGAAGCTCATATACGACAACCGTACGTAGAAGGTAAAATTTATTGTGTATAAATAAAATAGGTCCCGTGAAGTTCTGGGTTTGGGTATATATATGTATATGCATGTATGTGCATAAACTCATACTAGCTAATAATTAGAAGGTAGAATTAGTGTAAATTTGCATCCGACTAAGAATGTGTTCGAAGTTGTCGGTCGATTTCTCAATCGGATGGGAATGCATCCCTTCGTAGGTTGTCACCACGACACCTTCATCTTTCGATAGCCTCTGGATCTGCTTCTTTACGTTGCAACCTTGGTGCGTGCACCTGTAATAGCTCCTGCATTCGTGCGTTATTTAGGTCAACATTAACACTTGTGTATCTATATGTATGAACTAGCTATATTATAGATGAATTAATCTATATATACCATACCACACAATGATATTCTCAACCCTCGTATCAGTCTAATTGCGACGAATTTTTTGCAATGAATCCTTTGTAAGTTAGAATTTTGTGCAATTCGTAGTAAGTTTCTACCAAATTTTCACCCTAAAAGCCGTAATTGTTATAATTACAAGTCTTTTTGACTAATCAAAACACTATAATTGTTGAAGATTCAAATGATCGAACAGAGATATAAATTTACATTATTAGTTCATTAATTAATTATGATATATAACAATAATTTTGATTATGATGAAAATATAATCAATTAAATTTCTAACTTAATTAACACACGGCAATAAGTCCAATATATACATATAGCCATATAATCTCCTAACCCTACCTCTTAGGGTTTTTAATAAACTCGTACGAGATCATTTATATCAATTAATTTGATCATGAAAATTTCAATATTGTTATTAGTAGTAATTAACTTATAATAGGAGTACTTGGAATTAATTTAATTTACTGATCATAATTAACAAATCACACACACACACACGAGATTAATCAATAAGAAAAACAAGAAATTAACCTTGGGAAATTGTTGTTCTTGACCGCCTTCTGACCGTACTTCCTCCACCTGTATCCGTCATCGAGTATATCGACTTGGCTTCTTGTCTGAAAAGCGTATCTAGGTTTCCTAGACTTATTGCCGGCTCCGGCAGCCTTCTTCTTGCCTGCTGTCGCCTCGCCCGCAGTATGATTGTGATCGCCATCATACGATGATCTCGGAAGCTCCATCATCGCCCCCTTAACGAGATGATCCTCGGGAGTAATTAGGCGGTTTGAATCGGAGATTTGACATGGAGTTGTTGACTGAAATATGAATGGATTGTTATTCATCTCCATTATTATTCAAAAGAGAGAAATGGAGAGAGAGAAAATGAGTTTTTGTTTTTTCAAAGTTTTGTTGAAGAAGTTATTAAGAGGAATTGGAATTTGGTTTTTGGTTTAATAATAATAATATATAATTATTATTAATATATAAAAAGTGGGGATATTAAAGCCAAAGGCGGCTACATACATATAGCTTTGGTAGTATCTTTATATATGCGTGTATGTCTTGAACGTTTGAAGTCGTGAATGGCACGCAAAGTCAAAAAAGGTATAGTAAAAAATGGTGGGTATTTTATCTAATCTGATTTTGTTGGGTTGAATTTGTGGGGGTGAAGATCAAATTAAGATTTATTATAAGGTAGATATAGATATTAGAAAGCTAATGCAATATCAACTTAGATCATTGAGTTTGACTTCTCATAATTCACTTTTCATTCTCAAACCAAACCAAATCACATGTTATCCTAAATATATACTACTACTATTATTTTAAAATACTTTTTCCTTTCTTCTGGACTAATGGTAACACTTTATTTTTAATTTAAAAAATATTAATTATTAATTCGAAACAAAAGTAGTAAATAACACATAATATATATCTCTTATAGTTTACAAAAAAATATCAATAATTATGTAACAAAGAGAGTATTCAATACTATATTTATAACATTTTATATAATATATTGATTAAAAAGCATTTAACATCCAAAACTTTGATAAAATATATTAAATACTTAAACGTTTCATAAAATTTCCACTTTACACAAATATAATTAATTTAATATTTAAAATGTTATTTTTTTAGTAAAAAATATATTTTACTTCCAAAAAATCATAAATAAATAAAAATATACTTTGAAATAAAAAATATGTTTAATATTTTTATTTTTATTATATTAGTAATTTTTATTAGTTTTTATTAATAATTTAACTTATAATTTATTTATTTATTTTAATAATATGAATTAAAATAATATTTCAGAAAATTAAAATATCAAATAAAAATAACAATATCATTTATTAATATAAATTTAAATTTAAATTAAATATTTATAAATTTTCAATTTTAAATTACATTTTTTTCTTAAATATTTTTTTAAAGTTTTATTTTAATTCGTATTATTAAAATTAAACAATGATTGTGAAAAATTATAAATTAAATTATTTATAAAATTAATTCAAAATTTCAATTATAGTAAAATAAAAAATGTAAAAACCAAAATTTTATTGTTCGAAAGTTGATTTTATTTATTTATAATTTTTTTTAGTTGAAATAGAATTTTTACTAAAAAAACATTTTAAACATTAAAATAATTAAATTCGGGTAAATCGCAACTTTTATCAAAGTTTTTGAGCGTTTAAAGTACTACTTTTATGAAAGTATTTTGCTAAAGTTTCAAGGGTAAAACGCAATTTTTATGAAGTTTTGAGAGTTTGAAACTTTTTACCTTAATATATTTATTATAAGAAGTGCAAATTGAAATTGGACTAATAACAC
The DNA here is from genome assembly GCA_954870475.1 of Euphrasia confusa. Taxonomy (NCBI): domain Eukaryota; kingdom Viridiplantae; phylum Streptophyta; class Magnoliopsida; order Lamiales; family Orobanchaceae; genus Euphrasia; species Euphrasia confusa. The sequence goes on from OX940951.1 coordinate 21,516,548, forward strand.
CTTAAAATGTGTATTTGGTGATTTTTTGGTAAGCGAAGGCGGGTTTGTGGCATAGACCTTGTGCACCGCGGGCGATATCTCAATGTCAATTTCCGCTCATGGAAATATATCCAAAAATATATATTGCTCTTTTGACTTGATTTCTTACTAATGACTAAACATGAGAGATATTCAACAAATCTACATCATTCTCGTCGTCTCATGACTCGGTAAAAAAAGGATATGATGTTTTTATTTTTTAATGTATGATTGCAATCTTAGGGAAAGATTTATCTTTATCCGGTGAAAGTGTCGTATACGTATACGAATATTTCTATCTCGAAATAATTGATTTTATAAGACAATGATTTGAATTTTGTACTACAATTCAATATTCAAGATTTTCTAATTGGTACCCAAAAACATTGGTCGTGTAATGATTTTTAATTCACCACTCCTACGTACGTACGTTCACACACATTTATAGATACCAAGTGTGTTGAAAAAAAAACTGAAATGGAAATTAGGTTTTTTTTTTTCAAGAACTTGGTGGGTTAAAAGGTACGTAGTCGAAAATATATAAGCGATGACTCAATCTATTTACAAAATTAGAATGATTATAGTTATAATTTTAAATGTATTAGTAATTATTATGTCAATACTTTTAGTTGGAATTAGGAAGGTGACGGGCGGTGAGTTTGGTCAAAGTCAAAATTGAAGATTCACGTGTTTCTTTGGTTTGACTCTTGTTAAATTAAAATTAATTTTACTACTCGATCCACTTGTTTGGACTTGGTGGCCATTTGCATTTTTCCACTCGACTTTGAGATTAACATCGATCATATATAATGCATGTAAACAAATCTCAACACATAGGTGGCACTTTATTTTCATTTAATTCGTTCAAACTCGTTTAATATTAAAAAATATATACATATGAAGAAGAGAGATGCGAAATTTTACCACCTGTTTGTTTGGCCCTCGATCATCAAATGGATGTAAAGTAGACACTTGAGAAAGAGAGCCAACAAAAGTTTTACATCAGAAAATTTTGTTTCAAGATATCGTACTTGCATTGTTGAAAAGTTGCACTTGCGATCACTACAAACTTTACCATTCGTCTATGCCTATGAAAAAAATCTATTATATTCAATTTATTGCACAACTAATCAATTTTAATTTGCAACAAAACTATATGATTTGAATATTGGTGGTTAATTTTTTTTAGTGTAGGTCACTTGGAGAAATTTAATTACTCACACACACACACATGTTTCGGATTCAAACTTTATACTCAATTAAAGTGCTCAACCAACTTAGCAAATAACCATTGACAATACAAATACAGACAGTTAATTGGTATATATGTATATACTTGTAAGTATTGAATTTACTATATAGTGAAAATATATATGGAATAAAAGAGAAATATTTATTAATGTTCAAACACGTGAATTGTCAATATTTGAATGCGACATATGTCCGAAGATCTATACATAACAAAGAAAACCAAGTCAAAGGATCTGGAAAATCATGAAAAATATGCACTGCACGTACTATTCATAGTCCGCTATATTGGACTGCATTTCTTTCCTCGTTACTTCGCCATATGAATTCGTTCGTATTTTCGTATGGTTATGTACTTGGAGCGCTTCGTCATTTTTCCTTAATTAAGAGGTCGTTTTCGTATGTATATATATCTTGATCGCAAGACAATAGAGATCGAGATGGATCACCTCAACCTAAAAAGTCTTGCTATTAAAATTTTGTTTTGATCTTCATGAATACTACTACTATAGTATAATAAAAGTTGATGATTTGGATCGTCCAACAAATTCAAGAATTAGTAAAAGTAAATATATAATTAAAAACAATTAGAACAAGTTAGTAAGAAGACGCCGTACGTAAATGGGCGAGGGATGCAATTAGAAAGAAACAATTGGGCCATTTTTAGAATTAATTAAAGATATATGAAGATTAATTAGATGGGTTGTAGAGGTGTCGGGGTGTAGTAGGTGAATGAGATGGGCTTAGTTGTGATTACTCATCATAATCCATACCCACAAATCCACAATTAATCTTTTTTTTTTCATATATATAAATAAAATAATACTATATAGTACTAATAATTAATTATGGGTGCGCATGCTTTTGGCCGTGGAAGTTTCTCATTTGTTTGTTAGCCGAATATTCTAATTCACAGCTGTTAATTAATTTCAAAAAAATATAAACAAAATTACATTCATTAATGATAACTACCTAATTAGTATATACTGTACTATATGATGAGGTCATGGATTGTCGTATATATGTATAAAATTTGGATTGAAACATTGCGATACGAATTGGTATCGATACGAATCAGTTATTACCTCTATATTCGAGTTTGTTAAATATGACACATCAATTGAAAAAAAAAATCATTAAAATCAAATAAAAATTAAATTACTTTATCATTTGAATAAAATACATTAAAATGTTAATTGTCTAACTACTATATTCAACAAATTCTACAAAGTTTATATACACACAAAGGTAATTATTTAACAATTTTGTTATAGAAAATCAAAATAAAAAATGCAACAATTTCTAATAAAAAATATTCAGAAGATATTTGATAATTCTATTTAAATATTTGATTTACTGTATGACTTTAGCAATTAACGGCCCAACGTACCCCATAAAAAGTGGCATGTTTTTAATCTCTCCATTTTTTATTTTCATAGTAGTATATTGAATATTCACTACCTTCTAAAAAAAAGGCCGCCTACACTTTCTTTGTGGTTAAATAAGTGCGATCATCATTCTTATAAAACAAAAGTAGTATAAAAAATTGAATGTGTGTATTTGTATGCATGCAGTTGTTCATCGATCTTAGATTTTTTTTAGCATCTTATAATAAAATTTATTTTACTTGAAAGATATATACTATTTGGCTAAAGGGAGCTGTGGTCACTGGCCGGTCACTACAAAAAAACCAAGGAACCTCTTCGACAGTGACGTATGCAGAAATATTAGTGAGAAGGTGCAAATTAAAAAAAAAAATTACAATTGTGATTTGGGAAGTTCTCTATGTTAATTTTCTTTTCATTTCACTTGTATGGTTTTTTGTTTTTTCTTCCACATGTTTAAGTACCACATGTTTAAGTAATTAATTAATAATGAACTAATTAATTGAAGAAAATCTTATTTTTCATGCTCCACATGTTTCAGGATAATTAATTTAAGTGTTTCTTATTTTTTCAATGCTACACATTATTTCACTTGTATAGTTTTTTGTTTCAATAAAAAATTAATCATAAAAAAAGATGATGCTCCACGTATTTAGAAGTGATTAATCTTCATTTCACTTGTGTCACTTCTTGTTTTTATATTTAAGTGATTAATTAATCTTTACTTGTGTGATTTCTTGTTTTCCATGCTCCACATATTTAAATAATTAATTAGAGAGTGTAATTTTTTTTAAATAACGTAATTTGGAAAGAATTAGGCAACTATAAAATTTAATATGAATTATACATATTTATCAAACGAGAACACTTTATAAAAGAAATATTTATCAAACGAGAACACTTTATAAAAGAAAAAGAATTGTGAAACTCTTAAAATTAAATCAATTAAATTATAATTTTATTTATTAAATTTTAATTCATAAACTAAGCGTACTAATAATTAATATTCTATTTTTTTTCTAAAACTTGAATTGAGTATTTAAAAAAGTAATATTTCTTAACAAATAGTTAATTATCTTATTTTTTTAATAAGACAAATCAATATTTTAACAAAATTTCAATTAAATTTCAATTATTTTTAAACAAGTTATAATTAATTATCTTAATATATAAAAATTAGATTATAAAAATAGCTTTTTAAAAAAAATTTAGAGGGTGCGATCGCACCCTTTCGGGACCAACTGTCTACGTCACTGCCTACGGAGATTTCCTACTGTCAGACTCTCGTAGGGATTTCTCTACGGCATCCCCTACAGCTAGGTGCCGTAGGGGACCCCTACGAGAATGTCCCGTCCCGTAGAGGTGTGTTAATACGATACCGTTTTAATAATACCCCTACGGCTAGTAGCCGTAGGGGACTCCTACGGGAATGACCCCGTAGGGGAAATTAAAACAATGACGTTTTAATTAATTTACTTATGTCCCTATGGTCCCGTCGCCGTAGGAGATGTTGTAGGGGTCGTCTATTTATCAATCTGTTCAGCGCAGAACAGATTAATTTTTCAGAATCATTTTCAAAAGAGGGGCGGCGACGGGCGAAGGCGATTTCAGAGATTCGACGAGTGCTCCAGCGAAATTCAAGTGCTACCTACCTTGTTCATTCCGATTCTCCTAAAATTTAAGGTTCGTACTTCCATTTTCAACTTTTAACGGGTTAGTTTTTGGATTTTGAAATTTTAGGGTTTGTTAGAAAACTTGATTTTTGGTTTGATTGTTAGTCGTATGATATTGTTAGGGTTTCTAGGGTTCGATTAGGGTTTATTTTCACTCCGAAACCCCAAAGATTTCAGGCTCGTAGAATTGAATTTAGGTTTGCCCATCACTCGTAGTCATTTTCCAAGTTAAAATAAGCTTTCCAGATATTCAGCTTCTAAAAAATGTGGTCGGCCTTTGAACTGATAGTGAAATATGTTTTTTTTTGTTTTTAAATTATCTGAAATTTAAGAAAAAAGGCCTGTGATTTGTATGCATCCATTCCCATGGAATGGATATACTACTACTAATAATATTTAGAGTAAATATAATTACTCTATTATTTGTCCTTGTATAATATGTTTAAAACATATGAAAATTACTACTTCTATAATAATAAAATAAATAAACTTATTCGAACAATGTTTACTCTTTTTTTTTGTTTTTTTGTTAAAGGTCAATCACATATAAAATAAAAGTAAGGTAGTACAATAAATCGCATGGGGAAAACCCCACCGCATCACCGAGCTAACAAACTAGCTCTCCAAACATCCAACAAAAACATATAGCACAAAAAAAAAACAGAAAATACTATCACCAGACTATATGCCACACCCTCTTCAGTGCCCGTGTCTGAAGAGTATCTGGAAGTCGTAGTGAGATGATCCGGTCCCGTATGATAGAAAGGGCTTGAGTAGCCACCACTCCTGGGGACACCGAGCGAGCTTCATGTATCCTCGTGTTCCTTTCCTGCCATATAAAGTATACTAAAGCAGCAAGGAGTCCACGATATCCGCAAGATATCCAGTGCTTCCCACGCCACCGACTAGCAGCGCGTAGGACAGCACTATGCCAATCACCCCGTGGCCAAAAGAACTTCACCTCCACCTGTAGCCTACGCAAACAGTCCTGTGAAAAAGGGCACTCAAAGAAAAGGTGGGAATGTGTCTCAACGCTCTCCCCACCACATAGCACACATAAGTCATCCCCCCGACCAATCCAACGCTTATCCCGAGTCGGCAGTCGACCACGGATAGCAAGCCAAAGAATAAAACAATGTCGTGGGATACGTCCTGGTCCAGCCAAAAGGGAAGCCCACGGCTCTCTGGGACCCTTTGGGCGGAAAAGGGTATAGGCCGAGTCGGAAGTGTAAGCCCCGGATCGATGCAAAGTCCACCACACTGTATCTGTCCTCACAACGATCCTCGGTAACTCCTGTATAAGATCAACGAACTCCTCCTCAAAATCTACCGGCCAACGCCACTCCCCATCTACTATGACCATGCTCAACGATGCTGCCCTAGGTAAACCTGTGAGTCGTGGTCCCATCGGACACACCTCCTCCAAACGGCCGAGGGGATGCCACGGGTCCCGCCAGAGGTAAAACTGCAATCCATCCCCAACCTGCATCTGTATAGCTGGTAAAACAGCTGGGCGTAACTTCAGAAGTTGTCGCCATCTCCAAGAGCACGCCCTAGGCATCTTTACACACCAAAAAGAATGTCTCCGCAGTCGATTCTCCCTAATCCAACTGACCCAAACGGAGTCCGGGTCCTGACTCAGAATCGCCCAGATATGCCTTGTCATCAGGGCCCGATTCTGAGCGGTAATGTCCCGAATACCCAGCCCACCCTCACTGGCAGGGCGGTAATGTTTACTCTTGATTTCTATATAAAATAAATTTATTTACGGCGCCACGGTTAAATTTTGGAGAGATAATTGTTTTTATTATTGAGAGAGATCGTGCCACACTAGTAAAACATTTCACTTAAAAAATAAAAGACAAATATTGACAATATAAGCTTTTTGTAAACAAACAAAAATGTTGCAAATTAATTATACAAATTAATGACTAAAGTATTTGAGTATATTACAATTTTTATTGTCACCAATTACACATTATTATAGTCATAAATATTATTTTGACGAATTAATTATGTAACAAATTATTTTGAATAATTAATAACAAAACATAGTTGTGATTATTTTTCATGTCAATCAAGATCATCACTGTTTATTATAAATATAATCGCCAAAGATTTATCTGACCACGTTTTGATTTTGATGTTCATCCCAATTAGCTTTACAATAATGACGAAATAAATATTTTTGTTGAAAATAAATAAATTTTATCACTAAATCAATGAATCAAGTGACCAAAAAAATTAAATTTATTACTTCTAAGAAATATTTTGTGTAGAATTTCATATTGCCACAAAAAAAACCGTCATTAAAATTTTGTTTTCTCATAGGCACGCTACTGTAATAGTGCAATTCTTAACAAAATAGTATGAGTATTGAAGGAAAATTCCAATTGAATTGAAGAAAATGCTATGGCGGATAATGAAAGTAATAAATTTAAATTCATTGATTTATGACCCTATATATATTTTGTTGGTCTTTTTCATATGACAAATAATTTTCAAGAGGCCGCACATTAGAAGTAAGCAAGTTGTATTTCAACAACTAAATCGTCAATATAGAAGTCTTTCACAAGCTACATATGTATATTACAAAAGTAATATTGACGACGACAAGGTACTGAAAAAGCCTCCACAAGGCCGCATACTACCAAAATATCAACATACTACATGAATTTTGAGAAATCGGGACGACATATTTCGTCATGAAACGTTTTTTCGTCACAAAATCTATTTGATGACGATTTTTTTAATTGCCGCGGAAATTGTCACAGTATATGTTGTCACAAAATATATTTGATCGACGATTTATTTTAATTGCCGCGGAAATTGTCACAGTATTATATGTTATCGCATGCAATATAGGTATATATGACTTTAACTAATTTGATACATCATCAAATGTATTCATATGATGACGATAAAAGCCATCGTCGGTCGTCACTATATCTCTTCATTTATAGTGACATATATATATCGTCACATATATCGTCCAAAATTTGTCACTTAATATGTTATATCGTCACCAAGGGCGGATCTAGGGGGTGGCCAGGCCGAGCTCTAGCCCGCCCTGAAATATATATTTATACTATTTATTTTCAAAATTAAAGGTAGCTCAGTGGTCAGTCTACCTATCTCTTGTTCAAATGATCAAGAGATCGAACTCTAGCCCTCTCATTGTTATTATTTTTTTCTTGAACTTCTTCTCTTTTAAGTTTTAGCCCTTCCCAATTTTTTTTTTCTAGATCCGCCCTTGATCGTCACTATATTTGAATTTGTCATGACAATTTGACTTTCGTCACTAATATTTTATCTTTTTCTGACAAATTTTTATAAGTTTTAGCCCTTCCCAATTTTTTTTTTCTAGATCCGCCCTTGATCGTCACTATATTTGAATTTGTCATGACAATTTGACTTTCGTCACTAATATTTTATCTTTTTCTGACAAATTTTTATTAATTACTAAACTTATAAAATGATACTGACATTTTTTTTGGTTGTGACAATAAGATCATATATTTCATAATGTTTTATAGAGTATATTTTGTAAGGATACGTGATGACAAAATTTCCATTTTTTTATGTACAATAGCATTTATCACTAAATGATTTCATAGCTTAATAACTTAATTTGAAACAATAAATTATAAAAAAACATTTAACTAATTTAATCAATGATATAAAAATAATATTGAATTAATAAAAGGATTTATTACATTTTCAACCTCAAGTATACACTATACATAGTGATTTTTATATTTTCTAATTTAATCGAAAAGTTGTTACCAAATACAACCCGAAGTTTGAAGAGTTTACAATTACTAATTTGTCGTAAGCCGGAATTAAATAATTCGTTGAATATTCTTTCCACGTGGTAAACGTGGAAAGAATATTCAACGAATATAATTATTTATTTAAGGGTAATTTCGTCTTTGTCAATTAAATAATATTTTTAATGAAAACATTGAAAAAAGAAAAAAAAAAAAAAAAAGCAAGGTCGATTTCATATCATTCTATCCAAAGAAGACAAATCTGCATCCTCATCAAGTCATCCTCATTTTGAACTTTCATATTTTTATCTTCTTCACTTTCACCCTCAATAATTTACTACCTCAATCTCAAAAAATACGAAAACCCTACCTTGTAATCACAGATCTAACTCAGGAAATAATTTCACCCAAGTTAAGTTTGAGGTGTTGAGGGATGGTGCGCCCGTGATTAGAGACAGTAGAAACGGTAGCAGGTAGCAGTGACATCAAGTTGAACCCTGGAAGTATTTCTTTACAAATTTGCAAAAAAATAATCATTTTGTTTAGAAATTCTAGATCTGAAAAAGAATTCATTTGTTACTCTATTATATTGATGAAAATTGAAATATTTTTTTATTTTTTTATTTTTTAAGAAGTAAATATTTGTTGAAGATTTATTCTAATAATTTGAATGCTTGATTCTCCATAATTGATTGTGAATAAATAATTTTCATTGAAAATGGTTTATTTTGAAACTGTTATCCGTATTTTTATCATAAATTGTTGTATATTCTATTATATCCATTCCAATATTTTTAAATATTGAAAATATATTTAAAATTTAAGTTTGAATGAATATCACTTTTTTTAGATTTTTCAGAAGATCTTACTATTTAAAAAAAGATTGTTAAAAATATTATTTAATTGACAAAGATGAAATTACCTTAAATAAATTAGTTGTTTACCATGTGAAAGAATATTCGCCGAAATATTCTATTTCGGCAAATTGTAAACTCTTCAAACTTCGGGGTGTAACGGTAACAACTTTTCGATAAGGTTGGAAAGTGTAAAAATCACTATATTTCGGGTTGGAAAATATAATCAACCCTTAATAAAATAACCATGCAAACATTTAGAACGTAACAAGAAATATTTTTAATAACACTTCATGAAACACAAACAAATATACCATTCATAAATCTATTTTTTACTAAAAAAAAACAAAATAAAATCTCTTTCTTTGCACCTTGAGCAACCATTAACTATATTTGTTAGTTTCCCTTTGTAACTTCAAGAAGTCATGTGAAAAACTTAGAGAAAAGTAACATAAAGAAAACAAAATAGTATAATTTATACCTAGAAGAAACTAACATAACGAAAACAAAGTTGTGTAATTTATAAGACACAAACCAATTACACAATTAATACTAAAAGTAGATCCAATACGACATAATGAATAATTAGAATCACACACACACACAAAAACACACACACTCATATATATATATATATATATATTGTTTTTCCATCCATGCTAAAAAATTACAAAAAGAAAGAAAAATATTAATATTTTCTTGTCTTCTCAAATCACACCACCATTAAAGTCGTAGTAATGAACACCATGCTAAGATAGATATAGAAAAAACTATATAGCTATATCTATCAATATAGCTAATTAACTATTATTTTTTGTTCTTAGTAAATTGAAGTTAGAAATTAAGAAATTTTTATTTATAAATCTTTAATGGAATATAGCTAATTAACTATTATTTTTTGTTCTTAGTAAATTGAAGTTAGAAATTAAGAAATTTTTATTTATAAATCTTTAATGGAGCAGTTTTAGACTGTTCTTGAATAGATGTGAGAGGGTTGTTGTAAGCGTCAACCGAATCTAATTAAACTTCACACCAAATTCATTATACAAGATATGTAGTAATGAAAAACCAAACAAAATATAAAAAATCATCTCAATCAAACAAAACATTAAAGGAAGGTGTGGAGCGCAAACAATTCATTATACAAGATATATAAGTAATGAAAACCAAACAAAATATAAAAAATCATCTCAACCAAACAAAACATTAAAGGAAGGTGTAGAGCGTTTCTCGTATATTGTGTTTTCCATTTTGGTAAAACTTCATTTGAGGGGAAAGTAAAGAATGCATTAACATTACATTACTACTTACTACTCATCCCTAATTCGGGGCGGCTCATTTTCAAGAGGCAATCATGACCATTTCAAATTTGAGAACAGAGACTGCCTACTTGAGGGATAACCTGCAGCCGATCGCTCAAGCGTGTGCAATTATTGTTTTGTTATTTGCGGAGGCGACGAGATCTAATTCAATACTAGACGATGTGATGAATAATTGGCAAACAGAAAGATTATGGTTTGGACCGCTAGAGAAAGAATCTAATGAAACATGTCGCAGATCAACAATTGGGACAACATGTTAGAGTTACTAGTGAAAATTGTTAGGAGGAATGAATTAGAGCCGAAGATAGAATTGATCAAGTTGTTGAAGTGGAACTACTTCAAACTATAATGGGCATTGCCAAGCACCAAAAAGACTAGACAGATACAAACAAGGGGAAGCAAGTCAAGAAATGAGGTAATATATATAGTATATTTGTATATATTAAATAATTTATTTATTTATTTATTTGTCTATTAATCTATTGTTCACTAATCATGTGAGGTGATGGTTCCACAAATGAAAAAAAATCTACAAAAATACGAATTACAATCAACTTCAAATCATGAGGAAAGTTGGAGCAAACATTTTTCGGAGAGAAGCTCGGCCGGCGATAAATGTGATGCAGCTAGACGCCATGACGGTCAGCTGTGGGTGTGGTCAGCCCAACCCAATTGTTTTGTTCATCTTCTTCCATTTTTTATTATTATTATTATTATTATTATTATTATTATTATTATTATTATTATTATACATTGAATGTATTACCTACCAGACATGAGTAAATTAAATTTATTTTACTCCAAAGATATATATTTTTTTTACTTTTAATAAATATTAGGTTAATTAAGAAAAAAAAAAAAAAAAAAAGACTTCAATTAATAATGTTTGCTACTAGTTTGTATGTCTCTGTATATGCATGCATACAAATATATATGTATATAACAACATATGTCATGAAGGATAGAAGCTAAATACAATAATTAAAATATAATTAATCTCTCTTCATATGATCTTATGTGAAATGGCTCCAGGTCCATGGTAAGTTTTCAATCCCTCATTTTCAATGTTAATATATGTGTTTGTATGCATTTGCTTGTGGATCTTTCAATTTTATTTTTAGCATCCAAATCTTATAATTATTTTTTAGTTGATTTGTTTTTTTTTTTCAAAATAAAAATATACAGTTTAATATAGGTTTTAAAATTGTTTAATATTAATATAGTTTTTGATTGATTTCATATATTTTAAGAACGTAAATTCTCATGTAGCGTGATATATAAATTGATAGACAATATACATTATTATCTCTACACAAATCGTGCTCCTTCTTAAAAATGATGATGAAGACAAATCTTCTGCTCCTTGATAGACAATATACATTACTTTATATATATTTGTCTATTAATTTATTGTGCTCCACAATTGAAAGAAAATCTACAAAAAGATAAATTACAATCAATGCAAAAGTTAAAAGTAATATTATGATTTATATATATATATATATATATATATATATATATATATATATATATATATATTAATTCAATGATCATGAATCATGAAGGTGAAAGTTCCAAGACAAGAAAGAAGCTAAGGAAAAAATGAATGAAAAATCACAAAGAATTGTGCTTTCCTTTTATTTTAGAATTTTATTTTCAATTAAAAAAGTGTGAAATAATTATATAACATTGATTTGCCGAATTCGTTTTAAATTTTATGTACTTTTGGATGTTTGTATGCAAAACATGGTTTTGAATTGTCTTACATCTAGCTCATTGCTTTTAACAATACAAAAGCATCTCTTACTACAAAATAAAAAAAACTTCAATCTGTTCGGTTCCGTCTTTTTGAAAGAAATTTGCACCATATTTGACTTCTTCATTTATCAACAAAACTGTTATGAAAGACTCATATTCAGTCTCTCCACTACCTTTTGCTCCTCTCTTTAGCCTCATAATCTAATCGAGCGCAAAAATTCAAAACTAGTTATGTGGTATATGTTATGTACTTATAACTCAAAGTAGGAGCATCAATTGCAAAAACATATATATCTTGTCTAATAAATCTGCGTACTTCTTAGAGCTTATGGAATACTTATAAGCCAACACATTTTCAAACTCTGCAAACATATTTGAACACAGTAAATTTCCATCTCCACGTAGACTATCAAACATTTAGAATATTACTTAAAACACATAAAGTAATTAACAGATGTCAAATCAGCATCCATCTAGCACACAAATAAAACCCTCAATGCTCTCCTTAATAAAACAATATCACAATTAGATTTCAATTCGTAATGTTTTGTAAATTAAACTTCACACGGATTTTTTTGCTCCACATATAATTATTATATTTTTCTTTTACACATATTTATTCTTTTTGTTCTTCATTTATAATTTTTTTTTTACCTCTTTTACCCAATTTTCCTTAATTTTGTGGTAGAATAAGTGTGTGCACATATAAGTGTGTGCTTCATATAACTCACACATTTTGTTTTTGTTTGTATTCAATAAATATACTAGCATGATGATGTTCTCATTCTTATTATTTATTAAATACATCACGTGAGATGTTTTGGAAAAGTAGTTAGGAAATTCTAAAGGAAACATTGAAAAATAAGAAGTAAGTCAATTGGAAAATTTAATCGTAAATCAATGGGTGAAGATGTTCAAATTGGGTGTAGCTGGTGCAGAAATTGGTTATCATATAAATAAATTGGATTTTAAAGTTGTAAAATTATGTGTAAGAAATAGTAACGTGATTTTTTTTTTACAATGAATAATCTAATAAATGAGCTATTCTCAAGCAAACAATTAAAGAGAGAAGTCAAAATGTCCTTACAATTTTAATTATATTGTAGGAGTGCACTCTATTATTATTATTATTATTATACATTTTTTTTAAATCTTGTTTTTCTGTTGTATCTACACACTTGGAGGTCAAAAGTCTGAAAGTAGTGTTGGGCAGTGGGTTGACAAGTGTGTGAGGTTGAACTTGTTAATTATTTTGTGTGTTATTTGTGTTGTGGACTGGTTGTTATGCGGTTAGATCTCAATAAGGACAATTGAAAGCAAATGTAAAACAATATGAATATTTTTATTTAAAAATAAAATAAGTACAAATGAAATAAAAAGAAAAAAAATCGGTATTGGTTTCGCCAATTGAAAGCAAATGTAAAACAATATGAATATTTTTATTTAAAAATAAAATAAGTACAAATGAAATAAAAAGAAAAAAATAAAATAAGTACAAATGAAAAAAAAAGAAAAAAAATCGGTTTGGTTTCGCCAATTGAAAGCAAATGTAAAACAATATGAATATTTTTATTTAAAAATAAAATAAGTACAAATGAAATAAAAAGAAAAAAATTCGGTTTGGTTTCGCCAATTGAAAGCAAATGTAAAACAATATGAATATTTTTATTTAAAAATAAAATAAGTACAAATGAAATAAAAAGAAAAAAAATTCGGTTTGATTTCGCCTATTGTGTGAATTGTAGGAAAATAAAAAGAGGTTTCGCCATTGTGTGAATTGTAGGAAAATGAAAAATGAGGTCCTACCGGGAGTCGAACCCAGGTCGCTGGATTCAAAGTCCAGAGTGCTAACCACTACACCATAGAACCTCAACGAGTCTTATAACCGAACATAAAGGAAAATATTTGTTGTGTTTACTACATCAATTATTGTTTAGATAGTACTACTGTATTACTACAGCATTAACAATTTCAGTCGATAATGTGTACGAAAGAAGTTTATGATTGAACAATCATTTCCAATGGCGAAACTCCACGAACATTATCATTTCATGATTGTGGTGGTAAAGACAATCTCACACGTAATTAATCTACATCATTAATATTAATTAATGTCTTCCACTCATCCGGTTTTCATTTACTCCACACTTAACCATTCTTTTCTCCTTTAGCTATATATATAAAACTGTCTCCCTTTCTGGTGCGAACACATACACTCCCTAATCACTTACGTAATCGTTTTAGTTAATACTTTTGGTTCATCACGCCGATCGAGGATTAAAAATAACCTTAATCGTAAATTAGTTAAGTTTGTGGGAATCAAATATAATAAACAAATCGTGATTTGCTTTGTGCTTGTCCAATTTCCTTTTAATGCAACGTTATACTTAAAAATGATCTTAAACCTAAGAAATAATTACTTTTTACTAGCTAGCTAGGTCGTGATTTGCGTGTTTTCTTCTTTTCACTCATTCTGTTACTTTTTTAATTATGTAATACAACTATACAATAATTACTTATTAATAATACAAAAAATCAAGTTAATACTCACGTGAATTATGCACCCAAATTAAACAAATTAAAATGAGCATTCACAGCGTGAGCCAATGCGAGGGCACGTGACGCGGGTGGCGCATTTTAGTGTAAGCGGTTTGGTGAATGATTTTATCGTACGCCCACCAACTACTGTGGTTCCACGTCATGCGCAACGAAATGATTAATTAATTCAATTCTCTGCTTATATATATATACCTCTGTTTATTACACATATAGTGCATACCAAATCAAGAGGCGGATTATATTCATACATAACATTATAACATGGGGTCTATCTTTGATATTCACCACCCATGGGCCTTTACATTTGGTATCTTAGGTAAATTTATGGATTATAATTTATTTTGTTTTTTATTTCATTTTAAATAATATAAAAAAAATCGTCGCATGTCAATGTCATTCGGATATATTCACTAGCGTTTCTTGTTTCGTTGCGGTACAAAAACAGGTAACATTATATCAATCTTGGTGTACCTCGCCCCAGTGTAAGTTTGCTTAAACACTTGTCTTTGAGTTTTTTCGTTCGTGGCTAATTGATCGATCTTGGTACAGTCCGACATTTAAGAGGATTTGTAAGGAGAAATCGACATTGGGATTCGATCCTCTGCCTTACGCGATCGCGCTTTTCTCATCGATTTTGTGGCTGTATTACGCGTTGCTCAAGACTAATGCGATTCTTCTCATCTCCATCAACTCGTTTGGGTGCGTTGTAGAGGCTGTTTACTTGCTCATCTACCTCTTCTATGCATCCACAAAGGCGAGGACTCGTGTTGCCAAGCTTCTGGGGCTAATCAACGTGGGGCTATTGTCTTTGATTTTCCTTCTCTCGTTCTTCTTGTTTAAGAGTTCGACACGAGTTCAAGTGGTCGGGTGGATTTGTGTTGCTGTCTCTGTGGCTGTTTTCGCAGCGCCCTTAAGGATTGTGGTGAGTGAAAAACTCTTAAGACTTTTCGCGCGTACGAGTGATATATAATTATAATACAGTTTGTTGGTTGCGCGATTTGATGATACGCAGTTTCAAGTTGTTCGGACAAGAAGCGTCGAGTTCATGCCATTCCCGTTGTCGTTCTTCCTGACGATAAGTGCAGTCATGTGGTTTGCCTATGGATTGTTTCAAAAGGACTTATGTGTCGCGGTAAGTAATTAACATTAATTTACTCCTATGGTATACATGTTTTAATTGATGAATTGATTATTTGTTTGTGTAGATTCCAAATGTGATTGGATTTTTTTTGGGGATTTTGCAAATGTCCCTATATGGTATTTTCCGAAATGTGAGGGGTGGAGATGTGATTAACGATGAGGAGGAGGGTAAAAATGTAATGAAGGTTGTGGTGATAGGGACCCCTGAAGAAGTTCATGTAGCCGAGGACGATGATGATCGACCAGAGAATTGTGTTGTCGCCCCATGGCCGTGTTCAACAATGGGTGATGTTGAACCAACGTCCCAAGTCGGTAATCATGTGCAGCTGGAATCACCGGTACTTGTTGTTTGTGCAGCCTAATTAAGGAATTAATTACTGTACAACTTTATTCATTGGATTAATTACGTTGTTGTTATGAATTAATTAAGGGATACATATACATTACATATATAAAACATTAATTAAGATGAAATTGCGATATTTAATTCATCTGCCTACTGTTTTAAATTGTTGCCAAAAGAGTTGGACTGTGTATAATTTGGTTGCATTATGACAAAGGTAACCTAAGTACAAAAAACACTAATTAAAATCCACTTTCAAAAACGGTGTCGCGGAACAACCATTCAAGATTTTTTTTTTCTGACAAGTGACGATTGAAGTAATGCTTAATTATGATTTTCGAAATTGTTAGCGTTTTATTAATATTATTATTTATAATAATAGAAAATGTTTTGTTCATAATGTGATTTATTTTGTCCAAAATTAAAAATGAGAGATCATGTAACAAAATTATAAAGAGATTAAAAAAAGATAAACTCCGATATTTTAATTGTTTATTTTTGTCTTAAAGAATTGAAATACTGTATTTGTCACACTTTCATAATGTGATTTGTTATGAAGTAGTACTACAATCATTATTTATAACTTTTGTTGCCAAATCATTATTTTCCTTTTCATAATACAGTACATTAGTACGAGTAGGATTTATGAGTCATGGGCGAGGTCAAATAATAAATTCAACCCATCGCTGCCTTTTATATTAAAGGAACCCGTAGTCCGTTTATGAACGGGTTGGGTCTCGGGTCGGTAGTAGCAAAAACGGGTCGGACTGAGGTTGGGCAGGATCAGGCTGTAAAATGGACCAGCGAATTGAGGTTTGTTTGATTCTATTTGGGTGGGCGGGCGGATCCGGGTTCGGGTTCTGAACGGTCGGGCGGGCAGAGGTGGACCCGTAGATGAGGCCAGCTCTACGGCCACGTCCCAGCTGGCTTCGTTCATCTTCTTCCATTATTACTCGTAGGTGAAGTATTGTTTGTTGATCCAGAATTTAAAATTTCCAGAACGCTCGACACTGAAATGGGGGAAAATTACAAAACCCTAAAATTGGAGCACAAATCCCGAGTATTGAATCTGTCGATCAACCGCCCATCACGCAGCAACGCCCTCTCGCACGATTTCTTCAACGAATTCCCGGCCGCGCTGTCCTCCGCCGACCAGAACCCCGAAGTCGGCGTCATCGTCCTCTTCGGAGCCGGCAAACACTTCTGCTCCGGAATCGATCTCCAAACCCTCGGATCCACCGCCCAAGACACGGGCTCCGCGGACAGAGGTCGCGCCGGAGAGAAGCTCCGCCGGTCGATAAAGCTGATGCAGCAAGCCTTGACGGCGATTGAGGATTGCAGGAAGCCCGTGATTGCTGCCATCCACGGGGCCTGCATCGGTGGAGGAGTTGATTTGATTACCGCCTGTGACCTCAGGTATTCCACGGAAACTGCTTTTTTTTCGGTGAAGGAGGTGGACTTGGGGATCACGGCGGATCTCGGAACGCTCCAGAGGCTTCCGGGTGTTGTCGGTTATGCTAATGCCATGGAGCTGGCTTTGACCGCTCGGAGGTTCTTCGGCTTGGAGGCCAAGGAATTGGGGCTTGTAACCAGGGTTTTTAGGGACAAGGAAGCCTTGGAGAAAGGGGTTGCAGAGATTGCTGAGGGTACAATTTTTTTCTTGATTCAATTTTGCTTGTATTTGTGGGTAGAAGCACTCGTTGCTCGTACCAGGGGAATCCTCTTTCTTCCCGGAAACGAACGATTTTTTGTGTGTTCTTGATATATGCAGGATACAATTGTTGTATTTGTCTGTGGGTATAAAGGAAATGCAAAGTTTTTTTTTTTTTAAATCTTGATTCGAGTTTGAACATTGTTGTTACTCTTGTTGTTTTTGTCTGTGGGTAGCTATTGCTGCAAAGTCTCCCCTTGCCGTGATCGGAACAAAGCGAGTACTAATAAAAGGCAGAGACATGACAGTCGATCAAGGCTTGGATTATGTAGCTACATGGAACTCCGGAGTTCTTGTATCAGATGACTTGAAGGAATCAATATCAGCTCAACTGCAGAAGAGAAAACCTGTTTACGCCAAGCTTTAAATTTAAGTGAAGTTAGTTGTTATTGATTCTGTATTCTATAATTTCAATAAAATGTTCAAGTGTTAACTATCATTCCAGACGATTTTCGGTTAATAAATGCACTTATTCTGTGAGAACCGTTGGATCTTCTACATTGTTTCATTTGCACAATGCGCAGCAGCATATATGGATTTGTTCGACAAGCCATCTTGAAGCATTGTGTCAAAATATTACTCGGTACTACTTCGTTCTATAATTTGCATGTCATTGTTACTTTAGCCATGTTTCGACTAGTTCCACAAAACACCAATGACCATGTATTGCAAGCTTGCTATCTCTAGAACAAAATGTTAAGTATTGTGATAAATATTTGTCAAAAAACGAACTAGAAAATGTATTAGGAAAGGGTAAAATATCTAAGTACTCATGGTGTTGTAAGTTTGTAAATTAATTTTCCATTGGGCAATAATAACAATAACAATAATAATATTATATTACAACCTAAATTGGGGGAGAATGTTGGGCCGCCGATGAGAAGATTCACATATAAGATGTTATTGTATTCTCTGATAATCAGTTTGGAATTCAACTTTGCAAAAATCCTGTGTTTCACGATAGAGCTAAGCGTTTCACGATAGAACTAAGCATATCGATGTTAGATACCATTTCATACGTGAACTTGTTGAACAGGGTGCTATTTTGCTCGAAAAGATACCATTTCATACGTGAACTTGTTGAACTTGTTGAACAGGATGTTAGATACCATTTCATACGATAGAACTAAGCATATCGATCTTATCCACGCATCACAACCCGTCCAGTTTTGCTTGAAGTTTCTGAACTTTAAGCCCCCGGACTGAGCTGTGCCAGACGACCCCCTGGGTTGCTGCTGTTGTGTGGCCAGTCCGGGAGGTGTTTTGCTAGTCGCTTTGGGTGCGACTAGTGTTTCTATTTAGAGAAACTGTCCAAAATCCCACGCTTTTGCCACTCGACCTGAGTCAGTGGTGTTTCAGAAGAAACCGAAAAGCTCTCACCTCTTGGGAGGTGTTAGCAGTCACTTTGGTGTGGCTGGGTTACTCAGGGTAACCCTCCCCTGTTTGCCTTGGCATCAGGGGAAGCTCCGTTGCTTCGGCAGCGGGGTAAGACGATGATGATGACTGATGATGACTGTATGATATTGTTCGCCACCATCAGTTCGTCGCATTAGTATGATATTGTCCGCTTTTGGCAAAGCCCTCACGGTTTTCACTTTGGGACTCCTTCCCAAAAGGCCTCATACTAATGGAGTGGTGGGTCTCTTTATCAACTAGGCAAACTTTCCTTTATTTTACGATGTGGGATTGGTTTGTACTCAACAATCCTCCTCTCAAACCGAGGACCACATAGTTATCCTCCTCTTCTCGATAAGATTCGTTCATCTTGCACCGCCGACCAACGGGACTCGCTGCTTGAACACCATATTTTAAGAAGACTTTCGACACAAGGCACCAATAATTCACAATCGAGGTCACACTGAGGGCGTCCATCCACATCGAACCCAGACGAACCAGACTCTGATACCAATGTAGTGTCCAGATCCGGTTGCTCTCGGCGTATGATGCAACCCAAGGACAAGCAATTCTAAATTTATGATATTTTATTTCTTTTTGTTCGTGACTTATTTTCCAAGTTATTTCCTTTACTTTATTTTTTTAGGTTTTGCCTATTTAAAGGCCCCCCCAAGACATTGTTTTAATTAAGACTTTTGATAATAAAAATTATGTTTCGTGAGTTTTCATAAAATTCTCTTTTGGGTTCGAATTCTACCAGATTATCCCAAAGAATTCAACCGACGAATCAACGAAGCGACTCCCCCTTCGTTTGTGTGTCTTCCTCATCCCCGAGTTGCTGCGTCAACTTCGCGTTGGGGTTTAGGACATCGATCCTAAATCATTTCGTGGGTTAGATCCAGAGGTTTTGGGACCTTCCACCGGTATCATCTATCCTTTTCGTTTATCATTCTTCTGTTTTAATCTTCTATTTTTCGATCCCCAACGAGGTTCGTATCATTTGGTATCAGAGCCCAGGTTAGGGTTCTAAAGTTTTCTGAATACGTAGCCTCGTTTTTGTTCCTTTTTTTTTTGTTGTTTCTTTTCTTATCAAAAAAAAAAAAGATAAAAAAAAATTATTATTATATTTTTTTATTTTTAAAAATTACTGTTCATCGTGGTAATTAAAAAAAAAATTAAATTTGTTCTAAATTATTTTTTTCTTGCTGTTCATCGTTCGTTCAACAATTTAACATCTTCCGTTCGTCTGAGAATTTTGTTGGATTGGATTCGACTGGATGACTGAGATGGATGACCCACATATTAAGCTCATCGTCGAGACATTTCGAGCTGGGTTGAAGAAGTCTTTGGCGCCTGAGTTTGAGAATATGTATGCACGATTCACCGCCATAGAGGAGAGATCTCATCGTGTTAATGCAGGGTATCGGAGAGGCGGAGAATACCGAGGAAGTCGGAATGGCCATCATCAAGCCTATGATAGAAATATGGACTTCTATTTTGAGAAGGAAAAAGCTTCTGACATTAATGAGAGGAGGTCCAGAGCTGAGATCCAGCGCGAGAGGTGGAGCAATATTGAGCGTCTCTTAGAGGAGCTGGTACATGCGTCAATGGCTGCTGGGAAAGTAGCGACTGATGAGGACGAGATGTCAGAAATGTCAGTTTCGGTGGAGTTCGAGGAAGGACCGACTTCGGTGGAGTCCGGGGAACAGCCTACTTCGGTGGAGTCCGAGGAAGAGTCGGCTTCGGTGGAGTCCGAGGAGGAGGCTTCGGTGGAGTCCGAGGAGGAGGATTCGATGGAGTCTGAGGGCTTTCTTCACACGAAAAGTTGCATGAGTGTGGTTGATGCAATCGAGGATCAACGATTGGAGTTACCCATGGTGAAACAAGCAGTGAATGAGGGGCAGCCGATGTTGGTGATGTGCAAGACGGAGCTGATTATCACTAACGTTATATTCTCTCTTCACTCCTCTATTCGTGTTATGTTACAGGAAATTGATGATGTTTTCCCTGGGGATACATTTCCCGTTTTATCACCGACTCGAGGGATTGAGCATCAGACTGACATGGTTCCGAGTGTGTTCGTGAGAGTGGTGTTCGAGCCTGGCATAGACTTGGATTTGAGGACAAATCCTCTTAAAGAGGAGGGGAATGATGCAACCCAAGGATAAGCAATTCTAAATTTATGATATTTTATTTCTTTTTGTTCGTGACTTATTTTCCAAGTTATTTCCTTTACTTTATTTTTGTAGGTTTTGCCTATTTAAAGGCCCCCCAAGACATTGTTTTAATTAAGACTTTTGATAATAAAAATTATGTTTAGTGAGTTTTCATAAAATTCTCTTTTGGGTTCGAATTCTACCCGATTATCCCAAAGAATTCAACCGACGAATAAACGAAGCGACTGTTGGAATTATTTTAAATAATTCATGTATTTTGATCAAAGTTGTGTAATTTTTATGGCAATAAAAATGTATTCGATTTCGAGTTTAATCGTTACAATTATTATCTCCGTGTTACGAGGTAATCGTGGTATTTTATTTCGTCAAAATCCGTTAATCGGTGAGTGAGAAATAAATGTTTGAAGATTGCCATAAATACTACTTTGGTGAATGAAGCAATTATTATTGTGTTGGGATAAATGTTATCCCACATTGAAAGAATACCAAAAGTCATATCTCTTTAAATGTGATAAGAGAGTATGAGTGTTCAACAAGTTGACTAAGTCCATGCACCCCTAGCGGTACATGGCAAAGGCCACACGCGCCCGCCCCGACCCGACCCGTCCCGTCCCGTCTCGGGCTCGGGCTCGGGCTCGGACTCGGACTCGGACTCGGACTCGGACTCGGACTCAGACTTGGGCTTGGGCTTGGTCCTGGCTCCTTGGTGATTTGGTCAATTGGACTCTGGGCTGGACCTGGGCAGACCGGTCTATATCTTTTGGACACGGTCCGATTGAAGTATTTGGGCACGGTCCGATTGAAGTATTTGGGCTCGTCCCAATAGTTGAACACATATTAAGTCTTTTGGGCTCGGCCCAACTGAAAGATAATGGATATTAATTAATTTCGTAATTAATTAATTGTTGGTAATTGCTGAACGTGGGCGGTTAGAGATGGAGTGGTCAAACTCCACTCGGCTGGAACTGCCTGGAACTGCCCTGAACCGCCAACTGCTGTGAGTGGTGTGTAACTCCCCCCCAAGTGATGTCTATATATAGACTTGAACATGCATCATTTCACGCACGAATATAGAGACGAGAAAAGACGATATTCATATCATCATATCATTTGCATCGAGTGCTCAGTTTTCACCGTTTCCGTTCAACCGAGGGTTCGATTCAGTGTGCAATCGTTCGAGCCCCGCTGCCGTTGTATCTTTGGGATCAGAGAGCCTGTAACCGTAGCATACACGGGGCTTTACTGATTTGCGGAAAGTGCAAACGCCTCGGCCAACAACCTGCCGTTTTACTTTCCGTTTTTTATCGTTGTTTTATTCCGGTTTGACTAACCCGTTTGTTACATTTTTCCCAACAATCGCAAATCAGTAAATAGGATGTCTACCGGAGGAGGTAACAACAACCAGGACAACAACGAGGTTCCGATCATCAACATAGAACAACCCATCAACAACAAAGAAGTTCTCATCGGGAAGATTCCAGTTGCTTTGCCCATCCGCACCCAGACCATCACGAATGCCGAGAAACCCGAGAAGTTCACCGGAGTCGACTTCAAAAGGTGGCAGTCCAAAATGATGTTCTACCAGACCACCCTTGGACTGCAGAAGCATTTGACTGATGACCCTATGACCATAACTGACAAAGACTCTGATGAGAGGCGCTTTGCCTTTGAGGCCTGGGGGCAGAGTGATTATCTCTGTCGGCACATCATCTTGAACGGGCTGTGCAATGAGTTGTACAATGTGTACAGCACGTACAAGTCTGCCAAGTCCCTTTGGGATGCCTTGGAGAAGAAGTATAAGACCGAGGACGCTGGTACTAAGAAGTACGTCGTCGGCAAGTTCCTGGACTATAAGATGGTCGACTCAAAGTCTGTGATCTCTCAATTCCAGGAGTATCAACTGATCTTGCATGACATCGCCTCTGAAGGGATGAAGATCAGTGAGTCCTTTCAGGTGGCGGCTGCCATCGAGAAGCTCCCTCCCGGGTGGAAGGACTTCAAGAACTACCTTAAGCATAAGCGAAAGGAGATGAGCCTTGAAGAACTCATTGTCAAACTTCGGATAGAAGAAGACAACCGTGATCGAGAGGTCAAACCGGGGAGAGTTCCTATGGAGGCTCGGGTGAACTTGACTGAGCCACAAACTGCCAAAAGGAAGAACACTTCTAAGGGCAAAGAGCCAGCCAAAGTCTGGAAGTTCACTGGAGTTTGCCATAACTGTGGCAAACCGAACCACATGGCCAGAGACTGCAATAAGCCAAAGAGGCCAAACGGGCAGAAGAAAAAGCGACCAAGTGCCAACGTGGTTCAACACGAGCTGACATGTGCTGATATGACCGCTGTGGTCTACGAGGCCAATCTGGTTAGCAATAACAAGCAGTGGTTCATTGATACCGGAGCCACACGACATGTATGCTCTGACAAGGATGCCTTTGCCTCGTATGCTCCTTGTACCGGTCGCAAACTCCACATGGGTAACTCCGCATCGTCTGAAGTTGCTGGAGTTGGGAACATTGTCCTCAAACTGTATTCTGGAAAGGAGCTCAAGTTGAATGATGTGCTGCATGTCCCAGACATCCGAAAGAACCTGGTTTCCGGTTCTGTTCTTGTGGAGCATGGCTTCAAACTTGTATTTGATGCTAAGAAATTTGTACTTTCTAAATTTGGACTGTTCCTAGGTAGGGGTTATCTTGATCAAGGTCTGTTTAAAATGTCTGTAATGGCTGTTCGCCCCCCCTTTGCCCAGAGCAATAATGAAAAAGTTGTTTCCTCTTACTTGATCGAGTGTTATGATTTATGGCATTTTCGTTTAGGACATGTAAATCAAAATGCAATAAAAAGACTTATGAATTTGGAATTAATTCCAACTTCTAAAATAAATTCACAACATAAGTGTGAAGTTTGTGTTGAAGCCAAACTGGCTAAATTACCGTTTCGATCAGTCGATCGTTGTACCGAACCTTTGGACTTATTCACACTGACATATGTGATTTAAAGTTTGCACCGACAAGAGGTGGTAAGAAATACTTCATCACGTTTATTGATGATTGTACGAGATTTTGTTATTTGTACTTATTAAATAGCAAAGACGAAGCCCTAGAGGCATTCACTAAGTACAAAACCGAAGTTGAAAATCAACTTGATAAACGGATTAAGATAGTCCGTAGTGACCGAGGTGGAGAGTACGTAGCTCCGTTTGAACAATTATGTTCTGAAAATGGAATAATACATCAAACAACCGCCCCGTATTCACCTCAGTCAAATGGCGTTGCTGAACGAAACAACCGAACATTAAAAGAAATGATGAACGCCATGTTGATCAATTCTGGGTTGCCCCAGAACATGTGGGGGGAAGCCATCCTGACGGCAAACCACCTACTGAATAAGATTCCTCTTAAAGGGAAAAATGAAACCCCGCACGAACTTTGGAAAGGTCGTAAGCCATCTTACAATTACCTTAAAGTGTGGGGGTGTTTGGCCAAAGTGTCGGTTCCTGAGCCAAAACGAATGAAGATAGGACCTAAAACGGTCGATTGTATCTTCATTGGATATGCTTTGACTAGCATGGCATAGTGAGATTGTGAGTACACTATTCTGAAAATCCAGAAGTGACTAAAGGTACGATTATGCTGAGAAAGTGCTCAAAAAGTTCAATGCCCTTGATGGTCCTGAATGTAGGACTCCGATTGACCGAAGTGTCAACTTAACAGTCAATTTGGGCAAACAGATAGCTCAATTGGATTACTCTCGAGTAATAGGTAGTCTGATGTACCTAACAAATTGTACTCGTCCAGACTTAGCCTATTCTGTGAGCAAACTGAGTCGGTACACGAGCAATCCAAGTAATGAACATTGGGATGCTTTGAAAAGAGTGTTAAAATACTTGAAACACACTCGAGACTATGGACTATACTACACAAGATATCCTAGTGTACTTGAAGGATATTGTGATGCTAGTTGGATCTCGGACTCAAAGGATTCCCATTCCACTAGTGGTTATGTCTTCTGTATAGGAGGCGGAGCAGTCTCGTGGAAATCCACGAAACAAACTTGTATAGCCAGATCAACTATGGAATCTGAGTTCATCGCTTTGGACAAAGCAGGTGAAGAAGCTGAATGGCTTCGAAACTTCTTAGAAGATATTCCATGTTGGAAAAAGCCTGTGTCTCCAGTGATGATGCACTGTGATAGCCAATCGGCCATAGCGAGGGCACAGAGCAATATGTATAA
Organism: Euphrasia confusa; assembly: GCA_954870475.1. Taxonomy (NCBI): domain Eukaryota; kingdom Viridiplantae; phylum Streptophyta; class Magnoliopsida; order Lamiales; family Orobanchaceae; genus Euphrasia; species Euphrasia confusa. Next base: position 21,542,131 of record OX940951.1, read on the forward strand.
CGGAAAGTCTCGACACATACGTCGAAGACATAACACCGTTAGGCAATTGATCACAAATGGAGTGATTTCCTTAGACTATGTTAAGTCACAGGAAAACTTAGCTGACCCTTTGACCAAAGGGATGACTAGAGATCAATTAAGTGTATTGCTAAAGGGAATGGGTTTGAAAAACCACAACTAAAGAATGAACATGGCGGTAACCCTACCATGCTGAGTGGAGATCCCACAAACTTGGTTCAAAGGGAAAACTAAGTCATGCTAGTTCAGTTAAGCACTTGGAAATAAAGATTTCCGCTTTCCATCCCTATGGGCAAAGAAGTGCTAGAACCTGAAATGTGGTAAAGGCTAAGTCGTTGAGACTTTTAATGAATCCCACACCTCGGAAAGGTGGAGTATTTCAGGGTACTCATGCTGGGAGGTCACCTATATAAATGTGAAGTGTAGGCCGCTTCAAAATGTAAACATTTATGAATCCAAAGAGTTGTCCAGGGCCTAAAACGGACACAACAGAGAAATGGAAACTGATAGGGATTTGTTGTGTGACTATCATTGACTCGGTGTACACTACGGAGGAATAGTTCAAGGCATAGCGTCCACTAGCCCGCCAGTACATCCGATGATTTTCACTAAGGGAGGTTCAAAGCCACAAGCTACCTTTCCAGAAGCAATAGATCCTTCCGAGAACCGAGCACAAGAGTCTGCATTCATGGCATTTGCATTGATTTCACTCATGTGGGGGATTGTTGGAATTATTTTAAATAATTCATGTATTTTGATCAAAGTTGTGTAATTTTTATGGGAATAAAAATGTATTCGATTTCGAGTTTAATCGTTACAATTATTATCTCCGTGTTACGAGGTAATCGTGGTATTTTATTTCGTCAAAATCCGTTAATCGGTGAGTGAGAAATATATGTTTGAAGATTGCCATAAATACTACTTTGGTGAATGAAGCAATTATTATTGTGTTGGGATAAATGTTATCCCACATTGAAAGAATACCAAAAGTCATATCTCTTTAAATGTGATAAGAGAGTATGAGTGTTCAACAAGTTGACTAAGTCCATGCACCCCTAGCGGTACATGGCAAAGGCCACACGCGCGCGCCCCGCCCCGCCCCGACCCGACCCGTCCCGTCCCGTCTCGGGCTCGGGCTCGGGCTCGGACTCGGACTTGGGCTTTGTCCTGGCTCCTTGGTGATTTGGTCAATTGGACTCTGGGCTGGACCTGGGCTTCCCGGGGCACACTGGGCACACTGGGCCAATTGAGCCAGTTTGGGCAGACCGGTCTATATCTTTTGGACACGGTCCGATTGAAGTATTTGGGCTCGTCCCAATAGTTTAACACATATTAAGTCTTTTGGGCTCGGCCCAACTGAAAGATAATGAATATTAATTAATTTCGTAATTAATTAATTGTTGGTAATTGCTGAACGTGGGCGGTTAGAGATGGAGTGGTCAAACTCCACTCGGCTGGAACTGCCTGGAACTGCCCTGAACCGCCAACTGCTGTGAGTGGTGTGTAACTCCCCCCCAAGTGATGTCTATATATAGACTTGAACATGCATCATTTCACGCACGAATATAGAGACGAGAAAAAGACGATATTCATATCATCATATCATTTGCATCGAGTGCTCAGTTTTCACCGTTTCCGTTCAACCGAGGGTTCGATTCAGTGTGCAATCGTTCGAGCCCCGCTGCCGTTGTATCTTTGGGATCAGAGAGCCTGTAACCGTAGCATACACGGGGCTTTACTGATTTGCGGAAAGTGCAAACGCCTCGGCCAGCAACCTGCCGTTTTACTTTCCGTTTTTTATCGTTGTTTTATTCCGGTTTGACTAACCCGTTTGTTACATTTTTCCCAACAGCGACTCCCCCTTCGTTTGTGTGTCTTCCTCATCCCCGAGTTGCTGCGTCAACTTCGCGTTGGAGTTTAGGACATCGATCTTAAATCATTTCGTGGGTTAGATCCAGAGGTTCGTATCATGACCTGCGAAAAAGAACACCAAAAAACAGAAACTGGTTAGATCCGTAATCCGCCCAAAGGATATCTCAAAATCCCGACGCTCTGCAGTCAACGGGTTCGAAAACCCGGTCCGCTTAAATGGTTCCGGGCTTGGATAAACCAGAGGTCTAAAGCAGCGGAATAAACGAAGAGTAAGATAGATCTATATGTATATATATATAAATGAGATGAGATCTGAAAAAACTGTCGGCTCAGGACTGTATGAGCCGACTGTGGTAGAGTGAATAAGCCGGGAGTATGCGCTTTCGAAGGTCGGAGCCCACAGTGGCCTCGCCGGAGAACCCAAGAGCACACAACCGCCCTCACACCGCTCGGAGCACACCCCGCCTCACAAAGAGGTCAATCACTCGGACGCCCGAGGCTTCAACGATCGTCTCCATGGTCACAGAACTCGGAAGTTCAGACCGGAGATGACAGCCGAAGCAACGGCGCCGGTGAACGGAGCTGCTACTGGAAATCGCACACACTCAAGGGGTGAACACACACAGATGCTAAGGTTTGCATATGAGGCGAAGTAAATCAATGCGCTGGACAAAGAGTTCATTATATCGTAAGGCATGGACGATCCAAATTGCACCGTGGCTCAACGGATCCAAGATCAAGGGTCAAGGATCGGTCAACACTTATTTGTTTCAGAAAACAAATGAAGACATGAGCTGGGCTGAAGGCAAAGATATAAAGAGATGGGCTCACTCAATATGGGTTGTGCGCATCCATTTGGGCCTGACTGCCTGTAATACAAATGTAAAGCCCAAATAATAATTAAATGGCCAACACATATTATTACAACATTTATCAATATAAGTTTTTCGTTTGGTAAACAAACAAAAATGTTTCAAATTAATAACAACACATAGTTGCGTACACTAGTATTATTTTTTCATGATTTTGAAGATCGTCACCGATTATAAATATAGTCGCCAAAGATTTGTGACGACATTTTGATATTCCTCTCAATAGCTTTACAATAATGACGAAAAAAATATTTTTGATAAAAAAAACAAAAATTGTACTAAATCAATGAATTAAGTGACAAAAAAATTAATTTTGTTACTTTCAAACAATAATTTGTATCGAATTTCATAATGCCATCGAAAAAATCATCATTAAAAGTCAGTTTTCTTGTAGGCACCTATTGCAAATTTGCAATAGTAGTTCTTAACCAATAAAATGTGCAATGAGTATTGGAGGAAAACTCCAATTGAATGCAAGAAAATTCTATGGCTGACAATGAACGCAATAAATCTAAATTCATGTATAGATTTTTGAGAGAAAATTTTTTATGGTAAGAAATATAAAACACCTACTCATTTTAACCCCTCTTTTAAAACTACACCCAATCTATACATTTTGTAAAGGAAAATACACATTTACCTTCCCCTTTTTCAAAACATAACAAAACAATTAAAAAAATAAACTAAAAGACAAAACAAAGAAAAGAAAAATCGGTCCCCCCCCCCACAAACCGAATCCCTTCGGTCCCCACACACCCAAAGCTACCGCCGCCGATTTTCAAGAATTCCGGCCGCCCCGATGTCGGAAAATGAGCACCAAGACGAGCACGAAGCCGACGAGCACGAAGAAGACCAACAATTGCCGCTCCAAGCTCCGGTAAGTTAGGTTTTCAATTTGGATTTTTTTTTTGTTTCAATAATGTGTTCGATTTAATGCATGAATTGGTTTCCTTTGAGTGTATATGAGTTCTTTGATGTGTTTAGAGTCTAAATTATGTGTTTAATTGGCCTGAAATCGCGTAAAAAAAACTGGATCTATGGCCCTCGGCCGACCCCTCGGTCGACCCCTCGGCCGCGGGGAAGAAGAAGCTCGGCCGAGGGCACTTGGTGACCGAGCAAGTGCCCGGCCAAGTGACCGGGCGAGTGACCGAGCGAGTGACCGAGCGAGGGCACTACCCGGTCACTCGGCCCTCGGTCACCCGGGCACTCAGTCGATCGACCGAGTGCTCGACCGAGGGCAGAAATTTTTTTTTTTTTTTTGATATTTACAATGTTATGTTTATTAATTAATTGTGTTTTTTTTGCAGGATGGGTTCCGGTGGAGGAGGCCACAATTTATTCACACGTCGAAAGAATTAAATTTGTACGACCGGTTCCCCGTTTTGAAGAGCATAAAAGGGATTTTGAGAGCCGTTGACGATACGCACGAGGCTCACCGAGCATTCCGTGGTTCGTGTTTTGGAAGGTTGATGTACCTTAAAAGAGACGGGCGATCGAACGCGGCCATGCACCACTTGTTAGCTCGGGAGATCGTGGGTCCGACGATACCTCCGTTCGAGCATTGGTTTTCGGTCGGGGGCAACATCATTTGCTTCCGAGCACAGGAGTACGCCTTGATGACCGGGCTTCGTTTTGGGAACCACGCCTTTGATACTTCGGCCCAGCACATTATTCCTCCCGGCTCTTTCTTTCATAGGCACTTCGGATTCGGGCGAAAAATTACAGCCCGAGAGCTTTCCAAGAGATTCACTGGTAGGGACTTGGGGTCAGACCCGGCCGACTACTTGAAGGCCGCCAAGGTGCTGATGTATTACATGATGCTCCTATGCCGAGGCGATATCCAAATCGAGGATTGGGTTTGGACTTTGGTAGAGGACGAGGAGGGATGGGAGACGTTTCCCTGGGGCTCCCACACATTTCAGATCATGTCCTACTACCTCAGCATAGCTGCCATGCATCCCGGTCAGGTACTGAAGCCGGCCTACCACGTTTACGGCCCCATTTGGACCTATCAGCTATGGTCGTACGAGGCTATACCTAGTCTCGGGAGGGCGTGCGCGCACAGAGACGACCGTCCGAGGATTCCTCGGCTACTGGGGTGGCACTCGATTACGTCCCACGTCGATTTTTCTGATTTCTTCGACGACCCGGAGGTAAGCTTGTTTTAATGTTCAATTAATGGTTATATTAAATAATTAAATTAATTAACTCTATATAATTTTGATTTCTTTTCAGCTTGAAGTTCACCGGTATCTAGAGCCGACGGAGGAGGAGGCGGTTGCTCCGCATTTTATTTTCGTGCGTGACAGAGCAGAAGAGGTCACGTACCATCCTCCTCCTAGACTTGGATTGCCTGCAGACGAGGCACTGGCACCGGCAAAGAAGAAGAAGAAGAACTTGATGGAACGCGTGGTCGGACGCGTGTCCAAGGCCGTCGACAAGATGACGGGTGACTCTGGGCCTAGTAGACGGGGTCGTGATGCCATCACACCTAATTCATCGGCAGAGCGTCGTCCATCTCAGCGACCTCGACGAGAGGGCTCTCCTGCTCCTGAGGGGTCCGATGACAGTACCGATCGACGGATTGATCGACGGTTCCAGAAGATCCTGAACGACGAGTCCGACACGGGATTTATGGCTCGACTGACTGCTCGGATCACGAGGACACATCAGGAGAGCAACGATAGACTCCTGGAGAGTGTCAGGAGGACACAGAAAGAGAGCCACGACAGTCTGATGGAGCACATTCGGGGGTTTTTCGGTCGCAGACGATTCTCGAAGAGTCGCCCTTGTCCTTCCGATCCCGTTGAGCCTTCTGCATCTCATCACTCTGGATCCGGACATGCTGCGTCTCATCATTCGGGTTCAGGACGTGTTCCTTCTCATCACTCCGGGTCCGGACGTGCTGCGTCTCATCGATCCGGGTCTGTACCAGGGCGTCATTCATATGCAGAGCCTTCTGCGTCGCACCGGGAGGAGGAGGAGGAGACCTTTCCAGCTAGAGCATCGTGTGGAGATATCGACAGTTACCGCACTCCGATGCAGCCCATAGTTGACCCGACTTATGGTTCTCCTCCGAAGATGGGCTTGCTAGAGTTCGGGAGTCTCTTCACACCGACGGAGGCTCCTACTGATTTCACGTCCTTCCCGCCGATTCCTGCCCGTGATACACAGCCTTATATCCCCCCGGATGTTCCTGCCGGTGATATGTCGCGAGTTGTCTTCGATGCGGAGAGTTATTTCGGGCAGGAACCAGATTTGTTCACGCAGACATCTCCCGGGGCAGATGCACACTGTTATGAGGGGACGTTCAGCGATGAAGATAAAGAACTCGGCATCGATGATGCCGCAGCGGAGCCCGAGGAGGAGGTCGCCGAGAGTAGCATCGGACCCCGTGTGAGAAAGCCCTCGGCAGCTCTTCGGAGCCCGTACGTCACGCATTTCACCCCGGCCGGTGAACGGAAGATTAGAGGCTGGTTTTCGGTGTTCCGACAAGCAGGGCAGCAGAAGAGCATCCGGTTGAATGAAGGCCATTTTACGCAGAAATATTTCGACACTATTGAGGATATCGGTTATTGGTACACAGACGTGGTAAGTTAATTTTTAATTTTACTTTCAAATTCATAGTATTTATTTATTGGTGCTCAGTTGTGGTATGTTTATTTTTCAGGAGATCGATCTGTACATTCGATACTTGCAGGAGAAGTTGAAACTGATGAAGGGTGTACGAGAAGGAATATCTCCAAAGACGACTATACTCTTGAATACCGAGTTCTTCGTAAGTTTCAATTATCATATCAAATCCACTATTTATCTCACTTTTCTCATTTTTCTAATGTTTAATATTTTTAACAGAACAAATTGACATATGAGTGGCGGAAGGTGAAGTCGAACAAGTCATTTTCCAATACAACAAACTTCGAAGAGAGATATAAGAACTGGAAAGTGCCGGAGCATTTGTTGAAGATGGTCAGAGGAGACGAGGAATACACGAGTTGGTTTCATGCTATTGAGGTAATATTATTTATCGAGTTAATATTATTTAATTATCCAATTTAATAACGTTCCTTTATTTATCAATAACGTTTTGTTTTGTTTTTTGTATTTTTTTAGGTAATAACGGTTGTCAATACTGGCGCTCATTGGGTCGCGGTGCGTATCGATCTGGCCAACTGGAGTGTATCTCTGTACGACTCTTTCACTTTCCGTGTGCCACTCGATATTCGGGAACCGATGCTGCGACCGTTGCACCACTTGTTGCCTCGGCTATTGGTCGCAGCGGGATATTGGGATGCAGACACAAACTTTTTCAGAAAAGCCCACAAGAGAACTGCTCTTAGGATCGTCGTCCCGAAGACACAATTTACCCAGTACGACAACTCCAGTTGTGGCCCGTACGTGTGCATGTATCTCGATCGTCTCATCAACAAGTCGTTCACTCACGTGAAAGTACCGGTCGACAATGAGTACTTGCTCAAGTATCGTAGATATGTTGCTCGGAAGATCTTTGGTTTGAGTCGTACTTTTGAGTCGTAGGTGTGTTGATTTGTATGTGTGTAGATTTGTATGTGTGTATTTGGATTGATTTGTATGTGTGTTGATTTGTATGTGTGTAGATTTGTTTGGTATTGAGATTGATTTGCAGGTTTGGTTTGATATCAACTAAATAAATCCTGTCAAATTTTTTTAAAATTATTTATAATATATTACCCTATTTTTTAAAATTATTTTTAAAACAAAAATAAATATTATTTTTTAAATTAAGTCTAAATAAATGAGAGTATTTATAAAAAAAATATTTTATTAAGTATATAATTAAATTAAGTATAAAATTAAATTAATTATATACTTAATTTAATTCTATGCTTAATTTAATTATAAAAAATAAAGTATATAATTAAATTAATTTTTATAATTAAATTAAGTATATAATTAAATTAATTAAATTAATTTAATTTTGCACTTGGTGGCTGCACTTGGTGGCGCCACCAAGTGCACTTGGTGGCTGGAAAAAATAAAAATATTTTTTAATTCGGCACTTGGTCGATGCACTTGGTCACTGTGACCAAGTGCACTTGGTGGTGACCAAGTGCACAGGCCACCAAGTACCCCACCAAGTGCTCCACCAAGTGCCTTAGAACATAATTACATTTTAATTGATTTTAATGCATTTTTTTCAATTGTAAAGTTGTTATGTTACATGAAACATCAATTTCATAGTCAAAATAATTCAAAAAACATGATTAACCTTTGAAATTGGTGAATTAAGTGATTACGCATGCGGATCATGAACAATTTGGTAAGTATGTAGATAACTTTGTAACAATATTACTAGTTAGTTCAAAAAATAGTCAAACTTCTACGTTTCATCTTAATACTACTAATTCGGCTTTGTTTTCATTTTTATTTGATGTTTATAGGCTCCAAAATGATCTTTAATGTCAACATAACAACATAACAACACTTTATTGGCCTAAAATTAATTAAAAAAAAAATTATTCTAGTGCACTTGGTGGGGCACTTGGTGGGGCACTTGGTGGTGCACTTGGTGGTGCACTTGGTGGTCTCTGCACTCAGTCACCACCAAGTGCACTCAGTCAAAATGACCAAGTGCCGAGTAACACTCGGTTAGTTAACCGGCGACCAAGTGCACTTGGTCACTTTGACTGAGTGCACTTGGTCACTTTGACTGAGTGCAGCCACCAAGTGCAGTGACCAAGTGCATGACCAAGTGCAGCCTGTTTTTTCCAATTTTTCACCAAAATCAATCCAAACAACACCGAATCACCCGAAATAACAACGAATCAACCGAAATAACACCGAATCAACCGAAAATAACACCGAATCAACCCAAATAACACCAAATTTAATTATATACTTAGTTTAATTAGTTTATTTATATACTTAGTTTAATTAGTTTATTTATATACTTAAGTTAATTATGTTTTATAAAATATATTATTATTTTTTTATAAAGTTATATATTTGTTAGATTTGATTTAAAAAATAATATTAATTTTTGTTTTACAAATCATATTAAGCTAAATTGGTTAATATATTATAAATAATTTTAAAAAATTTTGACGGGATTTATTTAGTTAATATCAAAGCTAAACCTGCAAATCAATCTCAAACACAAACACAAACGCCAAATCAATCCAAATAACATCAAATCACACTTTATTTTTTAAAAATTTTGACGGGATTTATTTAGTTAATATCAAAGCTAAACCTGCAAATCAATCTCAAACACAAACACAAACACCAAATCAATCCAAATAACACCAAATCACACGAGAGTCGACGATAATAAAACAATACAAGTCTTAAATAATTCACGAGCACCAATAAAAACTAAAACCATCATATCAACGTCTCACTCCGTACTCACGGGACATTTTCTTCTCGTGTGACCCTCGGTTTTGCAGATGCTGCACTTCTTCTTTTGCCTTCTCCGGCTCGACTCTTCCGTTCCCGTTTCTTGTGGAGGACCATTCAAATCAACACTCTCAGGGGGAATAAAAACAGTGCACACGCGTCTGTTGTGACCTACGCCCTTGCATCTCGAACACACCTGCACACGACGACACAATATTAGGTCTAAGCCACGACATACGTACAATGTTACTTATGGGGGAACAAACCGGATCACGTCGTGCAGAGCTCTCAACGGCGGAACGAGCACGAGTCGTCTTCGGACGTCCAGCCTGGCTAACCACTACTGGAGGAAGAACTACGTACGATGCCACATCCGGCGGGACCACCCAATCATCATAATGTGGCAACGGCACAATAGGCGTCGCGTACATCTCGACATGGCTGCTCATCTTGAAATAGGGGCTCACGAAATCGTACGATGAAAATCCTGCTCGTCTACATAAAAACAACAAACAAGTTAGTGGAATCGACAGTTTAAAATTAAATTTAAAGGTAAAATGATATCATACCTAATAGCGGCCACAGCATGACGACACGGTATTAGGTCTAAGTCGAACTCCCGACATTCACACGTGCGATTCGCGATATCCACAAGATAAGACTTGTCATCCTCCTGAACTCTGTACCGGGCATTCGCATTGACCTCCCGAACGATGAAATAACGGCTCAACATATCCTGATTAGACAACTTGGCCAATGCCTCCTCGGTCAGCTCATGCTGCTCATTCTGTCTCTCGTTAGCTATCCTTCGTTTCTCATCGAACCATCTCTCAATCATCGCACGAATCGCCTCGAGCATCGCACAGACTGGTAATCTCCGTGGCCATTTGATAGCAGCGTTGAAGACTTCGGCCGCATTTGATGTCATGAAACCGTATCGTCGTGCGGCACAATGTGACCTCGCCCAGTGCTCAACCCCGATATCAATAAGGCGCGTATAAGCACCCTCTCTACTAAGAGTCTCCACATTCGCAAAATGCCTTTCAAACTCATCCACCTGATAACTATAGGCAGCACAGTATACAGCTTCGACCACCTTCTGGCCGTACCGTGCTAGATTCTTCGAGAGGTGGTGATAGCACAACGCACGGGTCGCGTGGGGATATACACTCCGAATAGCATTCGCGATGCTCTTATGCTGGTCGGACACAATGAGGAGATCCTCGTCGTCTGTATCGTAGCAATCTCTGAGGTTCTTGAGAAACCACGTCCACTCCTCGTCATTCTCTATCGGACCGATACCAAACGCAAGCGGGAAAATATTCTCATTCCCGTCTTTCGTGACTGCGACAAACAACACACCAGTGTTTCTCCCTTTCAAATGGGTGGCGTCGACTACTATCACCGGCCTCAGAGTGCCCTGCTCAAATGCACGAATGCACTGCCCGAGCGCAACAAACATGTGGCAAAACACGCCATCACTGGTCGTCTGAATATCATACATAGTCCCGGGATTAAGTTCTTTCAGCATGTACAAATATGACGGGAGCCTCTGATACGATCCATGATAGTCGCCGTACGCTATTTCAAGCGCCAGATTCCTCGTCCGCAGGGCAAAGTTGTAGTTGATGTGAACTCCGTACAATCTCCTCAAATCATCAACCATATCTTTCGGCTTCAGTTCCCGATTCCCGACTAACTGGCGTGCAAAGAAAGTAGCCGCAACCCTGCTCGACACCTGTCGATCCGCAGTCCGCCCCAAATTGTTACGGCACTCGTGATTCAAGTTCAGCCTCGTAATCCTCCAAAAGGTGTTATCGGAACCCGTGGAACACAATTTGAACGAGCATTTCTCACGCCCCAGCTTGCAAACGTACGTCACCCGATCAGTGCCCGAGCGAGCAGTTTTGCACTCTACGTTATTCTCCATGTGATACATCCCCACCATCACTTTCAGATCCCGTTTCTTTCGGAACGTGGCACCGACTACCATCTGACCATAAATCGGTTGGGATTCGACAGAACGCAACGGAACAGTGGGGTCAAACGTCGGCAGTGGAATGATCCAATTGCGCAGTGGATTATTCTGTGCATTCTGAAAAGCTTCGGCTTGCTCGCCGCCTCCCGCAGTAGAACTCGAGGACATATTACGGCGCGACATAATCTTTTTAACCACGCCCGGCTGCCTGATCCACTCGGTCCACTCCGTGGTCAAAGAATCCAAGAGATCGGACTGACGGGCCTCTTCCTCGTCCTCGGAAGTGTGTACCTCCTCGTTCTCGTTCTCTGACGGTGCGCCCCGATCACGATTTTCTTCTCCGATATTCACCTCCGGCGCAGCTTGTTGTCCCTCTACTTCGACGACGAACACAAAGCACTCAGCCCTTTGCTCGTCTAACATGCGGGACACATCCTCGTCGCATAGCATAGGAGCTCGCACGCTCCTCATGTCATAGCCTCGGGTATAACAATACAACAAATACTCGACATTGGGCGGAGGGCGCAAAACCGCACGAATCCGGCTCACGAGAGTGTCGAGTGTAATTTCTTCCCTACGAAAGAAGAGGCACATGTCTACTCCGTCAACGTAGCCCTCTTGATCCCAACGACCACCGTAACGTACCGTGATTCGTTGATTCGACATCTACAATTACAAATAACAAATGAATTCAATTAGAAAATCCAAAATATCCATCACAATTACAAATAACAATTGAATTCAATTAGAAAATCCAAAATATACATCCAAACAAGCCATTAATTAATAGACAATTCAATTTAAAAAAAAAAAAAAATTCTGCACTTGGTCAACATTTTGACCAAGTGCACTTGGCCGCTCGGTGACCGAGGGCCGAGAATTGCTCGGTCACTTGGCCGAGCTATCCGGTCACCGAGGGCAAAAAAAAAAAAAAAAAATTCTGCACTTGGTCAAAATTTGACCAAGTGCACTTGGCCGATCGGTGACCGAGGGCAAAAATTGCTCGGTCACTTGGCCGAGCTACCCGGTCACCGAGGGCCAAGTTATCCGGTCACTTGGCCGGGTGACCGAGGGCCCTCGGCCAAAATTCTCGACCGAGGGCTCAAGAACCCAGTCGCCCTCGGTCGTCCCCTCGGTCATATTTTCGACCGAGGGCTTCGACCGAGGGCGAAAAAAATCAGACCGGAAAAAAAAAAAAAAAAAAAAACGGGGAACCCTTACGTGCAACGTACCTTTTCCCCGTCGAAAGCAGCTCTTTTCACGTAGATTCCGACCTAGCTTGCTTTTATTTAGAGAGAAATGAGAGCATTTTTTTTTTTTAAATGGGTTTGGTTTGAGTTATGGAGGGTTTGAGGTGGTAGAGGGGATATGCATTCATGCATGCATTTACACCCCCACCAACCTCAAAAAATCTGATTTGTGTAAAGGTGGGCCCCACAGAAATTCTTTTTGGTTTTTTTAAAATGTATTTTAATTGATTTTTTGTTATTAAAAGAGAGAAAAGAAAAGTAAGGGTATATAGGACTTTTCCTTTTCATTTTGTGTAGAATGGGTGTAGTTTTATAGGTGGGGTTAAAAAGAGTAGATGTTTTATATTTGTGAATGAAAAGTGGTATTTCCTGTAGATTTTTTCCCCTTCATATATTGTGTAAGACCCTATATATATACATTTATTTTAGAGAGAAAATTTTTTATGGTTAGAAATATAATACATCTACTCATTTTAACCCCTCTTTTAAAACTACACTCATTCTATACAAAATGTATTGGAAATGTCTCATTTACCCTCTCCTTTTTCAAAACAAAACAAAACTAATTAAAAAACAATAAAAAGACAAAAAAAAAAAAAAATGGTCCCCCCCCACCCCTTTCTCTTTCTTACCCTCTCCTTTTTCAAAACAAAACAAAACTAATTAAAAAACAATAAAAAGACAAAAAAAAAAAAAAAAAATCGGTCCCCCCCCACCCCTTTCTCTCTCCCCGTCCCCACACACAAACATACTCATCCGCCGCATTTCGTGAATCCGGCCGCCCCGATGTCGGAAAACGAGCACCAATACGAGCCCAATGACGAGCACCAAGACGATGAGCACGAAGAGTAGCAACAATGGCCGCTCAAACCTTCGGTAAGTTTTCAAAAACCTAGGTTTTGAATTTTGAATTTTTTTCAATATTGTGTTCGATTTATACGTGAATTGGTAGCCTTTGAGTGTATTTAAGTTCGTTGATGTGTTTAGAGTCGAAATTGTGTGTTTAAATGCTCTGAAAATGCTCTTAAATTTGGCTGTTCTTCGGCACTCGGCCGCCCCACTCGGCCGCCCCCCTCGGCCGCGGGGAAGAAGACTCGGTCGAGTGACCGAGCAAGTGCCCGGCCAAGTGACCGGCCAAGTGACCGGGCGAGTGCCCTATCCGGTCACTCTGTCGGTCGACCGAGGGCACTCAGTCGATCGACTGAGTGCCGAATTTTTTTTTATTTTTTTTATTTTTGATATTTATTATGTTATTTTATTAATTAATTGTGTTTTTGCAGGATGGGTTCCGGTGGAAGAGGCCACAATTCATTCACACGACGAAAGATTTGTATTTGTACGACCGGTTTCCCGTATTGAAGAGCATAAAGCAGATTTTGAGAGTCGTTGACGATACGCACGAGGCTCATGTAAATGAATCGAATCGAGTCGAATGTCTCACTATTCGATTCGTATTCGTAAGTATATTCAAATATTCGTATTCGTATTCATATTCGTTCGAATAGTAAATTTTGATTCGTATTCGTATTTGTCGAATATTCGAATATTCTTTCGAATAATCGAATATTCAAACATAACGCTAAAAAATAATAAAATAAAAAATACAAAATAAACAATATATATTATTTTATTTTATCATAAAAATATTTAAAAAATCAAAATATAAATTTTAAAATAAAATTAAAATATCATTTGACATTTGTCTCAAATCATTCACCAATACATATTCATTCATTAAAAAGTCTTTCCAGAAACAAAAAATAAATTTATTGAATATGAATAGTAAATATTATGAAATTAAAATAAAATAATATATATATATATATATATATATATATATATATTTCGAATCGAACTATTTGTATAATATTCGAATCGAATAATATATTATTCATATTCGTATTCATATTTAGTCGAATATAAAAAAAATATTTGTATTCGTATTCATATTCGTTTTTTCGAATACGAATCATCAAAAGTCGAATCGAATCACGAATCGAGTAAAAAATATTCGATTCATTTACATCCCTAGGCTCACCGGACATTCCGTAATCAATTTTTTTTAAAAATAAATCCCGTCAAATTTTTTTAAAATTATTTATAATATATTAACCTATTTAATTTAATATAATTTGTAAAAAAATACACTATTTCATTTTATAAACCAAATCAAACAAATATACAAATTTATAAAAATATATATATATTTTATAAAAAAATTTAAATTAAGAAATATTTTAAATTAAGTATATAAAAAATATAATTAAATTAAGTATATAAAAAATATAATTAAATTGAGTATATAATTAGATTAATTAAATTAAGTATATAATTAGATTAATTAAATAAAAAAAATAAAAAAATAAAAAAATAAAAACAAATTCTGCACTTGGTGGCTGCACTTGGTGGCGCCACCAAGTGCACTTGGTGGCTGGGGAAAAATAAAAGTATTTTTTAATTCGCCACTTGGTCGATGCACTTGGTCAAAGTGACCAAGTGCACTTGGTTGTGACCAAGTGTAGAGGCCACCAAGTGCCCCACCAAGTGCTCCACCAAGTGCTTTAGAACATAATTACATTTTAATTGATTTTAATGCATTTTTTTCAATTGTAAAGTTTTTATGTTACATTAAACATCAATTTCATAGTCAAAATAATTCAAAAAACATGATCAACCTTTGAAATTGGTGAATTAAGTGATTACGCATGCGGATCATGAACAATTTGGTAAGTATGTAGATAACTTTGTAACAATATTACTAGTTAGTTCAAAAAATAGTCAAACTTCTACGTTTCATCTTAATAGTACTAATCCGGCTTTGTTTTCATTTTTATTCGATGTTTATAGGCTCCAAAATGATCTTTAATGTCAACATAACAACATAACAACACTTAATTGGCCTAAAATTAATTTTAAAAAAAAAAATTCTAGTGCACTTGGTGGGGCACTTGGTGGTGCACTTGGTGGTCCCTGCACTCAGTCACCACCAAGTGCACTCAGTCAAAATGACCAAGTGCCGAGTAACACTCGATTAGTTAACCGGCGACCAAGTGCACTTGGTCACTTTGACTGAGTGCACTTGGTCACTTTGACAGAGTGCAGCCACCAAGTGCAGTGACCAAGTGCATGACCAAGTGCAGCCTGTTTTTTTCAATTTTTTCACCAAAATCAATCCAAACAACACCGAATCAACCTAAATAACACCGAATCAACCTAAATAACACCGAATCAATCCAAATAACACCGAATCAATCTAAATAACACCGAATCAATCCAAATAAGACTGAATCAACATAAATAACATCGAATCAATACAAATAACACCGAATCAACCGAAATAACACAGAATCAACTATATACTTAATTTAATTAATCTAATTATATACTCAATTTAATCTAATTATAATCCAAAATATATACTTAATTTAATTAATCTAATTATATACTTAATTTAATTAATCTAATTATATACTCAATTTAACTATATTTTTTTATATACTTAATTTGAATAGATTTTTTATATACTTAATTTAAATATTTAATTATATACTTAATTTAAAATATTTCTTAATTTAATTTTTTTTTTATAAAATATATATATTTTTTTATAAATTCATATATTTATTTGATTTGGTTTATAAAATGAAATAGTGTATTTTTTTACAAATTATATTAAATTAAATAGGTTAATATATTATAAATAATTTTAAAAAAATTTCACGGGATTTATTTTAAAAAAATTTGACTACGGAATGTCCGGTGAGCCTAGGGATGTAAATGAATCGAATATTTTTTACTCGATTCGTGATTCGATTCGACTTTTAATGATTCGTATTCGAAAAAACGAATATGAATACGAATAAAAATATTTTTTTATATTCAACTAAATATGAATACGAATATGAATAATATATTATTCGATTCGAATATTATACAAATAGCCTCGAGTATAACAATACAACAAATACTCGACATTGGGCGGAGGGCGCAAAACCGCACGAATCCGGCTCACGAGAGTGTCGAGTGTAATTTCTTCCCTACGAAAGAAGAGACACATATCTACTCCGTCAACATAGCCCTCTCGATCCCAACGACCACCGTAACGTACCGTGATTCGTTGATTCGACATCTACAATTACAAATAACAATTGAATTAAATTAGGAAATAAAAAATATGCATCCAAACAATCTTATAAAACAAGCCATTAATATACAAATTTAAAAAAAAAAAAAAAATCAGTTTCTGCACTCTGTCAAAATGACTGAGTGCACTCAGTCGACAAGTGACCGAGTGACCGAGTGACCGAGTACTATCCGGTCACTTGGCCGAGCGCTCGGTCACTTGGCCGGTCACTTGCTCGGTCACTTGGCCGGTCACTTGCTCGGTCACTTGGTCGGTTGACTGAGTGCACTTGGCCATTTTTTTCGACTGAGTGCCCAAGAACCCAGCAGCACTTGGTCGTGCACTCAGTCATATTTTCGACTGAGTGCTTCGACTGAGTGCCGATTTTTCAGTCCGAAAAAAAAAAAAAAAAAACGACGGAGCCATGGTCCCGTGCAACATACCTTTTTCCCGTCGAAATCTAGCTCTTTCCACGCATAATCCGACCTAGCTTTTCATGTAGAGAGAGTGTTTTTTGAGATTTTTTTTTTTTTTTGAAATGGGTTTGAAGAGTTATGGAGGTGGTAGAGGAGATATGCATTCATGCATGCATTTACACCCCACCAACCTCACAAAAATCTGATTTTTGTTATTAGTGGGCCCCACATAAATTCTTTTTTGTTTTTTTATGTATTTTTATTGTTTTTTATGTTATTAAAAGAGAGAAAAGAAAAGTAAGGGTATATAGGACTTTTCCTTTTCATTTTGTGTAGAATGAGTGTAGTTTTATATGTGGGGTTAAAAAGAGTAGATGTTTTATATTTGTGAATGAAAAGTGGTATTCCCACTTTATTTTATTGGTCTTTTTCATCACTTGATTTATCATCAAATGTATATATTCATATGATGACGATAAACAGTAAATATGACTTTTCTACGTTACCAAATATCAGGTCCGTTCCTGAGTTTAGAGGGGCTCTAGGCAAAATATCGTAAACGGGCCCATCAAGAAGATGATGTAATTTTATTATGGTAGTATGAAAAAAATAACTAAAATCACAATAAAAAAAAATCGGTTTTTTTTTACATTAATAAAGGTTTTCAAAATTTTAAAACTATAAAAAAAAAACTTGGAAAAAAATAAAAAATTTACTAATTAATTCTCTATTTTTTTCAATAATTTGTTTTATTTTTTTAATTATTACGTATTTTAGATCGAATAAATAAATCTCAATATAACGCATTATTGGAAAAATAATATTTTTTTTCTATTTTTATTACGTATTGTACAACGAATAAATAATTTTAAATATAACGCATTATTGGAAAAAAATTAAAAATTAATTATTGTTCGTTCTAAAATACGTAGTAATAAAACAAAATAGAACACGTTATTTTTTTATGAATTATTAAGATAACAGAGATTTTTTTTATGTTATTTAATAAAATTTGAGAATTTTTAAAAGATTTAGTTAAAAATAAATAAATTACGATAAAAAAATTTAAAATTTTTAATGTTACAAATATAAAATAATTAAGATAATTATTATTTTCAAAAATATAAATATATATATTATTATTATTTTTTTAATAATGGGCCCCTAAAAAATTGGGGTCTTAGGCCGTCGCACCCTGGGCCTATGCCCAGGGCCGGCCCTGCCAAATATGACAAAATGTTATATACCAATTAAAAACTTTCACATTATTATTTTCTACACGTAATTTTTCTACATCCGAATTCAATTTATTAATATCAGCACCGACTTTTTCATATTTGTCATATAAACAGTAATTGGTAAATATGACATATCTCTTTCAAAATTTGTCACTTAATATGTTATATCATCCCTATAACATTTTGTCACCACGATTTGACTTTAATATTTTATCTTTTGTGAAAACTTTTTATTAATTACTAAACTTATAAAATTATAGGGACATTTTGTTTTTGTTGTGACAATAAGGTCATATATATCATCATGTTTTATATATTTTGTAAGGTTACATGATGACAAAATTTCCATTCCTGTATGTACAACCATTTGTTACTAAATGACTTCATAGCTTAATATATACATTAATTTGAATCAATAAATTATAAAAAAAAAACATTGAACTAATTTAATTAATGATATAAAAACAATATTGAATTAATAAAATAACCCTACAAACATTTATAACGTAACTAGAAATATTTTTAATAACACTTTATGTACAACACCAAATATAACATTCATAAATTTATCCGTACAAATAAAAAAAAAAATATCTCCATCTTTGCACATTGAGTAGCCATTAATTATATTTGAAAGTTTGTCCTTAGAACTTCGAGTCATGCCAAAAACCTAGAAGAAAGTGACATAAAGAAAACAAAATAATTTAGAAGGCACAAACCAAACACAATTAATACTAAAAGAATGAAATCTATTATCACACACACAAACCAAAAACCTAGTATTATATATATATATATATATATATATATATAACATTCATAAATTTATCCGTACAAATAAAAAAAAAAATATCTCCATCTTTGCACATTGAGCAGCCTTTAATTATATTTGAAAGTTTGTCCTTAGAACTTCGAGTCATGCCAAAAACCTAGAAGAAAGTGACATAAAGAAAACAAAATAATTTAGAAGGCACAAACCAAACACAATTAATACTAAAAGAATGAAATCTATTATCACACACACAAACCAAAAACCTAGTATTATATATATATATATATATATATATTGTTTTTCCATCCATGCCCAAAAAATATTAATCAATCGCCGGAAATTCCATCGACCGGGG
This sequence comes from Euphrasia confusa, assembly GCA_954870475.1. Classification (NCBI taxonomy): domain Eukaryota; kingdom Viridiplantae; phylum Streptophyta; class Magnoliopsida; order Lamiales; family Orobanchaceae; genus Euphrasia; species Euphrasia confusa. The sequence goes on from OX940951.1 coordinate 21,561,403, forward strand.
CATCTACATCATATTGGACTTGCAATGATATCAAGTCAAAGTTGGGTCAATAACACCTTAAAAGACATTGTTAAAGTGATAAAGTTATCCTACTTATATTTGAGTTTTAGGATCGCAATCGATGTAGGATACTCTAACACCTATCAATATAACTAATTAACTTTTTTTTTCTTCCTTGTAAATTGAAGTTAGAAATTAAGAAATTTCTATTTATAAATCCTTCATGGAGCAATTTCAGGCTGCTGCTGCATGGCTGTGAGAGGGTTGTTGTTAGGGTCAGCCGCCCGAAGATAATTAAACTTGGAAACTAATTCATTATCTTGCACATTCACATATTCCTATGTAGTAATGAAAATTAAAACCAAACAAAATATGTACAAAATCATCTCAGCCAAACAAGGACATTAATTAAAAGAAGGTGTGGTGTGTTTCTCGTATATCATGTTTGCTATTTTGATGAAACTTCATTAAGGTTACATTACTACTCTACTTCATCAAATTTCAAAACACACACACACACGCATCGAGAGAGTGAAAAGAGTTAAAAGAATTAAGCTTACAAGTTTTTCTATCCATCCCAAGATAACTAAAAAGAATTCAAGATCTTATTCAAGACGTGTGAGATAATTAACATGGTATGTGTTTTCAAGTTTGTTTTGGTTGTTTTTAAAAATATATAATTGGTTTTGAAGATTTTGATATATAGTGGGAAATTTTATATCTTTCAAATAAGGGATTTGAGAAAATCGGTTCTATGAGTGATGTGAGTTGTTTTATTGTTTGGTTGATCTCTGTGAATATTTAACACGGTTCTTGTGTCGAATAGTCCGTCGTATATTGTGTTTAGCATGATTAGTAGATGTTCTTGTTTACATGCTGCAATTTAAATGTGTGTTTTGTCGTGGAAGCTCTTGGTGATATTTTGGACTTGTTTATATTTTCAGATGTCACTTGTGTTTCTTCTTCCCATATACATACATTGAATCCCATTATTTTTTTCCGGGCTAGTAGACAACAAAAATTTCGAAAGCACTAAAGACTAAACTTGTTTATTGTCTAATTGAAAAGTCTTTGGTCAAACAGATAGTCAGCACACTACATTGTGTGTGTGGTACTGGTTTTATTTGTATTTTTGTTGTTTTAAAATAATTCTTTCTTCTCAAATATATAGTAGCTAATTAGAATGGGTTTATGATCAGGTTTCAAATGCTGATGATAATGAATTCACGCTTACCGAGCGCTTTGATAGTGATGATCCGGATATCTTCAAGAACGCGATATATATGTTTCGGGTAGAATTGTCCAGAGGTCAGAAGATAGGAAATGTGTACGCCCTTCGGATTTCTCCTGCGAATGAGCGTCACTCCAAATTCGCACACATCACGTTCGATTATAAGAAGAATGATCAGGAGTTCAGTTGCGTCGGGAAGTTCAGAACACATGACCTTTACTTTGTGGGTTTTGGAAACAAACAAAGTGAATGGTTTTCTTTAAGAGGAAGTGGAGTCTTATTCACTCCATCAACACTGGAAGTTCAGAACACATGACCTTTACTTTGTTGGTTTTGGAAACAAACAAAGTGAATGGTTTTCTTTAAGAGGAAGTGGAGTCTTATTCACTCCATCAACACTGGTGCCTTTTCATACCAGCTATCCCAATTTACGAAAGATTTCCCGTTACAAATCAAGCCATAAAGTGCCAACACACTACAAGAATCTAACAGAGGCAATCATTACTTTGTCGAAAGTGGCACGAAATGATATTTATCAGGAAAAGGCTTGTCAAAAAATTGCAAGAGCTTGCATTATTTTGGTCATTATGTTTGCAGAAGGTGCTCGGTTCAAATCCATCGAGGAAGATATTTTGGAGAAGTGGTCAGGAGATTCTAAAGGAAACATTGAAAGCGACGACGAAGAAGAAGATGAAGAAGAAGAAGAAGAAGAAGAAGAAGAAGAAGAAGGAGAAGGAGAGGGAGAGGGAGAGGGAGAGGGAGAAGGAGAAGGGGAAGGAGAAGGAAAAGAAGAAGAAGAAGAAGAAGAAGAAGAAGAAGAAGAAGAAGAAGAAGAAGAAGAACAAGAAGATGGCATCTGGAAAAATGTAATCGTACATCAATGGTTGAAGATGTCCAAGTTGGTTGTAGCAAGTGCAAAAGTCGGTGCTGATATTAATAAATTGAATTCGGACGTAGAAAAGTTATGTGTAGGAAATTGTAATGTGAAAGTTTTTAAATCTGTGGATGATCTCAAAATTGAGTTGGGGATCCTCAAGCAATCAACGAGGGAAGAAGTCAAAACCAAAAACCAAAAAACTCACGGTCTGTACAATTTTAAATAAATTGTAGGAGTACACTCTATTATTATTATTATACATGTTTTTTTAGCTAGCTTTTTTTAAATCTTGTTTTTCTCTGGTGCATCCACACTTGCAGGTCAATAGTCTGGAAGTAGGAAGAAGTAGTGTTGGGCAGTGGGCTGAGAAGTGTGTGAGGTTGAACTTGTTAATTATCTTCGTGTACCTCGCTCCCGTGTAAGTTTGCTTAAACACTTTTATTTGAGTTTGTTTTCCTTCGTTCATTTGTTCGTGACTAATTGATCGACTCGGGGAATGCATGGTACAGCGCAGGCCGACATTTAAGAGGATTTGCTAGGAGAAATGGACCATGGGATTCGATCAACTGCCCTACGCGGTCGTGCTTTTCTTAGCAATTTGGTGGCTGTATTACGCGTTGCTCAAGACTAATGTGATTCTTCTCATCTCCATCAACTCATTCGTGTGTGTTGTAGAGGTCGTCTACTTGCTCATCTACCTCTTCTATGCATCCAAAATGGCCATGACTCGTGCTGCCAAGCTTCTGATGCTAATCAACGTGGGGCTATTAACTTTGATTTTCCTTCTCTCGTTCTTCTTGTGTAAGAGTTCGACACAAGTTCAGGTGGTCAGATGGATTTGTGTTGCTGTCTCTGTGGCTGTTTTCGCAACGCCCTTAAGGATTGAGGTGAGTAAAAAACTCTTAAGACTTTTTTTAATACAGTTTGTTGTTGGTTAAGTTTCGATTCGATGATACGCATGATGCAGTTTCAAGTTGTCCGGACAAGGAGCGTCGAGTTCATACCATTCTTGTTGTCCTTCTTCCTGACTCTAAGTGCAGTCATGTGGTTTGCCTATAGTTTGTTTCAAAAGGACTTATGTGTTGCTGTAATTAGTAATTAACATATACAGTAGTATGTCTAATATGCATGTATGTTTTAATTGATGAATAATTGATTAGTATTTGTGTACGTAGATCCTGAATGTGCTTGGAATTTTCTTGGGGTGTTGCAAACAAAATATGTACAAAATCATCTCAGCCAAACAGGGGCATTAATTAAAATAAGGTGTGGTGTGTTTCTCGTATATCGTGTTTGCTATTTTGATGAAACTTCATTAAGGTTACATTACTACTCTACTTCATCAAATTTCAAAACACACACACACACACATCGAGAGAGTGAAAAGAATTAAAAGAATTAAGCTTAATAATTTTTCTATCCATCCCAAGATCACTAAAAAGAATTCAAGATCTTATTCATGACGTGGGAGATAATTAACATGGTATGTGTTTTCAAGTTTATTTTTTTTGTTTTTTAAAATATATAATTGGTTTTGAAGATTTTGATATATAGTGAGAAATTTTATATCTTTCAAATAAGGGATTTGAGAAAATCGGTTCTATGAGTGATGTGAGTTGTTTTATTGTTTGGTTGATCTCTGTGAATATTTAACACGGTTCTTGTGTCGAATAGTCCGTTGTATATTGTGTTTAGCATGATTAGTAGATGTTCTTGTTTACATGCTGCAATTTAAATGTGTGTTTTGTCGTGGAAGCTCTTGGTGATATTTTGGACTTGTTTATATTTTCAGATGTCACTTGTGTTTCTTCTTCCCATATATATACATTGAATCCCATTATTTTTTTCCGGGCTAGTAGACAACAAAAATTTCGAAAGCACTAAAGACTAAACCCGTTTATTGTCTAACTGAAAAGTCTTTGGTCAAACAGATAGTCATCACACTACATTGTTTGTGTGGTACTGGTTTTATTTGTATTTTTGTTGTTTTAAAATAATTCTTTCTTCTCAAATATATAGTAGTTAATTAGAATGGATTTATGATCAGGTTTCAAATGCTGATGATAATGAATTCACGCTTACCGAGCGCTTTGATAGTGATGATCCGGATATCTTCAAGACCGCGATATATAGGTTTCGGGTAGAATTTTCCAGAGGTCAGAAGATAGGAAATGTGTACGCCCTTCGGATTCCTTTTGCAAATGAGCGTCACTCCAAATTCGCACACATCAGGTTTGATTATAAGAAGAATGATCAGGAGTTCAGTTGCGTCGGGAAGTTCAGAATACATGACCTTTACTTTGTGGGTTTTAGAAACAAACAAAGTGAATGGTTTTCTTTAAGAGGAAGTGGAGTCTTATTCACTCCATCAACACTGGTGCCTTTTCATATCAGCTATCCCAATTTACGAAAGATTTCCCGTTACAAATAAATCCATAAATTGCCAACACAATACAAGAATCTAACAGAGGCAATCATTACTTTGTCGAAAGTGGCACGAAATGATATTTATCAGGAAAAGGCTTGTCAAAAAATTGCAAGAGCTTGCATTATTTTGGTCATTATGTTTGCAGAAGGTGCTCGGTTCAAATCCATCGAGGAAGATATTTTGGAGAAGTGGTCAGGAGATTCTAAAGGAAACATTGATAGCGACGACGACGAAGAAGAAGAAGAAGAAGAAGAAGAAGAAGAAGGAGAAGGAGAAGGAGAGGGAGAGGGAGAAGGGGAAGGGGAAGGGGAAGGGGAAGGAGAAGGGGAATGGGAATGGGAAGGAGAAGGAGAAGGAGAAGGAAGAAGAAGAAGAAGAAGAAGATGGCATCTGGAAAAATGTAATCGTAAATCAATAGTTGAAGATGTCCAAGTTGGTTGTAGCAAGTGCAAAAGTCGGTGCTGATATTAATAATTTTGAGGATGATCTCAAAATTGAGTTGGGGCATCAACGAGGGAAGAAAAAACCAAAAACCAAAAAACTCACGATCTGTACAATTTTAAATAAATTGTAGGAGTACACTATATTGTTATTATTATACATGTTTTTTTAGCTAGCTTTTTTTAAATCTTGTTTTTCTCTGGTGAACCCACACTTGCAGGTCAATCGTCTGGAAGTAGGAAGAAGTAGTGTTGGGCAGTGGGCTGAGAAGTGTGTGAGGTTGAACTTGTTAATTATCTTCGTGTACCTCGCTCCCGTGTAAGTTTGCTTAAACACTTGTATTTGAGTTTGTTTTCCTTCGTTCATTTGTTCTTGACGAATTGATCGATTCGGGGAATGCATAGTACAGCGCAGTGAAATTACGTCTTCGACGTATGATACCAACTTTTCACGAAGTTGGACTTAAACAACGAACACCAGCTTCAGTCAGGGTAACAGTCACACAAGTTCGTGGAATGAAAGACGGAAGACAAAGACAAAGTTATGTAATATGTTTTCATTCCATTGAAACAACGAAACTAAACTATTACACTGAGTATGGTAGGCAAAACAATTACAAGAAGTTTCCCGAGTGTCGCAACAACTCCCACTAACTTGCAATCTAGCACACAAGTACCTAGAGCTAAATCTCCTAACTCTAATCTTGGCACAAGGCGCAAACGCTACTACACAAACTCGAAGCTCGAAGCTGTCGGTCACGATTCTAAAAATCAGATTTCGTTCTCTCAAAATCGTCAAGTGATGAAACTGAAATCCATGGGTATATATATAGGCAGCCCGCACATGTGAGGTGATGACGTGGCACAATCTCATTTGTCACATGCTTGGCTGATGTCACTTCTCCATGGATGACATCACTATTGTAGAACTTGGATTCTTGAATCTTGGAATCTTGAATCTTTGATTCTTGAATCTTCGAATCTTGAATCTTCAATTTCAAAATCAAACTTCAATTTCAATTATTGACTCCATCGATCTCAAATCTTCATCTTCAATTTCTTGTGAAAATCACTAAGTGTTGAAGCCTCGAATTTTCATCGTCTTCATGGTCGTCGAATATCATTGAGGTTGAAAAAACTCAAGTGCTGAAATCATTCACATGAGTCGCCGTTCGCTGGATCCATGTCCATGAAGGACAGAGTTGCTCAGTCGCCGGTTTCATGTCCATGAAGGACAGAGTCGCTCAGTCGCCGGTTTCTTGTCCATGAGGGACAGAGTCGCTCAGTCGCCGGTTCTTGGTCATTCGCTCAGTCGCCGGATCCTAGTGCATTCGCTCAGTCGCCGGATCCTAGTGCATTCGATCAGTCGCCGGTTCTTGGTCATTGTCTTCCAGTCGCCGAGTCGCCGGTTTTAAGGGCACTGTCTTCCAGTCGCCGGTTTTGATGCATGTCTTCAATATCGGCGACTCTAGCTATTTGCAACTGGACTTTAACCTTCAACCCTGAAACCAAAACAACAAACCAAATACGAAATATGTTGTCGCAAAAAACAACATTTACAATCTCCCCCTTTTTGGCACAACGTAAAAACAAAAAACAAGGTAGATAGGAGATACGACAATCTCCCCCTCAACCAAATAAACAAGTAAAACATACTAAGTAAAAATTAGGAAAAACATGATAACAATATCAATGTAAAACCACAAAAACTTAGAGAATTTATCAAAAACAAATACGAGTGAACAGATATGAAAAACCAAGCGAGAGTTCAGAAACATACGAGCAAATCAAACATGAAAAACGGAAAACATGAAAATTGTTCAGGGTTCAAGAGATAAGCAAAAAGAAACTGAAACTGAAAATTAAAATCACTTCGGGTCTTCATCTGAAGGAGATGGTTCACGACCCGGACTCTCAATCACATCTTCATCATCTTCATACTGAAAACCATCATCATCACTGGTGTCTTCATCTTCATCGCCATCAGACTCATCCCCCAAATCTTGAAAAATCTCGTATTCGCCTAAGTCATTACCATCTTCATCTTCAACGTCAAGTATGTTGACATCTTCATCATCCTGATCCCTGAGTACATCAGACGGCATCGCGCGCGACGCCTCTGGATTTGTAGAACCGACATTAGCGTCATCAGCTGCAGACTCACCAACTTTCTGCTTTCCTTTATCCCTTGCATCCATCATGACAACAAAGATGTCCTCATCTGTCTTCTCACCATCATCATCAGACTTGTAGCCAGACTTAACCAAATCATGATGCGCTTCCTTGATAGCATCCTTAAACAAAGAATAGATGAAAGTATCTTTCAGACTTCCACCTTGGGATCCAACACCAGTACTATCACCCAAACCTCCCCCTTGTTGGATTTCAAGTTGAAGTTCCTTGAACGCATCCCGCGACTTAGTCTGTGCGTCTATCATCCTATTGTAAGCAATGACATGCTCAACTTGACGTTTGTCAACTTTCTGGATAGAGGCATAAAATTTCTGAACTGCAGCTGAAGGGACGACGGTGCGATGTCCATGGATCGGGTGAAAAGGATTTCGATTCGGAGGTAAACCCGAAGTAGGACCAAAACCATGTGGCACTCTAACTGGAGATTTTTTCTTGCCTTCGGTTGCAGGGTTGTCGTCGATCTCAACAGGTGCATTCTTTTGGCGTTTCGCCTGTGAGGTTTCAGCTGTACTCTTAGCCTTGCGTTTCTTGGGTGGTTTCGTAGGTGATGGAGGTGGAGTCACAGGTTCTGGAATCGCGGAACGATCAGCCAGCGTCGTCCAAGGTAGATCAATCACACGTTTTGCCGGATTGAGATAGGTGCTTGTGATCTTGACCGCTCCATTCTTTTTCATATGTTTTTCGGTCGCAGTGGCAGGAATGAAACCTTGCTCATGAAGCATCCCATAAATCAGACAGGGGTGTGTGAGACGGAATCTCTCCTTCTTTGGCAGTTCAAGTTCACGCTTGATCGCCTCATCCGATAGTCGTGCGATCTTGCATAGATCAGCAAAAATAATTCTCCCTAGATTCACCTGTTCACCACAGCCTAGGCGAAAGATAAGATGCATAAGCTCATTAGACATCACAGTCTCATCAGGATTGACAATCCAATTCGACATCCCAAGTCGATGGAGTATGCCATAAAAGGCAGACAGCTTGGAGGGTGGTGGTGTTGCAGACTTCACTTTTCCTTGAGTCAGAAAAGTTCCAATCTTCAAGTCATCAGCTCTGTCTTCAGCCGAGGGTCTAACCCAGGTACCCTCAGTGGTTGATCGATTCAGATATTCGTTGATCGCTGAAGGACGAAAGTTGTAGAGTTTCTTAAGGAAAATAAAACAACCAAACAGCCTGTTCTTTGGATCGGCGAACTCAGGAGACAAGTTAGTATAGAACTTGTAGAGAATGGGAACCGAGTATCTATACGTCAACGAGACCGACTCAAAAATCTTCATCTTCTTGAAAAATTCCATGACACCATGGTTCTTATAATCGTCTTTGCGGATAGTGCGATCAGCAAAGATAGAAAGTTGAGAGATCAGCTTATGGCGTCGTTCAGCTGTAGGAGTATAGAAATCAAAAGAGTGAGCCTTCGGACATTCACGAAAAGATTGAACATATAAGACTCTGTCCGTCGAGCCAGTGGACCGAGGAGAGTTAGGCACGACGGGTGGTTTTTTAGAGCCTTGAGATTTTGGCTTTTCAGACGAGCCATCAGAACTTTTCTTTTTGCTATCACTGCTGACAGCAGGTTTCTTTCCAGAACCTTCGCCCGAGGCTTTGGGTTTCGAATTTTTTGGAGTAACCACAGCTGAAGACTCAATCTTCTTTCCATCTTCAGTGATCTCGCCAGCTGCGAGCATCCGTTTGTATTCAGATCTTGGGACAGTGCCTTTGTAAGTGCGATAGGCATTTGGTTGAGGGTCCTTGCCCGATTTCTTTGGATCAACATCAACAGTCAGATTCGGTTTCTTTACTATCTTTTTCCCTTCGTCATCCATCACCCCATCCTCAACAAGCTTTTTCCATTCGGACGGTGACACCGTACCTTTGAAGCAGCGCATGAAACCTTTAGTAAACTTGGACTGTGACTGCGAGACAGATTGTGCTGGATCAACAGATTGAGTCAGATCGACTGACGGTTCAGCAGAGGATGTCTTGCGTCGATCAACCTTATCCAGATGAGCTTGAAGCTCTTCATAAGCTTTCTTCTTAGACTTAGGAGATGCCGCTTTCTTGAACTCAGCGTTCAGATAGGCAGTGATGTCGTCAAACATAGCATCCATATTCGAAGTAGACATTGCTAAGGACACGAGCTGTGGTCGCCGGGTGCGAAGACAGAAAAACGGAAAGACGAAAGACGAGAAACCCAACAGATACGAGGCGCCTGATGCGCAAGCAAGAGTCGCCGGATGCGACGGAAAAGGAAACACTAGAAAACCTAAGAACTTCGAACTCGAGAGCTAGCAGTTAGAGCTGAGAGGCTTGAGGACTTAGAGAATTTCAGAAATTTGAAGGCGCAAGAAGTAGGGTTGGGTGAGGACCTATATATAGGAAAATTTTGAGCGGCCCGTCCGGAATAAAAATACACAGCCCAAGACCTGCAAAAAGCCCATCTCAAGAACAAAATAGGCCCATTAGGAGACGAGTAAAAATAATAATAAAAAAAATCAAAAATAATAAAATATAAATAAATATATTAAATATTAGAAATACATAAAATATATAAAAACATATCATAAAAAAAATCAAACCGATGAAGATCGATGAGTTTGATGATCGACACAGCCAGCGACGAAGGGACAGAGTCGCCGGTTCCGGGTCTATGGATCCATCATCACAAACAGGCGACTGGTGGACAGAGTCGCCGTGCGAACCAGCGACAAGTGGACAGAGTCGCTGGTTTAAGACCCAGCGACAAGTGGACACAGCGACAAGTGGACACAGTCGCCGTTTTTGAAGAACTTGCAGTCGCTGAACTTGAGTCTCCACAATTTTGAAAAATGTCTCTCCAGAATTTTGATTTTCAATTTCACCACCATTTGAACTTTGACGTTGCTACACTCAATGTTTAGACATCCGAGATGGTACACCACATAGCCTGGACATGAACTACAGAAATGCCAAAACAAAAACAACACATCCCGAGTTAGTCATTCAAGAGTTCAACACACGCAAACATTCAAACACATTTTAGTGGAGATTCGAGGGGTGATATTAGGCAATGAAGAGCAAATATTTTCCCAGAAAAGAGACACTTCCATCATTTTCCCAAAACAAAAAATTTCACACGAGGTGAATAGAACTTTGAGGTAAGGAAAAATCTCTCATATTAAAAACCGGTGAGATGGACCGAAGTATGTGATAGACATGTTTACTTGTCCTTCGTCTCAGTCACAAAGAAGCAGTCGTGTTTCGTCGAAACATATTGGCAGAGTTAGCACCGCACAAGAGATTTTAATTCATGAATGCAAGGTGAACACTTAAGGCACTCCTATCAGGAACTAGCATTACTACAATCAGAGGGGAGCCGGGGTAACCGGCGTCCTCCAGACGAGTTTTTAGCTTTAAATGAAATGCAACAGACACTCATTACAGCAGTCAGAGGGGAGCAAGGTTCACTTGCGTCCTCCAAAGTGTGATAGGAGAGTGTCTTAAAGTTCAGCGTCCATGTACAACCTTTCGAAGAGGGGAGCCGGGGTAACCGGCGTCCTCCGTTACTTGGCTTTATGGATCTATGCAAATGAAGCGAGGAGTTTAAGCCATGTTCACATGTTCGCATTCAGCGGAATAAATACTCTTGTGTCCGAAGACTAAAAGCGGCCTCGAATCCATGTTTGTCTGACTAGACTAATCCAAGACGATTCCGAGTGCGTATTCAGAAGTAAAGAAACTACTCTTTCAGACTTCAAAAAATTTCGTGAACTCTTAGAGAGAACACATGCAGAGAGAATTCCTTAAGGTTTTGAATCTCTCAAAGTCAAGAGGTTTGGTAAAGATGTCAGCAAGCTGTTTTTCCGTTGAAATATGCTGTAGACTGACTATATCACGATCAACCAAATCTCTAATGAAATGATGTCGAATGTCGATGTGTTTAGTTCTTGAGTGCTGGACAGGATTTTCGCTGATTTTGATAGCACTCTGGTTATCACAATACAACACTAATGGAGCACTCTCAAGGAGATAGTCATTCAACATCTGTTTCAACCAAAGTAGTTGAGTGCAGCAACTTCCAGCCGCAACATACTCCGACTCGGCAGTGGACAGTGCGATACAGTTTTGCTTGCGACTATGCCAAGACACAATGTTATTGCCAAGGAAGCAACAGCAGCCAGAGGTACTCTTTCTTTCGTCCGTGTCCGTCGCCCAGTCGGCATCAGAAAAGCCGACAAGGTTGGATGACGTGTCGCGTGCATACCACAGTCCTAGCTGAGAAGTTCCAGAGATGTAGCGGAGAATCCGTTTCACAGCTCTTAGATGGTCCTCCTTTGGATCAGCTTGGTACCTGGCACACATACAAACACTAAACATAATGTCAGGACGAGTGGCAGTTAAATAAAGTAAACTCCCAATCATGGAACGATAAAGAGTTTGGTTTACACTCCGGCTTTTCGTTGACGTAGACAAGCGTTCGGTAGTTGCCATAGGAGTGTTAGCTGGTTTGGCATGATGCATCTCAAATCTCTCAACCATATTTTTAGCATACTTACTTTGAGATACAAATATCCCATTTGGTCGTTGAGAAATCTGAAGGCCAAGAAATTGATGCAACTCACCCTCGAGGCTCATCTGAAATGTTGAGGACATAGCTTCTGTGAATGCAGTCACGAGTTTAGAACAAGTAGCTCCGAAGACAATGTCGTCAACGTAAATTTGGGCAACAATCATGTGTTTTCCATCTCGCTTGATGAACAAAGTTTTGTCCACCGATCCACGCTCAAAACCGAATTTTAGAAGAAAATCCGTGAGACATCCGTACCAGGCGCGAGGCGCTTGTTTCAAGCCGTAAAGAGCTTTGTGAAGCTTGTAGACATGATTTGGCTTCTTCGGATCCTCAAAGCCCTTGGGTTGGGCAACATAGACCTCTTCTTCCAAGACACCGTTCAAGAAGGCAGCTTTGACGTCCATCTGTCTAAGTTTGATGCCAAGATGGCATGCAATAGCAATCAAGAGTCTGATGGACTCAATTCGCGCGACCGGTGCAAACGTTTCATCAAAATCTATGCCTTCCACTTGGGCATATCCTTGGGCAACAAGACGAGCTTTGTTTCGGACAACTTGGTTATGCTCATCTGTTTTATTCTTGAAAATCCATTTAGTTCCAACAACATTGATGTTTGAAGTTCGAGGAACTAAGGACCAAACATTATTTCGCGTGAACTCATTCAACTCTTCTTGCATGGCCATAATCCAAAAATCATCTTGCATGGCCTCCTTGTAATTTTTCGGCTCATTTTCGGAGAGAAAGCAAGTGATGCCGATTTCATTACACACTGCAGAAGTACAGATGTTGTAGAGTTCGTCAGGAGAATTCATTGGTTTCTTGGAGCGTGTAGTTCGCTCATTCAAGCTTCCGATCATTTGGTTCGGTGGATGACGTTTTTGAATGTGACCAGGTGCTTCTCTCGGAGCATCAGCTGGGTTTTCAACTTGATCATCATCGTCATCCTCAGTTTCCGAAGTGTCAACATTTCGGTTGCTAGACTCTCCAACTTCAGGTGAAGTATTAGGAGTAACATTTTCGGAGGTCTCAGTTGTGGGTGTTGAAGGAAAAGTTCGAACTTCAAGAATTCCTTCCTTAACCCAATCAGCCTCTGCATCTTTTCCTAGAAAGACTTGTTCATCAAAGTTGATGTTGACAGTTTCTATGACTTTCCTAGTTCGTAGATTGTACGCACGGTAGGCATGACTATTTTGGCTATAGCCAACGAAAATTCCACGATCTGCTTTGGCTTCAAATTTCTTTAGAGGATCACGATCCTTCAAAATATAGCAAGTACAGCCAAAAACACGAAAGTGTGCCACCGAAGGTTTCTTGCCATTGACAAGTTCATAGGCAGTGGTAGTAGTGCCAGATCGAATACTTATTCGATTTAGAATGTAACCAGCCGTAGAGACGGCTTCTGCCCAAAAAGTTCGAGCAAGATTTTTCGAGATTAACATCACGCGCGCCATCTCTTGCAGTGTTCGATTTTTGCGTTCGGCCATCCCATTTTGTTGTGGCGTTTTTGGGGCTGAGTATTCGTGATGAATACCTTTCATCAGGCAAAATTCGTTGAAGCTAGAATTCTCAAATTCTGTTCCATGATCACTTCGGATCCTCTTCACCTTAGCTTCATGATTCGTTCGAATCCATTTCACAATACCTTTGAAGGCATTGAAAGTCTCATCTTTGGTTGCCAGAAATCTTGTCCATGTGTATCGGGAAAAGTCATCAACCACAACCAGCACATATTCTTTCTTAGCTAAGCTCTTCACCTCCATTGGACCCATCAAGTCCATGTGTAGAAGTTCAAAAGGGGCCGAAGTGCTCATTAGAGTTGGAAGTGCCGGATGAGGAGTTCTTGTCAACTTGCCCTTCTGACAGTCACCACATACTCGCTTCTCGATTTTGGGGAGTTGAGAGATTCCTCGAACTATCTCCCCTTTAACCAGTTTGCTCAGATTGTGAGTGCTAGTGTGGCCAAGTCGTTGGTGCCACAAATCAACTTCATCGGGAACTGTCACGGAGAAGCAACTATACTCAGTTGTATAGCAATTGTTTTTAGCACGTGGACCTTCCATGATACATTTTCCCTCAGCATCATAAACTCGGCAAGATTCCTTATCAAAGCTAACATTAAAACCTTCATCACACAGCTGACTGATAGATATGAGATTTGCAACAAGTCCCTTGACGTGGACAACATTTCTGATAGGTGGCAGTCCTTTGATTTGTAGCGTCCCTTTTCCTTTGACAACACCTTTTGCTCCCCCTCCAAACACCACGGGGGAACCTGTCATCGGCTCATATTCTTTCAAGAATTTCTTAGTGCCGGTCATATGTCGGGAGCAGCCACTGTCAAAATACCAAATGCCTTTGTTGCCAGCTTCAGAAGCATTTAGTGCAACATGGCAGAAAATCAGTTCCCTTGGTTGCCAATCACTGGTTTTAGAGTTAGGTTCAGCTTTACTCTTTTGAGACTTAGGCACCCATTTCTTCTTGCCATTCATTTTGACATCTCTCTCAGTCACAGCTTTCAGAGTTTGCTTGATTTTCGGATTTGGAGAGACAGGTGTCTTCATTTCCTTAGTCACTTCAGACTTCTTCTTTATGATCATAAGTTCTCTGTTCATGTCCTCTTTCATCCTATAGCAAAAAGGTCGGATGTGTCCAGGTTGATCACAGTAGTGACAAACATATTTTCTTCTTTGACGATTCTCAACCTTCGTAGACGTCTTGACCAACCCAGTTTTAGTTTGAGAGGACTGTCCATTTTTCTTCGCGTTCTGAGATTTCTCTAAGTTCTTCAGCAACGTCTTCTCATAAGGAAGGATACCACGAGGATGTTTGACAATATTCTTCGGAAATTGATATGTCTCAGATTTTGAAGTCGAGATTGTCTTTTGAGTTTTTGGTTCTGGAGACTTAGCAATCTTTTTCCCTTCAGCAATCTCCTTCCGTTTAGACGATTCAACGTCATCCTTACTTTTATCCTCAGGCTGACAATCCGATGCCTTAACAAAACTCACCTCCTTCTTCTTTTCAGGTGTCGAGTATATAGACTCAAAAACTTTTTGGAATCCAAGACCGTAACGGTTAGGATTCATGTATGAAGCAGCATTGTCAAACACGGAAGAATTCGTGTTCATCTTCCTCAACAGCTCGTCAGTCATATGAAGTTTTTCTATCAACGCATATCGTTCCTTGTCAGTCATGGCAAGGTCAGTTTGAGTTTTCATCAGTGATGACTTCAGTTCATCATTTTCAGCATCCGAGTTCTTAAATAGAGTCTGCAGTTTCTTCACTTCAGTTGACTCCTTTTTCAGTGACGTCTTCAGCTTTGAGTTTTCAGAACTCAACTTCTCACACAATTCTCTCAGTTCGACAACTTCCTTGAAATACTTATGCTTTTCTTCGAAAAGGTCATCAAATTTGACTTTAAGAATTGTCAGAGAATTGTTCAACTTTTTCTTCTCATCCTCAGTCTTCTCAACTGAGTTTCTCAGGACAACAGCCTCATCATTCATTTTTCGTTTCTCTTCAGAGAGTTCATCAAGAGATTCTTTTATGAATTTCAGTGACACTTCAAGTGTGCTATTCTCAGTGATAGCTGTGTCACACAATTTTTCGAGTTTAGAATAACTCTCTTTCAGATCAACCAGTTCAGTAGACTCGGTCACACTTTGATGGACATCAGATGTCATCTCTTCCCTTTCGGCTTCAGACTCAGATTCATCATCCGAGAAAATGTTATCATCACAAAAATTTCGGTTTGTTGATGCCACACGGAAAATGTTGTCTGCAGTTGCAGTGTCTTTCAGAAATGCATCAAAAACAAAGTTTTCGACCTCCACATTTTCGAGATCAAAGGATTCACCAAAAGTGACAACTAGAGCGTTGTCTTCATCATCGTCAGAATTATTGTCCTCAGACTCGTCGTTCTCAGAAATGACATCCTCATCGTCAATCACAACATAGCTAACTGGTAGCTTCTTCTTACGATGTAAATTAGGACATTCATTTTTAACGTGTCCATATCCCTTACACTCATAGCATTGCATCTTGGAGACATCCTTGCTAGTAGAGGAGTATGGTGAGAGCTTTGTCCTTTTAAACTTTTTGTCTGACGACGATCCCTGATTTCGGTTGTCAGGAGTATTTGGATATGAGTTAGAACTTTTCTGAAATTTTCGAAAATTTCGTGCACGGTTCTTTCTCTTAAATTCTTGTTTCACAAGATAAGTGACTATCTCAGTCAGTGCAGCCAGTTTGTCCGGATTATTAGAGTTCATCAGTTTTTCAATTTCTTCAGCTTCCTCATCATCAGATTCACCCAGATCAGCAGAAAAACTACTTTCAGTTTTCTCATTTTTCAAATGAGTTTTTCGAGAGTTAGAACTTCTGGAACTCTTTCCTTTCTCTGAAATCTTGAGAGCAGTCATTGGTTCGTAGACAAGCGACATGTCTGGGTTGCTTCGAACTTTGAGAGTCAGGTCATAGTTTCTCAAATCAGCCATCAAGTCGGCATAATCCCAGTTTTGGTTCTCGTCATTTCGTGCTTCGATAGTCAGCACCTTACTCTCAAACCTAGTGCTAACACTGGAGAGGACTTTCTCATATACCATGGGAGCATGAAAAATTTCACCAAGTTCAAAGGCTTCATTCACATATCTCATGATCTTGTCCAAGTAGTCATTGATGTCTTCATCTTCCCTCATCCGGAGTTGATGGAATTGAGCAGTGATAGTTCGGATTTTCGATCGCTTAACAGCATGACTTCCCTCACAAGTTCTTTGTAACGTTTCCCATGCATCTCTGGCAGATGTGCAATTTTTGACCAGCTGATACATACTGAGGTCCAGCCATTCACAGATAATAAGTAAGGCTTTGCTGTTAGCCGTGGACAAGTCATGTTCCTCTCTCGTCCAACTACGTTCCGGTTTCGGAATTCTCACGCCATCGGCGTCTTCCGTATATGGGCGTTCCCATCCTTCTAACACTGCCATCCAAGATCTGGAATCAAAACCCTTAATCCTAGCAGAAACTTTGGCCTTCCAGTTTGAGTAGTTCTGATGAGTAAGCATAATCGGTTTCTGGACAAACATGGATGACTCCATTGTAGCGGAAATATGAAGTCAAGTAACGGATCACGTCTTATACGTATGACGTCCCGCTCTGATACCAATTGAAATTACGTCTTCGACGTATGATACCAACTTTTCACGAAGTTGGACTTAAACAACGAACACCAGCTTCAGTCAGGGTAACAGTCACACAAGTTCGTGGAATGAAAGACGGAAGACAAAGACAAAGTTATGTAATATGTTTTCATTCCATTGAAACAACGAAACTAAACTATTACACTGAGTATGGTAGGCAAAACAATTACAAGAAGTTTCCCGAGTGTCGCAACAACTCCCACTAACTTGCAATCTAGCACACAAGTACCTAGAGCTAATTGAAATTACGTCTTCAACGTATGATACCAACTTTTCACGAAGTTGGACTTAAACAACGAACACCAGCTTCAGTCAGGGTAACAGTCACACAAGTTCGTGGAATGAAAGACGGAAGACAAAGACAAAGTTATGTAATATGTTTTCATTCCATTGAAACAACGAAACTAAACTATTACACTGAGTATGGTAGGCAAAACAATTACAAGAAGTTTCCCGAGTGTCGCAACAACTCCCACTAACTTGCAATCTAGCACACAAGTACCTAGAGCTAAATCTCCTAACTCTAATCTTGGCACAAGGCGCAAACGCTACTACACAAACTCGAAGCTCGAAGCTGTCGGTCACGATTCTAAAAATCAGATTTCGTTCTCTCAAAATCGTCAAGTGATGAAACTGAAATCCATGGGTATATATATATGCAGCCCGCACATGTGAGGTGATGACGTGGCACAATCTCATTTGTCACATGCTTGGCTGATGTCACTTCTCCATGGATGACATCACTATTGTAGAACTTGGATTCTTGAATCTTGGAATCTTGAATCTTTGATTCTTGAATCTTCGAATCTTGAATCTTCAATTTCAAAATCAAACTTCAATTTCAATTCTTGACTCCATCGATCTCAAATCTTCATCTTCAATTTCTTGTGAAAATCACTAAGTGTTGAAGCCTCGAATTTTCATCGTCTTCATGGTCGTCGAATATCATTGAGGTTGAAAAAACTCAAGTGCTGAAATCATTCACATGAGTCGCCGTTCGCTGGATCCATGTCCATGAAGGACAGAGTTGCTCAGTCGCCGGTTTCATGTCCATGAAGGACAGAGTCGCTCAGTCGCCGGTTTCTTGTCCATGAGGGACAGAGTCGCTCAGTCGCCGGTTCTTGGTCATTCGCTCAGTCGCCGGATCCTAGTGCATTCGCTCAGTCGCCGGATCCTAGTGCATTCGCTCAGTCGCCGGTTCTTGGTCATTGTCTTCCAGTCGCCGAGTCGCCGGTTTTAAGGGCACTGTCTTCCAGTCGCCGGTTTTGATGCATGTCTTCAATATCGGCGACTCCAGCTATTTGCAACTGGACTTTAACCTTCAACCCTGAAACCAAAACAACAAACCAAATACGAAATATGTTGTCGCCAAAAACAACATTTACACGCAGGCCGACATTTAAGAGGATTTGCTAGGAAATGGACCATGGGATTCGATCCACTGCCCTACGCGGTCGTGCTTTTCTCTGCAATTTGGTGGCTGTATTACGCGTTGCTCAAGACTAATGTGATTCTTCTCATCTCCATCAACTCATTCGGGTGCGCTGTAGAGGTCGTCTACTTGCTCATCTACCTCTTCTATGCATCCAAAATGGCCATGACTCATTCTGCAAACAAATAAAAAAAACAGTGACCATAAAATTATACAATAAATTAATTCAAAAAATGATTATAAAGAGATACTCACATTTAGAGCTGTGAACAAATCAAACAAAAAATTTGGTTGTAAATTAAATTATAATAGAACGTAGAGAACAAAAATAAACAATCAAATTAGAAATTAAGAAAAAACATTAAAATAATTGCAGAAAAAATTAATAAACGCGAGATACTAACGTTGACATCTGCAAAACCAAAAAAAACAAAAAAATAAATTAATTCAACGATTATAAAGAGATACTTACTTTAGAACTGTGAACAAATCAAACAAAAAACATGGTCGTAGAGAACAATAAATAAAAACTTACAATGCATTTGTAAACCAAAAAAATAAACAATCAAATTTGAAATTAAGAAAAAACATTAAAATAATTGCAGAAGAAATTAATAAACTCAAGATACTTTGACATCTGCAAAACAAAAAAACAAAAAAAAATAAATTCTCATATAATTAGAAATTAAGAAAAACAATAAAATAATTGTAAAAGAAATTAACACAATTAAATAAATGGAGATTAAGCTGGCATCTGCAAAATAAAAAAAATTATCAATTAAGATAGCTTTAAGACATTAGAATGAATGATTTATGAAGAACAATAAAATAATTAAATACAATTAACAAATTAAAAAGAAATGCAGTTCATAAAGACAGAAACTTACCTGCAAGCAAATAAAAAAAACAGTGATCATAAAATTGGCAAGGAGCTATTATTAGCTTATGACACAACAAATCTAGAAAAATAGCAAGACCATATAAAATTATAATTGTTAAAATTATTTATAATAAAGAAAAATAAAATAATTAAAATACTTGCCTTTAAAACTGTGACAAATCAAACAAAAAACTTGGTTTTAAATGAAATTATAATAGAACTGAAATTATAATAGAACGTAGAAAACAATAAATAAAAACTACAAATTAAAAAAAAGTGATCATAAAATTGGCTATTATTAGCTTATTCAAACCTAGAAAAATAGCAAGACCATTGTTAGAATTATTTATATAAAGAACAATAAATTAATTAAATACATTACAACAAAGAAAACAAATTTAAAAAAATGTTCAAAACTTACATTGAGAGCTAAAAAATCAAATTAGAAATTAAGAATAAACATTAAAATAATTGCAGAAGAAATTAATAAACGCAAGATAACGTTGACATTTGCAAAAAAAAAATCTTATATAATTAACGCAGAGCAAAATAAATAAAAAATTATCAATTAAGATAGCTTTAAAAATATTGAATTGTAAAGAAAAAAAACTTTAAAAATATTGAATTGCAGAGAAAAAAACTTTAATAATATTGAATTGCAGAGAAAAAAATTAATAACTTAAGAATGAAATTTTAATGATGATGAAAATGATTTTAAATAGAATTAACTCAGTTTAATATGGAAAAAAATGTGGAGAACAAATTGGGAGCTTGGAAGAGTTTCTCCGCATCTGATTTGAGGGAGCGAAATTAGCAGAAAAAAAAACGAAATATGCATACCTCAATCTGAATACGAAGAAGAAGAGCGGCGGAGTAGTCGGAGTGCGGCGGGGAGCCATCGGCCTGCACATGATGATCGAGGATGGGGCTGGAAGACGACGATGAAGGGGGAAGACGATTCAGAAAAGAGAGAGATGAAAGGGGTAGACGATTCAGAAAAGAGAAGGAAAAAAATTATGTATAGAAAATATGAAAAGAATTTTGAAGGGAGACTTTTATTGTAATGTGAAAAAGGTGAAGAGAAGACAGCTGTTTTGTAACTGTTTCTGCCTTGCGTTACTGAAGGCTCGTCACATTAGCAGATTATATATGTATAGATTATATATACTACTAATTACAAAGTCTAAAATATCTTATTGTGATTTGTTTATAGAGATTAAAAAACAAAAGGCAAAACTCCTAATATTAATTGTTTGTTTTTGTCTTTAGAATTGAAATATTTTGTTTTAAAAATTACAAGAAACGCATAATTGAAAAATCACTCATCACTCATTATTACTTAAATTTTATTTACAATTATATAAATAATTATCAAATAATTATAAGTAATAATAATCATACAAATTATAAATAAAAATACTGAGTACATTATTTAGGTTACCAAATCATTAGTATTTTCCTTTTCATAATACATGGGTGAGGTGAACTAATCAATTCGACCCATCCCTGCCTTTTATCAAGGGAACCCGTAGTCCAGCTCCGGTATGAACGGGTTGGGTCTCGGGTCAGTAGTAGGAAAACCGGGTCAGACTGAGGTTGGGCAGTCTCGGGTTCGGGTTCTGAACGGTCGGGCGGGCAGAGGTAGACCCGTAGATGAGGACTCCCACGCCCCAGCTGACTTCCTTCATCTTCTTCCATTATTGTTGATCCAAAATTTAAAATTCAAAGTGAAATGGGGGAAAATTACGAAACCCTAAAATTGGAGCACAAATCCCGAGTACTGAATCTGTCGATCAACCGCCCATCACGCAGCAACGCCCTCTCGCACGATTTCTTCAACGAATTCCCGGCCGCGCTGTCCTCCGCCGACCAGAACCCCGACGTCGGCGTCATCGTCCTCTCCGGAGCCGGCAAACACTTCTGCTCCGGAATCGATCTCCAAACCCTCGGATCCACCGCCCAAGACACTGGCTCCGCGGACAGAGGTCGCGCCGGAGAGAAGCTCCGCCGGTCGATAAAGCTGATGCAGCAAGCCGTGACGGCGATCGAGGATTGCAGGAAGCCCGTGATTGCTGCCATCCACGGGGCGTGCATCGGTGGAGGAGTTGATTTGATTACCGCCTGTGACCTCAGGTATTCCACGGAAACTGCTTTTTTTTCGGTGAAGGAGGTGGACTTGGGGATCACGGCGGATCTCGGAACGCTCCAGAGGCTTCCGGGTGTTGTCGGTTATGCTAATGCCATGGAGCTGGCTTTGACCGCTAGGAGGTTCTTCGGCTTGGAGGCCAAGGAATTGGGGCTTGTAACCAGGGTTTTTAGGGACAAGGAAGCCTTGGAGAAAGGGGTTGCAGAGATTGCTGAGGGTACAATTTTTTTCTTGATTCAATTTTGCTTGTATTTGTGGGTAGAAGCACTCAGTTGCTCGTACCAGGGGAATCCTCTTTCTTCCCGGAATCGAACGATTTTTTGTGTGTTCTTGATATATGCAGGATACAATTGTTGTATTTGTCTGTGGGTATAAAGGGAATGCAAAGTTTTTTTTTTTTTTAATCTTGATTCAAGTTTGAACATTGTTGTTACTCTTGTTGTTTTTGTCTGTGGGTAGCTATTGCTGCAAAGTCTCCCCTTGCCGTGATCGGAACAAAGCGAGTACTAATAAAAGGCAGAGACATGACAGTCGATCAAGGCTTGGATTATGTAGCTACATGGAACTCCGGAGTTCTTGTATCAGATGACTTGAAGGAATCAATATCAGCTCAACTGCAGAAGAGAAAACCTGTTTACGCCAAGCTTTAAATTTAAGTGAAGTTAGTGGTTATCGATTCTGTATTCTATAATTTCAATAAAATGTCAAGTGTTAACTATCATTCCAGATTATGCTCGGTTAATAAATGCACTTATTCTGTGAGAACCATTGGATCTTATACATTGTTTCATTTGCACAATGCGCAACAGCATAAATGGATTTGTCGGAGGGCTTGTACATTGTTTCCAGTGTTTTGTTTCTTCTACATTGTGGACGGGAAATACATTACATAATGAGAGGAAATTTCATTTCAGTCTTTGGTTGGAAGAAGATTGAGAAGCCATCTTGAAGCTTTGTGAATTGTGATTCTCTATTCTACATATTAATATCTTTAACAAGCTAAACAAAGCCATAACGTTTTGGGGAGAACCTTCGAATGTCAAAACTAAAGATTTCTTCCTTCTTCAACAAAATGGTTACGATGGCCACATTGCCCAGGCTCCGGAGCATTTTTTTGCTCCTCAATTTCTTGGCGCTTTTTAATCTGAGTGCAAAGGTTAAAAACTAAAGTTAATATATATGTATACACACACACACACACACACATTACCTTCAGAAATAGATCTTGGTGTTTTACTGAGTCTTTAATATACATATCAGTTAAAACATTCTTCAAACCCTACATTCAACATTATAAAAACAGAGGAAATAAATTACTAAAATATCCAACTGTTAGTTTTAATCACAAATCATAACATAAATTAGGAATTTTGTATACTACCTCAGTATCGCCAAGACCATGAGTCAAATAATCGATATCTTGAACTTCATCATCTTTAGATAATTCAACAACATTTAATGTCGTAGTAGGTAAATATTTCGCAAGAACTAAGTTAAGATAGAGCTTAATCACGTCTCTGTCACTCCAGTACCCGAATAAAACACTCAAGGCTCCTCTTCAAAAATAAAATAAACCAAATTAATATTTTTGTTTAAATGCAGCCCTTATAAAACAAGAATTGTGTAATTAAAAAATAAGAATACATCATCATGCAACAGTAAACCAATAAATCGAGACTCAAAGTGTTACCGCTTGTCTGTACAAACCTTATCTTCTGAACACGATCACCCACAAGAATAGAGTCCAACAAGGGATCTTTTTGTATACGAGTCACTCGTTCCATACATCGTAAAATTTCAGCTCCTTTTGAAAACTTTTTAAAAATGTTGACAAGAGATGCGGACTATAAATAATAATTAAAAATCATTAGTCAAGAGTATTTTTACCTAGGTTGAAGAAATAGTTTGTCCATAAAATGACATGATATGAATACTAAATATACCTTCTTCATTGCCTTACTTATCTCCAGAATGATGCCCGGATGATACCAAAAACGAACTGCTGTAGCCTTATGCATCTTATAATACTTGGAAATGGCAGTGTGTCCTGCCGGAGTATCAACTTGAAGATTGTTGTGAATTGTGTGTTGGCCCAGTTTACTGGAGCCGGCCCAATTCAGGCAGCCCAGCACCCCATTAGAGTGCAGCCCATTAGAGTGCAGCCCACTCCTTTGCACTTGGCCCTTTAACACTCCAGTCCAGCCCACAACTTAACCCTAATGGTCTGTTGACCAATCTTGACCCTTGATCCTTATTTGGTATGTTGTGGCTTCATCTGGACCGTTGCCTACCCTATTTCTGCTCGACCCTTTACAGATGCTACTCACTCTACTCTTAACCTACTGTGTGTAAACCCTACCTTTCACTGTGTGCGATTTCTGTCTTCTTCACCTTCTTCACCTCCGTTGGTGCTGCTGTGGTGTAGATCTGTGAGATCCTTGTGTGAGTGAGGGCTGTGAGTGAGTGCTAGTGAGATCCGGGAAAGGGTGGTGCTCTGGGGTGCTTGGGCGTGGCCGCTGTTCTTGCCTTCGTTGTGTAGCTACTGGAGAAACTTGCTGTGATAGCAATTTCTCAGTCCTGAGCCGATTTTTCTTCTCTCTCTCTCTCTGTCAATATATATATACATATATATATATATTTTACTTGTTTATTCCGCTGCATGTGCCTCTATACTCCATTCAAGCCTAAATCCTGATATACAGACCGGTTCTCCTTCGAGATCCGTTGACTGTTGTGGTCTGGGATCTTGCTCTGGTTTTGAGGCTTGAACAGATCTGACTTGGTTGATTTGTTTGTGTTTTGCAGGTGTCCGAGGCTCGCTGTTGAAGCGCGGAGACACAACAGTGGTATCAGAGCAACTGCTCCGTGCTCCGGTAACGGTCGGCAACCGGTGAAGCAGATCTGTACCCTAGGGTTTCAGATCTGCACGGATCTGTGAAGGTCGGCCCGAGCCCGACACCTCTAGGAGTCCCAGGTAGCAGATCCGAATTAGGTGTCCCCAGCCATTGTAAATCCGGGATTTCATCACCCCCTTGGCTGTAAGGTTGGCACCCGGATCGCCTGTGAAACGCGAAACGGGCCCTGCAATTGAGGTCACTTGCGAACACCTCGCAAGGTAAGTCTGTTAACCCCCTCATTTGCCTGTCAACGTGATGGTCAGCCCGCCTGGAGGCATTCTGTGAAGGTGTGGCCCGCCTGGTGGTCGTGGTAGTGTTGAAAATCTGGTTTTCAAAGTGTTGTTCATAATTCTCTGGAAAATCTTTCTGAAACTGAGTGTTTGAAAATTTTAAATTGAAAATTGCATGAACAATATGTTTTTCTGAGTTAACTGCCTCTTTGTGGTTTGGTTAGTTAACTAGGGTTCTGTGTATGATTGCTTGAATTCTGTGTGTGAGCTTTGTGTGGTAACTGTGAGTCTACTGTGGTGTGGTCTCTTGTGTTTCCCTTTCCTGCTTTTCTAGTGTTTTCAAAACTGGTAATCTACTTTTCAAAATGTCAGGGTATAACCTTCCCCCTTTTGATGGTAAAAGTGATTTTGTGATTTGGAAACAGAAAATGAAGGGTATTTTGATTCAACAAAAAGTTTACAAAGCTATAAGTGGCAACTATGCTACCACTGACACTGAAGCTATTCAAGCTGAAACTAATGAACTTGCCCACTCTGCCATTATACTTGGTTTATCTGCTACTGTGCTTAGGAAAGTTAGTGGAATTGAATCTGCAAAAGAACTTTGGGCCAAACTTGAAGAACTTTATACTGAAACTTCTTTAAACAGCAAACTGTTTTTACTTGAAAAGTTTTTTAGATTCAAACTTGATATGAGTAAGGATATAAATGAAAACATTGACTCTTTCAATAAACTGATCCAAGATATCAAGTTAACTGGTGATAAGCACATTGATGATTACTCTGCTATAATTTTGCTAAATGCCATACCTGATTCCTATTCTGATGTTAAGTCTGCTATTAAGTATGGTAGAGATGTTGTTACCCTAGACACTGTTGTTAACAGCCTTAAGAGTAAAGAACAGGACTTAAAATCTGGTAGAACTCCTAAGGCCACTAATGATGTTAACTATGTTAAGGGTAAAATGAAGAATAAGAAGTATGGTAACCAGGGCTCAAAAGGCTTTGGAAATCAAAATCATGATAGCAAGGGTAAGGGTAAATCTGATCCTAAGGCTAAGGGTAGGAAGTGTTACAACTGTGGTGAAATTGGACATTATATGAAAGACTGCAATAAACCTAAGAAACAGAATAGTAATAATGCTAATGTGGTTTCTGATAGTATAGATGATGTGTTTATGATGCATGATTGCTCTTTGCTGTCCAATGTGAATGCTACTAGTGCCTCTCTTCTGTGTGAAAATGACTGGCTAATTGACTCTGGGTGCACTTATCATATGTCTCCATACCTGCATTTGTTTTCAACTTATAAAGAACTTAAAAACTCATATGTCTCCATGGCTAATGATAAAAGGTGTCCTGTGAATGGTATTGGTGATATCTCTGTGAAATTTGAAACTGGTAGTGTGTACACTTTAAAAAATGTCAGGCATGTGCCTGACTTGAGTCAAAATTTGATTTCCTGTGCTGCACTTGAATCTGAGGGTTTATCTGGTAAATGGGGTAATGGGTGCATGACTATTATGGAGGGTTCTAAGGTTGTTTGCAAAGCTGCTAGGCAGTACAACTTGTATGTTTGCAAAGCTGAGTGTTATTTGAATAATCATGCAAATTCTGTCCATGAAAATGTTTCTGATTTATGGCATAAAAGGCTTGGACACATAAGTAAAACTGGTTTTGAATTATTGCAAAAACAAGGTGTCTTTGGTGATGCTAAATTGACTTGCTCTAAATTCTGTGATACTTGTGTGTTAGGTAAACAAACTAGAATGAGCTTTCCTGTGTCTCCCTCCCCCAATGTGCCCTCTACTAAGTGTATCCTTGAATATATGCATGCTGATGTGTGGGGTCCTTCCCCTGAACCTACCCAAGGTGGCAATAGGTACTTTCTTTCTGTGATTGATGATTTTTCCAGAAAAGTGTGGGTGTTTCTAATGAAAAATAAATCTGATGTGTTTGCAAAATTTAAAGAGTTTAAGAACTTAATTGAAAATCAAACTGGTTTGAAAATTAAAACTCTTAGGACAGATAATGGTCTTGAATTTTGTAATGCCAACATGAATGATTTATGTGCTGAAGCTGGTATTAGAAGACATAGGACAGTACCCTATACCCCACAACAAAATGGTGTGGCTGAGAGAATGAATAGGACTTTATTAGAGAAAGTTAGGTGTTTGCTTGCTTCTTCTGGTCTAAGTAAAAGATTTTGGGGTGAAGCTGTGTTAACTGCAACTTATCTGATAAATAGGTCTCCCTCTGTGCCTCTTAAGGGTAAGTGCCCTGAACATGTGTTTTCTGGAAAACCTATTGATTTGACAAACTTGAGAATTTTTGGTTGTTCTGCTTTGGTCCTCCACTCTGGAGATAAATTGGAACCTAGGTCTAAGAAATGTGTGTTTCTTGGTTATCCTGAAGGTACTAAAGGTTATAGGCTGTGGCTTAGGTGTGACCCTGGTTTTAAAACTATCACTAGTAGAGATGTTGTGTTTAATGAATCTGAGTTTCCATGTTTGCCTGTGAGTCAGTCCAATGTGGATGTCCAAAATGAGGTGGAGCTTGCTCCTGAAATTGATTCTGTGAATGAACATGATTCTAGTGATTTGCCTGATCCTTGTGTGCAAAGTTCTGATCCTGCTTGTGTGCCTGAATCTGTGAACTTGCCTATACCCCCTGTGTTGAACCCCAGTGGACCTGTACCTGATGTATCAGGCCACTCTTTGCCAGCTAATTCTCAAACTGTCAACCCTAATGATTATAATAATTCCCCCATGCATGAAAATGAAAATGCCTCTATGCCTACTGATTATCAACTTGCTAGAGATAGGGTTAGGAGAAACCCTAGGGCTCCTGCTAGGTTAAATGACTTTCAGTTAGGTGCTTTTGCTTTTAATATGCATGATGTGATTGACAACTCTGAACCTAAATGCTATGTGGAAGCTTTAAAATCTGAAAATTCCAAAAACTGGCTTTCTGCCATGAATGAAGAAATGAACTCTTTATTGAAAAATGGAACTTGGACTTTAGTCCCTAAACCCTCTAAGTGTTCTGTTGTGGACTGTAAATGGCTTTTCAAAGTTAAACAAGAGGGTAATGATATCAGATATAAAGCTAGGTTAGTTGCCAAAGGTTTTTCACAAAAAGAAGGAATTGATTATAATGAAATATTTGCTCCTGTTGTGAAGTTTACTACTGTGAGAATAATGCTTGCTTTATGTGCTCATTATGATTGGGAACTGAAACAAATGGATGTTAAAACTGCTTTTTTACATGGTGACTTAGAAGAACAGATTTTCATGAAACAACCAGAGGGTTTTGTTGATAAAACTAAAACTGAACATGTTTGTCTTTTGAAAAAATCTCTTTATGGTTTGAAGCAGTCACCTAGGCAATGGAATAAAAAGTTTGATGAATTCATGATTTCTCAAAAATTTAGCAGAAGCTCTTATGATCCTTGTTTGTATTACCTGAAGTCTGCCATACCTGTCTTTCTTGTGTTTTATGTGGATGATATGTTAATCCTTTCTCCTAATTTGAACTCTGTGAAATCTGTTCAACATAGTTTAAGTACTAAGTTTGAAATGAAAGATTTAGGAGATGCTAAGAAGATCCTAGGTATGAATATTGTGAGAAATAGAACTAAAGGTTACATTCACCTTAATCAAACTGCCTATGTGCATAAACTACTAGAAAGATTCTCCATGCTAGGTTGCAAATCTATTTCTGTTCCCCTTGCTTCTCATTTTGTGCTGTCTAAGGACCAATGTCCAAAGACTGATTCTGAAATTGCTTCTATGGTTAATGTGCCTTATGCTTGTGCTGTGGGGTCTGTGATGTACTTGATGGTGTCAACTAGACCTGATATAGCTTATAGTGTTAGCTGTTTGAGTAGGTACATGGCTAACCCTGGACAGCCTCATTGGGAAGCCATGAAATGGCTGTTCAGGTACTTGTCTAGTACTAGAAGCTTTGGCCTGAGATTCACTAAGTCAAAGGCTGGAGTTATTTTGAGTGGCTATGTGGATTCTAATTATGCTAATGATAGGGACTCTAGAAAATCTTCTACCTCTTATATTTTCACTGTGTGTGGTGGCTGTGTTAGCTGGAAATCTCAGTTGCAAAATGTTGTTGCCCTTTCTACTACTGAATCTGAATATATTGCTATTACTGATTCCTTCAAGGAAGCTATTTGGTTGAAAGATCTATTATCTGAGATTAAAATGTTAAGTGGTAGTGTCTCTGTGTTTTCTGATTCCCAGTCTGGTATCCAGTTGTGTAAGAATCCTGTTTTTCATGATAGGACCAAACATATAGATGTTAGGTACCATTTCATTAGAGATCTTGTTGAAACTAGTTATATTCTACTTGAAAAGATATCCACTCATCATAACCCCTCTGATATGGGAACTAAATCACTACCTTTGGAAAAATTTCTTTTCTGCCTGAAATTTCTGCATTTTGATGCCTGTGATTAGTTGCTCTTGACTGTTACTGCTTGCTATGTGCTCTGTGTTCTTTGTTGGTGTTCTGACCCTTGGGTTATTACCCCATTTACTTCTTACTGTGTGTAAGTTGAGTCCCTAGTTGGGACTATCCTTATAGTGTTCTCTGAATGCCTCAGGTAGGGCTGAGGAGTCACTATAAAGTTTTGTTACTTTGTGTAACTTGCCCTGTGCACTTAGGTGTACAGGGCTAAGGCTATGATGAACTGATTGACTGTGTTTACATGTGTGTGGCTTTAACCAGCATGTAATGTCTTTAAAAATTGTCTCCTGAGCAGGTTGATCCAGTACTGTTGCCAACAAGGTGGAGAATGTTGTGAATTGTGTGTTGGCCCAGTTTACTGGAGCCGGCCCAATTCAGGCAGCCCAGCACCCCATTAGAGTGCAGCCCATTAGAGTGCAGCCCACTCCTTTGCACTTGGCCCTTTAACACTCCAGTCCAGCCCACAACCTAACCCTAATGGTCTGTTGACCAATCTTGACCCTTGATCCTTATTTGGTATGTTGTGGCTTCATCTGGACCGTTGCCTACCCTATTTCTGCTCGACCCTTTACAGATGCTACTCACTCTACTCTTAACCTACTGTGTGTAAACCCTACCTTTCACTGTGTGCGATTTCTGTCTTCTTCACCTTCTTCACCTCCGTTGGTGCTGCTGTGGTGTAGATCTGTGAGATCCTTGTGTGAGTGAGGGCTGTGAGTGAGTGCTAGTGAGATCCGGGAAAGGGTGGTGCTCTGGGGTGCTTGGGCGTGGCCGCTGTTCTTGCCTTCGTTGTGTAGCTACTGGAGAAACTTGCTGTGATAGCAATTTCTCAGTCCTGAGCCGATTTTTCTTCTCTCTCTCTCTCTGTCAATATATATATACATATATATATATATATATATTTTACTTGTTTATTCCGCTGCATGTGCCTCTATACTCCATTCAAGCCTAGATCCTGATATACAGACCGGTTCTCCTTCGAGATCCGTTGACTGTTGTGGTCTGGGATCTTGCTCTGGTTTTGAGGCTTGAACAGATCTGACTTGGTTGATTTATTTGTGTTTTGCAGGTGTCCGAGGCTCGCTGTTGAAGCGCGGAGACACAACAAAGATACTTCAAGACTTTTTTAGCCAATGTAACTGCCCTTGGAATCTTCACTAGGTTGTTGGCCAACTCTTTAATAGATGCGTCCTTACATGGAATTTAACTAATGTTTGAATGGACAAGATATTTGATGCCATAATTTACATAACTAAGAAATCAAAAAATTAAAAATACTTGGAGAAGGTGCGCTATGGGAGAGTAAACCTGCATCCCTTCATTTGGGGTTGAAGACTCCGTGTGCATTATATTCTCATGCTCCTTTTCTACCCATGAAAGAGTATTCTCCTGCTAAAAAATCATTTGTCACCAAATAAATCACCATGAACAAAATCAAAGAGAACATAATATCAATTTGCCAACAATTTAAGGCTACATAAATAAATAACTTGGACTCTTACCTCGGCCATGCTAAGACAATTATCTTCACAATCACTTTTTATTCCGAGAGAATGACGTCCCATTGAAAACACCAATAGAGGAATCATATCTTCATTACTCCAATAACCTATTAAAATACTCAAGGCATTTCTTGAATTGATTTGAAAAAAGAAAAATAAAATAAGATTTTAAAAGCCACAATCACATTGGAAATGAATGGTCTCAAACTTCAGTAGACATTTATGTATATAATGAAATTCATAATGCTATGCAAATCAACTGTGGGTCAAAACATCCACACATTTCAAAATATGGTAGCAAAAAATCATGCTGATATCATAAACTAAAAGGAAAAATATACTTGTACAAAATAAATATAGATAACCAACAAGTTATTTTTAGCAAAATATTGAAAACATGTTAGAAAATTTTGGATCAGAAAGAACCTTATAATACTAGCATCGTCCTGATGTTTAAAAATGTCCGTAAATGAGGGATCACTTCTAATCTTGTGCATTAAGAACTCCGACAATTTCAATCTAGCTAAACGCCTATTTTCGGCCGTCGAAGGTAAACAAGGATACTGTAAATGAAGAAGGGAATGGTTAGAAGAAATTTATATTTAGTTGAAATTTTAAGTACCAAAAGCTTCTGATTACCTTTAGAAACACTTCAATTAAGGACATGTTTTGCCAAACACTTTTCACTTTCTCAAAGTGGTTTAGTGCACGATTAATTATGTTGTCTTGTTATGAGCCATTTTATTTGCTCATCTTAGAGCTCTTTTTATTCTTTTATTGAGTCAGTTTGAGTCATTTGTGTGTCTGGGAGGGCACAATGGAGTGTTTGGGCAAAGTATACAGGGTTGCAGGTAGTAGGTGGTGCATTGTGCGAAAGAGGCCAGAAAATCATCCACTTTGGGAAAACACGGAGATCAGAGCCAAATTCATTTGAGCAGTTTGACCCAAGGAGGCAAAGTCGACACTATGGGCAAAGTGACTGGAGCAGTTTGACCCAAGGAGGCAAAGTCACCACTATGGGCAAAGTCACCACCTTGGGTGAAGACACACTTTGGGCAAACGGCGAGTATCGGCCATACCAGAGCAACAAAGTCCGAAAATTGGGGGATTCTGCCTTATCCCCACATCTCTATCCGGTCAGCTGATAAGGAAAGAGACCCTAAAGACCAGGACAATCTTTGACCGCCAAGAGTTCCAGCAAGAACAAGAACTGGACGGACTACGCCCAGACGGCCCAAGCCCACCAGGCCCATCAGCCCATTAATACAAATCGGATGCTCTAGAGACCACACATATATAATCGCTGATCAGAAAAACCTTTAAAAAAAACACGGGAGCACACCAGAGAGAGAGGGACGAAATCAACACCCAAAAATTCAGAAAAACGCCATTGATGGGCTAAAGAAGAAGGAGTCGAGTTCTCGCCGGTTATGGGCCTTCGGGCATAGCAGGGCGAATTCGTTTCGATTTAATGTTTTTAATTTCGTCAATTAATTTCTTTATGTTCTAGACATTCAGTACTTTAATTAAAGATTCAATTTCAGCATGTTTTATTCTGTTTTTATTTTATTTATTTTCGATTTGATTATGCATAGCTAGTAATCTGTGTCTGGGCAAAGGCAGATCGAGGGGGATTTTGGGCTAAGTGAGACCGAGAGGCTGATGGGGCTAGAGTAGCCGGTTGGGCTTTTGTTCCCGAGGCAAAGTTGGTTGAGGTTTATTTCTGGGGAGTTTGGGCAAACTAGGACGACCACTAGTGAACCTTTACAAACTGGGATACTGGTGATTGGCAAACCGCATAGATGTACCTTGTAGTATTGTTGCGGGCATAGCACTAGAACTTGCAGGAGATGCGGTCGTATGTTTCGAGCATGCTATTGGCCGAGCGGGTCTGTATAGAGGGTAATGCGGGTTTGGGCAAACTAGATTCATGTTTGGTCGCATAGGTTATCGAATTGTTCAGATCCAGGGGTTTAGGCATAGTGTTAGCTTGCCTTCTCTTTACACAGTAAGGATAGATAAGGGGTGGGGCAATTGATGGGCGTGACGCAATAGGACCACTTTTGTTTTTGCACCCTATAACTGCTGACAAACCGCTGGTAGAAATCCTTAGTGCCGATGACCGGTAGTTTGCCCAGATGACCCTGAGAGACGCTGTATGCCCAGATGCTTGTTTTCCATTATTTAATTTTTGTTATTTTAGTTATCTGTTCAGTTTGGTCATAGTGTTTAGTATATTTTCTGTCTGTTCAGTTTAGTCATAGTGAGTTTATATTTAATTGTTTGAGTTTGGTAGCTTGATTAAAATCGCTGTGCCCACAACAACCAATCAAAACCTTTTTTAAAACGTGACAACCCTTGGGCTAGCCGAGATCACTTATTGCAATTGCTTCCTCGTGGGACCGACCCCACATACTTATCACTATCTACATTGTAGTGTTAGGTATTGGCAGAATTACAAATTTCATTTTGACAGCTTGTTTGTTCCCACGACAAGCATACGGGCTCGTCAAAATTGGCGCCGTTGCCGGGGAGGCAATATTCCATCAATATGTCTTCTGTGTTATTTGACTTGTTATTTTTGTTTTTGCTCCAGCTTGACCGTACAGGGCAAAGGAGGGCAGAACGAGAAGAGCAGGGCAAAGAGCACGTGCAGTCCAAAGAAGAGCAAGAGGGCAGTACCCTTTTGGCTTGAGAAGAGAGATGGGTAACCAGTATGACCCACCAGTAGTCCAGACCTTGAGGGAAATGATGTTCCCCACCGATTTGAGCTTCGGACCCCTGGACATCACTTTGCCCAGAATCACTGCAGATTGGGAGATGAAGCAGAGTTTTATTCAGATCTTGCCCAGATTCAGCGATATGCCTTGGGAGGACCCTCAACGACATTTGCAAGATTTTGAGATGGCATGTGGTACTATACGTGCTATGGGCACACTGGCAGAATACATTCGACTGTTAGCCTTTCCATTCTCCCTTGCTGATGGGGCAAGAGATTGGCTTTACAGTTTGCCCAGAGGCGAAATTACAACATGGCAAGAATTGCAACATCAATTCTTGAAGAAGTACTTCCACATGTCTCGAAGCTTGCAAATGAAGAAGAGAATTTACAACATCAAAATGGGCGTCGGAGAATCGTTCCATGACTATTGGGTTCGATTCAAAGAAATTCTAGCGCTATGCCCATACCACCAGATTCCAGATCATGAATTGGTCCAATACTTCGTATCCGGGCTAAGAGGACAAGAGAGGATGATAATTCGTGCAACATGTGGGGGTTCTATTCTGAATAAAAGTGCAAATGAGGCGTTCAAAATAATCAAAGAGTTGGCTGAAGAATCCCGCGAAGATGAGTATGAATTGCCCAAACAGACAGTTGCTATGCCCATAGCAACTGATAATAAAATCGATCAGCTTTGCAACACCCTTGAGAAATTCATGGAGCATATGGTCACGGGACCACTCAAGGCAGACGATAGAGGTGAACTTAACAGCTTTGGGCAAAGCAGAACGGATTACTATGACCCGTATGGCCATACCAGCATACCAGAAATCAGATATCAAAAGAATTTTGGGTATGGGCAAGACAACTATCAAGAGGGAAGCGAAGAGCGAGATCAACAATACTTTGAACCCCAACAATATGATGAAAATCAAGAGTCGTCTCTAGCCGAGCTTGTGAACCATGTAATGATGGAGAACATGAAAGCTCAACAAGAGAACATAAAAGCTCAACAAGATAACGAAAATTTCAAGAAGGAGATGGTGGAAGGATTTCAGAATCTTAATGCCCAAATATCACAGCTTGCCCAAACTGTGGCAAGATTGGAAGAGAGAACAGAGGAGCAGTCTGCCCAAGAGGAGCAATCTGCCCAAGAGGCGCAACAAAGTACCGTCCAAATAAAGAGTGAAGACATACTTCCAGAGAAGGGAAAGAGACCAAACCGAGACATGGTAGAATTTGAAGCCCTAAAGAGACTTTTCAAACGTGAAGACAAGTCTGCCCAAATAAAGGAGTCAAAGCCCAAACCACAGACTATAGTGATCAAACCCCCATTTCCAGGAAGGTTATCAAAGGTCAATAAATCAGAAAACAAACATTTGGGCACACCTGATAGTCTGGGCAGAGAAGCAAGTCTAAACGTAGCAACCGGTTTGGGCAAAGTGGCGAATGTTGAACAGTTTGCCAAAGATTACGAAATGGAAGAGAAAATGGAGGCGGTACTACATATTGGAATCCTAGAACCATCTAGCACTTTCATTCCCATGAGCCCAACTAATAAATTTGTCCCAGAGGAGAGATTGGTGTCGCCCTTTGAGCAAGCACCCGAGCAAGAATTGAAGAAGTTCCACAAACTTATCAAATATCTCTACCTAGGACAAGTGAATAATATCTCCAAGAGCAGCAGTAATGAGTCCAGTGAAAGTTCAGAAAGGAAAGCCCATGAGACGTTTGCCCAACATCCTAATGACAAGAGGAAGACGCCCACCACCAACATGCGAATACCATTTGGTTTGGGCAAAGCTCCTGATACTTTAAAAGGATGGATGATGAGCAACTTTTCAGATCTTCTTAAGTATCTGAAGGCTTCTTATGGGCACAATGAGGAGAAGCTTAAACCTCGCACCATGAAGAATGGTGAGCATACATCACGTCATGCCCATGACGATAACTAAGGCGCTGACCGGGAGGCAACCTGGTATCTTCTTGTATAATATTTTAGTTTTATTCTATTTTGTTTTATTTTGAATTAATCGAATGGAGAACTTTGACTTTTTTGATCCCATAAGGGGAAAGGATTTCTTTGTTTTTGAGGTGCAGGTCATTGAAGGCGAAAGGGTAGCTGTGTGGGCATACCGGCTACTTGGTCAAACTGCAGATTACGCTAGAAGATGGATGAGTTCCCTAAAGTTGCAAGGATGACCCCTGGAACGAAGTCAAGGTCTGGGCAGATATGCTCACGCTACTGATTCCGGGCAAAGTCCTAAGGCGACCAGAAAGCATGTAAAAAGGCCTCGCGGAGCTGCTAAACACATTAATGGCCACTTTGCGGGCACCTAATTCAGGTTCTACCTTGCATTTACCTCCACCTCATTTGCCCTCCCAAATTATTTTTATTTTTATTTTTATTTTTGAGTCGGTTTCCCTTTGAGTTAAGGGATGATCTTTTCATTGGCACACTTTTCCCAAGGCAAAGTGTGTGAGGGGGAAGGTGCGCCGACAATTTTAGAGTCATAGTCTACTCGTGGGTAGCCCTACCAATCTTATTACTTTTGCACACTTTGCCTAGGCAAAGTGTGTGAGGGGGGAAAGGGAAAGGGCAAACCCCTGTTTCTAATTGAGTCAGCATGATTATGTGATAACTTTGGGCAAACTTATATGTATAGCAACTCAAAATTTGTAGTTAAGATGCATGAAATAGGGACGATGAAACTGTTCTAGGCAAAATGTGAGACTTGAGCCATACATGAAAATATGATTTCTTTCTTGAGAGTCTGCTGTGAATTTTTACAATGCCTGTCTTTGCCTATTTGCTGTAATAAGTAGTTTGACTGAGTGGAGTTATTAGATGATTAGGGCATTTTCTTTCGTTTGTTTGCCTGAATAAATAACACTGTCCCTTGCTAACCCCTTTGAGCCTGAATTGATATTTCTTTGTAAACCCATCTGGTATTATGCCCATACAGTACATAGGCAGCCAGAGAAAATGAGGGAGTAAAGGCATAATGTTCAGCAAAAAAGAAAAAAAAAAGAAAGAAAAAACAAAAAAAAAGAAAAAAATCAGAAAAAAAAAAGCAAAAATAATAATAATAAAGTTGTGCTAAGGCCCGTAAGAAAGGACAAAGAGGCAGAGAAAAAAGGCTAATATCAAAAAGTCTTCTGCCCAAATAGAGCCTACTCCTCAAAATCCACTCATATGAGCCCACATTACAACCCAATAAAAGCCCCTTTGATAAGACACCTACTAAGTTAAAACAAGATTAGAACAAAAATGTGTCAAATTTGAGCAAAGTAGAATCACAGCAGAAATGAGTGTCATTGAGCCCATACACTACAAAGAGAGAAACACTGTGAGGGAGTGATCCAAAGACCTTGAACATAATCTTGACTTGTTTTTATCTTAACTTGAATTTTGATTTGTCTGTGTGTACTATGCCCTGTACTGATCATGCTAAAGTCCTTTGTTTTGTTTCCCCCTCTTTCCTTTATTTCTTTTTCATTTTGGTCTTGAGTCAGGTAAATCAGACCCCACGCTTGGGGACAAGCGTGTTCCAAGTGTGTGCGGTTCTGATGAGCCATTTTATTTGCTCATCTTAGAGCTCTTTTTATTCTTTTATTGAGTCAGTTTGAGTCATTTGTGTGTCTGGGAGGGCACAATGGAGTGTTTGGGCAAAGTATACAGGGTTGCAGGTAGTAGGTGGTGCATTGTGCGAAAGAGGCCAGAAAATCATCCACTTTGGGCAAACACGGAGATCAGAGCCAAAGTGATTTGAGCAGTTTGACCCAAGGAGGCAAAGTCAACACTATGGGCAAAGTGACTGGAGCAGTTTGACCCAAGGAGGCATAGTCACCACTATGGGCAAAGTCACCACCTTGGGTGAAGACACACTTTGGGCAAACGGCGAGTATCGGCCATACCAGAGCAACAAAGTCCGAAAATTGGGGGATTTAGCCTTATCCCCACATCTCTATCCGGTCAGCTGATAAGGAAAGAGACCCTAAAGACCAGGACAATCTTTGACCGCCAAGAGTTCCAGCAAGAACAAGAACTGGACGGACTACGCCCAGACGGCCCAAGCCCACCAGGCCCATCAGCCCATTAATACAAATCGGATGCTCTAGAGACCACACATATATAATCGCTGATCAGAAAAACCCTAAAAAAAAACACGGGAGCACACCAGAGAGAGAGAGGGACGAAATCAACACCCAAAAATTCAGAAAAACACCATTGATGGGCTGAAGAAGAAGGAGTCGAGTTCTCGCCGGTTATGGGCCTTCGGGCATAGCAGGGCGAATTCGTTTCGATTTAATGTTTTTAATTTCGTCAATTAATTTCTTTATGTTCTAGACATTCAGTACTTTAATTAAAGATTCAATTTCAGCATGTTTTATTCTGTTTTTATTTTATTTATTTTCGATTTGATTATGCATAGCTAGTAATCTGTGTCTGGGCAAAGGCAGATCGAGGGGGATTTTGGGCTAAGTGAGACCGAGAGGCTGATGGGGCTAGAGTAGCCGGTTGGGCGTTTGTTCCCGAGGCAAAGTTGGTTGAGGTTTATTTCTGGGGAGTTTGGGCAAACTAGGACGACCACTAGTGAACCTTTACAAACTGGGATACTGGTGATTGGCAAACCGCATAGATGTACCTTGTAGTATTGTTGCGGGCATAGCACTAAAACTTGCAGGAGATGCGGTCGTATGTTTCGAGCATGCTATTGGCCGAGCGGGTCTGTCTAGAGGGTAATGCGGGTTTGGGCAAACTAGATTCATGTTTGGTCGCATAGGTTATCGAATTGTTCAGATCCAGGGGTTTAGGCATAGTGTTAGCTTGCCTTCTCTTTACACAGTAAGGATAGATAAGGGGTGGGGCAATTGATGGGCGTGACGCAATAGGACCACTTTTGTTTTTGCACCCTATAACTGCTGACAAACCGCTGGTAGAAATCCTTAGTGCCGATGACCGGTAGTTTGCCCAGATGACCCTGAGAGACGCTGTATGCCCAGATGCTTGTTTTCCATTATTTAATTTTCGTTATTTTAGTTATCTGTTCAGTTTGGTCATAGTGTTTAGTATATTTTCTGTCTGTTCAGTTTAGTCATAGTGAGTTTATATTTAATTGTTTGAGTTTGGTAGCTTGATTAAAACCGATGTGCCCACAACAACCAATCAAAACCTTTTTTAAAACGTGACAACCCTTGGGCTAGCCGAGATCACTTATTGCAATTGCTTCCTCGTGGGACCGACCCCTCATACTTATCACTATACACCGTAGTGTTGAGTTTGACAGAATTATAAATATCATTTTGACCGGCGTTTGTTCCCACGACAAACATTCGTCGTCGTCACTTGTGCATCATGTGAAAGCGTTTGAAGCAACCCATCTAAAAGTTGAACGACTTCCGGATGTTTCAGTATTTCATTTGCCGTACTTACAATGGCAAAATCCTGAATAAATCAATGTTCAAGTAATAATATTTAGTATGCGGATCGTCCTGATCATACCCAACTTCAATAAAAGCGAAAGAGAAGAAGAAGAAGTACTTCACCTCATCAAGTTCTTCAATCCTATGATATGGTTCATCATCATCAATCTCTTCAGTGGATTCTATAATCTAAACAAATAATTAATCAATGAATAATTGATGCAGTGATTGTTGTGCATACCCATGCAATCATAGAGCCAAAAGAAAAGGAGAACATGCACATACTTGTCGAGGACAATAGGTTTCGATTCGTTTTGGAGACGGTAACTCATCGGCTAATGACTCTGCCGAGGCTCCTCTCTTCTCAATCTTTCTTAGCATTGTTTAATTTATGGGAAAAATGGCATTAAGGCCATTTTTCAGCCTTTTTTCGGCAATAAGGCTTTCGAAAAATTACGCGTGCCGATTAGGCCGCCTAAAATGTGCAAAGACATCGTTGCCCTCGCATATATACACATTTGAAAAAACCGTTTCAGCATTAATTTCATTTCCCGCACACACGAACTCCCCCCCCACGAAACCCACACCTCCAATTACACTCACCTTTTTTCTCTTCTCTCGGCTCCCGCTACGACAACTCACAGAAAACGAAACCAAGCTCGTAACCACCACCACCAACACACACACGAAATCCTCTCATCTCTCAGCTCAGTTCGATTATCAAATGGCTCCGTCGAAGAAAACCGCCGCCGCGAAGAGAACCGCCGGGAAGAAATCGACTCCAACCGCCGCTGCTGCTTCCGAAAACACTGAACGGAGGCTTGATCAGTACACTCCGTCGAGTGAAGAGCAGCCGAGCCTTATCCCTCAGCCTGCCGCCGGCGAGAAGAAGGAGAGGAAGTAAGTATTTCGAACCCTAATTCAACCGATTTTCAATTTCAATCTGTTAATTTCCATTGCATGAATGAATTTTGTGTGTTTTGATGGAGGTTCGGTGTGATTATGTGTTGATCAGTGTTGATTGTGTGTGTTGGTGGATGTTCAGTGTTTTTATGTCCTGTTCAGTGTTAAATTATGCCTGTTCAGTGTCTCTGTATGCCACCCAGTGCCTTGTGTGTGCCACTCAGTGTTGATTGTGTGTGTTGGTGCCTGTTCAGTGTTAATATGTTCTGTTCAGTGTTAAATTGTCCTGTTCAGTGTTAAATTATGCTTGCTCAGTGTCTCTGCATGCCACTCAATGCCATTGCATGGCCACTCAGTGTGTGATTGTGTGTGTTGGTGTATGTTCAGTGTTAAAATGTTCTGTTCAGTGTTGTGTATGCCTGTTCAGTGCCTCATCATGCCTGTTCAGTGCCTCATCATGCCACTCAGTTCAATTACATGGCCACTCAGTGTTGATTGTTCCTGTTCAGTGTTGTATATGCCTGTTCAGTGTTGTACTCACATCGGTGTGTGTTTTTTTTGGTGTTCCAGGTCCTATGAACAGATGAGATCCAACTTGCTGACCATCATCCGGGCTATTGATGATATCAAGGGCAAGCTGAAACCGAAGCACGACGAGTATTTGAAGAAGACCCCCTTCTACCATCTCTTCAAGAGCATAAAGGATCAGAGGCTGACCGTCCTCCACACCCGAAAGAGCGACGCTGCGATAGCTGCCGTGCTGGAGCAGATGGATGTCGGTGCTCGTACTATTAAGCTGGGCAGCAAAAATGTCGGGATCACTCCCGAGGATTTCGATCTTATTTTTGGAATCGTAAGCGGCAGTAGGAAGCTCGATATTAGTTCGAGGTCCAAGATTAACAACAAAAGATTCAGGGAGAGGATGTTCCCAGGGGAGAAGACGCTGAACCCGAAGATGCTGAAGGAAAAGCTTGATAGTTTGGTGAAGCGTCGGAGTCGCAAGCCTCAGGCTCTTGCTGATGTAGCTCGGCTCCTGTCATTGATAGTGATCGGCACTGTCTTCTTCTCCACTTCCTCCGTCACAATCCAATGGAAATGGTTGGATTATGTGGTGGATCTGGACTCGATGCAGAGCTACAACTGGGGCGAGGCGATTCTCAAGGCCCTTTGCGACTCAGCAGCTGTGCACAGGGACAACCCGCAGAAAACACAAGGCTGCACGATACTGCTACTGGTATGTGCTTCTACTTTCTGTGCTTCACATTCGTCTTGCTGTTTACTTCTACTTGCCGTCTTTTTTATTTTTTATTCCTTGGGTTTTTTATTTTTGGGTTTTTGTGCAGTTCTGGCTTTGTGAGCACACGAACCTTGCAAACAGGCTGGAGAACGAGCACCTCTCCCGGGTCCTGAACTGGCATCTCCTTGATCTTTCGAATGTGACCAAGGAGACTCTAGCGGGCCTCGCGGACGAGGCGGTAAATATCTTCTCTCTTTCTTCTTCTTATTCTTTTTTTTAAGTCTGTCTGTTCAGTGCTTATTTATGCCATTCAGTGTCAAAGTAGGATAACTGTGATGTTCAGTTCTTATTTATGCTGTTCAGTGTCACTCCTTTCGAGGAGTATGATGTTTTTTTTTTTTGTTTTTTTTTTTAGTTCTAACGCGTGTTGTCCGTGTCTGACAGGTGGATGCTCGTCTTCTGAAACACAGCAAGACGGTGGCGGAGATCCAGGCGTACAAGGGCCACCTTTCCTATAAAGCAATCGTGAACACTCCGCGTGCGGCGGAGAGCGAGGACGAAGAGCAGTCTGATGACGATGACGATGACGATGACGAGCATCCGGGCTCTGATTCGTCGAGCGAGGAAGAGGAACAAAAAGGAAAAGGCCCTGAGGGCGGGCCTTCTGGAGACGAGCAGTCTTCCGATGGGGAAGACGACGACGACAGTTCTTCCGGGGGGCATCAGGAGATGACCTGCATAGTCCCGGAGCCGGAGGAGGAGGGTGGGCCTTCCGAACAGCAGCAGCCCGATGAGGAACGCCCCGCTGTTTCTGCTGCTGAAGCCGATAAGTTGCTCAACAACCTCCTGTCGGAGAATCAAGATCTCTCCGACACTGTGAGGGATCTCCAATCCAAGCTCGATAGCACGACTTCTCGGCTGAGCGAACTGACAAGTGCTAACGTCGAGCTGGAAGGTGAAAACCAGCGTCTGAAGAGCGAGCTTTCGGAGCAGCTTGCAAAGATCGACGCGGAGACGGAGAAGGTCCCCGGGGCAGCAGGCGAGGCAGGTGGAAGCTCCGAGGAGGAGGAGGAGTTGAAAATTCTGAGGGCGCGAGTGAAAGAGCTCGAGGAAGAATTGATCAAGGCGAATGATCAGAATCATCCGGTGACCGAGGCGGGAGAGGCTCGAAGCTCCGGTGAGGAGGAAGTGCGGCTTCTGAGGGCTAGAGTGAAAGAGCTCGAGGACGAAGTGGATATTTTGAAGAACGCGTTGGCTGACCTTCAGATGTCGTCGGTCATGAACGACTACGAAAAAGTCCAGCTCGAGTCTCTGGAGGCGGACATGAAAGCGCAAGAAACCGTCCACAGAGTCCAGATCGAGGCTCTGCAGAAAATCGTGAAGGAACGGGAAGATGAAATCTTGAGTCTCTAGGCAGAGTTGTGCGTCTACGAGATTGACGGCAACAAGGATGATGAAGAAGAAGGGAGCCCGTTGAGACAGGAAGCCGAAAAAATAGAGCCTTCGAGCAAGGCGAAGACCAGGTCGATGGTACGACTGGTCAAGGGCAGGAAAAGGAAGCCAGCCAACGGCGATGACGACGATTTTCAGTACGATCCCCCTGCCCCTGCTGCCAAGAAGAAGGCGATCAAGAAGGGTAAGAAGGTGGTGCAGGAGGCAAGCCAGAAACCGATCCGCTGTGATTTCAATGACGATCATATCAAATTCTTGATGAACGTGAACAAAAAATTTGACCTGAACTGCGGATTGGAATTGGAGCCGGAAATCCTCGACAAAATCATCCTGCACAGCAGCGACCAAAAAATGTAAGTGAAGTTTCTTTTATTTCTTTCTTTCACATTCTTATTTTTCTTTCTTTCTTTCTTTCTTTTTTTTTTGTGCTAAGAAAGTGTTTTTTTTTTCTTTTCCCTTTTTGTCAATCAGGTGGACAATGAAGTATTTTCCCCGTATAAACACAGTTGTGACGGTGTCTGACATGACACCTTCATCAGCAATCATGTGGTCGACGCCTTTGCTGAGTCGCTGCATCGAGACCACAACAAGAAGCTGGAGGCTCTGATACTCCCCGCGCACTGTTGGGTGAGTCTTTCCTGCCTTTGTATTCAGTGTTTTTAGTGGTTGTACAGTGTCTTGGTGGCTGTTCAGTGTTAATATGTGCTGTTCAGTGTTATTGCTGTTGATCAGTGTTTATATACGATGTTCAGTGTTTCTAATGTGCTGCTCAGTGTTTGTGTTTGTTGTTCAGTGTTATTGATGGTTGATTCAGTGTTTGTGTGTGGTGTTCAGTGTTTCTAATGTGCTACTCAGTGTGTGTATTTGTTGTTCAGTGTTATTGAAGTTTGATCAGTGTTTATCATCAACAATCAGTGCTTTTATGTGCTGTTCAGTGTTATAATGTCCTGTTCAGTGCTCATTGAGTTCATCATTTCTTAATAAAAACTCTGTTTCTTTTTTTTCTTTCTCGCAGACTTCCATCGTCATGGGACGTCATGACAACCAGAAAATGTACCAAACAATCACAGATATGATCCCGTGCGTGCGAAAAGGGATTATAATGTTCCCGATTTTGTCTCCTGGGATGAGAAAGACTGCAGAACCGAACCATTTTACGCTGCTCGTCTGCGACTTCGTCCAACAGAAATGGAGATTCTACAACTCTATTCAACCCAGGGGGCGAAATCGAAGGACCATTACATGGCGAATGCAGCGGAATTGGTACGTGTACTGTATTTTAGTCGATTTTTAAAAACGGTTCCCTTTCTAACGATAAC
This sequence comes from Euphrasia confusa, assembly GCA_954870475.1. Classification (NCBI taxonomy): domain Eukaryota; kingdom Viridiplantae; phylum Streptophyta; class Magnoliopsida; order Lamiales; family Orobanchaceae; genus Euphrasia; species Euphrasia confusa. The sequence goes on from OX940951.1 coordinate 21,604,942, forward strand.
TGACAAACTGTATTGTTTCATACGTTTCAGAAAGAAAAGGTGGAAACCAACGTGGGCCAAATGCTGGAGAAAGCGGGGAAGGATGGTTTCCCGATACATGAAATCGAGGCCGTGAAGCCTCTCCCACAGCAAGCCCCAACTCTGCAAGTATCTCAGTGCATAATTAACACATTCATTGTTGTGTTTCTGTGTTTCATTTTATGCCTGTTGATGTCGGTGATTTTGTGTCGGTTTTCTATGTCCATTTGAGTGTGAGTCGTTTCATCTTAGTTGTTTCTTGGTTTATTTCTCGTGGCTTTGGTACGTTGATGCGCTTGTTGAGTTTGCAGGTACGTGAGCTTGCGAATGTCGGAAAGGACGAAGAAAGGAGCTAGAACGAGTCGAGTCGAAGCGAAGTCGGTGCAGCCAGAAGCAGGCGACCGCCCATGCTCCCCCAAGCGATCGCATGGCCAGAATTCCAGGGAGTCTGCAATTGACACCAGGCGACCGCCCCCCCCTGCCAAGCGATCGCCTGCTCCGATTCCAGGAAATCTGTTTTTCCTGGCAGGCGATCGCACACCATACCAGGCGCTCGCTTGCCCACTGACGCGGGCGATCGCCTGCTGTCCCAGGCGGTCGCCTGCCCCTCCTCTTCAGCGTTGACCCGCGTTTTGACCCGTTTTCGATACTACTTATTGGGATTTGAACCTAGGGTTTTGGAGACACTTTTTTTTAGACTTTAATTTTCTGACTTGAGAGAGAACGTTGGGAACTCGTAGCTCTGAGGTTTTAAAATTCACGCTTTGCATCTTGGATTTTTCTTGTAATCGAATCTCGGCAAAAGTTGGATTAGCCTCCGACGGGTGCCTATGCTTGTTCTTGGATATTAATCGTAGTAAGATTTCTTTACTTTTCATTGTTTGTTCTTCAGTTTCTTTTTCGGTTAATTGTTTGGTTATTTTCATTTTTTTTATTTTCCGGAAATCGATTTTATGAATTCATCTTTTCAACACTTTAATTGTTCTTCATTTAAAATCATGAATAGCTAAATTCCTTGCCTAGGGTTAGGGTTGATCGATTCTTCCTACTAGGATTTGAATTCAAATTTCGATATTGAATTGGTGCCAACCGGCGACGGACGTATTCGTTCTATTTGATAAAATCGAATTCATAACCGAAGTATAGAATTGAAATTCCCGAAACCCTAGTTCATCTTCCTTTGATTTAAAAATACTATTTCTCGCTTTCGTACTTACTTTTTCGTCTTTTCAAATTCCCTAGGTAATTTTAGATTAAAACAAAAACCAAATCAACTCACGCAATATGCTATTTCTTTTCTTTACTTAGTTGCAAACGAATAAACGCTTTTACGCCGATAGTAGTGTTCCTCGAGAGATCGACTCTCGGCCGTCAACCCCGACCGCCGCGAGCAGCTTCGAATCACCATCACTTCCTCCGCCGTCCGCCTCCCTCACCACTGCTCAGACCGCCGCCGTCGACTCACCACTGCTCAGACCGCCGCCGTCGACCCACATCATTCAACCACCACCATTTCCGACCACCCTCGCCGTTGCTCACCCGCCGCCTCCAAGCAACCGTCCTCGGAGCAGCCCACCACCGAACCACCGCCGGCGAACACTACAACTCACGGCAGTCCCGTGAGCACTCCGACAGCCCCCATTCCCGGCCTCGACTATTTTCACGGCAATCCCGTGAACCTCCGGTTAGTTCGACTTTTTCCGTTTCAATTTCGAAGTCGGCAATCCCGACTCTCGACTTTTCTCGGCAGCCCCGTTCCGCTCCTCGGCTTAGTCCACGGCAGTCCGTGAATTCTTTCGATATGGCTAACACTCGAAGCAAGAGGAAGGCTCCGGTTTCAAAGAAGGCTCGGACCGACGCAGGTCCATCCACCGTGGCTTCCGACTCCGACAATGAACAGCCAGCCCCTCCTCGGGCACCACAGCAGCCCCCGGCGAATCGTCGGACCGACCTTCGGGATACGTACGGTGCCGACTTCCCCATCTATAGCCACAAGGAAGGTGAACGGCTTCTCGCCTTTCGCAAACACGAATTTGAGTATCCCCGCCCCTTTGATTGGTCTCTAGTTAGGAAGTTGGGGGTGTATGACGATGTGAAGAAGTACTTGAAATTGTTGGGATTGTGGACTATCGCACAAGAAGACTTCGGATATTCGACGTCCCTTGGCCTAGAGATGCTATGCACTTTTGAGAAGCACTCGAGTGGGCGTATCTACACGTGTCGGCTTTTAGGCAGGGAAGCTCGGATCAACGCAGAATCTTTTGAGGTGTGCTTCGAATTCCCCATTGATGATGCTCAGAGGGCAATCCCCGACAAAATAGACAAGAATGCGGCATGGCAGGCCATTACCTCGGTCCCCACTTATACCGGAAAGAGTATCCAAATTGCCGACCCGGCCCTGCTCCTCGTGCATCGCTTCATCGCCTACAATATCTCCGGAAAAGATGAAGCCAACAAAGTGAACAAATCGGAGCTTTACCTTCTCGAGCGCGCCTACAAGGGATACCCTTCTTCTCCCACCGACTACATGTTAGGACAGATGAAGAGGACAGTCGAGCGAGGAGCCCATCATGCATCCTTTTTCTACATTGCGACTGCCTTGGCCCATTCTTTTACTTGGATTGACCTGGACGACCCCGACACACTTCCGGATGACTACAACTCGGAACCCCGGCCGATTGATTTGCAGGAGCTTCACGGTTCTCATCTCCTCGACCAGGACGGCCAGTTCCGCCCTCATTATGCACGTATCGCGCAAGGAGCTCCGAGGAATGCCGCCTCGACTAGCACCGTACCCCCGGTTCAGCCCCCGCCTCAGCTACCGCAGCCAGGATATGCCTCGGGGTTTGGAGATCCGATTCCCTACCCGCGGTACCCGTCATATACCGCCGGTTTCCATGACATGATCAACCAATTTCAGGATATGCGCACTAGTTTCGAGGACGCGGAGACTAGTAGGAGGGAGATCGAGTATGATATGCGGGAGGACTTTCGGACGACCTCGGGAGCTACTCGGACCTATATTGATGAGCGGTTCAACCGAATGGAGGCCCAAGCCACTCTTCAGTACGACCATTTCAATGGTCGGCTCGACCGGATTGAGGCCCAGCAGTCCACTCACTACGACTACTATGTGGCCGAGAACGCCCGTCGGCAGGCCCGTGAGGACACCGAGCACGCCTATCACGCCTCTCAGTACGCTCAGATGATGGCCATGTTCCGAGGGCCACAGTATCCACCACCCGAGCCGTGAGGATCGACCGTACCTTCGTACGGTCGCGGTATGTATATAGTTTTTCTTTGTTTTTCAGTTTCGTGAGTCGTGTCTTCTTTCTTGTTTCCTTTTTATTACTTGGTTTGCTTTTGTGGTTTTCTTTTAGTTTTTGGTGTGTAGGTTGTTTACTCCTCACTTGTGGACATCCCGAGGTCGACTTTCTTTGGACGCGTGCTTTCCTAGGAGGGTGCTTCATCCACGAGGACATGGATTAGCCCAAGTGTGGGGGGGTTTGCCTCTTGTTTCTCCTTTCTTTGCTCTTTCTATGTGATTTCTTGTGTTTTGTCATTTTTCTTTTACGTGATTGTGTTGGCATGTGATAACTCCCCCGGTGTGAGATATGATTTTCATAAAAGTGTAGTTGTTGTGTCCCCCGTGCATGTTAGTTGCTTTATTTCGATTCTTGGAGTACGATAGATTTTTGATGCTAGAGGTCGGTTTATGAATAATTGTTGATTCCGTGATTAGACACCGTAAAGTGACCTTGAGATAATTGCATGTCATCGTTTCACTTTCCAAATGACCTTGTGAGAATTTGAGCCATTATAGCTTTCTTCGTTGTGTGACATTTCTCGTTGATTTCTTGAGCTTCTCAGTTTCTTTGATCTACATCTTATGCACCCGTATGGACTAGAGATAGCTAAAGCATGCTTAGGTTGTTACTTGAGACTTGTACGTCATAAATTACTTGATTTTGAATATGATTGGGTATTGATCGACTAGGATTGCCATTTTTAGCCGCTTTTCGATGTTTTGACCCCGAGCCCGTCGTGGGACACCCTAGTAGCCCCGTTGAGCCTACATTTAGCCTTTTCTTGTTGTCCTATATTTCGCGAAGGAGAGAAGGGAGGTCTTGTATTTGGGGATATAAGGTGTCGATACGATTTGTTTTGTAATTAGCCGAGACATGTTATAAGTCTCAAAAAAAAATAATAATAATAATAAAAAAAAAAAAATGAGAAAAGCAAAAATGAGACAAGTTTAGTCTCCCAAAAAAAATAGAAAGAGTCGAGACATGTTATAAGTCTCTAAAAAAAAAAGGGAGGAATAATAAAAAGAGTCGTATGATGGTATTAATTAATTGCTCGGATGCTTGATGTGGCTTTGATGAGTTCGTTTGTTGCATATGGTGTGGAAGGGGGTGTTGTGCGTTAGACGGATATTTGATTGTGTTGGAGGTACGTTCTTGTACGAGTTAGTCCACTCTTTCCCAAATATTCCCGAATACCTTTAGCCGAGCCCCGTTACACCTATTTTTGTCGATCACCCATGATTCTTAAGATAGTAAACCTTGATTAGTGGAGAGTGCAATTTGAGCATGTATTTAGTTGGTGTCCTTAGGTGCATTAGATGTTATTTGAAGCTCGTCGTTGATTCTTTCGTGCTTTCCTTGGTTTAATACACAAGTTTACTTCGTGTTCTTTCGCTTGTGTGTGCTTATGAGTGACCTATTCTTGAGAGTTAAAGAAGAAAGAGTGAATCTTTGCGATGGAACTTGATATTGTGACATGTGATGATGCTTAGGTGATCTTTATTATGTCTAATTCATTGTGGGTCGATGGTTGTTCACTTTACCTTTTCCGTACGCATCGAGGATTTATTTGTGGTTTTGAGAATTCGAGTGAGTAATTGGCATGTATGTGTTTGGGACGTATTTCTCGCTTTTATGATCGCTTGCTTGAGGACAAGCAAGAAGCTAAGTATGGGGGAGTTGATGTCGGTGATTTTGTGTCGGTTTTCTATGTCCATTTGAGTGTGAGTCGTTTCATCTTAGTTGTTTCTTGGTTTATTTCTCGTGGCTTTGGTACGTTGATGCGCTTGTTGAGTTTGCAGGTACGTGAGCTTGCGAATGTCGGAAAGGACGAAGAAAGGAGCTAGAACGAGTCGAGTCGAAGCGAAGTCGGTGCAGCCAGAAGCAGGCGACCGCCCATGCTCCCCCAAGCGATCGCATGGCCAGAATTCCAGGGAGTCTGCAATTGACACCAGGCGACCGCCCCCCCCTGCCAAGCGATCGCCTGCTCCGATTCCAGGAAATCTGTTTTTCCTGGCAGGCGATCGCACACCATACCAGGCGCTCGCTTGCCCACTGACGCGGGCGATCGCCTGCTGTCCCAGGCGGTCGCCTGCCCCTCCTCTTCAGCGTTGACCCGCGTTTTGACCCGTTTTCGATACTACTTATTGGGATTTGAACCTAGGGTTTTGGAGACACTTTTTTTTAGACTTTAATTTTCTGACTTGAGAGAGAACGTTGGGAACTCGTAGCTCTGAGGTTTTAAAATTCACGCTTTGCATCTTGGATTTTTCTTGTAATCGAATCTCGGCAAAAGTTGGATTAGCCTCCGACGGGTGCCTATGCTTGTTCTTGGATATTAATCGTAGTAAGATTTCTTTACTTTTCATTGTTTGTTCTTCAGTTTCTTTTTCGGTTAATTGTTTGGTTATTTTCATTTTTTTATTTTCCGGAAATCGATTTTATGAATTCATCTTTTCAACACTTTAATTGTTCTTCATTTAAAATCATGAATAGCTAAATTCCTTGCCTAGGGTTAGGGTTGATCGATTCTTCCTACTAGGATTTGAATTCAAATTTCGATATTGAATTGGTGCCAACCGGCGACGGACGTATTCGTTCTATTTGATAAAATCGAATTCATAACCGAAGTATAGAATTGAAATTCCCGAAACCCTAGTTCATCTTCCTTTGATTTAAAAATACTATTTCTCGCTTTCGTACTTACTTTTTCGTCTTTTCAAATTCCCTAGGTAATTTTAGATTAAAACAAAAACCAAATCAACTCACGCAATATGCTATTTCTTTTCTTTACTTAGTTGCAAACGAATAAACGCTTTTACGCCGATAGTAGTGTTCCTCGAGAGATCGACTCGGGCGAGTTGCTTTAGCAACTAGTTCGATTATTTTATTTGATTTGTGACGCTACAAAACGACTTTAATCACCTGTTCAGTGTTTTATTTATGCATTCAGTGTCAGTGTTTTTTTTTTTTTTTTTTTGACTCTTCCACGTCTGTTACTGTCCAGGAATGAATGTGCTTTGTACGTATGCTACTACATGGAGAAGATTCTGAAGAAAGAGGCCATTCCGGACAAGGCCAGGACGGAAGAGTTCCAAGTATTCAAGGGTCACGTGATACGAACCATCCTGACCATGAAGGAAAAGTAGTGATTTGTGGGGCTGTTCGTTTTTGTTTAGTTTTGGTTGGAAAAAAACAAGAAGTATTTTTCTGTAATTCTATGAACATGATTTTGTTTGGATTTAGTTTCTGTAAAAAAATTGTGTTTTTTGTTCATATTTCTGGGCAATTTTAGTTGAACTCAGTGTTGATATTGTCTATTGAGTGTTAATTCTGTCTGTTCAGTGTTGGCAGTGTTTATTCTTCCAATTCAGTGTTATCAGTGTTAATCTTGTCCACTCAGTGTCAGCAATTAAGACTTATTGAATTGAAACATTAAAAAACAAGCAAATGCAAAAATTACAATACAAGAACAATTAAAAACACTCTAAGAGCATAACTGAACAAGAAACAAATCACATAATGTTAAAATCCCGTGTATTTTTTAAAAATGACAGTCAGTCAGTGTGTTTATGAGCCAAACAGTGCCTGTCACTGACAGTCAGTGTTTTTTCACCCCATTCAGTGTCACTGATTACAGAAATCATGTCGAAAAAACACAACAAAATTTAATAAGAAAAAGCCTACTAACTAGGGTATAGGTTCCGTGCACGTTTTCTTGTTGTGATTGCCGACACGTCCGCACCTCCCACACTTCATGGCTCTCGGGATGTGCTCACCCCTGGACGGAATCCTCTTCTTCTTAGGTCTTCCAGGGGGCCTCTTCGATGTTGGCGGCTCGATCATGACGTTCTCTGGTACGTTCGAAGGTTGATCAAACATGGAAACCGGCTGAAGGGGATCGGCATAAGACCTGGCGTAGCTCTCTGCATGGTAAAACTTGTCCACGAACGAGGCCATCGGCTTCCCGGACCGCAGAATGCACGCAGCTGCGTGGGAACACGGAACCCCTGTAATCTGCCACTGACAGCAGGTGCACGTCTGATCCGCAATATTGACCACGACGGACGGAACGCACTGCACTTCGAAAACCGTTTCGGACGACCCCACAACCACCCATTTCCTGCCTTCGTTGACGGCTTTACTCAGCGTCTTCTCAACGGACGGGCAGAAAGCCGAAGTCCATTCCCTGCTCCTGGCCCCCCTGTCTGATTCAGTGTTAAACAAGGTTATTCAGTGTTTGAACAAGGCTAACAGTGTTAAAAAAGTGTCATCAGTGTTTGAGATTGATAATTCTTCATACCGTGGAAAAATGTCATCAGCTTCAACCTGATGTTGTTGACCAACGCCGTGATCGGAAGATGCCGGGCTTCCATGATCCATTTATTGAACGACTCCGCGGCGTTGGACGACATCTCCCCGTATCTCTTCCCTGAGAAGTACACGTTTGCCTAATTCTTTGGATCCATGTTCTCGAAAAACACTTTCGTTGTCTGGCCTCCCTCTTCCAACAGCTTGTCCATGCTCAGTTGGTAGGCTTCGACGGTGGTTGCGTACGCACATTTCAGGAAATTCCACACCACGCCGTTTCGTAACATCTTGGTCGCCCATCTGCCTCTGAATTTGTCTTTCAGGTTCAACTTCAAGTGATTGATACAGTAGCCGTGCGGGGACCCTGGGAACACCCTGCTCATCGCCTCGAGCAGCCCGAGATTCCTGTCCGACACGAACGTAACAGTGCGAGAAGGAGGTAGAATGTGCTTCAGGTTGTCCAGAAACCACTTCCAGTTAGCATAGTTCTCGTAATCGACAACGGCGTAAGCCAGTGGGTACAACCCTGCATTCACGAGACACGAACAAAAAAAAAAAAAAAAAAACACTTCAGTCAGTGTGAATAGCACCCATTCAGTGTTGAAAATACAGATTCAGTGATGCAAGCAACAAAGGTCAGTTTCAGTGTGCATTTCAGACCAGTCAGTGTTAAAAAGTTGGATTCAGTGCTCAAAACCGTAGTACACATACCTCCATCGCCGTCCTTGCCCGTAGCAGCGAGCAAATGGCCCTTGAACCTTCCCTTCAGAAACGTGCCGTCCAGAAACAGCAAAGGGCGACAGTGGTTCATCCCGTCGATACAAGCCTTCATCGAGATGAAGACTCTGCGAAACTTCCTGGACGCCTCGTTGAATTCGAGCAACAGGTGCGACCCAGGGTTGGAATCCGATATTGCCTGCAGGTGCTTAGTCAGTGCGCCGAAGGAATCTTTATCATCGCCGTGAATCAGTTTCCTGGCCTTCTCGAGCGCATCCAGAGCGAGGCCAGACGAGATCTCCAGGCCGTAGTGATGCTGGAAGTTTCTCACGATTTGGACCGGACGAGTCAGCGTGCTTTTCCGTACCTCCTCGACTATCAAACTGGAAACCAAGTCCGAGCAGACGCGCCTGTGCTTCAGGGATCGAAAGCACGCGCCGCAGCTGTGCTCGTTACTCAGCTGCTTGACGTAGAAGAAGCCGTTGCTTCGATCCATCACGGCGCACACAGACCAGTTGCATCCCGTGCTGCTTTTCTTCGAGCACACGGCAGAAACCTTTTCGGGTCTGTACTTCACGTACTCGAAATCGAATCCCACTCCGACTGCCACCTTACAGAGCGCGTTTCGAAAGTCCGGGGCACCTCCTTGGAACATCTGACCGACACCAGAAATCTCTTTGTCCCAGCCATCGGTTAACAACACTTTAGAACTCGACGGACCAAACAGGCGGAACATATCTTCTGCTTCGAACCCCTCGTTGTTTTCTGTTCCAGTCGCACTGACAGCGGTACTGTTGGACACCGTCGAGAACACAGAACTAGAGGTGTGGTCTTCAGTCGCGACGGAAATGTCGATGCTCACCCGAGGCAGCTTGTGAAGCGCAGCTAGGGATACACCATGTTCGACATGTCCGCATCGGTTGAGAGCACACAATTTGGGAAATCGGGTACAGAGTAATGCATGCCGTACGCAACGTCTCGGAGCTCAGGCCACTGAAGCTCGACTGTTTCCTTCAGCTAGTGAAGGGCGGCCGCACGGGAGGAATCGATTCTGGACACCAAATTCTCACCGCCGAATGCACAAAATGCGAAAACAGCGGCCCCTGCTGAAAAAAACACAAAAAATAACGACTCACAGTCAGCGCACGATTTTTTAAGGAACGGCTGGAATGCATGAAATGAAACACTGAACTCAAACAGTGTGATTCAATGTGTGTCTCTATCTGTTCAGTGCTAAAAAAGGGTGTTCAGTGCTATTAAAGTGTGTTCAGTGCTGTTCAGTGCTATTGGAGTGTGTTCAGTGCCATAAAAGTGTGCTCAGTGTTTGTTTGATTGTGTGGTTCAATGTGTGTTGCCTCAAACAGTTTTTTTAAGACCTGTTCAGTGTTAAATGCACAGTCAAACAAACAGTGTTTTTAAGGCTTGTTCAGTGTTAAAGTCAGACAAGACAGTGTGTTTTTTTTAAACTCAAAGAGTCTTATTAAGCAAGCAGCAATTAATTAAAGACGAGCAGTACAACGAAGACAAGTCGTCGTCAAAATCACAGGAAACAGAAAAAACGACAAAACAAGATTAACAACAATAATAATGAGACGGAGGAAGTCTTGGGTCACGACGAGGGGGGTCCCTGACCGGGCGCACCATCGACTGGCCATTTTGATCGAATACGCCAACCGAGAAACTACTTCCTCCGGTCCAGGTAACCCGGATGTTCCAGCCTTCCTGCACTCCAAACTCTCGAACGAGGCGTTCCCAGTGAAATCCGTGGATGGCCGTTTGATTCCGATGAGTGGTGAGAGGAACGTGCCATTTCTGGTCCATGGAGTCCGTCAGAACGATGAAATTCCCCATTTCATCCTTGATCGGACGAACAAAGACAGCGGGGAGGGGAAACTTTTCTTTATGCCAACGGCCATTGAATCTTTACTCGGTCCAGTGAGAACCATTCCAAGATTCAACCCCCCGACTTGCCGTCTGCCCTGGCTCCCGATCCAGTGTGCCCGGTCGCCTAGGCACCATTGGTGGCCCCCGACGGATTGGCCCGCCATTGAATCTTTGTTCGGGCGAGGGAGGACTGTTATTGAAAAATTCTGCCTCACTTGGTGTCGGTCCTGGCTCTCGATCGAGTGTTCCCCTTCGCCTCGGCATCGTTGCTGGCTGCTCCCCCCGATCGAACAGAAATGAGATAAGGAAATCAGAGAAATGACGAGGTATTTATAACCGTAATCACACTAACAAGGCAGTAAATGCCTCAACCCTCAACTAACATGGCAGGCATTTATTGAAAGGGAGACAGGTCAATGCCTCAAAGGAAACAAGGTCAACACACACTGATTCCTGTAACACATTGCATTTCCAACAAGATAACAGGTACCATATTGAATGAAGCAAGATGTTATTCATTCTGACACTGAATGAATCAAATAAACACTGAATCCATATTGTTAAATATGGATGGATTCAGTGTGCAACAAGGTGGGTACAGTGTGTAAGTGCAATTAGCCAAGCTCAATGCACACTGAACAAAGCCATTAAACACTGAATGAATCAAATAAACACTGAATCCACATGGTTGAATATGGATTCAGTGTGCAACAGGTGTCTACATTGTGTAAGAGCAATTAGTCCGGCTCAACGCACACTGAATCAAGCAATTAGACACTGACTGAAAACAAGCTCAGTCAATCCACACAATGTGTTACAGGAATTAGACACTGACTGAACCAATTTAGCACTGAATGGCAAGCTCAGTGCAGGAACACTGAGTGCATGGTGAATTAGACACTGACTGAACAAAATAAGCACTGAATGGCAAGCTCAGTGCAGGAACACTGAATGCATGCACACTGAACACTGAGTGCATGGTGAATTAGACACTGAATGCAACGAAAAAACACTGAACATGCATAATAAAAAACAATGAACACTGAATACATGCTCAATGCACACTGAATCAATCCACAAACACACTGTGCATGCATGCTGAATGAAGCTTTTAAGCACTGATCGGGTACGTGAATTCGAAATCGCGTACCTGGATTTGAAATCGAAGGCAAGGAGGGCGGCGGCGCATCTGAAATTTGAACTGAGACAGGAACGGCGACGGCGGCGATGAAATCGATCGATCGATCGATGCCAAGGGAGACGGACTGCATGGAATCGATTATCGCGGCTGAGAATTGGAGCTGCTCACCGGCGGCGACCTTCCCCCTCTACTTAGCTTGAACGCGGCGGCGACGGAGATGAATTCCCTCGGCTCGACAGTTGAATAGCAGCGGCGGCGGAGGTGAGAGAGAGAGAGGGAGCATAATGTGTTTTGGGAATTGAATGTGTCGGGAATGAATTCCACTCGGCTCGATTTGTGAAGGTAATATGGAAGGGTAATTTCGTCCTTCCATAGACATTTTTGTGGCCTAATTGAAACATTTTGGCCTAATTGACACCAAAATTAGAAATTGACCTTATTTGTCAAAAAATGCTGGAAAATGGCTTTAATGCCATTTTTCCTTTAATTTATCTTCCTGAAAGTTAAAAAAAAATTAATATTTTAATTGTAACAAAGATATCATAAATAGAATATACTCCCTATGTCCCAGAGCTATAGTCACTGGTGGTCAACGCTGACTTTTATTGACCGTCCAATACGTATGATAAACGGTATACAAAAATTATGAAAAAATAACTACCAATTGATTGGAATGAAATTAAATCATGTATCATTGCTGATTTTTATGTTTTAGGCTCATTAATTGTTATTATTAGACTAAAAACTCATTCTTTTTATTTTTATATTTTAGGATTTTAAATTTTGCATTTTCTTTCGTATAGAGAATTTTTTTTTTATATTTATATAGTAGCACAGTATTGAAAATATGAAAGGATTAAATTATCCTGGAACTACGGAACAAGTATTAATTATTCAATTAATATTTAATTAATTATTTTAACAAAAATATAGTGAGCGTGTTTCAATTTATTTAAACAAAATTTATGGTTACACACAAATAAATAATGTGAGTTAATAATGTGATAAAATATGTTTACGCAATTATTACAAAATATATAAAATTTATAATGTGATTTAATATATTTATGCAATTATTAAAAAATACATAAAACAAAATTTTAAATACATTTGAGTTAATAATGTGATAAAATATGTTTACGCAATTATTTTTATAAACAAATAATGTGAGTTAATAATGTTATAAAATATGTTTAAGCAATTATTATAAAATACATAAAAATTATAATGTAATTTAATAAATAATGTTAGTTAATAATGTTATAAAATAGATTTATGTAATTATTATAAAATACATAAAACTAATAATGTGATTTAATATATTTACGCAATTATTAAAAAATATATAAAAATTTACGTAAACAAAATTTTAAATACACGTCAGTTAATAATGTTATAAAATATACTTACCCAATTATTATAAAATACATCATTTATAGTGCGATTTAATATATTTATGCAATTATTATTATTCTTTATAATTGAAAAGAGTATTTCGGAGTATGATGTTCTAAAATACTATTAGCCTAAACAATGAGATATAAATATAATATAAGACATAGCGTTGCCCCCATATATATACCTCTTTAAGTAAGGACGGTCAAACAAGATTGCAGTTGACACAACTATTCTTGGACATACTAGTAATACATATGGAGTATCTTTAGAAATAAAACACCATTAAAATACACCTTCACATTTTTACTGACCAATTAATTTTATTTTATTTTGGATATTTTGTTAACTGACCAAGAAGTTTATAAATGAAAAAAATATTAAAACAAAAGACACAAGGAACAAAATTATTATTTTTATTAGCATTTTTAATGATCATAAATTTTATATTAAGTACTGTAATTAATTAATTTTGGTTAAATTAACAATTTGCATACGAAATTAATTATAACACGTAACTCCTATAAGTTAAAAAATATTTTACTTCATATTAATGCTCACGTCAAGTGAACTATCATTCCAGATGATGCTCAGTTAATAAATGCACTTATTTTGTGTGAATCGTTGGGTCTTCTACATTGTTTCATTTGCACAATGCGCACCAACATAGATGTATTTGTCAACAGTCAACACAAGCCATCTTGAAGCTTTGTGATGATCCAAAATCTAAATATCAAAATATTTCTCGGTGCTAATTCGTTCTAAAATTAATTTCCATGTCATTGTTACTTTAGCCATTTTTCGAATCGTTACACAAAGCACCGATGACCATGTATTGCAAGCTTGCTATCTATAGAACAAAATGTTATACCTTAACTGGATTGTGATAATTATTTGTCAAAAAACGAACTATAAAATGTAGAAAAAGAAATGAGAACGTGGTGTAGCTTACATAAACATCTAAGTACTCCTGGTGTTGTAACTTTGTAAATTAATTCACCATTGGGCAATAATAATAATAATAATAATATTTTTATTATATTACAACCTAAATTGGGGGAGAACGTTGGGCCGCCAATGAGAAGATTCACATATACTCGGTGAAAAAACATTTCTGTAATTAAATCAGGATCCTGGGATTTCAACGGCCCTGATTTAATCCACCACCCCCGCCCCATCCCATCAACCTCCGTCCTCTATTTTTTTTCCTAATTAATAATTTCTGAACTCTCTATTTCCCCTACTTCAGTTCTAAAGCTCAAATCCGAGCTTCTAAACAAATTACTGATTAATTTGTATTGTTGGTGGAGCTAGGATCAAGAAAACCTAGGTTGAATTATTAGTACTCTGTCCGTAAAATCAAGATCCACCCCGATCCCTAATTTGTTTCCATAGAAAAAACCTAAAATTATTTTCAAACCACTCACAATCTCACTGTATCTTTCATTTCGGTCAAGTTTCCGAAGCGATTATTCACGTAGATTGATCGTCGATTTCATTTCTGGATTTGGCGTCTCAATAACTACGATTGCTTGTGGGTTTCTTTAATTAAATTGAAGCGCGGGGTGATTTCAGTGTACAAATTTTGGGTTAATTAAGGAAAGAAAAGAAGGCATTTTTATTTAATGGAGCAGCAGCATCTACTGAAAGTTGTTGCAGAGGAAGGTGAGATCTCGGATTCGGCATCCGTTGAAGAAATTAGCGAAGATGCTTTTTCTACTAAACAGGCGCCAGGGACGGGGCCGTCCCCGCTGCTGAAAAGTAGTGAAAACATTAATGTTAAAGGTGGTATAAACAATAATAATAATAGTAGTAGTAATACAGTTGTTGGTGGTGGTGGTGCCGGTGGTGGTGGAAGTGGGGCTAGGGTCTGGACGATGAGAGATATCTGCAAGTATCAGATTGCTTCCAAGACTTCTTATTCGGGTTTGTATAACCTGGCTTGGGCACAGGCTGTCAATAACAAGCCATTGGGTGATGTTTTTGTGATGATGGAGGACGACACTAAAGCTAACGGTAATGGTAGTAAAGACGGCGTGATTAGTGTCGAGGATGATGAGGGTGAAAAGGAGGAAGGTGAGCTGGAGGAGGGAGAGATTGATTTGGATTCTGATTTGGTTGTTGTAAATAATGATTCGAACGAGGCCGGACGCAATGTAGATGATGAGGAGAGAAGCTTGCACGTGGCTTTGATTAAAGAAGAGCTTGTGAATCTGAGCTTGGGCATTGCACATAAGTATGTTGCATTGGAATTATTGTTTGAGTCTTCTGTTAATTGTTGTTCGTCTCGTAAAAAAATATTTGGTTCATTAACACGTGTGGCTGTGTGTAGATCATATGACAGATTGTGTTCAGGCTTGGAGACCACAGCAGTGAGCTTGCAGAAAAATGTTTTGGCAGGTTCTTTCACCGAGAAAGACACTCTTGTTGAACTGTTATTAGCAGGGATTCAGACTCTTTATTCGGTATGATGTTCAATCAAATCGTGCTCACAGTAGTGTTAATTTTATACCGTCCAGGATATTTTGCTAAGTTCGTATTTTGGTATTTCTAGGTGTTTTCTTCCATGACTTTGCCACTGAAGGAGGAGAATAAAGAATATTTGTCGAGGTTTTAGATCACTACTGTTATATCTTTATGTTTGCTGTTCTTTTCCCTGTCATAAAATTTCAATTATTGACCACCCCGTCCTTGTAATTATATGTACAGATTGGTAGCTCAAGTGACTAGCTTAGAACCACCTGTTTTTACCTCCCCGCAGTTGAAAGAGGTGCGATTTTTCTTTTGTTCTCTTTCTATTTTTGCCACTCAAATTTCCTTAATCTTTGGAATATGGTTGTGTTGGCGCTCATCTAGTAATGTGTTGTTACAGGTGGAGGCTATTAGTGCTTCCCTGCTGTCTCATTCTGATTCTTTGAGCAATGCCAATAGTAACGGAAGGAACCCATCAGGTACAACCGATTTACATCTGTTGACTGTAAAATCTAATAATGATCCAGACTTCCAAAATTTTTTTTTTTTGGAATCGAACCTGGATCTATCGGATCATTTGGTTAAACTCCACATAACGTTTCAGTACAATATTCAAAATCAGGTATAGTTAATTCCAGGTTTAAAGGGGTGGCTCTTCCACTGCTAGATCTTCATAAAGTACATGATGTTGACAGTCTTCCTTCACCCACGAGAGACATTTCTACCCCTTCCCCTTTTGAACACGGATTGACGAAACCTGAATGGCCTATCCCCAGACGTACTCTAGACAGAGAAAATTCAATGATGCATCCATATGATACTGATGCTGTCAAAGCTGTTTCTAGTTATCAGCAGAAATTTGGTCAGAGATCCTTTTTTATGCCCGAAAACCTTCCTAGTCCAACTCCTTCAGAAGAGGGTGATAGTAGTATTGGGGATGTTGAAATGAGTGGTGAAGTATCCAGCTCTTCTATTCAGAAGATTAATCCTGGTGCGGTGAACACCTTAAATTCAGGGCAGCCCATGATTTCTTCCACTGCAGTCATGACAGGTCCTGAATTTAACAATTCAAGGGTGGCTAGTTCACCTTTCGGAAATCCTGTGTTTAAATCTACTTCAGCTAAAAGTAGAGACCCTAGGCTTCGATTGGCTAATTTAGATGCAGCAGCAGGCACTGCCAGGAGCCAAAATGTCACTGCTGTGGGAAGTGGTGAGTCTAAATTGGAGACTCTTAGTCTGCTGACGAATTCACGGAAACAGAAGACATTTGAGGAGCAAGTTTCGGATGGTCCTGCAATCAAACGACAACGAAATGAGTCAAATGCCGCAACGCTTAGTGCAAACACAACTCCTGTAAGCAGTACTCACGCGACCTCACCATTTACAAGTCAAAGTGAAAACTTGCCAGTGAAGAATTCGAATACAACTTCTTCCCTTCATTCTTTGCTAAGAGATATAACCGTGAATCCATCTGCATGGATGGATATACTCAAAATGGAACATCTCAAGTCATCTGATGATATCAAAGGTATGACCCAAATTTCAAACTCAAATTCTTCACTGGGAGCAGTTCCATCAACGCATGGGCAGATATCATCAGCAGGAATAGTTCAAACTCCTTCCCAAGCTGTCTCCGCGGTACACACTTCTGCATGTCTTTTGTATTTTAGTTTTCTTCTAATAAAACACTTGTGACTTCATGTCTTTCTGGTTTCTCTTTCTTATCTAGTTCTTATGATAATCCATTGATGCTGGACAATCACTTAACAACAAATCTGAACTATGTCAACTCAACTCAAATGTATTAGTTAGCATCCTGACTTTCTTATACTCCATACTAGAAATCTAAAACTGTATTATATCTTTCTCTCAATCTCTCCCTTCATACAAATTGTTATTATTGTCCTTCTATTCTATTTTTTGAGTTGTGTGATTTTTTTTGTGTTACTTTTGCATCTATAGTAGGATTATCTAAATATTTTATATGTTGAACTATTCTGTAATTACAGGAGGAACCTGGAAAAATTCGAATGAAACCTCGTGACCCGCGTCGTATTCTTCATAATAGCGCACCTCAGAAAGGTGTGAATGCAGCATCTGATCAATCCAAAGTTAATAGCAACTTAAGCGCACCAAGCCATGAAGATCAATTGGAGAAATATGCATCTTCTAGTTCTTCAAAAGCACCTGATATTGGAAAGCAATTCACTAGTAGCTTGAGAAACATTGCTGATATAGTTTCTGTATCTCAAGAATTTATGCCTTCATCAGTACCTTCTACGGCTCCATTGCAACCAGTACAGGCTCAGCAAACTGGAATGGAGACTAAAGGGGTTACTCCTGCTGATCCTGGAAATAATCTAAGAAAGGGAAGTGACTTAGCTTCAGAAGCGTCTATTACTGGGCCTCCGCGTCCAATGAATGCCAGCGCATGGAGTGATGTTGAGCATTTGTTTGAGGACTTTGATGACCAGCAAAAAGCTGATATCCAGAGAGAAAGGGCTAGGAGGCTTGAGGAACAGAAGAAAATGTTTGATGTTCGCAAGCTTTGCCTTGTCTTGGACCTGGATCATACTTTACTAAATTCAGCTAAGGCAAGAGTGTATATTTACAATTTTTAGTAATTTAATAGCACTAATATAAATTAAAATTGTATTTCCAGTTTGTTGAAGTTGATCCACTGCATGATGAGTTGCTGAGAAAGAAAGAAGAACAGGATCGTGAAAAGCCCAAGAGACATCTGTTTCGGTTTCCTCATATGGGAATGTGGACCAAATTGCGGCCTGGAATATGGAATTTCTTGGAGAAGGTGATCACATATCTGCAAGTTCTAGTTATTTGAATTATAATCCATTAATAATTCTCTTTGCTTCCTGAGTCCCTGACCTTTTGTTTTCTATTTTAGGCAAGTAAACTCTTTGAGTTGCATCTCTATACCATGGGAAACAAGTTTTATGCCACTGAATTGGCAAAATTGCTTGATCCAAAGGGGGAACTGTTTTCTGGGCGAGTTCTCTCCAGAGGTGATGATGGGGAACCATTTGATAGTGATGATAAGGTTCCTAAGATTAAGGACTTGGAGGGGGTTTTGGGTATGGAGTCAGCTGTTGTAATTATAGATGATTCTGTGCGAGTCTGGCCTCACAACAAGCTAAACTTAATAGTCGTGGAACGGTAAAGATTTCTCTTGCTTTTTTTGTAATGTGAGGGTGGGCCTTATTCATATATTGATTGAAGTAGTGTTATTTGTTCTTTCAGGTATATATATTTTCCATGCAGTAGACGGCAATTTGGACTTGCAGGCCCTTCTCTTCTTGAGATTGATCATGACGAGAGACCAGAAGACGGGACTTTGGCCTCATCTTTGTCGGTGAGCTTTCATTGGCTCATGAGTGCACCTTCTTCTCTGTTCAAATAAATAAACTGGCACACTAAAAAATTCAAGTGGAAATAAAGAAAATGAATTTGCTGGAATTCTTTTTATTGGGTATGGGTGTGTCTGGGGATGATATAAGTTGCAGAAGTTAGAAGGAAATTTGTTTTTCTTATTATACAAAGTTTCACTGTTTGATGCAGTTTTCTTCTTCTGAAAACAGGTTATTGAGCGGATACATGAAAACTTCTTTGGTCATCAGTCACTTGATGAAGCTGATGTTAGAAACATCTTAGCTTCTGAGCAGAGGAAGATTCTTGGAGGTTGCCGCATTGTTTTCAGTAGAGTATTTCCAGTTGGTGAAGCGAAACCTCACATGCATCCACTGTGGCAGACAGCTGAGCAATTTGGTGCTGTGTGCAGTAATCAGATAGACGATCAGGTTACACATGTTGTTGCAAATTCACTTGGGACCGATAAGGTACACTTCTTTAATATGTGCTTCTGTTGCCTATGCTAATCGTGTATAATTGTCTGGATTTAATTTCTTTGATCAGAAACCTAGCGAGGGTGCACATATCACTTCGTAGTTTCATGATTATAAGTATTTTTATTTTATTTTATTCCAACAGGTGAATTGGGCCCTCGCCACAGGAAGATTTGTTGTGCATCCTGGCTGGTAAAATCATGCTCACTCAGTTTTCGTTCTGATTACCTTATGGTGCATAGCTGTTTCAACGAGTTTGTTTCCTAATAATACAATGCAGGGTGGAAGCGTCAGCATTGCTATATCGAAGAGCTAACGAGCTTGACTTCGCCATTAAACAACAATAAAATCATCAAAAAAAAAAAAAATCATCTGGTAAAAAACCACCATATTAATATATTCTAGTTTTGGCAAAGGGTTCTCTGTAAAAGTTGGAAAATCATAAACCACTCTTTCTCCATAGGATATTCCAAACTGCACAACCACATTCAAGAACCCACCTTCACTGGGAGAGTGTGCGTTGAGGGTGAGTGAGTCTATGGTTTTCCAAAATATCGGGGCTTTATAACTGTCAATCTAGTGTGAACCCTGATGATATATTTGGAGATAACAAGCCGAGGATTATAATGTCTTTTGACTTTTGAGGCACCAGTGCTACAGGGCTAAGTTAAAACTTTGCTGAGAAGTATATCATGTATATTGGCTGACCAAAGGAAAAATGGAACAATGAAAACTCTTAAGGTTGATTGAAACGCATGTTCTGATCGCGTTGGAATGATTTGTAGTATTTTGTACGGAAATTAATCTAGGGCAAGAGAGGCTCGATTCGTGACATTGGAAATGGACCTTGCTGTGATGTATGTCTCAACTTCTAGAACGATGATGACGAAAAGTAGGTTTTGATTTTGATTTTGATCTTGATCTTGTCTTTGATCACAAAATATGTTTGGTTCATGCATGCTATCTAACTTATTTTGATTTCCATTAAAAAGAATAATTTAATTTAAAAAGAATAATTTAAGTCTGGAATTATAAAGAATAATTTATTTTAAAACACTCGTGAAAACTTGAATTCAGTAATAAAATTATTACTGTAGTATACTGTAGTAATTTATTTTAAAATATTAATTAAATATTTTAATAGTACTTTACTATTCAATATATATATAAAGAAAAAAAATGAATCGCACTTTTTATTTGAGCTCATCCACTTTCCCTCTTCTCCTCAAACCAAACGATATCGAATCATCATCGTTTGTCTGGAAATAAAATAAAAAATTAGGGTTTCTAACTGCAAGGCGTAATTTAAATTGCAGCCCTTTTGATGACGGACAATAAAGAAGGCGGTGAAGATGAAGCGAGTGGTTCCGGCGGCGGTGCTGCTGCTCCGGCAGAACAGCAAATTGAAAGCAAAGAAGAAGTCGATGACGTGGAAGCTGAAAACGAAGAAAAAACTTCAGAAGGTGCCGCCGCCCCTCAAGTGCTGGAAGAGTCAATGGTTGATGCCAGTGCCAAAGAGTTTAGCTCGGGGGAGTCTGTTGCGTTGGTATGTACAGTAGCGGAGTCTGGTACGGCCGAAAGAGAATTATTGGAAAACGGTTCAACGGTTGAGTTCACGGAAACGGAGGTACAGCCGGCGGCAGAGGAGGAGCTGAAAGCTGATGTCAAAACCCCTTGTAAATCTTTCCTGTTGGATGCTAGTGATGTTTCAGGAAACGAGTCCGGAACCGAGGATGACCAAGCTGAATTTATGAAGGAGATCGAAACTTTCCACAAAGAAAGATTCTTGGAATTCAAGCCTCCAAAATTTTATCAAGAGCCCTTGAATTGCCTCAAGTAATTCTAGCATTACTTTAATTTATTTTTTTGTATTTTATAAGAACGTGATTTCTGATTAATGTTTTCTGTTTCGATACAGGTTGTGGAGAGCAGTGATCAGGCTTGGTGGTTATGAACAGGTTCACCTTTTGCTCTTTTTACTTGGTCTCACGTCTTATTGTAATTTGTTTTTCCTCGTAAGTTAGTTTATGAACGCAATCATACTATTGAAAGGGTTGGACCTTTCAAGTTTCAACAAATATAGGACAGATATTCCGTTCGGTGAAAGGGTTCGTCGCTTCTTTAATACGGAGTATTAAATTTTAGAAAATATGACCTCAACTTTTATGTCAAAATTTGCTTTGTTCGTTGCACCTAATTTATCCTAGGTCACAATATGTAGTCAGATTTTTATTTATCTGTTGAAACCTAATATATTCCTCTTCAGTATGCATCATTGTTCTTTTTGCTAATTTCATAAGTGAATACTACTTGCTTTATATCATATGGGCTTGAGAGCTGCATCTTATTCTTGGTTTTGTAGGTGACTTCAATGAAGCTGTGGCGACAAGTAGGAGAATCCTTTAGGCCCCCAAAGTAAATATGAATCCTTATATATATATATATATATATATATATATATATATATATATATATATACTTATATGTAATAAATTTTTTTCTTATATTCACTTAGAACAATCACATAATTCTACTTGTGTGATTAAATATTTTCCAAAAGCAGAAATCAAATGAAAAAAAATATGACAAATAGATGGTTTTAATTTTTAGCTCTGCTCTTTTCAAATCTCATTATCGAGCACACACACACAGTCACTAGCTAACTGTGACCTGTCACAGTTTTTGTATTTCCTTCCGTTCCTTGATCAAGATTTTTTTTATGTATGATTATTGTTTGCAGGACCTGTACTACCGTTTCTTGGACATTTCGAGGTTTTTATGAGAAGGTAATATTCATTATTCAAAACACATGCTTAATTGTTACTCTTGTATCCTTTCTGTTGTGAGTAAGACACTTGAAAGGGTGCAGTAAAGTTCTCTTTCATCTTAAAACAGTGTTAACCTCAGTTTAACAAAGAGTTTGACAATATAAGTACGTCTGTCTACATTTGAGTGGTATGTTATTATGCGTAAAGTGGATTATGTGCATGTGATAAAGGAGAACATATGCATTCTTCATATTGCAAAAATATTCAGAAAATAAATTAGATCCAATATTCTTCTAAGTTCCTGGACAGTGGATCACATATATTAGATCCAATGTACAACCCTTGCTCTACTAGTGTGCAAAGTTATCAATTTTTTTGTTTAGGATCGTGAATATTTATATTAATTCCCATTGTTATGAAGAAACAAAATGTTAACTATGTATTGACGAAAGAGTGAAAGACGCATATGCTCATTTAGACAACATATCTCTATTTTGCAATTATCGATATCAGATAACATTATGATTTGTCTTTATAGGCATTACTGGAATATGAAAAGTTCAAAATGCGGAGCGGTGAGCTACCTTTCACTGTTGCTTCGTCATCCGATCCTGTTTCTGGCAATCAGGTGATTTTTTTAGTTTTTTTTTTTCTCTCACTTAGCTGTGATAGTAGTATGGTCCCTTGGAATTTCTGTGCTTGATTTCCAACTTATCCTATGAAAAATCTACTTTTCATCTACTTCTGAATCTCAGCATATTTATGATTGAACGAGTTTCACAAACAGGGATATTTGGGTTAAACTCTTATCAGTATATATAGAGTTATAGAAGATTGTCTTCAAAGAGTCCTTTGGATGTATATAAAAGTCGAACAAACAATGTTTGTGTAAGAACTAAGAAGCCAGGTTATTGAAAATTATTCTATATTACATACAAATTTTTGTTTAGACTTTTAATTGTTGGTGAATAGATCAATTTCATAAATCTGGTTAGGCGTGCAGCCGTACACAAACAATTCATTTGTCCTAGTTAGGGACATACCACTTTTTTATATGTAAATTGTGGTACAAAATGGTCCACCAGTTTTTCAAGAGTTGAACCAATACACGTGAGGACATTCTATACAATTATCTGTGGTTCTAGACTTCTAATAACAGTTTCTTTTCTCCACAGGTTAGTTTCTAATATCTCCAATCTATCCAAGGATCATAAAACTTATTACATGGATTTACACATTCTCTACCTAGAATACCTTAGTATTTTTTCAACCTAACAATTATTTTTCAGGTAGATCTAAGTAATCCTTCAGGATCAGGTAGAGCAAGAAGGGATTCTGCTGCTCGTGCCATGCAGGGATGGCACTCTCAGCGGCTTATCGGAAATGGCGAAGCTGGAGATCCTATCATTAAGGTAAAGTTTAAGTTTTGTCCTTGTGCATTTGTTTTTATACAGTGTTGATATTCTCTTAGACTGTTGTAGTTCTCAGATGACAACCATACCTTGTTTCACAGGAAAAGAACTCAATTACAACACCAAAGCGTGAAAAGCAATTAAGAAACATTGGTAAGTTTTATTGATTTGAGTGCTATTTCATGACCTTATCCTTATGTATGAAACATGAGATTTTTATTCAACATTTGATTAATTCTTGACTAAGGTTTCCTGAAGCGCAAAGGGTCATCTCCTGTTGAACACGCTGTCAAGGTTGCACGTGCGACATCAAAATCCCAGTAAGAATTATAATTTGGATCTGTGAGTTCTTGATGCACAACTTGACGTCCGTCATGGATAACATGTTTCTGCTAAATACAAAATTATTAGATGTAGCGTCCTGAGACAAGGATTTCTACACAATTAATTTTTCTAATTCTGTTTTACCATGTCCCCCTATCAAGGGAGGTGTTAGTGATATTGAGATTCAGTTGGAAAGGCGACATGATGTCCTGATAAAAGCTTTGTTGGGTGTGAATTTATAAGAATTTTCATTTGTTGTTTTCACTTTAATGTTATTGATTCAGTGTTTTGGACAGATCAGAGATAATGGTTATGGATATTGGTATCCCTGCTGATTGGGTGAAGGTCAATGTGCAGAGAATGGTATGCTATTCACAGTCCTTGTTATGTAACTAATGTAAGTGCTAGAAATATGTTCTTCATGGATCGACTAACTAGTTTTACTTGGTGTATTTGCAGAAAGACTGCTATGAAGTATATGCCTTAGTCCCAGGGCTTTTGCGTGAGGAGGCAAGTAATCGAAAATATGTTATTTTTTTCTTATTATTTTAAACTTGATGCTATTTGAAGTTATATCCCTGGATGAATTATGGAATTATACTAATTGAAATTTATAACTAAATAGTTTGAAGTTTATTTGAGCTTAATGCTTATCACGACTTGTCCCTCACTTCTCTACTTGACAACAGGTGCGTGTACAGTCAGATCCGGCTGGGCGGTTGGTAATATCTGGGCAACCGGAGCAGCAGGATAATCCTTGGGGTGTCACTCCATTTAAAAAGGTACTTCTATCTATGCATTCCACTTAGTATGCCGTTTAAGATATTCTGCATCTTGTAATTGATTCCACGATATCCAATTTCGTGTTGTTCCCAGGTGGTAAGCTTACCTACTAGAATTGATCCTCACCATACATCAGCTGTAGTGACCCTTCATGGGCAACTATTTGTGCGTGTACCATTTGAGCAGCAAGTAGCAGATATGTAGAAGAGAGCTGTAGAAGGTAGACTGCCTCCTTTTTACAGTGGAGGCATCCTTAGGTTTGAAACATTTGTTGTAATGAAATATTTGTGCAAAGTTTACTGGTGTTTATCACATGGTAGAAACTAAAAACACGAAAGGTGGGTGTACAAACATGAGCTCGGATTTTGTTGAATCGAAATATTGTTGAATCGTAACAACAATAGTTGTCCAACCAAAACACATATTCGCAAGTCTATATTTTCGATTTGGGAATGCACAAGCTTATAGGGGTTGGGGATTGCAATGTCAATGAAAGTTTATCACATTGAAAATGAAAGACAAAAATGTTTCTCTATATTTTCGATTTGGGAATGCACAAGCTTATAGGGGTTGGGGATTGCAATGTCAATGAAAGTTTATCACATTGAAAATGAAAGACAAAAATGTTTCTATACACTCGATAAATTCAAATTCAAATTCAAATCAAAATCAAAATCAAAATCAAACTTGAACAAATTACATAATTCAAATTGAAAAAAGGTCTCAAATTACATATGGTAGTAAAGATCAAATGCCCAACTGTTCAACATTTAAATAAAGCAATCGAACTTCGTAAGTATAGTACGATACCTATTTTCATAAGTGTTTTTATTACAATAACTAGATATTAGATACATCACGGACCACAATAGACACATCCTATAAACCGGTACTACTATAATGTAAGCATTCACCTGACAAAATTGCAACTTTTGGTTCACCAGAAATTGCAAGCTGAACAAAAAGAAATTGAATCAAAGGTTGATTGCACTTAATAAGAATACAATGTCCCCTCACTTTTTTTGACAGTTTTGGTTTAGTATTCAAAGAAAGTAGGAATATACTACTCCATCTTGGTACAGTAGGATTTCAACGTTTTGATGACAAAGCAGATTGAGCTTAACAGGTAATCACGGTGCTGCAAATGAAACAAACTCACAATTGAACGAGTGAGACTATTTTAATGAATGAACCAAACTTTTAAGTACAAATTAGATTTCCCACCCTTTAAAACATAAAAGGCACGTGCTTGATCACCTCGGGGTAAAAATGTGCCTAAGCATTGTAATAAGTTCCGAACAACGAAACTGGGCTCTATCTAAAGATGGTTAGATTCCGGTCTATGATATATAGACGAACCAAGAAAATAATAAACGACATAATAGCCTTTACACTGACCACTCTAATAAGGTTGGTGCGACCTCACTGCTACCTCTGTAGCTTCCCAATGGAATGCAAATACACTGATATTGAAACAATGCTGCAAACAGTACAATTGCAATGGGGGTTAATACCATATGTTAATAGTTCAATCTGAATGAATAAAACAAAACTATACTCACGTGGAACCGAGAAAGAAGGCAAGTGAAAGATGAAATCCAAATAGGAAAACAGACACCACAGCGGTCAACAACATAGCAACCGATGTAGAATACACCTGCAAATATTGGCTCCTTAGATAAAAGAAAATCTTGGTTGCTAGAGTATGAAACCATAGGCGGAGTACTCAACATTATAGTTGTAAACCCTGATGTCTATCTCACATCAAGGGCATATTAAGATGAAGAATTGGACAAAAAACACCAACTTTAGAATGGAGCTTGCTACCTCACAGTTGATTCTTTTCAAATCCATTTTACAATTATTTTATGTAACGTACAGAAAATAAGTTGTTGGCCTTGCGGCCACTACACTTTAATTATCTCATTTGTTGCAAAGCATTAAATAATCATATGGATAATCTAATAAAGGACTCGTAATCTACATATAATGTATGTGAGCTATCAGGTTGAACGTATTCAAACTTTACCTTCACTATGTTGTCAGCATATTTCATGACCATTGATACCGCGATGCCACTGCATTGACATCAACAAATATTAGGGTACACTCTGGTAAACAATATTGAAAAACAGAGGAGTACTTAGTTACACCAAAATATACATTCAACTGGTAAAACAACGATTGCCGTTTGGTAGAGGCATGGTTTCTGACAATCATCCCCATGTCCAAAATCAAGCATTTCTGCTTCATTTTTAGGCACGGTATTAGGTATTAAGTAATACTGTGACAACACTAATCCAACTACCACATATGTTGATATGTATAATTAAAACATATGCCCTTAAACTTAGGATAGCATTTTTTCCCTTCAAAGATCCATCTTTGAGCAAATAATTTGTGAACGTGTGATTGCCTGTGAAAAAGTAAATAAATAAAATTATTTATATATATCTGACAAATTAACTCACTTTTCTCTTTCTCTCATGCTTCACAATACCAAGTTATACATTATATTTCTCTCCCCCTCCCTCATATCCATATAAAGAACTCCATTTGTTCTTATCACCTTTGATTAATTTTCTCTTAATCCTTATAATAGCAAAATGTATGAATGAGACCGGTATTTAATTTTTATATTACTATTGTATCCACAAATAATCATATCAACACAAATAAAATCACCACTATTCCTTCAGAAAATAGAAGTAGCAGGAATGAAAGGACAGCAATCACAACCCTCCCCATCTCTAAGTGTCAATTCAATTAACATTTGGAAAATCAAAATGGCACAAAGGGAACATATAACTGCAATTTCTCCATAAATCATAACTGTGCCTTTAAACTTTAAAGGGCACATTTGCATCTCAAAGTGTTTCTATAAAAATAAAGTTTAAAGAGGTGAGAAGAGGAAAGGTACCTCAGAGCATGGTTCATAATCATGAGAACAGTAATAAATGAATATCCATGAAAGAATCCCCTGTAGAGAAAACACAACATACACTCTTCCTTAGAATATGCATATTATTTTCCCGAATAGAAGCAACTCAAAACTATAATAACAAAATCTAGTATGGTGTTTCATCCTTCAGCTAATCTTTCAAACTATTATAGGCCAAGGACAATGCCATGGATGTCAGGCTATGTCAAGAACCAATGCATAATTTCTGTACATGAGAATAACTTTGAATCACTATATATATATATATATATATATATATATATATATATATATATATATATATATATATATATATATATATATATACACACACACCACACACACACACATCAGCAGGAATTCATTGTTTCACTTTACTTGTTCATAACAGCATCAAAATCTTGAACGATTATTGCAATCGCATTGAAAGCCATCCCAAATACATACAACCAGAAGTTCTGAACATTAATATTCCTTGAAGGCCTCTTTTTAATAATTGCCTACAGAAAACAAAAGAAACCATAATGCCAGACATGTTTTAGCATATAAAGTCTTCACAGACAAAAAAATATGTAATGTCAAAAAGATCCAAAACAGGGATAACTGTGTTTATGAGCAAATGACAAACAAAGATACATCAGAACAGTACGAGCTGTAAAATTCATACAGCTCTGACTGCTAGTCTTTTACTAGAAAAAGGCTGTACAAAATATAAAAGATGTTCTAAGAATTTACCTCAGTGTAGACTCCAGCAAAACCACTAAGAAGAGCCATGATCTGAAATGATCCGCCAGGCGCCAGTTAAATAATGTTTAGACCTTGAGTTTTTAATCAAAAATACTTTAAAAGTAAATTTTTTAATCTTTAAAACCAAACATGGTGGAATATCAATTATCATAGAGATTTACAGACTTATCAAATCAAATTTAATATCTTCTTTCATCTTTACTGACTTTATTTGCCGAGTCTGTAAAATGGGTATTATTATGACCAAATGAAAATTAAATCTCTCCAGCTAAATAAATATTGAATGGAGTACTGTAATAAATAAAGGAGTAGGCATAAAAACCAACTAAAAGAAATCATTATGTTCCTCTGGCTAATATTTCTGGGTTGATATGGATATGCTTTCAGATTTCAGTTTAGCAACTTACAATTGCCATCACCCAACCTTGAAACGGTGTTTGCAACACCTGATCAGAACTGCAAGAAAATAAGATCTCATAAGGATTCATACCATATACGTGATCACTGATCAGGGTTCCAAGAAACGTAACACAAAGAAACAGATAAAAGAAATTATCTTCAGTAAAGAGACTCAATGGGATGCTCTATATTCCAAGTACTGTTGAGATACAAATGAACAATAGAGTATGGAGAAACTTTCTCCATGGGGATCAATTATGTACCAATTATGAAATTAAATTAACAAGCTTACTCCTTCCACAACCCACCAACTACCCTTCCCCGTTCACCCCTAAAAGATAACAAACAAATAAAGCAAAATTTGCTGATGACTTTTGTTGTCCATGTGTGGCAAAAAGAGAATTTAATACAAGCTGTATTTTAACTTTACATTTCTCAATTAGTTCTACCTCTGATTTCCATTACACTTGAAGGAAAGAAAAAATAACACTCTACAATTGTTTTAAAATTCAAGACTGACATGCAATTAAAAGGCAACTATTATATTCACATTTGACCTACAAGTGAAATTTTATCTCACTTATAAACTTTTGGCTTGCTTCTACATAGTTTTTTTTTTTTCCTTTTTAACAAGTTCAATAAAATGTTATTTGAGATTGATTATAAGATTTACAGTGTGTATTCTTAAGCAAATGAAAATAGTTGATTTTCTTAATTTAAAGTTTGACTTACAAACCGGTGCCCACAATTGTGCTCCCTCTTCACCAACTCTGATCCCCTTAAGTGTAAGTAAATAATACTTTATTAGGAATTACGATCAAACTAAACCCTCTAGCTTTAATGTATCACTATCTTGCATGCATAGTGAATTTTACCAGGTTAATGATTAAGTTCCACAAAGTCTGAGTGACACTAACACTGATTGGCCAAACATAAAGCATGCACAAAATTTACACTCTCGAAAAGCATGCACAAAGTTCACACCCTCCTTTTATCAAGAGAACTCGTTGTGTGTATTATGGTGAACCCTCTATATCATGCCTCGAATGCTGGAACACAGATATAACAATAACATGCTTACTTGGAATTAAGTTGTGCTGTGGTGCACCCTGCACACAGTAAAATGAAAGCGGCCCACTGAATTTCACTCAACCTGAAAAGATAATTCAGATCAGTAAATGATTGTTTAGAAAAGACTGTCATCCATCTTCTGCCACCTTCTCATCCATGAACTCAAGATTTTTTTTTAAAAAGGGTAATATTAGTTTTGTATTGGCCTGTGTAACACAACAAAATATCTTGGAAATTCTAGAGGGTAATGTAACCCTCAAATGAGATGTATCAACTATCAAGTAGAGACTTTTTACATTTCTAACTTTAGATTCAATCACAGTAAATTGAGAGAAATGACTCACTTTCTCTTGAGAATGATACGATATAATACACCAGTGCTGATAATGTTGAAGTTCTTTAGTATTTGGTAACCTGGAGCATCTACATAAGCAAATATGTAATACTGCCAAAAACACATTTAGAATACAGCATCTTGCGGAAGGAACAAAAGCTGATGGAAATATAAAAATAAAACCCTACTTGAAGTAAATTCTTGACGAGGTAAAGAGCAGCAGGAATGGGATATACACTAACTTCATCCCATGATGTATACAACCTATATAAGAGGATATACACGGAAAAAAAATCAGATAATGGAGAATAACAGATTTTCTGTCAAGTCCAAAGGTCATATAATTTAGATTTACTATTTAGTAGAATCAGAAGATGTCCTGCGCCCATCCCCCCGCCACAGCATGCAAACATTTTGAGATTTTTTTGTGTTTCAGCCTGAATTAATGAACATATACTCAAAATGGTGAGGATATTTTTTCCCTTTTTTAACAGGACGCGGTTATGATCGAAATTGGTACAAGGGCAGTTTTAGTTGTGCATTCATGACAGTACGCTTTCCGTGTCTACACAATGAGTTATGCCCAATGAGTTCTTCGGAGCTGTTAGCTACCAAAAAAAACATTCTCAGAGTAGATGAATGTATATATGTCCAGAACCTTGATATATGTTTTTTCAATTAATAGGAAAATTCGCGTGGAGGAGAGAATAGGAAAATTCGCGTGGAGGAGAGAAAACCTGTTATCCTCAGTGACACCTTCATTCCTCCAGATTCTTCCCAGGGCTGCAAGTGATAACGTGCATTTCAAAGCTTCAACCTGGCCGCAGTAATCAATTAAGGACCAAATTCAGAACAGTTCTTATAGAGACACAGACTCTTTCCAGAACCTAATGAGTAAAGAGCATACAATAATTACTTAATGAATAGCTCAAATGGAAATATTGTGCACTCACCAAAAAATTTGCAGTTGTAACACTGTACTCATACTTGCCAGCCCTCTTTGACCAAACAATAAGGATAGCTTGTGAACTTGTAAGAACTGTCAGTGAAAGTGTGACGATGGACCTATTTTATCATGAATTAAAGAAAATATGAGAAAATTTGGGTATCCCTATGGAACTGTTATACTCCTAAAGAGTATTCTTATATATACACATTACAAACACACAAATGGGGAAAAAAAATTCATCCCAAACACACATTACACCTAAATCAGAAATGTAAATGAATGGACTTCGAGTATCTCAATCCAAATGGAACCTAAGAAGATTGAAGGATATTCATACTTGCGCTTCCACTTCGAACCGACAACAGAGCTGCCTCCTGAAGCGGTAGAATCAATGGGAGAGCCTGCAATTGAACAGCAAATGTTACGATAAACAAATTGGGCCTACGGAGAAATAAATAATAAGAGATGTTATATGCGAAAAAAAAAAGATGATTCAATCCGACCGACCTGAATGGGGTTTCCCGCGCAAGCTCTCGATATCATCATCAACTGCATCCCCATCTTTATCCTAAACAACGAGCACGAAGTAAGATGGCAGAATTGAAATTCGTTGAATAATAGCACGAGAGAAGCTTCGACAACGTAAATAAGCAGATCAAAAGCAATTGGATATCGGAGAAGAAGAAGAAGAATAAGAGCAAAACCTGATCCTTTATTCTTCTGTATTCCATTTTACTTGTTCAGATTTGATTCGACAATGTTTCTCGATGTTTCTAAAACCTAAATCCAGAACAGTACTATTTCGGTGACGGAGCAGCTCAATCAAGGAGTGTTCATGTTAGTTGAACGAGAGTGTGATTGAGAATGTATATTTAGGTGGACTTGTTTTTTGTTTTATTTTTAAATCATTGTTTGTTACTTTCAATTGAATATTTATCCGGCTCGCCGTGAATTATTTGTAAAAATGAACTTTTAATCGATATTGTCCATCATGGACTCGAGTCCATAATACTTCAACTAATTGATATTATCAAAATTCAAAACATGCTTTTATTATCAATCAGTTGTTAAAGAGCTACCGATGTTCAAGTATTTCTCATATAGATTCGTTTTAGCTTTGAATGTTGACATGCTAGCAGAGTTCGGAAACATAGAATTTTGAAAAATCCGAAGGAAAAAACTATGAAGGATACACACACAGGGCATCAACTGTAATTATGGAGAATTTGAAGATTGAAATACAGTTAGATCAACCACAACCAACTTTACATCAAACAAACACAAACAAACCAGCTTTCTTGTTATTACACATTAACACAAATCCATGACGATTACGAGGAGGGGTGAGTGTTGTGAATGAATGTCAAATTACGCACATCTCCACAGTTCACAACATGCGCAAATTTGACGAGTCTCTTCTTGCACGCACCGTATCTACTTTAAAGGTCAGCAAGGGAGTTCTCCTGTGTCCCAGGAAGACCTGATAATGCCAAATTGTCACTCTTCATAAACAAAGAAAGGTCGAAAAGTTTTACCTCACAAAGAACCACTGCTCATACCTGTAACAAACAAGTTGAATTGGGAAACTAACAAGCTCCCGGAGCATCTCTCATGCTTATATTCAAGCTGTTTCGCATAGTCCGCCTTCCAATACCAGCATTGCCTTTTGTCATCATAGCAACGAATTCCCCATAATCAATCCTTCCATCCTAAAAAAAAATGATGGAGACTTCTTAAGCTACTGATAGCTCATGAGTGACCTTAATGGTCGACGATATAATAATAGGTCCAAACTGCTCGAGTTGATGAAGATTGAGAATATGTAACAATAACAGTATACAAAGTCAACACAGACTAGACACATCAGCATGGGCAATCACTTACATTATCTTGATCAACTTCTTTGATTATATCGTCAAGAACAACATCTGTCATGCTGTGTTCTACACAAGCTTGTTGGAGTTCATCCGTGGTAATATAACCACTTCCATCTTTGTCAAAATATTGAAATGCTACCAAGAGATGTTCCTCCCGTTCCAGTTTATTCAGGTGAAAGGTCGCTGCTATAAATTCTCCATAGTCTATGGTTCCACTATTGTCTACATCAGCCTGCATAACATTAATTTAACAATGAAAATGGCCTATAAACCTCAATAAATAATAATTTGAATAAAAAATCTAGATAATCATGGAGATACATTAGAAAGAATAATTTATTTATTGATTTTTTAATGAATGAGATTAATACTCCATAAGCGCAACAAATCCAGGGATCCAAAGTTACAAATCAAGAATTTAAGAATGTAATTATAATAGAATTGAATTAATTGATTCATGTATAAATAGAAAGTATTTCAATTTCCTAACACTGCCCTTCAAATTGATGAATCGGCATATTCCTAGACTGCCATCTAGGAACTTGAACCAAACCATAGGCAAGCCCTTGGTCAGGATACCTCCTATATTCTAAGGAGACACAATTCATTGAAGTTGTATGTTTGCATTCTTTCACTAAAGGGACATAATATGCATCTGCAAATCCTTCTACAGCTCAGATTTTAGTTGTGATATCTTACTTTTAGTACATGATTAGCTACTGCTAAAGAACAAATCATTTCGTCTGACAAATTAACACACTCTTCTCTTTCTCTTCTCACCCTTTCCATTACCAATATATGCTGCTGCCTATTTATCTCTACCGTTGCCCTCAGATAAAAAATACCATTAATTTCTTCAATAAAATTACCATTTTATTAACTTCCTCTAAATCTAAATAATTCACCCATATTTAACCGCACATTTAACTTTCACTTTTTAAAAAAAGATTCACAACTATTCACTCGTTCTAGTAGGCATGTTAGAGGTCAAATTCAAGAAATATTAGAGTTCTTCCAAAAATGCACCTGCATGCTTTTAAAGAAAAAAAAACTTTTGAAACACAAACAAATGCAAGCGCCTGGTAAAACAAATTCAGCGCCGGAAACAGTAAATTGTGTGAGAAGAAGTTGACATACTGCATCCATAAGATCCCGTATTTCTGTATCCCTTAAGGTCGAGCCGTATTTTCTTAATCCAGCTTTGAGTTCATCAAATGTGATTGCTCCACTACTGTCAGTGTCCATGGCCTTAAACATCTCTCTTAAGCCGGCAATCTCCTCTTCCGACAAGCTTTCTGCTATTACCTGTAATAAGTATAGGAGGCCATTCATTTCTGTAGTAATAAGAGCTGGAAGTATACTTCAATAAAGTTATCTTGAGATGACATCAAACTCTCAGGCTCTCAGCAGACAAAATCATCAACATCGCAAAATTATACAACTTTCTTTGTGCTTATTACATACCCTTAAAGCCATCTTCTTCAACTTATTCATTGCAGAAAACTGTTTAAGACGAGAAAGTACAGCTGGATCCAGGGCCTTATCAGGCGCAACACCATTTTCACAAATCCATGGATGACCTGAATATATTTGGCATATACAAATTAAAAATTGTTAATCCATCAAAGCAGTAAAACCTCTAAAAGATGTAGTTATTTAAAGAGGTATGCATTAATATCTTGGTATACATCAATTACCATTGATATATTCACAAAAGTCCATAGATACTAACAATGTAATGCAATACATAAGCATGCAAATGATCTCAGAAATCCTTTGAGGGAGACATAAATCGCCACAACATTGTGTTACATAATTATTATCAATCAAAGAAAATTTTAGATAGTTCAGGAACATGTAAAGTAAAGCACCTCAGACATGAATCTTATCAATAAAGAGGCAAATGAAAGAGATATCCAGACCCAAAATAAAAACAAAGAGTATCTAGAAGAATTTAGGGATACGAAACCTACATAACACTTCATGAGCAGTTAAACGCTCGGAAGGCCGCATGCATAACATCTTCCGAATAAGATCCTTAGCACTCTCTGATATTAACGGCCATGGGTCAGAGTCAAAATCAATGTGACCCTTCAAAACCGCATCAAAAATCCCCTGTTGTGTTTCTGCACAAGAACCAGAAATCATCACAAAAAAAATTGCATTCTCAATATGATGAAACGATATGCATTTACTGTATATGAGCTTACCAGCCCAAAAAGGAGGAACACCACTTAATAATATGTAGAGGATGACCCCTGCTGTCCACACATCTGCTGCAGGGCCATAATGCTTCAAAAGAACTTCGGGCGCTACATAATATGGGCTTCCAACCACATCAGTAAATACCTGACCTGAAATCCAGGAAAAATAAGAGTCGTCCTAAAGTTAATCTCCAATCCATACACTGAATAGCACAAGAACAGAAACATAAAGAGAAGTAAAGTTTATTATTAAAAGATACCTGGTTTGAAAAAAACAGAGAGACCAAAATCAATAGCCTTAAGAGAGAAATCATCGTCCTTGTTAACCAACAAGAAATTCTCAGGCTTAAGATCCCTATGCATGACCCCAAGCGAATGGCACGACTCGACAACTCCAACGATGATCTTAGTAAGCTGGGCTGCCTTTCTCTCGCTGTAGTGACCCCTCTGTATGATCCGGTCAAACAATTCACCTCCGGCACAAAGCTCCATGACAATATGAACATACAGGGGGTCCTCGTATGCCCCCTTAATCGTGACTATGTTCTTGTGACAAGCCAGATGGTGCATTATCTGAATCTCCCTCCTGACATCCTCGACATCTTCCTTGGAAATCAACTTCCTCTTCAGTATAGATTTACAGGCATACTCGACGCCAGTGGAGTTCTCGGTGCACAAGTAAGTGGTGCCGAATTGACCTTGCCCCAGCTTACGGCCCAGGGTGTAAAGATCTCTGATACCAGCAGTCTTGTGGCCCAGCACAAAGAAAGCCTGGTTAGTGGTGCCTCTGTTCATGATGCTGTCCTTCTTGGGAGTCGATTGCTCCTTGGTCGGGGATGAACGACTTTCGGTAGAGTTCGGAGCTGGTTTTTGCTTGGAGTCGTTGCACTTGGGTTCAGCAGGCTTTTCGTACCCGTGGAACGATTTGCCTCCAAATGATCCACGGCATGTATTGCCCATGAAACGATAAGCTTCCCCCTCTCTCTATCTCAGCTCACCCTAGTCTATATCCCGTGTTTTTTCTCATCCAATAACTCTGAAATTGAGGAACAAGAGAAACAGTACAAGGTCAGAATCGCAGCAATACAGAATAATTTGTTTCGTTTTCAGGGCCCGAGCCCGAAAACCCCAACCCGAGAATCACATGACAAACAATCTAAAAAGGAAGAAAATGACAGCGAAGAATCTATAACCAGATCGGAATATGTACAACAAAAAAGGTGAATAAATCCAGATATAAATTGCAGAAAGAGAAAAAGGAAAGATACTTACTCGCACAGAGAGAGGTCAAATATGCAGATACTGGAGGAAGGGGAAGAGGTAAAAAATAGCAGAGCACATACACAGGGAGAAAAGTCGAGGTGAGAAGAAAAGGTCAAAGTGGGGCGGGAACAGTTAAATTAAGTGTGCTGGTAAGTGGGGCCGGCGGGATGAAGAAGGTATGAGGAAGACGGAGAAAGATAGCTTGCAGCAGCACCACCTTCCGGGATCTTTCAGAGCATATTATACAAATGGATGGAGTATTATTTACTATTAATTATAGGATAATAATGAGTAGTGAGTGTAGTGTACTTCGTAATTTAGTAGTGGTATAATGTAGTATTATCGGTGTGGGCCGGGGTGCATATATTAAATGGGGCCCACGCAGGGTTTAAAGAGAATGAGTAGGGACAATAGCCACTCTGTAACCCACCAAACCAAGTACTTTGACAATGTCAATTACTCCACTATCCTCTCTCTCTCTCTTCTGGTAACAATATTTATTCAATTCGTTTCATAAAAAAAAATTAAATGTAAAAATATAGCCAAAATTTAATTAAAAAGGCTAAATTAATCATCACGCAAGTGACTGCTCATAAACAAAATGTTTCAGATCTAACTTACAACCTCTTAAAACTGTATTAACGTATAAATTAATTCAACTTATATTTAAATCTAATTATATTTTACAATCGACATATAATATTTTTCAATGCTATGCCATAGGGCAAACAACAAATTTTCATCAATTGTTTATCTTTGTTTTCGTCAAGGTTTGATACCATGTTGAAATTGAGAGTGTAGGGGTGTAGTTTCATACTTAGCACATGATGACGAGAGAGGGATATTTGAGTCGTCGAGAGAGGTTATATCCTAAATCAATTTGTGATAGAAGGAGCGTCTTACTAGTTACTAGGCTTAATAAATGGTCTTCATTTCTATACAAATTCAATGTGAGATAACTCATAAGTGATTATCACAACACATTTTTAACAAGATCGACATTAATACACTAAGCTAAGTTTTCTTGCGCGTGTGGAGAAAGAAAAGTATCAAAAGCAGTTCATCACCTCGTTGAGTCAAATTTTACGCTTCGCCCGCGAGAGTCAATTCATCACTTCGTTGGAGGTAATTCGCCCACTTCATCAACTTATTGTGAAACGTGATTTTGCAATATTTTCCGTGTCGAGACAAATATTTTAATATTAGTTTGAAATATTTAAAGAAAATGAGAATAATTTAATGAGATCAAATATGATGGAGGTGATAGTTTAGTTGGTAGAATAGTGAAAATATCATTCGTGCAAAAGTTGGAAAAAAGCACAGTGTGATCAATGATGATACATAGTACTACTCCTATAAAACTATACTATAAAAGAAACAATTGTGGTTATGAAAACATTATCTAATGGTACATTTTTTCACGCTAACACATGTGCACCTACTTGTATAAACTATAAAGTGAGAAATTATCAAATACAGTAAAATATATAGCAATGAAAATGGATGGTAGAGCATATATATTAGATCCCACTAAAATTAAATTACATAAAATCCAAGGCTTTTGAAGGATATTTAAGTAGCATAGTTCTAATGATTAAAAGGGTAAACAAGTGGTTTTGACAATTTGACAAGGGTCACATGATGGAGGTTAATAATATGGTAAAACGTGTGACATTCGAATGTCTCAATTTTATTTATAGCAAATATAGTCTCAAAAGCAACATGCCTAAGTCGATAAAGTCTTAATTCTAAAGAACTTAGCTATTTTATTTTATTGTCACGTTTATCATCAAATTCAACGATCTATAATTGTATGCCTTTCAACATAATATTCCTGGCGATGGTGAAGTAAGTATTACTCCATTTCAATCAAATTAATGGTCAATTTTTTTTATAAATTAGAAATAAAATGTAATCATTAATTTTGGTTAGAAAAGAGTATATATTAGTATGCCTTTCAACACTATATCCCATGGTGATATGAGTGAATAGAGTACTAATTAAGAACAACAAATTATATATATTCAATTGGCTCATCTCACATATGTTTTTACATTAAAAATTATAATTATTTTTTTATTTTAAAATATAATTAAACACTTACATTTTAACATTTTTTCTTTTATCTTTTTCACTTTAAATAAAATTTTAATTTTATTTTTTTCATAAATATATTAAAATAATATATTTTTTTTATTAAATTTTGTGTTCGATAAAGTGTGAAGATAATTTAAGGACAAAATTAGTATTTATGTCAAATTCTTTTGAATTGAATCCAAATTGATGTGAATTGTGAACTGAGGAACCATAATTGAAATAAACTAGGTATTTTCTCAGTCTAAAATATTTGTCATGCTTTCTGTTAGAGGTGTTCAACCACAAACAATAGTTGATACACACAAAAAAGAAAATAATTATTTTTTATTTTAAAATAAAATTTTATTAAATACTTTTTAAATTTTACTCACAATTACTTTATTTTTCAATTTAAAATGTATTTTTACATTTTATTTATTTTTAATCAAAAAATCAAAAATTAACATTTTTTTTAAATTCATGCTAAAAAATATATGTTTAAGAGAAATGGTTCCAATGAACCTAAAGTGAAGTAAACTTATATTTTATACAATAATTATAATAATTTTACATTACAATATATTATAAAATAAAAAATAAAAATTATGATTAGTATTTTAAGCATAAATTAGATTTTTTTTATAAAATTACTTATTTAAATAATTTTTTTTATTTTTTAAAAGTGAAATAAAATAAATTGAACCAAATATAAAACTTAATTAAAATTGAATTGAATGAAAATAAAGTGAAAAACTATCAAGTCACGTGCTAATATTAGTGGGCTGACCTGACCCAAAGCACAAAACACAAGATGAAAAGATAAGACTATTGGGCTTATCCACTCTAATAAGCCCAACAGTCAGTCCGACTGTCAGAGTTTCCATTTCTCACCTGAGTCACCTGTTTCCCGGTGATCGCCGAATCGATCAGTGCTCATACTCCTGGTAATCCTCCGATCCATTTCTTCATATTTTATCGTTCTTTTCAATTATGTATGCATTCCGATTTTATTTTATCTTTGTCTGCCTATTCAATATTCAGTTCTTCCTGTTTCATATTTTAATGGTAACTTATTTCATCCAGATCGAGTATTTGCATTTTTTCTGTCGGTTGCTTGAATGAATTTTCTCGAAGCTTCGATACCCTTTTCAAAGTATTTGTTAGGTAAATATGTTGTTAGCAATCGAGTTCAGGGGGATGTTTTAGGATGAAATATGTTTTAAGTTCCATGTAAGAAATCTGCAATTTCTTGGAAGCCCAACAACTTCCACAGCCATCCTTTTGATTCATCTACTTTGTTCAAGTTTTCAGTGTTTGTGGTTAAAGAAGATAAATAAATGTTGTGGTGCTGAATTACTATTTTGAGTTTTTGACTAAAGAAACATTGTGAAGGACTACAGGACGGATATTACCGCTAAGTCCTCGCCAAACCCATCACTAATATTCAAGTTGTGGACTTGGATCGGTGGCGATTTGGTTTCTTCCATCGGAGGGAACCTCTTGATCTTATTTTCTTTTCAGTCCAAAGGAAAGAGAATAAAGGATGAAGAAGTTCTCTTGCGATTACCGTTACCTCTTTCTCTTCGCCGCCTTGCCCTTCTTCTACATCCAGGTTGTACATTCTTATAATGTTTTTTACCTATAAAATTTGAATATAAATCTGATTACTTTTAGCGAATTGTGCCTATTGCTGCACATTTTTGATAAATTGGTGATATAACTCACTCATTTTCTTGATGCAGATGCGCCTCTTTTCCACTCAATTGCAGTATGCTGATCGAATTACTGAAGCTGTACGTACACCCTTTTTTGGGTGCAATCTATTTATTATATGTATATTGATTAGATTCCCATATCTAAGGCAGGCTTAGAATTTAGAATCTTATGATACATATGAAACATTCAAGAATACCAACTTTGCTCCAACACAAATTATTTGCTTAGCATTTGCTCCCGTTTATACTGACACTGTTAATCCTTTTATTTTATTTTTTGTTTCTTGATTTTTCTTATGCAAGAATGCTGATATTTATGGTACACATTTTCTTGCTCTGCTGTAAAGTAGATATAAAATCCTCTTTCTGTATTTGATTGCAGATT
Source organism: Euphrasia confusa (assembly GCA_954870475.1). Taxonomy (NCBI): domain Eukaryota; kingdom Viridiplantae; phylum Streptophyta; class Magnoliopsida; order Lamiales; family Orobanchaceae; genus Euphrasia; species Euphrasia confusa. Next base: position 21,645,293 of record OX940951.1, read on the forward strand.
GAGGCAGAAACTCAGTGCACAAGACAAACACGATTATTGATTGATCAGATTAGTATGCAGCAGGGACGAGTTGTTTCGCTTGAAGGTGTTTTATCATCTCTACTGAAATCTCTCATTAGTGATAAGCATCTCCTTTTGGGTCTGACTGTCTTTGTACAAAACTACAAATACATTGTAGTCTAGTCTTACTACCATAATTGAGCATCTTAAATAGGTTCTCACCATTTATAGCCAATTATAGGATATATTTTTGCATAGACTATTATAAACTGTAAATTTTGTTACCGTTTTAGGAAGTGTTTCCATATGCAGCAATGTACACTTTAGATTGAGTCTTTGAGAGTATGGCTATCAGGCATGTGATCATATCAATGCTATATCCTTCTGTTCGTATAAAAATATATTTGTATTTATCTTATTGTTATAACTATGACTTTCAGAAGAAATGAAACGTCAAGAACAGGAATGCAGAGAGCTGAGAGCACTTGTTCAAGATCTTCAAAGTACGGTTATCTTGCTACTTCCTTTTATTTCCCACTAATTCTTTTTATGCATGATACAAATCGATTTTCCGATTATAAAAGATACTTGCTAGTACTTCAAATTAGTTGGCAGCCACACTGCTTATGGAATGATCTTGATTGTTAATCCACTTCACTGCAGGGAAGAGTCTCAATAAATTGGTTGGCGATGCACAGGTTTGGATGAGCTGAGAGTATTAATTATCTTAATCCGTGTGCTATCTTCTTAACTCTTGTTCATTGAACCTGTAACCAAATGAATGATCAGGTTCCTGTAGCAGCAGTCGTAGTAATGGCTTGTAACCGTGCTGATTACCTTGACAGGACCATCAAATCTATCCTAAAGTATGGTATATTTTGATGAAAATTTCACTTCTCTTAATTGTTTGTATTCCACCGACAAAGTTTCACGCTTATAGGTATCAGAGTCTTGTTGCATCAAAATATCCTCTCTTCGTATCACAGGTACCTGAAAATAGAAATTCTGTTTGGTATTAATTCAGCATTTTTAATCATAGAGGCCAGTGCTTATTCCATATATTAAGATTTGATTATTCTTTCATTTTTGGCAGGATGGATCAGATCCTCATGTTAAAAGTAAGGCACTGAGTTATGATCAGCTAACTTACATGCAGGTACTAGCTAGCTTTCATACCAAAGTCAGAAACAGAGCATCATATAACACTACTCCCTCTATCCCAGAAGAGTTGAGAGACTTTTATGGACACTCAGATTAAAAAAAAAGTTACTTTTTGGCTTTTTGACCAAAAATAAAAGGGTAAAAATGTATTTTTAAGTTGGAAAGTAATGTAATAGTTGTACTTTAAAGTGAAAAGGTGAAAATATTTATTTCCTTTTTTGGGTGTCAACTATTGTGGGACACCCCCAAAAGGAAAGTGTTGCAACTATTATAGGACGAAGGGAGTATCATTTTAAGGAATTTCTTGTCTTGCTTATTTCAAGTATTAAGATTCTCAATGATGCCTTCATGAGTAGCTTGAGCTCTGATATAGTGGGTCTATACTTGTATTTGCTCAGCATTTGGATCATGAACCTGTGCACACAGAAAGACCTGGGGAGTTGATTGCGTACTACAAGATTGCACGTAAAATTTTCCATTACATGGTTTGTTGCTCTTAATCGTCTATTAGTCGCCGTTCCTATGTTCACAACTCTTGCTCGTCTACAGGTCATTATAAATGGGCACTGGACGAATTATTTTACAAGCATAAATTTATTCGAGTAATCATCCTTGAAGGTGCCTGTACATTTACTTCTTTTTCTATTATTTTCCATTTTATTTGCCTCCCTGTCTATTGCTTTAACTTGGAGAACTTTAATTGGCAGATGATATGGAAATTGCTCCCGATTTCTTCGACTATTTCGAGGCTGGAGCCAAACTCATTGACCATGATAAGTGAGGGTTTTTGGACTTTAAGATCTGATTTTGCTGTATGTCATCTATTTTATATAGGTTTCTTAATTTTCGTTAATTGCAACCATGATAGATCCATCATGGCGATATCTTCATGGAATGATAATGGGCAGAAACAGTTTGTGCATGATCCTTGTAAGTCCACTAGTTCCTCGCCAGTGATATAAGCTGCCTAAAAAAGTTGTATTTCCTTAATATTGGTGGGGATGATGCAGTATACAGCCTTCAACGTCTAATCCTTGATAATGTTTATTGCAGACGTTCTTTATCGCTCTGATTTTTTCCCTGGTCTTGGATGGATGCTTGCTAGATCCACATGGGACGAATTGTCTCCCAAATGGCCAAAGGCATATCCTCCAATAATATTTTTTTCGCATATTCGTTTTACATTAATATATCATCTTTTGCTGCAATCTTGAGAATTTTCTTGACCAAGTACTTACTTACTGGGATGACTGGCTTAGACTGAAAGAGAATCACAAAGGGCGACAATTTATTCGCCCTGAAGTGTGCAGAACATATAATTTCGGGGAGCATGTAAGTTTTTTTATTGATCCTATGATAGTAAAGCTTCCTAGATAATGTTTCTCTCTGGAATTCCTTTTCTTATACGTAATGAGGATATATTTTAAAATTTTCTTATAGGGTTCGAGTTTGGGCCAGTTCTTCAAACAGTATCTTGAACCTATAAAACTGAACGATGTCCAGGTATGTTCCCCACTATAGTAGTCGCGTCAAGGCTGGTTATAATCTAATATCGATTTATCTGTCTGGAAGGTTGATTGGAAGTCGATGGACCTGAGCTACCTGGAGGAGGTATACATCTGACTGGTAGTCAAAGCAAAACATGCCATCAATCATATATATAAGAAATAGATAGTATGAAAGAAAAGTAAAAAATGTCGGTATTTAACTTGTGAACCTGTGTTTTTTATAGGACAAGTATGTTGAGCACTTTGCTTCCTTGATTAAGAACTCTACCCCTGTGCATGGGACTGATGCTATTCTAAAGGCAAACAACATAGATGGTGACATTCGTATTCCGTACCGAGACCAATCAGACTTTGAGCTCAATGCACGTCAGTTCGGTATTTTCGAAGAATGGAAGGTAATTATATATTTTATTGTAGTTAGTTGATGTTTTAAATCACCATGTAATAATAATATTAATCAAAATATTTTCTGTTAATTTCCAGGACGGTGTCCCAAGAACAGTGTATAAAGGAGTAGTTATTTTCCGGTATCAAACGCAAAAGCGTGTGTTCTTTGTTGGCCCGGATTCACTCCAGCAACTCGGAATCAGATGATGAGAATGATCAGAGTTGAGATTTTGATGGGCCCAGAGGTAACAACTGATGTCGGCGATGATATAGGTGGTCTTGCTATGAGGCAAATCTCGATTTTCGGCAACTATTGGGGTCAAGAAAATGCTACTATCAACATCAAATTTTAAAACACACGGAGTATTATTAATGAGGACGCGTGCGTAGTATAGTTTATTGCAAACTATATGCATCAACTTGGAATTTAAAAAAAATTATAGGACGAGTAAACATTAATGTGCATGCGCCAATTAATATAATTTCCCATTGCACCTTTCTAAATTACAAAACAAAAGCAAGTGTGCCTTTAATACATATACTCACTCTTTTATCGTCCTTGCTATCTATGTGAACGTTACGAAAATATGATAAAAACATTTGACTATGTGCATACTGTACTACAGTACTACTCTTGTTCAAATAATAACACTTAAATTAAGAAAAATATATTATTTTTTTATGTTTATAAAAAATAAAAATTATTTTGCTTTTCAAGGAAAACACAGATTTTTGTGAGACAAAAATAAAAAAATAATAATTTTAGAATTAATATTATTTTTATTATTATTATCACAAATTCACAACCATATACGTATAGGACTTTCTTTTGTCAAAGTCTTCCCACTTGATAAAACATTTTAGGCTAGAAATAAGGAATTCAACCATCAATTCACACTTGTAATGAATCTTAAATGTAAAGATTGACCAAAGGACCGCTTCAAAAACAACAAATTCAATATCATTAACCAAGATTAAAAAAAAATCAATTAAAATTAAAAAAAAATTTGTGGTACTGGTATATCAAATTTGTGCATTATGTGTGCTCATTTGAATGGTCGAATTTTGGGCTGAATACGAAATTGATTTTAGAATCGATTCAACAAAATTAAATGATAGGAGTACATAATAAATAAACTTCATTCTATAGGGCGGGGCGGGGCTGCGGACCAAGAAAACTTTTCTACCGTATATTGTAAAATTATATTTTCGGTTTGGACAAGTAAATTTCGGTTTTAATTCGAACCAGACTGGAACTCGAAATCACAAATATTTTTAGAATTGGAGATTGGACCGGATAGCAATTGGTCGGTCCGGACTGTATAGATTTTTTTTGTCCGGACTGAATAGCAATTGGTGGGTTCGGAGTAGATCGATTTTTTTTTGTCCAATCATTTTTTGCACACTCTTTGTGTTATTGACCTATATATACTCACACGAGCTGCAGCCTGCAAAGGAAAAAAGTAACTCACGCGAGTCATCGCTCAACTCGAGCATTACTCTATTTGACCCGAACACTATTTTTGAAGAATTGGTCGGCTCGCGAGCCGCTCGAATCTATGTATATTTAATTAAAAATCCCAAATAAGGAGTATACTGATATTTTTTGAGTCAAGCTTTTCGAGCAATTCGAGTCAAGTCGAGCTTGAGCAAGCTAAAGTTGATCTAGTCGAACGAGTAGGCTCGATCGAACCAAGTTTGTGTTTGAGAAAAAAACCCGGTAGTCTTCCAGATTGTTGATTTTTTTTCGAGCTAGCTCGATAAAATCAAACCTCAACGCTACTTGACTGGTTTTCAGTGTGGTCCGATACTGAACAAACTTATAATCATAAAGTCGACACGATCATGATATTAATAAGTTCATAACCCTACGCTCTACAACACAACCAAACGAAGGCCATACAATTAAATACTATTACTAGTAAAATAGATAGATTTTGGTTGGGTTGGGGAAATCGTTGACCAAGACGTATGCGTTGCTTCAAAGTTTTCAGTACCCACGCGGCGTCTTGACTTTGACTTTGACTTTTCAAATGAAATCTAATCTAAAATGTGCATTCGCTTTAAAGAGCAAAGAAAATAGCAGAGGATACAGTTGGTCAAGAACACACAAGTATATAATAACTCGTTGCGATCGATCATCGTCCTTTCCAATTCCCTGCTTTTTGATCGTCGCCGTCGTCGTCAGAAAAAAGTAAAAAGTGTGTGTATGTGCTGCGTGTTTGATCTGAATCTGATCGTATTTGAGAAATGGGAATTTGTTACAGTTCCTCATCCTCCTCCGCAGTTGATCATGAAACCCCAACACCTCCGTCTACCACCCAATTCAGCTCTGGTTCGTTCTTCTCTCGCCCGTCCGCCCTAATTTTACCCTAATAATTTACTGTATCTGACTAATTAATGTTCTGATTAATTAACGCGTTGCAGCAGCGACGGCGACGACGTCGAGCGGCGGCAGCAGCAATGTCTCCGGCGACAGCCGATTCTCGGCGGCGAGTGGGACCAGCGACGGCAGCACTCTGGGACACATGTTGCCCAACCCTAATTTGAGGGATTTCTCCCTTTCGGAGCTTCGGGCCGCCACCAGAAACTTCCGAAGTGACACGGTGCTGGGAGAGGGCGGCTTCGGCAAAGTCTACAAGGGCTGGCTCGACGAAAGGTCCTCTGCCATCGCCGTCAAAAGGCTCAATTCCGAGAGCTTCCAGGGCTTTCAGGAGTGGCAGGTTGGTTAACTCAAATATATATCAGCTTCTTCAACATTCATTTAAGTAAACATTTTTCATTCTAATACTTTTCATATATGTATCCTTTCAGTCTGAGGTGAATTTCCTCGGAAGGCTTTCCCATCCGAATCTCGTCAAACTGTTGGGCTACGGTTGGGAGGATTCTGAACTGCTTCTCGTCTACGAGTTCATGCAGAAGGGCAGCTTGGAGAATCACCTTTTCGGAAGTAATTATTTAACTCTAGTGTTATCACTTATCATCCGTGTGCTGATTTGAATATCGATACTGATTTTTTTTTTCTCGATTGTATAGGGGGTTCTTCGGTTCAGCCACTTTCATGGGACATCAGGCTCAAGATACTAACCGGAGCAGCTCGTGGGCTCGCTTACTTGCACGCATCCGATCGAAAAGTTATCTACCGAGACTTCAAGGCCTCTAACATATTGCTCGACGGGGTAATTGGCAAACCATTCAACTTGATTGCGATGCTTCACATAGATATACTAAGAGACTAATTTTTTATGCTTCTCCCATATGCAGTCCTACAACGCCAAGATATCTGATTTCGGCCTAGCGAAAAACGGCCCGACAGCTAGTAGATCCCATGTGTCTACACAGGTCATGGGGACACACGGTTATGCTGCCCCTGAGTATGTTGCGACGGGTATATACCTTAAACTATACCCTTTTCGCTATAAATAAAATGCCGTTTTCTGATTGTAAACATTCTTCATCGATCCAGGACACTTGTACGTGAAGAGTGATGTGTACGGTTTCGGTGTGGTCTTAGTGGAAATGCTGACCGGGTTACGAGCGCTCGACCCGAACCGTCCGTCTGGACAGCACAATCTAGTTGAATGGATCAGACCACATTTATCTGACCGAAGGAGGTTAAAGCACGTAATGGACTCGCGTCTCGAGGGAATGTATCCTTCCAGATCGGCACTGCACATAGCGAAGCTCGCCTTAACATGCCTGGAAGCGGAACCTAAAAACAGACCATCGATGCAAGAAATAGTCGAGACGCTTGAAAGGATCGACTCTGTGAACGAAAGACCCAGAGAACGTAGAGTAGCAGTGCATCACCACGCGGCTAATCGGCCTCTTCATCATCGTTCTCCACTTCATCCGAGGCAAGACCTCTATCCACGCTCACCACATGTATAATGCTGTTTGCAGGAGGCAACATACTCTGCCCCCAAGCATTTTTCAGTATTCTTTGTTGAATTGTATGTAAAAACATTTTAAGAAGTGGTTCCTGATAGTATAATGTATGTAATATAGTATATAGTCGAAGGCGTAGGCATTGTTCTTGTGTGAAACTGTATCAGTTTTGTGCTTGATGTAGAGGTGAGTCAATGGTTGGGTACGAAGCACGGACACTTCGAAGTAGGTATTTTGGGAGTGTTGTATCCTATTTTACATAAAATAAAAATAAGTGTATCCGGCTTTGGGATTTGATTCCTGTGTCTGTAATTTCTGTAGGGTTTGTTCTGTTGAATGTTAAGTTCATTCTTGCATGTATTTTGTACTACAAACAATGAGAGTTATGCCTTAGTGAAACCAATATATCTGTATGGACTAATTGTTTTCCCTTATATTTACTGCAAAAAAACTTATGGTTCACTGTTATTGGAAAATACAACGCGTTCCTGGGTCAGAGCAACATCAGTTCTTTGACTCCTCTTCCTCCTGACTAAAAGGGGAATCTTTAAGGTGATGCCTACTTTCCATTTTTCATTTTCGTTATTGATTCTATAGGTTACTTACTCTTTCTTGCCTTTTTTTCTTGTCTCAGCCATTACATGACCCATAGTAAAAATCACACGGGATGATCAGATCATTATGGTCAAAGCTTATGCGACAATTTCCAACGCTAAGAATGACACTATTCTCTGTCTGACTTTCTAACTAAACATTCGAGAGATATTCATCCAAGCTACAGAAGTTTGTGTGGAGATATTCATTTTTCTGGTAAATGTAGCCCAGCGTGAATTTGAAGTAATTACAGGGCGACACATTCTTTTTTTTTTTTGGTCTCATTACAACCACACAATATAATTGTGAAATTACAAGTTTTTGTGTGGAAGATACTACTAGGAAATGATGCAGATAAATACAAAAGAGAAATGGAATTGGTCCACGTTTATTTATGACCGTAGGAAAAGTATTGATTGATCATGACTCACTGAGTGGTTGGAACTTGGAAGTTTCAACTCGCATGTGCATTCATACTATTATGTACTCCTACATACAGATCAATTAGTCACAGCCTATTACTGCTGTTGCTGCTTCTGATTTCAATGAGACACACTTACTATTATTATCTCATCATATTTATCTTCTTATTCTTCTTCTTTACATGTACACGTGTCACAGCAGCAGCAGGCGATCGTATTTCGATCAACTGTGGCTCTTCGGCTTCAACATCACTCAGCGGCAGGGGGTGGGTGGGCGATGATTCCGATGACGCTAGCTTCTCGATAAAAGGATCGTCTGTGTTCGAGGCAGAGAGAAATGTCCCAGCTGGCGTTGACCCCGTCCCCTACAGCACCTCACGCATCTCCACTTCTCCGTTCTCCTACACTTTCCACCGACTAGGAAGTCCAGGTCAGAAACTTATCCGCCTTCACTTCAACCCCTTGATCAACCTCGACGACTTCTTCACAGTGGAAGCTGGCCCTTTCACACTCCTCTCCAACTTCAGTCCTTCCATAACTGCTCGTGCTCTGTCTCTCCCCACCGTCTCCAAGGAGTTCTGCCTAATTACTACGCTCGAAAACCAGTCTCTGAGCGTAGTCTTCTCTCCTAATCAACAGCAACAGCAGAAACATGACACCTATGCTTTTGTTAATGGCCTCGAGATCATCTCCCTGCCATCATCTTCCACCACCCTCTCTTACTGCCACTGTGGGGATATCGAAGTGGTTGGCCAGAGGAAGTCTGTGGTCCACTTGGATCACACCACGGCACTCGAGACAATTCACCGGCTCAATGTGAAGTGGGATTCTTCTGGAGATGATATCCGAAGCATGTTTGGGATGTGGGCAACAGTTGTCAAGCAAAGGGTTGATGTTCACAGTAACAATATCACCTGGAAAATATCTGTGGACGTTGGGTTCAGGTACTTGGTCAGGCTTCATTTCACTCGGGGAATGGCAGACGAGGACTATTTTGTAATTTCCATTAATCAGATGGTTGTCACCATACTCGAGGATCAAGGGCACAAGAACTACATGGTGATGATGCAAGGGTACAAACGAGTGGGCAAACGTGATATCTCGGTTTCCCTGTGTTCTAAAGATGAACATATTCCGCTCGAAGGATTTGAGATATTCAAGCTGAGCAATCCTGACAATAGTCTCGCAAGTCCGAATCCCTTGCCCCCGCCAACAAGAGACTCTTCGCCACCGACTACCAATAATATTATAGTCTCGGTTCTTGGTCGGGGAAACGCAATTGTTACTGTTTTCATCGCTGTGATTTGTTTTCTAAACTCCATTCTTCATATGCTGATCCAAAGTCGGAGGTCTCAATTTGCCGAGGCACTCAACTCCAAAACAAAGGAGAAACGACTCTGCCGCCACTTTTCACTATACGAGATCAAATCAGCTACCTCAAATTTCAATGAGTTGTACGTCATAGGAAAGGGTGGATTCGGTAAAGTCTACAAAGGCCTCATAGATGACGGTCAAGAGATTGTGGCCATAAAGCGATTAAAATCAGACTCCAAGCAAGGAAAGCGCGAGTTCTGGACGGAGATTGAGATTCTTTCCGAGCTCCGACATGTTAATCTAGTATCCTTGATTGGATACTGCAATAAGCAGAAGGAAATGATTCTTGTTTACAGTTACATGCCTTGTGGAACACTGGCTGACCACCTCTACAAACTTGCTAAGAAAAACAACGTATTTTCATCTCTCTCTTGGAAGCAGCGCCTTAGCATCTGCATTGGAGCCGGTCGGGGACTAGACTATCTCCACACGGGCCATGGTATAATACATCGAGATGTGAAGTCATCGAATATTCTGCTCGATGAGAATTTTATAGCTAAGGTTTCTGATTTCGGCTTAGCTAAAATCGAAAGTGGAAGTGAGTTCCAAAGCCAAGCTAGCGTAAATGTGAAAGGCACATTTGGATACTTTGATCCAGATTATTATAGAACTCGTAAACTGACAACAAAAAGTGACGTGTACTCCTTTGGTGTGGTTTTGTTGGAAGTGTTGTGTGGGAGACCACCGGTTGATCCATCGGTTGAAGAGGACAAGCGCAGTCTAACCATGTGGGCTCTAGAAAAGATTAGCCAGGGAGAAGTTGAAGAGATTGTAGATCCGATTCTACGGGGCGAAGTCGCGACAGACAGCCTGAAAGCGTTTGTGAGGGTTGCTGAAAGATGCCTACAAGACGAACCAAAGAAAAGACCGGCAATAGCTAACATTGTAATAAGACTTGAGTTTGCACTCAAGCAGCAGGAGATTGCAGAATCTTTGGTACCGAATGAGATAACTAGTGTCGCTGATTTCATTCCATCTGACGCTAATTTACCTCAGCCGGAGAGGGCAAATTCAAATGGGATAACAAATGTTGCTGAGTTGTTGCCCCTGGAGGAGGAGGAGAATGTGAACTCTGTGGTATCCAATGAGATAATTAATGTTTCCGACAACATGGAATGCGATACGAAAACCCTGCAGGAGAAAGAAAAGTCTTCGTTACCTGAAGAGAAGACCAGATCCTCAGCGAGCACTAGACTACTTTCAATGGCTTCCTCTAAAGTGAAAAATGTTGCATTTAATCTTAAGGGGCAAAACTACAGCGGAATGCTTAGAATTAATGGGAAAGGAGATGGGAGTAGTGCAACGTCTAAGTTATCGCGTATTTTGCCATGGAAAGCATTTTCAAGTAAACTATCAAAGAAAAAGGAATCAGTCCAATTTTCAGGTATTGATTCGGTTACATTTCACTCATATGCAGCTGAAGGTATTGAAGTCACATTGATCTCCTGGAAACAGTTCATGTTAGTCAAAGTAATATTGCAAGCAATCCAGCAAGCCTATGATCACTATGATTGTTAATACTGCTTATTTAATTTTTATACATATATTATATTTTCTTTCAATGAGCCGTGAGAGATTCACATTCTTATTGCTGATCTTAATTTCAAGTTTTTTTAATATGGCTTAGACCCGTAAAAAAATTATTAATCTTGACATTGGTGTATATTTTGAAGCACCATTATCGACTAGGACTAGCTACACGAGGATAGGAGAACACACTGATTATGGCAAGACGACAAATATTGGTGGACCAGTGTTTAATCGGGCTGCGACGAGAATAATAGGTGCAACCAATGAGTTAGCTGTGACTCCCAATTTAAGGATCTTCTCCATTTCGGAACTGAAGGTCGCAACAAGAAATTTCACTCGTGATACAGTCCTCGGAGAGGGTGGGTTTGGGAAAGTCTACAAAGGCAGGATCGTTTTGACACCAAACGACAACAATGGAAGTAAAACTAACATTGCTGTTAAGAGGATGAGTATTGGAAGTTTTCAGGGGTTTAAAGAGTGGCAGGTATTTTTTTTATCTAGAGTTTATAAAACTGGAGAAATAGTCTCTTTTTTTATTTCCATCATAGCTGAATTCTTTAATAATAATTTATTTATATTTGTAAAATAATAAGCGGTCAAATCCCCGAACAACGTGCGGGGTGGGGGGTCATGTTTCGGCTTCAAAAACCGACTTTTCTTATGCGTGCAATTATTTTCTGCAGTCTGAGGTGAATTTCCTTGGAAAGCTTTCTCACCCGAATCTGGTTAAGCTTTTGGGTTACTGTTGGGAGGATAATGAGCTAATACTTGTATATGAATTCATGCAAAAAGGCAGCTTGGAGAAACATCTATTTTCAAGTAAGGGGTCGAATTTATATATACTTGTCTGTTCACTTTTCCCACGGCTATATATACTTATGTCTGCTGAGTTTTGGTTGAAAAGGGGGCGGGCCTGCTGCAGTGAGTTCACTTTCATGGGATATTAGGCTTAAGATAATAACTGGAGCAGCTCGTGGTCTGGCCTTCTTGCATGCATCTGACCGACAAGTTATCCACAGAGACTTCAAGGCCTCAAACATATTGCTTGATGAGGTAATTAGCTGACTCTATACGTACAATTATAATCGAAAGTATTTCGCACTCAGTGACACTGGTCTCTAACAATATTAAGCCTGCCGCAGTCGTACAATGCTAAGCTCTCTGACTTTGGGCTGGCGAAAATGGGTCCAACAGATGATAGAACCCACGTGTCAACCATGGTAATGGGTTCAACAGGTTATGCGGCTCCCGAGTACGTGGCGACAGGTAACTATATTTCAACTCTTATAATTTAGCTTCCACATTAATCAGAACAGACAAGAGTTCGACATCAATATACTTACACGAGGCATGTACGCATTTCTTATTTACCTGCAGGGCATTTAACCGTGAAGAGTGATGTTTACGGTTTTGGTGTCATCCTAGTTGAAATGCTCACAGGGTTACGAGCAATCGACAGTAGCCGTCCATCCAAACAACATAATTTGGTTGATTGGATCAAACCATATTTACATAAGTTACCGAGCGTGATGGATTCACGGTTAGAAGGAAGGTATAGTCGCAGATCTGCAAAACACATAGCTCAACTTGCTTTAAAATGTATTGCTCCGGATCCAAAGAGCAGACCATCGATGCAAGAGATTGTAGACGCAATGGAAGGAATTGTGGAGAGCTATAACATATGGCTGTTGGGTTTGGTGAGGAGCCGGCCGAGGACTAGACTATCTCCACACGGGCCATGGTATAATACATCGAGATGTGAAGTCATCGAATATTCTGCTCGATGAGAATTTTATAGGTAAGGTTTCTGATTTCGGCTTTAGCTAAAATCGAATGTGGAAGTGAGTTCCAAAGCCAAGCTAGCGTAAATGTGAAAGGCACGTTTGGATACTTTGATCCAGATTATTATAGAACTCGAAAACTGACAACAAAAAGTGACGTGTACTCCTTTGGTGTGGTTTTGTTGGAAGTGTTGTGTGGGAGACCACCGGTCGATCCATTGGTTGAAGAGGACAAACGCAGTCTAACCATGTGGGCGCTAGATAAGATTAGCCAGGGAGAAGTTGAAGAGATTGTAGATCCGATTCTGCGGGGCGAAATCGCGACAGACAGCCTGAAAGCGTTTGTGAGGGTCGCTGCAAGATGCCTACAAGACTGTTAAAGATAGAAAGTCAACTGTCAATTAGCAGTAGGATTAGCTGTATGAATATTTGATTTATTCCTTTCCTTATTTTGTTTCTTGTTTTTGATTATATATATGTATGTAATGTTGTTTAGAGAAATACACAGAATATAATCTTCTCTCAATATTTACATGGTATTAGAGCCGTCTCAGGCTCTTGAGCCCTAGACAATTAGGGTTTCGTCAGATCCACGGCAGCGTTCGCTCCGCTCCGTTGATCATTGCAATTTGCTCCGATCTGCTCATCCGCTGCAATCCGATCTGCTCATCCGCTGCATCCGCTGTAATCCATCCGATCTGCTCATACGTTGCAATCCGATTTGATCATCCGCTGCAATCTCTCTGTACCTTTCTCTTTTATATATTTTTTTAATGGAGACAAACACAAGTGCTCCCACTCAATCTCAACCATTCTCCACTCATCAATTGAAAATTCCTGTTAATCTCTCTAGCTCTAACTGGGAACAATGGTCCACATTTGTTGAGACTGGGTTAGACTCCTTTCGAAAAGGAAAATATTTGAAAGAAGAATCACAAACTTCTGAGGACTGGAAAGCTGAGGATATCTCTATTCGCATGATTCTATGGAATGCGATGGAACCGGATATTCTATCCACTGTACACACGTTCAAGACCACTAAGAAAATGTGGGACCACCTTCAATCCACATATTCTAAAAAAACTAGCATGGCACACGCATACGCAATTTCTCAGGCACATGCAAGGTGTGAACAAGGTGATGCAACTTTGACGGAGTACTTCACCAAATTTAAGAAATTATCCGATGAAATGAGTGATTTGTTTCCCTTTGGTGCGGATTCAACCACAGTATGGGAGCAGCTAAATACACTCACATTTATTGGAGGTATGTCATCTAGATACTCTTCGGCACGTCCAATCCTTCTTGGTCAGAAAACGATACCGTCCTTGTCTGCTACCTATCATCTTCTTCGGGAGATGTTTCCATCTGATGGGATTAGTTCATCTCCACTCATTGAAAGTTCAGCATTAGTGGCAAACTCTTACAAAAGTAAGAGCACAAATCAATCATTTGTGAAAGGAGGAAAAGGATCAGAAGGTACTTCTGATTCTAGTAGCAATAAAAATGTGCAATGTCGCTATTGTAAGGAGTGGGGTCATATGAAGTGGGACTGCCCTAAGCGCCCAAAAGGTTCACCACAGCCTCCTCGTGCTCAGGTGGCCGCTGCCAATCAGTCACCCAGCGAACGCAACAATTCAGATGAAGTTGCTACACTTGTTAAACGTCTTGAGCAGTTGGGCTTCGCTCGTACCGACATGATCTCTCAGCCACAGACTCCGAGGGCTATTGTAGCCCACCCAGGTAATACTTCAAATTGCTTTATAACATCTAAATCATCATGGATTGTTGATTCATGCGCTACTGATCACATGACTGGTAACAAATGTATACTGTCTGGACTTGTCCCTACCTCTCAACCACCTGTCCAAATAGCCAATGGCTCCACCTGTAATATAGAAGGAACTGGATCTGCCCAAATAACTCAAAACATGCCTTTATCATCTGTTTTATATGTTCCTTCTTTTCCTGAAAATCTTATGTCTATAAGCAAACTAACAGAACAGTTATATTGCTCGGTTACCTTCACCCCAACTAAATGCACCTTTCAGGAACTCGGGACGAACAGGTTGATTGGCACTGCATATAAGGACAAAGGTCTATATTGCATGGAGAGCTCACCTCAACGAGTGGCATACTTGAGTAATAGTAGTGCTAAGGAAGTTCATTCTCAGTTGGGGCATCCATCTCTCCAAGTGTTGAAGAAGATACGTCCTGAATTTCGGTCTATTTCAGAATTAGTTTGTGAGTCTTGTATCCAGGGAAAGCATGTTCGTGCTTCCCATCCACCTAGAGTCATTCGTCGGTCTACCGGTATCTTTGATTTAGTACATTCTGATGTATGGGTCCTTGTCCCGTTACATCTGTCTCAGATTTTCGTTATTTTGTTACTTTTGTGGATGATTTCTCCCGTGCAACTTGGCTTTTTGTTATTAAATCCATACAAGAAAATTTTTCAAAATTTTCAGCCTTTTGTTCTTTTGTGAAAACTAAGTTCGACACTACTGTTAAAACTTTTCGTAGTGACAATGCCAAAGAATATTATTCAATTGATTTTGTGAAATATATGGCAGATAATGGTATTATTCATGAATCATCATGTGCGTATACACCTCAACAAAATGGTGTGGCCGAAAGAAAGAATAGACACATACTTGAGGTGGCTCGTACTATGATGATCCATGGACATGTACCTCATCGTTTTTGGGCCGATGCTGTTCTAACTGCATGTTATCTGATAAATCGAATGCCCTCCTCTGTTCTTGATGGTGATGTACCTTATACTGTCTTGTTTCCATCTGCACCATTATTTCCTGTTTCACCTAAGATCTTTGGTTGCACCTGCTATGTATATGATAATCGGCCGGGTCGTACGAAACTTGATCCGAAGTCCCTTCGTTGTATTTTTTTAGGCTATTCTGGAACTCAAAAAGGTTATCGATATTATAGCCCCACTATTAGAAGATATTTTGTTTCATCTGATGCTATCTTTCTGGAGTCTGTACCATTTTTCTTAAATTTTAAATCTAGTCCATCTTTTCCTTCTCATGATTCTCCACCTATTATGACTATTCTGAAATATCCCGAGGTTCACGTCGACTCATCTTCAACCCTCGAGAGTGGCATGCAACCAACACCTCCTGCACCTTCTATTACACAGGTATACACTCGAAGGGGTAAGCATCTCTCTGTTAATACTGACTCGGTCCAGATTATGCAGTACCATAATGCTTGTACATCTCCTAGTAAACTTGCCCCAACCACTGAACCTCCATCATCTCCTGTCGACCCACCTTGTACATCTCCAAGTGAACTTGCTCCAACTACTGAATCTCCATCATCTCCTGCCCAACCACCTGACCTTACCACACCTAGTCCACAACCTCATATTCCAATCCCACCACCTCAAATATCCGATATTGACCTTCCTATATCCCTTCGTAACATTCACGTAATCGTACCAAATATCCAATCGACCGCTTCTGTTCCTACGCAACTCTATCCACTGACCATTGTGCCTTTACTACCCGTCTTGACAGTTACTATGTTCCTAAGAATGTTTCAGAAGCTCTGAATAATCCAGGGTGGTTTAGTGCTATGAAGGAAGAAATATCCGCTCTTTGGAAAAACGAAACATGGGATCTTAGTCCTCTTCCTCCTAACAAAAAGGTTGTCGGTTGCAAGTGGGTTTTCACAGTAAAAGTTCATCCGGATGGGACTCTACACCGACTCAAAGCTCGCTTTGTTGCTAAAGGGTACTCTCAGGCCCATGGCATTGATTATGATGAGACATTTTCTCCCGTTGCTAAGATGGCATCCGTTCGGATCTGTATGTCTCTAGCTGCTGTTCGCCACTGGCCGTTACACCAATTAGATGTCAAGAATGCATTTATCAATGGCATCCTTGAGGAGGAGGTTTACATGACTCAACCACCTGGATTTGTTGTTCAGGAGGAGGCTTCCAAAGTATGTCGTTTGCGAAAGTCTCTATACGGTCTTAAACAATCCCCCCGAGCTTGGTTTGGGCGTCTCTCCAAAGCACTTGGCCAATTTGGCATGACCAGGAGTGCCAATGACCACTCGGTCTTTTACAGACACTTAAAAGAGAAGACCATCATTCTAGGTGCATATGTTGATGACCTGATTATCACCGGTGATGATATCGAGGGGATATCAGCATTAAAATTGTTTTTAAGCGAGCAATTTCAAATTACAGATCTTGGTAAACTCAAGTACTTTCTTGGTATTGAAGTATCACGGTCTCATGGCAAGATCCTTATTTGTCAAAGAAAGTATGTTCTGGATATGCTTTCAGAATGCGGGTTACTTGGATGCAAACCGGTTGACTCGCCAATGGTCCCTGAGACCAAACTCATGCCTGATGATGGAGCACCCCTACATGATCCTGAAAAATATCGAAGATTAGTCGGGAAGCTAAATTATCTAACAGTTACTCGACCGAACATTGCTTATCCAGTTAGTGTAGTGAGCCAATTCATGTCAGCCCCGCACACTACACACTGGGATGCAGCCATTCGAATCCTTAGATACCTCAAGGGATCTCCAGGTAAAGGACTCGTATATT
Organism: Euphrasia confusa; assembly: GCA_954870475.1. NCBI lineage: Eukaryota > Viridiplantae > Streptophyta > Magnoliopsida > Lamiales > Orobanchaceae > Euphrasia > Euphrasia confusa. The sequence goes on from OX940951.1 coordinate 21,662,523, forward strand.
CTGATCAAGGACATAGTCGGATCGCAGCATTCACTGACGCTGATTGGGCAGGTTGTCCTACTAGCCGAAGGTCCACTACTGGATATTGTGTCTTCTTTGGGGGTAACCTTATATCCTGGAAGAGTAAGAAACAAACAGTTGTATCTCGATCAAGTGCAGAGTCAGAATACCGTGCAATGGCAAACACATCATGTGAGCTAGTTTGGACGAAACGTTTACTTAACGAACTAGGTGTCAGCTATGATTGTTTGATGAGGCTACATTGTGATAATCAGTCCTCCATGCATATCGCCAAGAATCAAGTCTTTCACGAGAGGACCAAACACATCGAAGTTGATTGTCATCTGATTCGAGATTTTGTCATAGGAACATTCTCTTGTCTCCCGTGTATCCAACTCATTCACGTTCGGACAGATCTTCAACTCGCCGATATTCTGACCAAGCCTCTTCGCAAAGCCTCAATTAATACTATATGTGACAAGTTGGGCATGTTAGATGTCTATGCTCCAACTTGAGGAGGAGTGTTAAAGATAGAAAGTCAACTTTCAATTAGCAGTAGGATTAGCTGCGTGAATATTTGATTTATTCATTTCCTTATTTTGTTTCTTGTTTTTGATTATATATATGTATGTAATGTTGTTTAGAGAAATACACAGAATATAATCTTCTCTCAATATTTACAAAGACGAACCAAAGAAAAGACCGGCAATAACTAACGTTGTAATAAGACTTGAGTTTGCACTTAAGCAGCAGGAGATTGCAGAATCTTTAGTACTGAATGTGATAACTAGTGTCGCTGATTTCATTCCATCTGATGCTAATTTACCTCAGCAAGAGAGGGCAAATTCAAATGGGATAACAAACATTGCTGAGTTGTTGTGTTGGGTGTGAAGTTCATTCACGCCGGAGAAGACGCCGGAGCCGAAGACGATCGAGAGACGATCGGAGAAGACGACGGAGTCGAGGAGGCGTCGGGGAGGTGCCGAGAAGGTTCAGCCGGAGCTCTGGCCTGGTGTCGGCCGACACCAGGCCCCGTCGGCCGACAGGAAGTCGACCGAGCTATTCTGCGGAACCCGCACTCCAGCCCGAGGTGAAACACGAGTTTCGTGTTGAAGGTGTCGGCCGACACCCATTCTTGTCGGCCGACAAGTGGGGGCTTCTACGCAGAAGCGGGATTTTTCTCCCCAATTGATTTTCTCCCCCTCTATATAAACCCTATGTGTATTGTAAAATAGGGTTAACACCTCCAGAAAGTCTAGAGTCGATTTATAGCATTACAAAGTCGTGTAATCAAGTCTTATAATCGTTCTAGTGAATTATTGCAGCGACAAGAAGTGGACGTAGCCCTCGTTAACGGGTGAACCACTATAAATCTCTGTGTCCTTTATTTTTCGTATTTTTCGTTTGTTTTGTTCGTGTGCTTTTCAGGAGGGGAATTCGGACGCGAATTTCCCAACAACTGGTATCAGAGCGCTAAGGTTATAGCGATCGGGGAAAAGCGATGACGGACACCACCACCTCGTTCGGGGTTACGAAATTTGACGGGAATAACTATGGACACTGGAAGATGCAGATCGAGGACTACCTTTATGGGAAGCGGCTCGGAATTCCTTTGAAGGGTAGACCGGAGAAGATCACGGATGACGAGGAATGGGAAAGCCTCGACAGGCAGGTGCTGGGATTGATACGTTTGTCTCTAGCTTCAAACGTGTCATTCAATGTGCGCTCAATTCCCACAACCAAGGGTTTGATGGCTGCCCTATCGAACATGTACGAGCAACCTTCAGCGAACAACAAGGTGTATCTCATGAAGCAGTTGTTCAATCTGAAGATGTCGGACAATGCAAACGCAGCCAACCATATCAACGAGCTGAATTCCATCTTGGACAAGTTGAAGGGAGTCGGGGTGAACTTCGATGACGAGATTTACGCCTTGATCCTACTTGCGTCTCTACCGGATAGTTGGGAGCCCATGCGGGCAGCTGTTAGCAACTCTATGGGGAAGGAGAATCTGCAGTTCTCCGAAGTTAGAGATAAAATCATTGCCGAGGAAATCCGGAGAAAGGATTTCAAGGGAAAGACTCCTAGTTCGGCCTTGAGTGTAGAGAGCCGGGGGAGAAACTCGGGCAGGAATGCTAACAGGAACAGAGGGAGATCCAAGTCTAGGAATGGAAGAGATAGCTCGAGGTCCGAGGATAATGAGTGCTGGAATTGTGGGAAGACGGGGCACTTCAAGAGGGATTGTCGCTCTCGGGGGAAGAACGACAACAAGAAGAAGGGTACTGCCAATGCGGTGGTGCAGGAGGATGACGACGATGGGGACGTCCTCCTATGTTCGGTCGACTCACCGATCGATTCCTGGGTGCTGGACTCAGGAGCTTCTTTCCATACTACTGCACAGCGAGAGGTAATGTTGAATTATGTCTCGGGTGACTATGAAAAGGTTTTTCTTGCAGATGACGAGCCACTCGATATAGTCGGGATGGGAGATATCAACCTGAAGCTGTCTAATGGGCAAACTTGGAAGATTACCAAGGTCAGACATGTCCCGGGGTTGATGAGGAACCTAATTTCGGTGGGCCAGCTTGATAATGATGGCTACCGGACGTCATTTGGAGATGGGTCGTGGAAGGTTTCAGGGAACGCCATGACCATTGCTCGAGGTCATAAGACAGGCACACTTTACTTGACGACGAGCATGAGGGATTCGGTTGGTGTTGTTGATGGCACCCAGAAGACCGAAATGTGGCATTGCAGGCTGGGGCACATGAGTGAGAAGGGGATGAAGATCATGGCAAAGAACGGGCTGCTGCCCGAACTCAAGGTGATTGAGTCTCACACGTGCGAGAGCTGCATTCTTGGAAAGCAGAAACGAGTGAGTTTTTCCAAAGTTGGAAGGGAGCCCAAGGCGGAGAAGCTGGAACTAGTACACACGGACGTTTGGGGGCCAGCTCCCGTCGCCTCACTCGGAGGGTCACTCTACTATGTTACCTTCATCGATGACTCCACAAGGAAGGTATGGGTATACTTCATGAAAAATAAGAGTGACGTGTTCTCTGTTTTCAGGAAATGGAAAGCCGAGGTTGAGAATGAAACAAATCTCAAGGTGAAGTGTTTGAGGTCCGACAACGGTGGTGAGTACGTTGACGCCGACTTCAAACAATTTTGTGTCGAGAGTGGGATCAAGATGGTGAAGACTATTCCGGGGACCCCACAACAAAACGGAATAGCGGAGCGAATGAACAGGACGCTAAATGAGAAGGCCCGGAGTATGCGGTTACATTCGGGGATGCCTAAGATGTTTTTGGCATATGCCATCGACATGACAGCTCATTTAATCAACAGAGCACCGCCAGTTCCTTTGGAATATCGGATTCCTGAGGAGGTTTGGAGTGGGAAGAAGCTGAATCTGTCCTACTTGAGGGTGTTCGGGAGTCTGGCGTATGTCCATATCGACGAAGCTACTCGTAGCAAGCTTGATCCTAAATCCAAGAAGTGCTTCTTCATTGGATATGGCGGCACGGAGTTTGGATACCGATTTTGGGATGCCGAAAATCATAAGGTGATCCGAAGCAAGAATGTGATCTTCAACGAGGCGGTCTTGTACAAGAGTAAAGGCGAGGTTGTTGAAGAAAGCATTGATCCCGTGGGAGACACGGAGGAGGTTCCGGTGGAGGTCGTGGAGACCGAGAAGATCGAGGAGGGCAACACGAGCAGCGAGGATGAGCAAGATGAAAATGCTCATCCCAACATCGATCCAGTCACACCGAAGCCGTGGAGGTCGACTAGGGTAAGAAGACCTCCCCATAATTTTTCACCTTCCCTTAACTATATCTTGCTGACTGATAGGGGTGAGCCGGAGAGCTACACCGAGGCTATACAAGCGAGGGATTCGATCAAGTGGGAGTCTGCCATGAAAGAGGAGATGAGCTCATTGATGTCGAATCAGACTTGGGAACTAGCCGAGCTTCCGAAGGAGAAGAAGGCCTTGCACAATAAATGGGTCTTCCGGGCAAAGTAAGATCATGATGGAAGCGTTCGGTATAAGGCAAGATTAGTGGTGAAAGGGTTCCAGCAGAAGGAAGGGATCGACTACACGGAGATCTTCGCTCCGGTAGTCAAGATGGTAACCATCCGGGTGGTGCTTAGCTTGGTGGCAAAGGAGGATTTACATCTTCAGCAAATGGATGTAAAAACCGCATTTCTTCATGGGGACCTAGATGAAGAAATCTATATGAAGCAACCGGAGGGTTTCGAAATCCGAGGAAAGGAGAAGCTGGTGTGTAAGCTTCAGAAGAGTTTGTATGGGTTGAAGCAAGCTCCTAGGCAGTGGTACAAGAAGTTCGACATGTTCATGAAGCGGGTCGAATTCACGCGGTGCGAGGCGGACCACTGCTGCTATTTCAAGAAACTCGGAGGTACCTACATAATTTTGCTTCTTTATGTAAATGACATGCTGAAAGTCGGGGCGAGTTTGGCGGAGATCGACAATCTCAAGAAGAGTCTATCGAGGGAGTTCTCTATGAAGGATTTGGGTGCTGCCAAACAAATCCTGGGGATGAGAATCACGAGGAGCAAGGATGGTCTTGAGTTGTCTCAAGAGGAGTACCTGAAGAAGGTACTAGCACGGTTTAGCATGGAGGATGCGAAACCCGTGAGCACTCCTTTAGCTAGTCACTTCCGTCTGTCAAAGGAGGACTCGCCGACGAGCGAGAAGGAGCTAGAGCATATGGATACGGTCCCTTACGCCTCCGCGATTGGGAGCCTTATGTATGCCATGGTGTGCACGAGGCCTGACATTGCCCATGCAGTGGGAGTGGTCAGCCGGTTTATGAGTAATCCGGGGAAGCAACATTGGGAAGCAGTCAAGTGGATCTTTCGATACTTGAGAGGTACTTCCGGTTTTGTTTTGAGGTTCCGAAAATCAGATTCGGGGTTACTCGGGTTCGTGGACGCGGATAACGGAGGTGATGTGGATAGTAGGAAGAGCACTACTGGGCACGTGTACACTTTCGGGGGTACCGCGATAAGCTGGGTGTCGAGGTTGCAGAAGATCGTAGCACTATCTAGTTGCGAGGCGGAGTACGTCGCTGTGACGGAAGCCGCGAAGGAGATGATGTGGCTACAGGCTTTTCTGCTAGAGCTGAGGCAAGATCACTCGGGGAGTATCTTGTATTCCGACAGTCAGAGCGCCATTCACTTGGCGAAGAATCCGGTGTACCATGCTCGAACGAAGCATATCCAGCTGAGATATCACTTCATTCGATCGGCCTTGGAGGAAGGCATCTTGGTGTTGGAGAAGATTCTTGGGAGTAAGAATCCGGTCGACATGTTTACGAAGGTGGTACCGTGTGACAAGTTGAGGTTGTGTTCAACCTCGGTTGGTCTTCTGGGATGAGGACCGGGGACGCCGCTGCAATGGGAAGAGACGATAGGGGGGCTGTGAATTAACTTCAAGTGGGAGATTGTTGGGTGTGAAGTTCATTCACACCGGAGAAGACGCCGGAGCCGAAGACGATCGAGAGACGATCGAGATACGATCGGAGAAGACGACGGAGTCGAGGAGGCGTCAGGGAGGTGCCGAGAAGGTTCAGCCGGAGCTCTGGCCTGGTGTCGGCCGACACCAGGCCCCGTCGCCCGACAGGAAGTCGACCGAGCTATTCTGCGGAACTCGCACTCCAGCCCGAGGTGAAACACGAGTTTCGTGTTGAAGGTGTCGGCCGACACCCACTCTTGTCGGCCGACAAGTGGGGGCTTCTACGCAGAAGCGGGATTTTTCTCCCCAATTGATTTTCTCCCCCTCTATATAAACCCTATGTGTATTGTAAAATAGGGTTAACACCTCCAGAAAGTCTAGAGTCGATTTATAGCATTACAAAGTCGTGTAATCAAGTATTATAATCGTTCTAGTGAATTATTGCAGCGGCAAGAAGTGGACGTAGCCCTCGTTAACGGGTGAACCACTATAAATCTCCGTGTCCTTTATTTTTCGTATTTTTCGTTTGTGTTGTTCGTGTGCTTTTCAGGAGGGGAATTCGGACGCGAATTTCCCAACATGTTGCCCCTGGAGGAGGAGAAGAATGTGAACTCTGTGGTTTCAAATGAGATAATTAATGTTTCCGATGAGAAAGACAAGTCTTCGTTACCTGATGAGATAATGGGTGTTTCCAACCCCTCACCTCATACTGAGAAGACCATATTTTCAGTGAGCACTAGACTACTTTCAGTGGATTCCTCTAAAGTGAAAAGCGTTGCATTTAATCTTAAGGGACAAAACTATAGCGGAGTACTTCGAATTTCTGGGAAAGGAGATGGGAGAAAACGTGCAGCATTTAAGTTATCGCATATTTTGCCATGGAAAGCATTTTCAACTAAACTATCAAAGAAAAAGGAATCAGTCGCATTTTCAGGTATTGATTCGGTAATTTCGGTTAAATTTCACTCATATGCTGCTGAAGAAATTGAAGTCCCATTGATCTCCTGGAAACAATTCATGTCAGTCAAAGTAATACTGCAAGCAATCCAGCAAGCCTTGATATATAAACCTTGTTACTTGCCTATGATCACTATGATTGTTAATACTGCGTATTTAATTTTTATACATAAATAATATTTTCTTCAACTTAGACGTGAGAGTAATGGACGATAATCGAATTTTGGTTTTCCCCAAATTCAGATAACCTAATTTGGTTATCTAACCCTAATTTGGCCCCCAATTTAATAGATGCGTTTTTACTTATCTGCCCCCGTTCTCTACCGTCCGATTGTCAAGACACGTGGCCTCCATCCGTGTTCTCTCTTTCCCTAGTCTTCTAAAGTTTTAGCTGTAGGGTTCTGATATAAATATTGCATTGTAATCAGCCGCTACTATTATCGAGAAATAATATCTATTATTTATTTTCCTCCATATCTATTTTTAGCAAGCTTTCATCTTGCTTTTGAATACTGCAAACATGCAGATTCCTATATAGTATCAGAGCATTTAAATAGGGATAAGTCAGACTTTGCTTTTTATTTATTTTGAATATGGCAGAAGAAATAATCTCTTCGACAAAAATGTCTTAAATGCAGTTCAGCCACCAGCTCATTTCTGTGAAGCTCACAAATGATAACTATCTCATGTGGTGACAACAAATCATTATTGCTGTTAAAGGTCACGGCTTGGAAGGCTTTCTTGACGGGTCAAACTCGCAGCCCTCCAAAGTCATACCCGCCGGAGAAGATGGCGGCTTTATGATAAATCCAGAGTTTAACACGTGGCAGAGACAAGATCAGCTGCTAGCTTCTTGGATTCTCTCATCCCTTACTGAGTTTATACTGGTTTCTGTGGTTGGTTTGAACACCTCACAAGAAATATGGGAGAGCCTACAGTCAACCTTTTCCAGCCAGTCGATTGCAAGAAAAATGCAATACAAGATTCAACTGCAGAATTTGAAGAAAGAAAGTTTATCTATGAGAGATTACCTGAACAAGATCAAGTCCTATTGTGATGCCCTAGCCAGCATAGGTGAGAGAATGAAGGACGAAGATCAGGTTCTTTATGTGCTCAGTGGTTTAGGACCTGAGTATGATGCTGTTGTTGTTAACATCACTGCAAGGGGTGAAAATATCACCATAAAAGATATTACTTCTCTGCTCTTAAGCTATGAAAACAGACTTGAAACCACTGCACTCTCTGATAAGCTCATTGCTAGTGACAATCTGGCACAGAAGGATAAAGGGGGCAATCAATCCAACAGCTATAGAGGGAGAGGAAACTCTAATTCCAGAGGAAGAGGTAGCTATAGAGGCATAGGTGGAAGAGGTAACATTGCCAGTTGTAAGGATAAATATGTTAGGGCATTACAATGCCTTAAAGGATCTAGGCAGAAGTTGTTTTGCTAACATATTTATTTGTTTTCTTCTTTCTTCACAATTTAAACTGTTGTAATCACTTGTCATATTGGTGATTTGATTTAGCATAGTTCATTAGTTGGAACGTGCTTGAAAAACAATCAACATAGAAGATTTCTGTCGCAGCACAGCCAGTGTTGGAGTTGTGTACTTAATGTCTAGATTTAAGTAACGGAAACTCACGATCCATTGTCATTAATCTATTTAATTAAATAAACAATTATTTGCGTTTAATTATTTATAATTAAATATATGCAAATTATAGTCCTGGATTTTATACGTTGTAGTTAGTATGGTGTGTCGGGCCCACACAGAAGATCATACTATCGGTTACTCGTATTTAATCGAACAGTTGCTCACGACCTAGATGGACACGGACCAAACCATCGGTATAGTCGTTGTGTGAGAGAGAAAATAATTTATCTTAATTATTTTATCACACTTGTACACTTGGTGTATTGAGCGGATCGCTTGAGACTTATCAATTAGGATTGCTCTGTGATAATTGATTTAAGTCTCGGAGTATTTTATTCTTAATCCCTGAAACAATTGCGGGTGTGTATATTTAATATAAGTGACTTTGATTTTCCAAAGGAATTAACCGATTTAATTATTGGGTTAATTACCGGTTAAGTTGGGTCACTATATTTTATATATGGCATGCCGTGAATTCTTGAAGGGACAGTGTATCCCGGAAGGGTTGATAATATCCCCGAGATGAGCTCATAAGGATTTATTATGTAAACCTCGCGAGTGGATTTGTTCCGCATAATAAATAAGGTTGAGTGGTACTATTCTCGGATATAAGAGATGAATAAATTTAGTAAGCAATAAATAAATTTTATTCATGGATATTTAAATCTTAAATACACGGAATAAATAATACTAACCGGAGAAATATTATTTGATATAATATGGATAAATATTGGGAGTGCAATTTTATTTATATAGTGGAAAATAAATAAAATTAATATTGATAAGAATTAATGGATTTGGGTTGGACCCAATTTAATTTTCAATATTAGAAGCCCAATATTTAATCTCCTTTTGATCCCCTACGTAGCCTATAAAAGCACTACATGGTCTTCACAATTCATTAACCTAAGATACGCCAATCATAAAGTCTTGAAGAGTGAAGAAGATCCATAGGAGTTCGATAGATCGTCGCCCACCCGACGTTCGAACGGAGTGCAAGGAATACGCGGGAAGATCACGAGGTCATCTAGATTTCGTTTCTCCGAACAACGAATCGAAAGTATAATATCTAAACACCCTTGATATTATTTGATTTAATTTATCGAGAATACTGTAGGACGAAGATCCGGAAAAGTCGAACCCGGATTAGACGAACGATCACGCGGTGGTGGCGAAGCCACCGGACCGCGGGATCGCCGCCTAGGGTTTCGGCGGCGTGGCGCATGGGACGATCCCCGGCTGGACGCCGGGGCGCGATCGATCAAACGATCGATCGCGGGCAGCTGCTGGGCACGACGGCCCAGCTGGAGGCAGGCCACCCCAGGCGGCGGCGAGTCGCCGGACTCGCCGCGGGGGCTGCTGGGCAGCCCCACCCAATCGCGCAATGGCGCGATCCGTTCAATCGCGTGAACCCCGCACTCGCGGGGGTTCGGCTGGGGGCGGACTGCGTGCCTTCGGGTGCGTGGTCTCCAAAGGCCGGACTCCGGCGGATGAGTCGGCGTTCATGTGATCTCCGGCGAAGGGTTTGATCGGGTTATCGGTTCCGCAAATTTAAATAACCCGGGATATCGAATTCCAACAACTGGTATCAGAGCGTGGTTTACGTTCGCGGTATTTTCGATAATATTGTTCTACCTTGCAGGGTTCCGACTATTATGGCTTGATTAATTACTCGTTTAATTTATTTTGTCATGATTGTTGGTTTTATTAAACTCTCGGACATGTCGAGATTCGTTTTTGGTGGTGAATGCTTGTAATAGTAAAAATTCGGGGGTTGACCGAATTTAGGATTTATTATTACGTTCATCGTTTTTCCGGAAAATGTATAGGGTCGATACCGGAATTGTAATTTAGATTTTGTAAATTTATTTTGCGATTGGATCGACGGATCGAAGACCCCGGAGAAGACGAAGTGACGAGAAGACGAAGGACCGGGGATTGATCAATCCCCATGATCGATCCCGAGGGGATCGATCGACCCACGGCCCTAGGCGGGCTGTCTGTGGGAGTCCCGGCCACGCCGGCCACCAGTGGTGGTGGCGCGTGGGCTGGGAGGCGGCGGCGTGCCCTAGGCGGCGGTCGGACGAGGTGGGGGTGGCGTGGGGTCTCCCAACCCGTGCTACTCCTACCGGAAACATACTTCCCTATTTTAATTCGGTTTTTCCTATTTCGATTATTTCTTTATGGAATATTCAAGAAATAGAAAAAGAATTAATTTAGTACTAAATTTATTTTTTCCTATTTGATTATTCCTACTCATGGGAATATTCATGGATTAAGAATAAAATAAATTTGTAAAGTATAATAGTCCTAAATTATTTTATTTCTTTATTTCATTATGGATATCATCTAGAATATTCCAAGAGTATCTTGGATAGATTATTCTAGAGATTTAATGGAGTGGAAAAAGAAAATAAAATAAATAAAAATATTAATAATATTTAATTTTATTTTTGATATATTCATTTGACTTAATTTTCGAATTAAGTAACTCTTGGATTAATTGAAAATAAATAGATTTAAATATTGGAGATTAATATTCTCGTCACATGGAGCATTCAAGAAACGAAGACTGAAGACTAGAAGATGCGTACGGAGATGTGATAAAGCCATAATAGTCGGAAAATAATATTCTAGTATTATTTTGATTATGTGATAATACTATGTGCTTTATTACATGTATGCATGCTATATGTGTTTATTTTATGCACTAGATAGCGTATCCCTTTATTGTAAAAAGCTAAGTGGGAGAGGGTATGGAAACATACCCATGGTCTCCATTGCTGCTCTCTTGGTGACTTTTATAAACTTTTGAAGTTTATATAGATAAGTCATTGGAGGAGAGTTCTTGTAATTCCTCTTACAAGAAACATTGATTAAGTTTATCAAACAATGCCTAATTTGTCTTTCCAAAACTGATTTCAAGTCGACTCATTCTCACCCTGGGGAGTGGAATGGAGCCAGAGCCACTTGGTCATGTAGAGGACACAAATTAGAGACCTTCGTACCATTCTTTGACAGATGGATCGATTGTCTGCTCGGCTCCCTCATTTATGAGAGATAGGGTCGTTCGCATGGTGAATCACTGGTTAGAAACTTCGAGTTTCACTTATGATTCTCAACGTCTTGATTTACAAGATTGAATGGATCTATTAATTGGATTTCAATTATATAAATCTTTTGGTATAGTAAACGTCCACACGAACGTGGCTTGCTGTACTGAATGGGATTTTAGAATAATTGATGTAGACAGTTATAGGGAATTGTGAAGGATTGCGAGTTGTCGTAAACGTCCACACGAACGTGGCTTGCGGTAACGTAACAATTCTAAACGACTCGCCTTAGTACTGAGTGATGGTTTACACTTAGATACGCGTTATAGTATTCCTCCCAACGAGGTTACGCTATAAGTGATGTATGACCGAAGCAAATCTAATTGCTAAATCATTTGGGTGGGTAAACGTCCACACGAACGTGGCTTGCCTTACCTGATGGGATTTTAGATGTGATTAGTGGTTTAATGATATTATTTGAGGGAGATAATATCGGATATTAAATCGATTGTTTGTTATTATATGTGCTCATAGATTATGGATGGCTTTGAACCCACTTTATGTGATACTTAAGGATTTTAACTCACTGGTCCCTGATTGTATTGATTGGAATAGAGATCTGGACATTGCCCAGACTGTTAAAGAGTACAAGTTTGTACTCAAGTGAGCTTTGTTCTCCCGAGCCTACCAATGTCTTAACTGATGAGGAAGGGACTGATTTTAATATCATGTTCAAACTCAAGGAGATGTTTAGACATGACGTAGAGGCTAGACAAGAGGCGATGAGGATACTCATAAAGGCCAGTCGATTCGAGGAAACACTTAAACACGTTTTCGAGATGATGAACCTTTTAGACGAGTTGAGACGGAAATCGCAAGCTCTTGTAGCCAATGCCAAAGGTTTCGAACCTAAGGGCAAAACCGGGGGAAAGGAAAAGCAAGCAAAGAAACCCAGTGGTCCTAAGTTTCTTGGATCACGAGATGGGAGGAGAAAGCCAATAGGCAAGAGTTCTCGATGCAAACAGTCTGGGTACTGGAAGTCTGATTATCCTCTCAAAGAAAGTACGAAATCTTCTTTAGTCGTAAAACATAGTCAGTGGTATTATCTACCGGAACCTGGTGTGTAGATATGGAACCATTGACGGTATGCGCATTCTAAATGCGAGGGTTCCAGGAAACCCGACGACTTGGAAAAGAAGAAATCGTAGTCTACATGGGCAATGCTGTTAAGGAGGCAGCTGTTGCAGTGGAGGACAATTATATAGGATTTCATTTTGAGTTATTGCTTTTATGTACCTTTTAGAAAGAACTTTGTTCTGGATTTCTAATGAATGGATATTTTATTTCTTTTAATAATTTGATGGTTATAAGAAGAAATAAGGATATTACCTATTCTGGTACATTAGCTAGCAATATATAAATGATAAACCCTAAGTCCACCACGATGCAACGAACTGTAGCACAAAACTCGTTTTACTTTTAAGAGATATTTCGGTAATGAATCATTTATACTTGTGGATTCTTATGCTAAGTCATGTTTATTCAAATAAGAAGTTCAAAGGTCGAAAATTGATTTTTTGATCAATTAAGTTGAAGGAGTGGACCTTCCGACCCAAGAATCTAATTTGGAAGATAACATAACTAATCAATCCTTTATGGATATAAGGTATAAGATCCGGACAAGTATTAGAATTGATTAACTCTGATGTATGCAGACCTTTATCTACTCAGACAATAAGATACGAGTACTTCATTTTATGATTACTCGAAAAATGGATTAGCATACCTGATGTGCCACAAAAGCAAAGTGTTTTGACAAGTCAATGGACACAAAGCTATTGTGGGGAACCATCATGGTATATCCATTGAAAGCCTGCGATCTAATCGCGGAGGCAAGTGCCTGTCTGAGGAATGCATGGCATACTGATCAGAGATTGGGATTTGATCCCAAATGACTACACCATACACTCTTGTGTAGGAATGGTGTGTCGAAAATTAAGAAATGGAACTCTTATAGAAATAGTAAAGGCATGAGTTATACGGAACTACCTATGTTCTATGGATATGTCTGGAAACAACGGCGCATTCAAATGCGGTTGTAGAATATCCTAGAAGAACAAAAGATGTGTGTTCAAATAGTACTATGAACCAGAAGGACGTTATAAGTTCTAACGCCCGGTTCTTAGAGGAAGACTATTAGATGAACCACAAGCCCAAAGTGACGTAATACTTTGAATGAGAGAGAACGATAAGGACTGAGTACCAGCCGAACCGAGTAGCGGTACACCACTAACTGCACTTACTGTTATTACTGTTGATACACCGGAACGCCGTCGTAGTGGGAGGGTTGTTAAACAACCGGACAGATGGATTGGACTGGGTGAGTCTTCGGACTCGGCACCCGGAGTTCATGAAATCGATCCCTGGACCTATGATGAGGCGGTACAAGATATAGATGCGCCTTCTTGGAAGAAAGCGATGAAATCCGAAATAGAATCTATAGATTCTAACAAAGTCTGGGATCTTGTAGAACCACCAAGCGGTGTAAAACCAATTGGGTGTAAATGGGTCTACAAGAGAAAGAGAGGATCTGACGGAAAGGTTGAAACCTTTAAAGCTCGGCTTGTTGCGAAAGGATATACTCAGAAAGAGGGAATCGATTATGAGGAGACCTTCTCGCCGGTAGCCAAGATAAAGTCGATCCGGATTCTCTTATCCATAGCAGCTCATATGGATTATGAGGTGTGGCAAATGGATGTCAAGACAGCTTTCCTGAATGGAAGTCTTGACGAGACGATTTATATGAAACAGCCAGAAGGATTCATTGCTAAGGGGCGAGATCATCTAGTGTGCAAGCTTAATCGATCCATTTATGGATTGGAACAAAGCATTGAGTTCGTGGTACTTGCAAATTGATGAGATAGTCCATTTTATGGATTCATCAAAGCATAGACGAATTGTGTGTATTGGAAACGTGATGGAAAACAAGGTGGTGTTTCTCGGGTTTTATGCAGATAACATTTTATCATTGGCAACAATGTAAAGATGTTGTCAGACATAAAATGATGGTTGTCTAGAAAAATCGATATATGAGATAAAGAAGAAGTTAGAGCATGTTCTTAAGATCTAGGATCTCAAGAAAAGAACATTGTACTTCTCAAGATATCTTATACGATTATGGTTCGTTTTAACATGCATGATTCCGAGAAAGGTTCGTTACCTTTCAGAGACGGAATGCATCTATCTAAGGATATGTGTTTTGGAACACAAAAGGAGATAGAAGCAATGAAAGCGGATTCCTACACTTACAGTGAGGAAAGCTTAATAAATGCATTGTTGAAAACAAGAACCTGATATCGGCTATGCGGTTAGCATAGTGGGAGGATATCAAGGTAATCCTGGAAAGGAATACTTTACTGCTGTAATGAACATTTTAAGTACTTTCGAAGTACTGGAAACTATGTTCTGGATTACGGAGCAGACAAACATTTCCTTTGGATTACATTCTCTTAGATTTCTAATCGAATAAGGACCGGTGTAAGTCGATATCAGGCTATGTGTTTCACTATTGAAGGAGAAGGAGTTTTAACATGGAAGAGTGATAAGCACGATACTTTTCGGACTCTGCCATGGGTAACCAAATAAGCGGCCTCAGAGGCAGCGGAAGTTTTGGTATAGCTCCGGGATAATCTCTGGGACTTAGATGTGATTATTAATTTGCCAAAGGCTATGTAAATAGCGGTGCGCTGGCAAATGGTAAGAAGTCACAAGTCCATAAGTGTAAGATAACACATAGAGCAAGTACCACCTGATACGAGTCATCGTCGGGGGAGACGACGCTGTAGTCACCAAGATAACTTCAGAGCGGCAACCGAGATTGCTCATTCACATAGTACTTCTTGGAAGTACAACATAAGCACGTGATGAGTATGGGAGTCGGGAGTTTGGAGGAAATGACTAGACCTTAGTACAAGTGGGAGATTGTTGGAGTTGTGTACTTAATGTCTAGATTTAAGTAACGGAAACTCACGATCCATTGTCATTAATCTATTTAATTAAATAAACAATTATTTGCGTTTAATTATTTATAATTAAATATATGCAAATTATAGTCCTGGATTTTATACGTTGTAGTTAGTATGGTGTGTCGGGCCCACACAGAAGATCATACTATCGGTTACTCGTATTTAATCGAACAGTTGCTCACGACCTAGATGGACACGGACCAAGCCATCGGTATAGTCGTTGTGTGAGAGAGAAAATAATTTATATTAATTATTTTATCACACTTGTACACTTGGTGTATTGAGCGGATCGCTTGAGACTTATCAATTAGGATTGCTCTGTGATAATTGATTTAAGTCTCGGAGTATTTTATTCTTAATCCCTGAAACAATTGCGGGTGTGTATATTTAATATAAGTGATTTTGATTTTCCAAAGGAATTAACCGATTTAATTATTGGGTTAATTACCGGTTAAGTTGGGTCACTATATTTTATATATGGCATGCCGTGAATTCTTGAAGGGACAGTGTATCCCGGAAGGGTTGATAATATCCCCGAGATGAGCTCATAAGGATTTATTATGTAAACCTCGCGAGTGGATTTGTTCCGCATAATAAATAAGGTTGAGTGGTACTATTCTCGGATATAAGAGATGAATAAATTTATTAAGCAATAAATAAATTTTATTCATGGATATTTAAATCTTAAATACACGGAATAAATAATACTAACCGGAGAAATATTATTTGATATAATATGGATAAATATTGGGAGTGCAATTTTATTTATATAGTGGAAAATAAATAAAATTAATATTGATAAGAATTAATGGATTTGGGTTGGACCCAATTTAATTTTCAATATTAGAAGCCCAATATTTAATCTCCTTTTGATCCCCTACGTAGCCTATAAAAGCACTACATGGTCTTCACAATTCATTAACCTAAGATACGCCAATCATAAAGTCTTGAAGAGTGAAGAAGATCCATAGGAGTTCGATAGATCGTCGCCCACCCGACGTTCGAACGGAGTGCAAGGAATACGCGGGAAGATCACGAGGTCATCTAGATTTCGTTTCTCCGAACAACGAATCGAAGGTATAATATCTAAACACCCTTGATATTATTTGATTTAATTTATCGAGAATACCGTAGGACGAAGATCCGGAAAAGTCGAACCCGGATTAGACGAACGATCACGCGGTGGTGGCGAAGCCACCGGACCGCGGGATCGCCGCCTAGGGTTTCGGCGGCGTGGCGCATGGGACGATCCCCGGCTGGACGCCGGGGCGCGATCGATCAAACGATCGATCGCGGGCAGCTGCTGGGCACGACGGCCCAGCTGGAGGCGGGCCACCCCAGGCGGCGGCGAGTCGCCGGACTCGCCGCGGGGGCTGCTGGGCAGCCCCACCCGATCGCGCGATGGCGCGATCCGTTCAATCGCGTGAACCCCGCACTCGCGTGGGTTCGGCTGGGGGCGGGCTGCGTGCCTTCGGTGTTGGGATATGTCCTTCGATCCTACGTGTGCAATCGATAAAGTCATAAGGTCGTCTATGGATGTTAAATGATTATTTGATAATATTAATTGTTGGGAACAATATAATATTGATCAATTAAATCATACCTACAGGGTCACACATGAACTCGAAGATAATGTACGATGCTTGATATATATATTGATTTAGAATCAATATTTACGTGAAATTAATATACATGCATGGGATGCATGGCTTGCATGGATGCATGTCACATAGTGTGACATGGCATGCCACACAAGCAAGTGGGACCACATACAATGCATAGTGGCATGTGTATGTGGCATGACCTTTCACCTCCTTTGTAACCTCTTTTGTGTGTTAATGGTGCATCTTTATGCACATTAAGATGGAGGTTACATAGAGGAGTAAAGGGATGAATAATGGGGTGTTTATATAGATGAAAATCAGATTTTCATCACACCTAATCAACACCCACGAAATTCACAAGAGAAAGAGAGAAAAGAGATTGTTCTTGGAGAATCAACTCGATCAAGCAAGCAAGTCATTATCCGGGTTCGTGTGCAACACGTAGAGGCCGGGCCATTTGTGCGGCTTCAACATCCGGACGATCCAAAGGAGTGAAGAGTTCATTCACAAGGAGATCTTTGAGTTGCTGATCTATTAAGGTGGTTCAATCGACTCAACACCACCTTAACCGAAATCAACGATCACAACAAGTAAGTAATCGTTGAACCTTATATATATATATATATTGGATGTGTATATATATATGTTTATATGTGTTCTTATACACATTAAGTGTGCACTAAGATCATGGCATAGTAGATCTATTGCTTTACACGTTTCCGCACACACGGTATATCGATCGGATCGGTATATCGGTACTTACAATTGGTATCAGAGCCTAGGGCTCGTGCACACTTTTGTGTTGGACACGAAGGGTAAATCAACATAATTGGATTATTTGTTTAATTGTGTTTATGTGATTAGATGTAAGGCCGGCCACCGTTAGTGGTCGGGTGAATGATTTCGTCGTTTTTTGCGTTTCGATTGGCCGTAGTATTTGAGGGCTGCGTCCCTTGGAATCATTTCTAATAGATAGGTTTTTCTATTATATTTGTATTGTACTACTTGTAAGCGATGGACTTGGTCCATGGTTCGATGGAGGATCTCGGCTCTCCGGCGAAAACGAGAAGAAACGAAGCAAAACGAAGCAAAACGAAGCAAAACGAAGCAAACCGGGGCTGCTGGAGCCAAACGGCGGGCGCCGTTTTAGCTCCGGCGGGCGCCGTTTTGATTCGGCGGGCGCCGTTTTGGAAACGGCGACCGCCGAAAGCCTTGTTTTTGGGCAGATTTTTTCCGAACCCTTTCGGCGGGCGCCGTTTTGGAAACGGCGACCGCCGGTGGTGTTCGGCGACCGCTGATTGTGAAACGGCGGGCGCCGTTCGTGGATTTTTGGGTACGGAATAGATTTGACCAAAATCGGAGGGCACGGAACTGAAATGGCGGGCGAGGAGCAGTCCAGAAGATGTTCAAGGCTTTTGTTGTTACTTTAATTCTTTTCTTTTGAGAGTTGTGAGGTTCTAGGGGCCTTTCGATTTCGTATTTATTTGCTTTGCTAGTTATAGGTTGTTTTATGTTATAAATGTTCAACTTACATATAAACAAACCTATGCATGCAAGTTCCCAAAATAATGAGTATAATGTCTTGTCCAAAACATCACACCCATAAAGCCCTCGATCATAAGTTGGTAGGTCCGCCTCAGCGGGGTACTACTTGTTATCTTGGGATAAGTGGGAGTAAGGGTTAGACCCTTACAAGTGAGTTTGGTTTTCTCATCGATAGATCCACTGCAGGCGTGGCTATCGAGACATGAGATGAGAATGGGACTCTCATCGACCGAGAGTGACATTGGATGTCATTGACATGGGATGACTACCTATCTTGGAGTTCTTAAGTGCGGACTCAGTCGGCTTAAGGATTCGCAAGATGAGGGTCTTGGGATCGTTTTGTTCTAATTTATTAAAATGTCAAAAACCAATGCCTAATCTGTTTTTCAAAGACTAAGTTCAACTCGACTCATTCTCACCTCGGGGAGTGGAATGGAGCCAAAGCGCTTGCTTATGTCGATGACACAGATTAGAGACATTCGAGCCATTGGATTGCGTGAATCGATTGTCTGGTTGGCTCCCTCATTTTAATGAGAGATAGGGCTTCAATTGCATGATAAGATCGCTGGTTAGAAAACCTCGAGTTTTCACTTACGATTTATCACGGTTTTGATATTAAGATAATTGGGAACGACGATATTGGATATCGAATGAACAAAATGAATCAAATAAAGTAGTTATGCGAGACAACCTTATTTGTTTAAACGCTTTGTGGATGTTTACTTACTTAATTTATCTTTCTTCTGTAGTTTAATATGTCTGTATCAACTCAATTCAAGTTCAGCTCTATCTTGGATAGAGAAAAGTTGAACAACACCAATTTCCTTGATTGGCAACGTAACTTGAGGATAGTCCTCAAATACGAAGAAAAGGAAAGTGTGTTGGACAAACCCCTTCCCGTGCTTTCCGCTGATGGGGGCACGGATGCCCAAAAGGCATCATATGCCCTTGCTAAGAAAGCCTCGAATGAGGTGACATGTTTGATGTTGGCATCCATGGTACCCGAGTTGCAAAAACAATTCGAGTTCATGGAAGCCTATGACATCATAGAAGAGCTCAAGAGCATGTTCGGGGAACAGGCTAGGATTGAGCGCTTCGGTGTCACCCGGGCTATAGCAACAGCTAGGCTGGAAAAGGGTAAACCCGTGGGACCACATGTGCAGCAAATGATTGGATTATTTGCTTCAAGTGCTCGCCTCGGTTTTGCATATGATGACGAGTTGGCTACCGATTTCATTCTTCATTCTCTTCATGATGGATATGACGCCTTTAGGCTGAACTTCCACATGAATGGACTGAAGAAATCGCTTCATGAGCTCCATGGGATGCTTAAGGCTGCTGAGCCGGCGATTAAGAAGGACCCTAGGAGGGAAGTTCTTATGATTCGGGAAGGAGGTACCAAAAAGTTCAAGGGGATTAAGAAACCGGAAGTGAAAGGCAAAGGCAAAGGGAAAGTTGTGGCAACTCCTTCCAAAAGGTTCTTGAAAGCTTCTAAGGTTCCTGGGGAATCTGAGTGTTTCTACTGCAAGCGTGTTGGACACTACAAGCGGGATTGCCCCAAGTTCCAGGAGGATGTAAAGAATGGTGTCGTTCCTTCATCTTCAGGTATTTATGTCATAGACATAAACTTTACAAATTCTTCTTCTTGGGTATTGGATACCGGATGCGGTGCTCACATTGTTTCACATGTGCAGGGACTGCAAAGAAGTAGAAGTTTGGTAAAGGGAGATGTCGATCTGCGGGTTGGAAATGGAGCGAGGGTCGCTGCATTAGCCGTAGGATCTTATGATTTGTGTTTGCCTTCGGGCCTTGTTTTAGTATTGAATAATGTTTATTTCGTTCCAAGTATTACCAAGAACATCATTTCTATTTCAGTATTGGATACTGAAGGATTTTCCTTCACTATAATAAATGGTTTATTTACTATTTCAAAAAGTGGAGTGTTCTATGGTTCGACACGATTAGAACATGGATTATATATACTTCAACTTGACAATCATATATATAACATTGATACCAAAAAGGCCAAATCGAATGAATTCAATGAAACATACCTTTGGCATTGTCGATTAGGCCACGTCAACATTAAACGTGTAGAGAAACTTCTTAAAGAAGGCATTCTCAAATCTTTTGACTTGGAGTCATTTGATACATGTGAAGGATGTTTGATGGGCAAAATGACAAAGTCACCTTTTCTAGGAAAAGGAGAACGTGCAAGTGACCTATTGGGTTTAATCCATACTGATGTATGTGGTCCAATGAGCTCACAAGCACGTGGAGGTTATTTCTACTTCATAACTTTTACCGATGACTTAAGTAGATATGGTTATGTCTATTTAATGAGGCATAAGTCGGAAGCCTTTGAAAAGTTCAAAGAATTCCAAAATGAAGTTGAGAATCAACTTGGTAAAAAGATAAAATCCATTCGATCGGATCGAGGTGGTGAATATCTTAGCCAAGAATTCGATGATCATCTTATGAGTTGTGGTATTTTATATCAACTCACTCCACCTGGAACACCCCAGATGAATGGTGTTTCCGAAAGGAGGAATAGAACCTTATTGGATATGGTTCGATCGATGATGAGCCTTAGTGAACTACCGAAATCTTTTTGGGGACACGCACTTTTAACAGCGGCCTATACACTGAATAGGACACCGTCAAAAGCTGTTGATAAGACACCATACGAGTTATGGAAAGGGAAGGTCCCTAACTTGTCTTATATCAAGGTTTGGGGATGTGAAGCTTATGTGAAGAGAAATATCTCTACAAAGCTTGAACCCAAATCGGATAAATGTTTCTTTGTGGGTTATCCAAAAGAAACACGAGGGTACCACTTTTACAACCAATCTGAGAACAAAGTCTTTGTTGCTCGAGATGGTGTATTTCTTGAAAAGGAATATCTTTCCAAGAAAGTAAGTGGGAGCTCAGTTGAATTGAACGAAGTTCAAGAAAACTTGAACGAGGTTCAAGAAGATCAAACTGAGATGGACACTCAAGACCAAGTCGAGAGTACTCCATTGGTTTTGGAAACCACACCTAACCCTCGAAGGTCCGGAAGGATTAGATCTCAACCTGACAGATACCTAGGTATTCTGACAAACGAGAGCTATGAAGTCATGCTTTTAGAAAGCAATGAACCTTCGACCTATATCCAAGCTATGACGAGTCCAGATGCCGAGAAATGGCAGGGTGCCATGAAATCCGAAATGGAATCAATATCTGAAAATCAAGTTTGGAACTTGGTCGATTTGCCTAAAGGGGCTAGGCCCATTGGGTGCAAATGGATTTACAAAATAAAAACAGACATGAATGGAAAACCTAGTGTTTTCAAAGCAAGGTTGGTGGCAAAAGGATATAAACAAATTCACGGGGTGGATTATGATGAAACCTTTTCACCAGTTGCTATGATTAAATCCATTCGGATTCTCTTAGCCATTGCTGCTCATTATGATTATGAGATATGGCAAATGAACGTTAAAACCGCCTTCTTGAATGGGATTCTAGTAGAGGAAGTGTTTATGACACAACCAGAGGGTTTTATCGATCCTAATCAGGCTGAGAGAGTATGCAAGCTTAATAGATCCATTTATGGATTAAAGCAAGCATCTCGGAGCTGGAATCTTCGGTTCGATGAATCCATACAAGAGTTTGGATTTCAAAAGAACATGGAAGACTCTTGTGTTTACAAAAAAGTCAGTGGGAGTTACGTTGTATTCATTGTGTTGTATGTCGATGACATACTCCTCATTGGAAACTATATTCCTATGCTTAATTCTGTTAAAGAATGGCTGGGAAGATGGTTTTCAATGAAGGATCTTGGAGAAGCACAGTACATATTGGGCATCAAGATCTGTCGGAACAGATCACAAAGGATGCTTGGACTTAGTCAAGCAACCTATATTGATAAGGTACTTGACAGGTTCAGAATGAAAGACGCCAAGAAGGGTCTCATTCCAATGACTCATGGCACATCTCTGAGCAAGAGGCAGTGCCCTTCGGGACCTGATGAGCAAATGAGGATGGCAAATATTCCTTATGCTTCGGCAATAGGGTCTATTATGTACGCCATGATATGTATACGACCGGATGTATCGTATGCTTTGAGCATGACGAGTCGGTTTCAAGGAAACCCAGGTGAGGCGCATTGGACTGCGGCCAAGAATATTCTTAAGTACCTTAGAAGGACTAAAGATTATTTTCTTGTCTTTGGAGGACAAGAAGAGTTGGTTATGACAGGCTATACGGATGCAAGCTTCCAAACAGACAGAGATGATCTCCGGTCTCAGTCCGGTTTTGTCTTTTGTCTGAATGGAGGTGCGGTGAGCTGGAAGAGTTCCAAGCAACCCACCGTAGCTGATTCTACTACAGAGGCTGAGTACATTGCTGCATCTGAAGCAGCAAAGGAGGCCGTTTGGATAAGAAAGTTCTTAGATGAGCTTGGTGTCGTACCTAGTTCGGCCCATCCGATATCTCTCTATTGTGATAATAGTGGAGCTATTGCGCAAGCCAAGGAGCCTAGGGAGCACCACAAATCCAAACATGTGCTCAGGAAGTTCCACATTCTCAGGGAGATAGTTAGTCGTGGAGACATCGAGATAAATAAAGTTGCAACTGATGATAATGTTGCAGACCCGTTAACTAAACCACTCCAGCAGTCAAAGCATGATGCTCATACGACTGCAATAGGGATACGATATCTTAGAGATGGATTGTGATTCCTATTATTGTATTGTCTACTTTTGGAGTTTATGTAAACATTCACTTATCTTTTATGATATTCAATAATTTCTTCATATAATTGTGGTTTAAATTGTATGAATTGTCCAAATGATTAAATTATATTAATTGGGTTATGAGGTCGATTTACCACATAATGAAGTCCCAATTGTTGAACTAATATAATTAAGTCATAAATTGTTCCTAGTTCATATCATCGAGTACGGACAAACTGACGATACAAAGAACTAGATTGTAATGTGTACTATAGCGCCGCTTCATGGGCTAGAGATGTGGGACATCAAGTACAATTACATAGATATTAGCTGGGAGCTAATGATCGAACAGACCCGACTGGAATAGTATTTAAGATTTCGAGTCATAATACTATTTCATTGACTGTCGAGCAATTTCCTCTGACCTGAGTAGTCCAGAGTAATTCCATTGTGAAATGGTGTACTTTGATACAAGTAAACGCCTTTCGTAAAAGGAGGTTATAAAACTTGTTATTGGGTATATCAGGAAGCAAGTGGGAGAGCTTGGATTGACAAGATAGGATTGTCCTCCATTCTATAATGGGATACATGTCTTACCGGCCACTTGGAGAGTCGAGACTGTGGAAAATACGTGGCCACGTCCAGATTCGTATCATAGTGATAAATCTGGTTTTACAGTCTGTCTCAAAGTCCAAGAAAGGTTTGAACCGATTGAGGATGACTCGAGTCTTGCCTCAAGTTCAAATTAAGACATAAAATGACAACATGAAATTGGCAGCACACTGGCTCTGAAGGCCAAGTGGGAGATTGTTGGGATATGTCCTTCGATCCTACGTGTGCAATCGATAAAGTCATAAGGTCGTCTATGGATGTTAAATGATTATTTGATAATATTAATTGTTGGGAACAATATAATATTGATCAATTAAATCATACCTACAGGGTCACACATGAACTCGAAGATAATGTACGATGCTTGATATATATATTGATTTAGAATCAATATTTACGTGGAATTAATATACATGCATGGGATGCATGGCTTGCATGGATGCATGTCACATAGTGTGACATGGCATGCCACACAAGCAAGTGGGACCACATACAATGCATAGTGGCATGTGTATGTGGCATGACCTTTCACCTCCTTTGTAACCTCTTTTGTGTGTTAATGGTGCATCTTTATGCACATTAAGATGGAGGTTACATAGAGGAGTAAAGGGATGAATAATGGGGTGTTTATATAGATGAAAATCAGATTTTCATCACACCTAATCAACACCCACGAAATTCACAAGAGAAAGAGAGAAAAGAGATTGTTCTTGGAGAATCAACTCGATCAAGCAAGCAAGTCATTATCCGGGTTCGTGTGCAACACGTAGAGGCCGGGCCATTTGTGCGGCTTCAACATCCGGACGATCCAAAGGAGTGAAGAGTTCATTCACAAGGAGATCTTTGAGTTGCTGATCTATTAAGGTGGTTCAATCGACTCAACACCACCTTAACCGAAATCAACGATCACAACAAGTAAGTAATCGTTGAACCTTATATATATATATATATATATATATATATATATATTGGATGTGTATATATATATGTTTATATGTGTTCTTATACACATTAAGTGTGCACTAAGATCATGGCATAGTAGATCTATTGCTTTACACGTTTCCGCACACACGGTATATCGATCGGATCGGTATATCGGTACTTACATTCGGGTGCGTGGTCTCCAAAGTCCGGACTCCGGCGGATGAGTCGGCGTTCATGTGATCTCCGGCAAAGGGTTTGATCGGGTTATCGGTTCCGCAAATTTAAATAACCCGGGATATCGAATTCCAACAGCCAGGCACTGTTATGCCGCAAGCAGTGCAAGGCTTGGACAAGAGGTTGAGTTCAGAGAATCAAGCGAAGCATGATATAAGGGCAAGGGAATGCTGAAGTCCAGATAGTATGGAAGGCAGTGCAGTGTGGCAGTGAGTTCCAGAAGAACTTCAGAAGGCATCCTGCGGCAGCAGTCAAAGCAGTTTGCCCTGGTTTCTCTCAACCGATTGTTGACCTAGCAAAATGAGGAAATCAGTTGGAGACTCTCACCTATAAATAGAGGACGACCCAGCTGCATTTACTCAACACTCATACAACACATTAACACCTCCAGAAACACATTTCCTTCGGGAATCGATCATCGAGCTTTTAGAGCCGCGACTTCATTCGTGAAGCTCGTCGTGCCGTGTGTTCTCTCGTCCTTAAGAGAGTTCGTTTGTTCAGCTGATGATTCGATAGATTAGTATAGGTGTTCATTTCAGTAGCTAGGTTTTTGTTGTTGATTGTTCATACTCTTCGGATACGATTAATACGAAGGCATACATGTGTATAGCCTTTGGTAACATCATTTGTAAATCCAAGAGTATCCTTTTGTAAAGACTCGTTTCTTAATAAAGTTTCTGGCCGTAAGGCCGTTTCGTATGTGTATAATTTAAATACACATACAAAGATTTAAATTCGTGTTCTTTACATTTCCGTACGTGTGTGTGTGTTCGTTCGTGTGATTTATTTTTAATTAATTCCGCTGCAATTTATATACATATATCACATATAATTTTATCAATTAAACAACTTGGTTAATCTGGATAAAATACTTAATCTCAATTAAATCACGTAAAACGAACGTTTCCTGTACAAGGCATCGTGCTGCGGCATACTCTGTTCTGCCGCAGAACACTGCCTTTGTTGGAAATCGATATCCCGGAATTAATAAATTAATTAAAATTAATTATCTAATTAATTCCGACCGAAATCCTTTGGAGATCGAATATCCGGATTGTCAAAAAAAATTGCGGAACCGACAACCCAATCGAAATCCCGGTTGCCGGAACATCCCGCCACGAACCTCCACGGGGATAGCCCAACCAAACAAACCCTAACCGGACGAACACGGGCTGTTCGGTCGAGCCCCCGCGTGGGGCTCGCGGCTGTCCATGGCAGCCGCCTAGGGCTGCTCGCAGCAGCCCGCTGGGGTCGCCGGGAATTCACGCGAGGGGCTGCGGGGATGCTCGTAGCATCCTACGAACGCCCAGCGTTCTCGCAGCGGGTTCGCATGAACTCGCGGGGCTGCTCGTAGCAGCCCCCGTAGCGCTCCTGGACGCGGCTCGCATCACGTGCGAGTCCGCTGCGGGAAAACCCGCAGCTCGCACGCGAGCCCGTCCGGGGATCGAGCTGCTGCTCGATCGAGTCCTCGGCTCCAGCCGCTTCTCGCGCTCGGTGATCCCCACGAGGATCTCTTGGTCACCGGCGGTCCGGGGATCCTCGATCCCCACCGCCCGACACATCCTCGTCTTCTTCGTCCCTCGGATCTTGGTTCACGATATTTTTACGATAATTAAACGATAAAATCATAAAGAGGGTTTTACGATTTACCTCGTTCTCGTTGTTCGGAAAAACGTAGAACTCAATTTGACGACCTTGAGATCTTCCCACGTATTCCTTGCACTAGCCCGGACGTCGTGTGGGCGACGATCTACCGAACTCCATGGATCTCCTTCACGAACTCTCTAGACTAATCAAGTATGATTATCTTGTCTAATTGTGAAGACCATGTAGTGCTTTTATAGGCTACGTAGGGGATCTTAAGGAGGTGGAATATTGGGCTTCCAATAATAGTGATTAAATTGAGCCCACCAAGCCCAAATCTATTAATCCTTACTATTATTAATTAATTCTATTTTCCACTATATAAAATTAATTGCACTCCCAATATTAAACCATATTATATCAAATAATATTTCTCCGGTAGTATTATTTATTCCGTGTATTTAAGATATAAATATCCATGAATAAAATTAATTTATTGCTAATTAATTTATTCATCTCTTATATCCGAGACTAGTACCATTCATCCTTAATTATTATGCGGAACGAATCCACCTGCAGGGTTTACATAATAATTCCTTATGAACTCATCTCGAGGATATTATCAACCCTTACGGGATACACTTTCCCGTCAAGTATTCACGGCATGTCATATATAAAATATAGTGACCAAACTTAACCGGTAATTAACCCAATAATTAAATCGGTTAATTACTTTGGTAAATCAAAGTCACTTATATTAAATATACACACCCGCAATAGTTTCGGGGATTAAGAATAAAATACACTGAGACTCGAATCGATTATCGCCGGCAATCCTAATCGATGAATCTCAACGATCCGCTCAATACACAAAGTGTACAAGTGTGATAAAATAATTAAGATAAATTATTTTCTCTCTCACACAACGACTATACCGATGGATTGGTCCGTGTCCATCTAGGTCGTGAGCAACTGTTCGATTAAATACGAGTAACCGATAGTATGATCTTCTGTGCGCCCATGCTTGCACCATACTAACTACAACGTATAAAATCCAGGACTATGATTTGCATATATTTAATTATAAATAATTAAACGCAAATAATTGTTTATTTAATTAAATAGATTAATGGCAATGAATCGTGAGTTTCCTTTACTTAAATCTAGACATTAAGTACACAACTCCAACAATTGATCTCCCACTTGTACTAAGGTCTAGTCATTTCCTCCAAACTCCCGACTCCCATACTCATCACGTGCTTAAGTTGTACTTCCAAGAAGTACTATGTGAATGAGCACTCTAGGTTGCCGCTCTGAAGTTATCTTGGTGACTACAGCGTCGTCTCCCTCGACGATGATTCGTATCAGGTGGTACTTGCACTATGTGTTATCTTACACTTATGGACTTGTGATTTCTTACCACTTGCCATCGCACCGCTATATACATAGCCTTTTGGCAAATTAAGAATCACCTCTAAGTCCCAGAGATTATCCCGGAGTTATACCAAAACTTCCGCTGCCTCTGAGGCCGCTATTTGGTTACCCATGGCAGAGTCCGAAAAGCATCGTGCTTATCACTCTTCCATGTTAAAACTCCTTCTCCTTCAATAGTGAAACACATAGCCTGATATCGACTTACACCGGTCCTCATTTGATTAGAAATCTAAGAGAATGTAATCCAAAGGAAAAACTCGTCTGCTTCGTAGTCTAGAACAGTACTTCGAAAGTACTTTTATAGCAGTCGAATATTCCTTTCCAGGATTACCTTGATATCCTCCCACTATGCTCACTGCATAGCCGATATCAGGTTCTCGTTTTCAACATTGCATTTATCAAGCTTTCCACACTCCAAGTGTAGGAAACCGCTCTCATTGCTTCTATCTCCTTTTGTGTTCCAAAACACATATCCTTAGATAGATGCATTCCGTCTCTGAAAGGTAACGAACCTTTCTCGGAATCTTGCATGTTAAAACGAACCATAATCATATATATGTAAGATGTCCAGGAGAAGTACAATGTTCTTTTCTTGAGATCCTAGATCTTAAGAACATGCTCTAACTTCTTCTTCATCTCATATATCGATTTTTCTAGACAACCATCATCTTATGTCTGACAACATCTTTACATTGTTGCCAATGATAAAATGTTATCTACATAAAAAAAAAAAAAAAAAAAACCCGAGAAACACCACCTTGTTTCCATCACGTTTCCAATACACACTATTCGTCTATGCTTTGATGAATCCATAAATGGACTATCTCATCAACTTGCAAGTACCACGAACTCAATGCTTTGTTCCAATCCATAGATGGATCAACTAAGCTTGTACTCTAAATGATCTTGCCTCTTAGCAATAATCCTTATTGCTTTCCAAGAAGGCACATTTAGATCTAGTACTGCCTTCATGTAGATCCAGGGATCGATTTCATGTATACTAGGTCCAGAGTCCGAAAACTCTCCTAGTCTTATGAATATCTTCAGTTGATCACAACCTCCCACTACAATGGCATTCCGGTGTATAAACAGTAACAACAGTAGGTGCAGTTAGTGGTGTACCGCTACTCGGTTTGGCTGGTTCTAAGTCTTAATCTCTCTCTCTCATTTCAAAGTATTACGTCACTTTGGGCTTGTGGTTCATCTAATAGTCTTCCTCTAAGAACCGGGCGTTAGAACTTATAACGTCCTTCTGGTTCATAGTACTATTGAACACACATCTTTTTGTTCTTCTAGGATATTCTACAACCGCATTGAATGCGCCGTTGTTTCCAGACATATCCATAGAACATAGGTAGTTCCGTATAACTCATGCTTTTACTATTTCTATAAGAGTTCCATTTCTTATTTCCGACGCACCATTTCTACACAAGAGTGTATGGTGTAGTCATTTGGGATCAAATCCCAATCTCTGATTAGTATGCCATGTATTCCTCAGACAGGTACTTGCCTCCGCGATCAAATCGCAGGCTACAAATGGATATACCTTGATGGTTCTCCACAATAGCTTTGTGTCCATTGACTTGCCAAAACACTTGCTTTTGTGGCACATCAGGTATTCTAATCCATTTCTCGAGTAATCATCAAATGAAGTACTCGTACCTTATTGTCTGAGTAGGCATAGGTCTGCATACATCAGAGTCAATCAATTCTTATACTTGTCCGGATCTTACATCTTATATCCATAAAGGATTGCTTAGTCATATTATCTTCCAAATTAGATTCTTAGGTCGGAAGGTCCACTCCTTCAACTTAATTGATCAAATATCAATTTTCGACCTTTGAACTTCTTATTTGAATAAACATGACTCAGCATAAGAATCCACAAGTATAATTGATAAAGAAATCTCTTATTAGTAAAACGAGTTTCATACTACGGTTCGTTGCATCGTGGTGGACTCAGGATTCATCATTTATATATTGCTAGCCAATGTACCAGAATAGATACTATCATTATTTCTTCTTATAACCATCAAACGATTAAAAGAAATAAAATATCCATTCATTAGAAATCCAGAACAAAGTTCTTTCTAATATGAAAGGTACATAAAAGTAATAACTCAAAATGAAATCCTACAAAATGTCCTCCACTGCAACTGCTGCCTCCTCTACAGCATTGCCCATGTAGACTACGATCTTTTCTTTTCTAAGTCGTCGGGTTTCCTGGAACCCCTTGCATTTAAAATGCACATACCGTCAGTGGTTCCATATCTACACACCAGGTTCCGGTAGATAATACCACTGACTATGTTTTACGACTAAAGAAAATTTCGTACTTTCTTTGAGAGGATAATCAGACTTCCAGTACCCAGACTGTTTGCATCGAGAACACTTGCCTCTTGGCTTTCTCGTCCCATCTCGTGGTCCAAGAAACTTAGGACCACTGGGTTTCTTTGCTTGCTTTTCCTTTCCCCCGATTTTGCCCATAGGCTCGAAACCTTTGGCATTAGCTACAAGAGCTTGCGATTTCCGTCTCAACTCGTCTAAAAGGTCGATCATCTCAAAAACGTGTTTAAGCATTTCCTCGAATTGACTGGCCTTTATGAGTATCCTCATCGCCTCTTGTCTAGCCTCTACACCATGTCTAAACATCTCCTTGAGTTTGAACATGATATCAAAATCAGTCCTTTCCTCATCAGTTAAGACATTTGTAGGCTCGGGAGGACAAAGCTCACTGAGTACAAACTTGTACTCTTCAACAGTTTGGGTAATGTCTAGATCTCTATTCCAATCATTACATTCAGGGACCAATGAGTTTAAAATCCTTACGTATCACATAAAGTGGGTTCAAAGCCATATCCTAATTTATGAGCACATATAACAACAAACAATCGATTTAATCTCCGATATTATCTCCCTCAAATAATATCATTAAACCACTAATCGCATCTAAAATCCCATCAGATATGGCAAGCCACGATAGTGTGGACGTTTACCTATCCAAATGATTTAGCAATTAGATTTCCTTCGGTCGTACATCATCATTAGCGTTACTTCGATGGGAAGAATACTAAGAAGCGTACCTAAGTGTAAACCATTACTCAGTATCTAAGAAGATTGTTTGGGACACGCATATTCACCGCAAGCCACGATAGTGTGGACGTTTACGTTAACATACGCTCCTTTACCCCCTTCTATAACTGTCTACATCAATCGTTCCAAAATCCCATTCAATGCAGCAAGCCACGATAGTGTGGACGTTTACTACACCAAAAGACTTTTACAATTGACTCCCAATTACATGAATCATTCAATCTTGTAAATCAAGACGCGGAGAATCATAAGTGAAACTCGAAGTTTCTAACCAGTGATTCACCATGCGAACGGCCCTATCTCTCATAAATGAGGGAGCCGAGCAGACAATCGATCCACCTTCAAAAGGATGGTACGAAGGTCTCTAATTTGTGTCCTCGACATGACCAAGTGGCTTTGGCTCCATTCCACTCCCCGGGGTGAGAATGAGTCGACTTGAAATCAGTTTCAGAAAGACAAATTAGGCATTGTTTGATAAACTTAATCAATGTTTCTCGTAAAAGGAATTACAAGAATTCTCCTCCAATGACTTGTCTATACGAACTTCAAAAGTCCATAAAAGTCATCAAGAGAACAGCAATGGAGACCATGGATATGTTTCCATACCCTCTCCCACTTAGCTTTTTACAATAAAGGGATACGCTATCTAATGCATAATTAAATACACATAAGCATGCATACATGTAATAAAGCACATAGAATATTATCACATAGTCAAAATAATACTAGAATATTATTTTCCGACTATTATGGCTTTACTCCATCTCCGTACGCATCTTCTAGTCTTCAGTCTTCGTTCTTGAATGCTCCATGTGACGAGAATATAAATCCCAATATTTAAATCTATTTATTTTCAATTAATCCAAAAGTTACTTAATTCGAAAATTAAGTCAATCGAATATATCAAAAATAAAATTAAATATCATTAATATTTTTATTTATTTATTTTCCTTTCTAATTCTATTAAATCTTTAGAATCCTATCCAAGTCAAACTTGGAACATTCTAGAAGACTTCTATAATAGAATAAGGAAATAAAATAAATTAGGACTCCTAATCCTTTCCAAATTAATTCCTTTCATAATCTATTAAAAATTCCATAAAGGAATAATTAAATAGGAAAAATTAATTAAGGACCATTAAAACTTTCCAAATTAATTATTTTCCTAATCCATTAAAAATTCCATAAAGGAATAATTAAATAGGAAAAATAAATTAATTCTAAATTTATTCTTTTTCCTATACCATGAAAATTCCCAAGAATAGGAATAATCAATAAGGAAAAATAAATTTATACTAAATTTATTCTTTTCCTATTCCATGAGAATTCCCAAAAATAGGAATACTCAAAATAGGAAAACCGAATAATTTAGGAAAGTTGGATCTTGGCGGGAGAGCACGGGTTGGGAGTCCCCGCGCCCCATCACCATCGACCGCGGCTCGAGGAGGAGCACTGCCGCCGTCCCAGCCCACGCGCCACCACCACTGGTGGCTAGGCGTGGCCGAGAGTCTCGGGCAGCCCCCTTCCCCCTTCGATCGATCGACCCTTCATGGGGTTCGATCATGGGGTTGATCGATCCCCGGAATCCTCCCTCTCTTCGTCTCCTCCGTCACACGTCTTCTTCCGGCGGTCGTTTCGGCATCGATCCAACGTAAAATAAATTACATAATTTAATTACAATTATCCGGTATCGATTCTATACATGAAATCGACCCTATACATTTTCCGGAAAAAGTAGAACGTAACAATAAACCTAAATTCGGTCAACCCCCGAATTTTTACTATTACAAGCATTCACCACACATAAAACGAATCTCGACATGTCCGAGAGTTTAATAATCAAGAACAATATTATGACAATAATTAACGAACAATTATATCTAGCCATAATAGTCGGAAACCCTGCAAGGTAGAACAATTTATCGAAAAATACCGTGAACGAAAAAACCAACGCTCTGATACCAATTGTTGGAAATCGATATCCCGGAATTAATAAATTAATTAAAATTAATTATCTAATTAATTCCGACCGAAATCCTTTGGAGATCGAATATCCGGATTGTCAAAAAAAATTGCGGAACCGACAACCCAATCGAAATCCCGGTTGCCGGAACATCCCGCCACGAACCTCCACGGGGATAGCCCAACCAAACAAACCCTAACCGGACGAACACGGGCTGTTCGGTCGAGCCCCCGCGTGGGGCTCGCGGCTGTCCATGGCAGCCGCCTAGGGCTGCTCGCAGCAGCCCGCTGGGGTCGCCGGGAATTCACGCGAGGGGCTGTGGGGATGCTCGTAGCATCCTACGAACGCCCAGCGTTCTCGCAGCGGGTTCGCATGAACTCGCGGGGCTGCTCGCAGCAGCCCCCGTAGCGCTCCTGGACGCGGCTCGCATCACGTGCGAGTCCGCTGCGGGAAAACCCGCAGCTCGCACGCGAGCCCGTCTGGGGATCGAGCTGCTGCTCGATCGAGTCCTCGGCTCCAGCCGCGACTCGAGCTCGGTGATCCCCACGAGGATCTCTTGGTCACCGGCGGTCCGGGGATCCTCGATCCCCACCGCCCGACACATCCTCGTCTTCTTCGTCCCTCGGATCTTGGTTCACGATATTTTTACGATAATTAAACGATAAAATCATAAAGAGGGTTTTACGATTTACCTCGTTCTCGTTGTTCGGAAAAACGTAGAACTCAATTTGACGACCTTGAGATCTTCCCACGTATTCCTTGCACTAGCCCGGACGTCGTGTGGGCGACGATCTACCGAACTCCATGGATCTCCTTCACGAACTCTCTAGACTAATCAAGTATGATTATCTTGTCTAATTGTGAAGACCATGTAGTGCTTTTATAGGCTACGTAGGGGATCTTAAGGAGGTGGAATATTGGGCTTCCAATAATAGTGATTAAATTGTGCCCACCAAGCCCAAATCTATTAATCCTTACTATTATTAATTAATTCTATTTTCCACTATATAAAATTAATTGCACTCCCAATATTAAACCATATTATATCAAATAATATTTCTCCGGTAGTATTATTTATTCCGTGTATTTAAGATATAAATATCCATGAATAAAATTAATTTATTGCTAATTAATTTATTCATCTCTTATATCCGAGACTAGTACCATTCAACCTTAATTATTATGCGGAACGAATCCACCGGCAGGGTTTACATAATAATTCCTTATGAACTCATCTCGAGGATATTATCAACCCTTACGGGATACACTTTCCCGTCAAGTATTCACGGCATGTCATATATAAAATATAGTGACCCAACTTAACCGGTAATTAACCCAATAATTAAATCGGTTAATTCCTTTGGTAAATCAAAGTCACTTATATTAAATATACACACCCGCAATAGTTTCGGGGATTAAGAATAAAATACACTGAGACTCGAATCGATTATCGCCGGCAATCCTAATCGATGAATCTCAACGATCCGCTCAATACACAAAGTGTACAAGTGTGATAAAATAATTAAGATAAATTATTTTCTCTCTCACACAACGACTATACCGATGGATTGGTCCGTGTCCATCTAGGTCGTGAGCAACTGTTCGATTAAATACGAGTAACCGATAGTATGATCTTCTGTGCGCCCATGCTTGCACCATACTAACTACAACGTATAAAATCCAGGACTATGATTTGCATATATTTAATTATAAATAATTAAACGCAAATAATTGTTTATTTAATTAAATAGATTAATGGCAATGGATCGTGAGTTTCCTTTACTTAAATCAAGACATTAAGTACACAACTCCAACAGCCTTGTCTAGGCAGCGCATTTCACTGCGTTTTATTTACTGCCTACGAATTACAAGTGGTATCAGAGCAGGGCACTAGACTTACTTAGTGTTTAAGGTCCGTCTGATCACGCACACTTACAATGGCAGATCCATCTTACATCGTACGAACACCGGTTGTTCTTGACGGTAGTAATTATGGATTTTGGAAAACCCGCATTGAAGCAAGGATCAAATCAATTGATCGCAGTGCGTGGCTATCCGTACTTCGAGGATGGAAACCACCTCAAGAGGAAATCCCTGAAGGCGGCAAGCTTGAAAAAGCTCCGGAGAAGTGGTCTATCGAAGAGACTGCCGCAGCTACTGCCAACGATAGGGCAAGGTGTGCCATCCTTGAATCCATCGATTGCAATACG
Organism: Euphrasia confusa; assembly: GCA_954870475.1. NCBI lineage: Eukaryota > Viridiplantae > Streptophyta > Magnoliopsida > Lamiales > Orobanchaceae > Euphrasia > Euphrasia confusa. Next base: position 21,697,607 of record OX940951.1, read on the forward strand.
TACAGAATTGTCAAACAATGTACTACTGCCAAACAAGTGTGGGATTTGCTGGCTCTTCATTGTGAAGGTAACAACACAGTGAAGAAAACCAAGGTCCGTATGCTTATGTCTCGTTTCGAGAACTTGCGTATGAACGAGGACGAGACTTGCCTTCAGTACTTTGGAGAATTAATGTCCATTGTTACTGAATGTGCTGACCTTGGTTCACCCATTAGCAACCCGGCAGTGTGTAGTAAGATTATGCGATCGATGAGCAAAAAGTTCCTGCCGAAGGTCACTGCCATAGAAGACAGCGAAATGTCTGAAGAAGATTATGTTTCATTAATGGCGATCTTCAAGAACTATGAACTGAACCATGAGGATCGTGAAACTCACGGGAAATCACGTTCACGAAGCGACGAGAGAAATATTGCCTACACCGTGGCAGAGCCCGACGGCAGAGAACAAGGCAATAGCTCTCATGGCAGCAGCCCCACCTCTACCAATGACTTGACCGATGAAGAGATCTACGAGCTACTTGGATCTGATGGTGGAGATGACCAGTTTGCATTACTCGCCCGGAAAATGGATGCTGTACTTGTTCGCTCGCTGAAGAAGCCCTACGATCCCCGACGAAGGAAGTTTCCGGCAAGGTCACCACAAACTCAAGATCGACGCCTTGTGATTCGCCAACCAAGCACGGGATCAACATCAAGTCCAAATTCAAAGGACTGGTCGAGAGTCAATTGCCACGTTTGTCAAGGGATTGGACACTACTCAACCGAATGCCCCTCAAAAGATCGAGGCATTGGAATTTTGAATTCCATGGTTGCACAAGAAGATAGGGAACAATATTGCCTTGAAGACTCAACCACTGCACTTGATGCTCAATTCAAAGGCACAACCCTATCTGACGTTGAAGATGACGGTCCATCCCATACGAATGCACGACGGCATGTTGCATTCTTTGCCTCTGCCGCAGAAACGACAGAAAGTCCTGCCGCAGAGAACTGCCTGTGTCTCACTGCCTAAATCAATGGCTATGAATCTGAAGAGGAGACCATTCCCATTGATATTTTCATCGAGCTCAAAGAAAGTTTCGATGAGTTACGCATGGAATTTGCTCGACAGACCAAGATGATGAAGATGCTTACTTCAACCAAAGCCGGATATGAAGAAAAAGTGAAGAAACAGGCCATGGCGATTGAACAAATGCTCGTATAAAAGAACACCTTTGAAGAACGATTAAAGAAACTTGATGTCCAACTCACCAGAAAAGATATGGAGGCCGAAAAACTAAAAATTGACTTTAATCGTGTAAATGAAAAACTCGAAGTTGCAAACAATACTTTTGTAAAACTGGACACGGCAACAACAAAATTAGATGCCATAATGAGTATTTCACATGTTGAACGGGAAGGCCTCGGACATCAAAAGGTTGTAGATGCCGTTTTTCCAAAGAAAAACCCAACGGACATGGCATTTGTAAAGGCATCAAATGACGATTCAACAACTGCCGCACAATCCTTAACTCCAAAAAGGGATGACCAAAGCGAAAGCAAAGCCACTGCCTCAGCCAGAGACTGCCGCAGACGGCCAAAACAAAGGCAGACATCATCAGGCAGGATGAAGACAAGGAATCCCCTGCCTAAGCAACATTTTAAATCGAAGAGACGATATGTGTGCCACTACTGCCTTGTACCTGGTCACATTCGACCTTTCTGTTGGAGACGCGAAGAAGATCAAGTAAGAGGATTTTACTTTCACTCCAACACTGGACCACGGCATCCCAAATATTTCGCACACTCATTGTCTTCACGATATTCTATCAAAAAGAAGGCAACGACGATACGCAAATGGGTGCCCAAAACTAAAATCTCTACTAATATTTGTTTTACAGATCCCTCCAATGACTCCTCTGCCGCATCAAATGCCATCCAAAGTGTTGAAACATGCAATGTTATCTTCACTGCTCTCAAAGCTACCAAAGATGATAAGTGGTACTTCGATAGCGGATGCTCGCGGCACATGACCGGAAATAGTGATCACCTCATCAACTACAAAGTTTTTCACGGAGGAGAGGTCACGTTTGGAGGAGGGTCCAGCGGTTCAATAATTGGCCGAGGCACATTAAATGTGAAAGGGCTGCCGAAGCTACAACAAGTGCTTCATGTTGAAGGCCTCATCACGAATCTCATAAGCATAAGTCAACTATGCGATGAAGGCATGAATGTAAAGTTTACTCACCAAATGTGTGAAGTGTTTGATAATGCAGGGAACCCACTCATTCAGGGGGAGCGTTCCAAGGCAAACAACTGCTACTCCATTGGAGAAACATGCCTCTCTGCACAAGTCAAAGATGATATTGACCTATGGCATCAAAAACTTGGACACACAAGTCTTGGGAACTTAGAGCGTCTAATCAAGCTCAATGCTGTTCGTGGACTTCCAACTCTCCCAAAAATCCAGAAGACAACATGTGGATATTGCAAACAAGGAAAAATGACTCGTGCAAGTCATCCAGCAATACCTGCCGCAGGACAGACTGATGCCTCTGCCGCAGGAACTGCCAACTCCAAGGCAGAACTGTATCAAAAGCAAACCAAATGCTTTGATCTCCTCCACATGGATTTAATGGGACCAATCGAGACAAGGAGCCACTCTGGAAAACGCTACGTACTCGTTGTAGTAGATGATTTCTCAAGATACACTTGGGTGCGTTTTCTCCAAGACAAAAGTGAGACGTGTGATGAGGTGTCCAAGCTCATTAGGTGGATAAAGACCAACCATGAAGCCTTTGTAAAGAGAATAAGAAGTGACCATGGCACCGAGTTTGAAAACCAACGGCTTTCTCGTTTTTGTGACACGCATGGCATTGCCCAAGAATTTTCTGCCCCCATAACACCGCAACAAAACGGCGTGGCTGAAAGGAAAAACCGAACCCTCAAGGAAATGGCGTGTACAATGCTGATCGCCAAGGGCCTAAGCAAGCAATTTTGGCCAGAAGCATTCAATGCCGCATGCCACATCCTGAACCGCATAAGCATACGTGCAGGAACAACGAAAACGGCTTATGAAATTATGAACAATAGAAAGCCCAATTTGAAATACTTTCATGATTTTGGCTCTGTTTGTTATGTTTTAAATGATAGGGAACCTAGATCGAAACTTGATCCAAAATCCCTTAAAGGATTATTTGTTGGATACTCTAGGAATAGTCATGCCTATCGTATTTTTATCATACAAACTAGAACAATCATTGAATCTGTGAATGTTGATTTTGATGATCTTAGTCGACTCAGGAAACCTAAAGAAGAAGATGTGAAAGGTTTGCTCGAGCCTGCCGCAGTAGCAGAAGTTGAAGGCAGTATCACACCTGCGCAGCCTACTGCCGCACCTACTGGCTCGAATGATGATGCTCAACCTTCGACAGCATCTCCTGAGAAATCAAACGATGATAGCACCCCACATCAATCAAATTCATCAGATGGTGAAGAGGAATCAAACCAACGACGAAGGGATCCCCCAAGGCATGTTGTCCGAAACCACCCTTCGAGTCAAATGTTGGCCAGACGCATGAGAGTTCATCCGTATATCAACTACCGCAACATGACCAAGAACATAAGCATGTCTGCCACATGCGTTGAAATAGGCATTACCTCGTATCTCTCAACGATCGAACCGAAGAATGCCAAAGAAGCATTGACCGATGAATTCTGGTTTATGGCAATGCAAGAAGAGATGAACGAGTTTGAAAGAAACAAAGTTTGGAAGCTCATTCCTCGTCCCTAAAACAAGAATATCATCGGGACAAAGTGGATATTTAAGAATAAATCGAATGAGCACGGACAGGTTGTACGCAACAAGGCAAGGCTGGTGGCGCAAGGCTATACGCAAGTTGAAGGCATCGATTTCGATGAAACTTTTGCCCCCGTAGCACGTATGGAGTCCATTCGACTACTCATTGCCATTGCATGCCACCTCAACATCACCTTACATCAAATGGATGTAAAGGCAGCATTTCTCAACGGCATACTTGAAGAGGAGGCATAAGTTGCACAACCGAAGGGTTTCGAAGATCCAAAACATCCTGACCATGTGTATCAACTGCATAAGGCATTGTACGGCCTAAAACAAGCTCCTAGAGCTTGGTATGGCTGCCTAACTGATTTTCTACTCAGTTTTGGATTCACCCGAGGCACTGCCGATAAGACCCTATTTGTTAAATTCAATTCTTCCAAAATTTTAATAGCTCAAATTTATGTAGATGATATTGTTTTTGGATCCACATGTGAGAATATGCTTAAGGCATTTACCTCTGCCATGGCATCAAAATTTGAGATGAGCATGGTAGGAGAACTAACTCATTTTTTAGGGCTCCATATCAAGCAATCATCAACTGGAACTTTCAACTCACAAGCTTCATATGCTAAGAATCTCATCAAAAGATTCCAACTTGAAGGATCCAAGCCCATGAAAACACCTATGGGCTCAACGGACAAAATCTTCTGAGGCACTGATACTGCCGCAGTGGATCAGACACTCTACCGATCCATGATAGGGAGTTTGCTTTATCTTACGGCAACTAGACCAGATATCATGTATAACGTTTGTTTATGTGCCAGGTTTCAAGCTGATCCAAGGGAAGAACACTTGAAGGCAGTCAAACGCATCATACGCTACGTTGCCGCATCAGTCGAGTTAGGCATATGGTATACCAAAGATACCACCACCGATTTAGTCGGATTTTCAGATGCTGATTGGGCAGGAGACACGGATGAACGCAAGAGTACAAGCGGAGGATGCTGCTTTCTTGGAAACAACATCATTTCATGGCAAAGCCGCAAGCAAAACTGCATTTCTCTATCCACTGCCGAATCAGAATATATTGCCGCAGGGAGTTGCTGTACTCAACTGATTTGGTTGAAGCACATGCTTGATGACTACCATCTGGATAGCAATGTTCTTACACTCTACTGCGACAATACGAGTGCCATAAATATCAGTCATAATCCAGTGCAGCACTCAAGAACCAAACACATCAGCATAAGGCATCATTTCATACGAGATTTGGTGGAAAAACGTCTTTTAAGGATTGATCACATCCCAACAGAGAAGCAAATAGCTGACATCTTCACCAAGCCATTGGACTCAGAACGCTTCACTGCCTTAAGAAATTCTTTGTGCATGTGCACCATGCCTTAGATGCTGATCTGCATCATGCTGCCGCATTGTCATGCCTACTGAACCTCTGCCACAGCATTCTGCCTTAGTCAATTTATGAGATTAAAATTTTCCGAAGGAAGAGAAAATACCCAAACCACTTTAGGCAACATGGTCAAACCCATATACATGTAATTAATACTCAATGGGTTGAGATACTATGTACTAGGTGACCTAAGTATTTAATAATCTCATTGTTGACATGGTATTATGCCTAAGTAGAGTATAAGTACTTATGATGTAGCATGATGTTCTATTAGGATTAGATAGTTGTTAATCTTTTCCTAATTTTGCTTTGTAAGCCTTGATTTTTCACACCACAAAAATATTTTACTTTTTTAAAAAAAATATATATATTTAAAAATGAAAAACAGAAAAAGAGAATATTAAAAAATAGAAAAAAATATATATTAAAAACAGAAAAATCAAATATTAAAAAAAAAGGGAATTTTGATTTTGATTTTTGGCAACGACCTGCCGCAGAGCAATGCCCCACTTGACCGTTGGGCAGCACTCGAGTGTGCGGCAGGCGACGGTTCAGGTCACAAAAAAAAGTAACCGTTGCCTGATGTTTACGTCCCATCATACTACCACCCGTTTTTCTCTCCTATTTTCTTTATCCATTATTCAAACTCCTAATTCAACTACACTTCTCATACAAATCAGATTCAAAGAGTTTGAATTTTCTTGAATTCTCAAAACCCTAATTTCTCTATCGAACATAAAGTATAAATTTCCCATCCTCTTACGTTCGATTGTTTGTGCTCTGTTTTTCCTAAAACCCTAAATTGCTTATCAAGAATTTGAAATCAATGGCTGGTGCATCTCCAATCCCAAATCCGTTCGCCCACTACTTCGAGGACCCTCGATTCTTGGAGCTGGTCAGGGAGGTTCGCCCCAACGCAACGATGGACGACCTTAATGAAGGTGAATCGGTGGATGCCATCAACCGTCTCAAGGCTCTCAACGCCGCCGCCGCCACTGCCGCCGCGTCGCAACAACCATCTCTCTCTCCAGAATCGCCGCCGCACACCGACGCCGGTGAAGGTTCAGGTAAGGATTCTCCGATGAACATCTCTCCTGCAGGGGAAGACACTGCCGCAGAGGACATCCCTGCCGCAGAGGATCCACTCCTTCAAGAACGAGTGTTCCCTGAACCTGACCCTCTGGCCATCATCCATCCTGAAGATGTAGACATCTCCGGCGACACTGAGCCTTCTCAAACTCCTCACCCGGCGGTGGTTATTTCAGGGATCGACAATGTGCTTGATTACGAGGCTGCCCAGAATGAAAGATCCCTAAACACCTCTGATTTTAAGGGTCTTTACACTCCTGAACCTTCTGTCACTGCCGCATCCTCTGCCTTTCCCCAGGCAGACACTGAAGTGCAGCAGCAAGGCAAGAGCATGCCTTACAACAGGAGAGATGATGTTGATGATTTTGACTATGGCGAGCTCTACGAAAACTTCCCTTCACAGAAGAAATCCAAAAAGGTGAAGGATCGCAAGCCTACTCCCTATGCCTCTGAGATTCCACTCTCAGAGAATGAAGACTCTGAGCATTCAAGTCAGCAGCATCATGATGCCGCAGGATCTGAGACAGAGTCTGATCCACCACTGAGTGAAATTTTTTCGAGGAAGCGCAAGACTGAGCAAGTGCCCATTACTTCTCGCCGTCCATCAACTCGATCTACCACTGCCTATGCCAAAGGCAAAGGCCCTGAAGTGCCACCAACCTCAAGGGAAAATCCAATTGACTTGGAGACTGCTACTGCCAAGAAATCCCAAAAAGGGAAGGAGAAAGCTGCCGCATCCAAACCCGACAGCTCTCATAGTGGTGATGCCGCAGTCATACCTGCTGCGAAGAAAAGCAAGGCACCAAAATTTGATGCTCCGAAGGAGGATTCTGATTCTGACATGAAACCCGGAAAGGGTTACTCGAAGAGGTTCTGGTCAGAACGTCGCTCTGTGATTGGACCACAATTTTACTCCAACAAGTCTCTTCTCCCAGACCGCAGTGTCGATTTGTCAATTTGTGCCAAACACAAAGTTGACAAATTCTTGAAAAAGATGAAGTTGGTTAAGGCAGTCAGTCACCTACGCCGCACCCTACTGCGAGGATTTAGTGCGCGATTTCTATGCTAACTTGTGCCCATGTTTTGGAGATGATGGCTCCCGTGGCTATGGCAAGGTGTATCTCCAGGAAAGGATCTTTAACTTCACCCCTGCTGCCATTAATGCCTTCTTGGAGCGTGCTGATATCGAGTATCCTGCCGCAGTTGCTGAACCCACTACTGCCGCAGTGTCTCATAGACTGACTCGATCACCTCCTGATGCAGCCAACAATATTCCTGCATCCAAACTTACTTCTTTTTACTATTTTCTGTTTACCATTGCTAGGCACAACTGGATTCCCACATCCAATGTGCATTTTGTGCATACCCAAATGGGGGAAGTCTTGTTTCACCTTGGTGCAGGTAGGCAAGTGAATTTGGGAGAACTGATTTTTGAAAAAATCGAGTCCCAGGCAGAGAACATTTCTCAAACGCAGAGCCTTGCATTCCCTTCACTTATTTGGGAGATGCTGAAAATCCAAGGGCTCTCGTACAATACTGCTGATCTCCTGACCGTTGTCCCAAATGCTTACAAGCTTTATGTTCGTGAAAACAATGACTTGCCATGGACTGGTCTGCATGCCTCTGCCGCAGTGCCACCAACTCCACCCCCAAAGAAGGATCACAAGAAGCAGGCTGATGCCCCCAGCTCCTCTGCACTGCCGAGTATTCATGCTCGCGCCCAAGCATTTGCAGAGCTATGTGCTGAACATCATCTGGTGATCATGAAGGAATTCATGGCCGAAGCCATTGTGGATGGAATTTCTCATTTTCTTGAAGATGAGGGATTTCCTTCACAAAAAGGGGGAGTACCAGCAGCTGAGCGCAAAACGGCAAGGAGCACGATTCTGAGGAAGTTGAAGAAACGCATTGATGAGGATATTAAGGAAGCTGATGCTGAAGAAGCTGCTGCAGAGAAGGAAGCTGCCGCAGCAGAGAAGGCTGCCGCAGACACTGCAGCAGAGATTGATGGAGAAGAGCGTGGATCGTCACCCGAGTACGATGATTGAAGAACCTGAAGAACTGCAGTTCTCAAGACCCGAAGAAATATCATTTCTTCTTTTGATGTTTAATTTTTATTTGCTCTGAACACTTTATTTTATTTCTGTTATTTGTTTATTTGGTTTTGAACAATTTGGTTATTAAGTTTGTTTTTTGTTTGAACAATTTTTAATTAGAGTAGTTATTTCCTTTATAAAAAATTGGTGTGTTATTTAGAGGCTTACTTAGTTTAACTTGTTTTTGTTTTATTAGTTAGGTATCAAATAAATGTTTTTGTTCTACTTAGGAAGTATCAACTAAGGGGGAGTTTCATTGCCTTAGTTGTTTGTCAAGATAAATTTCATATACTTCTAAGTCAGATGTATTTCATTGAGGGGGAGTGCTCCATTGCGCTGCTGCCTCATGGTTTTGTGAAGAAAGATAAAAAGGGGGAGTTTGTAAGGATAAATATGTTAGGGCATTACAATGCCTTAAAGGATCTAGGCAGAAGTTGTTTTGCTAACATATTTATTTGTTTTCTTCTTTCTTCACAATTTAAACTGTTGTAATCACTTGTCATATTGGTGATTTGATTTAGCATAGTTCATTAGTTTGAACGTGCTTGAAAAACAATCAACATAGAAGATTTCTGTCGCAGCACAGCCAGTGTTGGAGTTGTGTACTTAATGTCTAGATTTAAGTAACGGAAACTCACGATCCATTGTCATTAATCTATTTAATTAAATAAACAATTATTTGCGTTTAATTATTTATAATTAAATATATGCAAATTATAGTCCTGGATTTTATACGTTGTAGTTAGTATGGTGTGTCGGGCCCACACAGAAGATCATACTATCGGTTACTCGTATTTAATCGAACAGTTGCTCACGACCTAGATGGACACGGACCAAGCCATCGGTATAGTCGTTGTGTGAGAGAGAAAATAATTTATCTTAATTATTTTATCACACTTGTACACTTGGTGTATTGAGCGGATCGCTTGAGACTTATCAATTAGGATTGCTCTGTGATAATTGATTTAAGTCTCGGAGTATTTTATTCTTAATCCCTGAAACAATTGCGGGTGTGTATATATTTAATATAAGTGACTTTGATTTTCCAAAGGAATTAACCGATTTAATTATTGGGTTAATTACCGGTTAAGTTGGGTCACTATATTTTATATATGGCATGCCGTGAATTCTTGAAGGGACAGTGTATCCCGGAAGGGTTGATAATATCCCCGAGATGAGCTCATAAGGATTTATTATATAAACCTCGCGAGTGGATTTGTTCCGCATAATAAAGCAAACTGGGGCAGATAAGATAAAGCAAACTCCCTAATTAGTTGCCGTAAGATAAAGCAAACTCCCTATCATGGATCGGTAGAGTGTCTGATCCACTGCGGCAGTATCAGTGCCTCGGAAGATTTTGTCCGTTGAGCCCATAGGTGTTTTCATGGGCTTGGATCCTTCAAGTTGGAATCTTTTGATGAGATTCTTAGCATATGAAGCTTGTGAGTTGAAAGTTCCAGTTGATGATTGCTTGATATGGAGCCCTAAAAAATGAGTTAGTTCTCCTACCATGCTCATCTCAAATTTTGATGCCATGGCAGAGGTAAATGCCTTAAGCATATTCTCACATGTGGATCCAAAAACAATATCATCTACATAAATTTGAGCTATTAAAATTTTGGAAGAATTGAATTTAACAAACAGGGTCTTATCGGGGTCTTATGGAGCATATTCTCACATGTTGAATTTAACAAACAGGGTCCATATCTGCCGCATAATGGACGATAATCGAATTTGGGTTTTCCCCAAATTCAGATAACCTAATTTGGTTATCTAACCCTAATTTGGCCCCAATTTAATAGATGCGTTTTTTCTTATCTGCCCCCGTTCTCTACCTTCCGATTGTGAAGACACGTGGCCTCCATCCGTGTTCTCTCTTTCCCTAGTCTTCTAGGGTTTTAGCTGTAGGGTTCTGATATAAATACTGCATTGTAATCAGCCGCTACTATTATCGAGAAATAATATCTAGTATTATTTATTTTCCTCCATATCTATTTTTAGCAAGCTTTCATCTTGCTTTTGAATACTGCAAACATGCAGATTCCTATAGAGAGCTTCATATTTTTATCTGCTGATCTTAATTTCATGTTTTTTCGTATAGCTTAAACCCATAAAAAATTAACCTTGACATTGGTGTATGTTTTGCAGCACCATTATCTACTAGGACTAGCTACACGACGATAAAGATTAGTGGACCAATGTTTAATCGGGTTGCGACGAGAATAAAAGGTGCAACCAATGAGTTTGATGTGACTCCCAATTTAAGGATCTTTTCGATTTTCGAACTGAAGGCCGCAACAAGAAACTTCCGAAGTGATGTGGTCCTGGGAGAGGGCTGGCTCGACGAAAGGTCCTCCGCCATCGCCGTCAAGCGGCTCAATTCCGAGAGCTTCCAGGGCTTCCAGGAGTGGCAGGTTAACATTTATTTAAGCAGACATTTTTATTTAGTCTGAGGTGAATTTCCTCGGAAGGCTTTCACACCCGAATCTGGTCAAACTGTTGGGCTACGGTTGGGAGGACTCTGAACTGCTTCTCGTCTACGAGTTCATGCAGAAAGGCAGCTTGGAGAAGTGGAGAACCACCTTTTCGGAAGTAATTATTTAACTCTAGTGTTATCATCCGTGTGTTGATTTGAATATTGATACTGATTTTTTTTCTCTCGATTGTATAGGGGGTTCTTCGGTTCAGCCACTTTCATGGGACATCAGGCTCAAGATACTAACCGGAGCAGCTCGTGGGCTCGCTTACTTGCACGCATCCGATCGAAAAGTTATCTACCGAGACTTCAAGGCCTCTAACATATTGCTCGACGGTGTAATTGGCAAACCATTCAACTTGATTGCAATGCTTCACATAGATATACTAAGAGACACTAATTTTTTATGCTTCTCTCATATGCAGTCCTACCACGCGAAAAATGGCCCGACAGCTAGTAGATCCCATGTGTCTACACAGGTCATGGGAACACACGGTTATGCTGCCCCTGAGTATGTTGCGACGGGTAAATACCCTAAACTATACCCTCTTCGCTATAAATAAAATGCCGTTTTCTGATTGTAAACATTCTTCATCGATCCAGGACACTTGTACGTGAAGAGTGATGTGTACGGTTTCGGTGTGGTCTTAGTGGAAATGCTGACCGGGTTACGAGCGCTTGATCCGAACCGTCCGTCTGGACAGCACAATCTAGTTGAATGGATCAGGCCGCATTTATCTGACCGGAGGAGGTTAAAGCACGTAATGGACTCGCGCCTCGAGGGAATGTATCCTTCCAGATCGGCTCTGCACATAGCGAAGCTCGCCTTAACATACTCGAAGTGGTTCCTGATAGTATTCTTTGTTGAATTGTATGTAAACCTTTTAAGAAGTGGTTCCTGATAGTATAATGTATGTAATATAGTATATAGTCGAAGGCGTAGGCATTGTTCTTGTGTGAAACTGTATTCAGTTTTGTGCTTGATGTAGAGGTGAGTATAGCTTCAAAAAAGTCGCGACAATGAGTATAGCTTTGGGATTTTGGTACGAGGGTACTGTTGATATGGGCTTGCTTTGAAAGGTTTGGAGCTTCTTGATGTGATGAGGGGAATGGGAGTCTTGCCTAATACAGTGATATACAACACATTCATCGCAAGCTTTTGTAAGGAGGGTAACAATGACGAGGCCGAGAAATTGGTGGAGAGGCTGAAAGAGGGCGGCCTTGCTCCAAACGTGGTAACCTTTAACACTAGGATTTCCGCTCTTTGTAAGGCTGGGAAGATTTTGGAAGCTTCGAGAATATTCAGAGATATGCAGATGGATGAGGAATTGCCAGATCCTAATGTTGTGACACATAACTTGATGCTGGATGGATTTGGCAGGGAAGGGATGATGGAAGAAGCAAAGACTTTGGTTTTGTCCATGAAAAGAGATGCTATTTTCTCAACTGTGGAGAGCTATAACATATGGCTGTTGGATTTGGTGAGGAACGGAAAATTTGTGGAGGCCCAAGCAATCCTAAAAGAGATGGAGGGTGATGGACCTCGGCCAAATGCATACTCATATAACATTCTAATCAGTGGGTTGTGTAAAAATAACATGTTTGTAGACGCAAGGCGACTTATTAGTATGATGACGAGCGCAGGAATTTCCCCAGATGTGACCACTTATAGCACGCTGACCCAAGGGTATTGCAGGAATGGAAAGAAATTTGAGGCCAATAAAGTCCTAAATGAGATGATTAGGGGTAAATGTTTCCCGAATACATACACGTGCAATATACTTCTTCGCAGCCTGTGGAGAGAAGGTAACATAGCAGAAGCAGAGAGGTTATTGCAAAAGATGAATGAAAGAGGGGAAGGGTTAGATATTGTTACCTGCAATATTGTGATTGATGGTTTATGTAGAAACGGAAATCTTGATAAAGCAGTTGAAATCGTGAATGAAATGTGGAGTCATGGGAGTGCTGCTCTCGGCAGCTTGGGAAACTTGAACATTAGTCTAGTGGATGAAAATAGGAAGATATGCTTGCCTGACTTGATTACGTATTCAACAATTATAAACGGACTATGTAGAGCTGAACGTCTCGAGGAAGCCAAAAAGAAGTTTGTTGAAATGTTAGGGAGGAACTTGTATCCTGATACTACTGTGTATGATATTTTCTTACATCACTTGTGTAAGAGGGGAAAGATATCATCTGCATTTCAAGTCCTTAAAGACATGGAGAAGAAAGGTTGCAACAAGACATTACAAACTTATAATCACTTGATATTTGGATTAGGTACTACAAATCAAATATTCAAAATGTTTGGCTTGATGGATGAAATGAAATAAAGAGGGATTTCTCCTAATGTTTATACTTACAACATTGTTCTTAATTCTCTATATGAGGGAGAAAAAAGTGAAAAGCGTCTTTTCTTTTGGATGAGATGTTGCAAAGTGGTGTAACACCTAATATAACTTCGTTAAAGTTGTTGATTAAGATCTTATGCCGAGCGGGGGAGTTCAGACCAGCAAAGGATGTTTTTGAGATAGCCATCAGCGTATATGGTCACAAAGAAGTGATATATAGTCTGTTGTTCAATGAATTGATTGCTGGAGGGGAGACATTGGAAGCCAAACAATTATTTGAAGTTGCTATAGATAGATGTTTTGATTTGAGCAGCTTTAGTTACAAAAATCTCATTGAGAAACTATGTGGCGAAGAGGATTTTGAATACGCTCATGATATTCTTAAGAAGATGATTCTGAAAGGCTGTAGTTTTGACCCTGCCTTATTCATGCCCGTGATTGATTATTTGGGTAAAAAGGGAAATAAACATGAGGTCAATGAGCTGACTGAAAGAATGCTTGGAATGAGTTCAGATGTCCAAACGGAGTGTAAGAATTTAAATAATGGAAGACGATATAAAGATGGTGGAAGTGACTGGAAAACCATTCTGCACAGGTATATTGTCAAAGTGACTGTACAACTAATTTTTGTATTATGTTCTTTCGAAACCCATATTTATTTAGTTTATTGGCTGTTGTCGTGTTTCCTTCTACGGGGTGTAGATTATGTTTTAACTGCTTTTCATATACAATTTTTTTTGTTGGAAGAAAAGCTTGATTATTTAATTGAGAAAGTACTTATATAAATGCAAAAATTACTATCCAGAAAGCAACTTGATTTCGGCTGGTTTACTTTAGTGAGGACACAAAGGTTTCTAAAAATGACAATTATGCCAATTCATACTTTTATACATCTCGATTGTTCATTTCATTTTGTTCTCCTGGCTATTTATGTTCCACTATATTCTTACATTTTATCTTTAGCATCTTGATCATGTCCTCTGGCTAATTTTCTACAGAGATGATGGAAGTGCTATAGCCATGAGAACTCTGAAGCGGGTGCATAAAGGCTGGGGTCACGGAAATTTATCACTTGAAGCCCAGAAAAATGCTTTTCTTGATGAATGGAATGCTAATATATGAGTGTCTTGGGTGCTCCTTGCATATCTACGCATCCATTCTTATCAATAGTCTTGAGTTGTGAACTTTGGTGCCCATAATACATCTCAGAGATGATTACAATACACCTTTTCAATTTTCTTGATTCCTGCAAATATCCACTTGTATGCATATATATCATTCTGTATGTACAAGCATGCATAGCTATAGAAGTGGGCTTAATATGTATTGGGTTTTAGATGGGTTGGGACTTGGGATTATAAGTGAGTTAGAGTAGTGGGCTTGAGTGTTTGGTACTAGTGGGATGGGCATAGTTGGGTCAAGCGGGTGGGCCAGGCGGGTTACGGGTCCGGGCTGGGCGGGTTAACGGGTTGGGAGAACTTGATTCTGGATCGGGTCGGACGATTTGTCTAGAAAATTCTATCAGTTTATAATATCAAGCTAATCAATCAAAAATTATATTAATATTAAACAATTTTAAAACATTTATTAAACTATTTTTTTTTTTTTGAAAACTAAAATAAATCAACTAAAAACTTATAATGAGATGGGGATGCTAAAATAAAAATCCGCAAACAAATTCATACAAACATACATTCAATATTATATATATATATATATATATATATATATATTAAAACTGTGGGGATTGAAAACTTACCATTGCTAAAGGTCACACACGTACGATTAGAGATAAAGAGAGGATGAGTTTAATATTCTGGAACTGAATCCATTGCTAAAGGTCACGCACGATTAGAGATGAAGAGAGAGTGAGTTTAATATTCTTGACCTGGATCCATTGCTAAAGGTCACACACGATTAGAGAAGAAGAGAGAGTGAGTTTATAATATTTTACTTATTGTATTTGTACCTATCTAGCCGATCTATTACTGCCTCATACATATACATATACATATATATATTTGTATGCATGCATATACAGAGACACAAGCATTCTTAATTGAAGTCTCTACTACCTTTCTATTTTTTTTTCTTTCCTTAATTAACATAATATTCATTAAAAGTAAAAAAAGAAAGAAAAAGCAGTATACTATCTTTTGAGTAAAATCAATTTAATTTACTATGCCCCCGGTAAGTAGTACATTCAATGCAAATACACGCTGTGTGTGTTTAACTTTCAATCCCTCCAACTCCCCTTATTACAAAATGCATCACTGATAATCGGTGGTTTCAGGTTTACTTGGCTTCGATTCTATTTATTTCAATCCCGACGTATGTGGAGTTTGAAACCATGAATGAGTCGACACTTGCGGGTTCAGCTAGTATTTATGCTGCCCTACTTTGAGTCCATATACCTTGATTAATTTTTATTTGATACTATGTTATATAAAACTATAGTATATAATTCTTTGAAACTAAATTTTAAATTCAAGTTTAGTTGTAGTTCAAAACACAAGTTCACATGACCTTTGTTGGAAAAATTGGAATAAAATAATTGGTTTGACCAATATTTGACCGATTTTTTGTGGCTAAATATTAATTCACGTTGGAATTAATTTGTTGATAATTTTCTACGATGTTGCGTAGTTAATTATAGTATTTTATTTCGTCAAGATCCGATTTTTCGGTGAGTGAGAAATAAATGGTTGAATTAGCCAAGTGAAAAGGCATTGTTGAATGAGAATGTTAAATCTCATCCCACATCGAAATGTGATAGATAATGGGTTTGTGAGAACCATTATAAAAGGTCTTGTGTATTAATTATTGAGAATATGAAAAGTCTCAAATCCCACATTGAAAGTAGTGAGAAAGTTAATACTTTTGTGATGTTATATGAGGAGTTAGAAAATGTTTCTACTTTAAGTAAGCCTATTGACTTGAATTATTATTCTTGGTCAATTGGGAAATGATGATTTGGACTTTGGGCCTTCGAGATTTTTCTTGGGCCTATAAAAGTCTAACAAGTACAAATTGTATTTGTAGTGGGTCTGTAAAATAATAACAAGTAAGGTTATTATGGCTTGGGCTTACCAGCCTTTGGGCTGAGTAAAATTAGTTGAAATATTTAATTGGGTTAAGCTGTTGGGCTAGCCTAAATGGGTTGTACGGAATTTAAATAGTCAGCCCAATGGGTTGTATGTAATTTGAATAGACGGTCCAATGACTTGAAAAGTCATCAGAATTTTATTTATATATTTAATAAAATATATAAATAATTCCTCATAATTGATGTAACCTTTGAGTTGCATGTGACCTTTGAAATGCTTTGTGTCTTTTGATACTCCCCCCTTGATGGGTATAAATAGGAGCATTGTAGTTGAGAGAGATAATCCAATTTATACAATCAAAATCAAATTATATCCCACATATCTTCTCTCTAAGTGCATTCTAATATAGTTAGAATATTGTGTAGACAATATTTAGTACCTTGCATTTGCATATGCTCGGTTCTCTCTCTTTCTCGTTCGTCGGAGCTTCTAGCTGGTGTGCCTCAGACTAGAAGATGATTGAAAGTCGTTGTATCTTTGGGGACTAACGTCGCAAAACCGTAGCATACACGGGGCGTTTTAGTCTTGCGGATAGCGAAAGCGCCTCGACTACCCGCAACAAGTTTCTGTTCGAAGCCCGATAAAGGTTAATTTATTTAATTATTTTATTTAATTTTATTCTGGAATTGTAAAGATCAGTAGTACTGTTCTAGTCCAGAGTTTATTTTATTTTATGTTTCGGATTTAGACATTTTGTACAAAAATAACCAACAACGCAAGACTAAAATTCTTCGTACTAAATGTCTAATTCCGGGACCGATGGATTCGGTTAGGTATCTCAAAGATGGACCTTTGGTCATCTACGAGAATGGTATAGATGCTGAGAAACGTGTAACGTTTGAAGCATGTGAGCAAAGTGTTACCTTTGCCGGAATATTGTCCTAAACGGACTGAATATTGAACTATACGATGTGTATAGAGTATGACTTCGTCTAAAGCACTTTGGGTTGCTAAAGAGAAGAAATACAAGATTGAGGACGTTGGAACTGAAATGTTCATCGTCGGTATATTCTTGAATTATTAAATGATCGTAAGTAAGATCGTGATATTTTTTAATTCCAAGAATATCAATTGATGTATACATAGCCGGTGAAGGCATGTCGATCAGTGAGTATTTCCAAATGGGTGTTGCATTTGAGAAATTAATTTTGTTCTGAAAAATAAGATAATTTTTTCTTACGACGGTTCGTATTCACCGCAATTGAATGATGTGGTTGAATGAAAAAAAAAATTAAAATAATAATAATTTTATTATTATTATATAGAACTCTGAAAGAGTTGATGAACGTCGTGTTGATTAATTTTGAGTTATTTCAAAACATGTGGGGGAAAGTTGTTTTGATAAGCTAACCACATATTGAATAATTACCCACTAAAAATAAAATAAAAAAAGAGGTGTTACGAATTTTTGAAAAAAAAAAAATCGTAAACCGTCTTATTAATATTTTTAAAGTGTGGGGGTGTTTGGCTAAGGTGTATACCTGAGCCAAAGTAATGGAAAATGCTTGTGTCTTATGTGATAATTCACTGTGATAGCCAAGTTGCTATAAGAAGAGCATAGAGCATTATGTATAACGGTAAATCTCGACATGTTCGTCGGAGAATTAACACCGTTAGACAATTGATCTCAATAAAGTAATTTTCTTAGAGTGTGTGAAATCTAAGAAAAATAAAATAAAATTGATTGATCCTTTGACGAAAGGAATTGATAGAGATCAATTGAGTATGTGCTAAAGGGATTGAGTTTGAAAACCACAATTTAATGAACGATCATAACGGTAACCCTACCATGATGAATGGAGATCCCACGAACTTGGTTCAAAGGGAAAACTAAGTTATGAAAATTCAGTTGAGCACTTGAAAAATATATTTATATATTTTATATATTTATATATTTTGTGAACTCATCCCTAAAGGGCAAATCAAGTGCTAAATCCTGATGTGTGGTAAAAGGTTAAGTTCTCGTGGAGACTTTTAATGAATCCCAACCGTTGAAAGGTGAAGTATGTCAGGATACTTTTGTGAGAGGTCACCTATATAAATGTGAAGTGAGGGCCGCTTCAAATGTAAACATTTATGAATCCAAAGTGAGTCCATGGCCAAAACGGACACAACATAAGAACGGGAAATTGTTGGGGATTTATTGTGTAAATATCATTGACTCGTTGTACGTTGTGGGGGAATAGTTCAAGGCATCGCGTCCACTAAGCCTCCTGTACTTCCGATGATAATTTACTACGGGAGGTTCAAAGCCGCAAACTACCTTTCCTGAAGAAATAAATTCTCTTGAGAATCGAGCACTAGGTCTGCATAGATTGCATGCATTCATTTCCACTCATGTGGGGGATTGTTGGAAAAATTGGAATAAAATAATTGGTTTGACCAATATTTGACCGATTTTTTGTGGCTAAATATTAATTCACGTTGGAATTAATTTGTTGATAATTTTCTACGATGTTGCGTAGTTAATTATAGTATTTTATTTCGTCAAGATCCGATTTTTCGGTGAGTGAGAAATAAATGGTTGAATTAGCCAAGTGAAAAGGCATTGTTGAATGAGAATGTTAAATCTCATCCCACATCGAAATGTGATAGATAATGGGTTTGTGAGAACCATTATAAAAGGTCTTGTGTATTAATTATTGAGAATATGAAAAGTCTCAAATCCCACATTGAAAGTAGTGAGAAAGTTAATACTTTTGTGATGTTATATGAGGAGTTAGAAAATGTTTCTACTTTAAGTAAGCCTATTGACTTGAATTATTATTCTTGGTCAATTGGGAAATGATGATTTGGACTTTGGGCCTTCGAGATTTTTCTTGGGCCTATAAAAGTCTAACAAGTACAAATTGTATTTATAGTGGGTCTGTAAAATAATAACAAGTAAGGTTATTATGGCTTGGGCTTACCAGCCTTTGGGCTGAGTAAAATTAGTTGAAATATTTAATTGGGTTAAGCTGTTGGGCTAGCCTAAATGGGTTGTACGGAATTTAAATAGTCAGCCCAATGGGTTGTATGTAATTTGAATAGACGGTCCAATGACTTGAAAAGTCATCAGAATTTTATTTATATATTTAATAAAATATATAAATAATTCCTCATAATTGATGTAACCTTTGAGTTGCATGTGAAAATGCCTTGTGTCTTTTGATACTCCCCCCTTGATGGGTATAAATAGGAGCATTGTAGTTGAGAGAGATAATCCAATTTATACAATCAAAATCAAATTATATCCCACATATCTTCTCTCTAAGTGCATTCTAATATAGTTAGAATATTGTGTAGACAATATTTAGTACCTTGCATTTGCATATGCTCGGTTCTCTCTCTTTCTCGTTCGCCGGAGCTTCTAGCTGGTGTGCCTCAGACTAGAAGATGATTGAAAGTCGTTGTATCTTTGGGGACTAACGTCGCAAAACCGTAGCATACACGGGGCGTTTTAGTCTTGCGGATAGCGAAAGCGCCTCGACTACCCGCAACAAGTTTCTGTTCGAAGCCCGATAAAGGTTAATTTATTTAATTATTTTATTTAATTTTATTCTGGAATTGTAAAGATCAGTAGTACTGTTCTAGTCCAGAGTTTATTTTATTTTATGTTTCGGATTTAGACATTTTGTACAAAAATAACCAACAACGCAAGACTAAAACCCGACTACTCAGCCCGTTCATCCACCCTTTTCTACATGACCTTGACCCGCCCGCCCGTTACCCGTATTATATGATAAGAAAATAGTTGATTCCACCCTAATTAATTTAGGTGATATATAAATTAGGATATGAGTGGACTCCTATTTACCTGTTAGCACAAGATTTGCTTAATTAATTATTTCACTCAAATATCTATTTTCAACTTTTACTATACATTTCTCATTTTGGTTATTTATAAATATATTAAAATAATTACAACTATATAAATAAATATTAAAAAAATCAAACTTCAATTTTTTTTTTCAAGGGACTTGGGGGATCAGTACTTGTTACTGGGTGGGACCGGGTCCACTTCCGTTGCAGGGGATGCGCAAAGGTGGAAATTTACTATAGCTTTGTGGCTAATGAAAACTTTGGATTTCAAATAGAAATTTCTTAATTTCTAACTTCAATTTTCAAGAGAAAAAAAAAATTAGTTAATTATTTATATTGATAGATATAGGCATATAGTAGTTAATTATCTATATTGATAGATATAGGCATATAGTAGTTTTTTCTCTATCTATATCGATCTTGTATGTCATTAATACAACTTTAATGGCGGTGTGATATGTTAGGAGAAATAGTTTTATTTTTTTTTTTGTATTTTTTTGGGCGGATGGAAAAACAATATATTTATATGCTTATATATTTGTGTGTTTGATTTTATCATTTTAATTATTCATTCTTTGGTATTGAATATTTGGATCTACTTTTAAATATTAATTGTTTTTGGTTTGTGCTTTATAAATTAATTTGTTTTTTTTATGTCATGTTCTTCTAGTTTTTTTGGCATGACTTGAAGTTCCAAAGACAAACTATGAGATATAGTTTATGGCTACTTATTAATGTTATATTTGGCCGTTTTCATTAAGTGTTATTAAAATTATTTCTAGTTACGTTGGTTCTTACGTTCTAAATGTTTGTAAGCTAGTTATTTTACTAATTCAATAAAATTTTCTTGATTTAATTATATATAACTTCAATTTACTAGGAAAAGTTTAATTTGTTTGAAATAATTAAAATTCAATACAATTTAATTATATGTTTCCTAACTATTATTAATGTATATAATAAAATAATAAAAATAATTATTTTTACAATATATAATTTTTAAATATATATATCAATGATAATAATATTAAGTCTTATCTTAATAAAAATTGTATTTAAAAATTGTTTACAATTTTTAAATCATAATGTATAATTTAATATTCTATTCATATTGAGATTTAAATATATTAATATTTTGATTAACAATGGAATTATTATAATAAATATTTAAAATGATAATTATATTTGTGAATAAAAAATTATAACAAAATTTGAATTGTTACATTGTTTCATAATGTGAAATCAAATTTGTTAAAATGAGAAGAATAATGAGAACTTAACTAAATTCGACATTTTCGTTGGTCCAACATAAAACCCATGTTGAGATATCAAGAAAAATGATTATATAATTAATAAAATTAAATTATTAAATAATTATTTTGGTTTTTATTTTGACTATCTCATATCTTAATTTGGTTTATTAATATTGAAAAATGATATTGAAAAATAACTACAATGAAATTGTTTTTTGCATTAATAATTGTTCAAGAGATAAAAAAAATTAGTTAATTAATTAATATTTAATTAAAAAAAATTAGTTAATGCTAAATATTAATTAATTAATATTTAATGAATACAATACATAAAATACGATCAATTGTACGTTGCGCTGTCTAGAGTAACCAACACGACTGGGTTGAAACTTTTGCTTTGTGATGATCGTGGTCGTCTTACAAATAGAACAACAAATGTAGTTTATAAAGAAGTATTCCAAAATTTGTAATTTCATTGTAATTTTTTATCAGATATTAAAGTTAGATCACACACTTAATGTTTATTTATGCATTATCAATGTCTATATCGAATTATTTGTTAGATTAAACATCAAATATAAACAAAGAGCTTATTTCGAGTAACAAAAATTTGAAATTTATTACCGTGAAATTTATTTTAGATCACAAACTTAATATTTTTTTATATATTGTTTTAACGGTAGTGACACAATTATTAATGCAAAAACAATTTCATTGTAATTATTTTTCAATATCATTTTTCAATATTAATAAACCAAATTAAGATATGAGATAGTCAAAATAAAAACCAAAATAATTATTTAATAATTTAATTTTATTAATTATATAATCATTTTTCTTGGGTTTTATGTTGGACCAACGAAAATGTCGAATTTAGTTAAGTTCTCATTATTCTTCTCATTGTAACAAATTTGATTTCACCAATGTAACAATTCAAATTTTGTAATAATTTTTTATTCACAAATATAATTATTATTTTAAATATTTATTATAATAATTCCATTGTTAATCAAAATATTAATATATTTAAATCTCAATATGAATAGAATATTAAATTATACATTATGATTTAAAAATTGTAAACAATTTTTAAATACAATTTTTATTAAGATAAGACTTAATATTATTATCATTGATATATTTAAAAATTATATATTGTAAAAATAATTATTTTTATTATTTTATTATATACATTAATAATAGTTAGGAAACATATAATTAAATTGTATTGAATTTTAATTATTTCAAACAAATTAAACTTTTCCTAGTAAATTGAAGTTATATATAATTAAATCAAGAAAATTTTATTGAATTAGTAAAATAACTAGCTTACAAACATTTAGAACGTAAGAACCAACATAACTAGAAATAATTTTAACAACACTTAATGAAAACGGCCAAATATAACATTAATAAGTAGTACTACTATATCATTTACTAAAAAAAAAAAACTCCAGCAGCCATAAATTATACTCTCTCTGTTCCGGACTAATGGTCTTACTTCCTTTGTAAATTACAAAGGAAGTAGGAACATTAGTCCGGGACAGAGTAGTATCTCATAGTTTGTCTTTGGAACTTCAAGTCATGCCAAAAAAACTAGAAGAACGTGACATAAAGAAAACAAATTAATTTATAAAGCACAAACCAGAAACAATTAATATTTAAAAGTAGATCCAAATATCCAATACCAAAGAATGAATAATTAAAATGATAAAATCACACACACAAATATATAAGCATATAAATATATTGTTTTTCCATCCGCCCAAAAAAATACAAAAAGAAATAAAACTATTTCCCCTAACATATCACACCGCCATTAAAGTTGTATTAATGAAATACAAGAATAGAGAAAAAACTACTATATGCCTATATCTATCAATATAGATAATTAACTAATTTTTTTTCTCTTGAAAATTGAAGTTAGAAATTAAGAAATTTCTATTTGAAATCCAAAGTTTTCATTAGCCACAAAGCTATAGTAAATTAATTTCCACCTTTGCGCATCCCCTGCAACGGAAGTGGACCCGGTCCCACCCAGTAACAAGTACTGATCCCCCAAGTCCCTTGAAAAAAAAATTGAAGTTTGATTTTTTTAATATTTATTTATATAGATGTAAATATTTTAATATATTTATAAATAACCAAAATGAGAAATGTATAGTAAAAGTTGAAAATAGATATTTGAGTGAAATAATTAATTAAGCAAATCTTGTGCTAACAGGTAAATAGGAGTCCACTCATATCCTAATTTATCACCTAAATTAATTAGGGTGGAATCAACTATTTTCTTATCATATAATACGGGTAACGGGCGGGCGGGTCAAGGTCATGTAGAAAAGGGTGGATGAACGGGCTGAGTAGTCGGGTGAGGTCAAGGTCATGTGAACATTTGTTTTGAACTACAACTAAACTTGAATTTAAAATTTAGTTTCAAAGAATTATACTATAATTTTATATAACATAGTATCAAATAAAAATTAAACAAGGTATATGGACTCAAAGTAGGGCAGCATAAATACTAGCTGAACCCGCAGGTGTCGACTCATTCATGGTTTCAAACTCCACATACGTCGGGATTGAAATAAATAGAATCGAAGCCAAGTAAACCTGAAACCACCGATTATCAGTGATGCATTTTGTAATAAGGGGAGTTGGAGGGATTGAAAGTTAAACACACACAGCGTGTATTTGCCTTGAATGTACTACCTACCGGGGGCATAGTAAATTAAATTGATTTTACTCAAAAGATATTATACTGCTTTTTCTTTCTTTTTTTACTTTTAATTAATATTAGGTTAATTAAGGAAAGAAAAAAAATAGAAAGGTAGTAGAGACTTCAATTAAGAATGCTTGTGTCTCTGTATATGCATGCATACAAATATATATATGTATATGTATATGTATGAGGCAGTAATAGATCGGCTAGATAGGTACAAATACAATAAGTAAAATATTAAACTCACTCTCTCTTCTTCTCTAATCGTGTGTGACCTTTAGCAATGGATCCAGGTCCAAAATATTAAACTCACTCTCTCTTCATCTCTAATAGTGCGTGACCTTTAGCAATGGATCCAGTTCCAGAATATTAAACTCATCCTCTCTTCATCTCTAATCGTACGTGTGTGACCTTTAGCAATGGTAAGTTTTCAATCCCCACAGTTTTAATATATATATATATATATATATATATATATATATATAATATTGAATGTATGTTTGTATGAATTTGTTTGTGGATTTTTATTTTAGCATCCTCATCTCATTATTAGTTTTTAGTTGATTTATTTTAGTTTTCAAGAAAAAAATAGTTTAATAACTGTTTTAAAATTGTTTAATATTAATATAATTTTTGATTGATTTAAAGGCCTAGCTTGATATTATAAACTTGATAGAATTTTCTAGACAAATCGTCCGACCCAATCCAGAATCAAGTTCTCCCAACCCGTTAACCCGCCCAGCCCGGACCCGTAACCCGCCTGGCCCACCCGCTTGACCCAACTATATATGCCCATCCCACTAGTACCAAACACTCAAGCCCACTACTCTAACTCACTTATAATCCTAAGTCCCAACCCATCTAAAACCCAATACATATTAAGCCCACTTCTATAGCTAAGCCCAATACATAAATAATCTATCAATCCATTATACATCAATCAATTCATACACTATAATTTTTCTATTATAGGTTTATTAATTAATACAGTTTTTGATTGATTCATATACGGTAGTAGCTTGATACATAAACTAATAGCCAAAATTCTCTTAACATACATTCTATTTGTAGCCCTCCAAGACAATATACATACCAATCTCTAGATAAATCTGTATGTTAACCTGAAACCACCGATTATCGGTGAGAAGCTTTCTCTTCCCGCGACTATTATAGTTTCTCCAAAAAGATCAAACAAGCAAGCATCCTTGAGGAAGCGCTTGTGTAGGTTTCGAAGCAACACATTTCTTTTTTAATGACTCGATCCCTGCATTTAGATATATAATTTCATCTATTTCTATGTTACATCCGTGTATTAACTTAGGCCCTTATGTATGTATGTTGAAAATGTTTTTATCGATATGTGGGCCTGGCCCCCACAGTCCATCCCCCACAGTCCAATTGCTTTAACTCTTCATTTTTTTTTGGTTTTCTTAGAATTCTGCAGACGCCCCAGCTATAAATTTCCAGGAAAACATTCCCGATTCTCCTCAGGCCTATTCCGGATTAGTCCATAGGTGGCGTGAAAGATTGTCGGGTGCCCAAAGAGTTGGGACCGTTTACGTTCTTCCCGCGCCTCCGATGAGCGAGCAGGAGTCAACATTTGCAAACATGGAGATGACGTATGGGGAGTTCTCCTGTGTTTGTAAGTTCAAGAGGCACGACTTATACATGGTGGCCGTCAGGAACAAGAATGAAAACTGGTTCCATCTCGAAGAAAGTGAAGTGAACTTTACGAATTCGACTTCACTGCACCCAGGGGCGGACCCAGCTAAGGCCCAGCATGGGTCTTGGCCCCCCCTCAACTTTTTTTTCTCTTGTACTCCCTCGGTCCAAAGACACTTGTCATACTTTCCTTTTAGGAGTGTCCAACAATAGTTGACACACCCCAAAAAAGGAAATAATTATTCTAACTTTTTCATTTTAATATACAATTTTATTCTACTTTACCCCACCTACTTTTTAAACTTTACTCACAACCACTTTACTTTTCACTTTTAAAATATATTTTTACTCTTTACTTTTTAATTAAAAAATTAAAAAATAACAATTTTCTTAAACTACGTGTCCAGCAAAGTATGACATCTATTAATGGCCGGAGGGAGTATATATTTACAGCATGTGGTAATTTCTCATGGAATTTACATAAAGGCCCCCCTTCACAATTTACATAAAAGGGCCGACTCTCTCTCTCTCCACAAAGTCTCTCTCTATATCTCACTAACAAAATTCTCCTTATGCTATTGGTAACTAAACTAAATGAGAACTACTCCCTTAATTATATATATATATTAGTTTTTTTTAAATATTTTTTCACACTCAAAAGAAAATTACTCATTTTTCTAATTTAAATACAATAATAACATAAATTTTTAACATGTTTTTTTTACATTTTTAAACATTACCTTTTCACTTAAACAACAAA
The DNA here is from genome assembly GCA_954870475.1 of Euphrasia confusa. NCBI lineage: Eukaryota > Viridiplantae > Streptophyta > Magnoliopsida > Lamiales > Orobanchaceae > Euphrasia > Euphrasia confusa. The sequence goes on from OX940951.1 coordinate 21,724,109, forward strand.
ATTACTCTTACATTTTTTATCAAAACAAATAATAGGTATATTTTTTCTATGTATCTAAAGAAGTATGTTTCCTTTTTAAATTTTAGCATTTGTAAATTTATAGAACTAATTAAAAAAAATAGGAACATCTATTTTTTGTAAAGAAAAGTTATAAGTACTTAAAAAAATGACATAAAATTAAAATAATATATATTTTAAAAGTAAAAATTATTAAAGTTATTTTATTTTAAGATCATCAAATTTACGAGGGCAACAAAAATTATGCAAAAATATAAATAAAATTTATTTTTTCGTCTCAAAAAATTTCAATACTTTCTTCAAAATTAAAAAAAAAAGTAGTTCAATTTTTTTTAGACACAAGAAGATTAGAAGAGTATTATTTTTGGCCCCCCTCACCTAAATTCCTGGGTCCGCCCCTGACTGCACCTCTCCGTAAGTCACACGACTTTATTGACAAAGGCGAATTACGGTACTTATGACAACGTCTCTATCGGGGCGGTTCATCTTCAAGAGGCTATCATGACCTTTCGAAGTTGAGAACAGAGACTGCTTACTTGAGGGCTAACCAGCAGCCGATCGCCCAAGCTTGTGCGGCTATTGTTTTGCTATTTGGGGGAGGCGGCGAGGTCTAATTCAATATTAGACAATGTCATGGAGAATTGGGAAGCAGAGCATAGGACAGTGAGAAGGGTGAATATGATTTGGGCCGAGAGAGAAAGAATGATATGGAAAATGTCGCAGGTCAACAATTGGGACAACATGTTAAGTTACTAGTGAAAAGGGTTAGGAGGAATGAAACGGAAGAAGTACTTGACGGTAGATTAGCCAGTTTACATTTGCGGACCCCGAACGCCCAAGGCAGAATTGTTGAACTTAATCGAGTGGAACTACTTGAAACAACTATAATGGGCATTGTCAAGCACCAAGAAGACTAGACACATACAAACAAAGGGAAGCAAGTCAAGAAACACCAAGAAGAAGAGACGCGTACAAACAAGGGGAAGCAAGTCAACAACCGAGTATATATATATATATATATATATATATATATATATATATATATATATATATATATATATATATAAATTGATTAATTAATTTCTCTATTAATTATTTTTCACTAATCATGCAAGGTGAAGGTTCCAAAAGTGAAAACAAATCTATAAAAATATGAATTACCATCAACACCAGATAAGAGTTCAAGGTAATTTTGTGATTTCTTTTCTATTTAGAATTTTATATATATATATATATATATATATGTATATTATTTTAATTCAACCTTCATTAATCATGAAGGTGAAAGTTTCAAGACTAGAGCAGCTAAGAAAAAAATGAACCAAAAATCAAAATCAAAGAACCGTTGAGGTTTCTGCTTTCCTTTTTATTTAGAACTTAATTTTTCAATCGAAGAAGTCCTTTTTATTTAGAACTTAATGTGTTTTCCTTTTTATTTAGAACTTAATTTTTCAATTGAAGAAGTCCTTTTTATTTAGAACTTAATTTTCAATTGAAGAAGTCTTGAGAATTATTTTTAAATTCTTTTTAAATTTGATTTACTTTCGGATGTTGTGTGCAAAACAGTGGACTTGAATTATCTTACAGCCAAATCTCACAAGTTCAACTCAATTTAACCAACATCTAGCTCAGTTTTTTTTAACAATACAAAAACATCTTACTACAAAATAAAAAAAATCTTCAACACTACAAAAGCATCTCTTACTACCAATTAAAAAAGCTTCAACCTGTTCTAGTCGTTCCTTTCATAAAAGCTTTTTGAAGGAAACTTGCTCATCTCAAAATATTTGACTTCTCTATTTATCAACATAACTGTTATTAAGGACCCATATTCAGGCTCCACTAGCTTTTCCTCCTCACTCTCTTGAGCCTTCCTAATCTGATTGAGCGCAAAAATTAAAAAATCGAGTTATGTACTATATGTTATGTACTTAGAATTCAAAGTAGTGGTATCAATTGCAATAACATAGATTCCTTTTCTAATAAATCTTCGTACTTCTGAGAGTCTACGGAATACTTATCAGCCAACACATTCTTCAAACCCTGCACACATTTTTCAACACATTAAATCTCCATCTCCATCTCCACGTAGACTTTATTAAGAATTTAGAACATTAATTAGGATATTACCTCCACATCACGGGGCCGATCAGTCATATACTAAAAAACCTCAACATCAGATTTTGTTAGGTCAACTTCATCCGATATCTGGGTGCTTGTTTTAGCAACCCATAAAGTACTGAACATATATGTCAAATCAGCATCACTCCAGTACCCAAATAAAACACTCAATGCTCCCTTCAAAACGAAACAAATAAATAATTACTATATTGTATTGTGTAAAACACGAAGAATAAAGCAAGATCACAATTAGATTCCAATACATAATGTTTTGTAAATTCAAAACACATGCAAATACAATAGTCTATCATTATATTGAGATTCAAAGTGTTAGTACTTGTGTATCAGTATAACCATAACAACATTTTTAACTTAATAAGAAAATAAATATACCAACACACTAAAAAAACACATTTCTCGGTGTAATATAAATTAAACAAACCTCAATCTCTTATAAGAATCTTCACTCTTGAGAATAGAGTCCAGCAAGGGATCTTCTTGTAGATAAGTCATTCGTTGCACACACCTTAAATGTTGGGCTATTTTTATATATTTTTAAAAAATGTTGACGAGGAGTGTGGACTGCATTAATACAAGAAAAATTAGTCAAGAATCACCAACACAATTATGATAATTTTCCATAAACTAACATGATCTTGGTATAATAATATACCTGTTTTAATTCCTTAATTAGCAGAACAATGATGTGCGGATTAAACCAAAAATCAAGTACTGCATTTCTGTGTTTTTCATGATAGTCGAAAAGGTTGAGATAACCTACGGGGACATCATGTTGAAGAGATCCCAATACTCTTTTACACGATCTGACAACTTCCGGAATGTTCGAAAGTCGGTCGGCCAGGCCCTTGATGGATGCATCCTTAGATAAAATATACATTATGTTTATTTTTTATAATGGAACCAAAATATTGATGTCATACTTGACACAAGTATAAGAATATATACGATAAACATACTTGGCGAATCTCCTCAATTGGAAAGTAAGCTGACATCCCCTGAAACGAGGTAGAAGACTCCATGCACATTTTATTCTCACCTTTTTCTTCAGGCCGATCGGTTGTTGACTTGCTTCCCCTTGTTTGTACGTGTCTCTTCTTCTTGGTGTTTCTTGACTTGCTTCCCCTTGTTTGTACGTGTCTCGTCTTCTTGGTGCTTGACAATGCACATTATAGTTGTTTCAAGTAGTTCCACTCGATTAAGTTCAACAATTCTGCCTTGGGCGTTCGGGCCCGCACATGTAAACTGGCTAATCTACCGTCAAGTACTTCTTCCGTTTCATTCCTCCTAACCCTTTTCACTAGTAACTTAACATGTTGTCTCAATTGTTGACCTGCGACATTTTCCATATCATTCTTTCTCTCTCGGCCCAAATCATATTCACCCTTCTCACTGTCCTATGCTCTGCTTCCCAATTCTCCATGACATTGTCTAATATTGAATTAGACCTCGCCGCCTCCCCAAATAGCAAACCAATAGCCGCACAAGCTTGGGCGATCGGCTGCTGGTTAGCCCTCTAGTAAGCAGTCTCTGTTCTCAACTTCGAAAAGGTCATGATAGCCTCTTGAAGATAAACCGCCCCGATAGAGACGTTGTCATAAGTACCGTAATTCGCCTTTGTCAATAAAGTCGTGTGACTTACGGAGAGGTGCAGTCAGGGGCGGACCCAAGAATTTAGGTGAGGGGGGGCCAAAAATAATACTCTTCTAATCTTCTTGTGTCTAAAAAAAATTGAACTACTTTTTTTTTTTTAATTTTGAAGAAAGTATTGAAATTTTTTGAGACGAGAAAATAAATTTTATTTATATTTTTGCATAATTTTTGTTGTCCTCGTAAATTTGATGATCTTAAAATAAAATAACTTTAATAATTTTCACTTTTAAAAAATATATTATTTTAATTTTATGTCATTTTTTTAAGTACTTATAACTTTTCTTTACAAAAAATAGATGTTCCTATTTTTTTTAATTAGTTCTATAAATTTACAAATGCTAAAATTTAAAAAGGAAACATACTTCTTTGGATACATAGAAAAAATATACCTATTATTTGTTTTGATAAAAAATGTAAGAGTAATTTTGTTGTTTAAGTGAAAAGGTAATGTTTAAAAATGTAAAAAAAAACATGTTAAAAATTTATGTTATTATTGTATTTAAATTAGAAAAATGAGTAATTTTCTTTTGAGTGTGAAAAAATATTTAAAAAAAAACTAATATATATATATAATTAAGGGAGTAGTTCTCATTTAGTTTAATTACCAATAGCATACGGAGAATTTTGTTAGTGAGATATAGAGAGAGACTTTGTGGAGAGAGAGAGAGAGTCGGCCCTTTTATGTAAATTGTGAGGGGGGGCCTTTATGTAAATTCCATGAGAAATTACCACATGCTGTATATATATACAAGGGAAAAAAAAGTTGAGGGGGGGGCCAAGGCCCATGCTGGGCCTTAGCTGGGTCCGCCCCTGGGTGCAGTGAAGTCGAATTCGTAAAGTTCACTTCACTTTCTTCGAGATGGAACCAGTTTTCATTCTTGTTTCTGACGGCCACCATGTATAAGTCGTGCCTCTTGAACTTACAAACACAGGAGAACTTCCCATACGTCATCTCCATGTTTGCAAATGTTGACTCCTGCTCGCTCATCGGAGGCGCGGGAAGAACGTAAACGGTCCCAACTCTTTGGGCACCCGACAATCTTTCACGCCACCTATGGACTAATCCGGAATAGGCCTGAGGAGAATCGGGAATGTTTTCCTGGAAATTTATAGCTGGGGCGTCTGCAGGATTCTAAGAAAACCAAAAAAAAAATGAAGAGTTAAAGCAATTGGACTGTAGGGGATGGACTGTGGGGGCCAGGCCCACATATCGATAAAAACATTTTCAACATATATACATAAGGGCCTAAGTTAATACACGGATGTAACATAGAAATAGATGAAATTATATATCTAAATGCAGGGATCGAGTCATTAAAAAAGAAATGTGTTGCTTCGAAACCTACACAAGCGCTTCCTCAAGAATGCTTGCTTGTTTGATCTTTTTGGAGAAACTATAATAGTCGCGGGAAGCGAAAGCTTCTCACCGATAATCGGTGGTTTCAGGTTAACATACAAATTTATCTAGAGATTGGTATGTATATTGTCTTGGAGGGCTACAAATAGAATGTATGTTAAGAGAATTTTGGCTATTAGTTTATGTATCAAGCTACTACCGTATATGAATCAATCAAAAACTGTATTAATTAATAAACCTATAACAGAAAAATTATAGTGTATGAATTGATTGATGTATAATGGATTGATAGATTATTTATGTATTGGGCTTAGCTATAGAAGTGGACTTAATATGTATTGGGTTTTAGATGGGTTGGGACTTGGGATTATAAGTGAGTTAGAGTAGTGGGCTCGAGTGTTTGGTACTAGTGGATGGGCATATATAGTTGGGTCAAGCGGGTGGGCCAGGCGGGTTACGGGTCCGGGCTGGGCGGGTTAACGGGTTGGGAGAACTTGATTCTGGATCGGGTCGGACGATTTGTCTAGAAAATTCTATCAGTTTATAATATCAAGCTAATCAATCAAAAATTATATTAATATTAAACAATTTTAAAACATTTATTAAACTATTTTATTTATTTATTTTTGAAAACTAAAATAAATCAACTAAAAACTAATAATGAGATGGGATGCTAAAATAAAAATCCACAAACAAATTCATACAAACATACATTCAATATTATATATATATATATATATATATATATATATATATATTAAAACTGTGGGGATTGAAAACTTACCATTGCTAAAGGTCACACACGTACGATTAGAGATGAAGAGAGGATGAGTTTAATATTCTGGAACTGGATCCATTGCTAAAGGTCACACACGATTAGAGAAGAAGAGAGAGTGAGTTTATAATATTTTACTTATTGTATTTGTACCTATCTAGCCGATCTATTACTGCCTCATACATATACATATACATATATATATTTGTATGCATGCATATACAGAGACACAAGCATTCTTAATTGAAGTCTCTACTACCTTTCTATTTTTTTTTCTTTCCTTAATTAACCTAATATTCATTAAAAGTAAAAAAAGAAAGAAAAAGCAGTATACTATCTTTTGAGTAAAATCAATTTAATTTACTATGCCCCCGGTAAGTAGTACATTCAATGCAAATACACGCTGTGTGTGTTTAACTTTCAATCCCTCCAACTCCCCTTATTACAAAATGCATCACTGATAATCGGTGGTTTCAGGTTTACTTGGCTTCGATTCTATTTATTTCAATCCCGACGTATGTGGAGTTTGAAACCATGAATGAGTCGACACCTGCGGGTTCAGCTAGTATTTATGCTGCCCTACTTTGAGTCCATATACCTTGTTTAATTTTTATTTGATACTATGTTATATAAAACTATAGTATATAATTCTTTGAAACTAAATTTTAAATTCAAGTTTAGTTGCAGTTCAAAACACAAGTTCACATGACCTTGACCTCACCCGACTACACAAGTTCAACTATTTAACTACAACTAAACTTGAATTTAAAATTTAGTTTCAAAGAATTATATAACTATAGTTTTATATAACATAGTATCAAATAAAAATTAAACAAGGTATATGGACTCAAAGTAGGGCAGCATAAATACTAGCTGAACCCGCAGGTGTCGACTCATTCATGGTTTCAAACTCCACATACGTCGGGATTGAAATAAATAGAATCGAAGCCAAGTAAACCTGAAACCACCGATTATCAGTGATGCATTTTGTAATAAGGGGAGTTGGAGGGATTGAAAGTTAAACACACACAGCGTGTATTTGCATTGAATGTACTACCTACCGGGGGCATAGTAAATTAAATTGATTTTACTCAAAAGATAGTATACTGTTTTTTCTTTCTTTCTTTACTTTTAATGAATATTAGGTTAATTAAGGAAATAAAAAAAATAGAAAGGTAGTAGAGACTTCAATTAAGAATGCTTGTGTCTCTGTATATGCATGCATACAAATATATATATGTATATGTATATGTATGAGGCAGTAATAGATCGGCTAGATAGGTACAAATACAATAAGTAAAATATTATAAACTCACTCTCTCTTCTTCTCTAATCGTGTGTGACCTTTAGCAATGGATCCAGGTCCAGAATATTAAACTCACTCTCTCTTCCTCTCTAATAGTGCGTGACCTTTAGCAATGGATCCAGTTCCAGAATATTAAACTCATCCTCTCTTCATCTCTAATCGTACGTGTGTGACCTTTAGCAATGGTAAGTTTTCAATCCCCACAGTTTTAATATATATATATATATATATATATATATATATATATATATATATATATATAATATTGAATGTATGTTTGTATGAATTTGTTTGTGGATTTTTATTTTAGCATCCTCATCTCATTATTAGTTTTTAGTTGATTTATTTTAGTTTTCAAAAAAAAAAAATATAGTTTAATAAATGTTTTAAAATTGTTTAATATTAATATAATTTTTGATTGATTTAAAGGCCTAGCTTGATATTATAAACTTGATAGAATTTTTTAGACAAATCGTCCGACCCGATCCAGAATCAAGTTCTCCCAATCCGTTAACCCGCCCAGCCCGGACCCGTAACCCGCCTGGCCCACCCGCTTGACCCAACTATGCCCATCCCACTAGTACCAAACACTCAAGCCCACTACTCTAACTCACTTATAATCCCAAGTCCCAACCCATCTAAAACCCAATACATATTAAGCCCACTTCTATAGCTAAGCCCAATACATAAATAATCTATCAATCCATTATACATCAATCAATTCATACACTATAATTTTTCTGTTATAGGTTTATTAATTAATACAGTTTTTGATTGATTCATATACGGTAGTAGCTTGATACATAAACTAATAGCCAAATTCTCTTAACATACATTCTATTTGTAGCCCTCCAAGACAATATACATACCAATCTCTAGATAAATCTGTATGTTAACCTGAAACCACCGATTATCGGTGAGAAGCTTTCGCTTCCCGCGATTATTATAGTTTCTCCAAAAAGATCAAACAAGCAAGCATCCTTGAGGAAGCGCTTGTGTAGGTTTCGAAGCAACACATTTCTTTTTTAATGACTCGATCCCTGCATTTAGATATATAATTTCATCTATTTCTATGTTACATCCGTGTATTAACTTAGGCCCTTATGTATGTATGTTGAAAATGTTTTTATCGATATGTGGGCCTGGCCCCCACAGTCCATCCCCCACAGTCCAATTGCTTTAACTCTTCATTTTTTTATGGTTTTCTTAGAATCCTGCAGACGCCCCAGGTATAAATTTCCAGGAAAACATTCCCGATTCTCCTCAGGCCTATTCCGGATTAGTCCATAGGTGGCGTGAAAGATTGTCGGGTGCCCAAAGAGTTGGGACCGTTTACGTTCTTCCCGCGTCTCCGATGAGCGAGCAGGAGTCAACATTTGCAAACATGGAGATGACGTATGGGGAGTTCTCCTGTGTTTGTAAGTTCAAGAGGCACGACTTATACATGGTGGCCGTCAGGAACAAGAATGAAAACTGGTTCCATCTCGAAGAAAGTGAAGTGAACTTTACGAATTCGACTTCACTGCACCCAGGGGCGGACCCAGCTAAGGCCCAGCATGGGCCTTGGCCCCCCCTCAACTTTTATTTCCCTTGTATATATTTACAGCATGTGGTAATTTCTCATGGAATTTACATAAAGGCCCCCCTTCACAATTTACATAAAAGGGCCGACTCTCTCTCTCTCCACAAAGTCTCTCTCTATATCTCACTAACAAAATTCTCCGTATGCTATTGGTAACTAAACTAAATGAGAACTACTCCCTTAATTATATATATATATATATATATTAGTTTTTTTTAAAATATTTTTTCACACTCAAAAGAAAATTACTCATTTTTCTAATTTAAATACAATAATAACATAAATTTTTAACATGTTTTTTTTACATTTTTAAACATTACCTTTTCACTTAAACAACAAAATTACTCTTACATTTTTTATCAAAACAAATAATAGGTATATTTTTTCTATGTATCCAAAGAAGTATTTTTCCTTTTTAAATTTTAGCATTTGTAAATTTATAGAACTAATTAAAAAAAAATAGGAACATCTATTTTTTGTAAAGAAAAGTTATAAGTACTTAAAAAAATGACATAAAATTAAAATAATATATAGTTTAAAAGTGAAAATTATTAAAGTTATTTTATTTTAAGATTATCAAATTTACGAGGGCAACAAAAATTATGCAAAAATATAAATAAAATTTATTTTCTCGTCTCAAAAAATTTCAATACTTTCTTCAAAATTAAAAAAAAAAAATAGTTCAATTTTTTTTAGACACAAGAAGATTAGAAGAGTATTATTTTTGGCCCCCCCTAACCTAAATTCCTGGGTCCGCCCTTGACTGCGCCTCTCCGTAAGTCACACGACTTTATTGACAAAGGCGAATTACGGTACTTATGACAACGTCTCTATCGGGGCGGTTCATCTTCAAGAGGCTATCATGACCTTTTCGAAGTTGAGAACAGAGACTGCTTACTTGAGGGCTAACCAGCAGCCGATCGCCCAAGCTTGTGCGGCTATTGTTTTGCTATTTGGGGGAGGCGGCGAGGTCTAATTCAATATTAGACAATGTCATGGAGAATTGGGAAGCAGAGCATAGGACAGTGAGAAGGGTGAATATGATTTGGGCCGAGAGAGAAAGAATGATATGGAAAATGTCGCAGGTCAACAATTGGGACAACATGTTAAGTTACTAGTGACAGGGGCGGACCCAGGATTGTTATCCAGGGTGGGCCGATTTTACTAAAAAAATAAAAATTAATAAACAAAATTTTATGTTAAAAATAACATTTTTTTATTGTAAAATTCAGTTTATTTTTACATTTTTATTTACTTTTTAAAACTATATTCATAACTATCTATATACTTTATTAATTTTAAAAAATATTTTTAACAATACTATTTCTATTTCACAAAAAATTGCACATTTTTCTTAAATTTGAAATGAAGTGTAAAGACTTTTGTGAAACAAAACAAAATTTCTTAATAAAAAATTAATATATATTTTTTTTATTCACAAACTCATATTTTTATTAATTAAGAACGAAAATAGTATATATTATTCATAATCTCATTCAATTTCTTTTTACAAATTTTACAATTAAATAAAAGAATATATACAATTATATTTTAAGACATTGATCCGCACAATTTAAACAAATAATATTTTAATAGTCTTTAATTATTACATAAATGCATTACTAAACTCTAAGTATTTAATTGATATATTAAATGATTTTATAATTTTTTTGTTATAATATTTGATAAAACTAAGTATACAATATATATTAAGATTAGTCCCTAATTAATAAATACATAAATGAAACAATTAGAAATGTGAGTGGTGGGCCCATCTTTTTATTTATTTACTGCAGAAAGTTAATACGGATTAGAGGCCACATAAAGAAATATGAATACTATAGCCCAATTAAAAACAAGAAGTATATATAGTAGGCATTTTTTTCAAAATCTCAGGGTGGGCCTTGGCCCACGCTCGTCCTGAGCTGGGTCCGCCACTGACTAGTGAAAAGGGTTAGGAGGAATGAAACGGAAGAAGTACTTGACGGTAGATTAGCCAGTTTACATGTGCGGGTCCCGAACGCCCAAGGCAGAATTGTTGAACTTAATCGAGTGGAACTACTTGAAACAACTATAATGGGCATTGTCAAGCACCAAGAAGACTAGACACATACAAACAAGGGGAAGCAAGTCAAGAAACACCAAGAAGAAGAGACACGTACAAACAAAGGGAAGCAAGTCAACAACCGAGGTAATATATATATATATATATATATATATATATATATAAAAGTCATGTGTATTGTCCGTAGTGTTTGAATTTGTTCTGTTTTAGAACCTTTGTACTCTCTATATAAGGAGAGGTTTGTATGTTGTATTTTTCAGACTTGATTTGGAATAGAAAAATTATTTCATATTATATTGTGTTCTCTCATACAATACTCTCAACATCACCGCCTTTCGCTATCAACAAACATCACTACGCACGACGCATAGCTCCCTCCGTACGCAACCTCTCACTGGTATCACTGCGTACGCAACCTCTCACTGGTATCACTGGTATATATATATATATATATATATATAAATTGATTAATTAATTTCTCTATTAATTATTTTTCACTAATCATGCAAGGTGAAGGTTCCAAAAGTGAAAACAAATCTATAAAAATATGAATTACCATCAACACCAGATAAGAGTTCAAGGTAATTTTGTGATTTCTTTTCTATTTAGAATTTATATATATATATATTTTTTTTTTTAATTCAACCTTCATTAATCATGAAGGTGAAAGTTCCAAGACTAGAGCAGCTAAGGAAAAAATGAATCAAAAATCAAAATCAAAGAACCGTTGAGGTTTGTGCTTTCCTTTTTATTTAGAACTTAATTTTTCAATCGAAGAAGTCCTTTTTATTTAGAACTTAATGTGTTTTCCTTTTTATTTAGAACTTAATTTTTCAATTGAAGAAGTCCTTTTTATTTAGAACTTAATTTTCAATTGAAGAAGTCTTGAGAATTATTTTTAAATTCTTTTTAAATTTGATTTACTTTCGGATGTTGTGTGCAAAACAGTGGACTTGAATTATCTTACAGCCAAATCTCACAAGTTCAACTCAATTTAACCAACATCTAGCTCAGTTTTTTTTAACAATACAAAAACATCTTACTACAAAATAAAAAAAATCTTCAACACTACAAAAGCATCTCTTACTACCAATTAAAAAAGCTTCAACCTGTTCTAGTCGTTCCTTTCATAAAAGCTTTTTGAAGGAAACTTGCTCATCTCAAAATATTTGACTTCTCTATTTATCAACATAACTGTTATTAAGGACCCATATTCAGGCTCCACTAGCTTTTCCTCCTCACTCTCTTGAGCCTTCCTAATCTGATTGAGCGCAAAAATTAAAAAATCGAGTTATGTACTATATGTTATGTACTTAGAATTCAAAGTAGTGGTCTCAATTGCAATAACATAGATACCTTTTCTAATAAATCTTCGTACTTCTGAGAGTCTACGAAATACTTATCAGCCAACACATTCTTCAAACCCTGCACACATTTTTCAACACATTAAATCTCCATCTCCATCTCCACGTAGACTTTATTAAGAATTTAGAACATTAATTAGGATATTACCTCCACATCACGGGGCCGATCAGTCATATACTCAAAAACCTCAACATCAGATTTTGTAAGGTCAACTTCATTCGATATCTGGGTGCTTGTTTTAGCAACCCATAAAGTACTGAACATATATGTCAAATCAGCATCACTCCAGTAACCAAATAAAACACTCAATGCTCCCTTCAAAACGAAACAAATAAATAATTACTATATTGTATTGTGTAAAACACGAAGAATAAAGCAAGATCACAATTAGATTCCAATACATAATGTTTTGTAAATTCAAAACACATGCAAATACAATAGTCTATCATTATATTGAGATTCAAAGTGTTAGTACTTGTGTATCAGTATAACCATAACAACATTTTTAACTTAATAAGAAAATAAATATACCAACATATCCACCACACACTAAAAAAACACATTTCTCGGTGTAATATAAATTAAACAAACCTCAATCTCTTATAAGAATCTTCACTCTTGAGAATAGAGTCCAGCAAGGGATCTTCTTGTATATAAGTCATTCGTTGCACACACCTTAAATGTTGGGCTATTTTTATATATTTTTTAAAAATGTTGACGAGGAGTGTGGACTGCATTTACACAAGAAAAATTAGTCAAGAATCACCAACACAATTATGATAATTTTCCATAAACTAACATGATCTTGGTATAAGAATATACCTGTTTTAATTCCTTAATTAGCAGAACAATGATGTGCGGATTAAACCAAAAATCAAGTACTGCATTCCTGTGTTTTTCATGATAATCGAAAAGGTTGAGATAACCTACGGGGACATCATGTTGAAGAGATTCCAAGACTCTTTTACACGATTTGACAACTTCCGGAATGTTCGAAAGTCGGTCGGCCAAGCCCTTGCCTGAATGTCTCATGTTTAGTCATTAGAAAGAAATCAAGTTAAAAGAGCGATATATATTTTTTTCCATGAGCTAAGATTGAAGTCAATATCGCATGTGCATGCACAAGGTCTATGGCACGAACCCGCCTTCATGTACCAAAAATTCACTGAACGATCATAATTACACATTTAAAGGTGTTATTGGTTCAATTTTAATTTGTACATATTATATATATATATATATATATATATATATATATATATATATATATATATATATAAAAGTATAGAGTTGAATAATGAATATTCTCTCGATTTTAGAAAAATTGACATTTTTCTTTGTAAGCTATAAAAGATACAGTATAATGTACTATGTGTTATTTATTTTGGGATAATAGTAGTATATACTCCTATTTAGGATAACATGCCATTTGGTTTAGAGCTGCACATCCGGTCCGGTTCGACCCTAAACCGATCGGTTCGGAACCTGAATCGAAACCGGATAAACCTGAACCGGCCGGTTCGAAACCTGAACCTAAACCTTGGACCAGTTTTAACCGGTTCGGGTTAGGTTCAAGGCTGATCCGGTCCGGTTCCGAACCTGAACCGACCGGTTCGGCCCGGATAATTTTTTTTATTTTTTATAGATTTTTTTTATTTTTTTATTTTTATTTATTCCTAAATACTAATTAAAAATAAACTTATTTACGATATTCTTAAATTTTTTAATTTTTAAATTTTTATTTACTAAATATTTGAATTTGAAATTTGAAAAAATTAGTCGTTATTTGATTTTATGGTCTAAATTCAACTAAATTTGAAAAACTAGCCGTCTAGGTAAGTTAGTGAAGTAACTGAGAACTACGTGGACTTTGATTCCGAGTATATACATAGGCACTTTAATTTGGTATTGAAAAATAAAAAAATATATTTTATTTTTCGATATTAAAATTAAACTCAAATCTAATTTTTATTTAAATTTTATTTTAAGAATTACGTGAACTTTGATTTCTCAACGAAAATACCTAGGAACTTTTTTTATGTATCGAAAACTAAAAAAAAAAATTATTTTTTGATATTAAAATTAAACTCAAGTCCAATTTTTATTTTAATTTCATTTTTTCACATTATTTCTTAAAATAAGTTAACTAAATAAAATCTTTTATTTTTCTTAAAAAACTTTTTAAAAATGTTAATTCTCAAAAACTTTTTTTAAAAAAAAAAAAAACCCGGTTTCAAGGTTCGGACCTGAACCGGTCGGTTCAGAACCTGAACCTGAACCGGGTTGAACTTGAACCTTGAACCTGTTTTCACCGGCTCGGGTTCGGTTCATCGAAACTCCGAACCTGAACCTTATGAACCTGAACCGGATAGCCCGGAACCGACCGATTCGGCTCGAATGTGCAGCTCTAATTTGGTTTGGTTTGGTTTGAGAATGAAAAAGCGAAGTTATGAGAAGTCAACTCAATGATCTAAGTTGATATTGCATTTAACTTTCTAATATCTATCCTACCTTATAATAAATCTTTATTTGTATTCATCCCCACAAATTAATTCAACCCAACAAAATCAATTAAATAAAATACCCACCATTTTTTACTATATACCGATTACCTATTTTGACTTTGAACGTTTAAGATACTACCAAAGCTATAAGCTAGCTAGTTAAGATATCGCGCAATCGTACCATTAAACATGCACATAAGTTAGCTAGTAAAGATCGTCAACTAACTTTGATGAAAATCAAAAAAAGAATGGAACAATAAATTAATCAACATTTTGGACAATATTGCTAGAACAGTTCCTCATTAGCGCCATAAACATAAAAGTAATAAATTTTGTGAAACATCAGTATAGTAAGCCGACTCGGTATTCAAATCAATATACTATATTAACCTTTTTGTATTTAAACCTTGATCAGCAGTATTCATATCCTTACAAATAAAATTAAGTTCAAAACTAGAAGAAAAAACAGCATACAGAAGTTGAGATTTTTTGGTGTAAATTTTCATTATTAATATAAAATAGTATACATTATTTCAAATAATTTTCATTCAACTTAGTGAAACTACAAAACAAAAGCCATATACAAAAGTGATTTCTACATTATAATTAGCACCAATTCATAATTGGATCCAAGATTCACCAATGATTATATTGTATAGTAGAAAACAGCAACTTTATATAAATGCGATTATAAATAAATTACTTACGAATATTCTAATTAAGCTCAGTACTCTCCAATCGAATTCGAACTGAGTGTAATTAATCACACATTATGATACAAATCACTTGGTCGTTTAAATAATGCACTACTGTCATATTTATCACGCTATATATTAGGCCTATTACTATCGTATTACTCTCTAATTTTATACTTTCATCTCTCAAGAAATTATGCACGGGAAGGTGGTGTTATATTTTTAACATGGTAAAAGAAATTTTGTGTAAAAACAATTGTGGTGGGACCCGCCCATAGTGTACCCTTTTTCCCTGCCCTATACATTTCAATTTCCACATAAATAAAAAATAAAAATAAATAAAAATTCTCGGACATTATCACAAACCCTTGGTAAATGTTACTATTGCTGGTCAATGTTGACTTTTTTTGTGCGTCAAATAAATATGATAAATAATATAAAAAATTAAGAAAAAAATAACTAAAATAAAATTTATCTATTAAATTTTATTTTAATTATTTTTTTCATAATTTTTGTATACTATTTATTATATGTATTGAACGTACAAAAAAAGTTAACGTTGACCAGACATTACGGACAGATGAGTATGTATTAATGTATGGCTAGCTAAACGTCAACAGCGCTACAGAGGCGTCCGCCAGCGCCACTGGGGATCTTGGGTCTCCGAAATCAGCCACCCTCTCCAGTGTGTAATATTTACTCATCTTCTAATTGTGACTATCATCCGATCGAAAATATAACACGTTTGAATAAAATATAACAACTTGTTAAATGTGTTATATTTAGTTGAATGAAAATTATTCGAAATCAAACGTGTTAACAACTTATCAATGTAAGTTTTTATATTATAAATAAGTTCAGTTAACAACTCTTCTATTATTTTTGTCTAATAATAATTTTGATATGTGAATATTGTTTTATTGACTAAAAAAATAAACAAAATATTTTTAAATTAGGCGATCTCCAACCGAAAACAAAAATTTAAACTCAAAAATAAATTTAGTTTTAAATTTACAGTAAATTGGCTCCAACCAAGATTCAATACTCAAACTTAAAAAAGAATATTTATAAAATATTCTTCTAATACCATTTTTTATACTATTTTTTATAAATAATCAATATCTTTACAAATTTACAATTTAACCCCATAACTTTTGAAATTAAAAAAATTAATAATTATTAATTTCAATTTAAAATTTTAAACGTAATAAAAAAATATTGTGATATCTCAATTTATTTTATTTTTAATGTCAATTAAATAATTTAATATTTAATTATATTTTATATTGTAATATTTATTTTTATTTAATTATTAAAAATATTTTAATTAAAATTTATTTTAATTATTAATGATATTATTATTAAAAAAAGAAATTATTACAGAAACCTACCCAACCCAGGGTTTCGAGTTTTTGGCACTAACTTACCCGAACGGAAAACCTTGACATCCGACTACCCAAACTTTGCTCCGTTAGACACTAACCTACTATTTTTCACGGACCAAAGTATTTCTCAAAATATTCCGGGAGCGTGATACTCACTTGCCGATTTGGTCAACATGAATTATGACCAAAGGGGCATTTATGTATTAACACATCTCTACACAATTTATGTATTAAAATAAAAATCAGAAAATCTCATTTTTTTTCTCTAACCCTAAAACCCGCACCTCTGATTTTCCCAAATCAGAAATAATTCTCAAATTGCTAGAACCCTTATCTCGATTCCAGTTCATATCTTCGATTCATCCGTCCTTAACCCTAATTACATTACCCGTGTTTCAATTTTCAATTCATTTGTCAGAGAACCAGAACCCTAATCAGAATAATAAGATGCACTGGAAATTGCGACCCGATTCTGGGACTGTTCCAGAGAAGGATTCGTTGTTGGAGGATGTCTACACTGTGAAATTACATCACAGCGGGAAGTTCAGACACGAAGAAGGTAAGTTGTTTTATGTTGGTGGAAAAGTTTCGTATTTTGATGAGCTTTCTGGGGATGGATTATGTCAAGCTGAATTTCGGAAGATGGGTGGTGAATTAGGGTTCACAGGTTGTTGCACTTATTATTTTGCTTGCAATGCTGAAGATAACTGTGCTAAGTTGGTATATGTGGATGTTGGTAGGTTTGGGGATGATGAGATTGAAGCAGTTGCTTGAGTAGGTTCTAGTATTTCTGTTTTTGTAGATCATGAACGGATTCACATATGCTTAATTCAATATGATTTTGAGAGGGGTTCTCAAAAGGAGTCTGAGAGTGAGGATGAGATGGATGTTGAAATGGAGGCTGAGATGGATAAGAGAAATGGTGAGAGTGGAGAGAGTTCAGAGCTTAACAGGGTGATTGACAGTTATTCTGATGAGGATGATATGAAAAGGATATATGAGGTCCAAGTTGATGAAGAAGATAGTGAAGGAGAGCTGTATGTGGGGGAAGATTCAGAGAACTCATCTTACCTTGAAGATAGTGATGGCTGTTTTGATGATGATAATGCAGATTTCAGCAAGTATGTGGACTCAGAGCATGAAGTGGAGTGCAAACAGGAAGATCCTAAAGGAAAGAGGCATATGACTAGGAGTGCAGCAAAAAAATCCAAAGAAGAGGAGGTACCTGAGCAGAGTGGGATCAGTAAGAAAGGTAAGCACAAAGGATTCAAGGTGTTCAACCCCAGTGTTGATAATGAAACAATTGAATTTAAGGTGGGATTACAGTTTACAGACATTCCAACCTTTAGAAAAGCTTTAAGGAGGTATGTAGTTCAGAATGGTAGGAGTTTATTCTTCCAAATTAATGCCTCATACAAAGTTAAATCAGAGTGTAAAACTGTTGGATGTCCATGAGAGATTTATGGTTCCAGAGTGCCCAAAGAAGACACAGTAAGAGTTAAATCCTTGTATGATACACATACCTGTGCAAGGGAGGAGAGGGTTTTTCAAGCTGATGCTAGATACCTGGTTGATAATTACAAGGAGAAGCTAAGAAGTGATCCAAATTGGCCAGTGGATTCCATAATTGACAGCATCCAGAAGGAGATTGGATGCACAGTGAATACGTCTCACATTTACATAGTAAAGAAAACAGTTAAGGAAATGGGGAATGAAGATGAGTTGGAGCAATATAGTAGTCTGTACAAGTATGCTCAGGAAGAAATCCAGGGAGTACATGTAAGATCAAGTCCACCATGGTTGAAGACAAGACAGTGTTCAAGGGATATACATTTGTTGGGCTGCTTTGAAGAAAGGGTTGTTGGATGGGTGTAGAAGGCTAATATGCTTTGATAGATGTCACTTGAAGACTTCTGTGGGAGGTGTGCTGCTTACAACTATGGGTATTGATGCCAACAATGGTAAATATCCATTTTCTTATGCCGTGGCTGAAAAAGAAACCACAAAGACTTGGATGTGGTTTATAGACTTGGTAACCACTGACTTGGGAATTTCTGAGAGGGACAGTCACTTGTGGACTGTCATGAGTGACAAACAGAAGGGTTTAGTTGAAGTTGTGAATACTCTGATGCCTGGTTGTGAGCATAGGCATTGTGTGAGACACTTATATGCCAACTTCAAATTTTCAAACAAGGGAATTGGTTTGAGGGCCAAATTCTGGAAAGCTGTTGCTGCAACAAGAGTTGTAGACTTTCAAAGGATTATGAATGATCTGAAAACACACAACAGGCCAGCATTTGATTGGAATTCTGAAAGGAGCCCACAACATTGGGTTAGGACTTACTTCCAGACTATGAACAACACCAATATGTATGTCAATAACCTGTCACAGTGTTTCAATGCCATGATCCTGAAAGCTAGAACAAAACCTATCCTTAAGATGTTGGAAGACATAAGGAGGATTTTAATGAGGAGTATTGGAATCAGGAAGTTTGAAACTGAGAACTACCCTGGTCTATTATGCCCTAAGATTCTGAAAATTTTGGAAAAAAATAAAAAGAAGGCATTTGGATGGTCACCTACATGGAATGGTGCAAATGAATTTGAGGTGAGAGGCCCTGATGATCAGTACTTTTGTGTGCATATTGGTAATAGAACATGTACCTGCAGGAGGTGGCAGTTGAGTGGCATTCCATGCTCTTATGTAATTTCATGTCTGAATTACCATGGGAAGAACCCTGAGTTGAAAGTTGGAGAGTGTTATACCAAGGAGTTGTGTCTGAGAATTTATAGCAACTTCATGAGCCCTATGTTGAACATGAACGAGTGGAGTGAGCCTCTTGGTGCTGGGACTTCACAACTCATACCCCCTAAGATACAGAACATGCCTGGGAAGCCAAAAAAATACAAAAGAAAGTTGGAGCCTGGTGAGATAAAAGGGACTTCAAAACATGTAAAGCTGAGGAGAATATGATTCTCATGTACTTGCTCCGATTGTAAACAAGAGGGTCACAACAGTAGGAATTGTCCTCTTAAAAAATCAGACAAGGTAAACTATTGTAATTGATTTGATTTTTCATGGTTCTTGCTCATTTTTTTTTGGCAGCCTGCTTCTGTGATTAAAGCTGCAGCCTCAAGTTCTCATGCACCAAGGAGGAGCCCAAGGAAGCATACTCAAGAGAAGGCTGCAGCTTCTGAGCCACCTAGTCAGAGCTCAAGGAAGCAGACTCAAGAGAAGGCTGCATCTTCTGAGCCACCTAGTCAGAGCTCAAGGAAGCACTCAAGAGAAGGCCAGTGTTTTCAAGGAAGCCAAGGAGAAAATGGTTATGAGTTGAAGTTTGAAATGGATTTGAACTTATTTTAAGTTGTTTGCATCAGTTTGTTATTGAATGTTTGTTGAATTTATTTTCAGTTGTTTGCATCAGTGTGTTATTGAATGTTTGTTGAACAATATTTCAGTTGCTAAGGACCATGTATATTCAGTTGTCTGCTATTTTGATT
This sequence comes from Euphrasia confusa, assembly GCA_954870475.1. Taxonomy (NCBI): domain Eukaryota; kingdom Viridiplantae; phylum Streptophyta; class Magnoliopsida; order Lamiales; family Orobanchaceae; genus Euphrasia; species Euphrasia confusa. Next base: position 21,744,454 of record OX940951.1, read on the forward strand.
CCATTTTCCACCAGTGGATGTTTAGTACATTAATTTGCCGCTTTGGACGTGTAAAAGTGCAGGAAAATATTTTAGTGAAACGTATATTAAACATTTCAGTACACACAAAAATTAAACATTACATTGTTTCAATTAATTCAAACCAGATTCAGTACATAACACACAAGTGAACACACTACATTACATACATGTGAATAGCGGTGGCAACGGTACACAATTCCGTCCCAACCAATTGATATACCTACCGTACCAATTTTATTGGTATACCATCAAAGTGGTACACGGTAAGCAGACCGCAGTACAATATACCGTACCAACTTTTTAATATGGTAGAGTACATGGTACAAAAAATTCTTGTACCATTAGATATGGTATATACCGATTCATACCAGTTTTAAAAATAATAAATTGTTTTTTAATAAATAAACAAAACAAATTCATTTTGATTGGACTGTCCATATTCCCAAATCTCAATTGTATTTTGAGTTGTAAACCGTCCATATTCTCCATTATATTTAGTCTTTGACCATCCATATTCTCCATCTATATCGGCAATTAAATCAATAAGTATCTTGAACCCAAAAAAAATCTATCTCCATTGCTCGTGAAGAAGAAACGCACCTTCAGCGCTTCACTTCTTGTAAGTTTTAATGTTTCAAATTTCTTGAAACTAAAATACGTACGAGTAATTAACATTCCAATTTTTTTACAATGTTCTTATGTTGATTGATTTTCTTCTATATCACAAGACGAGTTATTCAAGCTCAACAATGTCAGTTTCATCAAGCGCAAATGTAGTCGAGGCCACTAATAGTACTCAGGCTAATTTATTTGTTGGAGTTCTTCCGACTCAACCAGTAATCGCGCCACCAATTGATCCAGTTCCATCTAATACTAATGAACAGCCTCGAAAGAGAAAAGAACCTTCAAACAAAAGCGTGATGTGGGATTACTTTACAAGGTGCAAACTTTCAGATGGTACAGATGATCCCAAATATGCTACATGTAACTCTTGTCAAGAAAATGTGTTGTGCGCCAAGATTAATGAGACTAGCTCCTTGCAATATCATAGTAAGAAATGTGAGAAGTACCCTTTATATAAAAAGAAAGAAAGTGATCTCACTCAAACTAGGTTGATTCGAGATAATGTGAGTGGAGGCACTGGCTATCGGAGGTGGAACAAGAAAAGGTGTGACGATAAATGTATTGAGATGATCATCAAGGATGAACTTGCATTTCGATTTGTGGAGAAGGAGGGATTCAAGGATTTATGCAATGATTTGGAACCACAATGGAAAGTTTTGGACAGGAAACAAGTTGCAAAGGGTGTGCTAGAAAGGTTCAACTTGGAGAAGACTTTGTTGTTTAGTCAGTTTAAGGGGAGTGACACTAGAGTTTCTATCACCACCGACACTTGAACTTCCATTCAAAATGATCATTTTTTGCAATATCACTAGTCACAAAGGTGAAGACATTGGAAGAACACTTGAGCAATGTTTGAGGCAGTGGGAGATCAACAAAGTTTTTACTATTAATGATGTGGCTGTCCAATATATGAAGAGGCGACTTACTAGTTACCATACATTGATGTTTAAGGGAGAGTATCTACATTTAAGATGTGCTTGTCACATTATCAACTTGATTGTGAAGGACGGTTTGAAAGAGTTAGAGAATGGGATTGCTGCTGACGTATTCGTTTTTGTGTCGATTTTCTTTGTTTAGTTGTACGTGAGTTGTTATGTTTTGCGTCTTTTGTGTACGTTTTCCTCGTGGTAGTGGTATGTGTGACGGTTTGTTGAGTATGCAGGCTTTTGGACGTGTTGGCGTGGAAAAGATCGAAGAATCGTGCACGATTGGAGTCGAGGCAAATCAAGGCTGCCAAGCAGGACCAAGCGCCCGCTCACGTACCTGGCGATCGCCCGCGACTGCCACCAGTCGACCGGCTGAAGACCCGGCGATCGCCTGCTCCCAGTAACAGGTGGAAGAAATATTTTGCAGGCGATCGCCCTCTCCATGAGCGGTCGCCCGCGATCCACTCCAGGCGATCGCCTGCTCCTCTGGCGATCGCTCCCGCCTGTTTTTCCTAGTTGACTTCGGTTTGACCGCGAATTTCCTCGATGTATAATTAGGGTTTCGACCCGAAAAACATGACGCACTTTTTTTCGATTACTTTTCTGGGATTGGAGAGAGGACTGGAGACTCGTTTATTGGAGTTGTGTACTTAATGTCTAGATTTAAGTATCGGTAAACTCCCGATCATAGCATTTAACCTATTTAATTAATAAACAATTATTTGCAATTAATTATTAGTAATTAATTATGCAAAATATAGTCCTGGATTTTATACGTTGTAGTTAGTATGGTGTGTCTGGCCCACACAGAAGATCATACTATCGGTTGCTCGTATTTGATCGAACAGTTGCTCACGACCTAGATGGGCACGGACTAATCCATCGGTATAGTCGTTGTGTGAGAGAGAAAATAATTTATCTTAATTATTTTATCACACTTGTACACTTGGTGTATTGGGCGGATCAGCTTGAGATTTATTGATTAGGATTGCCTTGGATAATCAATTTAAATCTCAGAGTATTTTATTCTTAATCCCCGATATTATTGCGGGTGTGTATATTTAATATAAGTGACTTTGATTTTCCAAAGGAATTAATCGATTTAATTATTGGGTTAATTACCGGTTGAGTTGGGTCACTATATTTTATATACGACATGCCGTGAATACTTGACGGGAAAGTGTATCCCGTAAGGGTTGATAATATCCCCGAGATGAGTTCATAAGGAATTATTATGTAAACCCTGCAGGTGGATTTAATCCGCATAATAATTAAAGTTGAACGGTACTATTCTCGGATATAAGAAATGAATAATATTTATTGAGCAATAAATAAATTTATTCATGGATATTTAAATCTTAAATACACGGAATAAATAATACTAATCGGAGAAATATTATTTGATATAATATGGATAAATATTGGGAGTGCAATTTTATTTATATAGTGGAAAATAAATAAAATTAATATTGATAAGAATTAATGGATTTGGGTTGGACCCAATTTAATTTTCAATATTAGAAGCCCAATATTTAATCTCCTTATGATCCCCTACGTAGCCTATATAAGCACTACATGGTCTTCACTTTTCACAACCTAAGATACGCCAATCATAAAGTCTTGAAGAGTGAAGGAGATCCATAGGAGTTCGATAGATCGTCGCCCACACGACGTTCGGACAAGGTGCAAGGAATACGTGGGAAGATCGCAAGGTCATCAACGCGTTGATTCGTTTCTCCGTACAACGAATCGAAAAGGTAAAATCATAAACCCTCGTCTATGATTTTACGTGATGTTAATTGAAATATATACATGAACACACGATCCGGGTAAACGTACGAACCTCGGGGACGGGGATTCGAGATCCCCGGCGAGGATCGAGAGGGGCGGTCGAACCTAGGGTTCAACCGCCAGGAACGCGCGACGCGAGAGGCGAGCCTCGGCTGGACGCCGAGGCACACGATCGAACCTGGGGTTCGATCGTCGGGGATCCGCCGTGGGCTGGTGCCACGGCGGGAGGATCCGCCGACCTCCGTCGTCGGCAGCGCGTGCAGCGCGAACACCCTCGGCTGGGGGCCGAGGGGTCGATCGAGCCCGTAGGCTCGATCGCTGGGAGCTGCGGGAGTAACCCGCAGCGACTCGTAGCGTGCTGCGGGACTTCCCGCAGCGGTGCGCTGGGACGAGCCCAGCGCGTTGTGCAGCGGGTCACGCGACCCGCTGCGGGGCTGCTACGAGCAGCCCCGGGGATGCCTCGTGCATCCCCAGCGATCATCATGGAGATGATCGCGAGCCCCGTGCGGGGGCTCGGCTGGATGCTCGCGGCCTTCGGGCCTCGCTGGGTGTTTGGTCGGGCCCCGGCTCGTACGGTGGTTCGCGTTCGGATCTCCGGCGATGAAGGATTTCGTTCGGGTTATTATTTTCCGCAAATTTTAATAGCCCGGGATATCGATTTCCAACAACTGGTATCAGAGCGTTTGGTTTCGTGTTCATGTATATGTTCGATTATTGTTCTACCTTGCAGGGATTTCCGGCTATCATGGTTGATTTAATTATTGCTTAATTAATTATCATGATTATTTATTAAACTCTCGGACATGTCGAGATTCGTTTTGTGTGGTTGAATGTTTGTAATAGTAAAAATTCGGGGGTTGACCGAATTTAGGATTTATTATTACGTTCTTTATTTTCCGGAAAATGTATAGGGTCGATTTCATGTATAGAATCGATACCGGAATTGTAATTTAAATTTTGTTATTTAATTACGTTGGTTCGATGTTGAGACGATCGCCGGAAGACGAAGAAGGTGTGACGAAGAAGACGATGGACGAAGGGGCCGATCATCCCCATGATCGACCCCATGGATCGATCGCCGGCGTGGGGGCTGTCCGCGGGAGCTTCCGGCCACGCCGGCCACCGGTGGTGGTGGCGCGTGGGCTGGGGGCGGCGGCGGTGCTCCTCCCGGGCGGCGGTCGACGGTGGGGGTGGTGCGGGGACTCCCAACCCGTGCTACTCCTACCATAATCCGACTTTCCCAAATTAATTCGACTTTCCTATTTGAGTATCTTCCTTTTAGGAAACTCTCATGGGTTAGGAAGAGAATTAATTGAATTAATTTTATTCCTATTTGTTTTATTTCCTTTATGGAGATATTCATGGATTAGGAATTTAATTAATTTAGTATTAATTTATTTCCTATTTGATCATTCCTATTCTTGGGAATTTTCATTAGATGGAAATTAATTGATAATGGAAAGTAGAAGAGTCCTAAATTTGTTTCCTTATTCTATTATAGAAGTCTTCTAGAATATTCCGAGTTTTACTTGGATAGATTATTCTAAAAGATTTAATAGAATTAGATGGGAAATTAAATAAATAAAAAATATTAATAATATTTAATTTTATTTTTGATATATTCGATTGACTTAATTTTCGAATTAAGTAACTTTTGGATTAATTGAAAATAAATAGATTTAAATATTAGAAATTAATATTCTCGTCACATGGAGCATTCAAGAACGAAGACTGAAGACTAGAAGATGCATATGAAGATGGAATGAAGCCATGATAGTCGGAAAATAATTTTCTAGCATTATTTTGACTATGTGATACTATGTGCTTTATTGCTTGTATGCATGCTATATGTGTTTATTTTATGCACTAGATAGCGTATCCCTTTATTATAAAAAGCTAAGTGGGAGAGGGGATGTAAACATTCCCATGGTCTCCATTACTATTCTCTTGGTGACTCTTATGGACTTTTGAAGTTCGTATAGACGAGTCATTGGAGGAGAATTCTTGTAATTCCTTTTACAAGAAACATTGATCGAGTTTATCAAACAATGCCTAATTTGTCTTTCTGAAACTGACTTCAAGTCGACTCATTCTCACCCCGGGGAGTGGAATGGAGCCAAAGCCACTTGGTCATGTGGATGACACAAATTAGAGACCTTCGTACCATTCTTTGATAGGTGGGTCGATTGTCTGCTCGGCTCCCTCATTTATGAGAGATAGGGTCGCTCGCATGGCGAATCACTGGTTAGAAACTTCGAGTTTCACTTATGATTCTCCAAGTCTTGATTTACGAGATCAAATGGATCAAGTAAATGGATTTCAATTATATAAATCTTTTTGGTATGGTAAACGTCCACACGAACGTGGCTTGCTATACTGAATGGGATTTTAGAATAATTGATGTAGACAGTTATAGGAAATTGTGAGGGATTGCGAGTTATCGTAAACGTCCACACGAACGTGGCTTGTGGTGACATAACAATTCTAAACGATTCACCTTGGTACTGAGTAATGGTTTACACTTAGGTACGCTTTATAGTATTCTTCCCAACGAAGTAACGCTATAATGATGTACGACCAAAGCAAACCTAATTACTAAATCATTTGGGTGGGTAAACGTCCACACGAACGTGGCTTGCCTTACCTGATGGGATTTTAGATGTGATTAGTGATTTAATGATATTATTCTAGGGAAATAATGTCGGATATTAAATTAATTGTTTGTTTAAATGTGCTTATAGGTTTAGAGAATTGCTATGAATCCACTTAAGTTGATACTTGAGGAATTTGACGCACTGGTTCCATACTGTGTTGAATGGAAAGAAGAGTTAGACATTGCTCAGACTGCAAAGGAGTACAAAGACGTACTCAGTGAAACTTGTCCTCCTGGACTCACCATTAACTCAACTGAGGAGGAGATTTTTGACTTTGAGAAGTGGGGTAGTGCTCGTGCATTAGCCGCTAATCATGATGCCATGCTCAAACTCAAGTTGCTGTTTGGACATGATGGGGAGGCTAGAAAAGAGGCGATGAGGATACTCATAAAGATCTGTTACTTCGATGAAACACTTGATCATGTTTTTGAGATGATGGATCTTTTAGACGAGTTGAAACAATCGCAAGCTCTTATAGCCAAAGCCAAAGGTTTCGGACCTAAAGGCAAGGGAAAGGAGAAGAAGACAAGGGGGTCCGGTGGTCCTAAGGGACTTGGACCAAAGGGTGGGATAAAGAAGCCTTCTGGCAAATATCCCCAAGGGAAGCAGTCTGAGTACTGGGGGTCTACATCTTGTCCTCTCAAAGGTACGAATTTTTTCTTTAGTCGTAAAACATAGTCAGCGGTATTATCTACCAGAATTCTGGTGTGTAGATATGGAACCACTGATGGTATGTGCATTCTAAATGCAGGGGTTCCAGAAAACCCGGCGACTTAGATAAGAAGAGTTCAAGTCCACATGGGCAAAGCTGTTGAGGAAGCAGCGGTTGCAGTGGAAGACATTTATCTATCTGTTTGATAGTTATAGGATTTCATTTCAAGTTTATTGCTTTGTACCTTTTATTTTAGAAAGAACTTTTGTTCTGGTTTTCTATTATTAATGGATATTTTATTTCTTTAATCATTTGATGGTTTAGATAAGAAATAATGGCGATATCTATTCTGGTACATTAGATAGCAATATATGAATGATGAATCCTTAGTCTACCACGATGCAACAAACCGTTATATATAAACTTGTTTTACTTATTAGATGTATTTTTTTATCAATCATTATACTTGTGAATTCTTGAACTTAGTAGTATTTATTCAAAAGGGGATTCAAAAGGTCGAAATTGATTCATTCAATTATAGTTGGAGGAATGGACCTCCCGACCTAAGAATCAAATTTTGGAATAAAATACAACTAAGTTAACCTTTCTGGATAAAGGATGGAGTTCGGACAAGTATTGAGAATGATCAAAGATGATATATGCAGACATATGTGTAAATAGAAAGGTATGAGTAGTTTCTTTCAAGAATACTCGAAGATGGATTAGAATACTTGATGTGCCATAAAGGCGGAGTGTTTTCAACACAAAGCTATTATGGGGATCCTTGAAAGTATATCCATTGGGAGCCTGCGACTTGTTCGCGGAGGCTAACACCTATCTGAATAACACATAGCATAAATCAAATATTGAGATTAAATCTCAAACGACTACACCATACACTGAAGTGTAGACATGGTGTGTCAGGAATAAGAAATGGAATTCTAATGGTAAAAGAACAAGTTTGTTCGGAACTACCTATGTTCTATGGATATTTCTGGATACAACGGCACATCCTATGTGGTTGTAGAATATCCTAGAAGAACTAGTAATTGTATGATCAATAGTACTACGAACCAGAGGGGTGTACTCGCCCGGTTCTTAGAGGAAGACTATTGGATGAACTACAATGCCCTAACCGACAAAGTACTTTAAAATGAGGAAAGGGAAAGACTGAGAACCAGCCTGACCGAGTAGTAGTACACCACTAACTGCACCTAATGTTATTACTGTTATACACCGGAACGCCATTGCAGTGGGAGGTTGTTAAGCAACCGGAGATGTTCATAAGACTGGAGGAGTTTTAAACTCTGGATCTAGTAGACATGAAATCGATCCCTAGTTCTGCATAGGAGGCAGTACTAATCTAAATGTGCCTACTTGGACAACAATAATTTATTATTGTTAAAAGGGCAAGATCATTTAGGAGTACAAGCTTAGTAAATCCATTTATGGATTATCACAAAGCTGAAAAATGCGAACTGATGAGATAGTCCATTTCTGTGGATTCATCAAAGGGCATAGATAAGAAAGGTGTATTGGAGACGTAATGGAAACAAGGTGGTGTTTCTCGGAATTTTGTGTAGATAACACTCCATCGTTGGCAACAATGTAAAAGTGTTGTCAGACATAAAATAGAGGTTGTCTAAAGAAAATCGAGATATGAGATTAAGATGAAGTTGGATCATGTTCTTAGAAATCTTTCGATCTCTAGATAAGAACATTTGTACTTCTCTTAAGATATCTTATACGATTACGGTTTGTTTTTAAACATGCACAATTCTGAGAAAGGTTATTGCCTTTCAGGAACAGAATACATCTGTCTAAAGGTATGTGTTTCGAACGCATAAAGAAGATGGATGTAGACAAAGCAGTTTCATACACTTCAAGTGTAGAGAGCTTTGTAAATGCGGTGTTGTAAAACAAGAACCCGATATCAACTATGCGGTTAGCGTAGTGGGAGGATATCAAAGTAATCTGGATAAGAAATATTCGAATGCTGTAAAGTACTTGGAAGTACTGGATTACTAGCAAAACGAAATCTTCTTAGATTACAGTTTTCTCAGATCCAAAATCAGAGAAGGACCAGTGTAAGTCGATATCAGGCTATGTGTTCACTTTTAGAAGAGGTGGAACCTAAGAATGAAAGAGTGATAAGCGTGATGCTTCTCGGACTCTATCATAAACCGAATAGCAGCCTCAGAGGCAGCGGAAGTTTTGGTTGGGTTCCGGAATGACCTCTGAACTTGGATATGATTCTTGGTTCACCAAAGGCTATGTATATAGCGGTGCATGGAGAACTGGAAGAAGTCATAAGTTCAAAAGGTGATGATAACACATAGAGCAAGTACCACCTGATACGAATCATCGTCAGAGAGACGACGCAGTAGTCACCAAGATAACTTCAGATCGGCAACCTAGATTGCTCATTCACATAATACTTCAGGGAAGTATAACTTAAGCACGTGATGAGTATGGGAGTCGGGAGTTTGGAGGAAATGACTAGACCTTAGTACAAGTGGGAGATTGTTGGAGTTGTGTACTTAATGTCTAGATTTAAGTATCGGTAAACTCCCGATCATAGCATTTAACCTATTTAATTAATAAACAATTATTTGCAATTAATTATTAGTAATTAATTATGCAAAATATAGTCCTGGATTTTATACGTTGTAGTTAGTATGGTGTGTCTGGCCCACACAGAAGATCATACTATCGGTTGCTCGTATTTGATCGAAAAGTTGCTCACGACCTAGATGGGCACGGACTAATCCATCGGTATAGTCGTTGTGTGAGAGAGAAAATAATTTATCTTAATTATTTTATCACACTTGTACACTTGGTGTATTGGGCGGATCAGCTTGAGATTTATTGATTAGGATTGCCTTGGATAATCAATTTAAATCTCAGAGTATTTTATTCTTAATCCCCGATATTATTGCGGGTGTGATATTTAATATAAGTGACTTTGATTTTCCAAAAGAATTAATCGATTTAATTATTGGGTTAATTACCGGTTGAGTTGGGTCACTATATTTTATATACGACATGCCGTGAATACTTGACGGGAAAGTGTATCCCGTAAGGGTTGATAATATCCCCGAGATGAGTTCATAAGGAATTATTATGTAAACCCTGCAGGTGGATTTAATCCGCATAATAATTAAAGTTGAACGGTACTATTCTCGGATATAAGAAATGAATAATATTTATTGAGCAATAAATAAATTTATTCATGGATATTTAAATCTTAAATACACGGAATAAATAATACTAATCGGAGAAATATTATTTGATATAATATGGATAAATATTGGGAGTGCAATTTTATTTATATAGTGAAAAATAAATAAAATTAATATTGATAAGAATTAATGGATTTGGGTTGGACCCAATTTAATTTTCAATATTAGAAGCCCAATATTTAATCTCCTTATGATCCCCTACGTAGCCTATATAAGCACTACATGGTCTTCACTTTTCACAACCTAAGATACGCCAATCATAAAGTCTTGAAGAGTGAAGGAGATCCATAGGAGTTCGATAGATCGTCGCCCACACGACGTTCGGACAAGGTGCAAGGAATACGTGGGAAGATCGCAAGGTCATCAACGCGTTGATTCGTTTCTCCGTACAACGAATCGAAAAGGTAAAATCATAAACCCTCGTCTATGATTTTAAGTGATGTTAATTGAAATATATACATGAACACACGATCCGGGTAAACGTACGAACCTAGGGGACGGGGATTCGAGATCCCCGGCGAGGATCGAGAGGGGCGGTCGAACCTAGGGTTCAACCGCCGGGAACGCGCGACGCGAGAGGCGAGCCTCGGCTGGACGCCGAGGCACACGATCGAACCTAGGGTTCGATCGTCGGGGATCCGCCGTGGGCTGGTGCCACGGCGGGAGGATCCGCCGACCTCCGTCGTCGGCAGCGCGTGCAGCGCGAACACCCTCGGCTGGGGGCCGAGGGGTCGATCGAGCCCGTAGGCTCGATCGCTGGGAGCTGCGGGAGTAACCCGCAGCGACTCGTAGCGTGCTGCGGGACTTCCCGCAGCGGTGCGCTGGGACGAGCCCAGCGCGTTGTGCAGCGGGTCACGCGACCCGCTGCGGGGCTGCTACGAGCAGCCCCGGGGATGCCTCGTGCATTCCCAGCGATCATCATGGAGATGATCGCGAGCCCCGTGCGGGGGCTCGGCTGGATGCTCGCGGCCTTCGGGCCTCGCTGGGTGTTTGGTCGGGCCCCGGCTCGTACGGTGGTTCGCGTTCGGATCTCCGGCGATGAAGGATTTCGTTCGGGTTATTATTTTCCGCAAATTTTAATAGCCCGGGATATCGATTTCCAACATCGTTTTCATCTAGTTTCATCGATCGTAGTTTGTGTTGGAGTTGTGTACTTAATGTCTAGATTTAAGTATCGGTAAACTCCCGGTCATAGCATTTAACCTATTTAATTAATAAACAATTATTTGCATTTAATTATTATTAATTAATTATGCAAAATATAGTCCTGGATTTTATACGTTGTAGTTAGTATGGTGTGCATGGGCGCACAGAAGATCATACTATCGGTTACTCGTATTTAATCGAACAGTTGCTCACGACCTAGATGGACACGGACCAATCCATCGGTATAGTCGTTGTGTGAGAGAGAAAATAATTTATCTTAATTATTTTATCACACTTGTACACTTAGTGTATTGAGCGGATTGCTTGAGATTTATTGATTAGGATTGCCTTGGATAATCAATTTAAATCTCAGAGTATTTTATTCTTAATCCTCGATATTATTGCGAGTGTGTATATTTAATATTAGAGACTTTGATTTTCCAAAGGAATTAACCGATTTAATTATTGGGTTAATTACCGGTAAAATTGGGTCGCTATATTTTATATATGACATGCCGTGAATACTTGACGGGAAAGTGTATCCCGAAAGGGTTGATAATATCCCCTAGATGAGTTCATAAGGAATTATTGTGTAAACCCCATGAGTGGATTCGTTCCGCACAATAATAAAGGTTGAACGGTACTAGTCTCGGATATAAGATATGAATATTATTTATTGAGCAATAAATAAATTTATTCATGGATATTTAAATCTTAAATACACGGAATAAATAATACTAATCGGAGAAATATTATTTGATATAATATGGATTAATATTGGGAGTGCAATTTTATTTATATAGTGGAAAATAAATAAAATTTAATATTGATAAGGATTAATGGATTTGGGTTGGACCCAATTTAATCTTCAATATTAAGAAGCCCAATATTTAATCTGCTTATGATCCCCTACGTAGCCTATATAAGCACTACATGGTCTTCACTTTTCAACACAATAATTGACCTACGCCAATCATAAAGTCTTGGAGAGTGAAGGAGATCCATAGGAGTTCGATAGATCGTCGCCCACACGACGTTCGGACGAGGTGCGAGGAATACGTAGGAAGATCGCAAGGTCATCGTTTGGATTCGTTTCTCCGTACAACGAATCGAGGTAATATAATCGAGAACCCCCTCTATGATTATATGCTTGTTTAATCGTAATATGTACATGAACAAGACGATCCGGGAAAGCGTCGAGACCTAGATACGGGGATCGTCGGATCCCCGTGGGGATCGAAGGAGGGGCAGTCGAACCCTAGGGTTTCGACCGCCGGTGCCGCGGCAAGGAGAAGCTTTGGCTAGACGCCGGGGCACGCGATCGACCAAGGGTCGATCGCTGGGGAAGTCGCCGTGGGCTGGTGCCACGGCGGACGACCTCCCCGTCCTCCCTGCCGGCGGCGTGCGCGCGGGAAAGCTCCGGCTGAAGCCGGAGCAAGCGATCGACCGAAGTCGATCGCGGAGGGCAGTCGCGGGCTGGTGCCGCGACTGGAGGCCCTCCTCCCGTCGGATGGCGGCGGTGAGTCGCCGGACTCACCGCCAGGGGGCTGTTCCGAACAGCCCCACGGGGATGCCGCGCATCCCCGGCGATCGCCATGCACGGCGATCGCGAACCCCAGCCGCGATGGGGTTCGGCTAGGGTTTAGCCGCGGGTTCATCCCGCGGCGATGCTCTCGTCGAGCCCGGTTCTTCGCGTGTGGTTCGCGTTCGTAGTTTCCGACTCGCGGGGGATTTCGACTGGGGGCGGGCTGCGTGTCTTCGGGCGCGTAGTCTCCAAAGGTCGGACTCCTGCGGATGAGTCGGTGTTCGTGCGATCTCCGGCGACGGGTTTTCAGGTCGGGTTATCGGTTCCGCAATTTTTTTGATAGCCCGAGACATCGAATCCCAACAATTGGTATCATAGCGTTTGGTTTCGTGTTCATGTATATGTTCGATTATTGTTCTACCTTGCAGGATTTCCGGCTATCATGGTTGGATTTAATTATTGCTTAATTAATTATCATGATTATTTATTAAACTCTCGGACATGTCGAGATTCGTTTTTGTGTGGTTGAATGTTTGTAATAGTAAAAATTCGGGGTTGACCGAATTTAGGATTTATTATTACGTTCTTTATTTTCCGGAAAATGTATAGGGTCGATTTCATTTATAGAATCGATACCGGAATTGTAATTTAAATTCTTGTAATTTATTTACGTTGGTTCGATGATGAGACGATCGCCGGAAGACGAAGACGTGTGACGAAGACGAAGAGGACGAGAAAAACCAGGGAGTCGATCAACCCCATGATCGACCCCATGACCGAAGCCATGGGGAGGGGTCGATCGCCCCTCGGCTGGGGCTGCCGCCGGTGGTGGTGGCCGGCCAGCTGGGGTGGCGGCGGCGGTTCCCTCCTCCGTGGTGGTGGCGGTCGATGGTGGTATGGGGATCTCCCAACCCATGCCACTTCTACCAAGATATTACTTTCCTAATTAATTCGGATTTTTCCTATTTGAGTGTTCTCCTTTTGTAAACTCTCATGGGTTAGGAAAAGAATTAATTTGAATTAATTTTATTCCTATTGATTTATTTCCTTCATGGAATTATTCAAAGATTAGGAATTTAATTAATTTAGTACTAAATTTATTTTTCCTATTTGATTATTCCTACTCATGGGAATATTCATGAATTAGGAATAAAAATAAATTTGGAAAGTAGTGAGTCCTAATTTATTTTATTTCCTTGTTCTATTATAGATATCTTCTAGAATATTCCAAATTTTACTTGGATAGATTATTCTAGAGATTTAATAGAACTAGATAGGAAAATAAATAAATAAAAATATTAATAATATTTAATTTTATTTTTAATATATTCAATTGACTTAATTTTCGAATTAAGTAACTTTTGGATTAATTGAAAATAAATAGATTTAAATATTGGAGATTAATATTCTCGTCACATGGAGCATTCAAGAAACGAAGACTGAAGACTAGAAGATGCATATGAAGATGGAATAAAGCCATGATAGTCGGGAAAATAATTTCTCTAGCATTATTTTGACTATGTGATCTATGTGCTTTATTGCTTATATGCATGCTATATGTGTTTATTTTATGCACTAGATAGCGTATCCCTTTATCGTAAAAAGCTGAGTGGGAGAGGGGATGGAAACATTCCCATGGTCTCCATCACTGTTCTCTTGGTGACTTTTATGGACTTTTGAAGTTCATATAGACAAGTCATTGGAGGAGAATTCTTGTAATTACTCTTACAAGAAACATTGATCAAGTTTATCAAACAATGCCTAATTTGTCTTTCTGAAACTGACTTCAAGTCGACTCATTCTCACCCCGGGGAGTGGAATGGAGCCAGAGCCACTTGGTCATGTGGATGACACAAATTAGAGACCTTCGTACCATTCTTTGATAGGTGGGTCGATTGTCTGCTCGGCTCCCTCATTTATGAGAGATAGGGTCGCTCGCATGGTGAATCACTGGTTAGAAACTTCGAGTTTCACTTATGATTTTCCAAGTCTTGATCTACGAAATCGAGTGGATCTTGTAATTGGGAGTCAATTATAAAAGTCTCTTAGTGTAGTAAACGTCCACACCACGTGGCTTGCTATGCTAACGGATTTTGGATTAATTGATGTAGACAATTATAAGTGATTGTGAAGAGTTGTGAAATTGTCGTAAACGTCCACACCACGTGGCTTGCGGTGACGTAGCAATTCCAAGCGATGTACTTTAGTGCTGAGTGATGGTTTACACTTAGATACGCGTTATAGTATTCTTCCCCACGAAGTTACGCTATAATTGATGTATGACCAAAGAAAATCTAATTGCTAAATCATTTGGGTGGGTAAACGTCCACACCACGTGGCTTGCCTTACCTGATGGGATTTTAGACGCAATTAATAATTTAATGATATTATTTGAGGGAGATAATATCGCACATTAAATTGATTGTTTGTTTACATGTGCTTATAGGTTTAGAGAATAGCTATGAATCCACTTTCTGTGATACTCAAGGAACATAAACTCACTGGTCCCAATTACATTGATTGGAAGAGAAATTTGGACATTGTCCTGACTGCTGAAGAGTACAAGTTTGTACTCTCTGATAAATGCCCTGCTGAGCCCACGGCTGCCTCAACTGATGAGGAAAAGGCAACATATCGGAAGTGGAAAAAGGCTGATGAAATGGCTAGGTGCTATATTTTGGCTTCCATGTCAAATGTACTCCAAACCCAACATGAGCCGATGGACACTGCCCGGGATATGATGACTAACCTCAAGGAGATGTTTGGGGAGCAGGATCGTGCGGCAAGAAGCCATGAGAGTCCTCATGTCGACTACTCAGTCTAAAGGAACGCCCGTTGGGGAGCACGTTCTCAAGATGATGAGTTTGTTGAATGAACTTGAGGTCCTAGGAGCTTCTATTGATGATGAGACGCAAGTCGACATCATACTCCAGTCTCTGACCCCTAAGTTTGAGCAGTTTCGTATGAGCTATAATATGGGTAAACTATCTTATACTCTTGCGCAACTCCTGACTGAACTGAAGGCGGCAGAGGGGATCTACAAGAAGGGCAAGTCTCAAGCGCTTGTAGCTACCAAGTCCAAAAGCTTGAAAGCTATTGGAGGTAGGGGCAAGAAAAGGAAGCAAGCCATGAAACCCAGTGGTGCCAAGAGGAATGGACCACGAGTGGGGGCTAGTAAGCCAAGGGGCAAGTGCTTCCGATGCAACAAGTCTGGACACTGGAAGTCTGAATGTCCTCTCAGAGGTACGAATTTTTTCTTTAGTCATAAAAACATAGTCAGCGGTATTATCTACCAGAATTCTGGTGTGTAGATATGGAACCACTGACGGTATGTGCATTGTTTTAAATGCAGGGGTTCCAGAAAACCCGGCGACTTAGAGAAGAAAAGTTCGAGTCTACATGGGCAAAGCTGTTGGGGTAGCAGCGGTTGCAGTGGAAGACATTTATCTGTTTTAGGATTTCATTTTAAATTATTGCTTTATGTACCCCTTTATTTTGAAAAAGAACTTTTGTTCTGGTTTTCTTTATTAATGAATGGATATTTATTTCTTTAATCATTGAATGATTTGGATAAGAAATAATGGTGTTATCTATTCTGGTACATTAGATAGCAATATATATGAATGATGAATCCTTAGTCTACCACGATGCAACAAACCGTTATGTATAACTTGTTTTACTTATTGGATGTATTTCTTTATCAATCATTATACTTGTGAATTCTTGAACTTGGTAGTATCTATTCAAAAGGGATTCAAAAGGTCGAAATTGAATTGATCAATTATAGTTGGAGGAATGGACCTCCCGACCTAGGAATCGATCTTGAAAGATGATACAACTGGGTTAACCTTTCTGAATAAAGGATGGAATTCGGACAAGTATTGAAAATGGTTCATGATTAATGCGGTGACATGTGTAATTATAAAGGCACGAGTCGTTCTTTCGAGAATACTCGAAGATGGATTAGAATACTTGATATGCCATAAAAGCGGAGTGTTCTTAACACAAAGCCATTATGGGGATCCTTCAAAGTATATCCATTGGAAGCCTGCGACTTGTTCGCGGAGGCTATCACCTATCTGAATGACACATAGCATAAATCAAAGATTGAGATTAAGTCTCAAACGACTACACCATACACTGACGTGTAGACATGGTGTGTCAGGAATAAGAAATGGAATTCTAATGGTAAAAGGACAAGTTTGTTCGAAACTACCTATGTTCTATGGATATTTCTGGATACAACGACACATTCTATGTGGTTGTAGAATGTCCTAGAAGAACAAGTAATTGTATGTTCAATAGTGCTACGAACCAGATGGGTGTCCTCGCCCGGTTCTTAGAGGAAGACTATTAGATGAACTACAATGCCCTAACTGACAAAGTACTTTAAAATGAGGAAAGGGAAAGACTGAGAACCAGCCTGACCGAGTAGTAGTACACCACTAACTGCACCTAATGTTGTTACTGTTATACACCGGAACGCCATTGCAGTGGGAGGTTGTTAAGCAACCAGAGATGTTCATAAGACTGGAGGAGTTTTGAACTCTGGATCTAGTAGACATGAAATCGATCCCTAGTTCTGCATAGGAACTTGCGAATTGATGAGATAGTCCGTTCTATGGATTCATCAAAAGAAAAGGAGAGGTGTGTTAGAGACGTAATGGAAACAAGGGTGGTG
Source organism: Euphrasia confusa (assembly GCA_954870475.1). Classification (NCBI taxonomy): domain Eukaryota; kingdom Viridiplantae; phylum Streptophyta; class Magnoliopsida; order Lamiales; family Orobanchaceae; genus Euphrasia; species Euphrasia confusa. Next base: position 21,761,716 of record OX940951.1, read on the forward strand.
TTTCTCGGAATTTTGTGTAGATAACACTTTATCGTTGGCAACAACGTAAAAGTGTTGTCAGACATAAAATAGAGGTTGTCTAAATAAATCGAGACATAAGATTAAAATGAAGTTGGATCATGTTCTTAGAAATCTTTCGATCTCTAGATAAGAACATTTGTACTTCTCTTAAGATATCTTATACAATTATGGTTTGTTTTAAACATGCACAATTCTGAGAAAGGTTATTGCCTCTCGAGAACAGAATACATCTATCTAAAGGTATGTTTTTCGAACGCATAAAGGAGATAGATATAGACAAAGCAGTTTCCTACACTTCGAGTGTAGAGAGCTTTGTAGATGCAATGTTGAAAAACAAGAACCTGATATCAACTATGCGGTTAGCGTAGTGGGAGGATATCAAAGTAATCTGGATAAGAAATATTCGAATGCTGTAAAAGTACTTGGAAGTACTGGATTACTAGCAAAACGAAATCTTCTTAGATTACAGTTTCTCAGATCCAAAAATCAGAGAAAAGACCAGTGTAAGTCGATATCAGGCTATGTGTTCACTTTTAGAAGAGGTGGAACCTAAGGATGAAAGAGTGATAAGCATGATGCTTCTCGGACTCTATCATAAACCGAATAGCAGCCTCAGAGGCAGCGGAAGTTTTGGTTAGGTTCCGGAATGACCTCTGAACTTGGATATGATTCTTGGTTCACCAAAGGCTATGTATATAGCGGTGCATGGAGAACTGGAAGAAATCATATGTTCAAAAGGTGATGATAACACATAGAGCCAGTACCACCTGATACGAGTCATCTTCAGGGAGACGACGCAGTAGTCACCAAGATAACTTCAGAGCGACAACCTAGATTGCTCATTCACATAATACTTCTGGAAAGTATAACTTAAGCACGTGATGAGTATGGGAGTCGGGAGTTTGGAGGAAATGACTAGACCTTAGTACAAGAGGGAGATTGTTGGAGTTGTGTACTTAATGTCTAGATTTAAGTATCGGTAAACTCCCGGTCATAGCATTTAACCTATTTAATTAATAAACAATTATTTGCATTTAATTATTATTAATTAATTATGCAAAATATAGTCCTGGATTTTATACGTTGTAGTTAGTATGGTGTGCATGGGCGCACAGAAGATCATACTATCGGTTACTCGTATTTAATCGAACAGTTGCTCACGACCTAGATGGACACGGACCAATCCATCGGTATAGTCGTTGTGTGAGAGAGAAAATAATTTATCTTAATTATTTTATCACACTTGTACACTTAGTGTATTGGGCGGATCGCTTGAGATTTATTGATTAGGATCTCAGAGTATTTTATTCTTAATCCCCGATATTATTGCGGGTGTGTATATTTAATATTAGAGACTTTGATTTTCCAAAGGAATTAACCGATTTAATTATTGGGTTAATTACCGGTAAAATTGGGTCGCTATATTTTATATATGACATGCCGTGAATACTTGACGGGAAAGTGTATCCCGAAAGGGTTGATAATATCCCCGAGATGAGTTCATAAGGAATTATTGTGTAAACCTCATGAGTGGATTCGTTCCGCACAATAATAAAGGTTGAACGGTACTAGTCTCAGATATAAGATATGAATATTATTTATTGAGCAATAAATAAATTTATTCATGGATATTTAAATCTTAAATACACGGAATAAATAATACTAATCGGAGAAATATTATTTGATATAATATGGATTAATATTGGGAGTGCAATTTTATTTATATAGTGGAAAATAAATAAAATTTAATATTGATAAGGATTAATGGATTTGGGTTGGACCCAATTTAATCTTCAATATTAAGAAGCCCAATATTTAATCTCCTTATGATCCCCTACGTAGCCTATATAAGCACTACATGGTCTTCACTTTTCAACACAATAATTGACCTACGCCAATCATAAAGTCTTGGAGAGTGAAGGAGATCCATAGGAGTTCGATAGATCGTCGCCCACACGACGTTCGGACGAGGTGCGAGGAATACGTAGGAAGATCGCAAGGTCATCGTTTGGATTCGTTTCTCCGTACAACGAATCGAGGTAATATAATCGAGAACCCCCTCTATGATTATATGCTTGTTTAATCGTAATATGTACATGAACAAGACGATCCGGGAAAGCGTCGAGACCTAGATACGGGGATCGAAGGAGGGGCGGTCGAACCCTAGGGTTTCGACCGCCGGTGCCGCGGCAAGGAGAAGCCCCGGCTAGACGCCGGGGCACGCGACCGACCAAGGGTCGATCGCTGGGGAAGTCGCCGTGGGCTGGTGCCACGGCGGACGACCTCCCCGTCCTCCCTGCCGGCGGCGTGCGCGCAGGAAAGCTCCGGCTGAAGCCGGAGCAAGCGATCGACCGAAGTCGATCGCGGAGGGCAGTCGCGGGCTGGTGCCGCGACTGGAGGCCCTCCTCCCGTCGGATGGCGGCGGTGAGTCGCCGGACTCACCGCCAGGGGGCTGTTCCGAACAGCCCCACGGGGATGCCGCGCATCCCCGGCGATCGCCATGCACGGCGATCGCGAACCCCAGCCGCGATGGGGTTCGGCTAGGGTTTAGCCGCGGGTTCATCCCGCGGCGATGCTCTCGTCGAGCCCGGTTCTTCGCATGTGGTTCGCGTTCGTAGTTTCCGACTCGCGGGGGATTTCGACTGGGGGCGGGCTGCGTGTCTTCGGGCGCGTAGTCTCCAAAGGTCGGACTCCTGCGGATGAGTCGGTGTTCGTGCGATCTCCGGCGACGGGTTTTCAGGTCGGGTTATCGGTTCCGCAATTTTTTTGATAGCCCGGGACATCGAATCCCAGCAGTTTGAATTATTTTGAATTCTCGGATCTTGGCAAAAGTCGGATTAGCTACCGACGGGTGTTTACTTTTGGATTTGAGAATTAATCTAGTAAGACCTTCTTTTATTTCTATTGCTTCGTTTCAATTTCGTGATCAATTAATTGCTTTTATTTTTACTTTTCAAATTTGTTTCATGAAATTCGTTTGTCTTAAATTCAATTGTTCTTCGATTAAAATTATGAATCTCGAAACCCTAGTTCACTTTAGATAGATTGTTCTCGTTTCCGTGTCTCTTCAATACTTAGACAATTTTTAGATTTAAAACAAAACTCCAAATCAACGTAAGCATTATGCTATTTCACTTTCGTTTCCCCTGTTGCAAACAAATAAACACGTGTACACGCCGATAGTAGTGTTCCTCGAGACCGACTCGGGCGAGTTGTTTCGACAACTAGTTCGATACAAATTTAATTGATTTTGACGCTACGAAAACGACTTATCAATTTGGCGCCGTTGCCGGGGAGCACTTTAGGCACTAGTTTAGTGTTTAGGTGTTTGCAACAATTTCATTTTTATTTTTCTTTTTATTTACTTTATTGGTGAAGGTGCGTTTGATTGTTTGTTTGTCTTTGTTGGTGCATGGTAGGTACACGAAGAGCGAATACCGAGCTTGCACCCGTGATAGAAAACATCAACAGACGCAAGAGCATCAGTCGGTGCACGAAGTTAGGCGAAGACTCCTCGTCTGACTCTACCACTACCGATTCCGAACCCGAGACCGAAACCTTAACCATGAACGAAGCAGAACTCCGTGATGCCGCAAACCGTAACGGGAACAACGGAAACAATGGCAACAATGGGAATAATGGGAACAACGGAAATAATGGGAACAACGGAAACCGTGCCCCGCCATCCCTCTTCGGAGACCTGACGCATCCGCAAATCGACGGAGCTAGCTCGTGCATCGTCCTAAGTGATGCCGCCCGGAGATACGACCTCAAGGCTCACCATCTTGCTCAGCTTCCTCAGTTCTCCGGAACCGCTAACGAGGATGCCCTCAACTTCGTCAGGGAGTTCTATACGTCTTTGCAAGCTTTTCCCCTCGGAGCACTCGATGATGATCAGCTTCGGTTGAAGTGTGTTCCGTATGCCTTGAGAGATAGGGCAAAGAACTGGCTGCTATCCTTGGAGCCGGACTCGATCACTACCTGGAAGGACATGTACCGGGAGTTCATCACTCGGTTCTATCCTCAGCAGAAGACCTTCGACTTGAAAGGTCAGATTTGTGCCTTCGAGCAAGAGCCGGGAGAGTTTTTCCATGAGACTTGGGAGCGATTCCGGAGCCTATTGAGGCAATGCCCACACCACGACCTCACTCCCAACTCGATCATCCAGTTCTTCTACAAGGGGTTGAATAGAGAAGATCAGCGAGTGGTGAAAACCGCAGCCGGCGGAAATATCAGTGGCCGGACCAGCGACGAGATGACGAAGATCTTCAAGTCTTTATCAGCTGAGTCTAGGCAGACGAGTTCAAGGGGAAGTAGCAACTATGCCAGGTCCGCTGGGAGTGTTAATGCTCAGTTGGCGAAGCAATTCGCCGACCTAACTAAGAAGGTTCAGATGTTGCAGACTACTGAGGAGCAACCTAAGAGACAGATCTATCACGTTGAGCCGTGTAGCTTATGTGGGGAGATTGGCCATTTCTCCAGTTCTTGTGGTCAAGGCATGCCATCTCAACCCCAAATGATGGATCCGAACTATGGTCCCGAGGTGCAGGTGAATGCGATGCAGGGGTACAATCAGCAGGGCAACCAGAGGAATGACCCCTACTCTAACACCTACAACCCGGCCTGGAGGAATCATCCTTACTTCTCGTGGAAGCAAGACCAGCCACAGACCCAGGGACAAGGTTCTCAGTCGAACTACTCCAATCGTGCACGATTCTTCGATCTTTTCCACGCCAACACGTCCAAAAGCCTGCATACTCAACAAACCAAGGCAACCAAAACCGATTCCAGAATCAGAACCACCAGAACCAAGGCAACCAAAACTGGCAGAATGATCAGAGCTACCAGAGGCCTCAGTATCAGCAGCCACATCAGCCCGTTTATCAGGCCCCACCTCCACCTCAGCAGCCGCCTTAGAAGAATTCCGACTTGGATGAGAAATTTGCAGCATTTATGTCCTCGACCCAGGGGTACATGCAACATAACCAGCAGAGGATGGATGGGTTGGAGTCCTCATTGACCAATCAGAATTCGACGATTAAGAGAATCGAGAACCAGGTCGGGCAAATGGCTGGAAAAATTAATGAGTTGACACAACCGAATCATAAGGACAAGCTTCCTAGTTAGTCACATCAGGCTAAGACCGTCACCGTCCTCCGCAGTGGTCGGGTGATCGACAATAAGGTTCAAATTCCTAACCGAGAGCAGATACATGGGCCAGAGGTTGAGGAAGAAACGGAGGAAGTCCTAGTAGAGGAGGAACCGACTGAGCCGATTCAGCCGGATTTCCCAGCAAAAGAGCCCGAACTGGGCACTCAGACCCTGCATAAGACGAAGAACCCGTACCGACCACCACTCTCGTATCCGAGCCGAATGAAGAATGACAAGCAAGACAGGCAATTCTCCGAGATTTACAAGTTGCTTTCGAGGGTCAACGTGAATCTACCACTCCTCGACATCATCCGGAATGTGCCCGCTTACGTGAAGTTTTTCAAGGAACTCGCCTCGAACAAGAGGAAATTTGTTGATGACGAGAAGGTAGTCGTTACCGGTGTAGCGAGTGCGATACTTCAGCACCCTCTTCCTCCGAAGCAGAGTGACCCGGGGAGTTTCAATGTGACGATTGCGGTTGGGAATGACCGTGAAGTGTCGGGCATGCTCGATCTTGGAGCCGGCATTAATCTGATGCCCTATGCCGTTTACGAGAAGCTGGACTTGGGTGAACTCAAACCCACCCGTATGTGCTTGCAGCTAGCCGACCGATCCATCCGGTACCTGAAGGGGATCCTAGAGGACATCCTAGTGAAGGTTGGGGGACTCATCGTCCCCGTCGATTTTGTTGTCCTTGATGTCGGACATGTCCCAGAAAATGGTCGGGACCATTCACTTCTTTTGGGTAGACCGTTCATGGCCACGACGAAGACCGTTATCGACGTGGAGAAGGGGACCTTGAAAATGACCGTTCTAGGTGAAGAAGTGCGCTTCTCTGTACGAACCGAGAAAGCCGAACCCGCCGCTCATTCTATAGAGACTTGCTCGTTTGTTGATTCCGTGGATGACGAAGTGACCTTAAATTTCGTCGAGGAGGAAAACCCCGTGGAAGAGAGTGAGGTCGAGACATGAGTCGACGGCCTCAAGGAAGAAGAAATTAGCTCGCGGACAGCCGAGATTGAGGCCCCCGCTAGCAAAGTTGAACTTAAGGAGCTACCGAAGCACCTTAAGTACGTGTTCTTGGACGACGGGGAACAAAAACCCGTGATTATTTTTGCCGAGCTATCCACCGAGGAAGAAGAAGCTCTAGTGAGGGTCCTGAAAAAGAACAAGAAGGCCTTCGGATGGAGTTTGGGTGATATTCGAGGGATCGACCCGTCCACTTGCATGCACCGTATTGTCTTGGAGCCGAATGCTACTCCAAAGAGAGACGGGCAACGACGTCTCAATCCCGTTCTCATGGAAGTTTTCAAGAAGGAGGTTTACAAGCTCCTTGAAGAAGGGCTGATTTATGCGGTCGCGGACAGCCGTTGGGTGAGCCCGGTCCATGTAGTACCAAAGAAGGGAGGTATCACGGTCGTGGAGAATGCCAAAGGCGAGTTGATACCGACGAGAGTCACCACCGGGTGGAGCATGTGAATTGACTACCGGAAGCTCAATGCCGCTACTCGCAAAGACCACTTCCCTCTTCCTTTTATCGATCAGATGTTAGATAAACTTGCCGGTCATAAATTTTATTGTTTTCTTGACGGTTTATCTGGCTATTATCAGGTTGCTATTGCACCGGAGGACCAGGAGAAGACGACATTCACCACACCCTTTGGTACGTTTGCTTGGAGGAGGATGCCGTTCGGGTTGTGTAATGCCCCCGGCACGTTCCAGAGGTGCATGATGTCTATCTTTTCCGAGATGATCGGAGACTACCTTGAGGTATTCATGGATGACTTTTCCGTTTTCGGTAATTCATTTTATGATTGTTTGGACAAGATTGATAATGTTTTGAATAGGTGTATCGACTCTGACTTGACCTTGAGTTGGGAAAAGAGCCACTTTATGGTGCCTAGTGGGATTGTCCTAGGGCACGTCGTGTCCGAGAAGGGTATCGAAGTCGATAGGGCCAAGATAGAAGCCATAGAAAAATTACCTCCGCCTATCAATGTTAAGGGGATTTGTAGTTTTCTAGGGCACGCCGGTTTTTACCGGAGATTCATTAAAGATTTTTCAAAAATTAGTCAACCCTTATGTCGCCTCTTGAGTCAGGACGTAGAATTCAAATTTGATGAGAAATGTCTAGATGCGTTCAACACCCTTAAGGAGAAACTTATCACCGCACCTATAGTGGTAGCACCGAATTGGGAGGAGCCTTTTGAGATTATGTGTGATGCCTCTAACTTCGCCGTAGGAGCCGTCTTAGGACAAAGAATCGATAAGTTACTTAGGGTCATCTACTATGCGAGTCTCACCTTGAATAGTGCCCAAGCCAACTATACGACCACCGAAAAGGAGTTGCTAGCCGTAGTGTTCTCCTTGGATAAATTTAGGCCCTACATCATAGGTTCCAAGGTCATTGTCCACTCCGAACACCAAGCCCTTAGACACCTTTTGGCTAAGTCCGAAGCTAAGCCTAGATTGATTAGGTGGATCTTACTCCTTCAGGAGTTTGATGTGGAAATTCGGGATAGGAAGGGATGTGAGAATGCCTTAGCGGATCATTTTTCTAGGATGGAGCATCATGTTGAGTTCTCTAACGATCACGCTTTAGATGTTATTCCTGACGTGTTTCCTTATGAAACGGCCATGGCTATCACCCCCGTACCTTGGTATGCGGATATTATTAACTTTTTGGCTACAGGAGCACTTAGGACGGACATGACGTCACAAGAGAGGAAGAGGTTCGAGCATCTCTCCCACAACTATTTTTGGGCCGATCCTTACCTTTATAAGGTCGGGAAAGACGAAGTGATACGACGATGCCTACCGGAGGACGAGCAACCACATGTGCTTAAGTGTTGCCATCACGACGAGAGTGGGGGGCATTATGGAGGTCAGAAAACCGCCTTCAAGGTCCTCCAATCAGGTTTGTATTGGCCATCCCTTTTTCGTGACGCACAAGAATATTGTAAATCATGCGATAGGTGTCAAATAATGGGGAATATTAGTAAAAAAGATGAGATGCCCATGAATATTAATCTTGCTGTCGATATTTTTGATGTTTGGGGCATAGACTTCATGGGACCGTTCCCTAAGTCTAATGGCTTCGAATATATTTTGCTTGGCGTTGATTATTTGTCGAAGTGGGTCGAAGCAATCCCCACTAAGACGTGTGATACTAAGGTTGTTCTCAAGTTTGTGCAGGAGAATATTTTGTGTAGGTTTGGATTCCCCAAGGCCATCATTAGTGATGGTGGAAAGTATTTTTGCAACAAACTCTTTGAGAAACTCATGGTCAAGAATGGGATCAATCACAAGATATCGACTCCTTATCACCCTCAGACATCGGGACAAGCCGAGACTAGCAATCGTCAAATCAAAGCTATTCTCGAGAAGACCGTCCGACCCTCACGGAAAGATTGGTCCGATAAACTCAACTCGGCACTATGGGCGTACCGAACCGCGTACAAGACGGTGATTGGAATGAGTCCGTATAGAATCGTGTTCGGGAAATTTTGCCACTTGCCGGTTGAGGTTGAGCATCGGGCTTATTGGGCGATTAAGGCCACAAATATGGATCTCATGCAAGGCGGAGAAGCCCGAGCTTTAACCTTGTCCGAGTTGGATGAATTGAGAAATGAGGCGTACGAGAACTCCCGGATATATAAAGACAAAGTGAAGGAGTTCCATGACAAGCGTATTAAGAACAAGGAACTTAAAGCCGGAATGCAAGTTCTCTTGTACAATTCACGACTCAAACTTTTTCCCGGAAAACTCAAGTCTCGATGGAGTGGACCCTATGAAGTGGTCGAGGTATTCCCTTATAGTGTAGTCAAGCTCTAAACGAGCATACGAGGGAGACGATACAAGTCAATGGGCACCGTGTGAAGCCGTACATTGAGAGCGAAACCCCATACATCGGAGTAGAGTCTATTCTACTCGGGGAGGCTTCCTATGAGTAAAGAAGTTATTGGTCGAGCTCGAGACGATAAATGAGCGTCGCGTGGAGACTAGTCCACGGACCGTAATGCTCTTTCGGTTCCCAAAATGAGCGCCGCGTGGGGGCCTACCCACGAATTGTCAAGCTCACGACGTAAAATGAGTATATGTCTTGTCATTTTCAGGAGATGCGATAGTCCGGAGGATGCGAAAACGGGAGAAAAAGTGAAGGTCGAATTGAAAGTCCAGGTTCTGCAAAAACACTGCAGGCGATCGCCAGCCTTATGGGCGATCGCTTGCACCCTGTAGCGGGCGCCCGCATGCAAGGCGAGCGGTCGCCTCCCCGTGACTTACAGGTGGAGGAAAGTTTTTGCAGGCGATCGCTGACCTTATGGGCGATCGCTTGCTCTCAGCCGCGGGCCATCGCAGGCTCCATGAGCGGTCGCCTCCTCGTAACTTACAGGTGGAGTAAAATTCGTGCAGGCGATCACATGGAACATCAGCGATCGCTGAGTCCCCATCGCGGGCGATCGCCACACCCATCAGCAGTCGCTTGCTCTCTAATTTTTTTGGCAATTCTGAAAGGGGGCGAATACATAAAGAGGCAACCCTAATTTCATTACCCCGCCTCCCGCTCCAATACAACTCTGCAAATCGACTCTCACCACTCAAAACCTCCGTGCACTCGCCAGCCGAAGCCGTCGCCGCCTTCATCATCGCCGACCGCCGCCCGAGACCAGCACCCCTTCAACCTCAGTCACCCTGTCCGCCGTCGTCCCCCCATCTCCACCAACCACCGACCCGACAGTCTCAGCAACTCCGGCCGACAGTCTCAGCCGCACCCCGTCCACCGTCGCCGGCCTCCATATACCTCGTCGCTCCGGCAACCCTAGACAACGAAGCTCAAGGCACAACCGAGCCTTCACCCGGGTTCCGATTCCGTCGGCTCCGTTCTCGACTCTCGATCCACGGCAATCCCGTGAACTCCGGTAATCTCGACATCTCTCTCTCTCAATTACTATGGTGAACACCCGAGGAGGAAAGAAAAAGGTCCCTCCGGCCAAGAAGGCCCGAACCGAAGCCGATCCCTCGACCGAAGTAGCACCACCACCCCCGCCTCCGAAGGTTGATCTCGCCGACGAGTACGAGTCGGATTTTCCCATCTACGATCATGACGAAGGTAAATGCCTACTTACCTTTCGTAAACATACGTTTGAATGCCCCCGCCCCTTTGATTGGAACCTTCTACGTGGTATGGACTTGGCCGATGATGTTGAGAAATATTTGAAGTTGTTGGGACTCAACACGATCGCCCAACAAGACCATCGTTATTCCGTGCAATTGGGCCTCGAGATGCTTTGTACGTTGGAGAAGCATTCGAATGGGAGGTTCTACACATGCCGGTTCTTGGGGCAAGATGCCCGTTTCGACATCGACACGCTCCGAGTGGCTTTCGGGTTCCCGGCTTCCGGCGTTCAAAGGCATGTTCCCCAGACCATCGACAAGGACGAGGCATGGAGGAATGTTGCATCACTTCTTTCTCACACCGAGAAGAGCGCGCACATTGCCGACCCGGCACTTCTCCTCGCACATAGGTACATTGCGTACAACATCTCGGGGAAGGACGAGGCTAACAAAGTCAACAAGTGCGAGCTCTTCTTCCTCAACCGGGCACAGCAGGGCCTCACATCATCCTTGGTCGACTACATGCTCTCCCAGATTAAGAGGACAGTCGACCGAAAAGCCCATCATGCATCGTTTTTCCACATAGCTACTCGCCTTGCCCACCAGCTGGACTTCATCGACCTCAACGGTGACTTACCGGACGATCTTGCTCCCTTGGAGACTCCACGGCCTATTGACCGCCAGGAGCTTTGGCAGTCTCACTTGATTGATGAGGACAATGTTTTCCGTCCCCATGCCGAGCGTGTTGGGAGCGACGCTCCTATTCCTCCTCCTCCACCAGCTGCTGCCCCGGCCATGGGAGCCCCGACTATGTACCCGACCTATCCTTCGTATACGGCCGGTTTCCATGGGATGATTGATCATTTCGCTTCTATACGGACTGACGTCCAGAGTACTTCTACTGCTGATCGTGTTTACTTCGACGATCGTCTCGACAGACTCGAGACGCGGGTCACTACCGAGGTCGGCCAGATTGATTCTCGCTTGGACACAGAGCACGCCTTCCATGTCCAGTATCAGGCCGAAGACCGCGCATATCATGCTGCCCAGTACGCTGCCGATAGGGAGTACCACGCATCTCAGTATGCATCGATGATGGCCATGTTCCGAGGGCCACAGCATCCGCCACCCGAGCCATGAGGATCGACCGTACCTTCTGTCCTTCGTACGGTCGCGGTATGTACATAGTGTCTTTCTTTTTCCCTTTGTCGTGTTTTTCTCTTTTTGTTTCTACTTCTTCGTTGTTTGGTGTGGTTTGTTTTCGTTCTTGTGTGCAGGTCGACACTCCTCGTCACTCTTGGACTACTCGGTGGGGTTCGCACTTTCAGATCTCTTTATCCATGAGGACACGGATTAGCCCAAGTGTGGGGGGGGTTTGCTTTCTTATCTCTTGTTTTACTTTTTCCCTTTTTATGCTTCTTGTGTGATTGTCTCTTCTTGGTTGATGTCGTGTCCACTCCCCCCCATTCTATGTGTGATGATTATCATGAGAGCATGCGATAGATGATTCATATTCCAATTATTTTATTTCGTTTCTTGGAGTTATTGGTGGATTTTTGGTGCTAGAGGTCGGTGCTTGAATAATGTTTGACCCCCGTGATTAGTTGTTGTGAAGTAAATCGAGATAATTTCATGTTGCCATGTCACTTTCCAAATGACCTTGTGAGATGTTGAGCCTTTTTAGCTTTATTCTTCGTGAGATATCTTTCGTTGTACTTCTCGAGCTTCTTATCTTCCTTGTTCTATGTCATGTGTGCCGTGTGGACTAGAGATAGCTAAACCGTGCTTAGATTGTTATTTGAGACTTTTACGTCATAACTTGCTTGATCTTGAAAGTGATTGGGATAGGATCGATTAGGATAACCTTTTTAGCCTCTCATTGTTGACCCGGAGCCCGTCGTGGGTTACCCTAGTAGCCCCGTTGAGCCTACGTTTAGCCTTTTTCTTCTTGTCCTATTTACCGTGAAAGAGGGAGACGAAGGATTCTTTTGGTTGGGGTATGAGCTTGGAGGGTGTTGATTTCGTGCTTATTGTGATTTTTGCTTTTGTAATAAATTCGAGACATGTTATAAGTCTCCAAAAAAAAATAGAAAAAGAAAAATGAGACGAGTTATAAGTCTCCAAAAAAAATAGAAAATTGAGACATGTTTAGTCTCCAAAAAAAAAAAGAGTACATTAGTAGTAGAAACTAATAAATTGTTTGATCGTTTGCTTGGGTTGACATGTGATTTGATGGTGGAGGTGTCGAGGTTGTTGTGTAGTTGTCGGATGTTTGGTGTGGTGGAGACACGTGATTGCACAAGATTAGTCCACTTTATCCCAAATAATCCCGAATACCCTTAGCCGAGCCCCGTTACACCCGAATTATCGACCTCCCTTGATTCTTGAGATGGCATACTTTGATTAGTGGAGAATACGATTTGAGTACGTGTTTAGTTGATGTTCTTAGGCGTACATGAAATTATTTGAAGCTCGTCCTTTGTTCCATTTATGCTTATTTTCCTTCTTGAGTGCACAAGTTGTTCATTGTTTGTATCTTTCACTTGTGTGCGATGTTGAGTGGAGTCCCTCTCGAGAGTAAAAAGAATAGAGTGAATCTTAGCGAGGGAAAGTGGAGTGGTGACTTGTGAGGACTCTCTTTTGATCTTTGTGGTTTCTAGTCATTTTGGGTCAAATTTTTATTCATGTTTACCTTTTCCGTACGCACCGGGGGTTTACTCGTAGCTTTTGAGGAATTGAATACTTGGTTGGCATTTTGTTTGATTCGTGTTGTGCTCTTGTGTTGTTTGCTTGAGGACAAGCAAGGAATTAAGTGTGGGGGAGTTGACGTATTCGTTTTTGTGTCGATTTTCTTTGTTTAGTTGTACGTGAGTTGTTATGTTTTGCGTCTTTTGTGTACGTTTTCCTCGTGGTAGTGGTATGTGTGACGGTTTGTTGAGTATGCAGGCTTTTGGACGTGTTGGCGTGGAAAAGATCGAAGAATCGTGCACGATTGGAGTCGAGGCAAAGTAAGGCTGCCAAGCAGGACCAAGCGCCCGCTCACGTACCTGGCGATCGCCCGCGACTGCCACTAGGCGACCAGCTGAAGACCCGGCGATCGCCTGCTCCCAGTAACAGGTGGAAGAAATATTTTGCAGGCGATCGCCCTCTCCATGAGCGGTCGCCCGCGATCCACTCCAGGCGATCGCCTGCTCCTCTGGCGATCGCTCCCGCCTATTTTTCCTAGTTGACTTCGGTTTGACCGCGAATTTCCTCGATGTATAATTAGGGTTTCGACCCGAAAAACATGACGCACTTTTTTTCGATTACTTTTCTGGGATTGGAGAGAGGACTGGAGACTCGTTTTCATCTAGTTTCCTCGATCGTAGTTTGAATTATTTTGAATTCTCGGATCTTGGCAAAAGTCGGATTAGCTACCGACGGGTGTTTATTTTGAATTTGAGAATTAATCTAGTAAGACCTTCTTTTATTTCTATTGCTTCGTTTCAATTTCGTGATCAATTAATTGCTTTTATTTTTACTTTTCAAATTTGTTTCATGAAATTCGTTTGTCTTAAATTCAATTGTTCTTCGATTAAAATTATGAATCTCGAAACCCTAGTTCACTTTAGATAGATTGTTCTCGTTTCCGTGTCTCTTCAATACTTAGACAATTTTTAGATTTAAAACAAAACTCCAAATCAACGTAAGCATTATGCTATTTCACTTTCGTTTCCCCCGTTGCAAACAAATAAACACGTGTACACGCCGATAGTAGTGTTCCTCGAGACCGACTCGGGAGAGTTGTTTCGACAACTAGTTCGATACAAATTTAATTGATTTTGACGCTACGAAAACGACTTATCAGCTGCTATTTGGAATTGTGACAAATATGTGAGGAGTTCATCGCAGAGACTTGATAAGTTTAGGGAGTTTGCAATACTGGAGTAGTCCAAGGCAAATGCCAATGTCCCTTTAGATGTTGTTACAAGATGGAATAGTACATATCTTATGCTTGAAGCTGCATTGAAGTATGAGTTGACGTTTCATCGAATGGCCGAAGAGGATGAGGCGTTTAGAGTTATTTTGTGGACAAAGTTGGGCCTCCAACTTCTGAAAATTGGAGGTATGCAGCAGCATTTTGTGTCTTTTTAAAAAAGTTTTATGTTGCAACCTTAAGACTAAGGCTCTGTTCTTTTGGACTGAAACTAACTAAACTTTACTGAACTGAACTGAACTGAACTGAACGGAACTGAATGGACCTGAACTGAACTAAACTGAACTGAAATTAAGTTCAAAATAAGAAACTTAAAATAATAAAAAACTAAAATTAGTATTGTTAAAATTTCAATATTTTGTATATTATAAACAATTTTATTAAATTTCTTATTTTTTTTATGAGGTTAATAAAATTAAAAAATGATTTACATTCTATAACTTTTATGGTTTATCGATAAATTCAAATAAATTGTTCGTATTGTTTCTTTAATTTTGATGCAAAATTTATTTTACGTTGTAGGTAAATACTATTTGGTAGACTCTGGATATCTTAATACTCTTGGATATTTGTCTCCTATTTGCGATCCCAACGTCAGATATCATATTCCGGAATATAAGCATGGACCACCTAAAGGAATTTCAGAACATTTCAATTACCGACATTCTTCATTAAGAATGAAAGTTGAATGTGATTTTGGTCAGTTGAAAAAAAGGTGAAAGGTGTTGAAAATTATGGCTCAAATATCACAAAAGTATCAATTGTCAATTATTGTTTCTTATTTCACACTTCATAATTTCATACGAATGCACGAGAGTGGTATTCCTATTGTACATCATGATGTTGCCAGTGGGAGAACATATACAAACTTGGATGATAAAAATCGAATGAAGCTCATGTCTAAGGTAAGGATGAATATAGCCAAAGCTATTTGGAAAGATAACAACACCGAAGAGCATGAAGATGGAGTACAACAAAATGATAAGGAGGTAGATCATATGGAAGTAGATTGACCGATTATTTAAATTTTATAATTTTTGTGATTTTTTTCAATATTACAAACATTTAATATTTATTGACATTAATTTTTATTAATTATTATTATTATTATTATTATTATTATTATTATTATTATTATTATTATTATTATTATTATTATTATTATTATTATTATTATTATTATTATTATTATTATTATTATTATTATTATTATTATTATTATTATTATTATTATTATTATTATTATTATTATTATTATTATTATTATTATTATTATTATTATTGTTGTTGTTGTTATTGTTGTTATTATTATTATTATTAATAAAAACCGAACTGAAACTGAACTGAACTGAATAGAACTGAACTGAACTAAATTGAATTTAAGTCCAAAAGAACAGGGCCTAAGTGCTTGGAAATCAATCACTTCAAATATATTATTTGTGGAGATGATCACCTTGCAATGTGAAATCAATAAAGCGTGCATTTCAGAAGACCTTGTTATGAAAAGAGTCGCAACTTCAATGAAGATGAAATTCGACAAGTATTGGGGTAGCTTTGAGGCTATCAATAAGATCGTCTTGATAGCGAATGTGTTGGACCCGAGGTACAAGCTTCAATGGGCTAAAATGGCTATGAAAAAGATAAATGCAAGCCCAAATACAATACAGTCGATAGAAGAGGATTTAAAGAAAATATTGATGAAGATGTATGAAGAGTATAAAGGTTGTGAGAATAATGAGCAAGTTGTACAACCTTTCGAAGAAGATTTACTATTGGATGGAGTTGCCTACGATGAACTTGATGAAGTTAGTAAGGAGATAGCTAGAGAAAGGATGTCGGAGCAATCACAATGTATTCATAATGAAGTTGATCAGTATCTAAACGATAAGCATGTCAGCCTTACGTGCAAGACTTTTGATATTGGAAAGTGGTGGAAGGGAGCAGAAACAACTTATCCGATTTTATCTAAACTAGCAAAAGACATACTTGTTGTTCCATGCTCTACTGTAGCTTCGGAGAATGCTTTTAGCTTAGGTTCTAGAGTTGTTGATCCTTTTAGAGCTTCTTTGACACCAAAAACAGTTGAGGCTCTTGTTTGCACTTCCGATTGGTTAAGATGTGCTCCTGCAAATTTCAACTTCTATGAACCGCCGACAGAAGACGATCTTGTAATTTATCATGAGTTGGAGGATCTTGAGAGAGGTAACAAATTATTATTATTATTATTATTATTATTATTATTATTATTATTATTATTATTATTATCTTGTTTCTACAGTATTATTTCTTATACTTTTTATTGAATATAATTATGTAGTTATGCTATTGTTTATTTGTTTCAGAGAATACTTTAGCACAAAACATTGAAGCATGTATGGGCGGTCCAAATAACATCACCGACAACACCAAGGATTAAGAATCAGTAGTTCTACTTATGTAGTAGATGTTTGTTTATTTGTGTTCTAACACCAAGGTTTTTGTTTTCGTATTTATTTTATTTTTTTAAATTTAGTACTTAATTTTTAGGTAATAAATAAATCGGTATAAACCGAGTACCAACCGTACCTACTGTGTACCTACCGTACCAATTAATTGGTATACCGATTTAATTGGTTGGTATAAATGACAATTTTTTTGTACCAAATATATGCTGGTTGATACATGGTATTGTAAAAACATAATTGGTATACCTACCAATCCAGCTCTACATGTGAACCAAAATTTGAGTGAACACGTCCCCAGGAGTATAATCGAGTGGTAAGGCCTTTGATGATGTGGGTGAATTTCTCCGGCGACGCAGGGTTCGAACCTCGGGTGAGACAAATTTTCATTGAAAAATTATGAAGGTTTGTCTTGGGGTGAGACATGTTGGCTCCCTCGCACAGGTACCTTGTCTGCTACTCGGGCACATCCCTCGATTTACATCCTATCCGATCGAGAAACCTCCGATCGAGTGGGAGTGGAGTTTCTCGTCTCTCCTCCTTGTAAAAAAAATTAAAAAAATTGAGTGAACACACTACATTTACAAAGCTCAAATCCAGAAATAAGAATAAATCAAAATTTCATACAGAAAACTATTTCTCAGCTCCTCAAATTCTTCAACCTTGGAATTGATGTTCTTAATTAGACATGATATAATTTGATTACATCTCCCACAGCAGGTGGGTCAATCCCGTTGAAATACCCACAACCACCGCCGCCCTAACAGTCGCAAACTGGTGTTTTTATTCATCCAAGAAAATTGTGAAAATTGGGGGAAATTGAAAAATTAGGGTTCTTACCCGAAATTTGGCGCAACACATGTATCTTCTGCATAGGTTCATCTCAGTTCAGGAAGTGCGCCTCGCAACAAGCAGCCGCATAGACAAAACTTGTCTAAGCTTGAGGTTGACATCGACATGGAAATGCAGAAATCATAGAGGATTTTTAGGGTTCGTCGATTTGGGGGTGAAATGCAAAAGCGGGTGATCGATTTTTATATTTCTGATTTAATATGAATGTAAGAAGGGTAAATTCGTAATCAGACATCAAAAATAATAAATAAATAGACTTAACGGAATATTCTATGGTAAATTCTATTCCGTCAAACAATAGTAGGTTAGTGTAAATCGGAGCAAAGTTTGAGTAGTCGGTGTTTTGGGTCGTTTTTGTCGGGGATTATTATATATTATACGCGCTTGGTAGGGTTTGGAGACGACACAAAAAACAGGGATATTTGTATGTAGAAGGGAACTAAAATGAAATCACACCGAGACTAGGCTTGAATGCCCGAGATTAATATCTCTATTTATTTACTGGTATTTTATCTTATTCTTCCTCGAGAACTATTACAGTGGGTTTCTTAGTAGGTGGGTTCCTCCTTTCTGTTGTCCCGGATCGCCCCTATTTATAGGAGAATTAAGTAGACTACACCTGTTCATTATCGACACGTAACCTACGCATGCAAAGATAAGAACGTATTCTATTTGTCCACTTCTAGCCGGTGTAGGTCTTATCTGCGTGC
The DNA here is from genome assembly GCA_954870475.1 of Euphrasia confusa. NCBI lineage: Eukaryota > Viridiplantae > Streptophyta > Magnoliopsida > Lamiales > Orobanchaceae > Euphrasia > Euphrasia confusa. Next base: position 21,779,982 of record OX940951.1, read on the forward strand.
TGCCCGGGGTACGGTCCCGGAGCCCGGGGCCCATCATCCTCATCTTTGTGCACGGCGGGTTGTCGGCACCCGTGCATGGTGCTCGGGCGCGGTTCTGGGTCTCGGACTCCCGTCGTCCCGCATGTGTAATCTTCGTCGCCCGTGGCGGGTGCTCGGGCGCGGTCTTGGGTCTCGGACTCCCGTCGTCCCGCATGTAAGCTCGGGTGCGGTCCTGGGTCTCGAACTCCCGTCGTCCCGCATGTATAGTCTTCATTGTCGTGCTTGGTGCTCGGGGGGCTCGAAGCTCGTCGTCCCGCCGTCCCGCATGTACGGCTGTGGTCGCCCGTGCTGGGTGCTCGCGGCGCGGTCCTTGTGTATGCCGGGTTGTCAGTCTCCTTGCTCGGTGCTCGGGCGTGGTCCGGAGTACGGTTCCGGGACCCGCATGTATGGTCGTCTTTGCCCGTGCTTGAAGCTCGTGGTGAGGTCCGGAGTACGGTCCCGGGATAAGGTCCTGGGTCCCGTTATTTCATGTGCTTGGCCCCGGGTATGGTAGAAGTCTTCTAAAGATAATCTCTTCCGGTGCGGGCTGCACCTGTACTCCGTGAAGGGTGGCCATTTCGCTCGACCCGACTTCTCGTACAAGCGAGCTGGTAGGTGGGCCTATGACACCTGTCTGTGGGAGATTTTTTTGGCTCAACATTGGCCCCCAGAGAAGTCCGTGGAGGAACTCCGCTGATTTCTCTGTAAGTTGAGTTAGCTCTGGTCTTTGGTTCATGGACTTGTCGCTTGCTTTCTTTAATGGAATGGTTGGGTCTGACTAAATGTTGCCTTTTGTCGACGATCGTATCAGCATCTCAGGGGTGCGTGTCTCGCGGATGAGCGTTGTCGGCTCGCCACGGCTCATATAGACAACAGTTTGTTTGCTCCGGCTAGGTATAACTCCTCGTCCTCTCGGCAGCGGGCTGCAACTCGTCCACACGACTGAGGTATCAATGGCTTGGCAGCGGTGGTACCGGCGTTGCAGCGGAGGTGGTAAGGTCTAGTACGGGCAGCAGCGCTGCTCGTAGCGGTGGATGGACGTTCATGGCTCGATCGACCTTCGTCTCGTTCTGCTCCTCGTTCGCCGTATACCTGGCTATAATACATATACTGTATATATATACATTGATGAAAATAATTTATTTATTTTGTTTTTCTCTCACCGACTCCCGGCACTCGGCTCCGAGTATAATTCTTACAAACCCATTTTGTTTTTATTTTTCCCGGGCCCCGAGCTCAAGTAAATACATACTATAATACATGTAATTCCTTTATGTTTTTTCTCTTCCCGGGCCACGGGTTAAACTTCTTACACCAAAGTACATGTGCATACGGCTCCAACACCTTTCCACTTATATTTAATAGAAATATAGTAAGTAATCTATATACGCATTAATATACTACTAGTATTTATATACTACACATATAAATCACACAATCTATTCTATTTTCTTCTGTTGGGCCCCAGGTGTAATTCTAGGAAATAAATTTTCTCCTCCTCCTTTCTTCCTTCCTGGGGCCGGGTAAAATTTTTCAAAAACAATATGGAGTAACATAGCATGTATACCATATATATTACACATGCAAAACATATTAAGGCATCGTGAGTCACTACTTTCATCTTCATGGAGTATATATATATATATATATATATATATATATATATATATATATATAAAAATTTAGCTCTGTAATTCCATTAATTTAATGGATATCGAAATAGTACCTTGTATGGGGGGTTTGGCTCTGATACCAGTGAGAGAGCTATGCGTCGTGTGTAGTGATGTTTGTTGATAGCGAAAGGCGGTGATGTTGAGAGTATTGTATGAGAGAACACAATATAATATGAAATAATTTTTCTATTCCAAATCAAGTCTGAAAAATACAACATACAAACCTCTCCTTATATAGAGAGTACAAAGGTTCTAAAACAGAACAAATTCAAACACTACGGACAATACACATGACTTTTACAGACCACTATTACAAAGTTACCATTATAGATGTCGGGTACTCTTTGGGCCCCATCGTCACATCATATAATGCACTATGTAAAGAAACAAATATAAAATTACAAATTATTAAGAACCACGTATAGTGGTTGAGTGCATCTGACAAAGGTGACACTAATTCCTTGAGTGCTTCTGCGAAGATAGCACTTGTAATGAGTGCTGCTGCTGAGAAAGCATCATTGCTTTTAGCTTAATTAAACTGGATTAGGGCATTCTTATCCCAACTTGGCTTTGCCTCGTTTAGAGTCTTTAGCTTGCTGTGTTAATGTCACTATTAGGGCATCCCAGACGTCGGCTGGTGTAGGTTCGTCTTCTTGTCCTTCACCCGCAAAATAATTAAGGGAACTGTTGGAATCAATAGATCCTCTTGGCGAAGCTGACTTCATTGATTCATCTCCGTCTTTTGCTATCTCGGTTGAGAAGGTGTCAAAGAATTGATTTTTCATGTGATCTAAAACTTTCTTCATTATTTCTTCCTCCGATTCCCTTGGATATTTTTTCTGAAAGAAATTTTTCAAGCTAGACAGTGAAAGTTGTTGGGAGCATTGTTCTTTTTCTCCTTTTCTTTTATCTTCAACAATTGTTGACTGGATAGTTGAGGCCATTTTCTCTATATTTTCTTCTCCCATATTAGTCCACCATTTGTAGAAAAATTTTCTTTTTAGCATGGGTATATTTAGTTTATTCGAAGAGACTGAAATCGTCCATCTCCAAATCCAAGGAATTTGGAATTTTGTAAAAAACAGGAAAGGACATTGTCCAACGATCAACCTGTCTGAGTTTAATTTGGTGACTAATGAACTATTGTCACACCAAGGATTATATAAATCCATAATTTCTTTTGGCAGTATTTCTAAAGAAGGGCCAAATTTTGACCACCACTCATAAAACCAATTTGGAATATGCTTATTAAGGATTTCTGGGTTTATTGTGAAAAACCAAGAATGCTTATTCTTAGGGTTCTGGTAGTAGAACGCTTTTGAAAAAGCCTGGATATAATCCCAATAATTGAAGTAGATATATTTACCTTCTGCCATTCGGATGGCTTTGTCTCCATTAGGGTTTATTCCCCACTCTCTTGGCAGTAAAACTTTATTAATATGACACTTGCTGAAGTTTATAAAACTTTCAGGGTTATTATTTTGATAGTGATGAGTAATGGTTACCGATTCGGTAATTTTTAGGAGGACTTCATAATTTGGCCTTGTTTTTCCATGTAGACCGGCATACCCTCTTGATTCAAGATACCTTGTTCTGATTGACCATCCATCATTTGGCGTCATTTGAATATCTTCATCTTCTATGTACAGAACATCTTCTGTGATTGGACTTTCAAAGTACTCTTTTTCTTGTTGTACTTCATTGGTAACGTCTTTATAAGACGTTTTATTAGAAGAGGAGGAAGGTATATCTTCCTTTTTTGGAGGAGGCAATTGTGGCACAATTTTGCCTCTGCTATGGTATACTGTCCAATCCCCTATTAGGGGAATCGTCGATTCTGTCTGGGATAACATATTGCTAATCCCATATCCGCGGCCTCGGGAATATCCACGACCTCTTCCCCTATTAGGGGTTGTCATTTCCCTGTAAAAATTCACGGGTTAAGAAATCAGCAAGAGAATTATTTTCTCCTTTTATGTATTCAATATCAAATTCAAAGGCCGATAACTGAGCTTGCCAACCTGCAAATATTTGCTTAGAGACAAGATTTTTAACATCTTTTTCAACTATTGATTTTGCAGAACTACAATCAATTCTCAGTAAGAATTTTTGATTTAATAAGTCATCTTGAAATTTTGAAATACACTTTATAATAGAAAGCATCTCTTTTTTAATGGTTGAATACTTTGACTGCGTGGGATTCCATTTTCCTGAGGTAAACCTAACAAGATGTTCTTTTTTGCTGTCAGGATTTAATTGTTTTAAGATTCCGCCATAACCAATATTTGAGGCATCAGTTTCAACAATTTTAAAGTATTTAGGATTAGCAAGAGATAAACATGGCAAACATCTTACTTTGGACTTAATTTTTCTAACAGCTTGTGAATGCTCTTCTGTCCATGGTGAGACGTTTTTTCTTAATCTAGAGTACAAAATTTTTGTGTCTTGGGCTAAATTCTTATAATAATCTGAAATATAATTTAGACTTCCAAGAAATCTTTGAAGCTGTTTTGTATCGGTGATATTATCTGGGAATTTTGAAGCAAATTCTATACTTCTTTCAATTGGGATTATCTTTCCTTGCGAAATCGTATGTCCTAAAAACCTAACTTGGACTTGAAATAATTTCATCTTAGGGGCGGAAATGACTAACCCATTATTTTTTATTAAATTTTTAAATATTTTTAAATGTTTTATATGTTTTTCTATCGTTTTAGAAAATACTAAAACATCATCTATATAAACAATTATAAATTCTGTATATGGGTTAAATATTTCATTCATGATATTCTGAAATTCAGAAGGAGCATTTTTTAAACCAAATGGTAAAACATTCCATTCATAATGACCAAATGGAACTGTAAAAGCTGTTTTATACCTATCAGACTCATTAATTTGAATCTGCCAATATCCTGACTTCATATCAAATTTTGAATAGATTAGAGCATCGTTTAGTCTATCTAATAAATCCTTTTTATTGGGAATTGGATATCTAATCCATTTCAATACCTTATTAAGGGGTTTATAGTTTATGACTAACCTTGGAACTCCTCTTTCCTTTTCAGCAGCATTATTTACATAGAATGCTGTACAACTCCAAGGAGATTTAGATTTACGAATTAAACCTTTCTTTTCGAGTGAGCTTCTAAGTATTCATGGTTCATTTGAGCTGGCCTAGCTTTAGTAGGAATTTGATTTTCTTTGAATTCCTCTTCATAAGGTAGAGAAATAACATGTTTCTTTCTGTTCCAAAATGCATTAGGTAGTTCATTGCATACTTCTTCTATAAACTGTTTTTCAATTAAATTAATTTTTTCTTGTATTTCTTTTTTCTTTAGCTGATCATTTATATTAAGAATTTCTATTTCATCTTTTAAGAAACATATTTGTTTTTCTTTATTGAGAAGAATATCTCTTACTTCATTTAACATTCTTGTGTGCGGATCAGTTATGAATTTGAATAATACATTTTTTCCATTTATTATTGAAGAAATACCATTTTGGTCAATATTATTGATTGGCATAATTTTGTGGAGGAAAGGAGTTCCTAAAATAATTCTGTGAGTAAGATTTTTTACCAAGATAAAAGATGTTGGCAAACATATTTCTCGATTGCAAATATTGACGTTTGAAAGTTTATATTTAACTCTAAGTTTATCACCACCTGCTTGGGTTAGTGATTGTGTTGTTTTGGAAAAATATTTTGTAGGAATTATACCTTCTTGGATGCAATTTAAATCAGCACCGCTGTCAATAAGCGCTACCTCATTTTCTAATATAAAATCCCTATTAATAATTAGAGTAATCTTTACAAACCATTTTTGTGATGTTACTTGATCTAAAAGATTTAGATACTCCAAATTATTTGTTTTTTGAGGAATTTCCTCTATTTCTTCACTTTTGAAAGGTTGACTTTCTAATGTTGTAAGTCTTTGTGATAGTACAGCTTGATTTTGTTTTAGCTGTCCTATTTCTCCTTTCAGAGAACTAATTTCTCTTTTTAAATCACCAATTGAGACTGGAGTCTCTTTAATTTTTGTCTGTTGGAATCTGTGTAGTACTTCACTTAATTGATAAGGTGCCTCACTTAGTAAGGGAGGTTCTGGTTTGTCTTTTATTAGAGTTTCAATTATTTTCTTTTTTAGACCGGAGTCTGTAATTGATTCTAGTACTTTTAATATTTTATCTTGATCATCAGTCAGGACATTTAACCCATTCATGTCAACAATGGATTTCCAGTAATTATCTTCATTACATTGACAATCCTCATTGTCAGTATTTGAAGATTCAGAGGATGTTCCATATATAACTCCTAATTCTTCTTCATTTGAAGATTCAGTATCAGTTTCAGAGTTTATTAATACTTTTTCTAACTGCAATCTTAGGTTTTCATCTTGTATTTCATTAAGAGCTTTCTTTGTCCAGCATCGATTTGCATAATGACCAATTTTGCCACATTTATGACAGCTTATATCTAGTTTTTTAGCTTTCCTTTTTCCTTTATTAGGCATATGTGGTTTATCTTTTCTTAAGAATTTTTTATTATAGTAATTTCTTTTGTAATTCTTTTTATAAGAATTTTCTTTGATATAATTCTTTCTTCTAATCTTATCGAATTTATTATTTTTAATATCTGGCGGCCTGAGAGGCTTTCCTAGGTCAAAAGCAAATTGCTCGCAGAATTCACCAAGCTGGTGTTTTTCCGATTTTTGTTGCTTTTTTAGTTGATTTTTTAATTTAATATCATTACAAAGGTTCAATCCTTCATTTATGCAGGTATTTATTAGTTGACCATAAGTCAATTCTGAGTAATTAATATTGATTCCATCATTTTTAACTCGTAATGATTGCCGAACTTTTTCAGCAAAAAGATGAGGGAGGCCGTCTATAAACTTAGATTTCCAATGAATTGAATTGGGGTTTGTGAGTTGATAAACTCTTGACAAAAATGTATCTTTGTACCATCTAAAATGAGTTAAGGAAGGACATCTTAGATTTTGAAGAAGAGTTTGAATTTTTTCTCCTAAGGGAGTTGAAGTTCCTACAAAATGTTGTAGGATCGATAAACACAGTGTATAAACTGCGTCTTCTTCGCCTGTTGTAGCCATACTAGTACTTGGATTATTTGGTTCTGGCTTAATTAATTTTTTGTGGTTTAGAATTTCTATTTTTTGTGTTTCTGTTAAATAATGATCCCACCATCCTCTTAATTGTCCAACAAAACCAGTAGTTATAAAAGATGCTATAGAACTGTCACTATTTCCATGTTGCTTACAGACAGTTGAGTACATAATGATTCTATGTATAACATCAATTATTTGTTTATCATTTAAACCGTCTATATTCCATTCGTATATAGCCTTTCCTGAGTATGAATTTTGAAAAGGTTCAGGTTCTTCGAAAAGAAGATCCTGAGGGGATGGTCTTTTGTAATAATATTTTTCAAGAGGTTTTGGCATATAAATAGGATTTATTTCATTCATATTATGACCTTTAAACATTTCAGTTAATTGATCTACCTCATCTGTTTGACTTTTAATATCATTTGGTTCAGAATCATCTGCTTCGGATAAAACCCTTAAGTGTAAATCTTTTAATTTCTTTTCAAGGATTTGAATAAAATTTTCACTATTGGTTTCCATTCTGAAGCCATTTATGTTAATTGGAGGTTGAATCATTGGTGTATTAATTAATGAAGGAAAATTTTCAGTATTACTCTCGCTTTTACAAAATTTTTGTATTATTAATTCTTGTTGGCTAATCTGTTTCTCAATAGATTGTTGAAGGGTTTTTAAATCTTTCTCAAGGGAAAGAAATTGATCTCCTAAACAAATCAAGTAGGTATTTGTATAATTTTGAGATTTAATTATTGCATTTAATTCTTTTATCGTAATTTGAGCACTTTCTACTTTCTGTAAATTTAAGTAAGCAGTGGCTTCTGTACTAGAATTTAAGCAAATTGTTTGTTCAGGAGGAAAAGGTGCAGTTATTTCACCTTGATTAGTTTTCCATGTTTTTTGTAAAACTGAAATTTGATTATTGGTATTATTTATATAATTCTTAATAAACCAAGTAACGAAAGAAAGGTAATCTTGAGTTTTCTCAATATAATTGTAATATTCTTCTTTAAATGTTTTTAACTTGTTTGAAGAATATTTATTGAAATACCATTTTCTAAACAATTCATGCTTGTCTTGCTGAAATTCTGCATTAAGAATTTCTCTCATCTTACTTCCTGGGGATAAATCAATCATTTAAACGTGAAAACTCATTTCTGATTGAGTAGGTGATTTTCTACTTTGGGTATAAATTCCTTCTGAAATTTTATTTTGACTTATTCTTATTGTTTCAACTGTGTCAATCTCTTCTCTTAATTGAGAAGTGCTTGCCCTAGCTGATTCGTGAGGGGTACAAAAATAATCGTTTATGGTCGAACATCTCGATGATGTTGTTCGGGGTAACCTTATTGTTCTATCAGAACCAAATTTTATCTCTACGTCTCCTTCGGAGGTTTCTATTATTTGATCTATTTCATTGTTTATTTTTGGTTTTGGTTCCAACTCTTGCTAACCACAACAAATTTACAAGCATTTAATATCCATGTCTAATTGGGATAACGATGAACATGAAATTGAATCTGTTAAAAACGCAGAACTAATAGAATATCCAAAAAATTTGGATAAATTAAATAAATGGGTTATACCTTCAGTATCCCCACATAAAATTTATGAAATTGGATTTCTTGACTTAAAAGCAAGATTTGCAATTAAAACGCTAGAACAAACAATCAGAATATCCGATAATACACAAACAATTAGGTTATTGTCAAAAAGAGACTTAGCCCCTTTTAAAAATTATAAATTTATCCATATTGGGTTAATTCAAGTAGCATTTAAACCCTTAACCTTGTTAGGTGTAAATTCAAGTATAATGGCATACGTAAGAGATGGTAGATGTAGAGATTTTAAACCTTCTTTAGCCGCCTTAATTGAAACTAGTTTATGTCATGGACCAGTTTATTTCGACGTGTCCCCAAATTTAACTCTCTCAATGACAGATAGTAATTTACAAGATGCAATGCAATTAACAATTCATACAAATGGTTATAATTTTAAACCTGGAAGTGAAATAATAGCAATTTGCTATAGAGTTTATTATAAAGTTTTACAAACTTTAAATCCAAACATTAATAAAAGAAGATTATCTTCCCCAGGAACTATTATATATATATATATATATATATATATATATATATATATATATATATATATATATATATATATATATATATATATATATTTAAAAGGATATTAATTTCCTTTGCTTTGTTTCTCTCACCGTCTCGGCCCCGACACCGTGTCACGGGTAATATTTTTATTTTGCCGACTCGGGCTCCGGCCCCAAGCTTTTTGTTACCGGAGTGCGTGGTCTGGGATCTGGGTTTGCCGAGCTCTGAGTAAGTTTCACAAAGGGAGACGCATGTCATCGTCGTTTTTCTCGAGGTGCTCGCGTTGGCCCGAGGAAACTACCGTTGGTGTTGCCTGCTTGTTTAGCTCGCACGTCGGCTAAATCGAGGTGGGTTAATATCTGCGAGACGGGGCGTGGGCCCCTGTCGGGACCGCGGCCACCCTCCTGTTGTGCAGCGTGATAAATAAATCTGCGAGGCTGGGCGCGGGCTCCTTTCGGAACCACGAAAGCCTATAAGTCATTCGTTACGGCGAGACCGAGTCCGGGATCCTTTCGGAGCCGCGATAGCCTACAAGTCGTTCGTTACGGCGAGACCGAGCCTGGGATCCTTTCGGAGCCGCGAAAGCCACGGTTCGTTTCTCACGGCGAGACCGGGCCCGGGATCCTTTCGGAGCCGCGAAAGCCTACGAGTCTTTTCTTACGGCGAGACCGGGCCCGGGATCCTTTCGGAGCCGCGAAAGCCTACGAGTCTTTTCTTACGGCGCGACCGGGCCCGGGATCCTTTCGGAGCCGCGAAAGCCTACGAGTCTTTTCTTACGGCGAGACCGGGCCCGGGATCCTTTCGGAGCCGCGAAAGCCTACGAGTCTTTTCTTACGGCGCGACCGGGCCCGGGATCCTTTCGGAGCCGCGAAAGCCTTCGGGTCTTTTCTTACGGCAAGACCGGGCCCGGGATCCTTTCGGAGCCGCGAAAGCCTACGGGTCTTTTCTTACGGCGATACCGGGCCCGGGATCCTTTCGGAGCCGCGAAAGCCTACGAGTCTTTTCTTACGGCGCGACCGGGCCCGGGATCCTTTCGGAGCCGCGAAAGCCTACGGGTCGTTTCTCACGGCGAGACCGGGCCCGGGATCCTTTCGGAGCCGCGAAATCCTACGAGTCTTTTCTTACGGCGAGACCGGGCCCGGGATCCTTTCGGAGCCGCGAAAGCCTACGGGTCTTTTCTTACGGCGAGACCGAGCCCGGGATCCTTTTGGAGCCGCGAGGGCCTACGGTTCGTTTCCTTGTGCTTCCCCAGTTTAGTCGATATTGAGCTTACGGGGTCTGCAAAAACATTTTCAACATAGGAGTACAAGTATGAAAAAATACTGATTAGTCTCTTATTGGTTTCCCCTAACCGTGCACCGTGCGCCGGTAGGGGTTAGAGATTTTAATACAGTGGCCCGGGGTGGCCGAAGCTAACTGTCCCGGTCCCCGGGATGGGTTATTAGGCCCCGTAGCTCTCCTTCTTCGGGGCATGCGAGGAGGGCTCATCACTTCTCATAAGGCTTTGGTAACGACATTGAGCCCCGACTTTGACTTTGAAATCTTCGTAGCTTTGGGGACAACTCAGCATAAGGTGTTTGAACAGTTCCGAGTTTCTCCTGAGGCCGGACATCGCGACGTACAATTTTAATGAGTCGTTGACCTCTTCACCTTCGAGCAAAATATCCCCTACTCGGTCCACGTAGACCTCATCTGTTTCTCCGATCTTTTGTTGGATGCCGATCAACCTCTGGCTCTGCTTCAGCTGGTTGATCTTGGACGCAAAGTGTGCAAGGAAACGGTGTACAAGTTCATCAAAATTATGTATGGAATTTGACGATAAACATGTGTACCATTTAAAGGCCATGTCCCCCAGCGTGAGCGGGAAAAGACGGCAACGGGTGGCGTCGGTGGCTCCTCTAGCGGACATGTGCGTTCGGAATCGGCTCAGGTGAGTCTCCGGGTCCGTCTTCCCATCGTAGAGAGAGGTTTGGAGTGGGTGGACCTCATCCTCCAAAGGTGCGTCTACTATCTCCGGAGCCAAAGGCTCTTTAAGGAAATTAGGATTTGTGTGCAGGACATGGATCCCGGCTAGCCTTTGCTCCATCCCCGTGACTCTGTTGTATAAGTCCGAGAGACGGGAATTGGGCCCCATGGTCGGTCGGTCTAAGAGACGAGGTTCGGGCCCCGGGACCAGTATGTTTGGGAGAACGGGACCAGGCCCCGGGGATTGTGGGTTTGCCTCCGAAGTTCGACGTTGCGCACTCGGTCGTGCTTGAATGTTGTATGAGTCCGCGAGACCGGGACCGGGCTCCGGGACAAGTGGGTCGGCATCCGGGGTCCCGTATTGCGCCTTCGGTCGCGCGGACCTGTTACCTGCGTGATTAAGCGGTGTGGTTAACACGTACCTGCGACGTTGAAGTTCATCCGCGCCTTCGGTACCCGGGTCCGAAGTCAACGATGGTGGTGGACCACGCCCCGCACGCGCTAAGCGTTGTCGACGATTGGGCCGTGGACGGCGAATAACTCGTGCAACCAAGGCATCTTCCCTTCGGTTCTTGGTTGTAAGGTCCCCCGTTCGGCCTTCTTCTCGAACATCTTCTTCCATCTCCGGTGGATCTTGCTCTAGATCTGAGACCAGGACGGCGTCTTCATCTTCTCCGGCCAGCATCTTTCCCCGTTCAAGCTTCCGTCTCTCGGGAAACGGTGAGGGTTCTGACGCCGTGGCTCGTCCTTCTTCACTGCTCCACATCTCGTAGCCGGATCTCGGATGGTCAGATTTCTCAGCTCCCTACCTGGCGCGCCAACTGTTTTGGGTCGTTTTTGTCGGGGATTATTATATATTATACGCGCTTGGTAGGGTTTGGAGACGACACAAAAAACAGGGATATTTATATGTAGAAGGAACTGAAATGAAATCACACCGAGACTAGGCTTGAATGCCCGAGATTAATATCTCTATTTATTTACTGGTATTTTATCTTATTCTTCCTCGAGAACTATTACAGTGGGTTTCTTAGTAGGTGGGTTCCTCCTTTCCGTTGTCCCGGATCGCCCCTATTTATAGGAGAATTAAGTAGACTACACCTGTTCATTATCGACACGTAACCTACGCATGCAAAGATAAGAACGTATTCTATTTGTCCACTTCTAGCCGGTGTAGGTCTTATCTGCGTGCTGCCCGGGGTACGGTCCCGGAGCCCGGGCCCATCATCCTCATCTTTGTGCACGGCGGGTTGTCGGCACCCGTGCATGGTGCTCGGGCGCGGTTCTGGGTCTCGGACTCCCGTCGTCCCGCATGTGTAATCTTCGTCGCCCGTGGCGGGTGCTCGGGCGCGGTCTTGGGTCTCGGACTCCCGTCGTCCCGCATGTAAGCTCGGGTGCGGTCCTGGGTCTCGAACTCCCGTCGTCCCGCATGTATAGTCTTCATTGTCGTGCTTGGTGCTCGGGGGGCTCGAAGCTCGTCGTCCCGCCGTCCCGCATGTACGGCTGTGGTCGCCCGTGCCGGGTGCTCGCGGCGCGGTCCTTGTGTATGCCGGGTTGTCAGTCTCCTTGCTCGGTGCTCGGGCGTGGTCCGGAGTACGGTTCCGGGACCCGCATGTATGGTCGTCTTTGCCCGTGCTTGAAGCTCGTGGTGAGGTCCGGAGTACGGTCCCGGGATAAGGTCCTGGGTCCCGTTATTTCATGTGCTTGGCCCCGGGTATGGTAAAAGTCTTCTAAAGATAATCTCTTCCGGTGCGGGCTGCACCTGTACTCCGTGAAGGGTGGCCATTTCGCTCGACCCGACTTCTCGTACAAGCGAGCTGGTAGGTGGGCCTATGACACCTGTCTGTGGGAGATTTTTGTGGCTCAACAGTCGGGTGTCACGGTTTTCCCGTTCGAGTAGGTTAGTGTCAAAAACTCGAAACTCTGGATAAGTTTATGTAATAATACCTTAAAAAATTAGATTATAAAAAATATTAAATAAAAAACTAAAAAAGAGATTATCTATACATATATAATTTCAGAATTCACTAATGGCACGTGGACCAATAGGAAAGTAATAATAATGTTGTGTTCACACTATAAATTATAAATAAAAAAAATTATAAATTATAATTAGTAAGATTATTAAGCATATTTAAATTATTATATATAAATTTTAAATAGTAATTTGAAATTATATATTTTTGGTAATAATAATTAATTATTATCTTAAATATATATATATATATATATATATATATATATATATATATATATATATATATATATATATATATATTTATTTCTTTTCTCAAAATTCTTTTTTATTCCATTAATATTAATTTAATTTTAATTAAACGTATCTCATAAAAATCAATCTCGTCCTATTCTTTTTAAAAAAAATTAATCAAACTTTTTAAGTAAATTATTTTCTTTTGCTATAATCTGGTTGGAAAGCAATAATAATGTTGTGTTCACACTATAAATTATAAATAAAAAAATTTATAAATTATAATTAGTAATATTATTAAGCATATTTAAATTATTATATATAAATTTTAAATAGTAATTTGAAATTATATATTTTTGGTAATAATAATTAATTATTATCTGAAATATATATATATATATATATATATATATATATATATATATATATATTAATCGTATCCCTATATAAATAATTAATTTCAAATTTTTTTTTTATTCCATTAATATTAATTTAATTTTAATTAATCGTATCTCATAAAAATCAATCCCTTCCTATTCTTTTTAAAAAAAATTAATCAAACTTTTTAAGTAATTATTTTCTCTTGCTATAATCTGGTTTCGTATGTCCTTTTTTATTTTTTTGAACATCGAGTTATTAATTATGTTCGACTAGATTTTTTTTTTAATTTTTAGTTTATCCCTAATTCAGTTATGTTAAATTTGTTTTGCAGTTAACATACGTTATATTAATATAATTGCATTTCTGCCGTCTCATCTCCTTCATGTTCACCAAATAAATTCAATTTTTTTTTTATATTTATTTTCCAGCATTATAATTTTTATTTTCCATTTATTTGGATTTTTCTCCAGCGGTTTTAGGTATTTGATGGATGGGTGTGACACTCGAGAAATGCAGAGAAGGGAAACTCCTCTTCCACCAGATCAATGCAGAGAAGAGAAATTCTTCTTCCACCAGATCAGAGGCTTCTCGATCGGGTAGGATGAGACGAGAAACTCATCTTCCACTAGATCAGAGGCTCTTCGATCGGGTAGGATGTAAGATCAGTGCAGAGAAGAGAAACTCCTCTTCCACCAGATCAGAGGTTTCTCGATCGAGTAGAATGAGAAGAGAAACTCCTCTTCCACCAGATCAGAGACTCCTCGATCGGGTAGGATGTAAATCGAGGGATGCGCCCGAATAGCACATGTGGGAGAGAGCCAATATGTCTCATCCAAGGACTAACTTTATAATATTTCAATGAAAATTAGTCATAGCTAATAGGTCTCATCCAAGAACTAACTTCATAATATTTCAATGAAAATTTGTCATATTCGAGATTCAAACTCTGCGTCGGGGAATTACACCAACATCACCACAGACTTTACCACTCGACTATGCCCCAAAAAGCTTAAATACTATAAATTACATCAAACATGTGTAGTCTTTGAAAATAATAAAATTTTCACAATTGAGATACTGAGATTAATATATATATATATATATATATATATATATATATATATATATATAATTTCAGGATCCATTAATGCCACGTGGACCAATAGGAAATCAATAATAACTATGTGTTCACACTATAAATTATAAATAAAAAAATTATAAATTATAATTAGTAATATTATTAAGCATATTTAAATTATTATATATAAATTTTAAATATTAATTTGAAATTATATATTTTTGGTAATAATAATTAATTATTATCTTAAATATATACATTTTTTATTTTTTTCTTAAAATTATTTTTTATTCCATTAATATTAATTTAATTTCATTTAATCGTATCTCATAAAAACCAATATCTTCCTATTTTTTAATTCATTTGAGTTAAAAAAAATTAATCAAACTTTTTAAATATATTATTTTCTCTTGCTATAATCTGGCTTCGTATGTCCTTTTTTATTTTTTTGAACATTGAATCGAGTTATTAATTATTTTCGACTAGATGTTTTTTAATTTTTAGTTTATCCCTAATTCTGTTAGGTTAAATTTGTTTTGCAGGTTAACATACGTTATATTAATATAATTGCATTTATGTCATCTCATCCCCTTCATGTTCACCAAGTAAATTCTATTTTTTTATATTTTTATTTATTTTTCAGCATTATAATTTTTATTTTCCATTTATTTGGATTTTTCCCAGCGGTTTTAGGTATTTATTGGATAAGTTTGACACTCGAGAAATGCAGATAAGAGAAACTACCCTTCCACCAGATCAATGAGAAGAGAAACTCCTCTTCCACCAGATCAGAAGCTTCTCGATCGGGTAGGATGAGACGAGAAACTCATCTTGCACCAGATCAAAGCTCCTCGTGTTGGAGTTGTGTACTTAATGTCTAGATTTAAGTAACGGAAACTCCCGATCCATTGCCATTAATCTATTTAATTAAATAAACAATTATTTGCGTTTAATTATTTATAATTAAATATATGCAAATTATAGTCCTAGATTATATACGTTGTAGTTAGTATGGTGTGCGTCGTCACACGGAAGATCATACTATCGGTTACTCGTATATAATCGAACAGTTGCTCACGACCTAGATGGACACGGACCAATCCATCGGTATAGTCGTTGTATGAGGGAGAAAATAATTTGTCTTATTTATTTTTTCATACTTGTACACTTGGTGTATTGGGCGGATCGCTTGAGATTTATCGATTAGGATTGCCTTGGATAATCGATTTAAATCTCAGTGTATTTTATTCTTAATCCCCGATACTATTGCGGGTGTGTATATTTAATATAAGTGACTTTGATTTTCCAAAGGAATTGACCGGTTTAATTACTGGGTCAATTACCGGTTAAGTTGGGTCGCTATATTTTATATATGACATACCGTGAATACTTGACAGGAAAGTGTATCCCGGAAGGGTTGATAATATCCCCGAGATGAGTTCATAAGGAATTATTATGTAAACCCTGCAGGTGGAATTTATTCCGCATAATAATTAAGGTTGAATGGTACTAGTCTCGGATACAAGAGATGAATAAATTAATTAGCAATAAATTAATTTTATTCATGGATATTTATATCTTAAATACACGGAATAAATAATACTACCGGAGAGATATTATTTGATATAATATGGTTTAATATTGGGAGTGCAATTAATTTATATAGTGGAAAATAAATTAATTAATATTGATGGAATTAATAGATTTGGGCTTGGGCTCAATTTTGTTGGAATTCGATATCCCGGGCTATTAAAATTTGTGGAAACAACAACCCGATCAAAAACCCTTCGCCGGAGATCACACGAACGCCGACGAACGCGCCGGAGTCCAGCCGAGGAGACCACGCACCCGAAGGCACGCGGCCCGCCCCCAGCCGAACCCCCGCGTCGCGGGGTTCATGCGATCGCCGATCGCATCGTGCGATCGGTCGGGGTGGGGCTGCCCAGCAGCCCCCGCGGCGAGTCTGGCGACTCGCCGCCGCCTGGGAGGTCCACACCGTCGAGGTGGGGTGGGGTGCGGCACCAGCCCGCGCCCCCAGCGATCGATCACAAGGATCGATCGCAAGCCCTCGGCCCAGCCGAGGGTTCGACCCTCTCGCCCCTTGCCGAAACCCTAGGCGGCGATCCGCGTGGTCCGGTGGCTTCGCCACCACCATGCGATCGTCCGTCTACTCCGGGGTTCGATCTTCGGATCTTGCGTTCTACGGTATTTTCAATAATTCGAATCAAATAAAATCATAAAGGGCGTTTAGATTTTATACCTTCGATTCGTTGTTCGGAGAAACGAAATCAAACACCTTTGAATCTTCCCACGTATTCCTTGCACTCCGTTCGAACGTCGGGTGGGCGACGATCTATCGAACTCCTATGGATCTCCTTCAACTCTCTAGAACTATCAAGTATTGATATTCTTGTCTTGATATTTATGAAGGCCATGTAGTGCTTTTATAGGCTACGTAGGGGATCTAAAGGAGGTGGAATATTGGGCTTCCAATATTGGAGATTAAATTGAGCCAAGCTCAAATCCATTAATCCTTACCAATATTAATTTTATTTATTTTCCACTATATAAATAAAATTGCACTCCCAATATTTACCCATATTATATCAAATAATATTTCTCCGGTTAGTATTATTTATTCCGTGTATTTAAGATTTAAATATCCATGAATAAAATTTATTTATTGCTTAATAAATTTATTCATCTCTTATATCCGAGACTAGTACCACTCAACCTTATTTATTATGCGGAATAAATCCACTCGCGAGGTTTACATAATAAATCCTTATGAGCTCATCTCGGGGATATTATCAACCCTTCCGGGATACACTGTCCCGTCAAGAATTCACGGCATGCCATATATAAAATATAGTGACCCAACTTAACCGGTAATTGAGCCAAAAATTAAACCGGTCAATTCCTTTGGAAAATCAAAGTCACTTATATTTAATATACACACCCGCAATTGTATCGGGGATTAAGAATAAAATACACTGAGTCTTAAATCAATTATCACCGAGCAAACCTAATTGATAAGTCTCATGCGATCCGCTCAATACACCAAGTGTACAAGTGTGATAAAATAATTAAGACAAATTATTTTCTCTCTCACACAACGACTATACCGATGGATTGGTCCGTGTCCATCTAGGTCGTGAGCAACTGTTTGATTAAATACGAGTAACCGATAGTATGATCTTCTGTGTGGGCCATACCGATGGATTGGTCCGTA
Source organism: Euphrasia confusa (assembly GCA_954870475.1). Taxonomy (NCBI): domain Eukaryota; kingdom Viridiplantae; phylum Streptophyta; class Magnoliopsida; order Lamiales; family Orobanchaceae; genus Euphrasia; species Euphrasia confusa. Next base: position 21,797,766 of record OX940951.1, read on the forward strand.
TAAAATCCAGGACTATGATTTGCATGTATTTAATTAACAATAATTAAAAGCAAATGAATGTTCATTATTAATAGGTAAATGAAAGTGTACAAGGAGTTCAGAATACTCAAATCTAGACATTAAGTATACTACTCCAACAATCTCCCACTTATACTAAGGTCTAGTCTTATCTCCCAAACTTCTGACTCTCAAACCCTCCAAGTGCTTGAAATATAATTCTTTAGGAATTATCTTGGTGAAAGGGTCCGCTAGGTTGTCCTCCGAAGCTATCTTGGTGACTACTGCATCGCCCCTCTTGACGATGTCTCGAATCAGGTGGTACTTGCGCTCTATGTGTTTCGTAGCACTATGGGACCGTGGTTCCTTACTGTTTGCCACTGCACCGCTATTATCACAATAAATTGTCATAGCCCTGGGCAAACTCGGAATCACATCTAAGTCCTGGAGGAAATTAAGGAACCATACTGACTCTTTCGCTGCCTCTGAGACTGCAACATATTCAGCTTCCATGGTAGAGTCCGAAATGCACTTTTGCTTAACACTCCTCCATGATATGGCTCCGCCTCCCAAAGTGTACACATAGCCTGATGTCGACTTACGCCGGTCCTTATCAGCTTGGAAATCCGAATCCATGTAACCCAAAGGAATCAGATCCGTGTAACTTAGAACATAATCCCTAGTATTTCGCAAATACTTGAAAATGCTCTTTACGGCAGTCCAATGAGCCTTTCCAGGGTTACTCTGATATCTCGCTACTACGCCAACTGCATAAAAGATATCGGGCCTCGTACATAACATTGCATACATTAAGCTTACCACAGCCGAAGCGTAGGGAACCGCTTTCATTTCATCTTTCTCCTTCTGTGTCTGAGGACACATCTCCTTAGAAAGATAAGTTCCTTTACTGAAGGGCAGTTCACCCTTCTTGGAATCTTGCATGTTAAAACGAGCCAGAATCGTGTCTATGTAAGACTGCTGGGAAAGATACAATGTTCTATTCCGGCGATCCCTTATAACTTTGATCCCTAGAACATGTCCAACTTCTCCCAAATCTTTCATATCGAATTGTCTAGACAACCATCCCTTTATATCTGATAACATTTTCACATTGTTGCCAATGAGAAGAATGTCGTCTACATAAAGCACGAGAAACACCACCTTCTTTCCATCACGTTTCCAATACACACACGATTCGTCCATGCTTTGATTGAATCCAAAAGATTGGACTACTTCATCAAACCGCAGGTTCCACGATCTCGAGGCTTGTTTCAATCCATAAATGGATCGATTTAGCTTGCACACTAGATGATCTCGCCCCTTAGCAACGAATCCTTCTGGTTGTTTCATATAAATCGTCTCGTCAAGACTTCCATTTAGGAAAGCTGTCTTGACATCCATTTGCCACACCTCATAATCCATATGAGCTGCTATGGATAAGAGTATCCGGATCGACTTTATCTTGGCTACCGGCGAAAAGGTCTCCTCATGGTCGATTCCCTCTTTCTGAGTATATCCTTTCGCAACAAGCCGAGCTTTAAAGGTTTCAACCTTTCCGTCAGATCCTCTCTTTCTCTTGTAGACCCATTTACACCCAATTGGCTTTACGCCGTTTGGTGGTTCTACAAGATCCCAGACTTTATTAGAATACATAGATTCAATTTCGGATTTCATCGCTTTCTTCCAAGAAGGCGCATCTATATCTTGTACTGCCACATCATAGGTCCAGGGATCGATTTCATGAACTCCAGGTCCAGAGTCCGAAGACTCACCCAGTACAATCCATCTGTCTGGTTGTTTAACAACTCTCCCACTACGACGGCGTTCCGGTGTATTAACGGTGATAGTAGGTGCAGGTTCTAGTGGTGTATCACTACTCGGTTCGGCTGTATCTAAGTCTTCCTTGTTACCTCTCAACTCATCAAGTATTATGTCACTTTTGGGCTTGTGGTCCATGACATAGTCTTCCTCTAAGAACCGAGCGTTAGTACTTATAACGATCTTCTGATCCGTAGGACTATAGAACATGCCGCCTTTAGTTCCTTTCGGGTATCCTACAAACAGCCGTAATTCTGATCTAGGTTCTAACTTATCGGCCCCTTGTCGCAACACATGTGCTGGACAACCCCAGATCCGAATGTGTTTCAAGTTAGGCTTGCGCCCACTCCATAATTCCATGGGTGTTGTTGGTACCATCTTGGTTGGAACCCTATTCAAAACATACGCCGTTGTTTCCAAGGCATGCCCCCAGAACATAATAGGTAAGTCCGAGTAACTCATCATTGATCGCACCATTTCCATAAGAGTCATATTCCTTCTTTCTGACACACCATTCTGCTGGGGAGTATATAGTGAAGTCAGTTGGGATTCAATCCCATTCTCTGCCAAGTATGCTTTGAATTCTCCAGACAGGTACTCGCCTCCGCGATCAGATCGCAGGAATTTTATGGATTTACCACGAAGGTTCTCCACAAGAGCCTTGAATTCTTTGAACTTGCCAAAAGATTCGCTCTTGCGGCTCATCAGGTATATATATCCATATCTAGAGTAATCATCAGTGAAAGTGATAAAGTACTCGTACCCTCCCCTTGCCTGAGTAGACATAGGTCCGCATACATCAGAGTGAATCAAATCCAATACTTGTTCAGCTCTTCGTCCTTTACCAGAAAAAGGACGCTTGGTCATTTTACCCTCTAAACAGGATTCGCAGGTTGGAAGGTCCTCTCCTTCAACATCGCTGATTAGACCATCAGCTTTCAACCTTTGAAGCCTATTCGAGTTTATATGACCTAGCCTTATATGCCACAAGTATAATTGATTCATCCTAGAAGATTCCTTTCTCTTATTGGTGTCCGTATATGTATTATTACTCTCGGTTAGTTGCATCGTGTTAGACTCGGGATTTAGAACGTACAAATCGTCTATCAATGTACCAGAACAGACAATCTCACTATTTCTTCTTATGACCACAGAGTGATCAAAAGAAACAGAATATCCATTCAGAATTAACTTAGAAATTGAAATTAAATTCTTTCTAAAATTCGGTACATAAAGACAATTTTGTAAAACTAAAACCCTATCACTACTAAAACGCAAGTGAACGTCTCCCACTGCAACAGCCGCCACCTTCGCGGTATTGCCCATGTAGACCACGATCTCTCCCTCTCTAAGTCCCCGGGTTTCCTGGAACCCCTGCAATGAATTGCAGACATGGTCAGTGGCGCCCGTATCTACACACCAGGTGCTGGTAGATATCACCGCTGACAATGTTTCAGTGACTAAGGAAAATTTTGTACCTTTGATGAGAGGACAATCAGACCTCCAGTGTCCAAACTGCTTGCATCGAAAGCATCTGCCCAAAGGCTTGCCTCTCCCAATCCGTGGTTTTAAACCACTGGGCTTCTTTGCACGCTTTTCCTTTAGCCTTGCCACAAAAGCTTGTGATGCCCTTAACTTACGCACAAACTCCGCTTTCGCCGAATCCTTTTTAAGGGACTCATTGAGAGAGGATTCTGTGAGTATGTTAATCACCTCTTATCCGGCTTCCACGCTATGTCTCAACATCATCCTGAGGTCATCCTTAATGTCCTCATCAGTTGGGACAATAGTGGATTCGAAAAGCTCAACAGTCTGAACAATGTCCAGATTTCGTTCCCAATCATTACTATATGGAACCAGTGAGTTTTCATTTTTAAGTATATCACAAAGTGGGGTCACAGTCATTCTTAACCTATAAGCACATAAAACAAACAAACAATTTAATATCCGATATTATCTCCCTTAAATAATATCATTAAATCACTAATCACATCTAAAATCCCATCAGGTAAGGCAAGCCACGTGGTGTGGACGTTTACTCACCCAAACGACTTAGCAATTAGATTTTCTTTGGTCATACATCACTTATAGCGTAACCTCGTGGGGAGGAATACTATAATGCGTATCTAAGTGTAAACCATTACTCAGCACCAAAGTAAATCGTTTGGAATTGCTACATCACCGCAAGCCACGTGGTGTGGAGGTTTACGACAACTTCACAATTCTTCACAATTACTTACAACTGTCTACATCAATTAATCCAAAATCCGTCAGCACAGCAAGCCACGTGGTGTGGACGTTTACTACACCAAGAGACTTTTATAATTGACTCCCAATTACTTGATCCATTCAATCTTGTAAATCAAGACGTGGAGAATCATAACTGAAACTCGAAGTTTCTTACCAGTGATTCACCATGCGAACAACCCTATCTCTCATAAATGAGGGAGCCGAGCAGACAATCGATCCATCTATAAAAGAATGGTACGAAGGTCTCTAATTTGTGTCCTCTACATGACCAAGTGGCTTTGGCTCCATTCCACTCCCCGGGTGAGAATGAGTCGACTTGAAATCAGTTTTGGAAAGACAAATTAGGCATTGTTTGATAAACTTAATCAATGTTTCTCGTAAGAGGAATTACAAGAACTCTCCTCCAATGACTTATCTATACAAACTTCAAAAGTTTATAAAAGTCACCAAGAGAGCAGCAATGGAGACCATGGGTATGTTTCCATACCCTCTCCCACTTAGCTTTTTATAACAAAGGGATACGCTATCTAGTGCATAAAGTAAACACATATAGCATGCATATATGTAATAAAACACATAGTATTATCACATAGTCAAAATAATACTAGAATATTATTTTCCGACTATTATGGCTTTACTCCATCTCCGTACGCATCTTCTAGTCTTCAGTCTTCGTTCTTGAATGCTCAATGTGACGAGAATATTAATTTCCAATATTTAAATCTATTTATTTTTAATAAATCCAAAAGATACTCAATTAATAATAATTAAGTCAATCGAATAAATCAAAAATAAAATTAAATATTATTAATATTTATATTTATTTTATTTTCCCTTTCTACTTCATTAAATCTCTAGAATAATCTATCCAATACCCACTTGGAATATTCTAGATGATTTCCATAATGAAATAAGGAAATAAAATAATTTAGGACTCTTCTACTTTCCAAATTTATTTTATTCTTAATCCATGAATATTCCCATGAGTAGGAATAATCAAATAGGAAAATAAATTTAATACTAAATTAATTCTTTTCTTATTTCATGAATATTCCATAAAAGAAATAATCAAATAGGAAAAACCGAATTAAATTAGGAAAGTAAATTTACCGGGAGAGCACGAAGATCATGAGGATCCCCGCCCCCCCCCCCCCCCCCCCCACCGGACCGCCGTCGCCGGGCAAGGACCGCCGCCGCCGCCGCCCAGCCGGCGCGCCACCACCGCCGGTGACATCGCCGCCGGAAGGCGCGAGTTCGGCGCCTCACCTTGCGATCGATCGATCCTCATGGATCGATCATGGGGATTGATCGATCCAAGCCCTAATCTCCCTCACGATCATCTCCTTCGTCACACGTCTTCTCCGGCGGTCGTTTCGGCATCGATCCAACGCAAAATAAATTACAAATTTAATTTTACACTATCCGGTATCGATTCTATACATGAAATCGACCCTATATAATTTACGGAAAAAGATAGAACAATCATAATAAACCTAAATTCGGTCAACCCCCGAATTTTTACTATTACAAGCATTCACCACCAAAAATGAATCTCGACATGTCCGAGAGTTTAATCAAACCAACAATCATGACAAAATAAATTAAACGAATAATAAATTAGGCCATAATAGTCGGAACCCTGTAAGGTAGAACAATTTTATCGAAAATACCGCGAACGTAAACCTCGCTCTGATACCAATTGTTGGAATTCGATATCCCGAGCTATTAAAATTTGCGGAAACAACAACCCGATCAAAAACCCTTCGCCGGAGATCACACGAACGCCGACGAACGCGCCGGAGTCCAGCCGAGGAGACCACGCACCCGAAGGCACGCGGCCCGCCCCCAGCCGAACCCCCGCGTCGCGGGGTTCATGCGATCGCCGATCGCATCGTGCGATCGGTCGGGGTGGGGCTGCCCAGCAGCCCCCGCGGCGAGTCCGGCGACTCGCCGCCGCCTGGGAGGTCCCCACCGTCGAGGTGGGGTGGGGTGCGGCACCAGCCCGCGCCCCCAGCGATCGATCACAAGGATCGATCGCAAGCCCTCGGCCCAGCCGAGGGTTCGACCCTCTCGCCCCTTGCCGAAACCCTAGGCGGCGATCCGCGTAGTCCGGTGGCTTCGCCACCACCATGCGATCGTCCGTCTACTCCGGGGTTCGATCTTCGGATCTTGCGTTCTATGGTATTTTCAATAATTCGAATCAAATAAAATCATAAAGGGCGTTTAGATTTTATACCTTCGATTCGTTGTTCGGAAAAACGAAATCAAACACCTTTGAATCTTCCCACGTATTCCTTGCACTCCGTTCGAACGTCGGGTGGGCGACGATCTATCGAACTCCTATGGATCTCCTTCAACTCTCTAGAACTATTAAGTATTGATATTCTTGTCTTGTTATTTATGAAGGTCATGTAGTGCTTTTATAGGCTACGTAGGGGATCTAAAGGAGGTGGAATATTGGGCTTCCAATATTGGAGATTAAATTGAGCCAAACCCAAATCCATTAATCCTTACCAATATTAATTTTATTTATTTTCCACTATATAAATAAAATTGCACTCCCAATATTTACCCATATTATATCAAATAATATTTCTCCGATTAGTATTATTTATTCCGTGTATTTAAGATTTAAATATCCATGAATAAAATTTATTTATTGCTTAATAAATTTATTCATCTCTTATATCCGAGACTAGTACCACTCAACCTTATTTATTATGCGGAATAAATCCACTCGCGAGGTTTACATAATAAATCCTTATGAGCTCATCTCGGGGATATTATCAACCCTTCCGGGATACACTGTCCCGTCAAGAATTCACGGCATGCCATATATAAAATATAGTGACCCAACTTAACCGGTAATTGACCCAATAATTAAACCGGTCAATTCCTTTGGAAAATCAAAGTCACTTATATTAAATATACTCACCCGCAATTGTATCGGGGATTAAGAATAAAATACACTGAGTCTTAAATCAATTATCACCGAGCAAACCTAATTGATAAGTCTCATGCGATCCGCTCAATACACCAAGTGTACAAGTGTGATAAAATAATTAAGAAAAATTATTTTCTCTCTCACACAACGACTATACCGATGGATTGGTCCGTGTCCATCTAGGTCGTGAGCAACTGTTTGATTAAATACGAGTAACCGATAGTATGATCTTCTGTGTGGGCCATACACACCATACTAACTACAACGTATAAAATCCAGAACTATGATTTGCATGTATTTAATTAACAATAATTAAAAGCAAATGAATGTTCATTATTAATAGGTAAATGAAAGTGTGCAAGGAGTTCAGAATAATCAAATCTAGACATTAAGTATACTACTCCAACAAATTTAATCATCAATATTGGAAGCCCAATATTCCACCTCCTTTAGATCCCCTACGTAGCCTATAAAAGCACTACATGGTCTTCACAATTTGACAAGACAAGATAATCATACTTGATTAGTCTAGAGAGTTCGTGAAGGAGATCCATAAGCTTGGAGGATCGTCGCCCACCCGACGTTCAAGCTAGTGCAAGGAATACGTGGGAAGATTCAAAGGTCATCGATTGATCTCTTTTCTCCGAACAACGAATCGAAGGTAAAATCGTTAAACACCCTTGATGATTTTATTCGATATTTATTGGAAATACCGACGAACCAAGATCCGAGGTACGAACCCCGAAGGGGGATCAACCGGCGATGGTGGTCGAAGACCACGGCATCGCGGCGGTCGACCCACCTAGGGTTCGGCGTGCATGGGGAGCCCTCGGCTTCAGCCGAGGGGGCGATCAACGCCTAGGGCGTGATCGCCGAGCGGGCGGCTGGTGCGCCCGCAGCGGCTCGTCGATCGAGCCGCACCTCCACGACGGGCAGCAGGTCGCCGGATCTGTTGCCGGGGGCTGCCGAGAGCAGCCCCAGCGATCACGTCATGCGATCGCGAGCCCCACGTACGGGGCTCGGCTGGACGCGCGTGGGTTCGCCCACGGCCGCGCGTTCGGTTGAGCTCCGGGCTTCGTGGTGTGCTCGCGATTAAACTCCGGCGAAGGGTTTTTGATCGGGCTATGGTTTCCGCAAATTTTAATAGCCCGGGATATCGAATTCCAACAATTGGTATCAGAGCGTGGTTTACGTTCGCGGTATTTTCGATAAAATTGTTCTACCTTGCACGGTTTCCGACTATGATGGCTAGATATAATTTATTCGTTAATTATTGTCATAATATGTTTTGATTAAACTCTCGGACATGTCGAGATTCGTTTTATATGTGGTGAATGCTTGTAATAGTAAAAATTCGGGGGTTGACCGAATTTAGGATTTATTATTACGTTCTACTTTTTCCGGAAATTGTATAGGGTCAATTTCATGTATAGAATCGATACCGGATAGTATAGAATTTATTTTGTAATTTATTCTATGTTGGATCGATGCCGAAACGACCGCCGGAGAAGAAGAAGATGTGACGAAGAAGACGAAGGGACTCGGGATCGATCATGGAGATCGATCCCATGGAGATCGACCGCGAGGTGGGGGCTGCCCGCGGGACTCCTCGGCCACGCCGGCCACCAATGGAGGTGGCGCGTGGGCTGGGGTGGCGGCGGCGCTCCTCTCGGCCGGCGATCGATGGTGGGTGGCGCGGGGTCCTCGTGATCTCGTGTTCTCCCGCCGAGATTCAACTTTCTTAAATTTTTCGATTTTCCTATTTTGAGTATTCCTATTTTTTTGGGAACTCTCATGGAATAGGAAAAGAATAAATTTAGAATAAATTTATTTCCTTATTGATTATTACTAGTATGAGAATTTTCATGGATAAGGAAGGAATAAATTTAGAATTAATTTGGTCTTCCTAATTGATTATTCCTTTATGGAATATTCATGGATTAGGAAAAGAATTAATTTGAAATTAATTTATTTTTCCTATTTAAAATATTCCTTTATGGAATTTTTAATGGATTAGGAAAATAATTAATTTGGAAAGTTTTGAAAATCCTTAATTAATTTTTCCTATTTAAATATTCCTTTATGGAATTTTTAATAGATTAGGGAAGGAATTAATTTGGAAGGATTAGGAGTCCTAATTATTTCCTTATTCCATTATGGAAATCTTCTAGAATATTCTAAGTGGGTCTTGGATAGGATTCTAGAGATTTAATGGAGTAGAAAAGGAAAATAAAAATATTAATAATATTTAATTTTATTTTTAATATATTCGATTGACTTAATTTTCGAATTAAGTAACTTTAGGATTAATTGAAAATAAATAGATTTAAATATTGGGATTAATATTCTCGTCACATGGAGCATTCAAGAACGAAGACTGAAGACTAGAAGATGCGTACGGAGATGCAATAAAGCCATAATATTCGGAAAATAATATTCTAGTATTATTTTGATTATGTGATAATAGTATGTGCTTTATTTCATGTATTCATGCTTATGAGTTTAGTTATGCATTAGATAGCGTATCCCTTTATTGTAAAAAGCTAAGTGGGAGAGGGATTGGAAACAATCCCATGGTCTCCATTGTTGTTCTCTTGGTGATTTTTATGAGCTTTTGAAGTTCGTATAGACAAGTCATTGGAGGAGAATTCTTGTAATTCCTTTTACGAGAAACATTGATTGAGTTTATCAAACAATGCCTAATTTGTCTTTCTGAAACTGATTTCAAGTCGACTCATTCTCACCCCGGGGAGTGGAATGGAGCCAAAGCCACTTGGTCATGTGGATGACACAAATTAGAGATCTTCGTACCATTTCTTGAAATGGATCGATTGTCTGCTCGGCTCCCTCATTTTATGAGAGATAGAGTTGTTCGCATGGTGAATCAATGGTTAGAAACTTCGAGTTTCATTTATGCATGATTCTCCGCGTCCTGATTTACAAAAATCGAATGGATCAAGTAATTGGGAGTCAATTGTAAAAATCTTTTGGTGTAGTAAACGTCCACACTATCGTGGCTTGCTGCACTGAATGAGATTTTGGATCGATTGATGTAGACAGTTATAGAAGGGAGTAAAGGAGCGTATGTTAACGTAAACGTCCACACTATCGTGGCTTGCGGTGAATATGCGTGTCCCAAACAATCTTCTTAGATACTGAGTAATGGTTTACACTTAGGTACGCTTCTTAGTATTCTTCCCATCGAAGTAACGCTAATGATGATGTACGACCAAAGCAAATCTAATTGCTAAATCATTTGGGTAGGTAAACGTCCACACTATCGTGGCTTGCCATATCTGATGGGATTTTATATGTGATTAGTGGTTTAATGATATTATTTGAGGGAGATAATATCGGAGATTAAATCAATTGTTTGTTGTTATATGTGCTCATAGATTATGGATGGCTTTGAACCCACTTTATGTGATACTTGAGGAATTTAACTCATTGGTCCCTGAATGTATTGATTGGAATAGAGATCTGGACATTGCCCAGACTGTTAAAGAGTACAAGTTTGTACTCAAGTGAGCTTTGTTCTCCCGAGCCTACCAATGTCTTAACTGATGAGGAAGGGACTGATTTTAATATCATGTTCAAACTCAAGGAGATGTTTAGACATGACGTAGTGGCTAAACAAGAGGCGATGAGGATACTCATAAAGGTCATTCATTCGAGGAAGCGCTTGAACACGTTTCTAAGATGATGGACCTTTTGGACGAGTTGAGACGGAAATCGCAAGCTCTTGTAGCCAATGCCAAAGGTTTCGAACCTAAGGGCAAAACCGGGGGAAAGGAAAAGCAAGCAAAGAAACCCAGTGGTCCTAAGTTTCTTGGATCACGAGATGGGACGAGAAAGCCAATAGGCTAGTGTTCTCGATACAAACAGTCTGGGTACTGGAAGTCTGATTATCCTCTCAAAGGTACGAAATTTTCTTTAGTCGTAAAACATAGTCAGTGGTATTATCTACCGGAACCTGGTGTGTAGATATGGAACCACTGACGGTATGTGCATTTTAAATGCAAGGGTTCCAGGAAACCCGACGACTTGGAAAAGAAGAAATCGTAGTCTACATGGGCAATGCTGTTGAGGAGGCAGCTGTTGTAGTGGAGGACATTTTATAGGATTTCATTTTGAAGTATTGTTTTTATGTACCTTTCATTTTAGAAAGAACTTTGTTCTGGATTTCTAATAAATGGATATTTTATTTCTTTTAATCATTTGATGGTTATAAGAAGAAATAATGATATTATCTATTCTGGTACATTAGCTAGCAATATATAAATGATGAATCCTAAGTCCACCATGATGCAACGAACCGTTTTACATAACTCGTTTTACTAATAAGAGATTTCTTTATTAAATAAATTTTACTTGTGGATTCTTATGCTGAGTCATGTTTATTCAAATAAGAAGTTCAAAGGTCGAAAATTGATAGTTTGATCAATTAAGTTGAAGGAGTGGACCTTCCGACCTAAGAATCTAATTTGGAAGATAACATGACCAAGCAATCCTTTATGGATATAAGATATAAGATCCGGACAGGTATTAGAATTGATTTACTCTGATGTATGCAGACCTTTGTCTACTCAGACAATAAGGTACGAGTAATTCCACTATGGGAAAATGTCTCATAGACACCTGTTCATAGACACCAGGCGCCTTTGGGAACGGTGTTAAAAATATTTATAACACCGGTCGCGAAAAAATAGGAGGTTAAACTATTTTTAACGCCGGATTCTATACAAACTGGTGTTAAATGTTCTATTTCAAAATTCAATTTTCATTTATAACACCATTTTTTTGTCCGACTGGTGTTAATAGTATTTGTATTTTTAAAATAAAATTATTAGTTTGTTTAATGCCGGTCCTATTAACAAAAACTGGTGTTAAAAAAACTAATACTTTTTTTTAGTTAACTAAATCATTAGACGATTTATTTCCTTCCACAAATTCATTTTCGTCATTCTCTTTAACACACAAAACCCTATCCCTCTTCAGCTGCCGCCTTCAATCCCCAGATCTGTACCGCTTATTTGACCCACGCCATTGCAGCCCAGTCGACGCCACCCAATTGAGCTCCTGCTCCGTTCACTTCCGGCGGCCGCGAGGTAAGTTGAGCTCCTTCTTCCTCCTGAATTGTTGATTTAGTAATTGCTTAATGAAGCTTGAGATATTAGACGAGGATCGATCGATGACAGCGTCGGCCTCCCGGTGTCGATCTCTCCACAAACTCCGCGCCGTCGAGGCGTCAAACGTTCACCTCCGCCGCCAATATCTCTCCATGTGAAGCAAGATTAAAGAACTCGTCGAACGATCTACGGTTTGTTATTTTTTTATCCTTCGATTTTACGACTGGATTTGGGATCCAATCTTATTCTCTTGTTTTTTCGAACTATTTTCGTGTTCGATTTGAAGTCATTTTTTGTTTAATTTTTTGTAAACACGTTTGGCAGATTCAAGTATGAATGTGGTGGTGTTGAAGAAATTCATCGAGGAAAATCAGAAATTGGCTATGGAGTGTTGGAATTTGTTGTCTGCGTGCAACAAATGGGAGAGGTAGTGCTCCCTTTACGACAAGGATCGGGACGTTTTAATTGATTTTGTGATTGAGAGGTAAGTTGTCTTTTCTCAAATCTGCTCTTTTAGTTTTCTTGAAACTCAGATTCTGGTTTAAGACTTTTGGGGAAAGACTTCTTTTAGGCTTTTCTCGCTTCTGCTCTTGAACACTAGCTTCTTTTTCAGGGATCGAGCTGTATTTATTCCTGTTATTGTCTCACAAGTATAACATCCTAGTTTGCAGTAGGGTTAAGATACCAAACTGATGCAGCAGATAAGGGAAGGTGTCTGAAGCTGTCTATGACAGATGGTGTCCAGCGTGTTTTCGAAAACATTCATTCTTACGTAATCGAGTGATGAGAAAGTGGATATGAACACGAGGAAGACGAATTCGAAACCTCCATTTCTTGGCCTTGTAAATTGTAAGTGATTTAAATTCACAAAAAGATGCCCCTGAGATTTAATGTTGAGCAGTTTCAGAATATATATATATATATATATATATATATATATATATATATATATATATATATATATATATATATATATATATATAATAAAATTTTATTTTTTTTAATTAAAAGGAAGAGATGTGTGAATATGTGGGACATAATATTACTGTTCTTTTTTCAATTAGTACATTATATATTATGTGATGGGAGTGGGCCTGCAGGATTAAAGGTATCCATTCTATTTTTGTTATAAACATTGGTGGCTTATTCTTATTAGCTGAATAGAAGGTATTACCAATTGCTTAAATTTTAATATTTTTTTACAGGTAGCTGTTTGTAATGTAAATATTATTCCTGGGCTGTTGATTTTGGTCCCCGAAGTTTTGCAAGTATTGGGAGGCTCTGTTGAGGAGTTGGAAGCTGCACGACAGAGGCTTGCTAATGAAATTAACATGCCACCACAAGGGAAAAGGTATCTAAGAATCCTCTTATATAGTTGCTCTATGAATTGTTATTGCAATTGCTTCTATTGTAACTGTATTTAATTAGATGAAGGGTAGCAATTTAGAGTGTAAAAATTAGACATGAAATACTGAAATTTAAAAGTTTAGTAGGTGTTTCCGTCTTTTTTTAACTTCATGTCTGCATTAATACCTACTATTTTTTCCCGATTCAGGCAGGCCTTCAGCCCTTAATTTATTCTCATCACGAACCCTGTATATAGGAGTTAACAAATCATAAAAATGGAATGAGAATCATCAGACATCAATGAAAATTACATGTGCTGCCTCTAAGATTTTTACTTGATTGCATGAAAAAAATGAAAACAATAAGAGTAAATCATAGAGATGTTTATGTTTTATATTTTAATTGAAGGTGACTACTATATGGCTCGAGTTATACGATATTATGAAGATAAGAAACTTATTTGATTACTACTATAAGGCTCGAGTTATAAGATATTATGAAAATAACAAATTTATTTGATTACTTTCAGGTGAATGCTCTGTTCGAAGAGAACATACTAGATCAGGAGAACAAAAGGAGAACAAAAGGTGGATGACGCTCTAAGTTTATGGAGTATTTTTGTTTCACAATTGAAAAAATTTGGAGATTTGTGTATTTTGATTATTGTGTTTGGAGTCCATCAAAATTGTAAAAATTTAGAGATTTGAGTGTTTTGAATAATGTATTTGGATCTTAAGAATTTAATATAATTTTAATTATTGACAATTCATTAAATTATATTTTTTTTATTTTAATTATTATCAAAGACACCGGTCACATATGAAAAAAAGACTGGTGTTATTATTTTTCACACCAGTTGATTTTGCTAATTTCTATGGAATTGACCGGTGTCTTTAATAATATAGACACCGGTCAGATCAAAAAACCCGGTGTTATAAATTATTTTTAACACCGGTCACTGACCGGTGTTAAAACATAGCTGATCTTTAACACCATGCACAATAACACCAGACAATTTTTTTTTTAACACCGGTCAATGCCCGATGTCTATGAGACATTTTCCCATAGTGTTCATTTTATGATTACTCGAAAAATGGATTAGCATACCTGATGTTCCACAAAAGCAAAGTGTTTTGACAAGTCAATGGACACAAAGCTATTGTGGGGAACCATCAAGGTATATCCATTTGTAGCCTGCGATTTGATCGCGGAGGCAAGTGCCTGTCTGAGGAATGCATGGCATACTGATCAGAGATTGGGATTTGATCCCAAATGACTACACCATACACTCTTGTGTAGAAATGGTGTGTCGGAAATAAGAAATGGAACTTTTATAGAAATAGTAAAAGCATGAGTTATACGGAACTACCTATGTTCTATGGATATGTCTGGAAACAACGGCGTATTCAAATGCGGTTGTAGAATATCCTAGAAGAACAAAAGATGTGAGTTCAATAGTACTATGAACCAGAAAGGACGTTATAAGTTCTAACGCCCGGTTCTTAGAGGAAGACTATTAGATGAACCACAAGCCCAAAGTGACGTAATACTTTGAATAAGAGAAAGCGATAAGGACTGGGAACAGCCGAACCGAGTAGCGGTACACTACTAACTGCACCTACTGTTATTACTGTTTATACACCGGAATGCCGTTGTAGTGGGAGGTTGTGGATCAACCGGAGATATTCATAAGACTAGGAGAGTTTTCGGACTCTGGACCTAGTATACATGAAATCGATCCCTGGATCTACATGAAGGCAGTACTAGATCTAAATGTGCCTTCTTGGAAAGCAATAAGGATTATTGCTAAGAGGCGAGATCATTTAGAGTACAAGCTTAGTTGATCCATTTATGGATTGAAACAAAGCATTGAGTTCGTGGTACTTTCAAATTGATGAGATAGTCCATTTAATGGATTCATCAAAGTATAGACGAATCGTGTATATTGGAAACGTGATGGAAACAGAGTGGTGTTTCTCGGGTTTTATGTAGATAACATTTTATCATTGGCAACAATGTAAAGATGTAATCAGACATGAAATGATGGTTGTCTGGATAAATCATTATGAAAGATATCGGAAGAAGTTGGACATGTTCTTGAGATCTAGGATCTCTAGAAAAGAACATTGTACTTCTCCTGGACATCTTACATATAAATGATTATGGTTCGTTTTAACATGCAAGATTCTGAGAAAGGTATGTTACCTTTCAGATACGGAATGCATCTATCTAAGGATATGTGTTTTGGAACACAAAAGGAGATAGAAGCAATGAAAGCGGTTTCCTACACTTCGAGTGTGGAAGGCTTAATAAATGCGATGTTGAAAACGAGAACCTGATATTTGTTATGCGGCTAGTATAGTGGGAGGATATCAAGGTAATCCTCAAAAGGAATACTCGACTGCTGTAATGAACATTTTAAGTACTTTCAAAGTACTGGAAACTATGTTCTGGATTACGGAGCAGACAAGCTTTTCCTTTGGATTACATTCTCTGAGATTTCTAATCAAATGAGGACCGGTGTAAGTCGATATCAGGCTATGTGTTTCACTATTGAAGGAGAAGGAGTTTTAACATGGAAGAGTGAAAAGCACGATGTTTTTCAGACTCTGCCATGAGCAACCAAATAGCGGCCTCAGAGGCAGCGGAAGTTTTGGTATAGCTCCGGGATAATCTCTGGGACTTAGATGTGATTCTTAATTTGCCAAAGGCTATGTAAATAGCGGTGCGATGGAAAATGGTAAGAAATCACAAGTCCATAAGTGTGAGATAACACATAGAGCAAGTACCACCTGATACGAATCATCGTCAGGGAAAACGACGCTGTAGTCACCAAGATAACTTCAGAGCGGCAACTTAGATTGCTCATTCACATGGTACTTCTTGGAAGTACAATTTAAGCACGTGATGAGTATGGGAGTCGGGAGTTTGGAGGAAATGACTAGACCTTAGTACAAGTGGGAGATTGTTGGAGTTCTGCACTTAATGTCTAGATTTAAGTAACGGAAACTCCCGATGCATTGCCATTAATCTATTTAATTAAATAAACAATTATTTGCGTTTAATTATTTATAATTAAATATATGCAAATTATAGTCCTAGATTATATACGTTGTAGTTAGTATGGTGTGCGTCGTCACACGAAAGATCATACTATCGGTTACTCGTATATAATCGAACAGTTGCTCACGACCTAGATGGATACGGACCAATCCATCGGTATAGTCGTTGTATGAGGGAGAAAATAATTTCTCTTGATTATTTTATCATACTTGTACACTTGGTGTATTGGGCGGATCGCTTGAGATTTATCGATTAGGATTACCTTGGATAATCGATTTAAATCTCAGTGTATTTTATTTTTAATCCCCGATACTATTGCGGGTGTGTATATTTAATATAAGTGACTTTGATTTCCCAAAGGAATTGACCGGTTTAATTACTGGGTCAATTACCGGTTAAGTTGGGTCGCTATATTTTAAATATGACATGCCGTGAATACTTGACGGGAAAGTGTATCCCGGAAGGGTTGATAATATCCCCCGAGATGAGTTCATAAGGAATTATTATGTAAACTCTGCAGGTGGAATTTATTCCGCATAATAATTAAGGTTGAATGGTACTAGTCTCGGATACAAGAGATGAATAAATTAATTAGCAATAAATTAATTTTATTCATGGATATTTATATCTTAAATACACGGAATAAATAATACTACCGGAGAGATATTATTTGATATAATATGGTTTAATATTGGAAGTGCAATTAATTTATATAGTGGAAAATAAATTAATTAATATTGATGGGATTAATAGATTTGGGCTTGGGCTCAATTTAATCATCAATATTGGAAGCCCAATATTCCACCTCCTTTAGATCCCATACGTAGCCTATAAAAGCACTACATGGTCTTCACAATTTGACAAGACAAGATAATCATACTTGATTAGTCTAGAGAGTTCGTGAAGGAGATCCATAAGCTTGGAGGATCGTCGCCCACCCGACGTTCAAGCTAGTGCAAGGAATACGTGGGAAGATTCAAAGGTCATCGATTGATCTCGTTTCTCCGAACAACGAATCGGAGGTAAAATCGTTAAACACCCTTGATGATTTTATTCGATATTTATTGGAAATACCGACGAACCAAGATCCGAGGTACGAACCCCGAAGGGGGATCAACCGGCGATGGTGGTCGAAGACCACGGCATCGCGGCGGTCGACCCACCTAGGGTTCGGCGTGCATGGGGAGCCCTCGGCTTCAGTCGAGGGGGCGATCAACGCCTAGGGCGTGATCGCCGAGCGGGCGGCTGGTGCGCCCGCAGCGGCTCGTCGATCGAGCCGCACCTCCACGACGGGCAGCAGGTCGCCGGACCTGTTGCCGGGGGCTGCCGAGAGCAGCCCCAGCGATCGCGTCATGCGATCGCGAGCCCCACGTACGGGGCTCGGCTGGACGCGCGTGGGTTCGCCCACGGCCGCGCGTTCGGTTGAGCTCCGGGCTTCGTGGTGTGCTCGCGATTAAACTCCGGCGAAGGGTTTTTGATCGGGCTATGGTTTCCGCAAATTTTAATAGCCCGGGATATCGAATTCCAACACCTCGATCGGGTATGATGTAAGATCAATCCAGAGAAGAAAAACTCCTCTTCCACCAAATCAGAGGCTTTTCGATCGGGTAGGATGAGACGAGAAACTCCTCTTCCACCAGATCAGAGGCTCCTTGATCGGGTAGGATGTAAATCGAGTGATGCGCTCGAGTAGCAGACACATGTGGGAGAGAGCCAATATGATACGAACCTCGTTAGGATAGAATTGATAGGAGATGAACGAAGGAAAACGATAAATAGGATACCTTGCGGAAGTCCCAAAACCTTGATCCTAACCCACGAAATGATTTAGGTTCGAAAACCCTAAACCCAACGAGACGTTGAACCAATAATTCGGAGATGATGAAGACACACGAACGAGATTTGACTGGCTCGTTGATTCGTCGGTTGAACTCTTTTGGATAATCGGGATAGAATTCGAACCCGAGAGAGATTTAGTAAAACTCACAAAACATACTTTTTTATTGATCAATTCATGGTTGGTTGTTCATAATGAAATAGAAAAGCCTTTAAATAGGCAAACAAACCCTAAAACTCGAAAATAAGGAATAAAAACAATTAAAACGCTGAAACATCAAAAATCCGCCGCTGTTGCCGAATTTGTGAAGATGTCGGCCGACAATATAGGGTGTCGGCCGACACCAAGGCAAAAATCGTCGCTCGCGGGTTTTCCTGCGAGCGCGGCCTTGATCCGCTGCAAAACTCGTCATTTTCTGAAGGTGTCGGCCGACAAGCCTTGGTGTCGGCCGACACCAAGCCAAAAGTCCGCCCGAACTCTTCGTCTTCGTCTCGATGCACGCCCGACTCTCGTTCCGACGTCTTCTTCGCCATTCTAGACTGAATTCGAGCTCCAACGTCGATTGCCGAACCTTGGGTTGCATCATTCCCCTCCTCTTCAAGAGGATTTGTCCTCAAATCCACGCCGATGCCAGGGTCGAACACCACTCTCACGAACAAGCTCGGAACTACATACTTCTGCAGCTCACACCCTCGATGTAGCGGAAAACTAAGAGATCTTTCTTCAGGGAAGTCATCATGAAATTCCCGAAAAGCACAATGAATAAAAGGGTGTAGAGACAATAAAACGTTAGTGTAGCACTTCGCCTCCTCGCACAACACCACAGACGTTGCTTGTCCCTCTTTCGTTGCTTGTTCCACCATGGGTAACTCCAATTGCGGAAGGTCCTCGAATTTCATCAATTCCTCCTCCTTGGGCTCTACCGAAATCTCCTCCGCGACGTCAAAATCCACCGAAACCTCCTCGATGTCGGACCCCACCGACTCCTCGATGTCAAAAGCCACGGCAACCGATGGTGTCGGCTCGTCGCACTCTTCTACGGACTCCTCCGAAGTCAAATCCTCCTCGGAATACACCAAGACCGACTCTTCTTCGGATTCCACCACTGCCTTCGGTGCTGGCTTCTCGCCTTCGTCATCAGTCGCTAATTTCCCAGGCTTCATTGCCGCTCGTATCCGCTCCTCCACCCGACGCTGAATATCGCTCCAACACTTGTCCAAACGCTCAGCTCTGGCCCTCCTCTCGTCTTCCAAACGCTCAGCTCTGGACCTCCTCTCATCACGAAACTCCCGACTAAGATCACGTGCTCTATGATGGCCATTCTGACCCTCTCGGTTTCCGCTGCCACCTCTTCGATGCCATGCATCTTCACGATGAGCTTCCTCTTCTAAGGCGGTAAGTCGCTCATTCACCACCTTCATCTTCGATTTAAGCATCCCTTCGAACCGTGCCATCGCCTTCTCCATGATGAGCTTAGCTTGGGTATGATCCATGTCAGTTATCCTGCAAAAGTGTTAGAAGCACAATAGAAAATTCCTCACCACTCTCGTGTATCACTCAATATGGTAAGTCACTCACGCTCGTATTCCTCTCACTTTCTCTCTCTCAAGAATCGAACTCTCCCAATCTACCGGTCGAATTCAATTCCAACAAAAAGATCTCACCCAACAGACTCCACGAATGAACGAAGTGATAAAAGACTTAAAATTGTTGAACGAACGATGCACAGCAAATAAAAGAATAATCGAGCTCAAATTCAATTTTTTTTTAATAAAAATTACTGTTCATGAACAGTAATTTTCGAAAATAAAAATAAAAATAAAAAATATATATATATATATTTTTTTTTAAATCAAGGGAGAAAAAAGAAACAAAGAAGAAAGAATAAGAAACGAAAAGAATAAACGAGGTTACGTAATCGAAATATTAAAAACCCAAACCTGGGCTCTGATACCAAATGATACGTACCTCGTCGGGGATAGAAAGATAGGAGATGAACGAAGGAAAACGATAAAGATACCTTGCGGAAGTCCCAAAACCCTTGATCCTAACCCACGAAATGATTTAGGTTCGAAGCCCTAAACCCCAACGAGACGTTGAATCAATAATTCGGAGATGATGAAGACACACGAACGAGATTTGACTGGCTCGTTGATTCGTCGTTTGAACTCTTTTGGATAGTCGGGTAGAATTCGAACCCGAGAGAGATTTAATAAAACTCACAAAACATACTTTTTTATTTATCAATTCATGGTTGGTTGTTCATAATGAAATAGAAAAGCCTTTAAATAGGCAAACAAACCCTAAAACTCGAAAATAAGGAATAAAAACAATTAAAACGCTGAAACATCAAAAATCCGCCGCTGTTGCCGAATTTGTGAAGATGTCGGCCGACAATATAGGGTGTCGGCCGACACCAAGGCAAAAATCGTCGCTCGCGGGTTTTCCTGCGAGCGCGGCCTTGATCCGCTGCCAAACTCGTCATTTTCTGAAGGTGTCGGCCGACAGGCCTTGGTGTCGGCCGACACCAAGCCAAAAGTCCGCCCGAACTCTTCGTCTTCGTCTCGATGCACGCCCGACTCTCGTTCTGACGTCTTCTTCGCCATTCTAGACTGAATTCGAGCTACAACGTCGATTGCCGAACCTTGGGTTGCATCACAATAGGTCTCATCCAAGGACTAACTTCATAATATTTCAATAAAAATTTGTCATATCCGAGATTCGAACTCTGCGTCGTCGGGGAATTACACCAACATCACCAAAGACCTTACCACTTGGCTATGCCCAAGAAGCTTACATACTATAAATTACATCAAACATTCGTAATTCACGTAGATAGTAGTACTAATTTTTATTAATTTGTAAAAAATAAAATAATGATTTTATAAATAATAAATAGTTAAACGTAAACTTAAATATTTTGCGTGGTCTCATTTTAAAACCTATGACCCACATTTAATTTTTATTAATTTGTAAAAAATAAAACAATGATTTTATAAATAATAAATAGTTAAACGTAAACTTAAATATTTTGCGTGGTCTCATTTTAAAACCTATGACCCACATTCATTTTGGCAGGAACATATTTGGTTTATGTCAATTGCAGTGTCTTGGGATTCGAACCAAGGACCTCAAGTCCCCAATTCAAGTTCTCAACCAACTGAGCTAACCCTCGACAAGATATTAAATAGTTGAACGGATTAGGATTGTTTTTTTTTTCTAAAAATTCACAGTCGCAACAATGGATCAAGCGAAATTGGTGGCTAACGCTCTCGTCAGAAACTCCGACGATCCCCAACTCGCGTGGATCCTCTTTAAGCGCACTCTCCTCAGTAATAATCCCAATGTCGATTTCTCATCCCTCCGACGTTCTCTGCCTCTCATCGTCTCAATTCTCATCCGCGCCAAAATGTTCTCCGAGATCTGTTGTTATTTTTGGGTTAACTGAAAGATGTAGAGGCTTGGATAATATTGAATCGCGTAGCAACGCTTTCCTTAAAGAGTATTTCGACCCTATTTAGCCTGGGTATCACGAAATCCCTCGCAGGATAAGACAATAACGACACTCGCGTCTTAGGCTTAGAACACGAGCAACTTATGGAACTTTATGTAATATTTGTTGCTTCAAAGCTCTCAATTTCGTAGGTGATGTTGTGTGTATTCAGAAAATGAATTCCACTCCCTTATATAGGTTTTAGACACCCCTTCCTTTGAACATAAGCACCCTTTAGTTGAATAGGTACCTTTTAGTGAACACACCCTTTCACTAAGCACCTATTCATGTTGTTTTTCATGGCTATTCATGCAATTTCGAATTTGCATACAATATATGATATTAAATCATTACTTAGCCATGCAAACCATGCAACTACGAGATTAAACTCGACATGCATCAACATGCTTATTCAAAGTATTAATCCGTATCAATTTTATATGAACGTGTACTCCACACTTCTCCAAATTCATATTCTATTGACTAGGATTAATCCGAAGCCTTGAATGATTCCAACTACATTAAACGGACAATGATTTCACTTAAATCATCAACATTCCTCCCCCATTTAAGTGTAATCCTTGAATCATACAAAATCAACAAATAAAACCAAACTAGTGCATAAAATGAAAATGTCTTCAAGATTGAATTTTCATCTTAGTGAATTATACTTTACAAATATTCGAGAATCACGGTGTCTTAAAGATTGAACCGTTCAACCCATCTGAATACATGAAGACAAAACACACACAAGTTTATTACAATTCCATAAGGAAAACTGACACAAAATAGGCCTTGTGTCCCTATCCATTCTTGAGCGTATATAGAGCTTAGCCACGACTCTTGAAGTTGCCACACTTCTCACTCATATAGGTGAATCTTTTCTTCGTGCACCTGCACCATGCACTTTGTCAAAAGACTCATTAAGAATTAAATTCAACCTTAACATGCAGGTTCAAACACATACCTTTGGGATAATTTCCATGTGTTTCAATCTCAAATATAGGCTTCCCAATTGAATTCTGGTTCTAATACAATTAGAAATGAATTTGGTATCCCATATTTGAAGATTCAGAGAGGCTTAAGACCCATCCCAGTTACCGACTTTGCTACCAAGTCCCTCGCTAATCCCTTGGTCAAATGATCAGCGAGATTATGTTGAGATCTCAAAAAATCTATTGAGATTACTCCATGAGTGATCAGCTCACGGATCGCGCTATGTCTAACGCCCAAGTGCCTTGACTTGCCATTGTATACTTGACTGTATGCCTTAGCCAAAGTGGCTGCACTGTCACAATGAATAGAAAATGCCGAAATAGGCTTCGGCCACAAAGGAATTTCATACACCAAATTCCTTAGCCATTCAGCTTCTTTACCAGCTGCCGCGAGTGCTATAAGTTCCGATTCCATAGTGGAACTCGTAATACAAGTTTGCTTCTTTGAAGCCCAACTTATAGCACCGCCTCCGAGTAAGAAAACCCAACCAGTAGTAGAAGAATGATCCTCTATATTGGTTATCCAACTCGCATCAGAATACCCTTCTAGTACCGAAGGATATCCGACATATGTCAAACCAAGGTCTTTGGTTCCCTTTAAGTATTTCAATACACGCCTAACAGCCTGCCAATGATGCGTGCTAGGATTACTTGTGTATCTACTTAGTTTGCCCACTGCAAATGCAATGTCCGGTCTTGTGCTTGTCATAGCATACATAATACATCCGATTACCTTGGAGTATTCCAACTGGGACACCGCAACACCCGTATTAGGCATAAGTTTCACACTTGGATCATAAGGGGTACTAACCGGAGAGTAGTCATCGCAATGAAATTTCTTCAACACTTTCTCAATGTAATGAGATTGTGTTAAAGTAATAACATTGTTCTTACGTTTGATTTTTATTCCCAAAATCACATCCGCCTCCCCCATGTCCTTCATGTCAAAGCTTGATGATAAAAATGCCTTAGTAAGGTCCACTTGTCTTTGGTCAGTACCAAAGATAAGCATATCATCAACATATAGACAAATGATGACTCCTTTACCAAAGTCATCGAATTTGCTATACACACACTTGTCTGATTGATTTAATTTAAATCTATTCGACAAGATTACTTCATCAAATTTTTGATGCCACTGCTTAGGAGCTTGTTTCAATCCATACAAGGATTTAACGAGTTTACATACTTTATGCTCATTACCAGGCATAACGAACCCTTCGGGTTGTTTCATGTAAATCTCTTCCTCTAACTCAACGTTAAGGAATGCCGTTTTTACATCCATTTGATGGATCACTAGATTATTTATTGCAGCCAAAGCTATCAATAATCTAATCGTAGTTATTCTCGCAACAGGGGCATAAGTATCGAAATAATCAATGCCTTCCTTTTGCCTAAAGCCTTGAATGACCAATCGGGCTTTATACTTGTCGATTGAACCATCGACTTTCATCTTCTTCTTGAAGATCCACTTGCATCCTAACGGTTTACAACTGTTAGGTAAATCAGCAAGAACCCAAGTGTTGTTTCCCATAATGGAATCCATCTCATCATTGATGGCTTCTTTCCAAAATGCAACATCTTGCGATTTCATGACTTCATCGTATGTTTTAGGCTCATCATCAACATGATAACAATACGAGTATTGGAAGCCAACTTCGTCCCTTGATCCTTCAACCAAAAAGGTCTGGAAATCGGGACCGAACGATTTCTTAGTCCTTATCCTCGTGCCTCGACGAGGTTCAAGCGACTCAGGCTGGGGCACGGTTAAATCCGAATTTTCATCCACCTTAGGCACCAGATCCTTGGGCCTAACCATTGATGTAAATCGAGTTT
Organism: Euphrasia confusa; assembly: GCA_954870475.1. Classification (NCBI taxonomy): domain Eukaryota; kingdom Viridiplantae; phylum Streptophyta; class Magnoliopsida; order Lamiales; family Orobanchaceae; genus Euphrasia; species Euphrasia confusa. The sequence continues at coordinate 21,822,475 of OX940951.1, forward strand.
CATCAAATATTGCGTCCCTCGATTCTATGATAGAATGAATCGCCACTGACTCATTTGGTTCAATCACGTAGAATCGATACGCCTTGGAATGCACCGCATATCCAACAAAGATGCAATCAATGCCTCTTTCTCCCAAAGTTTTCTTTTTGGGATCCGGTAGTCTTACGACAGCCCGACAGCCCCAAACCTTAAGATAATTCAAGTTAGGCTTCTTTTTGTACCAAAGTTCATAGGGAGTAACCTTGTTCCTTTTGTTAGGAACCCTATTTAATAAATAGCAAGCCGTTAATACGGCTTCTCCCCAGAATCCACTATTCAAACCCGAATAGGATAACATGGAATTCACCATTTCCTTTAGTACACGGTTCTTCCTTTCGGATATACCGTTTTGTTGAGGAGTATAGGGCGCAGTTATTTCATGAATAATACCACATGATTCAAACAAAACAGGATCATAATATTCACCTCCCCTATCGATTCTCAACTTTTTAATCATGCACTCTTGTTGTAGTTCAACTTCAGTTTTAAATACTTTAAACTTTTCTAGCGCTTCATCTTTAGTACTTAGCAAAAATACATAGCAAAATCTAGAATAATCATCTATGAAAGTTACTAAGTATTTCTTATTCCCCAACGAAGGTGTAGCATGGAAATCACATAAGTCGCTATGCACAAGTTCAAGCATACAAGATTCACGTTGAACATCTTTAAAAGGTTGCCTAACAATTTTAGTTAGCATGCATGTATTACACTTATCTTCTTCTAAGTTCATGGCAGGAATTAGATCAAGTTTAGACATTTCAATCATACGCTTATAATGAACATGTCCTAGTCTAGCATGCCATAGTAATGAATCATTAACATTAGAAGAAATCATAAGCACCGAATCGGAATTTTTATTTATAATATTCAACATGAACATCCCATTACATTGATATCCAAAGCCGACAAACACACCATTCTTAGTCAAAACATATTTATTAGATTCATACACTTGTTTATATCCGTACTTGGATAAAACACTACCGGATACAAGGTTTTTCCTTATTCCGGGTACATGTAATACATCTAATAATACTAAGGACTTTCCGGAACTAAATTCCAACAACACTTCTCCGCGACCAAGAATAGGGGCAGTTGACTCGTTTCCCATGTAAAGCACCGATCCATCTTTAACCGGTTCATACTTCTGAAACCAATGACGATCTTTGCATACATGTTTGGTTGCACCCGAGTCAATCCACCATGCCACCGAATCATCCTGCATATAAAATGCTTCAGAAACTATAGGCACATAATTTATATCAACAACTAAATTATGAGTCTTAGTCTCACCTTGATTGGTGTTCGGACCCTGGTCATTAGACCTTTGTCCCAAGCGATTGTTCATCGTTCCCTTCTTGTTCTTGTTTGCACGACAATCACTTTTAAAGTGACCCGCTTTTCCGCATATCCAGCAAGCGCCCTTAGGCTTCTTACTCCCAGCATTATTGTTGTTGTTGTTGTTGTAGGGACGTTTTGTCCCTCGGTTCTTATACGAACTCTCCCCTGCTTCCATCATATTGATAGTTGCAGACCTTATCGGTTCCTTGTCCTTGGGTTTTTCACCCTCTTGCGCCCTTAGAGATTCCTCTATGCGCAAGTGACTACCGAGTTGTACTAAAGACAACTCTTCCTTTTTATGTTTCAAGGTGTGTTTGAAGTCTTTCCACGACGGCGGTAATTTGTCTATAATACTAGACACCGAGATGGACTCGTCCATCTTCATATTATGTTGGGTAAATTGACCCAATATCCGCAGCAATTCATTATATTGCTCCATTACCGGCCTTCCGTCGCACATTTTGTAATTCATAAAATTACCAACCAGGAACTTCTTACTAGAAGCGTCCTCGTCAATGTACTTGGATTCAAGACTATCCCATAGTTCTTTAGCAGATTCAACGTTTTGATAGATGTCAAAGAGTGAGTCAGACATACCGTTTAATATATGCCCACGACATATATAATCGTCGTTCTCCCACTTGCACCGTTTCCGAGTTTCCTCCGGCGTTTCGTTGTCCTTTGCTTCTGGTTGTGGAGTGCTTAGCACGTACACCACCTTCAACGTTGTTAGCATAAAATGCATCTTCTTTTGCCACCTTCTAAAATCTACGCCTTCAAATTTCTCCAACTTTCCAAACTTGCTGGTCATCTCTCGAACCGCTTCCATCTTTCAGTATATGAAATTACTCTTTAAGATTGTTGTTATTTTTGGGTTAACTGAAAGATGTAGAGGCTTGGATAATATTGAATCGCGTAGCAACGCTTTCCTTAAAGAGTATTTCGACCCTATTTAGTCTGGGTATCACGAAATCCCTCGCAGGATAAGACAATAACGACACTCGCGTCATAGGCTTAGAACACGAGCAACTTATGGAACTTTATGTAATATTTGTTGCTTCAAAGCTCTCAATTTCGTAGGTGATGTTGTGTGTATTCAGAAAATGAATTCCACTCCCTTATATAGGTTTTAGACACCCCTTCCTTTGAACATAAGCACCCTTTAGTTGAATAGGTACCTTTTAGTGAACACACCCTTTCACTAAGCACCTATTCATGTTGTTTTTCATGGCTATTCATGCAATTTCGAATTTGCATACAATATATGATATTAAATCATTACTTAGCCATGCAAACCATGCAACTACGAGATTAAACTCGACATGCATCAACATGCTTATTCAAAGTATTAATCCGTATCAATTTTATATGAACGTGTACTCCACACTTCTCCAAATTCATATTCTACTGACTAGGATTAATCCGAAGCCTTAATGATTCCAACTACATTAAACGCGGACAATGATTTCACTTAAATCATGAACAAGATCGACACTCTCCACCACCACCTCCGCCTTTCCCCGGCACCGTCCCTGCGCAATCTATTGTATTCCATTGTTGATAAACTAGCCAAGGCCGGCTATACCGACAAGGCCATTTTTCATTTTCAGTCGCTTCGAACCAGTCACCCTCACGACCCGCCGCCTATTACCTTGTACAACTTGCTTATCCAAGCTTCGCTTAAAGAATACTGTCCCAATCACGTTTCTTGACTGTATAAAGACATGATCTTTTCGAAGGTGAAGCCCAATCACGTTTCACGCTCGACCTTCTGATTGGTGGGTTGTGTGATTCCGGTCGGTTGTGAAAATTACGTCTTCGACGTAGGATACCAACTTTTCGAGAAGTCGGTCTTAAACTCAGTCACTTCAGCAACTACGATCGCACACACTCAGCTCTGCTTGCTAAGTATGTTGTAAGGTGTAGTGGTGTGTTCGAACTCAACAAGAGTAAAGTAAAGTGCTGAACACAAGGTTGTATAATAGTTTCATTTCATTGATAAACAAAACTAACTATTACACTTGTGGAGAAAGGTAGACGGAATGATCAAGAGTCGTATCCCAAGTGACGCAGCACTCCAACGAACTAATGATCTAGTACTATATCACCTAGAGCTAAATCGCATAACTCTACTATCGGTGCACAACACAAAACAACTACCAAAACTCTTAAAGCTATAAGCCGTAAACAACGAACGTTGATACTTGGATATCGGATTTCGTTCTCTCAAAATCTTCAAAAGATGTCATCCAACTCCATGGGTATATATAGTAGTCTCGCACATGTGAAGCCTTGAGGTAGTGCAATCTGATTGGTCACATGCTTGTCCTACATCACAATTCCATGGATGACATCACTTTCGGAATCTTCGATTCTTGAATCTTGGAATCTTCGATTCTTGAATCTTCGAATCTTGAATCTTCGATTTCTTTAACTTCAGACTTCAACACATCTTGACTCCGTCGATCTCAATACTTCATCTTCAACTTCATCGTGGTGAACACTCGTCGTTGAACATTTCATATTTCATCGTCTTCATTGTCGTCAATAGAGTTGAATTGGTAAACAACACTTCATGCATCAGATGATACACGAAGTCAAAAGAGCATGGCATGGGACACCAGTCGCGTGCGACATAGTCGCACAAGTTGGAGGAGATAGTTCAAGCGACTCTGTCGCGTGCGACTCCCGTCGCGAGGGACAGCCAAGGTGGTCAAGCGACTTTGTCGCGTGAGATGGAGAAGGCAAGGTCACGCGACTCTGTCGCGCGCGACACTGTCGCGAAAAGAGAAGGGCTGAGTTGCATAGTCATGCGACTCTGTCGCGTGAGATGGTGAGGTGCGGAGTCATGCGACTCTGTCGCGTGCGACTCTGTCGCGTGCGACTCTGTCGCGTGTTGTGATGAAGCCTTGTCGTGCAACTCCAGTCGCATGGACTTGAGGATGGACTTCATGTTGATTATTTTGCATTCACGCAACCTACACCTGCAATCAAAGACAAGGACAACAAACACATACGTTGTTGCCAAAACTAACATCTACAATCTCCCCCTTTTTGGCACAACTCATGTGACCAAAGGTTAGTAACGGAGATGCATAAATCTCCCCCTCAAGCAAAGCATATCAAAACAACCAAGTAAAATAAACTCAACAAACATTCAACAACTAAGCATTATCAATGAATAGATATGAAATAGCCAAACACTTAGATAGAATTCAATCATCAAACTAACAAAGTCAAGGTTCAACAAAACATATATGAAAAACATGCATGATGAAAAATATCAATGTCAAATGCATGCAAGAGATAGAAAAATCTGAAATTGTTCAAACAAAAACAACAAGGAATGAAGACTTCAAGTCTTCGGAGATCCAGCAGGACATGGCGAGCGCACTGGAGTAGTGTGTGGTGAAGCCTCACCAGTCTTCATATCATCATCATCACCTGCATCTTCCTCAACTTCATCTTCATCAGTCGCGAAGTCATCGTCTCGGTTGCCGTAGACTTCATACTGACCAAATTCATCCTCACCGAGCTTGATCCTCTCTTCATCATCATCATCGTCAAGACCAACACCTTCGATATCAACGTCTTCACTCTCATCCTTCAAACCGTCAGACGGCATCGCACGCGATGCCCCTGGATGTGTAGTATCATCACCCTCATCATCAACCTTCTCTTTCCCCTTTCTCAGCATTTCAAACACTTCACCTGCCAACATTTCACGGACACCCTCATCACCCTCATCGTCACTCTCATCAAGTTTAGGCTTGACAAGATCAGCCATCGCTTCCTTGATTCCATCTTTGATCAGTTGGAAGATGAAAGTATCACTCAAGCCTTGATCAGATGAGCCAGCACGAGATATACCACCCAATCCTCCCCCTTGATGGGTCAGCTGGTGAAGATGAGTGAAAGCGGCTTTCTGATCTTTCTGAGCATCCAACATCTCAGCAAGGGCAATGGCATGAGCTGCCTGTTTACGCTCAAGTCTTTGAGTCGTAATATAGCACTGATGTATCGCAGCCGAGGGAACCACCGAACGATAATTGTGCATTGGGTGATAGGGGTTCTCCTTCGGCGGTAGCCCAGACTGAGGACCAAACTTCTGAGGCGCCACCTTTTCACGCTTCAACTCCTTCACAGCATCATCCTTCTCAAACTCATCACCCTCATCAACATCTTCAATGGGAATCACCTCAGGCTTATGACGCTTAGAGCCAGAGGGTTCAAGCTTGGCAGCTGCAGCAGAACGCTTCTTAGTCTTCACCGGCGAAAGAGGTGGAGTGATAGGTTCCTTAACATCTTCCCTCTTTGCAAACTTCGTCCACGGAAGATCAAACACCCTATTCTTCAACCAAGTCGGAGTGATGTTGACATGCGAGTTTTTCTTCACCTTTTTCTCCGTCTCCGTCATAGGAATGAACTTCTGTTCAGTCAACATCCCATAAATAAGGCAAGGATGAGTTAAGTGCATACGACGTTCCTCCTCTACCTCCGACTGTTGAACAAGTAAAGAGTCAGACGCCGTGGCTATCCTACAAATATCAGCGAAGATGATTTCGCCAAGATCAACTTGTTCTCCGCAGCCGAGACGGAATATGATATGCATTAGTTTTGGCGAAAGATAGTTCTCATCAGGATGAGCCGCCCAATTGGTCACACCAAATCTATGAAGATTGCCGTAGAAGGCAGTTAGCTTGCTAGGGTGTGGAAGAGGAGACTTAACCTTGCCATGGGTCAAGAAGGAACCAATCTTCGTCGCATTCATGCGATCATCATCAGAGGGTGTAGTCCAGGTACTATCAACCTCTATTCTCTTCAAGAATATATTGATGTTCAGAGGTCGGAGAGTATACAACTTATTTCTGAAAACAAAACGCCCATACATCGGGCTCGAGGGGTCAGCAAACTCGGGAGTAAGGTTGGCGTAGAATTTTTGTATGATGGGGACGGAGTAACGATAGGTAGCAGTGACCGACTCCAGCAACTTCATATCATCGAAGAATTTCGTGATACCTTGTTTTTCATAATCCGCAGGGCGGATGTGACGGTCATTCAGAATAGGCAAGTTCTCAATCAAACCAAGCCGACGCTCGGCCTTGGGATAGAAGAAATCAGGTTTATAGTGCTTCCCGCACTCTTCAACAGTTTGATAGTACACAACTTCAGCAGTGGCTCCAGTTGAGCCAGAAGTAGTAGGAGCACGAGGTGGCTTCCTAGAATCATGAGACAACGACTTCTCTCCCTCGACGGAGCCAGAAGACTTTTTCTTTGAACCTCCAGCAGAGGCAGTGGGGGTTGAAGAAATAACTTTCTTCGGAGTAGTCTCAGCAGTAGAGATAGAAGGGATAACCTTCTTAGGATCAACAGCAGCGGAGATAGAGGATTTTGGTTTCCTAGGATCAACATCAACAGTGATAGAGGGTTTAGATCTCCTCTGTTCAGCAGCGACGTCAGATGACGTCTTCTTAGTATTGGCACCAGGGCCAGAGATAGTTTTCTTCTCACCCGCAACAACAACAGCAGGCAATAGGGTCTTAACAATTTTCTTTCCATCATCGGTCATTAACCCATCATCAACAAGTTTCTTATACTCAGAGGGTGAAACGAGACCCTTATAGCAACGAAGGAAATTGGATGGATACTTCTTCGGCAGTTGTTCAGTCTTAGTACTTGGACCTCCACTCCTCGATACTGAGTGCGCAGGCAACACAGGTTTCGTCAGATCGACTGACGGGGACTTACTACCACGAGAGTCCATCTTGTCCATATGCTTCTGTAAAGCATGAAGAGCCTTCTTCTTAGAGTTGGGAGAAGCATCCCTCCACGCAGTAGTTAGTTCGGAGAGAACTTCCTTGTCAATTTCATCAAACACGTTACCAGCAGATGAAGTCATAGCTAGACAGCGAGAGTTAGCAAGATTGAAGATCTAAGAACCTAAGTATGAAACACTGGTGCCTGATGCACGAAGCTAGAGAATGAAAGACGAACGTCGAACGCCGGATGCGTGAAGCTAGATATCAATACTCAACGACGATAGCAAGAAGACGAAGATACTTAGGAAATTCAGATGTGCAAGTAACCCTAATCCAAGAATTTGATGGCCTATATATAGAAAAAATTTGGGCCTGCTCGTCTTGGACAAAAAGACCTGCGAAAAAGCCCATTTAACAGTACAAAATTGGCCCATCAGTACAAAAATCGAATAAAATAATAAAAAATAATTGGCTGAAAAACTTGGAAAATATTCTAAGTAAAAAAAAATTTCAAAAAATTCGAAAATTTTCGAATATTTTCGTCGACGAGCAAGATGTAGCAATGACGTTCATCGTCGGATATCAGGTTGGCGGAGGTGAGGTGTGTTTCATCATAGGTGTTGAACAGCAGAGGTGAAGATGGAGTGTATAGCGCTAAGATGCTGGCCAAGCGACAGAGTCGCGTGCGACTGTGTCGCACAAGTCGCTGGAGATGCGACATGCGTCGCGTGCGACCAGCGTCGCAAGACCGGGCCGCGCGAATCTGTCGCGTGCGACAGTGTCGCATAAGTCCACCAAGTGACCATCAGCATACCCATCTCTGCATGAGGAGTTATGCATTGGAAGCTGCTACACTCATCTTCCGCCTTAAGGGTTGTACTCCACGAGATGCTGAACATGAGTTATAAGAATATCAAAACAACACATCCCGAGTTAGTATTCAAGCGTTCAACACACTGCAAACATTCAAAAACATTTTAGTGAAGATTTAATCGGTGATACCAGGCAGTGAAGAGCAAATATTTTCCCAAAAAAAAATTTTCACTTTTCATCAATCTCCAAATCAAAAATATCACACAAGGTGAATAAAAAACTTTGAGGTATAATGAAATATCTCTTGAATTCAAAACCGGTGAAATGGACCGAAGTATGTGATAGACATGTTTACTTGTCCTTCGTCTCAGTCACAAGGAAGCAGTCGTGTTTCGTCGAAACATATTGGCAGAGTTAGCACCGCACAAGAGATTTTAATTCATAAATGCAAGGTGAACACTTAAGGCACTCCGATCAGGAACTAGCATTACTACAATCAGAGGGGAGCCGGGGTAACCGGCGTCCTCCAGACGAGTTTTTAGCTTTAAATGAAATGCAACAGACACTCATTACAGCAGTCAGAGGGGAGCAAGGTTCACTTGCGTCCTCCAAAGTGTGATAGGAGAGTGTCTTAAAGATCAGCGTCCATGTACAACCTTTCGAAGAGGGGAGCCGGGGTAACCGGCGTCCTCCGTTACTTGGCTTTATGGATCTATGCAAATGAAGCGAGGAGTTTTAAGCCATGTTCACATGTTTGCACTCAGAGGAATAAATACTCTTGGGTCCGAAGACTAAAAGCGGCCTCGAATCCATGTTTGTCTGACTAGACTAATCCACGACGATTCCGAGTGCGTATTCAGATGTAAAGAAACTACTCTTTCAGACTTCAAAATTTTTCGTGAACTCTTAGAGAGAACACATGCAGAGAGAATTTCTTAATTTTTTAAATCTCTCAAAGTCAAGAGGTTTGGTGAAGATGTCAGCGAGTTGTTTTTCTGTTGAAATATGCTGTAGACTGACTATATCACGATCAACCAAATCTCTAATGAAATGATGTCGAATGTCGATGTGTTTAGTGCGAGAATGCTGAACAGGATTTTCGCTGATTTTGATAGCACTTTGGTTATCACAGTACAGCACCAAGGGAGCACTCTCGATAAGATAATCATCCAACATCTGCTTTAACCAAAGCAATTGAGTGCAGCAACTCCCAGCTGCAACATACTCAGACTCAGCTGTCGATAGAGCGATGCAATTTTGCTTCCGACTATGCCATGACACTATGTTATTGCCAAGGAAGCAGCAGCATCCTGAAGTGCTCTTTCGTTCATCATTGTCACTCGCCCAATCCGCGTCGGAGAACCCGACAAGATTTGCTGTAGTGTCACACGCATACCAAAGACCGAGATCAGAAGTTCCAGAGATGTAGCGGAGTATCCGTTTCACAGCTCGTAGATGGTCCTCCTTAGGATCAGCTTGGTACCTGGCACACATACAAACACTAAACATTATATCAGGGCGAGCAGCAGTTAAATAAAGTAAACTCCCAATCATAGAGCGATAGAGTGTTTGATCAACACTTCGAATCTTAGTCGACATAGATAACCGATCAGTTGTCGCCATGGGAGTGTTAGCGGGCTTAGCATGGTGCATCTCAAACTTCTCAACCATATTCTTTGCATATTTGCTTTGTGAGACGAAGATCCCATTTGGTCGTTGAGATATCTGAAGACCCAAAAATTGATGTAGCTCGCCTTCAAGACTCATCTGAAATGTAGAAGACATAGAATCCGTGAATGCTTTCACGAGCTTAGAGCAAGTAGCACCGAAGACAATGTCGTCGACGTAAATCTGGGCAACGATCATGTGTTTCCCATCACGTTTGATAAAGAGAGTCTTGTCTGATGGAGTAGTATACTTAATGTCTAGATTTGAGTATTCTGAACTCTGTATGCACTTTCATTTACCTATCTATTACAGACATTCATTTGCTTTTAATTATTGTTAATTAAATATATGCAAATTATAGTCCTGGATTTTATACGTTGTAGTTAGTATGGTGTTGCATGGGCACACAGAAGATCATACTATCGGTTACTCGTATTTAATCGAACAGTTGCTCACGACCTAGATGGACACGGACCAATCCATCGGTATAGTCGTTGTGTGAGAGAGAAAATAATTTATCTTAATTATTTTATCACACTTGTACACTTGGTGTATTGAGCGGATCGATTGAGACTCATCAATTAGGATTGCTCGGCGATAATTGATTTGAGACTCGAAGTATTTTATTCTTAATCCCTGAAACAATTGCGGGTGTGTATATTTAATATAAGTGACTTTGATTTACCAAAGGAATTAACCGGTTTAATTATTGGGTTGATTACCGGTTAAGTTGGGTCACTATATTTTATATATGGCATGCCGTGAATTCTTGAAGGGGCAGTGTATCCCGTAAGGGTTGATAATATCCCCGAGATGAGCTCATAAGGATTTATTATGTAAACCTCGCGAGTGGATTTGTTCCGCATAATAAATAAGGTTGAGTGGTACTAGTCTCGGATATAAGAGATGAATAAATTTATTAAGCAATAAATAAATTTTATTCATGGATATTTAAATCTTAAATACACGGAATAAATAATACTAAGTTGGAGAAATATTATTTGGTATAATATGGAATAATATTGGGAGTTCAATTTTATTTATATAGTGGAAAATAAATAAAATTAATATTGATAAGAATTAATGGATTTGGGTTGGACCCAATTTAATTTTCAATATTAAAGCCCAATATTTATTCTCCTTTTGATCCCCTTCGTAGCCTATAAAAGCACTACATGGTCTTCACTTTTCAACCTACGTTACGCCAACAATAAAGTTCTGAGAGTGAAGAGGATCCATAAGTTCGATAGCTCGTCGCCCACCCGACGTTCGAACGGAGTGCAAGGAATACGCGGGAAGATCACGAGGTCATCGATTTCGTTTCTCCGAACAACGAATCGTAGGTACAATTCTCAACGCACTTGTTAATTGTTCGATTTGATTTATCGAGAATACCGTAGGACGAAGATCCAAGATATGAAACTATGAACGGGGGACGATCGCGTGGTGGTGGCGAAGCCACCGGACCACGGGCGATCGCCCGGGCTAGGGTTTCGCGGGCGTGGGGGCGAACCCTCGGCTGGGCCGAGGGTGTGCGATCGATCCATGGGATCGATCGCTGGGCACGGGCTGGTGCCGTGCCCTACCCCGCCGTGAAGGCGGGGGCCTCCTGGTGGCGGCGGGTCGCCGGACCCGCCGCGGGGGCTGCTGGGCAGCCCCACCCCGATCGATCGCCCGAGCGCGATCGATCCTTGATCGCGCGAGCGCGCGGCCGTGGGGGTGCGGCTGGGGCGTGCGCGGCCTTCGGGCCTCGCTGTGCGCCTCGGTCGTATCCCGGCATGGTTGTCGTGTTCGTGTGATCTCCGGCGAAGGGTTCGTTCGGGTTATCGGTTCCGCAAATTTTGATAACCCGGGATAGCGAATTCCAACAATTGGTATCAGAGCGTGGCTTACGTTCGCGGTATTTTCGATAAAATTGTTCTACCTTGCAGGGTTCTGACTATTATGGCTTGATGATTATTCGTTTAATTATTTTGTCATGTGATTGTTGGTTTTATTAAACTCTCGGACATGTCGAGATTCGTTTTTGGTGGTGAATGCTTGTAATAGTAAAAATTCGGGGGTTGACCGAATTTAGGATTTATTATTATGTTCGTTGTTTTTCCGGAAAATGTATAGGGTCGATTTCGTGTATAGAATCGATACCGGAATTGTAATTTAGATTTTTGTAAATTTATTTTGCGATTGGATCGACGTATCGAAGACCGCCGGAGAAGACGAAGTTACGAGAGGGACGAAGGGCTAGGGATCGATTGGATCGATCCCCATGATGCCCGATCGATGGCTATGGGCGTGGGGGCTGTTGCCCTAGCCGCGGCTGCCACCACCTCGGTGGTTGTCGGCTTGGCTGGGCGGCGGCGCTCCTCCCCGTGGGTGGCCGGTCGATCGAAGGTGGGGGTGGTTCGGGGTCTCCCAACCCGGACTACTCCTACCGGAAATATACTTTCCTAATTAATTCACTATTTCCTATTTTGAGTATTTCTTTATGGAATATTCTAGAAAAATAGAAAAGAAATTAATTTAGTACTAAATTTATTTTTCCTATTTGATTATTCCTACTCATGGGAATATTCATGGATTAGGAATAAAATAAATTTGGAAAAAGTATAATAGTACTATTTATTTTATTTCTTTATTTCATTATGGATATCATCTAGAATGTTCCAAGAATATCTTGGATAGATTATTCTAGTGATTTAATGAAGTGGAAAAAGAAAATAAAATAAATAAAAATATTAATAATATTTAATTTTATTTTTGATATATTCAATTGACTTAATTTTCGAATTAAGTAACTTTTGGATTAATTGAAAATAAATAGATTTAAATATTGGATATTAATATTCTCGTCACATGGGGCATTCAAGAAACGAAGACTGAAGACTAGAAGATGCGTACGGGGATGTGATGAAGCCATAATAGTCGGAAAATAATATTCTAGTAATTATTTTGACTATGTGATAATACTATGTGCTTTATTACATGTATGCATGCTATATGTGTTTATTTTATGCACTAGATAGCGTATCCCTTTATTGTAAAAAGCTAAGTGGGAGAGAGTATGGAAACATACCCATGGTCTCCATTGCTGCTCTCTTGGTGACTTTTATATACCTTTGAGGTATATATAGATAAGTCATTGGAGGAGAGTTCTTGTAATTCCTCTTACAAGAAATATTGATTGAGTTTATCAAACAATGCCTAATTTGTCTTTCCAAAGCTGATTTCAAGTCGACTCATTCTCACCCCGGGGAGTGGAATGGAGCCAGAGCCACTTGGTCATGTAGAGGACACAAATTAGAGACTTTCGTGCCATTCTTTGATAGGTGGGTCGTTTGTCTGCTCGGCTCCCTCATTTATGAGAGATAGGGTTGTTCGCATGGTGAATCACTGGTTAGAAACTTCGAGTTTCACTTATGATTCTCCACGTCTTGATTTACGAGATTAAATGGATCGAGTAATTGGGAGTCAATTATAAAAGTCTCTTAGTGTAGTAAACGTCCACACCACGTGGCTTGCTATGCTGACGGACTTTGGATTAATTGATGTAGACAGTTGTAAGTAATTATGAAGAGTTGTGAAGTTATCGTAAACGTCCACACCACGTGGCTTGCGGTGATGTAGCGATTCCAAGTATTTTACTTTGGTACTGAGTAATGGTTTACACTTAGATACGCGTTATAGTATTCCTCCCCACGAGGTCACGCTATAATTGATGTATGACCGAAGGAAATCTAATTGCTAAATCATTTGGGTGGGTAAACGTCCACACCACGTGGCTTGCCTTACCTGATGGGATTTTAGATGTGATTAGTGATTTAATGATATTATTTGAGGGAGATAATATCGGATATTAAATTGTTTGTCTGTTTTATGTGCTTATAGGTTAAGAATGACTGTGACCCCACTTTGTGATATACTTAAGGATGAAAACTCACCGGTTCCATATGGTGATGATTGGGAACGAAATCTGGACATTGTCCAGACTGTTGAGCTTTCCGAATCCACTGTTGTCCCAACTGATGAGGACATTCGAAATGACCTCAGGATGATGTTGAGACATAGCGTGGAAGCCGAGCAAGAGGTGATTAACATACTCACAGAATTCTCTCTCAATGAGTCCCTTAAAAAGGAATCAACGAGAGCGGAGTTTGTGTGTAAGTTAAGAAAATCACAAGCTTTTGTGGCAAGGCTAGAGGAAGAGCGTGCAAAGAAACCCAGTGGCTCAAAGCCACGGATTGGGAAAGGCAAGCCTTCTGGCAAGTGCTTTCGATGCAAGCAGTTTGGGCACTGGAGGTCTGATTGTCCTCTCATCAAAGGTACGAAATTTTCCTTAGTCACTGAAACATTGTCAGCGGTGATATCTACCAGCACCTGGTGTGTAGATACGGGCGCCACTGACCATGTCTGCAATTCATTGCAGGGGTTCCAGGAAACCCGGAGACTTAGAGAGGGAGAGATCGTAGTCTACATGGGCAATGCCGCGAAGGTGGCGGCTGTTGCAGTGGGAGACGTTCACTTACGCTTTAGTAGTGATAGGGTTTTAGTTTTACAAAATTGTCTTTATGTACCGAATTTTAGAAAGAATTTAATTTCAGTTTCTAAGTTAATTCTGAATGGATATGCTGTTTCTTTTGATCACTCTATGGTCATAAGAAGAAATAGTGAGATTGTCTGTTCTGGTACATTGGTGGACGATTTGTATATTCTGAATCCTGAGTCTAACACGATGCAACTAACCGAGAGTAATAACACATCTACGAACACCAATAAGAGAAAGGAACCTTCTAAGATGAATCAATTATACTTGTGGCATCTAAGGCTAGGTCATATTAATTCGAATAGAATTCAAAGGTTGAAAGCTGATGGTCTCATTAGCGGCATAGAAGGAGAGGACCTTCCAACCTGCGAATCCTGTTTGGAGGGTAAAATGACCAAGCGTTCTTTTTATGGTAAAGGACGTAGAGCTGAACAAGTATTGGATTTGATTCACTCTGATGTATGCGGACCTATGTCTACTCAGGCAAGGGGAGGGTACGAGTATTTCATCACCTTTACTGATGATTACTCAAGGTATGGATATATTTACCTGATGCGCCACAAGAGTGATTCTTTTGACAAGTTCAAGGAATTCAAGGCTCTTGTGGAGAACCTTCGTGGTAAATCCATAAAATGCCTGCGATCTGATCGCGGAGGCGAGTACCTGTCTGGAGAATTCAAGGCATACTTGGCAGAGAATGGGATTGAATCCCAGCTGACTTCACCATATACTCCTCAGCAGAATGGTGTGTCAGAAAGAAGGAATAGGACTCTTATGGAAATGGTACGATCAATGATGAGTTACTCGGATTTACCTGTTATGTTCTGGGGACTTGCCTTGGAAACAGCGGCGTATATTCTGAATAGGGTTCCGACCAAAACGGTACCAACTACACCCATGGAATTGTGGAGTGGGCGTAAGCCTAACTTGGGACACATTCGGATCTGGGGATGTCCAGCACACGTGTTGCGACAAGGCGCCGATAAGTTAGAACCTAGATCAGAAATACGGCTGTTTGTAGGATACCCGAAAGGAACTAAGGGTGGCATGTTCTATAGTCCTACGGACCAGAAGATCGTTATAAGTACTAACGCTCGGTTCTTAGAGGAAGACTATGTAATAGACCACAAGCCCAAAAGTGACATAATACTTGATGAGTTGAGAGGTAACGAGGAAGACCTGGATACAGCCGAACCGAGTGTAGATACACCACTAGAACCTGCACCTAATACTGTCACTGTTAATACACCGGAACGCCGTCGTAGTGGGAGGGTTGTTAAGCAACCGGACAGATGAATTGGACTGGGTGAGTCTTCGGACTCGGCACCCGGAGTTCATGAAGTCGATCCCTGGACCTATGATGAGGCGGTACAAGATATAGATGCGCCTTCTTGGAAGAAAGCGATGAAATCCGAAATAGAATCTATGGATTCTAATAAAGTCTGGGATCTTGTAGAACCACCAAGCGGCATAAAGCCAATTGGGTGTAAATGGGTCTACAAGAGAAAGAGAGGATCTGACGGAAAGGTTGAAACCTTTAAAGCTCGGCTTGTTGCGAAAGGATATACTCAGAAAGAGGGAATCGATTATGAGGAGACCTTCTCGCCGGTAGCCAAGATAAAGTCAATCCGGATTCTCTTATCCATAGCAGCTCATATGGATTATGAGGTGTGGCAAATGGATGTCAAGACAGCTTTCCTTAATGGAAGTCTTGACGAGACGATTTATATGAAACAACCAGAAGGATTCATTGCTAAGGGGCGAGATCATCTAGTGTGCAAGCTTAATCGATCCATTTATGGATTGAAACAAGCCTCGCGATCGTGGAACCTGCGGTTTGATGAAGTAGTCCAATCTTTTGGATTCATTCAAAGCATGGACGAATCGTGTGTGTATTGGAAACGTGATGGAAAGAAGGTGGTGTTCCTCGTGCTTTATGTAGACGACATACTTCTCATTGGCAACAGTGTAAAGATGTTATCAGACATAAAGGGATGGTTGTCTAGACAATTCGATATGAAAGATTTGGGAGAAGTCGGACATGTTCTAGGGATCAAAGTTATAAGGGATCGCCGGAATAGAACATTGTGTCTTTCCCAGCAATCTTACATAGACACGATTCTAGCTCGTTTTAACATGCAAGATTCCAAGAAGGGTGATCTGCCCTTCAGTAAAGGAACTTATCTTTCTAAGGAAATGTGTCCTCAGACACAGAAGGAGAAAGATGACATGAAAGCGGTTCCCTACGCTTCGGCTGTGGGAAGCTTAATGTATGCAATGTTATGCACGAGGCCTGATATCTGCTATGCTGTTGGCATAGTAGCGAGATATCAGAGTAACCCTGGAAAGGCTCATTGGACTGCCGTTAAGAGCATTTTCAAGTATTTGCGAAATACTAAGGATTATGTTCTGAGATACCGTGCAGACAATCTGATCCCTTTGGGTTACACAGATTCGGATTTCCAAGCTGATAAGGACCGGCGTAAGTCGACATCAGGCTATGTGTACACTTTGGGAGGTGGAGCCGTATCATGGAAGAGTGTTAAGCAGAAGTGCATTTCGGACTCTACCATGGAAGCTGAATATGTTGCAGCCTCAGAGGCAGCGAAAGAATCAGTGTGGTTCCTTAATTTCCTCCAGGACTTAGATGTGATTCCGAGTTTTCCTAAGGCTATGACAATTTATTGTGACAATAGCGGTGCAGTGGCAAACAGTAAGGAACCACGGTCCCATAGTGCTACAAAACACATAGAGCGCAAGTACCACCTGATTCGAGACATCGTCAAGAGGGGCGATGCGATAGTCACCAAGATAGCTTCGGAAGACAACCTAGCGGACCCTTTCACCAAGATACTTCCTAAGGAAGTATACTATAAGCACTTGGAGGGTTTGGGAGTCAGAAGTTTGGAAGATAAGACTAGACCTTAGTATAAGTGGGAGATTGATGGAGTAGTATACTTAATGTCTAGATTTGAGTATTCTGAACTCTGTATGCACTTTCATTTACCTATCTATTACAGACATTCATTTGCTTTTAATTATTGTTAATTAAATATATGCAAATTATAGTCCTGGATTTTATACGTTGTAGTTAGTATGGTGTTGCATGGGCACACAGAAGATCATACTATCGGTTACTCGTATTTAATCGAACAGTTGCTCACGACCTAGATGGACACGGACCAATCCATCGGTATAGTCGTTGTGTGAGAGAGAAAATAATTTATCTTAATTATTTTATCACACTTGTACACTTGGTGTATTGAGCGGATCGATTGAGACTCATCAATTAGGATTGCTCGGCGATAATTGATTTGAGACTCGGAGTATTTTATTCTTAATCCCTAAAACAATTGCGGGTGTGTATATTTAATATAAGTGACTTTGATTTACCAAAGGAATTAACCGGTTTAATTATTGGGTTGATTACCGGTTAAGTTGGGTCACTATATTTTATATATGGCATGCCGTGAATTCTTGAAGGGGCAGTGTATCCCGTAAGGGTTGATAATATCCCCGAGATGAGCTCATAAGGATTTATTATGTAAACCTCGCGAGTGGATTTGTTCCGCATAATAAATAAGGTTGAGTGGTACTAGTCTCGGATATAAGAGATGAATAAATTTATTAAGCAATAAATAAATTTTATTCATGGATATTTAAATCTTAAATACACGGAATAAATAATACTAAGTTGGAGAAATATTATTTGGTATAATATGGAATAATATTGGGAGTTCAATTTTATTTATATAGTGGAAAATAAATAAAATTAATATTGATAAGAATTAATGGATTTGGGTTGGACCCAATTTAATTTTCAATATTAAAGCCCAATATTTATTCTCCTTTTGATCCCCTTCGTAGCCTATAAAAGCACTACATGGTCTTCACTTTTCAACCTACGTTACGCCAACAATAAAGTTCTGAGAGTGAAGAGGATCCATAAGTTCGATAGCTCGTCGCCCACCCGACGTTCGAACGGAGTGCAAGGAATACGCGGGAAGATCACGAGGTCATCGATTTCGTTTCTCCGAACAACGAATCGTAGGTACAATTCTCAACGCACTTGTTAATTGTTCGATTTGATTTATCGAGAATACCGTAGGACGAAGATCCAAGATATGAAACTATGAACGGGGGACGATCGCGTGGTGGTGGCGAAGCCACCGGACCACGGGCGATCGCCCGGGCTAGGGTTTCGCGGGCGTGGGGGCGAACCCTCGGCTGGGCCGAGGGTGTGCGATCGATCCATGGGATCGATCGCTGGGCACGGGCTGGTGTCGTGCCCTACCCCGCCGTGAAGGCGGGGGCCTCCTGGTGGCGGCGGGTCACCGGACCCGCCGCGGGGGCTGCTGGGCAGCCCCACCCCGATCGATCGCCCGAGCGCGATCGATCCTTGATCGCGCGAGCGCGCGGCTGGGGCGTGCGCGGCCTTCGGGCCTCGCTGTGCGCCTCGGTCGTATCCCGGCATGGTTGTCGTGTTCGTGTGATCTCCGGCGAAGGGTTCGTTCGGGTTATCGGTTCCGCAAATTTTGATAACCCGGGATAGCGAATTCCAACATTGTCCACTGAGCCGCGTTCAAAACCAAACTTCAGAAGGTAGTCTGTCAAACACCCATACCAAGCACGAGGAGCTTGCTTCAACCCATATAAAGCTTTATGAAGCTTATAGACATGATTTGGTTTCTTAGGATCCTCAAATCCTTTTGGTTGAGCAACATACACCTCTTCTTCAAGTACTCCATTTAGGAATGCAGCTTTAACATCCATTTGTCTAAGTTTGATGCCAAGATGACATGCAATAGCGATTAAGAGACGAATAGACTCAATGCGTGCAACTGGAGCAAAGGTTTCATCAAAATCTATCCCTTCCACTTGGGCATAGCCTTGTCCAACGAGACGAGCTTTGTTTCGAACAACTTGATTATGCTCATCCGTTTTGTTCTTAAAGATCCACTTGGTCCCAACAACATTGATGTTCGAAGTACGGGGAACCAAAGACCAAACATTGTTTCTCGTGAACTCGTTAAGTTCTTCTTGCATAGCCATTATCCAGAAGCTATCCTTCATAGCTTCCTTGTAGTTTTTCGGTTCCGTTTCAGATAGGAAGCAAGAGACTCCGATTTCATGGCACACAGCAGAAGTACATATGTTATATAGTTCATCAGGAGAAGGAATTTGTTTCCTTGAGCGTGTAGTTCGCTCGTTCATGTTTCCAATCATCTGAGTCGGAGGATGACGTTTTTGAATGTACCCAGGTGCTTCTCTTGGAGCATCAGCTGGATTTTCAACATGTTCATTTTCTTCACCATCAGACAATGAAGTGTCATTGTTCCTCTGACTAGTCTCTCCAACATCAGATGAAGTGTTAGGAGTAGGAATATCTGGCATCTCAGTAGTGGGTGTAGATGGAAATGTGTGATACTCCAGAATCCCTTCCTTCACCCAGTCTTCATTAGCATTCTTTCCGAGAAAGTCTTGTTCATCAAAGTTGATATTAACAGTTTCAATGACTTTCTTAGTTCGGAGGTTGTATGCACGGTAAGCATGGCTATTCTGACTGTAGCCAACAAATATACCACGATCAGCTTTGGCTTCAAACTTCTTTAGAGGATCCCGATCCTTCAAAATGTAACACGTGCAGCCAAAGACTCGAAAGTGAGATACAGACGGCTTCTTGCCATTCACGAGTTCATAAGCAGTTGCCGATGTGCCGGATCGAATACTTATGCGATTGAGAATATATCCAGCGGTAGAGACGGCTTCTGCCCAAAAGGTACGAGCAAGATTTTTCGAAATTAACATGACACGTGCCATCTCTTGCAACGTACGGTTCTTCCGTTCGGCGATCCCATTCTGTTGTGGTGTTTTAGGAGCCGAGTATTCATGATGAATCCCCTTCATCAGACAATATTCATTGAAGCTAGAATTTTCGAATTCAGTCCCGTGATCACTCCTGATCCTCTTCACCTTAGCTTCATGATTCGTTCTAATCCATTTCACAATACCTTTGAAGGCATTGAAGGTCTCATCCTTAGTGGCAAGAAATCTCGTCCAAGTATAACGAGAGAAATCATCGACTACCACTAGCACATACTCCTTCTTAGCTATACTCTTCACTTCCATTGGACCCATGAGATCCATGTGAAGCAGTTCAAATGGAGCAGAAGTGCTCATCAGTGTTGGTAGTGCGGGATGAGGAGTTCTTGTCAGCTTACCTTTCTGACAGTCACCGCACACTCTTTTCTCGATTTTGGGGAGTTGAGAGATTCCTCGAACTATCTCCCCCTTAACCAGTTTTCTCAAGTTTCGAGTGCTAGTGTGTCCAAGGCGTTGATGCCATAAATCAACTTCATCAGGAACAGTCACTGAGAAGCAGCTATACTCAGTTGTATAACAGTTGTTCTTAGCACGCGGACCTTCCATGATACACTTCCCTTCAGCATCAAACACATTGCAAGAGTCTCTATCAAAACTAACATTCAGCCCTTCATCACAGAGTTGGCTGATACTAATAAGGTTTGCCACTAGACCTTTCACATGAACAACATTTCGAATTGGTGGCAATCCTTTGATATGTAGTGTCCCTTTTCCCATAACGACGCCTTTAGCTCCCCCTCCAAACACCACGGGAGAGCCAGTCATAGGCTCGTATTCCTTCAGAAATTTCTTGGTTCCAGTCATATGGCGGGAACAACCACTGTCAAAGTACCAAATGCCTTTGTTTCCAGAGTCGGAGGCATTCAGTGCAACATTGCAAAAAATAAGTTCTCTAGGCCTCCAAGTAGTTGAAGTGGTGGAGTTAAGCTTAACTTCACTCTTCTGGGACTTAGGTACCCACTTCTTCTTCATACCAGAATTTCGAGACTTAGTCTCAGTCACAAGTTCTACGTTCTTTTGAACTTTTGGCACTGGAGACTTGTGTTTCTTCACACTCTTAACAACAACACTCTTCTTCTCAGTCACTAGATCCCGGTTGATGTCATCTCTCAGCTTAAAGCAGAAAGGTCTAATATGTCCGGGCTCATTGCAGTAGTGACACACATATTTTCTCTTTTGACGAGGTTCAGCATTCGTCGAAGTCTTGACCATGACAGGTTTAGAGCGAGAGAATTTTATATTTGGTTTTACGTTCTGAGGCTTACTCAACTTCTTCAGCAACGTCTTCTCGTATGGCAAGATACCACGAGGATGTTTCACAATGGATTTAGGAAATTGATATGTCTCCGCCTTCAAGCTAGTAGTCGAGTTCGACTTTTGAGTTTCAGCTTTCGGAGATGTTACAACCTTCTTTCCTTCAGCAATTTCCTTTCGTTTCAAACTTTCAGAATCATCTATTTCCATACTCTCAGTAGAGTCAGTAGAAGCTTTGACAAAAGTCACTTCTTTCGTTTCAGGTGCAGTATAGATAGATTCAAAGACTTTCTGAAAACCAAGTCCAACACGACCTGGGTTCATGTACGATGCGGCATTGTCAAACACTGAAGAGTTAGTATTCATCTTTCTCAACAGTTCATTAGTCATCTGAAGCTTCTCCTTTAGAACATAACGTTCCTTGTCACACATAGCTAGATCAGTTTGAGCTTTCATCAAGGATGACTTCAGCTCATCATTCTCAACGTCGGTGTTCTTGAAGAGAGTTTGGAGTTTCTTCACTTCTGATGTTTCCTTCTTCAGTGATGCCTTTAGTTTCGAGTTTTCAGAACTCGACTTCTCAAATGATTCTCTCAGTTCGACAACCTCTTTGTAGTATTTGTGTTTCTCTTCAAAGAGAGTATCAAATTTGTTTTTCAGTATTGTCAGAGAATTATTCAACCTCTTCTTCTCATCTTCCGTCTTCTCAACCGAGTTTCTCAAACCAACGACCTCATCACTCATCTTGTGTTTCTCATTCGAGAGTTCAGTAATAGATTCTGTCAGAACCTTCAAAGACACTTCGAGTGTGTTATTCTCAGTGATAGCTAAGTCATGTAGACTCATCAATTCAGCATGATTCTCTCTCAGAGTGAGTAGCTCATCACACACAACTTCAGCTTGACACACTCCAGGTGTCATCTCTATCTCTTCAGTTTCAGAATCAGATTCACCATCTGAGAAAATATCGTCATCACAAAAATTTCGATTTTCTGAGGCCAGACGGAAAATGTTATCTGCAGTAGCAGTATCCTTCAGAAAGGCATCAAGTTGAAAGTTTTCAACTTCAAAATTAGCAAGGTCAAAACCTTCATCAAATGTGACAACGAGAGCGTTGTCCTCATCTTCATCTGTGTTGTCATCATCAGACCCATCATTCTCAGAGATCACATCTTCATCATCAATCACCACGTAACTCACTGGTAGCTTCTTCTTTCGATGCAGGTTAGGACATTCATTCTTGACGTGTCCATATCCCTTGCACTCATAGCACTGCATTTTCGATACATCTTTGCTATTGGAAGTGTATGGTGATAGCTTTGTGCCTTTAAACTTCTTGTCAGACGAAGACCCCTGATTTCGATTGTCTGGAGTGTTCGGATATGAGTTAGAACTTTTCTGAAATTTCCGGAAATTTCGAGCTCGGTTCTTTCTCTTAAAATCTTGTTTCACAAGATAGGTGACTATGTCAGTCAGCACAACAAGCTTGTCTGGGTTGTTCGAATTCATCAACCGTTCAATATCTTCAGCTTCCTCATCATGAGACTCATTCATATCAGCTGAGAAACTACTTTCAGACTTCTCATTTTTCAAACGAGAGTGTTGAGACTTCGTGCTTCTTGAACTCTTCCCCTTCTCAGAAATCTTAAGGGCAGTCATAGGCTCATAAACAAGGGACATGTCTGGGTTGCTTCGTACTTTGAGTGTCAAGTCATAATTTCTCAAATCAGCCATCAGGTCAGCATAATCCCAGTTTTGATTTCTATCGTTTCGTGCTTCTATGGTTAACACCTTGCTCTCGAATCTAGAGTTAACACTGGATAGAACCTTCTCGTAGACCATGATAGCAGGAAAGACTTCTCCCAGTTCAAATGCCTCATTAACATATCTCATCACCTTATCAAGATAGTCATTTATGTCTTCATCTTCTCTCATGCGGAGTTGATGAAACTGAGCAGTTATAGTTCGGATCTTCGAGCGCTTAACAGCGTGACTACCCTCACACGTTCTCTGTAATGTCTCCCATGCATCTCTGGCAGATGTGCAATTCTTGACCAACTGATACATGCTGAGATCCAGCCATTCACATATGAGTAGAAAAGCTTTGCTATTCGCAGTAGACAAGTCATGCTCTTCTCTATTCCAACTACGTTCAGGCTTAGGGGTTCTAAGTACATCAGCATCTTCAGTGTAAGGACGCTCCCATCCTTCCAACACAGCCATCCAAGCTCTTGAATCAAAGCCCTTAATTCTAGCAGATACTTTCGCTTTCCAGTTCGAGTAGTTTTGATGAGTAAGCATAATCGGTTTCTGAACAAACATAGACGACTCCATTGTAGCGGAAATATGGAGTCAAGTAACGGATCACGTCTTATACGTATGACGTCCTGCTCTGATACCAAGTGAAAATTACGTCTTCGACGTAGGATACCAACTTTTCGAGAAGTCGGTCTTAAACTCAGTCACTTCAGCAACTACGATCGCACACACTCAGCTCTGCTTGCTAAGTATGTTGTAAGGTGTAGTGGTGTGTTCGAACTCAACAAGAGTAAAGTAAAGTGCTGAAGAAAAGGTTGTATAATAGTTTCATTTCATTGATAAACAAAACTAACTATTACACTTGTGGAGAAAGGTAGACGGAATGATCAAGAGTCGTATCCCAAGTGACGCAGCACTCCAACGAACTAATGATCTAGTACTATATCACATAGAGCTAAATCGCATAACTCTACTATCGGTGCACAGCACAAAACAACTACCAAAACTCTTAAAGCTATAAGCCGTAAACAACGAACGTTGATACTTGGATATCGGATTTCGTTCTCTCAAAATCGTCAAAAGATGTCATCCAACTCCATGGGTATATATAGTTGTCTCGCACATGTGAAGCCTTGAGGTAGTGCAATCTGATTGGTCACATGCTTGTCCTACATCACAATTCCATGGATGACATCACTTTCGGAATCTTCGATTCTTGAATCTTGGAATCTTGAATCTTCGATTCTTGAATCTTCGAATCTTGAATCTTCGATTTCTTTAACTTCAGACTTCAACACATCTTGACTCCGTCGATCTCAATACTTCATCTTCAACTTCATCGTGGTGAACACTCGTCGTTGAACATTTCATATTTCATCGTCTTCATTGTCGTCAATAGAGTTGAAGTGGTAAACAACAGTTCATGCATCAGATGATACACGAAGTCAAAAGAGCATGGCATGGGACACCAGTCGCGTGCGACATAGTCGCACAAGTTGGAGGAGATAGTTCAAGCGACTCTGTCGCGTGCGACTCCCGTCGCGAGGGACAACCAAGGTGGTCAAGCGACTTTGTCGCGTGAGATGGAGAAGGCAAGGTCACGCGACTCTGTCGCGCGCGACACTGTCGCGAAAAGAGAAGGGCTGAGTTGCATAGTCACGCGACTCTGTCGCGTGAGATGGTGAGGTGCGGAGTCATGCGACTCTGTCGCGTGCGACTCTGTCGCGTGTTGTGATGAAGCCTTGTCGTGCAACTCCAGTCGCATGGACTTGAGGATGGACTTCATGTTGATTATTTTGCATTCACGCAACCTACACCTGCAATCAAAGACAAGGACAACAAACACATACGTTGTTGCCAAAACTAACATCTACAGGTTGGATGATGCCCGCCAACTGTTCGACAGAATGCGCGAGAAGGGATGTAGGCCCAACGAGTATAGCTTTGAAAGGTTTGGAGCTTCTTGATGTGATGAGGGGAATGGGACTGTGCCTAGTACAGTGATATACAACACATTCATTGCAAGATTTTGTAAGGAGGGTAACAATGAGGAGGCCGAGAAATTGGTGGAGAGAATGGAGGAGGACGGCATCGCTCTAAACGTGGTAACCTTTAACACAAGGATTTCTGCTCTTTGTAAGACTGGGAAGATTCTAGAAGCTTTTTCGAGAATATTCATAGATATGCAGATGGATGAGGAGTTGCCAGATCCTAATGTTGTGACACATTACTTGATGCTGGATGGATTTGGCAGGGAAGGGATGATGGAAGAAGCAAAGACATTGGTTTTGTCCACGAAAAAAGATGCTATTTTCTCAACTGTGGAGAGCTATAACATATGGCTGTTGGGTTTGGTGAGGAACGGAAAATTTGTGGAGGCCCAAGCAATCCTAAAAGTAATGGAGGGTGATGGACCTCGGCCAAATGCATACTCATACAACATTCTAATCAGTGGATTGTGCACAAATAACATGTTTGTAGATGCAAGGCGAGTTGTTAGTTTGATGACGAGCGCTGGAATTTCCCCAGATGTGACCACTTATAGCACGCTGATCCAAGGGTATTGCAGGAAAGGAAAGAAAGCTGAGGCCAATAAAGTCCTAAACGAGATAATTAGGGGTAAATGTTTCCGGAATACATACACGTGAAATATACTTCTTCGCAGCCTGTAGAGAGAAGGTAACATAGCAGAAGCAGAGAGGTTAATGCAAAAGATGAATGAAAAAGGCGAAGGGTTAGATATTGTTACCTGCAATATTGTGATCGATGGTTTATGTAGAAACGGAAATCTTGATAAAGCAGTTGAAATCGTGAATGAAATGTGGAGTCATGGAAAGGCTGCTCTCGGCAGTTTGGGAAACTTGTACATTAGTCTAGTGGATGAAAATAAGAAGAGATGCTTGCCTGACTTGATTACGTATTCAACACTTATATACGGACTATGTAGAGCTGGACGCCTCGAGGAAGCCAAAAAGAAGTTTATTGAAATGTTAGGGAGGAACTTGTATCCTGATCCCACTCTGTATGATATTTTCTTACATCACTTGTGTAAGAGGGGAAAGATATCATCTGCATTTTAAATTCTTAAGGACATGGAGAAGAAAGGTTGCAACAAGACTTTACAAACTTATAATCACTTGATATATGGATTAGGTACTACTGATCAAATATTCGAAATGTTTGGCCTGATGGATGTGATGAAAGAAAGAGGGATTTTGTAACGCCCCAGAAAATTTAAAGGCTTAAAGGAATTGAATATGCTACTCATACCAACAAGATGCATCTTCTTTTCTGGACATCCTCCTATAAGAACTCCAAAGTTAAGCGTGCTGACTCTGGAGTAATTCTAGGATGGGTGACTCCCTGGGAAGTTTCCCGGGTGCGCACGAGTGAGGACAAAGTGCGCTGGAAAAGATAAGTGTTGGTACAGTGGAGCCAGGATATCACTCCCGCAAGCAGTCATTAGTAACCGAGCCGGCCCATTAGGGTCGGGCTTCGACCCCTCAACGGGCCGGGGCGTTACAAATGGTATCAGAGCAGGTGCCGACCGGAATTGTGGGAACTAAGTGTCTTGCGGGGCCAAGTGCTCCACCCATAAGTTGGTGAGAGTACCCGTAAGGGGCATTCCTGCACGGATGGTTGGTCCTGGGCAAGTAAGGCAAGTAAGACACGCAACGAGGACGTTGCGCAAAAAAGGTGGGGTGATTGTAACGCCCCAGAAAATTTAAAGGCTTAAAGGAATTGAATATGCTACTCATACCAACAAGATGCATCTTCTTTTCTGGACATCCTCCTATAAGAACTCCAAAGTTAGTGACCCCCTGGGAAGTTTCCCGGGTGCGCACGAGTGAGGACAAAGTGCGCTGGAAAAGATAAGTGTTGGTACAGTGGGGCCAGGATATCACTCCCGCAAGCAGTCATTAGTAACCGAGCCGGCCCATTAGGGTCGGGCTTCGACCCCTCAACGGGCCGGGGCGTTACAGATTTCTCCTAATGTTTATACTTACAACATTGTTCTTAATTCTCTATATGAGGGAGAAAAAAGTGAAGAAGCATCTTTTCTTTTGGATGAGATGTTGCAAAGTGGTGTAACACCTAATATAACTTCGTTCAAGTTGTTAATTAAGATCTTCTGCCGAGCGGGGGTGTTCAGACCAGCAAAGGATGTTTTTGAGATAGCCATCAGCGTATATGGTCACAAAGAAGTGATATATAGTCTGATGTTCAATGAACTGATTTCTGGAGGGGAAACATTGGAAGCCAAGCAATTATTTGAAGTTGCTTTAGACAGATGTTTTGATTTGAGCAGCTTTAGTTACAAAAATCTCATTGAGAAACTATGTGGCGAAGAGGATTTTGAATACGCTAATGATATTCTTAAGAAGATGATTCTGAAAGGCTGTAGATTTGACCCTGCTTTATTCATGCCCGTGATTGATTATTTGGGTAAAAAGGGAAATAAACATGAGGTCAATGAGCTGACAGAAAGAATGTTGGCAATGAGTTCAGATGTTCAAACGGAGTGTAAGAATTTAAATAATGGAAGACTATATAAAGATGGTGGAAGTGACTGGAAAACCACTCTGCACAGGTATATTGCCAAAGTGACTGTACAACTAATTTGTGTATTATGTTCTTTTGAAACCCATATTTATTTAGTTTATTGGCTGTTGTGGTTTTTTCTTTCTACGGGGTGTAGATTATGTTTTAACTGCTTTTCATATACAATTTTTTTTGTTGGAAGAAAACCTTGACCGTTTAATTGAGAAAGTACAGTACTTATATAAATGCAAAAATTACTATCCAGAAAACAACTTGATTTCGGCTGGTTCACTTTG
This sequence comes from Euphrasia confusa, assembly GCA_954870475.1. Taxonomy (NCBI): domain Eukaryota; kingdom Viridiplantae; phylum Streptophyta; class Magnoliopsida; order Lamiales; family Orobanchaceae; genus Euphrasia; species Euphrasia confusa. The sequence goes on from OX940951.1 coordinate 21,850,371, forward strand.
TAGTGAGGACACCAAGGTTTCTAAAAAATGACAATTATGCCAATTCATACTTTCATACACCTCGATCGTATTTCAAATTGTACTCCTGGCTATTTATGTTTCACTATTTTCTTACATTTTATCTTTAGCATCTTGATCATGTCCTCTGGCTAATTTTCTACAGAGATGATGGGAGTGCAATAGCCATGAAAACTCTGAAGCAAGTGCACAAAGGCTGGGGTCATGGAACTTTATCACTTGAAGCCCAGAAAAATGCTTTTCTCGATGAATGGAATGCTAATATATGAGTGTCTTGGGTGCTCCTTGCATATCTACGAATCCATTCTGATCAATGGTCTTGAGGAGTGAACTTTGGTGCCCATAATCCATCTCAGAGATGATTACAATACACCTTTTCAATTTTCTTGATCCCTGCAAATATCCACTTGTATGCATATATATCATATGTGTAAGCATGCATAGAGAAAGAAAAGTGGGCGACCTAGCTGTAGACGAGCTTGATTTTCGATTTCGTGCTAATGATTAGTGCCATGAGGTCTTACACATATTCTTCAAATGAGGTAATATCTCATTAGTGAGGCTGTTGTATTCATTACGTGTATGAGGTTATGATGATGATCAGATGATGCCATCATTCTCGAATGATCACAATGCTTTGGAGAAATTCCACAATGTTTTTTGATAGATCGATGCTTTGGAGTGGTAACTTTGAGTAATGGTTTTGGTTTCTCTCTTTGGCTGAGAAGTTCTTGATTATTGAATATCTGTTTTTTTGTTCTTTTGTACATTTCCAGAACCAGATGCATCAGTATAAAGATCGAGAGGTACAGATTGCAAGACAGTGTTGATATATTGTATGGAGTTTGGGAATGTAAGGCTAGCCAGGTTTGTTGGGCTTTGTTGTGTGCTCAACCATCATTCTCTTTGAGGTTGGTAAGTGGTTGCTTGCCAGCACATTTGGGGAGTCAAGTGCCGAAATCGTCGAAAGAAGAGAGGTTGATAGAACTCTCGGCCCCTTGGACCGAGTCAATCACGAGCTGAAGTTTCCTCAATGAGTGACCAAGCTTTTTGATCTTTCGAGAAGGCCACTGAGAGTTATCCCATATTCCCATGCTGCCTGCATATCATATTCAAGGTGATTGGACATTGCAGGTGATAAAAATCTATAGTGAGATTTGCAATTATGTTTTACTCCATGTTTAATGTGCAAAATATGGTTTCCTGCTAAGTTTTAGAACATGAAAAAAACACAATCCAGAAAAGATGTCATATATTGCACGAAATAAGAAAGACTAAAACACATGTATACCAAATCACATTTTTTTATTGTCTCCTTATGTTTTTAGATTTAGTTTCAAGTCTTTTGATTCGGGGCATTTAGACCTTCGTAATCAATATTTCTATGCATAGTACTGCTATGCCCCTAATGTATTTTTATTCGAAACTTCTGACCACTGTACATTTTCTGATTATTTTTTTGAAAAATAGAAAGGAATTGTCACACCTTAAATGTTAATATTGGCACGATGTATTTTTATTCGAAACTTCTGATTATTTTTATTCGATGTTCTCTGTCTTAGGCACGATGTATTTTTATTCGATGTTCTCTGTCTTAGGCACGATGTATTTTTATTCGAAACTTCTGAATATTTTTATTCGATTATTTTTATTCGATGTTAATCTTGGCACGATGTACTTGCAACTGTACGATGTTGCTCAAATAATACTTGCAAGCTAATAATATTCTGTCTTTGTTCTTCTCTTTGCAGTGCTTGTTTTAAAACGATGGCCACCAGAAAAGAAACGATGTTCACTACTGTCGGCTCATCCTGCTGGTAAGAGGAGTCGACATGTGATGTAACTCTATAACTCCTTTACCATTGTGCTCGTGATCCATCACGTGTATTATCCGATCTACAAGCCAATCCACTTCCTTTTTTGCTGTCCAGAGATGCTTCTCGAGCTAACTCCTGATCTGTAACAGCTCTCAAACTCTGGCAAGTTCTTTGTATCACAGACAGCAATGAGTTGAGCCTCAGCCCTTTTTCGAATTTTTCTAGACTCCATGGAAACGACAAGGCGGTCCGACTCATGTCTCGCTTAGACCGTTTTTCTTAAACATTAATGGTAAGGATGGAAGTGGTTTTTGGTCATTGTTTTTAGTTTAATTATATACTCTCTCCATCTCATAAAAGTTGCAATACTTTCCTTTTCGAGGTGTCCATAGCTAGGAAGCACTGGGACGGCTGGGAGGGTGCCGTTCCCGTCCCCAAAACGTTTGGGAAATGTGTATGGGGAAAAAATGGCCAGAAACGTTTTAAACACGTTTTTTTTCTTCTTTAATTTATATTCATAAAATAAGGGTTCCTGAATTAGTGGAAAAACCGTCCCAAATACAGTAACTGCTTCCGGATTTGTCTATAATTTCTGTAGAGTGTGTTCTGTTGAATGTTAAGTTCATTCTTGCATGTATTTTAAACTACAAAAATGAGAGTTCTGCCTTAGTGAAACCAATACATCTGTTTGGACTCATTGTCTTCCCTTATATTTACTGCAAGAAACTCATGGTTAACTTTTATTGGAAAATACAACGCGTTTACTGGATCAGAGCAACATCAGTTCTTCTTGACTCCTCCTGACTGAAAGGGTAATCTTTAAGGTGATTTCCATTTTTTTTAATTTTGTATTGATTATATGGGTTACATCAGTTCTTCTTGCCTTTTTTTTCTTGTCTCAGCCAATACATGACCCATAGTAAAAATTATTCGGGATGATCAGATCATTATGACTTTCTAACTAAACATTCGAGATATATTCAACGACCGATGCCCGAACATCATCCAAGGTTTGGCATATCATTTTCTGGTAAAGTTGTTCAGATACTGGCTACAGAAGTTTGTGTGCACTTCATTATGCTTTAATTCTCCGACACCCGCCTTTCGAAGTAACCGGGGAGTAATAATTGTGAAATTACATGTTTTGGTGTGGAAGATACTACTAGGAAATGAGGCAGAAAAAGAACAAAAGAGAAGTGGAACTGGCCCACGTTTATTTATGACCGTAGGAAAAGTATTGATTGATCATGACTCAGTGAGTGGGTGGAAGTTTCAACTCGCATCTGCATTCATACTATTATCAAAGTATGTATACATACAGATTTTAATTAATCACAGCCTATTACTGCTGCTGCTGCTGATTTCAAAATGAGACACACTTACTCTTATTATCTCATCATATTTATCATCTTATTCTTTACATGTACACGTGTTACAGCAGTAGCAGCAGGCGATCGAATTTCGATCAACTGTGGCTCTTCTGCTTCAACGTCACTCAGCGGCAGGGGGTGGGTGGGCGATTCTGATGATTCTAGCTTCTCGATAAAAGGATCGTCTGTGTTCGAGGTAGAGAGAAATGTCCCCGCCGGCGTTGACCCCGTCCCCTACAGCACCACACGCATCTCCAACTCTCCGTTCTCCTACACTTTCCATCGACTCGGAAGTCCAGGTCAGAAACTCATCCGCCTTCACTTCAACCCCTCGATCAACCTCGACGACTTCTTCACAGTGGAAGCTGGCCCTTTCACCCTCCTCTCCAACTTCAGTCCTTCCATAACTGCTCGTGCTCTGTCTCTCCCCACAGTCTCCAAGGAGTTCTGCTTAATCACTACACTCGAAAACCAGTCCCTGAGTGTAGTCTTCTCTCCTAATCAACAGAAACAGCAGAAACATGACACGTATGCTTTCGTCAATGGCCTCGAGATCATCTCCCTCCCGTCTTCCACCACCCTATCTTACTGCCACGGCGGGGATATTGAAGTGGTTGGGCAGAGGAAGTCTGTGGTCCACTTGGATCACACCACAGCACTCGAGACGATTCACCGGCTGAATGTCAAATGGGATTCTTCTGGAGATGATATCCGCAGCATGTTTGGGATGTGGGCAACAGTTGTCAAGCAAAGGGTTGATGTTCACAGTAACATTATTACCTGGAAAATATCTGTGGACGTGGGGTTCAGGTACTTGGTCAGGCTTCATTTCACTCGGGGAATGGCAGACGAGGACTATTTTGTAATTGCCATTAATCAGATGGTTGTCACCACTGGTGCCGACATACTCAAGGATCAAGGGCACAAGAACTACATGGTGATGATGCAAGGGTACAAGAGCATAGGCAAACGTGATATCTCGGTTTCCCTGTGTTCTAAAGATGAGCATATTCCTCTCGAAGGATTTGAGATATTCAAGCTGAGCAACCCAGACAATAGTCTCGCAAGTCCGAATCCCTTGCCCCCACCAACTAGCAATAATATTATAGTCTCGGTTCTTGGTTGGAGAAACGCAATTGTAACTGTTTTCATCGCTGTGATTTGTCTTCTAAACTCCATTCTTCATAAGCTGATCCAAAGTCGGAGGTCTCAATTTGCCGAGGCACTCAACTCCAAAACAAAGGAAAAACGACTCTGCCGCCACTTTTCACTATACGAGATCAAATCAGCTACCTCTAATTTCAATGAGTTGTACGTCATAGGAAGGGGTGGATTTGGTAAAGTCTACAAAGGCCTCATAGATGACGGTCAAGAGATTGTGGCCATAAAGCGATTAAAATCAGGCTCCAAGCAAGGGAAGCGCGAGTTTTGGACGGAGATCGAGATTCTTTCCGAGCTCCGACATGTTAATCTAGTATCCTTGATTGGATACTGCAATAAGCAGCCTGAAATGATTCTTGTTTACAGTTACATGCATTGTGGAACACTGGCTGACCAGCTCTACAAACTTGCTAAGAAAAACAACCTATCTTCTTCTCTCTCTTGGAAGCAGCGCCTTAGCATCTGCATTGGAGCCGGTCGGGGACTAGACTATCTCCACACGGGCCATGGTATAATACATCGAGATGTGAAGTCATCGAATATCCTGCTCGATGAGAATTTTGTAGCTAAGGTTTCTGATTTCGGCTTAGCTAAAATAGAAAGTGGAAGTGAGTTCCAAAGCCAAGCTAGCATGGATGTGAAAGGCACATTTGGATACTTTGATCCAGATTATTATAGAACTCGTAAACTGACAACAAAAAGTGACGTGTACTCCTTTGGTGTGGTTTTGTTGGAAGTGTTGTGTGGGAGACCACCGGTCGATCCATTGGTTGAAGAGGACAAACGCAGTCTAACCATGTGGGCTCTAGATAAGATTAGCCAGGGAGAAGTTGAAGAGATTGTAGATCCGATTCTGCGGGGCGAAATCGCGACAGACAGCCTGAAAGCGTTTGTGAGGGTCGCTGAAAGATGCCTACAAGACGAACCAATGAAAAGACCGGCAATAGCTAACGTTGTGATAAGACTTGAGTTTGCACTCAAGCAGCAGGAGATTGCAGAATCTTTGGTACTTAATGAGATAACTAGTGTCGCTGATTTCATTCCATCTGACGCTAATTTACCTCAGCCGGAGAGGGAAAATTCAAATGGGATAACAAACGTTGCTGAGTTGTTGCCCCTAGAGGAGGAGAATGTGAACTCTGTGGTATCAAATGAGATAATTAATGTTTCCGATGAGAAAGAAAAGTCTTCGTTACCTGATGAGATAACGGGTGTTTCCAACGCCTCACCACGTAATGAGAAGATCAGATTTTTAGTGAGCGCTAGACTACTTTCAGTGGCTTCCTCTAAAGTGAAAAATGTTGCATTTAATCTTAAGGGACAAAACTACAGCGGAATGCTTAGAATTAATGGGAAAGGAGATGGGAGTAAACATGCAACGTCTAAGCTATCGCATATTTTGCCATGGAAAGCATTTTCAACTAAGCTATCAAAGAAAAAGGAATCAGTCGCATTATCAGGTATTGATTCGGTTTCATTTTAGTCATATGCTGCTGAAGGTATTGAAAGTCACATTGATCTCCTGGAAACAGTTCATGTTACTTGCCTATAATCATTAATCACTATGATTGTTAATGATGCGTATTTAATTTTTATACCTAAATTATATTTTCTTCAACTTAGCCGTGAGAGCTTCACATTCTTATCTGCTGATCTTAATTTCATGTTTTATACTATGGCTTAGACCCGTAAAAAATTTATTAATCTTGACATTGGTGTATGTTTTGCAGCACCAGTATCGACTAGGACTAGCTACACGAGGATAGGAGAACACACTGATTATGGAAAGACGACAAATATTGGTGGACCAGTGTTTAATCGGGTTGCGACAAGAATAATAGGTTCAACCAATGAGTTGGTTGTGACTCCCAATCTAAGGATCTTCTTCCTTTCGGAAATGAAGGCCGCAACAAGAAATTTCAGTCGTGATACAGTCCTCGGAGAGGGTGGGTTTGGGAAAGTCTACAAAGGCAGCATCCTTTTGACACCAAACGCCAAAAATGGAAGTGAAACTAGCATTGCTGTTAAGAGGTTGAATATTGAAAGTTTTCAGGGGTTTAAAGAGTGGCAGGTATTTTTATTCCAGAGTTTCTAAAACTGGAGAAATAGCCTTTTTTTTTTTTCTATCACAACTGAATTATTTGATAATAATTTATTTATATTTGTAAAATATTAAGAGGAAAAATACCCAAACGACGTGTGGGGTGGTGCCGTGGTGGTGGTCATGTTTCAGCTTCAAAAACCCTTTTCTTATGTGTGCAATTATTTTTCTGCAGTCTGAGGTGAATTTCCTTGGAAAACTTTCTCACCCGAATCTTGTTAAGCTTTTGGGTTTCTGTGGGGAGGATAATGAGCTAATACTTGTATATGAATTCATGCAAAAAGGCAGCTTGGAGAACCATCTATTTACAAGTAAGGGGCCGAATTCATAAATAATTTTTTACATTTTGCTACGGCTCTATATATACTTATTTATGTTGAGTTTTGGTTGAATAGGGGGCGGGTCTGCTGCAGTCAGTTCACTTTCATGGGAAATTAGGCTTAAGATAATAACTGGAGCAGCTCATGGTCTGGCCTTCTTGCACGCATCTGATCAAAATGTTATCTACAGAGACGTCAAGACCTCAAACATATTGCTTGATGAGGTAATTAGCTGACTCTAGAATAGTAGAATAATCGATAGTGTTTCGCACTTGGTAACACTGGTCTAACAATATCGAGCCTGCCGCAGTCGTACAATGCTAAGCTCTCTGACTTTGGCCTGGCAAAAATGGGTCCGACAGCTGATAGATCCCATGTGTCAACCATGGTAATGGGTACACATGGTTATGCGGCTCCTGAGTACCTCGCGACAGGTAACTATATTTCAACACTAAGTTAAAATTTAGTTTTCACATCACATGTAAATGCATTAATCAGAACATGTTAGAGTGTGCCATCGATATACTTACACGAGGCATGTACGCATTTCTTATTTACGTGCAGGGCATTTATACGTGAAGAGTGATGTGTACGGTTTTGGTGTCATCCTAGTTGAAATGCTCACTGGGTTACGAGCAATCGACAGGAACCGCCCATCCCAACAAAAGAGTTTGGTTGATTGGATCAAACCATATTTACATAAGACGAAAAAGTTAAAGAGCGTAATGGATTCGCGGTTGAAAGGAAGGTATAATCGCAGATCTGCAGAACACATAGCTCAACTCGCTTTAAAATGTCTTGCTCCGGCTCCAAAGAGCAGACCATCGATGCAAGAGATTGTAGACGCAATGGAGGGAATTGTAGACCATCAACTGTTCTTGAGATGATGTCCAGATAGACTTTGTAGTCACCCCACTTCACTTAGTTTTTGTAAACATATTGTTCCAATTATGTGGTTTGGATTATAATTTCAATCATTTTAATTTGTATTTACTAAAAACTCTAAATAATCTAGACTTTTGTTACAATGTCTAAATTCTTTTGAATCGAATCTATTTTAAATGAATTGAAATATGTGATATTGTTTTATTGACTAAAAAAATAAAAAATGTATTTTTAAATTAATGAAGCAAATAATTACGATTAAGGAGATGAATATAATTTATACTACTTACATCAATTTTCTGTTTTAAAATATTTTAAAATTTGTCAGGATTAAAATTGTTTTTTGTTATAAAAATTCAAGAGTGATTCACAGGAGAGCTTTGGATAAGTGCCCCCTATCAATATTAAGTAAGGGTTAAATAACCCTTACAAAAATAAAATTGGATCTCTACCCCTCTCCTTATAAAATTAAATGTAAAAGAAATGTAAATGAAAATATTTACACAATAACCCCTAAAAATATTTACACAATAACCCCTCTTTTCATTTCTTCTTCTTTCCCATTTTTGCTCTCCCGTAACCCTAAATCGCCCAAAAAAAACGGCTCCGAAATCGACGATTTTCCACCAACAATTCGACGTAAAAAGGTTAGGATTCAGTTCTACATGACTTGTGGGTGTGTTGTTGTCAATATCGAGCTTGAATTTTGCGATTTGAGTGCTTTTCGAAACCAAAAAATTCTGGAAAATCGCTCTTGAATCGCAGGCGGGCGTAGAGCGCAGGCCACTGCCTACGCCCTACGCCCAGTGTGAAGTATGCTGAAGGCTGCAACAAGTTGGGCGTAGGGCGTAGGCAGTGGCCTACGCCCTACGCCCATCTGGAAGTAGGCAGTGAGCTACTTCCAGATTGGCGTAGGGCGTAGGCAGTGGCCTGCGCCCTACGCCCTTATCAGTGCAGTTTTGAATTCTGATTCTTCCCGTTTTATTGTAACTGCAGGCATGGATAAGATATCAATCATAATACATTTTTGTTGGAAAATATTAAGTCAAAATTGGTTTTATCCAATGTTTGACTGAGTTGACTGACTATAAAATTAATTCCGATTGGGAATTAAATTGTACGATAATTTTCTACGTCGTTCGTAGATAATTATAGAATTTTATTTCGTCAAAAACCGATTTTCGGTGAGTGAGAAATAAATGGTTAAAGATAGCCAATTAAAAATGCATTTAATTGAATATGTAATAAAGTGTAAGACTTTATTACATTGAAATGTGTAATAATTATTACATCCCACATTGAAAGATGTAATAAAGTTATTACACTTAATAAGTGATTGACGGATTAATGTGTTCAACAAGTGAGTAAGACCATGGACCGTTAAGGTACATGGCAATCGCCACACGCGCGTCCGTCCGTCCGCTCGGCTCGGCCCGTGCCCGTGCCCGTGCCCGTGCCGTGCTCGTGCTCGGCTCGGCTCGGCTCGGCTCGGCTCGGCTCGTCCCGTCCCGACCCGACTCGCCTCGTCCTTGGACTTGGACTTGGACTTTGGGCTGGACTTGGGCTTCCTGGGGCTCCTGGGCCTGGCCATCGTAATAGTTTTGCTGACGGGCTGAACTATATATTGATTGGGCTCACTTATGTTGGGCTAGTGTTGAACATATATCTGGGCTGAAGTTGAAAAGGCCTGATTGAAAATAATAATAATAATTAATAAATAATTATATTATTATTTTAGAAATCCTCAACGGTCAGCAGGTCTCTGCATGAACGTTACAGAAGTTGAATGGCCAGGTCTTTACACCTGAGCAGTTACAGGTGGTGGTAATGGCAGCATTACTCACCTGCATGAATGCCTTGACCCATCCCTTCACATGCTTGGAGCTCAGCTATAAATAGCGAGTCCTAGGATGCATTTCATACACCAGAAAAAACGCAAAAGCAATTCCCAGCATATCATACAGTTCATACTCCTCTCCTTTTCTCGTTCGAAAGTGGTTCGGCTCTGGTTGCTTCAGAGACGAACAAGAAAGTCGTTGTATCTTTGGGGACATTACGTCTGAAAACTGTAGCATACACGGGACGTATTTGTCTTGCGGATAGCGAAAGCGCCTCGACTACCCGCAACAAATCTTTGATCGAAGTTCGTGTCCAGTTCCGACGATCCATTGAAGTTGAAGACCTGTTCGATTATTTCTCTTCTTCTTCATTTATTTTATTTTATTATAGTTTCTGGAAACGTGTAAAGTATTCAGTAGTACTGTTTACTAGTCCAGAAACGAGCACTGTAATAGCTACGCGTAATACCAACATCGCAAGACAAATACCGTGCTAAAATATGTCAACCGAAGACAATTCTGGTGCTGCGAAGACCGCCCAAACTGGACCTAACCCAACGATGAACTTGAACGTTCCGATCATGCCATCATCGGTTGTTCATGCTGAGAAACCTGAGAAGTTCAGTGGGACTGACTTCAAAAGGTGGCAACAAAAGATGATGTTTTACCAGACCACGTTGGGTTTGGCAAAGTTTCTCAAGGATGAGCCTCTGGCCATGGATGAGAATGAAACTGATGGAAATAAGCGTGCAGCTTATGAAGCTTGGGGCCAGGGTGATTACCTGTGCCGGAATACCGTTTTGAACGGTCTGAGCAATGACCTGTACAATGTGTATGGGAATATGCCTTCGGCCAAAGCACTCTGGGATGCTTTGGAGAAGAAATATAAAAATGAGGACGCCGGAACTAAGAAGTTCGTCGTCGGGAAGTTTTTGGATTTTAAGATGGTCGACTCTAAGTCGGTGATATCTCAATTCCAACACTTCCAGCTGATCTTGCATGACCTTGAGAATGAAGGCATGAAAATCAGCGAGTCTTTTCTGGTGGCTGCTGCTATTGAGAAGTTACCCCCGAGTTGGAGGGCTTATCAAAACTATCTCAAGCATAAGACCAAGGAAATGACTATTGACAAGCTGGTTGTCAAACTTCGTATCGAAGAGGAAAACCGTAAGAGGTTTAATCCTGGGAGTGTGCCTGAGGAGCCTCGTGTGAATCTGATATAGCAACCCAAAAGGAAGCTGCCTCCTCCTCAGAATACTTCTAAAGGGAAAGAGCCTGCCACCAAGGTCTGGAAGTTCATGGGAAAATGCCATAACTGTGGAATAACTGGCCACATGGCTAAAGATTGCAAGAAGCCTAAACAGCCTATTGCTCAGTACAAGGGGAAAGGGAAGCAATCTGCTAACCTTGTTGAAACCTCTGGGCAGGAGCTGACTGAAATGGATATGTCAGCAATGGTGTTTGAAGCCAACATGGTTGGTAATCCCAAGGAGTGGTTCATTGACATTGGAGCCACTCGCCATGTCTGTTCTGATAAGGATGCATTTTCTACTTATGCTCCTTCGACTGGCCGAAAGCTCCACATGGGGAACTCTTCCTCGTCTGCTGTTGCTGGAGTTGGGAACGTGACCCTGAAGCTCACATCTGGAAAGGAGCTGCTGTTGAAGGATGTGCTGCATGTCCCGGACATCCGCAAGAACTTAGTCTCTGGGTCTCTCCTAGTTGAGCATGGTTTTAAACTTGTATTTGATGCTAAGAAGTTTATTTTGACTAAGTTTGGAACTTTCCTTGGTCGGGGCTATCTCGACAATGGACTGTTCAAGATGAATGTAATGGCTGTGCGCCGTGTACCCAATGTTGCCTCGAGCATTAATAAAAATAATTCTGTTTCGGTTTACTTGCTTGAGTGTTCTGAATTGTGGCATATTAGATTAGGACATGTAAATCTAAATGCAATTAAAAGATTAATGAATTTGGAATTATTACCAACTTCAAAAATTGATTCACAAAAGTGTGTGCGTGTGATGAGCCATATTTTTTGGCTCATTTTTAGTTCTTTTGAGTCAAGTAATCGAGTCTTTATTTTCTTTTTGTTATTTTATTATGTATGGGAGGACACATTTGGAGTAAGAGTGATTCAGGGCATAGCAGGTGACACCTTGGGCATAATAGGAGTGAATTACGTGAAAGATGAAGGGTTTGGGCATAACACTTACTTTGGCCTGATCACCCACTGTGGCAAAACACTCACTCTCGACTGATCACCGACAGTTGAGCAAGCAACCATTATGGGCGAAGGCACTTTGCGAAGATTCCCAACTTCCAAAGTCTCACACGTGATCAATGACTTAACCAAGGCAAAGAAAATACTGAGGCGTAAAAGTGGCAAGGAAATCACCTTCGTGGTCAAGGGTGCAGGTTGAGCAAGCTGGTCTGACTGGAACATCCAGGTCCCGTTGAGCAAGTTGGGACAGAGTCAGAAAGTGGAGCAAGACTGACGCACGACCAAGTACCACACATGATCTGCCACCTCGTAAATGAAGAAGGCTATTGGAGATAAAGCAATTGGGCAAGAGCGACAATTGATCAGAGACGGACGTTGAGCAAGTAGTGTACGAAAGAGTCCTGGGAATCTTGGAGTCTTCAAAGGCGACTAGATTCAGAGAAGTATCAAAGAAGGACTCTCATCTAACCTTAGAGTCATTGTCCAACACGTCTCTATCAAATCAGAGTCCTATATACACACGAGTCTGTCAAGACGTCAGCATGGGCAGGCAGCTGTCCAGAATCCTGAAAATCTAGGAGTCTTTAAGAGAGTCCTTATCCAATCAAGTTCAGCGATTTTTACTTGCTTCCCAAGACTCCTATCATCTATAAATATATGATGACGTGAAGAACCACGAAATAGAGCCACGAAATAGAGCCACGAAAAAGAGAGGACCGAACACAACAACACACAACCCGAGCTCCACAAAACAACACAAAATTGAGAGTTTATATGTATTTGTTTTGAGAGTCGAGTGAGGAGGAACACCGCCCTTTTGGGCGAAATTGTATATTATGTTTTTCTTTAATTTAATTCCCTTTTGTTTCAGTTATTGAATTTCGTTTTTGCTTTCTTTATTTATTTTAATTATGTATTGCTGAATTAACATCGTTTGGTCAAGTTCTGATCCTGATCAGGCTGCTGTGTAAAATACTGTGAGGCTTCTTGATGACAGCAACTAGCTTAGCTTTGTTCCCGATTCAACAGGGTAGTATATCGAGGATGTTAGGGACTTGGGCAATCCTACAATGACCAGTGGGAACCCCGACTTGCCTAACACACAAGTACGTGGATCAACGCGACCGGGAGACTGGGCGTCCGCGAAGTACAACATGTTGCTGGAGATGTGGTCGTATGACTTGGGTCTGTCCAGGCATGCTATTGGTCATTCTGGGTTTGCTTGGAGGATGAAAGCGGCTTGATCAACTTAGACTCATGCGGTCACATAGTGTCGAATTGGTCAATGTCAGGAGACCTATTGAGAGAGATCTAATAGGACTTTAAACATAAGAGCGAATGAGGGTCAGGGGTATTGGCGTGCGTGACATCATAGGGACGTTAATATTTTGGGCCTATAACCGGAAGATGAAGCTGTTAGCAAAATGATATATGTGCCAGTGAATAGTAAACACTTGACCAGTGTGATCAAGGTAACGACTTGCCCAAATGTTTTTAATTCGTTTTCATTTTGTTTTTGTTTTATTTCAGTTAAGGTAGCAAGGAGATCACGGAACCGCTGTGCCCACAGCGAACACAAAACCCTTTTTAAACGTGACAACCCTTTGGGTAAAGCCGGGGGAAAGTAACAATAAACTCCTCGTGGGATCGACCCTATACTTGCCACTAATACTCGTTGTTGGTGAAAGGTCTAGGAAACTTATAAATTTATTTTGACCGGCGTTTGTTCCACGACAAACACTCGTCGTCGTCAAAATTGGCGCCGTTGCCGGGGAGTTTAAATTCCAGTTACTTTCTCCGTGCTATTTGACTTGTGATTTTTGTTTTGCTTTAGCTTGACCATACAGGGAAATTGAAGGCAGAACAGGGAGAGCAAGGCAAACTGCACGTGCAACCTAACGTCATGCCCATGACGATAACTTAGGCGCTAGCCAGGAGGCAACCTGGTAGTATCTTTTCCCTTTTTTTTATTTTATTCAATAAATAAGCCTTGAGCAGTGTTCTCCTTGAAAGGTAGTGTGTTTTGTGTTGCAGATAATGGGCAAGGAGCCAAAGCTGGAGGAGGAAGATGCACGTTGAGCAAGAACAGAGACCTTGGGCAACTGCCATGACCAGAAAAGACAGAATCGTATGGGCAAGCCAGCTGAGGTCAAACAATTAAAGATTTTGGGAAGGGCCTTGAATGAGACCAGAGGTATTGCCTGCACACAATGCCCACACTGGGCAAAGGTACCTTGCTGATCTCTCCTCTTGAATGCGTTCCTCCCATTGACATATTTTTATTTGAGTCTGAAGACCTTGGTCGATGGGGTCGACCTCCTTATTTGCACACTTTGCCCAAGGCAAAGTGACTATGTGGGAAGGTGCGCCAACATCGTTTGGAGTCGGAGTATTGAGTCTAAGGAGATGCTTGCCCATCTTATTACTATTTGCACACTTTGCCAGAGGCAAAGTGTGTGAGTGGGGGAATGTCAAGAGCATCCCCATAGTCTGATCGAGTCGCATGCTTGATAAATACTTGGTCAATTTGAACAGTTTTCAAAATTAATAGTCTATGCATGAAAAATATTAGGGACGATGGAATTGCAACTAGGCAAGCTGTGAGGATTTGAGCCTACATTTGTGTGATATTTCTTTCTTGAGCGTAGCTGTTTAAAAAGTTTGTAATGCTGAAGCTTGCCCAAGTTCTGACCATTGTGATAATTGAAATTGAGTTGATGTAGTAAATGATTTAGGCATTTTGTTCTGTACTATGAAGAAGACACTTGTTAGCCCCTTGAGCCGAGCTTATTTTCTTGATCACCTGGGGAAAACTCCCACTGCCCTGGCCAACCTGCAAAATCGCCCAAGTCCATAAAATGGGCAGGTCAGGGTAAAGTCTTCTCTCCAAAAAAAAAAAAAAGAGCAAAAAAAAAAAAAAAAAAAAAAAGAGAAAAAAAAAATCCACGAATAAAAGGGTGTGCTAAGGCCTGTAAGAAAGAGAAGAGATTAGAAGGAAAAGTTGCTAAGTAAAATGCAGCCCTACCTAAGATCAATTCTGGGCATTGCCCAAGACAGCCTATACAGTAAACCCTAGAAAGCCCTAATGATATTGCCCAACTTAATTGAAAGAATTCATAGGATAGAACTTGGTCAAACCCAAAGCAAAACTTCTTTTAAAACAGCATTGAGCGAAACACTGCCCATACACTATAGAGAGAAACACTTGGAGAGAATACCTAAAATCCTGTTGCAAACTCTTGACCGTTTTTTATGCATTACATTGACTATGATTTTGACTGTCTGTTTACTTGATCAACTTCTGTATTTTGATAAGCATGCTTGAGTCTTCTGTTATTTTTTCTATCTCTACCTCCCTTTGATTTCTAATTGAGAAGGCAAGTCATACCGCACGCTTGAGGACAAGCGTAGTAAAGTGTGTGCGTGTGATGAGCCATATTTTTTGGCTCATTTTTAGTTCTTTTGAGTCAAGTAATCGAGTCTTTATTTTCTTTTTGTTATTTTATTATGTCTGGGAGGACACATTTGGAGTAAGAGTGATGCAGGGCATAGCAGGTGACACCTTGGGCATAATAGGAGTGAATTACGTGAAAGATGAAGGGTTTGGGCATAACACTTACTTTGGCCTGATCACCCACTGTGGCAAAACACTCACTCTCGACTGATCACCGACAGTTGAGCAAGCAACCATTATGGGCGAAGGCACTTTGCGAAGATTCCCAACTTCCAAAGTCTCACACGTGATCAATGACTTAACCAAGGCAAAGAAAATACTGAGGCGTAAAAGTGGCAAGGAAATCACCTTCGTGGTCAAGGGTGCAGGTTGAGCAAGCTGGTCTGACTGGAACATCCAGGTCCCGTTGAGCAAGTTGGGACAGAGTCAGAAAGTGGAGCAAGACTGACGCACGACCAAGTACCACACATGATCTGCCACCTCGTAAATGAAGAAGGCTATTGGAGATAAAGCAATTGGGCAAGAGCGACAATTGATCAGAGACGGACGTTGAGCAAGTAGTGTACGAAAGAGTCCTGGGAATCTTGGAGTCTTCAAAGGCGACTAGATTCAGAGAAGTATCAAAGAAGGACTCTCATCTAACCTTAGAGTCATTGTCCAACACGTCTCTATCAAATCAGAGTCCTATATACACACGAGTCTGTCAAGACGTCAGCATGGGCAGGCAGCTGTCCAGAATCCTGAAAATCTAGGAGTCTTTAAGAGAGTCCTTATCCAATCAAGTTCAGCGATTTTTACTTGCTTCCCAAGACTCCTATCATCTATAAATATATGATGACGTGAAGAACCACGAAATAGAGCCACGAAATAGAGCCACGAAAAAGAGAGGACCGAACACAACAACACACAACCCGAGCTCCACAAAACAACACAAAATTGAGAGTTTATATGTATTTGTTTTGAGAGTCGAGTGAGGAGGAACACCGCCCTTTT
The DNA here is from genome assembly GCA_954870475.1 of Euphrasia confusa. Lineage (NCBI taxonomy): Eukaryota > Viridiplantae > Streptophyta > Magnoliopsida > Lamiales > Orobanchaceae > Euphrasia > Euphrasia confusa. Next base: position 21,866,552 of record OX940951.1, read on the forward strand.
GGGCGAAATTGTATATTATGTTTTTCTTTAATTTAATTCCCTTTTGTTTCAGTTATTGAATTTCGTTTTTGCTTTCTTTATTTATTTTAATTATGTATTGCTGAATTAACATCGTTTGGTCAAGTTCTGATCCTGATCAGGCTGCTGTGTAAAATACTGTGAGGCTTCTTGATGACAGCAACTAGCTTAGCTTTGTTCCCGATTCAACAGGGTAGTATATCGAGGATGTTAGGGACTTGGGCAATCCTACAATGACCAGTGGGAACCCCGACTTGCCTAACACACAAGTACGTGGATCAACGCGACCGGGAGACTGGGCGTCCGCGAAGTACAACATGTTGCTGGAGATGTGGTCGTATGACTTGGGTCTGTCCAGGCATGCTATTGGTCATTCTGGGTTTGCTTGGAGGATGAAAGCGGCTTGATCAACTTAGACTCATGCGGTCACATAGTGTCGAATTGGTCAATGTCAGGAGACCTATTGAGAGAGATCTAATAGGACTTTAAACATAAGAGCGAATGAGGGTCAGGGGTATTGGCGTGCGTGACATCATAGGGACGTTAATATTTTGGGCCTATAACCGGAAGATGAAGCTGTTAGCAAAATGATATATGTGCCAGTGAATAGTAAACACTTGACCAGTGTGATCAAGGTAACGACTTGCCCAAATGTTTTTAATTCGTTTTCATTTTGTTTTTGTTTTATTTGAGTTAAGGTAGCAAGGAGATCACGGAACCGCTGTGCCCACAGCGAACACAAAACCCTTTTTAAACGTGACAACCCTTTGGGTAAAGTCGGGGGAAAGTAACAATAAACTCCTCGTGGGATCGACCTTATACTTGCCACTAATACTCGTTGTTGGTGAAAGGTCTAGGAAACTTATAAATTTATTTTGACCGGCGTTTGTTCCACGACAAACACTCGTCGTCGTCAAAGCCAAAATGGCTAAGTTACCTTTTCCATCGATTGAAAGGTGTACTGAACCTCTTGGTTTAATCCATACAGATATATGCGATTTAAAGTTTGTACAAACAAGAGGTGGTAAAAAGTACTTCATCACGTTTATTGATGATTGTACTAGATATTGTTACTTATATTTATTAAGTAGCAAAGACGAAGCCTTAGAGGCTTTTACCAAGTATAAAGCTGAGGTTGAAAATCAACTTGGTAAACGAATTAAAATAATTCAAAGTGATAGAGGTGGAGAATATGTAGCTCCGTTTGAGAAGTTATGTTCTGAAAATGGGATAATTCATCAAACGACGGCTCCTTATTCACCACAATCAAATGGTGTTGCTGAACGGAAAAACAGAACTCTTAAAGAGATGATGAACGCCATGTTGATTAACTCGGGTTTACCTCATACCTCAGAACATGTGGGGGGAAGCTATTCTGACAGCTAACCACATTTTAAATAAAATCCCACTTAAAGGTAAAAATGAGACGCCGTACGAATTGTGGAAAAATCATAAGCCGTCTTATAAATATCTTAAAGTGTGGGGGTGTTTGGCTAAGGTATCAGTTCCTGAACCAAAGCAAATGAGAATCGGACCTAAGACGGTCGATTGCATTTTTATCGGTTATGCATACAATAGTATGGCTTACCGATTTTTGGTACACAAGTCTGATAATCCAGACGTGCATAAAGGTACCACGATTGAATCGAGAAATGCTTCATTTTTCGAAAATATCTTTCCTTGTAAAGAAAGAGAAGAATCAAGTTCTAATAAAAGAACTTATGAACCTGATGTCGACGCAACACCTGTTGGTGACGATCAGGTATGTTGGTGACGATCAGGTAGACGAAGAGGTTATTGAACCTAGACGTGGTAAAAGGATAAAAACGGCTAAGTCGTTTGGACCTGATTTTATTACGTATTTATTGGATGACGAGCCAAAGTCCTACGGGGAAGCTCTATCCAGTCCAGATGCACCGCTCTGGGAAGAAGCTATTAATAGCGAAATGGAGTCTATTCTGCAAAATCACACGTGGAAGTTGGTTGATCTTCCACCGGGTTGTAAACCTTTAGGATGTAAATGGATCCTAAAGAAAAAGTATAAAGCAGATGGAACGGTCGATAAGTTTAAAGCTCGTTTGGTAGCCAAAGGGTTTAAACAAAGAGAAGGATATGATTTCTTTGATACATATTCACCTGTAACCAGAATATCGTCTATTCAGGTGCTTATTGCGATTGCTGCTCTGCACAATCTCGATATTCATCAGATGGATGTGAAAACTGCGTTTCTGAATGGTGAATTGGAAGAAGAAATTTATATGGAACAACCCGAGGGATTTGTAGCACCTGGACAAGAGAAAAAGGTGTGCAAATTGATAAGGTCGTTGTACAGACTTAAGCAAGCTCCTAAACAATGGCATTTGAAATTTGATAACATAATGATATCAAATGGATATAAAATCAACGAGTGTGACAAATGTGTGTATATCAAGGGAACACCTGATTCATTTGTCATAGTCTGTCTATAAGTAGACGACATGCTAATCATTGGTAGTACTCGTGAATTGATCATGAATACTAAAGCAATGTTAAAAAGAAATTTTGACATGAAAGATTTGGGTGTTGCTGATTTAATCCTCGGGATTAAAATTGAAAGAACCCCAAATGGAATTGTCTTAACACAATCTCATTATGTTGAGAAAGTGCTAAAGAAATTCAATGCCCATGATGGTCCTACGAGTAGGACGCCGATTGACTTAAGTATAAATCTTACTGTCAATAAGGCTGAACCTGTAGCTCAGTTAGAGTATTCTCAAGTTATAGGCAGTCTGATGTACTTAACAAATTGTACACGTCCGGACTTGGCCTATCCTGTGAATAAACCGAGCAGGTATACGAGCAATCCAGGTGTTGAGCACTGGAATGCTTTGAATCGGGTTTTAAAATATTTGAAATACACCCGAGATTATGGGCTATACTATACGAGATATCCTAATGTACTTGATGGATATTGTGATGCTAGTTGGATATCTGATTCTAAAAGTTCACATTCCACTAGTGGTTACGTCTTCTGTATCGGGGGCAGAGCAGTTTTGTGGAAGTCAACGAAACAAACGTGTATAGCCAGATCCACCATGGAATCTGAGTTTATAGCTTTAGATAAAGCTAGTGAAGAAGCAGAGTGGCTTCGTCACTTTTTGGAAGATATTCCATGTTGGAAAAAGCCTGTGTCTCCCGTGATGATTCACTGTGATTGCCAAGCAGCTATAGGGAGAGCACAGAGCATTATGTATAACGGTAAGTCTCGACATATTCGTCGGAGACATAATACCGTTCAACAATTGATCTCAAATTGAGTAATTTCCTTAGAGTATGTAAAATCTAAGGAAAATCTGGCTGATCCTTTGACAAAAGGAATGAATCGAGATCAATTGGGCGTGTTGCTAGAGGGAATGGGTTTGAAAAACCACAATCCATCGAACGATCATAACGGTAACCCTACCTTGATGAATGGAGATCCCATGAACTTGGTTCAAAGGGAAAACTAAGTTATGAAAGTTCAATCGAGCACTTGTACTCATCCCTAAAGGCAATTCAAGTGCTGTTTCCTGACTTGTGGTAATAGGTTAAGTTCTCGAGGAGACTTTTAATGAATCCCTACCTTGAAAAGGTTAAGTATGTCAGGATACTTATAATGGGAGGTCACCTATATAAATGTGAAGTGAGGGCCGCTTCAAATGTAAACATTTATGAATCCAAAGTGTTGTCCATGGCCAAAACGGACACAACATAGAACGGGAAATTGAAAGGAATTTATTGCGTGAATAGCATTGACTCGTTGTACGTTGTGGGGGATTAGTTCAAGGCATCGTGTCCACTAGGCCTCCTGTACTTCCGATGTTGTTCACTACGGAAGGTTCAAAGCCGCAAACTACCTTTCCGGAAGCGATAGATTCTTTTGGGGAATTGAACGAAGAGTCTGCATACATGCATGCATTGATTTCCACTCATGTGGGGGATTGTTGGAAAATATTAAGTCAAAATTGGTTTTATCCAATGTTTGACTGAGTTGACTGGCTATAAAATTAATTCCGATTGGGAATTAAATTGTACGATAATTTTCTACGTCGTTCGTAGATAATTATAGAATTTTATTTCGTCAAAAACCGATTTTCGGTGAGTGAGAAATAAATGGTTAAAGATAGCCAATTAAAAAGACATTTAATTGAATATGTAATAAAGTGTAAGACTTTATTACATTGAAATGTGTAATAATTATTACATCCCACATTGAAAGATGTAATAAAGTTATTACACTTAATAAGTGATTGGAGGATTAATGTGTTCAACAAGTGAGTAAGACCATGGACCGTTAAGGTACATGGCAATCGCCACACGCGCGTCCGTCCGTCCGTCCGCTCGGCTCGGCTCGGCTCGGCCCGTGTCCGTGCCCGTGCTCGTGCTCGTGCTCGGCTCGGCTCGGCTCGGCTCGGCTCGGCTCGGCCCGTCCCGTCCCGTCCCGTCCCGTCCCGACCCGACTCGCCTCGTCCTTGGACTTGGACTTGGACTTGGACTTGGACTTGGATCTTGGCAATTGGACTTTGGGCTAGACTTGGGCTTCCTTGGGCTCCTGGGCCTGGCCATCGTAATAGTTTTGCTGACGGACTGAACTATATATTGATTGGGCTCACTTATGTTGGGCTAGTGTTGAACATATATCTGGGCTAAAGTTGAAAAGGCCTGATTGAAAATAATAATAATAATTAATAAATAATTATATTATTATTTTAGAAATCCTCAACGGTCAGCAGGTCTCTGCATGAACGTTACAGAAGTTGAATGGCCAGGTCTTTACACCTGAGCAGTTACAGGTGGTGGTAATGGCAGCATTACTCACCTGCATGAATGCCTTAACCCATCCCTTCACATGCTTGGAGCTCAGCTATAAATAGCGAGTCCTAGGTTGCATTTCATACACCAGAAAAAACGCAAAAGCAATTCCCAGGATATCATACAGTTCATACTCCTCTCCTTTTCTCGTTCAAAAGTGGTTCGGCTCTGGTTGCTTCAGAGACGAACAAGAAAGTCGTTGTATCGTTGGGGACATTACGTCTGAAAACCGTAGCATACACGGGACGTATTTGTCTTGCGGATAGCGAAAGCGCCTCGACTACCCGCAACAAATCTTTGATCGAAGTTCGTGTCCAGTTCCGACGATCCATTGAAGTTGAAGACCTGTTCGATTATTTCTCTTCTTCTTCATTTCTTTTATTTTATTATACTTTATGGAAACGTGTAAAGTATTCAGTAGTACTGTTTACTAGTCCAGAAACGAGCACTGTAATAGCTACGTAATACCAACAATTTTAGTGGAGAGTGGCAGCTCTTGGAGGGATATTGGAGATGGATAATGAGCGATTTGAAGCACTCGAAAACAATATTGATTGATAGGAGCATTTCGTTTAATGCCCTTATTGAGAAAGTGTGTGGAAAAATCGGTATCGATCCATCATGTAATGAAGTTGCGATCTCTCGATTCCCAAAGGAAAAGTCTCCTCCGATATATCTTAATGATGAAGAAGATTGGGCCACGACTGTATGGATTCATAGAAACCAAGATGAAATGGAGTTGTTTGTGACCTACAGTCCTTCTGTACCGAGAAGTCCTGCCCGTCAAAGTCAAAGTCCTGCACACGTCAAAGTCCAATTCGGCCAGAAAAACTTCCAACTCGAAGAACTTCAGGTGAAACATCACAATATTACAGTCAATTAATAGTGTCATCTACTTATGATCAGTCTGTATCTATTTGGGATAGCATTGATTTATGCAATATTTCGTATGGTGGTGTTTCTGGTGATTATGATGGTGGTGTTTCTGGTGATTATGATGGTGGTGTGGGTGGTGATTATTATGATGGTTTTGATGGTGTCGAGGTCGATGCTAACGACGATGATGTTGTTGATGACGATGATAATAACAATGGTGGAGGTGGTGACGACGGTAATAATGAGGGCGGTAGTTCTTATTATAATAATCCTGTTGTGGACGATGTTGTTGCTCCTGCTTTCAGACTTTGTGATCGAAACGGGGGTGGTCGGTATGATGGTTCCGATTTGGTAGTTGGTCAGACTTTCAAGAAAAAAGACGAGTTCAACTACGTTGTCGGTCGGATAGCATTGCAGGGCAAGTTTGAATTTGTTGTGGCCAAATCTGATCACAATCGAAAGGTGGTGAAATGTGTTGAAAAAAATTGCAAATGGAAAATTCGTGCAACGAGGAAGAAGACGACCGATGAGTTTGTGATTAAAACCTACACCAACATCCACACTTGTTCTTTGATTGATAGAAGCGGTGTGCACAGGCAGGCCTCTAGCAGTCTTATCGGCAATCGACTTCAGGACCAGTTCTTGAACGCAAAGAAACCTATGACACCAGCTGCAATTCAGCAGTTCATGCGTACTGAGGAAAATATTACTGTCAGTTACGACAAAGCATGGAAACAACGTTGCGTGAGCGTTATGACCGTGCTCCTAAATGGGTTACCAAAAAAATAAGTACTTGGATGTACACTGTGGAGTCGACTAGATGGTGTGGGGTTGTGGATTTGGAGGCAATGACGTGTGAATGTGGTGTGTTTCAAATTGACATGATGCCGTGTGAGCATGCCATTGCCGCAGTGTGTGCCAAGGACCCGAGTCGGGCAGGACAATATGCCTATGATATGACTTCTCTTTATTTCACCCGTGAGTATATGATGCAAGCATATAAGGAGAACATTATACCTGTTCCTTCAGAAGATCAATGGACGGAGATTCCCGAATATGTCCAAAACATGATAGTGTTGCCCCCACCGGTGAAACGATCTCCAGGACGGCCGAGAATGGACCGCTTCACGAGTCGAATTGAGAGGTTTTCGAAGAAAACATATCGATGTGGGAAATGTCAGGGAGAGGGTCACAATGCACAGACTTGTCCGATTCCACCAGAGTAAACACTGTTGAACTTTTATGTAGTTGTGTTTGATTTTTCATATATTTTTGTGTAATTTGACTTGTGAAATATTTACTATGCAGGTTGTGATGTCAAGAGGAGGAAGTTGTAGATGCCCGGGTGTAGCGAAGAAGAGGGCATGACTAGAACTCTTTGATTTTTTACAATTATTTTGTGTTTTGAGACAATTGTGCAACAAACTGTGTTGTAATGAATCTTTCATGTTAGAAGTGTTTTAATTTTAGACTTTGTATTTGTCCTTAATCATCCAATGTTAGAATTGCTTGAATGTGGTGTAAATGTGTTTTGGACAGGTTGGAATCACAAAAAACGGGGAAATCCATGAAAAATTCTGTTCTGTGTTGGGCGTAGGGCGTAGGCCACTGCCTACGCCCTACGCCCAACCTGCCGCAGCCAACTGGACTGACGTAGGGCGTAGGCCACTACGCTACACCCTGCGCTCATTCTGACGCACCCCCACCTGCGCCCTACGCCTTCACAATTTGGATTTCACGCGGTTTTGGCAATTTATCGACTTACCCGTGGATAATTAATGTAATTTGTACCGTTGGATGATCTTAAAATGTAGATTTGCGTGTCCCGACCTATTTTCGTGGAAAAATAATGTCGGGAAGTGCTCGATCGGCTAATGTCGAGAAATTACGAAATAACGAAATTACATTTTATTGTTTGGTCATACTTTGAAGCTACTAAACTTCAACTCAAACTATAACATTTAAAGTTAAACTTAGAAGTAACTTAGAAGTAATATGTGATGAAAACACTAAATACTTCTACTCGTGGATAATTAAGGTGATTTGAACCGTTGGATGATCTTAAATTGTAGTTTTACGTGTCCCTTCCAATTTTCGTGAAAAAATAATATCGGGAAGTGCTCGATCCGCTAATGTCGCAAAAATCGACAAATTCTCGACATTAGCCGATCGAGCACTTCCCGACATTATTTTTCCACGAAAATTGGTCGGGACACGCAAATCTACATTTTAAGATCATCCAACGGTACAAATTACATTAATTATCCACGGGTAAGTCGATAAATTGCCAAAACCGCGTGAAATCCAAACTGTGAAGGCGTAGGGCGCAGGTGGGGGTGCGTCAGAATGAGCGCAGGGCGTAGCGTAGTGGCCTACGCCCTACGTCAGTCCAGTTGGCTGCGGCAGGTTGGGCGTAGGGCGTAGGCCACTGCCTACGCCCTACGCCTATCAAGAAGCAGGCTTTGGCCTGCGACAGAGTGGGCGTAGGGCGTAGGCAGTGGCCTACGCCCTACGCCCAACACAGAACATAATTTTTCATGGATTTCCCCGTTTTTTGTGATTCCAACCTGTCCAAAACACATTTACACCACATTCAAGCAATTCTAATGTTTACAATTCAATACAATACAAATCAATCGACTCGATGACTCATACTGAAGATTTTTCGAGCTACATATCGGCGATACTTCATCAAGTACGCGTCGTCGATTTCTTTACCACGGTGATTGAGGTACTTGTTGACTAGACGATCCAGATACATGCACACGTACGGGCCGCAGTTGTTGTTGTCGACTTGGACAAACTGCTCCGTCGGGGCTTCGACCTGCATAGGAGTCTTCTTGTGGGTTCGATGAAACAAGTTTGTACCCTCCCAAAATCCTGCAGCTACCAACAGACGAGGCAACAACTCCAACACCGGAGTTAGTACACGAGACTTGACAGTTATTTCCGGACAACGCCACCACAACGAGTCGTACAACTGTATAGTCCAGAGGTTCAGGTCAATCCGTATCACGACCCAATGTTGCCCGGTATTACAGACCGTTATCACCTAAAAAAATAAAAAATAAAATAAAAAGTTATTTACAATTAAATTAAAATATTAAATTGAATTAAAAAAATAAAAATGTACGGTTCTTTAAATTACCTCTCGTGCGTGTTCCCAACTCTCGTGCCTATCGTCCCCCGTGATGTATTTCAACATGAAGTCCGGCGGTGCCCAGGTTTCATATTTCCTCTCCAAGTTCGTTCTCCTTGCATGTGCATTCGGGATCTCAACCCGAGCGTACTGGGTCCTCATAGCGTTCTGTTAATTAAAAATAAATTTAAACGATTAGTATTAGGAAAATGATAAAAACAACTTGTATTTGATAGGATGATTGGGTCTTACGAAGAACTCGGTACACAAGAGTATAGTCTTCTTTGGAGTGACTTCATCATTTTTTACGGCATTGTTCTCCTTTATCTTGTCCCGCAAGTACGTAATGTACATGTCAATCTCCTGAAAAATATACATATCACAGTTAAGCACAATTTAATAAACATTATAAATTTCAAAGTTTAACTACAAATTAACTTACCATGTCTAAGTACCAATAATGTAGTGACTCAATCCGCTCGAAGTAGGGCTGGTCCAGAGTAAGTCCGTTGAAAGGGATATAGACACTCATTCCATGCCCGTCACGACGGAACATCGAATAGAGCCCCCTAACCTTCTTGCTGCCTCTCCGTGCGAACTGCTGGACGTACGGGCTCCGAAGAGCTTCCGAGGGCCTCCTCACACGGGGTCCGAGACTACTCTGGCCGACATCACCCTCCTCCTCCTCATCAGCCCCAAGTTCTTTCTCCTCTTCCGACAATGCAATCTCCTTTTCGTGTTCATCCTCCACGGGAGATGTCAGCTTGAACAACTGGACCTGCATCCCAGTCAGAAAAAAAGTCTCTACATCAACGATCTCCTGCGGTATATCAGCCCCAATCGGTACAGTAAAACCAGGATCATACTCTGGCCGATCAGCAGTAGTCGGAGGGAAGATGCCGTGGGTGGGAATCGCAGGGAAGGGACCGATCACACCCTGAAAATCACGCAGCGCCCTCGGTGGCGAAGAATGAACGCTATCTCCCCAGACAGCCTGAGTCTGTGCCGGTGTGCGATAGCTATCGCCAACGGTCGTCTGCTCGAAATGGGGTTGCTCGACCTGAGGCTGCTCGACCTGAGGTTGCTCGAAATGGCGCGAGAGTGGCACAGGAGTAGGATAATACTCGATCATCGCTTGCGGTTGTGGTTGTGACTATCCCAAGTTGGAGCAGAGTAATACTCCATTGGAGGAAACTGAACAAAAAAATAATTTAGGTCGACACAGAAAAAAGAACAAACAAAGAAAGAACTAATCAAATTTTTTCAAAATATATTAAACGTAATATAATTTTTAAAATCATGTTTTTGAAAAATACAAACAAAAAAAAAAAATATAAACAACAAGACAGCTACTGAACCTCCTCATCTGCCCTATCTCCTAGGTTGCAACGCTTAAGGGCCGCTTGAAGAGCGTCGATCCGACTGCAAACCTCAACAATCATCTCTCCCTGCTTTCCCTGCTCCACCCCGTACTTGTCCACCCGTGAAAGTAACTCTGCAACCAGCTTCTTCTGCTCCGTCAGGTGTGCTAGCATAGCCTCGTTATGTAGCCTCTGAGCCTCGTCTCGCTGCGTCTCACGCTCGTCTCGCAGCCTCTCACGCTCCCTCATCTCCTCGTCTCGCCGCCTGTCGGCTGTCCTCTCGTCCGTATGCATCTGCAGAAAATCAGCAAACCAATACGGGGGACCTCCAGATGGCTGAACCTGAGAAGACGACAGACCGACATGGTCAAAGACTGTCTCAGGAAAAGCTGAGTATGTCGTCTGGGGTGGAGGTGGGGGTGTCCTCTGTCGTGGAGCTCGAGCTGGGGCAATGAACTTCACGTAGTCAGTGCAAAAGATGTCGTCGTCGTTGAGTCGTAGAGCGTCTTCTTCGAAGTTCCGCTGGAACCAGCACAGGGTCCCGTAAAAAGCTGGAGACATCAACTCGTCAACGTCCGGCTTCAAGCGCGGATACACAACCTGCATGTTTATTTTTGAAATTTTATAAGTCTGGATAATTTAAATAAATTTAATTCACGCAATAAACTTGTTCAAACATTTACCTGCACACCGCTAACCAAGAAGTTCTTGATATCATCGCCCTGCGGTGCGTTGTTACTCAGAGACCAGCGGAGCATCCTGGGGTACGAATGAATGTAGTCTCTCCTGGGGGATGCGTTCAGCTTTACAACCGCACCCTCGAAAGTCTCCATCATATAAAAGTAAACCAAAACAAAAATATATTATTAAACACTACAAAAACTATTCAATTATCAACAAACTAGTTTTAAACATACCGCAAAAAAATGGATGAATCCATAAGCATTCCATGCGCGCGTCCCTGGCCCGTCGATTGCACCGATTTGCTCGAAGCAATCATCGACGATAGCCTTCCACACCCTCCGTCCCCATGGATACTTCTGGCATATTTCGAGGTTACTGCAAAGCTGTAATAAATACAAAAATTAAAAAATTATAAATAAATTTCAATACACAATAAAAAAAAAAAATTAATTCGCGTATTACCTCGAAGTACTCATCAGGGACATGTGATTGTCTATTAGGTATGTCTAACAGAGTCGTAATCAACCAAACAAATGTTAGGTTGACTACATCCGGGTACCTCTCGGGATGCTTTTTGGCCAAAAGTGATTCGATTTTCAGAAGCAGCTCGTCCGTCGGCACCTGTTTCTTGGCCAGGTCATGAGCCGGAAATGCTCTTTCTTTCAAGTCCGCATCATCTCCATCCACGTCATCTTGGGAGCGGGAGTCAGAAAAGTGCAACCCTGTAATCAAGCTGAACTCCAGTGGGCTCAGACGAGCTACCATGTTGTTCGTCACGAACAACCTGAATCGCTTCTTCTTCGGGTCAGGCCAAACGCAGACTCGAGCCATCAACTGATGGATGGCCGCATTGGGCACTACCCCTTTCCCGTCCAACAGTAAGAAATTACCCAGCTGAGGGTAATCGGTCACGACGTTCGGGAAGGCGGCCAGCAGAGGTCCCGCTATATTGGGGATTTTCGTGTAGCTGTGGCGCGTCGTTAACTTCCCCCTCATCACCACGTCTCCGTATTTGCGCTGGGGTAGCTCACCGATGTCCGATGCCGGCACAGGGCGATACTCATCCTGAAAAACACATTACAAAAAAACCAGTTAAAAAACCTCAAAACTGGACTGCCTTGGGCGTAGGCTATACGCCCATTTGACGTAGGCTTCAGCCTACGCCCTACGCCCAAGAACACAAAATAAAAAAAATTGACGTAGGCTTCAGTCTACGCCCTACGCACAAGAACACAGAATAAAAAAAAAATTGACGTAGGCTTCAGCCTACGCCCTACGCACAAGAACACAGAATAAAAAAAAATTGACGTAGGCTTCAGCCTACGCCCTACGCACAAGAACACTGAATAAAAAAAATTTGACGTAGGCTTCAGCCTACGCCCTACGCCCTACATAACATTTGACGCAGGCTTCAGCCTACGCCCTACGCCCAAGAACAGCAACCCAGAATTTTTAAAATCTCATTTTCGCCAATTCATGCTACGAAATTACTTAAATTGAGGAATTACCTGATAATTTCTCTGAGCCTGTGATGGCGACAATCCAAGGAGCGATTCACGGGGGTCATGCTCCGCCTTCATTCTCGATTCAGTGCGGCCGGAGTGGGCCGGGGACTGGGACGGCCGACGAGCCCTTTTGGAGCCCCTTCCAGTTGATGAGGAGTCGCCGTGAGACATTGTCAAGGTCGCCGGAATGAAGCTCGCCGGTTCTGCATTTTGATTTTTGATTTCAAACCTTGAAATCGAACTGAGAGAGAGAGAGAGGGGCGGGGCTGGATGAGTACTTACCTGATCAGAGAGGGTCGGGGCGCTCTTGCCGGAGTTCGTCTCTTCTTCCCGTCGGTTGGAGTTCGTTTCTTCGCCGGAGTTCGTTCGTCTTTGCGGTTTCTGTGATAGAGAAAAGAGGGGCAGCGGGTTTCTGTGATAGGGAATTGGGGGTAGGGTTTGTATGTTAATTTTTGAAGGACCAAAGTGCAATATAGAAACATTCATAGGTTAATTAGTAATTTTTAAAAAGTATTTTCTGATTTTTTATTTATTTATATTCGATTTTATTTTAAAAATAAAGAAAAAAAGAGATAATGCCGGCATTTTTCTGAATTGTTCAATTGGGAGGGTTACCCCTCCCAATTCTCTCGATTCACAGTCGCAACAATGGAGCAAGCGAATTTGGTGGCTAAAGCTCTCGCCAGAAACTCCGACGATCCCCAACTCGCGTGGCTCCTCTTTAAGCGCACTCTCCTCAGTAATAACCCAGATGTCGATTTCTCATCCCTCCGACGTTCTCTGCCTCTCATCGTCCCCATTCTCATCCGCGCCAAAATGTTCTCCGAGATCGACACTCTCCACCACCACCTCCGCCTCTCCCCGGCACCGCCCCTGCGCAATCTCTTGTATTCCATTGTTGATAAACTAGCCAAGGCCGGCTTTACCGACAAGGCCATTTCTCATTTTCAGTCGCTTCGAACCAGTCACCCTCACGACCCGCCGCCTGTTACCTTGTACAACTTGCTTATCCAAGCTTCGCTCAAAGAGAACTGTCCCAATCACGTTTCTTGGCTGTATAAAGACATGATCTTTTCGAAGGTGAAGCCCGAGACTTTCACGCTCAACCTTCTGATTGGTGGGTTGTGTGATTCCGGCCGGTTGGAAGATGCCCGCCAACTGTTCGACAGAATGAACGATAAGGGATGTAGGCCCAACGAGTATAGCTTTGGGATTTTGGTACGCGGGTACTGTAGATATGGGCTTGCTTTGAAAGGTTTGGAGCTTCTTGATGTGATGAGGGGAATGGGAGTCGTGCCTAATACAGTGATATACAACACATTCATCGCGAGCTTTTGTAAGGAGGGTAACAATGACGAGGCCGAGAAATTGGTGGAGAGGCTGAAAGAGGGCGGCCTTGCTCCAAACGTGGTAACCTTTAACACTAGGATTTCCGCTCTTTGTAAGGCTGGGAAGATTTTGGAAGCTTCGAGAATATTCAGAGATATGCAGATGGATGAGGAATTGCCAGATCCTAATGTTGTGACACATAACTTGATGCTGGATGGATTTGGCAGGGAAGGGATGATGGAAGAAGCAAAGACTTTGGTTTTGTCCATGAAAAGAGATGCTATCTTCTCAACTGTGGAGAGCTATAACATATGGCTGTTGGGTTTGGTGAGGAACGGAAAATTTGTGGAGGCCCAAGCAATCCTAAAAGAGATGGAGGGTGATGGACCTCGGCCAAATGCATACTCATATAACATTCTAATCAGTGGTTTGTGTAAAAATGACATGTTTGTAGATGCAAGGCGAGTAGTTAGTTTGATGATGAGCGCTGGAATTTCCCCAGATGTGAACACTTATAGCACGCTTATCCAAGGGTATTGCAGGAAAGGAAAGAAAGTCGAGGCCAATGAAGTCCTAAATGAGATGATAAGGGGTAAATGTTTCCCGAATACATACACGTGCAATATACTTCTTCGCAGCCTGTGGAGAGAAGGTAACATAGCAGAAGCAGAGAGTTTAATGCAAAAGATGAATGAAAAAGGGAAAGGGTTAGATATTGTTACCTGCAATATTGTGATCAATGGTTTATGTAGAAACGGAAATCTTGATAAAGCAGTTGAAATCGTGGATGAAATGTGGAGTCATGGAAGTGCTGCTCTCGGCAGCTTGGGAAACTTGTACATTAGTCTAGTGGATGAAAATAGGAAGAGATGCTTGCCTGACTTGATTACGTATTCAACAATTATAAACGGACTATGTAGAGCTGGACGCCTCGAGGAAGCCAAAAAGAAGTTTATTGAAATGTTAGGGAGGAACTTGTATCCTGATCCCACTCTGTATGATATTTTCTTACATCACTTGTGTAAGAGGGGAAAGATATCATCTGCATTTCAAGTTCTTAAGGACATGGAGAAGAAAGGTTGCAACAAGACATTACAAACTTATAATCACTTGATATATGGATTAGGTACTACAAATCAAATGTTCTTTACCATTGTGCTCGTGATCCATTTCTGTGAGGACACCTCTTTGCACTTCCTTTTTTGCTGTCCAGAGATGCTTCTCGAGCTAACTCCTGATCTGTAACAGCTCTCAAACTCTGGCAAGTTCTTTGTATCACAGACGGCAATGAGTTGAGCCTCAGCCCTTTTTCGAATTTTTCTAGACTCCATGGAAACGACAAGGCGGTCCGACTCATGTCTCGCTTAGACCGTTTTTCTTAAACATTAATGGTAAGGATGGAAGTGGTTTTTGGTCATTGTTTTTAGTTTAATTATATACTCTCTCCATCTCATAAAAGTTGCAATACTTTCCTTTTCGAGGTGTCCATAGCTAGGAAGCACTGGGACGGCTGGGAGGGTGCCGTTCCCGTCCCCAAAACGTTTGGGAAATGTGTATGGGGAAAAAATGGCCAGAAACGTTTTAAACACGTTTTTTTTCTTTAATTTATATTCATAAAATAAGGGTTCCTGAATTAGTGGAAAAACCGTCCCAAATACAGTAACTGCTTCCGGATTTGTCTATAATTTCTGTAGAGTGTGTTCTGTTGAATGTTAAGTTCATTCTTGCATGTATTTTAAACTACAAAAATGAGAGTTATGCCTTAGTGAAACCAATACATCTGTTTGGACTCATTGTCTTCCCTTATATTTACTGCAAGAAACTCCTGGTTAACTTTTATTGGAAAATACAACGCGTTTACTAGGTCAGAGCAACATCAGTTCTTCTTGACTCCTCCTGACTGAAAGGGGAATCTTTAAGGTGATTTCCATTTTTTTTTTTAATTTCGTATTGATTATATGGGTTACATACTCTTGCCTTTTTTTCTTGTCTCAGCCAAAACATGACCCATAGTAAAAATCATTCGGGATGATCAGATCATTATAGCCAAAGCTTAAGAGACAATTTCCAACGCTAAGAATGACACTATTCTGTATGACTTTCTAACTAAACATTCGAGATATATTCAACGAGTGCCGAACTTCATCCAAGGTTTGGCATATCATTTTCTGGTAAAGTTGTTCAGATACTTGCTACAGAAGTTGGTCAGAAACTTATCCGCCTTCACTTCTACCCCTTTATCAACCTCGACGACTTCTTCACAGTGGAAGCCGGCCCTTTCACACTCCTCTCCAACTTCAGTCCTTCCATAACTGCTCGTGCTCTGTCTCTCCCCACCGTCTCAAAGGAGTTCTGCCTAATCACTACGCTCGAAAACCAGTCTCTGAGCGTATGCTTTTGTTAATGGCCTCGAGATCATCTCCCTACCTTCTTCCACCACTCTCTCTTACTGCCACTGTGGGGATATCGAAGTGGTTGGCCAGAGGAAGTCTGTGGTCCACTTGGATCACACCACGGCACTCGAGACAATTCACCGGCTCAATGTGAAGTGGGATTCTTCTGGAGATGATATCCGAAGCATGTTTGGGATGTGGGCAACAGTTGTCAAGCAAAGGGTTGATGCTGATAGTAACAATATCACCTGGAAAATATCTGTGGACGTTGGGTTCAGGTACTTGGTCAGGCTTCATTTCACTCGGGGAATGGCAGACGAGGGCTATTTTGTAATTTCCATTAATCAGATGGTTGTCACCATACTCGAGGATCAAGGGCACAAGAACTACATGGTGATGATGCAAGGGTACAAACGAGTGGGCAAACGTGATATCTCGGTTTCCCTGTGTTCTAAAGATGAACATATTCCGCTCGAAGGATTTGAGATATTCAAGCTGAGCAATCCTGACAATAGTCTCGCAAGTCCGAATCCCTTGCCCCCGCCAACAAGAGACTCTTCGCCACCGACTACCAATAATATTATAGTCTCGGTTCTTGGTCGGGGAAACGCAATTGTTACTGTTTTCATCGCTGTGATTTGTTTTCTAAACTCCATTCTTCATATGCTGATCCAAAGTCGGAGGTCTCAATTTGCCGAGGCACTCAACTCCAAAACAAAGGAGAAACGACTCTGCCGCCACTTTTCACTATACGAGATCAAATCAGCTACCTCAAATTTCAATGAGTTGTACGTCATAGGAAAGGGTGGATTCGGTAAAGTCTACAAAGGCCTCATAGATGACGGTCAAGAGATTGTGGCCATAAAGCGATTAAAATCAGACTCCAAGCAAGGAAAGCGCGAGTTCTGGACGGAGATTGAGATTCTTTCCGAGCTCCGACATGTTAATCTAGTATCCTTGATTGGATACTGCAATAAGCAGAAGGAAATGATTCTTGTTTACAGTTACATGCCTTGTGGAACACTGGCTGACCACCTCTACAAACTTGCTAAGAAAAACAACGTATTTTCATCTCTCTCTTGGAAGCAGCGCCTTAGCATCTGCATTGGAGCCGGTCGGGGACTAGACTATCTCCACACGGGCCATGGTATAATACATCGAGATGTGAAGTCATCGAATATTCTGCTCGATGAGAATTTTATAGCTAAGGTTTCTGATTTCGGCTTAGCTAAAATCGAAAGTATAAGTGAGTTCCAAAGCCAAGCTAGCGTAAATGTGAAAGGCACATTTGGATACTTTGATCCAGATTATTATAGAACTCGTAAACTGACAACAAAAATTGACGTGTACTCCTTTGGTGTGGTTTTGTTGGAAGTGTTGTGTGGGAGACCACCGGTTGATCCATCGGTTGAAGAGGACAAGCGCAGTCTAACCATGTGGGCTCTAGATAAGATTAGCATGGGAGAATTTGAACAGATTGTAGATCCGATTCTACGGGGCGAAATCGCAACAGACAGCCTGGAAGCGTTTGTGAGGGTCGCTGCAAGATGCCTACAAGACTGTTAAAGATAGAAAGTCAACTGTCAATTAGCAGTAGGATTAGCTGTGTGAATATTTGATTTATTCCTTTCCTTATTTTGTTTCTTGTTTTTGATTATATATATGTATGTAATGTTGTTTAGAGAAATACACAGAATATAATCTTCTCTCAATATTTACATGGTATTAGAGCCGTCTCAGGCTCTTGAGCCCTAGACAATTAGGGTTTCGTCAGATCCACGGCAGCGTTCGCTCCGCTCCGTTGATCATTGCAATTTGCTCCGATCTGCTCATCCTGCAATTCGATCTGCTCATCCGTTGCAATCCGATCTGCTCATCCGCTGCATCCGCTGTAATCCATCCGATCTGCTCATACGTTGCAATCCGATTTGATCATCCGCTGCAATCCGCTGCAATCTCTCTGTACCTTTCTCTCTTATATATTTTTTTAATGGAGACAAACACAAGTGCTCCCACTCAATCTCAACCATTCTCCACTCATCAATTGAAAATTCCTGTTAATCTCTCCAGTTCTAACTGGGAACAATGGTCCACATTTGTTGAGACTGGGTTAGACTCCTTTCGAAAAGGAAAATATTTGAAAGAAGAATCACAAACTTCTGAGGACTGGAAAGCTGAGGATATCTCTATTCGCATGATTCTATGGAATGCGATGAAACCGGATATTCTATCCACTGTACACACGTTCAAGACCACTAAGAAAATGTGGGACCACCTTCAATCCACATATTCTAAAAAAACTAGCATGGCACACGCATACGCAATTTCTCAGGCACATGCAAGGTGTGAACAAGGTGATGCAACTTTGACGGAGTACTTCACCAAATTTAAGAAATTATCCGATGAAATGAGTGATTTGTTTCCCTTTGGTGCGGATTCAACCACAGTATGGGAGCAGCTAAATACACTCACATTTATTGGAGGTATGTCATCTAGATACTCTTCGGCACGTCCAATCCTTCTTGGTCAGAAAACGATACCGTCCTTGTCTGCTACCTATCATCTTCTTCGGGAGATGTTTCCATCTGATGGGATTAGTTCATCTCCACTCATTGAAAGTTCAGCATTAGTGGCAAACTCTTACAAAAGTAAGAGCACAAATCAATCATTTGTGAAAGGAGGAAAAGGATCAGAAGGTACTTCTGATTCTAGTAGCAATAAAAATGTGCAATGTCGCTATTGTAAGGAGTGGGGTCATATGAAGTGGGACTGCCCTAAGCGCCCAAAAGGTTCACCACAGCCTCCTCGTGCTCAGGTGGCCGCTGCCAATCAGTCACCCAGCGAACGCAACAATTCAGATGAAGTTGCTACACTTGTTAAACGTCTTGAGCAGTTGGGCTTCGCTCGTACCGACATGATCTCTCAGCCACAGACTCCGAGGGCTATTGTAGCCCACCCAGGTAATACTTCAAATTGCTTTATAACATCTAAATCATCATGGATTGTTGATTCATGCGCTACTGATCACATGACTGGTAACAAATGTATACTGTCTGGACTTGTCCCTACCTCTCAACCACCTGTCCAAATAGCCAATGGCTCCACCTGTAATATAGAAGGAACTGGATCTGCCCAAATAACTCAAAACATGCCTTTATCATCTGTTTTATATGTTCCTTCTTTTCCTGAAAATCTTATGTCTATAAGCAAACTAACAGAACAGTTATATTGCTCGGTTACCTTCACCCCAACTAAATGCACCTTTCAGGAACTCGGGACGAACAGGTTGATTGGCACTGCATATAAGGACAAAGGTCTATATTGCATGGAGAGCTCACCTCAACGAGTGGCATACTTGAGTAATAGTAGTGCTAAGGAAGTTCATTCTCAGTTGGGGCATCCATCTCTCCAAGTGTTGAAGAAGATACGTCCTGAATTTCGGTCTATTTCAGAATTAGTTTGTGAGTCTTGTATCCAGGGAAAGCATGTTCGTGCTTCCCATCCACCTAGAGTCATTCGTCGGTCTACCGGTATCTTTGATTTAGTACATTCTGATGTATGGGGTCCTTGTCCCGTTACATCTGTGTCCTTTATTTTTCGTATTTTTCGTTTGTGTTGTTCGTGTGCTTTTCAGGAGGGGAATTCGGACGCGAATTTCCCAACAACTGGTATCAGAGCGCTAGGGTTATAGCGATCGGGGAAAAGCGATGACGGACACCACCACCTCGTTCGGGGTTACGAAACGGGAATAACTATGGACACTGGAAGATGCAGATCGAGGACTACCTTTATGGGAAGCGGCTCGGAATTCCTTTGAAGGGTAGACCGGAGAAGATCACGGATGACGAGGAATGGGAAAGCCTCGACAGGCAGGTGTTGGGATTGATACGTTTGTCTCTAGCTTCAAACGTGTCATTCAATGTGCGCTCAATTCCCACAACCAAGGGTTTGATGGCTGCCATATCGAACATGTACGAGCAACCTTCAGCGAACAACAAGGTGTATCTCATGAAGCAGTTGTTCAATCTGAAGATGTCGGACAATGCAAACGCAGCCAACCATATCAACGAGCTGAATTCCATCTTGGACAAGTTGAAGGGAGTCGGGGTGAACTTCGATGACGAGATTTACGCCTTGATCCTACTTGCGTCTCTACCAGATAGTTGGGAACCCATGCGGGCAGCTGTTAGCAACTCTATGGGGAATGAGAATCTGCAGTTCTCCGAAGTTAGAGATAAAATCCTTGCCGAGGAAATCCGGAGAAAGGATTTCAAGGGAAAGACTCCTAGTTCGGCCTTGAGTGTAGAGAGCCGGGGGAGAAACTCGGGCAGGAATGCTAACAGGAACAGAGGGAGATCCAAGTCTAGGAATGGAAGAGATAGCTCGAGGTCCGAGGATAATGAGTGCTGGAATTGTGGGAAGACGGGGCACTTCAAGAGGGATTGTCGCTCTCGGGGGAAGAACGACAACAAGAAGAAGGGTACTGCCAATGCGGTGGTGCAGGAGGATGACGACGATGGGGACGTCCTCCTCTGTTCGGTCGACTCACCGATCGATTCCTGGGTGCTGGACTCAGGAGCTTCTTTCCATACTACTGCACAGCGAGAGGTAATGTTGAATTATGTCTCGGGTGACTATGAAAAGGTTTTTCTTGCAGATGACGAGCCACTCGATATAGTCGGGATGGGAGATATCAACCTGAAGCTGTCTAATGGGCAAACTTGGAAGATTACCAAGGTCAGACATGTCCCGGGGTTGATGAGGAACCTAATTTCGGTGGGCCAGCTTGATAATGATGGCTACCGGACGTCATTTGGAGATGGGTCGTGGAAGGTTTCAGGGAACGCCATGACCATTGCTCGAGGTCATAAGACAGGCACACATTACTTGACGACGAGCATGAGGGATTCGGTTGGTGTTGTTGATGGCACCCAGAAGACCGAAATGTGGCATTGCAGGCTGGGGCACATGAGTAAGAAGGGGATGAAGATCATGGCAAAGAACGGGCTGCTGCCCGAACTCAAGGTGATTGAGTCTCACACGTGCGAGAGCTGCATTCTTGGAAAGCAGAAACGAGTGAGTTTTTCCAAAGTTGGAAGGGAGCCCAAGGCGGAGAAGCTGGAACTAGTACACACGGACGTTTGGGGGCCAGCTCCCGTCGCCTCACTCGGAGGGTCACTCTACTATGTTACCTTCATCGATGACTCCACAAGGAAGGTATGGGTATACTTCATGAAAAATAAGAGTGACGTGTTCTCTGTTTTCAGGAAATGGAAAGCCGAGGTTGAGAATGAAACAAATCTCAAGGTGAAGTGTTTGAGGTCCGACAACGGTGGTGAGTACGTTGACGCCGACTTCAAACAATTTTGTGTCGAGAGTGGGATCAAGATGGTGAAGACTATTCCGGGGACCCCACAACAAAACGGAATAGCGGAGCGAATGAACAGGACGCTAAATGAGAAGGCCCGGAGTATGCGGTTACATTCGGGGATGCCTAAGATGTTTTTGGCATATGCCATCGACATGGCAGCTCATTTAATCAACAGAGCACCGCCAGTTGTCTGGCTATGGTTTCTAACAACCATTTACGTGGTCTTTACTATGTATAGACAGAAGAGAAATATCAGCATTATGTGCGGACGTTAACCGAGCGAATACAAACATGTGACACTATACTGAATCAGGTATGATATTTTGCTTTTTTATCGTCACAGCCTCACAGGCAGTTATAGAGTCCTACCTCAATTGTTGGCCAAATTCAATACCTATTTGTACATTCCCTATCAAGTAATAAAACATTACTAAATGATTGTTGACAGGTGGATGAAACCCTTGAATTATTTAATGAGTTACAACTGCAGCATCAGGCAGTTGCGACAAAGACAAAAACTCTGCATGATGCATGTGACCGACTTGTAATGATTCTACAGTTCGACACTACTGTTAAAACTTTTCGTAGTGACAATGCCAAAGAATATTATTCAATTGATTTTGTGAAATATATGGCAGATAATGGTATTATTCATGAATCATCATGTGCGTATACACCTCAACAAAATGGTGTGGCCGAAAGAAAGAATAGACACATACTTGAGGTGGCTCGTACTATGATGATCCATGGACATGTACCTCATCGTTTTTGGGCCGATGCTGTTCTAACTGCATGTTATCTGATAAATCGAATGCCCTCCTCTGTTCTTGATGGTGATGTACCTTATACTGTCTTGTTTCCATCTGCACCATTATTTCCTGTTTCACCTAAGATCTTTGGTTGCACCTGCTATGTATATGATAATCGGCCGGGTCGTACGAAACTTGATCCGAAGTCCCTTCGTTGTATTTTTTTAGGCTATTCTGGAACTCAAAAAGGTTATCGATATTATAGCCCCACTATTAGAAGATATTTTGTTTCATCTGATGTTATCTTTCTGGAGTCTGTACCATTTTTCTTAAATTTTAAATCTAGTCCATCTTTTCCTTCTCATGATTCTCCACCTATTATGACTATTCTGAAATATCCCGAGGTTCACGTCGACTCATCTTCAACCCTCGAGAGTGGCATGCAACCAACACCTCCTGCACCTTCTATTACACAGGTATATACTCGAAGGGGTAAGCATCTCTCTGTTAATACTGACTCGGTCCAGATTATGCAGTACCATAATGCTTGTACATCTCCTAGTAAACTTGCCCCAACCACTGAACCTCCATCATCTCCTGTCGACCCACCTTGTACATCTCCAAGTGAACTTGCTCCAACTACTGAATCTCCATCATCTCCTGCCCAACCACCTGACCTTACCACACCTAGTCCACAACCTCATATTCCAATCCCACCACCTCAAATATCCGATATTGACCTTCCTATAGCCCTTCGTAAACATTCACGTAACTGTACCAAATATCCAATCGACCGCTTCTGTTCCTACGCAACTCTATCCACTGACCATTGTGCCTTTACTACCCGTCTTGACAGTTACTATGTTCCTAAGAATGTTTCAGAAGCTCTGAATAATCCAGGGTGGTTTAGTGCTATGAAGGAAGAAATATCCGCTCTTTGGAAAAACGAAACATGGGATCTTAGTCCTCTTCCTCCTAACAAAAAGGTTGTCGGTTGCAAGTGGGTTTTCACAGTAAAAGTTCATCCGGATGGGACTCTACACCGACTCAAAGCTCGCTTTGTTGCTAAAGGGTACTCTCAGGCCCATGGCATTGATTATGATGAGACATTTTCTCCCGTTGCTAAGATGGCATCCGTTCGGATCTGTATGTCTCTAGCTGCTGTTCGCCACTGGCCGTTACACCAATTAGATGTCAAGAATGCATTTATCAATGGCATCCTTGAGGAGGAGGTTTACATGACTCAACCACCTGGATTTGTTGTTCAGGAGGAGGATTCCAAAGTATGTCGTTTGCGAAAGTCTCTATACGGTCTTAAACAATCCCCCCGAGCTTGGTTTGGGCGTCTCTCCAAAGCACTTGGCCAATTTGGCATGACCAGGAGTGCCAATGACCACTCGGTCTTTTACAGACACTTAAAAGAGAAGACCATCATTCTAGTTGCATATGTTGATGACCTGATTATCACCGGTGATGATATCGAGGGGATATCAGCATTAAAATTGTTTTTAAGCGAGCAATTTCAAATTACAGATCTTGGTAAACTCAAGTACTTTCTTGGTATTGAAGTATCACGGTCTCATGGCAAGATCCTTATTTGTCAAAGAAAGTATGTTCTGGATATGCTTTCAGAATGCGGGTTACTTGGATGCAAACCGGTTGACTCGTCAATGGTCCCTGAGACCAAACTCATGCCTGATGGTGGAGCACCCCTACATGATCCTGAAAAATATCGAAGATTAGTCGGGAAGCTAAATTATCTAACAGTTACTCGACCGAACATTGCTTATCCAGTTAGTGTAGTGAGCCAATTCATGTCAGCCCCGCACACTACACACTGGGATGCAGCCATTCGAATCCTTAGATACCTCAAGGGATCTCCAGGTAAAGGACTCGTATATTCTGATCAAGGACATAGTCGGATCGCAGCATTCACTGACGCTGATTGGGCAGGTTGTCCTACTAGCCGAAGGTCCACTACTGGATATTGTGTCTTCTTTGGGGGTAACCTTATATCCTGGAAGAGTAAGAAACAAACAGTTGTATCTCGATCAAGTGCAGAGTCAGAATACCATGCAATGGCAAACACATCATGTGAGCTAGTTTGGACGAAACGTTTACTTAACGAACTAGGTGTCAGCTATGATTGTTTGATGAGGCTACATTGTGATAATCAGTCCTCCATGCATATCGCCAAGAATCAAGTCTTTCACGAGAGGACCAAACACATCGAAGTTGATTGTCATCTGATTCGAGATTTTGTCATAGGAACATTCTCTTGTCTCCCGTGTATCCAACTCATTCACGTTCGGACAGATCTTCAACTCGCCGATATTCTGACCAAGCCTCTTCGCAAAGCCTCAATTAATACTATATGTGACAAGTTGGGCATGTTAGATGTCTATGCTCCAACTTGAGGAGGAGTGTTAAAGATAGAAAGTCAACTGTCAATTAGTAGTAGGATTAGCTGCGTGAATATTTGATTTATTCATTTCCTTATTTTGTTTCTTGTTTTTGATTATATATATGTATGTAATGTTGTTTAGAAAAATACACAGAATATAATCTTCTCTCAATATTTACAAAGACGAACCAAAGAAAAGACCGGCAATAACTAACGTTGTAATAAGACTTGAGTTTGCACTTAAGCAGCAGGAGATTGCAGAATCTTTAGTACTGAATGTGATAACTAGTGTCGCTGATTTCATTCCATCTGATGCTAATTTACCTCAGCAAGAGAGGGCAAATTCAAATGGGATAACAAACGTTGTTGAGTTGTTGTGTTGGGTGTGAAGTTCATTCACGCCGGAGAAGACGCCGGAGCCGAAGACGATCGAGAGACGATCGGAGAAGACGACGGAGTCGAGGAGGCGTCGGGGAGGTGCCGAGAAGGTTCAGCCGGAGCTCTGGCCTGGTGTCGGCCGACACCAGGCCCCGTCGGCCGACAGGAAGTCGACCGAGCTATTCTGCGGAACCCGCACTCCAGCCCGAGGTGAAACACGAGTTTCGTGTTGAAGGTGTCGGCCGACACCCATTCTTGTCGGCCGACAAGTGGGGGCTTCTACGCAGAAGCGGGATTTTTCTCCCCAATTGATTTTTTCCCCCTCTATATAAACCCTATGTGTAGTGTAAAATAGGGTTAACACCTCCAGAAAGTCTAGAGTCGATTTATAGCATTACAAAGTCGTGTAATCAAGTCTTATAATCGTTCTAGTGAATTATTGCAGCGGCAAGAAGTGGACGTAGCCCTCGTTAACGGGTGAACCACTATAAGTCTCTGTGTCCTTTATTTTTCGTATTTTTCGTTTGTGTTGTTCGTGTGCTTTTCAGGAGGGGAATTCGGACGCGAATTTCCCAGCAACTGGTATCAGAGCGCTAGGGTTATAGCGATCGGGGAAAAGCGATGACGGACACCACCACCTCGTTTGGGGTTACGAAATTTGACGGGAATAACTATGGACACTGGAAGATGCAGATCGAGGACTACCTTTATGGGAAGCGGCTCGGAATTCCTTTGAAGGGTAGACCGGAGAAGATCACGGATGACGAGGAATGGGAAAGCCTCGACAGGCAGGTGTTGGGATTGATACGTTTGTCTCTAGCTTCAAACGTGTCATTCAATGTGCGCTCAATTCCCACAACCAAGGGTTTGATGGCTGCCCTATCGAACATGTACGAGCAACCTTCAGCGAACAACAAGGTGTATCTCATGAAGCAGTTGTTCAATCTGAAGATGTCGGACAATGCAAACGCAGCCAACCATATCAACGAGCTGAATTCCATCTTGGACAAGTTGAAGGGAGTCGGGGTGAACTTCGATGACGAGATTTACGCCTTGATCCTACTTGCGTCTCTACCGGATAGTTGGGAGCCCATGCGGGCAGCTGTTAGCAACTCTATGGGGAAGGAGAATCTGCAGTTCTCCGAAGTTAGAGATAAAATCCTTGCCGAGGAAATCCGGAGAAAGGATTTCAAGGGAAAGACTCCAAGTTCGGCCTTGAGTGTAGAGAGCCGGGGGAGAAACTCGGGCAGGAATGCTAACAGGAACAGAGGGAGATCCAAGTCTAGGAATGGAAGAGATAGCTCGAGGTCCGAGGATAATGAGTGCTGGAATTGTGGGAAGACGGGGCACTTCAAGAGGGATTGTCGCTCTCGGGGGAAGAACGACAACAAGAAGAAGGGTACTGCCAATGCGGTGGTGCAGGAGGATGACGACGATGGGGACGTCCTCCTCTGTTCGGTCGACTCACCGATCGATTCCTGGGTGCTGGACTCAGGAGCTTCTTTCCATACTACTGCACAGCGAGAGGTAATGTTGAATTATGTCTCGGGTGACTATGAAAAGGTTTTTCTTGCAGATTACGAGCCACTCGATATAGTCGGGATGGGAGATATCAACCTGAAGCTGTCTAATGGGCAAACTTGGAAGATTACCAAGGTCAGACATGTCCCGGGGTTGATGAGGAACCTAATTTCGGTGGGCCAGCTTGATAATGATGGCTACCGGACGTCATTTGGAGATGGTTCGTGGAAGGTTTCAGGGAACGCCATGACCATTGCTCGAGGTCATAAGACAGGCACACATTACTTGACGACGAGCATGAGGGATTCGGTTGGTGTTGTTGATGGCACCCAGAAGACCGAAATGTGGCATTGCAGGCTGGGGCACATGAGTGAGAAGGGGATGAAGATCATGGCAAAGAACGGGCTGCTGCCCGAACTCAAGGTGATTGAGTCTCACACGTGCGAGAGCTGCATTCTTGGAAAGCAGAAACGAGTGAGTTTTTCCAAAGTTGGAAGGGAGCCCAAGGCGGAGAAGCTGGAACTAGTACACACGGACGTTTGGGGGCCAGCTCCCGTCGCCTCACTCGGAGGGTCACTCTACTATGTTACCTTCATCGATGACTCCACAAGGAAGGTATGGGTATACTTCATGAAAAATAAGAGTGACGTGTTCTCTGTTTTCAGGAAATGGAAAGCCGAGGTTGAGAATGAAACAAATCTCAAGGTGAAGTGTTTGAGGTCCGACAACGGTGGTGAGTACTTTGACGCCGACTTCAAACAATTTTGTGTCGAGAGTGGGATCAAGATGGTGAAGACTATTCCGGGGACCCCACAACAAAACGGAATAGCGGAGCGAATGAACAGGACGCTAAATGAGAAGGCCCGGAGTATTCGGTTACATTCGGGGATGCCTAAGATGTTTTTGGCATATGCCATCGACATGGCAGCTCATTTAATCAACAGAGCACCGCCAGTTCCTTTGGAATATCGGATTACTGAGGAGGTTTGGAGTGGGAAGAAGCTGAATCTGTCCTACTTGAGGGTGTTCGGGAGTCTGGAGTATGTCCATATCGACGAAGCTGCTCGTAGCAAGCTTGATCCTAAATCCAAGAAGTGCTTCTTCATTGGATATGGCGGCACGGAGTTTGGATACCGATTTTGGGATGCCGAAAATCATAGGGTGATCTGAAGCAAGAATGTGATCTTCAACGAGGCGGTCTTGTACAAGAGTAAAGGCGAGGTTGTTGAAGAAAGCATTGATCCCGTGGGAGACACGGAGGAGGTTCCGGTGGAGGTCGTGGAGACCGAGAAGATCGAGGAGGGAAACACGAGCAGCGAGGATGAGCAAGATGAAAATGCTCATCCCAACATCGATCCAGTCACACCGAAGTTGTTGAGGTCGACTAGGGTAAGAAGACCTCCCCATAAATTTTCACCTTCCCTTAACTATATCTTGCTGACTGATAGGGGTGAGCCGGAGAGCTACACCGAGGCTATACAAGCGAGGGATTCGATCAAGTGGGAGTCTGCCATGAAAGAGGAGATGAGCTCATTGATGTCGAATCAGACTTGGGAACTAGCCGAGCTTTCGAAGGAGAAGAAGGCCTTGCACAATAAATAGGTCTTCCGGGCAAAGTAAGATCATGATGGAAGCGTTCGGTATAAGGCAAGATTAGTGGTGAAAGGGTTCCAGCAGAAGGAAGGGATCGACTACACGGAGATCTTCGCTCCGGTAGTCAAGATGGTAACCATCCGGGTGGTGCTTAGCTTGGTGGCAAAGGAGGATTTACATCTTCAGCAAATGGATGTAAAAACCGCATTTCTTCATGGGGACCTAGATGAAGAAATATATATGAAGCAACCGGAGGGTTTCGAAGTCCGAGGAAAGGAGAAGCTGGTGTGTAAGCTTCAGAAGAGTTTGTATGGGTTGAAGCAAGCTCCTAGGCAGTGGTACAAGAAGTTCGACATGTTCATGAAGCGGGTCGAATTCACGCGGTGCGAGGCGGACCACTGCTGCTATTTCAAGAAACTCGGAGGTACCTACATAATTTTGCTTCTTTATGTAGATGACATGCTGATAGTCGGGGCGAGTTTGGCGGAGATCGACAATCTCAAGAAGAGTCTATCGAGGGAGTTCTCTATGAAGGATTTGGGTGCTGCCAAACAAATCCTGGGGATGAGAATCACGAGGAGCAAGGATGGTCTTGAGTTGTCTCAAGAGGAGTACCTGAAGAAGGTACTAGCACGGTTTAGCATGGAGGATGCGAAACCCGTGACCACTCCTTTAGCTAGTCACTTCCGTCTGTCAAAGGAGGACTCGCCGACGAGCGAGAAGGAGCTAGAGCATATGGATACGGTCCCTTACGCCTCCGCGATTGGGAGCCTTATGTATGCCATGGTGTGCACGAGGCCTGACATTGCCCATGCAGTGGGAGTGGTCAGCCGGTTTATGAGTAATCCGGGGAAGCAACATTGGGAAGCAGTCAAGTGGATCTTTCGATACTTGAGAGGTACTTCCGGTTTTGTTTTGAGGTTCCGAAAATCAGATTCGGGGTTACTCGGGTTCGT
This sequence comes from Euphrasia confusa, assembly GCA_954870475.1. NCBI lineage: Eukaryota > Viridiplantae > Streptophyta > Magnoliopsida > Lamiales > Orobanchaceae > Euphrasia > Euphrasia confusa. Next base: position 21,895,659 of record OX940951.1, read on the forward strand.
GGACGCGGATAACGGAGGTGATGTGGATAGTAGGAAGAGCACTACTGGGCACGTGTACACTTTCGGGGGTACCGCGATAAGCTGGGTGTCGAGGTTGCAGAAGATCGTAGCACTATCTAGTTGCGAGGCGGAGTACGTCGCTGTGACGGAAGCCGCGAAGGAGATGATGTGGCTACAGGCTTTTCTGCTAGAGCTGAGGCAAGATTACTCGGGGAGTATCTTGTATTCCGACAGTCAGAGCGCCATTCACTTGGCGAAGAATCCGGTGTACCATGCTCGAACGAAGCATATCCAGCTGAGATATCACTTCATTCGATCGGCCTTGGAGGAAGGCATCTTGGTGTTGGAGAAGATTCTTGGGAGTAAGAATCCGGTCGACATGTTTACGAAGGTGGTACCGTGTGACAAGTTGAGGTTGTGTTCAACCTCGGTTGGTCTTCTGGGATGAGGACCGGGGACGCCGCTGCAATGGGAAGAGACGATAGGGGGGCTATGAATTAACTTCAAGTGGGAGATTGTTGGGTGTGAAGTTCATTCACACCGGAGAAGACGCCGGAGCCGAAGACGATCGAGAGACGATCGAGATACGATCGGAGAAGACGACGGATTCGAGGAGGCGTCAGGGAGGTGCCGAGAAGGTTCAGCCGGAGCTCTGGCCTGGTGTCGGCCGACACCAGGCCCCGTCGCCCGACAGGAAGTCGACCGAGCTATTCTGCGGAACCCGCACTCCAGCCCGAGGTGAAACACGAGTTTCGTGTTGAAGGTGTCGGCCGACACCCATTCTTGTCGGCCGACAAGTGGGGGCTTCTACGCAGAAGCGGGATTTTTCTCCCCAATTGATTTTCTCCCCCTCTATATAAACCCTATGTGTATTGTAAAATAGGGTTAACACCTCCAGAAAGTCTAGAGTCGATTTATAGCATTACAAAGTCGTGTAATCAAGTATTATAATCGTTCTAGTGAATTATTGCAGCGGCAAGAAGTGGACGTAGCCCTCGTTAACGGGTGAACCACTATAAATCTCTGTGTCCTTTATTTTTCGTATTTTTCGTTTGTGTTGTTCGTGTGCTTTTCAGGAGGGGAATTCGGACGCGAATTTCCCAACATTTTGCCCCTGGAGGAGGAGAAGAATGTGAACTCTGTGGTTTCAAATGAGATAATTAATGTTTCCGATGAAAAAGACAAGTCTTCGTTACCTGATGAGATAATGGGTGTTTCCAACCCCTCACCACATACTGAGAAGACCATATTTTCAGTGAGCACTAGACTACTTTCAGTGGATTCCTCTAAAGTGAAAAGCGTTGCATTTAATCTTAAGGGACAAAACTACAGCGGAGTACTTCGAATTTCTGGGAAAGGAGATGGGAGAAAACGTGCAGCATTTAAGTTATCGCATATTTTGCCATGGAAAGCATTTTCAACTAAACTATCAAAGAAAAAGGAATCAGTCGCATTTTCAGGTATTGATTCGGTAATTTCGGTTAAATTTCACTCATATGCTGCTGAAGAAATTGAAGTCCCATTGATCTCCTGGAAACAATTCATGTCAGTCAAAGTAATACTGCAAGCAATCCAGCAAGCCTTGATATATAAACCTTGTTACTTGCCTATGATCATATGATTGTTAATACTGCGTATTTAATTTTTATACGTAAATAATATTTTCTTCAACTTAGACGTGAGAGTAATGGACGATAATCGAATTTGGGTTTTCCCCAAATTCAGATAACCTAATTTGGTTATCTAACCCTAATTTGGCCCCCAATTTAATAGATGCGTTTTTACTTATCTGCCCCCGTTCTCTACCGTCCGATTGTCAAGACACGTGGCCTCCATCCGTGTTCTCTCTTTCCCTAGTCTTCTAAAGTTTTAGCTGTAGGGTTCTGATATAAATATTGCATTGTAATCAGCCGCTACTATTATCGAGAAATAATATCTATTATTTATTTTCCTCCATATCTATTTTTAGCAAGCTTTCATCTTGCTTTTGAATACTGCAAACATGCAGATTCCTATATAGTATCAGAGCATTTAAATAGGGATAAGTCAGACTTTGCTTTTTATTTATTTTGAATATGGCAGAAGAAATAATCTCTTCGACAAAAATGTCTTTAATGCAGTTCAGCCACCAACTCATTTCTGTGAAGCTCACAAATGATAACTATCTCATGTGGTGACAACAAATCATTATTGCTGTTAAAGGTCACGGCTTGGAAGGCTTTCTTGACGGGTCAAACTCGCAGCCCTCCAAAGTCATACCCGCCGGAGAAGATGGCGGCTTTATGATAAATCCAGAGTTTAACACGTGGCAGAGACAAGATCAGCTGCTAGCTTCTTGGATTCTCTCATCCCTTTCTGAGTTTATACTGGTTTCTGTGGTTGGTTTGAACACCTCACAAGAAATATGGGAGAGCCTACAGTCAACCTTTTCCAGCCAATCGATTGCAAGAAAAATGCAATACAAGATTCAACTGCAGAATTTGAAGAAAGAAAGTTTATCTATGAGAGATTACCTGAACAAGATCAAGTCCTATTGTGATGCCCTAGCCAGCATAGGTGAGAGAATGAAGGACGAAGATCAGGTTCTTTATGTGCTCAGTGGTTTAGGACCTGAGTATGATGCTGTTGTTGTTAACATCACTGCAAGGGGTGAAAATATCACCATGAAAGATATTACTTCTCTGCTCTTAAGCTATGAAAACAGACTTGAAACCACTGCTCTCTCTGATAAGCTCATTGCTAGTGACAATCTGGCACAGAAGGATAAAGGGGGCAATCAATCCAACAGCTATAGAGGGAGAGGAAACTCTAATTCCAGAGGAAGAGGTAGCTATAGAGGCAGAGGTGGAAGAGGTAACATTGGCAGTTGTAAGGATAAATATGTTAGGGCATTACAATGCCTTAAAGGATCTAGGCAGAAGTTGTTTTGCTAACATATTTATTTGTTTTCTTCTTTCTTCACAATTTAAACTGTTGTAATCATTTGGCATATTGGTGATTTGATTTAGCATAGTTCATTAGTTGGAACGTGCTTGAAAAACAATCAACATAGAAGATTTATGTCGCAGCACAGCCAGGCACTGTTATGCCGCAAGCAGTGCAAGGCTTGGACAAGAGGTTGAGTTCAGAGAATCAAGCAAAGCATGATATAAGGGCAAGGGAATGCTGAAGTCCAGATAGTATGGAAGGCAGTGCAGTGTGGCAGTGAATTCCAGAAGAACTTCAGAAGGCATCCTGCGGCAGCAGTCAAAGCAGTCTGCCCTGGTTTCTCTCAACCGATTGTAGGCCTAGCAAAATGAGGAAATCAGTTGGAGACTCTCACCTATAAATAGAGGACGACCCAGTTGCATTTACTCAACACTCATACAACACTCATACGACCCAGCTGCATTTACTTAACACCTCCAGAAACACATTTCCTTCGGGAATCGATCATCGAGCTTTTAGAGCCGCGACTTCATTCGTGAAGCTCGTCATGCCGTGTGTTCTCTCGTCCTTAAGAGAGTTCGTTTGTTCAGCTGATGATTCGATAGATTAGTATAGGTGTTCATTTCAGTAGCTAGGTTTTTGTTGTTGATTGTTCATACTCTTCGGATACGATTAATACGAAGGCATACATGTGTATAGCCTTTGGTAACATCATTTGTAAATCCAAGAGTATCCTTTTGTAAAGACTCGTTTCTTAATAAAGTTTCTGGCCGTAAGTCCGTTTCGTATGTGTATAATTTAAATACACATACAAAGATTTAAATTCGTGTTCTTTACATTTCCGTACGTGTGTGTGTGTTCGTTCGTGTGATTTATTTTTAATTAATTCCGCTGCAATTTATATACATATATCACATATAATTTTATCAATTAAACAACTTGGTTAATCTGGATAAAATACTTAATCTCAATTAAATCACGTAAAACGAACATTTCCTGTACAAGGCATCGTGCTGCGGCATACTCTGTTCTGCCGCAGAACACTGCCTTGTCTAGGCAGCGCATTTCACTGCGTTTTATTTACTGCCTACGAATTACAAGTGGTATCAGAGCAGGGCACTAGACTTACTTAGTGTTTAAGGTCCGTCTGATCACGCACACTTACAATGGCAGATCCATCTTACATCGTACGAACACCGGTTGTTCTTGACGGTAGTAATTATGGATTTTGGAAAACCCGCATTGAAGCAAGGATCAAATCAATTGATCGCAGTGCGTGGCTATCCGTACTTCGAGGATGGAAACCACCTGAGGAGGAAATCCCTGAAGGCGGCAAGCTTGAAAAAGCTCCGGAGAAGTGGTCTATCGAAGAGACTGCCGCAGCTACTGCCAACGATAGGGCAAGGTGTGCCATCCTTGAATCCATCGATTGCAATACGTACAGAATTGTCAAACAATGTACTACTGCCAAACAAGTGTGGGATTTGCTGGCTCTTCATTGTGAAGGTAACAACACATTGAAGAAAACCAAGGTCCGTATGCTTATGTCTCGTTTCGAGAACTTGCGTATGAACGAGGACGAGACTTGCCTTCAGTACTTTGGAGAATTAATGTCCATTGTTACTGAATGTGCTGACCTTGGTTCACCCATTAGCAACCCGGCAGTGTGTAATAAGATTATGCGATCGATGAGCAAAAAGTTCCTGCCGAAGGTCACTGCCATAGAAGACAGCGAAATGTCTGAAGAAGATTATGTTTCATTAATGGCGATCTTCAAGAACTATGAACTGAACCATGAGGATCGTGAAACTCACGGGAAATCACGTTCACGAAGCGACGAGAGAAATATTGCCTACACCGTGGCAGAGCCCGACGGCAGAGAACAAGGCAATAGCTCTCATGGCAGCAGCCCCACCTCTACCAATGACTTGACCGATGAAGAGATCTACGAGCTACTTGGATCTGATGGTGGAGATGACCAGTTTGCATTACTCGCCCGGAAAATGGATGATGTACTTGTTCGCTCGCTGAAGAAGCCCTACGATCCCCGACGAAGGAAGTTTCCGGCAAGGTCACCACAAACTCAAGATCGACGCCTTGTGATTCGCCAACCAAGCACGGGATCAACATCAAGTCCAAATTCAAAGGACTGGTCGAGAGTCAATTGCCACGTTTGTCAAGGGATTGGACACTACTCAACCGAATGCCCCTCAAAAGATCGAGGCATTGGAATTTTGAATTCCATGGTTGCACAAGAAGATAGGGAACAATATTGCCTTGAAGACTCAACCACTGCGCTTGCTGCTCAATTCAAAGGCACAACCCTATCTGACGTTGAAGATGACGGTCCATCCAATACGAATGCACGACGACATGTTGCATTCTTTGCCTCTGCCGCAGAAACGACAGAAAGTCCTGCCGCAGAGAACTGCCTGTGTCTCACTGCCTAAATCAATGGCTATGAATCTGAAGAGGAGACCATTCCCATTGATATTTTCATCGAGCTCAAAGAAAGTTTCGATGAGTTACGCATGGAATTTGCTCGGCAGACCAAGATGATGAAGATGCTTACTTCAACCAAAGCCGGATATGAAGAAAAAGTGAAGAAACAGGCCATGGCGATTGAACAAATGCTCGTAGAAAAGAACACCTTTGAAGAACGATTAAAGAAACTTGATGTCCAACTCACCAGAAAAGATATGGAGGCCGAAAAACTAAAAATTGACTTTAATCGTGTAAATGAAAAACTCGAAGTTGCAAACAATACTTTTGTAAAACTGGACACGGCAACAACAAAATTAGATGCCATAATGAGTATTTCACATGTTGAACGGGAAGGCCTCGGACATCAAAAGGTTGTAGATGCCGTTTTTCCAAAGAAAAACCCAACGGACATGGCATTTGTAAAGGCATCAAATGACGATTCAACAACTTCCGCACAATCCTTAACTCCAAAAAGGGATGACCAAACCGAAAGCAAAGCCACTGCCTCAACCAGAGACTGCCGCAGACGGCCAAAACAAAGGCAGACATCATCAGGCAGGATGAAGACAAGGAAGCCCCTGCCTAAGCAACATTTTAAATCGAAGAGACGATATGTGTGCCACTACTGCCTTGTACCTGGTCACATTCGACCTTTCTGTTGGAGACGCGAAGAAGATCAAGCAAGAGGATTTTACTTTCACTCCAACACTGGACCACGGCATCCCAAATATTTCGCACACTCTATGTCTTCACGATATTCTATCAAAAAAAAGGCAACGACGATACGCAAATGGGTGCCCAAAACTAAACTCTCTACTAATATTTGTTTTACAGATCCCTCCAATGACTCCTCTGCCGCATCAAATGCCATCCAAAGTGTTGAAACATGCAATGTTATCTTCACTGCTCTCAAAGCTACCAAAGATGATAAGTGGTACTTCGATAGCGGATGCTCGCGGCACATGACCGGAAATAGTGATCACCTCATCAACTACAAAGTTTTTCACGGAGGAGAGGTCACGTTTGGAGGAGGGTCCAGCGGTTCAATAATTGGCCGAGGCACATTAAATGTGAAAGGGCTGCCGAAGCTACAACAAGTGCTTCATGTTGAAGGCCTCATCACGAATCTCATAAGCATAAGTCAACTATGCGATGAAGGCATGAATGTAAAGTTTACTCACCAAATGTGTGAAGTGTTTGATAATGCAGGGAACCCACTCATTCAGGGGGAGCGTTCCAAGGCAAACAACTGCTACTCCATTGGAGAAACATGCCTCTCTGCACAAGTCAAAGATGATATTGACCTATGGCATCAAAAACTTGGACACACAAGTCTTGGGAACTTAGAGCGTCTAATCAAGCTCAATGCTGTTCGTGGACTTCCAACTCTCCCAAAAATCCAGAAGACAACATGTGGATATTGCAAACAAGGAAAAATGACTCGTGCAAGTCATCCAGCAATACCTGCCGCAGGACAGACTGATGCCTCTGCCGCAGGAACTGCCAACTCCAAGGCAGAACTGTATCAAAAGCAAACCAAATGCTTTGATCTCCTCCACATGGATTTAATGGGACCAATCGAGACAAGGAGCCACTCTGGAAAACGCTACGTACTCGTTGTAGTAGATGATTTCTCAAGATACACTTGGGTGCGTTTTCTCCAAGCTCATTAGGTGGATAAAGACCAACCATGAAGCCTTTGTAAAGAGAATAAGAAGTGACCATGGCACCGAGTTTGAAAACCAACGGCTTTCTCGTTTTTGTGACACGCATGGCATTGCCCAAGAATTTTCTGCCCCCATAACACCGCAACAAAACGGCGTGGCTGAAAGGAAAAACCGAACCCTCAAGGAAATGGCGTGTACAATGCTGATCGCCAAGGGCCTAAGCAAGCAATTTTGGGCAGAAGCATTCAATGCCGCATGCCACATCCTGAACCGCATAAGCATACGTGCAGGAACAACGAAAACGGCTTATGAAATTATGAACAATAGAAAGCCCAATTTGAAATACTTTCATGTTTTTGGCTCTGTTTGTTATGTTTTAAATGATAGGGAACCTAGATCGAAACTTGATCCAAAATCCCTTAAAGGATTATTTGTTGGATACTCTAGGAATAGTTATGCCTATCGTATTTTTATCATACAAACTAGAACCATCATTGTATCTGTGAATGTTGATTTTGATGATCTTAGTCGACTCAGGAAACCTAAAGAAGAAGATGTGAAAGGTTTGCTCGAGCCTGCCGCAGTAGCAGAAGTTGAAGGTAGTATCACACCTGCGCAGCCTACTGCCGCACCTACTGGCTCGAATGATGATGCTCAACCTTCGACAGCATCTCCTGAGAAATCAAACGATGATAGCACCCCACATCAATCAAATTCATCAGATGGTGAAGAGGAATCAAACCAACGACGAAGGGATCCCCCAAGGCATGTTGTCCGAAACCACCCTTCGAGTCAAATGTTGGCCAGACGCATGAGAGTTCATCCGTATATCAACTACCGCAACATGACCAAGAACATAAGCATGTCTGCCACATGCGTTAAAATAGGCATTACCTCGTATCTCTCAACGATCGAACCGAAGAATGCCAAAGAAGCATTGACCGATGAATTCTGGTTTATGGCAATGCAAGAAGAGATGAACGAGTTTGAAAGAAACAAAGTTTGGAAGCTCATTCCTCGTCCCCAAAACAAGAATATCATCGGGACAAAGTGGATATTTAAGAATAAATCGAATGAGCACGGGCAGGTTGTACGCAACAAGGCAAGGCTGGTGGCGCAAGGCTATACGCAAGTTGAAGGCATCGATTTCGATGAAACTTTTGCCCCCGTAGCACGTATGGAGTCCATTCGACTACTCATTGCCATTGCATGCCACCTCAACATCACCTTACATCAAATGGATGTAAAGGCAGCATTTCTCAACGGCATACTTGAAGAGGAGGCATACGTTGCACAACCGAAGGGTTTCGAAGATCCAAAACATCCTGACCATGTGTATCAACTGCACAAGGCATTGTACGGCCTAAAACAAGCTCCTAGAGCTTGGTATGGCTGCCTAACTGATTTTCTACTCAGTTTTGGATTCACCCGAGGCACTGCCGATAAGACCCTGTTTGTTAAATTCAATTCTTCCAAAATTTTAATAGCTTAAATTTATGTAGATGATATTGTTTTTGGATCCACATGTGAGAATATGCTTAAGGCATTTACCTCTGCCATGGCATCAAAATTTGAGATGAGCATGGTAGGAGAACTAACTCATTTTTTAGGGCTCCATATCAAGCAATCATCAACTGGAACTTTCAACTCACAAGCTTCATATGCTAAGAATCTCATCAAAAGATTCCAACTTGAAGGATCCAAGCCCATGAAAACACCTATGGGCTCAACGGACAAAATCTTCCGAGGCACTGATACAGCCGCAGTGGATCAGACACTCTACCGATCCATGATAGGGAGTTTGCTTTATCTTACGGCAACTAGACCAGATATCATGTATAGCGTTTGTTTATGTGCCAGGTTTCAAGCTGATCCAAGGGAAGAACACTTGAAGGCAGTCAAACGCATCATACGCTACGTTGCCGCATCAGTCGAGTTAGGCATATGGTATACCAAAGATACCACCACCGATTTAGTCGGATTTTCAGATGCTGATTGGGCAGGAGACACGGATGAACGCAAGAGTACAAGCGGAGGATGCTGCTTTCTTGGAAACAACATCATTTCATGGCAAAGCCGCAAGCAAAACTGCATTTCTCTATCCACTGCCGAATCAGAATATATTGCCGCAGGGAGTTGCTGTACTCAACTGATTTGGTTGAAGCACATGCTTGATGACTACCATCTGGATAGCAATGTTCTTACACTCTACTGCGACAATACGAGTGCCATAAATATCAGTCATAATCCAGTGCAGCACTCAAGAACCAAACACATCAGCATAAGGCATCATTTCATACGAGATTTGGTGGAAAAACGTCTTTTAAGGATTGATCACATCCCAACAGAGAAGCAAATAGCTGACATCTTCACCAAGCCATTGGACTCAGAACGCTTCACTGCCTTAAGAAATTCTTTGTGCATGTGCACCATGCCTTAGATGCTGATCTGCATCATGCTGCCGCATTGTCATGCCTACTGAACCTCTGCCACAGCATTCTGCCTTAGTCAATTTATGAGATTAAAATTTTCCGAAGGAAGAGAAAATACCCAAACCACTTTAGGCAACATGGTCAAACCCATATACATGTAATTAATACTCAATGGGTTGAGATACTATGTACTAGGTGACCTAAGTATTTAATAATCTCATTGTTGACATGGTATTATGCCTAAGTAGAGTATAAGTACTTATGATGCAGCATTATGTTCTATTAGGATTAGATAGTTGTTAATCTTTTCCTAATTTTGCTTTGTAAGCCTTGATTTTTCACACCACAAAAATATTTTACTTTTTTTAAAAAAATATATATATTTAAAAATGAAAAACAGAAAAAGAGAATATTAAAAAATAGAAAAAAATATATATTAAAAACAGAAAAATCAAATATTAAAAAAAAGGGGGATTTTGATTTTGATTTTTGGCAACGACCTGCCGCAGAGCAATGCCCCACTTGACCGTTGGGCAGCACTCGAGTGTGCGGCAGGCGACGGTTCAGGTCACAAAAAAAAGTAACCGTTGCCTGATGTTTACGTCCCATCATACTACCACCCGTTTTTCTCTCCTATTTTCTTTATCCATTATTCAAACTCCTAATTCAACTACACTTCTCATACAAATCAGATTCAAAGAGTTTGAATTTTCTTGAATTCTCAAAACCCTAATTTCTCTATCGAACATAAAGTATAAATTTCCCATCCTCTTACGTTCGATTGTTTGTGCTCTGTTTTTCCTAAAACCCTAAATTGCTTATCAAGAATTTGAAATCAATGGCTGGTGCATCTCCAATCCCAAATCCGTTCGCCCACTACTTCGAGGACCCTCGATTCTTGGAGCTGGTCAGGGAGGTTCGCCCCAACGCAACGATGGACGACCTTAATGAAGGTGAATCGGTGGATGCCATCAACTGTCTCAAGGCTCTCAACGCCGCCGCCGCCACTGCCGCCGCGTCGCAACAGCCATCTCTCTCTCCAGAATCGCCGCCGCACACCGACGCCGGTGAAGGTTCAGGTAAGGATTCTCCGATGAACATCTCTCCTGCAGGGGAAGACACTGCCGCAGAGGACATCCCTGCCGCAGAGGATCCACTCCTTCAAGAACGAGTGTTCCCTGAACCTGACCCTCTGGCCATCATCCATCCTGAAGATGTAGACATCTCCGGCGACACTGAGCCTTCTCAAACTCCTCACCCGGCGGTGGTTATTTCAGGGATCGAAAATGTGCTTGATTACGAGGCTGCCCAGAATGAAAGATCCCTAAACACCTCTGATTTTAAGGGTCTTTACACTCCTGAACCTTCTGTCACTGCCGCATCCTCTGCCTTTCCCCAGGCAGACACTGAAGTGCAGCAGCAAGGCAAGAGCATGCCTTACAACAGGAGAGATGATGTTGATGATTTTGACTATGGCGAGCTCTACAAAAACTTCCCTTCACAGAAAAAATCCAAAAAGGTGAAGGATCGCAAGCCTACTCCCTATGCCTCTGAGATTCCACTCTCAGAGAATGAAGACTCTGAGCATTCAAGTCAGCAGCATCATGATGCCGCAGGATCTGAGACGGAGTCTGATCCACCACTGAGTGAACTTTTTTCGAGGAAGCGCAAGACTAAGCAAGTGCCCATTACTTCTCGCCGTCCATCAACTCGATCTACCACTGCCTATGCCAAAGGCAAAGGCCCTGAAGTGCCACCAACCTCAAGGGAAAATCCAATTGACTTGGAGACTGCTACTGCCAAGAAATCCCGAAAAGGGAAGGAGAAAGCTGCCGCATCCAAACCCGACAACTCTCATAGTGGTGATGCCGCAGTCATACCTGCTGCGAAGAAAAGCAAGGCACCAAAATTTGATGCTCCGAAGGAGGATTCTGATTCTGACATGAAACCCGGAAAGGGTTACTCGAAGAGGTTCTGGTCAGAACGTCGCTCTGTGATTGGACCACAATTTTATTCCAACAAGTCTCTTCTCCCAGACCGCAGTGTCGATTTGTCAATTTGTGCCAAACACAAAGTTGACAAATTCTTGAAAAAGATGAAGTTGGTTAAGGCAGTCACCTACGCCGCACCCTACTGCGAGGATTTAGTGCGCGATTTCTATGCTAACTTGTGCCCATGTTTTGGAGATGATGGCTCCCGTGGCTATGGCAAGGTGTATCTCCGGGAAAGGATCTTTAACTTCACCCCTGCTGCCATTAATGCCTTCTTGGAGCGTGCTGATATCGAGTATCCTGCCGCAGTTGCTGAACCCACTACTGCCGCAGTGTCTCACAGACTGACTCGATCACCTCCTGATGCAGCCAACAATATTCCTGCATCCAAACTTACTTCTTTTTACTATTTTCTGTTTACCATTGCTAGGCACAACTGGATTCCCACATCCAATGTGCATTTTGTGCATACCCAAATGGGGGAAGTCTTGTTTCACCTTGGTGCAGGTAGGCAAGTGAATTTGGGAGAACTGATTTTTGAAAAAATCGAGTCCCCCAGAGAACATTTCTCAAACGCAGAGCCTTGCATTCCCTTCACTTATTTGGGAGATGCTGAAAATCCAAGGGCTCTCGTACAATACTGCTGATCTCCTGACCGCTGTCCCAAATGCTTACAAGCTTTATGTTCGTGAAAACAATGACTTGCCATGGACTGGTCTGCATGCCTCTGCCGCAGTGCCACCAACTCCACCCCCAAAGAAGGATCACAAGAAGTAGGCTGATGCCCCCAGCTCCTCTGCACTGCCGAGTATTCATGCTCGCGCCCAAGCATTTGCAGAGCTATGTGCTGAACATCATCTGGTGATCATGAAGGAATTCATGGCCGAAGCCATTGTGGATGGAATTTCTCATTTTCATGAAGATGAGGGATTTCCTTCACAAAAAGGGGGAGTACCAGCAGCTGAGCGCAAAACGGCAAGGAGCACGATTCTGAGGAAGTTGAAGAAACGCATTGATGAGGATATTAAGGAAGCTGATGCTGAAGAAGCTGCTGCAGAGAAGGAAGCTGCCGCAGCAGAGAAGGCTGCCGCAGACACTGCAGCAGAGATTGATGGAGAAGAGCGTGGATCGTCACCCGAGTACGATGATTGAAGAACCTGAAGGACTGCAGTTCTCAAGACCCGAAGAAATATCATTTCTTCTTTTGATGTTTAATTTTTATTTGCTCTGAACACTTTATTTTATTTATGTTATTTGTTTATTTGGTTTTGAACAATTTGGTTATTAAGTTTGTTTTTTGTTTGAACAATTTTTAATTCGAGTAGTTATTTCCTTTATAAAAAATTGGTGTGTTATTTAGAGGCTTACTTAGTTTAACTTGTTTTCGTTTTATTAGTTAGGTATCAAATAAATGTTTTTGTTCTACTTAGGAAGTATCAACTAAGGGGGAGTTTCATTGCCTTAGTTGTTTGTCAAGATAAATTTCATATACTTCTAAGTCAGATGTATTTCATTGAGGGGGAGTGCTCCATTGCGCTGCTGCCTCATGGTTTTGTGAAAAAAGATAAAAAGGGGGAGTTTGTAAGGATAAATATGTTAGGGCATTACAATGCCTTAAAGGATCTAGGCAGAAGTTGTTTTGCTAACATATTTATTTGTTTTCTTCTTTCTTCACAATTTAAACTGTTGTAATCACTTGTCATATTGGTGATTTGATTTAGCATAGTTCATTAGTTGGAACGTGCTTGAAAAACAATCAACATAGAAGATTTCTGTCGCAGCACAGCCAGGCACTGTTATGCCGCAAGCAGTGCAAGGCTTGGACAAGAGGTTGAGTTCAGAGAATCAAGCGAAGCATGATATAAGGGCAAGGGAATGCTGAAGTCCAGATCGTATGGAAGGCAGTGCAGTGTGGCAGTGAATTCCAGAAGAACTTCAGAAGGCATCCTGCGGCAGCAGTCAAAGCAGTCTGCCCTGGTTTCTCTCAACCGATTGTTGACCTAGCAAAATGAGGAAATCAGTTGGAGACTCTCACCTATAAATAGAGGACGACCCAGCTGCATTTACTCAACACTCATACAACACATTAACACCTCCAGAAACACATTTCCTTCGGGAATCGATCATCGAGCTTTTAGAGCCGCGACTTCATTCGTGAAGCTCGTCGTGCCGTGTGTTCTCTCGTCCCTAAGAGAGTTCGTTTGTTCAGCTGATGATTCGATAGATTAGTATAGGTGTTCATTTCAGTAGCTAGGTTTTTGTTGTTGATTGTTCATACTCTTCGGATACGATTAATACGAAGGCATACATGTGTATAGCCTTTGGTAACATCATTTGTAAATCCAAGAGTATCCTTTTGTAAAGACTCGTTTCTTAATAAAGTTTCTGGCCGTAAGGCCGTTTCGTATGTGTATAATTTAAATACACATACAAAGATTTAAATTCGTGTTCTTTACATTTCCGTACGTGTGTGTGTGTTCGTTCGTGTGATTTATTTTTAATTAATTCCGCTGCAATTTATATACATATATCACATATAATTTTATCAATTAAACAACTTGGTTAATCTGGATAAAATACTTAATCTCAATTAAATCACGTAAAACGAACGTTTCCTGTACAAGGCATCGTGCTGCGGCATACTCTGTTCTGCCGCAGAACACTGTCTTGTCTAGGCAGCGCATTTCACTGCGTTTTATTTACTGCCTACGAATTACAAGTGGTATCAGAGCAGGGCACTAGACTTACTTAGTGTTTAAGGTCCGTCTGATCACGCACACTTACAATGGCAGATCCATCTTACATCGTACGAACACCGGTTGTTCTTGACGGTAGTAATTATGGATTTTGGAAAACCCGCATTGAAGCAAGGACCAAATCAATTGATCGCAGTGCGTGGCTATCCGTACTTCGAGGATGGAAACCACCTCAGGAGGAAATCCCTGAAGGCGGCAAGCTTGAAAAAGCTCCGGAGAAGTGGTCTATCGAAGAGACTGTCGCAGCTACTGCCAACGATAGGGCAAGGTGTGCCATCCTTGAATCCATCGATTGCAATACGTACAGAATTGTCAAACAATGTACTACTGCCAAACAAGTGTGGGATTTGCTGGCTCTTCATTGTGAAGGTAACAACACAGTGAAGAAAACCAAGGTCCGTATGCTTATGTCTCGTTTCGAGAACTTGCGTATGAACGAGGACGAGACTTGCCTTCAGTACTTTGGAGAATTAATGTCCATTGTTACTGAATGTGCTGACCTTGGTTCACCCATTAGCAACCCGGCAGTGTGTAGTAAGATTATGCGATCGATGAGCAAAAAGTTCCTGCCGAAGGTCACTGCCATAGAAGACAGCGAAATGTCTGAAGAAGATTATGTTTCATTAATGACGATCTTCAAGAACTATGAACTGAACCATGAGGATCGTGAAACTCACGGGAAATCACGTTCACGAAGCGACGAGAGAAATATTGCCTACACCGTGGCAGAGCCCGACGGCAGAGAACAAGGCAATAGCTCTCATGGCAGCAGCCCCACCTCTACCAATGACTTGACCGATGAAGAGATCTACGAGCTACTTGGATCTGATGGTGGAGATGAACAGTTTGCATTACTCGCCCGGAAAATGGATGATGTACTTGTTCGCTCGCTGAAGAAGCCCTACGATCCCCGACGAAGGAAGTTTCCGGCAAGGTCACCACAAACTCAAGATCGACGCCTTGTGATTCGCCAACCAAGCACGGGATCAACATCAAGTCCAAATTCAAAGGACTGGTCGAGAGTCAATTGCCACGTTTGTCAAGGGATTGGACACTACTCAACCGAATGCCCCTCAAAAGATCGAGGCATTGGAATTTTGAATTCCATGGTTGCACAAGAAGATAGGGAACAATATTGCCTTGAAGACTCAACCACTGCGCTTGATGCTCAATTCAAAGGCACAACCCTATCTGACGTTGAAGATGACGGTCCATCCCATACGAATGCACGACGGCATGTTGCATTCTTTGCCTCTGCCGCAGAAACGACAGAAAGTCCTGCCGCAGAGAACTGCCTGTGTCTCACTGCCTAAATCAATGGCTATGAATCTGAAGAGGAGACCATTCCCATTGATATTTTCATCGAGCTCAAAGAAAGTTTCGATGAGTTACGCATGGAATTTGCTCGGCAGACCAAGATGATGAAGATGCTTACTTCAACCAAAGCCGGATATGAAGAAAAAGTGAAGAAACAGGCCATGGCGATTGAACAAATGCTCGTAGAAAAGAACACCTTTGAAGAACGATTAAAGAAACTTGATGTCCAACTCACCAGAAAAGATATGGAGGCCGAAAAACTAAAAATTGACTTTAATCGTGTAAATGAAAAACTCGAAGTTGCAAACAATACTTTTGTAAAACTGAACACGGCAACAACAAAATTAGATGCCATAATGAGTATTTCACAAGAAAAGCTTTGAACTCTTGTAATATACCTTTTATCAATGAAAATTCATTTTCTTTCTGTGATAATTGTGCACAAGCAAAGTCTCATGTTTTACCCTTTACACACACACACAAAAGATCAACTGCCCCCTTGCATCTTATCCACACTGACCTTTGGGGTCCTGCCCCAATCAAATCTATATATGGTAACCAGTATTATGTGTCTTTCATAGATGATTTTACCAGGTACACTTGGATTTATTTCCTCCCTCACAAGTCTGCCACTGCAGTTGCCTTTCTCCAGTTCAAATGTCTTGTGGAACATCAATTTAATGCTAAAATTAAAATCATTCAAAGTGATGGTGGCTCTGAATACAAGCCTCTTACCAAGGTTTTCTCTGCTAATGGAATTATACACCAGATTTCATGCCCTTATACACCACAGCAAAATGGAGCAGTGGAAAGAAAACATAGGCATATTATTGAGTCTGGTTTGAGTCTACTTTCAACTTCTGGCCTTGATAAGTGTTACTGGGAGGATGCCTTTGCCACAGCAGTTCACTTACTCACTAGAGTACCTCAGTCCACTCTCAAATTCATCAGCCCTTATCAGATTTTATATGGCCATCCACCAGAATATTCAGCCCTTAAAATATTCGGTTGTCAAGCTTTTCCACATCTCAGGCCATATGTTTCAGATAAACTGGAAATGAGATCTCAACCTAGCATTTTTCTTGGCTACCACCCTCAGTTCAAGGGCTATAAAATTGAGCTCCCTGATAAGAAAGTCATCTACAGTAGAAATGTCATCTTTAATGAAGATGTTTTTGTTGGGATATGTCCTTCGATCCTACGTGTGCAATCGATAAAGTCATAAGGTCGTCTATGGATGTTAAATGATTAGTCGATAATATTAATTGTTGGGAACAATATAATATTGATCGATAATCAAACCTACAGGGTCACACACGGACTCGATATTGATATACGTTGCTTGATAATAATATTGATTTAGAATCAATATTTACGTGGATTTTCACATGCATGGCTTGCATGGAATGCATGTCACATAGTGTGACATGGCATGCCACACAAGCCAATGGGACCACATATCATGATTTGGCATGATTATGTGGAGGTGACCTTTGAACTTCACCATAACACCCCCATTATGTGTGGTTATGACACACACATTATGGTGGGGGTTACATGTGAAGTAAAAGAGGTATAATGAGCATGAAAATCAGATTTTCATGTCTCATTCTAACACCATCATCATCAGCCACGAAATTCACACCAAAGAGTGAGAGAATCACTCAAGAACAAGCAAGCAAGTTCAATTCCGGGTTCGTGTGCAACACGTAGAGGCCGGGCCATTTGTGCGGCTTCAACATCCGGACGATCTAAAGGAGTGACGAGGTCATTCACAAGGAGAGCATCTAGTGACTGATCCATGAAGGTGGTTCAATCGACTCAACACCACCTTCATCAACATCAACGAGGCACGCTACACCGGTTGTAAGTGTTCTCGTTAATCCCTATATATATATATTGGATGTATATATATAAACGTGTCTATACATATAATGTGTGCCTAGATCTTCATGTTGTTCGTGTTCTATTGTTTTACACGCTTCCGCACACACGAACAAGGTAATCGAGCGATTGGATCGACATCGAAAACCATCAATTGGTATCAGAGCCTAGGGCTCGTGCACACTTTTGTGTTGGACACAATATGTTTAAATCAACATAAATGGCGAAATGTTATAATTGTGCTCCGGCGGGCGCCGAATGGATTCGGCGGGCGCCGTTTTGGAAACGGCGACCGCCGAAAGGCTGATTTAGGTTCTGCCCCCTTCTGTACCCTTTTGGCGGGCGCCGTTTTGGAAACGGCGACCGCCGGAGGTGTTCGGCGACCGCCGTTTGTGAAACGGCGGGCGCCGTTCGTGGTTTTTGGGGTACGGACTAAGGTTGACCTAAATCGGCGGGCGCGGAACTGAAACGGCGGGCGTGGACCAGTCCAGAAGATGTTCAAGGCCTATTTTAATGCTTTTAATCTTTTCGTTTGAGAGTTGTGAGGTTCTAGGGGCCTTTCGATTACGTATTTAATTGCTTTGCTAGTTATAGGATGTTTTATGTTATAAATGTTCAACTTACATATAAACACCTATGCATGCAAGTTCCCAAAATAATGAGTATAATGTCTTGTCCAAAAACATCACACTCATGAAGCCCTCGATCATAAGTTGGTAGGTCCGCCTCAGCGGGGTACTACTTGTTATCTTGGGATAAGTGGGAGTAAAGGTTAGACCTTTACACGTGAGTTTGGTTTTCTCATCGATAGATCCACTGCAGGCGTGGCTATCGAGACATGAGATGAGAATGGGACTCTCATCGACCGAGAGTGACATTAGATGTCATTGACATGGGATGTCTACCTATCTTGGACTTCTTAAGTGCGGACTCAGTCGACTTAAGAATTTGCAAGATGAGGGTCATGGGATCGTTTTGTTCAAGGGAACAAAGATATTAGATATCGATTGAACAAAATGGAATAAATAAGTAGATTGTTAGACAACCTTATTTGTTTACCGTTTTGTGGATGTTTACATACTTTAGTTATCTTTCTTTTATAGTTTATCATGTCAAATATCAACTCAATTCAAGTTTGGTTCAATTCTTGATTATGAAAAATTGAACAAATTTTCTTGATTCACAACGTAATTTGAGGATGGTCCTCAAACCCGAAGACAAGGAAAATGTGTTAGATAACCACATCCTAAGATATCATTGAAAAACTCAATAGCATGTTCGGGGAATATGCTAAGATTGAGCAGTTCTGAATGACCAGGGTCATCGCTTCAGCTAGGCTGAATAAGAGAAATCTATAAGGACCACATGTACAGCAAATGATTGGATTATTTGCTTTAAGTGATCTCCTAAATTTTTCTAAGATGATGAGTCGTCAATTAAAAATGGACCCTAAGAGGAATATTCTTGTGATAAAGGATGAGGTATTCAAAAGAGCATGGGCAAGAAGGCTACTAGGGTTCCTAGGGAATCTCAATGCGTCTACTGCAAAAGTGTTGGACACTACTTGCAAACATATAAAAATTCATATTTTATTCAATTTCAAAACAAATGCCTAATTTGTCTTTCATTTGATGGATTATAAGGTTAGGATTATTTACACCTCGGGGAGTGATTTAATCCAAAACACTTAAGTTCATAAATGACACAAATTAGAGACTTTCGAGCCATTGGATGGCGTGAAACGATTGTCTGGTTGGCTCCCTCATATTTTATGAGAGATAGGGCTTCAATTGCATGATAATATCGCTGGTTAGAAAACTTCGATTTTTCACTTACGATTTATCACGTTTTGACATTGTATTAATTTTGAATGGGAAATTTGAATGAGACTCAATTATTGGGAATAATTGAATTTGCCCAAAGTTCAAAGAAGATGTGAAGAACGGGGTTGCTTCATCTTCAAGTATTAATGATATAGACATTAAACTTCACAAATTCTACTTCTTGGGTATTGGATGCCAAATGTGGTTCTCACATTTTTATGTGGAGGAACTACATAGAAGTATAAGTTTGGTGAATAGAGATGTCGATCTACGAGCAAGAAATGGAGCGAAGGTCGCTGCATTAGCCGTATGATCATATGATGTTGTTTTGCCTTAGGGCCTTGTTTTAGTATTATAACTATGTAATTTCGTACCTTCAATAAACAATGAATATTGGTTCAGTATTAGATACTGATGGATTAGTTTTTTCACTATTAAATAGTTTGGTAACTATTTTAATTGTGAATTATTCTTTGTTTTGGTACGATTATTATATTGTTTATGTATACTTTTAACTTGACAAATCATATATATCATTAAGACCAAAGGCCAAATCGAATAAGTATCGATGAGACATAACTGAAACATTGTTGATTAGATCAAATCAAAATCTAAACATGTAACGAAGCTTCTTTTAGAAGGAATTTTAGAATCATTTGACTTGAAGTCATTTGATACATGTGAATGATGTGTGATTGAAAAGATAACAATGTCATCTTTCTTGGAGAAAGGAGAACATGTGAGTAATTAGGGATGATCCATACTGATGTATGTGGAACCTAGTAGTTCACAAGCACATGAAGGTTATGTTTCGGAAAAGAGAAAACAAACTATATTAGATATAGTTCGACCATTCGATGAGAGGTCTAAATGAACTACTGGTCTCTTTTGGGAACACACAATTCTAGACTTCAACTTATACACTGAATAGGACGCTGTCAAAAGCTGTTGATAAGACACCATACTAGGTATGGAAAGGGAGGGTCCCTAAATTGTTTTCATCAAGATTTGAGGTTCTAAAAGCTTCTCTGACGAGATTTATCTCTATAAAGCTTGAACTCAAATGGGATAAAAGTTTCCTTATGGTATGTCCATAAGAAACTCGAGGGTACAACTTCTACGATCTATTTGAGAACAATATTTTGTTGCTCGAGATAGTGATTTTCTTGAAAAGAGTTATCTTTCCTAGAAAGTCAGTGGGAGCTTGGTTGTCTTGAACGAGGTTCAAGTGGAACAACTAATGATGAATTTCAAGACTGGGTTGAGAGTATTGTTATGGTTTTGGAAACCATACCAGCCCTCGTAGGTCCAGAAATGCATAGATCTCTATTATTCAAATACTTAGATATTGTGAACAATGAGAGATATGAATTCATGCTTTTGGAAAGCGATGAACCTTCGACCTATATTCATGCTATGACGAGTCCAGCTACTTAAAATTGGCATGGTGCCATGAAATCTGAGATGATATCAATATCTGATAATCAAGTTTTGAACTTGATATATTTGCATCACGGGGTTAGACCCAATGAATGCTAATAGATCTTTAAGATCTAAACAGACAGATGGAAAACCTATGGTTTTCAAAGCAAGGTTGATGGTAAAAGTTTTATTCACGAGGTGGATTATGGAAAAACTTTCACCAGTTGCTTTGATTAAATCATTCAGATTATCTTAGCCATTGCTACTCATCTTGATAATGAGTTATGGTAATATTGGATGCTAAAACTAACTTCTTGAATTGGATTCTAGAAGAGAATGTGTTTTGACACAGCCAAAGAGTTTTATCGATCCTAATAAGACTGAGAAATTATGCAATCTTATAATTCCATTATGGAATAAAGCAAAGCATATCGGAGTAGCAGTCTTCAGTTCAATGAATCCATACTGGGTTTTGGATTTCAGAGGAACTCGTAATTGTTTTACAAGAAGAACAGTGGGAGTTACGTTGTATAAGTTGTGTTGTATGTCGATGACATACTCCTTATTGGAAACAATGTTTCTATGCTTAATTCTATTAAAGAATGGCTTGGAAATTGTTTTCAATAAAGGATCTTGGAGATGCACAGTACATATTGGGCATCAAGATCTGTCGGAACAGATCGAAAATGATGTTTGGACTTAGTCAAGTGACCTATATTGATAAGGTACTTGATAAGTTCAGAATGAAAGACGCCAAAAGGGTCTCATTCCAATGAGTCATGGCACATCTCTTAGCAAGATGCAAGGCCCTACGGGACTTGATGAGCAAAAGAGGATGGAAAACATTCCTTATGCTTCGGCAATAGGGTCTATAATGTACGCCATGGTATGTACACGACCGGACGTATCGTATGCTTTGAGCATGACGAGTCAGTTTCAAGGAAATCCAGGTGAGGCGCATTAGACTGCGGCCAATAATATTCTTTTGTACCTTAGATGGACTAAAGAATATTTTGTTGTCTTTGGAAGACAAAAAGAGTTGATATTAACAAGCTGTTTGAATGCTAACTTCAAAACAGACTAAGATAATTTCCGATTTTAATCTGGTTATATCTTTTGTTTGGTTAGAGGTGAAATTTGCTGGAATAGTTCCATGCAACGCAATATAGCTGATTAAACTACAGAAGCTGAGCACAGTATTGCATTGGATGCAATAATGTTGGCAGTTAAGATTTGAAAGTTCTTGAATGAACTAGGTGGCGTAACTAGCTCAGCCCATCCGATAGTTCTCTATTTATATTAGAGTTATCGCGCAAGCCAATGAGCTAGGAAGCACCACAAGTCTAAAACTGGTGCTCAGGAAGTTCCACATTATCTGGGAGATAGTTTTGTGGAGACATCAAGATAATAAAGTTGCAACTTTTGGTAAGGTTGCAAACCCGTTTTCTAAACCTCTCTAGCAGTTTAAGCTTGAGGCTTTCACGACTGCAATAGATATCAGACATCTTAGAGATGGGTTGTGATTTCTATTACTGTATTAGATACTTTTGGAGATTTGGTAAACATTTACTAATATGTATAATACATATTTCTTCATATAAATATGTATAATACTAATATGCTTCTCGAACTCTATCATAAACCGAATAGCAGCCTCAGAGGCAGCGGAAGTTTTGGTTAGGTTCCGGAATGACCTCTGAACTTGGATATGACTCTTGGTTCACCAAAGGCTATGTACATAGCGGTGCGTGGAGAACTGGAAGAAGTCATAAGTTCGAAAAGTGATGATAACACATAGAGCCAGTACCACCTGATACGAGTCATCGTCAGAGGGACGACGCAGTAGTCACCAAGATAACTTCAGAGCGGCTACCTAGATTGCTCATTCACATAATACTTCTGGAAAGTATAACTTAAGCACGTGATGAGTATGGGAGTCGGGAGTTTGGAGGAAATGACTAGACCTTAGTACAAGTGGGAGATTGTTGGAGTTGTGTACTTAATGTCTAGATTTAAGTACCGGTAAACTCCCGATCATGGCATTTAACCTATTTTATTAATAAACAATTATTTGCAATTAATTATTATTAATTAAATTACGCAAAATATAGTCCTGGATTTTATACGTTGTAGTTAGTATGGTGCGCATGGGCGTACAGAAGATCATACTATCGGTTGCTCGTATTTAATCGAACAGTTGCTCACGACCTAGATGGACACGGACCAATCCATCGGTATAGTCGTTGTGTGAGAGAGAAAATAATTTATCTTAATTATTTTATCACACTTGTAAACTTGGTGTATTGGGCGGATCAGCTTGAGATTTATTGATTAGGATTGCCTTGGATAATCAATTTAAATCTCGGAGTATTTTATTCTTAATCCCCGATATTATTGCGGGTGTGTATATTTAATACTAGAGGCTTTGATTTTCCAAAGGAATTAACCGATTTAATTATTGGGTTAATTACCGGTAAAGTTGGGTCGCTATATTTTATATATGACATGCCGTGAATACTTGAAGGGAAAGTGTATCCCGGAAGGGTTGATAATATCCCCGAGATGAGTTCATAAGGAATTATTGTGTAAACCTCATGAGTGGATTCGTTCCGCACAATAATAAAGGTTGAACGGTACTAGTCTCGGATATAAGATATGAATATTATTTATTGAGCAATAAATAAATTTATTCATGGATATTTAAATCTTAAATACACGGAATAAATAATACTACTTGGAGAAATATTATTTGATATAATATGGAATAATATTGGGAGTGCAATTTTATTTATATAGTGGAAAATAAATAAAATTAATATTGATAAGAATTAATAGATTTGGGTTGGACCCAATTTAATTTTCAATATTGAAGCCCAATATTTATTCTCCTTATGATCCCCTACGTAGCCTATATAAGCACTACATGGTCTTCACTTTTCATAACTAAGAGAGAATTAATTGACCTACGGAATTCTTAAGTCTTGAGAGTGAGGAGGATCCATAGAGTTCGATAGCTCGTCGCCCACCCGACGTTCGAACGGAAGTGCAAGGAATACGCGGGAAGATCACGAGGTCATCAACGATTCGTTTCTCCGAACAACGAATCAAAGGTATAATCGAGAAACCCCTTCTATGATTATTTGCGTTGAATATTGTGATATATACATGAACACGCGATCCGGGAAAAACGACGAACCTCGGGGACGGGGATTCGAGATCCCCGGCGAGGATCGAAGGGGGCGGACGAACCCTAGGGTTCGACCGCCGAGGACGCGCGACGAGGAGGGAGCCCCGGCTGGACGCCGGGGCACACGATCGAACCTAGGGTTCGATCGTCGGGGATCCGCCGTGGGCTGGTGCCACGGCGGGTGGATCCGCCGGCCCCCTCGTCGGAGGCGCGTGACGCGAAGCCCTCGGCTGGAGCCGAGGGGCGATCGAGCCCGTGAGCTCGATCGCGGGTCGCTGCGGGGTTAACCCGCAGCCGCCTCGTGCGCGCTACGGGGATTCCCGTAGCGGATGCGCATGGGGCTGACCCCGTGCGAGCAGCGAGTCATCGCGACTCGCTGCGGGCTGCTACGAGCAGCCCCGGGGATCGCGCGAGCGATCCCAGCGATCGTCCGGGAACGATCGCGAGCCCCTCGCGGGGGATCGGCTGGGTGCACGCGGTCTTCGGACCTCGCTGGGCATTCGGTCGGGCCCCGGCTCGTGAGGTGGTTCGCGTTCGTAAATCCGACTCGCGGGAGAAAATCGGCTGGGGGCGAGCTGCGTGTCTTCGGGCGCGTAGTCTCCAAAGGTCGGACTCTTGCGGATGAGTCGGGGATCCAGTCATCGGTGATCGAGGGTTTTTGATCGGGTTATCGGTTCCGCAATTTTGATAGCCCGGGACATCGAATCCCAGCAATTTTCACATGCATGGGATGCATGGCTTGCATGGAATGCATGTCACATAGTGTGACATGGCATGCCACACAAGCCAATGGGACCACATATCATGATTTGGCATGATTATGTGGAGGTGACCTTTGAACTTCACCATAACACCCCATTATGTGTGGTTATGACACACACATTATGGTGGGGGTTACATGTGAAGTAAAAGAAGTATAATGAGCATGAAAATCAGATTTTCATGTCTCATTCTAACACCATCATCATCAGCCACGAAATTCACACCAAAGAGTGAGAGAATCACTCAAGAACAAGCAAGCAAGTTCAATTCCGGGTTCGTGTGCAACACGTAGAGGCCGGGCCATTTGTGCGGCTTCAACATCCGTACGATCTAAAGGAGTGACGAGGTCATTCACAAGGAGAGCATCTAGTGACTGATCCATGAAGGTGGTTCAATCGACTCAACACCACCTTCATCAACATCAACGAGGCACGCTACACCGGTTGTAAGTGTTCTCGTTAATCCCTATATATATATATATTGGATGTATATATATAAACGTGTCTATACATATAATGTGTGCCTAGATCTTCATGTTGTTCGTGTTCTATTGTTTTACACGCTTCCGCACACACGAACAAGGTAATCGAGCGATTGGATCGACATCGAAAACAATCAGTTTTTCCTGCTCATACTGATAACAGTTCACAGTGCCCTAATAATGGTCAACCCTCCATTTCTACTGTTCCCTCATTACCAATTATTCCCACAGCCATTCATCATATTCCCTTAGCCCCAGAATCTGATAATTCTTCCACCAACACCATCCCTTTGCCATACCCTCATCACAGTATTTCCTCTCAGAATTCTACCAATAATTCTGATAATTCTGATTCCACTCCACCACAAAGCCCTCAGAATTCACCCTTATATCAACCCCAAGTTACTGAACCTGAGCCTGCATCCATTCACCATATGGTGACAAGATCCAAAATGGGGATATTTAAACCTAAAGCCTATAATTCTACTGTTGCAGATTCTATTGAACCTACCTCTTATAAACAAGCCCTTGCTTCCACCCCTTGGAAATCAGCCATGGTTTCTGAGTTCCTTGCCCTTCAAAAAAATAAAACCTGGGATTTAGTTCCTCCACCATCTCACAAAAATGCCATAGGGTGTAGATGGGTGTTCAAACTGAAAACCCATCCTGATGGATCCATCATGCGCCATAAAGCAAGACTTGTTGCTAAGGGCTTTCATCAAATTGCTGGTGTTGACTTTCTTGATATCTTCAGTCCAGTAATAAAACCTACCACCATCAGGCTTATCTTATCCATAGCAGTCACCAAAGGATGGCCCCTTAGACAGCTAGATATAGATAATGCCTTTCTCAATGGCAGCCTTGAATCTGAACATGATATTTACATGGTTCAACCTCCTGGTTTTGAGGTTCCTGGCAAAGAACACTTTGTCTGCAAACTAAAGAGAGCCTTGTATGGTCTTAAACAGGCCTCTAAAACTTGGTTTGATAGGCTAAGTTCTGTGCTACACAATCTGGGATTTAAAAGTTCCAAAGCAGATTCCTCACTATATTTATATCACTCATCTGCTATCACTACCTACATTCTTGTATATGTGGATGATTTCATAATCACCAGTAGTGCTCCTGACTCAATACCTGCTCTCATTTCTCAGTTGTCTAAACACTTCTCATTAAAAGATTTGGGCCCTCTTCATTATTTTTTAGGTGTTGAAACCAGTTACACTCCATTGGGTATGCATCTCTCACAACAGAAATATGTTTCACAATTACTTCAGAAAGCTCACATGATTGGTGCCAACAGCTCACCCACTCCAATGGTGTCTTCTACTATCTTCTCTAAATTTGATGGCTCCCACATCTCTGATCCAACACCTTACAGGCAATTAATTGGCAGCCTCCAATATTTAACCATTACCCGTCCTGATATTACCTTTGCTGTTAATAAGCTCAGCCAGTATATGCAGGCACCTACAGATATACATTTTAAGGCTGTTAAAAGGCTTCTCAGATATGTATCTGGTTCAGCCTCCTTTGGTCTCCATATTCAAAAATCTCATCACCTCAACCTGACTGCTTTTGCGGATGCGGATTGGGCCTCTGACCCTGATGATAGAAGGTCAACCTCTGGACATTGTGTTCTTTTTGGTAACAACCTCGTGTCATGGAGCTCCAAGAAACAACACACTGTCTCCAAATCCAGTGCTGAAGCAGAGTATAGAAGTCTTGCTCATGCTATCATCGAGGTACTCTGGATTAAGTCGATTCTGCAAGAACTGCGCATGCTTCCTACCTCAGCTCCAGTCATATGGGTTGACAACCTCAGTGTTGTCCATATGTCTGCTCATGCCATTGCTCAAGCTCGCACAAAACACATCGAACTAGACCTGCATTTCATTCGTGAAAAAGTACAGTCGAAAGCTATCATCGTTCATCATGTCCCTGCACAGGATCAGATAGCCGACATATTCACTAAAGCCCTGCCGATTCAACCTTGCCGGCGTTCAGCTTGCGGGGGGGGTGGGGGGGTGGGGGTAATGGACGATAATCGAATTTGGGTTTTCCCCAAATTCAGATAACCTAATTTGGTTATCTAACCCTAATTTGGCCCCAATTTAATAGATGCGTTTTTACTTATCTGCCCCCGTTCTCTACCTTCCGATTGTGAAGACACGTGGCCTCCATCCGTGTTCTCTCTTTCCCTAGTCTTCTAAGGTTTTAGCTGTAGGGTTCTGATATAAATACTGCATTGTAATCAGCCGCTACTATTATCGAGAAATAATATCTAGTATTATTTATTTTCCTCCATATCTATTTTTAGCAAGCTTTCATCTTGCTTTTGAATACTGCAAACATGCAGATTCCTATAGAGAGCTTCATATTTTTATCTGCTGATCTTAATTTCATGTTTTTTCGTATAGCTTAAACCCATAAAAAATTAACCTTGACATTGGTGTATGTTTTGCAGCACCATTATCTACTAGGACTAGCTACACGACGATAAAGATTAGTGGACCAATGTTTAATCGGGTTGCGACGAGAATAAAAGGTGCAACCAATGAGTTTGATGTGACTCCCAATTTAAGGATCTTTTCGATTTTCGAACTGAAGGCCGCAACAAGAAACTTCCGAAGTGATGTGGTCCTGGGAGAGGGCTGGCTCGACGAAAGGTCCTCCGCCATCGCCGTCAAGCGGCTCAATTCCGAGAGCTTCCAGGGCTTCCAGGAGTGGCAGGTTAACATTTATTTAAGCAGACATTTTTATTTAGTCTGAGGTGAATTTCCTCGGAAGGCTTTCACACCCGAATCTGGTCAAACTGTTGGGCTACGGTTGGGAGGACTCTGAACTGCTTCTCGTCTACGAGTTCATGCAGAAAGGCAGCTTGGAGAAGTGGAGAACCACCTTTTCGGAAGTAATTATTTAACTCTAGTGTTATCATCCGTGTGTTGATTTGAATATTGATACTGATTTTTTTTCTCTCGATTGTATAGGGGGTTCTTCGGTTCAGCCACTTTCATGGGACATCAGGCTCAAGATACTAACCGGAGCAGCTCGTGGGCTCGCTTACTTGCACGCATCCGATCGAAAAGTTATCTACCGAGACTTCAAGGCCTCTAACATATTGCTCGACGGTGTAATTGGCAAACCATTCAACTTGATTGCAATGCTTCACATAGATATACTAAGAGACACTAATTTTTTATGCTTCTCTCATATGCAGTCCTACCACGCGAAAAATGGCCCGACAGCTAGTAGATCCCATGTGTCTACACAGGTCATGGGAACACACGGTTATGCTGCCCCTGAGTATGTTGCGACGGGTAAATACCCTAAACTATACCCTCTTCGCTATAAATAAAATGCCGTTTTCTGATTGTAAACATTCTTCATCGATCCAGGACACTTGTACGTGAAGAGTGATGTGTACGGTTTCGGTGTGGTCTTAGTGGAAATGCTGACCGGGTTACGAGCGCTTGATCCGAACCGTCCGTCTGGACAGCACAATCTAGTTGAATGGATCAGGCCGCATTTATCTGACCGGAGGAGGTTAAAGCACGTAATGGACTCGCGCCTCAAGGGAATGTATCCTTCCAGATCGGCTCTGCACATAGCGAAGCTCGCCTTAACATACTCGAAGTGGTTCCTGATAGTATTCTTTGTTGAATTGTATGTAAACCTTTTAAGAAGTGGTTCCTGATAGTATAATGTATGTAATATAGTATATAGTCGAAGGCGTAGGCATTGTTCTTGTGTGAAACTGTATTCAGTTTTGTGCTTGATGTAGAGGTGAGTATAGCTTCAAAAAAGTCGCGACAATGAGTATAGCTTTGGGATTTTGGTACGAGGGTACTGTTGATATGGGCTTGCTTTGAAAGGTTTGGAGCTTCTTGATGTGATGAGGGGAATGGGAGTCTTGCCTAATACAGTGATATACAACACATTCATCGCAAGCTTTTGTAAGGAGGGTAAC
The DNA here is from genome assembly GCA_954870475.1 of Euphrasia confusa. Lineage (NCBI taxonomy): Eukaryota > Viridiplantae > Streptophyta > Magnoliopsida > Lamiales > Orobanchaceae > Euphrasia > Euphrasia confusa. The sequence goes on from OX940951.1 coordinate 21,924,763, forward strand.
AATGACGAGGCCGAGAAATTGGTGGAGAGGCTGAAAGAGGGCGGCCTTGCTCCAAACGTGGTAACCTTTAACACTAGGATTTCCGCTCTTTGTAAGGCTGGGAAGATTTTGGAAGCTTCGAGAATATTCAGAGATATGCAGATGGATGAGGAATTGCCAGATCCTAATGTTGTGACACATAACTTGATGCTGGATGGATTTGGCAGGGAAGGGATGATGGAAGAAGCAAAGACTTTGGTTTTGTCCATGAAAAGAGATGCTATTTTCTCAACTGTGGAGAGCTATAACATATGGCTGTTGGATTTGGTGAGGAACGGAAAATTTGTGGAGGCCCAAGCAATCCTAAAAGAGATGGAGGGTGATGGACCTCGGCCAAATGCATACTCATATAACATTCTAATCAGTGGGTTGTGTAAAAATAACATGTTTGTAGACGCAAGGCGACTTATTAGTATGATGACGAGCGCAGGAATTTCCCCAGATGTGACCACTTATAGCACGCTGACCCAAGGGTATTGCAGGAATGGAAAGAAATTTGAGGCCAATAAAGTCCTAAATGAGATGATTAGGGGTAAATGTTTCCCGAATACATACACGTGCAATATACTTCTTCGCAGCCTGTGGAGAGAAGGTAACATAGCAGAAGCAGAGAGGTTATTGCAAAAGATGAATGAAAGAGGGGAAGGGTTAGATATTGTTACCTGCAATATTGTGATTGATGGTTTATGTAGAAACGGAAATCTTGATAAAGCAGTTGAAATCGTGAATGAAATGTGGAGTCATGGGAGTGCTGCTCTCGGCAGCTTGGGAAACTTGAACATTAGTCTAGTGGATGAAAATAGGAAGATATGCTTGCCTGACTTGATTACGTATTCAACAATTATAAACGGACTATGTAGAGCTGAACGTCTCGAGGAAGCCAAAAAGAAGTTTGTTGAAATGTTAGGGAGGAACTTGTATCCTGATACTACTGTGTATGATATTTTCTTACATCACTTGTGTAAGAGGGGAAAGATATCATCTGCATTTCAAGTCCTTAAAGACATGGAGAAGAAAGGTTGCAACAAGACATTACAAACTTATAATCACTTGATATTTGGATTAGGTACTACAAATCAAATATTCAAAATGTTTGGCTTGATGGATGAAATGAAATAAAGAGGGATTTCTCCTAATGTTTATACTTACAACATTGTTCTTAATTCTCTATATGAGGGAGAAAAAAGTGAAAAGCGTCTTTTCTTTTGGATGAGATGTTGCAAAGTGGTGTAACACCTAATATAACTTCGTTAAAGTTGTTGATTAAGATCTTATGCCGAGCGGGGGAGTTCAGACCAGCAAAGGATGTTTTTGAGATAGCCATCAGCGTATATGGTCACAAAGAAGTGATATATAGTCTGTTGTTCAATGAATTGATTGCTGGAGGGGAGACATTGGAAGCCAAACAATTATTTGAAGTTGCTATAGATAGATGTTTTGATTTGAGCAGCTTTAGTTACAAAAATCTCATTGAGAAACTATGTGGCGAAGAGGATTTTGAATACGCTCATGATATTCTTAAGAAGATGATTCTGAAAGGCTGTAGTTTTGACCCTGCCTTATTCATGCCCGTGATTGATTATTTGGGTAAAAAGGGAAATAAACATGAGGTCAATGAGCTGACTGAAAGAATGCTTGGAATGAGTTCAGATGTCCAAACGGAGTGTAAGAATTTAAATAATGGAAGACGATATAAAGATGGTGGAAGTGACTGGAAAACCATTCTGCACAGGTATATTGTCAAAGTGACTGTACAACTAATTTTTGTATTATGTTCTTTCGAAACCCATATTTATTTAGTTTATTGGCTGTTGTCGTGTTTCCTTCTACGGGGTGTAGATTATGTTTTAACTGCTTTTCATATACAATTTTTTTTGTTGGAAGAAAAGCTTGATTATTTAATTGAGAAAGTACTTATATAAATGCAAAAATTACTATCCAGAAAGCAACTTGATTTCGGCTGGTTTACTTTAGTGAGGACACAAAGGTTTCTAAAAATGACAATTATGCCAATTCATACTTTTATACATCTCGATTGTTCATTTCATTTTGTTCTCCTGGCTATTTATGTTCCACTATATTCTTACATTTTATCTTTAGCATCTTGATCATGTCCTCTGGCTAATTTTCTACAGAGATGATGGAAGTGCTATAGCCATGAGAACTCTGAAGCGGGTGCATAAAGGCTGGGGTCACGGAAATTTATCACTTGAAGCCCAGAAAAATGCTTTTCTTGATGAATGGAATGCTAATATATGAGTGTCTTGGGTGCTCCTTGCATATCTACGCATCCATTCTTATCAATAGTCTTGAGTTGTGAACTTTGGTGCCCATAATACATCTCAGAGATGATTACAATACACCTTTTCAATTTTCTTGATCCCTGCAAATATCCACTTGTATGCATATATATCATTCTGTATGTACAAGCATGCATGGAGAAATAAAAGCGGACAACCTATAGCTGTAAACGAGCTGTATTTTCGATTTCTTGCCAATGATTAGTGCCATGGGGTCTTACACATATTCAAATGAGGTAATATCTCATTAGTGAGGCTATTGTATTCATTCTGTGTATGAGGTTATTATGATGATGCCATCATTCTCGAATGATCATAATGCTTTGGAGAAATTCCATGATGTTTTTTGATAGATTGATGCTTTGGAGTAGTAACTTTGAGCTAAGGTTTTGTTTTCTCATTCCTTCTCTCTTTGGCTGAGAAGTTCTTATTGATTATTGAATATCTGTTTTTTCTTTTTCTTTTGTACATTTCCAGAACCAGATGCATCAATATAAAGATACATATTGCAAGGCAGTATTGATATATTGTATGGAGTTTGAGAGTGTAAGGTTTGCCAGGTTTGATGGGCTTTGTTGTGTGATCAAACCCATCATTCTCTTTGAGGTTGGTAAGTGGTTGCTTGCCAATACATTTGGGTAGCTAAGTGCCGAAATCGTCGAAAGAAGTGAGGGTGGATAGAACCCTCGGCCCCTTGGACTGAGTCAATCACGAGCTGAAGTTTCCACTTTCCTCAATGAGTGACCAAGCTTTTTGATCTTTCGAGAAGGCCACTGAGAGTTATCCCATGCTGCCTGCATATCTTATTCAAGGTGATTGGACACTGCAGGTGATAAAAATCTATAGTGAGATTTGCAATTATGTTTTACTCCATGTTTATTGTGCAAAATATGGTTTCCTGCTAAGTTTTAGAACATGAAAAAAACACAATCCAGAAAAGATGGGCGGACCCACTCAAGGATGATAGTGGGCCTCCGCCCCCCCTGAAATTTCAAAAAAAGATGGAGTACTAAGTATATATATATATATATAAAAGTAGTTAATTATTGTAATATGTATTTTATTGAGTCAAGTAAGCCCACCCTCAGATTTAAATATAGATGGGCCGATTAAATTAGTACAACTAATTAAATATGGAAACGATTATTGATACATATATACTGGACATACATATATGGGACTCTACGTATATATGTATATGTGTGTGGGCATGAAATTAAATGAGTTAAAAAGTCAAATTTAGTTAAGATATAATTGAATATTCAATTTTTTAAATTGTTATAAGTTAAATAGAACAATACACTGTTAGTGTTTTCATGAAAATAATTAATAATATATTTTTAAATACAATTTATATGAATTCTTGTTCTATTTTTTACAATTTAAAATACAATTTACTTTTAGTTTATATATACTTTTTAAAATTATACTTAGAAATGAAGTTTCTTTTCAACTTAAAAATTCATTTACATTTATTATTTTTTTGTTAAAAGGTCAAAAATATCATTTTCTTAATCATAAAAGTATCTCAATTTTTTTAGAAGAGTGAGAGTTTAAATTATTAAAAATAATAAATTAAATATTACACTCAATCTCATAATAAGAGACACATTTTTCTTAAAGGATGCCCAACAATAACAGTTAACCTAAAAAAAATTACTTTTTCACTTTACAATACAATTTATTCATACCTTATATTTGTTTTTTCAACTTCACTTACAATTATTTTACTTTTTAACTTAAAAATACATTTATAACTTTTATTTTTTAGTTTAAAAAAATAAAAAATATTTTTTGTTTAATCTACATTATTACGAGATTAAGGAAATTTTTAAAGGAAAAAATGATCCCCCCTGAACCCATCGGCTGAGTCCGCCCCTGGATGTCATATATTGCACGAAATAAGAATGACTAAAACACATGTATACCAAATCACGTATTTAGACCTTTGTAATCAATATTTCTATACATACTGCTATGCCGCCCCTTATGTATTTTTATTCGAAACTTTCTGATCAATATTTGTATCACAGACAGCAATGTGTGCCAAATTGTTTTTTATTTTATTAAATTATAAATTATAGATTATAAGAAATTTTAAAATAGACCTTTTTTCATATGAGAGAATCTTTTATACACCTCATGAAAAACAGATTTTATATACCAATTTGCAATATTACCCTTATTCCTTTTTTCCAAGTATTTCTCGTTCACCAACAATAGAGTTTTTCATTCACTCTTTATTTCTCAATGGTCGAAACTTATGAAAAGTGAAACCGATCGCCGATGTTGACTGAAAAGTTGTCGATTTGGATTAACCGTTAATTGTATACTCATTTCATACCATTAACGACAAACATTGATATGTTCCAATTCATGAATCATCATTAAAGTTATTTCTAACTGAACACAAAAACTTAAACTCAAAAATAAATTGTTCCAATTCATGAATCATCAATAAAGACATCTCCAACTGAACATAAAAACTTAAACTCAAAAATAAATTTTATTTTAAAAGAATATTCTCAAAAATATTTTTCTTATACAATTTTTTAAAAAATAATCAATATTTTTACAAATTTACAACTTTTGACATTAAAAAAATTTAATAGTCATTATTTTCAATTTAAAATTTTAAATATAATAAAAAAAATATTGTGATATCTAATAATACTGTTATTTTATTTTTAACGTCAATTAAATAATTTAATATTTAATTATATTTTATATTGTAATATTTAATTTATCTTTATTATTAAAAATATTTTTATTCAGACTTATTTTAATTATTAATTATATGATTATTAAAAAAATTAAATTATAAAAAATATTAAATAAGAAACTAAAAAAATGTAGATAGATTATTTTTATTAATTTATATAAAAATGATCATTTTATAAATAATAAAGTTTTTTGTTTGAGTATAAGTTAAACGTAAATTTAAGTATTTTTTGGTGAGTTCCACCGAAAAACTTATAAGAGGTTTATGTTTTAGTATCGCTAAGAGCTCTCCCCTACTCTAAAATAAGTTTTTGGTATTGGTTGAAGATGTTTTAACACAAAAAAATAAATTAAATGGTGCAAAAAGAGAAAGAGTTATGAAAGTGGAGTGGCATGATTGGGCCGGTGGGTCACCTATTGGCCATTTAGGTGGCGCCTCTGCTCCGACGAAAAGCTTGCATGAGAAAATATAAGATTACAATTAGGATTTTTATATATTTTCCATTTTTGTTAAGTTAAATATTTTTAATTTAATAGTTGTTGAAATGTAAATAGTGTTGACGAAACAAATACTTTAATTTCAATTAAACTTAAAAAGGGCAAGACAAGTTAGCCTATTTATTGTTATTTGGTGTATACAAGTAAGTAAATTATATTAGTGTATAAATGATTTATCTTAATATTAAAAAGTACATATACACCTATTTACCCATGTGATATTGATTTGAGACTTAAATCGATGTGAGTGAAAGTGTGGCATTTTAGATAATTTAATGGAATTGTGTATTTATCATTTGGCTAATTTTATTCGGTCCGATCTCTCTACAAAATTGTTCCTTTCTCGGTACTTTTCTCTTGTTCTCCTTCCTCCATGTTTTGTCATAAATTATGAATAGGAGGATGTCTTCTTCTTTAGTGTTCACAAAAAAATCGTTTGAAATTTTATTGATGATATATATATGGATAATTTTTTCTTATAATTGATGTTGTTATTATTCAAATCATTAGTTTATGCCTATGCCCTCTGTTATGGTGAATTGCTTTTGTATTCTATCCCTCTGTTGAATTGAAGTGAAGTCTTTTAATGTTGTGGTTATGCTTTTTATTGATTGTTTAGTATCAAATTCTCAATAAAATTTTAAATTAATTTTCAGGGATATAAAAAAGTTGTTAATGGCAGAAGCAGAGAAGAGAGAAGCTGAGCCTACTTCATTAGCTGATGAGTTGCCATCTCCAAAAAGAATTCAAACATGCTTCCATCCACCAGTATGTAAACCAACTTCTTATATGAAAATAATACTCCTAATAATGTATTTTAGCAGATTGTAATACAAGAACAGAACAACACACCCTTTTTTATGCGATTGTGCCTGCTTGAATGTAGGACTCGACAATCATTAATCTGCCTGAACCAATGGATACAGCAGATGCATCGGGATCTGATTCCGGGTCCACTACATCGGTTCACGATAGTGATGAACCCGAAGATAAAGAGGTATAATCTTTGTGAAATTATTACTGAGTATCTAGTATGGTCTACAAAGTATGGACAAAAGCTCATGGATGATATATATGTATATTTTATTATTTTTTTGTAGTCTGACGTCGACAAACCATCTGTAATTGCTGAACTTTTTTATGTAAGTACTTCTCTTCTGAATTTTTTGTACAAGTTAAAGATGATTCACTCAATATATATACATTCAACATATCATTAGTTGAAAATTTTCAACTGCTAATGCACATGAAAGCATTATCTATCCAAAATACAATCTTGATGGTATGGCTTATGCCTGTTGGAGATAATTTCAATATTTTCTTTTACTAGACTATTAATTTCAATTTTATAATCCAGGCCCATAGAATAGAAAGTCTGGCGAATGAAATGTTGAAACATACTGAAACTGAACTTGTTCTAAAAGACCTTCTTCTTTCGCTTGTCAACGACGCAAACGATGGACCAGAAACTCGCGCACTGAACTACTTTAATAAAGTGGAAAAGGTTTGGAAAAACCTTTACTTTATTGGAGTGATTCTAAAGGTAATCATTTGTTTTTAGAACACCTTAAATATCATCATATAAGTTACTGAATATTTATCTTAAACCTTTCTATTTTGCATGCACAGCAAGACACATTACCCTGGTCGATGGACAGATTTAATCGTTTAGCTAATCGAAAGCTGTCGGCATTCCTAATGGGCGAGATCAAGAGTGATCCCTTATTTGCAAAAATTCCTAAATACCAGGACCTGGACGATGCTACTATGATAAGGTTCTTTCTAACCCAAAAATGATCAATACAGTATGTTCTTTCCATGCTTGCCATGCTTTTTCCATTTTAACATATCAACATGAATATGTGCTACCATTATGTTAATGTTTTGACCCACGAGGGAATTTGTACGCTACTATGAATTTCATGATATAATTGTATATCAGTATTATGATTGTGCCTATGTTTGAGCAACATTCATTTCCTATGACTAAGAGATTGTGGCTTATCTTCCTTTTTTTCTCAATTAATTCAAGGAATGCCTTGAGTATTTTATTAGGGTACTGGAGTAATGAAGACAACATTCTTTTATTGGCTATTGCACTGGGAGGTCGTTCTCTAGGATTACAATCTGTTTTTGATGATGATGCTCCTAGTGTTTTGAAGGTAAGAGTCTAAAGTTTTATGTATGTTTATAGGTTTTTGGTGCTTTGAATTGTTCTCGAATTGAAATTTGTTCTCTTATTTATATCTCGATTAAATATTCAGTGAAAAAAATGTTTGCTTTAGGGAGATCATACTCTTGTAATGGGAGAAGAAAAAGGTGAGAATAAAATGTGCATTGAGTCTTCTACCTCGTTTCAGGGGATGTCAGCTTACGCTCCCATTGGGGAGATTTTTCAAGTATGTTTATCGTATATATTTTAATACTTCTGTCAAGTATGACATCAACTATTTTTTGGTTCCATTATAAAAAAAATATAATTTATATTTTATCTAAGGATGAATCCATCAAGGACCTGGCCGACAAACTTTCGAACATTCAGGAAGTTGTCAGGTCGTGTAAAAGAAGTCTTGGAGTCTCTCCAATGTGATGTCCCAATAGGTTCTCTCAACCTTTGCGAATATCATATGACACACAGGGATGCAGTATTTGATTTTTGGTTAAATCCACAGATCATTGTTCTGATAATTAAGGCATTAAAACAGGTATATTCTTGTATCAATATCATGTTAGTTTATGGAAAATTGTCATAATTGTGTTGGTGATTCTTGACTAAATTTTCTTTTGTCTAAATGTAGTCCAAAGTCCTCATCAACGTTTTTAAAAAATATATTAAAAGAGCCCAACTCATACGGTGTATGCAACGAATGACTCGTATACAAGAAGATCCTTTGCTGGACTTTATTCTCAAAAGTGATGATCCTATTAAGACAGTGAGGTTTGTTTAATTTATATTACACAAAGAAATGTGTTCTTTAGTGTGTTTTGGTTATTAATATATTGATATATTTATTTTCTTTTAAGTAAAAAAAAATGTTGTTTTGGTTAAACACAAGTAGTAACAATTTGAATCTCAATTTATTGATTGACAATTGGATTTGCATGAGGTTTGAATTTACAAAACATTATGAATTGGAATTTAATTGTGCTCTTGCTTTATTCTCCTTGTTGGATTACACAATACAATATAGTTATTTGTTTTGTTTTGAAGGGGAGCATTGAGTGTTTTATTTGGGTACTGGAGTGATGTTGATTTAACATATATGTTCAGTACTTTATGTGTTGCTAAAACAAGCACCCAGATATTTGATAAAGTTGACCTTACAAAATCTGATGTTGAGGTTGTTGAGTATATGACTGATCGGCCCCGTGATGTGGAGGTAATATCCTAATTAATGTTCTAAATTTTTAATATAGTCTACGTGGCCCCGTGATGTGGAGGTAATATCCTAATTAATTTTCTAAATTTTTAATATTAGTCTACGTGGAGATGGAGATTTACTGTGTTGAAAAATGTGTGTAGGGTTTGAAGAATATGTTGGCCGATAAGTATCCCACAGACTCTAAGAAGTACGAAGATTTATTAGACAAGGTATCTATGTTTTTGTAATTGATGCGACTACTTTAAGTTATAAATACATAACATATACTACATAACTCGATTTTTGAATTTTTGCACTCAATCAGATTAGGAAGGCTCAAGAGAGTGAGGAAAAGCTAGTGGAGCCTGAATATGGGTCTTTAATATCAGTTCTGTTGATAAAGGGAGAAGTCAAATATTTTGAGATGTGCAAGTTTCCTTCAAAAAGCTTTTATGAACAGAACGACTAGAACAGATTGAAGCTTTTTTAATTGGTAGTAAGAGATGCTTTCGTAGGGTTGAAGCTTTTTTATTTTGTAGCAAGAGATGTTTTTGTATTGTTAACAACACTGAGCTAGATGTTGGTTAAATTGAGTTGAACTTGTGAGATTTGGCTGTAAGTTAATTCAAGTCCATTGTTTTGCACACAACATCCAAAAGTACATCAAATTTAAAAAGAATTTAAAAATAATTCTCAAGACTTCTTCATTGAAAATTAAGTTCTAAATAAAAAGGACTTCAGTTCTAAATAAAAAGGAAAGCTCTACGGTAATGCTTGCGGGGAAGATTCTGCCCGGGCAGAATTGAATATTTAATTAATAAATCATTTATCTCATTAACTAAATTACTAATTACTATAGTGCCCCTTATACAAATATAAATATATAAAAGGTGGCCCTAAATAATAAATATCCATAATATGAATATCCATAATTTGTTTTTTTAGTATTCAATTACTATTTTACCCTTTATTCAATTTATTAATTAATTCAAACAAAAAAAAAGAGTTTATAACTTTTATGCATCAACTTTTTTGTGTTTTTTCTTGTTACCGAAAAGCTAAATACTTGTCCTTAAATTTATTAATGGTTTGCATCAAATTTCAAAGTTAATTATGCCAAAGTTAATTATGCCATTAATGCGTGTAAAATTAAATTCAATAATAAATATATATATTGCACTTATTTTAATTAAATTAAATTATTTACATAATAGGTGTGAAAAAATAATCTATATTACATTTTCACATCTATGACAATTGAAAAAAAAATACTCCGTATTTATAAATTGGTAAATATACATAATTACATATACATGTGAAATTAATTTATTATTGAGCAAAAACTTCTTAAATATATATATTTTTTTATATTTTGTCTTTTTATTACGTTTAGGTTCTTTCGATAGTACACATATATAAATATTTATATTTTTGTCTTTTTATTACAGTTTAGGTTCTTTAAATAGTACACATTGATACCGAATAAGATAAATTTTGAAAATGTAATAATTTTGTATATAAATTTTTGAACAAATATAGCAAAAAATATAGCAAATATTATTTATATTATATAAAAATAATCAAAATTATTTTATAATTTAGAAATTAAATGACTATTTTTATCAAAGAATAAAGTATATATATATATATATATATATATATATATATAATACAATAGAATTAAATATTTGTGTTCATACACAAAAATCTATTTGAATGTTTAGATAAGATAAGAATAATCATTATAAGAATCATATATATAGAGATTAAGTATAGTAACCATCTAATAAACATTTTTTATTATATTTCAACTTGAATTAATTGTAAGTTGTAATATGAAAAATTGAGCCAAATCAAGATGACACTTGGCATTATGATATCTGAATAAGAATTAATTATACTTGGAACATTTAAAAAAAGTTGAATGTTTTATTGAAATTTATATTGATTAAAAAATATACATAAAACATTTGTGTTAATTTCAATTTCATTCGGTTGAGTTCAATTTTATTCATTTAAGTTCGATTCATTTTAATTGAAAATATATAAAAAATGTAAAAAAAAAAAAAAACAATTCACCTTGTATTCAATCTAACAAAACTAAGTTAATTAATACGGATATATAACTTTACAACTTACACAAACATATTTTGATACATGTTATAAATTTTGTTAAATAAATTTAATCAAACATTGTTTAAGTTCTTATGATTTAAATGTACAATACGACTTTTAATGATACGCTAGCTTATTGTTGTGTATTACTCATAACTTGTTTACGTCCACACAAAAGTATGTTACCAATAAATTTTATTATGGTATATACTCCTATAATTCATTTGACAATTGTTAATTGTTTAAAAGTACTTGTACATTATAGTAATTCAATTTTGTGATTATTTATTTAATTAGATCATATTAGAAAATGACTATAACTAATTTTAATCTTAATCGTAAAGTAAGTTTATATTCTTCCTTAATTTAAAAATATATTAAGAATTATAACATTTGAAAATATAACAATAAATTCAGACACGACTCTGTCAATTATATTGAATTTTAAAGTAAATATAATTTTAACTCAATCATACTAATACAAATCAATTACAAAATACAGTATACTAAGTTACATATTTAATGCAAAAAAATCATGTCAAGAGACACAAATTTCATGGCTACCTAAAAAGTAGGAATAATGATGGGCGACCCATTATTAAAACAATTAAATATTAATTACACTCTAAAGGTTAAAGAAGTAATTATACAAAATTAAAGTCCATTATGGATAACCATATTATGGACAACAATCTTTTTCCATATATAAAAACAATTCAGGTTATTTAGCGTTACTTCTTAATTATTATGGAGTACTTTTCATTTTTCAAGACTAACATTAATGTTAAATTAAATACTCACATTAATTATTTTACTTTTCTCAGTTTTCAAATTATTTTTACTAAATTCATCTTTTAATCTCTTTCTATAAATAAAAATAATACTTATAAAATAAAATATAAAAAAATCAAAGTAAATGTGAGAAGAGATAAAAATGAATATTTAACACACAAAAAAGATTGAAAAAAAATTATTTCACACATTAAGATAATTTTTTAAATAATAAAATATCACATTATTCTGATTGGTTAAATATATCTACATATATATATAAAAAAAATAATAAATAGTACTAATTTGATTCTTGTGATGCCCAATGTTTTGGCCTTTGGGTGATAATTACGGGTTACGGCTCATTATCTTGGGGGTTATTCATGTTGGGTTCTTCGGTCTTCATTCTGGATTGGAGACTTGGATAGATAATTGAATCACGTTAAACACGTTTTCCTTAAAGAGTATTTCGACCCTATAAGTCTGAGTATCACGAAATCCCTCGCAGGATAAGACAATATCGACACTCGAGTCTTAGGCTTAGAACACGAGCAACTTATGGAATATTCCGCTTTATTTGTTGCTTCAAAGCTTCTTATGTTTGTAGGTATTTTCAAGTGTATTCAAGTGTATTCAACAAATGAATTTTCACTTCCTTATATAGGTATTAGATACCCTTTCATTTGGACTTAAGCACCCCTTGGTCGAATAGGTACCTTTTGGAAAATGTACCTTTTCATTTTGCACCTATTCATGTATAGGTACCTTTTAGTGAAGACACCCTTTCACTTTGGCACCTATTCATGTTGTCTTGCATGGCAAGCCATGCAATTTCGAATTTGCATCATATTAATGATGTAATATCATCATCTAGCCATTCAACCATGCAACCACGAGATCACACTCGACATGCATTATTATGGTTATCCAAATACTTAAATCGTATCAATTTTATATAACCGTGTACTCCACACTTCTCCAAAGTTATATTATATTGACTAGATTTAATCCGAAGTCTTGAGTGATTCCAATTACATTAAATGGACAGCGATTTCACTTAAATCACCAACAATCCTCCCCCATTTAAGTGCAATCCTTGAATCATACAAATTCAACAAATAAAACCAAAACCGTGCTTAAGATGAAAATGTCTTAAAGATTGAATTTTCATCGTAGTGAATTATACTTAACATATATTCGAGAATCACGGTGTCTTAAAGATTGAACCGTTCAACCCATCTGAATACATGAAGATAAAACACACACATGTTTAATACAATTCCATAAGGAAATCCGATACAAAATAGGCCATGTGTCCTTATCCATTCGTGAGTGCATATAAAGCTTAGCCACAACTCCGAAGTTGCCACACTTCGCACTCATATAGGTAAATCCTTTTATCGTGCCCTGCAATTGCACTTTTTCAAAAGATTTATTAAGATAAACTTCAACCTATGACATGCAGGTTCAAACACAAACTTTTGGGACATATACTTGTGTTTCAATTTCAAATATAGGCTTTCCACATTGAATTCATGTTCTAATATCATCAGAAGTAAATTGGGTATCCCATATTTGAATATTAAAATTGGCTTTAAACTCATCCCAATAACTGACTTTACAACCAAGTCACTAACTAATCACTTCTTCAAGTGATTAGTTAAATTCTTTTTAATCGTCTCATCAAATCTATAAAGATTTCTCCATGAGTGATCAGTTCATGAATCACGATTAATTATAACGTCAAAGTACTTTGACTTTTCATGACTATATACTTTAGTCAAAGTCATTACACTGTTAAACATAAAACAGATGAGATCACCATAGGTCGCATGCCTATGTGCATCCTCGAGTCGCAATGCCCCTGCGATTCACGAGTTATCCGAGACACTTGTCTCAACCAGCCAATATGCCTCATTTACAAGGTTCCATATTATTGATTTCCTTCGAGTACACCCTATTACAAGGTACGCCTCGATGTCTCATTCATGAGACATAATTATGTTGCACATAATATCCATAGTATAACCACTATGTCCAAATCATTCGAGTCAACTCGCGGATATTCGTTTCATCTCAATTGCATTGCACAACGGACACCAACCAGTCTAGACTCTTTAGCGTTTCATGCTTGAAATACGCACCTCACTTTGACCTTTGAGACACCTTGGTGTTCCTTAACCGAAACACACACCGCGCTCTTTACCGGTCAAAATTACTCGGCGTTTTCTTTCCAGAACGCACCTTAGTCTTGACTAGTCGAGACTCGTTGCAATTTATGCCCATAACACAACCGCGCCACGACTGATCGAGATTACTTGAAATTTCATACATAATTAATACATTGAAAATGTGTTACCTTTTTCACGAGCATTCGCACTTGTTCTTTTAAGTACCGCGCCTTGATCTCGATTTACTCGCGCACTTCAAGTCATTATAGTTTTGCCCCGCACACTCTCTTGTCTTCATGCATTACTCAATCGAAATTGTTCAAGCCACATCATATCTAAGCATTTTCCATATTTCCAGAAAATGAAAATACTCTTTAAGATTGTTGGGTTCTTCGGTCTTCATTCTGGATTGGAGACTTGGATAGATAATTGAATCACGTTGAACACGTTTTCCTTAAAGAGTATTTCGACCCTATAAGCCTGGGTATCACGAAATCCCTCGCAGGATAAGACAATATCGACACTCGAGTCTTAGGCTTAGAACACGAGCAACTTATGGAATATTCCGCTTTATTTGTTGCTTCAAAGCTTCTTATGTTTGTAGGTATTTTCAAGTGTATTCAAGTGTATTCAACAAATGAATTTTCACTTCCTTATATAGGTATTAGATACCCTTTCATTTGGACTTAAGCACCCCTTGGTCGAATAGGTACCTTTTGGAAAAGGTACCTTTTCATTTTGCACCTATTCATGTATAGGTACCTTTTAGTGAAGACACCCTTTCACTTTGGCACCTATTCATGTTGTCTTGCATGGCAAGCCATGCAATTTCGAATTTGCATCATATTAATGATGTAATATCATCATCTAGCCATTCAACCATGCAACCACGAGATCACACTCGACATGCATTATTATGGTTATCCAAATACTTAAATCGTATCAATTTTATATAAACGTGTACTCCACACTTCTCCAAAGTTATATTATATTGACTAGATTTAATCCGAAGTCTTGAGTGATTCCAATTACATTAAATGGATAGCGATTTCACTTAAATCACCAACAATTCAATACTAATCTAATTACAAAAGTATTATCTACCATTGGAAAAGGAATCAAAGTATTATCTACCATGTTATATTTACGATTGTAAAATTAATATAAGATCGAATGTAAAATATAGATGATAAAATAATTGTAGAACTAATTTAGCTATCCAAATTATGGTTTAATCTATGTTACACCCGGTGGAGTGCACCATGTATCTATTAACCGTAGATTTATTATTATTTTATACAAGTACACACATAATCACACACACCAACGTGTATAGTGTATGCATCTACGGTTAATATACCACAAAAGTATTGCACCCGGTGTAGCATCTAATAGACCCCAAATTATAAACATTCAAAGAACACAAACTTTGATACTCCTGATAAAAAAAATATCGTGTCATCTCACGAAAAATTAACATAAGTATTCGTTTATAATAATATATATAAAAAAAACGTAAAAAAAATAAAAATAATCAAATTAAATACAAAAAGAAATTAAAATAGTATAATAAAACTAAAATAATATATTGTACAACTTTAATTAAAAAAATAATTGTATTTTTATATATAAAAATAAATATATATACCATAGACCTCATTGTAATATAGTAGTAATATAATTTCATCTCATTCAAATAAAATACTTCCTCTGTCCCAGAGCTATAGTCATTTGTGGTCAACGCTGACTTTTTTTGACCGTTATGATAAAAAGTACACAAAAATTATGAAAAAATAACTAAAATAAAATTTAACTATTAAATTTTATTTTAGTTATTTCCGTTTATCATACGTATTGGACGGTAAAAAAAAGTCAGTGTTGACCACTGTGACTATAGCTCTGGGATAGAGGGAGTATTAAATATGTAAATTAAAAGAAATAATTATTGATGTAATATATTGTTAAAATAAAACTATACGTAATTTTAATTCTATTTGAATTACTTTGGTGGAATGAGGTGATTTTTTTTATTATACTAATGTTGATACAACTATAAAGGTTTTGATTATACTAATGTTGATACATACAACTAGAAAGATCTAGTCATTTGAAAATTTAATATAATTTTTTATAATTAAAAATAATTATTCAATACAATTTGATTTTTTTTTTAAATGAAGTAAATAATTTATTTATTTATTATAGATTTATAGTTATACATCATACTCTATGCATATTATAATACTTTAGATAGAGTTGAATCAATAAAATTGTTAACCCATTAGATATGAGATAAATAATTATAGCTAAACAAATATTGCATAATTATACTTTCAAAATTATTTTAATTCACATTAAAAAATATAAATATGGATCTACATGTCCATAGTTTGAAATTATATAATTTTCATCATTAAATATCTACAACAAATACACCTACACCATCAAATAATTGAAACTTTTAAAATTATATCTAAAAAATACACTATCAAATAAGTTGAAATTTTAAAATAATCTAAGTAAGAATTAAGATTTGAGATCATCCATAATTTGAATTAATTACAAATCATTAACTGTCATAATTAATTACAATGCATTGATTGCGCTTAAAAACTGATAAAAATATACATATAAAAAAGGGATTGAGGGGGCGTGCAGTGCGTAGTTGCCGTTAGTTATGCAACTTCAATATATCAGTTAATTAAACTTTATTTTGCGTAAATTTTTTAAAATTTTTTTATTTTAATTTTATATGAAATAAAATATTCTGTAATTCACAATAAAATTACATTAAATTATCATTATCATTTAAAATAAAAAAATAAATATATATATAATATTTTCATTATTTTTATTTCTATTAATGTTACAATAATTTATTATTATGATAAATTTTATTAATTTTATAAGATATGGTTAATGTTTTTCTTAATATGTTTTATTTTTATTATAAATAAAATTTACTGTTTATATAAAATATAATTTTATTTTTAATGATAATTAATAATTTAATCTAATTTTATTATAAATTTTATTATATTTTATTTTATATAAAATTGAAGTCAAAATAAAAGAAATTTTAAAATAAAATTAATCGAAAATAAAATAAACAAAAAAATTTCAAAATAAAGTTTATCCAAAATAAAATAAACAAAAAAAAATCTCAAATTTTCAAAATAAAATTTACGCAAAATAAAATAAACAAGAAAATCTCTAAATAAAGTTTGCGCAAAATAAAGTTAATAAAATTTAAGTTACACGATTAACGGATGAGATTTTACACTGCTTATGGTGCAGTGCAAATACGCACTGCACGCCCCCTCAATCCATAAAAAAGTATGTGAAAATTTACGTTAAAACAATTAACTAAAGTATTAATAAAAGGTAAGATAGTAATTACATTGTTTCTGCCCTGAGCAGATTCTACCCAAATAGCACAAATAGCACGTCCCTAAGTTCTAAATAAAAAGGACTTCTTCAATTGAAAAATTAAGTTCTAAATAAAAAGGAAAGCACAAACCTCAACGATTAATTTTTTCCTTAGTTTCTCTAGTCTTGGAACTTTCACCTTCATGATTAATCAACATTGAATTAAAATAATATATATATATATAAATAGAAAAGAAATCACAAAATTACCTTGAACTCTTCTCTTTCGTAATTCATATTTTTATAGATTTGTTTTCACTTTTGGAACTTTCACCTTGCATGATTAGTGAAAAATAATTAATAGATAAATTAATTAATCAATTAATATATATATATATATATATATTAATTGATTAATTAATTTCTCTATTAATTATTTTTCACTAATCAATATATATATATATATATATATAAGTACGGAGGGAGCTATGCGTCGTGCGTAGTGATGTTTGTTGATAGCGAAAGGCGGTGATGTTGAGAGTATTGTATGAGAGAACACAATATAATATGAAATAATTTTTCTATTCCAAATCAAGTCTGAAAAATACAACATACAAACCTCTCCTTATATAGAGAGTACAAAGGTTCTAAAACAGAACAAATTCAAACACTACGGACAATACACATGACTTTTACAGACCACTATTACAAAGCTACCATTATAGATGTCGGGTACTCTTTGGGCCCCATCGTCACATCATATAATGCACTATGTAAAGACACAAATATAAAATTACAAATTATTAAGAACCACGTATAGTGGTTGAGTGCATCTGACAAAGGTGACACTAATTCCTTGAGTGCTTCTGCGAAGATAGCACTTGTAATGAGTGCTGCTGCTGAGAAAGCATCATTGCTTTTAGCTTAATTAGACTGGATTAGGGCATTCTTATCCCAACTTGGCTTTGCCTCGTTTAGAGTCTTTAGCTTGCTGTGTTAATGTCACTATTAGGGCATCCCAGACGTCGGCTGGTGTAGGTTCGTCTTCTTGTCCTTCACCCGCAAAATAATTAAGGGAACTGTTGGAATCAATAGATCCTCTTGGCGAAGCTGACTTCATTGATTCATCTCCGTCTTTTGCTATCTCGGTTGAGAAGGTGTCAAAGAATTGATTTTTCATGTGATCTAAAACTTTCTTCATTATTTCTTCCTCCGATTCCCTTGGATATTTTTTCTGAAAGAAATTTTTCAAGCTAGACAGTGAAAGTTGTTGGGAGCATTGTTCTTTTTCTCCTTTTCTTTTATCTTCAACAATTGTTGACTGGATAGTTGAGGCCATTTTCTCTATATTTTCTTCTCCCATATTAGTCCACCATTTGTAGAAAAATTTTCTTTTTAGCATGGGTATATTTAGTTTATTCGAAGAGACTGAAATCGTCCATCTCCAAATCCAAGGAATTTGGAATTTTGTAAAAAACAGGAAAGGACATTGTCCAACAATCAACCTGTCTGAGTTTAATTTGGTGACTAATGAACTATTGTCACACCAAGGATTATATAAATCCATAATTTCCTTTGGCAGTATTTCCAAAGAAGGGCCAAATTTTGACCACCACTCATAAAACCAATTTGGAATATGCTTATTAAGGATTTCTGGGTTTATTGTGAAAAACCAAGAATGCTTATTCTTAGGGTTCTGGTAGTAGAACGCTTTTGAAAAAGCCTGGATATAATCCCAATAATTGAAGTAGATATATTTACCTTCTGCCATTCGGATGGCTTTGTCTCCATTAGGGTTTATTCCCCACTCTCTTGGCAGTAAAACTTTATTAATATGACACTTGCTGAAGTTTATAAAACTTTCAGGGTTATTATTTTGATAGTGATGAGTAATGGTTACCGATTCGGTAATTTTTAGGAGGACTTCATAATTTGGCCTTGTTTTTCCATGTAGACCGGCATACCCTCTTGATTCAAGATACCTTGTTCTGATTGACCATCCATCATTTGGCGTCATTTGAATATCTTCATCTTCTATGTACAGAACATCTTCTGTGATTGGACTTTCAAAGTACTCTTTTTCTTGTTGTACTTCATTGGTAACGTCTTTATAAGACGTTTTATTAGAAGAGGAGGAAGGTATATCTTCCTTTTTTGGAGGAGGCAATTGTGGCACAATTTTGCCTCTGCTATGGTATACTGTCCAATCCCCTATTAGGGGAATCGTCGATTCTGTCTGGGATAACATATTGCTAATCCCATATCCGCGGCCTCGGGAATATCCACGACCTCTTCCCCTATTAGGGGTTGTCATTTCCCTGTAAAAATTCACGGGTTAAGAAATCAGCAAGAGAATTATTTTCTCCTTTTATGTATTCAATATCAAATTCAAAGGCCGATAACTGAGCTTGCCAACCTGCAAATATTTGCTTAGAGACAAGATTTTTAACATCTTTTTCAACTATTGATTTTGCAGAACTACAATCAATTCTCAGTAAGAATTTTTGATTTAATAAGTCATCTTGAAATTTTGAAATACACTTTATAATAGAAAGCATCTCTTTTTTAATGGTTGAATACTTTGACTGCGTGGGATTCCATTTTCCTGAGGTAAACCTAACAAGATGTTCTTTTTTGCTGTCAGGATTTAATTGTTTTAAGATTCCGCCATAACCAATATTTGAGGCATCAGTTTCAACAATTTTAAAGTATTTAGGATTAGCAAGAGATAAACATGGCAAACATCTTACTTTGGACTTAATTTTTCTAACAGCTTGTGAATGCTCTTCTGTCCATGGTGAGACGTTTTTTCTTAATCTAGAGTACACAATTTTTGTGTCTTGGGCTAAATTCTTATAATAATCTGAAATATAATTTAGACTTCCAAGAAATCTTTGAAGCTGTTTTGTATCGGTGATATTATCTGGGAATTTTGAAGCAAATTCTATACTTCTTTCAATTGGGATTATCTTTCCTTGCGAAATCGTATGTCCTAAAAACCTAACTTGGACTTGAAATAATTTCATCTTAGGGGCGGAAATGACTAACCCATTATTTTTTATTAAATTTTTAAATATTTTTAAATGTTTTATATGTTTTTCTATCGTTTTAGAAAATACTAAAACATCATCTATATAAACAATTATAAATTCTGTATATGGGTTAAATATTTCATTCATGATATTCTGAAATTCAGAAGGAGCATTTTTTAAACCAAATGGTAAAACATTCCATTCATAATGACCAAATGGAACTGTAAAAGCTGTTTTATACCTATCAGACTCATTAATTTGAATCTGCCAATATCCTGACTTCATATCAAATTTTGAATAGATTAGAGCATCGTTTAGTCTATCTAATAAATCCTTTTTATTGGGAATTGGATATCTAATCCATTTCAATACCTTATTAAGGGGTTTATAGTTTATGACTAACCTTGGAACTCCTCTTTCCTTTTCAGCAGCATTATTTACATAGAATGCTGTACAACTCCAAGGAGATTTAGATTTACGAATTAAACCTTTCTTTTCGAGTGAGCTTATTTCTTTTTTGCATAATTCTAAGTATTCGTGGTTCATTTGAGCTGGCCTAGCTTTAGTAGGAATTTGATTTTCTTTGAATTCCTCTTCATAAGGTAGAGAAATAACATGTTTCTTTCTGTTCCAAAATGCATTAGGTAGTTCATTGCATACTTCTTCTATAAACTGTTTTTCAATTAAATTAATTTTTTCTTGTATTTCTTTTTTCTTTAGCTGATCATTTATATTAAGAATTTCTATTTCATCTTTTAAGAAACATATTTGTTTTTCTTTATTGAGAAGAATATCTCTTACTTCATTTAACATTCTTGTGTGCGGATCAGTTATGAATTTGAATAATACATTTTTTCCATTTATTATTGAAGAAATACCATTTTGGTCAATATTATTGATTGGCATAATTTTGTGGAGGAAAGGAGTTCCTAAAATAATTCTGTGAGTAAGATTTTTTACCAAGATAAAAGATGTTGGCAAACATATTTCTCGATTGCAAATATTGACGTTTGAAAGTTTATATTTAACTCTAAGTTTATCACCACCTGCTTGGGTTAGTGATTGTGTTGTTTTGGAAAAATATTTTGTAGGAATTATACCTTCTTGGATGCAATTTAAATCAGCACCGCTGTCAATAAGCGCTACCTCATTTTCTAATATAAAATCCCTATTAATAATTAGAGTAATCTTTACAAACCATTTTTGTGATGTTACTTGATCTAAAAGATTTAGATACTCCAAATTATTTGTTTTTTGAGGAATTTCCTCTATTTCTTCACTTTTGAAAGGTTGACTTTCTAATGTTGTAAGTCTTTGTGATAGTACAGCTTGATTTTGTTTTAGCTGTCCTATTTCTCCTTTCAGAGAACTAATTTCTCTTTTTAAATCACCAATTGAGACTGGAGTCTCTTTAATTTTTGTCTGTTGGAATCTGTGTAGTACTTCACTTAATTGATAAGGTGCCTCAATTAGTAAGGGAGGTTCTGGTTTGTCTTTTATTAGAGTTTCAATTATTTTCTTTTTTAGACCGGAGTCTGTAATTGATTCTAGTACTTTTAATATTTTATCTTGATCATCAGTCAGGACATTTAACCCATTCATGTCAACAATGGATTTCCAGTAATTATCTTCATTACATTGACAATCCTCATTGTCAGTATTTGAAGATTCAGAGGACGTTCCATATATAACTCCTAATTCTTCTTCATTTGAAGATTCAGTATCAGTTTCAGAGTTTATTAATACTTTTTCTAACTGCAATCTTAGGTTTTCATCTTGTATTTCATTAAGAGCTTTCTTTGTCCAGCATCGATTTGCATAATGACCAATTTTGCCACATTTATGACAGCTTATATCTAGTTTTTTAGCTTTCCTTTTTCCTTTATTAGGCATATGTGGTTTATCTTTTCTTAAGAATTTTTTATTATAGTAATTTCTTTTGTAATTCTTTTTATAAGAATTTTCTTTGATATAATTCTTTCTTCTAATCTTATCGAATTTATTATTTTTAATATCTGGCGGCCTGAGAGGCTTTCCTAGGTCAAAAGCAAATTGCTCGCAAAATTCACCAAGCTGGTGTTTTTCCGATTTTTGTTGCTTTTTTAGTTGATTTTTTAATTTAATATCATTACAAAGGTTCAATCCTTCATTTATGCAGGTATTTATTAGTTGACCATAAGTCAATTCTGAGTAATTAATATTGATTCCATCATTTTTAACTCGTAATGATTGCCGAACTTTTTCAGCAAAAAGATGAGGGAGGCCGTCTATAAACTTAGATTTCCAATGAATTGAATTGGGGTTTGTGAGTTGATAAACTCTTGACAAAAATGTATCTTTGTACCATCTAAAATGAGTTAAGGAAGGACATCTTAGATTTTGAAGAAGAGTTTGAATTTTTTCTCCTAAGGGAGTTGAAGTTCCTACAAAATGTTGTAGGATCGATAAACACAGTGTATAAACTGCGTCTTCTTCGCCTGTTGTAGCCATACTAGTACTTGGATTATTTGGTTCTGGCTTAATTAATTTTTTGTGGTTTAGAATTTCTATTTTTTGTGTTTCTGTTAAATAATGATCCCACCATCCTCTTAATTGTCCAACAAAACCAGTAGTTATAAAAGATGCTATAGAACTGTCACTATTTCCATGTTGCTTACAGACAGTTGAGTACATAATGATTCTATGTATAACATCAATTATTTGTTTATCATTTAAACCGTCTATATTCCATTCGTATATAGCCTTTCCTGAGTATGAATTTTGAAAAGGTTCAGGTTCTTCGAAAAGAAGATCCTGAGGGGATGGTCTTTTGTAATAATATTTTTCAAGAGGTTTTGGCATATAAATAGGATTTATTTCATTCATATTATGACCTTTAAACATTTCAGTTAATTGATCTACCTCATCTGTTTGACTTTTAATATCATTTGGTTCAGAATCATCTGCTTCGGATAAAACCCTTAAGTGTAAATCTTTTAATTTCTTTTCAAGGATTTGAATAAAATTTTCACTATTGGTTTCCATTCTGAAGCCATTTATGTTAATTGGAGGTTGAATCATTGGTGTATTAATTAATGAAGGAAAATTTTCAGTATTACTCTCGCTTTTACAAAATTTTTGTATTATTAATTCTTGTTGGCTAATCTGTTTCTCAATAGATTGTTGAAGGGTTTTTAAATCTTTCTCAAGGGAAAGAAATTGATCTCCTAAACAAATCAAGTAGGTATTTGTATAATTTTGAGATTTAATTATTGCATTTAATTCTTTTATCGTAATTTGAGCACTTTCTACTTTCTGTAAATTTAAGTAAGCAGTGGCTTCTGTACTAGAATTTAAGCAAATTGTTTGTTCAGGAGGAAAAGGTGCAGTTATTTCACCTTGATTAGTTTTCCATGTAAAACATTCCATTCATAATGACCAAATGGAACTGTAAAAGCTGTTTTATACCTATCAGACTCATTAATTTGAATCTGCCAATATCCTGACTTCATATCAAATTTTGAATAGATTAGAGCATCGTTTAGTCTATCTAATAAATCCTTTTTATTGGGAATTGGATATCTAATCCATTTCAATACCTTATTAAGGGGTTTATAGTTTATGACTAACCTTGGAACTCCTCTTTCCTTTTCAGCAGCATTATTTACATAGAATGCTGTACAACTCCAAGGAGATTTAGATTTACGAATTAAACCTTTCTTTTCGAGTGAGCTTATTTCTTTTTTGCATAATTCTAAGTATTCGTGGTTCATTTGAGCTGGCCTAGCTTTAGTAGGAATTTGATTTTCTTTGAATTCCTCTTCATAAGGTAGAGAAATAACATGTTTCTTTCTGTTCCAAAATGCATTAGGTAAGAAAAATTATTTCATATTATATTGTGTTCTCTCATACAATACTCTCAACATCACCGCCTTTCGCTATCAACAAACATCACTACGCACGACGCATAGCTCCTCTCACTGGTATCAGAGCCAAACCCCCCATACAAGGTACTATTTCGATATCCATTAAATTAATGGAATTACAGAGCTAAATTTTTGTTGTGGGTGGTAAGATGTTAGATGAGTAAGTAAAATTTGAACATGTAAAAAAAAAAAAAAAAAAAAAAAAAAAAAAAAGAGTAAAAATGTCGAAAATTTTTAGTGTTTTCTTTTCTTGCCACAATGTTTCGATTGCATTTTCAAGGCTAGATAAAAAGAAAATTTTGCTAAAATTTTCGTTAACCCTGATTTTTGGAGTTTTCTCCGTCTATCCCTTTTTGGTTGATAGTTAAACGACTTTTGTCGTTTGTAAGGGTTACAAAAAGAATGTTTATTTAAGTAATTTTGTTTTAAAATAAACATGTTTAAAGTTGAGCATACAATTCTAATGTCTTGCTAACCACAACAAATTTACAAGCATTTAATATCCATGTCTAATTGGGATAACGATGAACATGAAATTGAATCTGTTAAAAACGCAGAACTAATAGAATATCCAAAAAATTTGGATAAATTAAATAAATGGGTTATACCTTCAGTATCCCCACATAAAATTTATGAAATTGGATTTCTTGACTTAAAAGCAAGATTTGCAATTAAAACGCTAGAACAAACAATCAGAATATCCGATAATACACAAACAATTAGGTTATTGTCAAAAAGAGACTTAGCCCCTTTTAAAAATTATAAATTTATCCATATTGGGTTAATTCAAGTAGCATTTAAACCCTTAACCTTGTTAGGTGTAAATTCAAGTATAATGGCATACGTAAGAGATGGTAGATGTAGAGATTTTAAACCTTCTTTAGCCACCTTAATTGAAACTAGTTTATGTCATGGACCAGTTTATTTCGACGTGTCCCCAAATTTAACTCTCTCAATGACAGATAGTAATTTACAAGATGCAATGCAATTAACAATTCATACAAATGGTTATAATTTTAAACCTGGAAGTGAAATAATAGCAATTTGCTATAGAGTTTATTATAAAGTTTTACAAACTTTAAATCCAAACATTAATAAAAGAAGATTATCTTCCCCAGGAACTACAACTGTGGTTCAAACAAATTTATTAACCTCAAACATTGCCACCAACAGATTAATTAAGTGGAATGAAATAAATTTCCCAGAATCTTGGACCCTTCCGCAAGAGTTGGAACCAAAACCAAAAATAAACAATGAAATAGATCAAATAATAGAAACCTCCGAAGGAGACGTAGAGATAAAATTTGGTTCTGATAGAGCAATAAGGTTACCCCGAACAACATCATCAAGATGTTCGACCATAAACGATTATTTTTGTACCCCTCACGAATCAGCTAGGGCAAGCACTTCTCAATTAAGAGAAGAGATTGACACAGTTGAAACAATAAGAATAAGTCAAAATAAAATTCCAGAAGGAATTTATACCCAAAGTAGAAAATCACCTACTCAATCAGAAATGAGTTTTCACGTTTAAATGATTGATTTATCCCCAGGAAGTAAGATGAGAGAAATTCTTAATGCAGAATTTCAGCAAGACAAGCATGAATTGTTTAGAAAATGGTATTTCAATAAATATTCTTCAAACAAGTTAAAAACATTTAAAGAAGAATATTACAATTATATTGAGAAAACTCAAGATTACCTTTCTTTCGTTACTTGGTTTATTAAGAATTATATAAATAATACCAATAATCAAATTTCAGTTTTACAAAAAACATGGAAAACTAATCAAGGTGAAATAACTGCACCTTTTCCTCCTGAACAAACAATTTGCTTAAATTCTAGTACAGAAGCCACTGCTTACTTAAATTTACAGAAAGTAGAAAGTGCTCAAATTACGATAAAAGAATTAAATGCAATAATTAAATCTCAAAATTATACAAATACCTACTTGATTTGTTTAGGAGATCAATTTCTTTCCCTTGAGAAAGATTTAAAAACCCTTCAACAATCTATTGGGAAACAGATTAGCCAACAAGAATTAATAATACAAAAATTTTGTAAAAGCGAGAGTAATACTGAAAATTTTCCTTCATTAATTAATACACCAATGATTCAACCTCCAATTAACATAAATGGCTTCAGAATGGAAACCAATAGTGAAAATTTTATTCAAATCCTTGAAAAGAAATTAAAAGATTTACACTTAAGGGTTTTATCCGAAGCAGATGATTCTGAACCAAATGATATTAAAAGTCAAACAGATGAGGTAGATCAATTAACTGAAATGTTTAAAGGTCATAATATGAATGAAATAAATCCTATTTATATGCCAAAACCTCTTGAAAAATATTATTACAAAAGACCATCCCCTCAGGATCTTCTTTTCGAAGAACCTGAACCTTTTCAAAATTCATACTCAGGAAAGGCTATATACGAATGGAATATAGACGGATTAAATGATAAACAAATAATTGATGTTATACATAGAATCATTATGTACTCAACTGTCTGTAAGCAACATGGAAATAGTGACAGTTCTATAGCATCTTTTATAACTACTGGTTTTGTTGGACAATTAAGAGGATGGTGGGATCATTATTTAACAGAAACACAAAAAATAGAAATTCTAAACCACAAAAAATTAATTAAGCCAGAACCAAATAATCCAAGTACTAGTATGGCTACAACAGGCGAAGAAGACGCAGTTTATACACTGTGTTTATCGATCCTACAACATTTTGTAGGAACTTCAACTCCCTTAGGAGAAAAAATTCAAACTCTTCTTCAAAATCTAAGATGTCCTTCCTTAACTCATTTTAGATGGTACAAAGATACATTTTTGTCAAGAGTTTATCAACTCACAAACCCCAATTCAATTCATTGGAAATCTAAGTTTATAGACGGCCTCCCTCATCTTTTTGCTGAAAAAGTTCGGCAATCATTACGAGTTAAAAATGATGGAATCAATATTAATTACTCAGAATTAACTTATGGTCAACTAATAAATACCTGCATAAATGAAGGATTGAACCTTTGTAATGATATTAAATTAAAAAATCAACTAAAAAAGCAACAAAAATCGGAAAAACACCAGCTTGGTGAATTCTGCGAGCAATTTGCTTTTGACCTAGGAAAGCCTCTCAGGCCGCCAGATATTAAAAATAATAAATTCGATAAGATTAGAAGAAAGAATTATATCAAAGAAAATTCTTATAAAAAGAATTACAAAAGAAATTACTATAATAAAAAATTCTTAAGAAAAGATAAACCACATATGCCTAATAAAGGAAAAAGGAAAGCTAAAAAACTAGATATAAGCTGTCATAAATGTGGCAAAATTGGTCATTATGCAAATCGATGCTGGACAAAGAAAGCTCTTAATGAAATACAAGATGAAAACCTAAGATTGCAGTTAGAAAAAGTATTAATAAACTCTGAAACTGATACTGAATCTTCAAATGAAGAAGAATTAGGAGTTATATATGGAACATCCTCTGAATCTTCAAATACTGACAATGAGGATTGTCAATGTAATGAAGATAATTACTGGAAATCCATTGTTGACATGAATGGGTTAAATGTCCTGACTGATGATCAAGATAAAATATTAAAAGTACTAGAATCAATTACAGACTCCGGTCTAAAAAAGAAAATAATTGAAACTCTAATAAAAGACAAACCAGAACCTCCCTTACTAATTGAGGCACCTTATCAATTAAGTGAAGTACTACACAGATTCCAACAGACAAAAATTAAAGAGACTCCAGTCTCAATTGGTGATTTAAAAAGAGAAATTAGTTCTCTGAAAGGAGAAATAGGACAGCTAAAACAAAATCAAGCTGTACTATCACAAAGACTTACAACATTAGAAAGTCAACCTTTCAAAAGTGAAGAAATAGAGGAAATTCCTCAAAAAACAAATAATTTGGAGTATCTAAATCTTTTAGATCAAGTAACATCACAAAAATGGTTTGTAAAGATTACTCTAATTATTAATAGGGATTTTATATTAGAAAATGAGGTAGCGCTTATTGACAGCGGTGCTGATTTAAATTGCATCCAAGAAGGTATAATTCCTACAAAATATTTTTCCAAAACAACACAATCACTAACCCAAGCAGGTGGTGATAAACTTAGAGTTAAATATAAACTTTCAAACGTCAATATTTGCAATCGAGAAATATGTTTGCCAACATCTTTTATCTTGGTAAAAAATCTTACTCACAGAATTATTTTAGGAACTCCTTTCCTCCACAAAATTATGCCAATCAATAATATTGACCAAAATGGTATTTCTTCAATAATAAATGGAAAAAATGTATTATTCAAATTCATAACTGATCCGCACACAAGAATGTTAAATGAAGTAAGAGATATTCTTCTCAATAAAGAAAAACAAATATGTTTCTTAAAAGATGAAATAGAAATTCTTAATATAAATGATCAGCTAAAGAAAAAAGAAATACAAGAAAAAATTAATTTAATTGAAAAACAGTTTATAGAAGAAGTATGCAATGAACTACCTAATGCATTTTGGAACAGAAAGAAACATGTTATTTCTCTACCTTATGAAGAGGAATTCAAAGAAAATCAAATTCCTACTAAAGCTAGGCCAGCTCAAATGAACCATGAATACTTAGAATTATGCAAAAAAGAAATAAGCTCACTCGAAAAGAAAGGTTTAATTCGTAAATCTAAATCTCCTTGGAGTTGTACAGCATTCTATGTAAATAATGCTGCTGAAAAGGAAAGAGGAGTTCCAAGGTTAGTCATAAACTATAAACCCCTTAATAAGGTATTGAAATGGATTAGATATCCAATTCCCAATAAAAAGGATTTATTAGATAGACTAAACGATGCTCTAATCTATTCAAAATTTGATATGAAGTCAGGATATTGGCAGATTCAAATTAATGAGTCTGATAGGTATAAAACAGCTTTTACAGTTCCATTTGGTCATTATGAATGGAATGTTTTACCATTTGGTTTAAAAAATGCTCCTTCTGAATTTCAGAATATCATGAATGAAATATTTAACCCATATACAGAATTTATAATTGTTTATATAGATGATGTTTTAGTATTTTCTAAAACGATAGAAAAACATATAAAACATTTAAAAATATTTAAAAATTTAATAAAAAATAATGGGTTAGTCATTTCCGCCCCTAAGATGAAATTATTTCAAGTCCAAGTTAGGTTTTTAGGACATACGATTTCGCAAGGAAAGATAATCCCAATTGAAAGAAGTATAGAATTTGCTTCAAAATTCCCAGATAAGATCACCGATACAAAACAGCTTCAAAGATTTCTTGGAAGTCTAAATTATATTTCAGATTATTATAAGAATTTAGCCCAAGACACAAAAATTTTGTACTCTAGATTAAGAAAAAACGTCTCACCATGGACAGAAGAGCATTCACAAGCTGTTAGAAAAATTAAGTCCAAAGTAAGATGTTTGCCATGTTTATCTCTTGCTAATCCTAAATACTTTAAAATTGTTGAAACTGATGCCTCAAATATTGGTTATGGCGGAATCTTAAAACAATTAAATCCTGACAGCAAAAAAGAACATCTTGTTAGGTTTACCTCAGGAAAATGGAATCCCACGCAGTCAAAGTATTCAACCATTAAAAAAGAGATGCTTTCTATTATAAAGTGTATTTCAAAATTTCAAGATGACTTATTAAATCAAAAATTCTTACTCAGAATTGATTGTAGTTCTGCAAAATCAATAGTTGAAAAAGATGTTAAAAATCTTGTCTCTAAGCAAATATTTGCAGGTTGGCAAGCTCAGTTATCGGCCTTTGAATTTGATATTGAATACATAAAAGGAGAAAATAATTCTCTTGCTGATTTCTTAACCCGTGAATTTTTACAGGGAAATGACAACCCCTAATAGGGGAAGAGGTCGTGGATATTCCCGAGGCCGCGGATATGGGATTAGCAATATGTTATCCCAGACAGAATCGACGATTCCCCTAATAGGGGATTGGACAGTATACCATAGCAGAGGCAAAATTGTGCCACAATTGCCTCCTCCAAAAAAGGAAGATATACCTTCCTCCTCTTCTAATAAAACGTCTTATAAAGACGTTACCAATGAAATACAACAAGAAAAAGAGTACTTTGAAAGTCCAATCACAGAAGATGTTCTGTACATAGAAGATGAAGATATTCAAATGACGCCAAATGATGGATGGTCAATCAGAACAAGGTATCTTGAATCAAGAGGGTATGCCGGTCTACATGGAAAAACAAGGCCAAATTATGAAGTCCTCCTAAAAATTACCGAATCGGTAACCATTACTCATCACTATCAAAATAATAACCCTGAAAGTTTTATAAACTTCAGCAAGTGTCATATTAATAAAGTTTTACTGCCAAGAGAGTGGGGAATAAACCCTAATGGAGACAAAGCCATCCGAATGGCAGAAGGTAAATATATCTACTTCAATTATTGGGATTATATCCAGGCTTTTTCAAAAGCGTTCTACTACCAGAACCCTAAGAATAAGCATTCTTGGTTTTTCACAATAAACCCAGAAATCCTTAATAAGCATATTCCAAATTGGTTTTATGAGTGGTGGTCAAAATTTGGCCCTTCTTTGGAAATACTGCCAAAGGAAATTATGGATTTATATAATCCTTGGTGTGACAATAGTTCATTAGTCACCAAATTAAACTCAGACAGGTTGATTGTTGGACAATGTCCTTTCCTGTTTTTTACAAAATTCCAAATTCCTTGGATTTGGAGATGGACGATTTCAGTTTCTTCGAATAAACTAAATATACCCATGCTAAAAAGAAAATTTTTCTACAAATGGTGGACTAATATGGGAGAAGAAAATATAGAGAAAATGGCCTCAACTATCCAGTCAACAATTGTTGAAGATAAAAGAAAAGGAGAAAAAGAACAATGCTCCCAACAACTTTCACTGTCTAGCTTGAAAAATTTCTTTCAGAAAAAATATCCAAGGGAATCGGAGGAAGAAATAATGAAGAAAGTTTTAGATCACATGAAAAATCAATTCTTTGACACCTTCTCAACCGAGATAGCAAAAGACGGAGATGAATCAATGAAGTCAGCTTCGCCAAGAGGATCTATTGATTCCAACAGTTCCCTTAATTATTTTGCGGGTGAAGGACAAGAAGACGAACCTACACCAGCCGACGTCTGGGATGCCCTAATAGTGACATTAACACAGCAAGCTAAAGACTCTAAACGAGGCAAAGCCAAGTTGGGATAAGAATGCCCTAATCCAGTTTAATTAAGCTAAAAGCAATGATGCTTTCTCAGCAGCAGCACTCATTACAAGTGCTATCTTCGCAGAAGCACTCAAGGAATTAGTGTCACCTTTGTCAGATGCACTCAACCACTATACGTGGTTCTTAATAATTTGTAATTTTATATTTGTTTCTTTACATAGTGCATTATATGATGTGACGATGGGGCCCAAAGAGTACCCGACATCTATAATGGTAGCTTTGTAATAGTGGCCTGTAAAAGTCATGTGTATTGTCCGTAGTGTTTGAATTTGTTCTGTTTTAGAACCTTTATACTCTCTATATAAGGAGAGGTTTGTATGTTGTATTTTTCAGACTTGATTTGGAATAGAAAAATTATTTCATATTATATTGTGTTCTCTCATACAATACTCTCAACATCACCGCCTTTCGCTATCAACAAACATCACTACGCACGACGCATAGCTCCTCTCACTGGTATCAGAGCCAAACCCCCCATACAAGGTACTATTTCGATATCCACTAAATTAATGGAATTACAGAGCTAAATTTTTGTTGTGGGTGGTAAGATGTTAGATGAGTAAGTAAAATTTGAACATGTAAAAAAAAAAAAAATTACTAAAAAAAAAAAAAAAAAAAAAAAAAAAAAAAGAGTAAAAATGTCGAAAATTTTTAGTGTTTTCTTTTCTTGCCACAATGTTTCGATTGCATTTTCAAGGCTAGATAAAAAGAAAATTTTGCTAAAATTTTCGTTAACCCTGATTTTTGGAGTTTTCTCCGTCTATCCCTTTTTGGTTGATAGTTAAACGACTTTTGTCGTTTGTAAGGGTTACAAAAAGAATGTTTATTTAAGTAATTTTGTTTTAAAATAAACATGTTTAAAGTTGAGCTTACAATTCTAATGTCTTGCTAACCACAACAAATTTACAAGCATTTAATATCCATGTCTAATTGGGATAACGATGAACATGAAATTGAATCTGTTAAAAACGCAGAACTAATAGAATATCCAAAAAATTTGGATAAATTAAATAAATGGGTTATACCTTCAGTATCCCCACATAAAATTTATGAAATTGGATTTCTTGACTTAAAAGCAAGATTTGCAATTAAAACGCTAGAACAAACAATCAGAATATCCGATAATACACAAACAATTAGGTTATTGTCAAAAAGAGACTTAGCCCCTTTTAAAAATTATAAATTTATCCATATTGGGTTAATTCAAGTAGCATTTAAACCCTTAACCTTGTTAGGTGTAAATTCAAGTATAATGGCATACGTAAAAGATGGTAGATGTAGAGATTTTAAACCTTCTTTAGCCGCCTTAATTGAAACTAGTTTATGTCATGGACCAGTTTATTTCGACGTGTCCCCAAATTTAACTCTCTCAATGACAGATAGTAATTTACAAGATGCAATGCAATTAACAATTCATACAAATGGTTATAATTTTAAACCTGGAAGTGAAATAATAGCAATTTGCTATAGAGTTTATTATAAAGTTTTACAAACTTTAAATCCAAACATTAATAAAAGAAGATTATCTTCCCCAGGAACTACAACTGTGGTTCAAACAAATTTATTAACCTCAAACATTGCCACCAACAGATTAATTAAGTGGAATGAAATAAATTTCCCAGAATCTTGGACCCTTCCGCAAGAGTTGGAACCAAAACCAAAAATAAACAATGAAATAGATCAAATAATAGAAACCTCCGAAGGAGACGTAGAGATAAAATTTGGTTCTGATAGAACAATAAGGTTACCCCGAACAACATCATCAAGATGTTCGACCATAAACGATTATTTTTGTACCCCTCACGAATCAGCTAGGGCAAGCACTTCTCAATTAAGAGAAGAGATTGACACAGTTGAAACAATAAGAATAAGTCAAAATAAAATTCCAGAAGGAATTTATACCCAAAGTAGAAAATCACCTACTCAATCAGAAATGAGTTTTCACGTTTAAATGATTGATTTATCCCCAGGAAGTAAGATGAGAGAAATTCTTAATGCAGAATTTCAGCAAGACAAGCATGAATTGTTTAGAAAATGGTATTTCAATAAATATTCTTCAAACAAGTTAAAAACATTTAAAGAAGAATATTACAATTATATTGAGAAAACTCAAGATTACCTTTCTTTCGTTACTTGGTTTATTAAGAATTATATAAATAATACCAATAATCAAATTTCAGTTTTACAAAAAACATGGAAAACTAATCAAGGTGAAATAACTGCACCTTTTCCTCCTGAACAAACAATTTGCTTAAATTCTAGTACAGAAGCCACTGCTTACTTAAATTTACAGAAAGTAGAAAGTGCTCAAATTACGATAAAAGAATTAAATGCAATAATTAAATCTCAAAATTATACAAATACCTACTTGATTTGTTTAGGAGATCAATTTCTTTCCCTTGAGAAAGATTTAAAAACCCTTCAACAATCTATTGAGAAACAGATTAGCCAACAAGAATTAATAATACAAAAATTTTGTAAAAGCGAGAGTAATACTGAAAATTTTCCTTCATTAATTAATACACCAATGATTCAACCTCCAATTAACATAAATGGCTTCAGAATGGAAACCAATAGTGAAAATTTTATTCAAATCCTTGAAAAGAAATTAAAAGATTTACACTTAAGGGTTTTATCCGAAGCAGATGATTCTGAACCAAATGATATTAAAAGTCAAACAGATGAGGTAGATCAATTAACTGAAATGTTTAAAGGTCATAATATGAATGAAATAAATCCTATTTATATGCCAAAACCTCTTGAAAAATATTATTACAAAAGACCATCCCCTCAGGATCTTCTTTTCGAAGAACCTGAACCTTTTCAAAATTCATACTCAGGAAAGGCTATATACGAATGGAATATAGACGGTTTAAATGATAAACAAATAATTGATGTTATACATAGAATCATTATGTACTCAACTGTCTGTAAGCAACATGGAAATAGTGACAGTTCTATAGCATCTTTTATAACTACTGGTTTTGTTGGACAATTAAGAGGATGGTGGGATCATTATTTAACAGAAACACAAAAAATAGAAATTCTAAACCACAAAAAATTAATTAAGCCAGAACCAAATAATCCAAGTACTAGTATGGCTACAACAGGCGAAGAAGACGCAGTTTATACACTGTGTTTATCGATCCTACAACATTTTGTAGGAACTTCAACTCCCTTAGGAGAAAAAATTCAAACTCTTCTTCAAAATCTAAGATGTCCTTCCTTAACTCATTTTAGATGGTACAAAGATACATTTTTGTCAAGAGTTTATCAACTCACAAACCCCAATTCAATTCATTGGAAATCTAAGTTTATAGACGGCCTCCCTCATCTTTTTGCTGAAAAAGTTCGGCAATCATTACGAGTTAAAAATGATGGAATCAATATTAATTACTCAGAATTGACTTATGGTCAACTAATAAATACCTGCATAAATGAAGGATTGAACCTTTGTAATGATATTAAATTAAAAAATCAACTAAAAAAGCAACAAAAATCGGAAAAACACCAGCTTGGTGAATTTTGCGAGCAATTTGCTTTTGACCTAGGAAAGCCTCTCAGGCCGCCAGATATTAAAAATAATAAATTCGATAAGATTAGAAGAAAGAATTATATCAAAGAAAATTCTTATAAAAAGAATTACAAAAGAAATTACTATAATAAAAAATTCTTAAGAAAAGATAAACCACATATGCCTAATAAAGGAAAAAGGAAAGCTAAAAAACTAGATATAAGCTGTCATAAATGTGGCAAAATTGGTCATTATGCAAATCGATGCTGGACAAAGAAAGCTCTTAATGAAATACAAGATGAAAACCTAAGATTGCAGTTAGAAAAAGTATTAATAAACTCTGAAACTGATACTGAATCTTCAAATGAAGAAGAATTAGGAGTTATATATGGAACGTCCTCTGAATCTTCAAATACTGACAATGAGGATTGTCAATGTAATGAAGATAATTACTGGAAATCCATTGTTGACATGAATGGGTTAAATGTCCTGACTGATGATCAAGATAAAATATTAAAAGTACTAGAATCAATTACAGACTCCGGTCTAAAAAAGAAAATAATTGAAACTCTAATAAAAGACAAACCAGAACCTCCCTTACTAATTGAGGCACCTTATCAATTAAGTGAAGTACTACACAGATTCCAACAGACAAAAACTAAAGAGACTCCAGTCTCAATTGGTGATTTAAAAAGAGAAATTAGTTCTCTGAAAGGAGAAATAGGACAGCTAAAACAAAATCAAGCTGTACTATCACAAAGACTTACAACATTAGAAAGTCAACCTTTCAAAAGTGAAGAAATAGAGGAAATTCCTCAAAAAACAAATAATTTGGAGTATCTAAATCTTTTAGATCAAGTAACATCACAAAAATGGTTTGTAAAGATTACTCTAATTATTAATAGGGATTTTATATTAGAAAATGAGGTAGCGCTTATTGACAGCGGTGCTGATTTAAACTGCATCCAAGAAGGTATAATTCCTACAAAATATTTTTCCAAAACAACACAATCACTAACCCAAGCAGGTGGTGATAAACTTAGAGTTAAATATAAACTTTCAAACGTCAATATTTGCAATCGAGAAATATGTTTGCCAACATCTTTTATCTTGGTAAAAAATCTTACTCACAGAATTATTTTAGGAACTCCTTTCCTCCACAAAATTATGCCAATCAATAATATTGACCAAAATGGTATTTCTTCAATAATAAATGGAAAAAATGTATTATTCAAATTCATAACTGATCCGCACACAAGAATGTTAAATGAAGTAAGAGATATTCTTCTCAATAAAGAAAAACAAATATGTTTCTTAAAAGATGAAATAGAAATTCTTAATATAAATGATCAGCTAAAGAAAAAAGAAATACAAGAAAAAATTAATTTAATTGAAAAACAGTTTATAGAAGAAGTATGCAATGAACTACCTAATGCATTTTGGAACAGAAAGAAACATGTTATTTCTCTACCTTATGAAGAGGAATTCAAAGAAAATCAAATTCCTACTAAAGCTAGGCCAGCTCAAATGAACCACGAATACTTAGAATTATGCAAAAAAGAAATAAGCTCACTCGAAAAGAAAGGTTTAATTCGTAAATCTAAATCTCCTTGGAGTTGTACAGCATTCTATGTAAATAATGCTGCTGAAAAGGAAAGAGGAGTTCCAAGGTTAGTCATAAACTATAAACCCCTTAATAAGGTATTGAAATGGATTAGATATCCAATTCCCAATAAAAAGGATTTATTAGATAGACTAAACGATGCTCTAATCTATTCAAAATTTGATATGAAGTCAGGATATTGGCAGATTCAAATTAATGAGTCTGATAGGTATAAAACAGCTTTTACAGTTCCATTTGGTCATTATGAATGGAATGTTTTACCATTTGGTTTAAAAAATGCTCCTTCTGAATTTCAGAATATCATGAATGAAATATTTAACCCATATACAGAATTTATAATTGTTTATATAGATGATGTTTTAGTATTTTCTAAAACGATAGAAAAACATATAAAACATTTAAAAATATTTAAAAATTTAATAAAAAATAATGGGTTAGTCATTTCCGCCCCTAAGATGAAATTATTTCAAGTCCAAGTTAGGTTTTTAGGACATACGATTTCGCAAGGAAAGATAATCCCAATTGAAAGAAGTATAGAATTTGCTTCAAAATTCCCAGATAATATCACCGATACAAAACAGCTTCAAAGATTTCTTGGAAGTCTAAATTATATTTCAGATTATTATAAGAATTTAGCCCAAGACACAAAAATTTTGTACTCTAGATTAAGAAAAAACGTCTCACCATGGACAGAAGAGCATTCACAAGCTGTTAGAAAAATTAAGTCCAAAGTAAGATGTTTGCCATGTTTATCTCTTGCTAATCCTAAATACTTTAAAATTGTTGAAACTGATGCCTCAAATATTGGTTATGGCGGAATCTTAAAACAATTAAATCCTGACAGCAAAAAAGAACATCTTGTTAGGTTTACCTCAGGAAAATGGAATCCCACGCAGTCAAAGTATTCAACCATTAAAAAAGAGATGCTTTCTATTATAAAGTGTATTTCAAAATTTCAAGATGACTTATTAAATCAAAAATTCTTACTGAGAATTGATTGTAGTTCTGCAAAATCAATAGTTGAAAAAGATGTTAAAAATCTTGTCTCTAAGCAAATATTTGCAGGTTGGCAAGCTCAGTTATCGGCCTTTGAATTTGATATTGAATACATAAAAGGAGAAAATAATTCTCTTGCTGATTTCTTAACCCGTGAATTTTTACAGGGAAATGACAACCCCTAATAGGGGAAGAGGTCGTGGATATTCCCGAGGCCGCGGATATGGGATTAGCAATATGTTATCCCAGACAGAATCGACGATTCCCCTAATAGGGGATTGGACAGTATACCATAGCAGAGGCAAAATTGTGCCACAATTGCCTCCTCCAAAAAAGGAAGATATACCTTCCTCCTCTTCTAATAAAACGTCTTATAAAGACGTTACCAATGAAGTACAACAAGAAAAAGAGTACTTTGAAAGTCCAATCACAGAAGATGTTCTGTACATAGAAGATGAAGATATTCAAATGACGCCAAATGATGGATGGTCAATCAGAACAAGGTATCTTGAATCAAGAGGGTATGCCGGTCTACATGGAAAAACAAGGCCAAATTATGAAGTCCTCCTAAAAATTACCGAATCGGTAACCATTACTCATCACTATCAAAATAATAACCCTGAAAGTTTTATAAACTTCAGCAAGTGTCATATTAATAAAGTTTTACTGCCAAGAGAGTGGGGAATAAACCCTAATGGAGACAAAGCCATCCGAATGGCAGAAGGTAAATATATCTACTTCAATTATTGGGATTATATCCAGGCTTTTTCAAAAGCGTTCTACTACCAGAACCCTAAGAATAAGCATTCTTGGTTTTTCACAATAAACCCAGAAATCCTTAATAAGCATATTCCAAATTGGTTTTATGAGTGGTGGTCAAAATTTGGCCCTTCTTTGGAAATACTGCCAAAGGAAATTATGGATTTATATAATCCTTGGTGTGACAATAGTTCATTAGTCACCAAATTAAACTCAGACAGGTTGATTGTTGGACAATGTCCTTTCCTGTTTTTTACAAAATTCCAAATTCCTTGGATTTGGAGATGGACGATTTCAGTCTCTTCGAATAAACTAAATATACCCATGCTAAAAAGAAAATTTTTCTACAAATGGTGGACTAATATGGGAGAAGAAAATATAGAGAAAATGGCCTCAACTATCCAGTCAACAATTGTTGAAGATAAAAGAAAAGGAGAAAAAGAACAATGCTCCCAACAACTTTCACTGTCTAGCTTGAAAAATTTCTTTCAGAAAAAATATCCAAGGGAATCGGAGGAAGAAATAATGAAGAAAGTTTTAGATCACATGAAAAATCAATTCTTTGACACCTTCTCAACCGAGATAGCAAAAGACGGAGATGAATCAATGAAGTCAGCTTCGCCAAGAGGATCTATTGATTCCAACAGTTCCCTTAATTATTTTGCGGGTGAAGGACAAGAAGACGAACCTACACCAGCCGACGTCTGGGATGCCCTAATAGTGACATTAACACAGCAAGCTAAAGACTCTAAACGAGGCAAAGCCAAGTTGGGATAAGAATGCCCTAATCCAGTCTAATTAAGCTAAAAGCAATGATGCTTTCTCAGCAGCAGCACTCATTACAAGTGCTATCTTCGCAGAAGCACTCAAGGAATTAGTGTCACCTTTGTCAGATGCACTCAACCACTATACGTGGTTCTTAATAATTTGTAATTTTATATTTGTGTCTTTACATAGTGCATTATATGATGTGACGATGGGGCCCAAAGAGTACCCGACATCTATAATGGTAGCTTTGTAATAGTGGTCTGTAAAAGTCATGTGTATTGTCCGTAGTGTTTGAATTTGTTCTGTTTTAGAACCTTTGTACTCTCTATATAAGGAGAGGTTTGTATGTTGTATTTTTCAGACTTGATTTGGAATAGAAAAATTATTTCATATTATATTGTGTTCTCTCATACAATACTCTCAACATCACCGCCTTTCGCTATCAACAAACATCACTACGCACGACGCAGTTTATACACTGTGTTAATATATATATATATATATATTAATTGATTAATTAATTTCTCTATTAGTTATTTTTCACTAATCATATATATATATTACCTCGTTTCTTGACTTGCTTCCGTTTGTACGTGTGTTATCTTCTTGGTGTTTCTTGACTTGCTTCCCTTTGTTTGTACGTGTCTCGTCTTCTTGGTGATATCTTCTTGGTGTTTTTTGACTTGCTTTCCCTTGTTTGTACGTGTCTCGTCTTCTTGGTGCTTGACAATGCCCATTATAGTGGTGCTTGACAATGCCCATTATAGTTGTTTCAAGTAGTTCCACTCGATCAAGTTCAACAATTCTGCCTTGGGCGTTCGGGCCCGCACATGTAAATTGGCTAATCTACCGTCAAGTACTTCTTCCGTTTCATTCCTCCTAACCCTTTTCACTAGTAACTTGGAAATGTTGTCCCAATTGTTGATCTGCGACATTTTCCATATCATTCTTTCTCTAATGGCCCAATCCATATTCACATGTGTCCTCACTGTTGTTTCCCTCGCCGTCTCCGCAAATAATAATACAATAGTTGCACACGCTTGGACGATCGACTGCTGGTTATCCATCAAGTAGGCAGTCTCTGTTCTCAACTTCGAAAAGGTAATGATCGTATCTTGAAGATGAACCGTCATAAGTACCGTAATTCGCCTTTGTCAATAAAGTCATGTGACTTACAGAGAGGTGCAATGAAGTCGAATTCGAAAAGTTGACGTTACTTTCATTGAGAGGTGCAATGAAGTCGAATTCGAAAAGTTGACGTTACTTTCATTGAGATGAAACCCAGTTTTGGTTCTTGTTCCTGACGGCCACCATGTATAAGTCATGCCTCTTGAACTTACAAACACAGGAGAACTCCCCATATGTCATCTCCATGCTCGCTCCTCGGAGGCGCGGGAAGAACGTAAACAGTCCCGACTCTTTGGGCACCCGACAATCTTTCACGCCACCTATGGACTAATTCGGAATAGGCCTGAGGAGCATCGGGAATATTACCACATTCGAAATTTATACTTGGGGCGTCTGCAGGATCCTAAGAAAACAAAAAATTGAAGAGTTAGTGCGGTTTGTACTATCAGTTTATGTATGTGTAGAGAATTTTGGCTATCAATTTATGAATCAAGCTAATTTACGGCCTTAAATTATCTCAAGCTATCAGTTAAAAATATAACAGAAACTAATTTATGGTTTGGGTTTGGACTTGGGCTTAGTCCTCTCTAGATCTAAGTACTAGTGTATTTTAAAGCAGGCCGGGTTCTAATCTAAAAGCTAATCAAGCTATCAGTATAAAATACAGCTACGGTTATTTACACCTCAAATTTTCATTTGCACACCCCTCTTTAATTTTTTTTATTTGTATAATACTGTAAAATAGGTTATTTACACCTCAAATTTTCATTTGCACACCCCTCTTTAATTTTTTTTATTTGTATAATACTGTAAAATAACTGTATATTTTAAAGCAGGGTTCTAATCTAACAAATGGGCTGAGGCCGAGGATGATCCTGTCGAATTCGAAGAATTCCGACGAAGAAACATACATCCCATCCGAGATCTAGACCCTATGGTCAATGACGTAGACACTTGGTCCCGAAGGGTGCGATCGCACCCCCTCAACTTTTTTAAAAAAACTATTTTTATACTTTGATTTTTATATATTAAGATAATTAATTATAACTTGTTTAAAAATAATTGGAATTTAATTGAGATATTGTTGAAATATTGATATGTCTTATTAAAAAAATAAGATAATTAACTATTTGTTAAAAAATATTAATTTTTTAAATACTCAATCCAAGATTTAGAAAAAAAAAATAGAATATCAATGGTGATTATTAGTTATTAGTACTTTTAGTTTATCAATTAAAATTCAATCAATAAAATTATAATTTAATTGATTTAATTTTAAAAGTTTAACAATTCTCTTTTAGGAGTGTTCTCCTTTCATAATTATATGTAATATGTGGAGTATGAAAAAAAATACAAGTAATATGAAGATTAATTAATCACTAAAATATAAAAAACAAAAAATGACACAAGTAAAATGAAGATTAATTAATCATTGAAATATGTGAAGCTAAATATGTGGAGCATCATCTTTTTTTTTACGATTAATTAATTACTGAAACAAAAAACCAAAAAAGTGAAATAAAAATTAATTAATAAACATGTGTAGGATTATAAAAAAATAGAAAACTCTTAAATTAATTATTTTAAAACATGTGGAGCATCATTATATAATAATAAATCCTTGAATTAATTATTTCATAATTAATTAATTACTTAACATGAGTATTATGGAAAAACAATAAACCATACAAGTGAAATGAAAAGAAGATTAATTTATAGTAAAATGGAGCTTCCCAAATCACAATTTTTTTTAAATTTTTTTTTGCACCCTCTAACTAATATTTCTGTCTACGTCACTGCCTATGGTGCCACCACAACCTCAGCCGGTGAAGATGAAGACGAAGATTGAGAGGGATTGGGCTGAAGCGTTCTCGGCCCATGTTAGATTAGAAAACAAAAGAAAGAAATAACGTCTATATTCTCAACGGCCAAACTAAAAGGAACCGACGTGGGCAGGGGAGCAGTGAGCACTATCCATCTATCAGTTTTAAAACCTATACCAGAAGCTTTATACCTAAGCTTAAACTATTACTGTACTAGAAAATTAAATGAAATATATTAAAACAAAAAAATACATTTAAAAATAAATAAATTGAAAACACACGTACCATGTTAATTTTATTTCACACGTCTAAAATACAGAGGGATCGGAAGGATAGAAAAACTTCAAAGCTTTTGGTTGAACTCTTCAGTACTCTCCTCCATGCGTGTATGTTGTTGGAAAATATAGAAATCGAATAGTTTCGATTCGATATCTCATTTGCTCAAATCGGAGTAGAAATGAATGACAAATTAATTTTCAAACTTGTAACAAAATTGTGAATTGAAAGACAGTTCTAAAGGGATAATGTGTATCCCATATCGTAAAAATATGCAAAATTGAGTAAGTGTATAAGGGAGAGTATCCTACTAACATTTTGAATTGGCGTACGAGCCAACATTTTGCATATTCTAATACAATAATAATAGGGAAAAATGGCAATAAGGCCAATTTTCAACATTTTTTCGGCAATAAGGCTTTCGAAAAATTACGCGTGTCATTTAGGCCCCCTAAAATGCGTAAAGACACTACTACCCTTCCATTTATACAAATTTGTCTCCTCCAAATTTCACGCCCGCGACTCCTCTTCCCAATCGATCTCATCTCCAATCCCTTCATTCGATCAGAACCCTAAGCCAGCTTCGGGCCGCCTCCGCCACCGTTTGCGGCTCCGTCGGAGAGATGAGCACTGAAGACAAGTCATCGCGGACTAGGTCCACCCGGAGGCGGAGGTTCATCGGAGAGCCTGTTTTCGTCTCGAGAGGCGAAGGGCGAGAAGACGACG
Source organism: Euphrasia confusa (assembly GCA_954870475.1). NCBI lineage: Eukaryota > Viridiplantae > Streptophyta > Magnoliopsida > Lamiales > Orobanchaceae > Euphrasia > Euphrasia confusa. The sequence goes on from OX940951.1 coordinate 21,967,932, forward strand.
GATATCTCCTTGTAGTCGAAGTGAGTATCGATCTCTGTCTTTGTAAGCGTTTCGTTGCTCGATCGCCGTGTTTATTTGTTCATGTGTTAATCATTGAGTTAGTTTTTCTATTACTTCCTCCTTCGAACGATTTGAATAATCGAAATTGTGACGTGTTGCTTGATGATTAAATGGTTTCATGATGATACGTTAGGATATTCAACGATTTCGTCATTTTTTTTTCTAGTCTGATTTTGTTGTGTTTCCTATCTGTGAAAATCTTATTCATTCATCTTTGCAGGGTCATGCCATTGAAGGGAACTTGCTTGATACTGAAGACGCCCACCACCTGTTCGACAAAATTCCCAAGACAAATGTACGATCCCTAGTTGCGATAATTGGCTTATATTTTCACTTCCTTGCAATTGTTCCTTTTGACACGCTCCTCTTGTCCCATCATGAACACGTACGTGGGCACCGCGCTTCTCGATGTTTACGCCAAATGCGGTTTCATCGAGGACGCTTTCCGAGTGTTCGAGTCGACTCCGAGAAAGAACGAGGTGGCTTGGAGTTCGATGATCGCTGGGTTCGTGTGGAACGATCGTTACGAGGAGGGTTTGAGTTTGTTTCTGAGTGTATCGTGTTTCTTTCTATTTGTTTGTGTGTGTCAGTGTGTGTGTGTGTTCTATGAGTATGCATTTTGATAGAGTATAATGTTCGGAAAACAGGTGTGGCTGAAGCAACAATTGTTGACTCACATGTGTGTTATGTATGCTTAGGCTTCTACCTTAGTCCCAGATTCCACTTATGACATGATTCGTGGGCTCGACCAACACATTAAAGAGATAAAAGAGGTGTGTATCCTGAATATTTTTTCTTCTCGTTTTGACTTGTGCTTGTTGGCGTTGGTAACACACTGTTATATGATCTTCCTTGTTTGGTATAGATATATCTAGTACCCACCATGTTGTATTTCGCATTCTAACATATTATAGATATCGATTGTCGTGCAAGAATCACAGTTGCGTATATTGCTCCTAGAAGACATGGATGCTTGAAGGTGGTTGAGAACAATTACTGTGCTTCTAGAAGAGGTACGTTGTGCCTATTTTTATTTTTATTTTCATTTGTTGACTTTGTGAGTGTCGTCATCCTTGGCTGAAAAGGATTCTGAGAACATTGTGTTCGAATTGCTAAGAATGATGTTCCTCGATTTTAGACAACAATCCTCATTTGATTTTGGATTGCGTGCGCGTGCAACATTGCTTGGGTTTGAGGGTGATATTATTTGTTCAATTTTTTCTTTAGGTGTGAATTGTGATATATGTATTCATTTGTTGGGGTGTGTATGTATGTATTGTAAAGTGTGAGGATATTCGATTCGATTGATTAGTTTATGTGTGTATATAAACTTGTGTGCTGCATATGTGAATACTATGCTACTGTTTGTTTGTTAGGAATTTACTTTTACCATTCAAAGAGGAGTTCACACAACAGATTGTGTCAGTGTGAACTATGATGATTTTGGCACAGCAGGTGCTGCTGGAGTCAGATTGAGAAGTGAAGAATATGGAAGTTGTGGAACATGAGGAATCAGCAGAGAGAGAGAGAGGAAAAGAAAGTCGAGGCAATCCGACACGTGGAATCGGAGGATGATGATATCATTTATTTATTTAGTTTGAATCTCGAATAACCGAAAAGTGCATCTGTATGTATTATATGTCATGTATGAAAATTTTATTTGCTGCAATGTTTTGTAATTCAAATTGTCAAGTGATAGATTTTGTTAAATATGTTCGAAATGGTCGAAGTATTGATTTTTTTTAAATAATATTTATTTAATTTTCAGTGTTTTTATGACGTTTAGTATTTTTTTATTACATTCAGTGTTTTGGTCATTCAACATGAAACAAGTTAATGAGAGTCAACACACCTGAATAGGACTTAAAAGCACTGAATATAACTTAAAGACGCTGAATAGGATTGAAATACACTAAACAGGACTGAAACACTTTGAATAGGAATGAAAAACACTGAATGTCACATGGATGCACTGTTTGATTAAAAAATACACTGAGTGCCACTGAAACACACTGAATAGGATCGAAAAACACTGAATGTCACATGAATACACTGTTTGATTAAAAAATACACTGAGTGCGATTGAAAGACACTGAATATGAATGAAAAACACTGAATATGACTGAATGTCACATGAATACACTGTTTGATTAAAAAATACAGTGAGTGCGACTGAAAGACACTGAATAGGAATGAAAAACACTGAATAGGACTGAATGTCACAATAATACACTGTTTGATTAAAAAATACACTGAACAGGATTGAAAGACACTGAATAGGACTGAAAGACACTGAACAGGAATGAACATCCCTACTACAAATAGGTTGCTAAAAAATCTCGAGGAATATCCATAGAGCCCTCGCGATCCAACGACTCCAAAAATGGAACACTGAAAGAATCTGGTATATATGCATCCAAATATGTTGCACTGTCCGTTTCAATCTGTTCTAACTCGCTTGTACAAGAGAAATTTTGCCCTTCACACAACTTCATCATTACAAGAAAAGACGAATCAATGGAGCAGCATACCAAAACCTTAGTTCCTTCGGATCCTGGAGCTGGACAAAGGTAACAGCCGGCTACACTGGGAGAAGTCTGACATATATGAATAACACCCAATTAGTTAGTATTTTAGGTAAATACAAAACTCCAGCATTCAACTTGAAAATAGAGAGGAAACATATTAGGTACTCCGACCGCCCCACAACTCTTTCCCAAAATCGCCGTTTCGAATCTCCCGATCGTCATCCTCGGCGGCCCCAATTTCAGCAACCGATGAGAATCGTCAATTCGATTTTAGCTCCTCCCCTAAGAAACTAAGAATCGTCAATTCGATTGAGAAAATGATGGCGAGAGGACTAATTCAGATCCGAGTCGAGGAACGAGTCACCAAAAACGACACCTCGACGCTCCTCTATTCCTCTGGCTCGAACGGCGCCAAAAGGGCGTCGTCTCCTCGCACGGAAACCTGAATACATTTGGGTGCGAAATTCTATCGAACACCTTGCGGACGTATTGCATCGACCCGCCTTCTAACTTCCGGAACTGCTCGCACTTGTCGAGCCGGTGGAGTCGGGCGGTCATCTGGGTCCCGCCGAGGAGGACGAGGTTTTTCGCATTCTCGTTGAATTCCCTCCGTCGTTGTTGACGCTCTGCCACCCGTCGTCGATGATCAGGAACCTCAGCGAGAGCCCCCGTCAGCGAGATCCTCGACGCCTCGCCACACCCAGGCGAGCTCCACCGTGAAGTAGAAGGAGTCCCACCCCTACGAAACTGAGAATCGTCAATTCGATTGAGGAAATGATCGGACAAATCCGCGTCGTTGTCCTCCTCGCCGTCGTCCCTTACTTCGTTGAAGGCGGCCACGATTCCTCGACGATTCGGGCTTGCTCGACGTTGACGACGTCCATGATAACGCCGCCGCGGAGCATCTGGGCGAGACCGACCTTGACGGAGAAGGAGGATTGCTTGGTGGTCTCCGTGATCGCGTTGTTGCGAGAATGGGGGCGGGGTAAGAGGTGCGTGGGAGAGTAGAATTGATGAAGGTTATTTTCGTCCTTCCAGGTATATTTGATATATTTGTTTGGCCTAATTGACACAAAATGACTTAATTGACACGAAAATTGGAAATTGACTTTATTGATGAAAAAATTTGAAAAATGACTTTATTACCATTTTTCGTATTAGGCAAATTTAAAATTTTATATTATCATTTTCTGTTTTAATATTTTTTCAAAAATTTCAGGATTAAAATTGATTTTTTTTTCTTTCTAAAAATTCAAGAGTGATTCACAGTCGCAATGGAGCAAGCGAAATTGGTGGCTAAAGCTCTCGCCAGAAACTCCGACGATCCCCAACTCGCGTGGCTCCTCTTTAAGCGCACTCTCCTCAGTAATAACCCAGATGTCGATTTCTCATCCCTCCGACGTTCTCTGCAATATTGTGATCAATGGTTTATGTAGAAACGGAAATCTTGATAAAGCAGTTGAAATCGTGGATGAAATGTGGAGTCATGGAAGTGCTGCTCTCGGCAGCTTGGGAAACTTGTACATTAGTCTAGTGGATGAAAATAGGAAGAGATGCTTGCCTGACTTGATTACGTATTCAACAATTATAAACGGACTATGTAGAGCTGGACGCCTCGAGGAAGCCAAAAAGAAGTTTATTGAAATGTTAGGGAGGAACTTGTATCCTGATCCCACTCTGTATGATATTTTCTTACATCACTTGTGTAAGAGGGGAAAGATATCATCTGCATTTCAAGTTCTTAAGGACATGGAGAAGAAAGGTTGCAACAAGACATTACAAACTTATAATCACTTGATATATGGATTAGGTACTACAAATCAAATGTTCTTTACCATTGTGCTCGTGATCCATTTCTGTGAGGACACCTCTTTGCACTTCCTTTATTTATTTATATTCGATTTTATTTTAAAAATAAAGAAAAAAAGAGATAATGCCGGCATTTTTCTGAATTGTTCAATTGGGAGGGTTACCCCTCCCAATTCTCTCGATTCACAGTCGCAACAATGGAGCAAGCGAATTTGGTGGCTAAAGCTCTCGCCAGAAACTCCGACGATCCCCAACTCGCGTGGCTCCTCTTTAAGCGCACTCTCCTCAGTAATAACCCAGATGTCGATTTCTCATCCCTCCGACGTTCTCTGCCTCTCATCGTCCCCATTCTCATCCGCGCCAAAATGTTCTCCGAGATCGACACTCTCCACCACCACCTCCGCCTCTCCCCGGCACCGCCCCTGCGCAATCTCTTGTATTCCATTGTTGATAAACTAGCCAAGGCCGGCTTTACCGACAAGGCCATTTCTCATTTTCAGTCGCTTCGAACCAGTCACCCTCACGACCCGCCGCCTGTTACCTTGTACAACTTGCTTATCCAAGCTTCGCTCAAAGAGAACTGTCCCAATCACGTTTCTTGGCTGTATAAAGACATGATCTTTTCGAAGGTGAAGCCCGAGACTTTCACGCTCAACCTTCTGATTGGTGGGTTGTGTGATTCCGGCCGGTTGGAAGATGCCCGCCAACTGTTCGACAGAATGAACGATAAGGGATGTAGGCCCAACGAGTATAGCTTTGGGATTTTGGTACGCGGGTACTGTAGATATGGGCTTGCTTTGAAAGGTTTGGAGCTTCTTGATGTGATGAGGGGAATGGGAGTCGTGCCTAATACAGTGATATACAACACATTCATCGCGAGCTTTTGTAAGGAGGGGAAAAATGACGAGGCCGAGAAATTGGTGGAGAGGATGAAAGAGGACGGCCTCTCTCCAAACGTGGTAACCTTTAACACAAGGGTTTCTGCTCTTTGTAAGGCTGGGAAGATTTTGGAAGCTTCGAGAATATTCAGAGATATGCAGATGGATGTGGAGTTGCCAGATCCTAATGTTGTGACACATAACTTGATGCTGGATGGATTTGGCAGGGAAGGGATGATGGAAGAAGCAAAGACCTTGGTTTTGTCCATGAAAAGAGATGCTATCTTCTCAACTGTGGAGAGCTATAACATATGGCTGTTGGGTTTGGTGAGGAACGGAAAATTTGTGGAGGCCCAAGCAATCCTAGAAGAGATGAAGGGTGATGGACCTCAGCCAAATGCATACTCATATAACATTCTAATCAGTGGTTTGTGTAAAAATGACATGTTTGTAGATGCAAGGCGATTAGTTAGTTTGATGACGAGGGCTGGAATTTCCCCAGATGTGAACACTTATAGCACGCTTATCCAACTATATTGCAGGAAAGGAAAGAAAGTCGAGGCCAATAAAGTCCTAAATGAGATGATAAGGGGTAAATGTTTCCCGAATACATACACGTGCAATATACTTCTTCGCAGCCTGTGGAGAGAAGGTAACATAGCAGAAGCAGAGAGGTTAATGCAAAAGATGAATGAAAAAGGGGAAGGGTTAGATATTGTTACCTGCAATATTGTGATCAATGGTTTATGTAGAAACGGAAATCTTGATAAAGCAGTTGAAATCGTGGATGAAATGTGGAGTCATGGAAGTGCTGCTCTCGGCAGCTTGGGAAACTTGTACATTAGTCTAGTGGATGAAAATAGGAAGAGATGCTTGCCTGACTTGATTACGTATTCAACAATTATAAACGGACTATGTAGAGCTGGACGTCTCGAGGAAGCCAAAAAGAAGTTTGTTGAAATGTTAGGGAGGAACTTGTATCCTGATCCCACTCTGTATGATATTTTCTTACATCACTTGTGTAAGAGGGGAAAGATATCATCTGCATTTCAAGTTCTTAAGGACATGGAGAAGAAAGGTTGCAACAAGACATTACAAACTTATAATCACTTGATATATGGATTAGGTACTACAAATCAAATATTCGAAATGTTTGGGCTGATGGATGAGATGAAAGAAAGAGGGATTTCTCCTAATGTTTATACTTACAACATTGTTCTTAATTCTCTATATGAGGGAGAAAAAAGTGAAGAAGCATCTTTTCTTTTGGATGAGATGTTGCAAAGTGGTGTAACACCTAATATAACTTCGTTCAAGTTGTTAATTAAGATCTTCTGCCGAGCGGGGGAGTTCAGACCAGCAAAGGATGTTTTTGAGATAGCCATCAGCGTATATGGTCACAAAGAAGTGATATATAGTCTGATGTTCAATGAACTGATTTCTGGAGGGGAAACATTGGAAGCCAAGCAATTATTTGAAGTTGCTTTAGACAGATGTTTTGATTTGAGCAGCTTTAGTTACAAAAATCTCATTGAGAAACTATGTGGCGAAGAGGATTTTGAATACGCTCATGATATTCTTAAGAAGATGATTCTGAAAGGCTGTAGATTTGACCCTGCTTTATTCATGCCCGTGATTGATTATTTGGGTAAAAAGGGAAATAAACATGAGGTCAATGAGCTGACTGAAAGAATGCTGGCAATGAGTTCAGATGTTCAAACGGAGTGTAAGAATTTAAATAATGGAAGACTATATAATGATGGTGGAAGTGACTGGAAAACCATTCTGCACAGGTATATTGTCAAAGTGACTGCACAACTATTTTTTGTATTATGTTCTTTCGAAACCCATATTTATTTATTTTATGGCTGTTGTGGTGTTTCCTTCTAGGGGGTGTAGATTATGTTTTAACTGCTTTTCATATACAATTTTTTTTTTGTTGGAAGAAAACCTTGACCATTTATATAAATGCAAAAATTACTATCCAGAAAACAACTTGATTTCGGCTGGTTCACTTTAGTGAGGACACAAAGTTTTCTAAAAATGACAATTATGCCAATTCATACTTTTATACACCTCGGTTGTTCATTTCATTTTGTTCTCCTGGCTATTTATCTTCCACTATATTCTTACATTTTATTTTTAGCTTCTTGATCATGTCCTCTGGCCAATTTTCTACAGAGATGATGGGAGTGCTATAGCCATGAAAACTCTGAAGCGGGTGCACAAAGGCTGGGGTCACGGAAATTTATCACTTGAAGCCCAGAAAAATGCTTTTCTCGATGAATGGAATGCTAATATATGAGTGTCTTGGGTGCTCCTGCATATCTACGCATCCATTCTTATCAATAAGCAAGACTCAAGAGGAGTGAACTTTTGTGCCCATAATCCATCTCAGAGATGATTACCATAAACCTTTTCAATTTTCTGGATCCCTGCAAATATCCGTTTGTATGCATATATATCATTCTGTATGTACAAGCATGCATGGAGAAAGAAAAGCGGACAACCTAGCTGTAGACGAGCTTGATTTTCGATTTCGTGCTAATGATTTGTGCCATGAGATCTTACACATATTCTTCAAATGAGGTAATATCTCATTAGTGAGGCTATTGTATTTATTTCGTGTATGAGGTTATTATGATGATGCCATTATCCTCGAATGATCATAATGCTTTGGAGAAATTCCACGATGTTTTTTTGATAGATTGATGCTTTGGAGTGGTAACTTTGAGTAATGTTTTTTTGTTTTTTTTTTAGCTACAGATTGCAAGGCAGTATTGATATATTGTATGGAGTTTGAGAATGTAAGGTTGGTTAGAGTTTTGAAAATAGCTACCACTTGTCACTTGTTGGGCTTTGTTGTGTGCTCACTGCTCAACCCATCATTCTCTTTGAGGTTGGTAAGTGGTTGCTTGCCAACACATTTTGGGAACCGAAATCGTCTAAAGAAATGAGGAAGATAGAACCCTTGGCCCCTTGGACCGAGCAATCACGAGCTGAAGTTTCGTCAATGAGTGACCAAGCTTTTTGATCTTTCGAGTTATCCCATGCTGCCTGCATATCCTATTCAAGGTGGTTGACACACTGCAGGTGATAAAAATCTAAGTTTTAGAACATGAAAAAACTCAATCCAGAAAAGATGTCAGATATTGCACGAAATAAGAAATACTAAAACACATGTATACCAAATCGCGTTTTTTATTGTATCCTCGTTTTTTTAGATTTAGTTTCAATATTTCTATACATACTGCTATGCCATAATGTGTATTTTTATTTGAAACTTCTGATCAATGTACATTTTCTGATTATTTTTTTGAAAAATAGAAAGGAATTGTCACACCTTTAATGTTAATCTTGGCAACATCTTTTAGTTTTATGTTCCCAGCACGATATTGCTCAAGTACTTGCAAGCTAATAATCTTCTCTGTCTTTGTCCTTCTCTTTGCAGTGCTTGTTTTAAAACGATGGCCACCAGAAAAGAAAAGATGTTCACTACCGTCGGGATCCATCACGTGTGTTATCCAGGACGAAGCTTCTGGTGATGGTTCTGGAAAAGCTCACCGTCCTGGTTGCTGTCCAGAGATGCTTCTCGAGCTAACTCTTGATCTTTAACAGCTCTCAAACTCTGGCAAGTTCTTTGTTCCACAGACGGCAATGAGTTGAGCCTCCGTCCTTGTTCTGAATGGTCTCCACTCGTGCACCTCAGAACATGGAAACGACAAGGCGGTCCGACTCGTGTCTCGCTTCGATCGTTTTTTTAACATGGTAGTGGTTTTTCGCCATTCTTTTTAGTTCTTAATTTAATTAAAGGGTAAAAAATATTAAACCTGAACCTTTTTTAAAGTTGCATTTTACCTCCAAAAACATTTATAAAAATATTTAATTTAAAAAAAAATGATAAATAAACAAATTATTTTCAAACTGCTATAAAAGTAAATAAAATTAGTGAATTACTAAATCTTATCATAAACTAAACAAAGTGCCGGGTTTTAGATAATTTCTGAGTTTCCCCAAATTATATTGTTAGATATTCATTTCATACTTATTAGCTTTAACTCTCTAAGTCGATCACTATCCAAAATATGTTTTCTTGGTTGAAGTTTGCTTGGTTTCCTGGACTGGTCCTTTCGATCTACTACTCAACGAGCTTGTCGGTAAGATATTAGGGAATCTATCGTGAGGCTCGTCTGCAAGTCCTGGAGGGGCATGCTCACTCGACCCGACTTACCGCTCAAACTCGAGATGCCGTGGGAAATCCTGTTAGACGACCCGGAGGATTAATTCCAGTTCCGGTAGGAGGTACACTTCCGAAGCATGCACGAGCAGAGAACATACACTTTCAAACTACATAATAATAGATAAATAGACTATATAGTAGTATATCATACTAGTATATGAGTATGTTACTTAAAGCAACACACTAGTCCTTTTGAAACAAACCATATATCATGAGAAGAATTGTTTAAGTGTGGATTAAAGGAAAACCGGATGAGTGGAAGACATTGATTAATATTAATGATGTAGATTAATTACGTGTGAGCTTCGTCTTTACCACAATCATGAAATGGTAATGTTCGTAGAGTGGAGTTGCGCCATTGGAAATGATTGTTCAGTAACTTATTTCGTACACGTTTTCGACTGAAATTCTCGGTTGGGCGAAAATTCCACCTTAACCAAAAGACAACATTTATGATTACATTTTTCAATTGATTTACGATTAGATTTTTGGTTTTTCTTTTTGTGTTTTTATGGGCTTTTGTTGCTCTTCGATCGATGGCTTGGTGGATGAGGTCTCCATTGGGCGAAAATTTTACCCTAACCAAAAGACAACATTTACCAATATTATATTTTTCAATTGATTTTAAATTAGATTTTGGGCATTTGGTTTTGACTTCTTCGATTGTTTGAGTATCCCAACTCATTTTTTAGATCATGCGCTTAAAAAAAATCCATTACTATTTAATACACCTAATTTTGCTATTTGCGAAACCAATTTAGGGATAATTATAGTTTAGTACCTGAACTTAGATCATTTTTGTACTTTGATGACTGAACTTTTTTTCTTTACATTTTAGTGGTTGATCTGTGCATTTTTTGCATTTTGATGTTATTTTTACCGGAAAACTGGCTATAGTAAGTTTATAGTGACATTTTAGTAATTTTTATGTATTTTATACCTTTTAGTAATTTTTAAGTTCATAGTTTATAGTGACATTTTGATCATTTGGTGGGGGTCGTCGACGACTGGTGAATTGCTAATCGTTATAGTGCGATTATAGACTTGTGCACGCACATGAGTGATCGTCCACGGCTTATCCCATCATATGAGTGTTATAAAATTACTCTTTAAAAGTTTCCACCTAGTTTTGCCTAAACTTTAGAATGTGCTCCGAGCTCGATCACTTAAATGTTAGTTCCGTCTTAGCTCTAGCTCCTCTAACTAACTAAGCACCACCTAAACCCTCACCCACCTAAATCCGTCCAACTCAGCCTTTTGTTAGGTGGTTCACATAATTATCACATGTAAGTTTAGTCGGCGACTCGAAGTTGTGATTAAATTTGATGAGATATACTTCTTCCAACTTTTTAAGTAATGATCACACATTCTAAAAAAAAGTCTTTGTTTTGGGTGTTTTGAAAGTTTTAGTTGAAAATTTTAGTTGATTCTGTTGATGAGGTTGGTGACATTCTAAAAAAAAAAGTCTTTGTTTTGGGTGTTTTGAAAGTTTTAGTTGATTCTGTTGATGAGCATGGTTGCTGTTATTGCAAATTTTGAGTTTGAGAATAAGCTATAACAATTAAAATTTTGGTCTCGGTTGGTGGTAGTAAATTCAAGATAGTTATTTTAACGGGCCCGCTATCTATCTTAGTCTATCTAACTTAGTCACTATTCAAATGAGACATTCAAGTTGATTAATAGGTTAACTAAACTATCTAGGTGTTAACTTAGCTACCAAACGAGACCTAAAGTGTTGGGAAATTCGCGTCCGAATTCCCCTCCTCAAAAGCACACGAACAACACAAGAACGAAATATACGAAATAAAAGAGACACGAGATTTATAGTGGTTCACCCGTTAACGAGGGCTACGTCCACTTCTTGCCGCTGCAATAATTCACTAGATTATTAGACCATGTTTATCCACAACCTAACACACCCAAACTTTTTAATAAATTATTCATTTCACTCTCCTCCACATCATCCATTTCAACCTTTTAATTTTTCATCATTTATCCACAACCTACAACCCATTTCAATTTTTTATTTTTTATTATTAATAAATAATTAAATAATATTTATTTATTAAATTTATATTTAATATAAATTTAAAAAATATATGAAATATTAACTTCCATTAATAATTTTAAAATGAAAAAAAAATAAACATAAAATATTATAAATTACATTTTAGATTTTAATAAATTACAATTAAACACTATTTTAAAAATTACATAATTATATAATAAATGAAAATATATGAATATTGGTCTCTATTTGTAGAGAATAAAAAAATAAAAATTTTAATATAACTATATTTATATATAATTATATATAATATTAGATATATAGTAAAATGTATATAATGATATAAAGGTAAAACAAAATAGATAAAGTACCAATTAAATCATTACATGTGGCAAGGAAAATAATAAATTAAACAACGTCCTAAGGGCGTGAGAAAGCCCGGGTTGCGCAAGGGCGTGAATTTTCATTTTTTATTTATTTATTTTTTATGTCTTATAATGACATGGAGGGCGTCACGCCCTCCCGATAAACATGGTCTTATAGATCCCCGTTACAAGCTTGTAAACTCTATAATTGAATTCTAGACTTTCTGGAGGTGTTAACCCTATTTTACAATACACGTAGGGTTTATATAGAGGGGGAGAAAAGAATTACGGAGAAAAATCCCGCTGGGGCGTAAAAGCCCCAGCTTGTCGGCCGACAAGAATGAGTGTCGGCCGACACTTAACACGAGAATCGTGTTTAACCTCGGGCTGGAGCTCGTGTTCCACAGAAACTCGCCCAGCTGATCTCCTGTCGGTCGACGGGGCTTGGTGTCGGCCGACACCAAGCCAAAGCTCCCGTCTGACTTCGCGGCGCCTCCCCGACGCAGCTCCGATCGTCTTCTCCGGCGACTCCGGCATCGATCGTCTCCGGCTCCGGCGTGAATGAAACTTCACACCCAACAATCTCCCACTTGAAGTAAATTCACAGCCTCTATCATCCTTTCCCATTGCAGCGGCGTTCCCGGTCCTCATCCCAGAAGACCAACCGAGGTTGAACACAACCTCAACTTATCACACGGTACCACCTTCGTAAACATGTCGGCCGGATTCTTACTCCCAAGAATTTTCTCCAACACCAAGATGCCTTCCTCTAAGGCCGATCGAATGAAGTGATATCTCAGTTGGATATGCTTCGTTCGAGCATGGTACACCGGATTCTTCGCCAAGTGAATGGCGCTCTGACTGTCGGAATACAAGATACTCCCCGAGTGATCTTGCCTCAGCTCTAGCAGAAAAGCCTGTAGCCACATCATCTCCTTCGCGGCTTCCGTCACAGCGACGTACTCCGCCTCGCAACTAGATAGTGCTACGATCTTCTGCAACCTCGACACCCAGCTAATCGCGGTACCCCCGAAAGTGTACACGTACCCAGTAGTGCTCTTCCTACTATCCACATCTCCTCCGTTATCCGCATCCACGAACCCGAGTAACCCCAAATCTGATTTTTGGAACCTCAAAACAAAACCGGAAGTCCCTCTCAAGTATCGAAAGATCCACTTGACGGCTTCCCAATGTTGCTTCCCTGGATTACTCATAAACCGGCTGACTACTCCCACTGCATGGGCAATGTCAGGCCTCGTGCACACCATGGCATACATAAGGCTCCCAATCGCAGAGGCATAAGGGACCTTATCCATATGCGCTAGCTCCTTCTCGCTCGTCGGCGAGTCCTCCTTTGACAGACGGAAGTGACTAGCCAAAGGGGTGCTCACGGGTTTCGCATCCTCCATGCTAAACCGTGCTAGTACCTTCTTCAGGTACTCCTCTTGAGACAACTCAAGACCATCCTTGCTCCTCGTAATTCTCATCCCCAGGATTTGTTTGGCAGCACCCAAATCCTTCATAGAGAACTCCCTCGATAGACTCTTCTTGAGCTTGTCAATCTCCGCCAAGCTCGCTCCGACTATCAGCATGTCATCTACATAAAGAAGCAAAATTATGTAGGTACCTCCGAGTTTCTTGAAATAGCAGCAGTGGTCCGCCTCGCACCGCGTGAATTCGACCCGCTTCATGAACATGTCGAACTTCTTGTACCACTGCCTAGGAGCTTGCTTCAACCCATACAAGCTCTTTTGAAGCTTACACACCAGCTTCTCCTTTCCTCGGACTTCGAAACCCTCCGGTTGCTTCATGTATATTTCTTCATCCAGATCCCCGTGAAGAAATGCGGTCTTTACATCCATTTGCTGAAGATGTAAGTTCTCCTGTGCCACCAAGCTAAGCACCACCCGGATGGTTACCATCTTGACTACCGGAGCAAAGATCTCCGTGTAGTCGATCCCTTCCTTCTGCTGGAAGTCTTTCACCACTAATCTTGCTTTATACCGAACGCTCCCATCGTGTTCTTCCTTTTCCCGGAAAACCCATTTATTGTGCAAGGCCTTCTTCTCCTTCGGAAGCTCGGCTAGTTCCCAAGTCTGATTCGACATCAACGAGCTCATCTCCTCTTTCATGACAGACTCCCACTTGATCGAATCCCTCGCTTGTATAGCCTCAGTGTAGCTCTCCGGCTCACCCCTATCAGTCAGCAAGATATAGTTAAGGGAAGGTGAAAATTTATGGGGAGGTCTTCTTACCCTAGTCGACCTCCACGGCTTCGGTGTGACTGGATCGATGTTGGGATGAGCATTCTCATCTTGCTCATCCTCGCTGCTCGTGTTGCTCTCCTCGATCTTCTCGGTCTCCGTGACCTCCACCGGAACCTCCTCCGTGACTCCCACGGGATCAATGCTTTCTTCAAAAACCTCGTCTTTACCCATGTACAAGACCGCCTCGTTGAAGATCACATTCTTGCTTCAGATCACCTTATGATTTTCGACATCCCAAAATCGGTATCCGAACTCCGTGCCGCCATATCCAATGAAGAAGCACTTCTTGGATTTAGGATCAAGCTTGCTACGAGCAGCTTCGTCGATATGGACATACGCCAGACACCCGAACACCCTCAAGTAGGACAGATTCAGCTTCTTCCCACTCCAAACCTCCTCAAGAATCCGATATTCCAAAGGAACCGACGGTGCTCTGTTGATTAAATGAGCTGCCATGTCGATGACATATGCCCAAAACATCTTAGGCATCCCCGAATGTAACCGCATACTTCGGGCCTTCTCATTTAGCGTCCTGTTCATTCGCTCCGCTATTCCGTTTTTTTGTGGGGTCCCCGGAATAGTCTTCACCATCTTGATCCCACTCTCGACACAAAATTGCTTGAAGTCGGCGTCAACGTACTCACCACCATTGTCGGACCTCAAACACTTCACCTTGAGATTTGTTTCATTCTCAACCTCGGCTTTCCATTTCCTGAAAACAGAGAACACGTCACTCTTATTTTTCATGAAGTATACCCATACCTTCCTTGTGGAGTCATCGATGAAGGTAACGTAATAGAGTGATCCCCCGAGTGAGGCGACGGGAGCTGGCCCCCAAACATCCGTGTGTACTAGTTCCAGCTTCTCCGCCTTGGGCTCCCTTCCACCTTTGGAAAAACTCACTCGTTTCTGCTTTCCAAGAATGCAGCTCTCGCACGTGTGAGACTCAATCGCCTTGATTTCGGGCAGCAGCCCTGATGAGCCATATTTTTTTGGCTCATTTTTAGGTTTTTAGAGTCATTTATATCGAGTCTTTAGTTTGTTTTTACTTTATTTGTGTCTGGGAGGGTACGTTTGGGTACTTGGGCAAGTTTTGCAGGTGGGCAGGTAAAGGAGTGAAAAGAGGAGCGCACTGTGTGAAAGAGGCAAGGAAATCACCTTCCATGGTCAAGAGCACTCGTTGAGCAAGCCAGACTGACGAAAAGGGTCCAGCAGAGTTGAGCAAGCAACCAGGACGTCAGCAGGTGGAGCAAGACTTGAGTCCGACCAAGTACCGCACATGGTCCGCTACCTCAGTCAGTCAGAGAAGGAAGTACATGGGCAAGCGCTAACATTGACGGAGACGGAACGTTGGGCATTCGGTGTACCCAGAATCCCGAAAATCGTGGACTCTTCAAGATGACCAGATTCAGAGATAAGGATAAAGAAGGACTCTCGTCCAATCTTGGAGGTATTCCCCCACACGTCTCTCATCAGCTAAAGCCCGTCTATATAAGGGAGTGACTGACAAAGAAGAAGGAGAACGCATGAGCAGCGAGAAATCCGGATCGGAACCCTACCTGACCAGTGACGAAGAAGGCGGCCGCGTGAGCAACACCACTCGCCGGCGTTTATTTTCTGTTAAGCCCTCGGGCTAAAAAAAATTTACTTTATGTTTTTATGCTTTTGATTTCGTACTTTAGTTTTATTTTCCTTTGAACAATTTCCCATGTTAATGCATAGTTCAGTTCGTCTTATTTCCTTTGTTTTATTTTCTATTTTAAATAATGTCAAGTAGCTAATCTGTTTGTATCTGGGCAAAGACAGAACCTGACCAACCCTAAGACGTGATCGTGCCGGGAGGCTTATTGATGACAGCAACTAGCTGAGTTTTGTTCCCGATTCAACAGGGTAGTAACTTAAGCATGTTAGGGACTTGGGCAATCCTACAGTGACCAGTGGGAACCCCGACTTGCCTAACACAAGAGTACGTGGATCAACGCGACCGGGAGGCTGGGCGTCCGCGAAGTACAACATGTTGCTGGAGATGTGGTCGTATGACTTGGGTCTGTCCAGGCATGCTATTGGCCATTCCGAGTTTGCTTGGAGGATGAAGGCGAATTGATCAACTTAGACTCATGCGGTCACATAGTATCGAATTGGTCAACGTCAGGAGACCTATTGAGAGAGATCTAATAGGACTTAAACATAAGAGCGAATAAGGGTTCGGGGTATTAATATGCGTGACATTGTAGGGATGTTAATACTTGGGATCTATAACTGGAAGACAAAACTGTTAGCAAAATGATATACGTACCGATGATCGGCAGCACATAGGTCAAGGGGGGGAGTCAGGGGAGTCAATGCCTGGATACTTTATTCTCTATTGTTTTCTTCTTATCTGTTTAGTAGAGTCTGTTAATTGCTCAGTCTATTAATTAGGTTGCATGCTAGTTTTATTTCTGTTTAAGTTATTTGTTATTTTTCAGTCAAGTAAACACGGTGACCACGGTTCGGCAGTGCCCAACTGCTCTCCAAAACAAAACCTTTTCAAACGTGACAACCCAATTGAGCATTCAAAGCCGGGAAAAATATAAGCTAAATCGCCTCCTCGTGGGATCGACCCTATACTTGCCACTAGTACTTGTGCTAGTGAATAGTTTAGGAACTATAAATATTATTTTTGCGCTACTCCACGACGGTAGCGTCAAGCCCGTTCTTTGCCATGATTTTCATCCCCTTCTCACTCATGTGCCCCAGCCTGCAATGCCACAGTTCGGTCTTCTGGGTGCCATCAACAACACCAACCGAGTCCCTCATGCTCGTAGTCAAGTAAAGTGTGCCCGTCTTATGACCTCGAGCAATGGTCATGGCGTTCCTCGAAACCTTCCACGACCCATCTCCAAATGACGTCCGGTAGCCATCATTATCAAGCTGGCCCACCGAAATTAGGTTCCTCATCAACCCCGGCACATGTCTGACCTTGGTAATCTTCCAGGTTTGCCCATTAGACAGCTTTAGGTTGATATCTCCCATCCCGACTATATCGAGTAGCTCGTCATCTGCAAGAAAAACCTTTCCATAGTCACCCGAGACATAATTCAACATTACCTCTCGCTGTGCAGTAGTATGGAAAGAAGCCCCTGAGTCCAGCACCCAGGAATCGATCGGTGAGTCGACCGAACAGAGAAGGACGTCCCCATCGTCGTCATCCTCCTGCACCACCGCATTGGCGGTTCCCTTCTTCTTGTTGTCGTTCTTCCCCCGAGAGCGACAATCCCTCTTGAAGTGCCCCGTCTTCCCACAATTCCAGCACTCATTATCCTCGGACCTCGAGCTATCTCTTCCATTCCTAGACTTGGATCTCCCTCTTTTCCTGTTAGCATTCCTGCCTGAGTTTCTCCCCCGACTCTCTACACTCAAGGCCGAACTAGGAGTCTTTCCCTTGAAATCCTTTCTCCGGATTTCCTCGGTGAGGATTTTATCTCTAACTTCGGAGAACTGCAGATTCTCGTTCCCTATAGAGTTGCTAACAACTGCCCTCATGGGCTCCCAACTATTCGGTAGAGACGCAAGTAGGATCAAGGCGTAAATTTCGTCATCGAAGTTCACCCCGACTCCCTTCAACTTATCCAAGATGGAATTCAGCTCGTTGATATGGTTGGCTGCGTTTGCATTGTCCGACATCTTCAGATTGAACAACTGCTTCATGAGATACACCTTGTTGTTCGCTGAAGGTTGCTCGTACATGTTTGATAGGGGAGCCATCAAACCCTTGGTTGTGGGAATTGAGCGCACATTGAATGACACGTTTGAAGCTAGCGACAAACGTATCAATCCCAACACCTGCCTGTCGAGGCTTTCCCATTCCTCGTCATCCGTGATCTTCTCCGGTCTACCCTTCAAAGGAATTCCGAGCCGCTTCCCATAAAGGTAGTCCTCGATCTGCATCTTCCAGTGTCCATAGTTGTTTCCGTCAAATTTCGTAACCCCGAACGAGGTGGTGGTGTCCGTCATCGCTTTTCCCCGATCGCTATAACCCTAGCGCTCTGATACCAGTTGTTGGGAAATTCGCGTCCGAATTCCCCTCCTGAAAAGCACACGAACAACACAAGAACGAAAGATACGAAATAAAAGAGACACGAGATTTATAGTGGTTCACCCGTTAACGAGGGCTACGTCCACTTCTTGCCGCTGCAATAATTCACTAGAATATTATAGATCCCCGTTACAAGCTTGTAAACTCTATAATTGAATTTTAGACTTTCTGGAGGTGTTAACCCTATTTTACAATACACATAGGGTTTATATAGAGGAGGAGAAAAGAATTACGGAGAAAAATCCCGCTGGGGCGTAAAAGCCCCAGCATGTCGGCCGACAAGAATGAGTGTCGGCCGACACTTAACACGAGAATCGTGTTTAACCTCGGGCTGGAGCTCATGTTCAACAGAAACTCGCCCAGCTGATCTCCTGTCGGCCGACGGGGCTTGGTGTCGGCCGACGGGGCTTGGTGTCGGCCGACATCAAGCCAAAGCTCCCGTCTGACTTCGCGGCGCCTCCCCGACGCAGCTCCGATCGTCTTCTCCGGCGACTCCGACATCGATCGTCTCCGGCTCCGGCGTGAATGAAACTTGACACCCAACATAAAGAACGTTGGTTAATGAGAATAAATATATCTATTTCGATTAATATGTTTTATGTTGATAAAAATGGACTGTTGAATAATTAATAAGTTACGTAGAAAATTAATTGTATTAATTTTTAATAAAAATAATAATAAAAAGATATTTATATTATTAAAAACATAAAAAAAGTGAAAATGGACGATGAACTATATAAAAAAAAAATTAAATTTTTATCAATTTTATATAATATAAAATAAAATCATACAAAAATATATATGAATTATTATATAATTAATCAAATATTAAAATTTATTAATCTAACCATTATTAATAATATTTTAAAATCTTAAAATATCAAATTCTAAAATATAATTTAAAAAAAACATAAATATTGATGGATGATATTTGAATATAATAAACATTTTAAAATATAAACACACCAACCCTTAAACTCGCTTGGTGATGATACAAGAAGTATAAGCGCAAGAGTTATTGAAGAAATTCAGAAGTATAAGCGCAAGAGTTATTGAAGAAATTCATTGATGATTTGGAGAAGCCGAACATTATCAACTCGATTACGTACGAGAGGAGACCAATCCAACAGAAGACTATGAATTTCATGTTGGAATGACAAATAATACGGCGGAACTGAGGTCAGACGTGAGTCGAGAACGCGCCGCAGAGTTCAACCGAGATTTTGGCTTGGTGTTGTTGAGATTTGCGCCCAATTCCGTCGCTGCAAGAAACGATAAACACGAACGAAAATAAACGAGAAAAATAAACGACACAAAGAATTATAGTGGTTCACCCAAATAGGCTACGTCCACTCTCGCCGCTGCAGATCTTTCACTAGAATAATAATAGACGACTCCGGAAGATTATAAACGTAGACACGTATTCTCAGTATTCTCGCTCTCGTCTACTCTTGTTATTCTAGAATTCTCACGCTGATATATTTACATTGATAGGAATATTTATTATATAGGCTAGACCCATATAAAACCCTAATATTAATTAAGGTAAAGTCACGTTGAAAAAGACTGCAAACTTAGCGCACAAGAAAAATCACGCTGCACTGAAATCTGCCAAACTTGTAGGCCGACAGGTCATGGTGTCGGCCGACATCGAACCCTCATTTCGGGTTTAAACTCGCACTCCACCTCGTGTTCCCCAGAAGCTGCTCCAACAGCATCGTGTCGGCCGACAGATCACGGTGTCGGCCGACACCAGTCCAGAACACCTCGACGACGTCTTCTTCGTCTTTTCCGACCACGGTTTCGACTCCACATCCCAACAATCTCTCACTTGGAGGCGAAACCCGATCACCTCCCACTGCAGCGGCGTCCCCGGTCTTTACCAACGTCGCCCAGTCGAAGTTTCCACCAACTTCGACGCATCATGACTTCTCAGGTATTTCCAGACCTTCTCCATATTGTCATCCCCGTTAACTTTCTCATCACCTCGCAACTCTCTTTCGGACCTCCGAAACCGCAACATTGACATCAAGCTTCTCAAAGCTCCCAAACGTCGCTTCCCCGAATTGCTTGTGAAACGGCTAACTCCCACTGTATGGACAACGTCAGCATACGCATGCCCGTCGTTTATCCCCGACGACCCTTTTCGAAATCCTCCAACATTCTCATTGCTAGCCTCACGATTCCCTTGCACACTCCTCTCCGTTTCCAGAATCCTCATCACCAGACTCTCTCCAAAACGATCCCGAGAGCTGCATCCAAATCGTCTAACAACTCCCACCGCATGGGAAATGTCGGACTTCTCATCAATATTATTCGAATTTTTCATAAGACTTCCTCCAGCAGAGTCGCAAGGAATCTTACCCGAACGCATTACCCCGTCTCTTACCAACGAGTCACATCTTGACAATAACGAGTTCATTTCGTTTCTCATTGTCCTATTGCTCGCCTTTTCAGCCAACATTGCTACGTCGTCTCGCTTTGAAAGCATATTATTGAACATCGAGACTTCCTCCGGTTGGTCTACATGGGCCACATCTACCGGAACATCTCCCAAATCATATCTCAGCTCTCCATTTTTTGATTCTCTCTCGGTTACCGAGAATCGTACTCTTCTCTGCTTCTCGAGACACGGACTCCGATCCATATGAGGTTCCTCCGAACTCACTTTTGGTTGCAACCTTCTTTCGCTGATATGACCCAACCCACAATGCTCAGGCTCATTGGTGTCGTCGGCCACACCAATATCACGACCACAAGTCGTAGTGTAAAGGGTACCCTTCTTTCGACCACGAGCAATAATCATCGCACCCTTTGACACCTTCCAATACTCATTCTCGAACGTAACTTTGTGTCCGCCCCTCTCAAGCTGGCTAACCGAGATCAAATTCTCTCACAGCTTCGGCACACACCTTACATTCAACAGCTTCAACGTCTGCCCAAACGACGTCTTCAATCTCACGTTATCAACACCCACGACGCCCAAGGTCTTTTCATCCGCAAGATGAACCTTCCCGTGATCTCCGGCAACAAAATCCTCCATGCCTTCACGTCTCGTCGTTGTGTGAAACGATGCTCCCGAGTCAAGTACCCAAGAGGCTCCGAGAGGCTCAGAAGATGTTAGCAAGACATCTCCACTCTCGTCTTTTTCCGTCACCGCATTTGTCCCGCCTCCGATCCCCGAAAGCTCTCCACAATGCCTCTTTTAAGTGACCAAGTTTTCTGCAATTCCAGCACTTGAATTGCTTCTTCTTTCGGTTGCTCGAACTCACCCTTCCGCTGCGTTTAGAATCCCCATAGTGATGCTCACCTAGGCTCATAGACATGGCCGACGTAGTTGAACTAGATGCTTCCCCGGAATCCCTCCTCCGAACTCCCTCGGCAAGGACGCGGTCCCTCACATCTTCTAGCTTCAACTTCTCACCTCCCATGGAATCCCCCAACGCCTTTCTTATTGGTTCCCAGCTAATCGGTAGCGATGCCAATAAGGTTAGGGCTAGAACTTCATCATCAACCTCGATCTCAAACGAAGCCACTTCTTTGACAATCGAGTTGAACTCGTTCAAATGAGTCGCAACCAGACCAACGTCTTCCATCTTCAAATGGAACAACCTCTGCAACAGCGCTGCTTTGTTCGTCACCGATGGCTTCTCGTACAAGCCAGACAGAATTTTCATCATCCCCGCGGTTGTCTTCTCCTTCATCACCTTCTTGGCAACGTTCTCCGACAACGTCAATCGGATCAATCCGAGTAGTTGTCGATCAAGGATAGCCCAATCTGCCTCGCTCGTCTCCTCCGGCGTCACGCCTTCCGACGATAGATGAATTTTCTTCTCGCCCAGGTACTTCTCGATTTTCATCCTCCAGGATGCGAACTCTAGGCCATCAAATCTCGTAACTCCAAGGTTCGTCAAATCGCCCATCGTTTCTTCGATTGCCCAGCTTTTCTACCAAAGCTCTGATACCAGTTGTTGGGATTTGCGCCCAATTCCGTCGCTGCAAGAAACGATAAACACGAACGAAAATAAACGAGAAAAATAAACGACACAAAGAATTATAGTGGTTCACCCAAATAGGCTACGTCCACTCTCGCCGCTGCAGATCTTTCACTAGAATAATAATAGACGACTCCGGAAGATTACAAACGTAGACACGTATTCTCAGTATTCTCGCTCTCGTCTACTCTCGCTATTCTAGAATTCTCACGCTGATATATTTACATTGATAGGAATATTTATTATATAGGCTAGACCCATATAAAACCCTAATATTAATTAAGGTAAAGTCACGTTGAAAAAGTTTGCAAACTTAGCGCACAAGAAAAATCACGCTGCACTGAAATCTGCCAAACTTGTAGGCCGACAGGTCATGGTGTCGGCCGACATCGAACCCTCATTTCGGGTTTAAACTCGCACTCCACCTCGTGTTCCCCAGAAGCTGCTCCAACAGCATCGTGTCGGCCGACAGATCACGGTGTCGGCCGACACCAGTCCAGAACACCTCGACGACGTCTTCTTCGTCTTTTCCGACCACGGTTTCGACTCCACATCCCAACAGGTATCAGCCGACAGAGGGCCGAGAATCGATCGATACTCTGCGAAGGTTGAACCCGAGGTGAAACTTGAGCATCGGCCGGCACCAATACTTGTCGGCCGTCAGGTTGCTATAATCAGCGGATTTTCATGCGCTGCAATTTCAATTCTTTTGTTTTTCTTTTTTGTGACTTTTTAGGTTTGTCTATTTAAAGGTTTTTGATACCCTTTGTTAAACACAATCTTTAAGATTAATAATAATCGTGAGTTTAATTCTCTTTTCAAATTTTCGATCTCTTTTGGGTTTTGCCAATAAGAGTTCTACTTTGACGAATCTACGAGACCGTTCAATCTCGTCATCTGTCGTTCCTTGTTCCCGATCGAGTAGTTGCGTCAATTACGTATTGAAGTTTCGATCGAATCTAAATCATTCTACAAATTAGACGTATTAAGGTTTAGATCGAAGAATCTAAATCATTCTACAAATTAGATCCAGAGGTTTGCGATTCATCCGCCCAGGTGGATTCATTTGCAATATTAGGTTATTAAGTATAAATAGGGCATTTATATGTTTGTATGTTATCAATCAAAAGTTATACACAAAATATTTTAATAAATTTATAGGAGGAATATATCCGATTAGATTTAGAGGAGAGATTTTGTAGATGAGATTTTTTTTATAGAAATTTTAAAGAGTTTTCTGTATTTATATAGGAATTTGGCGTAACTGTTTTATAAACGGTTCAACTATCCGAACAAATGCAAAAAATTAGTTAGTCAGTCAGAAAAACTAAAACTAGATGCAAAAATTGTTTTGATATACAATTAAACTATAAGAACAAATACTTGTATGTGTTGATAAATACATAGTTAATCAGTCAGAAAAACTCAAACTCATCTTCCACGAGGACTATTCTATGATAACAAATTAATAAATGACTAATAATACGAATATACGATATCCATAAGCACTGAAGAGATGTATGCTCGGCACTACATTAGAAACGGGCCGTTTAATAAGCTAGAAAGCGGGACGAAGCCCATACAGACCATGCACGACGCGACCCCGGGAGATGAGCGGGGGAGAGCCCCTCGCGGCCTCCCCTGTGGCGGGACACCGCACGACCTCTTATCTCGGCTAAACGCAGCTCAGAATCGTGCCCCAACATTTAATGACTCTAGTTTAGGTCCTAAATGTGTCGAGGTATCGTGGCTCTACATGAGCATGTGCTCTCGTCTATAAAAGCCGATGTCCCATGTATAATGAAAGGGCGGCACAAATTAGCTATTAAACTCATAAAAGAAATAAAGAGTATTATCCTCTCGAGCTCAAATTTCTTATCCTGTTTCCGGTCTAAAGAAATCAATCATTTTCTACATATAAATTTACGTGATTGGTAGTCGTTACGAAACTCTCGATCCCAGTTTTCATCCTTTATTACCCAACAAAAACGACGCAAAACATAATTAAATACTCACTCTCATTGAAATTATAGGCCATTTTTTTTCTTTTCAAATTCTTTTCGATTGTTTTTCTAAAAATACCCTTGACATTAAATTAAACAAGTCAAATATTAATTAGTTTAATGTTTGGAGACCCTATATCTTACACAATAGGAGCAGGATTAACATCTTGCTCCAAGCCCAACATATAAAAAAAAATTGTTTCAGCCCAATTACATGTGCTTACGTCATTACCATCTCCAATTCACTCTCTCGAATACAATATGGATTCATCCCGTTTCTGTAACTTCTCTCCTTCGATCACCGATTCTTGCCGTCGATTCTCTCCGTCGATTCTCTCTGTCTTCAAGCATCTCCGCCCTCCTCCATCGCCCCAACTCCGGCGCCGTCGAAAGCATCGATTCTCGTCGCTTCAAACATCGATTCTCGACGTCAATTCTCGCCGCCTTCAAGCATCGATTCTCGTCATTGATTCTCACTGCCTTCAAGCATCGATTTTTCCTCCACGCCTCGCCGCCTCCAAGCTTGGCTATCGGCTGGAAACTAATCGATCGAAACCCTAGGTAAATATTAAATTTCTGAAGTTTGATCCCTCAAATTGATTTGGTTCAATAATTTTGAAGTTTGAGTTTAGCATAGTTTGAGTTTGAGATTTTTCCATTCCTTCTGATATGTTTCAGTTTTATAAACTTCAATCCGTTGATTAGTCAACTGAGCAATGGTGTTTTGGGCATTCTCCATCAGAAGGTTTGCTCTTTATTTTTTTCTTTTTTCTTCATTAATTTATTTATGTGGAAGGCAGTGTTATTTGAAAACTATTATTGTTGCAAGTATGTAGCTATTTGTTCTGAGATAAAGTTTTATAATTATAGCTCGAGGTACCACCTTACCCTCCGTCGCTCGTACTGTGTTCTTCATCTGTTGCATCTAAATTTCTACCCTTTCAATTTAATTTGATTTTATTTATTTAATTTTGTTTTCCTGAATCGCGATTTTGAAACTACTGTGATCAGAAACCCGTTGTCGGACCGAGTTCACGAACAACTGATACCTCTGAGAAATGCTTTTAAGTATTTTTGACCTGGTGAGTTACCGCGGACAACTAATTCATGCTCATCGTCGTTACTGATTCACTAGCTATATTACTAATTTATTCCTATGCTAATGGGTGGTTGGTATCTATGCGAATGATGGTTGGTACGGCCAGCAAAACCCAAACTATGTGGGAGGTTCTGGTGAAAGACGACTCGTTCAAGTGGTTGACTAAGAGGCGAAGTATATTCGAAGAAGATGCGGAAAACTCTCCGTCCATTGGGAAGAACTGGCTACCCGAGCTCTCTTATGTGGCGAATGATGTCGTCAGCATATGCTCAAAGTTAGATTTCACAATTCTAATTTTTGTTTATAAATTTTTTTACTTGAAGTTTCTTGATAGGAGTGATATTTATTTAAAATAATAAAAATAATAAAGGCTCTCTACGAGTCATATTAAACTCAGAGAGAGAGAGAGAGAGAGGGAGGGAGGGAGGGAGGGAGGGAGAGAGAGAGAGAGAGAGAGAGAGAGAGAGAGAGAGAGAGAGAGAGAGAGAGAGAGAGAGAGAGAGAGAGAGAGAGAGAGAGAGAGAGAGAGAGAGAGAGAGAGAGAGAGAGATGTTTCAATATTTTGTTAGGGTCTCAAAAATATACCTAAACACTGAAATATTAACATGTGATCTGCCAACGATAAGGGTTTCATAATGATTACCAAAATGTACCCTCCAGTCTCCACAGCACTTTCGATTGCTTGACATAATCTTTCAGCAAAATAGATGGTTTCTTCTTGTGAACAGAAGTTCTGAAAGTTTGTGGGATAGATATTCATTGGGATGACTCAGATAGTCTGATTATTGTTAACTTAAGACATACCATCTGTCTGCCCTGCCCTTAAAAAAACATCTTGTCCGTAAGATAAAAAGAAGAAAAAGAACTCTTACAAAAAAAAAAAACTCGCCAAGTTAACTCTTGGCGAATAACTTTACCAATTAATAAGAATTTGCAGAAGTTGTTTTCCCTTACGTAATACATGCACGTAGAAGTTCTGAAAGTTTATGGGATAGATATTCATTGAGAATTATATTTTTATTAATATATTTGATACTTGATATTTTGAATAAAAATCTGATCGTTTAACTAAACAAACTCCACCGTAGAAGGATAGGTTTCAGATAACTTCGGAGTTTCCCCAAATTATATAATTTGTTAGTAATTCTAACTCTCGTAGCTCTCATCACTATCAAAATTCAAAAATATGTTTTCGTAGTTAAAGTTTGGTTGGTGGTCTCCCGGTCCTTTCGATCGGCGGTGGCACTGCTGCGGCTCCGACAGAGGATGGCTGCTCATGGCCGGCCGCAACGAGATGATGTTGTGGGACCCGATATCCGGGGCCACCGTAACGCTCCCTCCCCTTTTTCGAAGAGCTGTGGGAGAATCTTCTCTTGACTTTCACCGCTCGGGCGGTAGTGTTCGAGGATGAGTATCTCCAGGACTTGCTCTTCCATAACGGGAAGCTTTACGTGGTGCACAACATCATCAACACCACGAACGAAAACGGATACGGATTATACGACTTCCCACCCGGTGATTCGAAAGACGGACCACTTGATTCGATTGAGTTGCTGCGATGTACAAGTGATCGTGCTGGGGATTACGTACGAGTTGCCGAGTTACGAGCGCTATCGTCCGCTCGGGTTTAACGTCAACAAAAGATACAGCGTGATCGAAGGGTGAAGTGCTAATTGTTAGTGCCATTGTAGACTTGTACACAGTACACGTACATGAGTGGTCCCGGAGGGCCTGTCCCGTCGTACAAGTGCTCTAAAACCGGAGGGTTCGAGGTTCGTCGGTTGTGCGTGAACGAAAACAAGGGGTCGTGCTATTTGGAAAGGATGATGGACTTGGGGGATCAATATGTATTATTGGGTGCCACCGGTCGATTTGCGTTGCGTTGCAGGGGATGCGCAAAGGCGGAACTTTATTAGCTTCTTGACTAATGAAAACCTTGGAGAGGTTTACAATAATGAAGAAGAAGAAGAAGAAGAAGAAGAAGAAGAAGAAGAAGAAGAAGAAGAAGGCATAGCTGGTCGTAGTCAGACTTACTGGGTTCACGAAATAGGCGTGTTCTACATGGTAGATGACGAGATTGACATAGAATATTCGGCAAATTTAAGGTCTCCCCCGGGGTGTTTGCCGGTTTTTCACCCCTAAATATCCCATACGTTTTTTAATCCATAATTGTAGCGGTTCATTGTTTTGTGATTATTAGTTAGAAAAATAATTCTTGATTTTAAAAAAAAAATTAAAAATACAATTAAAATAATATTTTATAATGAATAGAAATTGCATGGAAAAGACTATAGCCACTACTACAAAAAAGGCTTTTAGCAATCACATATTTTGCCACCACTCAAAATGCGTACTATTACATTAATTAATTAAATAAATAATATTTTATTTATTATTAAAATAAGTTATTAGTTAGAAAAATGATTCTTGATTTTTTTTTAAAAATTAAAAATACATTTAAAATAATATTTTATAATGAATAGAAATTGCATGGAAAAGGCTGTAGCCACTACTACAAAAAAAGGCTTTTAGCAATCACATATTTTGCCACCACTCAAAATGCGTACTATTACATTAATTAATTAAACTAGTACCACTGCCCGTGCACGTGATATATTTTTTTAAATTGATGCGTATGAAAATTTTATTTTATTTCAAAATCTTATTCTCACTTTAATTTGTAGGGGTGACCATGAGACGGAATTAGGGGAATCTCGTCTCGTTCTAATAATTTATATTCGAGATCGGGTCGAGATCGAGACGGGATCGAGACCTCCCAAAATTTTAAATAAAATTATAAAATTAACAATAAAATTAAAACTTAAATTAAATTAAATATTATCAACTTATAAAATAATCAAAATACAATAAAAAAAATTATGTTTTTAAGAGAAATAAGTTAAATTATTCAATTTAAAAGACTTTTTACAATTTTTAAAATATAAATATTTAAGTATTTTCAAAACAAATTATATAAAAAAATAAATTATTATGAGATTTGTGAAAATGTATTAATTAAGAAATAAATTTAATCGAAAGTGTGATTAATATTTTGATATTTATATCAATTTATGTGAAAAAATAATATTTTTTATATATATGAATAAATTTGCGGGACAAGACGGGACGAAATAAAATGGGATCGTCCCGATCCCATCCCGTCCCATTATGAAACAAATAAATCGAGACAGGACGGAACGCGATTGCCATTTTTTAAATTGATCATGTCCTATCTCGCTAACTAATTGTATCTTGTTCTCAACGAAATAATAATAAAATTATGAAATCTCATTATATAAAATATTTTATTTATTTGATCATTTTTAATATTTAAAAATTCGACACCATCATATTGATCTTACCTACAGTGAAGAAAATATAGAAAAAAGAGAGCAAGAGTCGAAAATCATGATTAAGTTATGATGGGGCAGGTCAAGGTCGAAAACCACCGCGGCTGCGGCCCGTATGTAATTACCTCATCGAAAATAGAACTGTAAAATAGAAAATGTTAATTTATTTCTCTTCCGATCGATTAACATTGCAATTAGCAAATAGATATGCAAACCTTTCCATAGTCGTCTTTTGTCAAATCTTGTATCAATTCTACTCCTACTGAAAAGAATCTCATTCTAAACGGACTGTACGTTACAATTTCAATTCAATTTATGAGATATTGAAAAAAAAAACAAATTCTACTAATAAATTATACCTTAATATGATTATGAAAAAAAAATCCAAATTTGAATTAAAGAAAAACGAAAAAAAAAAAGTATAATGAAATAATTAAAGCGTACATGAAATTCTGGAAAAGATAAAAAAAATTCAACGAATATATATACGCAGAAATATTGAAGCATGAGACCATGAAATACCTGGGCGAATTGATCTCGATATGTTTTATGAAACGCGGCCGATTTTTTCTTGGGAAAATTAGCGGATCGGTTGAAATTTGGAAATAGAAGGAAAATTAGTTTGATAAAAATAAAAAAATATATATGCAAATGGAAAAAAATAAAAAAAAAATGTATCATTAATTAGAATTAAATATTCCTAAACTCAAATTTAATAAATATAAAAACCTACCAAATAATTATATTAATGTACAAATTTTGACTTAATAATTATATTATTATTTTTATTTATACTTTATATTTAATATTATTGTTTTTATTTATAATTTATATTGTGAACACAATAATATTAAATCTTTCTTATTGGTCCACGGAAAGATTCAAAAATTATATATGTATAGAATCTCATTCCAAACGTACTGTAAGTTACAATTCCAATTCAATTTATGATGATATTGAAAAAAAAAACAAATTATACTAATAAATTATACCTTAATTTGATTATCCAAAA
Source organism: Euphrasia confusa (assembly GCA_954870475.1). NCBI lineage: Eukaryota > Viridiplantae > Streptophyta > Magnoliopsida > Lamiales > Orobanchaceae > Euphrasia > Euphrasia confusa. Next base: position 21,997,624 of record OX940951.1, read on the forward strand.
AAAAATCTAAATTTGAATTAGAGAAAAACGAAAAAAAATGTATAATGAAATAATTAAAGTGTACGTGAAATTCTGGAAAAGATAAAAAAAAATTCAACGAATATATATACACAGAAATATTGAAGTATGAGACCATGAAATACCTGGGCGAATTGATCTCGATATGTTCTATGAAACGCGACCGATTTTTTCTTGGGAAGATTAGCAGATCGGTTGAAATTTGGAAATATGAGGAGAATGGATTTGATAAGAATAAAAAAATATTTATGCAAATGGAAAAAAATAAAAAATTATATCATTAATGAATATAAAAACCTACCAGATAATTATATTAATGTACAAATTTTGACTTAATAATTATATTATTATTTTTATTTATAATTTATATTTAATATTATTGTTTTTATTTATAATTTATAGTGTGAACACAATAATATTAAACTTTTCTTATTGGTCCACGTGGGACGGAGAGATTCAAAAATTATATATGTATAGATAAATAATATTTTATTTATTATTAAAATAAGTTATTAGTTAGAAAAATAATTTTTAATTTTTTTTAAATTGAAAAATACAATTAAAATAATATTTTATAATGAATAGAAATTGCAACAAAAAAATTAATATATATTAGTAAAATATTTTTTTAAAATTAGTACAATTTATCATGGGTAAGAAATAATTAATTAATATATCAATTATATAAAAATAATAATTAAATGAATTATTAAAAAAAAGTTAATGAATTTATTAAATTAAAGTTTAATTAATTTAAAAAGTTTGCATGTAGTATGTACTCCGTCGGTCCAAAGACAGTTGACATACTTTCTTTTTTGGGATATCCAACAACAATAATTGACACAACCAAAAAAAGAAATCTTTATTCTAACTTTTTCATTTTAATATACAATTTTATTCTACTCTACCTCCACCTACTTTTTAAACTTTACTCACAACTACTTTACTTTTCACTTTTAAAATATATTTTAACTTTTAATTTTCAATTAAAAAATAAAAAAATAACAATTTTTTTAAACTTCTATCCATAAAATTATGACATCTATTAATGGATGAAGATAGTTTTAAATAAATAATTGATTAATTAATTAAATAAATTATATTAAACAATTAGTAAATTTATAAATTGTCTCAATAAAATTAATTAAATAAATTAATTAAAATAAATTGTATTAAAAATTTCTTAATTATTTCCGTTAAAATTTAACAAATTAAGAATGAAATCGCAATTCTTCAAAAATTCAGTTGACAGGTTGAATCTACAATATTAATGTAGAAAAAACTTTTGTTAGGTAAGATAAATATAATTTCCATGATATTATTGTAGAAAAAACTTTTGTTAGATAATATAAATATAATTTCGATGATATTAATTCTATTCAATGATTTTTTTTTATAATTTAACAAAACATTAAAATGTTTTTTTTAGTTTATTCTTAATTTTTTATTTTATACTTCTATTTCTATTTTTTTTAAACAAATTAGTACATCTTAGTAATGATATGTGCATACATAAAATTATTTTTACAAATTTAAATGTATAAATTATCTCTATTTTAATTAAAAAATACACTTCTATTTAATTAATCAAATTAATCATTTAAAAAATATAATATATTATTCTTTTTTGTTCACAATTTTAACAATCAAATAAAAGTTGTTGGTTTAGATAAGTTAATTTTTTTCATTAAAATTTTGATTAACCAATCTATTAGTGCTAAAAAATCACTTAATACAATTATTTTTATTTAATACATATTTTGAATATTTAAGTTATTTTCATTAAAATTTTGATTAATCAATCTATTAATGCTAAAAAATCACTTAATAAAATCATTTTCATTTAATATATATTTTGAATATTTGAGTTAGTTTATTTTTAATTTATCTTAATTATTGATTATATAATATTTTTAAATTAATTCTAATAAAATATGAACTTCTATACTAATTTAATCAATTATTTTTTACTTTATTTTTATTTATTTTATTATTGATTATGTAATGTTTTTAAATAAATAATAAGAAATTGTGAAATTCTACTCATTTAATTATTTTTTATTATTATTTTTTATTCAATTAAATGTGATGAGTACATTCCGCCGATTTGATTTCCTAAATTGCGCCGATCTTACTATCCAGACTTTAGTATTAAAAATATAGAGTGTATTTAATATATGGAGTTGTTTTTATTAAACGTTCATCAATTTTATATATAATAATAAAATCATACAAAAATATATATGATCAAATATTAAAATTATGCAATCTAACCATTATAAATAATATTTTAAAATCTTAAAAATATCAAATTCTAAAATGTAAATTTAAAAACATAAATATGGATGTTACTTGAATATTAATAAACATTTTAAAATATAAACACTCCCAACCCTCAAGCTTGGATGTTAATTAGTATTTATATATTAATAATCATTTTTCAAATATAGAAAAAGGCGTGCAATAATCTTTAACATCAATCGAGTGTAAAATGTAGATTTGTCTCCTAATGTTCCGAAACCTTTAACATCAATCGAGTGTAAAATATAGATTTGTCTCCTAATGTTCCGAAACGATCGAGGTGAAGTTTCCTCGTGAGTGACAACTTAGTTATCCGATGCCTGCCTGCATATAGTATTCGTAAGAAAGCATGTCACCGTTTTTTAAAACATTAATAGTAAGTTCGTTGATGGAAGTGGGTTTTGGTCATTCCTTTTAGTTTAGTCGTTTTAGGTCATCCCCACTTGAAAAATTAAAATTTAAACTTAAAATAAGTTTAATTTTAAATTTAAAGTAATTTTACTCCAACCGAGTAACTAATACTTAAACTTAAAATAATATTTTTGAAATATACTTCTTATACCCTTTTTATCTATTTTTCTAAATAACTAGTATCTTTACAAATTTACAATTTAACACCTTAACTTTTGAAATAAAAAAAAATATATATTATTTTGTATTGTGTTATTTTAATTTTAATATCAATTGAATAAATTAGTATTTTAATTTAATTTCATATTATGATATGTATTTTTATTGGGAAAAATGGCAATAAAGCCATTTTCAACAATTTTTCGACAATAAGGCTTTCGAGAAATTACACGTGTCATTTAAGCCCCTAAAATGTGTAAAGACCATCTTACCCCTTACCCTCATTCTGTTCGCAATACACACACAGAGGCTGAAATCGAATCCCTAATCTCCAACGCATGCCGAGCCCCGACGTTTTCTCGACGTCGCTCACGATTCGTCATCTCTCTCAACACGGTCGACCGCCTAAGCAGATGAGCGACGAGAAGCGGTCGCCCAATTGAAAACGATCGACCTCGGGAGATTCGAATCCTCGTCGGCTGTTGGAGCCTCACCGCCCTGTGATGTGCAGCGTCGACGTTGTCCGGGGTCGACGTGGAACCCGCTCCGAGCGGCGGCAATCTCCTGTCGCGGAGCGCCTCGGTCACGTCGAGGATGCGGAGTATGTTCTCGTGGCGGAGGTCGACGTCGCGGATACACTGCAGCTGGCGTCGTCAATTGACCCGAATTGGAAATCAATTGAGGCCCCATTCGCTAGATACATTGAGAGTACGCCAGCAGCACCACGGTAATGGATCGGCTCTTCACGGCGGAGGAGGTGATAGACAAAACCTAAATAAAGTTTCGATTCAGCTTAATCTTCTTTAAGATTTATGAACATTGAGAAGTTTTGGATCGAAATTTGTTTCCGATTTTCGTAACGTTATTTATATAATCCAGATCAATGTTATTGAATAGATTTGGATTCGTTGTGAAATTTCTGAAAATATGGTTATTGTGTGTTGAATCCGGCAACGAATAACGGGCTATATATATTGATCGTAGTTTTGATGTGGATTGATTTTATGTTGTGTATGATGCTTAGAGTTTTTAACCTTGTTATGAGGTGCTAATGCGACTTTTTTTTTCCGCCTCAGTAGATTTTATTCCTCCATCTTGTATTTACTGTGAGGGTGTATTTCAACTTCTTCCAGGAGTTATTGGCCCTAGAGGATCGCATTGGAAACCTGTGCACCGGGTTGAAGAGGCGAAACTAGAGGTCTCGGGAAGGGTCTATGTGGACGTCGGTGGAAGAGACGAGGGTGCTCGCGTCGGGGACCGTTAATGGGTGGCTGCAACGACATAGTAGAGGGGATACAAAGTTGTTTACAAAAGGTAATACCATGCCTTTTTTATGTAACGGTCACATCTTGAAAATTGATTGTTTTAACTACGTAAATATTCATTTCTTGTTTGCTCTGAATGGTGTGTGTAGTTCATATAGCGCCCTTTGTTAAATATTATGCAGATATGCCAGCCTTTATTTCTAACATTCAGTGTTTTTTAATGACATTCAGTGTAAAAATCCGACATTTAGTGTCTTTTAATGGTATTCAGTGTCTGGGGTGACATTCAGTGTTTAATGGCTTGTTTCAGTGTGCATTGAGCTGGACTAATTGTACTTACACACTGTACCCACTTGTTGCACACTGAATCCATATTTAACCATATGGATTCAGTGTTGATTTGCTTCATTCAGTGTCTGAATGAATAACAGTTTCCCTAGGATGCCTGTTATTTGTAATTGGAAATGCAATGTGTTATAGAAATCAGTGTGTGTTGAATCTATATTTACTTAAGTTGGTTTTATGACTATTTTCTTGATTTCATTGAAACTTGTTCTGAATTTCAAATGCAGGTTAGACCAGTTCATTATGGGACTGTCACACTGAAGGACGCATCGTCCGAAGCCATTCGAGATTGGGTGAGAAATGGAATCTACTCAATGATGGTACGGGAATTTCATGCCGTGATTGGCAAGGAAACCCGAAAACATGCACAGGATAAATGGGGTGGAAAGTCAGACGTGCTTGTTGCATGTATCGGGGGGAGAAATTAAGTTGCCGAGCTAGGGATTTGTTCGAGATTTTGATGGATGAAAATAGGTGGAAGGGTTTTACTTAGAGCAATGTTAGGATCAGAAAGGAGCTGCTGGAGGGGAATTTAGTATTTTCGATGGGTCCGGGGAAGATTATGTGCCATTTAGTGCCATTATGTGTGATTATGTGTTATTCAGCATACGTGTACTTGTGTGTGATGTCATTCAGTGTATTTACATGCCTTTCAGTGTATTCTTGTTCACTGCTGAGTTTTGGATTTTTTTTTTAATATTTATTTTATTTTCAGTTTTTTTATGACATTCAGTGTTTTTTATGACATTCAGTGTTTTGGTCATTCAATATGAAACAAGTTAATGAGAGTAATATGACTTAAACACACTGAATAGGACTTAAAAACACTGAATATGACTTAAACACATTGAATAGCAATTAAACACACTGAATAACATTTAAACACACTACACTGAATATGATTAAAATACACTGAGTAGCAATTAAACACACTGAATAACACTTAAACACACTGAATAAAACTTAAACACACTGAATAGGACTTAAACACACCAAATATGATTTAAACACACTGAGTAGGATTAAAATACACACTGAGTAGGATTAAAATACACAATGAGTAGGATTAAAATACACTGAATAACACTTAAACACACTGAATATGACTGAAACACACTGAATTGGTATGAATATCACATGAATACACTGTTTGATTAAAAAATACACTGAATAGGATGAAACATACCGATTGTCCCATTTTTACACTGAATGTCTCCGGCAACAAAAGACCACACTGACGACGCGAAAACTTTGTCGTGGAAGCAACGTGCGGTCAAAATAAATTTATATTCTGCCAAACTAAACACTAAGGAGTATAGTGATAAGTGTGGGGTCGGTCCCACGAGGAAGCAATTGCAATAAGTGATCTCGGCTAGCCCAAACTGTTGTCACGGTTTTAAAAAGGTTTTTAAAGGTTGCTGTGGTCACAGCGGTTTAATCAAACTACTAACTAACGAAATTAAATAAATCAACTAACTCAAACTAACATGCAGAACTAACACTTTGACCAAACTGAATAAACAATAAAACAGTAAATCAAACTGGACTCAATTAAAGGAAAACAGGCTTCTGGGCTCACGGCTTCTCTCTGGGTTATCTGGGCAAACTACCGATCCCTGGCACTAATGATTTTAACTGATGGTTTGTCAATCGGTTATAGGATGTCGAACAAAGTAAAAGTAGTCCTATTAAGTCACGCCTACAGTTACCCCACCCCAATCCGTCCTTACTGTGTAACGAAAAGGCAAGGTATACTTATGCCTAATCCCCTGAATCTAGACAATTCGATACCTATGTGGTCGCATGGATCTAGTTTGCCCAAACTCGTATAGATCTCTAGACGAACCCAATTCGGCCAGTAGCATGTCCGGAAATCCGAATCATACGACCGCAAAGCTCCAACACGTTCTAACACTATGCCCGTAGTACAACTAGATACTATTATTCGGTTTGATCAATCGCTGGTATCTCAAAGTGTAAGGGTTTCCTAACGACCAAATTAGTCTGCCCAAACCTGCAAGAATGTAGTTAAACCTCAACTGTGTATCGGGAACAAACCTCCAGGCAGTTAACTAAAAGCCCTATCAACCTCACGGTTCTATCTTAGCCCAGAGTCCCCTTCGATCTGTCTTTGCCCAGACGCCAGAAAACTAGCTACGCATAATCAAACTGAAAATAAATAAAATAAAAACGAAACTAAACATGCTGGAATTAAATTGAAAATCAAACTAACAATTGTTCAGAACATTCAGAAATTAATTAACGAAAATGAAAACATGAAATCGAACGAATTCGCCGCGCTTTGCCCGAAGTCCCATAGCCGGCGAGAACTCGACTCCGTCTTCTTCAACCCATCAATGGCGTCTCTATATATTTTCTGGTGTTTAATTTCGTCCTCCCTCTCTTGGTGTTTGATTGTAGGGTTTCATGTGTTGTTTTATAGGTGTAAGAAGTCTTGGACACCAAGGAAAATCGCGGTCAAGATTTTGTCTTTGAGATAAGGAAAGAAAAGATTCTTTCCTTATTCTTTTCTTGGTAATAGAATCCCGAGTCATCTTTGCCATAGTCCGCCATAGTCCATCTCTGGTCAACTCTTGTCTCTAGTGTGCCCGATACTCGATGTTTGCCCAAAGATGTGTCTTTGCCCAAAGTCTTGACTTTGCCCAAAGTGAAAACTTCAATTTTGGCGTCTTGTTCTTCTGGATCGTGAATTTGCCCAAAGTGGTGACTTTGCCCAAAGTGGTGACTTTGCCTCCTTAGGTCAAACTGCTTCAGTCACTTTGCCTCGGATCCGCGCGTTTGCCCAAAGTGAACCATTCCTTTGCTTTTTATGCACAATCTCCACTTCTGACCTGCAACCTGCATACTTTGCCCAAACACTCCAATGTGCCCTCCTAGACACACAAAACGACTCAAAGTGACTCAACAACGACTCTAAAAATGCTCAAAGATGAGCAAATAAAATGGCTCATCACACACTGAATGTCCCATTTTTACACTGAATGTCATTAAAAAAATACACTGAATGAAACATTTTTTTAAACGAAATGACAGAGATTGTGACTCTAATGCAGTCGAAATCCATGGATATAGAAGCCCACATCTTCAAATCGAACACGGCCTTCCCATTCACTGGATTCAGTCTTTCGTGATTATACACAACTTGAGCCAGAGTCGTCTTCCCAATCCCAACCGAAACATTAGGCATTCTACCATCATCATCCAACATTAACATCTCAACAATCTCATTTACTTCCCTATTTCGATCAACCACAATCTCACAATAAACAATAGAACTACTGTTGCTGCTACTACGAGGCATGAAAACCTTGTTCTTCATTACATCAATCGTGTACAGAGGCTCCATTTCCTTTTCGAGACCTTCAAGTTCCTCCCTGATTCTGCAAATTTCTCGGGGAACGGTCAGTCTGAAAGACGAGAGAATCATGTCTCGTAACCGAAACACGACGACGACGATCTACTACCGCGGCGCCGTGATCGGGAAGGATCGCGGTCCGCCGGGGATTGGGTTTGGGTTTGGATACGGAGACGTGTGTGATTTGGTGTCGGTTGTGTGATTTGAGGCAGGTGGGGTGAAGTGGGGTAAGATAGATTAATGGTATTTTCGTCATTCCTTATACATTTTTTTGGTCCAATTGGAACAAAAAGACCTAATTGACACTAAAATTAGAGATTGGTCTTATTAGTCAAAAATGTTGAAAAATTGTCTTATTGCCATTTTTCCCTTTTTTATTTTATTATTAAAATTTATTTGAATTTTTAATGATATAATTATTAAAAAAATTATATTGCAAAAAAACATTAAATAAAAAACTAAAATAAATAAAAAATAAATAAATAAACTCAAATATAAATAAATAATAATTATTATTTTGAGTTTGAGGTAAACGCAAATTTGAGTATTTTTTGGGTGGGTCACCATTAAAGCTATAATTGGTTTATGTTTTGATATGAGTTGGAACATCTCCACTACTTTAAAATGAGTTTTTAGTATATATTGGAGATGCTCTTAGTTTAGTTAAATACTATTCCCCTCATTCGAATTATAGGCTTTAAATTTTTTTTCAATTTAGATTTTGTTTTGAAATTTTCAATTTAAATTAAAGGTGTATTTTTTTCAAATTACCTTGACATTAGTTTAAGAGAAAATTGGTAAATAGAGTGTTTTTATAAATTTTTTGGTCATTTACACAATTGATTTTAAAATTACGCAATTAGAATATAAAAAATGTAAAAAGACGAAAATACCCCATCAGTCTATTCTACCCCACCCATTCAAACCCAAACCCAAACCCAAACCCTCTTCAGCTTCCAAAAACCGCCTCCCTCCAGGAGTTTCTGGGTAAGGCTCTTCGCCAGGGATGACGACGGCTATTTCTTCAGAGAAATTATCTTGTTCTTCGTCAATTTAGCGGCGGCGAAGGAGAGGCGTTTCACGGCGGCTGAGACGGGCCGACGGCGCTCCGGAGCGCGGAGAGAGGCGACGACTTGGAAGCGGGGATCGGGAATTGGGCGGCGGGGCAGCATTGCGGCGATCTCCGGGGGAACGATCTGAAGCTGTTGGACGAGCATGAACTGATGTCGTCGAGCAAGTGGTCCTTGAGCAACAACGATCGTCGAACCCTAATCCGCTGCATCGAGGACCAATTCGTTATGTCGACGACGTCCATGGTTTCCAAGGCGAAATCGTCGGACCTGCTTCCCCAGGACGAAGCAGACCTGGTTAATCTGGCCGTCGGCGGCAACGAATCTCCGGGCACCGGCCCACGGCGACGTCTATCCGTTTGGGAAATCTTTGTCCCTCTTCCTGTCGCGTTCTCTGTCTCTGGTCGAGTGGCGCTGCTGGATTTGGTGGTTGTCGAAATCCATGAACGGGGGTGCTAAGTGGTCCCACGCCTAGCCCACACACGAGAGCGGGAGTCCGAATATGCACTAGGGAGTCTCATTCTAACTCAAAACCATATGGTATTAAGTAGGGGAACTCCATAGGCTTATATGATAGCTCCCCTCTCACAATTATTCGATTTGAGATAACTCACAAGTGGCCTTCACACATTAACAACTCCAACACACCTCATCCACTTGTGAGTCCTAGACAACGGGTGGTCAAACCACCCAACTCACAAACAAGATCGAGCCCGGCACAACCGGGAGCTCTAATACCATGTAGAAATCCATGAATGAGGGTGCTAACGTGCCGGGAGCTCTGATATCGTGTAGAAATCCATGAACATGGGTGCTAACGTGCAGTCCCACGCCTAGCGCACACACAAGAGCGGGAACCCGAATATGCACTAGAGAGTCTCATTCTAACTCAAAAACATATGGTATTAAGTAGGAGAACTCTCTAGGCTTATATGATAGGCTCCCCTCTCACAATTATCGATGTGGGATAACTCACAAGTGGCATTCACACATTAGCAACTTCAACAGTGGTTGTGGTGATCAGAGGAGTCGGAGCTGTTGGTGTCGAGGCGATGGCGGGGCGAGATATTTTCGCCGAAGTTGACCTTCATGCAGCGGAGGATCGTGCCCGTGGCGATGGATCCTGAAGCAGGGCATGTTCCTCGGGACGAAGGTGCGAGGGGTGAAGTTCTGGGATGTGTATTTTTACTTCATGAACCCCGGACCCACGTTTAATATGTCATACACACACACACACACTCGGAGATGTTCGTAGCCACGGCCCCGCCCCAATCGGAAACCACAGTTTAATTTTTGTTTATTTTATTTTCAATATATTTTTGTGACATTCAGAGTTAAAATATGACATTCCGTATTTTGACATTCAGTGCGTTTTTATCACGTACATTCAGTTTGTTTTTATGATATTCAGTGTGGTCTTTTATATTCGAGATATTCAATGTGTTTTTACGACGGTCAGTGTAAAAATGAAGCATTCGTATGTTGACATTCAATGTGAAAATATGATATTCAATGTTTTTATGACACTCAGTGTAAAAATTTGGCATTCAGAATGTTGACATTCAGTGTGCTTTTACAATATTCGGTATGGTCTTTTGTTGTCGAAACAATATATTTTTATGACATTTAGTGTAAAAATAAAAAAATTGGTGTGTACGTTGGCATTCAATGCGGTATTATGGGAGTCCGGGACATTCAATATGTAGGAATATTTTTGTCCTCACATATTTTGTTTTGTCGTGGGATTAAGAAAATGTCCTCATCAGTATTTACTTTTTTTTTAAACTAATAACGTTTTGAACATTTAACAATTTGTGTGACTCAATTGCCTAATTATAAAGTTAATAGTGTAAATGACTAAAAACATTTATAAAAAACTCCTATTTGTAAATTTTCACTTAATTTAAATATTAATTTGTTTAATGTTTGATTTAAAATTTTAAAATAACTGATTAAAAAGATAAAATAGAATTGATATTTTTATTAATATGTTTGGATTAGATCTATATAGTATATGTTTTAATAGAAGTTAGTATAAAAATAAATAATATTAATAAAATAAAATAAATGTGATCGTTTAACTAAACAAACTCCCCGTATATAGCTAGGGTTTCAGATAATTTGGATTTGGAGTTTCCCCAAATTATAGGATTTGTTATATTCATTTCATACTTATAATAATTAGCTCATTTTCCAACTCGATCTCATCACTAATAAAAAATAATATGTTTTCCTGGTTAAAGTTTGCTTGGTCTCCCGGTCCTTTCGATCGACTTCCCAACCAAATCGTCGTTAAGATATTAGGGAATCTATCCATCGGAGACCGCGTCCGCCTGAGCCTCGTCTGCAAGTCGTGGAGGGAAATCCTCAGTCGACCCGACTTACCGGTCAAACCCGAGACCCCGTGGGAAATCCTGTTCGACGAACCGGAGGATAATTTCCTGTTCCGGTCGAAGGTACACTTCCGAAGCATTCACGATCAGAGAACCTACACTTTCAAACTACCCAACGCCGTCCCCAGCGTCCCCGGATCGTCGTGGTGGCGGTGGCACTGCTGCGGCTCCGGCGGAGGATGGCTGCTGATGGCCGGCCACAACGGCTTCCAAACCGAGATGATGTTGTGGGACCCGCTTTCGGGGGCCACCAAAAAACTCCCTTCCCTATCGACGCTCCCCTTTTTCGACGACATGTGGGAGGATCTCCTCTGTTCTTTCACCGCTCGGGCGGTAGTGTTTTCCGTCGGCTCGGCCGAGTGCGTCGTCGGAGTCCTCTTCGTCCTTCGTGAAAAGCTCGGGTTCGGACTATGCACGCCTCGGGATCGGAGCTGGTGCAGCTGGCCGTTCGTGGATGAGTATCTCCAGGACATCCTTTTCCACAACGGGAAGCTTTACGTTGTGCACAACGTCATGAACACCACGACGAAGAAAACGGATACGGATTACACGTCGTACGAGCCGGTGATTCGAACGACGGACCACTTGATTCGATTGAGTTGCTGCGATGTCCAAATGATCGTGCTGGGGCTTACGTACGGCTTGCCGTATTATGAACCGTATCATCCATTTGGGTTCAACGTCATCAAAAGATACAGCGTAGTCGATCATCTGGTGGGGTCGACGACGGGTGGTGAAGTGCTAATTGTTAGTGCTATCGTAGACTTGTGCACGTATATGAGTGGGCCCGAAGGGCCTGTCCGATCGTACGAGTGCCCTAAAACCGGAGGGTTCGAGGTTCGTCGGTTGTGCGTGAACGAAAACGAGGGGTCGTGTTATTTGGAAAGGATGACGGACTTGGGGGATCAATATGTATTATTGGGTGTGACCGGGTCGACGTGCGTTGCAGGGGATGGGCAGATCAGGAGGAACTTTATTAGCTTTGTGACTAATGATCTCGTTGGAGAAGTTTATGATGATGATGATGATGAAGAGGAGGGCGTAGATGGTCCTGGTAAGCCGTATGTTGTTCACGAAATAGGTGTGTTCTACATGGCAAACGACGAGATTGAAATAGAATATTCGGCTAATTTAAGGTATCCTCCGGGCTTGTTTGCCGGTTTTTTCGCCCCTAAAGTTTTAATCCAAAACCAATACTCATTTTAATTTGTTTTGAATTGGTTACATACATGAATGCTTTGTTGCTCTCGTGGCTCGTCTATACTCCGTCTGCCCTTAAATATGGACGACCCTCGTGTACTTGGAGGCCTATAAATAAGAGAGGAGTTGCACTTCCAAGAGACTTTTGCACTGAGAGCTTCTAGAGAGAAATAGTGAATTCAAAAAGAGAAAGTCTTGCCAAAAGACATGGAGTAGTAACAACTAACAATTGAACATTTGTTTTTTAAACTTACACTTTAAACAAATTTTATTATTTTAATATTTCAAAATGTTCAATTCTTTAGTAAAATATATATTTTACTTCAAAAATATCATAAATAAAAATCTACTTTCAAATTAAAAAATGATGTTTGATATTTTTTTTATTTTTTTAATAATATAAAATAAAATAATATTTCAAAAAATTAAACAACCAAATAATTAAAATTAAAATATCATTTATTAATACAAATTTAAATTTAAATTAAATATTTTTAAATTTTCAATTTTATAATTTTCTTTTTCTTAAGTACAGTAATATTTAATTTAAAATTTGAAATTAATACTAATAATATCATATCATCATTTTGTTTTTAAAAAATTATAATTTTATTTTTATTTTTTAAAAGTTTTATTTTAAAACATATTATTAAAGTAAAAAAATAGTTGTAAAAAAATTATAAATTAATTTATTTATAAAATCAATTAAAAAATCCATACATAGTAAAATAAAAAAATGTAAAAAATGTTGTATTTTTGGAAATTTGATTTTTTAATGATTTGTTTTATGTAAAATACGCTTTTAAAAAAAATTAAAAAATTTGCAATTTTTATCAATGTTTAATATATTTTTATTAAATTTTGAAAGTACTGCCTAAATTTTACAATGTTTTGGAGATATAAAGTGTTTTACACTAATGATTAATCTTTCCGGAAGTTCTATAATGCCCTCGCGAATTCAATTATTCAATAAACTTCTACTACTTCACTTCAATGGCGGAAAAAAATAAATTCAGCTGCTAGAATTTTCTTTAGAATTCTTGTAATGGATGGATGGATTTATTTGCAATGTTAGGCTATATATTATGTATAGTAGGATGACTTTATTTATATTAAGTATAAATAGGGATGAATTTATTTGCAAATGTTAGGTTAAGTATAAATAGGTCATTTATATGTTTAAAATTTTTGGGCAATATATTCAACAGAAAGAGATTTCGGCCTGATTAAAAAATTATTTTCGAATTTTGGCAATATGATTAAAAAGTTACCGTCAATATATTCCAAAAAATCAAAAACACTAAAAATACAATTAATCGGTAGACTGTCTAATTGTTTTATAAACAACATCAATATATTCCATCAGAAAAAATCAAAAATAACACTAAAAATACAATTAATCCGGTAGACTGTCTAATTGTTTTATAAACACTTAACCTATGAGAAAAAAAACTGTTTTGATAGACTGCTTTGATATACAAGTACTGTTTTGATATACAATTAAGTGGGAATACCGGATTCAGGACCACCTCATAAAATAAATAATTTCTGAGGCCCTGTCCATAAAAGTAGAAGTTTATTAGGCAATTGGTTTGGAAAAGTCTACACTGCCCTCGCTGTTTAAGAAATGAATATAAATTGAATATGTAATTTAAATAGAATTTCTGTTTTAAAAATTAATAATAAAACTCCAATACAATTTCAGACCATCCACGGTTAAAGTACGCCGTTAGACTATGCACGATAATAAGACACCGTGACTTCATTCACGATTATCGTACGCCGTGAGTTCATCCACGATGAAAAGACACCGTGAGTTCATCCACGATGAAAAGACACCGTGAGACCATCCACGATAAATGGACATCGTGAGACCATCCACGATAAATGGACACCGTGAGGACATCCACGATAATCGAACACCGTGAGTTCATCCACGATAAAGAGAGACCGTGTGACCATCTACGATAAATGAACACCGTGAGAACATCCACGATAAATGGACACCGTGAGGACATCCACGATAAATAGAGACAGTGTGACTATCCACAATAAATCGACACCGTGAAAACATATAAGATAATTGCACACCGTGAGCTCATCCACGATAGTCGCACGTCGTGAGACAAATCACGATAAATGGACAGCGTGATGCATACACGATAAGTCAACTCCGTTAGACCATCAACGATATTCATACGTCGTGAGACCATCCACGACAGTCATACGCCGTGTGACTAGCGACGATAAATGGGCGCCGTGGCATCGTATACGATAATTAAAAGCGACTGTGATAATTTTGATTGAGAATATGAAATTGGACAAATTTAAAATAAATTTAAATCTTATAATTTAGAACAATTGATGAATCAAAACTCTAAACCCTAAAACTTGAGAACAATTGATGGATCAAAACTCTAAACCCTAAACACCATCGGTCAGCGTAATACAACAAAAGATGAGCAAACAAAAAGAATAACAAAGCACACGGAGAATCTCCTCTTTCGACATTTGGTCAGCAGCACTGATTTTTGAGCCTCAACCAGAAGTGAAACGGCGATGGAAGACCTAACTGGTGATTTCGACGGAGATAAGGAACTCATGTGTTCGCGTATCATTCCACCCGAAACCCCGAAACTGGTGATTTCGACGGAGATAAGGAACTCATGTGCTCCCGTATCATTCCACCCGAAACCCCGAATCATCTCTGGTGGAAGATAATTCAGGGGAATATTGCTTTTATTTTTGGAAACTCGAGTATCTCGATACAGTAATGAAACTATGAAAATCGAAAAAGTGAGTTGATAAGTACTGCTCCATGAAAAAACCAGAACAAAACAGAAAAATGGATTATTAATGGGTATAGAAAAATAGAGTTCTTTCGTTCGTATTTATAGGCTTAATATTCTGATCTAATTTAAGTCATCCAACCACCAGGATTTCAATCGTTCCGCGAAACGATTCAAATGCCATCTACACTCTTATTAATTACTAGTATTAATAAAATTAAAATTTATAGAAAATCGCCCCATTAAACACGCTATCCATTAATTTGATATGACCATTCAATTCAGGGAATTGATGCATCTCTGTTCTGAGTCATCCCACCGCCGAATTTCAATCGTTGCACGAAACGACTCATCAACTCCCAACCACACCCATTAAACACGTTGCGATTAATTAATTAAGAAAATAAACAAAACCCTAGACCTGTGTCGCCGTGCGGTTACCACGGTTGATTGTTACACCGTGCAACTGTATTCGATAGAAAACCCTAAAACCTAATGTGTCGTCGTGGTTAGATCACGGTGGATTGTAACACCGTCGTATGAAAAAGATATTGCAATTACATAAAACAGTGTCGTCTTGGGTATTTCACGGTGATCTAATAATTACACCGTGAAATAATATTACACCGTGAATTAATATACATCGTGCAATTATTCAAGATGCTATATCATATAATCTTATACCGATGCACGGTTACACACACCCGTATTCAACACGGTAATAGTACACGGTAAAATAAATAGTAAATTGTAATTTTAATTTTAATTTTAATTAATGAAATCCAGGCGGAGCGCCAACGCGTCTGGCAACTACGGCCGTCTCTTAATAATTAATACGTATACTGATAGATTTAGGGTTTCTATATTAATGAGTAACCGAGTGAATGTTTTAGCAATATTAATAAATGACGGTGATATTAAAATCTTTTAATGATACATTTAAGGAAAAAGTACAGTAAACAATTGATTGATGGTTCAAAACCCTAAAACCTATTGTGAAAAATTGATGGATCAAAACCCTGAACACTATCTATTGAAAAGTAGATACATCTTGAAAAGCCGCTTGACCCTGTACATGAATAATGGGAAGCTCGGAAGACATAACCGGATCGGAAGAGATCCCGATCTATCCCCATCAAGTTGCAGTCTGACGAGAGTCAAGAAGATGGAGGTCGGTCATGAAAGATAAGAAGATGGTTTTCTTTTGGAAACTCGAGTATCTCGATAAAGTAATGCAACTGTGAAATTCGAAAAAGAGTGGTGATAACTGCTCCATGAATAACAAGAACAAAACAGAAAAATGGAGTATTAATGGGTATAGAGAAATAGATTTCTTTCGTTCGTATTTATAGGCTTATATTCTGATCTAATTTTATGTCATCCAACAACCAGGGTTTCAATCGTTCCACGAAACGATTCAACTGTCCACGATGCTTATTAATTACTCGTATTAATAAAATTATTATAAAATCACCCCATCCAACGCTCCAAATCCATTAATATGATATGACCACTCAATTCAGGGAATCGATGCGTCTCTGTTCTGAGTCATCCCACCGCCGGATTTCAATCGTTGCACTAAACGACTCAACTCCCAACCACGCCCATTAAACACATTGCGATTAATTAATTAAGAAAATAAATAAAACCCTAGAACTGTGTCGCCGTGGATTCCCTCGGTGGATTGTAACACCGTGCAACGGTATTAGGTAGGTAGAAAACCCTAAAACCTAATGTATAGCCGTGGTTGGAACACGGTGGATTGTAACACCGTGGAAGGCTCATAAATGAGAAATAAAAAACCAATAGAACAGCGTCGCCGTGGGTTCCCTCGGTGGATTGTAATACCGTGCAACGGTATTAGGTATGTAGAAAACCCTAAAACCTAATGTATCGTCGTGGTTGGAACACGGTGGATAGTAACACCGTGGAAGGCTCATAAATGAGAAATTAAACCAATAGAACAGCGTCGCCGCGGGGTTTCCTCGTTGGATTGTGACACCGTGCTACGGTATTAGGTGTAAAACCCTTAACATAATGTGTCGCTGTGGTTTGAGCACGGTGGATTATAACACCGTGGAAGGCTCATATATGAGATATAAAACACAGAACAGTGTCGACGTGAGTTCCACGTTTTAGAATACACCGCGAAATAAATGAAAATACAGTCGAAGTTTGTTCATTACAATATTAATAATGGGAAACCAAAATGAAAAATTATTAAACAATTTATACTTAACAAAAGTAGTCTTATTACAATTGATGGATCAAAACCCTATTGAGAATTACAATTGATGGATCAAAACCCTAAACCCAGAACCATACATGGATGAACAAAGAAAAAAAAAAGACATCACACCCGTCTCAGAATATAATCTCTGGATCCTCGATAGTGAGATGAGTGATGAGATGAAATTCAAAACCTTCTGTTTCTTTTTCCTGAATCATAGCCTGTTTCTAACAAAGATACTCGAGATGTTTTGGAAACTCGAGTACCTCGTCATTGATGATCTAGGAAAAAGAAGGTTTTCTTTTGGAAACTCGAGTATCTCGTTACCGGACTGCAGCTATGAATTTGAAAGATGTTTGGTAAAAACCGCTCCATAAGAAAAAAAAAACGCAGAAAACATGAGAAAAAATTGGGTATAGAAAAAATAAAAGGTTTTTTCGTTCGTATTTATAGGCTCAATTTTCTGACCTAATAAAGTGATCCCCCCGCCTACTTTCAATCGACTCACGAAACGACTGACCTCTAAACTACGCCCATTAAACACATTGCAATTAATTAATTTATTATGTAAATAAAAACCTAGAACTGTGCCTCCGTGGGTATTTCACGGTGGATTAAATCACCGTGTCGCGGTCACTGTGACTTTGGTAACGTGACTACAACTCTGAATGGGTCGTCGTGATGTTAGCACGGTGCAGTCTAACGCCGTGTACGTACATGTTATAGGTGACATTAAAAAAAACCTAATCCTCCGTCATCGTTGGTATCCCACGGTGCGTAAGCCGTGGTATGTTCATATATGACATAGAAAACTTAACCCCCCATCCACCACGATATCCATTAATTAGATATGACCGTGAAATTCAAAGAATTTATGATGTGTGTCTGTTCTGATCCTCCTCCCACGACCCAACCCAACTTCCAACTACTGTACGCTCATTGATGGTCCAGATATGATATGATATGACCATTCAATTCAGGGAATTGATGAGTATCTGTTCTCACATCATCGCCGGATTTAAATCGTTTCACGAAATCACTCAATTCCCAACCACCCCCATTAAACACATTGCGCCGTGGGTTTATTACAGTGGATTTCCTCACCGTGTAACGGTTACTGTGACGGTCTATGTGACACTGATAACCCTTGATAAAAACCCTTACCCACCGTTGCCGTTGGTATCTCACGGTGTATTGTGAAACCTTTATTAGTTTATTAACCCCTCAACTACCCACTTTTGGCGTGTATACATAAGCACCGTAACACGCTGAAAACCCTAATTTTTATAAAATCAAATTTCATATTCAATGGCCACCCCAATACCGATTTGTAGATTCTTCAAAGTTCTGAACACCGTTGATTTCCGCGAAGTTTGTCGTTTACCTTCTGATTTTGCTCATGAACATGAGTATCTGGCAGGCAGGGCTACTTTGCTTGGAGATTGTGAGACACTCGCCTCATTTGTAATCGCTCGTGCCCCGTGGTCCGTGGAAATCTCTTGGGTCAACGGTTACGTGTGCTTTCATCGTGGCTGGGCCGATTTCTGCACGGCTCATCATCTTAAATTCGGTTATTTTTTGGTTTTTCACTACGCCAAGAAATTGGGTCCTTTCTTTGTCAATGTATACAATAAAGATGGTCTCGAGATTCGGAACTTTTCCGATCCTAATGCCCCTGGAGACCCCCTTCTGCCGAACATATCTAAGGTTGTAGAAGAGATCCTATTTGAGAAGGTGGTGGAAGTGGTGGAGCTCTCGGACGATGAGGACGATATGGACGATGAAGCAGACGATAAGGACGAAACGACTGATGAAGGCGATGACGCAGATGGCGAGGATGATGAACCATGAATGCAAAGAATGTTTCTTTCTGCGTTTTGTTTATGAATAGTACTATGTTTTTATTTTTGCTACACTACGTAGTCTACGTTATTATACTGTACTAGTGCTTGTTTTTCTTTGTTAATATATTTCGACCTTCTCCCACCGTGCACGAGTAACCGTGTGACTTTAGCGTTTGAAGATATTACCGTGCGCCAAAGGTCGTGTGATTGAACCGTGGCAAAAGGCAACCGTCCTCTCTTTTTTTTTTTTTTTTTTTTTGGTTTTTGGGAATCCCGGTAATTTAATTTATTAAATATTAAAAGATGAATAAAAAGGTTGAATAAACCTGCGGCTTCAAAAGCTAGTCTGTTCACTGACAAAACCCTGCCACGTAAGTATCTGTTTACATACATACATTGATTTGACCGTCGCACGGTACTGACTCACGGTGAGGTCTCACGACATTACCGTGTAAGTATGAACAATGACGTTTTCACGTGATTCTTGCACAATCGCGATAATTTTTTTGGCAAAATTGATTATATTGAACCTAAAAAATTCCACAATAATCCATCAAACGATTAAATTTGACATACCATGTGCAATATGATCACACTTGAGAGTAAATTGTTACCAATGAACTACACATCTCTTGAATTTGAGACATGCACTACTGCAAATCGCATCGTACGTCTTCAATTTCAAATACCATACGTCTCCTAGCCTGAAACATGACCCCGTTGATGGTAACGACGCCTTAAAAGTGTATACAAACGATTGACCATCGTTTTTTTGCGGTTTGAACAAGCCACGGTGTAGATGTATTGATGACCAACGTAACGCCGTGCAGATACAACCGTGAAACTAAATGACCGTGCGAAACGGCTTCCATCCTCTCATTTATTTTCCGGTGTTTTAACTCGAATTTTAAATAAAAGAATAAAGGATGACTATACCCGCCTGCAAAAGCTGTCCTGATAACTGACACCACTAATATTTCGCGTGCATCGGTTATCCCGCTCCAATACGAAAATACGCCATCTAAAAAAAGAACTCGTTCAATTTCAAAAATGTTTAAAATTGATTTGATAACCACACGGTGTTGTATCACGGTGACGTCTCGTGAGGTCACCGTATGAGCATGAACACTCACGTTTTCGTGTGATTCTTGCACAATCGCAATAATCTTTTTGGCTAAATGCCTAAGCAATGTTAATTTCCTATGGAAATGATTATATTTAACCTAAAAAATCCACAATAGTCCATCAAACGATTAAATTTGACATACCATGTGCAATATGATCACACTTGAGACTACTCCAGATTGTTACCAATTTTAAGTTTTAACTAAACATCTCTTGAATTTGAGACATGCATTAATACAGATAACATCGTACGTCTTTAATTTCAAATACCGTACGTCTCAATGCCTGAAATATGAACCCGTAGATGCTAACGACGCCTTAAAAGTGTATACAAACGATTGTCAATCGTTTTTTTCGGGTTGAACAAGCCACGGTGAAGATGTATTGATGACCATGTATCACCGTGCGTATACAACCGTGAAACTAAATGACCGTGCACAATATACGTTTTACTGAGCCGTGCGTAAAACGGCTTCCCCCTCTCATTTATTTTCCGATGTTTTAATTTTAATTTTAAATAAAAGAATAAAAGATGAATACCCGCCTGCAAAAGCTGTCCCGATAACTGACACCACTAATATTTAATTTCAAATATTTTTAGAATGGATTTGATAACCACACGGTGTTGTATCACGGTGACGTCTCGTGAGATCACCGTGTGAGAGTGAAGACGTCTTAAAATTCAAATACAATAACCGTCGCCGTTGGTATATCACGGTATATTGTAAAACCGTGCCACGGGGCATTGGTATACCGTGCTGATACAAGACCGTAAGTGCACACGGTGATCAACAGTTTTTTTTTAGATACAGTCATTGATAGTTTTGCACACGGCGCTGATCAACCACACGGTGATAAACACACGGTTATACATACAACGGCATACAGTATATGAAAAGTTTACTCTCTTGCAAACCAAAACGAAACCAACTGTTATCCATCCCTTAATCAAAAAGGGAGTTCAATGTCTTTGCAGGACATCCAAAATATCTTCAGTGCTATGTTTTTTCTGACAGCTTTGATATCGATGTCGTCCGCATTACGATACAATGATGGGTCGGTGAGCAATCGTTCCAAATACATTGTGCAGAAAGGACCGCAAGAGTGGTTGTCATCTTGGGCAAATTGGTCTTCGGCTGGCATGACCTTGAGCTTGAAGTCTTTTGTTTTCACAGGTAATCTTTTTCTTTCCCAGTAACCTGTTTCCTCCAACATTCGAGGTAAGACCTTCAACAAACACTCGAACTCAGGGGCGCGAGGGTTCACACCAGGCTCATAGTTATGAGCTAACGAGTCATACAGCTCGACAGTCCAATCATCAAAACAAATTCGAACTACGACCCAATGTCCCGGAAGATGACAAACCATGACGGCCTTCACATAAAATAAGTAAACGATATCATGAGTGCTTAATTAGTGTTCAGAGTTTGTGATTTAGGGTATATGATTGTAGTACTTACGTGGGAATATCTGAACCATTCGAAATCGTCTCTTAAACTGCCTGGGAGTTCCCCATTTGGATTGTTCAATGAGTTGTAAGCATGTTTGAAGGTCATCTGAAGACGTGCAACGAAAATATATAAGGTCATAACTCATAAGTGAGCTAGATTTTATTGAGTTCATACCACGGAGTTTGTGAAAACTTACAAAATAGTTTGGGGGTAAAATTATGAAGGATTCCTGAGGCCACTTTTCCTTTTCCATTTTTAACTCCATGTAACTGCAGAAGGTAGTCATCACCTGATATAAAAAGACTAGTTGGTAAGTATATAAACTTTATTTCTGAATTATACTACTATACACCTTTAAATTTACAATGGTTACCTCCCCGTCGAAGTCCCAGTTCACGTTTTCAATGTCAAGAAACGTTTTCCGTTTCACGGTAATTTGCGTGCCACGGAAATGTACACAATCGACAGAAGATTTGGTCCGTTTGGATTGTCTCAGAAACGACCGATATGCTTTTACAACGGCTTCAAGTCCTTCACTGGGAGAAAGTGGTGTCTTACCGTGAGTTTGGGGAGCATTTTTCGCCGCTTCAGGCTTACGAGTTCTCAGCCTACGGGGAGAAACAATTGGCCTACCAACATTTTCGCACGCATCTGTGGGATTCACTGTGAGCTGATCGGTGGGATCAGCTGCGTTTGATGAACTGTCGAGATCAACCGCCGCCAAGTGATCAGCCACAGCGGTTGTCGAGGCTACGACACTGGCCACATCAGCTACCATCCCGGTATCAACTGTTGGCGATAGCTCAATGTTTTCTTCGACTTCTCCGGCAGGGAGTGTCGGTTCTAGGACACTGGCTTCATCTGCTGAAAGTTGTCCAACAATAGACATCACTAAGTCGTTGGGATCAATGGGTTGGTCGACTTCGACGGTATCAGAAACAGGGACTGTGAATGTTTGGTCGTTGGCTTCATCAGCGACAATGTTTGGTCTAGTGGGTTGGACGACTTCCACGTAATCAGAAACAGGATCTTGCTCCGGTTGAACGTGGTTGTTTTCGACTTCTCCGGCAGCAACTGTCTGATTTTGGACGTCGGCTTCTCCGGTAGCCTCACTCGCTGTATTATTGTCTGATGTGATCGGCGATACAGGTCGGCGCAGATCTCCCGGCGACTCATGCAGAGACGCTCTCTCATGAAGTTGTTGTGGAGTGATGCCTTTAATCCGCTCAAAGATATATCCAGCAAAATCTGCAATCAATCCTTCATCAGACAAAATCCGTTCATGATCGGCTCTCAATTTGGCCCTCAAAAGCCCAGTCAGTCGTCTGTCTTCATCAGAAGCATCTTCATGTGGGCAACAAAGTGTACGCCGACAGCACACAGGCCTACAACACACATGCCCACTTGGACCAGGAGTACTCTGCTCAGAAGCACGTCGTCTGCGTGATCTAGAAACGGGCATTTCAATATCCGTGGTTGCAGCACGCTTTTTCGAACAAGGCTTTTTGGTTTGTGTAATTTTCTTCTCCGGATTTTGTTTGGCTATGATTGGATTACCACCATTGCGTACTGGGCGATTGTACTCAACATGAAATGGTCTGTCATGTACAGAAAGGTAACACGGCTCATTTTTCTCTTCATCAGTAGGAATCAAGGTTTCATGAACAACTTCAATCTGAAACTTATCAACACAGAGTATTAATATTCCACCGCGTGAAACAAATACTATTACTAGCAAAATATAAGTAGGAGTAGATGGTTACGTACCTCTCCTTGGAAGAAAAGATCATCGCAATCAGTCTTTGTTGTAGATGTACTCCACATCAAACAACGTGGCACTTTCATATTCGGATCACGTTGACCACATAACTGACCGATATTCGGAACGGACTCGAACATCCAAATTATAAAAGCCCAACTGGGGCCATAGAGGTGGTACGAAGTTTTTTCTGCTAATTCAGGGTCCATCGCTGTTGTTTCGAGGTAGTAGCTCAGAGCCTGGTAGGAATAAGCGCCCCATGGAAAACACTGCCACTTTTCCGGCTCATCCACTAATGCCCATGCCCAGTCCTCGACATACAATTCAGCGGATCGACAAAGAAAGAAGGAATAGTAGACGATGAGATTGGCGACTTTAATGTAATCCTCCAACGAGGCAGGTTGTTCCCCATCGAAGAGTTGTTTGGCCGCAAATAACTTGCGTAGATCATTGCTTCTTACACGCGACCCACCGAATAGCCGCTTATTTAAGCTACCTGGAGCAGACTGGGGTGTGGCATGGATGTCAAATTCATCGTAGATGCCGAAATTCAGTCCCGTTACAATGGCATAAGCGGCGGGTGTGAGTTTCGCAGTCTTACCACCGACGTAGAACCAATGCTCCTTCTCCGGTATTGACGGACCTGACAACTCTCGACATACGAGGTGGTGCAAAAAATTAGTGCTTGATTTGGCAGTAAATCTTATTCCCAGAACACTTTTCATGTAAGGCAGCGCAAAAAAATCGCGAACTGCGACAGCATCACCCCCGATATCTTTTATTGTGTCCGTGATCAGTTTCGGAACTTCGTAGCGAGTATACAAATTGAGACTTAAAGTGACCGACTGCAGATTGGTTGGTCTCTTCCATTCAAATCCAGACTGAAATATGAAATAAATAAATAAGTATTAAAGGATAAAAAATGAGAAATATAACGACACGGTGAAATTACACCGTAAGAAAAAAACCATAGAATATCAAGGTGTAAATTCACCGTGAACATACAAAGCTGTGTTCTTCCACGGTGAACATTACACACGACCTTGAACATATGGTGAATATGTTTTTCCACGGTTTACTTTATACACGGTGTTTGTACACCGTGAAATAAAACGCTGTCGTGGATCGTGCTCGTACAAGACCGTAAGTACACATACACCGTGAAATAAAACACTGTCGTGGATCGTGCTCGTACAAGACCGTATGTACACATACACCGTGAAATAAAACACTGTCGTGGTCCTCGTGGACCGACCTCGTACAAGACCGTATGTACACATACACCGTGAAATAAAACACTGTCGTGGACCGTGATCGTACAAGACCGTAAGTACACATACACCGTGAAATAAAACACTGTCGTGGATCGTGCTCGTACAAGACCGTAAGTACACACGGTAAATGTACACCGTTAGATGAATCATAGTCGTAAATCGACAAGACCGTAAGTAGACACGGTGTATGTCACCCGTGAGATATATCACCGTCTTAAACTCTACCGTGATAATACACGGTGATAAAACTCACGGTTGAACCGTCGTCTACTAGAACTGACACACAAACGCATGCGAAAAAATTGCAGAGAGCAATAAACCATTAACCATTTTAAAATGTCGGAAACAAAAACCCTATCTTGAAAGGATATACCAATATCAAATTACAATCGAATGATTTACAAACACCAAAGCTCGAATAATCGAAAGTTCGAAAGCTAGGGTTATGGACTTACCGGAGGTTCAGCGCGATTGTCTGGGTTGTCCATGTTGTCACTGCTTGCCATAATGATGATCGTCGGAGACGGAGTTGAATAGTTGATACGATAACGGTCGGGGCTGGTGTTTCACCGTGGCGGCGCTCGTCGTGCGTGTGAATTTCAAACGTCGAAAATTGATTTTGTGGGGCAACTTTATTTTTCTGATATTCTTTTTGTTATTTTGTAATATTCGATTTGTTTTTTGTGAGAAAAGATAACTTTTGAGGGCACTTAAGTCTTTTCATTCAAATTTGCCTACTTAACTTACATTTTTATGGACGGAGCTTCAGAACTTGTATACTCTTATGCTTTGGCCTTAAAATGCCTCCGCCCCTACAATTAAACTATAAGACCAAATAATTGTATGTATTGATAGATAATTAGTTAGTCAGTCAGCAAAAACTCAAACACATCTTCCACAAGACTCTTCTATGAAAACAAATTAATAAATGACTAATACGATACAACCATAAGCACCATAAGCACCAAAGAGATGGGTCACTTGTTGGGCTTTTGTTGAGTAGTGTTCAATCCATCACTCTCTTTGAGGTTGATTAGTGGTTGCTCGCCAACACATTTGGGGAGCCAAGTTCCAGAGTACTGTCGAAAGAAGGCATGGATTGAAAATATCATCCCCAACCATATAAACTGAAAACAATGAGAATTTATTAAAATAATGAAAATCAGAATAGCCTTAAATCTAAATACACAATACCTAATTACAATCATGCCATTTTTTTAACAAGCCCAACTTACCCTTACTAGTATGATTTAAATCTTTACAATCTAAGTGCACACACATCATCATGTTATTTATTTATTATATTAATCGAAATACACTTTCGTTTTTATTTACAATTTTACGTATCATTAATTTAATGATCAAAATTATTATTTTTACTAATCAGTTGTAAATTTTTAAAACAAACAATTTATATATTAATATACAACACTTTATTGCTGGATTTTTTTTTACTTTTTAATGTTCATTCTAATTATTATTTTATAAATATTTCTTTATATTTGAGTTTTTAATATAATAAATCACTTAACTATAACATTGATCAAATTTTAAATTAATTAAAAAAAACAATAAAATTAAGATTAAAAACATTGATTTTGTTTTTCTTCCCAACAAAAATATTTCAATTCATAATTTTTGTATCATAACGTTACCGGCCTTCCCAAAATTTGAAAATTTTCTCCATATGTTTTTTCATCATGAAACATATATAATATTACAGTATATTTCTCAAATTTGAATGTACCGTACATTTATAACATAACCAATAAATTAATGACACTTCAATTTTTTATTATACACCCTATCATATATGATTACAACTTAAATTAATTTTCTACTTGATAAATATAGGGTAACATGCTGTAACAGGTTTTATTAATAAAATATAAAATATTTTAATAAAGCTATTTAAAACAAAAAAATTATATACTTAATTAATTTAATTAAATAATACAAATAATTTAATTATATGCAATAATTTTTCTTTTTTTTCAAACATATAGCAAAAAATTTCTTCTTATTAATTTTTTTTCCAAAATATATAAAAAAAACAGTTAAAACAACAAAAACAAAAAATGCATGCAAAAATTTTTTAATATTTTTTTTCTTATTTCTGTAAAATTAATTTGCAAATTTGTAAAAATAAATACTAACAGAAAGATTTGTATTATTATTTTTCTAAAAATAATAAACAAATCTGAAAAAAAATATATAAAAGCGTAAAAAATTTTATTCATATTTCTTTAAAAATAATTTATAAATTTATAAAAAGAAAAAACATACTCAATATCTACCAAAAAAAAATACATATAAGCGCAAAGATTTTTATTCTTATTTTGTAAAAATAATTCATAAATTTATAAAAAGAAAAAACATAAAATATTTACTGTAGGACAATAGTATGGTGTTTCAACGTACACAATAATAAAAGGTTCTTTCATAAATCTAACGGTTGATATTAAATAATTAAATCTAAATGTTGAAATTGAATAATATGTACGTAAAGTGAATGTAATAAATCTAACGGTTGATATTAAATAATTAAATCTAAATGTTGAAATTGAATAATATGTACGTAAAGTGAATGTAATAAATCTAACGGTTGATATTAAATAATTAAATCTAAATGTTGAAATTGAATAATATGTACGTAAAGTGAATATACTGTAGAAGCGCCCTATAATTATATATTAGAGCATCTTCAAGTTACCAAAAACTTATTTTGGACTAAGGAGATTCTTTAACCAAAACCAAAACATAAAACTATTATAAGTTTAAAAGTGGGACACACAAAAAATACTCAAATTTACGTTTATCTCAAACCAATAACTATTATTTATTTATAAAATAAACATTTATTTTTTACAAATTAATAAAAATGACCTAACAATTTATTATTTTTATTTGTTTTAATTTTTCTTAAAGTAAATTAAAATAGAGTGTTATATTTAACCTTAAACCTTAAAGGTCATCAATTTAAGTGCTTAACTAACAAGCATTCACTGTTAATATATTTGATACAAAATATTTTGAATAGAAGTGAATATAAAAATCTGACCGTTTAAGTAAACAAACTCCCCCGTATAAGGATAGGGTTTGAGATAATTTCGGAGTTTCCCCAAATTATAAAATTTGTTAGCTCTAGCTCTCGTAACTCTCATCACTATCAAAATTCAAAAATATGTTTTCGTGGTTAAAGTTTGTTTGGTCTCCCGGTCCTTTCGATCAACTTCCCGACGATATTGTCTGTATGATATTAGGCAATCTATCCATCGGAGACCGCTTCCGCATGAGGCTCGTCTGCAAGTCCTGGAGAAGCATCCTCAGTCGACCCGACTTACCGGTCAAACCCGAGCCCCCGTGGGAAATCCTGTTCCACGAAGGTCCACTTCCGAAGCATTCACGATCAGAGAACATACACTTTCAAACTACCCAACTCGGTCCCCAACATCCCCGGATCATCACCATCGTGGTGGCGGTGGCACTGCTGCGGCTCCGGCGGAGGATGGCTGCTGATGGCCGGCCACAACGGCTTCCGAACGGAGATGATGCTGTGGGACCCGATATGCGGGGCCACCGTTCCGCTCCCTCCCCTGTCGACGCTCCCCTTTTTCGACGACATGTGGGAGGATCTCCTCTGCACTTTCACCGCTCGGGCGGTCGTGTTTTCCGTCGGCTCGACAGAGTGCGTCGTCGGAGTCGTCTTCGTTTTCGGCGGAAAGCGCGGGTTGGGGCTCTGCACTCCTTTGGACCGGAAATGGATCATTCTGCCGGAAGAAGAGGAGAAGTATCTCCAGGACATCCTTTTCCACAACGGGAAGCTTTACGTTGTACACAACTTCATCAACACGGAAACAGATAATTCCGACGAGCCGGTGATTCGAAAAACGGACCACTTGATTCGACTGAGTTGCTGCGATGTTCAAGTGGTCGTGCTGGGGCTTACCTACGGCTTGCCGAATTACGAACCGTATCGTCCGCTCGGGTTCAACGTCCACAAAAGATACAGCGTGATCGATCATCTGGTGGGGTCCTCGACGACGACTGGTGAAGTGCTAATTGTTAGTGCTATCGTAGACTTGTGCACGTACATGAGTGGGCCCGGAGGGCCTGTTCGATCGTACGAGTGCCCTAAAACCGGAGGGTTCGAGGTTCGCCGGCTTTGCGTGAATGAAAACGAAGGGTCGTGTTATTTGGAAAGGATGAGGGACTTGGGGGATCAATATGTTTTACTGGGTCGGACCGGGTCGACTTGCGTTGCAGGGGATGGACAGAGGCGCAACTTTATTAGCTTCGTGACTAATGATATCGTTGGAGAAGTTTATGATGATGAAGGGGAGGGCGTAGCTGGTACTGGTAAGCCGTGCGTTGTTCACGAAATAGGCGTGTTCTACATGGAAAACGACGAGATTGAAATAAAATGTTCGGTGAATTTAAGGTATCCTCCGAGGTTGTTTGCCGGTTTTTTCACCCCTTTATATCCTGCGTTTTAATCAGTTATGTCAATTATTTTGTTTTGAATTGGTGATCGATTGTGATTTGGGCAATTTTTCGTTGAATTACCAAATTTGTGTTTTGAGATTGGCAAATGAAAGGCTTATGATAGACCATAGCCGATCATCTGCCAAAAAAGATGGAGGAGAGAATGTATTGTTTCTTCAAATCCGGAAGACCAAATACATGAATGCTTTGTTGCTCACATGGCTCGTCTGCTCCGTCTGCCCTGAAATATGGACGTCCCTCATGTTCTTGGAGGCCTAAATAAGAGAGGACTTGCACTTGTAAGAGACTTTTGACACCTCAATCATAATTAGCAAACATCCATTGACGATGGATCAGAACTCAACTTAGGTCGACGGAGTCGAGATTTCTATATATGATCTACTTTACTTTGGATTTAGGAATACACTTTTGTATTTTCATTAGTGAACTTTTTTTTTTACATTTCACTTCGTCATTTTTACACTTTAATTTAATTTAGCTGAACTTTGTCATTTTTCGTCATTGTTTGTTTTAATTTTTTTAATATAAATATAAAATATGTAATTACTATGTGTTGTGCTCTTTTACGATCTTATGACACCACTTGTTGCGATATTGAAACACTAAATCTATCATGACTCTCGAAATATATATGAGATGCGAAGAAAAAGATAAACGAAAAGAACGAACACACAAGTTTACGTGGAAACCCAAAATACGGGAAAAAACCACGAGAAGAAAGAAATCCACTACATCGTTGAGGCTTACAATAATTTACTCTATGATTTTCGTCTACCGGAGAACCCCAATTTATAGGTGTAGCAAACCTATCAAATTGGTAACAATTAGAATTAGGAATAAATTCTTTTCCTAATATATGACTCCTAAATCCCTAAGGAATAGAATTATATTTCAATATAATTCTTATTTCCTAACCAATAAATAAAAAAACCCATATTTGGAGTCAAAAAACGCAGCGAAAAATCGCACAAGAAAGCTGGCGCGAACGCGCCACAGCCTCAGCAGGCTGGCGAGAACGCGTCACAGCCTCAGCAGGCTGGCGAGAACGCGCCAGACTGCTACATCGATCTTTTCGCATCCCGATTCCAAATTTCATCCCGATTTACTTCTTTTTGAATTCGAGTCATATTTCAACACTATGAATATAAAATATGTAATTTTTAATATAAATATAAAAATGGAACGATGAAGACAATTTCAGTTTTTGAAATAATGGAATGATAAGACGATGGAGGGATGAAAGCAAGGATAATATAGTAATTACATATTTTATATTTATATTAAAATTTTAAAAAATAATTTAAAATTAAACATTAGAACCTAAATTGACATTAAAGTGCAAAAATATAATTATGCCTTTGATTTATTGCGATTTCCTCATTTGGATATTGAATTTTGTACTGAATTTGTATATGATTTGGGAATTTAATTTGTGGATGATGATAGATGATTTCATTTGCTTTGTTGCACCTCGAAATGTTTGGAGTTACATTACATTCAAAGATTAGTGTCAAAAGATGATTTAATTAATCTTTCAAGAGGCGTAGCTAATTCAATTAATTCCAGAAACCTCCACCTATTTCGCTAAATGGTGGGGAAAAAATAAATTAAGCTACTAGAAATTTTTTTTAGAATTCTTTGTGGGACATATTAATTAACTAATTATCTAATTATCTAACTCGTTGGATTTATTTTACTAGAATTTTCTTTAGAATTCTTTGTGTGAACATTAATTAACTAGCTAATTAGCTGGTCGTTGGATTTATTTGCTAGAATGTTAGGCTAGTATAAATACGCTGTTTACTTGTTTGGATCATATCATTCTAAAATTTATTTTTTCTATTTATCTTGCAGAGAAAGTATGGCATTTACTCACATTTACACATTTACACCTTTACATTTTTTTTAAAAGAAAAATAAGAACTAAAAAAATCAATAAAAAATATTTACATTTACACATTTACAAATCAATAAAAAAAATTTGTTTTGTTTTTTAAATTTTTATCTCTTACTTCTCTCTTTTTGGTACAATTGTTTAATATCAAACTAGGTAAGTTTCTGTTGTTTTTGTACTCTTCACTTTTTTTGTTACAGTTGTTTCAGGTGTTTTTGTACTCTTCACTTTTTTTGTTACAGTTGTTTCAGGGGTAATATCAAACTCAGTGATGTAAGTTTATTTTTTTGGTACACTACTACAAAATAGGGATTTAACATCAGTTAAAAATGACTTTTAACATCAGTTTCCCAACTGATATAACAAGTACAGTTGTTAAATCTTTTTTGATTAACAACGGTTTTAGAATGGGCAGTCAAGTCAAACCGTTGTAAAATGTGGATAATTAACATCACTCATTTATTGAACCGGTGTTAAATTTATTAAAAAAAATAAAAGAAATATATTATTAAATTTAATACTCCTATATTTATAAATTATATACTAATTAGAAAGGGAATGTAAAAATGGAATTTAAATACAGTAAACAACTATACTTTTTGATAAATAAAAATAACAAGATATCTTTATCATCCTAATTATAATTCACATTCGAAAATTACAGTAAACCTATCCCAAGCCGTGCTTGTTAGTCTTCACACCTTGCTTCATATATTGAATTTGAGTTTCCTGTATAAATAAAACACAACAAGAACATTACTAATAAAAAATAAAACTACTTGCTCACAGTAAAGAAGTACGATGCCCTTGATATAATTAACCGTGACTAATAAAAATCACAACAAAGCTAAATATAGTGTCCAAGATAACAAGTTGTAAAATTATTCAATTCTCACCACATGTCAATAAGAAATGAGAAATACATGCATGTTTCAATAATATAATTAACACATGTACATAAATAGCTCAGGCCAGAGTGTTAAAAAACAGCTCATCTTATTTCTAAATATAGCTTCTTTTCCTTAATCTTTTATTATGAACTAGATATTAAAATGAGACAACCACTTTGCCGAAGTCATTCACACCTTCACTAATATCATCTAATGAAGGGGAAAATGTATTTAAATTTCATGATTGAAATATATATAATTTTTTTCATATATGAAATCTTCACTAATTATTATTTAATAATCTATTAATAAAACATGTACCAACTTCTGCTACATTCCTACTTCGATTGTTAAAACTTAAAGCTGGCCACGTGCGAGTCTTCCCCCGAGTACAGTCGGAACATTTCCTAATAAGGAATTGCTTATCAGGTCCCAACGTGTGTAGGATTAAACACCACATTACTCCATACGAGGTCAGATGTCCAATGCTTTAGAGATAATCCATTGAAAGAGTTGTATGAGAAATCCCTGTTATTGTTCAGGGGAGATGAATTCGCCATAGTTATATTTTACTACATATACGTACAAGATTTAATCGAAATGAGCTTAAGTGAGGCACTGATTGAACATAAAAAATAATTGCAATTAAAAAAGAAAAATAATTAAATAAAATATTGAACTTACGAGCTTTGAAGATGATGGAGAGTTTGGAAATTTCATTTGGTCAGAATGTGGGATTGCCTACTCCAACACAGAAACCCCTCATCAATCAACACTACTACAAAAAAACGTCTTTTAATTAGATCCGTTCAAATTCTAACTCTTCACAAATTAGGTGACCTAATCAATGTTTTAATTGCCTTAGAAACATGGATTTAAGTTTACAAACAATAGTCGGTTAAACTCTAATTACCCATAATTTCTGAGAAGAAATCGCATCCAACAAAATAAAAAATACAATCTGCTGGATAAATAACTCATTACCTGATACGAAGGAGAAGAACGGCTGCAATAGATAGAAGTGTCGAAACGATTAAGGCAGCGAGGAGGCGCGACGAAGGTGGGCGCCGTGAAGTGAAGAAGGAACGCTGCTCGAGAGGTTTTTGGTTTTATTGTGAAGGATGAATTGATAGTGTTAACCTAATTTATTTATATAAATTCGTTTAGATAACTGCTCAAACCTAATTTATTTATATAAATTCGTTTAGATAACTGCTGAAGCAATTTATCGTAATATTTATAATTTATTTAAGTCCTTTAATTACCACATGTACCCCCACCTCGGTTCAGATAGAGATAATGGGATACTATTAATATCAGTTCAAACATGACCGATGTCTCCGAAATAATAATTAACGACTGTTGTTTAAAAACCGTTGTAGAAATATTCTCAAAGTCGGTTAATGGATAAACGATGTGATATATCTGTATATATACATCGGACAAGTAAAAAACTGATGTATTTAGACTTTCTAACATCTGTTTTAAATTAGCCGACGTGAATATCCATTTTCAAATCGGTTTCTCTATAACTGATGTAAAAACGCATGTTAAAAGTGTATTTTGTAGTAGTGGTACAATGATTTCAAGAGGTAATATCAAACTCAGTGACGTAAGTTAAGCCGATTCTACAATAAAAAATTGTTTCAAGAGGTAATATCAAACTCAATACTTAAGTTAAGTCGATTCCATGATTAGTCCTCTAACTCAATACGAGATTGAAGTAGAATATTTGGCAAATTTAAGGTAAGAGGTAATATCAAACTCAATACTTAAGTCGATTCCATAATCAGTCCTCGAACTTAATACGAGATTGAAGTAGAATATTTGGCAAATTTAAGGTATGGGTTTTTTGTCGATTTTTTCGCCCCTAAATATCTCGCGTTTTAATCAATATGCATGTCATTTATTTTGTTTTGAATTGGTGATCGATTGTAATTTAATTTGGGCAATTTTTCGTCGAATTTCCAAATTTGTGTTTTGAGATTGTCAAAATTTTCATGGAAGGCTTATGATAGACCATAGCCGATCATCTGCCAAAAAAGATCCATGGAAAAGCCCTGAAATGTTTACGACAAAGCCATTTCGCCCATACACCAAAGCACGTCCGAGGGTAGAATGTATTATTTCTTCAAATCCGACGACACTCATGAACTGGCACACCAAGGTAGATGAATGCTTTGTCATGTCATTTTTATTTTTTCTTTGTAAAATAAAAAAAAAATCTAATCTCATGTACGGATGTACTAATTAAACACTTGACATTAATCTATCGAACCGTTCATCCTTATCAATAAAGCCGTCCATCCTTATCAATATCGATTAATGCATAGTTTGTAGTGTGAATATAATACTTATGTATGATTATCGTAAGATATGTAGTATAAAAAAACATTTTTGAACATGCATGCAGCATGACACCTCTTACCTCGTTACAATACACATAGTCCTTTACTGCCACGTTGCCTAAGTTTATGCACCACTTGTCAATCTTCAACCGACAAAACTTGTCCGTCCTTTTTATGGAGTAGCTATTTAGCTAGAGCTGGAGCATCCCATGATATATATGTTAAATAAAATAAACACACACAAAGACAAATCACAAAAAGATGGCCTCAGAGCAAGCGAAGAGAGGGAAGAAGGTAACATATGAGCAGAAGGTGGAGAAAAATAAAGTTCCAACAATGGCAACTCATTTTGAGTCGCTAGCGGAGAAGCCCTCATCACCTTCGTTGGAGGAGATCTCAAAGATGAGGGCCACAGCGCAGCAGAACTCGATTGGAGCTATCAGAGCTGCCGAGGAGAGGTTCCAGAAGGCCGACAAGGAAGCAGAGACGTCCGTGCTAGATCATGCTTCCAAGGTGGCTGGAAAAGTGAAAGACCAGGCTGTGGTGGCCAGTTGGGGGGCGACACATTATACTATGGAGAAGGTAGTCGATGCCACAAAGACTGTTGCCGGTGTGACATCGAGTGTGGGAGGCTATGCAGGGGAAAAGCTGGCTGCTGCTAAAGATGCACTCGTTGCAACTGAGGAAAAAGCTGCTGATTTCGCTGCTAAGAAGAAGGCGGAGGCTCAGAAATCGTCTACTTGCTCGCAGGGGCGACAGGTAATTAAGACACCTTCGATCTGTTTTGTTTTTTCCATAATATATATTGTACTACTTTCGTTCCAACTATTCATATGCACCGGTTGATCAATTGATCGATTGATCAATTAAGAAAAATATTGTTTTTTGATCAAAATGTTAAAAGTAAAAATAAAAGTAGTTGAAAGTAAAGTTTGAAAATAAAAGTAAGTGAAAAAAATAGAAGTACTAATAGTACTATTTAAAATATGGAAAAGTAAATTAATTATTTTCTTTTTTCAAAGATGTGCATAAATAATTAGGACGAACAGTAGTACTATAAACCTTTCAAAATATTATTTTTGGCAGGATGAGGAAGGGGGTTTATCTTTGGGTAGCAAGGAAAACATTGATCATGAGTATGTTGAGGGAGCAGAAGAATATGGCGATGAACAAACAAGCACGGAAACCGGCACTGTGTTACAAGCCATTGGGGAAACTATAGTTGAAATCGGTCAGACGACCAAAGATCTCCTTGCTGGACAGTATCCTCTTCAAGGGAAGAGCGGAAAAGAAAACGACGAGTGATCTATCGATCGATATGCTTTGGAATAGAGAGAGATGCATGGCTTCTTTGGAGAATAAATAAATAAATTAAACATGCGCTATGGAAGCATGTACTACTTCACTACTTATTATCAACGTCTGTGAGTGGGACTATAATAGGTTTTTACTTATATGCATACTAAGTATTATGTATTTTGATCAATTGAATATTTTAGGAATATTTTTAACTCTTATTTCTGCTTTTTTTTTTTTCTGTACAGTACATTCACAAAGAATGCTAAACTGTTTTGATAAATATAGTTAAACTATCAGAACAAATAAATGCAAAAACTGTTTTGATATAATTAAACTATCCTAACAAATAAATGCAAAAACTGTTTTGAAAAACATTTAAACTATCATAACAAATAACTGACTGGTGTGTTGATGGATAATTAGGCAGGATGTTAGCAAAAACTCAACTCATCTTCCATAAGGACTCTTCTATGATTAATAAATGACTAATACAATTCAACTATAAGCACCGAAGAGATGGATGCTCGGCACTTCATTAGAAACGGGCCGTTCAATAAGGAAAGCATTGCACGCAAGTATGGATGTCTTATATAAACAAGTGAAGAATATTCCATCAGATACTTTACCTACATAATAACAGATAAAGTAAACTGGTCTAACTTTACCAGTATTACTCCACGGATTGGGAAGTGGGTTAGCATTCGGAACAATAGTCCTAGCTTCATGAGTTCGGTCCATCTCTGGTTGGGAAGCAGCCTGATTTCCCAGGGGAGCTGCAAATAAGCAAACAGTCGATTACCACGTTCACTATTTTATATATAGTAAATTTGATGAAGTTTCTAATACAAATCAAGTTAACTAATAGTAAATGTTACCCAGATAGATTCCATGAATAGACTAAGATTTGTAACTGCATAAGCTGCAGGCACGATTTGTGTCTTACCCGAACTTGATCACTTGATGTGAACGTCGAAAAAAGAAAACTCCTGTACAGACTCGATCGGTTAATGCACCGATTAATTACGCACTGCTGTCGACGGATTGGAAAAAGCTGGACTTGTCTCTGACTCTCTGTTAGCTTCATAAATTTTTTGAACAGTCTTAGTTCCTTATCCAA
Organism: Euphrasia confusa; assembly: GCA_954870475.1. Lineage (NCBI taxonomy): Eukaryota > Viridiplantae > Streptophyta > Magnoliopsida > Lamiales > Orobanchaceae > Euphrasia > Euphrasia confusa. Next base: position 22,034,688 of record OX940951.1, read on the forward strand.
ATCATTTATCAGCCTGTATGTTTTCTTGTCCATGTAAAAACTGATTAAAAAAACCAATGCACATATTTGGCCGAGACAAAGGAGGTACTGCAGGCATGTTACTGCGGGTCACAAAAGACGCGTGGCCCAACAGCTTTCAATAACACCATCCGTCACCCACCTTTTAACACAAATCCCATCCTTCAATTCAGCAAATCAAAATGCTGAAAAACATTGAAAAAATATAACAAGGAGAAGGAAGCATGTCGACCGAGGTCAACGAAAGAGTCGAACAAGTGATGTTGGAGGTGATTGAGACAGTGGGATCTTATGCCTCCTTCAGAAAAACACACAGGAAAGAGTGTCTCAACTTAGTGAGAAGGTTGAAGCTTCTAATCCCTCTTTTGGAAGAGATTAAGGAAAGTGATCCCTCCTCCGTTTCTGACGAGGTGATTCCTCAGTTGGTTGATCTCAAGCATGCACTCTTGGCTTCCAAGAAATTGCTCAAGACTTGTAACTTTGAGAGCAAGATTTTTCTTGTAAGTTTGTTCACATTTTTTATTTTCTGTATCCTGTATTGAGCAATACTTGATGGGTTTCATAGGCCATGGAGAGTGAAGCTGTGATGAGTAGATTCCATGGTGTTTACGATATGATTAACCAGTCGCTCAGCGTTATGCCTTATGAGAAACTTGGCATCTCAGAAGAAGTTAAAGAACAGGTACTCTGCTGTTGCTGATTTCTTTCAGTTTGCATTCTGAGCTAATATATATAGTGTGCATGTATTGTATTCATCCAGGTTGAGCTAGTGCGTATGCAACTCAACCGAGCTAAGAGGAGGAAAGAAACACAGGATATGGAACTGGCAATGGACATGATGGTCGTGTTTTCAGGAAACGACAATGACCGCAACGCGGACGATGCAATCATGGAGAGACTGGCCAAGAAGCTCGACTTGTGCACCACTTCCGACCTTAAAGCAGAAACCATGGCAGTCAGAAAACTCGCAAAAGCAAAAGGCAAAGTCGCAGTCAAGCAAGTAGTCCATCTCCTGGAACGATTCAAGCAGGTTGCTGGGATCGATGAAAACAGCGTGCTCGATGGGCCCGCATTGGTGAGATGCTTGGAGAAGAGCAAATCCTCCTTGATACCTCATGAATTCCTTTGTCCAATCAGTTTGGAGATCATGTCCGATCCGGTTATCATCGCAACAGGACAGGTAATTTTTCTTGACGATATCAATATTGTCATTAATTCGGAAAGCTTCTGTCACTGCATAGGTTATCCGTTTTTTTGTTATCCAGACTTATGAACGAGAGAGCATACAGAAGTGGTTAAACTCAGGTCACAGGACGTGCCCGAAAACAGGACAGAAGTTGAATTACTTAACCGTAGCTCCAAACTTTGCCCTCCGGAATCTTATCCTCCAATGGTGCGAAAAGAATAATTACGACGTGCCCAAGAAGGAGATTTGCGACGATCCCCTAATTGCATCTTCCCCACTCGCTGAGGAAATCTCTTCTTTGATACAAAATCTTTATTCATCCGATGTGAAGGTGCAGAGGGGCTCCATCGTCAAGATCCGCATGCTCTCTAAAGAGTTTCCCGACAGTCGAACCTTGATTGCCAACATGGGAGGAATCCCACCTTTAGTTTCTCTCCTATTATCTTACACGGATTCCGAAACTCAACAACACATTGTTACAGGTCTTTTGAACTTATCCCTGGACGAGGCCAACAAGAAGCTCATAGCTAGTGAAGGAGCCATTCCCATTATTATTCAGGTCTTGAAAAACGGGACCCGAGAGGCGAAAGAGAATTCCGCCGCAGCTATATTCAGTTTATCGGTTCTCGACGAGAACAAGATTCTAGTGGGTTGCTCCAATGGGATTCCACCACTTGTTGATCTCCTGCGAACTGGGACGGACAGAGGGAAAAAGGACGCTGTGACTGCACTCTTTAGTTTGGTGCTCAACCAAACAAATAGGTCAAGAGCGATTAAAGCCGGTATTATACCTCCGTTGCTTCATCTGCTTGAAGATAAGACATTGAACATGTTGGACGAAGCCCTGTCGATATTGTTACTAATCGCTTCTCATCCTGAAGGGAGAAAAGAAATTGGGCAGCTGTCGTTTATACGCACTCTGGTTGAAATAGTGCGGGATGGGACTCCAAAAAACAAGGAATGTGCGACAGCTGTTATACTCGAGTTGGGTTCGAATAACTCGTCTTGTCTGCTGGCTGCACTGCAGTACGGAGTTTATGACCATTTAGTAGAGATCACAAGATCCGGTACGACTAGAGGGCAAAGAAAAGCGAGTTCTCTTCTGCACCTGATGAGTAAGAATGAGCACATACCCTCTGTTCCTCGGAAACAATAGTTGTTTCAGGCTGTATCACGTAGCGTGCTTTTCTGAATCAACGATCAACATGTAATAGAAAATATCACTGATCACCAGTTTCATTGAACAACTATCTAAATGAATTCTTATCGTATCCTGCAAACTGCAGCTACTGTATGTCTAAAATGACAAACCAAAAAAAGGAAAAAAACAAAAAAAGCGTTCGCAATCATAATCATTCCAACGGCCGCATAACCAACATATTGATCTCATTACAACAAAAACTAAAACAATTAGCTAAAACCAGACCCAAGTGGGAAATTATACTCGTTCCTAATGCGCATGATCAGGAGGAACCCTCATTTGAGAGCACATTTAATTACTCAGACAATGCAAGTATGATGAGGTTCTTTCTGCTCCAAAAATGATAAATTTGTTTGGTGCTCAATTCTGTTGAATATTTATTTATTAAATACAGTATATCAATGAAATAGCTAACAAAAGTTTGCTCGAGTTTAATCAGAATTTATCCTATGTTTGTCATTAACTGTTTAACGATATCAACATGAATGTTTACTTGCTAATTGCCATTATGAATATCATGATATTCGTGAATGGTTGTGCTTCTGTTGTGAATTTGGGCATCCATATAATTATCAACGAAATAAAAGTAATAAAAAACCACGGGAGGATAAACGAATTTACTATAAATACTCAATTATCCAATTACAAAGAACACATCTCTCTAAATTCTGTGAAAAAAACCACTTCTATTCTTTTGATGGAAATTAAAAATCTAATATAACTAAACAACTATCTTCTTCATATTCTCACATTTACAAATTTCTTATTTACTAACTTCTTGCTTTAGGAGCTTTCAAATTCTTATACAAAAAACATTAAATTTATAGATACTACGTAAAAGTCTAAAAATATATTGGACAAAAAAATCCTCTAGCATCATTCTCTTTTTTTTTCACTCGTTGATTGTTTAGGAATACCAAATTTGTTTTCTATTTCACTAGAGATGCTTCTTCTTGTTAATTGAAATAATTTCTTATTTAATTGCTCTCCGAAGTGATTCATAATCAACAAGGTCGAAGGGTTATTTCTATTTTGTACAAGTGATTCCATCTGCAGATATTTCACCTCGACTTTGACATCGACTTCGACTTCGGAAATATTTTTCCCCCGTTCATGTTTTCTCAATTCTACATTACATTGTTTCAGAGGCGGCTCGCTCAAATTCAATTCTAAAAGATCTGATTGAGAATTGAGAGAAATGAATAAGGTGGATTTTGAAGAAAATATTCCAAAGAGGAAGTCAAAGTCAAAGCCAAAGCCAAGAAAAAACATCTTTGAATGAATCACAGGTCAAAAAATATACTAATAAATAACATTCACACCTTATTAATTAGAACATTGTGAATGAGCCCGTATAACAGCTAAATTCTAAACAATAACACGAGTTTTTTGAAAAAAATAATTAAGCAATAAAAAAAATCTTAGTAACTTCTGCACAGTAGATAAACATTTAGCTAACCAACATTTTCAGTAAACAAAGTAAGCCAAATATTTTCTAGAAACAAACCTATTTTTTCATAAGAAATCAATGTTGCTTATTCAAATTCCAGTTCTAAGACACCTTCTTGTTCTTTCTTTGTCAAATAGAATCTTATGTAGCTACGCAAATTTGTAATTCAGACAAAAGCCACACTCTCAACTGTTAGTATTTTAAGCCTAAAACCCTCTCACACACAAAATGGTTTGATATATCAATTGATAACTCGAAGAAGAAACAATAACCGTAAAAACACACTATATACTTAAAAACCCAAAATAGGGAAACACACAAGAAGAGAAGAAGAATATCACTATATATAAGGGATTAAAAATAAGGCAGCGTTTATTAATACACGCGATTATATTTTATGCCCCTGGCTTTATTGAGTTTTAGAATTTTTAAACATGCTTTATATGAATTTTTAAAAAGCACTCTTTGTGAAACCACAATGTAACTGGGGATCAGACCTTGCTAATTTCCAACATCATAACGAGGGTCTCAAACGATTCTATTTTAATTTATCCAAAGCAGACATTTATACGTAATGTGAGACGCGTTAATTGCTAATATTCGTGAAAGTCCGTATTAGATACGGATTATACAATGAACATTAAACTTACATATAACTCGAATTATTCTATCAATATAACCAAAAATAAATTAAAGATTATATGCCAAAACTCTAATTATGAATTTACTCTCGAGTGTCACCAATGAAATAGACATTATTCGAACTTGAATAGATCGTAATTTTAAATGGACTGTAAATAAATAAAAAGGTACAGAATGTTCTTACCTCAAAATGCTAATCAAAATGCTAATCCATGCATCTTCTGCAATTATAATCCATGTTCCTACATAACATGAAATAAATTAATATTTACATATATATTAGTTTGTTTAAAATCATAAATAAGGTTTGGGCTTGAGGAATACCGGTTAGGGCTGAAATATGGGTAGTGAGCTAAAGATTTTGTTGGGTTGAGATTTAATATAGGATCCAGCCCATTTCTTAAATGGGTGAAGAATCGAGATCTTATGGCAACCCTAAATTCGATCGAGGATCTGCGGAAACGACGGCAGCGACCAATCGAAGTTCGGCCGAGAGATCCGGTGGCGTCCGGCCTTGAGCAAGCTGGTTCTCAGGCGAGAGGTCTGCAAAAAGCTCCCTGGAGGCGCTCGGCGGAACTCAGACATGCCCTTCACGTCGGATGCGTCTCCCGTATTCGCCGGAGATGGAGGCGGTTCGGGGACGCATCCGATGGGCTCTCGGATGGTTGAGATAGGAGTAAATATATAGCTGTGTAATTTGTGTTGTTTGATGCAGGAATGGTTGAGGTAAATGGTTTTGTTTGTTAGGATACTCTTGATTACTTACTCCTTCACTCCCTTTTCCTTTTTTTTTTTTTTTAATAAGAGGAGAGACTGCAAACTCCACCCCAAATATAAATCGAAGAGTAAGTAGACATTTGACCTGTAAATTGAGGAATCTATCATAGTAGAAGGAATGCAGAGTAGTAGACACTTGTGTGAGTGAGCAAACAAATCTCAATTTGTTCCACTCGAAATTCAGACAAACTTCTTCGAACATTGAATCTTACTGTTTTCAAGTCGAATACTCAATCAAGTGAGTTAACAACCTTAACAAATAATATAAAGTTATGGATATGATATATCAATAATACAATAAATATAGTTAGTTTAAAAATGAGTGGTATAGAAATAAATAAATTTGTACATAAAGTGTTAAAAGAAATTTCATTTGAAAAAGTAGTGTTATAAAAATAAATAAATTTTTATTGAGAGTATAAAGTATGAAAAGACATTTCATTTATAAATGTGCAAAGTTATAAGGGACAACAAAAAAAAGTATTGTGACCTAGTCACACACTAGAATTACTTCATTTAAAACAGATGGCTAGATTGAGTTATCAAATATACTTTAGGTATGATCACTATTCCAAATTTCAGTAAAAATTGTTAAATAAGTACATATTTAATTTTGCATAACAAAAAAAAAGTACTTCTACTTCTTTTCATTATATTTTGTTTTAAATAAAATAATTTTTATAGTTAAATACTTCTTCGTTCAAAAATAAATGTGTCATGTGTCATGTGTAAATCACAAAGTACATATGACATCTATCTTTGGACAAAGAGAGTAGTACATTTTAATTTCAACATTTTTAAACATCCAAGTTATTTTGTTGTATTACTCTTTATTATTTATAAAACACATATAAATTTTAAATTAATAATTATTTAAATATCTCAATTTTATTTGTTCCAAAAATATTTATCTTACCATTTATTTTTATAAATATTTCAAACTATTAATTTTATGATGAAATTAAAAAATATTAAATTTTATAAATAAAATAAAATTTTATTTTTATGCTGAAAAAATAATTGTAAGTTAAATTATTTATTTGATTAATATTTTATATTTTTTAAATTTTATAAAATTCTTTATACAGTACTTATTTTTTTATAAGGAGGAGAGACGATAAATTTCTCCCCAACCCGTAATCTCTCTCCCTTTTATTATTTTAATTTAATTTTTTTTTTATTTAGCAATTTAACACGTGTCATCCAGATGAATTTTTTAAACAACATCACTCAATTAGAGTGCACCACGTGATTGTCACATGTGTCTCACGTACACAATTAAAAAATTGAATAAAATTGAAACGATTTAGAGCTTTAGTGGATGAAATTAAAAAAACGTAATTTTGTGGTAAAAAAAACCGATCATCTTTATATGACTAAATTGATAATTTTCTTCATATATAAATCCTAAATTCACTTATTCCACGTGAAACAATAAGAACATTTTAATAATGTTGTGTTCAGATTACAAAATTAAAATTTACAAAAATATTAATTATTTTTATTATTTAATATTACAAACAATTAATATTAGTAATAGTTTAAATTAATTTTGGTAATACATTAATGTCAAATTTATTATATTTATCAGATTTGGTAATAGTCTTTAAAATTGTTAATTAGTCTTCATTAATTATCTTTTATACTTCTTTAAAAATCAATCAATTAAAATGTTTAATTGAATAAGAAATTAATATTGAAAAAAATATAATAATAATAATATAATAATAATAATAATAATAATAATAATAATAATAATAATAATAATAATAATAATAATAATAATAATATTTTCGGAGTATTCTTAAGTAAGTAATGACCGTTGATAGCTTTCTCTCCAACACTTTGCAGTCATCCTTCTCGAAAAGCCTTCGTGTAATAGCCTTTCCCGCTCCACCTACTGATGTAGTGAATCTCGATAATCTTCCTTACCAGTGGATTCGAGATCACGAAAAACAAATAGGTGATCTCATCCGCGAATTTCGCAAAGAAGAGGGGCTCAGGCGACCGGTGGAGGAGAAGGTAGAAAAGAGAAAGATTGAAAGGGCTCCGAAATTTTACTATCTATACTGACTGACGTTGGAAGAAAGGTAGCTTGCTAATTAGTAAATAAAAAGGAAAATTAAATCAAAATAAATTATTAAACTATTTACAAAATACATATTAATTATTTAAATTAATTCATACGATTAATTTTAGAAAAATCTACAAAATACAAATTAATTATTTAAATTATTAAATACGATTAATTTTCAGAAAAATAAAATCTAAAAAATAAAAATTAATTATTTAAATTATTATTTTTAGAAAAATTATAGTGGGAATACCGGATTCAGGACCACCTCATAAAATAAATAAGTTCTGAGGCCCTGTCCATAAAAGTAGATGTTTATTAGGCAATTGGGTTGGAAAAGTCTACACTGCCCTCGCTGTTTAACAAATGAATATAAATTGAATAAATTAATAATAAAACTCCAATACAATTTCAGACCATCCACGGTTAAAGTACGCCGTTAGACTATGCACGATAATAAGACACCGTGAGACCATCCACGATAAATGTACACCGTGAGGACATCCACGATAATCGAACACCGTGAGTTCATCCACGATAAAGAGAGACCGTGTGACCATCTACGATAAATGAACACTGTGAGAACATCCACGATAAATGGATACCGTGAGGACATCCACGATAAATAGAGACAGTGTGACTATCCACAATAAATTGACACCGTGAAAACATATAAGATAATTGCACACCGTGAGCTCATCCACGATAGTCGCACGCCGTGAGACAAATCACGATAAATGGACAGCGTGACGCATACACGATAAGTCAACTCCGTTAGACCATCAACGATAATCATACGTCGTGAGACCATCCACGACAGTTATACGCTGTGTGACTAGCCACGATAAATGGGCGCCGTGGCATCGTATACGATAATTAAAAGCGACTGTGATAATTTTGATTGAGAATATGAAATTGGACAAATTTAAAATAAATTTAAATCTTATAATTTAGAACAATTGATGAATCAAAACTCTAAACCCTAAAACTTGAGAACAATTGATGGATCAAAACTCTAAACCCTAAACACCATCGGTCAGCGTAATACAACAAAAGATGAGCAAACAAAAAGAATAACAAAGCACATAGAGAATCTCCTCTTTCGACATTTGGTCAGCAGCACGGATTTTTGAGCCTCAACCAGAAGTGAAACGGCGATGGAAGACCTAACTGGTGATTTCGACGGAGATAAGGAACTCATGTGTTCCCGTATCATTCCACCCGAAACCCCGAATCATCTCTGGTGGAAGATAATTCAGGGGAATATTGCTTTTATTTTTGGAAACTCGAGTATCTCGATACAGTAATGAAAGTATGAAAATCGAAAAAGTGAGGTGATAAGTACTGCTCCATGAAAAAACCAGAACAAAACAGAAAAATGGATTATTAATGGGTATAGAAAAATAGAGTTCTTTCGTTCGTATTTATAGGCTTAATATTCTGATCTAATTTAAGTCATCCAACCACCAGGATTTCAATCGTTCCGCGAAACGATTCAACTGCCATCTACACTTATTAATTACTAGTATTAATAAAATTAAAATTTATAGAAAATCGCCCCATTAAACACGCTATCCATTAATTTGATATGACCATTCAATTCAGGGAATTGATGCATCTCTGTTCTGAGTCATCCCACCGCCGAATTTCAATCGTTGCACGAAACGACTCATCAACTCCCAACCACACCCATTAAACACGTTGCGATTAATTAATTAAGAAAATAAACAAAATCCTAGAACTGTGTCGCCGTGCGGTTACCACGGTGGATTGTAACACCGTGCAACTGTATTCGATAGAAAACCCTAAAACCTAATGTGTCGTCGTGGTTAGATCACGGTGAATTGTAACACCGTCGTATGAAAAAGATATTGCAATTACATAAAACAGTGTCGCCTTGGGTATTTCACGGTGATCTAATAATTACACCGTGAAATAATATTACACCGTGAATTAATATACACCGTGCAATTATTCAAGATGCTATATCATATAACCTTATACCGATGCACGGTTACACACACCCGTATTCAACACGGTAATAGTACACGATAAAATAAATAGTAAATTGTAATTTTAATTTTAATTTTAATTAATGAAATCCAGGCGGAGCGCCAACGCGTTTGGCAACTACGGCCGTCTCTTAATAATTAATACGTATACTGATAGATTTAGGGTTTCTATATTAATGAGTAACCGAGTGAATGTTTAGCAAGATTAATAAATGACGGTGATATTAAAATCTTTTAATGATACATTTAAGGAAAAAGTACAGTAAACAATTGATTGATGGTTCAAAACCCTAAAACCTATTGTGAAAAATTGATGGATCAAAACCCTGAACACTATCTATTGAAAAGTAGATACATCTTGAAAAGCCGCTTGACCCTGTACATGAATAATGGGAAGCTCGGAAGACATAACCGGATCGGAAGAGATCCCGAACTATCCCCATCAAGTTGCACAGTCTGACGAGAGTCAAGAAGATGGAGGCCGGTCATGAAAGATAAGAAGATGGTTTTCTTTTGGAAACTCGAGTATCTCGATAAAGTAATGCAACTGTGAAATTCGAAAAAGAGTGGTGATAACTGCTCCATGAATAACAAGAACAAAACAGAAAAATGGAGTATTAATGGGTATAGAAAAATAGATTTCTTTCGTTCGTATTTATAGGCTTATATTCTGATCTAATTTTAAGTCATCCAACAACCAGGGTTTCAATCGTTCCACGAAACGATTCAACTGTCCACGATGCTTATTAATTACTCGTATTAATAAAATTATTATAAAATCACCCCATCCAACGCTCCAAATCCATTAATATGATATGATCACTCAATTCAGGGAATCGATGCGTCTCTGTTCTGAGTCATCCCACCGCCGGATTTCAATCGTTGCACTAAACGACTCAACTCCCAACCACGCCCATTAAACACATTGCGATTAATTAATTAAGAAAATAAATAAAACCCTAGAACTGTGTCGCCGTGGATTCCCTCGGTGGATTGTAACACCGTGCAACGGTATTAGGTAGGTAGAAAACCCTAAAACCTAATGTATAGCCGTGGTTGGAACACAGTGGATTGTAACACCGTGGAAGGCTCATAAATGAGAAATAAAAAACCAATAGAACAGCGTCGCCGTGGGTTCCCTCGGTGGATTGTAACACCGTGCAACGGTATTAGGTATGTAGAAAACCCTAAAACCTAATGTATCGCCGTGGTTGGAACACGGTGGATTGTAACACCGTGGAAGGCTCATAAATGAGAAATTAAACCAATAGAACAGCGTCGCCGCGGGGTTTCCTCGTTGGATTGTGACACCGTGCTACGGTATTGGGTGTAAAACCCTTAACATAATGTGTCGCTGTGGTTTGAGCACGGTAGATTATAACACCGTGGAAGGCTCATAAATGAGATATAAAACACAGAACAGTGTCGACGTGAGTTCCTCGTTGTAGAATACACCGTGAAATAAATGAAAATACAGTCGAAGTGTGTTCATTACAATATTAATAATGAGAAACCAAAATGAAAAATTATTAAACAATTTAAACTTAACAAAAGTAGTCTTATTACAATTGATGGATCAAAACCCTATTGAGAATTACAATTGATGGATCAAAACCCTATTGAGAATTACAATTGATGGATCAAAACCCTAAAACCCAGAACCATACATGGATGAACAAAGAAAAAAAAAAGACATCACACCCGTCTCAGAATATAATCTCTGGATCCTCGATAGTGAGATGAGTGATGAGATGAAATTCAAAACCTTCTGTTTCTTTTTCCTGAATCATAGCTTGTTTCTAACAAAGATACTCGAGATGTTTTGGAAACTCGAGTACCTCGTCATTGATGATCTAGGAAAAAGAAGGTTTTCTTTTGGAAACTCGAGTATCTCGTTACCGGACTGCAGCTATGAATTTGAAAGATGTGTGGTGAAAACCGCTCCATAAGAAAAAAAAACGCAGAAAACATGAGAAAAAATTGGGTATAGAAAAAATAAAAGGTTTTTTCGTTCGTATTTATAGGCTCAATTTTCTGACCTAATAAAGTGATCCCCCCGCCTACTTTCAATCGACTCACGAAACGAATGACCTCTAAACTACGCCCATTAAACACATTGCAATTAATTAATTTATTATTTAAATAAAAACCTAGAACTGTGTCTCCGTGGGTATTTCACGGTGGATTAAATCACCGTGTCGCGGTCACTGTGACTTTGGTAACGTGACTACAACTCTGAATGGGTCGTCGTGATGTTAGCACGGTGCAGTCTAACACCGTGTACGTACATGTTATAGGTGACAGTAAAAAAAACCTAATCCTCCGTCATCGTTGGTATCCCACGGTGCATAAGCCGTGGTATGTTCATATATGACATAGAAAACTTAACCCCCCATCCACCACGATATCCATTAATTAGATATGACCGTGAAATTCAAAGAATTTATGATGAGTGTCTGTTCTGATCCTCCGCCGGATTTCAATCGTCTCACGACACGACCCAACCCAACTTCCAACTACACTCATTGATGGTCCAGATATGATATGGTATGACCATTCAATTCAGGGAATTGATGAGTATCTGTTCTGAGTCACATCGTCGCCGGATTTAAATCGTTTCACGAAATCACTCAATTCCCAACCACCCCCATTAAACACATTGCGCCGTGGGTTTATTACAGTGGATTTCCTCACCGTGTAACGGTTACCGTGACGGTCTATGTGACACTGATAACCCTTGATAAAAACCCTTACCCACCGTCGCCGTTGGTATCTCACGGTGTATTGTGAAACCTTTATTAGTTTATTAACCCCTCAACCACCCACTTTTGGCGTGTATACATAAGCACCGTACCACGCTGAAAACCCTAATTTTTATAAAATCAAATTTCATATTCAATGGCCACCCCAATCCCGATTTGTAGATTCTTCAAAGTTCTGAACACCGTTGATTTCCGCGAAGTTTGTCGTTTACCTTCTGATTTTGCTCATGAACATGAGTATCTGGCAGGCAGGGCTACTTTGCTTGGAGATTGTGAGACACTCGCCTCATTTGCCACCGCTCGTGCCCCGTGGTCCGTGGAAATCTCTTGGGTCAACGGTTACTTGTGCTTTCATCGTGGTTGGACCGATTTCTGCACGGCTCATCATCTTAAATTCGGTTATTTTTTGGTTTTTCACTACGCCGAGAAATTGGGTCCTTTCTTTGTCAATGTCTACAGTAAAGATGGTCTCGAGATTCGTAACTTTTCCGATCCTAATGCCCCTAGAGACCCCCTTCTGCCGACCATATCTAAGGTTGTAGAAGAGATCCTGTTTGAGAAGGTGGTGGAAGTGGTGGAGCTCTCGGACGATGAGGACGATATGGGCGATGAAGCAGACGATAAGGACGAAACGACTGATGAAGGCGATGACGCAGATGGCGAGGATGATGAACCATGAATGAAAAGAATGTTTCTTTCTGCGTTTTGTTTATGAATAGTATGTTTTTATTTTTGCTTTTACAGTATGTTTTTCTGGTTTCGTAGCTACTACACTACGTAATCTACGTTATAATGCTGTACTAGTGCTTGTTTTTCTTTGTTAATATATTTCGACCTTCTCCCACCGTGCACGAGTAACCGTGTGACTTTAGCGTTGGAAGATATTACCGTGCGCCAAGGGTCGGGTGATTGAACCGTGGCAAAAGGAAACCGTCCTCTCTTTTTTTTTTTTTTTTGGTTTTTGGGAATCCCGGTAATTTAATTTATTAAATATTAAAAGATGAATAAAAAGGTTGAATAAACCTGCGGCTTCAAAAGCTGTTCTGTTCACTGACAAAACCGTGCCACGTAAGTATCTGTTTACATACTTACATTGATTTGACCGTCGCACGGTACTGTATCACGGTGACGTCTCACGACATTACCGTGTGAGCATGAACAATGACGTTTTCACGTGATTCTTGCACAATCGCGATAATCTTTTTGGCAAAATGCTTAATAAAAGTTAATTTCCTATGGACATGATTATATTGAACCTAAAAAATTCCACAATAATCCATCAAACGATTAAATTCCACAATACCATGTGCAATATGATCACACTTGAGAGTAAATTGTTACCAATGAACTACACATCTCTTGAATTTGAGACATGCACTAATGCAAATCGCATCGTACGTCTTTAATTTCAAATACCATACGTCTCACTGCCTGAAACATGACCCCGTTGATGGTAACGACGCCTTAAAAGTGTATACAAACGATTGACGATCGTTTTTTTGCGGGTTGAACAAGCCACGGTGTAGATGTATTGATGACCATGTAACGCCGTGCAGATACAACCGTGAAACTAAATGACCGTGCGAAACATAAGAATAAAGGATGACTATACCGGCCTGCAAAAGCTGTCCTGATAACTGACACCACTAATATTTCGCGTGCATCGGTTATCCCGCTCCAATTTCAAAAATGTTTAAAATTGATTTGATAACCACACGGTGTTGTACCACGGTGACGTCTTGTGAGATCACCGTGTGAGCATGAACACTCACGTTTTCGTGTGATTCTTGCACAATCGCAATAATCTTTTTGGCTAAATGCCTAAGCAAAGTTAGTTTCCTATGGAAATGATTATATTGAACCTAAAAAATCCACAATAGTCCATCAAACGATTAAATTTGACATACCATGTGCAATATGATCACACTTGAGAGTAAATTGTTACCAATGAACTACACATCTCTTGAATTTTAGACATGCACTAATGCAAATCGCATCGTACGTCTTTAATATCAAATACCATACGTCTCACTGCCTGAAACATGACCCCGTTGATGGTAACGACGCCTTAAAAGTGTATCCAAACGATTGACGATCGTTTTTTTTGCGGGTTGAACAAACCACGGTGTAGATGTATTGATGACCATGTGTCACCGTGCACAATATACGTTTTACTGAGCCGTGCGTAAAACGGCTTCCCCCTCTCATTTATTTTCCGATGTTTTAATTTGAATTTTAAATAAAAGAATAAAAGATGAATACCCGCCTGCAAAAGTTGTCCTGATAACTGACACCACTAATATTTAATAAGTACACGTGCATCGGCTTAACCCGCCCCAATCCTAGAAACGAAAATACGCCATCTAAAAAAAGAACTCGTTCAATTTCTAATATTTTTAGAATGGATTTGATAACCACACGTTGTTGTATCACGGTGACGTCTCGTGAGATCACCATGTGAGAGTGAAGACGTCTTTAAATTCAAATACAATAACCGTCGCCGTTGGTACCTCACGGTTCGTGCTGATACAAGACCGTAAGTGCACACGGTTATCAACAATTTTTTTTTTAGATACAGTCATTGATAGTTTTGCACACGGCGCTGATCAACCACACGGTGATAAACACACGTTTATACATACAACGGCATACAGTATATGAAAAGTTTACTCTCTTGCAAACCAAAACGAAACCAACTGTTATCCATCCCTTAATAAAAAAGGGAGTTCAATGTCTTTGCAGGACATCCAAAATATCTTCAGTGCTATGTTTTTTCTGACAGCTTTGATATCGATGTCGTCCGCGTTACAATACAATGATGGGTCGGTGAGCAATCGTTCCAAATACATTGTGCAGAAAGGACCGCAAGAGTGGTTGTCATCTTGGGCAAATTGTTCTTCGGCTGGCATGACCTTGAGCTTGAAGTCTTCCGTTTTCACAGGTAATCTTTTTCTTTCCCAGTAACCTGTTTCCTCCAACATTCGAGGTAAGACCTTCAACAAACACTCGAACTCAGGGGCGCGAGGGTTCACACCAGGCTCATAGTTATGAGCTAACGAGTCATACAGCTCGACAGTCCAATCATCAAAACAAATTCGAACTACGACCCAATGTCCCGGAAGATGACAAACCATGACGGCCTTCACATAAAATAAGTAAACGATATCATGAGTGCTTAATTAGTGTTCAGAGTTTGTGATTTAGGGTATATGATTGTAGTACTTACGTGGGAATATCTGAACCATTCGAAATCGTAATATAAACTGACTGGGAGTTTCCAATTTGGATTGTTCAATGAGCTGTAAGCATGTTTGAAGGTCATCTGAAGAAGTGCAACGAAAATATATAAGGTCATAAGTGAGCTAGATTTTATTGAGTTCATACCACGGAGTTTGTGAAAACTTACAAAATAGTTTGGGGGTAAAATTACGAAGGATTCCTTAGGCCACTTTTCCTTTTCCATTTTTAACAACATGTAACTGCAGAAGATAGTTATCACCTGATATAAAAATACTAGTTGGTAAGTATATAAAATTTATTTCTGAATTATACTACTATATACCTTAAATTTGCAATGGTTACCTCTTCGTCGAAGTCCCAATCCACGTTTTCAATGTCAAGAAATGTTTTCCGTTTCACGGTAATTTGCGTGCCACTGAAATTTACACAATCGACAGAACATTTGGTCCGTTTGGATGGTCTCAGAAATGACCGATATGCTTTTACAACGGCTTCAAGTCCTTCACTAGGAGAAAGTGGTGTCTCACCGTGAGTTTGGGGAGCATTTTTCGCCGCTTTAGGCTTACGAGTTCTCAGCCTACGGGGAGAAACAATTGGCCTACCAACATGTTCGCACACATCTGTGGGATTCACTGTGAGCTGATCGGTGGGATCAGCTGCGTTTGATGAACTGTCGAGATCAACCGCCGCCAAGTGATCAGCTACAGCGGTTGTCGAGGCTACGTCACTGGCCACATCAGCTACCATCCCGGTATCAACTGTTGGCGATAGGTCAATGTTTTCTTGGACTTCTCTGGCAGGGAGTGTCGGTTCTAGGACACTGGCTTCATCTGCTGAAAGTTGTCCAACAATAGACATCACTAAGTCGCTGGGATCAGTGGTTTGGCCGACTTCGACGGTATCAGAAACAGGGACTGTGAATATTTGGCCGACTTCAACGGTATCAGAAATAGGATCTTGCTCCGGTTGAACATGGTTTTTTTCGACTTCTACGGCAGCAACTGTCTGATTTTGGACGTCTGCTTCTCCGGCAGCCTCACTCGCTGTATTATTGTCTGATGTGATCAGCGATACAGGTCGACGCAGATCTCCCGGCGACTCATGCAGAGACGCGCTCTCATGAAGTTGTTGTGGAGTGATGCCTTTAATCCGCTCAAAGATATATCCAGCAAAATCTGCAATCAATCCCTCATCAGACAAAATCCGTTCATGCTCGGCTCTCAATTTGGCCCTCAAAAGCCCAGTCAGTCGTCTGTCCAACTCAGAAGCATCTTCATGCGGGCAACAAAGTGTACGCCAACAACACACAGGCCTACAACACACATGCCCACTTGGACCAGGAGTACTCTGCTCAGAAGCACGTTGTCTGCGTGATCTAGAAACGTGCATTTCAATATCCGTGGCTGCAGCACGCTTTTTCGAAGAAGGCTTCTTGGTTTGTGTAATTTGCTTCTCCGGATTTTGTTTGGCTGTGATTGCATTACCACCATTGCGTACTGGGCGATTGTACTCAACATGAAATGGTCTGTCATGTACAGAAAGGTAACACGGCTCATTTTTCTCTTCATCAGTAGGAATCAAGGTTTCATGAACAACTTCAATCTGAAACTTATCAACACAGAGTATTAATATTCCACCGCGTGAAACAAATACTATTACTAGCAAAATATAAGTAGGAGTAGATGGTTACGTACCTCTCCTTGGAAGAAAAGATCATCGCAATCAGTCTTTGTTGTAAAATTACGAAGGATTCCTTAGGCCACTTTTCCTTTTCCATTTTTAACAACATGTAACTGCAGAAGGTAGTCATCACCTGATATAAAAATACTAGTTGGTAAGTATATAAAATTTATTTCTGAATTATACTACTATATACCTTAAATTTGCAATGGTTACCTCTTCGTCGAAGTCCCAATTCACGTTTTCAATGTGAAGAAATGTTTTCCGTTTCACGGTAATTTGCGTGCCACGGAAATTTACACAATCGACAGAAGATTTGGTCCGTTTGGATGATCTCAAAAACGACCGATATGCTTTTACAACGGCTTCAAGTCCTTCACTGGGAGAAAGTGGTGTCTTACCGTGAGTTTGGGGAGCATTTTTCGCCGCTTCAGGCTTACGAGTTCTCAGCCTACAGGGAGAAACAATTGGCCTACCAACATTTTCGCACGCATCTGTGATTGCAGTTGATTGAACACTTTCTGCGTGATCAACCGCCGCCAAGTGATCAACTGCAGCGGTTGTCGAGGCGACGACACTGGCCACATCAGCTACCATCCCGGTATCAACTGTTGGCGATAGGTCAATGTTTTCTTCGACTTCTCTGGCAGGGATTGTCGGATCTAGGACACTGGCTTCATCTGCTGAAATTTATCCAACAATAGACATCACTAAGTCGTTGGGATCAGTGGTTTGGCCGACTTCAACGGTATCAGAAACAGGGACTGTGAATGTTTGGTCGTTGGCTTCATCAGCGACGATGTTTGGTCTAGTGGGTTGGACGACTTCCACGTAATCAGAAACAGGATCTTGCTCCGGTTGAACGTGGTTGTTTTCGACTTCTCCGGCAGCAACTGTCTGATTTTGGACGTCGGCTTCTCCGGTAGCCTCACTCGCTGTATTATTGTCTGATGTGATCGGCGATACAGGTCGGCGCAGATCTCCCGGCGACTCATGCAGAGACGCGCTCTCATGAAGTTGTTGTGGAGTGATGCCTTTAATCCGCTCAAAGATATATCCAGCAAAATTTGCAATCAATCCTTCATCAGACAAAATCCGTTCATGATCGGCTCTCAATTTGGCCCTCAAAAGCCCAGTCAGTCGTCTGTCTTCATCAGAAGCATCTTCATGTGGGCAACAAAGTGTACGCCGACAGCACACAGGCCTACAACACACATGCCCACTTGGACCAGGAGTACTCTGCTCAGAAGCACGTCGTCTGCGTGATCTAGAAAGGGGCATTTCAATATCCGTGGCTGCAACACGCTTTTTCGAAGAAGGCTTCTTGGTTTGTGTAATTTTCTTCTCCGGATTTTGTTTGGCTTTGATTGCATTACCACCATTGCGTACTGGGCGATTGTACTCAACATGAAATGGTCTGTCATGTACAGAAAGGTAACACGGCTCATTTTTCTCTTCATCAGTAGGAATCAAGGTTTTATGAACAACTTCAATCTGAAACTTATCAACACAGAGTATTAATATTCCACCGCGTGAAACAAATACTATTACTAGCAAAATATAAGTAGGAGTAGATGGTTACGTACCTCTCCTTGGAAGAAAAGATCATCGCAATCAGTCTTTGTTGTAGATGTACTCCACATCAAACAACGTGGCACTTTCATATTCGGATCACGTTGACCACATAACTGACCGATATTCGGAACGGACTCGAACATCCAAATTATAAAAGCCCAACTGGGGCCATAGACGTGGTACGAAGTTTTTTCTGCTAATTCAGGGTCCATCGCTGTTGTTTCGAGGTAGTAGCTCAGAGCCTGGTAGGAATAAGCGCCCCATGGAAAACTCTGCCACTTTTCCGGCTCATCCACTAATGCCCATGCCCAGTTCTCGACATACATTTCAGTGGATCGACAAAGAAAGAAGGAATAGTAGACGATGAGATTGGCGACTTTAATGTAATCCTCCAACGAGGCAGGTTGTTCGCCATCGAAGAGTTGTTTGGCAACAAATAACTTGCGTAGATCATTGCTTCTTACACGCTTCCCACCGAATAGCCGCTTATTTAAGCTACCTGGAGCAGACTGGGGTGTGGCATGGATGTCAAATTCATCGTAGTTGCCGAAATTCAGTCCCGTTACAATGGCATAAGCGGCGGGTGTGAGTTTCGCAGTCTTACCACCGACGTAGAACCAATGCTCCTTCTCCGGTATTGACGGACCTGACAACTCTCGACATACGAGGTGGTGCAATAAATTAGTGCTTGATTTGGCAGTAAATCTTATTCCCAGAACACTTTTCATGTAAGGCAGCGCAAAAAAATCGCGAACTGCGACGGCATCACCCCCGATATCTTTTATTGTCTTCGTGATCAGTTTCGGAACTTCGTAGCGAGTATACAAATTGAGACTTAAAGTGACCGACTGCAGATTGGTTGGTCTCTTCCATTCAAATCCAGACTGAAATATGAAATAAATAAATAAGTATTAAAGGATAAAAAATGAGAAATATAACGACACGGTGAAATTACACCGTAAGAAAAAAAACCATAGAATATCAAGGTGTAAATTCACCGTGAACATACAAAGCTGTGTTCTTCCACGGTGAACATTACACACGACCTTGAACATATGGTGAATATGTTTTTCCACGGTTTACTTTATACACGGTGTTTGTACACCGTGAAATAAAACACTGTCGTGGATCGTGCTCGTACAAGACCGTAAGTACACATACACCGTGAAATAAAACACTGTCGTGGACCGTGCTCGTACAAGACCGTAAGTACACATACACCGTGAAATAAAACACTGTTGTGGATCGTGCACGTACAAGATCGTAAGTACACATACACCGTGAAATAAAACACTGTCGTGGACCGTGCTCGTACAAGACCGTAAGTACACATACACCGTGAAATAAAACACTGTTGTGGATCGTGCACGTACAAGATCGTAAGTGCACATACACCGTGAAATAAAACACTGTCGTGGACCGTGCTCGTACAAGACCGTAAGTACACATACACCGTGAAATAAAACACTGTCGTGGACCGTGCTCGTACAAGACCGTAAGTACACATACACCGTGAAATAAAACACTGTCGTGGATCGTGCTCGTACAAGACCGTAAGTACACACGGTAAATGTACACCGTTAGATGAATCATAGTCGTAAATCGACCAGACCGTAAGTAGACACGGTGTATGTCACCCGTGAGATATATCACCGTCTTAAACTCTACCGTGATAATACACGGTGATAAAACTCACGGTTGAACCGTCGTCTACTAGAACTGACACACAAACGCATGCGAAAAAATTGCAGAGAGCAATAAACCATTAACCATTTTAAAATGTCGGAAACAAAAACCCTATCTTGAAAGGATATACCAATATCAAATTACAATCGAATGATTTACAAACATCAAAGCTCGAATAATCGAAAGTTCGAAAGCTAGGGTTATGGACTTACCGGAGGTTGAGCGCGATTGTCTGGGTTGTCCATGTTGTCACTGCTTGCCATAATGATGATCGTCGGAGACGGAGTTGAATAGTTGATACGATAACGGTCGGGGCTGGTGTTTCACCGTGGCGGCGCTCGTCGTGCGTGTGAATTTCAAACGTCGAAAATTGATTTTGTGGGGCAACTTTATTTTTCTGATATTCTTTTTGTTATTTTGTAATATTCGATTTGTTTTTTATGAGAAAAGATAACTTTTGAGGGCACTTAAGTCTTTTCATTCAAATTTGCCTACTTAACTTACATTTTTATGGACAGAGCTTCAGAACTTGTATACTCTTATGCTTTGGCCTTTAAATGCCTCCGCCCCAAAATTATATCCCATAAGTACAATTACTTACATGTATGAGTAACGCATTTCTCGAATCCTAATTAATTAAATTAACGAAGCTTAGTTAGAAAAAAAAAAACAATTTTCGTAATCTAAAATTTTATCAGAACTCAAGCTTTCTATATTTTTCACTTTTCAAAATTAAAAAGTTCTCATCTTTAGTTTCGAATATTTATTTAAAATTAGAGTTCTTATTACAGTTTTTAACTCTATGTTTTAATTTTTTTACACCTTCCAACTTGAAATTTTGTTGTTGTTTAGTATCTCCTATGTGAGTATTTTACGTTTTGCAACCCAGGATTTGCCAAACCTAATATTAAAAAAAATAAGTTTTGAAGGATATATTAGTAATTAACAAAAATGAAAAAAATTATACTATGATTAATAGTAATTAACAAAAATAAAAAAATTATACTATGATTAAGGATTCTATTTAAGTAGAAAAACGTGAGAATTACGCATGACAAGATTTTGGAATATAGGTATCTCGATCTGGGAATAGGGAATATGATCTCTATATATAAATAGTCAGGATTAATAGGAGAGAAAACACGCACTCCCGCACCTTAGAAAAACACAGTCGACTCGATCGAGCAATAATGTTCTCCTCAATTATCAAGGATGACGAAATGAAGCGCCGCCGCCAATCAATGCTCAAGCAGTCCCACATCATCTCGTCGTCGCTGGCGAGGCACCTCATCTCCACGGAATCGAAAGGCGGCAACCTCGTTTTCTCGCCGCTGTCCATCCACGTCGTGCTCTCTCTCATCGCCGCCGGATCCGGAGGCCCTACCCGAGATCAGCTCCTGGCCTATTTCATGTCCGAGTCCGTCGAGGAAGTCACCAACCTCTTCTCTCACCTTGCGACGCACGTGCTCTCCGACGGTGAGCCGCTCGGTGGTCCGCGCCTGTCCTTCGCCAACGGCGTCTTGATTGATCGGGGCCTCTTTGTTAAGCCCAATTTCAAACGAATCGTCGAGAAGGATTACAAATCTGCTTCCGGTCACGCCGATTTCTCAAATAAGGTAAACCTAATTAATGCATAATTGGGAATTTATAATAATTTAGTTAGTAGTATATGATTATATTATTAATTAATGAAGATTATAAGTAATAAATGTATTATGAATGATGATTTATCTTATTTGATTAAGATGATTGATATGTGTTACTGATTAATGTTTGATTTGATTTCCAAAGTCTGATGAAGTTAGACGGGAAGTGAACGCTTGGGCCGAAAAGGAAACGAACGGCCTGATCAAAGATCTACTTCCACCCGGTTCGGTCAATTCTTTGACCCGCTTCATATTTGCAAATGCCATCTACTTCAAAGGCGTCTGGGCCGAGAATTTCGAATCATCCCGAACAAGAGACCACGAATTCTACCTCCCGAGCAGAGGTTCAGTCCAAGTAGCCTTCATGACTAGCTGGAAGAGACAACTCATATGTGCCTTTGACGGTGTCAAAGTCCTGTCCCTACCCTACAAACAAGGTCAGGATACAGGTCGTAAATTCTCAATGCACTTGTTTCTTCCGGATGCCATAGATGGGCTCCCGTCCCTGGTCGAGAAAATTGAGTGTATCGATTGGGACCGCCTCCCTAGTAAGTATGTGGATGTCGGAAAGTTTCTTGTTCCCAAGTTTAAGGTGAATTTTAGGTTTGAGGCTTCTGAGGTCCTAAAGGGAAGGGGATTAGATTTGATATTCGAATGTGGCGGCTTCACCGAGATGGTTGATGACTCAGCTGCAGCAGCTCGTTTGAGTGTATCGAATGTTTTTCACAAGTCATGGATCGAGGTGAACGAGGAGGGCACGGAGGCTGTCGCTGCTACAGCCTTCGTGGGGGGACCATGTGGTAGCTTAGGCCCCCCTAAAACGTTGGATTTTGTGGCTGACCATCCGTTTTTGTTTGTAGTCAGAGAAGACGTGACGGGTGTCCTCCTTTTCGTTGGTCAAGTCGCTAACCCTCTTACAAATTCAAAAAATTCAAAAAAATTTCAATTGTAAAAGTAGGGTTCCAAAAATGATTTTAAGTTTTTCCAATTATAAAGCATAATAGATTTAGGGTTTAAAAACAAACAAAGTATCTAAGTGGAAAGAAACAAAATATAAATATTACTCGCCACTCGGTATAAAAATCTAATTTTATATAGGACATATTACGGTTTAGGGCCCTTTGGTTTTTAATATACTGTAATATACATTATATTTTAATATAATATTTGTAAATTAAAAATACATACATTATATTTTTTTACAATTTTCTGAAAAAATAAAATTGTAAATTAAAATTAGCCAGATATTGAGTTGTTGGGTTAACTATTGGGCTTGTTGTATCGATATCTGCAGCAGAACCCATACTGATTACTGAGTCTCAGTTATATGGGCTGACATTACATATTTCAGTTTGGCCCGGACCACTAACTTAAACCAAGACTAATGGTACAAGTTTCGCTGCAAGTCGTGCAACTCCAATCTCACAAACACAATTTAATCACCGCGTCCGTCCTTCTCCACGCGCATAGTTTCAGAATCACCGAGAAATGGCGCTGAATCTCCGGCAGAAACAGACCGGTAAACGTTCATCCCCGTTTCCATTGTTTCCGATTTCAATTTCCCGACACTAATGTTTCTGTTGTAAAACTGATATTGCAGACTGCATCATTCGGATGCTGAATCTGAATCAAGCGGTGGGCCCCGCCGCCGGAACTGCGAACGAGGAGGTCTACAAGATCCTGATCTACGACAGGTTTTGTCAAGACATTCTCTCCCCGTTGATCCACGTCAAGGACTTGCGCAAGCATGGAATCACCCTCTACTTCCTCCTCGATAAGGATCGCAACCCCGTGCACGACGTCCCCGCCGTCTACTTCCTCCAGGCGACGCCTGCCAACGTGCAGCGCGTGATCTCCGACGCCGCCAGAGCGCTCTACGACTCCTTCCACCTCAACTTCTCATCCTCCATACCCAGGCCTCTCCTCGAGGATCTCGCCACCGGTAACCTTTCACCCCCTTCTCGTTTTCGCATTGTTTTCTTAATATGTTCAGATTGTTTGGAAGTCGGTGAATCGAATCGGATAAGATTTGATTTGTTTGATCATTTAATTTCATGTTGCAGATTGTGAACTGTGATCTCTTCTAATTAGTTAGATATTGATACGATCTCTCAGTTTCTTCAAGTTGAATCCATAGGGCATTTTTTAGTGTGTGTTTTTCCATTGCGTTTGGCCTGGTTTTTGAGCTAATTAAGGGATTTTGATATATGAAACTCGTAGAAATAACACGATTTGATATTAACATTGGATCGCCTTTTCTTTTTGTGGTTAAGGGACAATCAACTCTGATTCGATCCAGAGGATAATTAAAGTGCATGATCAGTATTTGGAATTCGTGACTCTGGACGACAACATGTTTTCCCTTGCGAATAAGAACTGTTACGTTCAGCTGAATGATCCATCTGCTGGAGAAAAGGAGATTGAGGAAATTATTGAAAAGATTGTTGGAGGACTGTTCTGTGTTTTGGCAACCCTTGCAGTTGTGCCCATTATCAGGTGTCCCCGTGGAGGGCCAGCCGAGATGGTGGCATCCTTGCTGGACCAGAGGTTGCGTGACCATTTGCTGGCAAAGAACAATTTGTTCACCGAGGGTGGGAACTACGCAAGCTCATTCCAGAGGCCAATCTTGTGCATATTCGATAGGAACTTTGAGCTATCCGTGGCCATACAACACGACTTTAGGTATAAGCCACTTGTTCATGACGTGCTCGGTTTGCGGTTGAATAGGCTGAACGTGAAAGGAGAGAAAGGTGGGATGAAATCGTTTGAACTGGATAGCTCCGACCCATTCTGGACGGCCAATGGATCATTGGAATTTCCTGAAGTCGCTGTTGAAATCGAGACACAATTAGGCAAGTACAAGAAAGATGTTGAGGATGTCAATAGGAGAACTGGTGGTGGTGAGGCCGAGTTTGAAGGGACGGATTTAATTGGAAACACGAAGCATCTGATGAATGCGGTGAATTCTCTCCCCGAATTGACCGAGCGGAAACAAGTGATTGACAAGCACACTAATATTGCCACTGCATTGTTAGGCGAGATCAAGGAGAGGTCGCTCGACTCTTTTGCTAAAAAGGAGAATGAAATGATGATCAGAGGTGGGATTGATCGGAATGAGCTTCATGGTGTGCTGAAGGGCAAAGGAACTAATATGGACAAACTGCGATTTGCGATCATGTATCTGATTTCAACGGAGAGCATCCCTCCGTCAGAAATCGAACTGGTGGAAACTTTGCTCAGGGAGTTCGAGGTCAATACCAGTGCCTTCCAGTATGTGAAGAAGATAAAAGCATTGAACTTATCCTTAGCCTCAACTAATTCCGCAAGCAGGAGCAATATCGTCGATTGGGCGGAGAAGCTCTACGGGCAGTCAATTAGTGCAGTGACTGCTGGGGTGAAGAATTTACTGTCCAGCGACCATCAACTGGCTTTGACGAGAACAGTCGACGCACTTATGGAGGGTAAACCGAATCCTGAAATCGACTCCTATCTTGTTTTCGATCCCCGAGCTCCAAAATCGAGCTCTGTGCAAGGCGGGAGCCACTTGAGAGGACCATTTAAAGAAGCTATTGTGTTCATGGTGGGCGGTGGGAATTATGTGGAGTACGGGAGTTTACAGGAGCTTGTTCACCGACAGCAGCCACCTAAGCACGTCGTTTATGGAACCACTGAGATTCTTTCTGGGGATGAGTTTGTGGACCAACTTGCACTGCTGGGGCAGAAAATGGGTTTAGGGAGCAGTCAAAGTGCCGCCCCTGCTAAAACAACGTGATTTGAAATCTCTGATTTAATATTTCGAGTACTTGAAGATGCAATGTTGTTTATTCGAGTTATCAGTTGTTATTGATGCCCGACTCTGGAGACAGATTTATTACTTTGCTGAACTAGGATTGTTTTACTCCGTATTGTTGTTTAAACTCGTGTCTTGTTAAATATAGAAATGGTGTTTGTTGCAGCATAGTCAGCCTTGTGAAAAGATCGAGGTCATTCAATCTGAGTTATTATGCAGTACATTTTGCTTGGTGTATACATTCGTATGTTGCTTGAAGTTGTGCTCATCATTATCATCCTCTCGAATTTACAATGGATCGGATACTCAATTATGGGAATTAACATTTTCGCGCTCCTTGGTTTATATTTGAGATGGGATTCAGATGAATGGTCACAATTTTTGTGAAATTTTTAGACGAAATGTTACACTTCATAGATAAACTGTCACAATTTTTGTGAAATTTTTAGACGAAATGTTACACTTCATTTGTCTTTGTAATTATATACTCCGTACATAAATTTATGATTAATAATACACTATCACAATTCACAAGTACTCCTATATTACTGTTTATATTTAATGTAATTCGATTTTGAGTAAACTGGGAAAAATAAAAGAAAATGGAAATAAACACCAAAACCCCGTGCCGTGCTTAAAGAAAACGGAAAAAGAAAAGGAAATAAACTTCGGTTTTTACGAACACCCGCTATGACATCATCTCCTCCTCCATAAACCCTCTGCAATTTCCTTTCTTTTTTCTAGCTGGTGAGACCTTGTAGTTACTTATTTTTATTTTTTCTAACAAAAAGAGTAAAGAGAAAAAAAAAGAAAGAGCGAGCGACTATGGTGGCCGCACAGTTGAGTGGCGCCGCCGCCGTTTCTTGCGGCTTGTCGAGTAGGACTAGCAAATGGGTTATTCCCTCTAAAGGGTCTCTCTGTTTTCCTGTAAAGTCGGCGAATATTGTTAATGGTGGCTTACGTTCTCTGTCACTGGACAGGGAAAAGCGGTTCTTGCCTTATCCGGTTATTGGTCGGAGGAGGCATTTTTTCCCGAAATTCAACACCCAATTTAGTGAGGAGAAACAGGATCGTGGTTCTTCAAATTCGAGTGAGGAGCTCTGGTATGATTTTTCTTTATATAATGAATTGAAGAATTAGGTGATTTGAGTAATTTATCACATAATGAATGATTCCATTTAGTTGGTCTGAGTAAGTTGTTCTCTTTTTTGTTTTCAGTGATGATTTGAATGGTCCCCTTTCTTTTCATATCGACGAGAAGGTAAGGGAACATCCTGACACTACAGTGCAATCGCAGAATGCGAGGCGTGAGCTCTTATTGCTATCTTTGCCCGCGATCGGTGGACAGGCCATTGAGCCAATGGTGCAACTCATGGAGACTGCATATATTGGTCACTTGGGTAAGGTTTGATATTTGTTTAGATGTTCATTTTGTATAAACACTAGTGTCTTGATATTTGAACTTCATGTAATTAAAAAAACGGAGTGTTTTGGTGTGAGTATCTTCTTGAAACATTGACATATTTTATTCTGTAACAATTTTTTTTATAGGTTCTGTGGAGTTGGCTTCTGCTGGTGTCTCCATATCACTTTTTAACATAGTCTCTAAGCTCTTCAACATTCCACTCCTCAGTGTTGCTACTTCGTTTGTGGCTGAAGACATTTCAAAAAATGCTAGCAAATTTTCCACATCAGGTAGATAAATTCCCGTTTACATAGTCACGTGAGTCCAATTTGTTCGATAGGCATCTTCAATTTCTCGAGGATGTAATTGTGTTGGTGAGAGGAGCTTAACAGCCACGGTGACTCTTTGTTTTGATGCTGTAGAAAAGATGAAGCTGTCTTCAGTTTCCACAGCTTTAACTTTAGCTATTGGCATTGGGATATTTGAAGCAATGGCCCTGTCTTTGGGTTCAGGAACTCTTCTCAGTTTGATGGGCATATCACCGGTAAGGATTTCAGATGCAACAAATATTTAGATTCCTCGCAATTCATATAGTTTGCTTCTGGTGATTTTTGTAATCATCGGAAGATTCGGATACCATATTTGTTCTATCTCGCTTCGAATGTTACTACTCTGCGTAGCATATATTTGTTGGAATTATTCTTAGTCAGCATGTGAGGGTAACTTATAATTGCTACATACATGCCTTGAAGACTTATAAGTGATTCAAATTTTTTGTGTAAACTCTCTATTTGTGTAAAAAATAAACACATCTATGGTGAACAATATGATATTATTATTGCAGGTTTCTTCCATGCGTGTTCCTGCACAACGATTTCTTCTTCTGAGGGCTATTGGTGCTCCAGCATTTGTCGTTTCGTTGGCACTTCAAGGAATTTTCCGTGGTTTCAAGGATACAAAGACCCCTGTTTTTTGTTTAGGTACGTTCCAGGTTTTGAATTGTATCAAAGTATAATATCAAAATGTTTCCAGTGGGACGACCTACATCTTAAAAAAGGATTTTAGGAAGCAATAACTATATAAGAAATTACATCTTCTTTATCCTACAATTCCTACTTCATTTCTAGAAGCTTTTCCGTTTGTCGATTGGATGAGTTAATTGGCAGCATAAATTCATAAACATCATAATTTGAATATGTGTTTATGTATGCAGGTGTTGGAAACTTTTCTGCCATATTTCTATTTCCCCTGTTTATGTATTATTGTCGGCTGGGTGTTTATGGAGCTGCCATTTCCACAGTTGTCTCTCAGTATGTATTTGTACTCTCTTCCCATTATCTTTTATTTAACTTGTTAAGTTTAGCCCTAGGTTCTACTAGTATATAGTCTTGAAAACTTTTTCTTATGGCATGGTCATTGTTTTCAGATACATAGTCACCATCTCAATGATTTGGCATCTTAATAAGAGAGCCGTATTACTGCCTCCAAAACTAGGTGAACTGCAGTTTGGTGGTTATCTGAAATCAGGTGAGCGTATTATTCATAATCTCATGAAATAGTGATTTTATTTCGAGTTATTTTATATATTCGTGTTTATCTGTGAATATGATGGTGATAGTAGTAATCACTAGAGATGGATGCCTCTAGTTCATTTTGTCAATAAATAACGGGTTCGAGCTTTGTTAGGTGGCTTTCTCATCGGGAGGACTCTTGCTGTCCTTCTGACCTTGACACTCGGCACATCCATGGCCGCTCGTCAAGGACCCGTGGCAATGGCTGCTCATCAGATTTGCTTACAAGTGTGGCTTGCCGTTTCCCTTCTTACTGATGCAATTGCCGCATCAGCTCAGGTTATTTTTTCTTACATGTTTGATTATGTGTCTACTTTATTGTCACGTGGTTCGACTAATTTGTGGGTTTCTTATGGCTCGGGATATTCGGAATTTCCAGGCCTTGATTGCTGGTTATGTATCCAAAGATGATTATAGAACCGTGAAGGACATCACTCAGTTCGTGCTAAAGGTTCTTCTCGTCCTTGTCGTTTCTTTGAAATTCTATATCTTTCTGTTCACAGAACTTTTTCTTGATATTGCCAATATATATTTACAGATAGGGTGTGTCACTGGTGTCTCCTTAGCTATAATCCTTGGTGTCTCCTTTGGTTCTCTGGCTCCACTATTTACGAAGGACATAGAAGTCCTTGGAGTTGTTAGAAATGGACTTCTGGTAAGTTAACCAGTTTAAATGTCACCTCTGTTGTTGTTCACTTTGCCTAAATCGTTCCCTGATTTAAATCCGTGAAAAATGTCGGTGCAGTTTGTGAGTGCCAGCCAACCTGTAAACGCTTTAGCTTTTATTTTCGATGGTCTTCACTATGGTGTCTCGGACTTCCGTTATGCTGCACTTTCAATGGTATGTATGTCTCTAAATCTATTTTGATAAGTGCCGTTTTCTGTGCATGTGACAAGACTTTGATATTTTCATAATTTGTAAAACGTAGATGATTGTTGGGGCAATATCGTCCACGTTTTTGCTGTATGCTCCTAAAGTGTTTGGACTACCTGGTGTCTGGGCTGGCTTGGCACTCTTCATGGGACTTAGAGCGGTGGCTGGATTTATCAGGTAAATTAGGCTTAGGATTGGAAATCGAACTAGCTAGATTATTTGTTTTGCATGCTTGTTTTTTTTTTTTTTTTGAACTCTCGACTCGTGTGGTGTTTTCTTCTTTTGACAGAATATTGCAACCAAGGGGTCCGTGGTGGTTCCTGCATGGCGATGTTTTGAAGCCTGAGATTTGTAAGTTATGTTTGTCTAAATTATTTTATCAAGAATTTTAGAAGTTTGTTGCTGAAGGATTCCACTGGTTAAGGATGTCTCGACGCAAAGGATGCAGGCGGGAACAAAACTCGTGCTGGAGCCTTTAACAAGCAATTGACTTCACCAGATTTACATCTCAGCTCAGGACTTGGATTTGACCGAGCCGCCACCACCGAGTCATAGTAGTCTCCTCATAACCGACAAATGATACACTTTCCTCTTCCCGGTTATCCTGCAAAACTCGGAGTTGCCTGTACATTTACAAAATTTTGGTATTCAGTACAGCTTTAGTTTGACATCTCGTATGTTTCGCCCCTTAGTTATGGTGTACACCTTGCGGTTTTTTTAACCGGTAATTTAGCTTCAGAATTGAATGCCTTAACAAAATTGAAGCAGCATTTTGATGCAAAAAATTGTAATTGTACAAAAATCGATTACTTGGTTAGTATGGTATTTAAATTCAACCAACAAAAATTTGTTTCATGATTTGAATTATAGAAAACATACATTTGTTTTTTTTTGTTTTTTTTTCTTTTCAAAATGGATTAGGGAAGTAGCTAGCTAGTAATATTGGATTACTCAAAGTCTTGCCCTAAACTTACTCCGATCCTAAATTCTAACCAATTTTCATATACAGTAGTGTTTTAATATTTTAAATACATGTAATTAGCATGAATGTACTAATAAAATATTTAATTCAACTCTAACACCAGACTCGAAAGAACCGTTTTTACTTATACGAACAAATATACTACTCTACATAGTATATTAGAGGGAATTGGGAGGGGTAACCCTCCGAAAATCACAAATCGGAATTATACCCCTCCCTCCATTTTTCATTTATTTTTAAATTAAAATACATTAAAAATAAATCAAAAATGAATAATAAATTTTATAGATTTACAATTTAATATATGAATGTTTAATTATTGCAAATCAGTCCCTACAAAATTTTAAACCCTAACCTTACCGCTGCCCCTATCTTTTCTCTCATCTCTTTCACAGAAACGCGATTCCATTCCAGCGACGGCGAAATAACCGAACTCCGACCGACGAATAAACGAACTCCGGCAAGAGCGTCTCGCCCCTCTCACTTTTCAAGTAAGTACCCCTCCCAATTCTCTCTGCCCCGCACCTCTCTCTCTCAGTTCAATTTCAAGTTTTGAAAAAAAAAATGAAAATGCAGAATTCCGGCAATGTCGACCGGTTCCACCTCCGCGACCAGGAGAGCAAAAAGGGCTCGTCGGCCATCCCCGTCCCCAACTGCGACCAGCAACCCGGCGGATGAAGCCCGTTCGAAGTCGATGCATGACCGCGATGAAGATCGGTTCCTAGGGTTGTCGGAATCACAGGCCCAAATGAATTATCAGGTACCAGTCTACTTTCCTGGCTCAAATGCAATTGAATTAACTGTCGTAGCTTTAATTTTGGGTCGAGATTAAGTTTTTTGAAAATTTTGAAAATGTGTTCTGTGTTCTTGAGCGCCGGCCGCAGGCCGAGGCCTGCGTCAAGGTTGACGCTGACGCAGGCTGAGGCCTGCGTCAATTGTGGTAGTGCGTCATAGTTGACGCTGACGCAGGCCGAGGCCTGCGTCAAATATGACGCTGCGTCAATTATGATGTCGGGCGCAGGCCGAGGCCTGCGTCAGTTTTGATGCCGGGCGCAGGCCGAGGCCTGCGTAAGTTTTGACGCCGGGCGCAGGCCGAGGCCTGCGTCAATTCTGTTGTCGTGTGCAGGCCGAGGCCTGCGCACCTGCGCCCGAGGCAGTGCAGATTCCAGTTTTTAAAATGTTGTTTTTTTCTGTGTTTTTCAGGAGGAGTATCGCCCTGTGATGGCAGTCGACATCGGTGAGTTACCCCCACGCAAATACGGCGATGCGGTGAAGAATGGGAAGTTAACCACGCGCCACGGCTACAAAAAAATTCCCTACATAGCCGGACCACTGTTGGCGGCCTTCCCACATATCGTGGATGAATACCCTCAGTTGGGGAGCTTCTTACTTTTGGACGGGGAAGGGAACGTGCCAAATGGGGCCATCCATCAGTTGATGGCTCGAGTGTGCAGTTGGCCTGACCCGAAGAAGGTCCGATGTAGGTTGTTCGAGGTGAACAACATGATAGTTCGTCTCAGCCCCGTGGAGTTCAGTATGATCACCGGGTTGCACTTTCAGGACCTTCGCACCGATGATGACAAGGATAAGGATGAAGACCTGAAAGAAATAGCATTTCCGGACTATGAGGAGTCCAAAAAACAGGTTCTATTTTTATAACAATACTTCGTTGTCAATTGTCATGAAATTGAATTATCAAAAGTACTAGAATTATATATTGTGAGTGTAGTGTTTTAATTATTTTTTTCATTTTTAAACAGGTTCCGACAGACGTGCTGCTTAAAAAATCGAAAAACTTTTGAGCAAAAATCATCCGGAGAGGTACCCATTTGTAATCAACCTAACATTTGTTTGGTTGATTACAACTCTGTTAAACATACCTAACAGACAATCAAATGTCCCTGATGAGTTTTTCAAGGTAATACGCGAATTAAATTTTCTTTTTATTGTTTATTGAAATAATTTTATTTATTTTTAATTTTTGTGTTTATTACAGCTTTGCAGTAATCTCGATGCATGCGAGAAGTATCCATGGGGGATAAAGGCGTGGGACGCTATCGTGGATGATTGCTTCTCTAGAATAGGGGAAATCGAGGGGTCCGGCAATCGCGCATGGAATCCCTATGGGTTCATTCATTTTTATGCGGTATGTTTTAAACTAGTTTTGTTGATAATTGAATAGTTGTTGTAGTGTTTAATAATATAAACTTGTTTTGGTTTTAGTTTTGGATGATTGAGGCTTTGGAGGGTGCGGCTGTACAATTGTACGCAACCTCGAGGAGAGACTACAGGCATTCGTACCCCAGGATGCTGCGATGGTCTCTGAGTAATAATGCACCCAAGAACGAAGAATTCAAGAAGTTCTTGGTGAACGATGTGCAGGTAAATGTTTGAACAAGTTTATTGTATGAATTAAAATTATTAAAAATTATAGAATTTTAAAAACAAACATGCAGGTTGTGTATCCGCGCTTGAAGCTGGACGTTGTCGAGTTGCGGTCTTCGTATTTTTATAGCACCCTGTGCTGGTTCGAGCGGAAATATTTTTCCAGACGCGCAGACGCTCTACGGTTGAACGACGACGACATCTTCTGCGGCGACTACGTGCAGTTCATTGCTCCAGCTCCAGCTCCATCCCCATCCCCACCTCGACGACAGAGGACACCCTCACCTGCACACCACACGACATACTCCGCATTTCCTGGGTCTTTTCAGGATGCAGGTCAGTCGTCCTTTCAGGCTGCAGGTCTACCTTCGTGGTGGGGAGATTTGCAGCAGATGAACACTGCCCGAGACGAGGCTATGTACGCAAAGATGAGGGCCCAGAGGGAGTTGATTTCTGCTCAGAGTAGACAGATCGCCGTGCAGACTACTCAGATCGCCGAGCAGACTACTCGTATCACCGAGCAAAATGCGATGATGACCCGGTACGGTACGCAGCTCGACGGGTATGGGGATCAGATGACCGAGTACAGTGTGCAGTTGACTGAGTATGGTGTTCTGCTGAGAGGGCACGGTGAGCAGATTGGTCAGCTTGGTGGTCGGATCACCTCACTCGAAGAGAGCTTTAGGGAGAGTTGCAACCTAGGAGATAGGCAGAACGAGGTTCCGTAGTTTTATTGTTTTTTGTTGTTTTGAACAAGAAAAAATTATATTACTATTAATATTTTTTGAAAAAATTATATTAGTTCCTTTGTTTTGTTTGTTTCTTTGTGTATTTTTTTAAAATATGAATTTTTAAAAATATATTACTATTAATATATTTCAAAAATTATTTGAACTCATTTTGTTTGTTTGTTCAGTTTCCTCCAATGGAGTATTACTCTGCTCCAACTTGGGATAGTCCACAACCACAACCGCAAGCGACGATCGAGTATTATCCTTCTCCTGTGCCACTCTCGCGCCAGGTTGAGGATTTTCAAACTCCATTCCAACCTCCGCGATTCCAGTCGAATGTAGTGAACGAAGCTTCGTCGTCGAGCGTGGACAGGACAAGAATGCGAGACGTACGTATTCGTCGTCCTTCACACTTCGTGAGATCACCGTACAACGCGCTCCCCAGGAAGGGGCTACCTGGAAGGCCAGCGGTGGACAGGTTTAGAGATTATTTGGCGGACAGGAATGACAAAACGCTGTTAGTTCTCTATCCTTTTAAGTTTGACAATGTTTTCTACCAGTAGCGTCTTATTAATCCACATTATGCAGGCGCGATGTTGGTTTGGAATGGCCGGTGGATCGGGATTGGTTCGAGGGGATGAGTGCAGGAGACTCCGATATGGATATTTACGTAAGTATTGTCAAAAATATTATGTTGTATAGTTACAGACTAATTATTTACGTGCCCAATATTTTTTTTTGCAGCACATTAATGCAGTTTTTGGAATTTATCACAACGACTTCGATTACATATCAAGACTGACATGTGACCGAATGAAGAACAATTACACTATCGTGTCTTGCTCATTCTTTGTAAGTAGTGAAAATTTTAAATTTAGAATTTAATGTACATTTAGATATTTATACTAAATTTTGAACCTTAATTTACAGCAAACTTTGCAATACGTGTGGGAAGCTGGGGATTATAATCCTCAGTATTACGAACCTGTCCCGTTGGATGATTTGCAATCATGCATTGAATGCATGGCCAAAGGTGCGCATGGATGGAAACCGAAGCCGTGGGCTGGCCTCAAATATGTAAGTTCATTTACAAGTTAATTTTCACTCTTAACTTTGAACTTGAATAAGTATGACCTATTATTTGTTTTCAGGTTCTCCTCATTGCGAATGTTGGAATGCAGTGGATGACAGTGCGATTGGACCTTGAGAGGGAAATTATTAAGCTGTATGAGACGCAGCTACATGCTCACACAGACATTGTGCGCAATCAGAGAAGGGCTGCATTACTTCCACTGCAGTATTGGATGCATGAAATGTGCGTCCAAGCTGGACTGCCGAGCGCCCAAAAAGTTTGGGAAATTGCCTTTGCGAGGCCGAATGATTGTTACAAACAAGATTTTTCATGTCGATCCGGTAATTACGCGCTGATTCAGATGATAGCCATTATCACTGAAAAAGTTTACAGGGACGACTGGAAAATTAAGAACAAAGTAGATGAGTTCAGATGGAGATGTGCGTGCCAGGTTTGGGACTTGAGTGCTGTTTACGATGGTCCGCCTCCCAGATGCGAAATATGTACCAAAGAGGGTCACGAAGGGGTTGAGTGCCCGGTTTTAGGCGATTAGAATTTGTATTTGAGACTTTTAAACTTTGTATTTGTGTTGTACTTTATTTTTCATGTTGGAAGTGCTGAAATTGTGTGTAAATGTGGTCTGAACAGGTTGGAATTACAAAAAAACGGCAAAAGTCATGTTCTTTTTCTTTTGGGCGTAGGGCGCAGGCCTCAGCCTGCGTCAGATTGGAAGCTGACGTAGGCTTCAGCCTGCGTCAGATTGAACGCAGGGCGCAGGCTTCAGCCTGCGTCAGATTGGGTCTCGATGCGGTTTTCGCTATTTTTCGACTACCTCGTGGATAATCGATGTAATTTGAACCGTTGGATCATCTTAAAATGTAGTTTTACATGTCCCGTGCAATTTTCGTGAAAAAATGATCTCCGGAAGTGCTCGATTCGATAATGTCGAAAAAATCGACAAATTCTCGACGTTATCGATCCGAGCACTTCCGGACATTATTTTTTCACGAAAATTGGACGGGACACGTAAAACTACATTTTAAGATCATCCAACGGTTCAAATTAACTAAATCGCAGTTTAATGTTTTGTCATACCTTGAATATCATAAACTCAACTCAAACTATAACATTTATAATTAAACCTTAGAAGTAATAAGTGACCAAAACTAGGGGTGGGCACTTCTTCCCGAAATCCCGATCCCGTCCCGATACTATTCCGAAAATTAGCGGGATGAGACGGGATCACTTTTGAAAATAGCAATCCCGTCCCATCCCGTCCCGTTTTAAATTTTTCATAATGGGACGGGACGGGATCGGGACGGTCCCGTTGTATCCCGTCCCATCCCGATAATTAATTTAATAATAATATAATTTTTATTTTTTTAAACAAATTAATAAAATATCAAAATATTAATCATACTATCAATTAAATTTATTATTTAAGTATATTTTTAAAATTTCATAATATTTCAAAATAATTTATTTATTTTTTCTAATTTATCTTTAAAAATACTAATATTTCTATTTTGAAATATTTAATAAAATCAAAATATCATTTAAATTGAATATAAATAAGTCCAATATTATTTTACTTATTTAATAATGTATTAATGTATGTTTCAAATAAAAAATTAAAATCAATTCTATATATATATATATATATATATATATATATATGTATGTGTATGTATATGTATGTATATTTGTTATACAAAATTGTCGATTCTTATTTTATTTGATTTTTTTTTGTTTTATAAGTCGGTAATATTATTATTTTATTAATTTTTTTATTTAATTAGTTATTTTTATTTTTTATTTAATATTTTGGGACGTCCCGATCCCGTTCCGGTCTCGACCCGAACCCAAATGGGATTGGGACGTGCGGGACGGATTTTTAAAATGCAAATCCCGTCCCGTCCCGTCCCGAAAATTTATTTACGGGATGGGACGGCTAATCCCGTCCCATCCCGTCCCACGCCCACCCCTAACCAAAACAGTAAATACTTATACCCGTGGGTAATTAATGTGATTTAAACCGTTTGATGATCTTAAAATGTTGTTTTACGTGTCTCATGCAATTTTCGTGAAAAAAATAATGTCCGGAAGTGCTCGGATCGATAACGTCGAGAATTTGTCGATTTTTTCGACACTATCGAATCGAGTACTTCCGGAGATTATTTTTTCAAGAAAATTGCACGGGACATGTAAAACTACATTTTAAGATGATCCAACGGTTCAAATTACATCGATTATCCACGAGGTAGTCGAAAAATAGCGAAAACCGCATCGAGACCCAATCTGACGCAGGCTGAAGCCTGCGCCCTGCGTTCAATCTGACGCAGGCTGTAGCCTGCGCCCTGCATTCAATCTGACGCAGGCTTTGGCCTGCACCCGGCGCCTTTGACAGGTGGGTCTCGATGCGGTTTTCGCTATTTTTCAACTACCTCGTGGATAATCGATGTAATTTGAACCGTTGGATCATCTTAAAATGTAGTTTTACATGTCCCGTGCAATTTTCGTGAAAAAATGATCTCCGGAAGTGCTCGATTCGATAATGTCGAAAAAATCGACAAATTCTCGACGTTATCGATCCGAGCACTTCCGGACATTATTTTTTCACGAAAATTGCACGGGACACGTAAAACAACATTTTAAGATCATCCAACGGTTTAAATCACATTAATTACCCACGGGTATAAGTATTTAATGTTTTGGTCACTTATTACTTCTAAGGTTTAATTATAAATGTTATAGTTTGAGTTGAGTTTATGATATTTAAGGTATGACAAAACATTAAACTGCGATTTAGTTAATTTGAACCGTTGGATGACTTAAAATGTAGTTTTACGTGTCCCGTCCAATTTTCGTGAAAAAATAATGTCCGGAAGTGCTCGGATCGATAACGTCGAGAATTTGTCGATTTTTTCGACATTATCGAATCGAGCACTTCCAGAGATCATTTTTTCACGAAAATTGCACGGGACATGTAAAACTACATTTTAAGATGATCCAACGGTTCAAATTACATCGATTATCCACGAGGTAGTTGAAAAATAGCGAAAACCGCATCGAGACCCAATCTGCTGCGTTCAATCTGAGATTTTGCCGTTTTTTTGTAATTCCAACCTGTTCAGACCACATTTACACACAATTTGAGCACGTCCAACATGAAAAATAAAGTACAACACAAATATAAGGTCTCAAATACGAAGTCTCGATACATAATAGTCTCAAAACACAAAATTAAATCCAAAGCGTCTTCTTCTTCGCTACACCGGCCTTCTACAACTTCCTCCTCTTCACTTCACAACCTGCATAGTAAATGTTTCACAAGTCAATTTACACAAAAATATATATGAAAATACACACAACTACATAAAAGTTCAACAGTGTTTACTCTGGTGGAATCGGACAAGTCTGTGCATTGTGACCCTCTCCTTGACATTTGCCACATCGATATTTTTTCTTCGAAAACCTCTCAATTCGACTCGTGAAGCGGTCCATTCTCGGCATCCCTGGAGTTCGTTTCACCGGTGGTGGCAACACTATCTGGCTTTGGACATATTCGGGAATCTCCGTCCATTGATCTTCTGAAGGAACATGTATAATGTTCTCCTTATATGCTTGCATCATATACTCACGGGTGAAATAAGGAGAAGTCAGCTCATAAGCATATTGTCCTGCCCGACTCGGGTCCTTGGCGCACACAGCGGCTATGGCATGCTCACACGGCATCATGTCAATCTGAAACACACCACATTCACACGTCATTGCCTCCAAATCCACAACCCCACACCATCTAGTCGAATCCACAGTGTACATCCAAGTACTTATTTTTTTGGTAACCCATTTAGGAGCACGGTCATAACGCTCACGCAACGTTGTTTCCCTTCTCGGTGTCAATACACCGTTGAACACCCAAGCTTCTTCACGATGTCTGCAAAACCATTCAACCATCTTATCCACAATAAACTTGATCAAGGAACATATGGGGAGGTCTTTAGCGTCTTTCATCACAGAATTTATCACTTCCACAGCGTTAGACGTCATCACCTCGTATCTATTCACACGGTGGTGGACTCTTGACCATTTCTCAAACGTGATATCTTCTAACCACTTTGCACATTTTTCGCTCGCTGCTCTAAGCTCTGAAAAATGTCGATTGAACTCGGGTACAGTGTACGAGCACGCAGCCTTCTGAAAATGACCAACCAAGTCTTTTCTTTTGTTGTACTTGGACTTTATGTTTTGCATGATGTGCCAATAACAGTGTCCATGTTCCGCATTAGGGTAAACAGCAGCTACAACATTTATAATTGGCTGACCTCTGTCAGACACGATTACCAGATCAGATCTATCTGGAATCAAAAACTGCAAGCACTCAAGGAACCAAATCCAGCAACTGGTGTCCTCTGCATCACCCACACCCCAAGCAAGTGGGTAACTGTGATGCTCACTGTCAGTAGCAGAAGCAATAAGAAGCGTTCCCTTGTATCTATTGGTCATGAACGATGCATCAATGACGATAACGTCCTTCATGTACTGAAATCCCCGAATACACGCTCCGATAGCCATGAAGAAGTACTGAAATTCATCATTGACATCTGTCTGAATACTGGTGAACGTACATGGATTCCTTTTTTCAAGCATGTAACAATACGAAGGAAGCTTCGAGAAATTATCTTCATAGGATCCGCGAACATTTTCCAGGGCTTTCTGCTTCGCTCTCCATGCTTTGTCGTAACTTACAGTAATATTTTCCTCAGTACGCATAAACTGCTGAATTGCAGCCGGTGTCAGAGGTTTCTTTGCGTTCAAGAACTGGTCCTGGAGTCGATTGCTGATAAGACTGCTAGAGGCCTGCCTGTGCACACCGCTTCTATCAATCAAAGAACAAGTGTGGATATTGGTGTAGGTTTTAATCACAAACTCATCGGTCGCCTTCTTCCTCGTTGCACGAATTTTCCATTTGCAATTTTTTTCAACACATTTCACCACCTTTCGATTGTGATCAGATTTGTGCACAACAAATTCAAACTTGCCCTGCAATGCTACCCGACCGACAACATAGCTGAAATCGTCTTTGTTCTTGAAAGTCTGACCAACTACCAAATCGGAACCATCATACCGACCACCTCCGTCTCGATCACAAAGTCTAAAAGCAAGAACAACAGGCTCGTCCACAACAGAATTATTATAATAAGAACTACCGCCCTCATTATAACCGTCGTCACCACCATCATTGGCATCATCACCACCTCCACCATGTTATTACCATCGTCATCAACAACATCATCGTCGTTATCATCGACTTCGACACCATCAACACCATCATCATAATCACCACCCGCAACACCATCATAATCATAACCATCATAATTATTGCATAAATCAATGCTATCCCAAATAGATACAGACGGATCATAAGTAGATGGCACTATTACTTGACTGTAATATTCAGATGTTTCACCTGAAGTTCGTCGAGTTGGAAGTTTTTCTGGGCGAATTGGACTTTGACGTGCAGGACTTTCACGGGCAGGACTTCTCGGTACAGAAGGACTGTAGGTCACAAACAACTCCATTTCATCTTGGTTTCTATGAATCCATACAGTCGTATTCCAATCTTTTTCATCATTAAGATATATCGGAGGAGACTTTTCCTTTGGGAATCGAGAGATCGCAACTTCATTACATGATGGATCGATGCCGATTTTTCCACACACTTTCTCAATAAGTGCATTAAACGAAATGCTCCTATCAATCAATATTGTTTTCGAGTGCTTCAAATCGCTCATTATCCATCTCCAATATCCCTCCAAGAGCTGCCACTCTCCACTAAAATGTATTATGATTGATATCTTATCCATGCCTGTAATTACAATAAAACGGGAAGAATCAGAATTCAAAACTGAACTGGTAAGGGCGTAGGGCGCAGGCCACTGCCTACGCCCAGATTCAAGCAGGGCGCAGGCTTCAGCCTGCGTCAAACTTGACTCTGGGCGCAGGCCTCAGCCTGCGTCAAATTTGACGCTGACGCAGGCAGTGGCCTGCGCCCTGCGTCAGTCTGCGATTTTCATTTTTTTTTTTTTCGAAAAGCTTTGAAAACGCAAAATTAAAACTCGAAATTGAAAACAACACACACACAAGTCATGTAGAAGTGAATGCTAACCTTTTTACGTCGAATTGTTGGTGGAAAATTGACAATGTCGGAGCCGTTTTTTTTTTTTTGGGCGATTTAGGTTACGGGAGAGCAAAAATGAGGAAGAAGAAGAAATGAAAGGGGAGTTATTGTGTAAATATTTTTAGGGGTTATTGTGTAAATATTTTTATTTTTGTTTCTTTTACATTTAGTTTTATAAGAGGAGGGGTAGATGTCCGATTTTTATTTTGTAAGGGATACATATCTTGTACTTACTCTTTGAAGGGGCATTTTTCCAAAGGCCTCTAGTATATTACAGCACTTCTTTTTTCATGCATTATAAAGATAGGAGTATCATACATTGATACGTTACATACGTAACTTATAGA
Source organism: Euphrasia confusa (assembly GCA_954870475.1). NCBI lineage: Eukaryota > Viridiplantae > Streptophyta > Magnoliopsida > Lamiales > Orobanchaceae > Euphrasia > Euphrasia confusa. The sequence goes on from OX940951.1 coordinate 22,075,975, forward strand.
TTTACACGAATTAAAATCATAGTTATCATCACACAAATTATCTGGAAAAGTAATTTTTGTTCGGATTTTTTTGCGAAAAAAGTGGGGGCTTTCTTGCAAATTCTATGCACATGTGGGGCCAAATCGCGAAAACAAAAAAAAAAATTGTTGTTACCTGAGGGAGAAAAATGATGCGCATAAAAAATTGTTGTTATGTTGTTGTGCTGTGTTTGTTTTGTGACTCCACTCGTGTGTGTATATATATAAAAATAGATACAGATATTTTCGCCTAAATTAATTCCTCTCTTTTATCTACAAACAGTCGCCATGAGCACGACGAAGAAGAAAAGGCACGTCATCGGCGTTCAGATTTTACAGGGGATCATCTTCCGCCGCCTTCGCCGCTGCCACCATATCTTCCTCCTCCCGGTCTTCCCCACCATCTCCGGTTGCTTGCTCCTCCTTTTCGCGATTCTGATGTTTCTCTCTCCTCCCATCTCCAACCACATCAACACATCGGTATATTCCTTTCTTCCTTCTTCTCCCAACATTATGATTTATTTATTTAGTTTTTTTTTATTTTATATGAAGTTGAATAATGGAGCTCCTCACATTGGTGTTGGTGTTGAGGAAGAGGGAACTTTTCGTGTTCCGGTGAGATGAATATTCTTATTTACTATTTTCATTTTCCTTTTTTAAAACTCAATTTAATATTTATTTTTCAATTAATGAAAGTGCAGATGAAAGGAGAAAGCTCAGGCCGCGATTTGTGGAGTTGGAATCAATCTAATTTATTTCATGGGTGCAGCAGCAGCAGCAACTCCATTGGCGACTATCCAAGTATATTAATTATATATTAATTTTTTAAAATAGTATTCCGAAATATAATGAACTGGTTAATTTGAGTTTTATCTCCGTTATATATTCTTGTTGTTGCAGCGGCCGAAATGAGAATGCGACCCAAAAGGTACTTACTCGTTGCAACTAGTGGAGGCTTAAACCAACAGAGAACAGGGGTAAAAAAAATCCATAATTATTGATCCAAAAACATGGGAGATTATTTCTGAATCTGATTTACTACATTAAAATCAGGATCTTGATATCAACTGATTCTTGTTGTTGTTGAACATCGTGGTTCATGCGTATGTTAACATAAATTACGCGTGTCGTTTATTAATTGGTTATCCTGTTTTGGTAATTAACAGATAGTGGATTCAGTAGTTGCAGCCTATATCTTGAATGCGACCCTCGTGGTGCCTAAGCTCGACCAAGAATCTTTCTGGAAGGATGTGAGGTTGGTGTGTTTGTTCACTAACACATTTATTACTTAATTAGACATACATGCCGGTCCTAATTGTCGATATCTTTTACAGCAACTTCTCGGACATCTTTGATGTAGATCGATTCACGGAGTACTTGTCGACAGATGTCAAAATCATTAAACAGCTTCCCGAAAAGGCAGGAAAAGTCATAACTACCCGCGTCCCAAGAAAATGCAATCAGAAATGCTACGAGTCTCGTATCCTGCCCATCTTTCATAAAAAGCGAGTGCGTATTTTTTTCTGTATCAAAATTTGTTAATTACTTGGTTATGAGGAATTTTATTTATTAGTATTATTATTATTTGGTTGTCCTCAGGTTCAAGCTGTTCAGCTCACCAAGTTTGACTACAGGTTATCGAATCAGCTTGATTTGGATTTACAGAAACTGAGATGTCGAGTTAACTACCATGCTTTGAAATTCACCGACCCGATTCTTGAGATGGGTATGCAGTTGGTTGAAAGGATGAGAATGAAAAGCAAGCATTATGTCTCGTTGCACTTAAGGTAAGTACTATTAAACATTTTGTAATTATTTATCAACAAGATTGTTGACGTTTAGTTTTTAACACGACAGATTTGAATCTGATATGCTAGCTTTCTCCGGATGCTACTATGGTGGTGGAGATAAAGAAATGAAAGATCTAGGTACGATACGGAAGAGGTGGAAAACACTACACGTGAGTGGAATCGAACCATTCTTTCCATAATGATATCGAAAAATAAGGTTTAGAAAAGTCTAGCTAGCTAACTAATTGGCATGTTTTTGAAGACAAAAAACCCCGACAGGGAACGAAGGCATGGAAAATGCCCGCTAACTCCTGAGGAAGTTGGCTTGATGTTAAGGGCACTGGGTTTTGGGAATGACGTTCATATATACGTGGCGTCGGGGGAAGTCTATGGAGGGGAAGAGACACTAGCACCTTTAAAAGCTCTATTCCCAAATTTCCACACTAAAGAGACTATTGCCAGCAAGGAGGAGCTAGCACGATTCTCGCCGTACTCATCTCGTATGGCTGCTTTGGATTTCATTGTTTGTGACGAAAGCCAAGTTTTTGTTGCCAATAACAATGGTAATATGGCGAAAATACTAGCCGGAAAAAGGTATGCATTATGCGCGAAAGATGCATTTCTTCTTAATGTTGTGAAATTAAAACTATATATATTTTTTAATTTTTATCTTATTGGCAGGAGATACTTCGGTCACAAAACGACTATCCGACCAAATGCTAGGAAGCTCTATCCTATTTTCGATGATAGGCATAACATGACATGGGAAGAGTTTGCTTCTTTAGTTCGGAAATTCCAAAGCGGTTTCATGGGAGAGCCGAATGAGGTTAGGGCAAGGAGGGGCGAGTTTCACGAACACCCATGGCCTTGCATATGTGAAAACTCGGAGTCGAGGGATCTTGGAGTTTCGACTCCTTCTCAGGGTAGAGCCAAATACGACAAGGATAAGGGCAGCCTTCATGGTGGTGAAGGAGGGTTCTTCTCGGAGGATGAAAAGGATTTGTCAGAAACAGAATATGAGCAAGATAGAAAATTATTGATATTTTGATGAAACAATAGTGTGATTTAAACGAGTAACTGTAGGCTGTAGCAGGCAAAATACTAACATAATTTGTACATTTAATTATTCTTCAAATTTTTGTTTTATCATGTTTTTTGTATAGTTACATTTATTTATAATCATAAATACTCTCTTGCAAGCTGCAACTTTTAAAATAAAAAATACAGAGTATATTTTTGTGATCGAAATTGTATTATTTTTGTGTAAAAAAATAATAAAATATAATTAATTTTTCAATTTGAAATACTCTATTGTTGTAGTATTTATCAAGACAATCAAATATAGAAAAAAAAGTTTCTTTAAATAAATCTTTTTTTAATTTTGGTATTATGAGAGACGAATTCGTCATTCAGAATAGACCCTTATAAATCAGTAAATTGCATTAAAGCCCCTTCCCCAAGTTTTCTCCTTCCCTTCTGCGCAACACGCACTATAGTCTTTAGAACCCTAACACACACTGTAAAACCCTAATACAAATCATTTATTTATTCCCATATTAAAATTCAATCGGGTAGATAAGAACAGAAGTGATTCTCATGGCCACACGAAAACTCGCGAGGGATTTATTCCTGTCTAAACATCTTCTTCTTCGTCAGCAATTACTTGTGGCATCTCAACAGGTAGGTTTTCTTCGCTTCCATCTATGTACTTTGCCCTCTATCTTCCGATTTCACATTAAGTTTCCCTGGCCCGGTAGGTATCGGGTAGGTTGTCGAGGCGACAACCGGCGACTCCAAATGCGTATTTTTTTCGGCGCGAGTTCAGTGTGTTCAACGAGTTCACCAAAAAGGTTAAAGGGGAATTCGACAGGTAATGTTTACTCTTTCAGCAGATTACATTTCATAGTCTCTGTTGTTCCTAATTGATGCTCTGAATTTGCTTTTAAATTATAATCTGAAATGCATTAGAAACCCGTGTACTTGGTTGTAGGAACGAGGAATTGAAACGATCGATTAAGGAAATCAAAGAGAAAGCCGAAGAACTGAAAGAAGTGAAAGAAGATCTGAAAGTTAGGTACCATTACCTTAAATTTACAGTCTTGTTGTTTTTTTAGCTTTCGTTTGATTATGTAAGGGCTGAGACATACGTTTGGTATGTCAAGGCTGGCAGCCATTTCCATTGGGAGCTCTCTGAGATGGTGAAAAATGGCGAAATGCAGAACTAAGCAGACTACTGAGCAGCTGTACAAGCATGTAGATGGCGTCTGGACGGAAGCTGAAGCTAAGGCCAAAAAGGTATATCCATATTCTGATTGTGGCTTTCCAGTAAAGTTTGATATTTGTTGCCGATTAGTGCTACGGAATGGAAGATTGAAATACTATATTGAGCACCTCTTTGTTCTCAAAATTTGTTATTAATACAATAAAATTCTTGGGACTATACTCTATAAAATTATGTTCAATGAGCAGCTTACTAATTTAAATATACGTCTCTTCCTTGTGATAAGGTGATAAAAAAGTGTGATTATATGAGACTGATGAGGGTCATGTTTTTTTTTTGCATTACTTTTCTGATTATAGTTCTCTTCTTTTTTTTTAGGTTTATGCTGATGTGGAAGAGAAGATATCTGCTGCTAAGGAGGAGGTTTGTGAATTTATTTTCCATCTTCATAACAGGACGCATGCAATCTTTATTTCAGGCAAATCTAGAATGCCAGAAGCTCATGCAAACTTGTTAAATCTTAATTCAGGTCAAAGGAAGCTTTGGTGTTGGAAAGGAAGAGACAACAAAGCCTGATGGAACTTCAGCTAGTCACAGCTCGAATAACAAGGACGGAAGCAAGTCTGCCTTTGGCGAAGAAAAGCAACAAGGGCAGCAGGAACATTCTGAATCAAGTAATTATGCTGAATCACTATTCGGCAAGGTCAAGTTTGGTGTTTCTTACGTCTCTCCAAAGGTTTCGCTAGCATTCCAGAAATTAAAGGAAGCAAAACCGATCGACTTGGTTAAGAAAGGGTATGGCATTGTGAAGGATGAACTGAAAGGTAATCCTAATAGGAGAAAACACCTCGAGTACGATGCTTATCCCAGTACTCCATCACAAAAGGTTGAAAAGAGTACACGGACGGATATTGTTGTGTTACCTTCAAAGCAGTCTCCGTGGAGCAAGAAATGGGAGGCATTTAAGAATAAGGTAGGTGCATCTATTATATCATTCATATCACATTTTGTTCATGGTTTGTTAACCTGCTTTCCTGATATTATGATTTTTTTCTCAGATGCGAGGCAATCCTGTATTCAAACGGGCCAGTGGGTTTAGTGAGCCTGTGATTGAGAAGAGTCAGGAGGTACATATTTTTCCTTTTTCTTAATTAAACTTTTTATGGCCCTTTGTCAAAGCTCGGGATGATTGTACTATCTGCACTTTTGAGAATTTATTCATATAGTTTTCTTTGTATAATTTTGATAAACCAGGGACTTCACGGATCAAAATCTGTTTCATTTTTCATATCAATAATCCTTATTATATTTCATAGAGGTTTTAACGATTCTTATTCTTGGACATGTTTATATTTTTTAGGGTTGTCCCTGACTCAGTATACATATTTTCCGGAATTTATTATTAATTCTTGAATTCTATTGCTTCATTTGTAGATAGCTGAAGATATGCGGGAGAGGTGGGAGACTAGTGATCATCCAGTTGTTCACAAAATCCAAGAGTAAGCTGTAGTAGTCCTTTTTCCTTTAGTTAATGAGTTTTCATTTCTATTAGACAGTTCGAGGCAGCCAAAAACTAGGTCTCAGAAAACTCACTTTCACCTTGCTGTATTTCAGTCTCAGTGAAACTGTTCTTGGAGAATCTGATGCTGCCATGTCATTCAAAGAAATTAGGCGGAGGGATCCGTGAGTTACATGTCCAAATTTATCTTATTTTTAAAATAGTAATTATTTCTAAAGTTGAATAATAATCTTGTGCTAGAAATTTTTCGTTACCTGAATTTGTGGCTGAGGTTCAAGAAGTGGTCAAACCAGTTCTTAGTGCTTATTTCAAAGTAAGTCTTTAAGTTCATAGGCAGTTGTCAATTTGTTTCATTCTTTGTTTGTCTATATGTTTTAGATGGCTCTTAAATATCATCGACCTTAATGTGTTATGGTGTCGACAGGGGAATGCTGAAGTATTAAAAAAGTATTGTAGCTCTCATGTAATTGAGCGGTGTAAAGCGGAGCACAAGGCTTTTGAAAGCCAGGGAATCTTCTTCGATAATAAGGTGATAATTACATTTAATCTCGTGTCTATTATGCTACGGAGTAGGATGCTTCTGCACTTTGTTGATTTCATGGTGGAACAGTGACGATTTTATGTGGGTTTTGTTTTCTTGATAAAAAAGTTATGTGATATACAGTATTTGGTTCACATGTTACTGGTAGACCCTGGGTTAGTTTTTTACGTTAGTGTTCAAGTGTGTTTGGAATGCTTCATGTTTTTTTCTTAATGCAGATTTTACATATATCCGATGTTGAGATTCGAGAGACAAAAATGATGGGGGACACGCCCATAATTATCGTGGGAGTAAGGACTCTTTCTCTCAAACATATAGCAAAGCTAGCGATGAATATACTCTCACAAGTCGCAACTGATGGTGTTTATTCTTTCTTTGTTTTGTTTGTTCTCACAGTTCCAGACACAGCAAGTTTATTGTATTCGCGACAGGCTTGGTGCAGTAACAGAAGGTGGCCAGGTAGAAATTTGGAGCCTTTTCTTGTTTGAAAGTTAATTATTTCCTCGTCTCCAAACAATGAAAAATAACTTTTTTTTATATATATATTTATAATTTATAAACTTTTGTCTCCATGAGAATTCGTGTTTCTTATTGAGCTCGTTCAATTTGGTTTTGTCCACTCAGGATACAATCCACACTGTATATTATGCATGGGCTATGCAGCAGTTAGATCCGGAAGAACTCGAAGAAGGTGCTTCTCACTCCATTTGGAAGCTTAGAGAAATGCAGCAGCAAGGCGTCCGGGCACTCATTTGATCTATTACTTTGTTCTCGTTTTGATGGAATTTTTCTTTCTTTTTTTCTCTCCGGAATTGTGTTTTTATTGCGTGTCAAAATCACAGAGCTATATGTCGACATTTATATGGATGAAATTGAGTCGAACGACTTGAAGTCGTGGCTGAAGTACACCATTCGTTTATGTTTTATATTAATAATTTCCGGGTTGGCATTTGTTGGTCAAAATATTTTATTTGGATTGAATATGTTATACAATTAACTATAAAGAAATCACGTAGCAAGATAGATGAGATACTATATATTCTTAAATTGATCATACAAAAGATACTAATGTGTTAACCTATGGCAATAAAACTTAGCTACGAAGTACGAACTATGAAACATTTTTTGCAATTCAAGTTTTGTTTCTCTTTAATAAAGTACAAAAATAAAATTGTGTGCGCTCTTTGATAAACTTTCCCAAATTTCTATGACATATAAAGAAGAGATCATCATCCGAAGAAATCAGCATCACTCCTTACCTTTAAAAATGATTAAAGTTTATTTATTTGTTTCATTATTAAATAAATAAAAGATTTTTTTCTAACAAAATTTTGGTTGTACTGTACGTGTGTGACAATATTGCATTTAACGCTAACGTAACGACTACATTCCTCTCGCAATTATACCTCATAATATTAAATAAATAATAAAAATATATTTTTAAATAAATAAATAATAAAAATAAAATACATTAATTATTTAATTTTAAAATGGGAGAGGAGGATAAATTAATTGCATGCATCGGGATCGGCCATCCCAATCTCCTGTCTGTCAGACTCAAGTTGCATGGTATGTCATAATTCCATTTGTACATTAAGCTTTACAGATTGTACACTCCATAAGAATTGTTAAAGTATTATGTAGATCGGGTTCACGTAAATGGATGTGAATCTTATTATTTTCAAATAAAACTTTAGTTATTAGGTGTGTGATTTCTTATGTTATTTATGAAAGCCACACCATATTTATTTCTTTATGTTATTTTGAGTTTATATATTTGTAAAAGATATATTAAGAGGCTATAAAGTCAAATCATTTTTATTTAGTTTTGAGTTAATAAAATCAACACTCGAGTACGTACGTACGTGACTACTAAAAATAATTGTACTGTTGCATTAAAAATAAAAGAATTCGAATTAATTTTATTACATTTTTTTGGAAAAGACATTTTTAAAATGAAGGTCTAAATACCGCCAACATAGATATTAACATAGATAAACAATAATAACTTACATTAGTATTTATCTAAATATCTAAAATTAGTGGATTTTTTTAATAATTTCGAAAACAAAAAAATTCATTCATAATAATATTTTTTACGGTATAATTCTTCTTAAACAAATTTATTAATTTATCACCCACCAATAACATCGAATTGTGGTATTTGCATAAATAGGAATAATTTAATTCATCATTGCATGCACATAATGAGAGGAGGGACAAATATGAGTATATGACTAGAACTCTAAAAGAGATGAAATGAAAATGAATAAATAATTTATCCTCTATCACCGCCTTTTATGGTGCATTGATTTTTTTGAAATGAAACTTTATAACATTGAAAAGATATACTGTAATTATTGAATTGAATGTTGAGTGTTTGTTGAATGCTCATCACACAATGCAATAGAAATGTAGTATCAACAATAATCAAACCGAATATCCATCTCCAATATTTGCTCCTTTACTTTTCACTTCTTTTATTTGGACATTTAGGCACCACAAAAAGAAACACTTTTCAACCAATTTTGATTCTCAAATATTCTTAATACTTTGCACGGAAAAATGAAAGAAGAATGTTAAAAAAATTGTTTTGAATAGTACTACTATAAAATATGATATAATAAGTATTTTTACGTAAGTAATTATTGAATTAAGTGAAAAAATAATAGTAATAATATTGATGTAAATAAATGTTTATATTGAAAAATTATAAATTGTGATTTTTTTTTATTTATGAGTATACAAATTTTAAAAAGATAAATTTTTTTGTATATTTCATATATATACTACTCTTTTTGTCCCGCAACAATGGTGGAACAAAATTAATAAAATATTGTTTTATTGACTTTTTTATTAAAAAAATGAAATTAAAAAAATATATTTAAATTTATAAAATAAGTATTTGAGACTTGAGAGTGGTGTTAAATAAATAGCGTATACTTATAGATACTTGACAACTCGAAAAGAAAAATGTGAACTTTAATGCGTGACGGTAGGAATTTGTGTGAGTGAGAGAGATAGGTCCAATAGGCAATAACCACTTAGTTGTGGGGGGGTGTTGGAGCAAAAACCACTTTGTTGTGGGGTCTTTGTAGATACACTTATTATGCATTCATTGGAGGTCATAGGGTGTAGGGATAAATCACCTATTGCGTATTCAACTGTTACATTATTTCATTCTTCACCCAAACCAAAATCCTCAAATTATTTAGTACAAAAATGGAATAATTATTAACAATAATTATAATACTAATAATTTGTTTATTTATTTTATACTAGTCCATATAAAAAACAATGTAGGCACCAAGAAAGAACATCTGGTACAAATACCAGGTTGGAGTGGTGGAGGCTGCAGAGGAAGAGTCAAAGTCCCCAACCCAGTCTTCTGTCTAAAATTGAACACTTTATTTAATATGAGCCATAAAGTACACACGCACTATATTTCTTTTTAATTCAATTAATTTATACTAGTACTCCTATTTTCTTTGTCACCAAATTTATTCTCACCTTTCTGTTACTTGTCCTACTCTTCATACATAAAAATAATAAAAATAAATATACAATTTCTCAATTTTTTTCTTATTTTATTAAAAAATAAGATTTTTTTTTTCTTCAAATAAGAGTAATTAATAATAATAAAAGTGAATTTAACTCCCTTTTACTTTTCTACCCCTCCTTTCTCTCTCTCTCTCTCTATCTCTCTCACACACACACACTTGCTTTTCTGCTACAATCCGACGAGACTCTCCTTGCTGGCAAAACCCAAATTAACAAATAAAGAAAAGATTCCTCCTTTAACCCTAATTCCCATTCCTCTCTCTCACACACACATTTCACCCACAAAGTTTTGATTTTTATGTGTTTTTTGAAGCTCAAATCTCACGAATTCTGATGGGCTGCGCCGGCTCCAAGCTCGACGACTCGCCGGCGGTGTCTTTATGCCGCGACCGATGCGCCTTCCTCGACGAAGCCATACGGCAGCGTTTCGCCTTCGCCGAAGCCCATCTGGCTTATCTCCTCTCCCTCAAGTCCGTCGGCCTCTCCTTGGACCGCTTTTTCAATCAAGATCTCGACGCCTCTGCCCACGCCCCGCCGTCCCCTCTCCTCAACCTTCCGGCCCAGAGGAAGGGGGACCCACCCGAGACATCCGCTTCTCCGCCCGACAAAATCGAACATCACCTTGATTCCAGCTCCGATTCCGGCTCGCATCTCGACTTCCACTCCGACGAATCGGACGACGAAGACGATGGCTCCGGTTCAGAGCCTATGCACCACCACCACCATCATCATCGTGACGTCAGCTCCCCGCCCCACCAGCAGAACCCACCCTACGGCGGAGGCTATTTCCCGGGCTACGAGAATCTCAATCTAAATCCACCCGGCGGCGGCGGCGGGTTTATGAATGTTAATTACATGAAAAACCAATCGATGCCGTCGGTTGTATATAGACACCGGCCGATGAGCCCGGAGACTATGCAGATGGGTGAATCGTCATACTATTCTTCTTATCCCAATAATCACAATTCCAACCCTTCTTCTTATCCTATGTATAATAATAATAATAACAATTATGGTGGTTATCCAAATTACCCTGCTTACGGCGGTGGAGATGGAATTTGGGGCGGTTCGTCCTACCCGCCGCCCCCATATGGCGGCGGCGGCGGCGGCGGCGGCGGATTCTCGTCTTTTCCGGCCGTGGCTTCGACTTCCAGAGCGCCCCCACCACCGCCGTCTCCACCTAGCACCACCTCCTGGGATTTCCTGAACCCGTTCGAGAGCTTTGAGAAATTTTACCCTGCCTACACCCCTAGCCGAGATTCGAAGGAGGTGAGGGAGGAAGAAGGGATCCCTGATTTAGAGGATGAGAATGACGAGGTTATCGTGAAGGAAGTCCATGGGAATCAGAAGTATGTGGATAGCGAAAGAAGCAGCTACGCCAAAGCCGGTGGGGTATTGGAAGAAGAGGGGAAGAAGGAGAAACAGTATAGGGTGAGGCCGAGCGTGGGGAATGAGAGTGAGGCTCCTATGGAGTATGAAGTGCATGTGGTGGACAAGAAGGTTGTTGATGTGGAGGAGAATTCGAAGAAAGATCAGGGGAATGGAGCTGGGCTTAAGGCTCATGGTGGTGGGTTCAACAGAGATTCGGAGGTTGTGAGGGAGATTCAAGTACAATTCGAGCGAGCTTCGGAGTCTGGGAGTGAGCTCGCTAAGCTTCTCGAGGTTGGGAAGCTTCAGTATAAACGTAAACACGGTGCTCATCATGGTAAAGATTCGATTTTTATTGTGTGTGGTGTGTCAAGATTTGATTTTTAAGAATGCAGTTTTTTCGATAAAGTTGATTCGTTTTACAATTAGATTGAGTATTTTTTTTCTTTGATCTTTAACTTAAAAAGTTATTACCATTTATGTATTGCAGTTTCTTCAAAGATATTGCATTTACCTATAGTGTCCTCCTCACAACCTTCGCCGTCTAAAAGTACTGCTGATGGTGCTGATCCCGACTTGTTAGAGATCAATCAAGAATTGGAGCTTAGGTCAAAGAATCTTTCGTCTACTTTACATAAGCTTTTCCTGTGGGAGAAGAAGCTGTATGAAGAGGTCAAGGTACAAAGTGAATTTCCTCATTCCACTCCATGTGCCCTTCTTTCTTCCTGCTACTATATTCCGATGCTTTGATACTTTTCGACAGCCGTATCCATTATGCATGTTTACTTAGTATATATGATATGTGGGGGCCCTCCTCACTTTGGCACAATTTCCAATAATGCATTCGAGATTCAGTGAGAGACGGCTTCTTAAGCCAATATAAAATCATTGATTATATTCCTCTCACCCATTTTATAGGACAAAGAGAATATGCAGTACCAATCCTTTTTCTGTATTTTTTATTCCGTATTATTTAACCTGCCCGATCTAATGTAGTAAAGTACCTTAAAACTGGTGTTTGAGTGGATTTATTCATCGTCTCTTGCCTTTCCGTGTTGCATATTGATGGAGTATAGAGTGTAAACTCTAAGTCAATACATATGATATGTTTTCAAGTATATATAAATGTTGTTCCTTCAAATATTTATTTTTTATGCAAATGCCGTGTGCCTGGAAATTCGGATTCAATAAATAGATGAATCTTATTTACGGAAGCTAAATTTGATAAACGAATCTTATTTACATTGCAGGTTGAGGAAAAGATGCGAGTCCTTCATGAGCAGAAGTCTAGAAAGCTCAAGCGCATGGATGAAAGAGGGGCTGAGGCCCACAAAATCGAAGCAATCCGGACACATGTCAAGAGCCTATCCACAAAAATTAGAATCGCGATTCAGGTCGTTGATAAGATCTCAGTGAAGATAAATATCTTGAGAGACGAGGAATTGTGGCCACAGCTCAACGAGTTCATTCAAGGGTACGTACGTCGATTTTGATAGCTTTTCTCGGATCTCTTTTTTTTCCTCATTCCTAATTACTTTGGACTCGATATAGGATGATAAGAATGTGGAAGTCCATGCTAGAATGCCACCACAGCCAGTGCCAAGCAATCGCCGAAGCCAAGAGACTAGACGCCTTCGCCCTCCGAAAGCACTTCAACGACTCCCAGTTCGAAGCCACTCAGCAACTCCAACACGAACTCATCAACTGGACCATGAGGTTCTCATATTGGGTAGCAGCACAAAAGGGTTACGTTCAGGCCCTAAACAACTGGCTCATGAAATGTCTCCTTTACGTCCCAGAAGAAACCCCTGATGGAATTGTCCCCTTCTCCCCCGGCAGAATCGGAGCACCCCCAGTGTTCATCATCTGCAACCAATGGTGGCAGGCTTTGGAGAGAATCTCCGAGAAAGAAGTCGTCGACTCCATGCGGGACCTGGCCTCGAATGTGCTCCAGCTGTGGGACCGGGACAAGGCAGAGATGAGGCAGAGGATGCTTGCGAACAAGGACGAGAGGAAGATCAAGAGTCTGGAGAAGGAAGATCAGAGGATACATAAGGAGATCCAGGCGCTGGACAAGAGGGTGGTGCTGATTTCTACGGAGGAGAATAATGGTGGGATGCCGTTAGCTGGGAACGTGGTTTACCAGAGTGAGACTACTAAGGAGGGAAGTCTTCAGGCGAGTTTGCAGCATGTTCTCGAGGCTATGGAGAGGTTTGCGACTAACTCGCTGAAAGTGTACGAGGAGTTGATGCAACGGGTCGAGGAGGACCGACTTTCTGGAGGAGGGCAAGAAAGTGTTTCTTGAAAAGTGACAGCTCGGTTTCTTGTCCGTGAATTAATCCGGGTCGGGGATGGTAAAAAGATTAGTCCTTGACGGGAGAGGATCTTTTTTGTTTCATTTTTTCAATAAAGGCATACCATGAGTTGCCCCATCAGCCACTCGTCCCCCCCATGTGGAGTAATTTCTGGAAGATAATGTCCGTGAGGCTGAGGTCATCTCTCTATGACAAACGGAGAAGCAAACCAGATGAATGTGAAATAGCACGGGGCACGTGATGTGGGCTTGATCGTGAAAGAACGAGATTAAATTTTGATTATGTGGATCTCTCGAGGGCGTAAAGGCTAGACGGGTAAGGAAGAGAACTCGTGTAACTTAGGCATGAATTAGGTTATGTATGTACATTTGTAGAAACTTGGGGGAAGAATATGTTGTTGCATCAAGAAATTTTGTACAGGAATTCATTTATATTTATTTAGGTATTGTTATGTTTGTTTGGGACTCAAAATGTACCTTTTGAATAAGGTTGAGTGAAGAAGAGTTTTACTAATTACAGTATATACATAATAATTACATGAAAAGCTCAACTAACTTCCAAAATTACAGATAAGCTCTGTGATTTTATGTCAGCCTTACATTTACACACCATCAGCAAGAAACATTTCTAAACCTTCATTTGCACATGTTAAAGCAAAATTTGCTTCAATCTATTTATGTTCTCCTACGACGATTCCGCTGCCTCTGTGTGAGGCGATTTCATAACCCCAGCAACACTTACAATGAGCTTCAACGTATACTACTTAGGCTTGACAAACATAATAATCAGAGAGTTAGACGAAGATTCTTAGAATCGAAGATGTTTTAGGGGTACTTTAGACATCCAAACAAATAATAGTTCATGAACAAGTGCTGATTTTTATATTAACTGTGTCTTAATGATAGGAAACAATGCATAAACATGGCAAAATGAAAAGTCAACAACATACATAACATAATTATATAGTAGTATGATTCCTCTGTCTCCTTCGTCAATCTTGTACTATAGACTATATATACACCCACCAAAAGCTCAATCTACAAAACAATTAGATCAAAGCTTCATACTTCATCATCAACAACAACAAAAGAAAATTCGCAGTCTCACCCCTCGAGATCAAAGCCTGTCACCCAAGCCGATCCCTTATTGAAGGCTGATTCAAAATCCCCACCTCGTTATCAATGGAGAACACAGAAAAATGATCTAAAACACGGCAACATCCAAAGCTATCAGGCCTCGAGAAAAGGTTAGAGAGAGTTAAGAAGTTTTCAAAGAAAGTAGAAAGAGATATTCGAGCCACTTAAAGGAGATGGAGTACTACTGGAGCATTCGACTCCTTGAAGACTGAATAAGAAAGCACGTTCCAACACTTGATCAAAACAAGAGTTCCCAATCACGATTTATTTCTACCACATGCCAGTTATGATTTGGCATTAACTAATAACAATGTAAATATTAATCAATATCTGTCTGGCCACCACATGCAACCCAAAACTCCTCTGATCTTCTCGTATGACTCCGATATAGTATCAGCCGATGCTAGCTGTCAAGATTCTCCGATGATATTAAAACGAAGAAACGTGCCATATTGAAGCGAGCACGTACACCTCCCAAAAGTAATAACCAATTATATATCATATATTGTTTACGCTGGCATCTGTAGATCGGATGGACGTCAGAAGTCAAACCCCCACTCTCGCAATACATGAGAAGTGTTGTAGATGGCTTTACATGTGCATTCATGTACACAAGACAAAAAAAAGGTAGAAGAGAACCATAACCGGATCATGAGTATATATTCATACATTACTAGCTCGATCTTCACTATGATCTTTACATATATTTGTAAATCTCGAGTGAGAAGCCAATCGTTGTTTTCGCATTGGGAAGTGTATTAATTATTCAACACATGTTTTTGCATCATATATTACAATAATAACTGTAAAAAGATTCAATTTTTTTTCTTCTGGACGTCGCACAGCTAGCTAGCTGGAGTTGTTTATCCTTCTTTAATAGATCGATATCGATTACGGCAAAAGGGTTAATTCCAAAATGTACCTCGGGTTTTGGCCTAATTGCGAAAAACTCCCAAATTTTAAGCATAAGCAGTGAACATTCCTCAAATGCCATTTTTACATCTACCCAAAAATCAAAAAGTCGAATCACTCGGGTATTTCCGTGTAGTTTCTAAAAGTTAGATATTCCACATCCTCAAGCTCAAACATACGGCTAGCTATTGACTCAACTTTGACACTACTCGGGAAGGGACATGTTATTGACTCAACTTTGACACTAATTGTAATTAGTTCAATCCATAGGGTACTATTTGTAATTAATACTACATATAAGCATGCATGGACTCAATTGAATATAAGATGAGTTGTGAAGATCTACAAGATTGTGATACTCATAATCTCGGCACTCGTGCAGTTAGTTTTACTAAGATTACAAAAAATGATTTGAATCCCAAACCCATAAGATATGAGTATATAGTTATGCATATAATCTATTGTTATCCTACAACAATCCAAAAACAGTTCTATATTATATATTCATTTGGTGTCACTATATATACACACAATTTTCTTCAACTCTGTTTCAACTCTCAGCTTCATTTCATCATCAACAACAACAACAAACAAAAATGGCATTCTCACCTTTGAGGTCGAAAACCTCCTTTCTCAAAGGCCGGTCGCTAAGCCTACCTTCGAAACTTCATCATCCATCCGTCTCCGACTTCATCACCTCGTCTTCGGACAAGAACACGCTAAGCAGCCTAAAAACACTCTTCCGGAAGATCGACGATTTGCTCGCATCCCCACACACTCAGCAAGGCCTCCGAGAGGACTCGGCCAATGACCGAGTGCTGGACGCGTACATTCGAATCCTCGACGCATGCGGATCGACCAGAGACATCGTCTCACAAACGAGGCTCGATTTGCAAGAGCTGCTCTCTGCTCTCAGGAGAAAGGACGAGGCGAACGGGGTCCGGAACTACCGTGAGTCGAGAAAGTCGACACGAAAGGCTCTGAGAGAGCTGAGGGTCGGTTTCGAAAAGAGCGGGAAAAGAAAAGGGCGGGAAAACGGGACGGTTTACGCGATGATAAGAGAAGCGGAATCGGTTACTATCGATGTGTTCGAGTTCTGGGTGTCGTACGTGGATAAGGAGGTCGGGGAATCGAGGAAGAGGGGTTGGTCGGGGTTGGGGTCGAGGGGGTGTAAGAAAGCGGAGATGGAGATAGAGCCGAGTCGGTTGAAAGAGATGGAGTCGAAGATTCGAGTTGTTGAAGAGGAGTTGGAAAGCTTGTTCAGGCAGCTGATCAGAACAAGAGTTTGCTTGCTCAATATACTCAACCACTAGTTAGAAAAGATGATGATGTGTTATGTATATTGCATTGTAAATTTTTATACTACTATGATATTTATGAACATTGATCGAGCTCAGCCAAACACGTCTTCTAATTCGATTCGATCATCATCTAACTGTTGGGAATACACGCTTCTTAGGCCGATATATCCCCGTCGATCGTCAAAGGGTAGGTCGATTTGTGAATAACGCGGAATAAAAAGGAAGACAAGAATTTACGTGGTTCGGCCAAGAATGCCTACTTCCACGGACACCACACCCAATATTATTCGATAACAATATTCTTGTGTACAGGACCGGATCTCGATAGATCTCTTTTCGACTCACTATTTCGTGCTCTAGGTTTTTTTTCTTGGTTCTTAATGAATGAGGGGAGGAGGTCCTTTTATAGATGGGAGGTGAGAAACCCTAACTTAATCCCCAAGAAACCGAGTCAAACTCGCGGTCAAACAGCCGCGTTTTTCGCTCGTCTTTGACTCGTCCCAATGGTTTGGCTCCACCTCTAACACTCCTCCGATGCTTTAATCCGAACAAGGGTTGGACTCCCAACAATCACCCCCTCCAACCCGAGTGAGCAATTATTCCACCAACGCCCAAATTGATTACCGGCATCTCGACACCATCGAAATATGAGTCTCCAAAAACAGTCCAACATGTCAACCCACTCCCTCAACAAGTGTCTCGTATCCAAGCTCCATGAATACGACCAACGAGGCATCCTTCAAATGCATTGATGCCTCCAACGCCCCCCACCGGGGCGTCACCCTTCAATAGCTAGCAAGATTAAGAGATGATGTCGTGCGCGCCTCGACCCTCATCTCAATCTTCCGAACTTCCCGCTGAACCTTCTTCCATTGCATCCCGATCACCCTTGCCCTGTTGGAGCCGGCCCGCTCCTCATGCCCATGTGTTCGACAACGGTTGAAATCTCGTCCAGTCTTCATTGTATTACTCGACCCATGTCCGACACCAGTTCCTCGTGCCACCACACTACCCTCGAGCTTATACAAGCCGCCAACATTTTTTCCATGCAGAACCTCCCGGTTATCCTTCAACACCTTAATTTTCCCGCACTCGGCCTCGAACTTGCACCCCCTCTCGTCTAGCCTCCCGAGAGCAAGCAAATTCTTTCTTATGCTTGGCACGTGTTTTACTCCCGCAACCGTGACGCTCCTTCCACCCGACAACCGAAACTCGACGATCCCTTCCCCGACTATCCGATTCCTTGAACCATTAGCCATTTGAACCGTCTCTCTTTCACATGCCTTGTACTCAGAAAATTGGGCTCGATCATGGCATAGATGAAATGCACTCCCCGAATCGAGAATCCAATCTTTCCTCCTAGCGTCGTTTGCCTCTAACACTGCCAACGCGTCGTGAATATACTCGTGTTGAACCGCTGCTGCGTTTTCTTGCTGGTCTTTCTTCGCCTTCCACTTTGGACAATCCCTCTTCACATGACCCTCCTCGTCGCAATAATAGCATATGACCTTCTTCCTCGGCCTCTCTCGGTTTCCACCACCATTCCTCCGATTCCCGCTGTGACCACCACCCGTGTAAAATGCTTTTTCACCCTCTGGCTCACCTTCAACCTCCTTCTTCCTCGCCTCCTCATTGAATAGGGCATCCGTGACCATCGTCATGGTCATCTTCCCTTCCGGCGCGGAATTACTTAGGGAAACCACCAGAGTCTCCCAACTGTCGGGCAGGGAGCTAAGCAAAAGCAATGCCTGAATCTTGTCATCCAGATTCAAGCCCACCGCGATCATTTGGTTCACAACATCCTGGAACTCGCTCACATGGTCGGCCACCGGAACACCATGCCTTAGCTTAAGGTTCACAAGCCTCCTCATGAGAAACGCCTGATTCCTTGGTGACTTCGATTGGAACATCTTCTCCAACTTAGTCCACAGAGAATAGGCCTCCTTCTCCTCCGACACGTACGGGTACACGGTATGTCCAACGCACTGACGAACAAGGCACACCGCCTTCTTGTTCATTTGCTTCCACTTGTCTTCTTCGATGGTCGACGGTTTGACCCCCTTGCACTCGAACGGTATCTCGAGATCCCTAGTCGTGAGATAATCCATCATACGCGACTTCCAAATTGAATAATTTGTCGCCGTAAGAACCATCATCTTCGACGTCATACTCTCCTCCGTTGCTCCTGCCATTGATCAAATACCACCCCCACAAGAAGCACAAGACAAATCCAACCAAGAAACAACCAAACACCGAAAATAAAACCGAGTCACCTGTTTAGTCCCTTTTTGTCTTCGCACCCCCGGATCTTCCTCGTATCTAGAACTTCGTCTGGATATGGAACTGCCTCCGGTAACCTTCGCCCTTTGAAATAACCTTCGCTCTGATACCAATTGTTGGGAATACACGCTTCTTAGGCCGATATATCCCCGTCGATCGTCAAAGGGTAGGTCGATTTGTGAATAACGCGGAATAAAAAGGAAGACAAGAATTTACGTGGTTCGGCCAAGAATGCCTACTTCCACGGACACCACACCCAATATTATTCGATAACAATATTCTTGTGTACAGGACCGGATCTCGATAGATTTCTTTTCGACTCACTATTTCGTGCTCTAGGTTTTTTTTCTTGGTTCTTAATGAATGAGGGGAGGAGGTCCTTTTATAGATGGGAGGTGAGAAACCCTAACTTAATCCCCAAGAAACCGAGTCAAACTCGCGGTCAAACAGCCGCGTTTTTCGCTCGTCTTTGACTCGTCCCAATGGTTTGGCTCCACCTCTAACACTCCTCCGATGCTTTAATCCGAACAAGGGTTGGACTCCCAACACTAACTTCCATAAATCTATAGGATTTGTTGGAATGTACATAAAATTTTGAGTGTACAAGTATTTTTCATACAATTTTTTGACTCAGGGGTAAAAGAGTCTTTTCAGCCAAAAATATGCGGCCAAGCCAAAACCAGGATGCGCGACTTTGGATCGATGATTTCTCACGTGTTAGTTCATGTCAATTCGAGTTTTCGAGTGCTTCTAAATCCTCGACAGCTCATGCATATATAAAATGTGCATCACAATTTCTGATAGAAATTAATCTGTTTGGAGATTAACCCAAAACCGATCGGTCGTAGAGTTCATATGCAATCTTAGATTGGGGATAATCGCGTGTGTATATGATAATTCAAATGGTGTTGTGTGCGTGATCTAGAGTTGTAACCGAACACATTTTGATTGTCTTGAGAGCTCTTATAATACAGCAACACTAAGTCTCTCTCCTAGCACGTAGGCCGAAGTTTCGATCGAAACTCGTAAAATCTTTGTTCATTTTTTGTGATTTCAATTGCGTTATACTTTTACAAGTTCGTAGATCCTTTTAAGTGTGCAAAGTCAATTTTTACTATTGTTGAGTTCGAAGCTTGAATTTGAAGCTTTTGAACGCGCGGTTTGTGATCGTGTTTGATCTTGGGTCAATCCTCAATAGGATTTTTGTTAGAAATTGATGTGAAGGGATCGTCTTTCCAATGTCTTTCGAATGGGTTGACTAATTAAATTTGCTGGTCAACGAAAAATGTATCAACACATCCTTTCGATCGAAACTCGTAAAATCTTTATTCATTTTTTGTGATTTCAATTGCGTTATACTTTTACAAGTTCGTAGATCCTTTTAAGTGTGCAAAGTCAATTTTTACTATTGTTGAGTTCGAAGCTTGAATTTGAAGCTTTTGAACGCGCGGTTTGTGATCGTGTTTGATCTTGGGTCAATCCTCAATAGGATTTTTGTTAGAAATTGATGTGAAGGGATCATTTTAAATTTTGTGTTGCACACAATAATATAGATATAATTAACATGATGTGTTGATACATTTTTCGTTGACCAGCAAATTTAATTAGTCAACCCATTCGAAAGACATTGGAAAGACGGGTAAAATGGTCCGGGTGAATATATAGTTTCCAGACAGAATATAGGGTCCAATCCATGCTTGCCACCTGGAGCTCTGTAAATTAAATCCAAGTTACCAATGGGTTGGGTAACGTGAGTCTCGATTCTCTAACCAAAGCCATTTGCTTCTCTAAAATAATTTCATCACAATCATTATCTCCTTCGTTATAAAAGTAAAACTACTTTCATGACCTTTGAAACTTTTTTTTTAACATTTTAAATGTCTCATTAAAAGGTTTATTACAATCACAAAAAGTCAAAAACCCATTACATCAAATTATTATACTAAAATAAATTTAATATATTCATAAAATATCATACGGAGTATTTATTAAATTTCATACAAAGAAACGAAAATAGTAATCCACTAATAAATTTTTACCATTATTCTATATATTATTTTTATTATTATTAGTTGCCTATATATATCTCATTTTAACAATTTTGTTTGTATTCCACATTAAATTAATAAATAACGTATGTTATATATAATCAATTTTCATTAATGTAAAAAAATAAAAAATAATTTAATAAAATGTTTAAAATAAATGTGGCAAATTGTTGTAATTTTACTTCATAGTGTAAAACATTCTTTTAATTTTTTAATTAATAAATTGCAGTGCATACAAATATTTGGTTGTTTAAAGTTTTATTTATACTAAATCAGGTAAAATATATTAGGCATATAATAGTAATAATAAATTTAATATTACTATAGTATAAATTAATGATTTTGTTGTTTACTACCCTTAGTGAGGCGTGAAGGATCTCCGGAGGCTGCCTTGACCCTCCTTCGGTCATGGTTTGACGGACATTCTATTTCGACTGCCAAGGCCTATGAGTATTTCCGTCCGAGGGGTACCCAGAAGCCTTGGGCTAGAGACGTTTGGAGACCTTTTTTAGTACCGAAGCATTCCTTTACACTTTGTGATGCAGATACGACAAAGATTGTTTTTTCTGCTCAAGCTATTAGTATTATTTTATTTATTATTTTAATTTATTTTATTAGGGCTTTAGTACTATTTATATGTTCTCTTTTCATGAAGTTAATCAGTTGATTATTGATATGAAATAAAAGAGTTTTCTCTTGTTTTGTCGAATTTCGGTATTCTTCGGAATCAACGATATTTGATGTATTAATTCTCGGGTATTCATAGAATCAACGAGTCTTAATTCTTTGTTTACGCTTCCGCCTGCATCAGTTGGTATCAGAGCCGAACGATGCCTTCCCGTCGCCAGCATGCTCGCGAATCTGCCGTTGAGGCCGCAGCCCGTCGTGACGCCGACGTCGCCGCCTTAAGTCGCCAAATCGCAGCCCTTGCCGTCGATCTCGAGGAGCTCCGCCTTGCTGTTTCCAACAAGCTATCGTCACCTCCACCGATCCCCGCGCTTGATCGCACCCTTGGCGATTGTCGAACTCGCCAACAATACATACCCTCGTCGACGCTTGGAGTCCCCGCCGTCAAGGTGGAGTCGTCATCGGCCTCGACCGTAGTATGCTGCTTTGAGTGTGGCGCGACCGGCCCCCGTCATGAGACTTGCCCGTTCTCTCACCCTCACACGCTATGTGTGGATGAAGAGTCATCTACGTATGATGGTCCCCCTAAATTTGATGAAGAGCCATTTTCGGAAATTCCCGTGAAACTTGTGATGAATTCTGATGTCATTAACTCTACACCACATCAACATGTTTTTGCCCTTGCGCTGAAAGGAGATGATACTGCCCCTGCATCATATCCTCATGCTCATATTCTTACACTGCATCCTGATGTCGTTGTCGCTGCCCTTGCGTCGCTACCTCAAGTTGTTGCCCTTGCGTCGGTTCTTTCGACTATTGTCCCTGCGCCACGTCAACGTGTCGTTACCCTTGCGTTGTTTCCTCAGGGTTGTCGACGATTGGTGTTTGATCCCGGTATCTTCGTGTTCGATTTTCAGGTTCGCAGTCGAACCTTCTCCTAGAGGGGGAGAATGATGCAGATACGACAAAGATTGTTTCTTTCTGCTCAAGCTATTAGTATTATTTTATTTATTATTTTAATTTATTTTATTAGGGCTTTAGTACTATTTATATGTTCTCTTTTCATGAAGTTAATCAGTTGATTATTGATATGAAATAAAAGAGTTTTCTCTTGTTTTGTCGAATTTCGGTATTCTTCGGAATCAACGATATTTGATGTATTAATTCTCGGGTATTTATAGAATCAACGAGTCTTAATTCTTTGTTTACGCTTCCGCCTGCATCACTTTGGCTTTGTGCTAAAGGGAAGCTTCCTACTTGCGATCGTCTGGACTACCTGAGGATTGATCCTGCTTGTGTCTACTGTCGGATCACTTGTTCTTTTCGTGCCCCTTTACATCCTGCATCTGGGGCTCTATCCGGACGTGGGTGGGCATTGAACGGAACATGTCTACCATACTGAGTGCGCTGAAGTGGATCAAGAAAAAAGTTCGAGGGACGCTTCCGAAGAATAAGCTTAGGAGGATTGCTCTTACTACGACTGTCTACATCATTTGAAATGTGAGGAATCGACATATCTTCCATCAGAAGATCATTTCAGAGACATATTACTAGGGCTATTCAGATTCATGTATGCAGAGCTATGTTAGCCATTCATTTGGATTATATTTTTAGATAGGATCTTTTGACTTAGAGAGTGTTTTGGAGAGCTAGGACTATACTTCGGGCTTGTCCGTATGCTAGTCTAATTTCTCTCGTTGTTCTCTAATTTCTCTCGTTGTCTCGTATATTTACATTTCCGATAAAAAAAATGATTTTTTGTTGTTTACTTACAACACTAGTAAGTTTTAGAAAGTTTAATGTTGTTAGATTATTCTCTTGTTTACTTTTCATATTTCATTCATTAATTAAAAAAAAAAAAATAACATACATTCCCACGATTACCATAAATTTCAACAATTAAAAATTAACAGATAATATTACCATTCATAAAGTTCGACTAGGTTTGGTAACTAAAGACTGTATCAAGCACATTTAATTTTAGAATTTTTATAAATGAATGTTCAAAAAATAAGATATGATATGAATATCATATTCAATATCATGAAACATTTTAATAATTTGAAGTGTAACAACTTTTTTTAAAGAGTGCTATTGTGGTTTTAATTAATGTTTCTACTTTTCTTAATTGTTAAAAATCATTGAACAGTAATTTAAATTTAATTTATGTGTATTAAACTATTAATTACTGTTTTAAAAGTCTAAATTTGTGTTTCTAAGTCAAGTTCGTCTAAATTTTAAGTATTGGCTCCCGGCCGATTAAGCATATCATTTAAAACCTTGTTTGTTTTAACTAAGATTGGGGTTTGATTCCACTAAATTGAAATTTACAATCAACAAACAAAAAGTATTTAAAAGGCTGATATTCTTTGTTTGGCAGAAGATAATTCCCAGATCCCATTTCTCATCCAAAGCAAGATATCACACAAATGTGAGTTGCAGAAATCAAAACACTAATTTCAAACAACAAACAGTACCTTAAACACACACACAAACACACATTAGCTTGTGCAAAAAACCACAGGTCTGCATATATGCCTGTTTTTATATAACACACAGAATAAAGCCTGCTGCTGCCAAAACATTTGTTGTTTTCCATGTGACACCAAAACATCAACATATTCATAGAAAGGACAAAGGACACGTGTAGATGGATACAAAATAAGCATATATAATAAATATATTAATTGTTTTTCCATTCATGCCCAAAAAATACAAGAAGAAAGAAAACTATTTCCCCTTGTCTTCCTACATCACACCATTAAGTTTGTAGGGTCAGTAATGACAGCACATGCCAAAATCAAGATAGATAGAGTAAAGCTAGCTACCAATATATCAATAGCTAATTAATAAGAAGTTTTTTTTTTGTTTTTTTTTGAGTAAGAAATGATGAAATTTCCATTTATAAATCCTTCAAAGAGCAATCTCAGGCTGGTGCTGCATGGCTGGGAGAGGGTTGTTGTTTGGGTCAGGCTGCTGAACAGTAGTCTCTGCACCCCAATTTAACTTGGCAACCAATTCATCTTCCACAGGCACATATTCCTATGTAATGAAACACCAACCAATTCAGAAAAAAACAAAAAAATACAAAATCAATATCTCAGCCAAACAAGGCATTAAAAAAAGGTGTGTTTCTCATATGTGCACATCTTGTCTTTGCCATTTTAATGAAACTTAATTTGAGGGGGAAAGGAATACATTAACATTCATTAATTGCACTACTGTCCTTCAGATTACAAAAAACACAGAGAGAGATAGAGAGAGAGAGAGAGTGTGAAATTACAAAAATAACCTCGAGTTTCTGGACAAGGTCCTTGGCATTAGGGGCAGACACAAAGATGTGACGCTGGTAAGGCTGTATGAAACCATCATCCACTGCTTTGTCAATGAAGGTCAGGAAGTAGTTGTAGAAACCATCAACATTCAGTAATCCCACCTACGCAACATCATTAATTCATTCATTAACTCAAGATTACTAGCATTCATTAATTACATAATCACAAGTAGTAATATGATTTCTTACAGGCTTCTTGTGGATTCCCAGTTGAACCCATGTTATTGCTTCCAACAACTCCTCCATTGTGCCATAACCTCCTGTTCATGTTCATGTTCCATTTTTAGTTTGTTTTTTAAAATAAATAAAATACTATGAAAATAATAGTAATAAAGATGTGTTTTTTATTAATTAATTATAATATTACCTGGCAAAGCAATGAAGCAATCGGAGTGAGAAGCCATCGCAGCCTTCCTCTGGTGCATATTATCCACCACTTTCAACTCCCCAACAGTTTCACCAGTTTTCTACATATTCATTTTTACAGAGACAGATAATAAAAATCAAATCTTTACAAAGATTTCAAAACCCTAAATACATAAAAACAAAAACCCACCTCCTTTCCAATCAGAGGTTTGGGTATGATCCTGCAACCCCAACAACACTCGAGATTCAGTAATAAAAACAAATAATAATAATAAATAAAAAGGAAAAAACAGAACAGAACAAAAACACACCCAAGAACGTGTCCGCCGCCGTCGTGTACAGCCTGAGCGACCAAGCCCATCAACCCAATGTTCCCTCCGCCGTACACAAGATCCAACCTTTTCTCGACCTTCGTTAAACCCATGAAAAACAGGTAAAGAAAACATCTTTATTTGATAAAAATGAAAGAAAGAAAGAACAGATGTTTTTATTTTGTACCAGTTGTTGCCCTAGTTCGAGCGCGGCTTCTCTGTAACAGTCTCTCTTCCCGGCGCTGCTTCCGCAGTAAACGCAAACACTCTTAAACCTTGATTTCTCCGGCACCGCCGATTCCATGGTTTTGATTGCGATATTCATCGTCAAGTAGCGATTGCAATGGGGACGACGAAGATTGTACTATATGCTCTCTGTATCTCTCTCTATATATATATATGTCGAAAATTATACAGTACTGTACTGTATAGTTTGTTACTAAGTATATTTCTTACAATTTTAGAAAATGACTCAGTTGTATTAATATTTTCTTATAAATTTAGTAACAAACTAATTAACCATCATGTCCTTTGTTAGCTCAATTAATTGAAGACTCCAGATCAAAATTCTAAGTTGGAAGAAAAGACATTGTAAAAAAAAACTAATTAACAATCACACCCAAATGAAGAGAAACAAAAAAAAGGCAAAGAATTAAATGTAAAATTGAGTTATATATGTGTTAACATTATGTAGTTAATATACTTCGGTAATTACAAATAAAACATTACAACTTTTTGTCAGATTACTAATACTTCAGTTAAAACTTGAAAGTGCCCACTTGTGAATCCCTGATAAAATTATAAGAAAATTAAATAAATTGATGGATCGAAAATGTTGACATTTAACTTGGTTTTTCCACTTGAAAGTCAAGTATTAGCTAAAATAAGTACTCCTTTTATTTCAGAACAATTGTCGTATATTTTTTGTAATTTACATTGGAGCTACAACTGCGAGACGAAAACAATACTTTTAAATTTTTTTGTTCCAAACATACTTAATTATCAAGAAAAAAAGAAAATATAAGAAAGTACAAGCAACTCAATATATTTTATTAACGCCATTTACTGGCCAACTGCATAAATTAAAAACAAATAAAAGTATTGTTTAAGTATTGATGATAGTTATGCAATTTCCATTGATTTCAATAATAATAATAATAATAATAATAATAATATTAATAAAAAGTAATCTCCATTGTTTTAATAAAAATCTCTAACTTTTAATTGTTTAAATAATTATTTATTTTTTATATAATTTAACTTTAAATATAAAATATACTACTTATGCATTATGCACTTTTTTTCGAACTAATTTTAATTTAAAATATAATGTTACTTTTATATTTTCA
The DNA here is from genome assembly GCA_954870475.1 of Euphrasia confusa. Classification (NCBI taxonomy): domain Eukaryota; kingdom Viridiplantae; phylum Streptophyta; class Magnoliopsida; order Lamiales; family Orobanchaceae; genus Euphrasia; species Euphrasia confusa. The sequence continues at coordinate 22,102,972 of OX940951.1, forward strand.
CTTATTTTATAAAAATTTACATTTTATTATAATTTTTAACTTAAAAATATTTTATCATTATTTTTTAGTCAAAAATTTAAAAGTATTAATATTTTCCCTTAATTCATGGGTTCATATATCAGTCCATAATATACTATTTTTTGGCATGAATATCAAGAAAAATGTTAGGTTCATATATCATTCCATAATATACTATTTTTTGGCATGAATATCAATAAAAATGTTAATTTTTGACGTTTTGATTAAACAGTAAAAATTAAAAAACTATTTTTTAAATTGAAAAGTAAAGTAGTTGTGGGTGAAGTTTAAAAAGTAGTTAGATAAATTATGGGTAAAATAATATTTTAAAGTGAAAAAATTTAAAATATTTATTGTTGTATCAACTATTGTGGGATACCTCAAAAAGTAAAGTGGTGTGTAACTTTTGCGAGAGGGAAAAAGTAGTAAATTACTCACTGGATTCATAATAAAATGTCCTCTATTCTTAAAAAGACATTTTACAATAATATGATTCTTCCAAAAAAGTAAATAAGTATTATTATTTTTTTATTTTAAAATAAAATTTTACTTATATTTTATCTAATTACTTTTTCAAATTTAATAACAAATACTTATTTTTTAACTTAAAAATACATTTATATTCTTCATTTTTTATTAAAAAAATCAAAAATTAATATTTTTCTTATTATCTGTACATGCAGGATGAGTTATATATTTATGAATCGAAAGAAATATTACATTATTAAAGAAAAAATTGAGTTGAGACTTGAGACTAGGGCTGGAAACGAGTTGAGTCGAGTCGAGTTTTGAGCTTATCGAGCCGATTCGAAAAAAAAATTGTAGGCTCGAGCTCGAATAGCCGCTCGGAAGTCGAGCTCGGCTCGATCGAGCCGATGAACTTTCGCTCGCTCAATTAGTTCTACACCAGCTTATTCGAGTGATTCTGCTCGTATTGCTCGAGTTCGACTCGACTTGAACTGTTCGAAAAAATCGATTCGATTCGATATATATACACATATTAAAATATTTAATTAAATTTTTTTATATATAAGTTGCTCGATTCTTTAAAATTGAGGTTCGAGCTCAACTTGAATAGAATAATGCTCGGCTCGAACTCGAGCCGAGCCTTTGACTCGATCAACTCACAAGCTGCTCGTGCTCTCGGTTCGTTTTCGATCCTACTTGAGACGATGTAACAATACAATAGACACATAAATAAATCAATATAGTCAAATCGATGAGCATTATCGGTTGCCCTAAAATTAAGCTCCATCAATTGTTACAGTCCCATCCTATCCCTTTAATGCATGCAATCATTTTCATTTTTTTTCTCTCTCGGTTCTCGCAGCACATGCACGTGCACTCTACTTCCCTCACTTATTAATACTCCCATCGTTTCGTTTCACATTCTACATGGAATAAATCACACAATTAATTCATTCGAATCATTTCAATTCATTCATCAAGTTTTTTCCATTAATATTTAGTGGTTCATTGGTTTAAACACCGGTCATTCTGTTCAAATTCGTCCTGTGTCACTTGACGATCAATATATAATTAAAATATTAGAAATATTCTCTTTTCATTCTCTCATATAATGTTGTTATAATGTACACGAAAAATTATTTCCGAACGCAAAATCGACAAAATCCACTTCAGGGGCAAATCGGTTATTTTGCCAGGATTTGTGACGCAGGGAAGCAATAAAACACACGATTAAAACTCGTTGATTCTAAGAATACCCGAGAATTAACGAAATCAAAGTATCGTTGATTCCTAAGAATACCGAAACTTGATAAAACTCAAGAAACCCTTGAGAGAGATAATGACGCAGGGAAGCAATAAAACACACGATTAAATCTCGTTGATTCTATGAATACCCGAGAATTAACACATCCAATATCGTTGATTCATAAGAATACCGAATATTGATAAAGAAGAACGAGAAAACTCTATTCTTTTATTTAATCTCCAAAAAACAACTACGGAATAAATGAAACAAACGAAATATAAATACTAATTCAAAACCCTAAATATTATGGGCTTTATTAAAAACATACTTAAATATTGGGCTTCAATATCTGCATCATTCTCCCCCTCTAGGAGAAGGTTCGACCGCGAACCTAAAAATCGAGAGAGATAAAACTCAAGAAACCCTTGAGAGAGATAAACTCTTTAATTCATATCAAAAACAACTACTGAATAAATAAAAGTACCAGACATATAAATAGTACTAAAATTCTAATAAAATAAATAAAATAATAATTAATAACTTGGGCAATAAGAAACAATCTTTGCCTTATTTAAATATATTATCTGCATCATTCTCTCCCTCTAGGAGAAGGTTCGACCGCGAACCTGAAACTCGAGCACGAAGATGCCGGGATCAAACACGAACTGGTGACGACCATTATTATCGACCTTGAACGTAGCAGGAGAAGTGACTATCATCCTATTTGGCTTAAAAATTCTGTGACTCATTGTAGCCCCAAATAGATTCAATTTTGGCCCACGTGCAGCATACCAAATGGATTTAAACAATCCTGTTGTGACACCTTTAATCTTCGTAGACACATCGACGGGCACACCTATGAACTTCTCCCAACAGGTGCTTTCGGAAGTGAGGCCACGGTGGAATGCATCAGCCTGAGTACTCTTTGGTGCGAAGCAGGCATAGCGCATCTTGAACAGTGGGTTGACGTCTCCGACGACGGGCACCTCAATCGGGTCTACTTGCGTCTCTTCGTCAAAACGAGGCGGACCAGTATAAAGAGTGGTGTCACAATCTTCCAGGAGGATCGCACGAAGGCGTGCACGGGGAAAACCCGCACTACAGTGGATGGATTCCCCACACTTGTAACAGCGCCCAGCCGAGGACGGGGCAAGGGTGGTGACGGACACGGGGAGAGTGGGTAGTAAGTCGGGACACAGGTTCCCAAATCCAACAGGAGGAGCGCGAGACGAGGTCGCGGGGACCATGGGCGTTGAGTCGGCCCATCGCGACGCAAATCTGGGACCATGTCGGGGTAGAGGAGACGATAATTTGTTGGTGATAGCAAGGCGGAGTTCCTCGACTTCGACGGCAAGGGCTGCGATCTGGCGGCTTAAGGCGGCGACGTCGGCATCACGACGGACTGCGGCCTTAACGGCGGATTCGCGAGCATACTGACGACAAAGAGGCATCGTTCGGCTCTGATACCAACTGACGCAGGGAAGCAATAAAACACACGATTAAAACTCGTTGATTCTAAGAATACCCGAGAATTAACGAAATCAAAGTATCGTTGATTCCTAAGAATACCGAAACTTGATAAAACTCAAGAAACCCTTGAGAGAGATAAACTCTTTAATTCATATCAAAAACAACTACTGAATAAATAAAAGTACCAGACATATAAATAGTACTAAAATTCTAATAAAATAAATAAAATAATAATTAATAACTTGGGCAATAAGAAACAATCTTTGCCTTATTTAAATATATTATCTGCATCAATTTGAAATTCCCGCAAGATCAAAACGGCGTCGTTTTGATGCTGAAATGGCTGCGGGTGCTGCGGTCTAGGGCGGACGATTTCTCAGCTGATTCTTCACCAAATTGGATGATTCTTGAAGCTACGTGATCCTTGCCAGCTCATCTAGGAAACGCACATGAAATTGCCTCACATCATCGCACGATTGAGATTTGCGAGGTTGTTATGGCTCGATGGCTAGGATGTGTTCATCGATTTTGTGCATTTCAGTTTTAGCATATAATCACTCGTGTTTGTGATTGATATGCAAGCATTGAGCTAGAGAGAGCTTTGTACAATTGTTTTTGAGCTTCATATAATACCAGAACACCCCTCCCCTCCACCGTGCACGTAAATCATCTTCCGGTGATCGAAGCACGTAAAATCGTTTGTTGTGTGATTGTTTTACTTCGCGTTTGAGTTCGATAAACCATATACAAACTTTTTGCTTCGTGAGTTTGAGTGTTTTTCGACGTGTGTGTGATTTTAGTGTTCAGTCCAGTGGTTCAGTGTTAAACTGAGTTGTTCAGTGTTGCTGACAGTTGTTCAGTGTTATTGTGAGGGATTCAGTGTCGACAGAGCTCGCGTTTATTTCTGTTATATTGGTTGTCTTCCCTCAACAATTGGCGCCGTCTGTGGGAAAGAGAATCACTGGAGATGAAGACTGGATCTGCCAAATTCGAGGTGGAGAAATTCACTGGGAAAAATGATTTCAGTTTATGGAGAATCAAGGTGAGGGTTGTGCTTGTTCAACAAAGGTTGATTTCTGCACTTTCACCACCAGATCCAGAAGCTGAGGCAAGGAGGAAGGAGAAGTTACATGTGGATTCAGTGTCTGTTGCAGGTTCAAATGAGGATCTTGAAGAGATCTCTATGAAGGCACACAGTGTTATTATTCTGAGTCTTGGTGACAAGGTATTGAGGGAGGTATGTAGAGAGGCTACTGCCTATGGTTTATGGAAGAAGCTTGAATCTCTATATATGACAAAATCCCTAGCTAACAGATTGTATATGAAACAAAAGCTCTACTCATTTAAAATGCTTAGTGACAAACCAGGGTTGGACCAGATGGATGAGTTTGTTAAAATTCTTGATGATTTAGAGAATATTGACAAGAAGCTTGATGATGAAGATCAAGCACTCTTGCTTTTGAGTTCTCTGCCTTCTTCCTTTGATCAGTTCAAAGATGTCATGATATATGGAAGGGAACATGCTCTGACACTGGATGAGGTTCAAATAGTCTTGAGAACAAAGGAGCTGCATAAGAAGGAATCATCAAAGAATGATACTCACCAGTCAGTGTCTTAGGGTTTGTTTACTGCAGGGAAGAAACCACACAGGAAGAAGCAGTCACAGTCAAAGTCTAATAGCAGAGAAGGTGGAGCTTCTACTTCAGGAGAAAGTAGAAAGTGTTATCACTGCAAGAAGACTGGCCACTTGAAGAAGAATTGCTGTGCTTGGAAGAAGCAGCAAGAAAACCAAACTCCTCAACAAGCTGATGTTACAGTTGCAGATGATAGCTGTGTAGATGCTGAGGTTCTCAATGTGACAGTAAATGGAAATCATAGTGAGTGGATACTTGACTCTGGTTGCACTTTTCATATGAGTCCAAAGAGACACTGGTTTGAGCAATTTCAGGAAGTGGATGGTGGCTGTGTTGTGTTGGGGAATAATGTTACCTGCAGGGTTCAAGGTATTGGATTAGTGAGGTTGAAGCTTCATGATGGTTCAGTTAAACTTCTCACCAAAGTCAGATATATACCAGAGCTGAAGAGAAATCTCATTTCACTTGGGATGATGGACAGTATGGGGTTCAGTTTCAGCTCAAAGGGTGGTTTTCTGCAGGTTAAAAGGGGTGAGGTAGTTTTCCTTGAAGGAGTTAAAAGAAATGACCTATACTACCTAAAAGGTCACACTGTGGTTGGTGAATCATCACAAGTTTCTGAGGTAGAGAAGGTTGAACTGTGGCATCAGAGATTGGGTCACCTAGGTGCAAAAGGGTTGAATGAGCTCTATAAGCAAGGTTTATTTTCTAAAGACAAGTTCACAAAGTTGAGATTCTGTGAGACTTGTGCACTGGGAAAGGCAGTGAGAGCTTCTTTTGGCACTGGTAGGCATACCACAAAGGGTGTACTTGATTATGTACACTCTGATCTCTGGGGGCCTGCTAGAACAACTACCAAGAGTGGTGGAAGGTTCTTTATGTCAATCATTGATGATTTCAGCAGGAAATTCTGGGTCATTGTTCTTAAAGCCAAGTCAGAGGCATTTGAGAAATTCAAAGAATGGTTGATTGAAGTAGAGAAGCAGTCAGGTAGGGAGTTGAAGCATTTGAGAACTGATAATGGTCTGGAATTTCTCTCTGATGATTTTAATGACTTGTGTAAAAGCAAGGGCATTATTAGGCACAGGACAGTTGCCTCTACTCCACAGCAGAATGGAGTTGCAGAGAGAATGAATAGAACTCTATTGAATAGAGTCAGATGCATGTTATTGAGTTCTGGTCTTCACAAGTCTTTTTGGGGTGAAGCTGTGAATTCAGCAGCCTATATCATTAATAGAAGTCCTGCTGCTGCTCTAAGTATGAAAACACCTCAAAAAGTTTGGACTGGGAGAGTTCCAGAACTTGAGCATTTGAGGGTGTTTGGAAGTTTGTGTTATGCTCACACAAAGGGTGATAAACTGGAGGCAAGGGCACTGAGGTGTGTGTTTCTAGGATATCCAAAAGGTGTGAAGGGATACAAACTGTGGTGTATTGAGCCTGGACAGTACAAGTGTTTCATCAGTAGAGATGTCACATTTGATGAGCTCACTATGCCTATGCTTTCTGAGAAAAGCTTGAAGGATACAGAGTTGTTTGAGGTGGAGCTTGAGGGCAGGGAGATTGCCTCTCAACAGGAAGAACAAGGAGTTGAAAATGAGATTGAAAATAACATTTCAGAAATTCAAGAAAGCTCTGATGATTATCAACTGGCAAGAGATAGAACAAGAAGGGTGATTCAGCCACCTCGAAGATATGCACAAGCAGATGTTATATCATATGCACTTATGGTTGCTGATGATGTGGATTCCAGTGAGACAAACTCATATTTGGAGGCCATTTCATGTTCTGAGAAGGAGAAGTGGTTGTTGGCTATGCAAGAAGAATTGCAGTCACTGGAAAGGAACCAAACTTGGACCATTGTCAAGAAACCTCACTCACAGAGAGTTGTTGGATGTAAATGGATATTAAAAAAGAAGCTTGAAGGTTCAGAGGGTAGAGATGTGAGGTACAAAGCCATATTAGTTGCAAAAGGTTTTACACAGAAAGAAGGAGTTGATTTTAATGAAATTTTCTCACCTGTGGTTAAGCATTGCACTATCAGGATTCTGTTGTCCATTGTAGCTCAGAAAGATTTGGAGTTGCAGCAGATGGATGTTAAAACAACATTTCTACATGGAGAACTTGAGGAGCAAATATTCATGAAAATTCCAGAAGGAGTTGAGGGTGCTCACATTGAGAACAGGGTGTGTTTGCTGAGAAAATCATTGTATGGTTTGAAGCAGAGCCCTAGACAGTGTTACAAGAGGTTTGACACATATATGCTGCATATTGGATTTGTTAGGTGCAAGTATGACTGTTGTGTCTACTTGAAAATGAAATCTGGGAAGGTGGTTACCTACTTGCTACTCTATGTTGATGATATGTTGATTGCTAGTAGCTCAAAAGTTGAGGTGGAGTCTCTCAAGAAGCTACTGAGAGCTGAATTTGAAATGAAGGATCTAGGTGAAGCTAGAAGGATTCTTGGAATGGATATCAGGAGAAATAGAGCCTCTGGGACATTGAGTTTATCTCAAACACCCTATCTGGAAAAGGTTCTGAAAAGATTCCATATGGAAGAGTCCAAAATCTCATTAACTCCCCTTGCTCAACATATCAAACTCTCTGTTGATCAGTGTCCATCTACACAGTCTGAGATTAAGTCCATGAGCATTGTTCCCTATGCCTCTGCAGTTGGGAGTGTTATGTATGCAATGGTGTGTAGTAGGCCTGATCTGGCATATGCTATGAGCACTGTTTCCAGATTTATGTCAAATCCTGGAAGAATGCATTGGGATGCAGTCAGGTGGTTGCTCAGGTATATTAAAGGTACTCTGAATCATGATTTGTTGTTCCAAAGAAGTGATCTCAGAGGAGATGCTTTGGTTGGATTTGTAGACTCTGATTTTGGGAGTAATGTTGATACCAGGAAATCCATCACTGGATATGTGTTTACCATATTTGGTTCTGCTATTGTCTGGAAAGCCACTCATCAGGGTGTTTTTGCTTTGAGTACAACTGAGAGTGAGTATATGGCTATGACAGAGGCAATAAAAGAAGCCATTTGGTTAAGGGGAATCCTAAATGAACTTGGAGTTGAACAAGACACTGTTGTTGTCAACTGTGATAGTCAAAGTGCTCTGCATTTGGCTAAACACCAAGTGTTTCATGAGAGGTCAAAACACATTGATGTGAGACTACACTTTGTGAGAGATGCAGTGGATAAAGGTATTGTCAAAGTTGAGAAGATTGCAACTGAAGAGAATCCAGCTGACAGTTTCACTAAGGTGTTGCCTGTGGATAAATTCAAGTTGTGTCAGGATCTAGTCCAGTTGGTGGAAATTTCACAATCTCAGTGAGGTTGTGGAACTTTTGACTGCAGCAGATGTGGGATATCTGTTGTGGTTGTGGAGTTATGCAGCAAAATACTCAAACTGGCAGTTTTGGGAATTTTGAGGTATGACTTGATGATCCTGTTGCTCAGTTGTGTTTCTGAGTGGGTTGACTGTGGCCTGAGGTTCATAGTCATGTATATAAACTGTGTGGATTGAGTTTTCTGCATAGTTGTTAAGGATACTAAAAGTCAATGGCTTGATTGACTGGACAGTGTCTGTTTTGGAATTGTTGTGATTGTGATTCTGTGTTGGAGGATGGTTTGTGGTGAATGAAATGTGCTGTGGATTCACAATTTAGTGTACAAACCTAGTGGAGGTGGTTTTATGCAATTTGGTTCAGAATTGAAGAAGTTGAGTACATGAGTTTTTCAACTAAATCAGTTTTGAGTCACTTAGTCGCATTTGGGTATTTCTGGAGCTCTGGTGGATTATATGATGAGATCTTAGTATGTATTTGAAGCTAAGGATTCAAGTATCATGATGGGACTTTTTAGAGATTCTAAATTCAGCCGTGAAGTGCAGGATTTGGATTTGAAGTTGGTTCTGAAATCTGTTTCAAGTCAGTTCTTGAACTGAAGTCTGTTCAGTGCTTTTATGGTGTGATCAGTGTTGATACTGAGTGCTTTGTGTCATGGAGATTGCTGGGAGTTGATTTGTTGTGTAAGGTGGAGATTTGTTATAATGTACACGAAAAATCATCTCCGGACGCAAAATCGACAAAATGCACTTCAGGGACAAATCGGTAATTTTGCCAGGATTTGAAATTCCCGCAAGATCAAAACGGCGTCGTTTTGATGCTGAAATGGCTGCGGGTGCAGCGGTCTAGGGCGGGCGATTTCTCAGCTGAGTCTTCACCAAATTGGATGATTCTTGAAGCTACGTGATCCTTGCCAGCTCATCTAGGAAACGCACATGGAATTGCCTCACATCATCGCACGGTTGAGATTTGCGAGGTTGTTATGGCTCGATGGCTAGGATGTGTTCATCGATTTTGTGCATTTCAGTTTTAGCATATAATCACTCTTGTTTGTGATTGATATGCAAGCATTGAGCTAGAGAGAACTTTGTACAATTGTTTTTGAGCTTCATATAATACCAGAACACCCCTCCCCTCCACCGTGCACGTAGATCATCTTCCGGTGATCGAAGCACGTAAAATCGTTTGTTGTGTGATTTTTTTACTTCGTGTTTGAGTTCGATAAACCATATACAAACTTTCTGCGCCGTGAGTTTGAGTGTTTTTCGACGTGTGTGTGATTTTAGTGTTCAGTCCAGTGGTTCAGTGTTAAACTGAGTTGTTCAGTGTTGCTGACAGTTGTTCAGTGTTATTGTGAGGGATTCAGTGTCGACAGAGCTCGCGTTTGTTTCTGTTATATTGGTTGTCTTCCCTCAACAAATGCATAGAGAAACTTGTGTGTGGTTTAAAAAACGTATTTTTTATGTGTTTTATAATATAAAGTAATGATATAATATGGGTAATTAATAAAATAATTAGTTAAGTAGTATAAGAGTAAATAAATGTGTATTGAGAAATAAAATTGTGAAAAGACATTCAATTTATAAAATTTACATTGTCTTAAAATTAAAAAATTAACTAAAAAAGAAAATATATATCGTTTTAAAAAATAAAAAAAGTAATATACTATATCTTTTTAGAAAAATAGAACTCTATGTTTTGTATTTTATTACTACTAAATAAAGATTTGAAGTCATTATATTGTTTTTGCAATACATACTATTTTGTATATATTTTTGTAAATTTAGCACATCTATAAATGAAATGTTTATTTCATAATTTTATTCTTATAAATTTATTTTCTTATATTACTACTTTTTTGATCTAATTTTACTTTAATATACACTTACACACTAATACTTATTATACTTATATTTAATATTATTAAACACAAAAAATTGCAATTTACATGTAATTTTTTCTATGAAATGGGGTCGAGCGAGTATTATGCGTAACCATACCTTACAATTTTCGATAGTAACTTGTTGAATGACCCCAACCACATAAACACCAGATATTTTCGTCAAAACTAATTAACATTGAGTAATTTGATTTTATTAGTACATAGTTTAAATTAATTTTTTGTATGATTAAATTATTGGCCTGATTTGAGTGATAGTAATGTTGGAATCGGTGACACAAAGATTTGGTAACAGAAAACCGAGAAAAAAAAAAGAAAAAATGAAGCTAGCAACCAGCTACGTTCCTAGCGCTTCGCTAGGACAGAACCTGCCAGTTTGGGTACACATTCTGCGGCCTCGGCAGAATGTGTCAGGAAGCTAGCACCGCGCTAGGTACCCTGATTCAGGCATTCAGCAATCATGAATTTTATTTCTTTCCTATTTTAAATATGATTTGTTTCCTACTTCTTTTAGATTTTTTTTTTGGCGTGAAATATTGTTTTCATACAATATTTAGGATTTCTTTCCTATATAAAGAGAGTTTTTTCATGGATACAAACAACACGAGTTAACACCATCAATTAGAGAGATAATATTGTGTGAGATTAGAGGGTTTTAGAGTGGATATCAATCCTTGTAATCGTGAGCAATATTATAGTGAAAGTTCTCGTCGTTTCTCCCGTGGTTTTTCTGATTTGGGTTTCCACGTAAATTTCTTGTATTCTTTACTTGTCTCCTTCTTTGTTTATTGCTGAGTTATTTTCGAAGTTCCGCATTATTATTCGTACTATACATCGTCGATCTGCAACGAGTAGTATCTAGTGGCACCGGTCTTGATCGTGTGGGGTTCAGAGCTTTGTCCTAAAAGCTAAAAAGTGGTATCAGAGCCAGACAATGATCCCGTGACCTTTTAGAGCCAGGCAACGATCCCGTGACCTTTCAGAGCCAGACTACGATCCTACTACCTTCCAGAGCAAGGTTTCGATGGCGAGCGTGAAGTACAATCTACCGAACTTGGATCTCAACACAAGGTTTCCTATTTGGCAACACAAGATGAGGTTAGTACTCAGATCTCTTAAGCAAGAGATTGTTCTACTTGGTGTTGACAACATGCCAAAAGACATGAAGCATGACGAGTGGGAGGAGCTCGATTAGATGGCTATGGCGACCATTGGACTTCATGTTTCGGATTCTTTGACCGAGGAAACGACGGATGCGAAGATCGCAAAGGAATTATGGGAGTTGTTGGAATCGATGTGCGTGGAGAAAACGGTGTCCAGCAAGCATCACTTGAAGAGAAGTCTCTACTTCCTCAAGATGGCGGAGGGGTCGTCGATTCAAGACTATGTAGCGAGATTCAAGGAGCGTGTAGCTGACCTTGGGAAAATTGGCGTGAAGATCTGTAACGCCCCGGCCCGTTGAGGGGTCGAAGCCCGACCCTAATGGGCCGGCTCGGTTACCAATGTTTGCCGTCGGGAGTGATATCCTGGCCCCACTGTACCAACAATTGTCTTTTCCAGCGCACTTTGTCCTCACTCGTGCGCACCCGGGATACTTCCCAGGGGGTCACCCATCCTAGAATTACTCCAGAGTCAGCACGCTTAACTTTGGAGTTCTTATAGGAGGATGCCCAGAAAAGTAGATGCATCTGTTGGTATGAGTAGCATATTCAATCCTTTTTAAGCCTTGCATTTTCGGGGCATTACAATCACCCCACCTTTTATGCGCAACGTCCTCGTTGTGCGCCTTTCCTTTCCCAGGACCTACCATCCGTGCAGGATTCTAGAGGTGGCCCCTACGGGTACTCTCACCAACTTATGGGTGGAGCACTTGGCCCCGCAAGACACTTAGTTCCCACAATTCCGGTCGGCACCGGCTCTGATACCATTTGTAACGCCCCGGCCCGTTGAGGGGTCGAAGCCCGACCCTAATGGGCCGGCTCGGTTACCAATGTTTGCCGTCGGGAGTGATATCCTGGCCCCACTGTACCAACAATTGTCTTTTCCAGCGCACTTTGTCCTCACTCGTGCGCACCCGGGATACTTCCCAGGGGGTCACCCATCCTAGAATTACTCCAGAGTCAGCACGCTTAACTTTGGAGTTCTTATAGGAGGATGCCCAGAAAAGTAGATGAATCTGTTGGTATGAGTAGCATATTCAATCCTTTTTAAGCCTTGCATTTTCGGGGCATTACAAGATCGAAGATGATGATCTTGCGTTTTGGATGCTATGCTCGCTACCCCCTCGATGGCGGCATTTCGGGACACACTTCTCTATTCACGAGATAGCCTCACATTTAAAGACGTAACTTCGACTCTCTCTTCAAGAGAAAACGTACTAAGGATGGAGTCCAACAAGGATTGTGTGCCCGATGTGGGTGAAGGACTTAATGTCCAAAAGAAGTACCGTGATAAAGGGAGCGACTCAGGGAATTCGAAGTCGCGACACGGGAATAAGATGTGTTTCTATTACAAGAAAAAGGGACACATAAAGTCGGAGTGTTACACCTTGAAGAACAAGGAGAGCAACAACAAGAATTCCGGTAATTGGAATTTCGGTGATGTTGGATTAGTAGATGGGGATCTACTAATGGCTCTAGGTGAGAACTCCAACTTTAATTTGGTGATTGGATCTTAAACTCGGGTTGCTCATTTCATATGTGTCCGGACCGGACGTTGTTCGAGACTTATGAAGCTTTGGAGCATGGTGCGGTATTCATGGGTAATGACACCTCGTGCAAGATCGAAGGGATTGGGAATATCCGCTTGAAGATGTTCGATGGCACGGTGCGCACGTTAGGCGAGGTAAGACATGTCCCTGACTTGAAGAGGAATTTAATTTCCTTGAGTACCCTCGATATGAAGGGCTATAAACTCACTTGTAAAGGTGGAGTTTTAAGGGTTACCAAAGGTAGTTTGATAATATTGCGGGGAAAGAGAAAGACAAGTCGTTTTTATGTCCTCGATGGAAGCTCGGCGAAAGAAGTAACCGAGATTAATACTAGCTACACAAGTGAAGGTGGAGTGTATGAGGCTACCGAAGAGGTTTTGGTAGTGTTGGGAGGATACGACAAGGCGGGGCGACCTTATATCCTCCAAGAAGGCGCGGTGAAGGAAGTAACCGGGGCTGAACCTTGACTCCTGGTAGAAGAGTCTCACCGGCATAGAGGCGCGCAAACGAAGGCCGGAGTGACGAAGCTTAATAATAAAGAAACGGTGAACGAAGTAACCGTGGAAAAAACTAGGCTCTCGGATGAAGAGTCTACACGACTAGACCATGTGCGGCTTGAGCATGTAAGGAAAGTCGATTCGAAGGATCGAGTGTATATCGATCGATGGAGTGTTTCTAAATCTGGTAAGCATTATGCGCTTGGAAAGCGGTCGAGAAGATATATCTTGAATTGGGCTCACAATTCGAAGAAGACACTCGGGTATGTACGTTCCGATTCATGTTGACCTTTGAAGGTCCAAACTTTTAGAAACTAGGCTCGTTGGGGCGTTTAGAGGAAGACGAGGGATGAGACTATGGAGTGCGATGTGATTTCGCATGGGCGATGTGATTTCGCTTTATGGTTTTGATGTGCGATGAGATTTCTCATGCGCGATGGGTTTTCGCGACATGATATTATATGTGATGTGATTTCACATGTGCGATGGGATTTTGCGGTTTGGTGTCAAGGTGGAGATTGTTGGAATTGGTGACACAAAACCGAGAAGAAAAAGGAAAAATGAAGCTAGCAACCAGCTATGTTCCTAGCGCCTCGCTAGGAAAGAACGTGCAAGTTTGGGTACACCTTCTGCGGGCTCAGCACGAATGTGCCAGGAAGCTAGCGTCGCGCTAGGATCCTAGCGCCGCGCTAGGTCCCCAGATTCAACAATCGAAAATTTTATTCCTTTCCTTTTTTAAATAGGATTTGTTTCCTATTTCTCTTACGTTTTTTTTCATGGAAAATGAGCTTTTCCATGGACACAAACAACACGAGTTAACACCATCAATTAGAGAGATAATATTGTGTGAAATTATAGGGTTTTAGAGTGAATATCAATCCTTGTAATCGTGAGCAATATTATAGTGAAAGTTCTCGTCGTTCCTCCCTTGGTTTTTCCCGATTTGGATTTCCTCCTCCCATGGTTTTTCCCGATTTGGGTTTCCACGTAAATTTCTTGTTTTCTTTACTTGTTTACTTCTTTGTTTATTGTTAAGTTATTTTTCGGGGTTCCGCATTATTATTCGTATTATATATCGTCGATCTGCAACAAGTAGTATCTAGTAGCACCGGTCTTGATCGTGTGGCATTCAGAGTTTTGTCCTAAAAGCTAACAAATAATTATTTAATTAATATTAAAACAAATCAAAATATTAAGTGAGTTAATTTTAAAAAACCTAATCACTACAAAAATGTTATATTTCTATTCACTAATTTTAATAAATATATTAAATAATCTCATTTTCCTTTCAAAAATATGACTCAGTTATTTTTTAAAAATTCCCCCAAAAAAAGTTATCTTGTACTACTACTACTATTGAATTTGAGGACGACGTGTGTCGGGGATGGGGAAAAGCTAGGGCGGCTATTCTATTTATTTCTAATTAGCGGCGGCGGCCATGTATCAAAAATATGTCGTTTTGTTTACTTCTGATTTACATAATGAATATGTATACTCCTACATCTTTTCCCAATGTAACATAGCACCACTAAAGAATTTAATTTGCATGCAACCCCTATTCATAGTACATTTTGCTTTGAATTAATGTTGGAATTTTTTTGAAAAAAAAATAATTTTAATTGAAATTGAAAAATACAAGATTATATAAAGTATAAATTAAAGAAATATTTAGAAGAATAGGTATTTTAGTTTATTAATTAAATTTCAATCTTAATAAATTAAACTTTTTAATTAAAAATTATTTTTTATAACTATTTTTATTAATAGGAGTATTATTAATTTTATTATTATATAAAAAACCACAACTAATTATTTTAAGAGGGATTTTCAAAAAGGGTAAATATCTTACTCTCAATTATACATTAAGAGTAATCTTTACACTATTTATAAAAAAACTAAATTTACCTAAACAACCCTTTTAATTATTATAAACTATGTAATATATTACATTATTTACAAATTATATGGTATCTCTTAATTGATATTATTAAATATACACTTACCATATTGGACAATACACTACAAAATTAAAAAACATAACGAGTGCTAAATATTAGCTTTTCATATAACATAAAGCTACTTAAAATACACTATATATCACAAATTACAAAACAGAAACGTGAAACTCACTTTCTTGTGCCGAATTGGGATTCCTCCGGCAGAATCGTCGTCGTAGTGTATCCTCACAAAGCTCGAAGCGTACTCGTGTTAAGTTAAGTTTTCTAAATTCATTATCAATTGAGGTGACTAGATTGCATACCTGGTTTAGGGTTCTTCGATTTGGTGTTTGATTCTACCCAAATTATGTGTTTTTAGGTTTTAAAATCCACCTTTTAGGTTTGAATTGACATAGTGTACTAGTCTAAATGATTGCATGTTTGATTTATGGTTTTTGAATAGATGTTTAAAATCGATTGAAATCTGAAATTTTTAGGTTGGATTTTATTTTGTGTTCATGTACAAATAATGTAATGACTTTCAGCTTGGACCCAATAACACGATCAGAAAACTGAGTGGGTTTGTGAGAATATATGTAGATTCACATTCAAAACATTATCTTGAAACATATTATCAACATCTTGTGATGTTGTTCTTTAAAATATAATCTTGTAGGAACCTGTTACTATAAACAATTGGTTTATGAACAAGATTGTGTATTTACCTTGTTTGGTTTGATCTTTGTTTAGTATTCAGAGCATGTGTAGCTGATATGCTTAATTTGGTTAATTAATATCTAAAAAAATTATATTTTGACACAGGATTTGGGAACATGTCTCCGACAACTCGTTCCGATTCGCTGAAGAAAAAGGTTCAGAATCGAGAGACCTATTCGAGATCTGTCAAACGTAGTCTGGAGAATGACTTCGAGGTAACTATGTCCGAGCCCCAGCCTAAACTTAAAAAGGTGTTTAAGGCGTGTTTAATATTTGTCTTTTATTCAGTAGTTTACTCTCTTTTGATCGCACTTTGTATTGTTGCCAACCAGCGTACATGAAATAGTTTAGTAGTACATGAAATAGTTTAGTAGCTTAATAAGAACCAATTTTAGTATGTCAAAAGTGTTTATAGGCTAACCATTAAGCTACTAAAATACTTCATATAGCCTAATACTAACATGAAACCATTATATGCATAATGTCAAATACACTAATACTTTGAACTTGTGTGGTTTTTTGCAGCTGTGGAGCTCTGACACATGATAAGAAGGCGTGTGTGGAAAGGCCTCGCAGATTAGGAGCCAGGTGGACTGGGAAAGGTATTGTCCCAGATGAGAAGATAGAGAATTTTGAGCTTGATTATGATGGGAAAAGAGATCGATGGAATGGATACGACGCTGCATCTTATAAACACGTGATTCAGATGTATGAAGCCAGAGATGAAGCAAGAAACAAATTTCTTAAGGAACAACAACTTAAAAAGCTGGAAGAGAAAAATGCCAATCAAGATGACGAAGATGGGGTTAGTGATGATGAGGATAACTACGACTCTTTGAAAGCTGATGAGGCAAAAGTTGACGAGAGCAAGAAAATGGACTTTGTGAAGGTCGAAAAGCGTGTGCGTACTACGGGTGGTGGTAGCACTGGTACTGTCAGGTATATAGATATATAATTTCGCATTTACTCATTTAGGCATCTCGAAATATATGCCCTTTGTGTGCTCTACTTGATGAGGTGATAGAAAGATATATGCCCTATCATAAGGAATTTAAAATTTGAATGTTTCACTTATTATTTTTCTTTTTTTTCCAGGAACTTGCGTATTCGGGAAGACATTGCGAAATACCTTCTTAATCTTGATGTTAACTCTGCCCACTATGACCCAAAAACCCGTTCTATGCGTGAGGATCCTCTTCCAGACATGGATCCAAATGAGAAATTCTATGTTGTAAGCTTATTTCTGTTCCAGAGCATTAGATTGTGCTGCTGTTACTCTGTCCTTTTGACTTATTGCTGATATTGTTTCTGTTGATACAGGGAGATAACCAAAATAAAGTGAGTGGTCAAGCGCTGGAATTCAAGCAGCTCAATATTCATGCTTGGGAAGAATTTTAGAAGGGCCATGATATTCATATGCAAGCAGCTCCCTCACAAGCCGAACTGCTTTATAAAAATTTCAAGGTTAATAAGGAGAAGCTGAAGTCTCACACTAAAGATAAAATCATGGAGAAGTATGGCAATGATGCTACACGGATGAAGTACTTCCACGAGAACTCTTACTCGGCCAAAGTGAGAGAGAAGTTGAGTATGATAGAGCTGGTAGAGTCATAAAAGGCCAGGTATGGCGTGCATTCTTCCCTTTTCTTTGTTGGTTAGATTACCCTAACAAATTATTTTATTTTTATTGTTTTCTCCTGATACACACTACATCAGTTGAGTCTCTAAATTTTTATTATGATACTGTAGATAAGTTTTTCTGTAAAAAACATGGGGAGATGGTAATATGTGGGTTGGTTCTATTCTATGGCAGCTTTGACACCTCACATATCGCTTACATGTGGATGAGGAATTAAATATGAAACCGATAAATTGCAGAGAATGTTGAACTATTACATATAGTGTATTTTATTTCAATGTGTTTGATAAAATACATTATTACACTATTACATGTTTGATTCAAGGACAATACACTATTATTCAAAGACATTACACTACTAAAATACTTAATGTAGCCTAATACTAACATGAAACCATTATATGCATGCCTTCAGATACACCATTACATATAGTGTATTTTATTTCAATGTGTTTGATAAATACATTAGTACACTATTACATGTTTGATTCAAAGACATTACACTATTATTCAAAGACAGTACACTACTAAAATACTTAATGTAGCCTAATATACTAACATGAATACATTATATGCATGCCTTCAGATACACTATTACATATAGTGTATTTTATTTCAATGTGTTTGATAAATACATTAGTACACTATTACATGTTTGATTCAAAGAAAGTACACTATTCCATACAGTGTATGAAATACTCTAAACAATCTTTTTTTATAATTTTGCACTATATTTGCGTAGTACACATATTAATCTATTGCAAACACTGACCATCTTTGTCGATCAGTGTATCCATTTAGTTATAATTGCTGCAAACAACTCGTTTCTAATAGTTGGAAAACAACAGAATCTACTATAAATACTGTTCCTATGTGTTGAGTGTATATGATAGTTCTAAATGGATAAAGTTGTTTAATCGCTACTGAACAAATGATTTAAGTAGGAATGGATTAGGTGTCGATTTAAATATAGTGTAATCTGTTACATACACTAAAGATGTATTGTCACAGTCTGCGTGGTAGTTAAGAATTCAAGTGTGACAGCACGAATGTTGCGTTGCAGCTGAACCGAGATGCTTTGACAGAGAAAAAATACTGACTATAAAGAGGGTGAAGAAAAACTACAAGTCACCTTTAAAATTAATTGATCAGAAAGATCTTGTCCTCAAGCAGGCTTCAGGATCGTATGTTTGAAACTGTCTACTACTACTTTTTACTAAACCAATCGCTTGATAGTATTACTAATAGTGTGATACAATGACATGCTGGATTACGACGTTTATGTCATGCATTATATGCATTTACTTGCATATGAAATGTTTTTGAGTAATCTGTTTGACGAGACAGCGGCAATGGTATTCCGAGCTGAACTTATCAAAAGATTTGCAAGAAGTTCAAAGAGTTGGAGGCCAGCGAGTTAGAATATTCAATTTATGCTTTTTTTAGTCCAAACAATAATAAGTAGGCAGCTCAGCTGGTTTATCAAACAAGATGGTTTTGTTTATCTACTTTAAATTAGTTATAGTTCAGGACAATTTTCCTTTAACTTTTGGGTTTGGATAAGTTACTAAGGCCTAGATAAAACACTGCCTACTCATTTTTTATATTAATAGTTGGAGATTGACATGTCAGCTTTGTTTATTTGGTCAATAAGTTGAAGTGTTAATAAGCAGGTTGCTTTTTCTTAGAAACACTGTTTGAGTAACATGATGGCGTTGAATCTTATAAACAACCGCTATGAAGTACAACACTTACAATTGATTGTGTTAGAACAGTGTTGTTTAAGGTGAAAAATAAATGTCAAACTATATATACATTGAAACAAAGAGATTTTAATAGAGGTTGAAGCTTCTGTTCAAATATATGAGACACACTAACAATAGCTTCTCAAAACACAAAATACTCCTAAATATGCAGGCAGCTAAAATAAACCTCAGATTGTTAATGAGTTACATGAAACTGCCCATTTCATAGCTCTGCCATTTCATGGATTGTTAAATGCAGGCATAATGTTTAGCATAATGAAATTCAGAAAGTGTAAAATAAGTGATATTGCAATGCGATTCTGAGACACATTTAATTTAGTTTATCAAAATAAACACAATTGGTCGTGCAATTCTTACTGGTTATTCACACATGTGTACCATAAACTGAATGGTTAATAAAAAACCGTACCCTAATCAATGTAGGCTATTTTAACTCACAAATTTTCAGTGGAAGTCGCAAAATGTAAAAATACACAAAAAAAGAAGTTGATGGCAGTAATTGTTCATGGTATCAGAAATATCGTGAAGACAAGGTTGAAATATAACACGTTGTCTTAGTAATATCCTCCACATCAACAACAATTAAAATGCTCTCTCAAAATGTAAATGAGACCAATGATTTCCAAAGTACCATAAATACTGTACAAAGTTCAAGTGAATCTTAAACCTTCACTCCAATTTATTCAAGTTCAACCTCGGTTGAAAGCTAAAGAAGTTCAACTACAGATTCAATAAACATGACTTGCAGATATATTTCAATTCATTCGATTCATATATAGTAGTAATATTTGTGATGAACATGACTTGCAGATACTGGTGTAATGAGCGGTGCCATTATTTACATCAAAAGGGATTTGAAAATCACAGATACAGAAATCGAGATCCTTGTAGGTACCATCAACATCTACTCCCTGCTCGACTCATGGGCGGCCGGGTGGACCTCAGATTATTTTGGGAGGCGCATTACCATTGTGATTGCATCTTCCGTCTTCTTCGTTAGAGCAGCTGCAATGGGTGTCGCCAACGGCTACGCCATGCTCATGGCAGGGAGGTTCATCGCCGGCCTTGGAGTCGGCTTCGCTCTCATGATTGCACCCGTCTACACCGCTGAGGTGGCACCCGCATCCTCTCGTGGCTTCCTCAATTCTTTCCCAGAGGTTTTCATCAATTTCGGTGTTTTACTCGGATACTTGTCAAACTATGTGTTTGCCGGGTTTTCCTTAAAACTCGGTTGGCGCCTCATGCTCGGGATCGGCGAATTGCCTCCCATCTTCATCGCCCTTGGAGTCATCATCATGCCCGAGTCCCCTCGTTGGTTGGTCATGCAGGGTTGCATCGGGGAAGCCAACAAGGTTCTAGAGAAAACTTTCGACTCCATCGAGGAAGCCCACCAAAGACTAGCTGAGATCAAAGAAGAAGCCGGTTTGCCAGAGGATTGCGACGGGGATGTCGTCCAAGTCCGTAAACGACCGAAAGAAGACGGGGGTGTTTGGAGGGATATATTCGTCCACCCCACTATAGCAGTCCTCCACATCACCATAGCCGCCCTCGGCCTCCAGTTCTTCCAGCAGGCAAGCGGCATTGATGCCATCGTCATGCATAGCCCTAGGATCAACTCACTTACAAAATTGAAAAGCAACACAAGTTTTTACTTGACGGCGACCTCAAAAATACAGGGCTCAATATCACACAATTTGTAACTGCGAATGGGGAGAACAGCTAGAATCCTTTTTTGAATTTTTAAAAAAAATGAATCGCAATCAGAAGTTATTTCCTAAAAAAAGAATTCTTTGATTGAATTCAAGAATCTTTGTCCAAAAACGTTTAAGATTTCAACAATAACTACATAAAACGTAAATAATAATTGGAAAATATAATTACTATAATACAAGGGTTAAAATAGACAAATCAAATTCAAAAAGCCTACCTAAATTATGAATACAATTAATATCAATACATTAAATTATATATATTCCAAAAATTAATTATTTTTTTTATTAAGAATGTAAACTATGTTATTTTTTTAAAAATCATAAAACCAATCTTATTTTTTCTCTAAATTACTCTTTATTTTAATACACTTATAATAACTACCAACTATGTATAATAAATAAGGGTAATTTTGAAACATTACTCTTACTTAAATTTATAATTAAAAAACTAATATTCTAAATTAAATACTAATTTTTAAAATTATCCCTTTATAAAAATCACCCTAAATTAAAAATATGAGTTTGACTCGGTTCATTAAGGAAGTCTTAATAGCTAGATGTGCACGGATCGAGTCAAGGAAGTTGAACCGTGAGCGAAGTAGGAGTCAGCAACATAGTTCAGAGACGGGTGGGCTTGACAAGTTGTAATTTATCTCTAAAGTTTGTAGGGCGAGGTAGGAGTCAACAACATAGTCCAGAGACGGGTGGACTTGACAAATTGTAATTTATCTCTAAAGTTTGTAGGGCTGGAATGGGGTCGAGTAAATGGCTTACAAAGAAAATTGAATTGTGAATCAATTGAGGTCATATTCAGGGGTCCATTCACATCGAACTTTGTCGAACTTGGCTCTGCTACCACTGTAAGGTCTACTGTCGCCAACGAATCGTATTTGTATGATATAGTGTGTTTCAGATAAAACTCACATGTCTTTGTTTTTTAAGGCGTCCATTCACATCGAACATGGCTCAATTCAAGTGTTGAGTCAATTCCTTGAGCAACCAACAAACATTCATATGTCAGCTGCACACAGAGTTTGTTATAGGTATCTGAATAATGCTCCGTGACAAAGTTTGTTTTATCCCAAGTCCAGTACAATTCACCTAAAAACATATTGTGATGCAAATTGGGCTGCATGCACACAAACCAGAAAGCCAGTTACTGGATATTGTGTGTTTCTTGGTGACTTTTGAGTTGCAGGACATTCTAAGAAGCAGAATAATGTGTCCAGATCATCAGCTGAGTCAGAATTTACGGCAATGACATCCTGTGGTTTATGAGTTAATATGATTTAAGAATCTCTTAAGGGAGTTTGGTTTTCATCATTCACAACCTGCTCTTTTGTATTGCGATAGTGTTGCTGCCATGCACATTGCCTCTAATCATGTGTTTCATGAGCTCACTAAACATATTGAGATTGATTATCATCTTTTTAAGGAATGGATGTACAAATATTTGTTAAAAAATGTTTTTATCTCAATACCACGAATCAAGTAGCATATATCTTCACCAAAGCTTTGGGATCAAAGTTGTTTCACCACCTCTTATGAAAGATGGGAAACAAAATTGTATTGTCACTTGAGGGGGAGTGTTAAGGTAATGGATTTAAGGTTGTTGCTCGTGCTACTAAGCTGCTGCTACATGGTGGTAGACGGATGCATATAGCTGGAGTTCGGTTATTTAGCTTTTAGGGACAACGATGAGAATGTGGACAACGAATTAGTTTCTAATCCTCTAGAGGTTCATGGTTCGGACCTAACACCACACAAGGATTATCCTAATGTTGATCAGAATGGGAGTGATGAATACGTTACACGTCTAGAAGACTATTCGTTAAATATTGAAAGAGTATACTTAAACTTGAGGATGATGAAGAGCCTAAGTTAAACAAGCTCAATCGGGACCATCCAAGGTTAAATAGAAAATTGCAATGACAAAAGAATTAAGAGTAACTATGTTTGTGAACTGGTTGATCTTCCGAGTTGTCGGAAGGCAATTGGGAGCAAGTGGGTTCTCAAAATTAAGCGTGTTAGCTTTTTACAATGCTCTGATACCAATTGTTGTGATATCCACGCTCAATAAACCTCAAAGAACCTATTACAGCTTGTTGCGATATTGAAACTAAATCGCTCACGGCTCTCGAAATATATATGAGATGCGAAAAAAAAAGATAAACAAATGAACGAACACAAAAATTTACGTGAGGGTTGTGAGATTTTCTTCGATTCATGTTGAATTTATTATTTTACTATAGTTTAGTATTTTATTGTAATTAGTTACTATTGTTTTATTTAAATTTTAGCCCCCCGGTGAACATTGTATATATTGTTTTCTTGATGACGGAATAGAAAGATAATTCCCACATTTATCATGGTATTAGAGCTTGAGCAGTTTTAAAAAAAAAAAAACCCAGTCTTCTAAGAAATATTTCGACGATGTCATTTCGACTACTAAAGAAGCATTTTTCAATCACAAGGAAAGAGAAATGTGTTTAGTCTCGCTTCAAAAATCGAGAGTTCGTTGTAAAACGACCACTCGGAATATCAATCCGATGGAGGACTAGAGTGAGGAGTTTTCGTAGAAAATTCCATTTCAATTTAAAAGAGTTCAAGTAGTCAATCAATAAGCAAGTAATCAAAGCAATAAACGGATATCAAATGAGAGAAAAATCGGAGAAAAAGTAATAGTCGTCCTACAAATTGAATTATGAAACACAAGAGAGTAATCCGGTTGTAATCCTCTTCCAAATCATACAACCTTGTATTTAAGTTCGAGAATTGGACCGGAAAGAAAAGCAACGATCACCGTATGCTAATCGAATTAATTCCCTAGTAAAGCACCCCTTGATGGTGATTAATTCACTAGAGGACCAATTCCGTTCTTTAAGTTTTGAAATCTAATTGCTTATAATCGAACCATAGGAAGAAAGCCCCCGTTCCCGGTGATAGCAATCGTTTTAATTCCCGATTTAGTCTAATCCCGATCACCGGTGATTATACTCAATCGTTGTTCGAAAATAAGTCAATTAGGCCAACTTAAACTCTCTCAAGCATTTTATCAAACACTATGTAGGCATGACTTTAACCTAATCTCTTAAAGCAAATCTAGCTAAGTAAATCCATGGCAATCAAAGCAATGATGAAATAACAAGTAAATGAAAGCATAACCATGATCCAAATCAACAAATCTAACTCCAAAGTCTCAATCACAAAGTAAATCCAACAATATAGCAAAAATACAAGTAAAAGCATATAAGAAATGAGGAAATCTAAAGAGGAGAAGGAATAGAAATCCTAATCGAGATGTAGATCGTGATCCTCGTCTTCGATTCTTCGATCCGTCGTCAATGGATTGAATTCTCTTGGAGAAGATGCACTTTCTCTCTCTTGTTCTTCTTCCTCTCTCTCTAAAATCCTCCCCAAGTATTTGTAGTATGGAAAGTGTGTGGGAAGAGTGTTTCCCCATCCTTTTATAGTCCCACGTAGAAAATAACCGTAACTAGCATTTTCCCACAAAAAATAGACCGGAAATGACCCTTTTACCCCTCGGTCAATGTTTTTTAAGTGGGCAATGCTGTAGAGGAGGCAGCAGTTGCAGTGGAGGACATTTTATAGGATTTCATTTTGGGTTATTGCTTTTATGTACCTTTCATTTTAGAAAGAACTTTGTTCTGGATTTCTAATGAATGGATATTTTATTTCTTTTAATCATTTGATGGTTATAAGAAGAAATAATGATATTATCTATTCTGGTACATTAGCTAGCAATATATAAATGATGAATCCTGAGTCCACCACGATGCAACGAACCGTGGCATGTAACTCGTTTTACTTTTAAGAGATATTTAAGTAATGTATCATTTATACTTGTGGATTCTTATGCTAAGTAATGTTTATTCAAATAAGAAGTTCAAAGGTCGAAAATTGATATTTTGATCAATTAAGTTGAAGGAGTGGACCTTCCGACCCAAGAATCTAATTTGGAAGATAACATAACTAAGCAATCCTTTGTGGATATAAGATATAAGATCCGGACAAGTATTAGAATTGATTAACTCTGATGTATGCAGACCTATGTCTACTCAGACAATAAGGTACGAGTACTTCATTTTATGATTACTCGAAAAATGGATTAGCATACCTGATGTGCCACAAAAGCAAAGTGTTTTGACAAGTCAATGGACACAAAGCTATTGTGGAGAACCTTCAAGGTATATCCATTTGTAGCCTGCGATTTGATCGCGGAGGCAAGTACCTGTCTGAGGAATGCACGGCATACTGATCAGAGATTGGGATATGATCCCAAATGACTACACCATACACTCTTGTGTAGAAATGGTGTGTCGGAAATTAAGAAATGGAACTCTTATAGAAATAGTAAAAGCATGAGTTATACGGTACTACCTAGGTTCTATGGATATGTCTGGAAACAACGGCGCATTCAAATGCGGTTGTAGAATATCCTAGAAGAACAAAAGATGTGTGTTCAATAGTACTATGAACCAGAAGGACGTTATAAGTTCTAACGTCCGGTTCTTAGAGGAAGACTATTAGATGAATCACAAGCCCAAAGTGACGTAATACTTTGAATGAGAGAAAGCGATTAAGACTTAGAACCAGCCGAACCGAGTAGCGGTACACCACTAACTGCACCTACTGTTATTACTGTTTATACACCGGAACGCCATTGTAGTGGGAGGTTGTGGATCAACCGGAGATATTCATAAGACTAGGAGAGTTTTCGGACTCTGGACCTAGTATACATGAAATCGATCCCTGGATCTACATGGAGGCAGTACTAGATCTAAATGTGCCTTCTTGGAAAGCAATAAGGATTATTGCTAAGAGGCGAGATCATTTATAGTACAAGCTTAGTTGATCCATTTATGGATTGGAACAAAGCATTGAGTTCGTGGTACTTGCAAATTGATGAGATAGTCCATTTTATGGATTCATCAAAGCATGGACGAATAGTGTGTATTGGAAACGTGATGGAAACAAGGTGGTGTTTCTCGGGTTTTATGTAGATAACATTTTATCATTGGCAACAATGTAAAGATGTTGTCAGACATAAGATAATGGTTGTCTAGATAAATCATTATGAAAGATATAGGAAGAAGTTGGACATAATCTTGAGATCTAGGATCTCTAGAAAAGAACATTGTACTTCTCCTGGACATCTTACATATAAATGATTATGGTTCGTTTTGACATGCAAGATTCCGAGAAAGGTATGTTACCTTTCAGATACGGAATGCATCTATCTAAGGATATGTGTTTTGGAACACAAAAAGCAGATAGAAGCAATGAAAGCGGTTTCCTACACTTCGAGTGTGGAAAGCTTGATAAATGCAATGTTGAAAACGAGAACCTGATATCTGCTATGCGGCTAGTATAGTGGGAGGATATCAAGGTAATCCTGGAAAGGAATACTCGACTGCTGTAATGAACATTTTAATACTTTTGAATGGTACTAGTCTCGGATATAAGAGATGAATAAATTAATTAGCAATAAATTAATTTTATTCATGGATATTTATATCTTAAATACACAGAATAAATAATACTACCGGAGAAATATTATTTGATATAATATGGTTTAATATTGGGAGTGCAATTAATTTTATATAGTGGAAAATAGAATTAATTAATATTAATGGATTAATAGATTTGGGCTTGGGCTCAATTTAATCATTAATATTGGAAGCTCAATATTCCACCTCCTTAAGATCCCCTACGTAGCCTATAAAAGTACTACATGGTCTTCTCTATTCTCATAACTTGAAGATCACAATTCTAGAGAGAGAAAGTAGAGAGGGAGATCCATGGAGTTCGGAAGATCGTCGCCCACCCGACGTTCGAGCTAGTGCAAGGAATACGTGGGAAGGTCTCAAGGTCTTCATAGATCTCGTTTCTCCGTACAACGAGAACAAAGGTAAAATCGTTGAACCCCCTTCGATGATTTTAAATTATTATCGTGAAAATATCGTTGAACGTAAGATCCAAGGTTTGAGATCCTCACCGGGGTCGAGCCGAGCGGTGGCGATCGAGGATCGCCGGACCGCCGCGGCTGGAGCGACCCGGCGGCGTGGATCGAACGAGCGAGCTGCCTGGGGAGGCAGGCGCTCGCCTGAGGACCAGGCGCCCGCCTGGTCCATGTCGCGCGCGAGCGCTTCGCACCCAGGCGATCGCTTCGTGCGGCTGGCAGCAGCGGGCTGCGGGATTTCCCGCAGCGGATCCGCGTGGCCATGCGGATCGTGCACGGGGCGTCGCTGGGTACGTGCGGGGCTGCACGGCTGCAACCCTAGCACTCGCATGACGCGAGTGCGCGCCCCATCGAGCAGCAGCGGCTCGTCCGCGGCTAGGGCTCGATTGGGAGCTCCTTCGGGGATGGCTTCGGCTATTCCGGCGAGGGTTCAAGGCACGTCCAGCGGGCTGATCGCATAAGGGTTTTGGCAACCCTAGGCGGCTGCTACGAACAGCCGCGAGCCTCACGCTAGGGCTCGACCGAACAGCCCGGGTTCGCCCGCGGTTAGGGTTTGATTGAGTCCGGATTAACGTGGTGGTTCGTGGCGGGATGTTCCGGCAACCGGGAGTCGATTGGAGTTGTCGTTCCGCAAATTTGACAACTCCGGATATTCGATCTCCAAAGGATTTCGGTCGAAATTAATTAGATAATTTATTTATTTAAATTTATTAATTGCGGGATATCGATTTCCAACATTTAGTACCTGGTGAACATTGTATATATTGTTTTTTTATGACGAAATAAAAAGATAATTTCCACATTTATCAATTCACTTACTCATAGCCATTGTACCCAATTTAGATTTAGAACTATATCAAATTGACGCTAAAATTGCATTTCTCAAAGGAGAATTGATTGAATAGATTTATATGGAACAACCAGTGGGTTTTGTTGTCCAATGTCAAGAAAATAAAGTTT
This sequence comes from Euphrasia confusa, assembly GCA_954870475.1. Classification (NCBI taxonomy): domain Eukaryota; kingdom Viridiplantae; phylum Streptophyta; class Magnoliopsida; order Lamiales; family Orobanchaceae; genus Euphrasia; species Euphrasia confusa. Next base: position 22,130,977 of record OX940951.1, read on the forward strand.
GTAAATTGAAGAGGTCAATGTATGGACTAAAACAATCTTCCAGACCAATGGTACTGTACTTAAGATTTCACCAAGTGGTGATCTCATATATCCAATGTTCTAAAGGGGGGAAATCGCTCGGATTTTTTATTCTAGGCTGCTAGACGGGTCCGGGCGGATTTAAACGGGTCTAGGCGGAGATTAATAGGATCTAGGCGGCTTTGTATAAAAAAATTGAAATAATATTTTTTTCGTCTAATTGCTAATTTAATGTTTTTATTGGCTACAAAAGTTTAAAAAATGATATTTTTTGTGTGAGAGTTATTAAGAAAATGATATTTAATGTAATTTGTGAAATATGAACATATATATAATATTTTAGTTTTATTTAATTTATAAACAAGGATTATATAACTAATTATTATAATTAAAGTAAAAAACTTGTTATTTTTTCAAAATATATAAATATATAAATTATTTTAAAATATAATATAATTAAATATAAAAATGTAAAACGATTAATTCCCGCTTAATCCTCGATTAATCACTCTAGACGCTAGGCTCCTAGTCACTGTCCGACTAGCGGCTAACGCTTTTTAGAACCTTGCATATAGCTTTACCATGATAAATGAAAATCATTGTGTTTATGTTAAACGTTCATAAAGGAGTTTTGTAATACTATCGTTTTATGTTGATGATATTTTCTTTGGCTAGAAATGAAATTGAGTACTTGAATGAGATCAAGAAATGGCTATCCTCCAACTTCGATATGAAGGATATGTGTGAGGCCGAGTATATACTTGGCATCAAAATCTGTAGGAAACATTTTCAAATGTTGTTTGACTCTCACGAGAGAATTATATACAAAAGCTTCTGAAACGATACAAGATGAATACCTGTTGTTTACGGGCAGAAAATCCTAACAAGAATCCTCCCGCGAACGTGTTGATATTTTGGGGATTGAGAAAACAAATAAAAAATAATTAAAAAGCTTTTAGTGCAAAATTCTGGGTATATTTCTTGGGAATTGTGCTTGTCCTTTATGGTCCGTTTGTTTTGGGGTGAATCGGAGTAAATCAAGGGTAATTTAATCATTAATCTTGTTTGGGACCAAAAAACAGAATGTGAATCAAAGTAGATCGGGGTGAATCGGGGTGAATGAAGGGGAATTTATTTACACTGATTCCCCCTCTAATTTTTACCCCCCGAATTGGGGATGAATGGAGGTGAATCAATGAAAAATAAAAATTTAAAACACAAAATTTAAATAGATTACCCTAGTAAGAAAATTTTGTATCCAAACACAAAATTTAAAACATTTACTTCGATTCACCTCGATTACCTTTCCCTGGGGTTAATTTAAAAATTTACCCTCACCCTAATTCACCCCAAAACAAACAGACCATTACAAATGAGGAAATTCGACTATTTATAGTAGATAGATTAGGGTTTCTAGACATGGGCTTGTGCCTAAATTACATGGGCTTTTCTTTGAATAATTATACAAATTACCCCTCTCATTAGGAGGAGATCTCAATTATACCCCTTGTAGCAATGTACCCTCTTTTACCCTTGGTCCGGTCCAACTGAACGAGTCACCTTTCTTTGGCAAGTCATCATCTGGGTGTCCTTCAAATTAGCCGCAAGCCGCCTGTCCAGGCGATCACCTCTTCATCGCCCTCTTGATGACGCACAACCTGAGGGGTGGTGGTCGCAGACACGCTGCGTGGCGTGGAGCTCCTGCGAACAGGAAAATCGTGATGTGGTTAATCGTGTTCGTGACGTATCTCCGCCTGGGGTGCCCGATGGTGTTAGGCTTGTATGCCATAGTGGTCGCAAGTGGTCGCCGGTTGGGTCCCGTCGCATATCTGTTAGGTGAGTTATTATGGGCCGGGTTGAACTTGGGCCGTAAACCGGTCATAATGGACTCTGAGAAAATGGGGTACAACACCTGTAAAACCGTGTTGACACTCATTCTATCAAAAGTGAATACCTAAGCAGAAACATGGGTCTAAAATTAGTAAAAAAAGACATTATATGAAAAATGTTCCATATAGACATTTTTAAGGATATGTTTTTTATATATTTAAAATTATCTACACTTGTAAGAATTTATAAATTATTTTAAAAAAAATATTTTCCATACTATTTTTTAAACAATCTAATTATTATTAAAGTTTTTTAAAAACAAATATCAAATAAATTTTAAAGTTTTATTAGTCATTTTTAAGAGTTTATAAATTCTGTCAAACAAACTTTTATTTTAAAGGGGTATTACGCAGTAGTATTAGTTAAAGCAGTCAAGCGCTCATGAATAGATATCTAAAGATCACAATAAAATCAAATGAGAAAATAGTTTTGAGTGGAATTGGAACAAAATTATGGATTTTCATTTTATTTATTCAAGTAGTAATATTATATTATTATGTAGTCGAGTTGTGCCATAATACGACAATCTAAGTCGAATTTACGGCACATTGCAATATCATAATTAACAAGTAGAGACGGAGTACTAATTAGTTCGCTGGGTAAATAAAGGTAGGTGGGTTGTTTATTTGTTAAGTTAGTAAGTGTATCGGGCGAGATTTCCAAGTGGAATTATCGCAAGGCCAGCAGCCTTCTTGAGCGATGTCATTGATCTGGAGGCCCGTATCGTAAAGCCCACCGTTGGCCCAATTAGGAGGCAGTACGTATTTGGCCCAATACTGTTTCCCATCGTACCCAGCTGTCACCGTAAATCGGAATTGCACAGGCCCATTGGGCACCCGACTCGTGTCCCAAACGGCCCCATGGTTTCTACTCAGAGACCCCCAATTCGACGTTCCCACCTACACAAACACAAACTCAATTATATAAATTAAATTAATTTTTTTTATTCTTTTTTATTATTTAGTACCTTAGCCACGTCAACGATCACGATCTCTGTTTGACCACCTTGATACAAGATCTTGACGGCCAAATAATATGGCTTTTGACTCGATTCCTCGACTCGAACCGTCAAATTATTTTTGTAGACGCATGGAATTCTGTACCGATTTCAATTACATATTAATCTCCATAAATAAATATCCAAATTGCTTTATTCAATTATTATTTTATGTATGTATGATCCAATCTCGATAAATAAATAATTAAATTCCGTAATTATATTTACAAACCTCTTGTATTCGACATCGGCAATCCCAAGTTTCAAAAGTTGCTGGGCCGAGCCCGACCCGGAATTGGCCATGCCGACGAAAGCTTTTCGGCTCAACACGAAGCCCGTCTGATTATTGGTGTTTAGATCAGTCACGGTAAATGTAGTCCCTTCCTTACTACAAATCTTGTCAATCTTGCATCTCATCTGCATAAACCCAATTCGATCATCATGTTAAGAAAAAGTGCGAAAAAAACCGAACCGGTTGAACCGAAAAACCCGAACCGGTTGAACCAAAAAAACGGGCGGTTTACCTGGAAACACGCACCGCATCCAGCTCCGTTTTTGTAAATGAACGGGGCTGCGGCGGCGAGACGACCGCTGTTGAACGCCGTAGCCAAGGAGCCATACCCGCAAGCTCCGGCTGATCAGAAATTACATTCAATTCAGTTCAATTCGATTTAATGTATATAAATGTAGTATAATTATACAAGAAAAATGTGTAGTTAATTATTGTTACTTACTTTGAAGGGGTTTATCATCGGAAAAGAAGGAAACTTTAGTTTGGTTGAGGCAGCGATCACACGCGGTGACAGAGGATGCGATGAATATTAATACGACAGCGGACAAAATTACAAGACGAAACGAACAACTACTATCCATTGTGTTATGTGATATTGAAAATGGAATGAATCGAATGAAATAAATAGATGGGATTTTTCGTATATTTATGAGTGGAATTTTGCTGTCATATAATATTGTAGGAAGATGAGATGACTCAACAAGGAAAGCGACAGCCACTTGTCTACACGACGCGGCTTCACCGATTATAATAATAATATAATAGTATTACAGAAGTTGTTATAAAGCACTGAGCAAATAGCATGTTTAATGTGCGTCGACGCCGACTTGTAGACACGTGTGCATCAATGAGAAATTGTGACTTCATAGTGCGTAATACTCCTATAGGAGTATATTTCACGAATTCTAAAGGTCAACAATAAATTGGTTTAGTGGAATAACTAAACCTTGTTTTAATTGCTTTCGGTACAATTGTTACGTGATACAAAATCTATATTTAATTACATTGCATTTTTTTATCACCAAGTTAAGATATTGTTTTTATAGCTTTCGGTATAAAAATTTGTAACACAAATATGTACTATTAAATTACATTGTATTTTTTTTATATCACCTAATTAAGATACTATTGATGTTATCTATTATCATTATTTCAGGTCGATTTTGAAAACAATATAAGACAGAGAGTATTGTATTTTTTTTATATCACTTAATTAAGATACTATTGATGTTGTCTATTATCATTATTTCATGTCCATTTTGAAAATAATATAAGACAGAGAGTAATATGACTTGATTTTTAGTTAAATTTTGATCAAGAGGCATGTTAAATCGGTTAATGATTCTCTATAAAATCATCTCAAACTTTTAATATCACATGCTTTCGACTTTAAAATCAGCTATAGACTTTAAAATCAGCTATAATAGTAAACAACGTCGTATGATGTAATTAAGGTATTAATGATATCAGTATTATTATATTTAAATTATTTGATCTATGGAAAGTAAATATTTGAATGACACAGGTGTTACCACTAAATATTCCATTGAATTGAACTTACAAATAATTTTTAAAATATAGGAGTATAATTTTAATATTGATTATTAATTCATAAAATTTAAATTATTTGCACTATAAATTTCAGTACTATTTTTAAAATATACACATTAAATTATAAATATTTTGAATTAAGTTATTTTATATAAATATTAATTTATATCGCTAATCAAGACATTTATGTATGCAAAGATTAAATAAAAATATAAATTTATTCATCTAAGAATTATTTAAGCAATTAATTATGAATAAGTGTAATTGTAAATCAAAATAAATTAACTACTGTTATTACCAATCATAATCATGTACTCTTCCATATATTTAATTTTATAGATTCATTACTAAATATTCAACATGTAAAAAAAATCCATTCAACAAAAAATTCAATCAATCAATACATCTATCATATTCAAAACTCCTAAAATGAACCCAAATTCTATCAATACATCTATCATATTCATTTATAGGTGATAATGTGATATTGAACCAAAATTGGTTAGGAAACCAATATCTTATCAACTCCTAAAATGTGGAATATATCCGTATGCAAATTCTATACTAATTATTGATATAGAACATTTTATAAATTATACTACATGCAAATTAAATGATTTATCTTTAATTTTATTTTATTTTGAATATTATGTTGTATTAGAAAAATAAAATTACAACAGAAATATTTATTTAAAACTTACTATACAAAAAACTAACAAGGGGAATGAATTAATTTGTAGCATTTGTATTTGTGTCTGTATCCTGTTTCTTTTGATGCTTTGCCTGATCAAAATTTCAGGCTACATCAGTTTTGTCCGAAAGAATCGAGATAAGCTCGTCTCGGGCCTTCTCAAGTGCAACGTCCAACTTCTCGGGCTCACTCCCGCCTGCCTGGGCCAAGTTAGGGCGGCCGCCGCCTCTTCCTCCGCACAGCTTAGCTATCGGCCCTATGAACTTCCCTGCTTGAAAACCCAGACTAACCACTCCCGGAGTAAATGCAACGACCAAACACACTCTTTTCTCGTCTGGGCACGACCCCAATACCACAGCTGCTGGATCCTGCAAAGTCTCGACTATGTACTCTGCTGCACTCTTCAACGAATCGCCATCGATATCCTCCATGCTCTCGACTAGCACCCTGGACCAAAAAATAAGAATTCATTGGATCAAAATTACCAAAATACCCCTACTAATATAGTCAGGCTATGTTCTTTTGGACATAATTTTAGTTAACTTCAGTTCAGTTTATTTCAGACTCATTCAGTTCATCATTCAGTTCAGCTCTCGATTATTTTTATCATTATTACCACACTCACTTTCAATATTCTAATTTTTATAATTTTTCATAAAATATCCGTATATGTTTTACATAATTAAAACAAAAAATATTTTAAAATCGCACGATAGTAATTTTTTAAAATTATTTGAAAATACCAGTTCAGTTCAGTTAGTTTCAGTTCAAAAGAACAAAACATTAGTCTACCTTATATTCGATGAAGAAGATCCAACTGTTATGGCCTTGCTGATGATGGTAGATGCTTTGTAAGTCGCTGCCTTCGCACGCGCAGCTGAAACTTCGCTCTTCGCCTCTCGCACATCTTTCAAAAGATTGTTCACTCTGCTCGTAACATCTTCGGCAGTCACCTTCGCGACAAACAATTTTTTTTAAAAATAAAAACAAAAGTAAACGAAAAAGAAAAACACCGAGGAAGCATACCTTCAGAGTCGAGCAGAGTTGTTTCAAGTAGTTATCTCTTGAGCAGACGTATTCGATAAAAGCTTCCCCCGCCACAGCCTCGATCCGCCTGACCCCAGACGCAACTCCTTGTTCCGAGATCACCTTGAAGCCCCGTATTTCACAAGTGTTCCCGACGTGGGTCCCGCCACAGAGCTCCATGGACACACCCGGAACCTCCACAACCCGCACCCGCTCTCCGTATTTCTCGCCAAACATCGCAATCGCTCCAGCCTTCTTCGCATCGTTTAACGGTATGACTTTTGTTTCAAGGAGAGAAGAATCCCCGATCCATCGGTTGACCAGCCGTTCAATCTCCACGATCTCGACCTCGCGAAGAGGTCTGTTGAAGTTGAAGTCAAACCTCAGCCGGTCAAACGCCACCAACGAACCCGCTTGTGAAGTTTCCTCGCCTATCACTTTCTTCAGAGCCGCTTGGAGCATATGCGTTGCAGTATGATGGGCCTGCAGTAGAAACAACAAAAAACATGAGATTAAAAAACGAAACTTTCGTTTTTACATTCGTTCATTCCAAATTCACCTTTGCCCGTTGCCTTAGATTTGCATCTACAACAGCCTCGACATCTTTCCCTACATCCACGACGCCTTCTTTCACAGTACCTTTATGAACAAAAATGTTACCAAGGGACTTTTGTACATCCTTAATCTCCACAACAGCTCCATCACTAACATATAAAAACCCGTGGTCCCCGATCTGACCTCCCGACTCAGCGTAGAATGGGGTTCGGTCAAGCAACACTTCAACGTCGTTTCCTTCCGAGACTCGTTCTACAGACTTCCCGTTGACCAAAATACCCTCGACCACCGATTGAGTCGAAAGCATGTCGTAACCGAGAAACTCTGTATCCGGAATATTCTCCGTCACCTCTGCTCCATTTCCGACAGAGAGTTTGACCGTATTATGGGCAGCCTGAGACTGACGTCTCTGGTTCTCCATTTCTAACCCGAAGCTTTCCATGTCAACACCGACACCTCGTTCATCGGCGACTTCCTTTGTTATCTCGACCGGGAATCCGTACGTATCGTACAGAAGAAAAGCGTCTTTTCCGGATATACAAGGGGCCGACTCGTTTTTATTAGCGTTGGACAATGAGTCGGTTAGGATTTGTTCTAGAAGCTTCTCTCCCCTCTCGAGAGTCGACACGAAACGGAGTTCTTCCCTTTTCAATTCGTCTAGGATGCGAGAAGTTTTTGTTACTACGTCCGGGTTGATGACTGTGCTTAAACGAATGACTTCTTCTGCAAGTAACGGCAATAATGCTCCGTCCGGGTTACCCATGCCGTCGCCTTTTATGCCTAGTAACCTGCCTGTCCGAACTGCCCGTCTGATGAGACGTCTGACCACATAGCCTCTCCCGATATTTGATGGGAAAACTCCGTCTGATATAAGATAAACTATGGCGCGCATGTGATCTCCGATTATCTGAAGTTATGGTAAAACAGTTAAAAATTAGTAAGAACTAGTAATCAGAAGTACAATCATAAAAACATACTTTAAGGTTTGTTTTTGTAGGCTCGTCTGCGTATTTATAAGAGACATTTGCCAGCTTTGAGGCCTTCTCTATGATAGGAAAAATTAAGTCAGTTTCGTAATTGTTCGGAACCTGCCAAGGAAAACAGAAGAGAAGTTTAGCATTTGTAACTTAACTCGATGGTCATCTATATGTGTGTTCGGAAGCAATTACGCTTTGAAGAATGCGAGCCATGCGCTCTAAGCCCAGCCCCGTATCGATGTTCTTCTGTTTTAAGGGTTCGAGCGATCCATCGTCCTTTTTGTTGTATTGCATGAAGACGAGGTTGTAGAACTCTATAAATCTTTCATCATCCCCAAGATCCTGTTATATTAACGATGAGGTTTTGGAGCATGTTAAATGTAGAATTTCTCCTAATTTAACACGACGAATGCTTACAACGTCTGAATGCCCCCTCTCGGGATGGAAATCGTAATAAATCTCAGAGCAAGGCCCGCAGGGGCCCGTTGCACCACTGGTCCAGAAGTTGTCCTCTTCACCAAGTCTCACTATGCGATTTGCAGGAACACCCACCTTCCAGAACAAACAAAAATGAAACACGAATCCAACAAATTCATAAAGCAAAAAAACAGTGAGCTCGTGTTTACCTCATCATGCCATATAGAGAGAGTATCGTCATCGTCTTCATACACACTAATCCATAATCTGTCGGCTGGTAATCCAAACCTTCATGCAATCATTTAACTGAGAATCAACTAACCCCACACAAGAATTAAATTTACAAAAAAAATAATCTCGAATCAACAACAGAACTTAAATTACAATATCATTAAGATAATACTAGTACATACTCCTTTGTCGAAAGCTCCCATGCCCATGTGATAGCCTCTCGTTTGAAGTAATCCCCGAAACTAAAATTCCCAAGCATCTCGAAAAACGTCTGATGCCGGGAAGTTCGACCCACGTTCTCCACATCATTAGTCCGTATGCATCTCTGAGAAGTGGCCGCACGGGGCACCTCTCTAGGAACCTAAAGACATAAAATATCAGGCAAGACTCCATTTTTCTCACAGTTCTGAACCTTATAAAAATTACAGAATGTAGCTAGGACCTTCCCAAGGAAAATGGGCTTGAACGGAAGCATTCCCGCAATCGTCAACAGAACCGTGGGGTCCTCCGGGACAAGAGAGGCACTGGGAAGAACCTTGTGACCTCTTGCGGCGTAAAACTCGAGGAATTTGCTGCGGATGGAGTCACCGCTCGGGGAAAGACTCGATTTTTTGTCTCCTTCCACAAGCTCCTCGGTCAAGGGCTGAGCTGAAGCTGAAAGGGAAAGTGTATCCACACACACAGACACAAACGTTCAAAGCCCAGAAGGATATTTGAAGTATGATTCTTTCTATGAAAAAAAGATTCGATTTTTAGGAGAAACATTGAATACCTCTGGCAGTGAAAGTGGAAGGACGAGTCCTGCAATCAACGCAGCACAGGGTTTGAACGACATTAAAGCGTTTGTAGTCCCTTCCACCTGGAACAAGATTATATAAAACCTTGATAAAATCGATTTCAAAACCCTAAACAATTGAAAATCAAGAAAACAGTGGAGAAGATGAATAATTACCAGTGGATAAGAAGGGAAAGTGGGATCTTGAAGTGGGAAATGGTAGCGCGAAGTTAGCGGTTTGAAGTGAGAAGGGAAGCTCCATGCTTCGCATACCTCCCTCGCTCAATCTGAATTAGACGGTTATGTAAGTTGGAAATGAGGATAAGCTATTTGGGGGTGATATTAAAGTTGGGGAAGTTTTGCTAAATGACCGGGCCGGGCCCGCGGACCATGTTTGGATTCACAGGCTTTACTCGATGCTCCGGCCCGCAGACCATGTTTTAAGTTGTCCTTGCCTCAGATATCTCCAAACTTGTTGTTATATTCTCACTTCTTTCACTTCCTCAATTGTGGGACATTGTGGTTTTTGATTGTTGATGGGTTACATTGCCAATGTGTAATGTCTTTAGGCTCAAATGAGAATTCTTGACAGAAGAATTATTTTGAGTTTTTTACTTGGGGGTATAGATAGCTTGGGCCTTTTATATAATTATGGCAAACCTCAGGGTACTTGTTGTAATTAACTCGGTAAGCCAAACAAAGAATCTACAAAACTTGTACTCTGGTGATGAATCAACACTCACAAAAATTCACATATTTTTCTTTCTGGCACATCAGATTTCATTAACGAATCGACGAAACAATTAGTTGGCCAATCAATGTACACATTTTCACCCTACACAAAGCACCGCCCGCCCTATGACCGATAAATGCAAGGCTCGTATTTCGTAAGATTGAGAGGCTTCCCCAGACGGTCTCCTCGAAAGGTAACTTCACACAACACGCGTAGATCGAACTTAGTCTTCACAAGCCTCCCCAAAATGTAGGCTCTCGACCTCATCACGAAAGTCAACTTTAACGGAAGCCGATCTTGCGCACTAACGAGCAACGGGACCCCTCCGTAAAGCGGGACCTGATGCCCCTGAACAACCGCCACCACACTGATTCTACTCTTCCTCGACTGATAGAAGCTTTTCACATTGCCAGAAGCGAGTTTGAGGCCGAGATAGTGGAGCTCGAGAGGGGAGGAGGTGACGTGGACGCCGAAGAAGGTGGCCGGATTCTTGTACGAGATCCTGACCGTTGAATTCAGGGTCAGCATATCCGTTGGCACGCCGGTCGCGTCCATGCCAGCTTGTACCTTGAAATCCTCAAAACAGATGCTCTGTACCAAAAAAAAAACAATTGATGCTCTGTCCGTAAAAAAAACTTGTAACGACAGTGACCCAACCTACCCGAATTATTACCGCGCAGTGAAAAAGGTAAAAAACTGAATCTTGATTTTGGTACAGTCAACGAGTCAACGGAAGAACAACACAAAACACCAAAAAAAATTGAATCTTGATGTTTTGGACTGACCTTGACGACGACCCTCGGCTGGTAGCTCAAGCTCGCGGCCCAGAGGATCAAGGAGAAGATCGAGAACAGAGCAACGAACGAAAGCAAGAAACAGAGCGCGTAAAACCTCATGGCTCCGGGGGGGCTCCCGCCGCCGTCGGCGTCCTCCTCCTCCGCGGCGTCGATGTCCTCGCCGTACCTTTTCTGCATCAGCCGCCATCCGCCGCCGCCGGCGCTGCCGCCGGAGAAGCTGATCTTGGGGTTCTTGAGGGAGGCGGAGAATCTGGAGGTGGAGGACTCGCGGGAGTGGTGGTAGTGGAAATGGTGGTGGTGGTGGGTGGGAGAGCCGAACGGGCTCGAGCCGTACGACATCTTCTCGAGGTCGTTTTGGGAGTGGGAAGGGCTCTGCACGTAGTACAGAGGCCGGCGGGGGGAGCGCGGCGGAGAGGAGCCGGGGATGCTGGTGACTTCGGAGTCCGATTTCACGTGCATTCCGACTCCCATTTTGTTGAGGAAGGTGAAAAAGGGGGTTTGGGGGAATGAGATTCGTAGTACAGTGGTAGTAATCGGAGTATGGGTTTGTCTTTTGTCCGAGCTTTTAGTGATTCCGAGGTTAATGCGAGGCGTCCTATCTACGCTTTATTGTATACGTATACAAGAATACTACTCCCTCTGTCCCAGCTATAGGCAAAGTTGGTCAACGTTGATTTTTTTCGTTCGTCCAATACATATAATAAATAGTATATAAAAAATATGAAAAAATTACTAAAATAAAATTTAATAGTTCAATTCTATTTTAGTTATTTTTTCGTAATTTTTGTATACCGTTTATCATATGTATTTGACGGACAAAAAAAGTCAACGTTGACCACCTGTGTCTATAGCTCTGGGACAGAGGGAGTATAAGATAACCCGAACTGGTAATAACTAATAATAGACCTACTTCAATAATAAAACACGAAATAATTATATTACTTATTTTTTTAATTTAATATTAATTTTTTTACTAACAATTGTATTTTTTAATTAAAAAAATGTTACTGTTACGGAGGAAGTATAAAGGAGTGGAGGGAGTAGTATTATAATATTATTATTATTACAAAAAGATTGAGTGGCCCGATAAATTATAACACGGAGATTGTATTTGACCACTTTTTGTTATACTGTACACTGTAGTTTCAACGAGTGTATTTTGACCAATATCGCATTACTTCTTTTTCTTCTCAAAACAAACATTCTCAACGCTTGAGAATGATTTATTTTCTGTCTCGTTTTGAAATTAAACAATATAAACATTTGAAAATGAAAATATACTCATTGTTTGTTTAATTGACTCTAAATAACATGATACGTAGTATGTGATTATACACTGATAGTGTGTCTCCCCCTACTTTGTTACTAGTGTTCTTTGACTTTCATGTCCATGCCACTTTTTGTTGACCTTTAATTTTTGACTTTTTTTAAACCAACACGAATTCCTATTAGCCGTTTGAGACTACATTTACTACGTTTTGTCAACATTTTGACAAATGATACATAAATTTCTTACCTACATAATTTTGTACTAAATACTACTCCTAGCAGGTACTATAATTACTAATGACTGTGTTTTGAGCTTTTAAATTTAGCATGCATCAAATCAAAGTCACTAAAGTAAACCAATATCAAGATTGTTTAATTCTATGCAACCCCTTGATCAATAATTAATAAATCATCTGTTAGCCTTGATCAGAAGGCATTGAATAGATTTTTGTAGTATTATTTTTACCAGAAATTGTATACAATAAATCTAGTGATCATCAGACAAAAGTAACCAGTACTTAGGTGGTATGAATATGTATGTCATCTATGCTCCGATCTAGCTGAGTGAGGCGATGCTTCATAACACGTAATTCGGCTCCTGAAGACAACGCAAAATCTGTCCATAAAAAGACCGTCAAAGAAAAACATCGAGAAAGCTCTGGTGTGTTTTTAGTTAGTTGTATCAGACAATGAAACGCACCGTTGCCATTGTTGGCCTTCTAGAGGATGAATGCAATAGACACGAACGCGCTACAATCATCATCGCTTTCATCTCGTCCTTTTTGTAGTCTTCTTTCAGGTTGGGATCAACAAGTCGCTCGTCTAGACCACACGTGAGCAGAGAACGCGCCTGCAAGAAAAACATCGATTGCCCACTTTAAAAACTCTAATTCTTTTGTGACGAAGTGAATGAGTCGAGCTTCGAGTTTAACTACCCAAACCACTAAGTTTTCTTGATTTGATACTGGGCTCGTCTGATCAGCTTCTTTTCCAGTGATCAGTTCCAACATTACAACCCCGTAGGAATACACATCGATCTTCTCGTCAACTTTGCCATACATTATGTACTCTGGGGCCGAGTATCCAAATGCCATAACTCGACTCTGCCTTTTAGGTACAAACGATCTATGGCTCGATGAATCTACCTTCGCATATCCGAAACCTGAAAGCTGGAATAATCCTAACTACTTAATCAGGATTTACAGAATCTTTCAAAATGAAAAGGAAATGACCTTTGTTACAAGTCTTACCAATGGTTTTCCATCTTCTTGAAGAAGGATATTTGAAGAATTTACGTCTTTATGAACGATACGAGGATTGATAGAATGGATGAACTCTAACGCTTTGGCAACGCCTACAGCGATTCGCATCCTCTCGTTCCATTTCAGCTCACTGAGCCTTTGCTTCAAGCTCGAACCGAGCCGATCGTAAACAGTCGCAGACACTTGTTTACAGAAACAGTATCCAATAAGTTGCACTATGTTCTCATGCCTCAACCCGCTCAAAATCTCCACTTCTCGGTCGAAATCATGATGAGACGTCTTGTGAACCTTCACGGCCACCTGCCTTCCGTTTTCAAGTACGGCTTTATAAATTTCTCCGACTAACATATCGGGACTAAAATCTTTCGTTGCATTTCTAAGGTCATCGAATGTGAAGCGCCTGATGAATTTCGCAATGTCGGGTTCTTGTGATAGAGACGACGGCAGAGACAGAGACCTTCTGGCAGGAGGTGAAGTTCTTGGACTATTTGAGCGGACGGTTTCTGATAAAGATGATTTCAAAGCCCGGGAGACTCTAGAAGTCGAGCCTTGCTGGGAAGTTCCCATCTCCTGGAGTAGGATTTTTCCTGCGTCGTTCAGAACTAGAAGCTTGCATGTAGGAGGCAATGCTTTGAGGAGATTCGTAGTAGTCGAGCTTTTCGCCCTGCAGAAATGGAATTTTGTATAAATTACAAATACTACCCTTAGAATTAGCCTAATTACGTTGTTACCATTCGTTGCTGCATCCAATAGCAAGTACTGTTGCAAACGTCAGCCGTACTTGATGGCTCAGCTCGGTTATATAGCAGCTTCCGGTACTGATCCGGATTTCGAAATCCACCTGCAACACCGAATAAAAAATCAATCAAAAAACCAAACTTTTCACAAAATAAATAAGAAAAAACACCTGACCTTCTTAGATTTACAGACATCTTCGTACATGTGAAACGTATTAGGATCAAAAGTATCGTCATCGGAGTTCTGAACATGAACAGCAAGCACGCTGTCTCCTTGCGTGGCTACTAAATTCAGTAACCGGAGCAGCATATCTCTACTGCTACTGTCAGATTTCAATCCAACTATGATTCTTTTTCCATCTCCTCTCTTGTCACGATCCTTGTTTCCTAGCAACCGGAAGATCCCTCGTGTTATGCCATCCATTACAGTCAAAAAGTGAGCATTCCATTGTAAGAATTTCACCTTTCTGAATTGTTATTATTGTTCAATACCTTCATATTCGATACAACTTGGTGTTGAAAATTTTGTGGTCCCTTAATACATAAATTTCAGTTGGTTTAAGCATTTAGTGATGTTTGGTGTAGGAAAATTAACGGAAACCAACTGTAATTCAAACAGCAGTAGTAAGGATAAGAAGTCATTTTTTCGATCTAATACAGGAACATCATCAATGCAGAGTACTAACTGACCCGGACCACCGAAAATCCGGGGACCATCTTCATGCCGACTATAGAAAGAACAATCGGAGTGAGTCGCACATGACAACACAATCATGACCAGCACCATACTCATTTGACAAGCGTTACGGTGAACAAATAATATAAAGGAAAATGTTGCGGTCCAAACAATGCTCTCTACAAACTGTCAAAACAAAAGAATTTTAAACGAAAATGATGAGGATTTTATTTAGAATGCTCTCTACAAACTGTCCTTTATTATCTCAATCTTGCATAACTGTTGATATATATAAATATATAATCATTCACGCAGCCATATCAATCTGAAGCTCACTCTTGGAAAGTCTCCCCAAAAGGAAACTTCCAGACTTCTCAGGGAAGGGCGCATTCACGGCTTGTCAACTATCTGCATATTCGAGTTGGGATCAAACAAAACTTGTGTCAGTCTATAACAACAAAGTAAAGAAGGAAAACGATAACAACTTCAGAGCTACCTTCGAAAAAGTCGTGTTAAGCTAATAGACAATAAAAATGCAATGTTAGCATTACACATAAAAAAGGCATTTAGTGGAAGGAAAGTTCAATGCCACAAGCCTTGATTTTATAAAATCATAGAAAACTTAATCCAACGGATATGATTCTAATACTAACTTATTACTTCACTAATCGTACAATATTAAAAAATCAACCCCCCCCCCCCCCCCCCCACCCACACACACACACACACACACACCACAACACCCCGTGTCTTCATTGTTAACATGAAGCCTATACATGCATTCAAAAGCAACTTAAATTAATGGACGGGTTACATAATCTAGTACTACTACAATAATTGCTATTAGAACCAATATCTCATGTACATATCCAAGTTAAGGCATCATTTTGCAAAAGCATCAATGGATATACAGTGTTTTTACCTTGTTAATAGGGTTGTCAGGAGATTTCTTCCAGAGTTTCCAAATCATATCTTTATATTGATTATGCGTTAGACCCGGTTTATCTTCTTTCAGCCTTGGAAGCTCGGCTTCTTCAAAAGCCTACAAACATAAACGTTGATAAGAGAAACTAACCACAAGCTACTTAATTGCTTTCTTGATTCACAGTTTAGGAGTTTACATCAGCCAAAATTGGAATGGTATATCATACCTTAAACGAAGCTTTGAGTCTCTTCTCAGGATGCTTATCCACAGGCAAAGGATCGACAACCGACATCTGTGCGATAGCTTCTTCGACCGATCTCGCCTCAATTTTAGAATCATCGCGATTAGTGTTCGCCACGGTCACCATCCTCTCGTACTCTTCCTCATCCGCGATCCGGCTCTGCTTCTTCTTCTCCTCCTCCACACGCCGCTGCAGCGCGGCCTGCTCCTCCTCCTTCCGGCGCCGTAGCTCCGCCTCCGTCACCTTCGGGACGGGAACCGACACCCTATCGGCCTTTTTATCCGGCTTCCTCGTGCTCTTCTCGAGATCTTTCTCCTCTTGCTCCGCTAATCGGCGCACCTCGGCCTTCTTTGCGGCGGCCTCGGCTCGCTTCTCGGCTTCCTCCTCGCGTTTCTTAGCGGCTCGAGACTTTTCGCCCTCGGCTTCGCGCCAGTACTGCTCTTCCTTTTGCCTGGAATCGCGATCCTTTCGATCGGCTTCGGTGGCGCTTCGACGAGCCCTGGCCGCTTCGGCTTTGCTGTTCACTCCCATTTTCTTCGGCATCCTCAATCGATTTTTATTCTTGTTTTTCTACGATCGAGTATTGCAGAAAATCTGAGAAAGTTTTGGGGGATTAGGTCTTTTACTACAATCGAATTAGACGACTGGGAATCACAATAAAATCACGGAGACACATCAACTGAGCGGGCCTTGGCCCAATATTAATAAAATAATGGATAATGATACCAAAATAATTGAATAATAATAATAATAATAATAATAATTTTTATAAATAGTAGTATAAGCTAGATAGTAAATTGAAATTAAGTTTAGCATATCCTACGTCCTAGACGATGTCCTTAGATGAGGTTATAGCAATTCATAGCTGTTTAGGTCATTTGATATTGATTCTTGAACCTAGAAACCCTGTGTTAACAATTTCTGATTCTGTTTTTCTATGATTTAATAATTTAGTTAAATTCTTCATATCAATTCAATGTCTCTTCTTAGTCCTTAATCCTTATGCAGGATGTAGGAAATCAATCCTACCGAGTTACTGCAGGCTTGGGGAGAGCTTAGCTTTCAGTATAATTGCAAGGATTGATGACGTATGAAGGATGCCACCAGGTGCTGTGCTGTGGAGACCATGATGTGCTTCAATTGCCTCCCCCTTGAAAAGGCGATATCTTCAAGTCATAAGTACGAGAAAATCTTGATTGGCGACTTGGAAAAACTCTGGTTGTATTTGATGTTTTGACGATCTTATTTTTAAGACCTTGATAGTATAATTTATGCTTATTATTTGTTCGCCCCGGTTAATGCATGCACGAAGGGTCAGCTTGCCTTTTGCTGAACTTGGACAATTGACAGCCTGATCTAAGTTAAACACTTTTAGAGCCATCCCCAATTTTTATTTTTTTTCATTCTTGGCAGGAAATGGGATTGCAAACCACACATCATAAAAAATTGTAAATTAACCAGAGCAAAGTTTCGTGTGCAGATGACACAATGACAAATCCAAAGTAAACCATGCTTGAAATATATATATCTGAAGCAAGAAATTAAATAGAGCCTCAACAATCCAATGAATAAAAGTAAGCTAAGTAGCAACCAACCAGGTTTATCTCATAGCATAGGAGAGCACAAACGCCTGGGAAACCTTGGGACCGAAGGATTTTGATGATATTATAGCAAAATAGTTTGATGTGAAAAATGTCAGTTGCATTCTCCACAGAAGCTAGGAAAACCTAGGAACCAAAGGGTTTAAATGATTAAAGTGAAGCTAATTGACAATTAAGAAGGCTTAGGCATATAACATTCGCATATGTCGATAACCTTTGTATTCTCCTTAACTCAAGAAAAGGTCAAATATTCAGTCCATTCATCCCAGCCTGCATGAGAACAAAATCAATTCAGTTTCTAAAGCTCATAGTGAAAAAATGCATTTGAATCGTCTTCACCCCACCAGTAGAAAAAATAGCAACCGAAAATAGACCCTTACTATGTTTGCGTGATAGCTAGAGACCGGAAAATAAACCATACTATGTTTACATGCTAGTTGTCACACTTCGCTAGACCATGAAGGATCATGACACGAAGATCATCTTATAAGGTTGGCAGGTTACAGCTTCATTCAACTCATTGGGTCGCACTACTCCACAAGATAGGCAATCCAAGTTCAACATCAATGAGCCCAACAACATCATTTAGGTTCACTAGAAGAATATGAAATATTCTAGATATTCTAGATTATGAGCTTACCCATTACTTATATTATTCTAGAACATTGTATGTAAGGTTGTCTACTAAGGTTATGGTAGTATAAAAATGTGACTACTCTACTTTGTAAATTATGTTATTATAAGGTTATAGTTGTGATTATGATGTTTGATCTTTTTTAATTGCAATGTTGTTCTACCAACACAACTTCATAAGTTTGAGTTCTACTTCATAAGTTCATAACTTCCCACAAAGAATGAATAAAACTTATGAGAAATTTGAATAATAAACTTTTTTTTCTAAAAATATTAAAAAAAAATGACTTCTATAGATAAAAAAAATTTGAATAAACTCTTTTTTTCTAAAAATATTAACTAATTTGCAAAAAACTTACTTCTAGAGAGGCAGTTGAATAAACCCAATCCGGAGGCGGCCAAAACATCATTGAATAACCAACTCGACTACTAATCGGCCCAATGCACCCACTCTCCAAATCAAATACCCCAATACCCCGACTCTTCCACACCCCATCGTTCTCCCCGGCACAATACTGATCAGTGAAAAACACACAGTTTCCCTTAAATCCATCATCCCCAGATATCTCAAACCTCGACGCAGAGAATGTGCAATTATCTCCCAAAAACACCATCATATCCCTCAAATCACTCACTTCCATCCATGTCCCCACACTCTCATCCAACCTAAACACCTTGAACTTCACCGTCCTCTCGCTCATGAAACAATCAAACTCCTCGTAAAACTCGATCCCTTCGTTAAGCCCCAAGTCATCCGCGGGCCCTACATTAAGATACATGTCAACTAACAAGAGCTTCCCTTCCGAATCCACTAGGAACTTCTTGTCGCCCCCAAAAACCGAGCCCGCAGCAACACTCACATTCAAATCCACGCTGTCAACGATTACGAGTCGACCTGAGTTGTCGACAGCATAGAATTTCCCCTCGCGGAGTATAACATCGTCGTAAGGGGAAGGGAGGTCATCGATCAGCCTCCATTTGTCATCGCCAGATTTGAAGACCACCAATCTCCCGGAAACGTGGATCGTCAAGAGCGTGAACCCGTGATCCGGATTGTTCATAAACGCGACTTTCTCCATGTACAGATTACCCGCCTCTCCGATCGAACTCGCCATAGGTCTGAAATTGATGTACTGGAGGACGTATTCTTCGCCCAATTGTTTAACCCTAACATTCATGAAATCGAACGTTTTGGGGAAATTTTCGGGCAAGGGTGTGAATTGCGACCGGGCGAGCGGGTTGAGGAGATGCATCCGGGCCGGGCTATCGCGCTCGAGTTTGATGATCCATGAGGATTCATCGTCAGGTGATCGGAGGGAATATATGGTGCGTTTGGAGAGGTGGAAACCCCAGCTGGTGTCGGATATGCCGGAATTGGGGAGGATTGGGAAGCGGGCGGCGACCGAGGGCGGTGGAGCGGCGGCGGCACGCCAGGAGGCGCAAACGGAGCGGAAGCGGAGGAGGTCGATCGATGCGGGGAGGTGTTGAGAGATGAAGTGGAGGAGCTCGGTGGGCAGGGTAGACCAATCCGCCATTGGATTTGGAGTGGACATCGAACGCAAGCGCCTTGATTTGGATTTAGCGATTTATGAGAAATTACAAATCTGAAAAATTGACCCGATAAATTCTCCTTCGGCCCATACGAGTCCCCGACCCATCGAACTATAATCGTTACATTTTTTTATAATTTAAAAAACATAAATATGTCATTGATAACAAAAAAAAAATCCTTTTTTTATCATCCTTTATAAGAACTTTAAACTTAAGCTAATAAAATAGAAAGACACATTACATCGAGTCAAAATATACTCTCGGAAGCAAAGCAGTCATTAGTAATCAACTATAACTGGGGTCGAGGTGTTACAACTTACAATAAATGTGTAAAGAGTTAGTTATACTTTGTATTTCATTAACAATTCTTTACAAAAAAGAAGTCAATATATCGCTTTCGAAAATAGTCATTTTCGAAAATAATATTGGTAACCAAACCGACCCGTTAAAGTCGGTTTCGTCCCGCATGTGTCTAAAGATTTGTACTTTATATTTTATTATCAATGACTATTTTCGATAGTAATATCTTAATTTATTAGAGTGGAACCATTAAAGTTGGGCTTCGGCCGCAAGAGTCCGATGTTACAATAAATGTCTAGAGATTTATACTAAGTATTTTATTAAAAAATTCATTACAAATAAGACATGATTATTCGTTCGGAACGGAAGTAGTATAATATGTTGGAAAAATTAGAATAAAATATTTGGTTAGATCAATATTTGATTGATTTTTTATGCCTAAATATTAATTCAAGATGAAATTAATTTGTATGATATTTTCTACGAATTGTGTAGATAATTATAGTATTCTATTTCGTCAATATCCGAATTTTCATTAGTAAGAAATAATGATTGAAGAATGCAAATTTTACGGTTTCATCCCGCATCAGAATGTGATAGATAATGAGTTTGTGTGAATCATTATAAAAGATAATTATATATTAATTATTGAGAATGTGTTATTAAAGAAGATTAATACTTTTGTAATGTTATAAGAGGAATAGAAAGTGTTCTATTTTGAGTAAGTTAATGAAACTTGAATTATGATTCTTTGTCTTTTGGATTATAAGAGAATTCTCAACGGGGGAGACAATGACAAAATTTGCGTAAAAAAAGACAATGAAAAAATTTGCTTCCCCAAGCCTATTGTAGCAGTTGCCTCCCCAAACCTATTGTAGCAGCTCCAATTAAGAGTTTTAAACTTGTGGCAGAATGGAGTTTGTGAACAATGAGCGGCTAATTTGCCTAATTTGCCTAATTTGCCCAATGGAGAGTTTTTAACTTGTGGCGAATGGAGTTTTTGAACAATGGACGGCTAATTTGCCTAATGGAGTTTGTGAACAGTGAGTGACTAATTTGCCTACACACTATTCAAATGGCATTTTTTAATGTTATATTTGTTTTGTTTTCATTTCCTTTTTAATGTTATTAATTTAAAAGTAATGTGATATTTTATTTTATTTAATACACAATTTTATGTTTATTATTATTTTAAAGAATAAAAATTAAAATTTAACTACGACAAATGCAAATTAAAAAAATACAAATATAAATTAAATTTTAATACTACGAATTTTAATACATAATACTAAAACATAAAATACAACAGAGAAATAACACATAAATTCAATATTAGTTTTACGAATATTAATAAGGTCCAAGATCACTTCTTCCAGTTCCTCCAAGGTCAACGAAATATTGTTGGAAATGGCCGGTTTGATTTTCAAATTGAGCTTGATTAGATTTTTGCATAATTTTATGCTAGTCAATTCGATACCATTCCCAAATAATATTTTTTTTGAGTTAAAATTTGAGTTTGATGGTTGAAAATGATTTTAGTGTTTGTAACAAATTTAGTGACAAAATTTGAAAAAGTGGGATTTTTGTCTCCCCACTATGGGAATGCTCTAAGTTAAACTTGGGTCTCTGAAATTTTTTTAGGCCAAAACAAGTTTAACATGTACAAATTCTATTTGTAGTGAGTCTATTAAATAATAATCACATGTATGGTATTATGACTTGGACCTATTAGTCATTGACCTGAATAAATTAGTTGAAATATTTGATTGATCTAAGTTGTCGTGTAGCCTAAAATGAGTGTACGAAATTTGAATAGTTAATTTGGCCCATGATTTAAAAATCATCAGAATTATATTTATTCATCAGAGTTATATTTTTTATATATTTTAATAAAATATACAAATTATTTTTTATAATGGTGTGACATTTGAGTTGTCCTTCTATTTTTTGATACTTCCTTGATAAGTCCATAATGAGTATAGCATTTTAATTGATAGAGAACACATCAAATCCCACATTTGATTGTGCGTAGGCCTGTCAATCGGGCTATATGGGTCGGGTTTTGATTGGCCCTGACTCGGCCCATAAAATTTTAAGGGCTATGGGCTTCGGGCTTAAAGCCTTTGGGCTTGAAAATTTCAAGCTCAAGCTCGGCCTAAAATAATATTAGGGCTTTGGGCCTAGAACGGGCTAAGCCCTAACATCTAAATCTAAAATTATTTTTACAATTTTTTTTTATAAATAATTTTAAAAATATATTAGGATTGATTATCTAAAATTATTTTCACAATTTTTTCTTAAATATTTTTAAAAAATATATTAGGATTGATCGAGTAGCAACAAAACAAACACAAGCCAATAATATTATCAAAATAAAAACAAAAATTATCATATTTTAAATATCGTCCGCATGAACTATGTAACTTTCGTCTTTTAGAAGGATTTGAAAAAATAAATATTCAAAAATAAGTATTAATAAATTTATAAAAATAAATATAAAAAAGAAGAGAAAGAATAAATTTATTATAAGAAAAATAGTAGTATTATTTGTACTAAAAGGATAGATCTCCTAATCATAATTTTAAATTTATTTTTATTTATAAAATTAAATTAATTATTATATAGGGCCGGACCTATATGAGACCGAACTTACTAAAGCCCAAGCTCGGCCTATATATAATATGAGCTTCATTTTTCGGCCCAAGCTCGGCTCGACCCTAAATAATATTAATCGAACGAGGCTTTTCTTAGGGCCGAACGAGCCGAGTTAGGGCCGGCCCGACCCGATTGACAGGCCTAATTGTGCGAACAATCTTTTCTCTTTAAGTTTATAAGCATTCTCATATCGTGTTAGAAATATTGATAAAACATTTTAATTGATAGAGAACACATTAAATCCCATATATGATTGTGTGAAGAATCTTTTCTCTATAAGTTTATATAATCAACCGTAACATATTTTGCAATTGTAAAGTGTTGAGTGTGGAGGCTGAATTCACGCCGGGAAGACGAGGAGGACGAACCAGGCCAACGGCGACCGCCGTTAGGGAACCAGCGATCGCTGGCGTCGAGCAGCGAGCGCTGATGAGGGTTCAGCGGGCGCTGAACCCGGGAGAATCGTGCCTGGAATTTCTGCCCGTTTTTTGCCCTTTCGGCGGGCGCAGGAGGGCATTCGGCGAGCGCCGTTTTTCGGCAGCGAGCGCTGCCAAGCAAACAGCGGGCGCTGTTTGCAGTTTTCTGGCAGCGCGGAATTACTTGTCCCCCCTATTTAAACCCTATGTGCGTGAATAATAGGGTTAACACCTCCAGAAAGTCTAGAATCAATTATAGGATTACAAAGTCGTGTAATCGAGTCTGATAATTATTCTAGTGAATTATTGCAGCGGCAAGAGTGGACGTAGCCCTCGTTAACGGGTGAACCACTATAATCTTCGTGTCATTTATTTCCTTATTTTTCGTTCTTTGTTTGTTCGTGTGCTTTTCAGGAGGGGAATTCGGACGCGAATTTCCTAACAACTGGTATCAGAGCGCTAGGGTTATAGCGATCGGGGAAAAGCGATGACGGACACCACAACCTCGTTCGGGGTTACGAAATTTGACGGGAATAACTATGGACACTGGAAGATGCAGATCGAGGACTACCTTTATGGGAAGCGGCTCGGAATTCCTTTGAAGGGTAGACCGGAGAAGATCACGGATGACGAGGAATGGGAAAGCCTCGACAGGCAGGTGTTGGGATTGATACGTTTGTCTCTTGCTTCAAACGTGTCATTCAATGTGCGCTCAATTCCCACAACCAAGGGTTTGATGGCTGCCCTATCGAACATGTACGAGCAACCTTCAGCGAACAACAAGGTGTATCTCATGAAGCAGTTGTTCAACCTGAAGATGTCGGACAATGCAAACGCAGCCAACCACATAAACGAGCTAAATTCCATCTTGGATGAGTTGAAAGGAGTCGGGGTGAACTTCGATGACGAAATTTACGCCTTGTGCCTACTTGCGTCTCTGCCGGATAGTTGGGAGCCCATGCGGGCAGCTGTTAGCAACTCTATGGGGAAGGAGAATCTGCAGTTCTCCGAAGTTAGAGATAAGATCCTTGCCGAGGAAATCCGGAGAAAAGATTTCAAGGGAAAGTTTCCTAGTTCGGCCTTGAGTGTAGAGAGCCGGGGGAGAAACTCGGGCAGGAATGCTAACAGGAACAGAGGGAGATCCAAGTCTAGGAGTGGAAGAGATAGCTCGAGGTCCGAGGATAATGAGTGCTGGAATTGTGGGAAGACGGGGCACTTCAAGAGGGATTGTCGCTCTCGGGGGAAGAACGACAACAAGAAGAAGGGTACCGCCAATGCGGTGGTCCAGGAGGATGACGACGATGGGGACGTCCTCCTCTGTTCGGTCGACTCACCGATCGATTCCTGGGTGCTGGACTCAGGGGCTTCTTTCCATACTACTGCACAACGAGAGGTAATGTTGAATTATGTCTCGGGTGACTATGGAAAGGTTTTTCTTGCAGATGACGAGCCACTCGATATAGTCGGGATGGGAGATATCAACCTGAAGCTGTCTAACAGGCAAACCTGGAAGATTACCAAGGTCATACATGTGCCGGGGTTGATGAGGAACCTAATTTCGGTGGGCCAGCTTGACAATGATGGCTACCGGACGTCATTTGGAGATGGGTCGTGGAAGGTTTCGAGAAACGCCATGACCATTGCTCGAGGTCATAAGACGGGCACACTTTATTTGACGACGAGCATGAGGGACTCGGTTGGTGTTGTTGATGGCACCCAGAAGACCGAGTTGTGGCATTGCAGGCTGGGGCACATGAGTGAGAAGGGGATGAAGATCATGGCAAAGAACGGGCTGCTGCCCGAACTCAAAGCGATTGAGTCTCACACGTGCGAGAGCTGCATTCTTGGAAAGCAGAAACGAGTGAGTTTTTCCAAAGGAGGAAGGGAGCCCAAGGCGGAGAAGCTGGAACTAGTACACACGGATGTTTGGGGACCAGCTCCCGTCGCCTCACTCGGAGGGTCACTCTACTATGTTACCTTCATCGATGACTCCACACGGAAGGTATGGGTATACTTCATGAAAAATAAGAGTGACGTGTTCTCTGTTTTCAGGAAATGGAAAGCCGAGGTTGAGAATGAAACAAATCTCAAGGTGAAGTGTTTGAGGTCCGACAACGGAGGTGAGTACGTTGACGCCGACTTCAAACAGTTTTGTGTCGAGAGTGGGATCAAGATGGTGAAGACTATTCCGGGGACCCCACAACAGAACGGAATAGCGGAGCGAATGAACAGGACGCTAAATGAGAAGGCCCGGAGTATGCGGTTACATTCGGGGATGCCTAAGATGTTTTGGGCATATGCCATCGACATGGCAGCTCATTTGATCAACAGAGCACCGTCGGTTCCTTTGGAATATCGGATTCCTGAGGAGGTTTGGAGTGGGAAGAAGCTGAATCTGTCCTACTTGAGGGTGTTCGGGTGTCTGGCGTATGTCCATATCGACGAAGCTGCTCGTAGCAAGCTTGATCCTAAATCCAAGAAGTGCTTCTTCATTGGATATGGCGACACGGAGTTTGGATACCGATTTTGGGATGCCGAAAATCATAAGGTGATCCGAAGCAAGAATGTGATCTTCAACGAGGCGGTCTTGTACAAGAGTAAAGGCGAGGTTGTTGAAGAAAGCATTGATCCCGTGGGAGACACGGAGGAGGTTCCGGTGGAGGTCATGGAGACTGAGAAGATCGAGGAGGGCAACACGAGCAGCGAGGATGAGCAAGATGAGAATGCTCATCCCAACATCGATCCAGTCACACCGAAGCCGTGGAGGTCGACTAGGGTAAGAAGACCTCCCCATAAATTTTCACCTTCCCTTAACTATATCTTGCTGACTGATAGGGGTGAGCCGGAGAGCTACACCGAGGCTATACAAGCGAGGGATTCGATCAAGTGGGAGTCTGCCATGAAAGAGGAGATGAGCTCATTGATGTCGAATCAGACTTGGGAACTAGCCGAGCTTCCGAAGGAGAAGAAGGCCTTGCACAATAAATGGGTCTTCCGGGCAAAGGAAGAGCATGATGGAAGCGTTCGGTACAAGGCAAGGTTAGTGGTGAAAGGGTTCCAGCAGAAGGAAGGGATCGACTACACGGAGATCTTCGCTCCGGTAGTCAAGATGGTAACCATCCGGGTGGTGCTTAGCTTGGTGGCAAAGGAAAACTTACATCTTCAGCAAATGGATGTAAAGACCGCATTTCTTCACGGGGATCTAGATGAAGAAATCTACATGAAGCAACCGGAGGGTTTTGAAGTCCGAGGCAAGGAGAAGCTGGTGTGTAAGCTTCAAAAGAGTTTGTATGGGTTAAAGCAAGCTCCGAGGCAGTGGTACAAGAAGTTCGACATGTTCATGAAGCGAGTCGAGTTCACGCGGTGCGAGGCGGACCACTGCTGCTATTTCAAGAGTCTTGGAAAAGGTAACTACATAATTTTGCTCCTTTATGTAGATGATATGCTGATAGTCGGGGCGAGCTTGGCGGAGATCGACAATCTCAAGAAGAGTCTATCAAGGGAGTTCTCTATGAAGGATTTGGGTGCTGCCAAACAAATCCTGGGGATGAGAATCACGAGGAGTAAAGAGGGTCTTGAGTTGTCTCAAGAGGAGTACTTGAAGAAGGTACTAGCAAGGTTTAACATGGAGGATGCTAAACCGGTTGGCACTCCTTTGGCTAGTCACTTCCGTTTGTCAAAGGAGGACTCGCCGACGAGCGAGAAGGAGATGGAGCATATGGATAAGGTCCCTTACGCCTCTGCGATTGGGAGTCTTATGTATGCTATGGTGTGCACGAGGCCTGACATCGCCCATGCAGTGGGAGTTGTCAGTCGGTTTATGAGCAACCCGGGGAAGCAACATTGGGAAGCCGTGAAGTGGATCTTTCGATACTTGAGGGGGACTTCCGATTTTGCTTTGAGGTTCCGAAAATCAGATGTGGGGTTACTCGGGTTCGTGGACGCGGATAACGGAGGTGATGTAGATAGTAGGAAGAGTACTACTGGGTACGTATACACCTTCGGGGGTACTGCGATTAGCTGGGTGTCGAGGTTGCAGAAGATCGTAGCATTGTCGAGTTGCGAGGCGGAGTACGTCGCTGTGACGGAAGCCGCGAAGGAGATGATGTGGCTACAGACTTTTCTGCTTGAGCTGAGGCAAGATCACTCGGGGAGTATCTTGTATTCCGACAGTCAGAGCGCCATTCACTTGGCGAAGAATCCCGTGTACCATGCTCGAACGAAGCATATCCAGCTGAGATATCACTTCATTCGATCGGCCTTGGAGGAAGGCGTTTTGGTGTTGGAGAAGATTCTTGGGAGTAAGAATCCGGCCGACATGTTTACGAAGGTGGTGCCGTGCGAGAAGTTGAGGTTGTGTTCAACCTCGGTTGGTCTTCTGGGATGAAGACCGGGAACGTCGCTGCAATGGGAAGAGAAGATAGGGGGTCGTGAATTAGCTCCAAGTGGGAGATTGTTGAGTGTGGAGGCTGAATTCACGCCGGGAAGACGAGGAGGACGAACCAGGCCAACGGCGACCGCCGTTAGGGAACCAGCGATCGCTGGCGTCGAGCAGCGAGCGCTGATGAGGGTTCAGCGGGCGCTGAACCCGGGAGAATCGTGCCTGGAATTTCTGCCCGTTTTTGGCCCTTTCGGCGGGCGCAGGAGGGCATTCGGCGAGCGCCGTTTTTCGGCAGCGAGCGCTGCCAAGCAAACAGCGGGCGCTGTTTGCAGTTTTCTGGCAGCGCGGAATTACTTGTCCCCCAAGTTTTGTCCCCCCTATTTAAACCCTATGTGCGTGAATAATAGGGTTAACACCTCCAGAAAGTCTAGAATCAATTATAGGATTACAAAGTCGTGTAATCGAGTCTGATAATTATTCTAGTGAATTATTGCAGCGGCAAGAGTGGACGTAGCCCTCGTTAACGGGTGAACCACTATAATCTTCGTGTCATTTATTTCCTTATTTTTCGTTCTTTGTTTGTTCGTGTGCTTTTCAGGAGGGGAATTCGGACGCGAATTTCCCAACATAAAGATTAGTAGTACTATACTAGTCCAGATTTTCCAAATTTTATTTTATTTTGTGTTTCCAATTTAGACATTTGTACAAAATATAACAACCATAATATACTTATTTTTAATTTTTCAACAACTTTTTGTAAATATTACAACAAAGAATGAAATAATAATTTATTATATTAAGTATCAAAAGTTTAAGTTACATTTTATATACTTAATAATGTATATATATTAAAAAAATAATAGTAATAAAAATCTTAATTAATAAGTGTATTTTATAATTTTAATTTTTAAATTAGAATTATATTATATATTTTTCTATATTTCATCCTCCCATAATTTATTTTGTAAAACATTTTTTTTTTTGACAAATTTATTAATTTACGTTGTGTTGAGATATGAATCGGGATGGAAACGAAATAAAAATGGATGTTTCTTTTTTATTTGTTTATTATTTGAAGAAAGTATAATTATATTGAGAATATAATTATATTTTTTATGAGATTTGGAGTAATATTAGGAATATGATATGAAGTATTATTGATAATTTTAATTGTTTCCAATTCGATAAGTTTGCTACAACTATAAATTGGAGTTCTTCGTGATGACAAACTCATAAAGTAAATTATTGTAACCTCAACGATGTAGTGAAATTTTCTTTTTTATCGTGATTTTTTCGTGTTTTGGGTTTTCACGTAAATTTGTGTGTCCATTCTTTCGTTTAATTATCTCTTTCTTCGCATTTTATATATATTTTTTAGTAGTGTGCGATTTAGTTTTCAATAATCTTAATAAATAGTATCAGAACCTTGTTTGAAGTTTTTTGAAATGAATATCATAATTATTGGTATCAGAGTATCGTACAAAGCTAATACGGTAACATTCGAATTTCAAATAGCATGTATAATAGTTGTTGTAATTAGTACACCTCTAATAAATTGCAAAAATAATTGAGGGAACATTTCGATAAATCGAGTAATCATAAAAAAAAAAAGGCGACGAGACAAGTGTTTTGAAATCGAATGATAAAAATCATTTTGTTTGTGATTTCAATTGAAGAGCCTGTCATGAGTAAATACTGAAAATAAAGTATTTTGTGAGATATAAATATGTTGGGTTCTTCGGTCTTGAATCTGGATTGGAGACTTGGATAAATAATTGAATCATGTTGAACACGTTTTCCTTAAAGAGTATTTCGACCCTATAAGCCTGGGTATCACGAAATCCCTCGCAGGATAAGACAATATCGACACTCGAGTCTTAGGCTTAGAACACGAGCAACTTATGGAATATTCCGCTTTATTTGTTGCTTCAAAACTTCTTATGTTTGTAGGTATTTTCAAGTGTATTTTCATCAAATGAATATCACTTCCTTATATAGGTAGTAGACACCCTTTCATTTGAATATAAGCACCTCTTGGTCGAATAGGTACCTTTTGGAAAATGTACCTTTTCATTTTGCACATATTCATGTATAGGTACCTTTTAGTGAAGACACCTTTTCACTTTGGCACATATTCATGTTGTCTTGCATGGCAAGCCATGCAATTTCGAATTTTATATAATTTTATATAATATCATCATCTAGCCATGCAACCATGCAACCACGAGATCACACTCGACATGCATTATTATGCTTATCCAAATACTTAAATCGTATTAATTTTATATAACCGTGTACTCTACACTTCTCAAAAGTTATATTATATTGACTAGATTTAATCCGAAGCCTTGAATGATTCCAATTACATTAAATTTATAACGATTTTACTTAAATCACCGACAAAATATGGCATGGAAAAATTAAAAATATACTACGAGTCAAGATGTTCGATTAATTAGGTAATTCAAATTGTTGACTAGGTGAGACGCCTTCCTAATTTGTTGTGATTAGATGTGACCGTTGTGATTAGATGTGGTCACGTGGGATTTGTTTTTTAGATTTGTATATGAATGTATTTTTTGCACTTCAAATTAAGTTTTTAATATCGGTTAAAGATATTCTTAAATTAAATTACCTTAAACTTAAATAATTATTCGTCATTTACCTACTAACAATGTGTAAATACGAATTGTAAAAAATACTAACTATTTACAATTTTTTATTACTTTTAACATATTACTTCTGCCCATCACACTTAGTCATACTTTCTTTGTAAAATATAAAAAAAGTAAGAAAATTGTGATGAGACATAAGTATATTTTACTTTAAATCAATATTTGGAAACCAAACCAATCGATGACATTAAATATACTTCGTATCTCTTTTGATACTAATTAAAACTTTAATTTATGAATCTCGTCAACATCTCAACTCCATAGAATTATTTGATCTTACTTTCGAAGGAACATGCAAGTAAAACATAAACATGACCAAACTATATACTGTTTAGACTTTTAAAGATTTTAATTTTAGTAGGTAGACGATATCACGATAATATAAATTTCTTTTTACTAGCCTAACAAATTAATTAATTTTGGAGTAAAGAAAAATGTTTCAAAATAGATCTAATGTCTTAATATTCGAAAAATAAAATAAAATAATGTTTAGGCATATTCGGAATACAGCTCATTCATTGAATGAAAACATTAATTTAATAGGAGTAACATCCTCATTGTACTATTTTATTCTATATTTACTACTCCAAATGAATTTAGAAATATATTAATGCCTGAATTTCTATACTAACCCTCATCTAACAAAAAAGTCGTTACAACTTACAAGGTTTAGTCATGGCTATTTTCTCACTCTCCCCTGCAACAACCTCATTTCCCCATGCCCGCATCCCGAAGATCGGCGGCGCGTCTCCGGCCATCCGCCGCCGAGTGGTCCGTTGCAACTCCGCCGCCCCAGTCTCGACTAATTTCGATCTGAAGACATATTGGACGGCTCTGATCAAAGACATCGATCGCAAGCTCGACGAGGCCGTTCCTCTTGTCTACCCGGAGCGGATCTACGAGACCATGCGCTACTCGGTCCTGGCCAAGGGCGCCAAGAGAGCTCCGCCGGTGATGTGCGTTGCCGCCTGCGAGCTCTTCGGCGTCGACCGCGCCGCCGCCTTCCCCACCGCCTGCGCCCTCGAAATGGTCCGTTTAATTCGCGATTAATTAAATTTATTCTTTTCCAAATCGTAATTTTTTTTTTCGGTCAACGGATGATCGATGATCCAAAATTTTTAATAATTAAATAATTCAGGTTCACGCGGCTTCGTTGATTCACGACGACTTGCCGTGCATGGACGACGCCCAGTCGAGGAGAGGCCAGCTGTCGAGCCACGAGGCGTTCGGAGTCGACATGGCGATACTGGCCGGGGACGCTTTGTTCCCCCACGGCTTCCGCCACGTCATCACCCACACCCCGACGGATCTCGTCTCGGAGGCCCGCCTCCTCCGGGTCGTCGCGGAGATAGCGCGGGCCGTGGGGTCCACCGGGATGGCCGCGGGCCAGTTCCTCGACCGCGGCGGGGCCCACGACGGGGTACTTGATTTCGTGCAGGAGAAGAAGTTTGGGGAGATGGGGAGGTGTTCGGCGGTGTGTGGAGGAGTGCTCGGAGGGGCTTCGGACGAGGAGGTCGAGATGCTCGGAGGGTATGGGGAGGCGGTGGGGGTTTTGTATCGGTTGGTGGACGATATTCGGGAGGAGAAAGTGGGTACTGTGATGAGAAGCTATGTGTCGGTTTACGGTGTGGAGAAGGCGATGGAGGCCGTCGAGAATTTGAGGGGTCGAGCGAAGAGGGAACTAGGCGGCTTGGAGAAATACGGGGAGAAAGTGTTGCCGTTGTATAGCTTTCTTGATTATGCTGCTGATAGAGGTTTTAATATTGTTGGGCATCAGGATGTATAAGAACGATCACAAGTTTTATCTTGTGTTTTGATGGTTTTATGTTTTGGATTCTACTTTGATTGTTTCTTTTTACCTAATTATTGTAATAAATAAATAATTACTGTAATCTTTTACTTATTTATTGGAGTAACATTTTAATCTTGTGTTTGGTTTGGTTGTGTATATATACTGATTCAAACACAGAGACACTGATCTAGAATCTGATGTTTCATGTATCTCCATATGAATATATATTTCTACTCACATGCATTTTTGTCCGTTGTATGGTTCGTGGCCCCACCATGGCCCCGTCATCGCCCTTGAAATCGGGTACATCGAACTCCTCAGCTGAATCCGAACCCGTGCAAAAGGTTATTGCGATTGGTTATTGCGATTTGCAACTCAGCTTTCGTTCACGGATTCAAAGAATTAATTGCTAAAAATGAAATTAATTCTATTTAAGAAAATGTTTTAATTATTGAACACTCACGTAAATCGTGGATAGGTTAAATTAAAAAAATTCATTTTCAAAGAGAACAAAAAAAACCCTCACTCAGTCCCAGTCCCACCACCACCACCAACGCTAATGAGATCATTATAAATTATAATACTAATAATTTGCTTAAAATCTTGGGTTCAGGCGATCTCAAATCCACACCCGTTGCCGAGAATTTCATCGGAAATCAAGCCTCTCGCGGTTGTAATCACCGAGAACCGCAAATGGTGATGGAAGATAACGAGAGTTCTGGAAGTAGGGTGGCCGAATCGTCGCCGGTACATAACTGGCAGCAGCGGAAGAAGGAGGAGGTCTACAACGAGGTTCTGCGGCGTCTAAAGGAAGCGGACCACCCGGAGGCGCAGGAGCCGTCTTTCGACGATCAACTTTGGGCCCATTTTAACCGCCTTCCTTCCAGGTCACTTTTCATCTTATTCTTTCAGCTGTAGACTGTGCCGTGTTTTTCCTCTGTTTTAATTCATCGAATCAATTGTTTATCGTTTCATGTTTGCGAATTTGTCCTTTCGTAATTTGGTCTGCAAATACCTTTGTGGTTGATGTTGTTTGTTTATTCTATTTGTGCGCTGAAGGTATGCAGTAGACTTTAATGTCGAGAGGGCGGAAGATCTTCTCACGCACAAACGATTACTGCATCTGGCACGTGATCCTGCTAACCGGCCAGCTTTTGAAGTTCGACTCGTACAGGTTGAGATGCTATCTATTAATGTATGGATTATATGGGTGGGGTGCCCTATGCTCACCCTATCTTATTTGAACCATGGATTTTGTGCCTTTTGAGAATCGATTCTTTAAGAAGGTGGTTGTTATGTGGAGTTGATTGACAGCTGGAACTAGTTAGATTTTAGATCGAATAGGACCCAAAGAAACACCCTTATTGATTTTGATAGAGTAAGCCTAATGTGATCTAGTGCTTTCAATGGATGTTATCATTTGTGATCCAACAGCCTCATGTCCTCATATTTATGCCACTCTTCGAATATATTTCTTGATGCCATCGATGAATGCAATTTTTTTCCACAGGTTGTACCAGTCTTTGATGGGAATTCAGGAGATTCAGTGCATTCACGTTCACCAAGAAAGGGGAGGTATTCACTCACCTCCTTTTGAAATTGTTTGCTTAAAAATGGTTTCCCTTGTATCTAACTAAGTTTCCATTTGTCATTTTTTTATGTTTGTGATTCAAACTTTTGAGATATTTCTTCCTTTTCTTTATTTATTTATAATTTTCCTCTGTTCGGTTATCTGTAATTTTATTGGACAATGTTACACTTAACTCTTTTTCATTCAGCATCCATCCGCCACCTGCCTTTGGTTCTTCTCCTAATCTTGAAGGTCTTGCACTCGGAGTATGCAAATCAGAAGCTCAAGATGAGGACATCGCCATAGATGCTGCCAAATTTCCTAGGTAATCTATTTTGAAATGTTATATTCTTGGTCTTTTATATGTGTGTGGTGCACTGGTGCTCCTATTGAAACTTCAATAATTCAAATTTGAATTATAGGGACACTTGATAATTTACATCACTATAACGAGTAGTTTATCGGATTCGCAACCAGTCATTTCAGTTATTTTTTGCGATAGCCTGTTTGCTCTAGTCCTGAATTTTAATATGATTCTCACCTCATAATTTTTTGCGCTTAATTGGCATCATATACCAGGGCACACAATATGTGTACTATTAATGTCCCATCAGTAAATGTTTGATGTTTCTGACACTTTGTAATGTATCATAAAATTATCCAGTCATACTTTAGTGTGTATTCTGTGCTCACCTTTTGGGATAACTTTCAATGCAGACCCATGCATGAGATTACGTTTTCAACTGATGACAAGCCAAAGCTCCTGAGTCAGGTGTTTTTTTCTGACCATGCTATGATGGTCATTAGATGGTTATTTGCTTGAGTAAATCCATGGCTGGTCTTCTGTTTGCCAATTGATGATGATCATTTTAGTTTGCTAATTTACTAAGCCATTTAGATAGATGTTAATTTTTGCAAACTGGACTCGCATGGCTTGCAATCTAAAAATAATATTTTTCTCGTGAATTAGCTGTCATAAACAATCCAACCTAAAAATCTAGCGTTGTTTAATACAAATACAATCTATTTTGATATGCTGGGTTTTCATTTATTGGAAGTTCACTCCTTTTGGATGTGTGCTAATTTTGGGCTTATTTTTTTCTAGTGAGTTTATGTGTTCTTTGACGCACATCTGTTTCGTTAGTGCATATTAAAAAATCTATATAATCAGTGAGCTCCATTGCGGACATTGCAGTTGACTTCTTTGTTAGCAGAAGTTGGGCTGAATATCCAGGAGGCGCATGCCTTTTCCACTGTCGATGGCTATTCTCTAGATGCATTTGTTGTTGATGGCTGGCCATTTGAGGTATATTGAATCTTCGTGTTACAATTTTTTCTCCTGTATAGATTGTTTTGTTTGCGGGGCTGTGTGACCTTGTTATTGTTGGATTCACTTCATCTTAAGAATGTCCATTATTTTGATCATTTTAGTGAATTTGGTTTAAGCCATAAAGCTTACTTGTAGTGACACCAGTCGAACATTTCTTTTCGTTCAATGGATATATAAGCTATATGAGCAGCATCCTGATAACTCTTTTCAGCTTTCATGGGTTATGGGACTATTTTAGTTTGTCGCTTAACATTTTAACTTTTCAGGAGGTTGAACAACTTCGGATTGCTGTGGAGAAAGAACTTTTGAAGATTGAGGTACTTTGCTAGTTTGCTATACATGTGACTGGGACTACCTTGGATTATAGTTAGGTCTCCTGTAGATGGCCTGTGTTATCATATCGAATGAAGTTACTGTGTCCATTGCCTCCACAGTTTTTTTGGTTTGTCTATTTGTTCTTGTTAACCGGGGAGAATTGTATTATTATATATGCTGATCTACTGGATAGATCATGCACTTTTGTAAATTCATTGTGTTGACTTCATGATCTCTAATATTAGATGCACATGATTTTGTAAGATTCTTTTCAATTGAAATATTATTTTTGTTTATGCAGAAAAAACCTTGGCCAAGTCCAAATTGCTTGCCTCCTCTGAATGAGCATGAACAAATAGAGATTAAATGTGAATCTGATCATCTGAAAATACCCAATGATGGTACTGATGTTTGGGAAATTGATCCTCAATTCTTGAAATTTGAGTCAAAAGTCGCATCGGGATCTTACGGTGATTTGTAAGTACAACATTACATTTGCAGGTGAGGTCTATTTACTCAATAAAAACTTATGTTTTTCAGATACAAAGGTACCTATCGTAGTCAGGAAGTGGCAATAAAAATTCTCAAGACAGAGCGTCTGAATTCAGAACTGCAGAATGAGTTCGCCCAAGAAGTATATATAATGAGGTTCATCATGGTTCTATTATCAACAACTGTTTAATCTATTGCTATCTTCGTATTCCCCTCCACTCCCATTCCCACCCCACCTCATGTTGATTAGTAAATGCTACTCGCAGAAAAGTTCGACATAAAAATGTTGTGCAGTTCATCGGGGCATGCACCAGACCTGCTAACTTGTGTATAGTCACAGGTATGTGTCCCTAGTACCGATAGTTTGAAAATTGTGGAGCTCGGATTTAAATCTTCCAATTAATTAGAAACTCGTATATTTTTCAAGGTTATTATTTTCCAGTTAATATAGATTATGAATTTTCCCGTTTGTGTAATTGCAGAGTACATGTCTGGAGGGAGTGTTTATGACTACCTACACAAGCAGAGGGGTACTTTTAAGCTTCCAGCATTGCTTAAAGTGGCGATCGATGTATCTAAGGGCATGAATTATTTGCATCAGAACAATATAGTTCATAGGGATTTGAAAGCTGCAAATCTTTTAATGGATGAAAATGAAGTAAGCATCAAGTGCTTCCAATGAATGTTTGGTTTTATGTTTCTAAGTTGCTGTGAAAAGCTAAAACTTGGTTTCGTTCGCTTTTCGATTGATGTGTTAATGTCTGGTCATTCTCCTTCCATACAAGTTGAATTCTTAATATAAGCATTGCATCTTCTGAAACAGCTATTGTAGCTTTTGGATGCTTGGAAAACTTCATGTTTTTTCCTTTTTCCCTAGGTTGTTAAGGTGGCAGATTTCGGGGTGGCCAGAGTGATTACAGAAACAGGTGTGATGACAGCAGAAACTGGAACGTATAGATGGATGGCCCCTGAGGTATATTCTCTTTTTGACCAAGTTATCAGTTGTGAAACTTACTGCTCTTTGTCCAAGTGAACTTTGTTTTTATTTTCTTACCTATTTCTTGAAATTATTTTAGCACTAGCGAATAGTAATGAATGCTATTTGCTGCTTCCACGCTAGTAGCATATCGATGTTTAAAATTTTAATTGTCATTATAAACAGCATTTATGTCTCCTTTTTTGAGATTCTCATGTTGCGCTCGCGCGTACTGAAATGTCAATACATATACACTGTCTTTTTTGTGTTTGTGTGTGTGGCATAGAATGTGAACAGAAAGGCCCTTCAAATGTCCAATTGGGTTCCTTCTAAACCCACAATTTTCGATACGATAGCCTTATGCCATGTTGCCAACTCCAGTTGGAAAATAGGCACAACCTTTTTTGCTTACATATACTTTTTGTTCTCCTGAAGGTTATTGAACATAAACCGTATGATCACAAGGCAGACGTCTTTAGTTTTGGAGTGGTTTTATGGGAGTTACTGACTGGAAAGGTATATTTTTTTTAATTTTCTGTGTCATATGTGAAATTAAATGAGCAACATTCTTTAAGTTGATATTAGTTTTTAACATTTTTCCGTTCTTTGTTTTCAGATTCCTTACGAGCACTTGACCCCTCTGCAAGCGGCGGTTGGAGTGGTCCAAAAGGTAGATCACCAAGTCTGTTAATTAGTCGGTTATTATTTTGCAACTAGCCGTAAAAAAGTTGAATTGTTTTTCCGATTCAGTAATTGCTCCCCTTCCCTCCCACTGAAATATCAGGGTCTTCGTCCAACTATTCCCAAGAACACTCTTCCACAGCTCGTTGAGCTTCTTGAGAGCTGCTGGCAGCAAGATCCAGCTTTGAGACCGGACTTTTCTGAAGTCAAGGAATTAGTACAGAAAATTTCAAAGGAGGTAGTAGTATAAATATTGTTTACATTTTGGAAAATATTTTTAATGTATACTATTTTTCGACTTATTTGTCGGAAGAGCAGGTCGGAGACGACGGCGAAGATAAACGGAAGGAGAAATCTAGAGGATTCTTTTCTGCCCTGAAACGTGAACATCGCTGAAGAAAATTTACAACTAGAAAACTTGTTCGACTATTTGTTTAGTTGTGTTTTACGTTTATACCCTTTGCTTCTATTTGCATATGTACAGTGACCATTTTATCCCTCAAATTTAGGTTTGCTAATTAACATCTGATTTCCAGCTCAAAAAATATTTAAATATTAACACGTGAATAAATTAAATCTTGCTAATTAACATCTGATTTCCAGCTCAAAAAATATTTAAATATTAACACGTGAATAAATTAAATCTATAATTTTATACGGAAAAAATGTACTGTACTATATTTCTTTTCACGCGGATGAAAAGAAACTCTGTTTTATAGTAATAACGTAAGTAACCAAAGATAAATCTATGTCATGTATGTAAAGAAATACTATTACGTTTACTTACCAAAAGTTTAATTATATTTACATTCACCTACCTAAATTAAAAATCTTATTGTTACTTAATCCATGTTTTATGTTACGATTACAAAAAGTAAGCAAATGTGAATCCATAAAAACATTTCAACGGACTAATTTTGTACCGATTACACAAAATAGGCAAATGTGAAATGCTAAAAACATGGGTATATAATGCTAATAATTATTCCATATATACAATTACATGTGCATAATTAAATAAATTTAACTATTATATGTATTTTAATTTATCATTAATCATTTTATTAATTACAGTATTAAATTAATTACCCTAAATATAGCGCTCCTGAACAGTCAATTTATTTACGTATACGAAAATATATGAACCGAAAAGATTTGATTTTAATTCCTTTTTTTTTCATGCAAAAGATCCTTCAAATTCCATCTCCGATACAACAATCATGGAAGAAAAATCTCCATAGACTCGGCCTCGCACAAAATCCACGAGCGACACCCCTTCTGGTCGGACCACCGCAAGCCGCCGTCACTCAATGTCAGGTCCTTCCGAGTTCATCGTCAATGTCGACGGCGGAGGCAAAGCCGAGCCCTCCGCTAACAACAGCAATAACAACGCGAACAACAGAAATCGCAATCACTGCCGCGAATCGAGCCTGGGTTTCTGGGGAAACGCCGAATCGAGCGCGGCCATGCAACAGAGTCAGAGTGGGGTCGAGGACCCTCCGTCGAAGCTAATCGAAGTGTTTCTCAACAAGCAGAGAGCCGCCGGCGGCGAATTGCGCCTCGACGTCGATTTGGAGATGGACGAATTCCGCCAAAACAGCGCCAGCAATTACGATTACAACGACAGCACTAGCCCTAATTTTCCACCCCTGAATCCGAACACTCGGAGCTTCCCCACCTCCGGCATCCTCAAAGTGCCCTTGGATTCCCCCAATCTCAGTTCCCGCACCGTGGTCGAAATTTGCCCCGACGAACAGGACAAAAGCTGGCGGAGAAACGGCTCCTCCTCCGACGACGACGACGGGGGCGATAACCAAATCCTTCACAACAGAAGGCAATCCTCGAATCTGGATGTGGGCGAAGGGAGGAATGTGGAGGGCCAGGTATTGAAATGCACCTCGATTCAGAGAAGGGTGAGTAATTTAGGGAGGATGAAGACCAGGTCCAGATTAATCGACCCGCCCGAGATCATCGAGCAGAGGTCCGGGTTGATACCCAAATCCGGTCAGCTGCGGTCCGGGTTGATAAGCAGAGCTTCCGGGATCTTAGTGAAGCCAACCGAGGAAGAGGAGGACGATCCGTTCGACGAGGATCTCCCGGACGAGTTCAAGCAAGGTAAAGTCGACGCGATAACTATCTTGCAGTGGATCAGTCTTGTTTTGATAGTGACAGCTTTGGTGTGTACTCTCGCGATATACGAGATGAAGAAGAAAAAGCTGAGGGGACTGAGTTTGTGGAAATGGGAGGTTTTGGTTCTTGTTTTGATATGTGGGAGGTTGGTTTCTGGGTGGGGGATCAGGATCGTAGTGTTCTTTATCGAGAGGAATTTCTTTATGAGGAAAAGGGTGTTGTATTTCGTTTACGGGGTGAGGAAGGCTGTTCAGAACTGTATCTGGTTGGGTCTTGTTTTGATCGCTTGGCATTCGATGTTCGACCGCGAGGTTGAGGGAAACAACAAGTTCTTGCAGTTCGTGAACCAGTTGATGGTCTGCATGTTAGTCGGGACATTGCTTTGGCTGGTGAAGACCCTCATGGTTAAAGTACTCGCCTCCTCTTTCCATGTCAGCACTTTCTTCGACCGCATCCAGGAGTCGTTGTTTAATCAGTACATCATCGAGACGCTATCGGGTCCCCCCTTGATCGAGATAAGGAACAATCAGGAGGAGGAAGAGAGGTTGATGGCTGAGGTCTATAGGCTTCAGAATGCAGGGGCCACTCTGCCCCCTGACCTAAGGGGCTCGCCTTTCCATCCGGCGGCGAAGGCTGGGAAGCCGGTCAACGGAGGAGGTGGAGGATTGCCCCCGAGGCCAGCGAGGGGATTGAGTTTCAAGTTTTCTGGGCCGCTCCCGAAAAATAATGATCAAAATAATAATAGTGGTAACAATAATAATAATAGTGGTAATAATAACAATGGTAATGACCAGGGTATATCGATCGACAAGTTGCAGAATCTGAATCATAAGAATGTGTCTGCTTGGAATATGAAGAGGTTGATGAAGGTTGTAAAGAATGGGGTTCTGATAACACTTGACGAGAGAGTACTGGGTAGTGTACAGGGAGACGAGACTTCGACTCATATTAGGAGTGAACAAGAGGCGATAATAGCGGCCAGGACTATCTTTCGGAATGTGGCCAAGCCTAGGACCAAGTAAGTGGTCTTTTAATCTTGTACAACATTTATGTACCGTAGTAGTACTTTATATTCTTTCTTTTTTATATTGATGAAAAGGTGTATTGTGAACTGAGATATTAGAGGTCAGCTCATTTCAGAATTCAACTTTCATGATTTAGAATTTCATAGTGTTTGACATGATTAAATATTGTGCTGTTGGTGAAGTAATTAAGGTCTGTTATAACTCTGTAAGGAGCTGTGGGAACTTTTCAAAGCATATTTTTTAGAGTTTGTAAACATTTCCTACACATTCCATTTGTAATAAACAGAAAATGAACCAGCTCGTATTTTTGCCTTTTTTTGCATGAACTGATAGATTCATATATAATGCCTTATCTAGTGCCGCCTATATCTGTGGGTATAATGTAGTAGTTTTTAAGCTATGGGATCTTCACTTCTAAAACTTCCGGTTACCTTGTGTCTTCCAAAATAGCTATATCTAAATGTTGGCTAATGCGAGTTTAAGATCATCACTTACCAAATTGTTTATAATCCTGCCTGGCAGGTTCATTTGCCTCGAGGATCTGATGCGTTTCTTGAAAGAAGAAGATGCGTTGAAAACCTTGAATATTGTGGAAGGATCCATCGAAAGCGAAAAAATCAGCAAAGCATCCCTGAAAAATTGGGTGGTATGTGTTATGTACTATGCAGTAGTATTTGTTATATCATTCAACGATAAACCTTCTTGTCATGCTCACAAGCGTTTTCCTATAGGTCAACACATTCATAGAAAGGAGAGCCCTGGCCTTGACTCTAAACGATACGAAAACAGCTGTAAACAAACTCCATCGGATGGTCAACATCATAGTCGCAATCATCATATTGATCATTTGCCTGGTTATTCTAGGAATCGCCACCAGCAAGTTCCTGGTCTACATCAGCTCTCAGGTTATAGTGGTCGCGTTTATATTCGGAAACACGTGCAAGACTATCTTCGAAGCCATAATATTTGTGTTTGTTATGCATCCTTTTGACGTGGGGGACCGTTGCGAGGTTGATGGAGTCCAGGTACCAAAACAAACATATTTTCATAAATTTTAGTAATAGGGAAGAAAGAGTGAAAGACATCTCTTTTTATTTTTATTTTCCTTGGGAACATTTTCAGATGGTTGTCGAAGAAATGAACATATTGACTACCGTGTTTTTGAGATTCGACAATCAGAAGATCATATACCCCAACGTGACCCTTGCCACAAGGCCCATCAGCAACTATTATCGCAGTCCGGACATGGGAGACTCCGTTGATTTCGCGGTTCATATTGCCACACCGGCAGAAAAAATTGCTACCATTAGGACAAGGATAATAAGGTAAATAGTGCAGTCATAATACCATCAAATGTGTTTTCTTTTTTCGTCTTCTGAAAATGAATTTAGTAAACTGTGTTCGTATTGGTGGTGGTTATTTCAGTTGCATCGAGAATAGGAATGACCATTGGTACCCGGCCCCCTCGGTGGTGCTGATGAATATGGAAGCGTTGAACTTGCTGAAATTCTCAGTGTGGATGAGACACCGTATGAATCACCAGAACATGGGGGAGAAGTGGAAGAGGAGAGAGCTGCTGGTGGAAGAGATGGTTAAGATCTTTAAAGAGCTCGACATAGAGTACCGTTTGTATCCCGTTGATATAAACATTCGTGAAATGCCACCTCTCAACTCCGCCAGGATGCCTCCGTTGTGGGCCCCTCCGGCCAACTAACGGAGTCTTTTTTGTAGGAAAAAAACACGATTCTTCTTCGATTTTTTTTTTCTATGTAGAAAGGGGCAATGGATTTTTTTTCCAGTTACTCTCTTCTATGCATGCAGTTGGTTTTGTCTGAGAATTGAGAAGGGATGTTGGAATTATTTTTTCTGTTTATTTTATGGCATTTGTTTGGTGGTAGTCTTGGAGGATTGAATGACTTGTGTTGTGTTATATGTTCTTCCTTTGGTTATACACTCTTGAGTAATTCAATTCTTAGATTGGAAAATATGTCAGGCTTTTATGATGTAAATTTGGATTGAAACCTCCAATATTAAATCATACTCTTTGAGCTCTTTGTTAGTTTATTTGTAAATTTACAAAAAAATAACTTTGCAAAGTAGCTTATAAATGAGAGAGCTAAAATTTATGAAAAATGTTTAATTTTT
Organism: Euphrasia confusa; assembly: GCA_954870475.1. NCBI lineage: Eukaryota > Viridiplantae > Streptophyta > Magnoliopsida > Lamiales > Orobanchaceae > Euphrasia > Euphrasia confusa. Next base: position 22,173,705 of record OX940951.1, read on the forward strand.
TTTTTAAATAGCAAAGAAAGTGTCAAACCTAACATAAGTTAGTACTCTTTTTGTCCTTTAAACGTTTGCTTCTTTCAAATATTAAAATGTCTTGAATTTGAAAGTATTTTTTACAATTTTACATTTATTTATATTCATACAATTACTCTTTTTAAACTATTATTTTATCTTATTCATGTACAAAAGTTATTTTTAATTAAATTAGTATCATTTTCTCTCTTGAAAAACTTCAAGGAGAAAAGTAAATTGTATTACACGAATAAAGTTTTACATCAGCTTTGAAGTTCATATTCGAGTACTTAGATAACTATGATATAGGGTACTTAAATAACTACTCCTATTATATAGTGATATACACATTTTTTGGTAAATTTCAATTTCATATAAAAGAAAAAATTAAAAGGTATAAAACAGCGCGTAGGGAAAAGCCCTACCGCAAGAATGAGCTAACATGCTAGCTCTCCAAACAATCAATATAATACAAAATGATCTACTACCAAGCAATATGCCACACCCTCTTCAGCGCACGAGTCTGAAGAGAGTCATGAAGTCATAATGAGATGATCCTCTCCCGGATAATGGAAACAGCATGGGCAGCAACCATCCCAGTCGACACCGAACGAGCCTCCTGAATCCGTGTGTTCCTCTCCTGCCAAATAAAGTAAACCAGTGCAGCGAAAAGTCCACGATAAGAGCAAGATATCCAGTGCTTCCCTCGCCACCGACTAGCAGCACGTAAGACAGCACTATACCAACTACCACGAGGCCACAGAAAGCCCCTCACCTCCCCTTGTACTCTCTGCAAACAATCCTGTGAAAAGGGGCACTCAAAGAAGAGGTGGGTATGCGTCTCAACACTCTCCCCTCCACACAAAACACACGAGTTCTCCCCCCTACCTATCCAGTGCTTATCTCGAGTCGGCAACCGACCTCGTATAGCAAGCCATAGAATGAAGCAATGTCTCGGTATACGCCCTGGTCCCTCCAAAAGGGCGGCCCACGGCACTCGAGGACCCTCAGGGTGGAAGAGAGAATATGCCGAGGCGGAAGTGTATGCCCCGGATCTATGCACTCTCCAGCGCACTGTATCTGTCCTCTGTACAATCCTCGGCAGCTCATACATAATGTCATGGAACTCCTCTACAAAGTCAATCGGCCATCTCCACTCGCCGTTAACAATGACCATACTCAACGACGTAGCTCTAGGGAGTCCAGTAAGCTGCGGTCCCATCGGACACACCTCCTCCAAACGACCAAGTCCATGCCATGGGTCCCTCCAGAGATAAAACTGCTACCCATCCCCAACCTGGAACTGGAATGCCGGTAGAACATCAGGACGTAGCTTTAGGAGCTGTCGCCAACTCCACGAGCACGCGCTAGGCACCTTAGCACTCCAAAAAGAATGTCTCCGCAGTCGATTCTCATGAATCCAACTGACCCAAACCGATTCCGGATCCCGACTCAGAATTGCCCAAATATGTCTAGTCATAAGGGCTCGATTCTGCGCAGTGAGATCTCGAATCCCCAGCCCTCCCTCACTGGCTGGGCGACACACATCGACCCACCGAACCTTGGCATACCCCTGGGTACTCGTGCCATACCAAAGAAACCTCCGTATCCTCTTCTCAATCTCCCGAATAATACCCTTAGGTAGTATGAACATACTAGCCCAGTAGACATGAAGAGTACTAAGTACTGAGCGGATCAACTGGAGGCGTCCAGCATAAGATAGGAAACGAGAAGTCCACGAGCCCAGCCTCGCATCAATCCTCTGAATCAAGGGTGCACAAGCCTGCAAACTCAACTGGGAGGTGATCAAAGGAACACCCAAGTACCTCACCGGTAGAGTACCGACAGGGAAATCGAAAACTGCATGTAGCTCTGACTCGTCCTCTCGTGCCTGGATGGAGAGGTAAATACTACTCTTGTCTACATTAGCATGTAGACCAGAGTAAAGAGAGAAGAGTTGCACCCCCCGCCTAAGGGTATCAATCGAGACCGGGTCGGCATGGCAGGCGAGGAGTAGATCATCTGCAAAGCAAAGCATGTAAGTCTGTGTACGCTCACATCTCCAATAGTACTGGAATCTCGGCTCTTCCTGAATATGCCTCTCTAAGATCCCATGCAAGACCTCCATCACCAAGACAAAAAGAAATGGCGACATAGGGTCCCCCTGTCGCAGTCCCCGGACACCTCTAAAATATCCCTCAGCCGAACCATTAATGTTCAACGAGTAGGCTGGGGTAGTGAGGCACTCCATGATCCAACCGATAAACACTGGATGGAAACCCATAGTCTCCAATATCGCCCGAACAAATCCCCACTCAACTGTGTCATAGGCATTCATAAAAAAATTAAGAAAATATTATTTTAATTTTTTTCGATAAAAAAATTAATTAATTAAATATTAATTTATTAATTTTTTGACCTAATAATTAAAAATAAAAAAAATATATTTTTAAATTAATAAATGATAGTAGTAGTTTTGACTTAGAAAAACTTAAAAAATAAAATGAAAATAGAAACGATGAGGCTCATCGAGTATGAATATAGGGGATAGATTGAATTGATACACCTACCTATTTATTAATTTATCCACACTAAAATAGTTTGATGTTTGATTTGATTGCAGTTTCTTCGTGGAATTTGGGATACTAGGTTTAGGGATTTAATGACGACGATCAGAAAGAGATCGACTCTCGACTCGCCGGTTCTCGATCTCTGCAAACGTGAACTCGGCCACTTCTCCTCCAGAAATTTCGCCCACCGTCGTGCTGCCTCCGAGGTTTTATCTTTTTTATTTATTTATTTTTTATGCTGGATTGTTAATTCGTGAGACTGTGGTCCTGCTAATGCAGTTACATAAGATTGGAATTTCATAATTGAGTTATCATGCATATGATTGTGTTCTCTAGATAGTTCTAATTGTGATTGATGAACCAATTTTTGTTGATTTAATTTTTCCTGGGATGAGATTTGTTCATGTAATCATCGCCTATTACTGAGTGCAGGCGGTTTAGTTTTTTTTCGTCTTAGGTAAGCTCTTTTGGGTGAGTGTTTGAAAGGACTAAGATGGGTTTTTTCCTTTCTCGTCTATGGCAGAATATTGTGCTTCGTTTCGATGTCCTACGAACCCTAGATAAACACCATGGCTGCGTGAACACGGTTAGCTTTAATGCAGACGGCGATATTCTTGTATCGGGTTCGGATGATAAGAGGGTCATACTCTGGGATTGGGAAACTGGTGAAGTCAAACTTTCTTTCTATTCTGATCATAAGAACAACATTTTCCAAGCCAAGTTCATGCCTTTCACCGATGATAGAAGCATTGTTACATGTGCAGCTGATGGCCAGGTGACTCTCTCTCTCTCTTAAAGGATTAATCGATTTACGTTTAAGAAATCTTTTCTAATCAAGAAATGACATTGTAAGCATCATGCACTAAGTTATTTCAGAGCCTCTGCAAAATATTTTATTGAAAGAGTTGAAGGGATCTTTTCCTTTCCTTACACAAGTGAGTCTTTACATTCAGGTGAGACATGCCAAGATCCTTGAAGGCGGAGTGGAGACAAAATTGGTGGCAGAACACCAGGGACGGGCCCATAAACTAGCCATCGAACCAGGAAGCCCTCATATCTTGTATAGCTGTGGCGAGGATGGATTAGTTCAGCATGTGAGTTTTTTGCTCCTTTTTTAACATTGATCCTTTCATCCAGAGAGTCGTATGAATCTAAAAACGATGATCTTTAAAAAATGTAATTATGAAAGGGAAAATGATGTAGTCCCTCACTCCCTCCTACCAAGATTATGTTCTTCGATCAGAAGAACTATAAGAATAAAGCCTTGATAAACTATATCTAAAACATATAGTACATAGATATCCAACAACGTATAACACCCTGCGCTCGAAGGGGCATAGTCGAGTGGTAAGGCCTGTGGTGATGTGGGTGTAATTCTCCGGCGGGGACAAATTTTCATTGAAATATTATGAATTTTGTCCTAGGGTGAGACCTGTTCCACAGGTGTCTGCTACTCGGACACATCCCTCGATTTACATCCTACCCGATCGAGGAGCCTCCGATCGGGTGGGGGAGGAGTTTCTCGTCTCTCCTCCTTATTAAAAAAAAACATATAACACCCTGCAAAAGACCTCATACTCTCCTCCATTCATCTGCCATATAATTAAGGGGTAATTAGGAAAAATGGAAATTTGGTTTTTGAAATTATAAAAAAAGACACAACATGTGTAGTTACTATGATAGTTTTACTGTGTAACTATGTATATAACTATTGTGTAACTATGTATATAACTATCTCTTCCCTTTTTTCAAAATGTCCCTATAATTAAATCAGGTGAAATGGTGAATCTATATATTTTCGGTTAGTTCATGAAACTGATGGTGTGTTACTATAAACTATTTCAGATTGATCTAAGAACCGATAGTGCTACCAGCCTTTTCACATGCAAACCTGTACCAGGACAGACTTATTTTCCCATTGTCAATCTTAATGCAATTACAATAGATCCAAGAAATCCAAACTTATTCGCAGTGGGTGGATCGGATCAGTTTGCTCGACTTTTTGACATCCGTCAATATAAGTGGGATGGATCATCCGAATTCGGCAGACCCGTTGAATACTTTTGCCCCCCACATTTAATTGATGAAAATGGGGAAATAACCGGGTTAGCATTCTCCGAAGAGAGCGAGCTTCTTGTATCTTACAACGATGAGTTTATCTATCTATTCACAATGGATATTGGGGTGATACCAGAGCCGTTTTCTTCAGTTGACAGCAATCCAGCTAATATGACACCTGATAACAATCCTGGAAATGATGCAAAAGCTGCTCCCCAGGCCTATAAAGGGCATAGGAACTGTGAGACCGTGAAGGGCGTGAGTTTCTTTGGGCCTAGAAGCGATTATGTTGTGAGCGGATCAGATTGTGGTCGGATTTTCATTTGGAAGAAAAAAGGAGGGGATCTTGTTCGTGTTATGGAAGCGGATAAACATATAGTGAATTGCATCCAGGCTCACCCTCATGATACTGTACTCGCTAGCAGTGGAATAGAGCATGACATTAAGATGTGGATTCCAAAAGCCATTGAAAGATTCACTCTGCCCACTAATATTCAGAAGGTATGTGAAAACATAAAACCAGCATCTATCATATTTTGTTTAATGTGTAACATGGGAAAATAATGTCAATAGTTTGATTGTTTGAGGAGTTATCACACATTCAAAGCTGTCTATAAATTAGGAGGGCCTATCTCTAGCTTTGTGCATCAATACTAGTAAATTTTAGCATAAGCTCTTAACCAGTATTATTTGCTAATTTTCTAAGGCCATGTAACTAGAAACAACTGTCAGGTCCATTTTCTTTTATGGCATTTGCTTTGATCAAACTGTTCTTTTTCCAAATTACGTTAATACATTTTGCGATAAACATTTAGTTTCTCTGGTCTTCTGTAATCAGTATAGTTAAAATTGTACGTCTATTAGATTGCAAGTGTTCCAAACTCACAAAAAATGTTTGTGGCTTTAAGTGGAAGATACTTATTAATTTGTGCGTGTTTACGGAGTACGAACACCCATTTTTGCGTAGCTTTTGATTTATTCTAGCAATGTTGAAAAGTTGTGGGTAGAGGGTGCTTTTGATTTTGGGAAAATGCTTCTGTAAATATATTTTTTTCATGTAAAAGTTACTTGTAGTTTACATTCTTATCCTCAGTTCTTTTTCCTACAAATAATAATTAGAAGGTTGGTTTTGTAGTTTATATTCAGAAACTCAGTTCAAACTTCAAAGTGCTTTTTTCCAAACACTTCTGTTAGCATTTTCTAGGATTTAAATTCTATTTACTAGCATTTTCTACTTGTATATCCTTCACTAATGAACCTGTGAAAAAGCACTAATAATATATGTAGACACTCCCATTGTTGATTTAAAGGAACACTTATTATACATTTAATTCTTATTTCACCATGGTTATCTTTGAGATTGGGCATCTGTATTCCTTAGAAAGCTTTTTAAATGATATGCCGGATAAATATGCACTTACAGAAACTCCCTGTAAGCGGAGATGAAGTTCTAATTCCGACTCCTTTAATTATTAGGATCGGGCTTCTGGATTCTTATCTCGTCGTCCATTTGGTTTCTTTCCCTTTGGTGGATTTTACGATGATGATGATGATGACTCTGACTTCATCAATTCTGACGATGAATTCATCTATATTGGTGATGGTGGTGGTGAAGATGAAGATGATGAATATAGTGAAAGTGATGATGATACTACTGATGATGATGAGGATGATGATAGTGAAAACGAGGTTTTGAGTGGAGGGTATCTAGAGGAAGAGAATGATGAAATAGAGGATAATCATACTGCTGATTGTATTGTTTCTGGTGATGGTGATATCAACAGTGCTGCCTGTGAAGATTCATGCATTGATATATGTGATGATGATGATGATGATGATGATGATGCTGATAATTGTACTGAATTTGCTGATGCTGATAATTGTACTGAGTTTGGTGATGATGATGTTGATGACGGGGATGAGTCTGATAAGTAACGAGTTCAGAGACATTCGATGCTTTTTGTGTGTTTCCAGTGGAGGTCCAGACGAGGGGGTTGAATGCATAGTATGGTTTTTGCGGAGGAGCTTATGTTGCAGGCATTTTCTCAGCTGGGGTGGAGTGCGGGCCCCGAAGGCATTGGCACCGCTCGGATGTGGATATAAATCTGCTTCTTACATTATCTGTCAACAGCGACGAGGCTAATCAACCTTTGGACTTTTGTTTTCTTCGTCTAACACGCATGCATGTACAAATTAGATCAGTTCTATGTTAGGGATTTCTCATCTTCATTTTTTTCTCTTTTCATATGTACACGGGTTTATTATTTCACACTTTTAAGCTTCATGCCTCATTTGAATAAGTGAATCCAAAAATTTCATTGTAGTATGCCCATCAGTAGGCCATCAGCAATGAACACATTTCTTGTAATACAAAAAAGTGTGCTTATTATCCTTGTTTTATGGAATAATTTCACACTTTTTTTTTTAATTAAAAAAAAAATATATAAAAATATCCTTGGAAAAATTTAATGAAATATCGTCACGTGTGAATTAATACCATAAATGTAAATAAATGGATGAGGCCTCTCGATTTTCAAACATTTTTATAAAATAGCTATTTATTTTGTCCCTTTCCATAAGTTTACATTTATTTTAGACAATTTGTAAAAGAATTGTCTAAGTTACCCTTACCTTTTTCAAAATTAATAAAAAAGAACAAAAAAACAAAACAAAAGTCAAAAAAGAATTAAAAAAATTGGTCCCCCAAATCTTCTCTTCTCTCTTTTCTCTCCCGTTCGGTCCCCCAACCCTACCAAAACCGCCGCCGGTCTTTGAGAATCAAACAACAATTCGTCCACTTCAATTCCGGCGAGAAGCATGGCTGACAACAACGAACACAATGACGAGCCACAATGGCCGATTCAACCTCCGGTAAGTGCCGAAACCTAGCTTTTTTCAATTTCGAAAATTCGATTTTTTTTCAATATTGTGTTCAATTTGATGCGTTAATTGCTAGTATTTGCGTGTATTATAATTCCTTATTGTGTTTTAGTTGATTTAGAATCGAAATTCAGTGTTGAATTGCTCCTTAAAATTCTGAAAATCTGGGTTTTGGGCCGCTGTTCCTGGCTACACGGTGGTGATTTTCTCGGTCACCGTGTAGCTACCTGCCGTGTAGCCGATTATTAACCTAAAAATCCCGGTTACATGGTGTGATTTACTTGGTCCCGTGTACCCGGTTAATCGGGTACACGGTACCGTGTACCCGGTTAACCGGCTACACGGTACCGTGTAGCCGGTCAGAACAGATTTTTTTTTATTTGATTAAAAATGTAATATTTATTTATTTAACTTTATTTTTGCAGGAGGGATTCAACTGGAGGAGGCCACAGTTCATTCACACGACGAAGAACCTAAATTTGTACGATAAAGATGGCGTACTAGAAGAAATTAAAGCCACGCTGACGTCCATTGACCCTACCCATGCGACTATTCGCACATTTAGGGACAATTGTTTTGGGTTTCTTCTCTAGATTCAGAGATCCGGAAGATCAAACGTGGCCATGCATCACCTCCTAGCTCGGGAGATCGTGGGTGCGACGATACCTCCGTTCGAGCATTGGTTTTTCGTCGGGGGTCAGACTATTCGCTTTCGAGCACAGGAGTATGCCTGACGTTCTTGTTTTTGTGCCGTTTTTCTGTGTCCATTTGTGTGTGAGTCGTTTCATCTTAGTTGTTTCTTGGTTTATTTCTCGTGGCTTTGGTACGTTGATGCGCTTGTTGAGTTTGCAGGTACGTGAGCTTGCGAATGTCGAAAAGGACGAAGAAAGGAGCTAGAACGAGTCGAGTCGAAGCGAAGTCGGTGCAGCCCAGAAGCAGGCGACCGCCCATGTCCCCCCAAGCGATCGCATGGCCAGAATTCCAGGGAGTCTGCAATTGACACCAGGCGACCGCTTCCTCAGCAAGCGGTCGCTTCCTCGCCGCCGCGAGCGACCGCCCCCCCTGCCAGGCGATCGCCTGCTCCGATTCCAGGAAATCTGTTTTTCCTGGCAGGCGATCGCACACCATCCCAGGCGCTCGCTTGCCCACTGACGCGAGCGATCGCCTGCTGTCCCAGGCGGTCGCTTGCCCCTCCTCTTCAGCGTTGACTCGCGATTTGACCCCCGTTTTCGATACTACTTATTGGGATTTGAACCTAGGGTTTTAGACACTCTTTTTCAGACTTTTATTTTTCGGTACTTGGAGAAAACTTGGAACGCATTACATCTAGGTTCGGATTTCAATTTTCATCGCTTGAATTTGCTTGTAATTTGGATTTCGGCAAAAGTTGGATTCGCCTCCGACGGGTGCCTTTGATTGCTTTTGAGTAATAATTTAGTAAAACCTTCTCTACTTTCAATTGAGTTGCTGTTCAATTTCATTGCTTGTTCTTCGCTTATTCCTCTCGTTCGATTCATTATAGATTTTTAATTTTCACAATCGTTTCATGAATTTTAATTTTTAAAAATTAAATAGTGTTCCCATCAAAATCATGAGTAGCTAATTTCATACCTAGGGTTAGGGGTGATCGATTCTTCCTACTAGGATTTGAATTCAAATTTCGATATTGAATTGGTGCCAACCGGTGACGGACGTATTCGTTCTATTTGATAAAATCGAATTCATAACCGAAGTATAGAATTGAAATTCCCGAAACCCTAGTTCATTTTCCTTTGATTTAAAAATACTATTTCTCGCTTTCGTACTTACTTTCTCGTCTTTTCAAATTCCCTAGGTAATTTTAGATTAAAACAAAAACCAAAACAACTTAACGCATTATGCTATTTCTCTCCTTTTCTTAGTTGCAAACAAATAAACCCTTTTACCGCTGATAGTAGTGTTCCTCGAGAGATCGACTCGGGCGAGTTGCTTTAGCAACTAGTTCGATTATTTTATTTGATTTGACGCACTACAAAACGACTTAATCAAATTGGCGCCGTTGCCGGGGAACACTTTAGGCACTAGTATTAGTGTTTAGGTGTTTGCAACAATTTCTTTTTATTTTTCTTTTTACTCCCTTTCATTGTTCAGGTGCGTGTGATTATTTTCTTGGTTTTGTTGGTGCATGGTAGGTACAAGAAGTCGAACTACCGAACTTGCACCCGTGATCGAGAATATCAACCGACGCAAGAGCATCAGTCGGTGCGCGAAGTTAGGCGACGACACTTCGTCCGATTCTTCCATCACCGATTCCGAACCCGAGACCGAAATCTCAGTCATGGACGGGGCTATACCCAACAATGGCAACAATGGGAACAATGGGAACAATGGCAACAACGGAAACAATGGCAACAACGGAAACAATGGGAACAATGGAAACAACGGGAACAACGGAAACCGTGCCCCACCACCCCTCTTTGGAGATCTGACACATCCGCATATCGACGGAGCCAGCTCATGCATCGTCCTGAGTGATGCCGCCCGGAGATACGACCTCAAGGCACACCATCTTGCTCAGCTTCCTCAGTTCTCCGGAACCACTAACGAGGATGCCCTCAACTTCATCAGGGAGTTCTACACAGCCTTGCAGGCCTTCCCCATCGGAGCACTCGATGATGATCAGCTCCGGTTGAAATGTGTCCCGTATCACTTGTCTAGGCTAGAGCCACCCCCCGAGATTTTAGATGGTTCAATCCCCGACTCTTTCCCTTATGAGCTTGCTATGGCTATGACCCCGGTACCTTGGTACGCGGATATTTTTCAAGAGATTGACATGTACATTACGTACCTGCGCGAAAAGATAAAGTCCGGCAAGGGTTTAAAAGATGAAGTCACTCCAACGAAGACTATACTCTTGTGTACCGAGTTCTTCGTAAGATCCAATCATCCTATCAAATACAAGTTTTTTTTTTATCATTTTCCTAATACTAATCGTTTAAATTTATTTTGAATTAACAGGGCGCTATGAAGACCCAGTACGCTAGGATTGCGATCCCACGTGCACATGCAAGGAGAACGAACTTGGAGAGGAAATATGAGTCCTGGGCACCGCCGGACTTCATGCTGAAATACATCACGGGAGACGGTAGGCACGAGAGTTGGGAACATGCACGAGAGGTAATTTAAAGAACCTTACATTTTTTTTATTCAATTTAATATTTTAATTTAATTGTAAATAACGTTTTATTTTATTTTTTATTTTTTTAGGTGATAACGGTCTGTAATACCGGGCAACATTGGGTCGTGATACGGATTGACCTGAACCTCTGGACTATACAGTTGTACGACTCGTTGTGGTGGCGTTGTCCGGAAGTAGAAGCCAAGTCTCGTGTACTAACTCCGTTGTTGGAGTTGTTGTCTCGTCTTTTGGTAGCTGCAGGATTTTGGGAGGGTACAAACTTTATTCGTCGAACCCACAAGAAGACTGCTATGATGGTCGAAGCCCCGTTGGAGCAGTTTATCCAAGTCGACAACTACAGTTGCGGCCCGTACGTTTGCATGTATCTGGATCGTCTCGTCAACAAGTACCTCATTCACCGGGGTAAAGAAATCGACGACTCGTACTTGATGGAGTATCGTAGATATGTCGCTCGAAAAATATTCAGTTTGAGTCATCGAGACTAGTGATTTGTATTTTGGATGATTTTAGACTTTTTCGTGTGCATGTGTTTGGATTGATTGGTATGTGTATTGAGATTGATTTGCAGGTTTAGCTTTGATATTAACTAAATAAATCCCGTCATAATTTTTTAAAATTATTTATAATATATTAACTTATTTAATTTAATATAATGTATTTTAGATGATGCTTTATAATGTATTTTAGATCGATTTTGTTTGTATTTTAGATGATGCTTTATAGACACTCCGAATAGCATTCGCGATGCTCTTATGCTGGTCTGACACAATGAGGAGATCCTCGTCGTCTGTATCGTAGCAAACTCTGACGTGCTGGAGAAACCACAACCACTCCTCGTCATTCTCTATCGGACCGATACCAAACGCAAGCGGGAAAATATTCTCATTCCCGTCTTTTGTGCAGGCGACAAACAACACACCGGTGTTTTTCCCTTTCAAATGGGTGGCGTCGAGTACTATCACAGGCCTCAGAGTGCCCTTCTCAAAGGCACGAATGCACTGCCCGAGCGCAACAAACATGCGGCAAAACACGCCCTGGTCGGTCGTCTGAATTTGGTACTGAGTCCCGGGATTATGCTCTCTCAGCATGTACAGATATGACGGGAGCCTCTGATACGATCCCTGATAGTCGCCGTACACTATTTCAAGCGCCAGGTTCCTCGCCCGCAGGGCGAAGTTGTAGCTGATGTGAACTCCGTACAATCTCCTCAAATCCTCAACCATATCTTTCGGCTTCAGTTCCCGATTGCCGACTAACTGACGTGCAAAGAAAGTAGCCGCAACCCTGCACGACACCTGTCGATCCGCAGTCCTCCCCAAATTGTTACGGCACGTATGATCCAAGTTCAGCTTCGTAATCCTCCAAAAGGTGTTATCGGAACCCGTGGAACACAATCTGAACGAGCATTTTTCACGCCCCAGCTTGCAAACGAACGTCACCCGTTCAGTGTTCGAGCGATCAGTTTTGCACTCTACGTTATTCTCCATGTGATACATCCCCACCATAACCTTCAGATCCTGTTTCTTTCGGAACGTGGCTCCGACTGCCATCTGACCATAAATCGGTTGGTGTTCGACAGAACGCAACGGAACAGCGGGGTCAAACGTCGGTAGTGGAATGATCCAATTGCGCAGTGGATTATTCTGTGCATTCTGAGAAGCTTCGGTTTGCTCGCCACCTCCCGCATGAGAACTCGAGGACATATTACGGCGCGACATGATCTTTTTAACCACGCCCGGCTGTCTAATCCATTCGGTCCACTCCGTGGTCAACGATTCAAAGAGATCGGACTGACGGGCTTCTTCTTCGTCCTCGGAAGTATGTACCGCCTCGTTCTCGTTCTCTGAAGGTACCTCCTCGTTCTCGTTCTCTGACGGTACGCCCCGATCGCGGTTTTCTCCTCCAATATTCACTTCCGGCGCAACTCGTTGTCCCTCTACTTCGACGACGAACACAAAGCACTCGGCCCTTTGCTCGTCTAACATGCGAGACACATCTTCGTCACAAAGCATAGGAGCTCGCACGCTTCTCATGTCATAGCCTCAGGTATAACAATACAACATGTAATCGACACTGGGCGGAGGGCGCAAAACCGCACGAATCCGGCTCACGAGAGCGTCGAGTGTAATTTCTTCCCTACGAAAGAAGAGACACATATCTACTCCGTCAACGTAGCCCTCTCGATCCCAACGACCACCGTAACGTACCGTGATTCGTTGATTCGACATCTACAATTACAAAACACAGTTGAATTCAGTTAGGGAACCCAAAATATCCATCCAAACGCATAAACAAAGCCATTATTAGACAATTTAAAAAAAAAAATGAAAAAACGGGGTCTGTACACGGTCACGTGACCGTGTAGTGGCCTTGCCGTGTTACCGAGAGCACGGTGACCGGGTAATACCCGTGTAGTGCGAGCCCGTGTAACCGAGCAACCGGGTAATCTTCATAACTGCACGGTGGCTACACGGTCAAGGAAACTCACCGTGTAGCCACCGTGTAGTTATGATTTTTTGCAGAAAATCGAGAAAAAAACCAGAATCGACGCGTTTCGACGTACCTTTCGGCCGGCGAACTCGGCTGCCCTTCCCACGTATATTCAGACGTAGCTTGTTGTAGAGGTGAGATATTTGTGAGAGAGAGAATGAAGTTTTGTATTTTGAAATGGGTTTAGGGTTTGAGGGTTTGAGGGTTTGAGGTAGGGGAAGATGGGGGCATTCATGCATGCAATAAACACACCACCAACCTCAAATCTGATTTTTGTTGTAGTGGGCCCCACAGTTTTTTTGTTTTGATTTTTAAGGTTTTTAAATGGTTTTAAATGGTTTTTTGTATTATTATTTGAGATAAATTAAAAGTAAGGGTAAAGAGGACTTTTCCAATTGAGATTGTCTAAAATAAATGTAGTTTTTTGAAGTGTGACAAAATAAATGAACTTTTTATTTTTGTGTCTCTTAAGTTGTATTCCCACGAAATGGATTATACTTTAGAAAAATATAAAGAGTGTTAAAATTAATTTTATTTTAAAATTTGAACATGAGCGAAAAGAGATGCATCCAAACAGAGCCTGGGAGACTTTACCAAGCCTGGCCCTCGCCAACATATTTTGTAGAACCTCCATTAAAGATCGATCTCACAGCATCCCTTTCGTTTGCAGATCATGGGCCGACGCCGTCAGCAACCCCCATTGCTGGGCTTCTATGGTGGCCCTAAATCACTCCCCAATTCGAAATCCCGCCGCCGATTATGATTTCCTCATGGATCCTAACCCTAACGACGCCGGCGTCGCTTTCGTCGACCCTTTTGACGGGAGGAGAAGCCCATTTCCCAGCGTTGGTATAGCGAGCTTGCAAGGGATGATCAGAAGGGCCGGCGGCGGCGCCGCCCTGACTTCTGTTTACTTTTTCCCCTTTCTCACCTCCGCCAGTGGCCCCGCTAATGACGATGGGTTACTTAGCCTTATTTCCAAACAGTAAGTTTTTCTTTTGCAGACACAAAAAAAATTATCACTGTATGAATGATGTTACATAAAAAATGGTGTGTTGCTCTGATATTTCAGTGTGATGTTCATAATAGTATATAATGTGCATCTAAACAATTCTTGATTAATTATCGTTTTCATTTCGCATATGGTTTTGTGTGTTTTGCATTCGTTTGGTAGTTCAGTCTCATGATCATTTCAATTGATATGCAAAAGATATCAAATCATTTCTGATTGTTGCCATTTTATTTGATGGGCGAAGTGATTGACACGTACACGCTCTGCGACTGCGTTTATGCACTTGTCACTGCACAAAAATGCAGAAATTATCAAGTCTTCAGTCTCGTGTTCTTAGTTTTTTTCCCAATTTACAATGGGCGAATTTTAGTTTATAGTTAAAATTTATGCACAAAAACTCAATTCGGTAAGAAAAAATGCGGGGATGAATGTGTGTTTGTGTGGCCTTTTATTTTTGATAAGTGTGATCATAGTAATAGAATGTGTGCTTTAGCATCACCACCCTTATTTTATATGGCGCAATGCAATCCTTTTGATGGGTTCCTTGCAGCTGCCCGAACTTAAAGCACATATCTTTCCATGGATCTCACAATGCTTCCGACAAAGCAATATTGGAATTTATCTTCAGCTGTACAAAGCTTGAGCTCGTCGATTTTTCCGATTCCCCATATTTTGACCCTCTTATTCTCGAGGCATTGAGCGGCTGCTCTCCTAATATTAGATGGATTAGAAGAAACGGCCATGTGGAACCTTCATTTTCAAAGGCACTTATTGCTGGGTTCCCGCGCCTAAAAATCCTAAACATCTCCAGCTCAACTTTGGTTGATAAAGACCTACTCTCGATCGTGGCCGGTTTTAAGGATCTATGCTATCTAGACATTACTGGCTGCCAGCTGTTGATATGTTACATGCACATAATTAAGGTTGCATTCTCGAGAATCGCTGAAATTCTGTATGACTGATCGAGATATTTTCGATAATGGTTTTGCGGTTTTTGGATTTCGCGACTTCACCCTGATCAAGTGCAGGATGTAACGTTGTTCTAGTTAAATTTATGCAAATGGATCAAGGTATTATATTCCTTTTATTAGTATATATGTATTGTTACTTTGATTACCTTATTCTTGTTGTGAGACATTATTCATAGTATTATGTATGAGCCTGAAATATTAATGGAACACTGATTGAATCTAACCTAAAACTGATGAAACATGGTTTTAGGGCCTTTGAAAAAAAACTTTCAAAACTACCAATATTTTTCCAATCACAATTGCACCCTAACAACTTTCAGAAACTACCAATATTCTCATAATTTTTCCCAATTACAAAAAAAAACTTGACGTAAATACGTATATACATGCAGGAAGAGCTTCTGCATAAATCAGACACGAATACTCGTCCCTCCCACCGTGCACAGCCTAGCTATAGCTCCACGATCACGGCCTAATTACATAACCAGTTCACCATCTCGATCTCTTAACACACGAAATTTGACATGGCCAGTTCAACATCTCGATCTCTTGGTAGTTAATTAACTCTTGATGATCAACACGCATACTATAAATAACTTGTAGTATTAAATAGATTATTATAATTATTTATTTTTGTCAACCAAGAATTAATAAGGAAAGTTCTTAGTAACGTGTACAAGTGTATTGCGAAGTACGTATTTGTTTTAATATATATATATATATTGTGTTTTGTATATTTAGTCAATTAATGAAGTTATAAGGTAAGTTTGTAATAGTTAATAATAATAATAACACTAATGATTGACTAGTGTACGTACTTTCCAAGTTTTCCTTAACCGCCACGTAACGAGCTAGGGTTAATTGATCTCATTCCATAATCACGAGATTCATTATTCCTATATATACGTTTACTATCTCACATCCCAACTCTTCACACTTTCACTCCGACAAAACCGTTATACCCCCAAAACACTACTTTTGATCGATGATGATGAATCCTCGTCCTTTCACCACCACCTCACCCGAGTCCTTCCGTATAATCTCATCCACCAACCACCGCAAGAACAAGGAGATTAAATCCGAGGTCGACGGATCCAACTTCGTCTCACCTCCGTCGTCAGCTTTCGTACTAGATCTACACAAGCTCGCAAAAAAAGACGAAAACGAGCCGACTAATTCAAAAAGCTTCGTGTGCAACTTTTGCCCGAGGGAGTTCACCACGTGTCAAGCTTTGGGTGGTCACCAAAACGCCCACAAAGAGGAGAGGATGCTCGCCAAGCATCGCCGCCGCGTGGTGGCCCACGCGGCCGATATGGCAGCCGTCGGCCGCCGTTCTCCGCCTCTCGTCCGCCCGGAGTTTCCATATTCGTACGGATCTTATAATACTAATCCACTTGGTGTTAGGGTAAAATCTATACATAAACCCTACCGTCCGGGATATTCATATCTTCCTCAACGGCCGTTGTACGGGTTCGGAAATATGTTTAGAACGTCGACATATGGTAACGCAAGGACCGAAGACTTTGAGTCGACTTTAGCATCGCATTGTAAAGTAAGGACCGGAGTTTTTGATCGGTCGGTTGAAGACGATGGTTGTGGATCAAACGTTGACACGACACTTAGGTTAGGAGTTAACCCTAGTTTAAGGACCGAAGATTTTGAGACGCTTCAAGCAACACCGATGATGTTAAGATGTAACCCTAAACCGGATGTAGCCGCAAGAACCGATACGAGTGAAAGCAATAACAACCAACCGTGTTTGATGAAATTCCGAAACCTCGACGAAGGCACTACGATACTTCAGGGCTTGACTTAACTCTTAAGCTTTGAATATTGTAAATAGGTAGTTCAATTGTTTTTTTCATACATTCATTTCTTCACATTTTTAGTTTAGGGTTTACATTTTTTGTTTCATAGAGTTTACAATGTTTTGATTAATAGATTCATAGAGTTACACATTTTTTTGTTTCATACAGTTTACATGTTTTTAATTCATAGATTATAGAGTTACATTGATTATTTATTAATTATTTATTTATTACCTTTTTTTTTTATCATATGTTATTAATTATTTATTACTTTTTTGTTATCACATTTGACTGGAATAATTTATACTATAATTTTCTATTTTTTTTTAATTTAGAAAAATTATATAAAAAATGTACTTTTTTCTATAAAATTATATTTGACTTCATGTAAAAGATATCGTCAATTTCAATATGACACACCAAATAAAAAAAAATATTAATATATTGTGCACTCAGAAATAATTACAGTATGTGAAGAGTAATTCTTGAAAATTGAATTATAAAACACAGAGATTTAATTATGTGAAGAGTAATTCTTGAAAATTGAATTATATTAATTAAAAGTTAAAGCTTGTTTGCTCAAAAATAATTATGTGGAGAATAATTCTGGAAAAGTGCCACATAAACGTGTGACGATAAAATGCACTTACAAAATAGATACAATTAACTGGACAAAGAGAGTGCAATAGAAGTATATAGGGAAAAATATTGATTTTAATATATTAATTCAAAAGTTAAACGTGTTTGTTTCTGCTTAGAAACAATTATGTGATGACAAAATACGCTATATAAGACACGCGTTGATATAGTTAGAGGCTTAGAGCAATATATTACTCTTCAAAAGCACAGGACTTTAAGCCACATTATCAGAATATCAAACTCATTGCAAAATAATGTACTAGTTCTTTTCAAGGGAGTCACCAGCCTGTTATCCCCGGCGTACCTTTGACCCGTTGAGCTACCACATTGTATGAATTCAATTGTCAAGTTAGTGCTTGAACAATAAAATCAAAATTTAATCACTGAAATAAATGCCCTGTTTATTTGAGAGCTGAAAACAACTCTCATTTACTTTTTAAGTATAATGAAAAGCTCACCATTCACTAATGACATAAAATTTTAAGAACCCCAGATGCTAAATTAGTCTGGAGTGAATAATAAATACGGATTACAAGACATCTAACTTATCCTCTTTCAAAAGAACATCAACAGTGTCTTGCAATGCGACTTTCGTAGGCTCATAAAAAGAGATCTCGTCGCTTATTTTAAACCTGATAGAGATTAAGAAAAAAAACAGTAAAATACACAGTTCAAATGATATTTATCACAATATCTCGCATGCCAAAACAGACTCCCACTCTCTCCCATCAGCATAATTAATTAAATGCCTCTCTGCTGTAGAACGAATCGAGTGTCTTTGCTGGAATGCGATGAAGAAGTTCTCGAGGAAATATTCGGAGCAGTGTCCACGCCAAATCCAGCGACTGGAAGATGTTGCGGGTATCATATGCCCCCTGTGCCACAAACTTCCTCTCGAATTTATCCAGGAACTCAAGATACAGCTGAAATACATACAATTCATCCATGAATGGGGTACAGTCAATAATTTAATATAACTAGTATTATTCTCTCTTAAAATACAATATTAATAGTAGGAGATACTGTAATTATAGTGCTGCACTGCTACCTTCTTGGTTTAGCTTAATTACAGAAAATTTCAGTTTTACATTACAACTGATCTCGCAATTGAAACAAAGTATAGGAAAGTATATTGAAGTTATAATTGTAATTTTGAGAAATAAATTGGGGTGTTTTGGTGATTAATATAAACCACAAAGATAGTATTCATAATTTTCCCTAGTTGTCATGCTCAAATAACATACCAAATCTTCGGAGGAAAGGGCTTCTTCTCCAACCACAGCTTTCATTGCCTGAACATCCTTCCCAATGGCATAGTTTGCATATAGCTAGCATAGCAAAGTCAAATAATGGTATCAGCCTAATAGATCAAATGAATAGAATATGAAAGAACACCCAAATCAATTTCTATAACGGAGTTAGAAAATCTACCTGGTTAGACACATCTGAGTGATCCCTACGAGTCATGCCCTCACCAATGGCACTCTGCATAAGTCAAAGTTGAAAAAATTAGCATGACATTAACATTATACTCCATTCCTCCTGCTTGGGTCAAATCAAACAACATTGTATATTTCTCTAGTTACCTTCATTAGACGAGACAAGGACGGAAGCACATTAATTGGGGGATATATCTGTTAATTCATGCAGAAAAGCTTAGACAAGTTGCAGAACCCAGCCAAGAGAAAAATGCATTTGCATATTTCTATAAGAAGGATTGAATCAAATATAATCCTATGTAAACAATTATCCAACAGTTGTTAAGTCCCAATAAGTCGTCATTTGATATGACACGAATCCACCATTATGCATATTATTAAAGCATCTTTATAAAACTATCTGGTTATATAGTTGTCAAAAGATTTAAAGAAGTTTGTATATGACCTATCAAAAAGTAAATGAACAGCACCAGTGTCCTTGCTCACCTGCCTATTATGAAGTTGTCTGTCAATATATATTTGCCCTTCAGTAATATAACCAGTAAGATCTGGAGTTGGATGCGTAATATCTGGCCAATTGAACAGGAAAAGAAGAGTGTGGGATCAATTCAAGAAACACTCAAGAAAAGAACTAACATCTAGATGGCCAATGTTTAAGATGAAGTCTGTTACCATCATTGGGCATGGTTAAAATAGGAATTTGAGTAATGGATCCCTTTCGTCCCTCAATACGCCCAGCTCTTTCATAGATGGTTGCCAGATCAGTATACATGTAACCAGGATATCCACGTCTTCCAGGGACTTCCTCTCGAGCAGCAGATACCTAATAGGAATTAAAAATACTATTTAATTATATCCATGATACTTTAAATTACATGGAAATATGAGACTTGGACAGGAATATGATGCGCTAATTTATGATACGCATAGAAGTACAAAAGGTAAAAAAAGAAAATGGTCAGTTGATATATATCTTAGAATGTTTATGGAGAATTACCTCACGAAGAGCATCAGCATAAGAACTCATATCTGTCAATATGACGAGAACATGCTTCCCACATTCATATGCTAAGTATTCTGCAGTTGTTAGTGCAATGCGAGGAGTAATGATACGTTCTATTGTTGGATCATTTGCCTACCATAAAAAGGGAAAAATCTGTTAAGGGGACAAAAGGCAAAGACATCCTCTCCTCCACAATGTAGAAAACAAATATTCCCTAGTCTCTAAAAAACGGTAAGCAAATTTTACCAAATTCAGGAAAAGGGTCACTCTCTCCATGGATCCGTTTTCCTCAAAATCACGTTTGAAGAACTGGGCTGTCTCCATGTTGACTCCCATAGCTGCAAAGACAATGGCAAAATTGTCCTCTTCACCGCCCTAGGGAAAAAAGGTAGAGAATAGAGATTATAATGAGTATGCTAGTACAGAAGCAATCCTATAATATCGAAAATGTGGCTATTTTGAAGTTAATTTACACAATGAGTAATCTATTTTTTTTTTTTTTGTTTTTTTTTTGTTGTGTTCATTTTTTTGGGGGAGGGGTCCTATGATTACTTCTGTTATGGTTATCATAATTACCTCAAGAAGGTTGTCAGATTTCTCTAATCGTTTCACCAACCCAGCCTGACGGCAAATCTGGGCAGCGATTTCGTTGTGTGGAAGACCAGCAGCGGAGAAAAGAGGGATTTTCTGTCCTCGGGCAATTGAGTTCATGACATCAATAGTCGAAATCCCAGTCTGTATCATTTCTTCAGGATAGGTTCTCTCACTAGGATTGATTGAGCTACCTGAGGCAAAGAGCCAAAGATGACATGATAAGTGAGCCCCTGATATGTATAATAGAGACTAATTTTATACTTAAATGAAACTTGCCAGATATATCCAGGTAAGCCTCAGGAAGAATAGGAGGGCCATTGTCAATGGGTTTCCCAGAACCATTAAAAATTCGACCAAGCATGTCCAAAGAGACGGGAGTTTTTAAAACCTGGAAACAAGTCGAAGCACAATTGTTATAAAATTGAAGTTTAAAAGAAAGAGCCAAGAGAAGTGAAAGATTTTAGAACTCGAAATTGCAAGCCCTGTTTCGTACAAAAATGAATTAACAATTTAATAGAGATACAACAGTGTCAAATCCAGGGATGGGAATTGAGGTAAGCTTTGGATTGACGGGTCATGTTCACAGTTCAGTTGAGACACCGAGCCACATTGCATCACTGAAAGAGCGCGATTCTCATAGATAAAGCTAATAACACAAATCAAACAATTATACCTCCCCTGTAAACTGGACAGTTGTATATTTGTTGTCAATTCCGGAAGTTCCCTCAAAAACCTGGTAAATACAAAAAGTAAGAAAATTAGTTTTCAGGATGAATGCAGCTTCAAAGTTCACAAGAACTGCACTGAAAGTATTGAAGCTACAAGGTAAAGTGAAAAAAGTCGGCGAAAAATCTGAGTCCACCAACTCTATGATGGTAATCACCTGAACAACAGCTTTCTCTCCATCGACCTCCAGCACCTGTCCACGTCGGGTTGTACCATCTCCTAGGCGAATATTAACAATTTCTTGGTACTTGGGTCCCTGACATAGTTTCAGAAATACATTTAAACGTTATTGTTCTGAGATCTACATTGCAAAGACTTGTGTGTATGACCCACAGAAAAAAAAAATGATAACTGGGAGAACTTTCACCTTGACTTTGTCCAAAATAACCAGAGGTCCCGCAACTCCAGAGACGGTTCTGTATTCTGCAAACATTTAAAAAATAAAAAAAGGTGATGGACATGTTCGAGTCTAGCCTAGTTGACTGCAAGTTTAAAAATCCTTTTGCGGATTCATCCATTTAAGACAAACCAAATTCAAACTTGTGAAGATTAACTACAAAATCTATACTTTCAGCCTTTCAGGATTCCACCGAATGCTTCTAGTCCTACCTAGTTCTTAAACCTTGAATGATCAATATGGAAAAGATGTGCAGTAATCGCGCAAGAGACTAAACTAATGATAAATGAACGTTTATAAGCACAGTTGAAAAATAATCATCTACTTATGTGAACAAAGAGAAGATAACTTAAGCGAGAACATACCTATACCAATCTCTAGAGTTCCCTCGTCCGTGTGAATGTTGTTTTCTGCACCCATATTAAACCTGCAAATCCACATCAATCCAAACCAAACGGAAATTTCAGCGAGAGACTACCAAATACAGTAGAAGCTTTTTTAGATAGGATAACATAATTCCAATTGTGCACTGCAAAACGTAACCTCTCCATCATCTCTCAAAAAAATCACATGCCAAATTTAAGTAGAGGTAATAAGCAGGTTATCTTAGACAAGTAAGAACATCAGAAGATTCACGTCTTCTTAATTTCATTTGACATTTTCTCCTTTTTCAAGTCGATAAGCAAACAACATTTTTAAGGCAACTATGCTTGATATCGCGCAACTACCTTAAATGAAACTGGAATCAACCATTAACAACAATCAAGCACTGAGCTTCCAGATTGAATCACGGCAGCAATTATGCATCACATTCAGCAAACTAATACAATCAAATAGTTTGTTCATAATGATTTCTCCTTTAAATCAACGAAAAACACACAACTGTTGGATCGAAATTTACGATGAAATTTTACACAGCGATTGCAACAATAAATCAAACGGATGGATCGAAACATAAATGAAACGGGTGGAAATTGTTGAGATTGAAGGTTCGAAAAATCGGATCGGGAAAGTGACGTACCTTTTTCTGGTTTTTCGAAATCGGAGAGAGCGATGGGGAGAGAGAAGAGAAAGGCAGGGTAAGAAGAGACTGAAATGGATGGTCAAGAGCGAAAAATCGATATTCAGATCTAATAATAATAATAATAATAATAATAATAATTGAATTATTGGATTTGTGCTCGATTTTATGTGGAGCCTGCCTCAATTAAATTTGAGTTAAAACAATTGTACTTTGATCAATTAAAATGTTCCGTGTAATATACTCTCTCTATCTCTTAAAACAATGCATACTTTCCTTTTTAGTCCATCCCTTAAAACAGTGCACATTCCATAAATGGAATATCTTTTCACAACTTTATCCTCTCAATACACATTTATTTAATGATCTTGGGGATGGAGGGAGTATTTTTGATGTGAGGAATGATCTAAAAGTTAAGATTTCGTATAATAAATTTTTGATGTGCCGAATGATCTAAGTTAAGGTTGAACTCGTCTCCATTGTACAAACTACAAAACAAAGCAAAAACAAAAGAGGAAGGGGAAAAAACATTACTTTTATTTATCTAAGATAAAAAAAAAAAATTAGGACATTCATCTTCAACGTAGCATGATTTACAAAAAGGTACACAGATCAAAATAATGAAAGGATAACACAGTGAGAACAAATGTAGAAATTAAAAAAAAAAATGTGCCTAAGAAACACCGTTTCGATCATTGTCACCTGGGAAGTCCATCGTTTCAAGCTTCTTCTTAGTTTCCAACTATTGTCAAGTATTTCAGACTTCGGTTATAAAAAGAAAAAAAAAAGGTTACAAGTGTACATTTTAAAGAAATCAAAGGGCTGCTCAGGCTCTCTCTTCTTAATCTTTTGTAATCGAAACCTGTATTCACATGAGAGAAATAGTACAACAGGTAATAATGACACGTCAGGTGGAAGCGAGACCAGTCGGTCGAAGGGTATTGCCGCCTCCCTTGATGGATACATTGGGAGTTTGGACCGAACTAGCCCTGCTCACAAGATGTGAGTCGAGAAACAACACGATTACAGTGATGTCATCGTGGAAATGCCTGCGTACCCCACGTTCGATTTTCTTCAGGTCCGAGTATCTCATCTCCCTCTTCTTAGCTGCCTCTTGTAATGCTGTTTTGACTAATCTCTTTGCACTCCCCTGCTCAATACAAAAAAAGAACCCTTGTTTACTTAAATAGCTTTTGTTTCATAAAGCAAAACTAAATAATCGGTCGTAAATCCTTCATTCTCATATAATCCTCAAAAGCGATGGTTACAAAAGCTACTCATGTGGATTATAAAAGAGGAAAGCACTCAAACTTACAAAAAAAATATATAATAGTGATTTGGCGATGAAAAACAAGAAATTTAAGATTTGTGATTTTTTGAAATTAACCTTAGCAACAGTAAATATAGCCACAGAAAACTATCGTGTTGGTTATATACGAAAAGACCTTGCAATAATTACAAGCAGCAGTGAAAGAAAATATAGAATAACTGGGAACAAACTACTAGGTCGTGTAGTTACCAAAGACAACTTGAACCACATGCCTTGCTTAACAGATAGTATACTTTTATTTTTATACTTCTCCCTTGTTTCATACCATGATACTAGAAGAAAAACAAATCACACTACTATACTAGATAAGCATATTGACCCATATGGCCATACATATATAACATTTTCCCACTATTTAGACAGAGAGTTAAGATGAATTTCAGGGCCATAATTTGAGAGTTGTGTAAACATCACACGCCTCCACAAATATACAACAAATACAATATGTCCCCACATGTCATAACCGAACCCAGTCTGCAGGCTCTTGATCACAATATAAAATCACAAGGGTGCCGCATACCAATACAGTTCAATTAAAAAACCCGAAGGTGTGTATGTTTATCTTACATTGCGTGGATGATTTTGGACTATATCAACTGCTTCTTGGTTGGTGAGATGCTCCCAGAGGCCGTCCGATGCAAATATGATGAACTGGTCATGAGGAAGCAGTTGGTGCACCAGAATTGATGGGTCTGCACTCAAGATTGATCTTTTGAAAGGTTCGCGAAGTCGAAATTTTTGGTATAATGGTTCCCTGTTGTATTCAGTCTTTTTCAAATACACATCTCCAATAGATCTTGATATCTGTAGAATAACATACTCGTTAGTCATTACCAACATATCATGGATGAAAAACCCAACTGCAATAATTTCCCCGCAAGAGTGAAAAAATAGTCCAAGCGGTGTAGAATCAATATAGATTAAATCTTAACTCAAAAATGGACAACAGGAGATACTCGAAGAGCATAATTTTTTAATTGCAGCAGAACTAGGTCAAACCACAAAGACATGGCATTTCATACCAACCACGTTAAGCCTATCTAGGTCAAATATGTCAAGCTTAGATTTTTGATAAATTCAACTTTACACTACAGGCCTTAGCAAACTCGATCACACAAAGGAGAACTAAAAATTGGATATTTTTCCACAAAGCCTAGCACCATAAAATTCAATGTTAAATTATTCAAGAAAATATGGCATAAGTACAATGAATCAGACTCAACTGCCATCAACAAGTTCTTTTAATAGTCCTACTAGGTCAAACTACAAAGCTGCTAGATTCTCATCATCAAAATAAACATGTTTTGATAAAATATGTAAACCACAGATTCTGAGAAAATAAATTTTATAGACAACCATAACTTAATCTAACATTAGAATGGAGTATTGGAAATGAATTTCACAGCCGGTCAAAAGGGGATCTTTTATAAATAAACAGAAATAAAGTGAGAGAAAAGATAAACAGACCTGTATGATACCTTTCACACGCCACACATTATGCTTTAGAACTACAATTTGCGGGTCATCAGGGTGTAGGGACTGCAGTTCTTGTCTCACAGACTCAATACTCGCATTATGCTCGGCAGATAGCTGCATAGCAAGCACCTCCCCTGTCGCTTTAACAAGTCTTCCTAAAACAGCACGTGAGTCGCCAAGGTTGGCCACATAGAGAATTCCGCTGCAGATGATCCCAACAAGGCAGCATGAACCAACGGCTGCGATTTGAGGGTTCATAGGCCATTGTCTGCTCACAATTGAAAAAAACCCATCTTCTGTCGCTTGGAATGCCTTCTGAATGACCTCCACTGACATAGATTGATGTTCGGCAGTGAACCCTGCAAGATAAGAAAAATAAAAAAATCGAATTAAGACTTTGCCACTATCATTTTTTCCATTAAATTCATATTTCCGATAAAACAGTACTAGCAGCCTCAGCTACAATAATGAAATGCGAATATTAAACAGTATACAGTATTTTAGTCATAGTTATTAGCAACCATTGAAACAAGAAAATCAGCAAAGCTAAGAGAGTGCATGTAATCATTAAAGAATTTTGATTACCAACTTTTGAAGGCAAGCATAACATTATTATTAATTATAATTACATTTTAGTGTTTGCAAACCCAGTTGTGTTTCTACTTCTTTCTACTTTAATTATAGTCTAAAAGCAAAGAGAGAGCCCTTTCGATTTTGATGATGAATTTTTCTTTTTAAAAATATATAAACAGGTTTACAACATATTTAAACGCTCTCAATGCATAAATATCACTTCTGGCTTCTATTTGCAAACACTGAAAAATTCCTTATACTCAACCTACTATTAGCTTAAAGTAACCAATGTTGCTAGCAATTCCAGATTATAATAAACTTCACCATACTTACTCTTCAGATGTTGGAAGAGATGCTCATTAATAAACCGTGCAGTCTCGGGTCCGCCATGCCCATCATAAACCCCAACAAAGGTCCCGTAGGGCCCCGATTCATTTAAGCTCAGACAACCAGATTCGAGCTGGCTCTGATCCTCTAGTAAATTATTCGCTTGAACTACAGCCATCGAGAACTCCCCGTTAAAGTGTTGGCCCGAGTCCTTGTACCATAGAAGGCCATCTTGCCGGCCACTGAGCTCCGAACCCGAATGAACATATCTACCTGACTTCGGCCGAAAACAGGCCTTCAAAAAGTTTATCAACCCCGAAAACATCCCTCATCTCCTCCAAAACAACCTCCACATTATTAGCATCAGTACAAGCAAGGAACCCTTTTTTTCTTTGCAGAAATTGAACTCAATATCGCTCCTGGAATCAGCAGATGGACACAAGGACAAAAAAAAAAAAGCAAGACTTATAAGAAAAAAGGGATCCCAGTGTGAATCAGATCTTTGACCAAAAACATGAGAATGACGCCGGCGAATATAATATACTAAGTCATAAAATTCAACATAATGGAAAAAAAAGGGGGGCGGTGAAACCCCACTTTTTTTTCTTCTGTAGACCACTGTATCTAATTCTAGAAGGCCCGATTTCTTTGAAATCGCAAAACCCTGCAACAATTGAATCACAGCGAAACCTCTAGGTTGAAAATACAATGTTTCGAGATGTGCGAATCGAGTTACCTGATTGCGATCTGAAAGAGGGAGAGGTTTAGATCTGTGGATCCAACAAATGATATTAGCAGCTACGAAGAAGAAGATGACGACGAGGTGACATGGAAAGAGAAAGCGGAGGGAGAGAAAGAGAGATGATATTATAGTGTATAAATATTGGATGTGTTTTGATTGTGGCAACTGGACTTAAAAACCCCCCATTAAAAACCAACCATGGGGAGCTTGAATCCAGCAAAGCAGATGACCAGTTTCTGGGGTCCACACTCTCTTATAGTGAGGGGGAATCTACAGAGAAAGAGAGTGGAAAATAAATTAAAAGTAAATTAAAAAAAAGTTATCAACAATTTAACATGGTACTTCACTACTTTGTCTAAGTTTATTTTTTTAAAAATTGTTAGTACTTTATAAGTTTTAAATTTTGTTACTGTATATCTAAATATTTTGTTTTATATAGAGATTATAGAAATGATAACTTTTGATTTTCTAAACAAAAAAAGTGAGATTAAATATATATTTTTTATAAAAAAAAAGTGAGATTAAAAATATGATAAGCTTAATGAAATTTTAGACTCAGTTGAAAAATAGAAATCTTATTGCGGGTGTGTAGAATTCCATACTCAAAAGTTATTTATAAAATCCGAAAGATTTACGTACGTAAATCCCCCGAGTCGATCTCTCGAGTAGCAATGCTATCGGCTTGTGAATATCAATTTGTATATGTTAAGTACACGTTCCAAAAGGGGGAAGAAAATCATTAAACTAAGGGGGGTTGCAAAGATTGTTTGATTATCAACTAGAGCAAGTATTGAAAGCGAGTAATTAAAAGATCGAGTTGTAACAAAGGTTTTGGAAACGCAAGGGTGTTCCGATTACTCTTCCTAACGAACTAGAGTTGAATTAGATTTATAAACTCTCAATTATCTAATAATCGGACTAAAGAGATCACGGTGTTGTCACGTTCTCCCTCACCAAAGATCGTCTAATTACACATCGACCGTATGGTCCACTAGCGATATACTATGAAGTTGTTCGACACGAGACCACAAATCGAGAGGTGTAATCGTCCAATTAATAGAAATCGAGCTACTTTAGAAGATCAACTCTAATTCATTGAGGAATTTCATCAAACACCCTCACACAAGTTTAGCTAGCCATAATCAAGCAATCAAAACCACAATCCACAATCGAATATGCCATAATCGAAGGAAAACGAAGAGAATCTCACCACGGGAATAATGAAATCGATGGATGAAGGGGGAGATCGAGAAGAGCTTCCAAAATCGGGACCGAGCTTCAACTTTGTCACACGAAGAAACTAATCCGATAGAAACGTCCGTCTCGATAAGGTGAACAACGTTTGTGAATGAGATTTTGTCGAATTCCAAACGAATCAAAAGTAGATCTAGAATTTATGCTTGGATTAAATGAAGAACAAGTGTTTTCAATGTTGCTTGAGGAGAAAGCTAAGAAATGGAAGATGGAAATTGTGTAGAATGAAAGTTGTTAATTGGAGTCTACTCTCTCCAAGCTAAACACAACTATTTATAGTTTATCCAAAAGACTAAACAAAATACTAAAAATCCCTTAAAACAAGTCAAACATAAGTCAAGACTTTATTCCTTCTCAATTTTCGCCCATGGAAAGTGCTGGTGCGTTCTGGGCGTAACTGGAAATAGCTCGTAAATCCTATCGTCGATCCAACCGTTGAAGTTGTAGATGTTGAAGTTGAGAACATGCTGTCCAAATTTCAGGCCAATCCAACGGTTAACGAAGCGGGAAATTCAATTCTCCCAAAGTCGCGCAGTGCTGGAATCCGGAATGTCGGACGACGGGAAATTCATGTCGTACGACAGATTTCCGTCGATCGCGGGTCGAACCTGCGTTACCCCTCTGTCCATTTCTTCCCAAAATTGCCTTCATGTCGTCCGACACCTTATAGCTGTCGTCCGACACCTTGGACTTGGTCTTTTCTACACTTCATTTCTTCGAGTGAAAACAGTTTTCTTTCCCTTTGGTCTCTGAGCTATATCTTCGTCTCCGATTGTTATTTAGCAAAACCCACCGTTGATATTGTAGATATAGAAGTCTTCTACATGCTGTAGAAATTTGGGGATGATCCAACGGCTGAATTATCGGGGATGGCCATTCTTCTACGACTGCGCAAAGCTGGAATCGACATGAGCCTCTTCGTGTATTTTCTCTCGTTTTCGCCCGATTCTCGTCCAAACTCTACCAAACCAAAACCATGACAACATAAACACATAATCACATTAATAGTATGAAAATAAGCACAAAAACAATACAAAAAAGTCACACAAAACAATAGAAAATATCGCACAAAAACGTGCGAAACAACTCCCCCACACTTAAACCATTGCTCGTCCTCGAGCAAACAAAAGAACAAAAATAACAATGAAAACAAGGCAAGTTCTCCACAAAAGAGTTTAGAAGTTAATTCCGGCTATCGATCAAAAGCAAGTACTACCGAGAAAAGTTCGAACACAACAAAGATCACATCGAGTAAGTTCATAAAGCAATCGGGTTACCTCAACAAACCGTCTTTCTCCTCACAAGGGAAGCACTCATTTATTTTACCTCTCGAAGCATGGGTTCACTCAAAACAAGCTATGCAAGTGAATAGAAGCAAATCACGATGAACTTGCATGTAAAGAACAATCGGGAACAAAGAGTGATCATGTGCAAAGGATAACAACCATAGGCAAGTATACACGGAAGACTCCACTCATCAAATTTATCAATCTCAAGAATCAAGGAACTCTAATCAATACAAGTTTGTAATGGGGCTCGGTTAAGGGAGGTTCGGGAAATTTATAGGAAAAGTAACTCAATAGCCATTGTGGCCCAACCTTATTTCTCCTTTCCTCACCCTCATCACCACACTCAACTCTCAAGAGAACACTTTAGGATCACCTTTATATAATGAAACACTTGACCCATTTTTCGGGTCATCAAGGAATATTAATAATCAAGTACTCACGCTTTAAGATTAAGCTTTGGCTCACTTTCTTCAACACAACACTCTCTTATATATAGTGGATAATTCATCACTTTTTATGTCATAGAGAGGAAATAATAACTTGGAGCAATATATGGGAGTACACATGTGGCTAAATGCCCACAAAATAATGGATAAATCAAAGCAAAGGTGGCTACTAGCAAACACCTCGAGGTACGAAACCCTCATTACACAACACGGAGCTTTTCTCGCAAGTATAACATATAACACTCAACTCCAACATCGGCTTATGGGTGATGAAAGAACGGGTATAATGTAGTCTCAAAGGGGATAGCTAGGGTGTCCCTCGACGGGCTCGGGGTTATGAAAATCTCCTTGAAAGGGTTAGATCCTAAGTGATTAGTTCCCGTCATTTTCAAGATCATGAAATTTATGATAAAGAGCTTTGAAAACCGAAGTACATGAGTTCTAGTTATCTCATATCCTCAAAACACACCGAGTTATAGAAGAAGAAAGCATGAGTCTCAAGAAGCAACGAGATTTTTAGAATTATCGCTCAAGAAAGAAGTTTACAAGGCTCAAAACTCACAATAGGCTTTTGAAAAATTCGCATTTGTTTAAAGCAACCAAATTACTTACTCACTCACACAACATTCAACTTTGAAATATCCGACCATTTCTCAAAATTTTTGGTTATACCGGAAAGAACTTCAATTTTCGATCATTTCAAACTCACCGAGGTTTCGGAAAATCCCCCCACACTTACAAACATCACACAAAGAGTAAACAATCCAAGGTAAAATATCCACCAAAATAAAATGGGAACATCCCTACAAACCACATAAACATAAAACAAAACACAAGATGGATTCCACAAAACCTCCCCCACACTTAAAATAAAAGCATGTCCTCATGCGAAAAATAAAGGGAAAAGAGACGAAAGGATAACGAAACTTCCCTAGAATGGCGAGAACCGGACATGGCAAATCGAAGACTAATCATCGGGGCGGTAATGGACATCCATCCTCAAACACAAAATATCAATCCTATCATGGAGCTCGGTCATGGAATGGTAGAAGTAGCCGAGAAGAGATAATCATCGCATCGAAGGGCTTATGCATCGAGTCACGGGGCATCCACACACTCTCCTACAAAAAGAGAAACAAACATAAAGGATAAAACCTTGGGTTGCCTCCCAAGAAGCGCTTGTTTTTCGTCTTTATCTCGACGTCCGTGGGATTGCCCCCACGTGGCACTCGGTTTATGGCTCCGAGCTCTACCATGTTAAGGCTAAAAATATCGAACTATACTTTCTCAAGAACACTAACTCGACTAAGGGAGCACGGTCCTCGAGAGTAGGGAGCACTAGATCACGTATGGTGAGATGTCGAATAGTAGTGTGTGACATACCGATCTCCCCCACACTTGCATCTAGATGTAGATAGTAAACTCCTTCCATCTCGGGTGCTAAAAATATCGAGCTATACTTCCTCAAGTAAAGGATTTCGACCAAAGGAGCTCGATCCTCCAAATGGGAAGAAGTGAAGGCTCGCCATAAATCGGGAAACGGGTCCATCGACCCAAAGTCATGTCTCTCATTTACCGGACCCTCTAAAAATATCGAACTATATTTCCGAAGGAATACCGTTTCGGGCAATGGCTCATGAACTTCTTCATAACAATCATCAATCAACCGAGCGTCAAAATATTTACCATTAGCCCTTAATGCACTCAAATCCAATACACTCCCACCCAAACCGCGAATGTCAATAAATATATTACCCGGATTAGGCGGCTTAGGCGGGTCGAGATCACCATCATCGTCCTCGTGAGTCTCAATAGACAAGGGAGAGAGCACACAAGAAGTGTAGAATCCAATATCAACTCCCAAATCCTCTAAACCATAAATTCTCCGACCAAAACCCCAAGATTTCCTCTTCTCATGATCATCCGGAACCGGAGAAGGATTAGGAATCTCAATCATGAAATCACAATGAACATGCTCTTCTAAAACCTTCTCCGTGTCTTTAACAACATCCCCGTCAAGATCAACCGGATAAGGTATCACCTCGTAATCTAAGAACCCAACATCACACTCCAAGGGATACTCCACATTTAAGGTCTCTTTAACCTCACCCACATCCGACAATATCATGTTCTTATCAAAAAGAGAGAGCATTGGTGTACCATATTCCAAAGAAATCGGAGCTTCAAGAAGAGACTCACCCGGAATATCTAGGATAGGAAAGGTCATCGGGACATTTGATTTCTCTTTACTCTCATTGGGTACTAGAACAACTTTCTCTTTCGATGAGGTGATCACCAAGGAAACTCTATCAAGGTCGTCATCGGGAATCAAGTCATGGTATGAGGATTCTTCCACATAATCGAGAATAACTCCAAGGAGCAAGTGATCTAGCTCAACCTCAATCACATCTATTAAAGTGTCCAAAGAAGGAGATAGTGGCATGGGAGATCTTGGTGCCTCTCGAAAATATTGATCAATGAATAGCTTAAAAATACCATCCCATGTAGACTTGGAACAAGATGGCAAACTCGAGAACCAATCCCTAGCTTCATTTCTCATACAATAGCAAAAGCACCACACCCTCAACTCGTCTTTACCAAATCCGGCTAACGGAAAGGTGTCAACAACAATAGAAAAGTCTTTGAGGAACTTAATGGCATTCTCACTCGATATCCCGGAAAATGAAGGCAATTGAGACAAATGTTGGGACGTGAGCTTCTCTTCTCGGGCCCTCGGCTTACAACTTTCGCTAGAGGAGTTGGAACGGTGCCTCTCATAAGGTTCTTTATCATCATAGCGACTCCCCGACATGTGGAGATGTGGTTTCGAAAAATTGCCAATAGACCTACGTTTAGTATCTTGCCTCAATGAAGGTGGATGATGATATGCTTTTACACTCCCAACATTATCCATACGGTAGTGTCTACGACCTTGATCTAGGGATATCTCTCTTTCTCGACAATAATCCCGAGGAGGTGGGGACATGGACTCCATCTTGGTACAAGAATACTCGCGATCTCGGTACCTTTGATGTTTCCGGTGGAGAGGAGGTGAATAACCTCGGTCGTCTTCATATTCAACATCGGTTTGCCGAGGCCGGCGATATGGCTCATGGACATGTTGATTGTACCGATGATTTGAAGAAGAACTACTCCTCTCGGACGGATAATCATAGTCATCGAAGTAAGAAGCTCGGTTATCGTTGCGTCTAGCCATTAGATCAACTCGGTCGTTGTAGGAGAGATGGAAGTATGAAAGGGAGAACGTCTTCAACCTTGCATACTCAACACTCAAAGAAAGGGGTTACACGCACCGAGTGTAAAATACAACGATAACACGAGAAAGGACTAAAAGAAACAAAAGAAAAAAAAATAAACAACGAAACAAGAACTTAACTAACACAAAATTCAATTCACGTAGCCTAAATTGCTCCCCGGCAACGGCGCCATTTTAATTGCTCAAAAGTTATTTATAAAATCCGAAAGATTTACGTACGTAAATCCCCCGAGTCGATCTCTCGAGGAGCAATGCTATCGGCTTGTGAATATCAATTTGTATATGTTAAGTACACGTTCCAAAAGGGGGAAGAAAATCATTAAACTAAGGGGGGTTGCAAAGATTGTTTGATTATCAACTAGAGCAAGTATTGAAAGCGAGTAATTAAAAGATCGAGTTGTAACAAAGGTTTTGGAAACGCAAGGGTGTTCCGATTACTCTTCCTAACGAACTAGAGTTGAATTAGATTTATAAACTCTCAATTATCTAATAATCGGACTAAAGAGATCACGGTGTTGTCACGTTCTCCCTCACCAAAGATCGTCTAATTACACATCGACCGTATGGTCCACTAGCGATATACTATGAAGTTGTTCGACACGAGACCACAAATCGAGAGGTGTAATCGTCCAATTAATAGAAATCGAGCTACTTTAGAAGATCAACTCTAATTCATTGAGGAATTTCATCAAACACCCTCACACAAGTTTAGCTAGCCATAATCAAGCAATCAAAACCACAATCCACAATCGAATATGCCATAATCGAAGGAAAACGAAGAGAATCTCACCACGGGAATAATGAAATCGATGGATGAAGGGGGAGATCGAGAAGAGCTTCCAAAATCGGGACCGAGCTTCAACTTTGTCACACGAAGAAACTAATCCGATAGAAACGTCCGTCTCGATAAGGTGAACAACGTTTGTGAATGAGATTTTGTCGAATTCCAAACGAATCAAAAGTAGATCTAGAATTTATGCTTGGATTAAATGAAGAACAAGTGTTTTCAATGTTGCTTGAGGAGAAAGCTAAGAAATGGAAGATGGAAATTGTGTAGAATGAAAGTTGTTAATTGGAGTCTACTCTCTCCAAGCTAAACACAACTATTTATAGTTTATCCAAAAGACTAAACAAAATACTAAAAATCCCTTAAAACAAGTCAAACATAAGTCAAGACTTTATTCCTTCTCAATTTTCGCCCATGGAAAGTGCTGGTGCGTTCTGGGCGTAACTGGAAATAGCTCGTAAATCCTATCGTCGATCCAACCGTTGAAGTTGTAGATGTTGAAGTTGAGAACATGCTGTCCAACTTTCAGGCCAATCCAACGGTTAACGAAGCGGGAAATTCAATTCTCCCAAAGTCGCGCAGTGCTGGAATCCGGAATGTCGGACGACGGGAAATTCATGTCGTACGACAGATTTCCGTCGATCGCGGGTCGAACCTGCGTTACCCCTCTGTCCATTTCTTCCCAAAATTGCCTTCATGTCGTCCGACACCTTATAGCTGTCGTTCGACACCTTGGACTTGGTCTTTTCTACACTTCATTTCTTCGAGTGAAAACAGTTTTCTTTCCCTTTGGTATCTGAGCTATATCTTCGTCTCCGATTGTTATTTAGCAAAACCCACCGTTGATATTGTAGATATAGAAGTCTTCTACATGCTGTAGAAATTTGGGGATGATCCAACGGCTGAATTATCGGGGATGGCCATTCT
Organism: Euphrasia confusa; assembly: GCA_954870475.1. Lineage (NCBI taxonomy): Eukaryota > Viridiplantae > Streptophyta > Magnoliopsida > Lamiales > Orobanchaceae > Euphrasia > Euphrasia confusa. The sequence continues at coordinate 22,208,928 of OX940951.1, forward strand.
TCTACGACTGCGCAAAGCTGGAATCGACATGAGCCTCTTCGTGTATTTTCTCTCGTTTTCGCCCGATTCTCGTCGTCCAAACTCTACCAAACCAAAACCATGACAACATAAACACATAATCACACTAATAGGATGAAAATAAGCACAAAAACAATACAAGAAAGTCACACAAAACAATAGAAAATATCGCACAAAAACGTGCGAAACACTGCCTTACTGTCACTGAATAGGTTGGCAGTGAGACTCTTGAAACGAAGATCCTTGAGTATTTGTTTCAACCACACAATTTCACAAATGGTCAAAGTCATAGCTTTGTACTCAGACTCAGCTGAGCTTCTGGACACCACATTTTGCTTCTTTGACCTCCAACTGATCAGAGACTCTCCCAAGAATACAACATAACCTGTAACAAACCTTCTAGTATCCACACAAGCTCCCCAATCTGCATCACAAAAGCCATTTAATTTTGTATCACTGTTGCATGGGTAGAACAAGAACTGGCATGTAGTTCCTTTCAGGTACCTTAACACCCTGTGTGCAGCTCCAAGGTGACACTGAGCTGGTTTTGCCATGAAATGACTCAGTACATGAATAGCATAGGTGATATCAGGCCTTGTGATGGTCAAATAAAGCAATTTACCAACCAATCTCCTATACACAGTAGGATCAGAAAGTTGATTAGTATCATCTTTGCTGAATTTACCTTTAGTATCCATATGGAAGGCAGTTGAATTACATCCTTCATATCCATACTCCTTCAACAGCTCCAAAGTATACCTTTTCTGACACAGTGTAATCCCCTCATGTGATCTACCAACCTCCAAACCAAGACAATATTTTAAAACCCCAAGATCCTTAATAAGAAATCTGTTATCCAAGAAGGTTTTAATCTTCTTAATCTGATTCTGATCATTGCTACCAATGATGAGATCATCCACATAAATGAGCAGGACAAGACTGAACTCAGAATTATGAAGTGTGAATAAAGAGTGATCCACTTTTGACTGAACAAATCCATGCTCAATCAAGGCACCAGTGAGTTTGCAAAACCATTGTCTACTGGCTTGTTTTAATCCATATAAACTTTTCAGTAGCTTGCAAACTTGGTTCTCCCCCTGTTTTGCAAACCCTGGTGGCAACTCCATGTACACCTCCTCAGCCAAGTCACCATGGAGGAAGGCATTATTGACATCACACTGCTCCAGAAATCAGTGATTAATAGAAGCAACAGCAAGTAAAGTCCTAATTGTGCTCATTTTCACAACTGGAGCAAAAGTCTCCTCATAATCCAATCTTTCTCTTTGACTGTAACCCTTGGCTACCAATCTAGCTTTGTACCTCTCCAAGCTTCTATCAGACTTGTATTTGACTTTATATACCCATTTACAACCAATGGGAATTTTGTGAGGTGGCAGGTCAGTAAGAATCCATGTTTTGTTGGCTTCCAAAGCAGCTATTTCTTTTGCCATGGCCACCTGCCAATGAGTATGAGAAGCAACCTCAGAATATGACTTTGGTTCATCCAGATTTCCTGGTGAAATCACAGTTGTATGACAGTAATAGTTGTTGGAGTTGTGTACTTAATGTCTAGATTTAAGTACCGGTAAACTCCCGGTCATGGCATTTAACCTATTTAATTAATAAACAATTATTTGCAATTAATTATTATTAATTGTTTATGCAAAATATAGTCCTGGATTTTATACGTTATAGTTAGTATGGTGCGCATGGGCGTACAGAAGATCATACTATCGGTTGCTCGTATTTAATCGAACAGTTGCTCACGACCTAGATGGACACGGTACCAATCCATCGGTATAGTCGTTGTGTGAGAGAGAAAATAATTTATCTTAATTATTTTATCACACTTGTACACTTGGTGTATTGGGCGGATCAGCTTGAGATTTATTGATTAGGATTGCCTTAGATAATCAATTTAAATCTCAGAGTATTTTATTCTTAATCCCCGATATTATTGCGGGTGTGTATATTTAATACTAGAGACTTTGATTTTCCAAAGGAATTAACCGATTTAATTATTGGGTTAATTACCGGTAAAGTTGGGTCGCTATATTTTATATATGACATGCCGTGAATACTTGAAGGGAAAGTGTATCCCGGAAGGGTTGATAATATCCCCGAGATGAGTTCATAAGGAATTATTGTGTAAACCTCATGAGTGGATTCGTTCCGCACAATAATAAAGGTTGAACGGTACTAGTCTCGGATATAAGATATGAATATTATTTATTGAGCAATAAATAAATTTATTCATGGATATTTAAATCTTAAATACACAGAATAAATAATACTAAGATGGAGAAATATTATTTGATATAATATGGAATAATATTGGGAGTGCAATTTTATTTATATAGTGGAAAATAAATAAAATTAATATTGATAAGAATTAATAGATTTGGGTTGGACCCAATTTAATTTTCAATATTGAAGCCCAATATTTATTCTCCTTATGATCCCCTACGTAGCCTATATAAGCACTAAATGGTCTTCACTTTTCGAGGGAGAATTAATTGACCTACGCCAATCATAAATTCTTGAGAGTGAGGAAGATCCATAGAGTTCGATAGATCGTCTCCCACACGACGTTCGGACGAAGTGCGAGGAATACGCGGGAAGATCGCAAGGTCGTCAACCGAATTCGTTTCTCCGTACAACGATTCGAGGTAATAATCATAAACCCCCTTTTATGATTTGTGATTGTTTTAATCGTGATGTGTACATGAACAAGACGATCCGGGAAAGCGTCGAAACCGGGATACGGGGATCGTGCGATCCCCATCGGAATCGAGAGGGGCGGCCGAACCCTAGGGTTCGACCGCCGGTACCGCGCAACGATGGGAGCCCCGGCTGGACGCCGGGGCAAGCGATCGACGGCAGTCGATCGCTGGGGATGCCACGGGCTGGTGCCGTGGCGGATCCCCACCCCTCGACGGCGGCAGGCGCACGCGGGGAGAGCTCCGGCCGAAGCCGGAGCGAGCGATCGAGCCCAGCTCGATCGCGGAGGGCAGCCGCGGGCTGGTGCCGCGGCTGGGGGCCCTCCACCCCGTGTGGTGGTGGCGGTGAGTCGCCGGACTCACCGCCGGCGGGTGCTGATCGGATCAGCCCCGCGGGGATGCCTCGCATCCCCGGCGATCGCCATGCACGGCGATCGCGAACCCCGCGGATGGGGTTCGGCTAGGGTTTAGCCGCGGGTTCATCCCGCGGCGATGCTCTTGTCGAGCCCAGTTATTCGTGGTGTTCGCGTTCGTAATATCCGACTCGTGGGAGAAAATCGGCTGGGGGCGGGCTGCGTGTCTTCGGGCTCGTAGTCTCCAAAGGTCGGACTCCTGCGGATGAGTTGGTGTTCGTGCGGTTTTCGGCGACGGGTTTTCGGTCGGGTTATCGGTTCCGCAAAATTTTGATAGCCCGGGACATCGAATCCCAGCAATTGGTATCAGAGCGTTTGGTTTCGTGTTCATGTATATGTTCGATTATTGTTCTACCTTGCAGGATTTCCGGCTATCATGGTTGGATTTAATTAATTGTTTTTTAATTAATTATCATGATTATTAAACTCTCGGACATGTCGAGATTCGTTTTGTGTGGTTGAATGTTTGTAATAGTAAAAATTCGGGGGTTGACCGAATTTAGGATTTATTATTACGCACTTTATTTTCCGGAAAATGTATAGGGTCGATTTCATGTATAGAATCGATACCGGAATTGTAATTTAATTTTTGTAAATTATTTACGTTGGTTCGATGATGAGACGATCGCCGGAAGACGAAGAAGTGACGAAGACAAATAGGACTAGGGATCGATGGATCGATCCCATGAGGATGATGATCGACCGAAGCCTTGCCGGCGTGGCAAGGCGGCGGCGCCCCTCCCTGGTGGCAGACGGTCGATCATGGTGGGGATGGCGTGGGATCTCCCAATCCCATGCTATTCCTACCAAGAAATTACTTTCCCATTAATTCGGATTTTTCCTATTTGAGTGTTCTCCTTTTGGAAACTCTCATGGATTAGGAAAAGAATTAATTTAAATTAATTTTATTTTTTATTGATTTATTTCCTTCATGAAAATATTCATAGACTAGAAATTTAATTAATTTAGTACTAAATTTATTTTTCCTATTTGATTATTCCTACTCATGTGAATATTCATGGATTAGGAATAAAAATAAATTTGGAAAGTAGTGAGTCCTAATTTATTTTATTTCCTTTTTCTATTATAGATGTCTTCTAGAATATTCCAAATTTTATTTGGATAGATTATTCTAAAGATTTAATAAGAACTAGATAGGAAAATAAATAAATATTAATAATATTTAATTTTATTTTTGATATATTCAATTGACTTAATTTTCGAATTAAGTAACTTTTGGATTAATTGAAAATAAATAGATTTAAATATTGGAAATTAATATTCTCGTCACATGGAGCATTCAAGAAACGAAGATTGAAGACTAGAGGATGCATATGAAGATAAAGCCATGATAGTCGGGAAAATAATTTCTCTAGCATTATTTTGACTATGTGATCTATGTGCTTTATTGCTTTCATGCATGCTATATGTGTTTATTTTTATGCACTAGATAGCGTATCCCTTTATCGTAAAAAGCTAAGTGGGAGAGGGGATGGAAACATTCCCATGGTCTCCATCACTGTTCTCTTGGTGACTTTTATGGACTTTCGAAGTTCATATAGACAAGTCATTGGAGGAGAATTCTTGTAATTCCTCTTACAAGAAACATTGATCGAGTTTATCAAACAATGCCTAATTTGTCTTTCTGAAACTGACTTCAAGTCGACTCATTCTCACCCCGGGGAGTGGAATGGAGCCAGAGCCACTTGGTCATGTGGATGACACAAATTAGAGACTTTCGTGCCATTCTTTGATAGGTGGGTCGTTTGTCTGCTCGACTCCCTCATTTATGAGAGATAGGGTCGCTCGCATGGTGAATCACTGGTTAGAAACTTCGAGTTTCACTTATGATTCTCCGAGTCTTGATTTACGAAATCGAATGGATCTTGTAATTGGGAGTCAATTATAAAAATCTCTTGGTGTAGTAAACGTCCACACCACGTGGCTTGCTATACCGACGGATTTTGGATTAATTGATGTAGACAGTTATAAGTGATTGTGAAGAGTTGTGAAATTGTCGTAAACGTCCACACCACGTGGCTTGCGGTGACGTAGCAATTCCAAGCGATATACTTTAGTACTGAGTGATGGTTTACACTTAGATACGCGTCATAGTATTCTTCCCCACGAAGTTACGCTATGATTGATGTATGACCGAAGAAAAACTAATTGCTAAATCATTTGGGTGGGTAAACGTCCACACCACGTGGCTTGCTTTACCTGATGGGATTTTAGACGCAATTAGTAATTTAATGATATTATTTGAGGGAGATAATATCGGACATTAAATTGATTGTTTGTTTACATGTGCTTATAGGTTTAGAGAATAGCTATGAATCCACTTTCTGTGATACTCAAGGAACATAAACTCACTGGTCCCAATTATATTGATTGGAAGAGAAATTTGGACATTGTCCTGACTGCAGAAGAGTACAAGTTTGTACTCTATCAGCAATGCCCTGCTGAACCCACGGCCGCCTCAACTGATGAGGAAAAAGAAGCATATCGGAAGTGGAAAAAGGCTGATGAAATGGCTAGGTGCTATATTTTGGCTTCCATGTCAAATGTACTCCAAACCCAACATGAGCCGATGAACACTGCCGAGGATATGTTATTTAACCTCAAGGAGATGTTTGGGCATCATGACCGTGCGGGGAGGCAAGAAGCCATGAGAGTCCTTATGTCGACTACTCAGTCTGAAGGAACGCCTGTCAAGGAGCACGTTCTCAAGATGATGAGTTTGTTGAATGAATTGGAGGTCCTAGGAGCTATGATTGATGGTGAGACGCAAGTCGACATCATACTCCAGTCTCTGACCCCTAGTTTTGAGCAGTTTCGTATGAGCTATAATATGGGTAAACTATCTTATACTCTTGCGCAACTCCTGACTGAACTGAAGGCGGCAGAGGGGATCTACAAGAAGGGCAAGTCTCAAGCGCTTGTAACTACCAGGCCCAAAAGCTTGAAAGCTATTGGAGGTAGGGGCAAGAAAAGGAAGCAAGCCATAAAACCCAGTGGTGCCAAGAGGAATGGACCACGAGTGGGGGCTAGTAAGCCAAAGGGCTTGTGCTTCCGATGCAAGAAGTCTGGACACTGGAAGTCTGAATGTCCTCTCAGAGGTACGAATTTTTCTTTAGTCGTAAAAACATAGTCAGCGGTATTATCTACCAGAATTCTGGTGTGTAGATATGGAACCACTGACGGTATGTGCATTTCTTTAAATGCAGGGGTTCCAGAAAACCCGGCGACTTAGAGAAGAAGAGTTCGAGTCTACATGGGCGAAGCTGTTGGGGTAGCAGCGGTTGCAGTGGAAGACATTTATCTGTTTTAAGTTTTCATTTCAGTTATTGCTTATGTACCCCTTTATTTTGAAAAAGAACTTCGTTCTGGTTTTCTTTATTAATGGATATTTTATTTCTTTAATCATTTAATGGTTTGGATAAGAAATAATGGTGATATCTATTATGGTACATTAGATAGCAATATGTGAATAATGAATCCTTAGTCTACCACGATGCAACAAACCGTTATGTATAACTTGTTTTACTTGTTAGATGTATTTCTCTTATTAATCATTATACTTGTGAATTCTTGAACTTGGTAGTATCTATTCAAAAGGGATTCAAAAGGTCGAAATTGATTTGATCAATTATAGTTGGAGGAATGGACCTCCCGACCTAAGAATCGATCTTGAAAGATGATACGACTAAGTTAACCTTTCTGGATAAAGGATGGAATTCGGACAAGTATAGAAAATGATTGATGATTAATGCGGTATGTGTAATTAGAGAAGGTACGAGTCATTCCTTCAAGAATACTCGAAGATGGATTAGACTACTTGTTGTGCCATAAAAGCGGAGTGTTTTCAACACAAAGCCATTATGGGGAACCTTCAAAGTATATCCATTGAAAGCCTGCGACTTGTTCGCGGAGGCTATCACCTATCTAAATAACACATAGCATAAATCAAAGGTTGAGATTAAGTCTCAAAAGACTACACCATACACTGATGTGTAGACATGGTGTGTCAGGAATAAGAAATGGGATTCTAATAGTAAAAGGACAAGTTTATTCGGAACTACCTGTGTTCTATGGATATTTCTGGATACAACGGCACATTCTATGTGGTTGTAGAATAATCCTAGAAGAACAAGTAATTGTATGTTCAATAGTACTACGAACCAGATGGGTATCCTCACCCGATTCTTAGAGGAAGACTATTAGATGAACTACAATGCCCTAACTGACCACAGTACTTTAAAATTGAGGAAAGGAAAGACTGAGAACCAGCCTAACCGAGTAGCAGTACACCACTGACTGCACCTAATGTTATTACTGTTATACACCGGAACGCCATTGCAGTGGGAGGTTGTTAAGCAACCAGAGATGTTCATAAGACTGGAGGAGTTTTGAACTCTGGATCTAGTATACATGAAATCGATCCCTAGGTCTGCATAGGAGTTTGCGAGAAAGGTGTGTTAGAAACGTAATGGAAACAAAAGTGGTGTTTCTCGGAATTTTGTGTAGATAACACTTCATCATTGGCAGCAATGTAAAAGCGTTGTCAAACATAAAATAGAGGTTGTCTAAATAAATCGAGATATGAGATTAAGATGAAGTTGGATCATGTTCTTAGAAATCTTTCGATCTCTAGATAAGAACATTTGTACTTCTCTTAAGATATCTTATACGATTATGGTTTGTTTTAAACATGCACAATTCTGAGAAAGGTTATTGCCTTTCGGGAACAGAATGCATCTATCTAAGGTATGTGTTTCGAACGCATAAAGGAGATAGATATGAACAAAGCAGTTTCCTGCACTTCAAGTGTAGAGAGCTTTGTAGATGCAATGTTGAAAAAAAAAAAAAACAAGAACCTGATATCAACTATGCGGTTAGCGTAGTGGGAGGATATCAAAGTAATCTGGATAAGAAATATTCGAATGCTGTAAAGTACTTGGAAGTACTGGGTTACTAGCAATACGAAATCTTCTTAGATTACAGTTTCTCAGATCAAAAATCGGAGAAAGACCAGTGTAAGTCGATATCAGGCTATGTGTTCAATTTTAAAAGGAGGTGGAACCTAAGGATGAAAGAGTGATAAGCGTGATGCTTCTCGGACTCTATCATAAACCGAATAGCAGCCTCAGAGGCAGCGGAAGTTTTGGTTAGGTTCCGGAATGACCTCTGAACTTGGATATGATTCTTGGTTCACCAAAGGCTATGTACATAGCGGTGCGTGGAGAACTGGAAGAAGTCATAAGTTCGAAAAGTGATGATAACACATAGAGCCAGTACCACCTGATACGAGTCATCGTCAGAGGGACGACGCAGTAGTCACCAAGATAACTTCAGATCGGCGACCTAGATTGCTCGTTCACATAATACTTCTGGAAAAGTATAACTTAAGCACGTGATGAGTATGGGAGTCGGGAGTTTGGAGGAAATGACTAGACCTTAGTACAAGTGGGAGATTGTTGGAGTTGTGTACTTAATGTCTATATTTAAGTACCGGTAAACTCCCGGTCATGGCATTTAACCTATTTAATTAATAAACAATTATTTGCAATTAATTATTATTAATTATTTATGCAAAATATAGTCCTGGATTTTATACGTTATAGTTAGTATGGTGCGCATGGGCGTACAGAAGATCATACTATCGGTTGCTCGTATTTAATCGAACAGTTGCTCACGACCTAGATGGACACGGACCAATCCATCGGTATAGTCGTTGTGTGAGAGAGAAAATAATTTATCTTAATTATTTTATCACACTTGTACACTTGGTGTATTGGGCGGATCAGCTTGAGATTTATTGATTAGGATTGCCTTAGATAATCAATTTAAATCTCAGAGTATTTTATTCTTAATCCCCGATATTATTGCGGGTGTGTATATTTAATACTAGAGACTTTGATTTTCCAAAGGAATTAACCGATTTAATTATTGGGTTAATTACCGGTAAAGTTGGGTCGCTATATTTTATATATGACATGCCGTGAATACTTGAAGGGAAAGTGTATCCCGGAAGGGTTGATAATATCCCCGAGATGAGTTCATAAGGAATTATTGTGTAAACCTCATGAGTGGATTCGTTCCGCACAATAATAAAGGTTGAACGGTACTAGTCTCGGATATAAGATATGAATATTATTTATTGAGCAATAAATAAATTTATTCATGGATATTTAAATGTTAAATACACGGAATAAATAATACTAAGATGGAGAAATATTATTTGATATAATATGGAATAATATTGGGAGTGCAATTTTATTTATATAGTGGAAAATAAATAAAATTAATATTGATAAGAATTAATAGATTTGGGTTGGACCCAATTTAATTTTCAATATTGAAGCCCAATATTTATTCTCCTTATGATCCCCTACGTAGCCTATATAAGCACTACATGGTCTTCACTTTTCGAGGGAGAATTAATTGACCTACGCCAATCATAAATTCTTGAGAGTGAGGAAGATCCATAGAGTTCGATAGATCGTCGCCCACACGACGTTCGGACGAAGTGCGAGGAATACGCGGGAAGATCGCAAGGTCGTCAACCGAATTCGTTTCTCCGTACAACGATTCGAGGTAATAATCATAAACCCCCTTTTATGATTTGTGATTGTTTTAATCGTGATGTGTACATTGATTTATTTGTTTTTGTTAGGTTTTTAGAGTTATTTTGAGTGTCGTTTTGGCCCGTTTGTGTGTGATTCATGTTTGAGTTTGTCTCATTTGGGTTGGATATGTCTTATTATTGTTATGATTTGCTTGGCAGGAGAAACGAGCAAAAACGAGTTGAAAAACGATAAAAGTGATTTGACCGACAAACGACCGAGAGTGCGCTGCGAACTTGGAGAGCTCGGTTCTCCCAGATCCGACCACCTAAAAACATGATCCATACCTTGTCGGAAAGCTCTTGAATAGTTCTACGAGGCCCGGAAAGTCCACTGTCATAGTTATCCCTTAATATAGCTGTAATTCTCGAGTTTTCAGCCCAGTACGCAGCTGCCCCGCAGTCAATATGCAGCGAACTTGGAGAGGTTGGTTCTCCCAACTCCGACCACCTACGGCGATGATCTTTACCTCTACGGATAGCTCTTGAAGTCTTCTACATGGCCCAGTTGATCCTGTTTGACGAAAAGAGTTTTTTTTACAGATCCACCTTCACCGCGCGCGCGGCGCCCTGCCGTGCGAGCGGGCGGAAGGCAGAAAATTCCAGCTCCCCTGCACAAATACACCGCGCGCACGGGCTGAACCGCGCGCGACCTGACCTACTTTGACTAAGTTTGACCGCGGATTTTGGCCCTTTAAATACATGTTTTAGGGTTGCTTTTAAATACAACTTTCACTACACTTTTAGGCTATGTGCTTGGAGATCATAGACGATTGTTTTTCTTAGTTTCTTTTTATCGTACTTATTCACTCGGATTTGATCGAGATTGAAGATTGATTGTTCATCTCTTTTATTATTCAATAACTCAGTAAGTTTTTCTTTTTATTTTGTTTGTTAGAATATAATTGCTCTCTTGTTTAGTTGTTCATCTTTTTTCAATAAAATCCTAAATATGAATTCTTCTCTCCTTTATTGTTTTTCCATGATTAATTGCATGAGTAGCTAAATCATATACTAGAGTTAGGGTGAATTGATTCTCATCTAGGATTTGAATTTTGGTTTTGCACGAAAGGTGTTCGATTAAATGCCCAATTGAATTTCAACCACGTTTGAGGCTTAGGAGCAATTACGTGCTTGGGTTTAATCGAACCGCATTCGAACCAACCGGTAACGGACGTTCTTGTGTGACTTTTGCAAAATAGAATTCAATTTCGAAGTTGAGAATTGAGGATCCCGACCTCTAGTCCTTTTCTTTTATTTGAAATTCATTATTATTATTATTGCTTGCTTTATTTTATGTGCTTTTACTTTGATAAATTAGAACTTAGTTTAAAAACAAATCAACCAAATTGCATTATGCTATATACTTCTCTTCTTTTTCTTTTGCGAACACATAAACACATATACTAAGCCAATAGTAGTGTTCCTCGTGAGATCGACTCGGGCAAGTTGCTACGGCAATTAGTTCGGTTATTTTATTTGATTTTTGACGCACTACAACGTCTTTATCAAATTGGCGCCGTTGTCGGGGAACACTTTAGGCACTAGTATTAGTGTTTAGGTGTTTGCAACATTTTCTTTTTTTTTATTATTTTTATTTTTTTATTATTATTATCACACTGGTGCGTGTAATGTTTTGTCAAGTGTTGTGTAAGCAGGAATGAATACACAACATAATTACACTTGGGAGTTCACGTGCCCTCAGACGAGCACTTGCTACGAGCCTTCCCAATATGACACGACAACACATTTTGGCTCTCAGTCTCAAGCATACAATCCGGAGTGGTATTCTCATCAGAGTTGTTATGTTGATCCGCCTCAACAACAATGGGCTCCACAACAATGGCATCCTCAGAACACGGTGTACCCTCCACAATATTCAATGCAACCAGAGCCGCCATACAAGCCCTCGTTGGATGACGTTTTTCATGACTTCATGCAGACGACCAATCAGATAATAAAATCAAATGAAGCGGCGATGAGAGCGAATGAAGTGGCGATGGCCAGAAATGTTGAAGAAAATTTGGCCTACCCTCCACCATATTCGATGCAACCGGAGCCGCCGTGCAATCCATCTTTTGATGAAATTTTTCACAATTTCATGCAATCGACCGAACAAATAATGAAAGCAAATGAAGAGGCAATGGAAAAAAGGGAAGAAGCAGAGGAAATGTCAATTGTTTTCGATGATGAGATATGTATGTTATCTCCTCCAATGCGCGAGTGGGAACAAGATGAAGAAAATCATACGCGCCATCTGACGGAAGTCCAGACCCTCGCGATTCTCCAAGGTGACTACGAAGATGAGGATGTAGAACCGAATGAGGTCAAGTCCACAGTGGAGCATGTGTACCTCGATGAATTACATTTGGAGGAAGATGACGAAAAAGAGACGATAGAGAGTATGGTGCTAGAGGATATTACATCGAAAGTGTCGCATAGAGATGAAAGCTCATACAAATCGTCCATTCAACCGAGACAACCAGATGAAGAGACATTGAACACCAATGTAGTGGTAGGAAATCAGGATGGTCTAGAAGGGGATCCATCGATGCTAGCTACTCCTCTTGGGTATGAAAGTTCAAATATCTATGTCACGAGTCACGAGGAGGAGGAGGTAGAGGATATGTTTCCCGAGCATGCATGTATAATCCAATCACCCTCTCTCTCTCACGGTGATTTAGGGGATAACAAATCAGAACTTCCTCGTCCCTCGCTAGAGATGACTGACCTTATGAATGTTGAGGAGTCAAATGTGATAAGTGCTAATGACCCACCCAAGCCGCATGATCCAGGTATTTTCAGATTTAATTTTGCTTTTGGTGGGGATAAAACAGCTGGTAAGGTAGATTATAATGGGGGTATTAATGTGTTTGATGTCTATACTGAAAATGGTTTTTACACTGATGCTACTAACCCCTTGGCTGAGATGATTTTCTTGCAGAAACATAGTTCTATATTTTTACATATTGATGAGATGGAAAAACAAGACTTTCGTGATGACATTGGTATAGGTGCGGTGGCGCTCTTGGAGTTTAAAAACAAAAATAAGCCACTCCCACAACAATTAGAGCTGAAGGGGTTATCAAAACAATGGAAATACGTTTATATAGAAGAGATGACACCTGAAATGATGAGCCTCATTGAGGCTCGTTATTGATGAAAGATGAGTCAAGCTCGAGACATTAAACAAGCGCCGCGTGGAGGCTAATCCACGGACCGTGCTGCTCTTTCGGGTACCAAAATGAGCGCCACGTGGGGGGCTTCCCACGATTTCATACGGGCTGGATCGAGAAGACCGAAGGAGCCAACATCACTGTTTGCACCTTCTTACCCTTCCTCTTTTAAGCTTGTTCTGTGTATTATCTTTCTTTAGTTTGTTCTTTTCATTCGTGTGGACATGCTTTGTTTCGCCCTTGCTTGAGATTTATTTGATTATATGTTTTACATTGAGGACAATGTGTCTTTCAAGTGTGGGGGGTAGCTTTGCATGTTCTTAGGGTAACCCGTTGTTTCGCGAGGTTTGTTAGGGTTATAGTAGTCTTCAAACGTCGCTTTCTGGTGTTTCTTGTTGTGTTTTGTGTTCTTCCCTATCCTTGGTAGTTTGTTTGTTTGAGCATGAAAGGATTTTTAAATTGCCTAATTATCGCTTCAATCGAGTTGTTGACTACTTGTGGTTTGGTGAAATTACATGAATGAGTTAGCTGTTTGATTTAATGCTCTAGGTGATTATGAGGTGTGCTTGAGCTTTGGCTTATACATATTCCAAAATACCTTTGTGAGAATTTGAGCCTTTGTCCTTTCTTCTGAGTGCTTTGATTGATTACTCGTCGTGTATCGAACCCTTCGTTTTTATTGTTCTATAATGTGTGCAATTTATTATCTTGAGATAACTAGAACATTCTTGTGTTGGTATGCAAAGCATTATGTCATAACATATTTGATTTCGAATGTGATTGGGATGTATCGTGTAAGTTAAGCCATTTCTCCCGTTATTTTTCTCTACCCCGAGCCCGTCGTGGGACACCCTTAGTTAGCCCCTTTGAGCCTACATTGAGCCTTTCTTTTCTTTACCATATGTTCCAATTGAAGATATTTTGTGTGTTGGTGAAAGACGAAACAATGGTGAAGGGTTGTCGCGCTTAATAAAAATTACAATGAGATGCAATTTCCTCTCTTTCTTTCCCAAAAAAAAAAAAAATCAAAAAATCAGAAAAAGAAAAAAGAAACAACAGAAAATTCAAAAAGAAAAAAAAAAAAAAAAAAAAAAAAAAGAAAGAAAGAGGAGAAAGAATGATGGTGTATAAAAAGTAGAAAGTCGGGGGGAGTATGAACTTTGTGATGTTTGAGTTGATGATAATGTGAGAGGATATATGACTCGAAGATGAATTTGAGAGGTTGTTGTGTTACTCTCGAGTAAGTCCACTTTAGCCATATATTCCAAACACCCATAGCCTAGCCCCATTACATCAATTTATCGGTCGCCCATGATTCGAAAGATAATAAACTTTGATTTGTTGAGTACATCGCATGAGCTTGCCTATGGTAGTTTTTCGCACATGCACATCTTATAACTTTGGGTTCATCGGTTTTTCACCTAGAGCTTTATTTCTTCTTTATGCAAGCACCACATTCTCGTATCATTCACTTGCATAACCTTTTTGAGTGATCACCATTATCGAGTGGAAAAAGAAGAGAGAATCTTACCTAGGTGAGGGGATTTGGATTGGTCTTGCTCACGCTCAACTTGTATGATTTTATGAGTTATTGATTCATGATTTTAATTTCATTCATATGCCTATGTGGAAGGCTCACCAAACTTCAAGATTATGTCCTCGACCGGTTGTGTGATCTTGTGGGTATGTGTTGATTTGTATTGTTCCTTTCATTTGCTTGAGGACAAGCAAAATGCTAAGTGTGGGGGAGTTGATTTATTTGTTTTTGTTAGGTTTTTAGAGTTATTTTGAGTGTCGTTTTGGCCCGTTTGTGTGTGATTCATGTTTGAGTTTGTCTCATTTGGGTTGGATATGTCTTATTATTGTTATGATTTGCTTGGCAGGAGAAACGAGCAAAAACGAGTTGAAAAACGATAAAAGTGATTTGACCGACAAACGACCGAGAGTGCGCTGCGAACTTGGAGAGCTCGGTTCTCCCAGATCCGACCACCTAAAAACATGATCCATACCTTGTCGGAAAGCTCTTGAATAGTTCTACGAGGCCCGGAAAGTCCACTGTCATAGTTATCCCTTAATATAGCTGTAATTCTCGAGTTTTCAGCCCAGTACGCAGCTGCCTCGCAGTCAATATGCAGCGAACTTGGAGAGGTTGGTTCTCCCAATTCCGACCACCTACGGCGATGATCTTTACCTCTACGGATAGCTCTTGAAGTCTTCTACATGGCCCAGTTGATCCTGTTTGACGAAAAGAGTTTTTTTTACAGATCCACCTTCACCGCGCGCGCGGCGCCCTGCCGTGCGAGCGGGCGGAAGGCAGAAAATTCCAGCCCCCCTGCACAAATACACCGCGCGCACGAGCTGAACCGCGCGCGACCTGACCGACTTTGACTAAGTTTGACCGCGGATTTTGGCCCTTTAAATACATGTTTTAGGGTTGCTTTTAAATACAACTTTCACTACACTTTTAGGCTATGTGCTTGGAGATCATAGACGATTGTTTTTCTTAGTTTCTTTTCATCGTACTTATTCACTCGGATTTGATCGAGATTGAAGATTGATTGTTCATCTCTTTTATTATTCAATAACTCAGTAAGTTTTTCTTTTTATTTTGTTTGTTAGAATATAATTGCTCTCTTGTTTAGTTGTTCATCTTTTTTCAATAAAATCCTAAATATGAATTCTTCTCTCCTTTATTGTTTTTCCATGATTAATTGTATGAGTAGCTAAATCATCTACTAGAGTTAGGGTGAATTGATTCTCATCTAGGATTTGAATTTTGGTTTTGCACGAAAGGTGTTCGATTAAATGCCCAATTGAATTTCAACCACGTTTGAGGCTTAGGAGCAATTACGTGCTTGGGTTTAATCGAACCGCATTCGAACCAACCGGTAACGGACGTTCTTGTGTGACTTTTGCAAAATAGAATTCAATTTCGAAGTTGAGAATTGAGGATCCCGACCTCTAGTCCTTTTCTTTTATTTGAAATTCATTATTATTATTATTGCTTGCTTTATTTTATGTGCTTTTACTTTGATAAATTAGAACTTAGTTTAAAAACAAATCAACCAAATTGCATTATGCTATATACTTCTCTTCTTTTTCTTTTGCGAACACATAAACACATATACTAAGCCAATAGTAGTGTTCCTCGTGAGATCGACTCGGGCAAGTTGCTACGGCAATTAGTTCGGTTATTTTATTTGATTTTTGACGCACTACAACGTCTTATCATACATGAACAAGACGATCCGGGAAAGCGTCGAAACCGGGATACGGGGATCGTGCGATCCCCGTCGGAATCGAGAGGGGCGGCCGAACCCTAGGGTTCGACCGCCGGTACCGCGCAACGAAGGGAGCCCCGGCTGGACGCCGGGGCAAGCGATCGACGGCAGTCGATCGCTGGGGATGCCACGGGCTGGTGCCGTGGCGGATCCCCACCCCTCGACGGCGGCAGGCGCACGCGGGGAGAGCTCCGGCTGAAGCCGGAGCGAGCGATCGAGCCCAGCTCGATCGCGGAGGGCAGCCGCGGGCTGGTGCCGCGGCTGGGGGCCCTCCACCCCGTGTGGTGGTGGCGGTGAGTCGCCGGACTCACCGCCGGCGGGTGCTGATCGGATCAGCCCCGCGGGGATGCCTCGCATCCCCGGCGATCGCCATGCACGGCGATCGCGAACCCCGCGGATGGGGTTCGGCTAGGGTTTAGCCGCGGGTTCATCCCGCGGCGATGCTCTTGTCGAGCCCGGTTCTTCGTGGTGTTCGCGTTCGTAATATCCGACTCGTGGGAGAAAATCGGCTGGGGGCGGGCTGCGTGTCTTCGGGCTCGTAGTCTCCAAAGGTCGGACTCCTGCGGATGAGTTGGTGTTCGTGCGGTTTCCGGCGACGGGTTTTCGGTCGGGTTATCGGTTCCGCAAAATTTTGATAGCCCGGGACATCGAATCCCAGCAATAGTCTCCCAAGTAAGATGGTGGTTTCCTGGCTCTTTTGTCAGGTAATGATTCAGCAGGAACATGAGAAGTGTCTCCAGAAGGATTATAAGCTGAAATGGGTGTTGACTGTCCATAAAGGTAATCATCAGAATAGTCAAACACTGAAGCATGAGGCTGTAAAGAGCCAGAATCAGAACCAGAAGGTATAGAAGATCCAGAATCCAAAAAAGGAAAAAGATGTTCAGCAAATTGAACATCCCTAGAAGTAATCACTGAATGAGTCTGCAAATTGTAGACATAATACCCCTTTGACTGTGGAGAATATCCCAAGAAAACTCCTTCGGAAGCTCTAGTTGCAAACTTTGGTTTATGAGGCAAAAGGGTCAGTGGCATAGCATAAGCATCAAAATACCCTGAGCTGAAGATAAGATGGAGCTTCCTTATGCAGCATTTCATAAGGAGTTTTATTATCCAAAGCTGGAACAGGAACTCTGTTGAGCAAGAAAGCAGCAGTGGAAATGCAATATCCCCACAAGTTCAAAGGAACTCCAGACTGAAACCTTAAAGCTCTGGCCATACACAACAGAGTTTGATGCCTCCTTTCCACTATCCCATTTTGTTGTGGGGTATAAACACAACTAGTTTGATGCAATATTCCATTAGAAGTATAGAAATCATCAGCAAAAAATTCTGTACCATTGTCTGTTCTTATGACCTTAATCTTGCTGTCAAACTGAGTTTTGATGAAGGTGACAAAATTGACTAACTGCTGCTTGGTTTTTGACTTTTGTCTCAATAAACATATCCAGGTAAATCTTGAATAATCATCCACAATGGTCAAGAAATACAGAAAACCATCAACTGTACTCTCAGGAAAAGGTCCACACAGGTCACAATGAATCAAATCAAAAGGCTTCAAAGACTTGGTGATGCTTTCAGGAAAAGATAATCTGTGTTGTTTAGCCAATGGACATACCTCACATAGATTCTCATAGCCTTTGAAAACCTCTGGTATACTACCCTTGAGCAAAACCATCCTTGAATGGGAAATATGGCCAAGCCTATTATGCCATAGTTAGCTGCAAGTAGTGAGGTTATTTGCTGAAATGGATGACTGGGGAAAAACCAATAAGAACAACCCTTGAGATTTATATCCCCTTCCAATAATCTGTGAGCTTTCTTCATGTTTGATAATACAAGAATCCCTTGAAAAAGTGACTGAACACAGCTGAGACTTCAAAAGGGCACTTACTGAGATAAGATTGACAGTAAATGCTGGGACACACAAGACATCAGTCAGCAATAAGTCATGTGTGACTTGAATAGATCCTTTGTGAGTACTAACAATTTTCTGTCCATTTGGAAGATGAACTTCAATTTCATGGGGCACAATATCATGTGTGTACCACTGAGGAGAGTAAACCATGTGGTCTGTGGCTCCTGTGTCAATAATCCACCTTTATGACTTACTAATTCCCACAAAGGATGTAAAGGCACTAGTGGTTCCAACAAAAGAATAGTTACTAGAAGCCTGTGATGAAGGAGAGCTCATACCAGAACCTGGAAATGCTTTTAACATCTGCATCAACTGTGTCAATTGTTCTTGAGTGAAAGCTGATGAACCACTGCTATCTCCTTGAGAACTGCTCACATTTGTTGAAGTATTGTTACTCTCCTGGGGCTTCTTATTCTTACCACCTGGAGGAAATCCATGTAATTGATAGCACTTGTCTTTTATGTGGTTCTCCTTACCACAGTGACTACAAATTGGCTGACCACTGAAAGTCCATTTATGTTGTGTACTCTTAGCCTTATTTCCAGCATAATTCACACTACTGTCATTTGATTCAGCAGCACTGCTACTTGAATGTTGCATTCCTTGGTTCACCACTGGCCCTTTGGTCATTTGCATAGCAATTGGTGCATGACCCACAACACCTTGTCCATACACAACTGCCCTATGCCTTTCTTCTTGAACCACATAACCAAAACACTGATTAATGTCAGGCAATGGTTTCATTATCAAAATTTGACTCCTGACATTCTGATAGTTCTCATTCAATCCCATCAAAAACTTCATGACCTTGTTCTCCTGATGAAGTTCATATGCACCAGATCCACATGAACAAGGAGCTAGCATAGAGAACTATTCCAGCTCAATCCACAGAACATCCAGTTGATTATAGTACGCAATTACTGAAAGGGATCCTTGATTCAGTGCATAGATCTTCTGTTGTATCTCAAAAACCCTAGGTTTTTTTCCCTGACCATACCTCTCAGTTAATATTCTCCAACTAGCAGTTGCACTTTTAGTAAAGGCCACACACTGACCTATCTCTCTCTGACATGAATTCATTATCCACGCTCGAATTATCATATCACACTTCCTCCAATGCTGATAATGTGGATCTCCAACAGCTGGCTGGGGCACAGTTCCTTCCAAAAAATCCAATTTGTTTTTAGATCCAAGAGCTAATTCCATGGATCTACGCCAAGCATAATAGTTGTTCCCATCCATCAGTGGAGTAACCAACACTACATTCGACGATTCACTAGGGTGCATATAATACAAACCCTCACTGTCATCCATTATCGAGTGACTCAAAGACGAAGACATCTCAGCCAGAAATCGAAGGAATAGAACACAAAATATTCAAAACCAGTGAAAGCGAAGACCGTACACAGCTCAAGCGAACAGATTCTCAGCTCTTACAGAAGAAAAATCTCAGAAAATAAACACCGACTATTGCACAGCAAATCCTCAACAGAAAACAGAGAGATCGAGAGAATCAAACCTAGTTTCAGATGTATCGCTCTGATACCATGTAGAATTCCATACTCAGTTGACTCGCCGAAGAGCGCCGCCGTGGGAGCTCAGATATACATGTGATGTGTGTGGTGAATGTAGAGAAGAAGAGAGAGAGAGTACAGAAAAGGGGGGCGGGAGAATTTCTGGAAAATGGACTTAATTGAATTAACCAATAATACACAATAGTTCGCTTATATACTATAAAGCAAGAAAAGACTAAAATGTCCTTGTAACACAAATAAACGCAAAACGTGCAAACACTCCAATTTATTTTTCACAGCAAAGTTTCACTTCCAACAGGGTGTGAATTTATTTTCTTAATTATGTGAATATTAGTTTCAAAAAAAATGTGAATAGTAAAATGAGACGATACGAATTTTTTTTTTAATTTTTTGAAGGAATTGATTTATTTAAAATAATGTTTGAGAAAAAAAATTCTAAAATAGCTTACAAATTTAACATGTTTTGAGATAAATTGTTGTATTGTTTGAATAAAATTAGATAGAGGAGTGTAAAATATGTATGATATTTTTGTAATTAAAAAGTTAAAGTTTAGGAAGGTATGGAAAATAAAATTTTATTTGAAAATAAAATAATAAATAAATTACTTAAAGAAAATATTTTATAAGTTTATAATAACTTATTTTAAGTAAATTAAAAACAATGTTACCAAATCAATTTTGTGAGATTAAACTCCTTAACATATCACATATCTTTATATATATGTAAATGTTCAAATATATGAATAAAACAATTTGAACTTGTATCGTACCTTTTTGTTCATTCAGATGAAGATTATAATAATATAAATAAAAAAAATCTTTTTGTTCATTCAGATGAAGATTATAAAAGTATAAATTAAAAAAAAATGTTACCAAATCAATTTCTTGAGATTAAACTCCTTAACCTCTCACATAAAGCCTTCTTTATATGTAAATGTTAAAATATACTACGAATAAAACAATTAAACAATATGAACTTGTATTGTATTATATTTTTTGTATTTTTTTGTTCATTCGTATTAAGATTATAAAAGTACTAAATAATTTAAAACATTTTATAAGATATAAAAAATAGTTTATTATAGTAAAAACACTTAATTGGGTCAAGTTTATTTTAAGAAATGTGTAATACAATTTTTCGTGAAAAACTATTCTTTATGTTTCAAAAAAAGTTCTAAAAATAAAATGTTGAAATTAAAAGTGATATTGTATTATTTAATACTCCGTACTTGGTTTTTTTCTTTCTCAATATAGTTTCTGCATACCAAACGCTTCGATGGCAGATGTTGAATATCGGTTCAGCCCATTTCGAGTAGCACGTGGCCCAGTCGCGTATATTATTGGGGCGCGGGTACCCAATTGGCCCACCCAAATTTAAACGGTGGAGCCTATTTCATTTTTTCTCTTTTCTCTTTTTATTTTTCTTTTCTTCTTTTTTCCACATTTTTTCATTGTATTATTCAATTTTTGATTATCCAATTGCAAGTATTTTCTTAAATTGCAAAAGTAATATTAAAATTTTATTATAATTTTGTATACTCAATATTGCTCTACTTTATTATTTCATCTAATTTATAAAATAACAATTAAATATTAAATCAACTTTAATCACGCTACTACATTTTTTTTTATCAAAAAAGTAAAGAAAATTAAGATTTTTCTTAATTTTTGTGTTCAGAAAATGAAAATCAATAACACCTTACAACGTCTTGTTACAGTAATCATGTAATCCAATTTATATTTGAGCTTTATGATCTATTTACAATCGATGTACAATATTTAACACGCCCCTTTAAGAGTAGGTTAAGTTTTGTCGACTCTATTTATGGATATAGGGCCATCTCTGAGCAAAAGTGAAATTTCATCTGTCGAGCACCAATTATCATGTTGGATCTTAATACCATGTCAACGTTGTATCAATAACACTTTAAATTTTTTTGTAAAAAACAAATAAAATAATTCAACTTCTATTCGAGCTTTAAAAATTAATTTCAACATGAGATATTTAACAAAGTGGTCATGCCATTTACCAAAAATATGAAACATTCCATATATCTTTAAAGTTTATTCCCTTTGTTTGACACATAAATAAATAAAAGTTATTTTTAAGACTACTTTACAAAAACATAAAAATATATTTTAATTTAAAAAAATCAAATTTTAATTGTAAGTGAAATTAGAAATGTGTGAAAAAAAATAAAAAAAAATTATATTTTAAAATAAAAATATTCAATAATTATTTTATTTTAATTTATGTAAATTTAACGTAGAATGTAAAAAAAGTACTAGTGGAGAGGGAGAGACCGAGATATTAATAGGAATATTATGAGTTCACTTTTGATTATTTTTTTCACACAAATTCAACTTTGAAATGTCATTGTGATGTGGGCTCAATGAGAAAAATAGTAAAAAATGGATAGTACGCAGAAAAATGAATTTTTTTAATTGAAATTTGATTTGACTTTGACCAAGAAATGCACGATCGGAATTGCGTAACTCATCAATCTCTTTCTTTATACTCGTACTATACTGTATATACTCTTATTTGTCATTTCCATTAAATATATATTTTTCTCTCATGAAATTTCAGAATTTGATTATCAAGTTAAAGAAATTGTTAGTCACGAGTTTTGATGAAATTTCGAAAAATACTTCAAATTAAAATTGCTTACTACAGTATTGTTCGTCAAAACTCAAATTTAGTGATTATATTAATATAAAACATCATTTAAATATGATATTTGGAGAGGGAAAATAATGTAGCAGAAGCATAGAACTTGGAGATTTATATTCATGTTTCGTTGATTAAGAATAAGAATTAAGAAATTCAACTTTCGATAATTCTTAAGAATAAAAAATCTTATAAAACAAAGAAACTCTTTATTTCATATTAAAAATAAAGGAAAAATGACAATAAGACTATTTTTCAACATTTTTTCGGCAATAAGGTCAATCTCCAATTAATGTGTCAATTAGACATTTTTATGGCAATTGAACTGAAAAATAAATTCGAAAAGACAAAACTACCCCTCACTCTATCTTACCCACCCCACGTGCCCACCCCACCACACCCAAATCCTTTGTACAGGAAGTGCGCCCATGACACCCCGACGCGGCGACGCCGACCCGAGTTTCGACCCGGACCCCGACCCTAGATCGAAGCTGCTGTTCGGGCTCGCCATGGGCGTCGGCGTCGTGGTCACGTCGATTTCGATTCCCGCCCTCTCTCGGACGGGAGCGAAGCACTCGCTCGATTTCAATTTAATCGGCGCTTGCAATGCGAAGGAGAAGTAATCGCCGTAGGCGATGATTTGACATTCGGTTTTGCTCCCCAGGTTCTCGGTCCACAGTTTGAGCGATTTTTCCCAACGCTCCCTCCCTCCTTTTTCTCCGATTGAAGGTGCGTAGTATTCTACGAGATTGACCACATTATCTTTGTGTTTCTGTATGATTCATCATATATTGTTAGTTTGGTTTTACAACTTTTTTTTTCTCGGAAATTGATGATCGATGAATGTTTGATCTCGACGACATGATTTTTTCTGTCGAAGCGGAATCATGATTTGCTGTAGCTGGTGATTCTTTTTCATTTCCTCTTTCTGGGTGTTTTAGCAAAGTGAAATTGAAACAAAAATGTGCACAACACAAAAAGTGTTGTTACGACTATTTCTAGATTTATCTGATGTATTTTCTTCGTGTTTTTAGATATCAAACATCGGTACATAGATTTTAAGCATCATCCTTGACAGAAAATCGATGGGGGAGGATCTCTTCTGGGCTATAAGGGGCGGAGAGCGGCTAGTTTAAGAGTGGTCACGAGTTGGAAATATTGAATGGATATTCAATGTTTTTAATGATATTCAGTGGACGATATTCAGTGTTTTTTTGATGATATTCAGTGTATTTTTTAATCAAACAGTGTAATGATATTCAGTGTTTTTTGATGATATTCAGTGTATTTTTTAATCAAACAGTATATTCATGTGACATTCAGTATTTTTCATTCCTATTCAGTGTATTTGAGTCTTGTTCAGTGTATTTTTTAATCAGACAGTGTATTAATGTGACATTCAGTGTTTTTCATTCCTATTCAGTGTGTTTCAGTCGTACTAAGTGTATTTTTTAATCAAACAGTGTATTTATGTAACATTCAGTGTTTTTGATTCCTATTCAGTGTGTTTCAGTCGCACTCATTATATTTCAATCCTATTCAGTGTGTTATTCAGTGCGTTTATGTCTTATTCAGAGTGTTGACTCTCATTAACTTGTTTCATGTTAAATGACCAAAACACAGAATGTCATAAAAAAACACTGAAAATCATAAAAACACACTGAAAATAAAATAAATATTATTCCAAAAAAAAATCATACTTCGACAATTTCGAACATATTTAACAAAATGTATCACATGACAATTTCAATTACAAAAATAAAACTTTCATACATGAAATATCCCACAAAATGCACTTATTTGGTTATTCGAGATTCAAACTAAATAAATAAATGAATATCCCACAGTTACAGATCTTGGAGATGTAAACACATAGAGAAATGTTGTATAAGCTCCTCACTTTTGACTAATCACTCTCTCTCCAAAAACACATCAACATGAAATCAAAGCATCAAAATCCCAAAGTGCTTTGACACCACTCCTACAAACACAACATCCCTCCTCTTCTACCTCACCTGGCTCACCCCAGCCATCCTCCTCATTTCTCACACTGTCTTTCCCTTGTAGAATCGGTAACTGCGCCCCAGGTATCCTGTCTTTCGTTGCGATCTCATCCTCATGTCAGTGCAAGTTCACTCGGAATAACGAATATATCACGAATATTAGTGTAACGTAAATGCCTTATGTTGATGCCGTTAACAACTGAAATAACCTCGACAGCCTGATAATCTCTCTGAGTAATAAAGGCCAAATCCAGTCGTTGTTCTCGCACGCCCCCATAGACTTCAAGTCAAACACAGCCCTCACCGTCTGCTTCGAAGGTAAGTGTTCTTTTAGTCGGGTATTTTTGGCTCCGCTCTATTTATCGACAGACCGTTCTCCCGGAAAACACGGGTCACGTCCGATAACAGCCCACTTCGGTTTTTCGAGCAAACATCCAGTTTCAATCCCTGCATAAACGAAACTGATTTCAAAGTGTGCACACTTTACCATGTCCTCTATTATTCTCCACACGGTAACTCAACTATTTTTCATCTAAAGAAACATCAATGTACACCATCAAGTTCTCAACTATCTCCTCTCGGACAAGCATCTTTGACAGCTCCGTTACCACCCTTTTCTCCAGCCATCTTCTTATCATCATCCAAAATGTGATCGGATGTGCACCGTAAATCTGGAAAAATGCACAATGTAGGCAAAGGCGTCGACGCCGGCGAAGGATGTCTACGAGTTCTTTCTGCCCTTCCCTCTTCGCCTTCGGAGACGGACGCTTGGACCGCTTCTTTCGAGTCGAACATTTTGTCGAACACTTGGTGGGTGGAATGAGCGACCGCGTCTTTCGCGTGGAAGACAGATTCGATCGCGACCTCTTTCTTCGCGTCCGCCGCCTCGATTGCAGTCGCGATCGAGCGCGAAGCAGAGCTTCACATGTTCAGATTCGTAGTCGTCGACGCCCCCGAGCAGAACGGCGACGCAGAGGGTGGAGCCGTCGGCGTGGATGTGATCGGATGAATTGATTTCTCGAACTGTCTCTTTGCGTCGACTGCCGTCGATCTCGTATGCGGATTCTCGATCGTCGAAGAGGGAGAGGAGGGGACTCGGTTTCTGGAAGCGGGGAGAGGGAGGGAGTGGAAGCCGCGGGCGTGGAATTTGGGGGAAAAAGGGTAACAATGTCTTTACACATTTTACGCGGCCTAATTGACACGCGTAATTTCTCGAAAGCCTTATTGCCGAAAAAATGTTGAAAAATGGCCTTATTGCCATTTTTTCCTAAAAACAACTACTGAATTCAATGACAATAACCTAACACATTTAGGCTTATTAAAAAATAAATAAATTATAAAATAAATAGCCTAATTAAATATTGAAACTTCAAATAATATAATTATTTCGGTATTTACATCATTCTCTTCCATAAATAGAAGGTTCGACCGCTAACTTGAAAAATCTTCTTTAATTTCATCCATCAACGCTGGGATCAAACACCAATCGTCGACAACCCTTAGCAGGGGTAACCTTGCACGCTATCGTGGAAGCGGCCAACTGGTCACATTTAGCACGGTGGGTATACTATAGAAGGTATAGAAGGCTGAAATCATGATAAAAAGAAACACGTGGGTCGGCGTGGATCAGAAAAAGTCGATAATACAAAGTCGAAGGACCACATGTCAATGTCACATACACAATATGAATGGGCTCAACGGCCAGTACCTCGACTAATAGCCGAGATATGAGGATGTGGCGCAGGTGCAACAACAAGATGGTGCGACGCAGTGCAGCGACAAGATAATGCGGCGCTAGTGCATCGTCAAGATGTTGCGACTTTGGTGCAATGACAGCTGGATGATGCGGGTCTTTGTCCTAAATCGGCATATTATCTCAGACCGGCTCGTTGTCCCAGATCCAAATCGTGGTTGGTTCGTCTTTCGAATTAGTATCTCAAATCACACAATTGTCGTCCTCGATCACTTCAGTATCCCAAATTATAGATGAGTAGGCATCATCAAACTGAGGTGGACCAGCATATGAAGTATTTCAAACTTAGAATATGGAGTAACCGAAAGAATGACTACACAATTAAAATATGGTTAGTGAAATTTGCACTCCTAAAATTACAATCTGCACTCTCATTTATTATTTTAATAATAAATTTAACAATACATATCATTAATACATAATTTGTCCTCAATTGAATTTTTATTTATTTATGTATTGTTTCCCCAATTCTCTCTTTATCATTCTCAATAATATCTTCCTCCTTCAAAACAGGAAAACCTCTGCAATTTTAATTAGGATTAGAGAAATATCAACTACATGTGCTTTTGAATATTTTTATGGATTCTGATAACATGGAAGAAGAGTTGCAATCGAATCATTCATCTTCTATCTATGAAAATCTCGTCAACAATGGTAAGATTTCTGTTCAATTCACCCGCCTCAACTCTCATACCCTACCCACATTGTCCCGTAATTTTTAATTAAATTAAAATTAAAGAAAAATAAATAAATAAAAAGAGCGGCGGAAGTTATTGAAAGAGAAGTTAAAAAAATTGGGAAAAAAAATTAGAGGAGAAATTGAGTATTAATGATATATAGTATTGTATAATTTATTAACAAAATAATAAATGGAAGTGTGAATTGTAATTTTAGGATTGCAATTTCACTCTAATATAGGGACATTTTCAAAAAAAGTAATTATCTTACGCTATATCATACAATAATCTCAATCTTTTGTCAAATTATAAAAAAGAAAGATTTACCCAATATATCCTTTTAATTAATCTAATCTGTTTAATATATTCATAATTTCAATATTACATAATACAAAACACATTCTTAAACAAAAAAGATAAAACATTAGCAGCATAAACACTATTGCAAATTATGATTAGAATTATGGAGGATTAGTATGCATCAAGGATTGAGAATTGTCTATTTTTATTTGTTGGGTACTCGATATTTTTTGTCTATTGGCGAAGATCGTAATCGTGTTATTTGGTTGCAAGTAAGTGTTGTTTGGTTGCAAATAAATCAAATGTTGGTAATTGTTGAAAATATTTAACATCAGCCCAACCAATATTTTTTTGTTGCAATATGTTGAAAATATTTAACATCAGCCCAACCAATGTTATAGTTACGGTAATTTATAACACATGAAGTAGGTTGATAGTTTACAAGAAGTGTTATTAAAGGTATAAAATACAGTAATTATATTGTGTTCTTAAACATGACATCTAATTATAACAATATTTATGTAGAATTCAGAAATTATTACTTACACTGTACAACTCATGTGCAATGTGATGGTAGTTTTGAATGGGATAGTGGTGTAATAGTGTACGAACAAGCAGTTTAATAGCTTAATAGTTAGATTTACTTAAATCTGGCCGGAGTCATAATACGTATTAGTTTCATATTTTAACAAGTATTTATGATCATCACGAGGTGTCTTGATAAACTATTACTTACACAGTGATCATAATAGTTTACTAACTAGTTTGTACGATGCCTTAAAAAATTACTAGTTCTCTTAACTATTTTATGGTGACCTGTTTGTAATAAATATATAGTTTGTACGGAGTATGTTTCACATCATAATAGTTTACTAAGCATTTCTGAATTAACTAGTTTACTTAATATATAGTTTCTAACACGGGGTGTCTTGTCTATTACTGGTATCATAATACTTGTAAGAATCTATTATATACACTACACTTATATGGTGCAGTGTAGTTGATAGTTATGAATGCATAAAGTGGTTTAATAGTTTACGAACAAGTAGTTTGATAGCTTAATAGTTACACTAACTAAAACTTGGTCAGAGACATAACACCTATTATTTTCAATACTTAAAGCTTGTTTACCGGGGTGCCTTGGGTGATGATTATTACTCTTTTGCCGATTATGCTCATAATTTATTTAATACACTGTACCTACTTCTGCAGTGTAGTCGGTAGATCAAAAATATATGGATGGATAAATTAGTTTATGAACAAGTGTTGTCTTGCAATCAACAATTGTTGTCTTGCAACCTACACTGTCCATACATAATTTTACCCAACAGATTGGTTGACTACATAAGTAGCTATTGAATAATGTTTTAGTTTGAATATTTAAAAGTAATTTATGTTATCAGATGTTTACAATCTACACATTTGCTTTTGAACATGATTTTTGTTTTTGTTTGCTGAAAGGTATGGGGCACCACCTCACGGTGAATTTGGAGTGGGATTGGAGCGTGTGGTGATGCTCTTCTGCGCCCTCGACAACATCCGCAAGACTTCTTTGTCCCCTCGTCAGAAATTTACCCTAATTTTGTGCTGAGTGCATTGTACAAACCTTGAAACACCAGTGAAGAGAATCTACTTCTCGAAAAATAAAAAATAAAAATTGGATCAACGAGTTTGTGAGTAAAAAAAAAATATTGTTATTAAAAATCTTGTCGTCATTTTATGTTTCGGTACAATTTGTCTCATTTTCGAAGCCCCCGCACGCCTAGATTATAATTCATATACAATTAGTTCAAACATAACCTTCGAAGCTTATTCGATTATTTAATATTTCAGCCAAACGAATTTCAATTTCGATAAATGATTCAGGATTTATGCTCGACTTAATAAAATTACGCATGCTTAACTTTCTAAGTATTCACACACCATTTCAGCTCGTTTCAAAGGCTTTTTGAGTAATAAATATTTCAACTTCGTCATTACTCAAAATCTTAATACTAGTTTATTCATGCAAAACAGAAACAACACTTTCATGTTGATGAAATTGAAATGTAATCAGACAGTGTTTGACCCATCCTCACTGTTCCTGCTTCGGTTGTTTCATCAACAAGGGACTCAAACCATGGGATAGAGCATGTTTCGTAACAAATGCTCAAAACCTGCAGCAAGAATCTATACATAAATATGTGAACAACTCTGTTTTACACTAAAAAATTAACTACCTCTCCCAATCCGATGTGCTGCTCCAACTCACTGACATCGGATACAGGGATTTCCAGCATGCGAAGCTAGGAAAGATATGGCATCATTCCCGGAAGTTCCACGCTCAGTATCAGCCGTACTAACTCCTCTTTCAATGGTAAAATTGAACTCCTTCACATCTTTGAGAAGAATAGGCTGTGGCATGTCTCCACTTCTAACCTCAGTACCCTAAAAAGGAAAAATACAAACAACAAGATAAAAACCACACACACCTAGGAACGGAACTAAACATATATATAACTGGTAATTCTATTAATTAAACACAACTAGCACCGAAAAAACACTTTCCATGCTCTAGAAAATCTGCTTTTCTTTAGTGACTAAACCTGCGTGGGCACAAATGGAGAGTGCGCCTAGAAGCGTGACGTAATTCGATACGATATTATGTTCGGTCAACATTTGATCGAAGATTTTAAGCGACTTGTTTGAGCTTCCATTTTTCCCGTATAAGTCGATCATCGACGTCCATGAAAAGTCATTTTTCTAGGCATTTCATCGAAATTTGGCGCGCATCTTCTGTTCAACTGCATTTGGAGTACGTACATGTCTACGATGGCACTCCAAATTTTTATGTTCATGAAGAGGTCAGTTTTCATTAGCAGTCCATGGACCTGTTGGCCGACTTCGAACGCTGACAATAGAGAGCACGCCCCCGATAATGCTAGTGAAGGTGGATACACTGGGCGTAGAGCTTGCGCATTGCATCCCCACATAAATCTCGATTGCTTTCTTGGCCATTTGAACCGATTTACAGAATCCTTAGATCGTGCGCCTCTAGTGTGTTAGTTCCCGATTGTGGTAGTTTCTCCTCCGACCACCATGCGTTAGTCTCGCGAAATTCGATTTCTCTTCTGTTACCCTAGAAAAATGGTAAAAATAATTATTAAATTAAATTATAAAATAAAATAAAGGAGAATTTAAAATTGATATAATAAAAAAGTTAGAATAGACAAATCAAATTTTAAAAGCTTTACTTTAATTATAAATATATTTAATATCAATACATTAAATTATATATATTCCAAAAATTCATTACTTTTTTTTATTAGGAACGTAAACTGTGATATTTTTTTAAAATCTATAAAACCATTCTAATTTTTTTCTTCTAATTTACTCTAAAATATAAGCTTATTAAAGAGAGATATGTAAAATAAACTTAGAATATGGGGTTTTAAACCATATTCAATTGAATTAAATTAAAATTAAGTTAAAAAAATAGATATCAATAATTTGAGTATTTCAATAGTTTATAAATTATAGGTGTAATATTTTATGATTTTTATTTTTTTTTATTTTTTTTGGTTTTATAAAAAAATATTTTTTTAAAATAGAACTGAGCTAAATTAATATTAAGACGAAGAATTTGTTCTTTTGAACTTAATTTAGTCAATTTTAATTCTTTTTAGTTTATATGCTTTAATCAGTGCAGTTTAGTTCACTTCAAATTAATTCAATTCAACTCGAATAAGTTCGTTTCAAAATAAATTAAAGTAAAAGAAATTGAATCAATAATTTTAAGTATACAATCTAGTTAAAGAATATTATTAATATTTTTTAATTCAATTCAATTTAAATTCGTTCAATTTAATTAATTTCAAATTTATTTACCGAATTTAAAAGAACAAAAGAACTTGTCTAAAATGCTATAGTAAAATTAATTTCAAAATAACATGAATATTGGAGTGTTATAATCTTATAATGTTGGGCCGAAATGCCGTTAATAATTGGGCTCAATTCATAGGCCCAGACCCAACCGCCTTTTTAAGGTCATCCATTTCTCAGTTTTCAATTTAAGCAACGAAATTGTAACTTTGCGTTCGTTTCTGTTCGAAGGATTTTGCTGAAGGAGAGGCTACTCAAACTCTACCTAGATCTTGCTACTGCTTCTCTTCCAGATAAGTACGTTAATGGCTGATAAACCCTAATTTCAATTTTTTGTTTTTCTTACTAAATTAGCACGTTTTTGTGTATTTTTCCCCGTATAACGTCCGAGTTAAACTTAGGGTTTTGTATTTTCATCTTCGTACAATCGATTTCTCGTATGCGAGACCATTACTTGCTTCAGAGCTACACGTGTATATATATGGCCTGTGTTTGTGTGTCCGTGTTTAGATATATTCCAACTAGCAATGGTAATTTCTTTGTCAGGAATTCGAGTATATCTCTAACAAACAAGTATATTAATTGGGAGAATCATATTTCCATATTCTCATTCCTGGATGTTTGTTCAGTTGATACAGCTCGGCTCGAAGATACTAAAATGGAATTTGACGAGTATGCATATTTAGAAAATACAGTGGAGAATCCAGAGCCGAAGAAGTCGGAGGATAAGGCAAATGGGAGTGATAAAGTAAGTGATTATGAAGATAAGGAGCGGAGTCGGAGTTCGAGGCACAGAAGTGACGAT
This sequence comes from Euphrasia confusa, assembly GCA_954870475.1. Taxonomy (NCBI): domain Eukaryota; kingdom Viridiplantae; phylum Streptophyta; class Magnoliopsida; order Lamiales; family Orobanchaceae; genus Euphrasia; species Euphrasia confusa. Next base: position 22,240,684 of record OX940951.1, read on the forward strand.
TTAGATGGCTCATCCAAGCGTTCGAATTCAAGAAAGGATTCAAATGACCATGAGAAAGATAGGAGGTCCCGCAATGGCTTGTCGTCGAGAGATAGGGAGAGAAGTAGTCGGGAGCATAGAACCAGGGAAGTGGAGGACACCAGGGGGAAGGAGAGAAATAGGGACAGAGATGTAGATAGAGATAGAGACAGAGAGAGAGATAGTGACAAAAAAAGGGACGGAAACAGAGAGAGGAGAGGAGAACGTGAAAGGGAGAGGATCAGGGATGAAGATACAGAGGGTTCCAAGAGAAGCAGAAATGATGTAGAGAGGCATGATGATGAACGCGGAAGAGAAAAAGGCAATAACATGGAGAATGCGGATAAAGATGTTAACGAAGGACGGAGAGAAAGAGGGTTCAGAGGTCGAGGCAATGAAAACAGGTAAACTTGTGCCTTTTTTTTTAATGGGAAAATGTAACATGGATGCTAATGTGGTTGTAAATTGTAAACGGGGGGAGGTGTCTTTCTAGGAAATATTTACGAAAGTGCATAAAGATGGTTTAACAAATAGGTTCTTACTTTTAAATTTCTATAGTTACTTGCGCTCATCTGTTTTCAACCAGGTACTATGCAAAGACCTCTTTGGGTTAGCAACTCATGAGTGCTCATATGTTGGGTTTTCTGGCATGGAATTGAAACATCAGTCGAATAATACTTTCATTACTAGCAAAGTAGACTTGCCAGGTTTAGATTTTTTATTTAGAGACTAGAGGTCTTCTAGTGATGTCAGGTTTTGTTGTATAACATTGCATCCTTCTACAGAACTGGATTGCCCAGTAATTAATTAGCTTGTTTTGATTAAGTGTAAGTAGCCCCCTTTTCACATTATGTTTGCTTTAAATTCCATTTTCATAAAAAAGTAGCATTTCTCATGCTAAAATCACTATACTGTGCTTTGGAAAACCTGTCAAAAAATTATTGTGCTTATTATTTATTTGTATTAATTTCATTGTTCCCTTTCTTGTAACACATTCCATATTTAAGAATGTGCATTTGTCATTGCCAATTTAGTTTCCAGAGTTATTTTGTGTCTTCCTCATAGGTTGCTAAATATTCCCCTCCCGAACAAATAATTGTTCCCTGAAAATCCTTCCCATTTTCATTTTTCTGTTAGATACAGTTCTGCTGGTTAAGTTAGGTTGTTTAGTTATATTGATCTATTTGTCATTCTTTGATATTAATGCAAAATGTAACATTAGGTTTGCAATAGAAGGACCAGCCTGTCGTTAGTTCAATGACTGAAGTGTGACAGTGTTCACATTTCTGTTAATTGCCACTTTTTTCTCCAGGTTGGTCTTATTACTTCAAAATCATGATGCTTCTTGTTTTCTACCAAAATGTTAGTACAGCATATTGACCCTATGGAGTTGCCTGCAGGGTTGTGATCTTGGGTTTGTAATCAATGCTATTGATTTATTTTCAAGGGGCAAAGCAATTTACTGAGACTTGACTTTACAGATGGTCAAGGCAGCTGCTCATGTTTTAGTTAGCAATATCATTATGTAATTGTTGTACGGTATTGTAATATTTTAGTTTATATATTTTGTTGTTGCAGAAGATACAAGGAGAAAAAGGAAGAAGGAGTGGATTCACAAGCTGACCCCGAACGAGATCAGAGGACGGTTTTTGCTTATCAGGTGGTTGAACTGCAAAAAAAACTTCTTATTTTGTTTGATTGCAGTAGTAGGTCTGATACTTTTGTTTGTGTTACCATTTCCATAGATTTCCTTGAAGGCTAGTGAACGAGATGTCTATGAATTCTTCTCTACTGCTGGCAAGGTTGAACCACTTACTCATTAACTCTTACATCTTCATATTGATTATGTATAGTTGCGTGGATTTCGTGCCTCTGTGAATGTGTATTGGACCATTATCTTACTCAGATAAGAAAAATGCAAATTCAGTGGTATATACTGGACCATTACCTTACTAAGATAAGAATTATGCAAATTATGTGGAATGCATTGGACCGTACCTTATGAGACAATAACAGCTGTCCTTTGAGTTTGAAAATAAAAGCAATTTATTCAAAATATTGTATCCTCTTTATCATGTCATTTCTGTTTTGCTAAGTTTTTCAGTTTTAATCTATTTTATTTGAAGCATTTTTTTTTGTTGTGTGTGTAAACCCTGTTTGGACGCCTCTGTAGTTACACTGGGTTTAATATGACCATGTTGTGGTTATGTGCCGAGTCTTAGATGAGGTCTTAAGTTGGTACCGTAGAAGTGAAAGTGATTTAGACGATTAATTTTCTATTTAAAATCATTCAAAAATCAAAATCTTATTGTTTTCCAACCAAATGTAACGAAATATTTGCACCACACCTTTATACCACTATATCTGCTGCATATTTTTATTATTTCACCCTATTTATTCTTTATGAGACTGCTGATATTTTGTTTGCTGAATTCCTAGGTTAGAGATGTACAGCTCATAATGGATCGCAATACCAGACGCTCCAAAGGAGTTGGGTAATTTGTTATCCTTCATTCTGTTTTATTTTCCTGGAATTTGCACTCCTCTCATAGATGTATTGCTAGTTTACACTATAAATTCCAAGTCATGGGGAACAGGGATTTGGGTGTGACTACAATGCTTACTGATAATTGGTGTAATCATCTTTTCATTAATTTTGGCTGATTATGAGACAATATTTTGAGGGTTTTAGATCTCGACTTATTGCTTTGAGATGGATCCTCGTTTCTATGGACTTAATTTTAGACTTGTAAAAATCTGAATGTGAATTGTGACTTATTTGGGCTTTCCAAGAGATGGATACCATCTACTTTAGTAACACTACAAACAATCCAATTAGCATTTTCATCAATGTTGTGAGATTTTCCTGGGATAATTGATACTCCCTCCGTTCCACAACATTGCTTTTTTTCTTTTTCTGTCTGTCTCGCAACTCTTTGCACAACCCAAAGAGAAAATAAATCTCACAATCCTTAACCCTCACTTTATACACTTATTTACACCCAATGCTACTTCTTTTTCTTTAACTTTTCTTTTCCAACTATGCTTTCAACCTTTCATCACTATAAATTACTAAGTTTGTCCTTCACTTTATCCCTCAAAAAGTAAAAGATGCCATTTTTAGTAAACTATATAATAAAGATTCCCCACCAAGTGTTCCGGGATGGAGGGAGTAATTTTTTGTTTGAAAATGTGAACACTTTCTCCTGCATTGTCAATATATGTGCCTGGTCATGGTCAACTAAATAGTCTATAATATGTTCAATGATTTCTACTTGTGTAATATTCTTATGTTAGCAACTTTTTTTAATTGCTGATTTTGTGATATTACTATGTTTCTGCAGATACATTGAATTCTACGATTCAGTGTCAGTTCCTATGGCGATTGCCCTCTCTGGTCAGCTTCTTCTTGGCCATCCCGTCATGGTCAAGCCATCAGAAGCTGAAAAGAATCTTGTTCAGCCATCTGTGGCCACAGGGGGTGGTGTTGGCCCATACTCTGCTGGGGGTAGAAGGCTGTATGTTGGAAATCTGCCACTCACTATCAAAGAAAACCAGCTTCGGGAGGTGAACATTTTTTTTTTTATTAGATGGTGTCATGTTACTTGATCAAGAGATGCTAAGCTTCATTCATATTCATCATCTTATGGCTTCTAATTTTTGTAGGTGTTTGAAGCTTTTGGCACCATTGAGCTAGTGCAGATGCCCACTGATCCAGGGACTTTGAATTGCAAAGGTTTTGCATTTATACAGGTGAATTTGAGTTTTATGATGGCCTTTTGGATAGTTGTTCTTGCTTGTTTTTAGGTGCATGGATCTATGATAAATAAAAATATAGTACTATATGGCATTGAATAATTCACATTTCTTCTCTGTGATGACTTTGTGATTTTGATTGTTGGTACTTTGCAGTTTGCACGACTTGAAGATGCAAACGCTGCTCAAAGTTTAAATGGGAAACTGGATATTGCCGGCCATTCAATTAAGGTAATGTGAATTTACTGTTCTTGAATTTGCAGGTCATGTATTTATTTATTCATCTATTAAACTTAATCTGTAGGTATCTGCTGTCACTGATCAAGCTGGAATGCAAGATGCCGGGGCAAATTTTGCTGATTTTGATGCTGATGATGAGGGCACCGGATTGGTTAGTGATATCTGATATGCTTGTAATCTTGATGCCTTATTTCTTCACCGTGTCTTATATGAGATTAATCTGCCGCTATTGTACGTGGAGAGTTCGTTTGTGTTGTTTGTGATGCAATCTTAGGAAAAATATAATCAAGTACACATAGTTTCTAGCATGAGATCAGGGACATCAGCAAATGAAGGAAACTCATTGGTTGCCATTTAGTAAAAATATACTCCCTCGGTCCAAAAATAGTTGTCATACTTTCCTTTTTGGGGTGTCCAACAATAGTTGACACACCCCAAAAAAAGAAATAATTATTTTAACTTTTTCATTTTAATATACAATTTTATTCTACCTTATCCCACCTACTTTTTAAACTTTACTCACAACTACTTTACTTTTCACTTTTAAAATATATTTTTACTCTTTACTTTTTAATAAAAAAATTAAAAAATAACAATTTTCTTAAACTCCGTGTCCAGCAAAGTATGACATCTATTAATGGCCGGAGGGAGTAATCAAGTACACATAGTTTCTGGCATGAGATCAGGGACATCAGCAAATGAAGGAAACTCATTGATTGCCTTTTAGTACTTTATTTTATTCTCTTTCTTATGTTGGTTAATACGAGTTATTTGTCCCGATTCTTTCCTATTTATCTAGAATAGGCAACTCACCCTGTCCCTTAGTATCTTACATCATCTATTCCCATGTATTTTTCCCGAGTATGTCATATCCAACCTTATTACTCATACTTGAACCTTAGACTATAAGTCTATAACCCACCCTTTTCTGCTGCCTCTCTTAAAATCCTATCATGGGATATCATAAATATTAGTTTGTCTTTGTGTTCGTTCTTTATATATAGATATAGATTCTAGATATATATACCTAGTAACATATCCCACCCTTTTCTGCTTCCTCTTAAATCCAATCTTTGAAAATTATAAATAGTTTGTATTTGTGGTCGTTCTTTATATTATATATATAGCATTTTGCATTTATATTTTACTAAAAATGCTGATGTATTCTCACTGTTGGCAGCCATTGAATGCAAACTCTAGAGCACTTCTTATGCAGAAGTTGGATCGCTCATCAAGGTTAATACGTTACTAATTTTGTTTGTTGCCCATGTTTCCCGCTATTTTAAATTTATTTATTTATTATTTTTGTAGTTATCTGACTATATTTCAACTTGTACAGCATTGCTGGTTCGTCAGCCATGCCAGTTCTTGGCCAGTCTTCTTTCCCAATGCTTCCTGGTTTGGCAGCACCAGGTCTTTCTATGCCTGCTGTTACTGGTCCATCCATAGATCCTGTTGGTGTTCCCAGTGAATGTTTATTGCTAAAGAACATGTTTGATCCGAATACAGAGGTTAGTAGAGCAGCAAACCACATGTTTTGATCCCAACCTTTTTTACTGTTATTTTTGGGATTCAATGTGTATTTTATTATTGCAGACGGAGCCAGATTTTGATCAGGATATAAAGGAAGACTGCGAGAATGAATGTTCAAAATATGGAAGTTTAAAGCATATCTATGTAGAAAAGTATGTTTATAATCTTATATAGAAACGATGCACTTTCTTTTATCTTCCCGTTTCTTGGTTTTCACTTTGCCAAATGTTTGCATCTCACCCTTTTGCTTATTTAATCATAAATAGGAAGTCCGCTGGGTTCGTATACCTGCGGTTTCAACTTACCCAATCTGCAATCGACGCACAGAAGGCACTCCATGGTAGGTGGTTTGCTGGAAAGATGATCACTGCGACTTTCATGGTAACACTTATTTTTTTATATTTTTTCCATTCCTCTCAACCCTCGGCAGATAATTCTTTTGTAGTTGAGGATGGTGTTATTGAGTCTGTATTGTTTTCATGCAGCTTCACCAAGAATACGAGGCTAAATTTCCCGAGTGCAGGTAGAGCTTCTGTATGTGCTAAAACTAAAAACACTTGGGTAATCATGTTGTTGGATTTAGTCTTGCTTGGTCGTGGAAGATTTCGGGTACCATGTGAGAACATGCGGATCCTTGTGTAATTTTGAGTTATTGTGGGTATTGTATGTTTACTTAATATCGCCTCAAAGCAACCTTTTCTGGTCAAACTTTATTGAAACTTTCTATATACATTGCGATGAGATGAACAGACTGTGAAATCCAATAAATTCCTTATAAAATCCAAAGGTTTTTCTTGTTTATGCTTTTAATATCCGACGTCTCTATTGCCATATTTTGTAAAACCGATTAATTTTTTCGAGTGCAAACTATTAAAAAATGGACAATTGGAGTGTCACTTGCTCAAGTTACTCATTAAAGTTGTGGATCAAAATTTGGAAACATTAACGATGAGTTTGGAGTCATACATTTTTTAAATTCTGTCTTAAAAATTTATATATAATTAATATATAATAAAAATATTTATTAATAATATTTTATTTATAAAAATCAGTAAAGTATTTATGATGATTTAAAATATTTATTAAATAGGGTAAAAATTTATAGTCTTTAGTTTTTTTAATATTTTATTTAATTGGGTATGTTAAACACAATTTTTATATGGTCAAATTTTATTATTCAAAACTACTAAATTGATTTTGTGAATTTAAAGATACATAATATTTTATGTATATTATTTTTTATAAAAAAATTATTTTTATTTTGTAAAACCTTTTATAAAAATAACTACAGTATCTAATTTTTTTTTGTCCCAACAATATGACTATAAGGAGTTTTTATTTTATATTATTTAATTATTTACTTTCATTGCTAATGCTGAAATATTCGACTCCGATGATTGTTATGTCTGAAAATGGAACTCATATACCATTTTGTAATATCCATAATATATATATATATATATAAATGTGTACCATTATTTTTATGATACTTTTAGTCTCAAGTATAAATTTGTATCATATTTCAAATAATTTTCAACTATCAATATATATTTTACATTTTAAAAAATGCAAAATACAATTGTTATTTATCATATTTCAAATAATTTTCAACTATCAATTTATATTTTACGTTTAAAAAAAATAAAAAATACAATTGTTTTTGTGGTTTCATAATTGTTTTTCATTTCTTAAAATAAAACTTTTTTTAATTTTTTTTTTCACATTACACATTTATTTATTCATATACTACTATTTGTTTAATTAATTTTTGTATTTAATTACAAATTAATACTGGTTAAACTTTTACTTTATATTATTCAAAGTTTTTTTTTTTTTTAAATTACATAAATAGTTATCTTGACTGATATTGTTGGGATGGAAGAAGTATAGTATAAATCGTATAGTGGAAACAATTTAAAAATTGAAAACGTAACATTTATAACGGGACACGGATATAGTACAATATTAGTCATATTCGGCCATTTGGGTAATCGGCCTCGGTCAATCTTGAGACTTGGGCTTTCGGGGAAACAAAAAGGTTCGGTTGCAGGGCAGGGCAACACCATATGCGCCTGGATAAGATTCAAAGCTTCTTTCACGGTTTTCAACTAGTTACCTTTTTAAAAAGCTACGCTAACAGAGTAGTAAACATTTAACCAGTACTCCGTATTTCCCAAATCTCTCAAGATAATAGATAAAATTATAAAAAAATATAATTTTTTGTGTGATTAAATAATAAGGTAAATTACTTTTTCTTACCTGAAGTTTACCAGTTTTTACACTTTCTTACCTGACTTGAAAAACGTTGCATGCGCATAGGTTTAACACATTTATACTTTCCTACCTGCGACTTGCCTGAAGCGAATATTCGGTGGAATATTCCGAGAAAGTGAATATCACGCTACCTAATTGAGATTATGCATTGTACTAGTATATAGTTGGGGGGACATTTATGTCATTACTCATTTATCCTTTTAATTAATTCATTTAAAGAAAAAACAAAAAAGGGAAAAACATTTACCTTAATTCGATTCTCACATCTCATTCATCTTCAAATCCCTAAATTCCCAATTCCTTTCTCTCTCAAATCCCTAAATTCTCAAATTGCTTCACTCTGAGAAATCCCAATACTAACCGTATGCCAATGTTAGCAACAGTCATGAGGCGAAATTGAAGAGCTGAAGAAAGCCACGGGTAATTTCTCGGTCTAGAACCTGATCGGGAGAGGCGAGTTCGGGTCGGTTTACAAGGGGACCCTACCCGACGGGTCGGTTATCGCGGTGAAGAAATTGATAGTCGAATCCGATGATGATGATGATGATGATGATGATGATGATGATGATGATGATTCTGGAGGAAACGCTGAGTTCTGCAATTAGGGTTCGTCAAAAGAGGGACAATTTTAAGGTTGTGAATTCTGAAAATCTGATTTTGAGACAAAACTCGTTGTTAATATATCATTTTTGTTTTCTTTTTTATTTTTTAATTTAATTATTGTTGACCAATTGTTGACTGAGGGTGTAAATGTAATTTGCCAAAAATTTGAGTAGGAAGTTGCGTATTTACCCTTCAAATCGAAATATTCCACCGAATATTCGCTTCCGGCGAGTCGCGGGTAGAAAAGTGTAAATGTGTTAAACCTCGGGTAGACGCATGTAACGTTTTTTTAGGTCAAACAGAAAAGTGTAAAAATTGTTAGACCTCAGGTAGGAAAAAGTAATTTACCTTAAATAATACAAAGTAAAAATATACTCCTGTTAAGTAATAAAATAGATAATAAAAAAGTAGTGGTATAAAATTAAATAAATTTGTATTGACATAATAAAATTGTGAAAAAATATTTTATTTATAAATGTGAGAGACAACAAAAAATATAAAAATACAAAAAATATTTTATTTATAAACGTAGAAAGTACATTTGTTTTTTACATCAAATTTTATATTCTCCTAAGTATAAAATCAAAATTCTAATTAAAAATATATTGCAAGATCAGAAATTAAATAAAAATTCCAACAACACTAGTATTAATATATATTCACTGTCTTCAACTTATAATCATTAGTACAAATAGAAGAAGTATATTATTCTAAATGCATAATCAAATTAATTTTAACAAAAATTAACATTTTCAATCCAATGTTCATTGTTCAATATATAATTATCACCCTTTCAAATAAATGAATAAAATATTAAAGTACAATGGATTGAATTAAAATTCCTAATATTTTTTACTTTATAAATAAAAGTTTTACATTTTTTATGCAAATATATTTATAATTATAATTAGGGCATGTTTTGTAAATTGATAAAGTCTATTATACCTCTATAATAAATACGGAGTAATTATTGAATTATTGTAAAAAACTTAAAACACGATTAATTATTAAAATTGGTTATAAAAAACATTATTTCATTACTGCTTCACTTATCCAAACAACATGATAATTAATTAAAAACAATAATTAATTAATTAATTAGGGTTCCACTTCGTCAAGTGTTCTCTTGGGTTGGGGCGGCGAAGTGAGGGCAGCGAAAATCTGTTCTCCGTCAGTCGGCAACTTGGCAGTTGTTTTAAATATCTACATGTCAATCACTTGTCCTTTAGTATAAATATCAAAATTATCTTATGGATTAACAAAAATATTTGGTTCCCGTTATCAAGATAAATTAGGAGTTTTGGTATTTAATGACTAAACACAGAAACTCCAACAAATAAATAAAATAAAAACCGGGTTCATGTTCATCTAAATTCATTCTTCAATCATTACACACGAATAAAAAAAAACACAATAAATCCAAGAGATCGATCTAAATAAATAAAAACAAAACAGATTAAATTTGGAATTTCCAATAATGCCCTCAGTGTGTTGGGTTGCTTCTGAATGAACCCAGCGCCTTCACCGCACCGGCCCTCAATATGAACTGGTGGTATATCGCCGCCGCTAGAGCCCCCACAAACGGTCCGACCCAGAATATCCACTGCGCATTTTATCAAATCGTCACTCGTCTCGCTAACGAAAGCATACAAAATTCTACTTGTAAATGGAACTTAAAAAGATAAAAAAAAAAAAAAAAGAACTCACGTGGTCATCCCAAGCCTTTTCGTTGTTGTAGATGACGGCAGCTCCGAAGCTCCGGGCGGGGTTGATGCCGGTGCCGGTGATGGGAATGGTGGCGAGATGCACCATGAAAACCGCGAATCCGATGGGGAGTGGGGCCAGAACCGGCACGTGGGAGTCACGCGCGCTCCTCTTCGGGTCTGTTGCTGAGAACACGGTGTAGACGAGCACGAATGTGCCGATGATCTCCGCGCCGAGGGCGGTCCCGGTGTTGTACCCGGTCGAGACGGAGTTCGCGCCGCCGCCGCCGCTGTTGTACGCGCTCTTCATGATGGCCTTCACGAGACCCACGCCGCAGATGGCGCCGAGGCACTGCGCCACCATGTAGCCCACCGCCCGGATCAGCGAGACCTTGCGAGCTAGGAACAAGCCGAAGGTCACCGCCGGGTTGATGTGGCCGCCTGAGATGTGAAAAAAACAGAGAATCAGAACACGGAATGAAGAAAAGTGCACGCGAGGTGTTCGACGTTATGCCGCAGTGAGGTGGTTACCTGATATTCCGGCGGTGCAGTAGACGAGGATGAAGATCATGCCGCCGAAAGCCCAGGCGATGCCGAGGAGGCCGACGCCGCCGCACTGGTCGGCGGAGTGGAGCTTGACGTGGCCGATGACGGTGGCGACGGTGACGTAGAGGAAGAGGAGGGTGGCGATGAACTCGGCGATGAGGGCTCTGTAGAAGGACCAGAGCTTGAGCTCGCCGACGCCGAGAAATGGGGCCGGCGGCGGGTCGACGTAGTCCTTGCCGGGCTGATGCGCGGCGTCCTCGGTAACTTCCTTCGTCATGCTTCGGTTTCTCTGTGAGGAAGAAGGCTGAGTTTACGGTGGAGGAGGAAGGGGGAGTGAAGGCTTTTAAGGGTTGATTGGATAAGGCAGGGGTATTTTGGGAATACAGGTATTCCTTTTTTAAAATAAAACTAAAATTGAGACACGTGTCGAAAATTGATTTGCTGCGATTATTATAAAGAGTGATAATTGTAGTAGGAAAAGAAAAGAGGGTGTGGGGGCCACAGGGAACAGCGAGACCATGTGAGGGGTAATCATCTGTTTGTGTGCTGCGCTGTGGGCTTTACTGTAGGTGTGGGTCCCGCCCCTCGCTAGAGTGGAGACAGACACCACCCCTGCAAACAGCAGTGCCCAACGGCTCTATGTTTTTTTCTTTTTTCCTTTTAAATTTATTTATCAAACAAAAACCGAACTTTGTTTTGTGTAAATTAATTGCGCAAATTCAAACAAAAGACGTTCGAATGTGAAGAAGGAACGGAAAACAAATTGAAAATTCCGACTTAGGGTTAGTTTTATTTTCCGTAGAATTAAGGTATATAGTAGTAGTATTTATTAGGAAATGTGGTAAACTACTACTCCTATTACATTATATTATATGGGTAATAGGTCTATGTTATGTAATTGAGTTGATTATAACAGATACTCCCTCCGACCCTGAAAAATGGTCACAAGTGGTTAACGTTAACTTTTTTTGTTCGTCCAATACATATGATAAACATTATACAAAAATTATTAAAAAATTACTATAATATAGTTTAACTATTAAACTTTATTTTAGTAATTTTTTAATAATTTTTGTATACTGTTTATCATATGTATTGGACAAACTAAAAAAGTGAACGTTGACCACTTGTGACCATTTCTCAGGGTCGGAGGGAGTATAAGTTTACAATTTGTGAAAGTTCAATTAATTTGCATTTATCCTAATATCTAGTTATCTAGTTATGCTTTGTAGTCGGATTTGGAAAAGGCTACAGTTACACTAGGTGTACCGAGCCTTCGTTACAACGCCAATCAAAATTCGACATTTGTAATTATTAAATTATTTAATTTATTAAATAATAATTTAATTATTATTAAAATAAATTATTAATTAGAAAAATAAATCTTAAAAATATTTAAAAAATCTGAAAAATCAAATAAAAATAATCTTTTCTAATAAATAGATAGTGTGGCAAAATTTATATGTAAATGAAATATTTTTGTAAAATTAATAAAATTTATCATAGATAACAATAATTAATATATCAATTACATAAAAATAATAATTAAATGATTCATTTATAAGAATTAAACAATTAATTAAATTAAAGTTTAATTAATTTAAAAAGTTTGCACGTACTAAGTAAATAATTAATTAAATAAATTACATTAAACAATTAGTATATTTAAAAATTGTATCAATAAAATTAATTTAATTAATCAATTAAAATGAAATGTATTAAAAATTGTTTGATTACAAAATTTTTGTTAAAATTTAACAAATTAAGAATAAAATTGTATTTTTTTCCAATTTAATTCACATATTGAATCTATTGTACAAAAGACTTTTGTTATCTAAAATAAATATAATTTGATGGTATTAGTACGATTTAATGATGATATTTTTTTTTTTGTAATTTAACAAAATATTAAAGTAATTTTTATAGTTTATTCTTAAATTTTGATCATATACTTCTAGATCTATTAAAAAAACTACATATATATTAATTACAATGGATACATAAAATTATTTTTACAAAAATAAATATATAAATTATTTATATTTTATTTAAAAAACGCAATTTTTAATATTTTGTTTGAAGTATAACTAAATTGTGATATTTTTTTACATGTTCGATTTAAAAAATATATTTAATTTTTACTCTTATAATATAATTAGAAAAAATTTATTTTTTAATTCTATTATAATTTGATAATTGATTAGTTATATTTGACAGTTTATCGTGAAATTTCGTTCATAATTATGTAAAAAATAAATAAAATATTATTATGTATATAATTCAATCTTGTGTAGGATGGATTAACGAGTTCCTCGGACCGTTAAGCTCGTGATCGTTAAGCTCGTTAATTTTAACGAGTTCAAACTCTTGATTAGCTCGGTTCGTTAAATACTCGTTTAGCTCGTAAGTGTTCACGAGCTGCTCGTTAAATTCATACATAGGCAAGTAGCAAATCATGTCAGCAAGTAAGTAGCATAACATGGAGGTCATAACCACGTTTTAACAACTTAAAGACAATAAGTCAATAACTCAAAAACCCAACTCACGTACTCAACCACTGTTCTACTAAAAACAACAAAGTAGCATACAACAGCAGTATGGTCTGTGCCTCTATACGTTTTAGTGAGCTTTACGATTATTATTAAGTTTCTATTTTATATTTACATTTATAATTTAATTAATAGAATTGATAATTAAAAAAAAACTTTTTATGTAAAAATATATTATTGATTTGTGTTTACAATTTTAATAATCGAATGAAAATGATTGATTTAGATTAGTTACTTTGTTTCATTAAAAATTGGATCAATTAATTAACTTAATAAAATCATTTTCTTTTAATGCATATTTTGAGTATTTCAGTTATTTTATTTTTAATTCATATTGATTATTGGTTAGGTAATGTTTTTAAATTAATTCCAAGAAGTTATGAATTTCTATGCCTATTTAATTAATTATTTTTTACTTTATTTGTAATTTATCTTGATTAATAATTATTTAATGTTTTTAAATTAATAAAAAAAAATCATGAAAATTTACTAATTTAATTAATTATTTTTAATTTATTTTTTATTTATAATATTTATAATTAAATTAATTTGATGTATACATTAATTTTTTATCAAAATACTTTATAAAAATGAAATATGTTTTTTTAATCTCTTAGTTACATTTTTTATTTTTATTTAGTTTTTTTACAATATATATATATATATATATATATATATATATATTATTTTTATTTGTTATCTATATTTTAAAGAAAAAATCTAATAGATTTTGTAAAATATTCAATATTTGGAAAGATTATATTAATTTTATTTACTTAACATTTTAGAAGATTTTTGTAATATATTTTTCTAATTAATAATTAAATTATTAATAATTAAAATATTAATTATTTAATTAATTAATTGAATAATGACACGTGTCACATTTTGATTGACGGTGTACCGGAAGCTCGGTACACCATGCGTAACTGTATCATCTTCCAGTCGGATTTACTATAAAAATACTCCATTTGTTTAAACAATTTACTCTTTTTCTGATATTAATTAATATTAAAAAATAATATTATATTTATTATATTGATAAAATAATAAACAAAAATTTATATATTAAAATAAAAGTGAAAGTAGTAAGAAATTTTAAAGTAAAATTTAAAATATAAATATAAAATTGAATTTTTAAAATTAAAAAATACTATCTTTTCGACTGTTTGAATATGACTCGAATCAGAAAACAAAAGGTAGTGTCGGCCGACAGTGTAATTTGTCGGCCGACAGCAAGCCAATCAGCTCGGGTCGTTTTCGGGAGATCTTTAGAGGTGTTGGCACGTTCGTGCCAGGTGATGTCGGCCGACCGAGATTTAGTGTCGGCCGACACCAAGTATTTTGTGCAGCAATTCAGCGCAAGTTTGCGCTGGATTTTGCATGAGCTTATGCTGAGATTTTTGCGTTTACTACACCTATAAATTGGGGTTTTTCGTTAGACGAAAATTATAGAGTAAATTGTAAGATTCAACGATATAGTGGATTTCTTTCTTCTCAAGGTTTTTTCTCGTGTTTTGGGTTTCCACGTAAATTTGTGTGTTCGTTCTTTTCGTTTATCTTTTTCTTCGCATCTCATATATATTTCGAGAATCGTGAGCGATTTAGTTTCAATATCGCAACAAGTGGTGTCAAAGCATCGTAAAGAGCACAACAAGTGGTATTAGATCTAAGTTACGATCATGTGACCTGTTATCAAGAGCTTTCGTTGGGGATACCGGACGCGGAATCCATACGAGGCGCGCGTTGCGAATATTGGTGTTTCTAGATCCTGGTGGAGCTTAAGAATATTTTGGGAAATGGCGATGATGGTTGATATTCGGTGTTAGATCGGAACACGTGGTTCTCTTTATGGCTATTCAATGTGGAGTTGGTTCAGTGGTTTTAACCAACATGGATCTTGATGATGCGTTGTTGGGGCATGCACAAGATGTCAAGCGCGATGGAGCCAGAAGAGAAGGTATGGAAGAATAGAAAGGTGAGGTATAATTGCACTTTATCCCTCCGGTGATTTGTTTCATGCGGTCGCGGCTTTTCGATCGAGGGAGACGATGAAGGAGGTTTTGAGTAGTGAAAACCCCGAGGGAATATCTTGATGTCCAGGGTTGGGTAAAGATGAAGAAATTCTAGGGGGTTTGTCATTACTACAAGGAAAAAGAGAGTGGTGAAAATCTAGGTGAATTTCTTAATGGCCAAGGTGGAGCATGGAAAAAATTCTAGGGAGTTTGTCACTACTGCAAGGAAAAAGGCCACGTGAAGGGGGAATGTCAGGCCCTGATGAATCGGAGAAAGGAATCGAAGGTGGACGATTCCAAAGAATGAGGTTTTCCTGATGGGAAACTCCTGGTTGTCTCTGATTTGGGCAACGAGTGAGGGGTGAATCTTGGATTCTGGTTGTTCGCATCACATGTGTCAAAACATGGATTTGTTTGACAGGTTTGATGAGAGTGTCGGTGGAACGGTGGTCATGGGGCATGTCGTGTGAGATACGCGGCACGGGAACTGTGAGAATCAAGATGGTCGATGGGCATATTCGAACCCTCGGTACTGCAAGGTACATTCCAGTCCTGAATGGTAATCTTATCTCTCTCAGACCTTAGATCTGAATGGGTACCAACTTCGGTAAAGGTGGAGTGTTGTTATTTTGCGAGGCGAAAGAAAGATTTCGTGGATTGTATGAGCTATGCGGCAACACAGTTACCAAGTGGACAACTGCCTCTGTCCAAGGAAGTCATTCGCTGGAAGGTGAGTCGGGTTCACCTTTTAAAAAGTCATGCGCATGTGTGTTGGTGTCGGGACACCGGGAATACTAACCCGAATAGTATTCAAAATTAGGATAATCGAGCCTAGGCGTACTATGGATAACACTGAAGTTATAGCGAATGCAGGGTGATAATAGTAGTGGGAAGACGAGATTTGAGAATGGAGATTGCGTGGAGGTCATAGAGCTTGGTGGTACTCAAGGGATGATCGGTGCAACTTCGCATTCTTGTACGAAGTTTGGTGTGGTTTAAACTTAGATTGCTCATGTTTTGAGTGAGTCCTGCGGGGCTGGGTGGAAGAAAGAAAAATTAGTCTTTGTTCGTTGGAGTTTGGCGACTTGGAGTCGCGGGGATTCTCGTCAAGGTGGAGATTTGTTGAATTTGACTCGAATCAGAAAACAAAAGGGAGTGTCGGCCGACAGCAGGCCAATCAGCTCGTGTTGTTTCCGGGAGATCTTCAGAGGCGTTGGGACGTTCGTGCCAGGTGATGTCGGCCGACTGAGATTCGGTGTCGGCCGACACCAAGTATTTTGCCCAGCAATTCAGCGCAAGTTTGCGCTGGATTTTGCATGGGCTTCTGCTGGGATTTTTGCGTTTACTACACCTATAAATTGAGGTTCTTCTGTAGACGAAAATTATAGAGTAAATTATAAGCCTGAACGATGTAGTGAATTTCTTTCTTTTCGTGGTTTTTTCCCGTGTTTTGGGTTTCCACCTAAATTTATGGGTTCGTTCTTTTCGTTTATCTTTTTTTTCGCATCTCATATATATTTTGAGAGTTGTGAGCGATTTAGTTTCAATATCGCAACAAGAATGTCAAAGAATTGTAAAGAGCACAAACAAATAAAGATATACATAAAATACATAAAAAAAATATTTTATAAATTCGCAACTTATTGACATTTTAAATATTTGTATTCAAATTTTTGTTAATGCGACTATAATACGTAGCTTCTTTTCAAAATTGTTTGAATTTACAACAAACTTTCTATTGAACATTGATCTTTGTCTCTTAACGAATAAGTTAATATTTGTTTCATTTTTTTTCGTGTTTAGTTACATCATAATAATTCATTTTTTACAAATTACGAGTAAATTTAAAAAGGCTCGGTTTATTTACACCTCCGCACTTACTCTTCACACCCCTCAAATATTTTTTTCTTTTAAATTTATTAAAATATTAAATGAAATATCAATAATACCCTCGATAATTTACTCCGCACACCACTGTTCATACTCTCTCTGTAATTTTCTTCAATTGTTAAGAGAAAGTAAAAATAAAAATAATGTATGGAGAGTCACGCCCTTCTTTCTCCACCTTCAAGCACCTCTGCACAAGCCAACACACCAAATCGCCTTTCTTGTTGTGCCTGCTCCGTATCGACATCCTTCGAGGGCTCCCAAGTTCGGGCCGGGTCGGACATAGGTGGACCTTCCGGTGATACGAAATCGTCGGCGAAATCAGCACCGGAGTGTTACGTCTTCGTCGGCCTCTGCGCCCTCCTCTCCTATTTCTGCTACATTAACCTCATAATTGACTACGTGTTGTGGGATACGGGGAGCTTCACAGTGTATATGAGCACCACTTTGGAGTGTCGACGCTGTGATTAACAATTCCTAGTGATGAGTTTTGGAGAATGATTTTCTGCCGTTTATTGATTATGATTATCGGTATATATAGCGTACATCATGACCTAATATTTTGGTAGAAGATTTCCTAAAAATTCTATCTATATTAACAATATCAGAATTTCCTAAACAAGATATATGTCTCCCCCTCAAGTTGGAGCGTGTGGATCAATCATGCCCAACTTGCCCAAGAGAAAAACAAACTGTTGTTTGCCGAGTGCCTTGGTGAAAAGATCAGCAGGTTGGAGCTCAGAAGCTAGATGACAGGTAGTGACATGTCCAGCCTGAATTTGATCACGAACGAGATGACAATCAATCTCAATATGCTTGGTTCGTTCATGAAAAACCGGATTCGCAGCGATATGCAAAGCTGCTTGGCTGTCACAGAATAAGTGCATGGGCCGACTATGAAAAACGCCAAGAGATAATAATAGGGACTTGAGCCAGACTAATTCACAGCAGGCTGAAGCCATGGACCGATACTCAGCTTCGGCGGAAGAGCGAGATACAGTGACTTGTTTCTTAGTCTTCCAAGCAACAGGAGAATCACCCAGTTGAATGAAGAAACCTGTGACGGACCGACGCGTGAGGGGGCAGGCAGCCCAATCCGAATCGCAATATGCACGAAGTTGTAAAGAGCTAGAGGCAGAAAGGAGCAAACCTTTGCCGGGGCTGCCTTTCAAGTAATGGAGGAGACGAATGGCACCGTGCCAATGATCCAGCGTCGGGGATTGCATAAACTGTGAGAGCGTGTGAACCGAATATGAGATTTCCGGTCGAGTAATAGTCAGATAAATGAGACGTCCGACGAGACAGCGATAACGATCGGGGTTGGGACACGCCGCGGCATTGGACTGCGCCAGACGATGGTTTTGTTCCATTGGAAAATCGGACGGCTTCGCCCCTAACAGCCCAGATTCAGATAGAATATCCAAGGTGTACTTTCGTTGAGAAAGAAATAGACCAGTGGCATTTCGAGCAATTTCTATCCCGAGGAAATAACGCAGAATGCCCAAATCCTTCATGTGAAAGCACGACCCCAAATAGAGTTTAAACTGAGAGATGCTAGACGATTTATTACCGGCAATAATAAGATCGTCGACGTATATGAGAACGTGAATGGTTATATGTCCACGAGTATACGAGAACAGTGAATAGTCGGCGTAGCTCTGTCGAAATCCATATTCACGAAGAGCGGCAGACAATTTTGCAAACCAATTTCGAGGAGCCTGCCGAAGACCATACAATGACTTTTGAAGTCGACATACATGACCGGCTGGAACACCAGGAAGGCCCAAAGGCGGGGTCATATAAACTTCCTCATGGAGATCGCCATGTAAGAACGCATTGTGAACATCCATTTGATGAAGCTCCCAATGCTTGATCGCGGCGACAACAAGAAAGACGCGGACTGATGCCATTCGTGCAACAGGGGCGAATGTTTCGGTAAAATCGACGCCCTCTATCTGACGATTTCCAAGAACGACCAGACGAGCTTTGTAACGTTCGATGCTGCCATTAGAGTTGTATTTAATGCGATAAACCCACTTCGATCCAATTGGTTTCTTACCTGGGGGAAGCAACGTTAATCGCCATGTGTTGTTTTTGATGAGTGCGTCCAACTCAGCCGTCATAGCTGCACGCCAATGAGCATGTACCGCAGCTTGCTTGAAAGATGACGGCTCAACATTGGGTGTAATGGCAGCAAGAAAGCCTGCATGTATAGGAGAGAACTTGGCACAAGAGAGAAAGTTCGCTATTGGAAACCGTGTACCTGAGGACGAAATAGGAGGCTCGGCCGAGAGAGGTTCGAGGCAGCGAGTGGTGCTGCAATAATAGTCATCCAAATATGAGGGTGGACGTCGATGTCTGGCACCGAGACTAGCCGTTGTTGGATCATTAATGAGCGCAAGCTCAGAGGAAACAAGCTCAGACGATGGGGAACCAGGCTCGACAACCGGTGGAGAACTCCCCCTGGCTGGGGAAATAGGTGGAGAAATGGTCACCGGAGGCGAGGGAACAGAGGGATTCAAATCTTCAAATATGGAAATTGGTCTAGCATATTGCTCGACATCCGTTAAATCTGGAGATATAGGTGGAGACGAGAACGGAAAATGCTCTTCAAAGAAAACGACATCGCGACTTGCAAAGATGACATGTTGTTCCAGATCATAAAGTAACCAACCCTTTTTCCCTTGAGGATAGCCAATGAAAATGCACTTGCGACTTCGAGAAGAGAATTTATCATGTTGTTTAGGAATTTGGGCTGCAAAACACAAACAACCGAAAACTCGAAGCACATCATACGAGGGTTGCCGACCAAATAATATCTCATACGGGTACTTGCCGTTAAGATTGGGAGTCGGCGTCCTGTTAATTAAATAAGCAGCTGTATAGACACACTCACCCCAAAAACTCAATGGAAGATGAGCAGTGAAACGTAGGGCGCGTGCGACATTAAGGAGATGTCGATGTTTTCTCTCAATGCGACCATTTTGTTGTGGCGTAGCAACGCATGACGTCTCAGATATAATACCATGTGAGTTGAAGTAGGAACACAAAGGGAGAAATTCGGTGCCGTTATCAGTGCGAACTCGACATACCTTTTGTTGGAATTGTCGATCGACCATAGCAAAGAAATTCTGTAGTAGACCTGAAACCTCAGTCTTGGACTGAAATAAATTAACCCAGACAGCCCGAGATAAATCATCGACAATGGTTAGAAAATAAGACGCGCCAGAGGACGAGCGTGTGCTATACGGACCCCATACATCACAATGAATAAGTTCAAACAAATGAGTAGCTTTATTATAACTATTGTGAAAAGACAAACGAGTTTGTTTGGACCGAAAACAAATGTCACACGGACTAAGCTTAGACAATGTAGAATTAGCTAGATGTAATGCCGAAATAGAGGACAAAATAGGCCCTGAAGGATGTCCGAGTCGATGATGCCAAAGACGAGCCGAGTTGACTGGAGACTGAGCGGCAGATGCACGAGCAGTCGATGCAAAAGTCTTCAGCCAATAGACCCCCCCATGTGGCTTACCCACGCCAATCACCATCCTCGAACTGAGCTCCTGTAGGACAACAACACGATCGGTCATTAAGATTAACAAATGTAGATCTCGAGCTAGCTCAAAGAATGACATCAAGTTGCATGTTAAGTTTGGAATAAGTAGCGTATTCGGTAAAACAATAGATGCAAATTTTAAGGTGCCGGAGAATCGAGCCGACGAAGCACTGCCATTTGGAAGAACTATCGGAACCGGCGGGATAGGGACAATGTCTTGGAGGAGAGACCGATCGCCAGTCATATGAAAGGAGGCACCGGTGTCAAGAATCCAAGAAGTTAGCTTACCCGAGTGAGATGAGTCCAGATTCATGGAGTTATAAAGCTTCATCACGACAGCCCACTGATCTGAATTAAGGGCAGGAGAGAAAGCATGACGGTCTTGCTCAGTTAAAATTGTGGAAGGACCAGGGGCAGCCGGCTGAACAACGTGCGCAAAACCATGGCCAGAACCAGGATTAGGACCTGACGAAGAGGCGGAGGCAGGTGCGGGATTGATATTTCCAGCCCGACGGGCGGCAAGTCGTTCCTTCATCCAGTCCGGATACCCGTGAATCTTGAAGCATGTCGTCGTGTCATGACCCGATTTATTACAATGAGTGCATAACAATGTAGATTTATCAACAAAGGATCCAGCTTTAGACCCAGGTTTGAACCTATGAGCAGCGAAGGCATGATTGTCGGTCACAGAACGAGAAGTGACAACCGTTTTGAGACGCTCTTCTTGGACGACGAGAGAGTAAATGCGATTGATTGGCGGAAGCGGTTCTTGAGCCAAAATATTCGACCGTAAGGATCCGAATAAGGCATCGTCTAGGCCGATGAGGAATTGGTGAGTCTTTTCCTCATCACGTTCTTGAAGTATAGTTGTGGTGAGATTACATGTGCAGCCAGTGCAGGTACAAGTGATTGGAGTAACGTACGTAGCCAGTTCGTCCCACAATTGTTTGAGATGATTGTAATAGTCGGAAACTGATTTACCGTCCTGACGATAAGATGCGATGTCGTAACGCAGTTGTAATTTTCGTGGTCCATTTCCGACGGAGAAGCGTTGCTTGAGATCGTCCCAAAGCTCTTTAGCCGTAGGAAAATATGTGATGGACGAGCGCAAAGACACATCAATAGACTGAACGATCCAACCGACGAGCATAGAATTGACCATATGCCAATCCTCAATAAGTTCATCCTTATCATCGGGTTGGAGAATTTTGCCATTAATGAAACCAAGTTTGCGTTTGGCCTTCAATGAGTTCAACATCGATGAAGACCATTCCCCATAATTCTCCCCCTTAAGAACAACTGGGCAGATTTTAAGGCCCGGATGATCTGAGGGATGAAGATAGAATGGAGATTTAAAGGTGACGCCTTGTGAGGAGGCATCTTTGGGTTGACTATCGCCGGTCATGTTTGTGATGATGTAGAGAGGGCGGCGAGACGAAGAACGACGGCAGAGACGCGACAATAGCCATTTTTTTTTTTTAGGTTAGAATCGAAAATTGCTCTAATACCATGATGAGTTTTGGAGAATGATTTTCTGCCGTTTATTGATTATGATTATCAGTATATATAGCGTACATCATGACCTAATATTTTGGTAGAAGATTTCCTAAAAATTCTATCTATATTAACAATATCAGAATTTCCTAAACAAGATATATGTCTAATACCTAGCATGCCGAACGGGCACAGTGAAATTTATCACCCAATCACAGTGGCGATTGTTCTTATTGTAATTTTTCCTTGAAGTTGTTCGATTGATTTCAGTATTGTAATTTTTCTTTGAAGTTGTTCGATTGATTTCAGAGAATATTTGTTTTTATTTTACTTCAAAAAGGGGTATATTTGGTGTTTTGTGTGTGGTGTAGTTATCATTTTTATAAATTTAGAAGGGTAAATTAATCTAGGGATGTAGAGAGTAAAATAGTAGGTGTAAATAAATAGAGCCATTTAAAAATTAATTATAAATTAAAATTATACCGGCAGAATCATACAGTATCAAATATGTCGTACTGTCACTTTTGGCTTTATGAACACCCATTATTTAATGTCACAATTCTGATAACGTGATTTGATCAATCTGGTTATGTATGTACTTAGAATCCTGACAACTCATTGTTCTTAATAAAATTATCCAACTCACCAAAGCATAGTTTATCACGTATTAACATGACTTCAATTTTTGTAAGAATGTTTGAGCTCTATTAGTCCAATATTATTAGTGTTAGAATTCATTTGCTAATACAATTAGTTTGTTTGAGATCAATTTAAATTTGATTTAATTCAATTTATTTACTTCCTGCCGACAAATAATATATATATTATATATATATTAAATTATTCTTAAAAAAATGTGCACTATAGTCTATAGATAAAAAGTTTTTTTTTACAAATCTATCCTCTTCAATTGTTCCTCATTTTTCAGTTATATAGTTAACTGAAAATTTCATGTCATATCAATTGTGGAGTATCTACAATCACGGATGCTCTAAGACCAACTCCGGTAGGAGTTATTTGAGGGAATATTTACATCCAGTAGAGGTTAATTGAGGGTAGTAATGTCCCCAGGAGCATAGCCGAGTGGTAAAGCCTGTGATGATGTGAGTGTAAATTCCCAGCGACGCAGGGTTCGAATCTCGGGTGGGACAAATTTGCATTGAAATATTATGAAGGTTTCACCTGGGGTTCGACCTGTTGGCTCTCTCGCACAGGTGTCTGCTACTCGGGCACATTTCTCGATTTACATCCTACCCGATCGAGGGACCTCCGATCGGGTAGGAGTGGAGTTTCTCGTCTCTCTTCCTTATAAAAAAAATTGAGGGTAGTAACTTCTTGAACATTTTAGAAAAAATTATTGAATAAAATATTTAAATTTATCTTACATTAATAAATAGTATTTTTAATTTATAATTAATAAAAAAAATTATATTTTTTTACATCAATATTTTTTATTTTTAAAGATCTATAAATAGAGAATAAATTTGTTTAATTTGGATACTAATTTTTTTTTTTTTTGCGATTTTTTTCAATTTTTGTTATTTTAATAATTTGGAGGAAAGAGAAAATATAATAATTTTTGAAATATTTTCTATTGTAGAGTAATGACATATTTGTAAGATAATTGAAGAAATTTGATGATGTGTAAAGTAAAATATAATGATGTGTAGAGTATGAAATATTGTAGAGTATGACATATTTGTAAGATAATAGAAAAAATTTGATTATGTGTATTTGTAAGATAATTGAAAAAATTTGATGATATGTAAAGTAAAAAAATATTTAAGGAATAAAATATCTCCTATCGGAAATGGTATAACCACAAATGAATTAGTAGATTTTAATTTTCTTCTCTCGTATAGATAGGCTAAATATGGATAACTTTTTTACTAAAACTTTTTCTTTATTTTTGTTTTTAGTGGTTTTTTTGAGATGCGGTCTTTGTTACGTGGGAAACAGCTGTCATATTGCAAAAAATATAAACTCTGGAAAATTAATTAAAAAATATTATTTAGTTCATTTTAGTATGGATTGTTCGGTTGATCATATTTCTACAAGTATCTGCAATAAGGAGAGATTAAAACATAAAACTCTATTCCTCCGCAACAAAAGAGTTCAAGAAAATTGTAAATTTTGACTAGATTGATTAAAAAAAAAATTAAGTAAAGATAAAAAAATTATAAACAAATTTGAAAATTTGTATATTTTAAAGTTGAAAATTAAATATATTTTTTGTGTGAAAATATGTTAAACATTTCTAAAAATATATATTGAAATATAAATTGAATAGATTAAGGGTTATTTTTATTTAAGGGGAGTTCTAATTATATTTATATAATTAGAAGTAGTAGTTTATCCTAATTATGAACAAGAGCAAACTTCCAAATTTAACCTTTTTAATATATATACATATACATGAGAGGGTACAAATATATTAGACGTTACATATTTTAATAACTATTTTTTATTTTTATTTTTTAATTTAACAATTTAAAATTCAAATTTATTGTTAAAACTTAACAATTTAAAATTAAAATTTATATTTAGTTAAGAATTGCGTAATTTTGTTTTTTATTTAACAATTTAAAATTCAGATATTTTGTTAAAATTTAACAATTAAGTTCATATTGCTTAATTTTGTTTTGTTATTTAACAATTTTTTGTTTTTTATTTAATAATTTAAAATTTGCGTAATTTTGTTTTGTTATTTAACAATTTTTTGTTTTTTATTTAACAATTTAAAATTCAGATTTTTATTTAACAATTTTTTTTTTATTTAACAATTGTTTTGTTATTTAACAATTTTTTGTTTTTTATTTAAAAATTTAAAATTTAGATTTTTTTTTGTTAAAATTTAATAATTAAGTTGATATTGCGTAATTTTGTTTTGTTATTTAACAATTTAAAATTCAGATTTATAGTTAAAATTTAGCAATTAATTTAATAATTGCGTAATTATATTTTTGTAAGTAGTTACGTAACAATTACAATTGCCTAATTTTATTTTTTAATATTACAGTTTAAAATTTTAGTATTATTTTGTAAGGTTAATATAATAACTATACTTTTAATAATATATCTTTTGTTTTAATTATTTAAATTATACTACCTAATAAATAAATAATTAAAAAAATCATTACCCTTAAATAAAAAGTGTATAATTTAATACAAGCAGATAATATAATTTTATTTTAATTTTATTAATTTACATGGCGGTTATTAATTAATATTTATTATATTAAGTAGGTAGTTATTACACCCTTTTATAATTATAATCTTAAAGTACTTTTATTAATTAAAAAATTATAAAAATAAAACATTAAATTATAAGCGTTAATTTATGCAGTAAAACTAAAAATATTATAAACTATATTACCCCTTTCGCTAAATAATATACTTTTTCTATCTCAAACTATTTATTTGTAAATTACAAATAAACAATGCATATTTAAATATATAATTGAGAAAGAAGAAGTACGGTACAATATTTTATATAGAGCAAAAGGGCAATTTCTTATAAGAATAATAAATATTATTTACTCTATTCCTTAACACTATGCATAGAAAAATTGCACGTTAATTAAGAAAATGTAATTTTTTGTGTATTTAGGAGTATAATAAGTATTGATATGTAAGTAACAAAATAGTTAGTTTAAAAAGTAGTGATATAAAGATAAATAAATATGTATTGAAAAGATAAAGTTGTGTTGAGGATTCGCACAACAATGTCTAACAAATAGAATAAACCGAACGAATATGATTTGACTCTCCAGCTCACAATCACTCACGATATATGTGAACTCACAAGAATATATAAAAGCACGATAAACAATACACACAAGACAAGATTTTACGAGCTTCGGTATCGCGCTGCCTATGACGAGGCAGCCTTTACCTACGTGCTCGGGGAGAGGAGTGTTTTTTCTTTATTAAACGAAAACGAGATTACAATCACTCTTGATAATCCTGAGCCAACAAGGCGTAAGCGATTATCGATCTAACATCACGTCTAATAACAAGTATTGAAACCCTAATACTTTCGCCATGCCTCTCTCTCCCACTTCTCGCTGTTGTGCTCGACGTGATTTATTTAGGCGACCTGGACGTCGACTTATGGTAGAAATAGGTTCCTTGTTCTCCAAGGATTCTGTTGCCTTTTGAATCAACTCAATCGGATAAGTAGGGAAAGAGATATTTAATTTTTGTTCTCTTACCAAAATAGAAGATTTTGCCTAGATTTTGCCTCCTGCCAGGGAACCAGTTTATGCCTTCGCTCTGCGGCAGAGTTAACACCTTCGTCCTGCCGCATGGAACTGCCTTACATAAATTTAAAATTTCGAACATTTTTTTCACAATTTCTGAAAAAACTTTCAATTTATGGCATGTCTACTGTTTTAAGAGATAATCAAAAAATAAAAGTATGCATTGTTTTAACTTTTAAGGGATGAAATGAGTTCATCGATTTCAATTAAGGTGCAATAAAATATTAATTTTTAAATTTTTTAATTAAAAGTAAAAAATATAATATATAAATTTAAATTAAAAAATAAATTAATTATGAATAATATTTAAAGAATATATAATATATTTTTAAGTTGAAAAGTAAATTAGTTATGAATAAAATTTAAAAAGTACGTAGAGTTAAATAAAATTATATCTAAAATAATAAAAAAAAATAAAATATTTATTTCATTTTTTAAATTTTGCCACATTGATTCTAATAATATATTTTAATATTTGTACGACACCAAAAATTAAAAAAACATTAAATTTATTAAGTTGAAAAAAAAAAGTAATACTGTACTATACTCTTTTTGTTTTGCTTAGAATATGCACCCATCCTTTACAGGTGACTAATGTTCTATAGACAAATGTAATACTCCTGATTAAAATTATAAAAATAAGCAAAAATAAATGCATAATATTGTATTTTAATGTGTAAATATAAGTATATGTATTTTTTAGTATTAAAAAATGTGAAAATATTAGTAAAACGTGCATTGTAAATACAAGTGACCCGTTTAATTATTGTAGTAAATTAATATAATAATTAAAATAATAAAATAAAATTGAAAATACAAGTCCTAGCAAAATAAGTTAAGAGAAGAAAATATAAATCTATACTCTCAAGGCAAAGTCTAGTGATAAAAATTTATTAAGATGTTAATGCAATTTCTTTGGTGACAAAAGTTTAATAGTGAGAAATATTTCTCTACAAAACACATTATATTTTTCAATTTACATTCACTCAATAAATTTCTCCTATATATTTCTCATAAAAAAATCGAGTTTGAACTTTATAAAAAATCGAACCACCATGAAGCTAGCATGTAGGGCTAGGATTATTACATTTTTAGTAAGTGCCATACTGCCATCAATGTGTTGTGCAGAGTGGATACAAGAAAAAATTACAGTAAATTATTTGCAATTGAAGCTTAACAGATAGTAAACATTATGCATGGATTACAAGGAAGCGCCATGTGCAAAGGGAGATTGTAGACATCAAAGTTCAACCAAAAAAAGGTAAATAACTAAAACAATAAATATAATATACTAAAAATAAAACTGATGGTCAACCATGAAGAAATCGAGCTGCTAACACTTCATGGATGGAGTATGAAAAATACAGTATAGCTTGAAGAAGACGCGAGAAGAAGAAAAAAACAATTTGGAGGGAATATTATTTTTATTCAGCTCGAAATGAAAAAGAGTCGCAAAATACTTACTTATACACAAATAAGTAATTGCAACTAGGTCCCTCAACAACAACAAAATAACAGAAAGTAATAAAACAGTAAAATGAAAGATGCTGCACTTACGCAACTTGATTCCCAACATCCTAGCTCGATTATTTGCAACATCTCAACGCTCCTCCTCAAGTTGAAATACCTCGCATTCTCAACTTGTACACCATTCTATGAAAATGGTCATATCCCAAGGCTTTAGTGAACATGTCTGCAATCTGTAGGTGTGAGGGAATAAATAAAGCATGGACTGTATTGTCTTGGATCTTTTCTCTGATGAAATGACAATCTACATCCACATGCTTGGTTCTACTGGGATGAATAGGGTTTGCTGCTAAGGCAAGAGCAGCTTTGCTATCACTAAAAATGTTTGTGACAGGCAATGCTACTCCAAAATCACTGAACACTTGTTTCAACCACATTAATTCACAAACTGTGGGTGCTAAAGCCCTGTATTCAGCTTCAGCAGAGCTTCTTGCTACCACAGTTTGTTTCTTTGACTTCCAACAAATCAAAGATCTACCAAGAAAAATGGCCATACCAGTAACTGACCTTCTAGAATCAATACATGTACCCCAGTCAGCATCACAAAAGGCATTGAGCTTGACTTCTGAATCTCTTGAATAAAAGATTCCTTGATCTAAAGACCCTTTTAGATACCTCAATATCCTATGTGCTGCTCCAAAATGTTTCTGACTTGGGCAGTTCATAAATTGTGTTAACACATGAACTGCAAAGGTGATATCTGGCCTTGTAATTGTCAAATACAATAGCTTCCCAATCAATTTCCTGTACTCAGTTGGATTCTTCAGTTTTTCATCATCATCACAACTGAATCTGGCTTTAGTGTCCATTGGAAATGATACCTGATTACAATCCATGTATCCATATTCCTTCAAAATCTCTTTTGTGTACTTCAACTGTCCCACAGTAATTCCATCAGGATTATGTACAACTTCAAGTCCCAGAAAGAAGCTTAACTGTTCCAGATCCTTGATTTGAAAGGCATTATCTAGGAACTGTTTTATTTCATCAACTTTCTGAGCATCATTGTTGGCAATTATAAGATCATCCACATATACCAACAGTATAACAATCTGTCGAGAAGTAGACAAAGTGAATAATGATGTGTTTGACTGAGATTGCTTAAACCCATATTTGAGAAGGGCTCTAGATAGCTTGCAAAACCATTGCCTACTAGCTTGTTTAAGGCCATAAAGACTCTTCAAAAACCTGCAAACTTTGTTCTCCCCCTGATTGGCAAGCCCATCTGGTAGAACCATATAAACTTCTTCTAAAAGGTCCCCATGTAGGAATGCATTGTTGATGTCTAACTGTGTGAGATTCCAGTGATTAATAGCAGCTAAGGCAAATAAAGCTCTCACATTAGTCATTTTCACAACAGGAGCAAAAGTCTCCTCATAATCAATACCCTCCTGCTGATTATAACCCTTAGCAACCAACCTAGCTTTAAACCTTTCAACACTGCCATCAGCCTTAAGTTTAAATTTGAATACCCATTTGCAACCAATAGGTATTTTCCCAGGAGGTAGATCAGTTATCTCCCATGTTTGATTAATGGCACGAGCTCTCAACTCTGCCTGCATAGCATCTTCCCATTGAGGAATAGAAGCAGCCTCCTTATAGGTAGATGGTTCAGAAAAAATAGGTAACTTCAAGGCAGTATTATAACAAACAAAATCAGTGAGATGAAATGGAGGTTTTCTGTTTTTGGTAGGCTTTATGAGAGGTGGAGATGATGGAACAGGAGGAGAAGAACCTCCAATATCATCATCAACCTCATGATTAGCAGAAACATGAGGTAAGGATGGTTCAAAAAGAGGATCAGAAGTATCATTTGGTTCTGGTGTGGGGAAATAATCAGAATGGGAATCATGTGAGACAGGATCTGAAGTGTGTATTTGAAATGGTTGTAATGGTTCAGAGGGGTGAAGAAAGGGGAAATTATTCTCAACAAAGTTGACATTTCTGGAAATGTGTACAGAATGAGTTTCAAGATCATAAAGAATATATCCTTTGATGTTAGCAGGATAACCAATAAACACACATTTTGATGCTCTTGGATCAAATTTTGTTTTGTGAGGTAAAGGGTTGGACATGAAAGCCAAACAACCAAAGACTTTCAGATGATCAAAAGTAGGTGGAGAATGAAAGAAAATTTCATATGGGGAAAGGTTGTTTAGATGAGGTGAAGGCACTCTGTTAAGAAGGTGAACAACAATTGTCACACAATATCCCCAAAAAGATAAAGGAACCCCAGATTGAAATATAAGTGCCCTGACTATTGTGAAAATGGTTTGTTGTCTTCTCTCAACAACACTATTTTGTTGAGGAGTATAAGGGAATGTTGTCTGATGTATTATGCCATTTAGGTTGTAAAAATCTGGTAGGGAAAACTCAGATCCTTGATCTGTTCTAATGACTTTAATGGAAGTGTGAAATTGGGTAGCAACCATGGCATGGAAAGTAGTAAGTTGTGTCTTAACATCAGACTTCATTTTGAGTAAACTGAGCCAAGTGTATTTACTATGATCGTCAACAATGGTTAAAAAATAATTGTAACCATCAAAGGTTGGCTCTGGGAAGGGTCCACAAAGATCACAATGAATAAGATCAAAGATATGAGTAGAAACAGAAACACTTTTATTAAAAGGTAACTTGTGTTGTTTGGCCAAAGGACACACAGTACAAATCTCATTAGAAGTAGGTAAAACATCTGAGATTAAAGGTTTCAAAAGAAGCATTCTAGAAATGGAAGTATGACCTAACCTTGAATGCCATAAACCTTGACAAGTATTTGCTGCAGGAAGTGTATTAGAAGATAACAGGTACAATCCCTGATGAAATATACCCATGCCAATCACTTGGTGAGTGAGAGCCTGAGAGGGTCATGTATGGTACAACTAGACTCAGAAAATATGACTTGATAAGATGTGGTTCTAAGCAATGTACTGACAGAAAGCAAATTCACATGGAATTGTGGAACACACAACACATTGTTCAAAACAAGATGAGAATTGATGGTGACAGTTCCCTTATGTGTAGTGGTTGTGGTTTGACCATTTGGCAGATTTATAAGTAAATAAAAAGGAATCACATTATGAGTATAAAGTGTCATGGAACTGATCATGTGATCAGTTGCCCCAATGTCAATAATCCACACAGGAGATGAAGTTTCAACAACAAAGGCATGAGGAAGAGAATTCAGAATATACTCACCACCATAGGCCATACAACTGGATGAAGATGATGCAGGTGAGTGAGAGGGATTTGGGAGAATACCATTTGAACCATATCCAGCAGCAGTGTTACCAGTTTGAGATAAATTTACAGAGGATGGCTTGAGATTCCCTATCATCTGTAGCAGGTTATACTGCTCCTTGCTGACCATAAAATTGCCATCTGTTCCAACTGAACCAGTGGCCAATTGAGCTGAAGGAGCATTGTAATGTGGTAGATTGTGATTCAGATTAGAAAGTGTCTGTCCATTTCTGAACTTGTAACCAGGTGGATAGCCATGTAACTTGAAACACTTATCCTTTACATGCCCTTCCAATTTGCAGTATCCACATATTGGTTTCCTAGTGTTTCCCATTTATGTCCACCACTTTTGTTTGCATACTAAGCACTGGATTCAGAATCATTGCCAGCTGCATTCTCAGTAGCAGAACCCTGACTACTTCCCTTACTAACATTTAAGGCATTAATCTCGGAACTAATACAGATTTGTATTTCTCTTCCTGAATCACATAACTGAAAGCTCCATCCAAATTAGGTAGTGGTGACATAGTTAAAATCTGGCCTCTAATGCCAGCAAAATTCTCATTCAAACCCATCAGAAATTGGATAACCCTATTTTCACCACTCAGAAATTCATAACTAGCACATGAGCATGGAGAAATTTTATAAAACTGATCCCATTCACTCCACAATGCATCAAGAGAATTGTAATAAGCTGTATCAGAGAGACTACCTTGCCTCATGTTGCTAATAGTGGTCTGCAGCTCATAGGTGCGAGGTCCATTCCTCTGAGCAAATCGTCTGTGCAAGACTCTCCACATCTCAGTTGCATCAGCTGCATAAACAACACACTGCGCCACTTTCTTGCTACAAGAGTTGAGAATCCAGGAGGAGATCATCAAGTCACACTGAAGTCAATCTTCATATGTAGGATCATCCTCATGAGGTCGAGGTAGTTTCCCATTCACGAAATTCATTTTTTGCTTAGATCCGAGAGCAATCTCCATTGAGCGACGCCAGGAAAAGTAATTAGAACTGAAAGTGCGTGGCAGGGGTATTTATGAAGAAAACACGCTGCCAAGCTTAAGGCAGGGTGATGCGCTACTTCAGTATGCCGCACCACGAAGCCTTATAATTTAGTTTGTTCGTTTTAATTAATTTAAGTGTTTTAATGTGTATCTTAAATAATCAGTTTAATATATTTATGTGATATATGTATAAGTTATGCAGCGGAAAGATAAAAGTTAGGCAGAACGAACAAACTCACACACACAAACGAAACGAGAAATAAATAACACAAGGAATTAAATCTTTGTATGGGTATTTAAATGATCTTGAGTACAATTTGTGTTTTCGGGATAGATAAAAGTGTTAAGGAATGAGCTGAAGTCCCCTGGTATTTATAGGTGAAGCTCTCAACCGAAATCCCTAGTAAAACTAGGTTTAAAGTGGTTGAGAGAAGATAGGAACCGCCTTTGACCCAACTCCTGTCTTTGCCGCACAGCGAGCTGTCCTTCAGGCAGGGCGAACCTTCTTCAATTGACTGAAATGCTTTGCCTCTTGCTAATGCCTTCCATTTCTCTTTGTTTTCAGGTTCTCTATGCCTATCGTTCCTACTTGAGTCTTCTGCTCTTGTTCGTCGTGCGGCATGCCGAAGGTCTTCGTCCTGCCGCATGATTCTGCTAATGTCTTGATTGTCTAAACACGCATGATTCAACTGGGACATCATGCTCAAACATTCCACACATTTAAAGAGTGAAAAACAACAATATAAAGATGTGAAGAAAGGAGAAAACATGTAAATATGACTAAGGCATTGTTATGCTCAGTAACTCTGCCGCATTACTCTGCCTAGCAATATTTACACTAACAAACTCCCCTTTTTTATCTTTCTTCACAAAACATGAGGCAGAGTATAACGACAACTCCCCCTCAATGAAAACTCTCTTACTTAGAGGTTTATGAATAAACATTGTTTGAATTAACTTTAGGCATGAGTAAGAACTCCCCCTTAGTTAATGCCTTCTAAGTTAGAAAAAAAGAACAAACAAACTTTGAAGTTAAAACACACCAATTTTTTAAAACAAATAAAACTTAATTGTTCAACATCAAAATAAACTTAAAAAAAACTTGAAAATTTAAAATTCTTGTTCTTCATCAGACTCCTCCTCTTCATCACCATCATCAACCATCTTCTTTCCTTTTGCGGCAGCTACATCTTCATCATCATCTTCATCAGCTGCTTTCTCTTCCTCATGCCCTTCACTCTCTTGAGTCTGCCCTTCCTGTGCTTTAGTCTGCCTCTGCGTAGCTCCTCCCCCTTTTTGTGTAGAAATCTCATGGTTGTCAAGGAAGTAGAAAATGGCATTTTCAATACCAAAAACCATATGGGAAGTCATATCCTTGCATAATTGAGCCGCATAGTCTTGTGCAAACTTGCGAGCTTGGAGATATATCTCAGGCAGGCCTTGGGAAGAGGCAGCACCACCAGTGGCTTCATCCTGCGGCTGACCAGTGGTAGCAGACGCCTTGGTCTCAAACATGTGATATCCTTTCCATGGCAGATCATTCGACTCCTTGGGAGTGAATTTAATGATCGGGCAGAGGCGGATTGACGGAACCGAGGCTGCCTAAAAGTCGTTGAGCTACGGCAGTGGGATGAGGCTTCAGCTGAATAGGGTATTGTACCTCGACAGGATCAAGAAATTTGTTGATAGCAGATGGAGAGAAATCGTAAACATGCTGCCGAACATAGACCTTGCCATATCCTTGTGACTTGGGGTTTGCAAAGCAATGACGCAAATTTGCATAGAAATCTCGAACCATCTCAGCACAAAAACCTTTGGCATATGACACGGCCTTGCGAAGTTGCATTTGATCAATAATTTGATCAAGTCGTTGATCGATGCAAGTCGTGAAATCCACACGGCGGTCGGGGATGATTGGCTTTGCGGCATAGTAAGGATCGAGGGTGGCACGGCGACGGGACCAATACCTCTCAGAATATGCACCCATTTCCTCCATGTCAGAATTGACATCAGTATGCAGGGTGGTGCCGCAGTGCACTGCCTTGCCAATTTTTTTTTTATTATTATTTAATATTCTGTTTTTTTTTTAATATTTTTTTTTTTTTTTTTTTTGTAATAAAAGGAACACATATTTTTGTTGGTGTGAATTCTTCAAAGAAAAAAAATCCTAGGAAATAAAAATCATAATCCTAGGTGTTCTTCGTGCTACATAGGTAGAGCTTGCTCTTACATAGGCATTGATAACAAAGTAAATATTGAGTGTATGAAATACCTAAATCGAATTGTACATGAAATCTTAACCCAAGTTAGTCTAATTACATGTATATGGGTTCGCCCATGTTACCAATACGATGTTGGTATGTTCTTTTCCTTCGAAAAATTTTACTCACAATTTTAATTTGATAAGAAAACATAGGCAGAGCGAAGCTGGCATGACATTGCGGCAGCACGAAGCAGAAATGCTTCTAGGGCATGATGCACATGCACAAAGATCTTCTTAGTATGATGAAGCGATCTGAGCTTAGTGGTTTAGTGAAGATGTCGGCTTTTTGATTCTCTGTTGGTATGTGGTCAAGCCTTAAGAGACGTTTTTCCACTAGGTCACGTATGAAGTGATGCCTAATACTGATGTGCTTGGTTCGCGAGTGTTGGACAGGGTTATGGCTGATGTTAATGGCACTAGTATTGTCACAATAGAGGGTAAGAGTGTTACTATCCAAATGATAGTCATCGAGCATGTGTTTGAGCCAAATAAGTTGAGTACTGCAACTCCCTGCGGCAATGTATTCGGATTCGGCAGTGGATAGAGAAATGCAGTTTTGCTTGCGGCTATGCCAAGATATGATGTTGTTTCCAAGGAAGCAGCATCCTCCACTGGTACTCTTCCGGTCATCTAAATCTCCAGCCCAGTCGGCATCGGAAAATCCAACTAAGTTGTTGTTGTTGTCTTTTTAGTACCAAATGCCTAGCTCGATGGTAGAGGCAACATAACGAATGACGCATTTGACTGCCTTCAAGTGGTCGTCCTTTGGATCTGCCTGAAACCTAGCACAAAGACAAACACTATACATAATATCTGGTCGTGTTGCCGTTAGATAAAGTAAACTTCCTATCATAGACCGATAGAGTGTCTGATCTACTGCGGCAGAACCAGTATCTTGAGCAACTTTGTCCGTTGAGCCCATTGGTGTCTTCATGGACTTAGCTCCATCAAGATGGAATCTTTTCACAAGATTTCGAGCGTATGTAGATTGAGATATGAACGTTCCAGTAGGTAGTTGTTTGATGTGCAAACCTAAGAAATGGGTTAGTTCACCTACCATGCTCATTTCAAATTTTGATGACATGGCAGTAGTAAATGATTTCAACATTGTATCACACGTAGAACCAAATACAATATCATCTACATACACTTGTGCTATCAAAATTTTGGAAGAATTAAATTTAATGAACAAGGTTTTGTCGGCTGTGCCGCGAGTGAAACCAAAATTTAGGAGAAAGTCAGTTAGGCACCCATACCAAGCTCGAGGAGCTTGTTTTAGGCCATATAGTGCCTTGTGAAGTTTATACACATGGTCTGGAAATTTAGGATCTTCAAAGCCTTTAGGTTGAGCAACAAAGGCTTCTTCGTCAAGTATGCCGTTTAGGAAGGCAGCCTTAACATCCATTTGATGCAACGTGATGTTAAGGTAGCAAGCGATGGCAATGAGCAGCCTTATGGACTCCATGCGTGCAACTGGTGCAAATGTTTCATCGAAATCGATGCCTTCGATCTGTGTATAGCCTTGTGCTACTAATCGTGCCTTGTTCCGCACGATCTGCCCATGCTCATTTGATTTGTTCTTGAAGATCCATTTTGTCCCGATGACATTTTTGTTTTTGGGACGAGGAACGAGTTTCCAAACTTGGTTTCTTTCGAACTCGTTCATTTCCTCTTGCATTGCCATAATCCAAAAATCATCCTTTAGTGCTTCTTTGATATTTTTGGGTTCTACCTCAGATAGGTATGCGAAAATGCCTATCTCAATGCATGTAGCTGACATGCTCACATTTCTTGTCATATTTTTGTAATCAATTTGCGGATGGTTCCTTGTGCGTTTTGGCAGAATTTGACTTGATGGGTGATTTCGTCGAACATGCCCTGGTGGATCTCGTCGTGGTTCTTCCAATGCCTCTTCTACATCTGATGAATCAGATTCTTGAGGTGTTTTATTGTTATTGGACTGATCCGCGGATGCTTCAGAGGTTTGAGCCTCGGCATTGGGAGCAGTAGGTAAGGCAGCCGGGTTCGTAGTGCCTTCTGTTGTTCCTACTGCGGCAGGGTGTTCGAGTAGTTCTTGAATACCATCTTCTCGAGGTTTCTTGAGAATGCTTAGATCATCGAACTGCACATTCACTGATTCAATAATAGTTTTGGTTAGTGGAATAAATATTCGATAGGCATGACTATTTCTAGAGTATCCAACAAATAATCTTTTGAATGCCTTTGGTTCAAATTTTGTTCTCGCTACTCTATCATTCAAAACATAGCATACAGAGCCAAATACATGAAAATATTTCAAATTCGGTTTCCTATTATTTAAAATTTCATAGGTTGTCTTCGATGTGCCTCGTCGTAGGCTGATGCGATTTAGAATGTGGCATGCGGTATTGGTTGCTTCTGCCCAAAGAGCTTTGTTGAGATTTTTTGAGATCAACATGACACGAGCCATCTCTTGTAAGGTTCTGTTCTTTCGTTCTGCCACACCGTTTTGTTGAGGCGTGATTGGGGCAGAGAACTCTTGGGCAATGCCTTGTGCATCACAAAATTTGGCAAGTTGTTGATTCTCGAATTCGGTGCCATGATCACTCCTTATTCTTTTGACATTTGTCTCATGGTTTGTCTTGATCCACCTAATGAGTTTAGAAACTTCTCCAAACGTCTCGCTTTTATCCTTTAAAAAGCGCACCCATGTGTATCTTGAGAAGTCATCGACAACTACAAGTACATATCGATTCTTAGAGTGACTTTCTGTCTCAATAGGTCCCATTAGGCCCATATGAAGGAGTTCAAAGCATTGAGATTGCTTTTGGTAAAAATCTGCCTCGGATTTTGCTGATCCTGCGGCAGGGAGAGCTGGATGACTTGTCCGGGTCATTTTTCCTTATTGGCATGGTCCACATACACTTTTCTTGATCTTGGAAGTGCTGGAAGTCCACGGACGGCATCGAGCTTGATAAGGCGCTCCAAATTCCTAAGGCTCGTATGACCAAGTTTTTGGTGCCATAGATCTACCAAATTTTGTACTTTTGCGGAGAAGCAAGTTTCTCCAATGGAGTAGCAATTGTTTGATGTAGATCTCTCCCCCTTCACGAGTGGTTTTCCTTCACGGTCAAAGACTTCGCATGCTTGATGTGTGAATTTGACATGCATGCCATCATCGCATAGTTGGCTTATGCTGATGAGGTTGGTGATTAGGCCTTTAACATGGAGAACTTGTTGTAGCTTAGGCAGACCTTGTACATTCAAGGTGCCTCGGCCTACAATTTTTCCGCTAGATCCTCCTCCAAATGTGACTTCGCCTCCTTGAAATGCTTTATAGTTGACGAGGTGATTACTATTGCCGGTCATGTGTCGTGAGCACCCACTGTCAAAGTACCATTTGTCATCCTTGGTAGCCTTGAGGGCGGTGAACACAACACTGCATTTTATGTCAATTTTGTTGATAGATGATGTGGCAGGACTAGCATCAGGGAAGGCAGGAGGAACAGGACTTTCGTTATTAGTAGTGAATTTAGCTTTTGGAACCCACATATGTGATGCAACAAGTTTAGACTTCTTTAAATAAGTCTTCTTTGCCTTAGACGCATTTGATTTAGGTCGAGTGTTGTTGACCTTCTTGTTGGTATGCCATGATCCAACGTTTGAATGAAGGTGACGGCCATTCTCCCAATCCTCTTCACGTCTCCAACAATAAGGTCGAATATGACCAGGAATCAAGCAGTAGTGGCATACATATCGTCTCTTCGATTTGTTCTTCAGTTTAGGCAGGGGTTTCCTTGTCTTCGTTCTGCCTGCTGCAGCTTGTCCTTGCCTCTGCCTACTACCTTTGCCGTGAGCAGTTATTTTCTTGCTTTCTCTTGTAGTGGATTCTTATGAAGATGTGAGATTGAAATTGTCTTGCGGACCATCATTTGATTCCTTCACAAAGGAGATTCCCGTTGAAATCTTTCTCGGGGGAAAAACGGCATCTACGGTCTTTTGATAACCAAGGCCTTGTCTTTCAACATTCGAGATACTCATCACGACATCAAGTTTTGATGTGGCCGTGTTGAGTTTCTCAAAGGTGTTGTTGGCAGCCTCGAGTTTGCCATTTGCTCGTTCAAGCTCATTTTTTAGTTTTTCAACTCCCATGTCTTTTCTTGTGAGTTGAACATCGAAATTCATCAAGCGTCCTTCAAGATCATTTTCTTTAACGAGCATTTGTTCTATGGTCATGGATTGCTTCTTTATCTTATCTTCATATGAGGCTTTGTTGGAGATTAATACTTCTACCATTTTGTTTTGCCGTTGAAGATCCATGCGTAGCTCATCAAATTTATCTTTTAGTTCAATAAAAAGATCAATAGAAATTGCCTCATCCTCATATTCATTGTCTGAAATGGAGGCAGTGAGACAAACGATCCGTTCTGCCTTGTCTGCGGCAGAGGTAAAGAAAGCAACATGGCTTCGCCCTGCGGCAGGAGTTAGATCATCATCTTCTGCATCCGAGAGAGAGATGCCATCATACCGAGCAGCCAGTGCGGTTTCGGAGAACTCATGGCATAGTTGTTCCAAATCTTCTGGTTCAATCATGGAGTTTAAGGCAATGCCTCGATCCTTTGATGGGCATTCCGAAGAGTAGTGCCCAAGTCCATGGCATGTATGACAAGTGATCTTAGACCAGTCCTTCGAGGAGTTGGAACCGGAGCTTGATCCAGGGCTTGATTGACGTGTCACGAGCCTTTTATCTTGATTTGAAGTGGTCTTGGGAGGAAACTTCCTTCGGCGGGGATCGTATGGTTTTCTTAAGGACCTAACAAGCATGGCATCCACCTTCTTTGAAAGTAGAGCGTACGTGTCTCCTCCGTCTTCTTGTCCCAGTAGCTCATAGATTTCTTCGTCAGTCAAGTCGTTCGTAGAGGAGTTGGTGCTGCTGCCTTGCGAGCTTCTGGAGTCTCTGCCATGCGAACTTCTGGAATCCCTGCCATCAGGTTCTGCCACCGTATATGCAAGGTTTTTCTCGCTTTTTCTTTCGCGTGACTGACCATGGGACGCACGATCTTCCTCATTAAGCTCATGATTCTTAAGAATTCCCATTAAGGTGATGTAGTCTTCAGAGGTACCTACGGGACCATCTTCGATGGCCGTTACTTTTGATCGAAACTTCGAGTTCATCGATCTAAGTAGTTTGCTACAAATAGCCTCATTGCCAATGGGAGAGCCGAGGTCAGCACATTCAATGACGATAGACATGACTTCGCCAAAGTACTGCCTTGCCGACTCATCCTCACGCATTCGTAAGTTTTCGAAGCGAGACATGAGCATTCGGACCTTGGTTTTCTTCACCGTAGTGTTTCCTTCACAGTGAAGTTCCAATTGATCCCATATACTCTTGGCTGATGCACATTGCTTGACGATTTTGTACATATCACAATCGATAGACTCAAGGATGGCACACCTTGCCCTATCGTTGGCAGTAGCTGCGGCAACCTCATCGGTAGACCATTTTTCGGGAGCTTTTTCAAGCATTTTACCGTCCGGTAACTCCTCCAAAGGAGGTTTCCATACTCTAAGGACTGAAAGCCAAGCATTTCGATCAATGGATTTAATCCTTGCCTCAATACGTGTCTTCCAAAATCCATAGTTGGTACCGTCAAGAACAACCGGTGTTCGTACGATAAAGGATGGATCTGACATTGTGAGTGTGTAAAATCAGAGGGACCGTTAGCACTAAGTGAGTCTAGTGTCGGCTCTGATACCACTCGAAAGTGCGTGGCAGGGGTATTTATGAAGAAAACACGCTGCCAAGCTTAAGGCAGGGTGATGCGCTACTTCAGTATGCCGCACCACGAAGCCTTATAATTTAGTTTGTTCGTTTTAATTAATTTAAGTGTTTTAATGTGTATCTTAAATAATCAGTTTAATATATATATGTGATATATGTATAAGTTATGCAGCGGAAAGATAAACGTTAGGCAGAACGAACAAACTCACACACACAAACGAAAAGAGAAATAAATAACACAAGGAATTAAATCTTTGTATGGGTATTTAAATTATACCCATACGAATGTGCCTTACGGCAAAAAATATATTATTAAAGATCAGCGTCTTTACAAAGGATAATCTCGGATTTACAATCGATTAAACTTAAGGCAATGCGAAGGCATTCCTTCTCGTTTATCGGATCCGGAGATTAGTGAACAATCAAAACTGAAATAAAGTAAATAAATATATCCTATACTAACTTCCAGATCATTACTTAGTCATACGTAATTCTCTTCGACGAGAAGATAAATGGACGAAGAACTTCCAATGAAGATCTTGCCTACAAAACTGACTAGTGAATGATCTTGAGTACAATTTGTGTTTTCGGGATAGATAAAAGTGTTAAGGAATGAGCTGAAGTCCCCTGGTATTTATAGGTGAAGCTCTCAACCGAAATCCCTAGTAAAACTAGGTTTAAAGTGGTTGAGAGAAGATAGGAACCGCCTTTGACCCAACTCCTGTCTTTGCCGCACAGCGAGCTGTCCTTCAGGCAGGGCGAACCTTCTTCAATTGACTGGAATGCTTTGCCTCTTGCTAATGCCTTCCATTTCTCTTTGTTTTCAGGTTCTCTATGCCTATCGTTCCTACTTGAGTCTTCTGCTCTTGTTCGTCGTGCGGCATGCCGAAGGTCTTCGTCCTGCCGCATGATTCTGCTAATGTCTTGATTGTCTAAACACGCATGATTCAACTGGGACATCATGCTCAAACATTCCACACATTTAAAGAGTGAAAAACAACAATATAAAGATGTGAAGAAAGGAGAAAACATGTAAATATGACTAAGGCATTGTTATGCTCAGTAACTCTGCCGCATTACTCTGCCTAGCAATATTTACACTAACAAGAACCATTTAGGAGAGGTGAAACCAGCACGATGTTCGGATTATCTCCACTGTGCAGGTAATAAGGGTTTGATACCTCTCCTACATTAGATCTGGGATTCGAGGTAGAAGAACTCATAATTGGGCGAAATAGAAAAACGCAACAGAGGAAATGAGAAATAGAAAACGTGAATCAACCGTACATACGGTGCTCTGATACCATGAAGAAATCGAGCAGCTAACACTTCATGGATGGAGTATGAAAAATACAGTATAGCTTGAAGAAGACGCGAGAAGAAGGGAAAAACAATTTGGAGGGAATATTATTTTTATTCAGCTCAAAATGAAAAAGAGTCGCAAAATACATACTTATACACAAATAAGTAATTGCAACTAGGTCCCTCAACAACAACAAAATAACAGAAAGTAATAAAACAGTAAAATGAAAGATGCTGCACTTGCGCAACTTGATTCCCAACATCCTAGCTCGATTATTTGCAACATCTCAACAAACCACAATATATATACTTATGCATAATTTTTTTTTTTTGATAAGGAGGAGAGACGAGAAACTCCACCCCACCCGATCGAAGGTCACTCGATCGGGTATGATGTAAATCGAGGAATGTGCCCGAGTAGCAGACACCTGTGCGAGAGAGCTAACATGTCGAACCCCAGGAAAAACTTTTCATAATATTTCAATGAAAATTTGTCCCACCGGAGATTCGAACCCTGCGTCGCCAAGGAATAACACTCAAATCATCACAGACCTTACCACTCGACAATGATCTTGGGGACTACTTATGCATACTTTTATTAGGATGTCTCAATTTAATGTCATACATTAAAAACAAAAATAATTAATTTTTTTTTAATTTTAAAATACAATTTTACTCTTATTTTATTCAGTTACTTTTTTCTTACAACTATTTTAATTTTTAATTTAAAAATATATTTTACTCCTATTTATTTGTCAAAAAGTAAAAAAAAATACATTTTTCTTAATTTGCCATGCATATAAAATGTATTTATATATTAAAAAATAAAATAACGGTAACTAAAAATTAGAAAATAAGTAAATAAAATAAGAGAAAAATTATCTATTAGTATTGTACAAATATTTATTATATTTATGTTTAATAATTTCACTATAATATAATTTGAAAATTAATTATTTGTTATTTGAGTATAATATTTCTCTTTCAGAAATATACGCACCGAGTCAAAAACACATATATTAAGAAAATAACGTGCAAAAACACAAATAAATTGGTTTATGTTTGATGATTAAAGCTATTTATTTAGTTTTTTATGGTATTAATTTTGAAATTTTAAATAATAGGTAAAAAAGTAAGTATTATATTGTATTTTAAAATATATAACTAAATATTATAAAACCAAATCCACCCATTTTGATATAATATTAGGTCTCTTCTTATTCACAAACCAGAATCGTATTCGAAAATCCTATTGGAATTCAATCGATCGGTACAAGCTGGAAGACATTATATCCACGCTCTTCCGAGACACCGTCACGAAGTCCGTCTCCTCCTTCACGAAGCTGTTGTGCCGCCGCTGTTGCTGAATCTGGGATTCTCCGCCACTATGAAGCCGTCGTCGGCGTCCTCATCGATCTCCAGCGGCAGGACGCAATTCGAGGAGAACGGCTCTTTTTTTGTTCTCGACGGCGCTCACCTTCTGAGATCGGAAGGTGAAGATAACGTTGTTCATGTCGTAAACCCTAGATTTCCAATCCCCAACACTTTCCGTTTTCTCCTGCCCCTCCAACTGGTCCGGCCGATCAATTCGGCCTTCGTGACGTCCATCCCGGGCCGGTAGACGGAGGTCTGGTTGCAGAAATTGATGACGTCAGTTTCCCGGAGTTCTCGAAGGCGACGTAGATTTCACGCTTGTCGTGGTTGACGATGAGAAAAATGTCGTCCAGCCTGTGGAGGTCGGGCCCTTTTCGGTTATCCATGTCGTTCAAGAAGAGGAAGCTCTGGTTCGCCCGCTGAATTTTGAGGCCGTCTTACCCGGAGAGGGTGGTGTCTGCGCATAGATTCCTGTCGCGCTTCCAGATCTTGTACGTGTCGAAGGGAGCGATTTTGCCGATGAGCAGAACGATGGAGCTCTCCGAGTGTCCATCCACAATGTATGAGGTGGATCGACTGATTTTGTTACTGCTGCATATGCTAGTGAACTAACCATAGTATTTTGTAGATGGCATGTCATAATCTACTACATGCATAAAGTTTTTTAATCGATTAATGCACAATTAGATTATTATATTAATAGTTGCACTAACCAAAACTTGTTCATGGTCATAACACTTACTAGTGTGTCAATAGATTAACCTTGATAACAGGAATGGCTTGGGATTTTGTCTCTTAAAATTTTAGCTGGATATCAGAATCTGTTACATACACTGTACTCACTTAGACAGTGTAGTTGGTAGTTTGTTACATACACTGTACCCACTTAGACACTGTTACATACACTGTACCCACTTAGACAGTGTAGTTGGTAATTTGTTACATACACTATACCCACTTAGACAGTGTAGTTGATATTTTAAAATTCATAAATTGGACAATTAGTTTACAAACAAGTCACTACTACAGAAAATGGCTTTCACATCGGTTAAAAAGGCATGTTTACATCGGTTCATGAACCGATGTCATAGCTCCCGATGTTAATCTCGGATTGAATTAACATCGGTTATATGAACCGATGTGAACACTCAAATACCACATCAGTATAAATAACCGATGTGACCACTCAATTTTTACGTCAGTTGCTTTTACAAT
The DNA here is from genome assembly GCA_954870475.1 of Euphrasia confusa. Classification (NCBI taxonomy): domain Eukaryota; kingdom Viridiplantae; phylum Streptophyta; class Magnoliopsida; order Lamiales; family Orobanchaceae; genus Euphrasia; species Euphrasia confusa. Next base: position 22,284,815 of record OX940951.1, read on the forward strand.
TTAACCGTTGTACATTGTGTTTAGTTTACAACAGTACTTACTTAACCGATGTTAATTATAAGTGATTTTAAATATTCTATTTCACTATTTTTTTTATAATTTTATAATAATAGCTTCACCTAAATTATCAAACATCAGCCATCACACAAAACCTGAATTAATATGAACATTGAAAATACATAAAATAAAGTCTTATTAATACTCCTGAACAAAATACCAAAAATTCATAAGTCAAGATTAATTAACACAGCCTCCAAAAAAACATAAATTCAATATCATAATAACCTATCATTCGACGATGTGTATTTCTAAGAAATATCTTGCCCATCGAGTTCGGATTTTGTCAATGTTCTTTTAATCAAGCAAATTCATCTGAAAATACCTGCGACAAAAACATAAAAATTTAAATTTAATAACAATAATTATTTTATGTGTATTTAAAGATTAGAAATTTTATCACCTAATAAAGAAGTATCCACACTCACAATCTCCTTGTTGTTTATTCCGCTTCTGGACCAAATTTTTTCATTGATTATTTTGTAACCTCCATGGTGATCTTTTCTACAATCTTTCGATTTACTGATGATGTACCTCTTTCTTCTTGTGACCTGCGAAGAATTTGTAGTCTCCAAATATCAATAAGTCCTTGCCAATAAGAGACACAATCAGAAGTTGCAGAACACCAAAATCACTAAAAAGAACTAAAACTCAAAAAAAATTGAGCGAGTTTTCCACTGTTGAGTTAAGTAAGGCAGAACACTAAAACTGGACAATTGGGGGGAAATAGCAAAATACAGGGGAAATATAAGTAAAGGTCAAAAAAAAGGGCTCCATCGAATGAAAGTAGTTTGGTCTGACCGAAAGCACTTCCATTTGGTGGTCATACCAAAAGTAATATGTAGCGTGGAACCTACTCAGCCAATGCACAGAAAATAATGAACTAACAGAATTGGTGGAGCTAATTTTTGTAGCATACTGTCTCTCTAGTTAGAATTCAAATATAAAGGCAACTAAAAAAATATTTCACAGTCGGCCAGCAATTTCAAGACTTACTAGTAATATGAGTAGTTTATTCATCCATCAAACTTTCCTAACTCTATTCATTGATCCATATTGGCTCAAAGAAACAACATACGAACAAACATAATATGAAAAAGTAAGTGCCTAGTACCTTCAATAATCCCCAAAATATTGACATTAGTTCATCAGTGTACCTAACATAGCTATTGTTAAGCTAAATTTAACTTTTATACTGTGGACATTGATCAAGTGTCAAGCCTTCAATTCTAGAAGCATATAGAGAGTACATAGTCGATGGACAATATGTAAAGTACATTAACATCATACATGAGCATAGTTTAACTTCAATGATCACACCATTATTATATCAGAGCATAATATATATAACATAGAAATCGCAAAAACATGGTAAGAAATAATTACTTCAATGTGTACCTTTCTTGTAGAGAATGCGGTACCCACACTAACGACACAGGATCGCATCCCCGGCTTCAGCGTGTTCTCTTTAATTAGCCATAACTACAAAACAAACACACACACATCAATTACTCGTTCAGCTGGACCACCCATACACAAAAAGCCCAATTAAAATAGCTGAAAATTCATAGAAGTAATTAAATGGAAAATTTATTAAACAAGACATGAAGAAGACATCTGATTGTAACCTGAGGATGGCTTCACATATGAATGAAATTTTCATAAAACTTGTCGAGTTTCAAGGCTTACAATGATGCCACTGTATCCAAAATTCCTTACAGCGATTCTCACTTGTGTCATCTTTATCGACTTCCAGGCTTCCCAAATTTAACTGAGTAACCCTCTACACAAATTTTGGCGAAATATGCCCAATGCCTAATTCTGTCAAAGATGAAGAATTAATACTACTTACACTTAAAGCATTAATAAAATCCAAAATATTTACTGATCGAAAGAGGGCTGAGCTTAGGCGGCACCAGTGGAAATAAGTCAAATAACAAAGAATAATTCAATAATAATAAAAAAAAAAAAAGAAACTTGTTGTACACTGGATCAACTATTACCCCCAGCCATAAAAATATCAACCACATATGACTATATGATGTCTGTCGAAGAATATAGCATTTAGATATCATCCAAACTGAATATCATCCAAACTGAGGAATTTTCATTTGTATTTTTTTGTTTGAAACACATTCAAAAACATCTTAACAATAACTTCAATTTCACTCTTCTACACAATAATCACTTCTTCTAATTCTTCATTAATAATAATCGATTTTTTTAATCATTATTTAATAGACTGGGAGGAGATGAAGGAGTAAAAATTTACCTGAATCAAGTAGCATCAACGAAAATCGAGCAGATGGAGGAGATAGAGCAGTAAAATTAAATCGCGAAGGAAATCCTTAGGCAGTGGACGGTGGTGGCTGAGAGGAGAGGTCACGGGGAAGCGGACCATGGTGGCTGAGAGCGGAGATAACGAGGCAGTTTTTCGCCTCTCTCCCGGTCGATGGTTGAGTGACTTGATGCCGCGGACGGTGGTGACTGAGAGCGGAGTCACGGTGCAAATTTCACCTCTCTCCAGGTGGTTGGTTTAGCGACCTGGAACCGGCGGACGGTGGTGGATGAGAGCGGAGGTCACAGTTTAGCTTTTTGCTTTCCACCTGGTCGCCGGTAGGTGGATGAGAGCGGCGGTATTCAAAATTTTTGAGAGATTTTGATTTTCGCCCTCGGTCAGAACCCTATTACTCCATCTTTTAATTGTGAAGAAAATAATTATTTGTTTTTTTAATAGAGAGTGAGTAAATGACAACAGTTAAAAATAGAACCGTTGTATGCGTGAACAATTTTACAAAATTTACATCGGTGAATTCAAACCGTTGTACATACATACATACATGTTACATGGACATCGGTTTTAGGGAAACCCGATGTACATATAATTAGTGACATCGGTTACTTCAGCAACTGATGTAAAGTTTACATTTTACATCGATGTCTAGAGAACCGATGTAACTCAGCCGTTGTTAAAGGCTATTTCTGTAGTAGTGAGTATTTAGTAGTTTAATAGATTCTAGTTTGAACTTGGTTTTGAAACGAATTTAATGTACTATCTTAAATTCACTAATGTATTCAACGTCAAATAGATTGCTTATTAGACATTTTTTATTCACAATTACATGTGTTTGAGTTTTTTTATCTCTATTTTACTGTTGAGTTTGAATATTTGACCAGTTTCTTTGTTCTAGTTTTTCATTCTCATTTAATATGTGTATCAACGCATTGAAGTTTTTTTTAAAATTTATTTAGGGTATTCACTTTAGGGGCTTGTCTGTTCTTGAATGTCAGAAGGTGTTATCTGCTGCAAAGCCTAGTGGAGAACCATTGCCTGAGGGTCTTTTCTCCTATGGCTTCTTTTAACAAGAAAGGTAGTTTGTGTAATGCTCTCACTGCATCTTTGAAAATCTATATAGGAGCTATATCGAACATGTATTGTGATTTTGTTTACAACATACCTTTGTACGATTGACAAGTCTTCTGAAATTACTTGTCATGGAGCCTTCTCTTCAGTATTATTTATTTATTAAGTCCTAACATTTTTGATGATTTTAAAAAATAATCATGCTTAATTGGTTTCCTCGTTTTATGTAGGTGCCAACAAAAGAGCAAGTGAATGCTTTGTCAGAATCTGTTATATACACTGTACCCAATTGGACAGTGTAGTTGGTAGTTCAAAATTCATAAATTGGACAATGAGTTTACGAACATGTATTTAGTAGTTTATTGGATAAATTTAAGAATTTATTGCAAACACTGTACCTTTTGCGCAATGTATTTTGTAGTTCTAAATGGTATATGACGATTCATTTGTATGTTTAGAGATTATATAATAAAAAAAGAAAACTGGAGTACTTTTATGCAGAACTTTTCACTTACATATATGTCATGCTTTAACCATGCGTGCGGTGGTCTAATAATTTTGCGAGCTTAAGTAACAGTTTAGACTCGTAATAATTTTGCATAATTTATGTTACTTTTCCTAGGTGAGGTGAAGTGGTGTCGGCTGTGAGTAGTGATGCACGTGTATATTGATGCACCTGACATAATAAATACACAACGATGCGATCAAGTTCAAACTTGAGGTATCGGCCTTACTAACATTAGTCATTTTTGCATTAAGTTTCAATTTTGTGGATTTTTTTCCACATGTGGTTGTTCGGTTTTAGTCTCAATAGTTTAGAATAGAATATATGGTGGTTCTGTGGTTCGTTTCTGATGGTTTAACTGTCTGCCTGAATCTATTACATACACTACTATCCGGTTCTAGTTTTGTAAGTAGTTAAAATGCGTATATTGTCTTTTTAGTTTAGGAACTAATAATTTAATAGCATAATAGTTACAGTAACCTACGCAAAACGAGATATAAATTCAAATTTACAAAGTCTCATCTTTACCGATTTTTTCAAAGCTGAAAATGGTGTTCTACAAACAGACCTCGGAAGAAGAAAGTTGATCAGAAATGAGTCTGAAAGCTGAGTTGGAGTTGTTCCTCTATTACAAATTGCAAATTCTACAAAATAGTGAGACACCACCACCAATGTAATACTAATCTAAATTAATGTGGAAATAAAAAATTGGAAGAAAAGAAATTCCTCACCAAGATAATGAAATACTATAAATACTGCAAGTCGACACAATTTTGATTTCACATGTGAAAATAAACGAATGACTATCGACAATCTCAGAGGCCGGCGACAACAAAGCTTTCGCGCACTGCAATTTTGGTTCCATTCCCGTACGTAGCTTCTTGACCCTCCATCATCCGCAGACCATCCCCGTAGCTTCTTGACCCTCCATCATTCCATCCCCGGGTCAATAGCGCATTCAACTTCGGGACTTCTGAAGATCGAGTTGTAACTATTAACTTCCCAATGTGTAACTATTGAATAATTTGAAATACTACTTTTTAATCATTTTGAAATACTATGGGAACTTGCGTTTATTCTTCAAACACTGGATTCAAATTAGCTCACTCAAACAATGGCAATCATGATCGAAGAACCCGATTCGCCGAGGCCCCGACTCCGCAAATCCAAATCGAAGCCAATCGAGCCCGAGCTTGGGCACCTCACCGACGTCACATCCACCGTCCGCCGTCGCCACATCGGACCCATTTCAGTTCTGGTTCTACTCCCCGCTCATTGTCTCATCTCCCTCTTCTTCGTCTTTCTCTCCTACTTTTCCTCACAGGACCCCAAGACGTGGTTCCTCAACCTCCCCCCAATTATCTGCCGCCACTAATCTGCCCCAGGTCGAGCTCTTTTCCGTTCAACAGGGGCCGCCGACTTTGATATCGGCCACGTCCTGATTGTTCACGGCCCAATCTGTAATTATTAGGTTCTCGATTGATAAGAAAAATTATGTCCTAAAACTATTAAAATTTTACATGCAATCAATTATATAAAGTATGTAATAAAAAATATAAAATTGATATAATAGAAAGGTTAAAAAAGATTATTCAAATTTGAAAAGTTTACTTAAATTGTGATTATATTAAATATCTATATCTTTAATTATATATATGTAATAAATTAATTACCTTTTTTAATAGTTAGATAAAATATGATAATTTATTCTAAATCATAAACTCATTTTTATTTATTCTCTAAATTACTCTAAAATTTAAACATAATAATAACATTAAAAATGACAAAAACTCAATAATAGTAGTAATAGTACCAGACAAATTGTTTCACATTTTTTTTTAATTATCACATACTCCTATGTATTTTTTTTAATTATCACATACTCCTATGTTTTTAGATTTATTTGCCCACTTGTAAATTACACATAAAAACTACTTATTCTTAAAGCTTCTATACATCATAGTCAATCTTTTGGCCTTTTGGAGGTAGGAGGTACTGAGGTAGTAGCAAATTATTACTGTTCTTGTTATTTTTGCCAGAGCACTGTTCACACACCATGATACGTGACAGTAAAATTCTTGACAGTAAAATTTATGTTTTCTAATATGCAATTTCATTTTAGACAAATTACTGTTATACATACATACATACACACGCAAAAAAAATAAAAATAAAAATCACCTGATTATTTATGTTGACAACAAACTTAATCAATAAAACAGATGTCAAAAGCATACTCCGAGGTGTTCTCTATTTTTTGGATCGGCTCAATCATTTATGCACAAACCGGTTGATGATCCAATGTACCTAAAGTCCAAATCCACAGCCAAGGATTATAAGTTCAATTCCCTAAAAGGATTCGACGTGGAAATACGACATAAACTTACAATGTTATTCGTAGGAGTTTTCAGGTAAAACCCTTGAGCTATCATCACCACTACGTTCGAAGTAACAAGAACGAAAATAGCCAGCGAGTGCTTTCCTATCCACTCCAAAACACAAGTCGCGCATCTCCATTCGTAAACATCGACCTGCAGTGAAGGCACTCGGGAAAGAATGATCATGAACATCAGTTTGTACTGATTCTTTTCTGTGGTACAAAAATATTTGAAGATAAACAATTACAGATGTGGGGACTCACGAGTATGTACAGCAGGCAGAAAGTGAGTCCAGCAGATGATGTGGTGACCATCAAATAACTGATTGTGTACAGAGATTTGTTTAGCGGTATCCCTGAGGTCAAAGAAACAAGAATAACATTTCCTCCGGTGTCTGTCAAATAGCATTTTATTTTATTTTGAGAAACACTTTCATGAAAGAAAGAATGGCAGCATTCTAGAGCACAAACGTCAGGAGTCATGATCAGTTGTTTGGAATATAACACTCATAAACCATGATTAAATGTTAGGAACATTATTATACTTATTGTTATAATCATACGTACGTAGAGCTCTTTTTTAAAAGGAACTATGCATACCTACGAAGCAAAGTAACAAACCGAGACCCATTATTGACACTGAGAATATGGACCAGTTCCATAGCCGCTCTTTGTGATTCTGAAACATAATCAGTTACATACTGTTAGCTCCATAACAACGATTAGATCATTAGTATGTTTACAAAAGAACGTGCTTCTATCCTGAGCTAAATCAACATGTGCAGTCGGCAAATTTTACTTTAAATTACATACGTCGAAAGGGGAAATAAAGTACATACATGATAATACCCCAAAACTCACCTGGAACTGTATGAGAATGTGACCATACTGGAGTCCAATTATGCATGTCACAGCAGCCATGAGCGAACTATAAAATTACATAAAAAAAATCAGAAATTTACATCATACCATCTTTAGTATAAAATATTAAAAATAGCACCCCAAAAAACAGACGTATTAGTATTTGATTTACCTCAAAATACCTTCAGGATCGAAAGGAGCATGACACCACGAGGGCAAAGTTTCTGGGACTTGACCGTGACTGGATATATTGCATTCCTACACATTGGAGAAGGCATTTTATGTATCAACAACGAGTATACATTTGGAATTTTACAGCATATAACATTTTGCAGGAGGATACCTTGAGATTCAAGTATACAGGTTTCGCATAAAGATGGTCAACTCCAAGAAGATAACGGTCAATCATTCCTGCTGAATTACAAGCAGGACCTAGATCCCCTCTTACACAACATTTCACCTGTGGTTTAATGAAATTAATTCTCCATTCTTCGTAACATCAAATTAAATAAACGCTATAATCAATTCCAAACACTACCATTTATCTTATATCGAAAAAAATTCAATGCTTCCAGTATAAGAGCAACCCTGCTTCATCTTACTGACTGCATGGATAAACAATCTAATTCTGGATTCTAAATTTTTTGATTGAGATATAATTTACTATTGATCTCTCTTTATTCATGAACATTGCTAAGTGAATACAGAGATCCAGTAAATTATCAATTATTTCCTGCATCTTTCGGTATAAGTTTGGTTATAGATTTTCATTTATATTTTCTCAAATAATCCGATTTCGGTTTTAAAAAAAATTGTTCCCAATGCTTACATGAACAACAAATATCACAAACCAAAAAGTACTCAATCAAGTGATAAAATGATTATAAAAAGTGGAGTATGTTAATGTTATATTACCATATAAACATAGCTATTGTTCGAAGTCATGAAGGAGGAATTAGACGGCACCACATAATGCCAATCCGGAACATACAAGCCGTATAAGAACCCCAAATATATGACAGTCAACAATATTACAAAATACCTACAAATAGGGAAAAATCGAACATTTTCAGTAAATAAGAACCTATAAATTATGCAATACAGAGATAGATAATTCAGCAAGTTAGCTGAATTAAGAGAAATGCATTAACATCATATAGATACTGCAAAAAATTTAAAACGTCTCATTCTGCAGGATAAATATACTTAAAACGTCTAAAAGATATTTATCACAATTTCCAATATTATGAGCATACTAGGTACGCAAACATTTTCCTCATTTCTTGATGGTGCAACTACGCTATAACGTCAAAGTTCTATCAAAAGATGATACCTCGACACATGCATAAGGACATACCAGATTGGCAGATTTATTTACATTTTTTTATTGACTATATTAAATATCACACCAGTCTTGACTCACCATTGCCAAGAATAATTTCTGGAGAAATTATCTCCACTCCACCTTTGACGCGAAAGCCATATTTCACACAATGCTGCAACGGCATAGCCGATTGCTATCCTCTACATTGAAGACAAAATGACTTTTTATGAACTATCTGATTTTCATCCACAGGAAAGTCCCTTCAATTTTTGATATGAGAAAAATAAATTGAATGAAACAACTGAATAAATGGTTATTAAAAAACGTGGTAGAGTTAAAGCTCTAATTTTCACAGTGTTGAAAGAACCTGTAAGATGCCAAGCAATCTAATATTTTCAACATCGACTCCATAAGTCAGAGAAGTAACACCATGAAAATATCCACCTGAAAAGAGGTATCATTGGACCTGCCCCATTCAGTAAATTAAACAGATACCAGATGAGAGATGTTAAAGTGCATATACATAACACATGGATAAGTGAAGTTTATTTGCTAACTGCAGATAAAAAAAGACCAACAAGTGAAAGTATTGAAAATAAAGATACTATATCAACAAAATTGTTCGTCGTTATCACTTCTATAATTTTGCCATTACTTCTGTTATTGTTTAGAGTTCAAAAAATCAACACTCCAATCTGAAAAAAACATAGCCCTGTTAATTTATTTTCTAATATGCAGTTTGTGCACCATATAATTCACTACGTAGATGCATGAAATGACAACAAGAATACAGAGTAAGAGATACTTCAAATACCCTGAAGAAAAACACCAAGCAGGAAAAGTTTGAATGCTCGAAAGATAGCCTTCCGTGTAGCTTCAATTCTGTCAGAATCCTTCTGCAAATTCAAAGCACTAACTCATGAGGAGTTTAATGAAAATTATTCAGAATTTATGCTATTTTTAGGGGGGGGGGGGGGGGGGGGAACCCCACTAATCTTTTAGCAATACCCAGAAAAGGTCCATGTTACCTTAAATGCAATTGCCACAGAAATTCCAACAACAAAAAGGAAAAATGGCATTACGAAGTCTGCCAAGTGAACTCCATTCCAAGGGGCATGTGCAATGATAGGGAAAATAGAGCCAGCGTAATCTACAAGCATCATCAGCTGAAAACGAAAAAGGATTCCTATAATCAATACATATCCACCTGAGATGAAGCACTAGATGTTTATCAGCAGACCATATATGTGAGTGGAGAAAAAACATACTCCCTCCGTCACTCCCACCTCAATAAGCATTCATTTCTTTTTCGGACATCAAACATCAATTAGCACAGACTAAATAAGAAACTAATTACCATTACTTTTTAACTTGAAAACATAATTTTAAAGTTTTGTTTTTTACTTTACTCAAAACTAACTCACTTTTATCTACTAAAAAATACTTAATCTCTGTGCGAAATACTTGTACATATTGAGTCCGGATGGAGGGAATAGTATATCTGTATATGTGATAGCCGATCTATCTAATATTTACAGGCCAATTAGATCTCTCCTCGTGAGATATATATCTAGTGTTAATACATCTGATTTCATCACATTTAGGGAAAGGTAATTGGCTTATGCAAATCACTACTGGATTAGATCGAAATGACATTCACTAAACAAAGCAAAACTCGATAGCATCTTTTATTATCACAGCTCACCGGAAAAAAAGCAGCTGCCGATTTCAATTTGTGAAAACAGAAAATCAAGGAAATGAAGAGGCATTACGAACACACATAAGCCGCGAAAAACATCGAGCGAAGCCACGCGAGCAGCAGCTTTTCTTCTAGAATCAGCGTTTTGCGGTTCTTCCTCTGCGGCGGCGCGGCCACTGAGCAACGGCTCAATTTCCGCCATCGATTTAAAGCTATTTGTTGCGAAGGGATTAGTACTCTCACTGTGAGCTGTGCGTGGACTCGAGGAAGAGAGAATTTAATTTGATACGAAAAAATGGAGGGGAAAAAGAAAGAATGACGTGGCAATACCTTATTGGCTAAAAAAAGTCAAGTGTAATACTAGTTGGAGTGTTGGACCACTTGAATATTTTTTATTTTTTTGACGAGGAGAGACAAGAAATCAAAAGATGTGCTCGAATAGCAAACAAGGTTCGAATACCTTCATAATATTTCAATGAAAATTTGTCCAACTTGAGGTTCGAATCCTTCGTCGTCGCCAGAGAATTTCACCCACATCATCACAGACTTTTCTTTCGTCACCGGAGAATTTCACCCACATCATTACATGCTTTACCATTTCACCCAAATCATTACATGCTTGAGAATTTCACCCACATCATTACATGCTTTACCATTTCACCCAAATCATTACATGATTTACCATACATGCTTTACCATTTCACCCAAATCATTACATGATTTACCACTCGGCTATGTTATCACTTGAATTTTACCTATATTCTCTCTCTTTCTCTCTCTCTCTCTCTATATATATATATTATTTTACAAACTCGGGTAGCAAGACACCACTTGAATTTTAGACACCATAGGAGAACGCTAACAATATCTAAAACAAACTTTATAAAATTTCAATAAAACTTCATATATATTTGTGAGTTAGATGTTACATTGATGATCTAAGATTAGTCGAAACCTGAAAATATATAAGTAAAATTTGTAAATGAGAAACAATGACATTGTTAGAAACCACTTCATCTAAAAGCTCGAACTGGTAGAGAAGTTGGACTTCTTTACATTTATATTAATGGGCCGAATATATTCTCCAATACTCCCCCTCACTTGTGGGCCAATTTCAACCTCTTTGGGGAGGCCCAACAAGTGGATAATTAAATCGGCCCTCACTTGTGGGCCAATTTCAACCTCTTTGGGGAGGCCCAACAAGTGGATAATTAAATCGGGTGGAGTCGCCACTGACGGGAGTCGAACCCAGGACCTCGGGTTATCCCAAGGCTCTGATACCATGTTAGAAACCGCTTCATCTAAAAGCTCGAACTGGTAGAGAAGTTGGGCAACTAGACATTTATAGTTGGGCGAATATATTCTCCAATAGACATATTAAAGCTAGAAGAGACAACTAATATATATCCATCTCGACTCGATCAGAACAAAAAAAAAACAATTTACTACTGTAGTAACTAAGTAAGAGAAAACGGATAGCTAGGCCAGCACGCTTACGTAACCCCCACGCATTCTCCTGACGAACTTCTTGTTCCTCTTCGGGAGTGTAGTCGTTCTTTATGTGAATATGTTTGGGAACCTCTTCCATAGTTCCTCCCATGATAATGTTTGGAAAGTACTTTTCACATGCAGCGTGGAACAAGCTCTCTATGTCCAAGTAGTTTGCAGCCTGTAGATATAAATAACATATATTTATACGAATTAATTCCGAATACCGATCAATAAATTTAATTAATTAGGTAGCTAGGGCATGAAAGAAACGTACCAGGATGAGATGAAAAAGCATGTTTTGATCAACATTCACGAACTCGGCATCGAATTCTTTCAAATCGGTATCGGAGGTGTCATCGGAGTCATGATGACGTCGGCAGAACTCGATGACTTTGGACAAAACCTTGGAGGTGACGCCGGGCAGAGAGATGGGCTTGTCGTCGCAGGTGTCCTCGATCAAGTGCTTTATCGTCTGCGCCACCATTACGACAGCCTCTTCCACGACGAAGGTTTCGTTGTCGGAGCTAACCAACGTGATCATCTTAGGGCTAGGGTCGGAATTGGAAGATGAAGCAACACAAGAAGACATTGTTAGTTATGAATATAGACTGTAGAAACCCTAATCGAAAAAAGTGAGGATTGGTTTAAGGGAGCGAGAGTATTTATATTGGTTTTTAGGTATTTTTATTTTTTTAGTAGGAGTAGGATTAGGAAAATTAGAAAGAGGAAAAACAAAGGAAACTTTTGACCAAATTTTTATTCGGCCTTTGTTTCGTTCTAACTCCTAATTCCAATACAATGTTTATCTAAGCTAGTAAGGACGACTGTCTTTTTATTTTAAATTTTAACTCAAGAATATATAAAGTAAAAAAAAAAGTACTATTATTGAAATACAATTAATTATTTTTTTTATCTAAATTTATATTTTATTATTCATTTTGATGTTCCAACTAAATTTTAATCAATTAAAACTCGTTTTTTTATTTTTTGAAACTTATAGAAATTATTTAGTAAATTTAATGTAATTATATGTCAATTTAAATTATAACCAGAACAATATTAATTATTTTAAAAATATAAAAAATATCACAATACTTATTGCATTATAATAAAATATATATATATATATATATATATATATATAATTTAATAATATTAGAATAATAATTTTAAATTTGTAAATGAATAATTTTATTAATTATGAATATGTTAATTTTATTCATCTATATATCTTTGTAAAAGAGAAACCCTAATGTTTTTCTTCTTATTAGCTCGATTGGAATGTTGGATTTTAAAGATTTTTTTGGCTAGGGTTCGATTCCACAAACTATCATAATATTTGGGTCATGATACGTAAAAAATCAAAACTGAAATTTTCGGTCAAAAAAAACCAATTCTCTCAAACGAAAAGAGACCATTCCTCAAATTATCATAATATTTGGGTCATTTCCCTCAAACGAAAAAAGACTATTCCTTTAATTAGCATAATATTTGGACCATTTTCCGCAAACGAAAGAAGATCATTCATCCAATTAGCATAATATTTGGGTCATGGGACTAACGTGAGACCAAATCGAGAATGAACAATCTATATGAGACCAAAATAAAATTATCTACTTTCAAGAATAAACAAAATTACAGTAATAGTTCATTACTAAATTTTATTTGTTAAATTTTAACTAAAAATATTAATTAATTTTTAAAAAAATTAAAAACAAACTTCAGAAAAAATGAAAAACGGAAGAAAAAAAATAAGAAAATTGTAGTGAACAAATAAAAACAAATTAAAAAATATATAGTACATTTTTGTATTAAAAATACAAAATACGTTGGAAGCCCTCAACTCTATCGAGTTCCACTCGATTCCCTTGTCTCGCAATATGAAGCTCGTAGAAAGTGAATTTTATCGAATGTATGTCCTTCAATTCGTGGGTGAGGATCCCTTTATATAGGAAGGAGGGGAAGAGGGTTTAGGGTTGAAAAATGAGAAAAATAAGGTCCGCGACCTAATTTCGCCGCTGTCGGCCGACACATAGGGGTGTCGGCCGACACCTTTGAAAAAACTAAAGCGCCTTGAATTTTGCCTGTGTGTCGTCCGACAGGTGCAGGGTGTCGGCCGACACCTAGTGTAAAATTCGGTCCGATTTTTTCTCCGTTTCTTCCGTCGTTCAACCTCGGTTCCCAACCAAAGTTTATATACTCCAAGTATACATGATCAATAGGGTCGTGTGACTCATTTGGCTTGATTGTCGACTATTAAGTTCAAGTTCTCAACTCGACACTTAACATCGCACAATCGATCCATCTACACAGGACGCACTATATAACTTGTTTCGGTACAACACACGTGGGATGAAGGACACCATTCCAACAGTCACCACCTCCTCGGGAATATCGAAGGGAAAGAGAGACATCCCAAGATCAAAATCGTGGACACTAACGTAAGGAGAGTTTTGGGAGTAGAAATGGATATCATCGTCAACCTTCCTTAGAGCAAGGTGCTAAAAGGAGACCAATAGGAGATTTCTTCAAACCACATCTCCATTTGTCGAGAAGTTAAATATATTCAAAACAATATAATATTTTAATTAATTAAAAAAAACTTTAATTGTAATTTTATTATTTAGTAAAATAGTGGTTTAAAAAAATTAAAACAATTTAGCGTTTTTATAATAACATTTAATTAATTTATTATTATATAAATTAATGATTTAAAAAAAATCAAAACAATTTTCTTACGGCAACTACCGTAAGGAATACGTTTTAATACTCTCATACGAGAAATAGCCGTAAGGGATTTTTTGCCCGTAGGGATTGGCCTACGACTAGCTGTAGGGAACTCTGTAGGGCCTGATCTTGGAGGAAAGCTATGCGCGCGCAGTCCCCTATGGGGTCCCCTACGGGAGTCACCCCTACGGCTGGGGGAGTAGGGGTTGCCGTAGGGGAACTCAGAATATGATTCCCGTAGGGAATGCCGTAGGGGAACCCTGGTTTTTTTGTAGTGGTTAAGACACAGCATGTAGACGCCATGCAAATTAACTAGAGTTGCGCTTATTTAGGAACTGATTTATTGCAGATGTATTTATGCGGAAGGATTCCTAATTTCTTGGAGTTTCTGTTAAAGTGATAAGGAAGGCTGCTAGCCCTAGGTTATCTTGTAATCCTTATAAAAGGAGTCATTAGGGTCTGTTATTATTCAAGCTTTCAGTATATGATAGTATGTTATAAATGAATTCGGATCCTCTCATGTCTTTTTTACTAATATCTCCTCATAAATGAATCTCAACCTTTTAATATATAAACGGTCAAGATCTTTGAAACTCAATTAAAATAAATATAATCTTTTTATTTACAATTAATATATTTATCATTTTCTTATTTTTAGGTATTGTTTCTTTTCTTAATCTCTGCCAATCATTCTCTATTTCTCTTTCGATTTTTAACCTCTCTTTCTCTTTCGATTTTTAACGGAGAGGAAGAAGATAAATATAATTTCATCTTCTCTTTTTAATATCTCAATCTCTTTCTCTTTCGATTGAAATTTTAACGGACGGGAAGAAGAGAAATAAATTTTCATTTTAACCTCTCTTTCTCTTTCGATTTTTAACGGAGGGAAAGAAGATAAATATAATCTCATCTTCTATTTTTAATATCTCAATATCGAAGATAAATATAATCTCATCTTCTCTTTTTAATATCTCAATCTCTTTCTCTTTCGATTGAATTTTTAACGGACAGGAAGAAGAGAAATAAAATCTCATCCTCTCTTCGTATTTTAATGAATCAATTGGATTTTTAACAGACATTGGAGAAGAAGAGAAATAAAACAATTTTCAAAACTAATTTTTCAATAGAATTTGATTATACGATTATGCATAATGAATGAACTCAATAAATTTCATGTTTTTTTATTTAAACTCATTTGAGACTTTTATCATACACTTTGTGTGCATTAATTATAAAATTTTAATTGTTTGATCATTTTTAAAAATAATAATTCTACTTAATATATGAAATAAAAAATTGTTGATGATTTAAGTGAAATCATTGTCCGTTTAATGTAGTTGGAATCATTCAAGGCTTCGGATTAATCCTAGTCAATAAAATATGAATTTGGAGAAGTGTGGAGTACACATTCATATAAAATTGATACGGATTAATACTTTGAATAAGCATGTTGATGCATGTCGAGTTTAATCTCGTGGTTGCATGGTTGCATGGCTAAGTAATGCTTTAATATCATATTTTGTATGCAAATTCGAAATTGCATGAATAACCATGCAAAACAACATGAATATGTGCCATTGGAAAGGGTGCTTTCACTAAAAGGTACCTATTCAACCAAAGGGTGCTTATGTTCAAAGGAAGGGGTGTCTAAAACCTATATAAGGGAGTGGAATTCATTTTCTGAATACACACAACATCACCTACGAAATTGAGAGCTTTGAAGCAACAATTATTACATAAAGTTCCATAAGTTGCTCGTGTTCTAAGCTTAAGACACGAGTGTCGTTATTGTCTTATCCAGCGAGGGATTTCGTGATACCCAGGCTTAATAGGGTCGAAATACTCTTTAAGGAAAGCGTTGCTACGCGATTCAATATTATCCAAGCCTCTACATCTTTCAGTTAATCCAAAAATACAACAATCTTAAAGAGTAATTCCATATACTGAAAGATGGAAGCGGTTCGAGAGATAACCAGCAAGTTTGGAAAGTTGGAGAAATTTGAAGGCGTAGATTTTAGAAGGTGGCAAAAGAAGATGCATTTTATGCTAACAACGTTGAAGGTGGTGTACGTGCTAAGCACTCCACAACCAGAAGCAAAGGACAACGAAACGCCGGAGGAAACTCGGAAACGGTGCAAGTGGGAGAACGACGATTATATATGTCGTGGGCAAATATTAAACGGTATGTCTGACTCTCTCTTTGACATCTATCAAAACGTTGAATCTGCTAAAGAACTATGAGATAGTCTTGAATCCAAGTACATTGACGAGGACGCTTCTAGTAAGAAGTTCCTGGTTGGTAATTTTATGAATTACAAAATGTGCGACGGAAGGCCGGTAATGGAGCAATATAATGAATTGCTGCGGATATTGGGTCAATTTACCCAACTTAATATGAAGATGGATGAGTCCATCTCGGTGTCTAGTATTATAGACAATTACCGCCGTCGTGGAAAGACTTCAAACACACCCTGAAGCATAAAAAGGAAGAGTTGTTTTTAGTACAGCTCGATAGTCACTTGCGCATAGAGGAATCTCTAAAGGCGCAAGAGGGTGAAAAACCCAAGGACAAGGAAACTATAAGGTCTGCAACTATCAATATGATGGAAGCAGGGGAGAGTTCGTATAAGAACCGAGGGACAAAGCGTCCCTACAACAACAACAACATCAATAATGCTGGGAGTAAGAAGCCTAAGGGCGCTTGCTGGATATGCGGAAAAGCGGGTCACTTTAAAAGTGATTGTCGTGCAAACAAGAACAAGAAGGGAACGATGAACAATCGCTCGGGACAAAGGTCTAATGACCAGGGTCCGAACACCAATCAAGGTGAGACTAAGACTCATAATTTAGTTGTTGATATAAGTTATGTGCCTATAGTTTCTGAAGCATTTTATATGCAGGATGATTCGGTGGCATGGTGGATTGACTCGGGTGCAACCAAACATGTATGCAAAGATCGTCATTGGTTTCAGAAGTATGAACCGGTTAAAGATGGATCAGTGCTTTACATGGGAAACGAGTCAACTGCCCCTATTCTTGGTCGCGGAGAAGTGTTGTTGGAATTTAGTTCCGGAAAGTCCTTAGTATTATTAGATGTATTACATGTACCCGGAATAAGGAAAAACCTTGTATCCGGTAGTGTTTTATCCAAGTACGGATATAAACAAGTGTATGAATCTAATAAATATGTATTGACTAAGAACGATGTGTTTGTCGGCTTTGGATATCAATGTAATGGGATGTTCATGCTTAATATTATAAATAAAAATTCTGATTCGGTGCTTATGATTTCTTCTAATGTTAATGATTCATTACTATGGCATGCTAGACTAGGACATGTTCATTATAAGCGTATGATTGATGTTGGAAATCGATTTTCCGGGCTATCAAAAATATCGCAGAACCGATAACCTGACCGAAATCCCGTCGCCAGAAACACGATCACGAACACCACGCGAAGCCTAGCTCGACAAGAGCATCACCACGGGATGAACCCGCGGCTAAACCCTAGCCGAACCCCATCGCGGCTGGGGTTCGCAATCGCCGTGCATGGCGATCGCATGGGGCTGCTCCGGCAGCCCCCGGGTGGCGGTGAGTCCGGCGACTTCACCGCCGTCGCCACCGAGGAGGGCGGTCAGCCCAGCTGACCGCCGCGGCTCCAGCCGCGGCTCGCCCCCGGCGATCGATCGCATGATCGATCGCCCGCCCCGGCTTCAGTCGGGGCCTCCTCTTTGCGCACGCCGCCGGACGAGGTGATGGAGTAGTATACTTAATGTCTAGATTTGAGTATTCTGAACTCTGTATGCACTTTCATTTACCTATCGATTACAGACATTCATTTGCTTTTAATTATTGTTAATTAAATACATGCAAATCATAGTCCTGGATTTTATACGTTGTAGTTAGTATGGTGTGTCGGGCCCGCACAGAAGATCATACTATCGGTTACTCGTATTTAATCGAACAGTTGCTCACGACCTAGATGGACACGGACCGATCCATCGGTATAGTCGTTGTGTGAGAGAGAAGATAATTTGTCTTGATTATCTTATCACACTTGTACACTTGGTGTATTGAGCGGATCGATTGAGACTCATCAATTAGGATTGCTCGGCGATAATTGATTTGAGACTCGGAGTATTTTATTCTTAATCCCTGAAATAATTGCGGGTGTGTATATTTAATATAAGTGACTTTGATTTGCCAAAGGAATTAACCGATTTAATTATTGGGTTAATTACCGGTTAAGTTGGGTCACTATATTTTATATATGGCATGCCGTGAATTCTTGAAGGGACAGTGTATCCCGAAAGGGTTGATAATATCCCCGAGATGAGCTCATAAGGATTTATTATGTAAACCTCGCGAGTGGATTTGTTCCGCATAATAAATAAGGTTGAGTGGTACTATTCTCGGATATAAGAGATGAATAAATTTATTAAGCAATAAATAAATTTTATTCATGGATATTTAAATCTTAAATACACGGAATAAATAATACTAAGATGGAGAAATATTATTTGATATAATATTGAATAATATTGGGAGTGCAATTTTATTTATATAGTGGAAAATAAATAAAATTAATATTGATAAGAATTAATGGATTTGGGTTGGACCCAATTTAATTTTCAATATTGGAAGCCCAATATTTATTCTCCTTTTGATCCCCTTCGTAGCCTATAAAAGCACTACATGGTCTTCACTTTTCACAACCTAAGTTACGCCAACAATAAAGTTCTGAGAGTGAGGAGGATCCATAGAGTTCGATAGCTCGTCGCCCACCCGACGTTCGAACGGAGTGCAAGGAATACGCGGGAAGATCACGAGGTCATCGATTTCGTTTCTCCGAACAACGAATCGTAGGTACAATTCTCAAACCCCTTGATAATTGTTTGATTTGTTTTTATCGAGAATACCGTAGAACAAAGATCCGAGGATCGAACCCCGGGACGAGGGTCGAGCCGGGCGGTGGTGGTTGGACCACCGGACCGCCGGCGGCTCGTGGATCCCTCGTGGGGATCGAACGCGCGGACCCTCGGCTGGACGCCGAGGATCGATCGAGCCCTACGGGGCTGATCGCTAGGGCTACGGGTTTTACCCGTAGCAGCTCGTAGCGAGCTGCGAATTTCCCGCAGCGGCTCGCTGGACGCGAGCCCTAGCCGCGAGCAGCGGATCGCCGGATCCGCTGCGGGGATGCCGCGAGGCATCCCGTGCGATCGCTGCGAGCGATCGCGAGTCCCCTCGCAGGGACTCGGCTGGGCGTCCGCGTGCCTCGTGCACGCGACGCGTTCGGTCGGGTCCCGGTTCGCGTGGGCTCGTGGTTTCTCCGGCGATTGAGGTTGTCGATTGTATGAACCTCGGCTCGCGGGTTTTCGGGTGGGGGCGGATTACGTGCCTTTGGGTGCGTGGTCTCCAAAGCCCGGACTCCGGCGGATGAGTCGGCGTTTGTACGATCTCTAGCGAAGGGTTCGTTCGGGTTATCGATTCCGCAATTTTGATAACCCGGGATAGCGAATTCCAACAACTGGTATCAGAGCGTGGTTTACGTTCGCGGTATTTTCGATAAATGTTGTTCTACCTTGCAGGGTTCCGACTATTATGGCTCAATTAATTATTCGTTTAATTTATTTTGTCATGATTGTTGGTTTTATTAAACTCTCGGACATGTCGAGATTCGTTTTTTGTGGTGAATGCTTGTAATAGTAAAAATTCGGGGGTTGACCGAATTTAGGATTTATTATTATGTTCGTTATTTTTCCGGAAAATGTATAGGGTCGATTTCGTGTATAGAATCGATACCGGAATTGTAATTTAGATTTTTGTAAATTTATTTTGCGATTGGATCGACGTTTCGAAGACCGCCGGAGAAGACGAAGTGACGAGGGGACGAAGGACCGGGATCGATCAATCCCCATGATCGATCCCGAGGGGATCGATCGACCCGCGGCCCTAGGCGGGCTGTTCGTGGGATTCCCGGCCACGCCGGCCACCAGTGGTGGTGGCGCGTGGGCTGGGCGGCGGCAGCGTGCCCTAGGCGGCGGTCGGGCGTGGGTGGGGGTGGCTCGGGGTCTCCCAACCCGGGCTACTCCTACCGGAAATATACTTTCCTAATTAATTCGTTATTTCCTATTTTGATTATTTCTTTATGGAATAGTTTAGAAAAATAGAAAAAGAATTAATTTAGTACTAAATTTATTTTTCCTATTTGATTATTCCTACTCATGGGAATATTCATGGATTAGGAATAAAATAAATTTGGAAAAGTATAATAGTCCTAATTATTTTATTTCTTTATTTCATTATGGATATCATCTAGAATATTCCAAGTATATCTTGGATAGATTATTCTAGAGATTTAATGAAGTGGAAAAAGAAAATAAAATAAATAAAAATATTAATAATATTTAATTTTATTTTTGATATATTCAATTGACTTAATTTTCGAATTAAGTAACTTTTGGATTAATTGAAAATAAATAGATTTAAATATTGGAAATTAATATTCTCGTCACATGGAGCATTCAAGAAACGAAGACTGAAGACTAGAAGATGCGTACGGGGATGTGATGAAGCCATAATAGTCGGAAAATAATATTCTAGTAATTATTTTGACTATGTGATAATACTATGTGCTTTATTACATGTATGCATGCTATATGTGTTTATTTTATGCACTAGATAGCGTATCCCTTTATTGTAAAAAGCTAAGTGGGAGAGGGTATGGAAACATACCAATGGTCTCCATTGCTGCTCTCTTGGTGACTTTTATGAACTTTTGAAGTTTATATAGATAAGTCATTGGAGGAGAGTTCTTGTAATTCCTCTTACAAGAGACATTGATTGAGTTTATCAAACAATGTCTAATTTGTCTTTCCAAAGCTGATTTCAAGTCGACTCATTCTCACCCCGGGGAGTGGAATGGAGCCAGAGCCACTTGGTCATGTAGAGGACACAAATTAGAGACCTTCGTACCATTCTTTGATAGATGGATCGATTGTCTGCTCGGCTCCCTCATTTATGAGAGATAGGGTCGTTCGCATGGTGAATCACTGGTTAGAAACTTCGAGTTTCACTTATGATTCTCCACGTCTTGATTTACGAGATTGAATGGATCTAGTAATTGGATTTCAATTATATAAATCTTTTTGGTGTAGTAAACGTCCACACGAACGTGGCTTGCTATACTGAATGGGATTTTAGAATAATTGATGTAGACAGTTATAGGGAATTGTGAAGAGTTGCGAGTTGTCGTAAACGTCCACACGAACGTGGCTTGCGGTGACATAACAGTTCTAAACGATTCACCTTAGTACTGAGTAATGGTTTACACTTAGATACGCGTTATAGTATTCCTCCCAACGAGGTTACGCTATAAGTGATGTATGACCGAAGTAAAATCTAATTGCTAAATCATTTGGGTGGGTAAACGTCCACACGAACGTGGCTTGCCTTACCTGATGGGATTTTAGATGTGATTAGTGATTTAATGATATTATTTGAGGGAGATAATATCGGATATTAAATTGTTTGTTTGTTTTATGTGCTTATAGGTTAAGAATGACTGTGACCCCACTTTGTGATATACTTAAGGATGTAAACTCACCGGTTCCATATGGTGATGATTGGGAACGAAATCTGGACATTGTTCAGACTGTTGAGCTTTCCGAATCCACTGTTGTCCCAACTGATGAGGACATTCGAAATGACCTCAGGATGATGTTGAGACATAGCGTGGAAGCCGGACAAGAGGTGATTAACATACTCACAGAGTTCTCTCTCAATGAGTCCCTTAAAAAGGATTCGGCGAAAGCGGAGTTTGTGCGTAGGTTGAGAAAATCACAAGCTTTTGTGGCAAGGCTAGAGGAAAAGCGTGCAAAGAAACCCAGTGGTTTAAAGCCACGGATTGGGAAAGGCAAGCCTTTGGGCAAGTGCTTTCGATGCAAGCAGTTTGGGCACTGGAGGTCTGATTGTCCTCTCATCAAAGGTACGAAATTTTCCTTAGTCACTGAAACATTGTCAGCGGTGATATCTACCAGCACCTGGTGTGTAGATACGGGTGCCACTGACCATGTCTGCAATTCATTGCAGGGGTTCCAGGAAACCCGGAGACTTAGAGAGGGAGAGATCGTGGTCTACATGGGCAATGCCGCGAAGGTGGCGGCTGTTGCAGTGGGAGACGTTCACTTACGCTTTAGTAGTGATAGGGTTTTAGTTTTACAGAATTGTCTTTATGTACCGAATTTTAGAAAGAATTTGATTTCGGTTTCTAAGTTAATTCTGAATGGATATTCTGTTTCTTTTGATCACTCTGTGGTCATAAGAAGAAATAGTAAGATTGTCTGTTCTGGTACATTGGTGGACGATTTGTATATTCTAAATCCTGAGTCTAACACGATGCAACTAACCGAGAGTAATAACACATCTACGAACACCAATAAGAGAAATGAACCTTCTAAAATGAATCAATTATACTTGTGGCATCTAAGGCTAGGTCATATTAATTCGAATAGAATTCAAAGGTTGAAAGCTGATGGTCTCATTAGCGGCATAGAAGGAGAGGACCTTCCAACCTGCGAATCCTGTTTGGAGGGTAAAATGACCAAGCGTTCTTTTTCTGGTAAAGGACATAGAGCTGAACAAGTATTGGATTTGATTCACTCTGATGTATGCGGACCTATGTCTACTCAGGCAAGGGGAGGGTACGAGTACTTCATCACTTTCACTGATGATTACTCAAGATATGGATTTATATACTTGATGCGCCGCAAGAGCGAATCCTTTGACAAGTTCAAGGAGTTCAAGGCTTTTGTGGAGAACCTTCAAAGTAAATCCATTAAATGCCTGCGATCTGATCGCGGAGGCGAGTACCTGTCTGGAGAATTCAAGGCATACTTAGTAGAGAATGGGATTGATTCCCAGTTGACATCACCATATACTCCCCAGCAGAATGGTGTGTCGGAAAGAAGGAATAGGACTCTTATGGAAATGGTACGTTCAATGATGAGTTACTCGGACTTACCTACTATGTTCTGGGGACATGCCTTGGAAACAGCGGCGTATATTCTCAACATGGTTCCAACGAAAACGGTACCCACAACACCCATGGAAAGGTGGAGCGGGCGCAAGCCTAGCCTCAGGCACCTTCGGATCTGGGGATGTCCAGCACATGTGTTGAGACAAGGGGCCGATAAGTTAGAACCTAGATCAGAATTACGGTTGTTTGTAGGTTACCCGAAAGGAACTAAAGGTGGCATGTTCTATAGTCCTACGGACCAGAAGATCGTTATAAGTACTAACGCTCGGTTCTTAGAGGAAGACTATGTCATGGACCACAAGCTCATGAGTGACATAATACTTGATGAGTTAAGAGGAGACAAGGAAGACTCAGATACAGCCGAACCGAGTGTAGATACACCACTAGAACCTGCACCTAATACTGTCACTGTTGATACACCGGAACGCCGTCGTAGTGGGAGGGTTGTTAAACAACCGGACAGATGGATTGGACTGGGTGAGTCTTCGGACTCGGCACCCGGAGTTCATGAAGTCGATCCCTGGACCTATGATGAGGCGGTACAAGATATAGATGCGCCTTCTTGGAAGAAAGCAATGAAATCCGAAATAGAATCTATGGATTCTAATAAGGTCTGGGATCTTGTACAACCACCAAGCGGCGTAAAGCCAATTGGGTGTAAATTGGTCTACAAGAGAAAGAGAGGATCTGACGGAAAGGTTGAAACCTTTAAAGCTCGGCTTGTTGCGAAAGGATATACTCAGAAAGAGGGAATCGATTATGAGGATACCTTCTCGCCGGTAGCCAAGATAAAGTCGATCCGGATTCTCTTATCCATAGTAGCTCATATGGATTATGAGGTGTGGCAAATGGACGTCAAGACAGCTTTCCTTAATGGAAGTCTTGACGAGACGATTTATATGAAACAACCAGAAGGATTCATTGCTAAGGGGCGAGATCATCTAGTGTGCAAGCTTAATCGATCCATTTATGGATTGAAACAAGCCTCGAGATCGTGGAACCTGTGGTTTGATGAAGTAGTCCAATCTTTTGGATTCATTCAAAGCATGGACGAATCGTGTGTGTATTGGAAACGTGATGGAAAGAAGGTGGTGTTCCTCGTGCTTTATGTAGACGACATACTTCTCATTGGCAACAGTGTAAAGATGTTATCAGACATAAAGGGATAGTTGTCTAGACAATTCGATATGAAAGATTTGGGAGAAGTTGGACATGTTCTAGGGATCAAAGTTATAAGGGATCGCCGGAATAGAACATTGTTTCTTTCCCAGCAATCTTACATAGACACGATTCTAGCTCGTTTTAACATGCAAGATTCCAAGAAGGGCGATCTGCCCTTCAGTAAAGGAACTTATCTTTCTAAGGATATGTGTCCTCAGACACAGAAGGAGAAAGATGACATGAAAGCGGTTCCCTACGCTTCGGCTGTGGGAAGCTTAATGTATGCAATGTTATGCACGAGGCCTGATATCTGTTATGCCGTTGGCATAGTAGCAAGATATCAGAGTAACCCTGGAAAGGCTCATTGGACTGCCGTTAAGAGCATTTTCAAGTATTTGCGAAATACTAAGGATTATGTTCTGAGATACGGTGCAGACAATCTGATTCCTTTAGGTTACACAGATTCCGATTTCCAAGCTGATAAGGACCGGCGTAAGTCGACATCAGGCTATGTGTACACTTTGGGAGGTGGAGCCGTATCATGGAAGAGTGTTAAGCAAAAGTGCATTTCGGACTCTACCATGGAAGCTGAATACGTTGCAGCCTCAGAGGCAGCGAAAGAGTCAGTGTGGTTCCTTAATTTCCTACAGGACTTAGATGTGATTCCGAGTTTGCCTAAAGCTATGACAATTTATTGTGACAATAGCGGTGCAGTGGCAAACAGTAAGGAACCACGGTCCCATAGTGCTACAAAACACATAGAGCGCAAGTACCACCTGATTCGAGACATCGTCAAGAGGGGCGATGCGATAGTCACCAAGATAGCTTCGGAAGACAACCTAGCGGACCCTTTCACCAAGATACTTCCTAAGGAAGTATATTACAAGCACTTGGAGGGTTTGGGAGTCAGAAGTTTGGAGGATAAGACTAGACCTTAGTATAAGTGGGAGATTGATGGAGTAGTATACTTAATGTCTAGATTTGAGTATTCTGAACTCTGTATGCACTTTCATTTACCTATCTATTACAGACATTCATTTGCTTTTAATTATTGTTAATTAAATACATGCAAATCATAGTCCTGGATTTTATACGTTGTAGTTAGTATGGTGTGTCGGGCCCGCACAGAAGATCATACTATCGGTTACTCGTATTTAATCGAACAGTTGCTCACGACCTAGATGGACACGGACCGATCCATCGGTATAGTCGTTGTGTGAGAGAGAAGATAATTTGTCTTGATTATCTTATCACACTTGTACACTTGGTGTATTGAGCGGATCGATTGAGACTCATCAATTAGGATTGCTCGGCGATAATTGATTTGAGACTCGGAGTATTTTATTCTTAATCCCTGAAATAATTGCGGGTGTGTATATTTAATATAAGTGACTTTGATTTGCCAAAGGAATTAACCGATTTAATTATTGGGTTAATTACCGGTTAAGTTGGGTCACTATATTTTATATATGGCATGCCGTGAATTCTTGAAGGGACAGTGTATCCCGAAAGGGTTGATAATATCCCCGAGATGAGCTCATAAGGATTTATTATGTAAACCTCGCGAGTGGATTTGTTCCGCATAATAAATAAGGTTGAGTGGTACTATTCTCGGATATAAGAGATGAATAAATTTATTAAGCAATAAATAAATTTTATTCATGGATATTTAAATCTTAAATACACGGAATAAATAATACTAAGATGGAGAAATATTATTTGATATAATATTGAATAATATTGGGAGTGCAATTTTATTTATATAGTGGAAAATAAATAAAATTAATATTGATAAGAATTAATGGATTTGGGTTGGACCCAATTTAATTTTCAATATTGGAAGCCCAATATTTATTCTCCTTTTGATCCCCTTCGTAGCCTATAAAAGCACTACATGGTCTTCACTTTTCACAACCTAAGTTACGCCAACAATAAAGTTCTGAGAGTGAGGAGGATCCATAGAGTTCGATAGCTCGTCGCCCACCCGACGTTCGAACGGAGTGCAAGAAATACGCGGGAAGATCACGAGGTCATCGATTTCGTTTCTCCGAACAACGAATCGTAGGTACAATTCTCAAACCCCTTGATAATTGTTTGATTTGTTTTTATCGAGAATACCGTAGAACAAAGATCCGAGGATCGAACCCCGGGACGAGGGTCGAGCCGGGC
Organism: Euphrasia confusa; assembly: GCA_954870475.1. Lineage (NCBI taxonomy): Eukaryota > Viridiplantae > Streptophyta > Magnoliopsida > Lamiales > Orobanchaceae > Euphrasia > Euphrasia confusa. Next base: position 22,311,587 of record OX940951.1, read on the forward strand.
GGTGGTGGTTGGACCACCGGACCGCCGGCGGCTCGTGGATCCCTCGTGGGGATCGAACGCGCGGACCCTCGGCTGGACGCCGAGGATCGATCGAGCCCTACGGGGCTGATCGCTAGGGCTACGGGTTTTACCCGTAGCAGCTCGTAGCGAGCTGCGGGTTTCCCGCAGCGGCTCGCTGGACGCGAGCCCTAGCCGCGAGCAGCGGATCGCCGGATCCGCTGCGGGGATGCCGCGAGGCATCCCGTGCGATCGCTGCGAGCGATCGCGAGTCCCCTCGCGGGGACTCGGCTGGGCGTCCGCGTGCCTCGTGCACGCGACGCGTTCGGTCGGGTCCCGGTTCGCGTGGGCTCGTGGTTTCTCCGGCGATTGAGGTTGTCGATTGTATGAACCTCGGCTCGCGGGTTTTCGGGTGGGGGCGGATTACGTGCCTTTGGGTGCGTGGTCTCCAAAGCCCGGACTCCGGCGGATGAGTCGGCGTTTGTACGATCTCTGGCGAAGGGTTCGTTCGGGTTAACGGTTCCGCAATTTTGATAACCCGGGATAGCGAATTCCATCACGAGGGTGGCTTGGGGGTCCATCCGCCGTGGATCCAGCCCACGGCGAACCCCCAGCGATCGACCCATGGTCGATCGCACGCCCCGGCCTCCAGCCGGGGCTTCTCCCTTCGTCCGCGCGCCGGCGGTCGAACCCTAGGGTTCGGCCGCCACCCTCGGTCCCATCGAGGGCTTTTCGATCTTCGTCGGGGATCTCGAATCCCCATCCCCGAAGTTCGTTGTTTTCCCGGATCGTACGTTCATGTATGTATCACAATTTAATACGCATAAAATCATATAAGGGGGTTTATGATTTTACCTTCGATTCGTTGTGCGGAGAAACGAAATCAAATTGAAGACCCTTGGATCTTCCCACGTATTCCTTGCACTAGCTTGAACGTCGGGTGGGCGACGATCCTCCAAGCTTATGGATCTCCTTCACGAACTCTCTAGACTAATCAAGTATGATTATCTTGTCTCATCTAATTGTGAAGACCATGTAGTGCTTTTATAGGCTACGTAGGGGATCTAAAGGAGGTGGAATATTGGGCTTCCAATATTAATGATTAAATTGAGCCCAGCCAAAATCTATTAATCCCATTAATATTATTTAATTTTTTTTCCACTATATAAATTAATTGCACTCCCAATATTAAACCATATTATATCAAATAATATTTCTCAAGTAGTATTATTTATTCCGTGTATTTAAGATATAAATATCCATGAATAAAATTAATTTATTGCTAATTAATTTATTCATCTCTTATATCCGAGACTAGTACCATTCAACCTTAATTATTATGCGGAATAAATTCCACCTGCAGAGTTTACATAATAATTCCTTATGAACTCATCTCGGGGATATTATCAACCTTTACGGGATACACTTTCCCGTCAAGTATTCACGGCATGTCATATATAAAATATAGCGACCCAACTTAACCGGTAATTGACCCAATAATTAAACCGGTCAATTCCTTTGGAAAATCAAAGTCACTTATATTAAATATACACACCCGCAATAGTATCGGGGATTAAGAATAAAATACACTGAGATTTAAATCGATTATCCAAGGCAATCCTAATCGATAAATCTCAAGCGATCCGCCCAATACACCAAGTGTACAAGTATGATAAAATAATTAAGACAAATTATTTTCTCTCTCATACAACGACTATACCGATGGATTGGTCCGTGTCCATCTAGGTCGTGAGTAACTGTTCGATTAAATACGAGTAACCGATAGTATGATCTTTTGTGTGACGTCGCACACCATACTAACTACAACGTATATAATCTAGGACTATAATTTGCATATATTTAATTATAAATAATTAAACGCAAATAATTGTTTATTTAATTAAATAGATTAATGGCAATGGATCGGGAGTTTCCGTTACTTAAATCTAGACATTAAGTACACAACTCCAACAATCTCCCACTTGTACTAAAGTCTAGTCATTTCCTCCAAACTCCCGACTCCCATACTCATCACGTGCTTAAACTGTACTTCCAAGAAGTACCATGTGAATGAGCAATCTAGGTTGCCGCTCTGAAGTTATCTTGGTGACTACAGCGTCGTCTTCCCTGACGATGATTCGTATCAGGTGGTACTTGCTCTACGTGTTATCTTACACTTATGGACTTGTGATTTCTTACCATTTGCCATCGCACCGCTATTTACATAGTCTTTGGCAAATTAAGAATCACATCTAAGTCCCAAAGATTATCCCGGAGCTATACCAAAACTTCTGCTGCCTCTGAGGCCGCTATTTGGTTACCCATGGAAGAGTCCGAAAAGCATCGTGCTTATCACTCTTCCATGTTAAAACTCCTTCTCCTTCAATAGTGAAACACATAGCCTGATATAGACTTACACCGGTCCTCATTCGATTAGAAATCTAAGAGAATGTAATCCAAAGGAAATGCTCGTCTGCTTCGTAATCCAGAACATATTTACAGTACTTCGAAAGTACTTAAAATGTTCATTACAGCAGTCGAGTATTCCTTTCCAGGATTACCTTGATATCCTCCCACTATACTAGCCGCATAGCAGATATCAGGTTCTCGTTTTCAACATCGCATTTATCAAGCTTTCCACACTCGAAGTGTAGGAAACCGCTTTCATTGCTTCTATCTCCTTTTGTGTTCCAAAACACATATCCTTAGATAGATGCATTCCGTATCTGAAAGGTAACGAACCTTTCTCGGAATCTTGCATGTTAAAACGAACCATAATCATATCTATGTAAGATGTCCAGGAGAAGTACAATGTTCTTCCCTAGAGATCCAAGATCTCAAGAACATGTCCAACTTCTTCCTATATCTTTCATAATGATTTATCCAGACAACCATCATTTCATGTCTGATTACATCTTTACATTGTTGCCAATGATAAAATGTTATCTACATAAAACCCGAGAAACACCACTTTGTTTCCATCACGTTTCCAATACACACTATTCGTCTATGCTTTGATGAATCCATGGAATGGACTATCTCATCAATTTGCAAGTACCACGATTTTCAATGCTTTGTTTCAATCCATAAATGGATCAACTAAGCTTGTACTCTAAATGATCTTGCCTCTTAGCAATAAACCTTATTGCTTTCTAAGAGAGATTATTTAGATCTAGTACTGCCTCTATGTAGATCCAGGGATCGATTTCATGTATACTAGGTCCAGAGTCCGAAGACTCTCCTAGTCTTATGAATATCTTCGGTTGTCACACAACCTCCCACTACAACGGCATTCCGGTGTATAAACAGTAATAACAGTAGGTGCAGTTAGTGGTGTACCGCTACTCGGTTCGGCTGGTTCTAAGTCTTAATCTCTCTCTCTCATTTCAAAGTATTACGTCACTTTGGGCTTGTGGTTCATCTAATAGTCTTCCTCTAAGAACCGGGCGTTAGAACTTATAACGTCCTTCTGGTCCATAGTACTATTGAACACACATCTTTTGTTCTTCTAGGATATTCTACAACCGCATTTGGATGCGTCGTTGTTTCCAGACATATCCATAGAACACAGGTAGTTCCGTATAACTCATGCTTTTACTATTTCTATAAGAGTTCCATTTCTTATTTCTGACACACCATTTCTACACAAGAGTGTATGGTGTAGTCATTTGGGATAAAATCTCAATATCTGATCAGTATGCCATGCATTCCTCAGACAGGCACTTGCCTCCGCGATCAAATCGCAGACTACAAATGAATATACCATGATGGTTCCCCACAATAGCTTTGTGTCCATTGACTTGTCAAAACACTTTGCTTTTGTGGCACATCAGGTATGCTAATCCATTTTTCGAGTAATCATAAAATGAAGTACTCGTACCTTATTGTCTGAGTAGACAAAGGTCTGCATACATCAGAGTAAATCAATTCTAATACTTGTCCGGATCTTATATCTTATATCCATAAAGGATTGCTTGGTCATGTTATCTTCCAAATTAGATTCTTAGGTCGGAAGGTCCACTCCTTCAACTTAATTGATCAAACTATCAATTTTCGACCTTTGAACTTCTTATTTGAATAAACATGACTCAGCATAAGAATCCACAAGTAAAATGATTTAATAAAGAAATCTCTTATTAGTAAAACGAGTTATATAAAACGGTTCGTTGCATCATGGTGGACTTAGGATTCATCATTTATATATTGCTAGCTAATGTATCAGAATAGATAATATCATTATTTCTTCTTATAACCATTAAATGATTAAAAGAAATAAAATATTCATTCATTAGAAATCCAGAACAAAGTTCTTTCTAAAATGAAAGGTACATAAAAGCAATAACTCAAAATTAAATCCTATAAAATGTCCTCCATTGCAACAGCTGCCTCCTCCACAGCATTGCCCATGTAGACTACGATTTCTTCTTTTCCAAGTCGTCGGGTTTCCTGGAACCCTCGCATTTAGAATGCGCATACCGTCAATGGTTCCATATCTACACACCAGGTTTCGGTAGATAATACCACTGACTATGTTTTATGACTAAAGAAGATTTCGTCCTTTCTTTGAGAGGATAATCAGACTTCCAGTACCCAGACTGTTTGTATCGAGAACACGCTTTCTCGTCCCATCTCGTGGTCCAAGTAATCTTAGAACCACTGGGTTTGTTTTCTTGCTTTTTCTATTCCCCGGTTTTGCCCTTAGGTTCAAAACCTTTGGCATTGGCTACAAGAGCTTGAGATTTCCGTCTCAACTCGTCCAAAAGGTCCATCATCTTAGAAACGTGTTCAAGCGCTTCCTCGAATGAATGACCTTTATGAGTATCCTCATCGCCTCTTGTTTAGCCACTACGTCATGTCTAAACATCTCCTTGAGTTTGAACATTATATTAAAATCAGTCCCTTCCTCATCAGTTAAGACATTGGTAGGCTCGGGAGGACAAATCTTCACTGAGTACAAACTTGTACTCTCTAACAGTCTTGGGCAATGTCCAGATCTCTATTCCAATCAATACATTCAGGGACCAATGAGTTAAATTCCTCAAGTATCACATAAAGTGGGTTCAAAGCCATCCATAATCTATGAGCACATATAATAAAAAACAATCGATTTAATATCCGTTATTATCTCCCTCAAATAATATCATTAAACCACTAATCACATCTAAAATCCCATCAGATATGGCAAGCCACGATAGTGTGGACGTTTACCTATCCAAATGATTTAGCAATTAGATTTGCTTCGGTCGTACATCATCATTAGCGTTACTTCGATGGGAAGAATACTAAGAAGCGTACCTAAGTGTAAACCATTACTCAGTATCTAAGAAGATTGTTTGGGACACGCATATTCACCGCAAGCCACGATAGTGTGGACGTTTACGTTAACATACGCTCCTTTACTCTCTTCTATAACTGTCTACATCAATCGATCCAAAATCCCATTCAGTGCAGCAAGCCACGATAGTGTGGACGTTTATTACACCAAAAGATTTTTACAATTGACTCTCAATTACATGATCCATTTGATTTTTGTAAATCAGGACGCGGAGAATCATAAGTGAAACTCGAAGTTTCTAACCAGTGATTCACCATGCGAACAACCCTATCTCTCATAAATGAGGGAGCCGAGCAGACAATCGATCCACCTTCAAAAGGATGGTACGAAGGTCTCTAATTTGTGTCATTCACATGACCAAGTGGCTTTGGCTCCATTCCACTCCCCGGGGTGAGAATGAGTCGACTTGAAGTCAGCTTCAGAAAGACAAATTAGGCATTGTTTGATAAACTTAATCAATGTTTCTCGTAAAAGGAATTACAAGAATTCTCCTCCAATGACTTATCTAAACGAACTTCGAAAGTCCATAAAAGTCACCAAGAGAACAGCAATGGAGACCATGGAAATGTTTCCATCCCCTCTCTCACTTAGCTTTTTACAATAAAGGGATACGCTATCTAGTGCATAAAGTAAACACATATAGCATGCATACAAGTAATAAAGCACATAATATCACATAGTCAAAATAATGCTAGAAAAAATATTTTCCCGACTATCATGGCTTTATCCCATCTCCGTACGCATCTTCTAGTCTTCAGTCTTCGTTCTTGAATGCTCCATGTGACGAGAATATTAATCCCAATATTTAAATCTATTCATTTTCAATTAATCCAAAAGTTACTTAATTCGAAAATTAAGTCAATCGAATATATCAAAAATAAAATTAAATATTATTAATATTTTATTTATTTATTTTCCTATCTAATTCTATTAAATCTCTAGAATCCTATCCAAGTTAAACTTGAATATTCTAGAAGACCTCTATAATAGAATAAGGAAATAAAATAAATTAGGACTCTCCTACTTTCCAAAATTAATTAATTTCCATCTAATGAAAATTCCAGGAATAGGAATAATCAAATAGGAAATAAATTAATTCCTAATTAATTCTTTTCATAATCCATGAGAGTTCCCATAAAAGAGAATACTCAATAAGGAATAAAATTAATTCCAATTAATTCCTTTCCTAATCCATGAGAGTTTCTAAAAGTAAGAACACTCAAATAGGAAAACCGAATTAATTTAGGAAAGTGAATCTTGGTAGGAGTAGCATGGGTTGGGAGACCCCACACCACCCCCACCGTTGACCTCCATCGCCCGGGACCACCACCGCCGCCGCCCCCAGCCCACGCGCCACCACCACCGGTGGCCGGCGTGGCCGGAAGCCTTAGCGGGCAGCCCCATCGATGGGGTCGATGGATCCTCATGGGGATCGATCATGGGGATGATCGACCCCCCCAGTTTTTCGTCCCCTTCGTCTTCTTCGTCACACGTGTTCTCCGGCGGTCATCTCGGCATCGATCCAACGTAAAATTAATTTACAAAATTAAATTACAATTCCGGTATCGATTCTATACATGAAATTGACCCTATACATTTTCCGGAAAACATAAAACAATAATAATAAATCCTAAATTCGGTCAACCCCCGAATTTTTACTATTACAAGCATTCATCCACACAAAACGAATCTCGACATGTACGAGAGTTTAATAAACGAATAATCATGATAATTAATTAACAAAGTAATTAAACCATGATAGCCGGAAATCCCTGCAAGGTAGAACAATAATTGAACACATACATGAACACGAAACCAAACGCTCTGATACCAGTTGTTGGAAATCGATATCCCGGGCTATCAAAAATATCGCGGAACCGATAACCCGACCGAAATCCCATCGCCGGAAACACGATCACGAACACCACGCGAAGCCGGGCTCGACAAGAGCATCACCACGGGATGAACCCGCGGCTAAACCCTAGCCGAACCCCATCGCGGCTGGGGTTCGCGATCGCCGTGCATGGCGATCGCATGGGGCTGCTCCGGCAGCCCCCGGGTGGCGGTGAGTCCGGCGACTTCACCGCCATCGCCACCGAGGAGGGCGGTCAGCCCAGCTGACCGCCGCGGCTCCAGCCGCGGCTCGCCCCCGGCGATCGATCGCGTGACCGATCGCCCGCCCCGGCTTCAGCCGGGGCCTCCTCTTTGCGCACGCCGCCGGACGAGGGTGGCCTGGGGGTCCATCCGCCGTGGCTCTAGCCCACGGCGAACCCCCAGCGATCGACCCATGGTCGATCGCACGCCCCGGCCTCCAGCCGGGGCTTCTCCCTTCGTCCGCGCGCCGGCGGTCGAACCCTAGGGTTCGGCCGCCACCCTCGATCCCATCGAGGGCTTTTCGATCTTCGCCGGGGATCTCGAATCCCAATCCCCGAAGTTCGTCGTTTTCCCGGATCGTGCGTTCATGTATGTATCACAATTTAATACGCATAAAATCATATAAGGGGGTTTATGATTTTACCTTCGATTCGTTGTGCGGAGAAACGAAATCAAATTGAAGACCCTTGGATCTTCCCACGTATTCCTTGCACTAGCTTGAACGTCGGGTGGGCGACGATCCTCCAAGCTTATGGATCTCCTTCACGAACTCTCTAGACTAATCAAGTATGATTATCTTGTCTCGTCTAATTGTGAAAACCATGTAGTGCTTTTATAGGCTACGTAGGGAATCTAAAGGAGGTGGAATATTGGGCTTCCAATATTAATGATTAAATTGAGCTCAGCCCAAATCTATTAATCCCATTAATATTAATTAATTTATTTTCCACTATATAAATTAATTGCACTCCCAATATTAAACCATATTATATCAAATAATATTTCTCCGGTAGTATTATTTATTCCGTGTATTTAAGATATAAATATCCATGAATAAAATTAATTTATTGCTAATTAATTTATTCATCTCTTATATCCGAGACTAGTACCATTCAACCTTAATTATTATGCGGAATAAATTCCACCTGCAGGGTTTACATAATAATTCCTTATGAACTCATCTCGGGGATATTATCAACCCTTCCGGGATACACTTTCCCGTCAAGTATTCACGGCATGTCATATATAAAATATAGCGACCCAACTTAACCGGTAATTGACCCAATAATTAAACCGGTCAATTCCTTTGGAAAATCAAAGTCACTTATATTAAATATACACACCCGCAATAGTATCGGGGATTAAGAATAAAATACACTGAGATTTAAATCGATTATCCAAGGCAATCCTAATCGATAAATCTCAAGCGATCCGCCCAATACACCAAGTGTACAAGTATGATAAAATAATTAAGACAAATTATTTTCTCTCTCATACAACGACTATACCGATGGATTGGTCCGTGTCCATCTAGGTCGTGAGCAACTGTTCGATTAAATACGAGTAACCGATAGTATGATCTTTTGTGTGACGTCGCACACCATACTAACTACAACGTATATAATCTAGGACTATAATTTGCATATATTTAATTATAAATAATTAAACGCAAATAATTGTTTATTTAATTAAATAGATTAATGGCAATGGATCGGGAGTTTCCGTTACTTAAATCTAGACATTAAGTACACAACTCCAACAATTGAAATGTCTAAACTTGATCTAATTCCTGCCGTGAACTTAGAAGAAGATAAGTGTAATACATGCATGCTAACTAAAATTGTTAGGAAGCCTTTTAAAGATGTTCAATGTGAATCTTGTATGCTTGAACTTGTGCATAGCGACTTATGTGATTTCCATGCTACACCTTCGTTGGGAAATAAAAAATACTTAGTAACTTTCATAGATGATTATTCTAGATTTTGCTATGTATTTCTGCTAAGTACTAAAGATGAAGCGCTAGAAAAGTTTAAAGTATTTAAAATTGAAGTTGAACTACAACAAGAGTGCATGATTAAAAAGTTGAGAACCGATAGGGGAGGTGAATATTATGATCCTGTTTTGTTTGAATCATGTGGTATTATTCATGAAATAACTGCGCCCTATACTCCTCAACAAAACGGTATATCCAAAAGGAAGAACCGTGTACTAAAGGAAATGGTGAATTCCATGTTATCCTATTCGGGTTTGAATAGTGGATTCTGGGGAGAAGCCGTGTTAACGGCTTGCTATTTATTAAATAGGGTTCCTAACAAAAGGAACAAGGTTACTCCCTATGAACTTTGGTACAAAAAGAAGCCTAACCTGAATTATCTTAAGGTTTGGGGTTGTCGGGCTGTCGTAAGACTACCGGATCCCAAAAGGAAAACTTTGGGAGAAAGAGGCATTGATTGCATCTTTGTTGGATATGCGGTGCATTCCAAGGCGTATCGATTCTACGTGATTGAACCGAATGAGTCAGTGGCGATTCATTCTATCATAGAATCGAGGGACGCAATATTTGATGAAACTCGATTTACATCAATGGTTAGGCCCAAGGATCTGGTGCTTAAGGTGGCTGAAAATTCGAATTTAACCGTGCCCCAGCCTGAGTCGCTTGAACCTCGTCGAGGCACGAGGATAAGGACTAAGAAATCGTTCGGTCCCGATTTCCAGACCTTTTTTGTTGAAGGATCTAGGGACGAAGTTGGCTTCCAATATTCGTATTGTTATCATGTTGATGATGAGCCTAAAATATACGATGAAGTCATGAAATCGCAAGATGTTGCATTTTGGAAAGAAGCCATCAATGATGAGATGGATTCCATTATGGGAAACAACACTTGGGTTCTTGCTGATTTACCTAACGGTTGTAAACCATTAGGATGCAAGTGGATCTTCAAGAAGAAGATGAAAGTCGATGGTTCAATCGACAAGTATAAAGCCCGATTGGTCATTCAAGGCTTTAGGCAAAAGGAAGGCATTGATTATTTCGATACTTATGCCCCTGTTGCGAGAATAACTACGATTAGATTATTGATAGCTTTGGCTGCAATAAATAATCTAGTGATCCATCAAATGGATGTAAAAACGGCATTCCTTAACGGTGAGTTAGAGGAAGAGATTTACATGAAACAACCCGAAGGGTTCGTTATGCCTGGTAATGAGCATAAAGTATGTAAACTCGTTAAATCCTTGTATGGATTGAAACAAGCACCTAAGCAGTGGCATCAAAAATTTGATGAAGTAATCTTGTCGAATGGATTTAAATTAAATCAATCAGACAAGTGTGTGTATAGCAAATTCGATGACTTTGGTAAAGGAGTCATCATTTGTCTATATGTTGATGATATGCTTATCTTTGGTACTGACCAAAGACAAGTGGACCTTACTAAGGCATTTTTATCATCAGGCTTTGACATGAAGGACATGGGGGAGGCGGATGTGATTTTGGGAATAAAAATCAAACGTGAGAACAATGCTATTACTTTGATACAATCTCATTACATTGAGAAAGTGTTGAAGAAATTTCATTGCGATGACTACTCTCCGGTTAGCACCCCTTATGATCCAAGTGTGAAACTTATGCCTTATACGGGTGTTGCGGTGTCCCAGTTGGAATACTCCAAGGTAATCAGATGTCTTATGTATGCTATGACAAGCACAAGACCGGACATTGCATTTGCAGTGGGCAAACTAAGTAGATACACAAGTAATCCTAGCACGCATCATTGGCAGGTTGTTAGGCGTGTATTGAAATACTTAAAGGGAACCAAAGACCTTTGTTTGACGTATGTCGGATATCCTTCGGTACTAGAAGGGTATTCTGATGCGAGTTGGATAACCAATATAGAGGATCATTCTTCTACTACTGGTTGGGTTTTCTTACTCGGAGGCGGTGCTATAAGTTGGGCTTCAAAGAAGCAAACTTGTATTACGAGTTCCACTATGGAATCGGAATTTATAGCACTCGCGGCAGCTGGTAAAGAAGCTGAATGGCTAAGGAATTTGGTGTATGAAATTCCTTTGTGGCCGAAGCCTATTTCGGCATTTTCTATTCATTGTGACAGTGCAGCCACTTTGGCTAAGGCGTACAGTCAAGTATACAATGGCAAGTCAAGGCACTTGGGCGTTAGACATAGCGCGATCCGTGAGCTGATCACTCATGGAGTAATCTCAATAGATTTTGTGAGATCTCAACATAATCTAGCTGATCATTTGACCAAGGGATTAGCGAGGGACTTGGTAGCAAAGTCGGTAATTGGGATGGGTCTTAAGCCTCTCTGAATCTTCAAATATGGGATACCAAATTCATTTCTAATTGTATTAGAACCAGAATTCAATTGGGAAGCTTATATTTGAGATTGAAACACATGGAAATTATCCCAAAGGTATGTGTTTGAACCTGCATGTTAAGGTTGAATTTAATTCTTAATGAGTCTTTTGACAAAGTGCATTGTGCAGGTGCACGAAGAAAAGATTCACCTATATGAGTGGGAAGTGTGGCAACTTCAAGAGTCGTGGCTAAGCTCTATATACGCTCAAGAATGGATAGGGACACAAGGCCTATTTTGTGTCGGTTTTCCTTATGGAATTGTAATAAACTTGTGTGTGTTTTGTCTTCATGTATTCAGATGGGTTGAACGGTTCAATCTTTAAGACACCGTGATTCTCGAATATTTGTAAAGTATAATTCACTAAGATGAAAATTCAATCTTTTAAGACATTTTCATTTTATGCACGAGTTTGGTTTTATTTGTTGATTTTGTATGATTAAAGGATTACACTTAAATGGGGGAGGAATGTTGATGATTTAAGTGAAATCATTGTCCGTTTAATGTAGTTGGAATCATTCAAGGCTTCGGATTAATCCTAGTCAATAGAATATGAATTTGGAGAAGTGTGGAGTACACGTTCATATAAAATTGATACGGATTAATACTTTGAATAAGCATGTTGATGCATGTCGAGTTTAATCTCGTGGTTGCATGGTTGCATGGCTAAGTAATGATTTAATATCATATTTTGTATGCAAATTCGAAATTGCATGAATAACCATGCAAAACAACATGAATATGTGCCATTTGAAAGTGTGCTTTCACTAAAAGGTACCTATTCAACTAAAGGGTGCTTATGTTCAAAGGAAGAGGTGTCTAAAACCTATATAAGGGAGTGAAATTCATTTTCTGAATACACACAACATCACCTACGAAATTGAGAGCTTTGAAGCAACAATTAATACATAAAGTTTCATAAGTTGCTCGTGTTCTAAGCCTAAGACACGAGTGTCGTTATTGTCTTATCCTCCGAGGGATTTCGTGATACCCAGGCTTAATAGGGTCGAAATACTCTTTAAGGAAAGCGTTGCTACGCGATTCAATATTATCCAAGCCTCTACATCTTTCAGTTAACCCAAAAATACAACAAAAATTAATCCAAGAATCTATAAATTTAAAATATTTTTGAAATATTTAATTTGCTAATTAAAAAGAAGTAAGAATTAAAAGTTGTAGAACAGAAAAAATAAAGGAGAGATAAAGAACGCAATTAGAGGGATTTTCTTTAAAAAATAAATTATTAGGGATAATCTTGACCGCTTAGGCCATCTCCAACCGAGAAACCAAAACTTAAACCCAAAATAAGTTTAAGTTTAAGTTTACAGTAATTTGACTTCAACCGAAAAACCAATATTCAAACTTAAAAGAATATTTTTTAAATATTCTTTTTATACAATTATTTATACTATTTTTATAAATAATCAACATCTTTATAAATTTACTATTTAACCACATAACTTTTGACATAAAAAAATTTAATAAATATTATTTTCAATTTACCTGCTTATCGATCAATTTTGTTGTTGTGATTCATTGTTTATTTATTTTTGTAATTCGTAGCATTTTATTTTAAGTATCTTATTTTTATTTTAATTTTATTTTATTTTTATTATCAATTAAATATTTAATATTTAATTATATTTCATATTGTGATATTTATTTTTTTATAAAATAATTTGTTTTAATTATTATTGATATGATTATTTAAAAACATTACGTTACAAAAAATATTAAGTAAGAAACAAAAAAGTTTAATGAGTCATTTTTATTAATTTATAAAAAAAGGATCATTTTATAAATAATAAATAGTTTTTGGTTTGTGTTTACGGTAGACGTAAATTTAAGTATTTTTTTTGTGGGTCCCACCATAAAACTTATAATAAGTTTATGTTTTGGTATCGGTCGGAGCATCTATGCTACTCCAAAATAGGTTTTTGGTATCGGTTGGAGATGCTCTTATACAATAAAAGGTTGAGATTAATTTATGAGGAAATATTAGTAAAAAAAATGATGAAGAGAGGATCTTGATTCGTTATAAGTGTAGTTTAATTTATTTTACTTAGTATTTTACTACTTAAAACGGAAAATTATTAGAGTGGATGATTAATTGACGTTTAACCAAATTTTAGCTACTTCCAAAATTATTTGGGCGATTTTTTTAAGCTAAAAGACACAATTTTCTCTCTTCCGGATTTTAGATTTTTTAAATTTATTATTAATATTGTTGTTGATCGTGTAAAATTGGTTTAGACTTTGAATCCGCCATTATATATAAACATATATACGAACACACATTTTTATTAACACGGAACTGTGCTGAAAAATCCGCCATTATGGTTTAATCTATGCTACACCCGGTGAAGTACACCATGCATTTATTATTTTATACAAGTACACACACAATCACACATTTATTATTTTATACAAGTACACAGACAATCACACACACCACCATGCATTTATTATTTTATACAAGTACACACACAATCACACATTTATTATTTTATACAAGTACACAGACAATCACACACACCGACAAGTACACACACAATCACACACACCGACGTGTATGGTGTATGCATCTAATAGACTCCGCCATTATATATAAACATATATACGCGTGAACACACATTTTCGATCGTCCAAATATTCTCCAAAATGCAAAGATGTTCGTTGGAGTTTACTTGACCTAGAAGAGCTTGTCCATGGAGTAGGCCTAACAACTTCTAGGGATAGCGCGGAAATCCCTCCTCGCTTTGCATCCAAACATTGAATAATTGAAACAATAAAATTTGTAGTTGAGAAACAAAGACATACAGTATATATTAAAAGTAGATCGAAGAAACAAACTAATATCCATCTCTACTCGATCAAAATAAACAAACAAAAGAAAAGAACAATTTACTACTGTAGTAACTAAGTAACAGAAAACGATAGCAACGAGCACGGTTACTCGAACGCCCAAGCATTCTCCTGACGAACTTCTTGTTCCTCTTCGGGAGTGTAGGCATTCTTTATGTGGAAATGTTTGCGAACCTATTCCAACCTATTCCATAGTTTTTCTCTTGATCATGTTTGCTACCTCTTCACATGTAGTATCGAGCAAGCTTTTGATGTCCAAGTAGTTTGCAGCCTGTAGATATAAATAATATTTTTACGAATATTATAAATTCGTATTATCGATCAATAAATTAATTACTATAGCTAGCTAGGGCTTGAAAGAAACGTACCAGGATAAGATCGAAAAGCATGTTTTGATCAACCTTCAAGAACTCGGCATTGAATTCTTTCAAATCGGTATCGGAGGTGTCGTCCAAGTCATGATGACGTCGGCAGAACTCGATGACTTTGGACAAAACCTTGGAGGCCACCTTGGGAAGAGGGATGGGCTTGTCGTCGCTGGTGTCCTCGATCAAGTGCTTTATCGTCTGCGATACGATCACCACAGCCTCTTCCACCTCGAAGGTTTCGTTGTCGGAGCTAACCAACTTGATCATCTTAGGGCTAGGGGCGGATTTGGAAGATGAAGCAACACAAGAAGACATTGTTAATTATGAGTATAGATTGTAGAAAAACCCTAATCGAAAAAAGTGAGGATTGGTTTAAGGGGAGCGAGAGTATTTATATTGGTTGTAGGTATTTTTATTTTTTTTAGTAGTAGGATTAGGAAAATTAGAAAGAGGAAAAACAAAGGAAACTTTTGACCAAATTTTAATTCGGCCTTTTTTTCTTTCTAACTCCTAATTCCAATACAATGTAGTATATCTAAGCTATTAAGGACGAAGTCTTTTTATTTTAAAGGGATAAATACATTTTGCTACCTGAGATTTTCGAATTTTGACACTTTACTACCCAATCGGAAAATTTGCTCAGACTACTACCTGAAGTTTGAAGATTTTGCAATTTGCTACCTGCCCGGCTGACCGGAATGAAATATTCCTGAATATATTGTTTTTTTAAGGATAATTCAGTCATTTAAACTTTATAATTAAAAATAAATAATAAATAAATAATGTTTTTCAATAAAAAAGGAAAAATATATTTAAAAAAACAAAAAAAAAAACATTACTACAATATGTTTATCATTGCGATATAGTACTTTTTTAATTGGAATTGAATATTGATTCAAACAGAAGTTTTATAAGAATTGTTCAATAATTAAAATGATGTTTGAATCGATGATGAATTTTAGATCTTCACTGGGTTTAAAAATCCCCAAATTTTAAAATGAATCAAAATGATGAATCTCAGATCTAAAGTAGAAAAAAAAAAGGATTCAAAATCCCCAAAACGAACACAAATAAACACATCGAGAGGAAACGAAAAATGGTGAGCGCCCTGGAGCGTGTGGAAGAAGAAGAAGATGATGAATCGCTAGCAAGCTGTTGAGGGATCGATTCCGCGGCACCTCTGCACAATCTTCACCATCGAACTCGAAGAAGATGATTTGAAGATCATCTACGAGGAGACGCGCGTCGTTTGAAGATTTTTCTCGAGAACATCATTAACAATGTCGTCACCTACCCAAGCACTCCCGCCGGAAAACCATCACCGCCGTAATTGACAGTTAGGATCTTAGATTCTTAAAATTTGGTATTATTTATTTAAATTGTATATATGCTTATGGATTTAGATTGATTCGATTTTTTTTTTTTAGAAAACAGGTTTGGGGAAGTTTGGGGGGAGAAACGATTTATTTTTTTATTTAATAATTTATTTTATTTGTTTTTATTTGTTTATTTTATTTAAATTCACTTAAAATATAAAAAATAGGGTTAAATTCGTCTTTTAACTAAAAAAATCACGTGTCTAAGCACATGTTTAGAATATTCCTCGGAATATTCTATTCCGGTGAGCCGGCAGGTAGCAAAGTGCAAATTTTTAGAACCTCAGGTAGTGACCAGAACAAATTTCCGGGTCAGGTAGCAAAGTGCGAAAATGCTCAAACCTCAGGTAGCAAAATGCAATTATCCTTATTTTAAATTTTAACTCAAGTATGTATAAAGTAAAAAAAAAAAAAAGTACTATTATTGAAATACAATTAATTATTATTTTTTATCTAAATTATATTTTATTATTCATTTTGATATTCCAACTAAAATTTAATCAATTAAAACTCGTTTTTTTTATTTTTTGAAACTTATAGAAATTATTTAGTAAATTTAATGTAATTATATATCAATTTAAATTATAACCAGAACAATATTAATTATTTTAAATATATAAAAGACATCACAATCCTTATAGCATTATAATAAAAAAATAAAAAATGAATAATATTAGAATAATAATTTTAAATTTGTAAATGAATAATTTTATTAATTATGAAAATGTTAATTTTATTCATCTATATATCTTTGTAAAAGAGAAACCTTAATGTTTTTCTGCTTATTAGCTTGGTTGTAATGTTGGATTTTAAAGATTTTTTGGCTAGGGTTCGATTCCCCAAACTATCATACTATTTGGGTCATGACACGTAAAATAAATCAAAATTAAATTTTTCGGTGAAAAAAAAAATCAATTCTCTCAAACGGGACCATTCCTTCAATTAGCATAATATTTGGGTCATTTTCCACAAACGAAAAAACACCATTCATCCAGTTAGCATAATATATATTTAGGTCATGGGACTAGGAAGCGATCTGAACTGAACTGAATTGATTTTTTTATAAAAATAAGAATAATTTTTATAAATTTTTAAATATTTTTTTTAAAATGTTAATAATATTATGATAGTAATTAGATGATTGTATATTTAAAATTATAGATTGAAATTATTTTTAATTTATTTTATTTTAATTTATTTTGAAACGAACTTAATTGAGCTGAACTGAAGCGATCTGAACTGAACTGAACTTAAGCGATTTGAACTGAACTGAACTTAAGCGATCTGAACTGAACTGAACTAGACTGAAATTAAGTCTAAAAGAACAAGTCCTAACTTGAGACCAAATCGAGAATGAACAAACCAAAATAAAATTATCTAATTTCAAGAATAAACAAAATTACCGTAATAGTTCACTACTAAATTTTATTTGTTTAATTTTAACTAAAAATATTAATTAATTTTTAAAAAAATAAAAACAAAGAGAAAATGAAAAATTGAAGAAAAAAAATAAAAAAACAAACAAGAAAATTGCAGTGAACAATTAAAAAATATACAGTACATTTTTTGTATGTAATTAATAAGAATTTAATGTTTTAAAGTAACAATATTTTGTTAAGAAGTAAAATAAAATTTTAATTTTTAAAATTAATAATCAAATTAATTACAAACGATAGTTTATATCGTGGAACTCGTGTACAATGTATTACACATTTACTATCAATAATAATAATAATTGTATTGTTAATTAATAAATTATCTCCTGCTATAAATATTATTAATTAGTGAATGACTAGTTTACCCTTTCTTGGTGAACATGACAAAAATCCTACTTTGTATCCTATATAAAGGGTCTCCCCATATGAATGAATACAGCAATTCTATTATTCTCTCATTGTCTCTCTTTATACTTTATTATTCTCTCTCAATTCTCTTGAGTTTATAACACGTTATCAGCACGAAAGCTCAACCGTATTTATCATCGAAGTTCTACTCATCCAAGATCCAAACTCCAAGGCAAGAATTTATATATTTGTTTATATTCATAAATAATTATAAATATATCTACTTCTCCTCCCTTCTTTTTAATATTATATGTTCCGGAAGAACATTATAATTTGATAATCCTGAAGTAATATCATATGTTCTCGAAGAACATTATAATCTGATATTCCTAAAGTAATATCATATGTTCCCGGATAACATTATAATCTGATATTCTTGAAGTAATATCAAATTAATTATGTTTAATAAATCAATTAAAGTTTTAATGTTCCTGAAGAACAATTTCACATGATATTCCCGAAGAAATATCAAAATTAAATGTTCTGAAGAACACATGATATGATATTCCTGACGAAATATCAAAATTAAATGTTCCTAAGGAATATCGTGATATGATATTCCTATAGAAATATCAATATCAAATTTATTAGGATTATATGATAATAATCTCGAATAATACTTTTGAAAATTTACCGTGAAAGCTCCATTAGCTTTGTGGAAAGATTTAAAAGAAAGATACGATCACTCGAAGTTGGTCGTACTACCAAAACGTGGTATGATTGACTCCATATTGGATTTAAATATGTTGAGGCATATAATAAAGCTATTATGAAAAACATAATAATTTGATAATCCTGAAGTAATATCAAATCAATTATCTTTAATATATCAATTAAATTGAATGTTCCTGAACAACATATATTTTGGTTTAAAGATTATATTGATCGTTTAAGAAGAACATAATAATTTGATATTATTCCATAAATATCAAATTAAATTGCTCCCGTAGTAGCAATTATGTTTTAAATGTCCTGAAGAACATTATAATATAAATATTCATGAATAAATATTAAAATTAAACTTTAAATTTTCCTGAAAAACATTAACAATTAAATTTTAAATGTTTTTGAATAAAGTTATATGCTCCCGAAGAAGCAAAGTTTAAAACATTAAATGTTTTCGAATAAAGTTATATCATGATTAGACGAATGCCAAATTCGATTATTCTCGTCATATGAATTATCCCTGAATGATATCTTTTGAAAATCGAGAATAAATGTACTATGTGGGTACTCATGGAAGAAAGTCGATTTCAATTAAATGTAATTTCTGAGAAAATTATATTTTGAAATTTATTTTGATCCCCGGAGAATTATTGATAAAAATATTATAACCCCGAAGGATCATTGATAAATGTACTGTATTCCCGAAGTATCATTGGTAAATATATTGTATCTCGAATACTTTTACGCAAATGATTATATATTAAAAGTTGGCTCCGGAAGAGCTTTACTAATTATCCCCACGAGTAATACAAATGTACTTAAAATGAAGATAATGCATATCATGATTGTGTGTGGATAATTATCCCCACGAGCATTTCCCATCTGCGAATTAATTTTACATATGCAAGTTATATTAATATCACCACTAAAGTGTATTTTTATGAACGGACATAATATCTCGAGCACAGGATCCAGAAGATCGATTTATAGCAATTACGCTGATTTGTATATTTAACGAAAATCATTTCCCGGCATTAGGGGGAGATAAGAATATAAAATATATTAATGCCGAGAAATTTTATTTAATGAAAACGATCTTCAATTCTTGATCCTCGCATCAATCAATTGAACCCGAAGTTCATTAAAATAAGTGACTTGCAATATTCAGCAAGTAATTTGCCAAATTAATGAAGGTGTGACAAAATCACATATGTTTGTGATAAAATGAACTATAAGAGTTCAAATACCAAAGAGATCAACTTAAATGTTGATTCTAATATACGCCTGAAGCGTAGTAGATCGATCTCAAGATATAAAATAAATCCGCGGAAAAACAAAGAAATTAAGTCACCCTCAAAATCTTCTGAAGAGAGTTAGATGGAAATCCCATTGAAAAAGCATGTGCGCATGATAAAATCGTGGGATTGCGGAACAACCAAATTAAATATTATGGGAAATGTTTTGATTGATATATTGAATTGTCATCAACATGGAAAAATAAAAAGTCGTCAACGACATATTTGCCTCAAGAGTCGCTCTAAAAAATTTGGATCCAAAACTTAAATCAATGATAGTGTGCCAGCAGCTCTCGAAAAATAAGAAACGAGCAATTGAGGCTGAGCATGACTCGCTAAAAAAAGATATATTTTGACTCTATAGTACACATCTCAAAATATTATCCCAGAAGGATATACGTGGGTGTTCGTAAGAAAAACGAGTAATGATGTGGTGAGATATAAAGGCGAGATTAGTTGCTCAATGGTTTTTCGCAGAAACTCGATATTTTTAAGGATGACATTAAGTTCTGCTACCTTATACTTCTGACAGTAACATCGATAAATATAGATATGCATGAATGTATGATTTGACCATGTAAAAGTCATTAGAAAGATACATACATGAAAATCCTTGATGGATTTTAAAATTTCTGATATGAAAGGAAATGAAAATCAGAACATGTACAATATCATATTACGTATGTTATTATGGACAAAATTGATATTGAGACAAGGTCCCGAAGACCAGTGATTGGACTCTTTTTCCCTCTACTAAGTTTTTCCCACGGGGCTTTCTTAGTTAAAGGTTTTTAACGAGACAATCACCACAATATAAATGTGAATGTAATGTACTCTTTTCCTCGAGTATTTTTTCCTACAGGGTTTTATAACGAGGTTTTAATGAGGCATGTGCATCACTCGATAATAATTAATGAGGACATCAGAATGTTCCATATGAGTTTGATTTCGAGAAAAACCGAGATATAGAACATGAAGTTCAAATGATTGTGAATTGAAGTTCACATTATTGTTCATTTGTCAAGAAATGTATATTGAACACTAGACGCATCTAAAATACTCCAGAAGAGTTATCGGCCAGTTATAGCGATTGTGAATGCTCTAGTCAATATAGATGTCTGGTAAAGGCATGTCCCAGAAAGACGAAAAATATACAATAATACAAATGAATGTGAAACTCGACAATTCGAAGGTTGGGTCCTGAAGACCAAAATTTATATTTGAATAACTAAGTTTTTTCTATATGGTTTTATTAGTTATATACAGGTCTTAATGATATTGATTGATCACCAATAATTTTCGAGAAGTAAAAGATCTTCGGTGATTATAATCAGGGGGAGCAAGTTGTACTCTTTTTCCTTCGTCGAGGTTTTATCCCACTGGGTTTTCCTGTCAAGGTTTTAACGAGGCAGCAATACTGTAAATAGTCATTCAAGGGGGAGTGTTATGAATATTATTAATTAGTGAATGACTAGTTTACCCTTTCTTGGTGAACAAGACAGAAACCCTACTTTGTATCCTATATAAAGGGGTCTCCCCATATGAATGAATACAACAATTCTATTATCCTCTCATTGTCTCTCTTTATACTCTATTATTCTCTCTCAATCCTCTTAAGTTTATAACATCTCCCATGTTTTTTTAATTGGGTAGAGTTTTATAAAAAATTTAATAATTTAATAAAAAAAAATTATTAATTTACCTTTATTATTTATTAATTAAGAGGGTGTTTAGCCGAGTTTATAAATTATTTAAAATAACTTATAAGCTGTTTAAAAACCTATAAACTCTTTCAAATTGTTTGGTAATTTTTTTAAAAAGGATCTTATAAAATTTAAAAATATGCCATTAAAAAAAGTAAGTGTGAGGTTTTTTTTAAACAACTTATAAGATTTTAAATTGTCAAATAAATTAAAATTTTATAAATTTAGGTATCTTTTTTATTAACTTATAAGATTTTAAATTGTCAAATAAATTAAAATCTTATAAATTTAGGTATATGTTTTATTCAAACAGTTTAACAATAGTAATATTCAATATAAGAATAAATTCTATATAATAATAAAAAAATTCAATTTCCGACTTCAGAATATTTATAAATAGGAATAAACTCCACATTGTCAGTAGATTGATATACCTCTATATAAAAATAAATGATTAATATATAATAAAAATATTTATTAATAATATTTTTATTTATCAAAATCAATAACATGTTTAAAATGACTTTAAATATTTATCAAAAATAAATAACATATAATATAAGGTGAAAGTGTATAGTTCTTAGATTTATTAATATTTTATTTAATATATATGTTAAACACATTTTTTACATATATATGATCGAATATAATTATTTAAAACTATTAAATTGGTTATGTGAACTTTAAGATAGATAAGTACATTGTTTTTATATTTATATTATTTTTTATACGAAAAAATTATTTTTAATGGAATTTCTATTGTATTTATTAAAGAAGACATAACAGTCTTATAAATTTACATATCTATTTTATTCAAACGGTTTAATAATTGTTTTTAAAAAACTATAACAATTATCAACTGTTATAACAACGTTTTTTTAAATAAACTCGTTTAAATCAACTATAAAGCTAATTAATTATGTTTGTCATCTTCTCCTCTAACTTCTTCTTCTAAGGCGCTTTTGATCTTTTGATCAGTAGATTGATTGGAAATTTTACATTCATTTATTGTAAATTAATAAAACATGAAAAAGGTAATCGAATTCTCAGAAATTATGCAAGAAAATTTTCTAAGAAAATTCTCTGAAAAAATTATGCAAGAAAATTTTCTAAGAAAATTCTCTGAAAAAATTAAGCAAGAAAATTACATATAACAAGACAAAATTATTAAAAAAAAGAATAAATTTAAATTAAAATGAATTCAAACGTTATTTCAAGAAAAAATAATTACTTAATATATCTAAATTATTTCTAGTTTTTTTAATAGATTTACTTATTTAAACAAATTGATTAACATTTAATTTATAATTGGGAAAATCATGAAAAAAAATCAAATTTATATACTGTATGAACTTTATTAACAAAAAACTAAACTATATGGACTAAATCAACGAAAATTGTATAAGATTAAGTATTAAGAAAACAAAAGAGATAAAATACAACATTTCCAAAAATAAATAAATTAATAGTCATAATTAATGAGAAGATAATATAAAATATAAGTATATTAAAGATAAAAATACAAAACATCAATTGAGATGAAAAAAAAACACGCATACACATCAATTTAATAAAATGGGAGGGAGTATTATTTTGGTGAATGACATAATTTCTGTAAATGATTATTTATTTTTAATGTAATTATGATTTTAGTTTTGATAAATGAAAATTTATTTTTGAGTTTTTGCTTGTTTGTATTTTTTAATTTTCAAAGAAGAATATTTATTTTTATGACAAGATTATAATGAAATTTTATGTTTAATTGGGTATGGATGATACATGTATTGAATACAAATTCCCTAAATGATTTTTATATTTAACTTATTTAAATGGGAAAAATAAAGACTATGTCTTTTTTCAACATTAAATTTAATAAAATGGGAGGGAGTATTATTTTGGTGAATGACATAATTTCTGTAAATGATTATTTATTTTTAATGTAATTATGATTTTAGTTTTGATAAATGAAAATTTATTTTTGAGTTATTGCTTGTTTGTATTTTTTAATTTTCAAAGAAGAATATTTATTTTTATGACAAGATTATAATGAAATTTTATGTTTAATTGGGTATGGATGATACATGTATTGAATACAAATTCCCTAAATGATTTTTATATTTAACTTATTTAAATGGGAAAAATAAAGACTGTCTTTTTTCAACATTAAATTTAATAAAATGGGAGGGAGTATTATTTTGGTGAATGACATAATTTCTGTAAATGATTATTTATTTTTAATGTAATTATGATTTTAGTTTTGATAAATGAAAATTTATTTTTGAGTTATTGCTTGTTTGTATTTTTTAATTTTCAAAGAAGAATATTTATTTTTATGACAAGATTATAATGAAATTTTATGTTTAATTGGGTATGGATGATACATGTATTGAATACAAATTCCCTAAATGATTTTTATATTTAACTTATTTAAATGGGAAAAATAAAGATTTATGTCTTTTTTCATCATTTTTTGACCAATAAGGATTTCGAAAAAAATTAAGAGTACCAATTAGGCAGCTTAAAATGTGTAAAGACGCTACTACTTTTTCTCCCCAAATTCCCTTTCTCCCGCAAAGTCATCCACCCGCTGCAGACGAAGGCTCCTTCGCCTGGCGACATTCTCAACGAAAAGAAAGAGCCGGTGGCCGAGATCCGACGCAAGGTCGATGCCACCACCAACGTCGTCATCGGGAAGGACGTCTTTGTGCTCACGCTGAAGGCCGGATTCGACGGGGCCTTCGTCATGGGAATGGTCCACGACGGAGACGGAGACGAAGACGGCGAAGGCGAAGACGAAGAAGAAGAAGGCGAGGTCAAAATATCAACGAACCACTCTCTGGAATTCGATCGGGGCGGGTGGATCCCGATCCACGTGGCGTCGGCGCCGCTGTCATGGATGAAGACGTACCGCAGGGGTGGCGCCGACCGGTGTGGTGGTTGGGGCCGATGAAACGTTTTCGTCCTTCCAGGTACATTTTTTAAGTCCAATTGGACATAAAAAAAAAGACTAATTGATACATAAATTAAAACTTGGCTAATCCTCTATAGAACAATTTGGGCCCATCTCAACAACGTTTTGGGCTTCACGATTTTTGGGCCCATTTCATGGGGCGGCCTTTGAAATTAAATTTTACTATTCATCTTGATGTTCCAACTAAGATTAACTAATTTATATATACAATTGTACAATTGATTATTAGGAGTATTTTTTATCTGAAATTAAATTTTACTATTCACCTTGATGTTCCAACTAAAATTAACTAATTAAAACTCGTTATTTTTTGAAATTTATAGAAATTATTTAGTTTCAAGAATAAAAAATTATTGTAAATTAGTAATAGTTCACTACTAAATTAGTAAATTTTACTAAAAAATATTAATTAATTTTAAAAAAAAAAATTTTAAAACAAACTTCAGAAAAAATGAAAAAAGTAATGAAAAAAATAGAAAAACAAAAATAATTAAGAAAAATTATAATGAAACAAATAAAAACAAAATTAAAAAAAAGTAAAATTTAATGTTGTAAATTAACAATATTTGGTAAGAAATACAATAAGAATTTAATATTTTCAAATTAATAATAACATTAATTACCTTTTCAAAAAAAAAGAATAACATTAATTACAAATTAAATTTTTTATTATACACTTAATTAGTATCAATTATAATGATTATTGTATTATTAATTAATGAATATTATTTTGTTGAATAATTAATATTTTTGTGAATGAATTTTTTTTATGTAATGATGATGATTTTAGTATTGATAAAACTCCTTCAAAATTAATTTATTAATTAAAAGTTACAGTTTCGAAATTTCTAAACTTACCCGTATATTAATTAATTTGCTTAATTTTGTTAATTAGATTAGTACCTTAATTACCAAAATACCAAAATAACCTTAATTACGATTAAAAAATCAGCCCATCAAACTCGGATGAGAGCGGAGAACGATTTAGTACCTTAATTAATTTGCTTAATTTTGTTAATTGGATTAGTACCTTAATTACCAAAACACAAAAATTACCTTAATTACGATTAAGGAGAATTAGTTTTCTTAGATTGGGACCGGGATAATATATACGACTGATTAGATTTTCTCTAAAGTAGGTTATTATATATTGGCTAAAAGAGGGAAAATGTTATAGGGATCACTCCGTTTTAATTTAGTATTATATATTGTATTACGATTTTGATTAGATTTGTCAATTGAATAATCGAAACTGTCCCTAAGAATATATGTATAATTTGTAGGACATATATTAAAAATAGAAGAAACTAATTATATCCATCGATCATCAAAACAAACAAAAAATCAATTTAATATTCTCTTTAATTAGTAAAGAATGGAAAAACGGATGAATATTACTCGAACGCCCAAGCGTTCTCCTTACGAACTTCCTCTTCCTCTTGGGGAGTGAAGTCATTCTTTATGTGTAGAATCTTGCGAACCTCTTCCGCAGGCTTTCCCTTGATCATGTTTGCTAAATGTTCACATGTAGCGTCGAGCAAGCTCTTGATGTTCAAGTAGTTTGCAGTCTGATGTATATAAATAACATATATTTAAACGAATTAATTAATTCCGAATATCGATCAATATTAAATTAATTAATTAGGTAGCTAGGGTTTGAGAGAAACGTACCATGGTGATATCATAAAGCATCTTATAATCAACCTTCAAGAACTCGGTGTTGAAGTCTTTCAAATCGGTATCGGAGGTGTTGTCGGAATCATGATGACGTCGGCAGAACTCGATGACTTTGGACAAAACATTGGAGGTGACGTTGGGCAGAGGGATGGGATTGTCATCATTGGTGTCCTCGATCAAGTACTTAATCGTCTCCGACACAATCACGACAGCCTCTTCCACCTCGAAGGTTTCGTTGTCGGAGCTGACTAACGTGATCATCTTAGGGTTAGGGTCGGAATTGGAAGATGAAGCAACGCAAGAAGACATTGTTAATTATGAGTATATAGAGATATTGTTAGGCGTAGTAAAAACCCTAATCGGAAAAAGTGAGGAATGGTTTGATGGGGGAGTCGAGGCCGAGTATTTATAGTGGTTTCATGGTTTTAGGTTATTTGGAATTTAGGTATTTTCCTTGTTGGAGTAGGAGAAGGATTAGGGAAATTAGAATGAAAAAAAAAAAGTAACTTTAATTTCGGCCAAATTTAACAATATATACTATATTTACGGCTTTAAATATTTTCAATTTCAATTCCTAATTCCAATATATATCGGATTTGTTTTCAATTTTAATTTATTAAATTATCTAACTAATTTTTTAATGACTTATTTTATAATTTAAATTTTTGGCTCAAACTATTTATACCTCCACTTTTACTTTACACACTACTCTTTGTTTTTTTTTCTTTTTTAATACACTTACGAAATATATATACTACCCTTTCTATTACTAAGAACACACCTCTCGTAATAATAGTTATATATTTTATAACTCTAATAGTATTAATACGGATTATCATATTATTATAATCTACAGAACAATAGTTGCAGAAGACAATAGTTGCAGAACGCATATACTTAGTTGAAGATTGAAAACTAAAGATGAAGAAATCTGAGATGGTAAGGTATTTTTTTTATTGTTAGTTTGTTAATTTTAATACATAACTAGTTGAATAAATATTTCTTATCCTTATAAACTCTAAATTCAAAGTAAATTTACAATGTTTTTCGAGAATTGAGTGGTGTAGGATAATCCTTTTGAGGTGCTAATTGGTTAGGTGAGTGCATGGTTAAAGTATGAATCGTAAATAGCTCATGAAAACGATTAATTTATATACCTAACTACGTAGCTCTAATTATTCACAATGAAACTATATATAGCTTTTGGTTGTGAGATTTGAGGAACTCAACCTCATTCGTCCAGGTCTGTAGGTAGAATTTGCCAAATTTGTAGCTACGTGCACAACCAAATTTGCCAAATTCTACCTCATTCGTCCAGGTCTGTAGCTACGTGCAAACAAGACCCTCGAAAATCGACATAAATTAGCTACGTGCACAACCTAATTTATGTCGATTTTCGAGGGTCGTGTTTCGTAGAGTTATTAAATTTTGGTCTATAACGCCTTAGGCCTTGCGTTCGCCTTCGTCTAGTGCCTACAGGGCCTTCTTGACTCGTCGCTCGACGTGGAATTATCCCTCGTGTTGTCGGTCCTATCGTGTTGCACAAGTAAACTAGGTTTTGAACAATTAATGATATAAATCATAAATTTGATTTTTTAAATTTTCAATTATCATTTGAATGGAATATACTTTGTTTTCATTTCAGAATTTAGGTTAATTATGAAGATCAAGGAGAACCATTGGATCTCTTAAACCACAGTGACGATGGCCGACAATACCAAGAAATTGTGATGGATTATACATCTGTCTTCACAAATTTTGAGTACTTCGTTAGTAGAAAGGCGCTACAAGAGTGGGAAAGGGCGGATCCAGGGGGTGGCTAGGCCGGGCTCTAGCCCGCCCTAATATATTTATGTCTGCTAATTATTTTAAGTAATCTTTGTAGTTCAATTGGTCAGCTTCCCAACTAATCCTTCAGAGGTCAGGAGCTCTAACCCTGGGAAGCCCACTTTTCAGCCTTTTAGCCCCCTCTGATTTTTTTTGAATTTTTTCCCTTTAATTTTAGCCCCCTCGAATTTTTATCCTAGATCCGCCCTTGAGAGTGGGTGAATTTTGTTGCAAAAAAACACAATATGGTCATTGTTGTTAAGCGTTCGGAAAATGGGTTCGGAAAGAAAAAAGCACAAGTTTTGTTGGCATGTGAACGAGGTGGTGAGTATCGTGACACTACTAAGAGTGGGGTGAAGAGATCAACCTGCTCTAAGAATTTGAATGGTGATGAAGAGGAAGAAGGTTATAAACGTAAGAAGAGAGATATTGGGTCCAAAAAATGTGCTTGTCATTTTTTATTGAAAGGCAAGAAATTATCTTCCACATAATGGATATTGGACGTAAAGTGCGGAACCCATAATCATCCTTTAGTCTTTTATCTCGAAGGTCATTCTTTTGTTGGGAGGCTAACACGGGATGAAGAGGAGATGGTCGTTAATATGTCTAAGTACAATACTGCAGCAAAAGATGTATTGAAGATGCTTAAGGAAAACAATCCCAACAATTGTTCAACTATTCGTACTATCTACAATGCTCGAACAAAGCATATGTTGAATGATCGTAATGGGAGGACTCAATTGCAACATTTGATGCAATTATTGATTGATAATCAATATTTTCATCACTAGAGAACTTGCCCGATGATACTTTACAAGATCTCTTCTTTGCACACCCAACCGGTATTGAGTTGTGTCGTGTTTTTCCTAGCATATTGTTAATGGATTGCATGTACAAAAAAATAGGTATAAGTTGCCTTATTTGGAAATGGTTGGAATCACATCCACGGGCATGACATTTTCAGTTGCTTCGACGTTTCTGCAAGCAGAGAAAGAAGAAAATTATACGTGGGCATTAGCCGTACTTCGTGACGTATTGAATGATGTTGATCTCCCTAGAGTAATACTAACTGATCGAGAGTTGTCCTTAATGAAGGTTGTTGCATCAATATTTCCTCAAGCAAAACATTTCTTATGCACATGGCGGCACATAGACTAGAACGTGTTGGCCAAATGCAAAGAAAATTTTGATAGTAAAGAGAAGTGGAATAAATTCTACTACTATTCATGGAAGAGTGTGATGAAGGCATCGTTAGAGGAAGAGTTCGAAAATGTTCTCCAATCTTTTCACGATGATTATGCAGGTGTTGCTAATGAATGTGAAGCGTACAATTATTGCATGAACCAATGGGTGAAGCCGTATAAAGAGAAATTTGTACATGCGTGGACTGATAAAGTAATGCATTATGAAAATCGAACGACAAACAGGTATTTTTTTAAAAAGAAATTAAATTAATTTTTTATATAAATTTGTAGTTAATTTATTATAATTAATTTAAATTTATAGAGATATTATTTCAGGGTTGAGAGTCACCATTCGGCTTTGAAAAAATCACTTGGTAACATCACGGGAAATTTAGAAAGTTGTTGGAACATAGTAGATACTCTATATCAAGCATCTCATAATGCTGTGAAAGCATCATTCGAAAAGAACGTCAATGTCACAATGCATAAGTTGAACGAGATGATCTATAAAGATATACGAGGCCTTGTGTCGATTTGTGCTTTGGAAAAAATTTATAATGAATTTGATCCTGAGATTTGTGCGTGAAATTTCTAAAGGTGAATTTGATCCTGGGACGTGCAACCATTTCATGAGAAATGTATGTGGTTTACCATGCACTCATGAGCTTTACGAGTATAAAAGACTTGGAAAATCTTTTTCATTGGAAGCCATTGACAAATTTTGGAGGAAACTTGACTTGAAGCCGACGCTGAAAAATGACTACAATTTTAAAGAAGGTGTTGTTGAAGATATTGACTCTCGATTTGAAGATAGACTACAAGAACTTAAAAGGCGTTATCATGAAGGTGACATGCTTCGAAAAAGAGTGATGTTGAGACAATTGATAGAGCTTAATAATCCAAGTACCACTTCAATGGTTGAACCAGAAGAGAAGACTAACACACGTGGTCGACCTAAAGTGAAAGTATCGAAAAAGAAAGAATCAACATCTACTAAGCGTGATCCAAGTTTTTTTTAGTACAAGGAGTCACTGCCCTTTCGAGGATCCTTAGTACCTGATAACACTATTTCTGTATTTGTGTCGGATAAATGTAGTGCCACGGAAAAGCTGACGAAAAAATTACAGGTACTTTTATTTTGAATATTTCATGTTTTACCTTATTAGATGTTTATATATATATGTTGTTTGTTACTGAGTGCGTGAACAGGTGATTCGTAAAGGTTCTCGCTCCAATGCATGTGGTTTCAAAGATTTATTGCCTATAGATTTCAAACCATTTGTAGTAGAATGCAAAAATGTAGAATCAGACGGGCATTGTGGTTTTAGAGCTGTTGCGACTTTGATGGGAATTGGAGAGGAGAAATGGATTGATGTTCGTCGAGGTATGATGAACGAATTGAGTCATAACATAAAGTTGCACATGCGAGTGTATAAAGAAGACTCAATTGTAGAAGAAATATCGAATGCCCTAGATTGTTTTACAAAGTCGGCACCACTTCAAAATTGGTTTCAATTGCCGTACATGGGATTTTTGGTCTCATCAATGTACAACGTAGCATTTATCACGTTGACTGATCCGATGCCACTTACATTCTTGCCTTTACGAACTGCTCCACTGTTGGGATTTTCATGGATCTCATCCATACCCAATAGATGGAGTTTATGTGTTTTACAAGCATGAAATAAAGTGCGGAAATAATAACATGCTAAACACGTAAAATCCTAGACATGGATCTAGTGCGCACGTAGTAGTAAGAACAATTAATTGAGTTAGTATAGAATATACCTTGTTGTTCTTCTATGATATTGATGCCCACGCGTAGACGGATCAGCCGCGAAAGTACCCGGCCTCAATTCGTTGCACGGACCCTCCTTGATCACGAACGGCGGTTCCCCAAACGTAGTATCGAGTCCCACTCGATTCTCTCGACTCCCTCGTATTTTGGTGCTTATGGGGTGATGATATTTCACGTAATGTAGCACTCAAACCGTGGGTCTAAGGTCCTCTTTATATAGGAGGAGGGGGAGAGAGTTTAGGGTTGAAAAGGAGAGAAAATCACGTCCGCGACCTAATTTTCGCCGCCGTCGGCCGACACATATAAGCTGTCGGCCGACAGCCTTTGAAAACATAAGCCGCCTTATATTTGCATGCATGTCGGCCGACACTCCCATAGAACAAAATGGGTGTCGGCCGACACCAAGTACAAATTGTGCCGAAATTGCCGATTTTCGTTTTCGCTCCGTTTCTTCCGTCGTTCAACCTCGATTCTCAACCAAAGTTTATATACTCCAAGTATACACGATCGATAGGGCCCGTGTGACTCATTTGGCTTGATTGTCGACTATTTAAGTTCAAGTTCTCAACTCGACACTTAACGTCGCACAATCGATCCATCTACACAGGACGCACTATATAGCTCGTTTCGGTTCGACACACGTGGGATGAAGGACACCATTCCAACAATCTCCCACTTGGACTTCATATCCAGTGTGTATCCACGTTTCCCTTATCACTTGATGTCTAAGTTCGAACTAGAGGTAAGACCAGTGTCACCCTCGTTCCGTTCGAACCTTTCTCGAATATCTGAGCGGATTGCGAACCGGATGATCACCATGATACAGATCCGGGCATGGCCATGCAGTTTTGCAATCCCAACTCTCCGAGTGGCCTTTAAGACATTTAGTCCTACCTCGTAGGAGGATAATCCCATCTTGTCAATCTAAGTGCTCCCACTTGCTTCTTGAGGTATCCAACGACTATCTTTATAGTTCCGTTTTACCGAGAACGTTTGACAGCGTCAAAACACAACATTTCACAATGTAGCTACTCTAGACTACTCAGGTCTGAGGAGACATTCGAAAGCTATAAGAATTGGTATAATGACACACTGCCTTATATACCATTCTTAAGCGAGTCACGTCCGACACTCAGCTCCCAGCTGTTGCCTATACAATTCTTCTTGACGTCCTACGTCTAGCCCATGAGGTGGCGCTATAGTACAACTTGCAATCTAATCTTTATAATGATCCATTGTGTCTGTTCGTACACTGTGATCTAGATTAGGGACTTAAGTTGATTTTAATTTTAGTTCAATCACTGAGCCTCATTATGTGACATTATCACATAACTCAGATAAAATTTAAAATCTACGTTGAACAGTTCATATAATCCAAACCATGAGAATATGAATAAAATTGATTTAATAATCAAAATGAATGTTTACATTATAATCTCCGAAGTAAAATAAATCACAACATAAGAATTTAGTCCTCAAGACGTTTAATTCCTATCGCATCACATAAGGTATTATGCCTTAACTGCGGGAGAGGTTTAGTAAATGGGTCAGCAACGTTCTCCTCGGTTGCTATCTTGCGCATTTCTATATCACCTCTTCCCACGAAATCGCGGATGACGTGATATTTTCTGAGTATGTGTTTGACTTTGTGGTGATCCCTTGGCTCTATTGCCTGAGCTATGGCTCCACTATTATCGCAATAGAGAACCATAGGTTTGGCAGCACTGGGGACGACACCAAGTTCCTGAAGGAACATTTTCATCCATACACCTTCCTTTCCAGCCTCCGAGGCTGCAATGTACTCAGACTCTGTAGTTGAGTCGGCGACAGAGGTTTGTTTGGAACTCTTCCAACTAACCGCTCCTCCGTTCAGACAGAAGACGTAACCAGACTGAGACTGCTGATCGTCTTTATCAGTCTGAAAACTCGCGTCCGTATAGCCCGTCATTTCTAACTCATCTTGTCCCCCATAGACAAGATAATTCTCCTTAGTCCGGTTAAGGTATCTGAGAATGTTTTTGGCCGCAGTCCAATGCGCCTCACCCGGGTTCGACTGAAAACGACTCGTCATGCTCAAAGCATACGATATGTCTGGCCTCGTACATATCATGGCATACATAATCGATCCTATTGCCGAAGCATAAGGAACATTATCCATCCTCTTTTGCTCAACAGGTCCTTGCGGGCACTGTTTAAGACTAAGAGGTTGGCCATGTGTCATGGGTAGAAGGCCCTTCTTAGAGTCCTTCATCTTGAACCTTTCAAGTATCTTGTCAATATATGACTCTTGATTTAGTCCAAGCATCCTTTTAGATCTATTCCGATAGATCTTGATGCCCAATATGTATTGTGCTTCTCCCAGATCCTTCATTGAGAAACACTTTCCTAGCCACTCCTTTACAGAGTTCAACATCGGAATGTCATTTCCAATAAGGAGTATGTCATCGACATACAGCACAAGAAAAACGATTGCGCTCCCACTGACCTTCTTGTATACACAAGAATCCTCTGGGTTACGTTCAAAGCCGAATTCCTTTACGGCTTCGTCGAAACGCAGATTCCAACTCCGAGATGCTTGCTTGAGTCCATAAATGGCTCTCTTAAGCTTGCATACCTTCTTAGCCCCTTTTGGATCGATAAAACCCTCAGGCTGTGTCATATACACATCCTCTTCAAGAATCCCATTCAAGAAAGCGGTTTTAACATCCATTTGCCATATCTCATAATCATAATGAGCGGCAATGGCAAGAAGTATCCTGATAGACTTAAGCATCGCGACTGGTGAATAGGTCTCGTCGTAGTCCACCCCGTGGATTTGGCGAAATCCTTTTGCTACCAATCTAGCTTTGAAAACCTCGGGTTTTCCATTCATGTCGGTCTTGATCTTATAGATCCATTTACACTCAATAGGCCTAGCCTCTTGAGGTAAATCGATCAAGTCCCAGACTTGATTTTCAGACATGGAGTCCATTTCGGATTTCATGGCTCTCAGCCATTTCTCGGAATCCGGACTTGTCACGACTTGACTATAGGTGGATGGTTCCTCATTCGTCAAGATATTAATATATCTAGCGGGACGAGTTATTGTCCTTCCCGACCTACGAAGATCAGTTACCACCTGCGAGGGTTCAGGAATCACCACGACCTCGTCGTTTGCTTCCTCGGCAACTGGTTGTTCATCATGGACCTCGTCCAGAACAACTTTACTCCCACTATCTTTCTTAGAAAGGAATTGATGGAGTAGTATACTTAATGTCTAGATTTGAGTATTCTGAACTCTGTATGCACTTTCATTTATCTATCTATTACAGACATTCATTTGCTTTTAATTATTGTTAATTAAATACATGCAAATCATAGTCCTGGATTTTATACGTTGTAGTTAGTATGGTGTGTCGGGCCCGCACAGAAGATCATACTATCGGTTACTCGTATTTAATCAAACAGTTGCTCACGACCTAGATGGACACGGACCAATCCATCGGTATAGTCGTTGTGTGAGAGAGAAGATAATTTGTCTTGATTATCTTATCACACTTGTACACTTGATGTATTGAGCGGATCGATTGAGACTCATCAATTAGGATTGCTCGGCGATAATTGATTTGAGACTCGGAGTATTTTATTCTTAATCCCTGAAACAATTGCGGGTGTGTATATTTAATATAAGTGACTTTGATTTACCAAAGGAATTAACCGGTTTAATTATTGGGTTAATTACCGGTTAAGTTGGGTCACTATATTTTATATATGGCATGCCGTGAATTCTTGAAGGGGCAGTGTATCCCGTAAGGGTTGATAATATCCCCGAGATGAGCTCATAAGGATTTATTGTGTAAACCTCGCGAGTGGATTTGTTCCGCACAATAAATAAGGTTGAGTGGTACTAGTCTCGGATAAAAGAGATGAATAAATTTATTAAGCAATAAATAAATTTTATTCATGGATATTTAAATCTTAAATACACGGAATAAATAATACTAAGTTGGAGAAATATTATTTGGTATAATATGGAATAATATTGGGAGGTCAATTTTATTTATATAGTGGAAAATAAATAAAATTAATATTGATAAGAATTAATGGATTTGGGTTGGACCCAATTTAATTTTCAATATTAAAGCCCAATATTTATTCTCCTTTTGATCCCCTTCGTAGCCTATAAAAGCACTACATGGTCTTCACTTCTTAACCTACGTAACGCCAACAATAAAGTTCGAGAGTGAAGAGGATCCATAAGTTCGATAGCTCGTCGCCCACCCGACGTTCGAACGGAGTGCAAGGAATACGCGGGAAGGTCACGAGGTCATCATCGATTTCGTTTCTCCGAACAACGAATCGTAGGTACAATTCTCAACGCACTTGTTAATTGTTCGATTTGTGTTTTATTGAAAATACCGTAGGACGAAGATCCGAGGATCGAACCCCGGACCGAGGGTCGAGCCGGGCGGTGGTGGCGAAGCCACCGGACCGCCGGCGGCTCGTGGATCCCTCGCGGGGATCGAGTGCGCGAACCCTCGGCTGGACGCCGAGGGTCGATCGAGCCCTACGGGGCCGATCGCTAGGGCTACGGGTTTCACCCGTAGCAGCTCGTAGCGAGCTGCGGGTTTACCCGCAGCGGCTCGCTGGACGCGAGCCCTAGCCGCGAGCAGCGGATCGCCGGATCCGCTGCGGGGATGCCACGGGCAAGAGGTGATTAACAATATTATTTGGTATAATATGGAATAATATTGGGAGGTCAATTTTATTTATATAGTGGAAAATAAATAAAATTAATATTGATAAGAATTAATGGATTTGGGTTGGACCCAATTTAATTTTCAATATTAAAGCCCAATATTTATTCTCCTTTTGATCCCCTTCGTAGCCTATAAAAGCACTACATGGTCTTCACTTCTTAACCTACGTAACGCCAACAATAAAGTTCGAGAGTGAAGAGGATCCATAAGTTCGATAGCTCGTCGCCCACCCGACGTTCGAACGGAGTGCAAGGAATACGCGGGAAGGTCACGAGGTCATCATCGATTTCGTTTCTCCGAACAACGAATCGTAGGTACAATTCTCAACGCACTTGTTAATTGTTCGATTTGTGTTTTATTGAAAATACCGTAGGACGAAGATCCGAGGATCGAACCCCGGACCGAGGGTCGAGCCGGGCGGTGGTGGCGAAGCCACCGGACCGCCGGCGGCTCGTGGATCCCTCGCGGGGATCGAGTGCGCGAACCCTCGGCTGGACGCCGAGGGTCGATCGAGCCCTACGGGGCCGATCGCTAGGGCTACGGGTTTCACCCGTAGCAGCTCGTAGCGAGCTGCGGGTTTACCCGCAGCGGCTCGCTGGACGCGAGCCCTAGCCGCGAGCAGCGGATCGCCGGATCCGCTGCGGGGATGCCACGGGCATCCCGTGCGATCGCTGCGAGCGATCGCGAGTCCCCTCGCGGGGACTCGGCTGGGCGTCCGCGTGCCTCGTGCACGCGACGCGTTCGGTCGGGTCCCGGTTCGCGTGGGCTCGTGATTTCTCCGGCGATTGAGGTTGTCGATTGTATAAACCTCGGCTCGCGGGTTTTCGGGTGGGGGCGGATTACGTGCCTTCGGGTGCGTGGTCTCCAAAGCCCGGACTCCGGCGGATGAGTCGGTGTACGTACGATCTCCGGCGAAGGGTTCGTTCGGGTTATCGGTTCCGCAATTTTGATAACCCGGGATAGCGAATTCCAACAGGAATTCCTTTTCCAGAAAGATACCATCACGAGCAACAAAAACTTTGTTCTCTGATTGGTTGTAGAAATGATATCCTCGGGTTTCTTTTGGGTATCCCACAAAGAAAACCTTGTCAGATTTGGGTTCAAGCTTGCCAGAGATATTTCTCTTGACATAGGCTTCGCAACCCCAAATCTTGAGATAAGACAAATTCGGGACCCTCCCACTCCATATCTCATATGGTGTCTTACTCACAGCCTTTGACGGTGTCCTGTTCAGTATTAGAGCAGCAGTTCAGAGTGCATGTCCCCAAAAGGATATAGGAAGTTTTGCTGAGCTCATCATAGATCGAACCATGTCCAACAGAGTTCGATTCCTTCTTTAAGACACTCCATTCAACTGAGGAGTTCCAGGAGGGGTGAGTTGAGATCTAATCCCACACTTCACTAGATGATCATCAAACTCATGACTAAGATATTCGCCTCCTCGATCCGATCGGAGGACTTTTATCGTCTTGCCAAATTGATTTTCTACTTCATTTTGGAATTCTTTGAATCGCTCAAAAGATTCCGACTTATGCTTCATTAAATAGACATAACCATATCTACTTAAATCATCAGTAAAAGTTATGAAGTATACGTAACCACCTCGTGCTGGTGAACTCATTGGTCCACACACATCAGTGTGTATAAGGCCCAATAGATCACTAGCTCGCTCACCAGTTCCCAGAAATGGTGATTTCGTCATTTTGCCTAA
This sequence comes from Euphrasia confusa, assembly GCA_954870475.1. NCBI lineage: Eukaryota > Viridiplantae > Streptophyta > Magnoliopsida > Lamiales > Orobanchaceae > Euphrasia > Euphrasia confusa. Next base: position 22,349,191 of record OX940951.1, read on the forward strand.
TAGACATCCATCGCATGTATCAAATGATTCCAAATCAAATGATTTGAGAACACCCTCCTTGAGGAGTTTCTCAACACGCTTAGTGTTTATATGGCCTAAACGACAGTACCAGAGGTATGTTTCGTTAGTATCGTTTGATTTAGCTCGTTTGGTATTTATATTGTAGATTTGTTTATCTAAATCGAGCACGTATAAGCCACGCTCAAGACGTGCTAAACCATAAAATACATCACGATTAAACAACGAAAAAATTCCATTAATAATCGTAAAATTAAATCCTTCAGCATCCAATGCAGAAATAGAAATAATATTCATGGTTATACTAGGAACAAAATAAACATTATTGAGTTCTAGTACGAGCCCTGAGGGCAAAGATAAACTATAAGTCCCTACGGCTAATGCAGCGACCCTCGCTCCATTCCCCACGCGCAGATGGACTTCACCTTTCTCTAACTTCTTACTTCTTTGCAGTCCCTGCACATTTCGAACAATGTGAGTTCCACAACCGGTATCCAATACCCATGAAGTAGTGTAAGAAAAATGTATATCTACAACGAAAATACCTGAAGACGATGGGGCGACCCCATTCTTCACATCTTCCTTGTATTTAGAACAGTCCCTCTTGTAATGGCCCTCGCCATTACAGTAGAAGCATGTCGGTCCCACCGAATTCTTCCTTTTGTCTTTGGCCTTGGGTGCAGCAACAGCTTTTCCCTTGCCTTTGACTATGGACTTGTTCTTCCTTTTGGAAATCCCTCCTTCCTTTATCATAAGAACATCTCTCCCAGAGTTGCTCTTAATCGAGGGCTCTACAGTCTTCAAAAGACCATGTAGATCCATCAACGATTTCTGAACTCCGTTCACATGATAGTTCGTCCTAAAGGAGTCATAACCATCATGCAACGAGTGCAGAACGATATCTACTGCCAATGCCTCTTCATATGGGAATCCTAGGCGCTCACTCGTCGCAAAAAGACCCATCATCTTTTGCACGTGTGGCCCAACAGGTTTCCCTTTTTGAAGCTTTGTATCCATTATGTCACGAAGGACATTGAATCTCTCAATCCTCGCTTGTTCCCCGAACATGCTCTTGAGTTGTTCAATGATGCTATAGGCATCCATGTGTTCGAACTGCCTTTGAAAAGCGGGTTCCATGGCCCCTAGCATGATGCAGGTCACCTCTCGCGAGGCTTCCTCATGCTTCTTGACATTGGTCTTTTCAGAACCAGTGGCATTTTCAGTAAGTTTAGGAATAGGAGCTTCCAGCACAGTCTCTCGTTTCTCGTATTTGAGAGCAATTCTCAAATTTTGATGCCAATCGAGAAAATTAGTACCGTTCAATTTTTCCTTCTCAAGGATTGAACGCATGGTACTTGGGTTGATTGAGTTAGTTGACGACATATTAACTACAGAATGAAATAAACAAGTATTTAGTAAACATTCAATGTTTGACAACAAGTCGTTCCTAGAACACTTATATAGTTGTCTATTTCGTTCTCCAATGTCCAACATCGGTGTCTCTAGAACAAAATAATTCCAAGATCCTCATCTCGCAATTTCTCGAGCCAAGGAGAGCTTGACACTCGAAAAATCCAAGATAGGTAGACAATCTCATTGTAAATGTTATTTCAATAGTCTCACTATCGACAATAACACTCTTGGTCGATAAGAATCCCATTCTTATCTCCTCGCCTCGACTACCACGCCTCCAGTGGGTTCGTCGATGAGAAACCAAAAACACGTTGTAGAGGCCTCGTTGTTCCTCTACCCTCATCTTATCTCAAGATCAAAAATATAGCACCCCGCGGAGGCGGAACCTACTAATTGATGATCGAGAGCTTTAGGGGGTGTGTCTATTTGGACAAGGCGATAACTCATTTTATGAGACTATACATGCAGGTTTTGTTTTAATCGATTGAACATGATGAAAACGCATAATATAAACCTAAAGCATGCATACTACCGCAGAGCATAACTGATGGAGTAGTATACTTAATGTCTAGATTTGAGTATTCTGAACTCTGTATGCACTTTCATTTACCTATCTATTACAGACATTCATTTGCTTTTAATTACTGTTAATTAAATACATGCAAATCATAGTCCTAGATTTTATACGTTGTAGTTAGTATGGTGTGTCGGGCCCGCACAGAAGATCATACTATCGGTTACTCGTATTTAATCAAACAGTTGCTCACGACCTAGATGGACACGGACCAATCCATCGGTATAGTCGTTGTGTGAGAGAGAAGATAATTTGTCTTGATTATCTTATCACACTTGTACACTTGGTGTATTGAGCGGATCGATTGAGACTCATCAATTAGGATTGCTCGGCGATAATTGATTTGAGACTCGGAGTATTTTATTCTTAATCCCTGAAACAATTGCGGGTGTGTATATTTAATATAAGTGACTTTGATTTACCAAAGGAATTAACCGGTTTAATTATTGGGTTGATTACCGGTTAAGTTGGGTCACTATATTTTATATATGGCATGTCGTGAATTCTTGAAGGGGCAGTGTATCCCGTAAGGGTTGATAATATCCCCGAGATGAGCTCATAAGGATTTATTGTGTAAACCTCGCGAGTGGATTTGTTCCGCACAATAAATAAGGTTGAGTGGTACTAGTCTCGGATAAAAGAGATGAATAAATTTATTAAGCAATAAATAAATTTTATTCATGGATATTTAAATCTTAAATACACGGAATAAATAATACTAAGTTGGAGAAATATTATTTGGTATAATATGGAATAATATTGGGAGGTCAATTTTATTTATATAGTGGAAAATAAATAAAATTAATATTGATAAGAATTAATGGATTTGGGTTGGACCCAATTTAATTTTCAATATTAAAGCCCAATATTTATTCTCCTTTTGATCCCCTTCGTAGCCTATAAAAGCACTACATGGTCTTCACTTCTTAACCTACGTAACGCCAACAATAAAGTTCGAGAGTGAAGAGGATCCATAAGTTCGATAGCTCGTCGCCCACCCGACGTTCGAACGGAGTGCAAGGAATACGCGGGAAGGTCACGAGGTCATCATCGATTTCGTTTCTCCGAACAACGAATCGTAGGTACAATTCTCAACGCACTTGTTAATTGTTCGATTTGTGTTTTATTGAAAATACCGTAGGACGAAGATCCGAGGATCGAACCCCGGACCGAGGGTCGAGCCGGGCGGTGGTGGCGAAGCCACCGGACCGCCGGCGGCTCGTGGATCCCTCGCGGGGATCGAGTGCGCGAACCCTCGGCTGGACGCCGAGGGTCGATCGAGCCCTACGGGGCCGATCGCTAGGGCTACGGGTTTCACCCGTAGCAGCTCGTAGCGAGCTGCGGGTTTACCCGCAGCGGCTCGCTGGACGCGAGCCCTAGCCGCGAGCAGCGGATCGCCGGATCCGCTGCGGGGATGCCACGGGCATCCCGTGCGATCGCTGCGAGCGATCGCGAGTCCCCTCGCGGGGACTCGGCTGGGCGTCCGCGTGCCTCGTGCACGCGACGCGTTCGGTCGGGTCCCGGTTCGCGTGGGCTCGTGATTTCTCCGGCGATTGAGGTTGTCGATTGTATGAACCTCGGCTCGCGGGTTTTCGGGTGGGGGCGGATTACGTGCCTTCGGGTGCGTGGTCTCCAAAGCCCGGACTCCGGCGGATGAGTCGGTGTACGTACGATCTCCGGCGAAGGGTTCGTTCGGGTTATCGGTTCCGCAATTTTGATAACCCGGGATAGCGAATTCCAACAATTGGTATCAGAGAGTGGTTTACGTTCGCGGTATTTTCGATAAAATTGTTCTACCTTGGAGGGTTCCGACTATTATGGCTTGATGATTATTCGTTTAATTATTTTGTCATGTGATTGTTGGTTTTATTAAACTCTCGGACATGTCGAGATTCGTTTTTGGTGGTGAATGCTTGTAATAGTAAAAATTCGGGGGTTGACCGAATTTAGGATTTATTATTATGTTCGTTGATTTTCCGGAAAATGTATAGGGTCGATTTCGTGTATAGAATCGATACCGGAATTGTAATTTAGATTTTTGTAAATTTAATTTTGCGATTGGATCGACGTATCGAAGACCGCCGGAGAAAACGAAGTGACGGGGATGGACGAAGGGCTAGGGATCGATTGGATCGATCCCCATGGATGCCCGATCGAAGGCTATGGGCGATGGGGGCTGTTGCCCTAGCCGCGGCTGCCACCATCTCGGTGGTTGTCGGCTTGGCTTGGCGGCGGCGCTCCTCCCCGTGGCTGGCCGGTCGATCGAAGGTGGGGGTGGTTCGGGGTCTCCCAACCCGGGCTACTCCTACCGGAAATATACTTTCCTAATTAATTCATTATTTCCTATTTTGATTATTTCTTTATGGAATAATCTAGAAAAATAGAAAAAGAATTAATTTAGTACTAAATTTATTTTTCCTATTTGATTATTCCTACTCATGGGAATATTCATGGATTAGGAATAAAATAAATTTGGAAAAGTATAATAGTCCTAATTATTTTATTTCTTTATTTCATTATGGATATCATCTAGAATATTCCAAGTTTTTCTTGGATGGATTATTCTAGAGATTTAATGAAGTGGAAAAAGAAAATAAAATAAATAAAAAATATTAATAATATTTAATTTTATTTTTGATATATTCAATTGACTTAATTTTCGAATTAAGTAACTTTTGGATTAATTGAAAATAAATAGATTTAAATATTGGAAATTAATATTCGTCACATGGAGCATTCAAGAAACGAAGACTGAAGACTAGAAGATGCGTACGGGGATGTGATGAAGCCATAATAGTCGGAAAATAATATTCTAGTAATTATTTTGACTATGTGATAATACTATGTGCTTTATTACATGTATGCATGCTATATGTGTTTATTTTATGCACTAGATAGCGTATCCCTTTATTGTAAAAAGCTAAGTGGGAGAGGGTATGGAAACATACCCATGGTCTCCATTGCTGCTCTCTTGGTGACTTTTATAGACTTTTGAAGTTTATATAGATGGGTCATTGTAGGAGAGTTCTTGTAATTCCTCTTACAAGAAACATTGATTAAGTTTATCAAACAATGCCTAATTTGTCTTTCCAAAGCTGATTTCAAGTCGACTCATTCTCACCCCGGGGAGTGGAATGGAGCCAGAGCCACTTGGTCATGTAGAGGACACAAATTAGAGACTTTCGTGCCATTCTTTGATAGGTGGGTCGTTTGTCTGCTCGGCTCCCTCATTTATGAGAGATAGGGTTGTTCGCATGGTGAATCACTGGTTAGAAACTTCGAGTTTCACTTATGATTCTCCGGGTCTTGATTTACGAGATTAAATGGATCAAGTAATTGGGAGTCAATTATAAAAGTCTCTTAGTGTAGTAAACGTCCACACCACGTGGTTTGCTATGCTGACGGACTTTGGATTAATTGATGTAGACAGTTGTAAGTAATTATGAAGAGTTGTGAAGTTATCGTAAACGTCCACACCACGTGGCTTGCGGTGATGTAGCAATTCCAAGTAATTTACTTTGGTACTGAGTAATGGTTTACACTTAGATACGCGTTATAGTATTCCTCCCCACGAGGTTACGCTATAATTGATGTATGACCGAAGAAAATCTAATTGCTAAATCATTTGGGTGGGTAAACGTCCACACCACGTGGCTTGCCTTACCTGATGGGATTTTAGATGTGATTAGTGATTTAATGATATTATTTGAGGGAGATAATATCGGATATTAAATTGTTTGTCTGTTTTATGTGCTTATAGGTTAAGAATGACTGTGACCCCACTTTGTGATATACTTAAGGATGAAAACTCACCGGTTCCATATGGTGATGATTGGGAACGAAATCTGGACATTGTCCAGACTGTTGAGCTTTCCGAATCCACTGTTGTCCCAACTGATGAGGACATTCGAAATGACCTCAGGATGATGTTGAGACATAGCGTGGAAGCCGGGCAAGAGGTGATTAACATACTCACAGAATTCTCTCTCAATGAGTCCCTTAAAAAGGAATCAACGAGAGCGGAGTTTGTGCGTAAGTTAAGAGAATCACAAGCTTTTGTGGCAAGGCTAGAGGAAGAGCGTGCAAAGAAACCCAGTGGCTCAAAGCCACGGATTGGGAAAGGCAAGCCTTCTGGCAAGTGCTTTCGATGCAAGCAGTTTGGGCACTGGAGGTCTGATTGTCCTCTCATCAAAGGTACGAAATTTTCCTTAGTCACTGAAACATTGTCAGCGGTGATATCTACCAGCACCTGGTGTGTAGATACGGGCGCCACTGACCATGTCTGCAATTCATTGCAGGGGTTCCAGGAAACCCGGAGACTTAGAGAGGGAGAGATCGTAGTCTACATGGGCAATGCCGCGAAGGTGGCGGCTGTTGCAGTGGGAGACGTTCACTTATGCTTTAGTAGTGATAGGGTTTTAGTTTTACAAAATTGTCTTTATGTACCGAATTTTAGAAAGAATTTAATTTCGGTTTCTAAGTTAATTCTGAATGGATATGCTGTTTCTTTTGATCACTCTGTGGTCATAAGAAGAAATAGTGAGATTGTCTGTTCTGGTACATTGGTGGACGATTTGTATATTCTAAATCCTGAGTCTAACACGATGCAACTAACCGAGAGTAATAACACATCTACGAACACCAATAAGAGAAAGGAACCTTCTAAGATGAATCAATTGTACTTGTGGCATCTAAGGCTAGGTCATATTAATTCGAATAGAATTCAAAGGTTGAAAGCTGGTGGTCTCATTAGCGGCATAGAAGGAGAGGACCTTCCAACCTGCGAATCCTGTTTGGAGGGTAAAATGACCAAGCGTTCTTTTTCTGGTAAAGGACGTAGAGCTGAACAAGTATTGGATTTGATTCACTCTGATGTATGCGGACCTATGTCTACTCAGGCAAGGGGAGGGTACGAGTATTTCATCACTTTTACTGATGATTACTCAAGGTATGGATATATTTACCTGATGCGCCACAAGAGTGATTCTTTTGACAAGTTCAAGGAATTCAAGGCTCTTGTGGAGAACCTTCGTGGTAAATCCATAAAATGCCTGCGATCTGATCGCGGAGGCGAGTACCTGTCTGGAGAATTCAAGGCATACTTGGCAGAGAATGGGATTGAATCCCAGCTGACTTCACCATATACTCCTCAGCAGAATGGTGTGTCAGAAAGAAGGAATAGGACTCTTATGGAAATGGTGCGATCGATGATGAGTTACTCGGATTTACCTGTTATGTTCTGGGGACATGCCTTGGAAACAGCGGCGTATATTCTGAACAGGGTTCCGACCAAAACGGTACCAACTACACCCATGGAATTGTGGAGTGGGCGTAAGCCTAACTTGGGACACATTCGGATCTGGGGATGTCCAGCACATGTGTTGCGACAAGGCGCCGATAAGTTAGAACCTAGATCAGAAATACGGCTGTTTGTAGGATACCCGAAAGGAACTAAGGGTGGCATGTTCTATAGTCCTTCGGACCAGAAGATCGTTATAAGTACTAACGCTCGGTTCTTAGAGGAAGACTATGTCATGGACCACAAGCCCAAAAGTGACATAATACTTGATGAGTTGAGAGGTAACGAAGAAGACCTGGATACAGCCGAACCGAGTGTAGATACACCACTAGAACCTGCACCTAATACTGTCACTGTTAATACACCGGAACGCCGTCGTAGTGGGAGGGTTGTTAAAAAACCGGACAGATGGATTGGACTGGGTGAGTCTTCGGACTCGGCACCCGGAGTTCATGAAGTCGATCCCTGGACCTATGATGAGGCGGTACAAGATATAGATGCGCCTTCTTGGAAGAAAGCGATGAAATCCGAAATAGAATCTATGGATTCTAATAAAGTCTGGGATCTTGTAGAACCACCAAGCGGCGTAAATCCAATTGGGTGTAAATGGGTCTACAAGAGAAAGAGAGGATCTGACGGAAAGGTTGAAACCTTTAAAGCTCGGCTTGTTGCGAAAGGATATACTCAGAAAGAGGGAATCGATTATGAGGAGACCTTCTCGCCGGTAGCCAAGATAAAGTCGATCCGGATTCTCTTATCCATAGCAGCTCATATGGATTATGAGGTGTGGCAAATGGATGTCAAGACAGCTTTCCTTAACGGAAGTCTTGACGAGACGATTTATATGAAACAACCAGAAGGATTCATTGCTAAGGGGCGAGATCATCTAGTGTGCAAGCTTAATCGATCCATTTATGGATTGAAACAAGCCTCGCGATCGTGGAACCTGCGGTTTGATGAAGTAGTCCAATCTTTTGGATTCATTCAAAGCATGGACGAATCGTGTGTGTATTGGAAACGTGATGGAAAGAAGGTGGTGTTCCTCGTGCTTTATGTAGACGACATACTTCTCATTGGCAACAGTGTGAAGATGTTATCAGACATAAAGGGATGGTTGTCTAGACAATTCGATATGAAAGATTTGGGAGAAGTCGGACATGTTCTAGGGATCAAAGTTATAAGGGATCGCCGGAATAGAACATTGTGTCTTTCCCAGCAATCTTACATAGACACGATTCTAGCTCGTTTTAACATGCAAGATTCCAAGAAGGGTGATCTGCCCTTCAGTAAAGGAACTTATCTTTCTAAGGAAATGTGTCCTCAGACACAGAAGGAGAAAGATGACATGAAAGCGGTTCCCTACGCTTCGGCTGTGGGAAGCTTAATGTATGCAATGTTATGCACGAGGCCTGATATTTGCTATGCCGTTGGCATAGTAGCGAGATATCAGAGTAACCCTGGAAAGGCTCATTGGACTGCCGTAAAGAGCATTTTCAAGTATTTGCGAAATACTAAGGATTATGTTCTGAGATACAGTGCAGACAATCTGATTCCTTTGGGTTACACAGATTCGGATTTCCAAGCTGATAAGGACCGGCGTAAGTCGACATCAGGCTATGTGTACACTTTGGGAGGTGGAGCCGTATCATGGAAGAGTGTTAAGCAAAAGTGCATTTCGGACTCTACCATGGAAGCTGAATATGTTGCAGCCTCAGAGGCAGCGAAAGAATCAGTGTGGTTCCTTAATTTCCTCCAGGACTTAGATGTGATTCCGAGTTTGCCTAAAGCTATGACAATTTATTGTGATAATAGCGGTGCAGTGGCAAACAGTAAGGAACCACGGTCCCATAGTGCTACAAAACACATAGAGCGCAAGTACCACCTGATTCGAGACATCGTCAAGAGGGGCGATGCGATAGTCACCAAGATAGCTTCGGAAGACAACCTAGCGGACCCTTTCACCAAGATACTTCCTAAGGAAGTATACTACAAGCACTTGGAGGGTTTGGGAGTCAGAAGTTTGGAGGATATGACTAGACCTTAGTATAAGTGGGAGATTGATGGAGTAGTATACTTAATGTCTAGATTTGAGTATTCTGAACTCTGTATGCACTTTCATTTACCTATCTATTACAGACATTCATTTGCTTTTAATTACTGTTAATTAAATACATGCAAATCATAGTCCTAGATTTTATACGTTGTAGTTAGTATGGTGTGTCGGGCCCGCACAGAAGATCATACTATCGGTTACTCGTATTTAATCAAACAGTTGCTCACGACCTAGATGGACACGGACCAATCCATCGGTATAGTCGTTGTGTGAGAGAGAAGATAATTTGTCTTGATTATCTTATCACACTTGTACACTTGGTGTATTGAGCGGATCGATTGAGACTCATCAATTAGGATTGCTCGGCGATAATTGATTTGAGACTCGGAGTATTTTATTCTTAATCCCTGAAACAATTGCGGGTGTGTATATTTAATATAAGTGACTTTGATTTACCAAAGGAATTAACCGGTTTAATTATTGGGTTGATTACCGGTTAAGTTGGGTCACTATATTTTATATATGGCATGCCGTGAATTCTTGAAGGGGCAGTGTATCCCGTAAGGGTTGATAATATCCCCGAGATGAGCTCATAAGGATTTATTGTGTAAACCTCGCGAGTGGATTTGTTCCGCACAATAAATAAGGTTGAGTGGTACTAGTCTCGGATAAAAGAGATGAATAAATTTATTAAGCAATAAATAAATTTTATTCATGGATATTTAAATCTTAAATACACGGAATAAATAATACTAAGTTGGAGAAATATTATTTGGTATAATATGGAATAATATTGGGAGGTCAATTTTATTTATATAGTGGAAAATAAATAAAATTAATATTGATAAGAATTAATGGATTTGGGTTGGACCCAATTTAATTTTCAATATTAAAGCCCAATATTTATTCTCCTTTTGATCCCCTTCGTAGCCTATAAAAGCACTACATGGTCTTCACTTCTTAACCTACGTAACGCCAACAATAAAGTTCGAGAGTGAAGAGGATCCATAAGTTCGATAGCTCGTCGCCCACCCGACGTTCGAACGGAGTGCAAGGAATACGCGGGAAGGTCACGAGGTCATCATCGATTTCGTTTCTCCGAACAACGAATCGTAGGTACAATTCTCAACGCACTTGTTAATTGTTCGATTTGTGTTTTATTGAAAATACCGTAGGACAAAGATCCGAGGATCGAACCCCGGACCGAGGGTCGAGCCGGGCGGTGGTGGCGAAGCCACCGGACCGCCGGCGGCTCGTGGATCCCTCGCGGGGATCGAGTGCGCGAACCCTCGGCTGGACGCCGAGGGTCGATCGAGCCCTACGGGGCCGATCGCTAGGGCTACGGGTTTCACCCGTAGCAGCTCGTAGCGAGCTGCGGGTTTACCCGCAGCGGCTCGCTGGACGCGAGCCCTAGCCGCGAGCAGCGGATCGCCGGATCCGCTGCGGGGATGCCACGGGCATCCCGTGCGATCGCTGCGAGCGATCGCGAGTCCCCTCGCGGGGACTCGGCTGGGCGTCCGCGTGCCTCGTGCACGCGACGCGTTCGGTCGGGTCCCGGTTCGCGTGGGCTCGTGATTTCTCCGGCGATTGAGGTTGTCGATTGTATGAACCTCGGCTCGCGGGTTTTCGGGTGGGGGCGGATTACGTGCCTTCGGGTGCGTGGTCTCCAAAGCCCGGACTCCGGCGGATGAGTCGGTGTACGTACGATCTCCGGCGAAGGGTTCGTTCGGGTTATCAGTTCCGCAATTTTGATAACCCGGGATAGCGAATTCCAACAATAACATCGAGCAAGCACAAGAATTCTCAATTCCTAGCAGGCAAGATGCAACAATTAACTCAAAAATGCCTATTAATTTTTATTCTCAATAAAATTCAGATTTAATTGTTTCAACAACGATTATTCCCAATAATCGTCTTTTATTTGTATCCCCGTCATAATCATCCCAATAATCAAAACGCGATAAATCGTAAGTGAAAACTCGAGGTTTCTAACCAGCGATTTATCATGCAATTGCGCCCTATCTCCCATGTGACATGGGGGAGCCAACCAGACGATCGTACCATCCCATGGTTCGAAAGTCTCTAATTTGCGTCATCGACTAATTTAAGCACTCTGGTCTCATTTCCACTCCCCGGGGTGAGAAATAGATCGGCTTGAAATTAATCTTTGAAAAAACAAATTAGGCATTGTTTTGAAAATTTGATAAAACATGAACTTCATGAAAAATACAAGAATTCCAAATTCTTTATTAATCATGATTGAGAGATAAAATTGACAAAATATTATACCAAATAATTCATCAATTTCGAATTTCGCAGTATAGCGATTTGATTTATGCACACAAATTTAACCAAATTAATTTTGCCAAAAAATCAAGTATTATTTTTCCAAAAACTATTCCATGAAAAATTAATGAAAAAATCAAAAACAATTCATGGACACTTGATTCATACAAAATATAATCTCAATTAAATTAACATAATCAAATACTATTTTTTTTTCAAAAAATAGTCCACCGAAAAATTCACAAATAAAATAAAAACAATTTTATAGGCACTTGTTCTACGTATACGAAAACGCACGACAAGGCTCTGATACCACTGTTGGGATTTTCATGGATCTCATCCATACCCAATAGATGGAGTTTATGTGTTTTACAAGCATGAAATAAAGTGCGGAAATAATAACATGCTAAACACGTAAAATCCTAGACATGGATCTAGTGCGCACGTAGTAGTAAGAACAATTAATTGAGTTAGTATAGAATATACCTTGTTGTTCTTCTATGATATTGATGCCCACGCGTAGACGGATCAGCCGCGAAAGTACCCGGCCTCAATTCGTTGCACGGACCCTCCTTGATCACGAACGGCGGTTCCCCAAACGTAGTATCGAGTCCCACTCGATTCTCTCGACTCCCTCGTATTTTGGTGCTTATGGGGTGATGATATTTCACGTAATGTAGCACTCAAACCGTGGGTCTAAGGTCCTCTTTATATAGGAGGAGGGGGAGAGAGTTTAGGGTTGAAAAGGAGAGAAAATCACGTCCGCGACCTAATTTTCGCCGCCGTCGGCCGACACATATAAGCTGTCGGCCGACAGCCTTTGAAAACATAAGCCGCCTTATATTTGCATGCATGTCGGCCGACACTCCCATAGAACAAAATGGGTGTCGGCCGACACCAAGTACAAATTGTGCCGAAATTGCCGATTTTCGTTTTCGCTCCGTTTCTTCCGTCGTTCAACCTCGATTCTCAACCAAAGTTTATATACTCCAAGTATACACGATCGATAGGGCCCGTGTGACTCATTTGGCTTGATTGTCGACTATTTAAGTTCAAGTTCTCAACTCGACACTTAACGTCGCACAATCGATCCATCTACACAGGACGCACTATATAGCTCGTTTCGGTTCGACACACGTGGGATGAAGGACACCATTCCAACATCCACCAGATAATCCTAAATTAATTTGTCTCGGACACGTTAATGGGAATCACTTTATTCGGGTATCGATATTAACTTAATAATTGTATTTGTTGGAAAACTCCATATGATAATTACTATTTAATTTCTTGTATGTATTCTTAACAAGTGATCGTCCATTGCCACCGATTGCACTTTCATGGCAATCAAAATTTCCAACGACTGAAGTATGGTTGGAAGCTTATCTAAAAGACCGTATTAGATAAATCTATTTGGTGTTATTCACATTAATTTTTTACTTTTAGTAATTTGAACATGAACTTTCAAATATTTTATCTCTCTTCTAAATTTTTTACACATTGATATTCTTATGCTTTTATTAATTTGAACATGAATTTTCAAACAATTTGTCCCTCATATAATATTTTTACATATTTATATTATTATAGTGCATTTTTTGTATCATAGAAAAAATAAGTGCTAATATTAATATTAAAATCGATTATCAGATCGTACAAGTTCAAAAACAACCTAACGATTTAAACGACATTTTTCATTCCTACTAGTATCTGTTGGAAAATGAGCGTCTCGTAGAGAGTTTCGATTTGATATCTCGTACGCTCAAATTTTGATTAGTATGAATGAGAAATTAATTTTCAAAGATGTAACTAATATTATGAATTAGAAGAGTATTTCAAAGGAAATAAAATAATATAAAGAAAAATGTGCAAGTGAAGTAGATATATAGGGGAGTACCCTATGATGCACATTTTATTAATATTTTATTTTCCTAAATAATATTTATCAATTATTGATAAAATAATATAATAATAATAATATGAGATTAATATTATTATTATAATAAGTTACAAATTGAATTTTAATTTGAATTAATAGTATTAATTCATACTTAATAGGTGATTGAATGTTGAACGTTACGATGTGTGGTCAAACGGTCTAGATTCAACGAACTTTCGACTTCAACAATCTCTATATAAGAGCACTTGGTTATTATGCAAAATAATCAAAGAGAAATACACGATAAGAAAAACACTCAACTCGAAGAGAAACGAGAATGAGTATGAAAATATTTGAGAAATTTACAGACGCATTTCGAGCAATCGCTCTCGTTTTTTTCTGTTGTAATCTTCGTTTCTTTGACCCTCCGGTGATATCATTCAGGCAACATCTCGGTTCGCCGTAAGCAAATGTTTTGCTTAATAATCGTTGTATCCTGAGAAACAATCGTACCCGTAGAGGACGAATTTGTTTTAAGGAAATCGTGTTGAACACGAGCCTCGATTATTCGTTTTTTCATTTCTTCCATCTTCCTCTAATGGATACATACCACACCCATACACAAAAAATTACTACAAACTTAAAACAAATTAGTTTGATGGTTGAGATGAATATTTGTGTTTACGATCAGAGATGGTTCAAACTCGATTGATTAATCGGAGTGAACGAACATGTATCCTTCGGGACCTAGTGGTGGTGCACCACACTAGATGATATTTTGGTTAATTATCGTGATAAACCAAAGAAAAAAGAACGACTTGGTTGAAGTCGGAAAAAAAAATTCACATGTAGTGATATATAAGAAATGTTCAATGGTGAACTAATTATTTCAAGCTAACATTATTGAGAATGTTGTGTAATAGTTTGATCTAAACGTGAAATCACTAGATATTGATGTATATATCTTTTGAAATTATTAAATAATAAGAATTTGCATTTTATGCATATTTTATTATTTATATGATATAATAATAATATGGTGATTATTATTATTTATGTGATAATGACGAATCATTATTTTATAATTATGGTGGTAAAATAAGTAAAACTTATTATTACTATTAAAATATAATAAATAGTAAGATTTATTATATTATTATTGGTTGAATATAATAAATATTGAAATTTATTATATTAATAATGAGAAAATAAGTAAAAACTTATTGCTACCATTAAAATATAATAAATAGTGAAATTTATTATATAAGTATTGTTTGAATATAATAAATAGTGAAATTTATTATATTATGAGTTAATATCACAAATCGTCTTGCAACTTAGGCCCATCCCACAGTTAGTCCTATTTTTTTCAAAAAATCAAATGTCGTCCTTTCCGGTCGATTTTCGCCGGAAACTGCGCGTGCGGGTCACGTGACTGCCCTCGTGGGGGTAATCGCCGGTGACTTGATGATGTGGCCAAAACATACCGGTCCCTTTTGTCCCAGTCAGCATTATGGAGGGAAATCTGAATGGCATCTTGTGTAATTAATTGATACTGAAGGGGCTTATTACACAACACATTAAATCGATCGATTAAATGACAAAAACGCGTCCCCAAACTCACATTCTTCAGCTCATTTTCCCCACAGCTCAAGAACCCTAATTTCAATCCTTTCATTTCATGCAAACTAACCCAATTAAATCATAATCCTAAAACCCTTACAGTTTATCAACATGAATGGTGAAGATTCTGAAGAAATCGCGAATAGGAAAAAGGTGAAATTGGAAGTTGGGAAAAGCTTAGCGGCGCTGTCGGTCGAGAAAAGTTTAGCGGCGAAGTCGACGGCGAAAAGCTTACCGGCGCAGCCCACGGGGAGTAGCTTGCCGGCGCAGCGAAGTCCGTTTCTGAGGGCGCCGTTATTCAGGGCCAACATCGAAGTTCACAAAGCAAGACGACCTGGCGAGCAGGCTCCGCTGTACCCCCCCAAATCCTGGTATTTTTGTTTGACATTGAAGTATGGAGGCAGTTTCATTGCACGACCAGTGGTGAAATTTGTAGGAGGCGATGCTGTAATGTTTGATTACTTCCGTCAGTCCGACCTCACTATTTTAAGGCTTCAACAATTGTGTATCCAAGAAGGACTGGGTAACAATGTTAGGTTTTTTGGGATGTACAGTCAGGGATTTAAACCATTGGTGAAAGATGTCGACTTGCTGAATTGGGTGAAACAGAGTAACTACACTCAAAACCTTGAGGTTTATGTGGAAATGCAGAAACAGAAGGAGGTTCAAGCTCAAGAAGTGCAGAAGCAAAAGAACGTTCAAGCTGAAGAGAGTTATGTGGAAGTGCACCAGCAGATTGAGAAGCAGATTGAGCAGGAGATTTATAAGGAATATGAACTTCCAGAGAAAGGGGAGGAATTTGAAACTCTAGAGAAGGCAGATGGTGTTGGTGTTCAACCACAAGATAAAGGCAAGGGGGTTCAATTACAAGATGAATTTGAAACTCCAGATAAGGCAGATGGTGTTGGTGTTCAACCACAAGATAAAGGCAAGGGAGTTCAATCACAAGAAGAAACTGACTATTTTACAGGGTGTGTGGAGGATCTTGCTCAAGAGATTGATGGAAGCAGTGATGATGATGAGGACTTTGTTTTTTATGAGAATATTGAAGAGGACAACAGCTGTGACAGTGATTTTGTTGCAGATAGTGAGGATGATGATGAGGACAGTGGAGATGAGGATGTTGTTGTGGAAGGGGCTGATTTTGATGATAGGAGAATGTCAGATGATGAAAGATGTGATGATGCCCCAACCAGATTCAACAAAGAAGATGTGTACAAGCCTCACTTCCATATTGGGTTGACATTTCCCAATAAGGAGTTATTTAAGAAAGCTATGACCTCACATGCCATTAACACAAAAAGATCTTTGCAGTTTACCAAGAATGATAACATCAGAGTATATGTAAGGTGCAAGGATAAGAGTTGTGATTGGAGATGTCATGCTTTGAAGCTCACTGATCAAGCTACATTCCAGATTAGGACATACAAGAGCAAACACAAGTGCAGTCCTTCATTTCATGTTTCCAACATGTCTAGAACATGGTTAGGGGAGAAACATGTACCTGATTTTCAGAGTGATCCCAAGAGGAATATTAAAGGGTGGAGGGCTGATGTGATGAGGGAGCTGAATGTCAAAGTTTCAAGTCAACAAGCATACAGGGCAAAGATAAAGGCACTGAATATAGTGGATGGTGTACCTGAGCTGCAGTATTCAAAGCTGTGGGATTATGCAGAGGAAATTAGGAGGTCCAACCCAGGTTCCACTGTGGTTTTGGATATGGATGGAGATCAGAAGTTTTCAAAGATGTATGTTTGTTTTGAGGCAGTGAAGGAAGGTTTCAGGAGTGGTTGCAGACCATTTATAGGAGTGGATGGGTGTTTTCTTAAGGGTCCTAAAGGTGGTATTTTGCTCAGTGTTGTGGGAGTTGACCCTGCAAATGCAATTTACCCTATAGCATATGCAGTGGTTCAAGGGGAAAACAGAAAGACATGGGAGTGGTTTTTAGTGATGCTGAAGCATGACCTAAAAATCCAGAACCAAGGATTTGGTTTCACCTTCATGTCAGACAAGCAAAAGGACCTGATACTAGCCATGAATGAGGTGTTTCCTGCAGGAGAACATAGGCATTGTGTGAGGCATCTTATCAACAACTTTGCATTGGCTGGATATAGAGGTGAGGAGTATAAGGATTTTGTTTGGGATGCTGCCTTTGCTACCACAGTTGGCATGTTCAATGAGAAAATGAAAGCTCTGAACAAGAAAAAGGAAGCTGCAGCAAAGTGGTTAGCAGAGAAGGATCCAAGGCATTGGTCTAGGTCTCATTTCAGTTGCAACTCCAAGTGTGATATGTTGCTGAACAATGTATGTGAGAGTTTCAATTCTATTATCATGGATGCTAGAGAGAAGCCAATTATCACTATGCTGGAGTGGTTGAGGCAGTGGATTATGGAAAGATTTCAGAAGAATAGAGATAGGGCAAATCTTTTGTGGAAGGGCAGATTGCCACCAAAAATTAAAAAACAACTGAGGAAACACTTGAAGTTGATGAGTGACTGCATACCAATGAAATCAACCAGCAGGTACTACCAAATCCAGTGCAGTGATAGTAGTTTATATGCAGTTGATTTGGAGAGGTGGAGTTGCAGCTGCAGAGGATGGGATTTATCTGGAATGGCATGCAAACATGCTCTATCAGCCATAACTGATCAAAAAGGTGATCCAGAGCTATATGTTGATCAATGCTATAGTTTGGACACTTATAGGAGAGTGTATGAGCCTGCAGTCCTTCCCATTTTTGGCCAAGTGGACTGGGCTGGCACAATGTACATACCTCTTATGCCTCCTACTTTTGGGAGAGGTGTTGGTAGGCCAAAGAAACTGAGAAGGGTAGATCCAAATGAGAAGCTGATGAAGAGAGCAGTTAAGATGAAGAGGCAGCAAAAAACACTGAAATGTGGAAAATGTGGAGTTGTGGGGCATAATAGAACAACTTGCAAATTTGATCAAAGTAATCTAACTGATATTCCAGTAGGTGATGAAGCTCCAAGCAGGGAAAATCCAGCAACTGAAGCTCCAATCAATGAAAATCCACCTACTGATGTTCCAAGAACAGAAGCTCCACCAAATGAAGTTCCAAGAAGTAATGAAAATCCATTAGTTGAGGATCCAGTGTTTGATGTACCTATAACCACAGTTCAGAAAATGTTACCTGTAAGAAAACCTAATTTGTGTACTATATTGATATTGTTTGAACCTTTATTAGTAATCTAATTTATATGATATATTGACATTCCATGAATAGGTCAGAGGGAGGGGTACAAGTATGGCCAGAGGGAGGGGAAATGGTGTGGTTAGAGGGAGAGGAAATGGTGTGGTTAGAGGGAGAGGAAAAAAGGTTCAAACTGGAAGAGGGAGAGGTAAAAGAAATTTGGCAGTTGAAGAAACAGGAAGTAATCTTCATGCATCTCAGGTAATTCAATTTTACAGTTTATTTATCTACTTAAATATTCTGTTTTCAGTTGACTAAGTAAATGAAACATATTTAATTCTCCTGCAGCCAAGAGGTTGTATTGTTGATGAAGATGATACAGAGTTTGATGCACTCTTGAGTCAAGCAAACAGTGGGCTGATTCTTGGACCTACCCCATGGGTTGCAGCTGAAGTTTATGAGATTGATGTGGATGTGTATTTTGGTACAATGGGTTGTAACTGATATTTATGTCTGTTTTGGTCTGTTTTGGTACATTGTATGTGTTAGAAATCGATATCCCGGGTTATCAAAAATTGCGGAAACCGACAACCCAACCGAAATCCCGTCGCCGGAAACATGATCGCGAACACCGAACGAACCGGAGCATGACCGAGGCATCACCGCGGGCGAACCCGCGGCTAAACCCTAGCCACGCCCCCGCTGGGGTTCGCGATCGCCGTGCATGGCGATCGCATGGGGATGCGGGGTGCATCCCCACGGGCTGTACGGAGCAGCCCCCGGCGGTGAGTCCGGCGACTCACCGCACCGCCAGGAGAAGCGGTCAGCTCGGCTGACCACCGCGGCTCCAGCCGCGGTTTACCCCCGGCGATCGATCTCGCGATCGATCGCCCACCCCGGCCCAGCCGGGGTCCTTCTTGCGCACGCCGCCGTCGAGGCGGCGGGGATCCGCCACGGCACCAGCCTGTGGCATCCCCAGCGATCGACCTAAGGTCGATCGCATGCCCCGGCGTCCAGCCAGGGCTTTCTTTGCGCGAGCACGCCGGCGGTCGAACCCTAGGGTTCGGCCGCCACCCTCGATCCCATCGAGGGCTCTTCGATCTTCGCCGGGGATCTCGAATTGTAACGCCCCATAAAAATTCAAAGGCTTAAAGGAATTGAATATGCTACTCATACCAACAGATGCATCTACTTTTCTGGGCATCCTCCTATAAGAACTCCAAAGTTAAGTGTGCTGGTTCTGGAGTAGTTCTAGGATGGGTGACCCCCTGGGAAGTCTCTCGGGTGCGCACGAGTGAGGACAAAGTGCGCTGGAAAAGACAAGTGTTGGTACAATGGGGCCAGGATATCACTCCCGACGGCAGTCATTGGTAACCGAGCCGGCCCATTAGGGTCGGGCTTCGACCCATCAACGGGCCGGGGCGTTACAAATGGTATCAGAGCAGGTGCCGACCAGAATTGCGGGAACTAAGTGTCTTGCGGGGCCAAGTGCTCCACCCAGAAGTTGGTGAGAGTACCCGTAAGGGGCATTCCTGCACGGATGGTTGTTCCTGGGCAAGTAAGGCAAGTAAGGCGCACAACGAGGACGTTGAGCATAAAAAGGTGGGGTGATTGTAACGCCCCATAAAAATTCAAAGGCTTAAAGGAATTGAATATGCTACTCATACCAACAGATGCATCTACTTTTCTGGGCATCCTCCTATAAGAATTCCAAAGTTAAGTGTGTTGATTCTGGAGTAGTTCTAGGATGGGTGACCCCCTGGGAAGTCTCTCGGGTGCGCACGAGTGAGGACAAAGTGCGCTGGAAAAGAGAAGTGTTGGTACAGTGGGGCCAGGATATCACTCCCGACGGCAGTCATTGGTAACCGAACCGGCTCATTAGGGTCGGGCTTCGACCCATCAACGGGCCGGGGCGTTACACGAATTCCCGTCCCCGAAGTTCGTACATTTCCCGGATCGTGCGTTCATGCATATATCACGATTAAAACATATAATCATAAGAGGGGGTTTACGATTATACCTACGTCTCGTTGTGCGGAGAAACGAGATAGATTGAAGACCTTCGAATCTTCCCAAGTATTCCTTGCACTTTGTTCGAACGTCGTGTGGGCGACGATCCTCCGAACTCCTATGGATCTCCTTCACGAACTCTCTAGAATATCAAGTATGATAATCTTATGATGTGTCTTGAATTGTGAAGACCATGTAGTGCTTTTATAGGCTACGTAGGGGATCTAAAGGAGGTGGATGATTTAGGTCGTGTGTGTGTGTGTTTCGGTTATGTTTTTGTGTCGTTTGATAGTCGTGTTTAGTTTTGTCGTGTTGTTTTAGTTATATTTCTTGTTTTGTTGTGATTTGATCTCACGCGGTGTGTTGGAGGGTTTTCGAGTTCATTTTGTAGGTCGGTTGCCGAGAAAATTCGAGAAATCGAGCAAAGGCTGGAATAGGAGAAACGACGGGCGCCGAAATCAGTCTGGCGGTCGCAGGAAAGGAACGGCGGTCGCCGGAGACGAAATGACGACCGCCGAAAGGGGCGAAAAAGGTCAGATGGCCAGCCAAGACTTTTGGGCAAAACGGCGATCGCCAAAATGTAAACGGCGGTCGCCAAAATGGAAACGGCGGTCGCCGAAATGATTCGGCGGGCGCCAAAATGAATCGGCGATCGCCGAACGGGGCTGGACAGGTGCGACATCGGCGGTTACGGGGCAGTTTCTTGGGCGTTTGAAGTCCGATTTAAGTGATTCTTTTTGCATTGGAAAGCTAACTTCTGCCTTCTGAACTTGGGGAAAAGATCGGGGACGAAGCCACTGACAACGGCAACGTTCACGAGTCGAGAAGAACGATCGAAGTTCTACGGCCACTACTTTTACTAGTTTGAACTTTAAACTTGATTTCGATTATTTGTTTTACTTTTCTTTGCTTCTTTTCATGCTTTTAACTTCTTGTAATAAGCATCTAGATTTCTAATTGTTTGATGTTATTTTTATTAATGCTTTGTCTTATTTTAATTCTAGATCACGTCTCTTTTGATTATCGTTGTTAAATATTTTGTCAAGATGTTGAACTAAGTTTGTAACTCGGATGATGGTATGATTTACGAAAGAATTGATTTGTATTAACCGGAAGATCAAATACAATTATCATAATCTTAGAATCGTAACCCGATCGGGAGCGAACCTCTAAGTGGATTAAACGTAGTTTTTACGAGTTAAGCAACCCGACCGGGAACTTGACGTTCGTGTGTTTAATCGTGTTGGTTGAAAAAGGAGACATATAAATCTAATTCCTAAGTTTGATTATTATCGTCCGAGTCTTTTCAATTCAAGTATTTAAGTTAGTTCTTTCATGTTCTTATTTACTTTCTTTGTTAATCGAACTTGAACCTAGGATTTTAGAATAATGAAAAATGCATCTAACACTAGTTATTCACTTAAACTCTAATCTTTCGTTTCCTTGGATTGATACCGAGTCAACTACAACTGACCTCGGATTTTGACGAGAGACGCACACAAAAATCGTCTAATCAAAATTGGCGCCGTTGCCGGGGGAATGAATAGTCTTGTTTAAGTGTTTGTTAGTATTAGTTTCATATTTCATTTAGTTAATTTAGTTTAATTGTCTCTTGTTATTTCTAACCATCTACTTTGAGTGTTCATGGATATCACAAGAAGCAAGATGGATAATCAGATGGTGCATCCTCGACAATACGGCTATCCATTCCAACAATCAAATGATCAAACATATCCCAACATAAATGGACAACAACAACAACAAGTTCCATTCATGATGTCAAATCCGATGATGCAAGGAGGATACGGAATGCAATACAATGCATATGGATGGAACCCTCAATTGAATACTCCATCAATGGTTGAAGAGCATCAAATGATGAATGAGCAACAATATCAACCACAAGCTTCGGGTTCTCAATTTGAGGAATGGATGAAGACATACGTGGAGAAAAGTGATTTGAGGATGAATAACCTTGAAGTGAAAATTGGAGGCTTAAATGCGGTGTTGAACGATATTAGTACACAACTTGGGCAAATGGCAACAACACTTAGAGAGATACAAGAAAAAGATGAGGCTGAAAAACTTCTAAGCCAACCATCGCATGCTAAGGCTCTTACGGTGTTAATATCAGAGAAAGTTATGGATATTAAAGTTCAAATACCGATAGAGAACAGCCATGTCAAGGAGGAGAAAAATGAGGAGAGTGAAGTTGAGGATGCGGAGGATGAGAAGAAGACAAGGAGGAGAGTTAAAGAAGATGAAACGAAGAAAGGTGGTTTGCACATGTTTGAAAAGTCATATCATCTACCCATATTGATTCCAAGCAACTTCATAAACAAGAAGCAAGACCAACACTTTCATCAGCACTTGTATAATTTGTTGGCGAAAATCTATTTTAAGAATGTAGTCAAGGCGGATAACATCCTATTATATGGAAGCGGATTGAAAGTGGGAGCAACGGAGGATGATTGGGTGCCTCCGATTCATTTGATTCCAAAGAAAAGAGTAGGCAAGGAAGAAGAGAAGAAGAAGAGGCACTTCGAAAGTAAGTCGCATGTTGAAGACGACAAGGATTGACGACTGGACAAGAAGAGGGGCTGATGTGAGAAGAGAAATAAGTCAAGCTCTCGACATAAAATTGAGCAATAATAAAGGCTAGGAACGAGATTGTGATTCAAGAATCACTTGGCAGCCCACGAACCAAAACTACCCACAACCCAACATGTGAGAGAGATCGTGCTAGCCACGACCTAGGTATGTTTTTCTTTTCTTTTCTTTATTTTTCCTTTTATTTTTATTTTGAGTCTTGTATATATTTGTGTGTGTATTTCTTGTTAGTCGGTTGAATGTTGGTTTTTTGTGTGTTATTTTAGTTGGGGGTTATTCGTCTACGCTCAATTAAATTGTTTTGTCCCGAATGTGGTAGTGTTTGCATGAGATATGGTTAAGTTGTTGCTTGAACTCACTTGGTTTGTAGGATGTACCACTTGTTATGTGTCGAGGAAATGAGTATTTGATAACATGAGTTTTTCCTTGCTATATATACATGTGAGCTTTTGAGCCTATTTTCTTTGGAGAGTACTTATGATATTCCTTGTGTGTTGAACATGATATTTCTTTGGATTTGTTTCGAGAATGGATGATTGGACTTATGACTCCCTAGTTAACCCTTTTGAGCCTACATAGTACATTTTCTTGTAACCGAGAGTTCCACGAGCGATGTCAGATTTTTGAGAGGTGTTGCAAGATTGTTTTGGAAGGATAATTTGGGAATTGTGATGAATTGTAAACGTGTTTTCTCGTATTAAGGCTAGCTATAAGAAGAAAAAGCATACTCCCTAATAATAATAAAAACGAATACTCTTCGGTTGTGAAAACAACTGATGAGGGATGAAAAAAAAAAAAAGCAATAAGAGAAAAGCATAAAAAAAAAGTAAAAAGCGGGGAGTACTAAGAATAAAAGCCTAACGAGACATGATTTTATTGACGTGTATTAATGTTATAAGGGGGGTTGTGATGATTTACATTTGGTGATGGAGGGGGTTGTGTGAGTACATTTGGTGTAGGAGGTTGACGAGAGCGGTTAATTGATCTCTTATTTTTCTTTCGAAAACTACCTATTACCCGAGCCTACCTTATTGCAATCTCGTACCGATTCTTAGTTCTTCTTTGTCAAAGTATGCGGATTTTCTTGTGATGATATTGATGTATACATTCTCGATGTGCTTGACGTGTTAACACCATTTAATATTTTCGAGGGATACACTTGGAGAGTTTGGCGAGCTTGAGTGACATGTTATCATTTCTCATTTTTCTCGTTCATGACAAGTTGGTTGGTATGTGGTTTGTAGTGAGGTCAAAGTACGTGATTTCACTTGGATGATTTTACCTTGCTCGGGACTAGCAAGGATTTGAGCGTGGGGGGGGGGGGGGGGGGGTGATTTAGGTCGTGTGTGTGTGTGTTTCGGTTATATTTTTGTGTCGTTTGATAGTCGTGTTTAGTTTTGTCGTGTTGTTTTAGTTATATTTCTTGTTTTGTTGTGATTTGATCTCACGCGGTGTGTTGGAGGGTTTTCGAGTTCATTTTGTAGGTCGGTTGCCGAGAAAATTCGAGAAATCGAGCAAAGGCTGGAATAGGAGAAACGACGGGCGCCGAAATCAGTCTGGCGGTCGCAGGAAAGGAACGGCGGTCGCCGGAGACGAAATGACGACCGCCGAAAGGGGCGAAAAAGGTCAGATGGCCAGCCAAGACTTTTGGGCAAAACGGCGATCGCCAAAATGTAAACGGCGGTCGCCAAAATGGAAACGGCGGTCGCCGAAATGATTCGGCGGGCGCCAAAATGAATCGGCGGTCGCCGAACGGGGCTGGACAGGTGCGACATCGGCGGTTACGGGGCAGTTTCTTGGGCGTTTGAAGTCCGATTTAAGTGATTCTTTTTGCATTGGAAAGCTAACTTCTGCCTTCTGAACTTGGGGAAAAGATCGGGGACGAAGCCACTGACAACGGCAACGTTCACGAGTCGAGAAGAACGATCGAAGTTCTACGGCCACTACTTTTACTAGTTTGAACTTTAAACTTGATTTCGATTATTTGTTTTACTTTTCTTTGCTTCTTTTCATGCTTTTAACTTCTGGTAATATCATCTAGATTTCTAATTGTTTGATGTTATTTTTATTAATGCTTTGTCTTATATTAATTCTAGATCACGTCTCTTTTGATTATCGTTGTTAAATATTTTGTCAAGATGTTGAACTAAGTTTGTAACTCGGATGATGGTATGATTTACGAAAGAATTGATTTGTATTAACCGGAAGATCAAATACAATTATCATAATCTTAGAATCGTAACCCGATCGGGAGCGAACCTCTAAGTGGATTAAACGTAGTTTTTACGAGTTAAGCAACCCGACCGGGAACTTGACGTTCGTGTGTTTAATCGTGTTGGTTGAAAAAGGATACATATAAATCTAATTCCTAAGTTTGATTATTATCGTCCGAGTCTTTTCAATTCAAGTATTTAAGTTAGTTCTTTCATGTTCTTATTTACTTTCTTTGTTAATCGAACTTGAACCTAGGATTTTAGAATAATGAAAAATGCATCTAACACTAGTTATTCACTTAAACTCTACTCTTTCGTTTCCTTGGATTGATACCGAGTCAACTACAACTGACCTCGGATTTTGACGAGAGACGCACACAAAAATCGTCTAATCAGTGGAATATTGGGCTCCCAATATTAATGATTAAATTGAGCCCCAAGCCCAAATCTATTAATCCATTAATATTAATTAATTTATTTTCCACTATATAAATTAATTGCACTCTCAATATTAAACCATATTATATCAAATAATATTTCTCCGGTAGTATTATTTATTCCGTGTATTTAAGATTTAAATATCCATAAATAAAATTTATTTATTGCTCAATAAATTTATTCATCTCTTTTATCCGAGAATAGTACCATTCAACTTTAATTATTATGCGGAATAATTCCACCTGCAGGGTTTACATAATAATTCCTTATGAACTCATCTCGGGGATATTATCAACCCTTCTGGGATACACTTTCCCGTCAAGTATTCACGGCATGTCATATATAAAATATAGTGACCCAACTTTACCGGTAATTGTCCCAATAATTAAATCGGACAATTCCATTGGAAAATCAAAGTCACTTATACTAAATATACACACCAACAATAGTATCGGGGATTAAAAATAAAATACACTAAGACTTGAATCAATTATCACAGGCAATCTAATTGATAAATCTCAAGTGATCTGCCCAATACACCAAGTGTACAAGTATGATAAAATAATCAAGACCGATTATTTTCTCCCTCATACAACGACTATACCGATGGCTTGGTCCGTGTCCATCTAGGTCGTGAGCAACTGTTCGATTAAATACGAGTAACCGATAGTATGATATTCCGTGTGACGGCGCACACCATACTAACTACAACGTATATAATCTAGGACTATATTTGCATATATTTAATTATCAAATAATTAAAAGCAAACAATTGTTTATTTAATTAGATTAAATGCTATGATCGGGAGTTACCGTTACTTAGATCTAGACATTAAGTATATAACTCCAACAATCTCCCACTTATACTAAGGTCTAGTCATTTCTTCCAAACTCCCGACTCCCATACCCATCACGTGCTTAAAAAATTATAGTTCCAGGAAGTACTATGTGAATGAGTAATCTAGGTTGCCGCTCTGAAGTTATCTTAGTGACTACAGCGTCGTCTCCCTAGACGATGACTCGAATCAGGTGGTACTTGCTCTATGTGTTACCATCACTTTTTAGACTTATGACTTCTTCCAGTTTACCATGCACCGCTATTACCATAGCCTTTGGTGAACCAAGAATCATATCCAAGTCCAGAGGTTATCCCGGAATCCAACCAAAATTTCCGCTGATTCTGAGGCTGCCTATCGGTTATGATAGAGACTGTAAAGCGTCGAGCTTATTACTCTTGTATATTAAGATTCCACCCCCTAAAAGTGAACACATAGCCTGATATCGACTTACACTGGTCCTTCTCTGATTTGAGATCTGAGAATATGTAATCTAAGAAGAATTCGTGTTGCTCCGTAATCCAGTACTTCGAAAGTACTTTTGCAGCATCCGAATACCTCTTCAATAGATTACCTTGATATCCTCCCACTACGCTAACCGCATAGTTGATATCAGTTTCTTGTTTTTCAACATTGCATCCATCAAGCTTTCCACACAAATAAGGTGTAGGAAACCGCTTTGCTTATCTCCTTTTATGTGTTCAAAACACATACCTTTAGATAGATGTACTCTGTTTCTGAAAGGCAATAACCTTTCTCAGAATTATGCATGTTTAAAACCAAACCATAATCGTATAAGATATCTAGGAGAAGTGCAATGTTCTTCTCTTGAGATCAAAAGATCCTAAGAACATGATCTAACTTCTTCTTAATCTTATATCTTGATTTATTTAGACAACCATTATTTTATGCCTGATCACATCCTTACATTGTCGCCAATGATAGAATGTTATCTTCAAAAAATTCCGAGAAACACCACCTTGTTTCCATTACGTTTCCAACACACCTTTCGTCCATGCCTTTTGATGAATCCATCAAATGGACTATCTCATCAATTCGCAAGTTCCACGATTCACAGCTTTGTAACAATCCATAAATGGATCTACTAGGCTTGTACTCTAAATGATCTTGCCTCTTAACAATAACAGTTATTGCTTTCTAAGTAGGCACATTTAGATTTAGTACCGCCCTTATGCAGAACTAGGGGTCGATTTCATCTCTACTAAATCCAGACTCCAAAACTCCTCTAGTCTTATGAAGATCTCTGGTTACCTAATAACCTCCCACTGCAATGGCGTTCCGGTGTATAAACAGTAATAACAGTTAGGTGCAGTTTGTGGTGTAATACTACTCGATTTGGCTGGTTCTCAGTCTTCTTTCTCTCATCACAAGGTGTTACGTCACTTCGGGCTTTGCAGTACATCTAATAGTCTTCTTCTAAGAACCGGGCGTTAAAACGTCCTTCTGGTTCATAGTACTATTGAACGTACATTCTTTTGTTCTTCCAGGATATCCTACAACCACACATTAAATGTGTCGTTGTCTTTCCCGGAGCATCCATAGAACATAGGTAGTTCCGAATAACCTTTTTTTCTTTTACTATTAGAACCCCATTCCTTATTTCCCGACACACCATTTCCACACAGAAGTGTATGGTGTAGTCATTTGGGATCCAATCCCAATCTCTGATATATGCTATGTGTTTACTTAGATAGGTAATAGCCTCCGCGATCAAATCGCAAGCTTCTAATGGATAAACTTTGAAGGTTCCTCACAATAGCTTTGTGTCCATTGACTTGTCAAAACACTTTGATTTTGTGGCACATCAAATGCTCTAATCCATATTCGAGTATTCTCAAAGAACAACTCGTTCCTTTCTAAGTACACATATGTCTGCATATATCATCGTTAATCATTTTCAATACTTGTCTGAATTCCATCCTTTATCATAAAGGTCCGCTCAGTTGTATTACCTTCCAAATTCAGTTCTCAGGTCGGAAGGTCCATTCCTTCAACTATAATTGTTCAAATCAATTTCGACCTTTGAACCTTATTTGAATAAATACTAATAAGTACAAGAATTCATAAGTATAATGATTTAACAAAGGAATGTATCTAATAAGTAAAAACAAGTTATAAAACGGTTTGTTGCATCGTGGTAGACTTAGGACCTTTCATTCATATATTGTTATCTAATGTACCAAAATAGATAATACCATTATTTCTTATCCAAACCATCAAATGATTAAAGAAATAAAAATATCCATTCATTAATAATACAAAACCAGAACAAAACTTCTTTCTAAAATAAAGGGGTACATAAAGCAATAAACTTGAAATGAAATCCTATAACTACTAAAAGCAGATATATGTCTTCCATTGCAACCGCTGCTTCCTCTACAGCTTTGCCCATGTAGACTTGAACTTCTCCTTCTCTTAGTCGCCGGGTTTTTTTGGAACCCCTGCATTCAAAATGCACATACCGTCAGTGGTTCCATATCTACACACCAGATTTCTGGTAGATAATACCGCTGACTATGTTTTTACGACTAAAGAAAAAAATTAGTACCTTTGAGAGGACATTCAGACTTCCAGTGTCCAGACTTCTTGCAGCGAAAACAATTGCCCCTATGCTTGCCAACCCTTCCTCGTGGTCCATTCTTGGCACCACTGGGTTTCCAGGCATGCTTCCTTTTCTTGCCCCTACCTCCAATGGCCTTCGAGCCTTTGGACTTGGTAGTTACAAGTGCTTGAGACTTGCCCTTCTTGTAAATCCCCTCTGCCGCCTTCAGTTCAGTCAGGAGTTGCGCAAGAGTATAAGATAGTTTACCCATGTTATAACTCATACGAAACTGCTCAAAACTAGGGGACAGAGACTGGAGTATGATGTCGACTTGCGTCTCACCATCAATCTGAGCTCCTAAGATATCAAGTTCATTCAACAAACTCATCATCTTAAGAACGTGCTCCCCAACGGGCGTTCCTTCAGACTGAGTAGTTGTCATTAGGGTTCTCATGGCTTCTTGCCTTGCCGCACGGTCTTGGTGCCCAAACTTATCCTTGAGGTTATACAGCATTTCATCGGCAGTGTTCATCGACTCATGTTGGGTTTGGAGTATATTCGACATGGAAGCCAAAATATAGCACCTAACCATTTCATCAGCCTTTTTCCACTTCCGATATGCTTCCCTTTCCTCATTAGTTGAGGCACCCGTGGGTTCAGCAGGGCATTGCTCATAGAGTACAAACTTGTACTCTTCTGCAGTCAGGACAATGTCCAAATTTCTCTTCCAATCAATGTAATTGGGGCCAGTGAGTTTATTCTCCTTGAGTATCACAGAAAGTGGATTCATAGCTATTCTCTAAACCTATAAGCACATATAAACAAACAATCAATTTAATGTCCGATATTATCTCCCTCAAATAATATCATTAAATTACTAATCACATCTAAAATCCCATCAGGTATGGCAAGCCACGATAGTGTGGACGTTTACCTACCCAAACGATTTCGCAATTAGATTTGCTTCGGTCGTACATCATCAATAGCGTTACTTCGATGGGAAGGATACTATGAAGCGTACCTAAGTGTAAACCATTACTCGGTACTAAGAAGTTCGTTTGGGACTCGCATATCACCGCAAGCCACGATAGTGTGGACGTTTACGTTGACACACGGATCCTTCACTTCATTCTATAACTGTCTACATCAATCGATCCAAAATCCCATTCAGTGCAGCAAGCCACGATAGTGTGGACGTTTACTACACCAAAAGATTTTTACAATTGACTCCCAATTACTTGATCCATTCGATTTTTGTAAATCAAGACGCGGAGAATCATAAGTGAAACTCGAAGTTTCTAACCAGTGATTCACCATGCAAACAACCCTATCTCTCATTAGATGAGGGAGCCGAGCAGACAATCGATCCATTTCAAGAAATGGTACGAAGGTCTCTAATTTGTGTCATCCACATGACCAAGTGGCTTTGGCTCCATTTCACTCCCCGGGGTGAGAATGACTCGACTTGAAGTCAGCTTCAGAAAGACAAATTAGGCATTGTTTGATAAACTTAATCAATGTTTCTCGTAAAAGGAATTACAAGAATTCTCCTCCAATGACTCGTCTATACGAACTTCAAAAGTCCATAAGAGTCACCAAGAGAACAGTAATGGAGACCATGGGAATGTTTCCATTCCCTCTCCCACTTAACTTTTTACAATAAAGGGATACGCTATCTAACGCATAATTAAACACATAAGCATGCATACATGTAATAAAGCACATAAATATTATCACATAGTCAAAATAATACTAGAATATTATTTTCCGACTATCATGGCTTTATTGCATCTCCGTACGCATCTTTTAGTCTTCAGTCTTCGTTCTTGAATGCTCCATGTGACGAGAATATTAATCCCAATATTTAAATCTATTTATTTTCAATTAATCCAAAAGTTACTTAATTCGAAAATTAAGTCAATCGAATATATCAAAAATAAAATTAAATATTATTAATATTTCTATTTATTTTTATTTTCCTATCTAATTCTATTAAATCTTTAGAATTCCATCCAAGTAAAACTTAGAAGACTTCTATAATAGAATAAGGAAATAAAATAAATTAGGACCCTCTTACTTTTCATAATTAATTAATTTCCATCTATTGAAAATTCCCAAGAATAGGAATAATCAAATAGGAAATAAATTAATTCCAATTTAATTCTTTTCCTATTACATGAGAGTTCCTAAAATAAGAACACTCAAATAGGAAAAATCGAATTAATTAGGAAAGTCGGATTATGGTAGGAGTAGCATGGGTTGGGAGACCCCACACCACCCCCACCTTCGACCGGCCGGCCACTGGGGAGGAGCACCGCCGCCCAGCCACGCCGTCCAACCACCGAACCGGCGGCAGCCCGCGGCTAGGGCAGTCGAGCCCCCGCCCCTAGCCCTCGGTCGATCCATGGGGTCGATCATGGGGTTGATCGGCCCCTTTGTCTCCTTCGTCACAACTTTGTCTTCCGGCGATCGTCTCAACATCGAACCAACGTAAATAAATTACAATAATTTAAATTACAATTCTGGTATCGATTCTATACATGAAATCGACCCTATACAATTTCCAATTTCCGGAAAACATAGAACAATAATAATAAATCCTAAATTCGGTCAACCCCCGAATTTTTACTATTACAAGCATTCATCCACACAAAACAAATCTCGACATGTCCGAGAGTTTAATAAACGAATAATCATGGTAAAATAATTAACGAAAAATTAAACCATGATAGCCGGAAACCCTACAAGGTAGAACAATAATCGAACATATACATGAACACGAAACCAACGCTCTGATACCAATTGTTGGAAATCGATATCCCGGGTTATCAAAAATTGCGGAAACCGACAACCCGACCGAAATCCCGTCGCCGGAAACATGATCGCGAACACCGAACGAACCGGAGCATGACCGAGGCATCACCGCGGGCGAACCCGCGGCTAAACCCTAGCCACGCCCCCGCCGAGGTTCACGATCGCCGTGCATGGCGATCGCATGGGTATGCGGGGTGCATCCCCACGGGCTGTACGGAGCAGCCCCCGGCGGTGAGTCCGGCGACTCACCGCCACCGCCAGGAGGGGCGGTCAGCCCGGCTGACCACCGCGGCTCCAGCCGCGGTTTACCCCCGGCGATCGATCTCGCGATCGATCGCCCACCCCGGCCCAGCCGGGGTGCCTTCTTGCGCACGTCGCCGTCGAGGCGGCGGGGATCCGCCACGGCACCAGCTCATGGCATCCCCAGCGATCGACCCAAGGTCGATCGCATGCCCCGGCGTCCAGTCGAGGCTTTCTTTGCGCGAGCACACCGGCGGTCGAACCCTAGGGTTCAGCCGCCACCCTCGATCCCATCGAGGGCTCTTCGATCTTCGCCGGGGATCTCGAATCCCCGGCCCCGAAGTTCGTACGTTTCCCGGATCGTGCGTTCATGCATATATCACGATTAAAACATATAATCATAAGAGGGGGTTTACGATTATACCTGCGTCTCGTTGTGCGGAGAAACGAGATAGATTGAAGACCTTCGAATCTTCCCACGTATTCCTTGCACTTCGTTCGAACGTCATGTGGGCGACGATCCTCCGAACTCCTATGGATCTCCTTCACGAACTCTCTAGAATATCAAGTATGATAATCTTATGATGTGTCTTGAATTGTGAAGACAATGTAGTGCTTTTATAGGCTACGTAGGGGATCTAAAGGAGGTGGAATATTGGGCTCCCAATATTAATGATTAAATTGAGCCCCAAGCCCAAATCTATTAATCCATTAATATTAATTAATTTATTTTTCACTATATAAATTAATTGCACTCCCAATATTAAACCATATTATATCAAATAATATTTCTCCGGTAGTATTATTTATTCCGTGTATTTAAGATTTAAATATCCATGAATAAAATTTATTTATTGCTCAATAAATTTATTCATCTCTTTTATTCGAGAATAGTACCATTCAACTTTAATTATTATGCGGAATAATTCCATCTGCAGGGTTTACATAATAATTCCTTATGAACTCATCTCGGGAATATTATCAACCCTTCCGGGATACACTTTCCCGTCAAGTATTCACGGCATGTCATATATAAAATATAGTGACCCAACTTTACCGGTAATTGTCCCAATAATTAAACCGGACAATTCCTTTGGAAAATCAAAGTCACTTATACTAAATATACACACCCGCAATAGTATCGGGGATTAAGAATAAAATACACTAAGACTTGAATCAATTATCACAGGCAATCTAATTGATAAATCTCAAGTGATCCGCTTAATACACCAAGTGTACAAGTATGATATAATAATCAAGACCGATTATTTTCTCCCTCATACAACGACTATACCGATGGCTTGGTCCGTGTCCATCTAGGTCGTGAGCAACTGTTCGATTAAATACGAGTAACCGATAGTATGATCTTCCGTGTGACGGCGCACACCATACTAACTACAACGTATATAATCTAGGACTATATTTGCATATATTTAATTATCAAATAATTAAAAGCAAACAATTGTTTATTTAATTAGATTAAATGCTTGATCGGGAGTTACCGTTACTTAGATCTAGACATTAAGTATATAACTCCAACAGTATGCAGTTGATGGTGGTAGTTTAATCACTCTTTTGGTACATTTTATGCAACTGATAATGGATAAATATAATCTTTTGGTACATTTTGTTTGTTCATTGTTTGTTCATTACTTGAAATGCTTTTTTGATTGATATAAAGGTATTTTAACCACTGCTTTGTGTAGTGATATATGCCATGTACCCAAACAAACAGATCTTTGCAACAACACTCTAATAAATCATTACAAACCAATTTAAAAACATTGATGTCATTACATTAACCAAACCAATTACATTAACCACACCACTGTCTACATTGGAATTGGAAATCAACAACAACAGCACAACATATAACTTAACAGTAGAAAAGGTTCAATTAAACAACAACACAACAACTATGACTACAAGAATCATAGTTATGAACATAAACACACTAAAGACTCTCAACATCATTTTCACCTCTTGCATCAGTTTCATATCGGCTGCTTTTAAATCAGCAATGCAACTTCGAACATCATTCAGCTCCTGCATCAGTTTCACCTCGACGGCTCTGAAATCTAAATTGACCGGGTCAGAGTGCTCTTCATCCTCATTCGTAGGGTGACACCATGAGTGAAACCTGTGCTCACTACAGTAGTACATCAGCTTCTGAAAATTGGGGGTTCTTGAACCTACAACACGGATTTGAATTTTCTTGGAGCAGTGGCGACAGAATTTATCCTCAAACTTGAGGTGGCTAGCTTTGCCGAAACCTTCGAAACTGCTTGAATTTGTAGACATGGGGGAGAAATAGGGAATAATGGAAGCTTAGAAAGCAAATAAATCGTATAAATTATTGAAATTCGATAAAGAATTTCATTTCTGGAACATTAGGGTTCATGTGAAATTTGGGGAAAACGGGATTTAGGTTTAGGTATTTGGGTGAAATGAATTATGCATCCCATTTCTGTGTTTATAACGATCGATTTAATAGATGAGAAAAAAGCCCCTTCAGTATCAATTAATTACACAAGATGCCATTCAGATTTCCCTCCATAATGCTGACTGGGACAAAAGGGACCGGTATGTTTTGGCCACATCAGCAAGTCACCGGCGATTACCGCCACGAGGGCAGTCACGTGACCCGCACGCGCAGTTTCCGGCGAAAATCGACCGGAAAGGACGACATTTGATTTTTTGAAAAAAAAAGGACTAAATGTGGGATGGGCCTAAGTTGCAGGACGATTTGTGATATTAACTCTTATATTATTATTAATTGAATAAAACCGTTGAAATTCATAGAGTTATGAATGTGGTATAAAAAACAATTGTTGAAGAGAACTAAATAAATTATTGAAATTCATATAATGATATGAATGAGGTAATAATAATTTATTCTCACAATTAATATTTACTTAATGAAAAGTAAATATGAGAATTTTGAAATTCATATTGAAATATGTATTATTTGTACAATAAAAAAAATTCGGAAGTTAAAAAGAACATCCGAAGTAGACGAAACATGTGTATCCAATTAGTATTAATTGTAATTGTCAATTTTCAAATGGAAGAACACAATGTATGACAACTACTATCAACTGGAGTTATCTCAATAGACTATATAAGATCTAAAGATAATATCGCAGTCAATTAACCAAAGAAATGGTTAAATCGGGAGTTAGTATTGTCTTCATCTAAAGGATTGGACTTAATGCCTTAAAGAAAATGAGTTGAGACGAAGGAAAACCTTACCTATATGACTGGAGATCCCAAGAACTAGGTTCAAAAGGACAACCTAATTGTCTTACTCTAATATCACTGTTATGTGGGGGAATTTAATTTTCATAAAAGTCCATTGCTTAAGAGATGTTAAAGTGATATGTTGTGAGGATTAGCATATGACTATTAATGATTCAAAGAAGTCACCTATGTAAGAGAGAAGTGGGGCCGCTTCAAAGAGAATATAGTAAGACATATTCTTAAACACTCTTACAGAACCAGGCAGATGTTCAGGGCCAAAATAATGAACATAACTATGAGAACTGAGAGTTGTTAGAAAGAACGTGAGTGGAGTATACCATTGTTTACACAAATGGTGAATAGTTCAAAGACAGCGTGCCTACTATTTAACTAGTAAAATAAGTATGCTTTCACAAGGAAAGGTTCAAAGGGTAACACCTACCTATTCTATGCACGTTTCTAACGTTGAGTTATATCACCAAACTTCTTTATGGTGTCTGTATCATTTTCATTCATGTGGGGGATTGTTGGAAAATGAGCGTCTCGTAGAGAGCTTCGATTTGATATCTCGTACGCTCAAATTTTGAGTAGTATGAATGAGAAATTAATTTTCAAAGATGTAACTAATATTATGAATTGAAAGAGTATTTCAAAGGAAATAAAATAATATAAAAAAAATGTGCAAGTGAAGTAGATATATAGGGGAGTACCCTATGATGCACATTTTATTAATATTTTATTTTCCTAAATAATATTTATCAATTATTGATAAAATAATATAATAATAATATGAGATTAATATTATTATTATAATAAGTTACAAAATGAATTTTAATTTGAATTAATAGTATTAATTCATACTTAATTGGTGATTGAATGTTGAACGTTACGATGTGTGGTCAAACGGTCTAGATTCAACGAACATTCGACTTCAACAATCTCTATATCAAAAGAACTTGGTTATTATGCAAAATAATCAAAGAGAAATACACGATAAGAAAAACACTCGACTCGAAGAGAAACGAGAATGAGTATGAAAATATTTGAGAAATATACAGACGCATTCCGAGCAATCTCTCTCGTTTTTTTCTTTTGTAATCTTCGTTTCTTTGACCCTCCGGTGATATCATTCAGGCAACATCTCGGTTCGCCGTAAGCAAATGTTTTGCTTAATAATCGTTGTATCCTGAGAAACAATCGTACCCGTAGAAGACGAATTTGTTTTAAGGAAATCGTGTTGAACACGAGCCTCGATTATTCGTTTTTTCATTTCTTCCATCGTCCTCTAATGGATACATACCACACCCATACACAAAAAATTACTACAGTATCTCCAATGACATTTTTCTTGAGGTTCTTTCTAGTACAGTAGATTCAAAACCATCATTCTCTTCTTGCGATGTTTGACAACAAGTGAAGCCGCCTCCATTGGGTTGAGAACATACATTTATATCCATTTGGGACGCACACGTGACTTTGTTTGTTTCTGTAGTGTCTTTAGTGCTCCTACTATCCATTTAGATCTCGTGAGGCATGGCCTTGCCATCTGCATAAATACACGAAGAGGTCAGCACTCAAATATGATGCAAACAAAGTTTGAATCATTTCGTACAGTCTATTTCAACCAACCTTGAGAGCAAGAATCTTTCCAGTGGGCTCATATTGGAGTTCGAAATATACTCCTTACCGTGCTGTTTTTTCTTGCTATCAGCTTCTAGAATCGTAGGTGGTACTTCCATTTTCCCCTTTCCAAATATCTGAGCTAAGCAGCTCATGCAGGTCTTTCAGAGAGCCTTCATTCGAACTACAAAAGGTTGTTAGTTGAGAAAAGATGTAATATACTTGGTGAAAAATAGTTCTGAACTAATTAGGTCACTAGAATAATGAGGTACAAGATATGTTAATTACATTTCAAATTATCTACATCACGTTTGGACCAGAGTGCAATTGAAAGATGGACCTTAGTACACACTACCTCTCTCACATGTCGTGTATAGAAAACGGAGCCCCATATTGGTCGGCAAAGTTCGGAAGGTTAACCGGAGCTTGGTTAGCATTAGAAGCTTCAAAACATCTTCTCTTTGTTTCCTCTTTTAACTTCCTTCTTGTGAACATGTTGAAAGTATAACTTTCTTTGAAAATTTTCACTCAGGGATTTCGTCGAACACCTTGTGTGCACTCAACAACTTGACGAATTTCTTGAAAATTTATTTTTGAATCACCCCAAAACCTGCAAAAATCATGTTCCCAAGGTAAATATCTTCGATTTAGTATATGATTTTATCAACAATTTCAAAATTATGGATAGACTAAGTTTTTCTCGAATTGCAGTAGGCTAAATTGGAGAACTCGATGAAGATTAAATTGACCTGGAGTTGCTCGATCATGGAAAGTCTGTGTTGAACGTCTTATGCGTCTTCATGTTGTTGTTCTTTCTTTGCTGCTCCATCAATGGCGCGCTTCGTAAGGGAGTAGTTTGTGTTAGTGATGCATGAGAAAAAATATGAGAAAGAGTGATTTGGTGGGGTGTACTTAATAAAGTATTATTTTGTGTAAAAGGGTAACATAAGTAATACATAGGTGTGTTAATCCTATACTTAAAAGTTTGGGAATATATAAATTACGAGGGTGTGAAAAGTAATGGGGGGTGTAACTAGTCTAGGCCTTTAAATTTTAACTCATAAGTATAAAGTAAAAAAAAAAAAAAACTTGATATACAATTAGTTATTTTTTTATATCTGAAATTAAAGTTTATTACTCATGAATTTTATGTTCCAATTAATTACTAAAATTAATTAAATAAATATCGTTCTTTTTTTTAATTTATAGAAATAATTTAGTTTCAAGAATAAAATAACTTTTAGTAATATTAATTAATTTTAAAACATAGAAAAAAAACTTTAAAAAGCAAACTTCAGAAAAAAAGGAAAAATTGAAGAAATAAATAAATAAACAAAAACAATTACAAAAATTCGGAAGAAAAAAATAAAAAAATAAATTTAAAAAAATCCATTTGTAGAATCTTTAATTATTATTTGTAAGTATTTAGTAATTAAGAATGTAATGTTTTATAATTAAATATTTTTTTAAGAAATAACATTAATTACTATATTCACTGAATTGATATTTTTTTTTTACTATATTAACATTAAATACTTTTTATGATCCCGAAAAAATAGGCATAAGAGCATCTCTAATGAAGTCCATTTGAGTGCATTTGGTCTGAAAATAATGAGCATGCCCACTGTCTTGGCCATGTCCACTGTCTTGGCCATGTCCACTTCTGACATGTGGGTCATAATTAATTTTTTTTACTTTTTTGTATGTTGTAGTAATAGTATTTAATTAATAAAATTGAAATTTAAAAATTGGAAAGTGAGTTTTTGCCTTAGAGTGAATTTCCCACTTTTTCATTTGACCACTTTAATATAATGTGGCAATAAATGGTCCCACAAAAAGTTAAAAGTGGACTTTGTGAATTGAAGATGATTTAAGAAGGGTGTGCAAGATTTTTAAGAAAAATATTTTTTTTTTTTAAGTTTTTAGGATTATAAAAGTATTTTCATTATTTAAAGTGTGTAAATAAAGAAAGAGTGATCATTACTTTTAGACAATTAAAAAAAAGTGAAATATAATATTTTCTATGTGATGGAGGACGAAGAAAGTATATACTTAGTATGTTATAAGTGTAATATTAGTTTATATAAATATACGAACATAAATATTCTATCGTCAAAATATTCTCCAAAATGCAAGAGGTTCGTCTGAGTTTTCTTGATCTAGAAGAGCTTGTCCATTTTGAGATCCTTTATTTTTTTTTTACTCTTCAGTCCCAAGATAATTTTTTTTTGGATTGGTCAAGAAGTTTATATACTCACACACATGTTTCGGGTTCGATGTCCATTTTGGAATACATTATTTTTCTTACTCATTAGTCCCAAAATAGTTTTTTTTTTTTTGTATAGGCCAAGAAATTTATATACTCACACATACATGTTTGTGGTTCGATGTCAATTTTGGGATACATTATTTTTCTTACTCTTCATTCCCAAGATACATTACAAACTCTATATAATAATACTCTATATAGGAATAAACTTTTTATTATAATAAAAATTTTAAATCCCAACTTGGGACTAGTTATAAATAGAAATAAACTCTACATTGTCATAAATCATGTATATTTTAAGTCTTGTCTTAAGGATTTATACCGAATAAATTATTAATATATAATAAAAATATTTATTAATAATATTTTTATTTATCAAAATTAATAAAATATTTTAAATAACTTAAAAAAATATTTATCAAAATCAATAATATATGGTCAAAGTTTATAGTCCTTAAATTTATTAATATTTTATAAAATGTGAATGTGAAACACAATTTTTACACATATATCATCAAATTTCATTATTCAATTAAATTGGTTATGTATATTTAAAAATGGATAATATTCAATTTATATTATTTTTATATTTATATTTTTTTTTATAAAAACAAATTATTTTTATTTTGTAAAACTTTATATAAAAATAACTCTCTATACTAATATTATTTCACGGTCCCAATTATATGACTGTATAGATTTTCCAGTAGTTTTTTTTTATATGTAAAGAAATTTACGCTCAATTAAGTTGGCAACCAACTTAGCTAACAATCTTTACAATCCCAATATAGTTGACATACTTTTTTTTCCACGCTTTAAATTAAATATGTTAAGGGTTGTTAGCTCAGTTGGTTGAGCACTCGAATTGAAATATGTTAAGGGTTGTTAGCTCAGTTGGTTTAGCACTCGAATTGAAATATGTTAAAGGTTGTTAGCTCAGTTGGTTGAGCACTCGAATTGAGGACCAAAGTTCATAGGTTCGAACCCAAGACATTGTAATTGACATATATAAAAAAAATCAAATACAATTTTATCCTACTTTATACACTTTTAAATTTTACTCATAATTATTTTATTTTTACTTTAAAATATATTTTTAAAATTAACATGTTTTTAAACTTCATAATTTGAAGGCATCACCGAGTAATATATAAATTTCACTATTTTATCAATTAATTCCACTAAATTACTCTTTAATTAATTAATATGCAAATAATCAAATTAAAAAATAGTCGTTTGTTTATTTTTTTTAAAGATAATATAGATGCTACTTTTCTCGAGCTAATTAGAAACATGATGACATAAAATACAGTAGTAACTAACTAAATACGGATAGCTAAATATATGATCATTGATCAGTACCCCAAAGGCAAAGCTAATTTAGCAAGTTCTTCTTCCACTCTCAAAGCCCAAACTATTTCAACAAGGATCTCTTCCTCTTCGGGATCAGTGTAATCTTCGTCGTATACGTGGAATGTCTTGCGAATCTCGTCCGGAGTCTTACCCCTCATCAATCTTATTCCGCCTTCAACTGCAAGATCAAGCAAACGCTTGATGCCCAGATCGGCTGCAGCCTGCACATTAATTAATTAATATTTATACAAATTTCCACAAATTAATTTTATAAATTATAACAAAATTTTATATTAATTAATTAATTAATTAAACGAGCTTACGTACGTACCGAGATGAGATCAATAATCATATCTGCATCAACCTTCAAGAATTCGGTGTCGAAGTTTTTGAAATCCGTATCGAAGGCCGAGTCATGCTGATGTCGGCAGAACTCGATGACTTTGGACAAAACCTCGGAGGTGACGTCGAGCAGATAGATGGGCTTGTCGGCTCTGTTGTCCTCGATCAAGTGCTTTATCGTCTGCGACACCATCATCACGACCTCTTCCACCTCGAAG
The DNA here is from genome assembly GCA_954870475.1 of Euphrasia confusa. NCBI lineage: Eukaryota > Viridiplantae > Streptophyta > Magnoliopsida > Lamiales > Orobanchaceae > Euphrasia > Euphrasia confusa. The sequence continues at coordinate 22,390,253 of OX940951.1, forward strand.
GTTTCATTGTCGGAGCTAATCAACGTAATCATCTTCTAGGGTTATTAAACAGATTTCCTTTTTAATTACAGTATATCGTATGTATTAAAATTCCTAATCCAAAAAGTGAGAATCAATTTGGGGGACTACTAGAGTATTTATAGTGGTTTTGAAGGTTTTATTTTTGGCTAAATTTATTTACGCGCTTACTATATTTAATTTGTTTTTTCTATTTATTAATTTGATTAATTAAATTACCATAATTATCACCTTTTACTTTATAGTACTTCTTCCCATCTTCATAATCAAAAAGAAGAAAAGACATCATAACGTCTATTTTTTAACTACTATACAGTATACTATTTTATTTAGCTTGTGTGTGACAAAAGAAGAACAATAATTTGAATAAATTGATTCGGAAAAAAAAAACAGAATTATACTCTCAAAGTTTATTAGTCTTATCAATACTATTGGATGCTATGAAGATTGTACGGCCATCGACAATTGTTATCATTTAATTGTGTAAGATTGCACTTGTTATTATGCAGTGAAAAAGAACACTACGGTTACACATTTTACCTCCGATTAGGACTATACTCTCAAAGTTTATTAATGTCTTATCAATACTATTGGATGCTACAAAGATTGTACTGTCATCGTCAATTGTTTAAGATTACACTTGTTATTATGCAGTGAAAAAGAAAAACAGTTACACATTTTACCTTCTATTAGGATTCAATTTATAGATTCAATCGTGTAAGATTGCATTTGTTATTATGCAGTGAAAAATAACAGTACCGTTACACATTTTACCTCCGATCAGGATTCAATTCATAGACTAGCTTCATATAGACCCCTTCTATCCCTCCCTTTGTCGCTTGCCAAACCACACGATGATGCGTTTTTCCGAACAATTCACTTTTAACATTTTCTCGAATCAAGAAGAAACAAAGAAAAACAGAGAAAGAAAAAAAAGCAATTACACACATGATGAATATATGAGATTTCAGAGTCATAAGTTTCCACAAAAATCACAGTTCAATTAAATTAAAATTAAACGAATGCGGCTTCTATACTGGCTTTCTTCGCCGTCTTACAAACAGGGCACGAATCGAGAAACGCGTCGCACTCTCTGCATGAGCACAGATGCCGACACGGCAGCATGATCACCCGCGACTCCCTCCGCCCGCACCACTTACAAATCAACCTATCATCATCCAACATTAATAATATTCCCTTCTCTTCTTCTTCTTCTTCTTTTTCTTCGCAGCATGACTCAGCGTCGTGGGCCCCGGCTTCTCTCAGCCGCTGAGTCAGCGACAAAGCCACCGACTCGTTCTCCCTGGCCACCCTCTGCCACTTCTGACTCTCCGACTCCATCCTCCGAAGGAAGTCATGGAGCTCGGCGCTTCTTCTAGAAGCTCTCTCGATCTCCATCTCCTTCTGGGCGATCAGGAATCGGACCCTCGATTCGTATGCCGACAGCTGCTGATTCCTCTGCTCTTGCAAAGCCATCCTCAGCCTCTCGTTCTGTTTGATTTCAAAATCAAGAAACTTAAGGCCGCGTTTGGCTCCACTTCTAAACCAAACAATAAAATATAAAAATGAATCAATGAATGAATGAATTTACCTGTGAATTGATGTACGTGTCGATCTCGATTCTCTGGGCTGCGGCGACGTCGACATGAGAAAAGGCGGCTGTTTGCGCCGGTTGTACTCTGTGCATCAAATGTTGTTCTTGAGAAATGAAACAGAGCGCATTGTCCATGAGGAGGTAAGTATTATCTTGAGCGAGACTCGGATACATCTGAGCTTGGATACCCATTTCCAGATTCAATTTTGGACAGTAAATATATACATTAATTAATTAATTAATGGAATGGAGTATTTTTTCCAACACAAATTGGGCGGAAAAAAAATTGTTGAAGCAAATAAAGTAGGGGTTCGGTTGAAAACAAGACAAGTTTGATTTGTTCTTTGTTTGGGTGATTGATGGACAAATATTTGAATGGACTTTATAAGCCTTATAATCCACACTAATTCAATTTTTGTTTGCCAATACCATACATATATGTAAACATACGTACCCCCAAATCCTTCCATATCAAGCACGCTTCTTTAATTTGTAAAAAAAAGTGTGACTATATTAATACGAGACATAAAAAAGTGTATATACTACTTATTTAATTTATTTATTTTTAGAAAAGAAAGTTGGTGGGGTTTTATCTTCTTATTGTATTCATATTGAAAAAAAAAATTGTAAGAGCATTGGGGTAGGTATAATTCCTACATGTCTATTGAATTGTATATAGGTATACTATTGAAGATGTACGTACAAATCATATGAGATAAATTTGAGTATCAATACAAATTCAAAAAAAAAAAATGGGTCCAACTGTTATGTTTTTATTTTTTCTATTAATTTTTTTTCAATATAGGTATATAAATAAAATGAAAATGTATATAGTGATGAGACCTAAAAAAATATAAAATTTTACCTTGCATAGGTGAGTGTATGTATAAATTGATAGATACTATAATTTACTTTTAATATAACACAAATTTGTACCAAAAGTGAGGTACATGATTGGAGATGCTCAAATAGGTAATTCATGGACTCAAGATCTATTACTTGAGATTAAAAGTATGTTTGTTAATCTCAATTTATTCACGTATTCAAGTTAGGTTTAGAAATCGTGCTAAATTGTTCCCCGAACAAAAGTTTAAAACGGGTTTACATGAGATTATAGAAATTAATGCGATATCAAATTAAAATACAAGGCGAACTTCGATAGTAACATTTGAACTGATTCGATTCGATTAGTTTAGAGGTACATCATTGAAATTAAATTAAAGTAGTTGGAAGACATAAGATGAAGGGAAAAAAAAGGTGAAAGATGGAGGTGGGGGGCTAGCAAGGATTCTAAGATTTTTCTATTTTTTTGTTGTCTTTTATCTCATCACTCTATTCTTGTGATGCAATAAAGAAGGGTGTTGAGCAAGGGGCGTACACATGCAGATTTTGTGACTATATATTTAATTCCATGTGGGGTGTATTTTTTCTTTTATATATATATATATATATATATATATATATATATATATATATATATATATATATATGTATTGAGGAAATAAATAAATCAATTTTAAAGCTTTTTACATTTATTAAATTATTATTTTTTGTGATTTGTGAAGGCTTGAGAATAGGATTCCAAACCTTTGCTCTTACAAGTAATTCCAAATTGCCAACTAGATATGTTTTCACTTTTCAAAGAGTATTTCTCCGATCCAAATAAATATTAATTGTCAAAACCTTACAAAAAACATTCCGAAAAAAAAAAGTCATCAAATACAAAGTTTGCAAAGACTGAATTTTGGTTCGTAAGAGTCTGGTTCGTGTATCATGTCGTAAGCATGGTGGCGTGACAAATAGCGTGCTCGCATATAGTTCATATATAGAAAGATATGATAAATTACTTGTTAGTTGAAAATTTTGACTCGTCTATATTTGAAATGTGTCTCAATAAGAGCATTATAATATCCACCTCAAATGACTTTAATGAAATCTAGCTCTATTAGTCTTATTCTTATAACGCGTCTGGATACGCACAAAGACAATTAATCAGTCCTCAATCGACATATTCAAAAAAGAAATCTTATACTAGTTTACAACTCTTCTTTATATAGTAATTCAACATATATATTTCTTCGCATGCACCATTAACTTATCATTAATAGAATTGAAAAATTAACAAGAATTGAACTTAATTACTTCTCGTAATTATTCGTAGTAGAATATATCATTGATAACAAAATTTTCAATACTCATAAATTGGGGTTAATTTGCTTGACATTTGACATGTATGTATGATGATCACAACCTATATTAACAAAAGATAAATGCTTTTTCACCCGCAATTTATGCATAATGACAACTGCAAATCTCTACTCATGATTATATATATATTTTTATTTATTAATTATGGGTAACCGACAATATCAAAGTTAGGGATTACTATTAAAAAAATATTTCAGCTCTGTAAGTTTGTTAATTAACGTTTACCAATTTGTTTTTTTATATTTTTTACTCCTTATTTTCTAATTAAAATTTTTACATTTTTCTTAAATTTTATGTCAAACAAATTATGAATATTAAATTGTAACACAAGTACAGTAATTAAATATCGGTGTTTATAATAATTAAATTGATGAAGTTGAATATTCTATTTTCTTGATTCTTATCGAACATACATGCATGAAAAAACATGCTTGAGAAGAGTTCAAAAATTATTATCGATTGAAAAACGCATTCTACTATATACATAACACTACTTAATTAATCACCCGTTTTCTACATTATTATCCATTTAATGAAAAAAAAAAACCGCAAGTCGCAATTGACTTGTACACTAATAATTTCTTACTCTAATAATGAATGCCGTGTATCATTTATTATATGTATTATACTGTACGTAGTGTATATATATATGTGTGTGTGTACGTAGTATACAGTTATGGAGGTTTTAAAATCGATGAGACAATATAGGACCACTCTGATTTAATTATGGTTTCCCTAAAATATGGATATGGACCATTCTTACATTTAATTTCAGTAATTATTATTTCCGATATGATTAATAATTCATTTCCACTGTCGTCTCTTGTTACTGCCACGCCCCAGACTATTTTCAATTTGACCACATTAAATATATATTATTGATTTAATTGTCACAATTTATATAACTTAAATAGATCATGTTAAAAAATGTTTGCTGCGTTAACAAAGTTATGTAGGTAGTATATATTTAATATTTACATAAAAACCATCAACCTAAGACTAGTACAAACATGCTGTAGGTTGAATGTAACGCAGCTAGCTGAACTCGCGGTTTCATACGACTATGAGATGAATCAATCAACCAATTGCAAGATTTAATTTCGTTAATTCTATCGATCTTTTATAATTAATCTCTACAAACTATACAATATATATATATATATATATATATATATATATATATGGACAAAAAGATGTAACCCTACAATACTTGAAAGGGTGATCAGATCAGATTAATTGGTTTGAATGAGCAGATCAAGCAGCCCACCATAATTGTGGTAGACGCACATTGCAGGTTCGCACAGCACCAATAATTTTGTTTCATCTGCAGTTGCAGTTGAGTTGCTTGCTACAGTTACTATAATTTCCTATGAAAAATAAATTGATTAATGGTCCCAAATTATATATAGTGCTCTCTATATATTTATTATCTTTTCAATTTCAAGATAGTTGACAATTTTTTAAGTGTCTTACTTATAGTTGACAAATCATAAAAAATAAAATAAAATATTTGAATTTTTTAATGGTAAAATAAAAAAAATATTTATTCACATACTTTTTAAATATTAATCATAACTAATTTAATTTTTAAATTAAAAAAAATTCACAATTCATAAAAATAAAATAGAGGTAAAAGTTTAGGTTTAAATATTCATACTCATAAATATTTATGAGTGAACAATTTGTGTCGGAATCTCGATCACATTTCGAATGTTAGTAGAGTTGAACCAGATCGATTTTAAAAAATCTCAATCACATATCCTATTTCATTTTAAAATTTTCATTTTAAAATTTTCATAATGCAATAGACCCGGATGATATCTCGTCTCTGTCCTATTTTTATATACTATTTTCATTCCGCAACAATGATCACACATGATCGACCGGACCCAAAAATTAAGAAAATATAGTGTTATTGATCTTTTTACCAAAAAAATGATAGTAAAAAATGTATTAATAAAGCAAGTAGTTGAAAGCAGTGTTTAAAAAATTAAATGAAAAAATAAGGGTATAGGTCTTTTTAAATAAAAAAGTAAAAAATATTATTTTCCTAATTAGGTTATGACCATTGATACGAGACAATCCAAAAGAAAATTGTGATGAGAAAGTACTATCCTTATTACTACCGTACAAATTATATATGCACACATTGTTTGCCAAGAAAATTAATAAAAATGATACTCCATTTTTAACAAAAAAAAAAAAAATGTAATGTGTAAAATTTATTTTTAATTGAAAAAAAATTATTAGTAAAGTTTATAAAATAGGAGTAAATTTTATTTTAAAATAAAAAAAAATAAGTAATTATTTTATTAATTAATTTATTTTTGGCATATTAAAACATACAAAAAAAATGCATATTTTTTGGTACAAATAAAATATACTCCTACTATTTCAAATATTCATTATGTTAAGTTGAATATAATCTCTCGTTTAATTTGCTTAAAAACTCTTGCTCTTTTGAAAAACAAAACTCAAAAGGTAGTTTATTTCAATCTTTGTTTTGTTAATAGCTAGAGGAAAGAAAATACGAATGGTATTGAATGTTGACAATTATAAAGACTTGAGAAATATAAGCACGAAAATATTTATTTATGCTTTTCATATATAGGAAAACATGTTTTTATTTTTATAATATAGCTTTAGAAGATTGATTTATCGATTTTCAATTGATTGTATTGATTATGTTTTTTCATTTTTTTCTATACAATTTCAAGATGTTTCGATCTTGACTCGAACTCAAACGTATTGACGCGTAAGGATAAATTTTTAGAACGTGCATCTCATCCCGTCTTGCTCGATAATTTATTTTCAGAAGAGAAAGAAGGTAAAGAGATAAAATACTCTCAATCTCGATCCATTTGGTCCCACGCCCAACCATAAGGGTTCAAATATGACTTTTCCCACTTCGATCATAGTTTTGGGCTTTACGACCGACCCAGCCCATGAAAGCTTTCTTAGTTCACTTCCTGCATGCGGCCCATTTGGCCCAACCTAACAAACCCCAATCACTTCTTCTACCTCGGATTTCACATTTGGCGGGAAACAAATAGCTTCTCTTTTTGCAGAGATGAAGTTGTGCCCAAATTAATTTCCGTCTTCTTCTTGTTCTTGTGTGTGTTAGAGATAAAGAGAGAACAAAATGGAAGAGGTGGTGGAGGAGGAGTTTTCAGTGTGGAAGAAGAACACGCCATTGCTGTACGACCTCGTGATCTGCCACTCCCTCGAGTGGCCGTCCCTCACCGTCCAGTGGCTACCTTCGACGCCCACTTCTGAAGGCGGCGATATCGCCGTCCACAAATTGATCCTGGGGACCCACACTTCCGACGATTGCCCCAATTTTCTCATGCTCGCGGACGCGTACCTCCCACGCGATCCCGCCTACGCTCTCGTAATCGACCCCGATAACTCGATCTTCCCCAAGGTCTGTACTCTTTTAATCTGTTTTCCATTTTGGATTCTGTGAGGAGAATGTTTGTGCAGCATGTGTATACGCACACCAGCTGTTTGATTAAAGTACACAGTGAAATGTTTAAGCAGTAGTTGTTTTATCTTCAATCTGGTTTCAAATTTTAATCTTTGGTCTGTGCGTAAGCTCGTCAGCACAAAGACTGTCATAAGAAGATTCTACCAAAAATGCCCACAAGCTCAGCCTTGCTGCAAAATTGATAGCAACTCGTGGGCTGCTCGTGTTTTCTCGATAGGAATTCCTCAACTGTGCTTGAAGAGATTTATGTTCATCTTATTTCATTTTACACTGTTAGTTACCCTTGTCTTAACAGCACATTTGACTCTTCTAGTTTTGATTATATGCAGGTGGAAATAGTCCAGAAAATACAAGTCGATGGAGAAGTGAATAGGGCCCGTTGCATGAACCAAAACCAAGCAATAATTGCCGCCAAGACCAACGGTTCTGAAGTTTATGTATTCGACTCTAATAAGCAGCTGGAGGACTCAGATCGCCATTCGTGTGATCCCGACTTGAAGTTGAGGGGCCATGACAAAGAAGGATACGGTTTGTCCTGGAGCACGTTTAAAGAAGGATATCTTTTGAGTGGTTCAAATGATTGCAGAATTTGTTTGTGGGATGTCTCTGCTATGCCTCAAACGAAAGTTCTTGAAGCAAATTACACTTATGAGGTATCCAAATATCCCGTTGTCATTCATTTTGATGTTTTCACTTGGTATGTGAGCTTCTTGAAATTATATGATTGCTTGCAATAGGGCCATGAAAGTGTGGTTGAGGATGTGTCTTGGCATCTAAAGAATGAAAACTTGTTTGGGTCCGTTGGAGATGATTGCAAGCTTATGTTATGGGACTTGCGCACGAACAAGTTCCAACACTCTGTTGTTGTGCATGATAAAGAGGTTTAAGGACTATTCCGATATACTCCCCTTTTCGTATTCTTGTATAATTACACAGATGTTCTCATTTTATTTTTCTTTATCAAATTGCAGGTGAACTATTTATCTTTCAATCCATTCAACGAGTATGTTTTGGCCACTGCATCTTCTGATACTACAGTTGGTCTGTTTGATATGCGTAACTTGAGTTCTCCACTGCACGCTCTAAGCAGTCATATGTAAGTCTATGTTCATTTGCTTCCGTCTTTAAACAACAATTCTTTAAACTGTTACTTGTGATGACTGTATTCTGAAACAAGTGTTAATCCTCATCGACAAAAGGATATTTATTTTATAATTTTCTTGTTGGTACCTTTATATTTCCATTTCGTACACAGGGAAGAGGTATTCCAGGTGGAATGGGATCCAAACCATGAAACCATTTTAGCATCGTCTGCTGATGACAGAAGGTTAATGGTCTGGGACCTTAACAGGTAGTATGCCTTTTTTTCTCTTTTGTATGTGGAACACTGTGAAAATAAGGTTACTACTGATGACTATATATATCGTTTATGGTCATGCTTTTTCTTAGGGTTGGAGATGAGCAATTGGAAGGGGAAGCTGAAGATGGTCCTCCTGAGCTGCTATTTTCTCATGGGGGCCACAAAGCTAAGATTTCCGACTTTTCTTGGAATAAGAATGAGGCATGGGTTATGTCGAGCGTGGCAGATGATAACACGTTACAGGTTTGGCAGATGGCTGACAGCATATATCGCGACGAGGATGACAATTTAACAGTTTGATTGAGATTTTAACTGTGTTGGATATAATTTATCAACTTACTTCCTCCTTTTTCGTGCGATCTGGTTTTTGAAATGTGTTGATGTACTGAAATAATTGCAACTTGTTTGTGAAGAGTGATGATAATAATATTATTCATGTATTGAGAGTTGAGACACGAAATTAAAATCAAAACAAAAAATTATTCTTCTTGAAACATAAAAATAAATAAATAGTTATTATTGGATCTTGGCGCAACAACAAAAAGTTGCAGCATTCTATGCTAAATAGATGCAGCCATAACTTCACACACAAGACGTGCAGAAAATGGACTTCAAGAATTTATACTATATCTCAAGAGAATATCATCATACTTAATGACACTTGATCATCATATTCTTTCTCATACTATAGTTCAAAAATATGTCACAAACACTACATATGAATTACTAAAAAATAATCAATTTAATAAATAGGTTCTCCAGATTGACTTTGCAGTTCCTCTGACCTCTCAGAGTTCATAGCATGGTGGACATAGTCTTATGGGTCTGTTTTTCCTTATATGCAGTTCCGTCCAACTACAAATAAAGAAATAAATAAGAATCAGTTAGGTACGATGAGAATAAAATGTGAATAAACATACATTTTACAATAAAATGAATGGAATCAAATGATCAAAATGATAATTAAAAGTACTCAAAGAGTAACAAGCAAATATGAGGTTTTTTTTTACAGATCGACTCCTCAGGTGAGATTGGAAAAGTCAAAAAACAAAGGCCTTAAGAGATTGTTTGGGAGCTTAGAAACTTGTTAGGAGAAAAGAAAGTATGCCCAAGTTTTCATTACAACAAAAATGACATTAGTAGCATTTTATCAGATTTTCACTTCAACGGCCTATTTTACAATTAAGAATCACATCTTGTAAGCTCCAAAACTATTTTTTATCAAGACCCTCCCTAAAAAAACAATTAAGAATCACATCTTGTAAGCCCCAAAACTATCTTTTATCAAGACCCTCTCTAAAAAAAGCGAAAAAAAACACTTAGCATGGCTTAACTTGAATTTGGACTTCATGAGACGAAAGTACTACAGTAGTATTTAATCAATTCCAATACATAAATTTCCTAATCCTTCCTTCCTGCAACTCACAAATTTTGCAAACACTGCATTAACTTGAATTTGGCACCATACATGTGACCACACCCATAGACAGAAAACACACAAGGGACCCACCCAAGGCAAAAAAAATGACAATAGTTCTCTAGGCACCACCTACAATAATCCAATTACCCAAACTATAGAAGAGCAAACAAACACCTGAGGTGGCAAGAGGAAAATAATTTCAAGCATAAGTTAATTTTATGGAGTACCTTTTTTCTTGTTGTTTCCAGAAGTATTTGCATTAAGAACCACATTATCACGGACCCCACAATCATCAAACTTCTGCTCGCCATTTAGATTCCCCAAACACTGCAGATCATCAAATCCGCAATCCCCAAGGCCATGACCACTAAATCCATTATTATTTTCTGAACCCTGGCGAAGACAGTTAAGTAGATCACTACCACCTTGCATATTACAGGGATTCACCACATATGTACCATGATTGTTATTATTAGCCATGATCGGCTTCTGGTAAGGAAAAGACCCGATTTCCCCTTCAATCCTACCCCTAATATCCACAAGCAAGCACTTGAGTCTAGTGACCTCCGCCTCCAACAAAGCCTGCCCTTGCAATCTCTTCATCAACTGCTGATTCAATGCCCGCAATTTTACAACTTCGCCCTCCAAAGACGCGGTCCGGGCCTTTTTCTTCTCTCTGTACTTCTTCACAGCTTCTCGGTTACCCAAAGGCCTTCTTTTGGACTTTTTCTCGTCGGACTCGGCTGTGTCATCACTGGGCTGGGCTTCGCTATGGGAGGGCATGATTTGGGTGTGGACGTGGATGCACGTGTGGGTGTGGGATTTATCAGGGCCCGACGGGTTACAGGCGTGGGCGTGGGTGCAGGCCTGGGTTCGGCCCAGGTCGAGGGTATCATTGCAGGTTTGGCTCTGGTTTAAGAACTCTTCTAGGTCGAACGAGCAGCTGCTCAGAGAATTGGGGATGTCGAGGCAAGATAGCGATTGGTCACTCGGGAAATCGAGTTCAACATCGTCCATTTTGGGGCAAATGTTATAGATCTTATGGCGAAGAGAAACACCTGTACTGGAAAGCTCCTGGCAGAGGAAAGGAATTCAATTAATTGTCTCTCGCCCAATTTTTTTTTTATTTAAAAAAAAAAACTAATAAAACCCTAGATATTAGACAGAATAAATGGCGGTGATTAAAAAGGACGATTCATGCCGGAAAATCACGATCGAGAGAAAGTTAAAACAGGTCAATTCAATTATAAAAAAAAATACAGAAGTAAAATTCGGAGACGAAGATGTATGTACACGACCAACGTCTACTAACATGCGCGGATTAGCGGATACGAATAGAGATGGAAAACAAAAATTGAAAAATCACAGAGCAATAATAGTAATTAAAAAGAGAGAAGAAAAACTCACAGTGAATTATCAGCCGAACTGAATCGTGCACCGCAGAAGCGAGAGGCGGCGAAGCAGATATAAAAGAGAAAAGAAACCCTGGAAATGGCGATAATTTAATGGGGGCCATTAATTCCAGATTTCAGGAAATTCCAAATTTTCGAGTGACGAAATAAGATCCATGATTGCTTCCTGCTTTATTTTTCTTTCAATTTGAAGAAGTTTGAGGGCTGAATTGAACTATTTCGAAGGTTCAAGGACCTATCTGTAAGCATAAATAGTTTTTACAAACTTAAGTGGAGCTCCTCTTATTAGTTTATGGTCTTTTTTGTAAATTACACGTAATTTCAATAGATACTTCAAAAAAAAATTAAAAAAATAAGAAGTATAATTTAATAACCCGAATTTTTACAATAAAAATTAAGTAATTAAAATAACTCGTTTGCTTACGTGTTTAATATTTTATTTGACTTCAATATATGATGAATCGAACTTTTAATTTAATGGGCTTTTATAAAATATATTTACCTTTTTATAGACTTTAAAATATTATGATTTGGGCTTTAATTTAATAAAACTAATAAAATGGTTATAACTTTAATGGGCTGAATTTATATTAAGGTAACTCAAATGGACCTTTACATGGGCAGCCCAACATTTAGTTTTATATGTTAACCCTAGTTAAATAAATATTAGAACGAAACATAAACATAAGGGAAAAGAGAGGAGGGACGAGGATCGAACCGAGAAGAGAAGAAAAAGGGTTGGATGCTCAACGAATTCCATGAACATCTCGATTTCGTAAATTAAACAGGCAAGTGAGTTCTTAGATCTCATATAGCTAGATTTTATATTTGATATTAGGGTTCCTGGTTTAATTTAAATTACACGAAACTATTGGTTTAATATATCTTGAACTCTTCTTTACTTTGTTTTGATCGAATGAGTAAGCTTGAAACCACGCACCCAAAAGGTTCATACACAAATTTTTATATCTATACAACACTTACGGATATTAGTATATATATATACTAGAAATTTCACCGTCTTGCGATGCAAGACGGGCCCAGTTCATTTAGAATCAAGTCAAGCGCGTAATCATAATACAATCGCAAGACGGGCCCAGTTCATTTAGAATCAGGTCAAGCGCGTAATCATAATACGGAACTTGACTGCTCAACCCACAGAGATTAAAATCATCTTGGATATAGTCATCATCAACTTCACAAAAGAACTCGTTACCATACAAGTTGCAAAACCATAAATCCAAGAAGTGTCATCACCCCCTGACATCAGACTCTTCACTGTCAGTTTCAGACAATTTTTGCATACAATATGGATGTTAATATTTTATCTTATTAATAATACAAATCTACTGAGATGACATGCAAAATTAATAGAGTACATTCACAAACAACTATAGTTGTGTATAATCATAATAATTAATATAAGTATAATGCATACACAAACTGATAGACAAATAAGTTCTTAAGTAGTATGTTTGATTTTATAAAAAAAATGTTTTGACTTTAAATTAAAAGCATCAAGTTAATGTATTCTGAGGGAGCAGTGAAATTATAAGAAAAACAATCCGAGATACATAACATATCCATAGACAGTGAGTGGCAAAATTTGAGACCAAATTTATGCTAACCAATTTATCATCCTCTTCATTCTAATTTATAGCAGTCATATTCTTCCTATTAACCGTTAGATGTTAATGTAAACACTAAACACGTATAAACATTTATAGCTATCCATACCTTGGACACAATTATTAGCTAGTTATTTGGCTTGATTCAATCTGGTCCCCCATTTAGGAAAAACTCATTAATATCAAGAAAAGAAATATCCATATGACACGAGGCATATTAAACGAGTCCATAACAAACCACATTGTTTGCATTTGCATTTCCATTCGTACCACAAGTAAAGTAATATAAATAATAATATTGCATTGGAATCTTCCATCTAAGCTAGAAAAAGGCGTGATCTTCATGTGCCTTTAAATCATGCACTCCCTTTTTTGAATCTTTATAGAATGTAACTACCATGCGTGAGAAACATGACATCCATACATACACATGCCTTTGTTGTGATTCTACATTATATGCATCCAAAACACTTTAAGATGCTTTAATATGCAACAATAAACAGACATGAATCCTTAAACTTCATAATCAATAGAAATAACCACGGACTAACTTATTTTAAATCAGTTTTTACTAATGCCGGAACTTAAAGCTACCCATAACACCAAACAGAAACAAGTAAATTAAGAAAACAAAAACAAAAAACATTAATTCAACTTACCACTTTAAGTGTCATCCTTTGCTTCAACTTTATTTTTTCAAGATCAACCGAATGAGATCATCACCTGATTCGAGAAACGATAATCGACAGTCAAGTAATGAATCGACCGATGGGGATTTCTATCTATGATAGACTGGTCCTTCAATTTCAGTTTACATGAGTAATTACGATTCCTTTATATACGCATTGTACCATAGCGGTCACTGGTCACAATACAATCTACCCAAAATAAGATTGTATATAGATGCTGGTACCTGAAAAATACAGGTTACAGATATGAATATGTTTTTCAGCAAAATCAGGCAAAGGAAAATAATCTCTAGTTTATCCAACTGTACCTTGCTCCACTGGAAGATTTCTCCATCGTCAATTTCAAGAGTTAATATACCAAAAGGTTCAAGCTGAATGGATCGACCCCCAAAATTTACTTTTCAAATTGCTATCACCCTAGAACCTCCAGCCCGTTCCCTCACAATGGCATGCTACAACCATGGGATGATGACTTACCTGATCCAATGGACCAATATTGTGTTATTAGCTATTTGTTTGGCCATAGCTACTGTGTAAAAGAAAAGAACAAATCCTAATTTTAAAAGTCTCAGTCTCATGCTTGACAAGATCAAAAGGGACAGTACAAATCAAGGCATCACACGCAATAAATTTGCTAGTTACATGGGGAACATGTGAAACAATTCAATACTTTGGGAAAACACACACAAACAATTTGCTCAGTTAAAAACTGAAACCTTCTTTCAGGAAAATTGGAGGCCTTTATTTGTATAATCCGCCTCATAAGTCTCACCCAACAGTGGATTTAACAGTTTGCAGTTTCTTCCATCTGTAGAAGCATATCCGGAAACAGCAAATGCAACTACATTTATATAAAGCACAAAATCAGAGAAATCGACAACGAATTTGGGATTTAAGCCCTACACAGAGTCGCTCGAATTCAATTGTATTTTTTTTAATCCCAACAAACAAAATAAATTAAATTCTCCAGCAGAATTTCAAAATAGAGAATCAGACAAACCAGTAGGCATGCTCGCAGACTTTTACGAGAGCTGTTTCTTCAAGCACCATCTCATCCAGGCATATTGAACTTACACACCCCATGATAGTCATCGTTGCCAATCCAGTTAGCGTCGTACCCACATGAATTAACCTCCTCAACTACTTCCCCAAATCCCCCCTTCTCCATGCCAGCATCAAAAGTGAAATCAACGAATTGAGAAAGTAGATTGTACCTGATAGGGGATCTCCCCGGTGGTAATACGCAAAGTGAAATCCCAGAATTTCGTAGCGCGGAATCGAATTCATGCAAAAAAAAAAAAAAAAAAAAAACCCAAATCAGAAAATCCAAAGTCCAGAGAACCCATAGAAGAAATACCGTGAATATCGGCGAGAAGAAGCAAGGCGATGAAAGCCAAGAACGTGCGGAATCGGACGAATGCAGTTTGTATATCTCCTGAGCTTTTTTGTTGCTTTTAAAAGGATAATGCAATTAATTAACTAAATTCTTTAATAAATTAATTAAGCTATACATATAACATGCGTACATACGCTAGGAGAGACACGAGTCAATACCACAGTAAAACCCTATTTAACTAAATTCTTTAATAAATTAATTAAGCTATACATATAACATGCGTACATATGTTAAGGGAGACACGTGTCAATACCATAGTAATAACCTATTTCTATATAAGGTATAGATAGAGATATACATACGTATACAACTATACAACTATACGTAATTTGTATGCATTGTTGAGGAGACGTGCCTCTTTTAGAGCAAAAATCTGATATTTCTATATAAGTAATAGATGTACATTCATGGATTCTGCATAAAGTATATTCTATCTATATGTATGTATGTATGTATACATATATGTGTGTATAAAATTAAATGTGGTACATGTATGTGATAGTGTGTATATATATAATCTGTTAGCTGCCACCGGCCAGTAGCCATATATATATATATATATATATATATATATATATATATATATATATATATATATATATATATATATATATATATATATATATATATATATATATATATATATATATATATATATATATATATTGTATGCGTGTATATCTATATCAAGGGAGGAGGTATAGTTGTATGTGCTCGTAGTGTCACATGTATGATTTTGTGTGGTCTTAATTGTTTAGTTTTATGTTTTGATTGTCAACAATTTGTTGAGATCGTAATTGAGAAATAACTGTACTGATTAATTGATGTTGGTTTTGTGCCTTATGTTATTGGATTGTTCATGAGGTAAAGTCATTCATACCATTAGTACATGCATACACGTAAGTAAGTATATGCATTAGTAGTTCATGTCCCGGTAAAGAAGTTAAAGAACGAAAGTTGATGTTTAGTAAAGGTTAAATTCACGTTTCGGAGGTTAATGTGATAGTCTAAATGTTAAGTCACGTTTCGGAGGTTAACGTGAATATAAAATGTAAGTCACGTTTCGGAGGTTAACGTGATAAACGTCTAAATGTTAAGTCACGTTTCGGAGGTTAACGTGAGTATAAAATGTAAGTCACGTTTCGGAGGTTAACGTGATAAACGTCTAAATGTTAAGTCACGTTTCGGAGGTTAACGTGAGTATAAAATGTAAGTCACGTTTCGGAGGTTAACGTGATAAACGTCTAAATGTTAAGTCACGTTTCGGAAGTTAACGTGAGTACAAAACGTAAGTCACGTTTCGGAGGTTAACGTGATAAACGTCTAAATATTAAGTCACGTTTCGGAGGTTAACGTGACTATAAAACGCAAGTCACGTTTCGAAGGTTAACGTGATAAATGTATAAATGTTGAAGTCACGTTTCGAAGGTTAACGTGAAAGACAGTTACTTAAGGTTTCAAGTCAAGTTTATGATCTAAGGTTAAGTTAACTTCAGGAGCTGCATTGCATTAAAGTTCAACGTCTAAAATACGATTAAGACGACAAGTGAAAAGATTAAAGCATATAGAATGCATGCTTGCTTGCTAGTCAGTGGACTGACCCTTTTTAACATAAATGTTTTCAGGTGATACATTCAATTCAACCGGAGTAGCCGAGGATGCTTCTGCGCCGTGATTCTTACAATTGTGATTAAGTTCATTTATTTATCATGCGATCCTCGTATTAAAATTATTAATTTATTTCCGCTGCGTTTATTATTATTATTTAATGATTTTTAACGTTGAAATTTCAAATTTCGACTTGGAGTTCAAGTTTTCAAATTCTCCGCCCTTGATTTCTTTTAAATTTTATAATTGTATTTTTCTTACTAAATGAAATAAAACGGGGCGTGACAAATGGTATCGGAGCGCAGAGTTTTAAAATCGGTTCTCTCGACCTGTGTTCAAAATTTATGATTTGCAAAGTTTAAAAATTAAGTTATGAGTATGAATCACGCCATACATTTTCGGTACTCCGGTAAGTTATTTCTTATACTAATTATTTGTTATGAGATTAACATCAATGTTAGTTACGAATATTTGAATGCTTTATGATTATGATTGTTATTTTGTTGTTGGGAATATGTGGTGATATCTTTGATAAGTCGATCTTGATTCTTTTAATGGTTACAATTTTTCTGGTATTCTATGTTATGTTTGAAACTTTTGATAACATGCCATTTAAAAATGAACTAAGTTTCGAGGACAAAACTTTTTATAAGCTGGGTAAAATGTAATAACCCGAATTTTTACAATAAAAATTAAGTAATTAAAATAACTCGTTTGCTTACGTGTTTAATATTTTATTTGGACTTCAATATATGATGAATCGAACTTTTAATTTAATGGGCTTTTATAAAATATATTTACCTTTTTATAGACTTTAAAATATTATGACTTGGGCTTTAATTTAATATAACTAATAAAATGTTTATAACTTTAATGGGCTGAATTTATATTAAGGTAACTCAAATGGACCTTTACATGGGCAGCCCAACATTTAGTTTTATATGTTAACCCTAGTTAAATAAATATTAGAACGAAACATAAACATAAGGGAAAAGAGAGGAGGGACGAGGATCGAACCGAGAAGAGAAGAAAAAGGGTTGGATGCTCAACAAATTCCATGAACATCTCGATTTCGTAAATTAAACAGGCAAGTGAGTTGTTAGATCTCATATAGCTAGATTTTATATTTGATATTAGGGTTCCTGGTTTAATTTAAATTACACGAAACTATTGGTTTAATATATCTTGAACTCTTCTTTACTTTGTTTTGATCGAATGAGTAAGCTTGAAACCACGCACCCAAAAGGTTCATACACAATTTTTTATATCTATACAACACTTACGGATATTAGTATATATATATGTACATTCATGGATTCTGCATAAAATATATTCTATCTATATGTATGTATGTATGTCTACATATATGTGTGTATAAAATTAAATGTGGTACATGTATGTGATAGTGTGTATATATATAATCTGTTAGCTGCCACCGGCCAGTAGCCATATATATATATTGTATGCGTGTATATCTATATCAAGGGAGGAGGTATAGTTGTATGTGCTCGTAGTGTCACATGTATGATTTTGTGTGGTCTTAATTGTTTAGTTTTATGTTTTGATTGTCAACAATTTGTTGAGATCGTAATTGAGAAATAACTGTACTGATTAATTGATGTTGGTTTTGTGCCTTATGTTATTGGATTGTTCATGAGGTAAAGTCATTCATACCATTAGTACATGCATACACGTAAGTAAGTATATGCATTAGTAGTTCATGTCCCGGTAAAGAAGTTAAAGAACGAAAGTTGATGTTTAGTAAAGGTTAAATTCACGTTTCGGAGGTTAATGTGATAGTCTAAATGTTAAGTCACGTTTCGGAGGTTAACGTGAGTATAAAATGTAAGTCACGTTTCGGAGGTTAACGTGATAAACGTCTAAATGTTAAGTCACGTTTCGGAGGTTAACGTGAGTATAAAATGTAAGTCACGTTTCGGAGGTTAACGTGATAAACGTCTAAATGTTAAGTCACGTTTCGGAGGTTAACGTGAGTATAAAATGTAAGTCACGTTTCGGAGGTTAACGTGATAAACGTCTAAATGTTAAGTCACGTTTCGGAAGTTAACGTGAGTACAAAACGTAAGTCACGTTTCGGAGGTTAACGTGATAAACGTCTAAATATTAAGTCACGTTTCGGAGGTTAACGTGACTATAAAACGCAAGTCACGTTTCGAAGGTTAACGTGATAAATGTATAAATGTTGAAGTCACGTTTCGAAGGTTAACGTGAAAGACAGTTACTTAAGGTTTCAAGTCAAGTTTATGATCTAAGGTTAAGTTAACTTCAGGAGCTGCATTGCATTAAAGTTCAACGTCTAAAATACGATTAAGACGACAAGTGAAAAGATTAAAGCATATAGAATGCATGCTTGCTTGCTAGTCAGTGGACTGACCCTTTTTAACATAAATGTTTTCAGGTGATACATTCAATTCAACCGGAGTAGCCGAGGATGCTTCTGCGCCGTGATTCTTACAATTGTGATTAAGTTCATTTATTTATCATGCGATCCTCGTATTAAAATTATTAATTTATTTCCGCTGCATTTATTATTATTATTTAATGATTTTTAACGTTGAAATTTCAAATTTCGACTTGGAGTTCAAGTTTTCAAATTCTCCGCCCTTGATTTCTTTTAAATTTTATAATTGTATTTTTCTTACTAAATGAAATAAAACGGGGCGTGACATATAATTTAATAAAAAATAATGGTAGGTTAGTAGCTGATCTATAAACACTTTTATAATTTGATTACTCAACTTGCATTTTTTACATCGAGTAGTCAACACTTTTATAGTCTTTTTTTTTGTAAATTCCACATAATTTCAATACATACTTCTAGGGGTGTTAATTCTGTTTAACCAAATCAAACCGAACCGAACCGAAAATTTGGTTAACTGAACATTTAAGCTATATTTTTATAAACCAAAAACCAAACCGTTTTAAAAATGGTTTGGTTCGGCTTTAACCGAATTGTTTCGGTTTGATTTGGTTTGATTCGGTTTTAAGCAAATTTTAATTAAAAATTATAAAAATTAGAAAAAAAATAAATTTAAAATAATAATTATTACTTTTAATTAAAAAATTAAATATAAAAATTAAATTCAAATTATAAATAAAATAAAATAAATAAAATCATAAAAACTAAAAATTATTAGTATATTATTTTATTTAAAAATAATTACTCCGATATATATATATATATATATATATATATATATATATATATATATATATATATATATATATATATATATATATATATATATAATTATTTATTTATTTATTTTTTATTCGGTTTGGTTTGGTTTTATCGGTTAAAAAACCAAACCAAATCGAAAACCAAAAAGTTCAGAAAATTCAAACTGAAAACCAAAGCGAATTAGTTTGGTTCAGTTTGGTTTAACCGAATAGTGTCGATTTGGTTTGGTTTGGTCGGTTTAACCAAACTTTTAACGCCCTTAATACTTCCAAGAAAAAAAAATGAGTATAATTTAATTAAGAGATAATTATAGGTTAGTAGGTTAACTATATATATTTTTATATTTTGGTTACCCAACTTGCATTTTGTACACTAACCGACCCAAAAATTGTATTTTCAAAATTGTAATTTATATTTCTAAAACATATGCAAATTTTTTAAAATATCATTGTTAAGCACATGGCGTGTTGCAGGACCGTCCATTTTTAAATTGCAAATTTATCAAAGTACAAAATGATAGTAAAAAACATTTTTAAATCAAAGATTTTTAAATCAAATTGCAAATTTATCAAAGTACAAAATGCAAGTTGAATAGTACAAAAACGTTTACAGTTCAACTAGTAACTTACAATTATCCGTTTAATTAATTTATTTAATGAACTCTTGATTAATTTATTTTTTAATTTAAAAATATATATTGACTATTTATATTGTATTAAAAAACAATAAGTAATATTTTATTAAATCCGAAAATCAATAATAACAATAATAATAAAATCTGCGAACCACCTCATCATTATTGGGTGCAGTGTTTTTTTTTCAACTGTACATAATAAGCCACACACACACTAATCTAAACTTGATGATCTACTCCATCTTTTCTTTAAATACTCTTCCACAGAGAGAGGACTGCTTTGATCAAGGCTACTGAACGAAGTCGAGTTGTCGTTCACGTCGAGAAATGCAAGGCTTAAATGAGACTCTGCACTCGAGTCTGGATACACTTCATCGTCATCACAATCATCACCATCCTCATTCTCTCGATCATCCATATTAATATCCTTGCCGTTGAGTATATTAAGTATCTGAACGAAAAAAACAAGATAATCTCTCAGTACTCGATCAGTAGTAGGAAAATTATTGGTTCGAACAAAGTTCGACTTTGGAACATCTTTATTACCTGGAACATTTTGGGACGAAGTCTTGATGATCGGGTTAGACACAATGCTGCAGCTAGAGACATTCTTTCGATTTGGCTCTGGTCAATATCTCCATCTAAATTCGGATCCAATATACACTTATAATCTCGGTTTTCCAGATTAGGTTTTGCCTTAAAAAGAAACGCTTTGTTAGTTTCAAAGAAAAACACAAAGACAACGGACTTAGAAACGAAAGCGTGAGAGATATCGTTCTTACCCACGTGACTAAGCTTTCTTGACCCTTGTCTGTCTCTAACCCAATAGGTTTCTTTCCTGATAGCAGTTCGAGTAGAACTACACCAAAGGCGTATACATCAATCTTGTCGCTAACTTTTCCGTACATGAAATACTCGGGAGCAAGATACCCGAATGTCCCTACGACATCACTGTCCATCACAAAAGACGTCGTTGTGGGTCCCCATATTGCCAACCCAAAGTCACACAACTGTGGAGGAAATCAAGGCAAGATAAATCAATATTTTAGTCTAATTACAAAAACACCCCTGAGAATATACCTGTGGTTTAAGTTCATCGGTTAGAAGAATATTTGAAGACTTGATGTCTCTATGAATAACCGGCCGTGGGCACTCATTGTGTAAATAATTTAGTCCTTCAGCGATCCCGACAGCTATTCGAAATCTTGATTCCAACGACAATAAAGATTTGTCTTTTCTGTTCCCTGCTTCAAAAATCAAATCAGTCTCATGTGATAATTTAGCCAACGAATTTAGAGAAAACCTTCAAATTAATTCACAAACAACCTACCACGTAAATTCTCTTCCAAGTTTCCCTTCGACATATAATCGTACACAGATATTAGATCGTTAATATTCATGCAAACTCCGAGCAAAGGCGATATTCTTTCATGATCCAATGTGGTCATTATGTCAACCTCCCGAGTAAAAAACTTCAATGCTTCTTTTGAAGATTCCAGAATCTTTACGGCAACCGGTTTGCCTTCGGGAAGGAGCCCTTTGTACACAGAATTCGATCCTCCCTTTCCAATAAGCTTTCCTGAATGATTCAAAATACAAAGTGGGTTCAAATATTCAATAAAGACCAAAAGATAATAAGGTAATTACATAACTACCCCTAAACTTTAGCCTAATTACAAAAACAAAAAACATTTGTCTTTCAAAATTACAAATACCCCTCTATAACATTTTTGTCTCTCTCTATTAAAACTGGATTCCGGGGTAATTATGCGAAACCTTGAGGTATACTTTTTGTAATTTTAGAAAATTACCTGAGGGGAATTCAGAAGTCGAAATTTTCAGAGCATCACGGTCGAATACTCTGCAGTTAGCAGAGTTTCTCATGAGAATAATTTTCAAATCTTTCGGCAGCTCAGTTTTACAACTCGCCGGAGAATCAGAGTCGGATATCTCAGACGAAGATCTATGTGGCAGTGTCATAACCCACTGAACTACAGACATGTTTCTTGCTTCACATGCTTCTTGAGTTAATGAAATAGACGTCTGGAGTAGAGGCCAACCGGGCCTCTGCCTCATAAAATCCTCTGCCGGAAGCGAAATCGAACTTAGAGAGCCTTTCTTTTTTCTTTTGACTGGGCTTACAATAACATTCTCGATCATGCTACTCAACTTCCCACCATCAGAACTGCTCATCTCTGAAAGCTCCGATTCTCCAAATTCAGAACGGTCATCCTTGTCATTTGTGTAAGAACTCGATTTTGAGTCTAAACAAGGACCTGAAATCATGTAAAGAAAAAAAAGATCGGTTTTCCGTATAGAACAAATTAATCAAGTGACATCCTGTTTCAAAAAGAGCACCAAACCTTCTAATGGGATTTTCGAACACCTGCTGAAGACAACTTTTCCATTGTCGATTGCCAAAATTTCAGTACTCGGGGAAAGTCTTTTTGCACAATACTTAGCAATCGAAGTCCATCCCCTAAAACAATTGATCTCCTCAAAACATGTGAAACACAATTTATCCACACAAGAAGCTAAAACTAAATACCTTAAGCCACTATGCTTAGCTTTCCCGACAATAACAGCCGATGCACTCCGGTTCTTTGCTTCTCTCACAAGAAGTTTTCTGATTGAATTTCCTTTCAAAACTTCAACACTAAGAACAACCTGAACAAACGAGTTATTACTACTTCCGCAAAACGAAAAATCATGCTAAAAAAAGTTTCGGGTGTGAGTATAAACTAACCTGCTTTTCATTGCACACACCTCCATAATCCTCCAAATAACCATCCAACAAAATTTTCTTACTTGCAACGCAATCTGCAACCAAGAATTAACGCGTGAATTTACTTTTTACGAATCAATCACAACTCACAAAGACAAACAAAGCATACCGGAATTTCGGCAAACGTGAATAGCAACAACACTATCTCCAGAATTAGCAACTTTCACCACTGCCCAATCAAGCAACTCTTTAGCATAACCATCCAATCCCACACCCACAATAAGTACTTTCTTCATCCCCAACCTCAAGCTCTCAAAACTATAACTTATTTTCTTAACCAATCGGAAATCAGTTTTTCGACTTTTTTATGCCCTTCGAACCAATCAGTTAATCCATAAAAAACTCCTGCTTTTCCACCAAAGAACATGTAACTACTAATGTAATAAAACTAAAATCAGCAAGAAAACAAAAGTGATTCCGCAGGAAGAAAAAAAATCTAAGGAGGACCCGACAAGAGAAGCCCACCTAATGCTATTGAATATTTTCCGCCATTGAACATTCAAAATCAAGAAAGTGCCGCCAACGATGATCATAAAAAATACCTACTTTCAACTAACCCATAACTTGTTTATTTTATAAATTGAAAAAAATAAAGGCGCTTGGGACAGTGGTGAGGTATGATTGAGCAATCAAATTATTGATTGAAAAGATTGGGTTTTTAATTATTTGATATAGAAAAAGAATTGCACACGAGGTGTTTGTGAATTTGTATCAGAGAGATGGATTTGGGGGAACCCGTAATATCCGGTCACACGATTACGACCGACAAAAGTTGCGGATAGCCCTCCTCGACCGGCTGTTGCGGGTAAACCGTTGCTGCAACGGCACACTAACGTCGTTTTATTGATGTGTTTGTGTATAGTGATTGTGTTCGTGGGGTCTTTTTCTGCGTAAAGACGAAAATGCCCTGACGATAGAGTTGGGCCCACATTTCATGTCGGCAAAAATTGAACTGTAATCCCTCAAATTTAAGTAGTTTTTGTTAGAAAAAATAGAATATAATATTTGATTTGATCAATATTTGACCGATTTTTTATGGCTAAATATTAATTGAAGTTAGAATTAATTTGTTGATAATTTTTTACGTGTAGATAATTATAGTATATTATTTCGTCAATATCCCATTTTTTTTCGTGAGAAATAAACGAATGAATTAACCAAGTACAAAGACATTATTGAATTAGAATAATCTCATCCCACATCGGAATATGGTAAATAACGAGTCTGTGATGTTATATACAGTATGAGGAGTGGAGAAAGTTTCAACTTTGACTAAGCCTTGACCTTGTATTATTATTCTCGGTTAATTGAAATATGACTTGGACTTGACCTCCGAGATTTTTCTTGGGCTTATAAGAGTCTAATAAGTACAAATTTAATTTGTATTGGGCCTGTTAAATAATAATACGTTGGTTATTATGGATTGTGCTTATCGACCTTTGGCTGAGTAAAATTAGAAATTTGAATAGTCAGCCCAATATAGGTTGTACGAAATTTGAATAGTCGGTCCAAAGACTTGAAAAGTCATCCGAAAATTATTTATATATTTAATAAAATATATAAATTATTCCTCATATAATGGTGTGACTTTTGAGTTGGAAGTGAACTTTGGATTGCTTTTATGTCTTTTGGGACTCCCTTGATGAGTATAAATAGAAGCATTGTAGTTGAGAGAAACACAACATTCCATACTTCAATCGTCTTTTCTTTCTAAGCTCATAAGCATTCTAGTGTTAAAAATATTGTGTAGGCAATATTAGTTCCTTTCATTTGCATAATGCTCGGTTCTCTCTCTTTTTCTGTTCGCCGGGGTTTCTAGCTGGTGTGCCTCAGACTAGAAGATAATTGAAAGTCGTTGTATCTTTGGGGACTAACGTCGCAAAACCGTAGCATACACGGGGCGTTTTAGTCTTGCGGATAGCGAAAGCGGCTCGACTACCCGCAATTAAAGATTATGTTATTTAATTATTTTATTCTGGAATTGTAAAGATCAGTAGTACTGTTCTAGTTCAGATTTTATTTTATTTTATGTTTCGAATTTAGACATTTGTATACAAAAATTACCAACAGTTTTTTTTAACTGAAAAATTAATATATATACTCCTTCTCTCACACACTCACGAAAAGAAGTGTAATTATAGATTTGGAATAGAACGAGTATAATTGAAATTGTTGTTGAAAATTCACACAAAGAAGTGTAATTATAGATTTGGAATAGAACGAGTATAATTGAAATTGTTGTTGAAAATTCACACAATAAAATTGAGGGTTCAAAAACTCATAATGGTGGAAGATGAATAGGACGTTGAACTAACAATTCTAAAGTATATTGGGTTGGCTTGGCCACACATGCAAGTAGTTCTATGCACAAGGAATACATGGAAGGAATTATATTTACATACATACTCTATTTTAGTAATTGTCTTATTTAGTTGTAGTTAATCAATCAATCAAGTTTATTTTATTTTTCGTCTCTTTTGATTTTTCTCCTATTTCTTTTCTTTTCATAAAATCAATAATAGTACAATTCAAAATCATAGAACGCAAACAAGGATTTTACGTGCTAGATCGACTGAAAATTCAATCTACATGCACCGAGAAGGAGATGATGGGCGAATCTTAGTCACACTCTCAAAATGACCAGAAAAAATTATAACATGACGTTATGAATGCTAAACGAGAATTAAACACATTTTATACATACAGTATATAAGAACCCTGAAAAATTGAAATTGAGCGAATTTGATTCATCCAATTATAAGTTATAACAGAAATCGAGCGTCAAATACTCAGCATGCCGATAATCATGAAACACTTGAAGCGTCCAAATTCTTTCAAAAACACTTGAGAAATCATTGATAAAGTCATTGTGTGTGTACGTTCTTAAAAACACTAAAAAAATGACGTATTCTAATTGAAACGATGACGTTTTATGCTTGACAGATAAGATTGCACTTTTAAGTTTTGACCCTTAAATCCAAAATGTTTAAAATATTTTTAAACCAAGTTTTATTGTTATTTATAAATAAATTAGAATTGAATATTGTGACCTTGTTAATTATTATAATAAAAAATAAATTTTATGTTTCGCTATTGGAATGCCTACTAAAATATAAAAAAATTGCAGTGAAATGGAGGGAGGGAAAAAAATTACCTCAGATAACTCAAAATAAAATTAAATGATGAATTTTCATAAAATGTTAGTAAATTATTTAGTTTTTCCACAAAAATTAAAATTTGACCACAAATTAAAATGAGTGATCCACAAAAAAAAATAGTCTTACACTAACATTTTTTAAATTATTTTTGTAAAAACCATTCCAGAGAAATAAATTCTTTAAATATTTTAATTAATTTCGAAGAAAATAATTATAAGCCACCATATCGAAAGCAAACACGAAAAGCAAATTTCACACTACCCCAACTCTTTAACATCCAATATTTCGAAATTAAGTGTTATAACAAATATACTCCTTCTGTCCCACACTAATGAGCATAGGTAGTAACATTGATTTTTTTTCCTTCCAATATATATAATAAATAGTATACAAAACTTAAGAAAAAATAACTAAAATAAAATTTAAATTATTTTAGTTATTTTTTCTTAAGTTTTGTATACTATTTATTATATATATTGGAAGGAAAAAAAATCAATGTTATTACCTATGCTCATTAGTGTGGGACAGAAGGAGTATATTTGTTATAACACTTCATAATTTTCGTATACTATTTATCCTAGGTATTGAACGCACACAAAAATCAACGTTGACCAACAATGATAAATCTAATTATTTGATCTAATTGTTGGAGGACCTAAAACCTAATTATTTGATCTAAATTATGTAGCCAATTCCATTCCACTCTTTATTAAATTGTTTTATGCCAGCAACTTAATGGTATTTAATTAAAATCTACCTAAAAATTCATAAATTTAGATAGTAACACATCACTATCAAACAAAGTCAATACGGTCTAGAATATAAATTAAAGATAAAGTGGAATATATATAAAGGTCATTTTGAATTAGGGAAAATTATTGGTGTTTATTTGTAATTAAATAACTTATTTTTTTAATTATAAATTAGGGGTAAATGTCACAATTACCTTTTATATTTTTCAAAACAATTTTTCATTATATAAATAAAAAGTAAACAAGAAATTTGAATTTTGAAATGTTGCTCCAATATATAATTATTAGTTGGATATATTATGAAATCTAAAATATCTTATAAGTTAATATATCCTTATATATAATACTCTGTATGTTAATTGTTACAAATGAAAAACAATGTATATTTATATTTCTTTATTATAATATTCCACTAATGCATGATAATTAAAAAAAAAATACACAGATAGATAATATGAAATTTCGTTTTTATAAGTCTATGGTCATAACTTCTTTATTCGGTTGTGTCCTTTTCTATGACAAATTTATTCACGCAACTGCTTATGAAACTCGCAAACAGTTTGTAAGATAAGTTTAGCACTAGTATTGAAATTACTGTATGTAATAATAAGTTCACATCTGAATACTATTATTAATACTTTTATGGGTAAATATACCATATTAATATTTTTACTTTCCTTTACACGATGCATCATCATATATAAAAAAATAATTTATTTTCTACTTTTAAGGTAATATTTTATTTTTAATTATTTTTTTAGATAATATCATAAAATGTCTCTTGACATACCTCGATTCCACATTAAGTCTTTTAAATTTATCAAAAAACAAATCTCATTTTATTTAATAATTTTTATTGGAATTTCAAACGATTTTATATCTAAAGTGTACTTGATAATTCACTCTAAGATTTTTGTGTTATCGAAGTGAATTCAATTAAGTGAGCGTCACAAAATATGACTTTAACAATAAAATTTATTCATTTTTTTCATATTTTTGTGCATGTGGTTAGTTGAATAATTATCAAATATGACAAAACACTATAGAGTAAGACATTCCTAGGCTTCAAATACAACCAACATGAGAAATTCCAACTAAAAACGTTAAATAAAATGAAATTTGATTATTCATAAATTTAAAAAACTAAATGCAAAATTGATCAATGTTACAATAAATTTTGTGATATTATTTCTATTTTTATCACTATTTTTTTTTATCATATATGGTTCTTTTTTTATCAGCAATCATACATCTAGAGTGAGCACAATATTCAAATGTGGTCTAATGCACATAATTTATAATAAAATAGAATATATAATTTTTTATAATGATAAATTTGTATTTAATAAAATAATTGTTTCAAGGAATAAAATAGAGTAATAGACCAAGGAAAATGTATATTTCAATTAATTTAATATTTTTTTAATTCAATAATTTCTTTTTTTTCTTTTCTAATTCATAATTACTAATCCATTAATAAATAAATAGTTTTGGTAAAAATTAAAATTACAACAAATAATTATCAAAAGTAAATATTGAAATTATTTCATACAATTAATAATTAATTATTTACATATTAAAAAAACCGAACTCATTGCATCAATTACAACTACAAAAATAGATAAATTTATGTAATAGCCATTTTTTATCACAAAAAAAAAGTATCCAACCCAAAAAAAAAATGAATGAAAGAGTACATTTGTTATTTATTTAAATTTAATTAGCATGTATTTTACAATTTTAATATTTAAAATATAATGCAACATAATGTTGACGGGTAGAAAATCCTAACAGGAATTCCCCCGCGAACGTATTGATATTTTGGGGATTGAGAGAACAAATAGGAAACAATTAAAAAGCTTCTAGTATAAAATTTCAGGTATATTTCTTGGGAATTGTGCTTATCTTACAAATGAAGAAATTCGACTATTTATAGTACATATATTAGGGTTTCTAGACATGGGCTTGGGCCTAAACTACATGGGCTTTTCCTTGAATAATTACACAAATTACCCCTTCCATTAGGGGGAGATTTCCATTGCACCCCTTGTAACAAAATGCACTCCTTTGCCCCTGGTCCGGTCTAATTCAGACGAGTCACCTCCTTTTGTCAAGCCGCCATCCGGGCGTCCTTCAAGTGAGCTAAAACCGCCGGTCCAGGCGATCAAGTCTTCCTCGTCCTCTCGGTGACATTCAAACTGAATGACGGTGGTCGCGGACACGATATGCTGCGAGGAATTTCTGCGAACAGGAAAATCGTGATATGGCTAAACGTATTCGTGACGTATCTGCGCCCGGGGTGCTCGATGATGTTAGGTCTTTATGCCCTAGTGGTCGCGTGTGGTCGCCGGTTGGGTTCCATCGCGTACCCGTTGGGTGTGCTACCATGGATCGAGTTTGAACTTGGGCCGTAATCCGATCATAATGGGCATTGAGAAAATGGAGAACAACAAATGCCCCCCGGGGATAAGTATTTTACGGGGCTTTCGCGGAGTTGAAATGTTACCCCCGGAAAAGATGGACCGTTTCTGCCCATTAGACGGTTGGTCCATGTTCCATTAATTATTGGTCTAGGGATTCGAAAGGTCGGCGCCTCGGAACTTGTGTAAACATCCCTTCAGTTGTCAGGATTTTTGAATTTTGAATTTTGAATTTACGAATCTTTGCCGCCATCTCCCCTCTCTATATATACGAGAGGTGGGATGCCTATAAACACTTTTGGCTATTTCTCAAAAGCACTCGCGCGAACTGATCTCTACTTCTGACCACTCTTGTTCGGGTACGCATTATCTATCTTTAACGTCTTTATTTTAGATTCTTGCTCAGGGCGCGGACTCTTAGAATTTTTGAGATTTCGTAAGTATATTCTTGTCCGCGACGTTGTTAAGGAATTCCATTTTGGTCGATGTCTAGTGAGACTTCTACTCCCGATTACGACTCCGATTACATCTAGACCGTGATCCTTCCCGCGTTTATCGACATCCCGAGGGTTTTATCTCCTCTGTCTTCGGACCTATTAGCTTTGCCCGATCAGTTTCCGGCTACAAGTGAAATGAATTCATACCGTTGTCTAAAGATGAAGAGAATGACTGGTTCTCGGAAACTGTGCATCCTGACTTTGAGTTGTTCGCAAAACTGGTCGCTGGTTTTCGGGGTCCTCCGGTTGAATTTTCTTACGAGACCTATTTGGCCAATCATCCTTATGTGCCCGTGACCCGCACAGATCTCCCGACTGAGGAGCCACCACCCAGCGTTTTTAAAGCCGGTGCTCGTTTGAGTACGGTGATCGACGAAGACCTTCAATCAAGAAGGGTTAAATGGGAGGTCCCTTCT
The DNA here is from genome assembly GCA_954870475.1 of Euphrasia confusa. NCBI lineage: Eukaryota > Viridiplantae > Streptophyta > Magnoliopsida > Lamiales > Orobanchaceae > Euphrasia > Euphrasia confusa. Next base: position 22,420,937 of record OX940951.1, read on the forward strand.
GACGTTCACCTACACTGTCCGAACAAGTTTGATCGAGCTGATCGCCCACCCGAAGGAATGGTTGCCATAAATTATGACATGATGAGGAGTGGTCTCCGGTTTCCCATCCATGATAATCTTGCCCGGGCAGTCCTCGAGTGGGGTGTTGCTCCTATGCAACTAACGCCAAACTCTTGGCTCCTATTAATTTCTCTCTCCACCCTCTTCGGTCACTACGGTTTATACAGAGGACTGCTTCCCGTGGAGTTTACCTCTTTAATTGTCCGCCAGGCAGTGAGGAATAGCGGCGACCACTATTTGAAATCTCGACAAAGCATCATCTGGGACCTGCCAGAAAAGAGAGAATCATGGTGGAACGAATGGTTTTTTGTGAGCGGAGCATGGAATTCGATCAACTATCGGCTGAGCGCCGAGTATCAGATTCCCCGCACCCGTTAGTGAAAATTTTTGTGTTTCCTTTAGTAATGCTTTATATCAGTTATATTTGTTCCGACCATTTCTTTATCCTTTCTAGGACCCCAACCTCCCTTCCTAGCAGATTTGAGTTGGGATTTTTTGGTTGTTTTGGAGAGGATTTTGGGCATGCCCGATGACTGGTTGATGTTCGGGCAATGGATTAGCGCTGATCGTATCCGTTCATCGCGTTTTATTAGTATCCCTCAAAATGCCGAAAATGATTACATTAGTGAGTCCGCGCCCTCTCGTTGTAGTGGGTCGTTTTATAACTTATCACATCTGTTTCTCAATTGAGTATAATTTTGCTCGAAATTTTGTAGTCCGCAGGTATCCTCGATACAAGTATCCTCCGACCGGAGCTAGTTCGGAAGACATGAATGCTCGCTTGTCTGCGCTGTTAGGTGGCAAGAAAAATGCGAGGGATGAGAAGAAAAAAGAAACGGTTGCTGAAGTGGTGGGCGCGGCGTTTGAGAAGCTTTCGAGGAAAAGGAAGAATCGGAGAGATCGTTCCCCGTCTGCGGAAAAACACCTTCGGGCCGACAAAGAGAAATCCTCTTCGCCTATTCTCGACGATGACTTCGAGTCTGCCCGAGATGAAACTCCTCGGCACATGATGATATCTCCTCCGACCGCCACGAAAGAGACTGAAAACTCCCCTAAACAAAACCCTGACGTCACCCTGGCTTTCAATCCGGCTTCTTACGTAGCGAGCAGCTCACGGTTTCCGTCCGCGTAAGTAATCTCGCGATCACTTTTATCACCCTTATCTCTTAAGTCGTACTCTTTTCTCGTGCTATCTCAAAACTCATGGTTGGAACTTCTGTGATTTCAGGTTCAGGCCGGGTGATACAAATTTTTCTGATTTCTTGAAGTTCTTTGACTCGGCCAAGTCCCCCCCTTCCTTGGACAATGTGCCCGACCGCATCAAAAAGGCAATTGACGGTGTTCCTCGCGATTGGTGCAAACATCCAGAATATATCCTTCAGCATCCCAAGGAGACGGGTTATCAGACTATGATCGCTGCGTCCAGGCTTTCCTTCCTGGTATATTCTCTGCTCGGAGCTGTGGAGAGTGCGTCTCAAGTACCTGAGGCGGCTCCTTCCTCGCTCAAAGAGGAATACGACAAAATGATGGTCGTAATTGCCAGGACGAAAGAGCTTCATCGCCTGGAAGTCGAGAGGACCAAAAATCTGGAAGAAGAAACCAAAGCTGCCAAATCCGAGGTGACCAAACTTGAAGAGATCGTGGTCGGATTAAGAGCTGAAATTGAGGCCTCCGTTAAGAGGGAAAGTGAGCATGAGGAGAATTTCCGTGAGGTGCAGCGTGAACTAGATTCTGTTCGGGCTGATCTTGTGGAAATAACCCGAACTGGAAACTCTGCCTTGGCCATCTTGAAAGAAAAAGATGAGGTGATTAAGACGTTAGAGGAGGAGGTGGAAGCATTTCGTGTGGCCGATACGGAGAGGGAGAAGAATCCGGCCACAAATCTGATCACCTACGGGGACTGAATTTACTGCTGTGCCTTTTTTGACTGCCTGCGGGACTTGATCCGGAGCGGACAGAAGATTGACGCCTTGATGGACAATTTCAAGAAGTTTGTGGCGGACAACAAAATCCACCCGGACCTCCCCATCGAGGCTTTGGATTTGAGCGAGGACATGGGTCTTGACCTCGCATGGTGGCCGAACAAAGGCCAGTTATGTCGTCCCCTCACGAAACAAGCTCCGGTCGCGAAAGAGGGCGATAAGAAGGCCGACGCGGTTTCAGAGGACACCGGCGCGGGCGGAGACGCGTGTTGGTATATGTCCTTCGATCCTACGTGTGCAATCGATAAAGTCATAAGGTCGTCTTTGGATGTTAAATGATTATTCGATAATATTAATTGTTGGGAACAATATAATATTGATCGATAATCATACCTACAGGGTCACACACGGACTCGTAGATGATGAACAATGCTTGTTAATTATATTGATTTAGAATCAATATTTACGTGAATTTATATGCATGCATGGGATGCATTGCATGGCTTGCATGGATGCATGTCACATAGTGTGATATGGCATGCCACACAAGCAAGTGGGGCCATATTTCATGTCATGTGGCATGTATATGTGGCAATGCCTCTTCACCTCCCCATTACACCCTTTATGGTGCATATTGATGCTCATAAGTGTGGGGGTTACATGGGGATCACTTATGGTGAAGTAAAGAGGTTATTGGTGATTAAATAAATGATGAAAACATGTGTTTTCATACACAACTTGATCAGCCACGAAATTCACAACAAAAAGGGAGAAAGGAGAGAGTGTTCTTGGAGAACCGACTCAAGCAAGCAAAGTGTTCGTCATCCGGGTTCGTGTGCAACACGTAGAGGCCAGGCCATTTGTGCGGCTTCAACATCCGGGCGATCTAGACAAGAAGAGTGACGAGGTCATTCTCAAGGAGAGCATCTAGTGGCTGATCCATGAAGGTGGTTCAATCGACTCAACACCACCTTCATCAACATCAACGAGGCACGCTACACCGGTTGTAAGTGTTCTCGTTAATCCATATATATTATATATATTGGATGTATATACATATAAATATGTGTCTATACATATATATGTGTGCACTAGATCTTGTTATTCGTGTTTACTCGTTTTACACGCTTCCGCACACACGACCGAGGTAATCATGCGATTGGATCGGCATCGAAAACCTTCAATTGGTATCAGAGAGAGGTTCGTGCACACTTTTGTGTTGGATACAATATGTTTAAAATCAACATAATTGGCTTAATTGTTTTATGTGATTATGTGATTATGTGTTTAGATATAAGTGTTTAGATATAAGGCCGGCCACCGTTAGTGGTCGGGTGAATGAAATTGTCGTTTTTTACGTACGATTGGCCATAGTTTTGGAGGGCTGCGTCCCTTGGAATCTTTTGTAATAGATAGGTTTTTTCTATTCAAAAATGTATTGTTCAATGTATAAGCAATGGATTGAATCCATGGATCGACATTGGATATCGGCTCTCCGGCGAAAACGAGAAGAAACGAAGCAAAACGAAGCGAAACGGGAGAAAACCGGGCTGCTGGAGCAAAACGGCGGGCGCCGTTTGTGCTCTGGCGGGCGCCGAATGGATTCGGCGGGCGCCGTTTTGGAAATGGCGACCGCCGAAAGGCTATTTTTAGGTCAGCCCCGATTCTATACCCTTTTGGCGGGCGCCGTTTTGGAAACGGCGACCGCCGGTGGTGTTCGGCAACCGCCGTTTGTGAAACGGCGGGCGCCGTTCGTGGTTTTTAGGGTACGGACTAAGGTTGACCTAAATCGTCGGGCGCTCCAGAAGATGTTCAAGGCCTATTTTGTTGCTTTTAATCTTTTCGTTTGAGAGTTGTGAGGTTCTAGGGGCCTTTCGATTACGTATTTAATTGCTTTGCTAGTTATAGGATGTTTTATGTTATAAATGTTCAACTTACATATAAACACCTATGCATACAAGTTCCCAAAATAATGAGTATAATGTCTTGTCCAAAAACATCACACTCATGAAGCCCTCGATCATAAGTTGGTAGGTCCGCCTCAGCGGGGTACTACTTGTTATCTTGGGATAAGTGGGAGTAAAGGTTAGACCTTTACACGTGAGTTTGGTTTTCTCATCGATAGATCCACTGCAGGCGTGGCTATCGAGACATGAGATGAGAATGGGATTCTCATCGACCGAGAGTGATATTAGATATCATTGACATGGGTATGTCTACCTATCTTGAAATACTTAAGTGCGGACTCAGTCGGCTTAAAGATTTGCAAGATGAGGATCTCGGGATCGTTTTGTTCTAAGGGACAATGATATTGGATATCAATTGAACAAAATGAAATAAATAAGTACAATTGTTAGACAACCTTATTTGTTTACCGCTTTGTGGATGTTTACATACTTTAGTTATCTTACTTTTATAGTTTATCATGTCAAATATTGAACAAATTGAACAAATTTTCTTGATTAGACAACCTTTATAGTTTATCGTTTTGGTTCAATTCTTGATTATGAAAAATTGAACAAATTTTCTTGATTCACAACGTAATTTGAGGATGGTCCTCAAATACGAAGACAAGGAAACTGTGTTAGATAACCAAATCCTAAGATATCATTGAACAACTCAATAGCATGTTCGGGGAATATGCTAAGATTGAGCAGTTCTGAATTACCAGGGTCATCGCTTCAGCTAGGCTGAATAAGAGAATTCTATAGGGACCACATGTGCAGCAAATGATTGGATTATTTGCTTTAAGTGATCTCCTAATTTTTTTTTTAAGATGATGAGTCGTGAATTAAAAAGGGACCCTGAGAGGGATATTATTATAAGGGATGAGGTATTCAAAAGAGCATGGGCAAGAAGGCTATTAGGGTTCCTAGGGAATCTGAATGCATCTACTGCAAAAGGTGTTGGTGTTGGAGTTGTGTACTTAATGTCTAGATTTAAGTATCGGTAAACTCCCGGTCATAGCATTTAACCTATTTAATTAATAAACAATTATTTGCAATTAATTATTATTAATTAATTATGCAAAAAATATAGTCCTGGATTTTATACGTTGTAGTTAGTATGGTGTGTCTGGCCCACACGGAAGATCATACTATCGGTTACTCGTATTTAATCGAACAGTTGCTCACGACCTAGATGGACACGGACCAATCCATCGGTATAGTCGTTGTGTGAGAGAGAAAATAATTTGTCTTAATTATTTTATCACACTTGTACACTTGGTGTATTGGGCGGATCAGCTTGAGATTTATTGATTAGGATTGCCTTAGATAATCAATTTAAATCTCGGAGTATTTTATTCTTAATCCCTGATATTATTGCGGGTGTGTATATTTAATATTAGAGACTTTGATTTTCCAAAGGAATTAACCGATTTAATTATTGGGTTAATTACCGGTAAAATTGGGTCGCTATATTTTATATATGACATGCCGTGAATACTTGACGGGAAAGTGTATCCCGGAAGGGTTGATAATATCCCCGAGATGAGTTCATAAGGAATTATTGTGTAAACCTCATGAGTGGATTCGTTCCGCACAATAACAAAGGTTGAACGGTACTAGTCTCGGATATAAGAGATGAATATTATTTATTGAGCAATAAATAAATTTATTCATGGATATTTAAATCTTAAATACACGGAATAAATAATACTAAGATGGAGAAATATTATTTGATATAATATGGAATAATATTGGGAGTGCAATTTTATTTATATAGTGGAAAATAAATAAAATTAATATTGATAAGAATTAATAGATTTGGGTTGGACCCAATTTAATTTTCAATATTGAAGCCCAATATTTATTCTCCTTATGATCCCCTACGTAGCCTATATAAGCACTACATGGTCTTCACTTTCAAGAGAGAATTAATTGACCTACGGAATTAATAAAGTCTTGAGAGTGAGGAAGATCCATAGAGTTCGATAGCTCGTCGCCCACCCGACGTTCGAACGGAAGTGCAAGGAATACGCGGGAAGATCACGAGGTCATCAAGATTCGTTTCTCCGTACAACGAATCGAGGTAATAATCGAGAAACCCCTTCTTTGATTATTTGCGTTGAATATATATTGTGATATATACATGAACACGCGATCCGGGAAAACGACGAACCTCGGGGACGGGGATTCGAGATCCCCGGCGAGGATCGAGGGAGGCGGTCGAACCCTAGGGTTCGGACCGCCCATCGCGCGACCAACGGCGTGCCCCGGCTGGACGCCGGGGACACACGATCGACTTCGGTCGATCGCCGGGGTGCCACGGGCTGGTGTCGTGGCGGACCCCAGCCGCCGTCGTCGGAGGCGCGAGGCCGCGGGAACCCTCGGCTGGAGCCGAGGGGTGCGATCGATCCTCGGATCGATCGCGGGCGTGCTACGGGATGACCCGTAGCTGCCTCGTACGCGCTACGGGTTCACCCGTAGCGAGGCGTGCGAGGGCGATGCCCTCGCGGGCAGCGAGTCACCGCGACTCGCTGCGGGCTGCTACGAGCAGCCCCGGGGATCGCTACGAGCGATCCCAGCGATCGTCGAGGACGATCGCGAGCCCTCGCGGGGGCTCGGCTGGGCGCACGCAGCCTTCGGGCTTCGCTGGGCGTTCGGTCGGGCCCCGGCTCGTGAGGTGGTTCGCGTTCGTGGATCCGACTCGCGGGAGAAAATCGGCTGGGGGCGGGCTGCGTGTCTTCGGGCGCGTAGTCTCCAAAGGTCGGACTCCTGCGGATGAGTCGGGGATCCAGTCTTCGGTGATCGAGGGTTTTGATCGGGTTATCGGTTCCGCAATTTTGATAGCCCGGGACATCGAATCCCAACAACTGGTATCAGAGCGTTTGGTTTCGTGTTCATGTATGTATTCGATTATTGTTCTACCTTGCAGGATTTTCGGCTATCATGGTTAATTTAATTATTGTTAATTAATTATCATGATTATTAAACTCTCGGACATGTCGAGATTCGTTTTTGTGTGGTTGAATGTTTGTAATAGTAAAAATTCGGGGGTTGACCGAATTTAGGATTTATTATTACGCACTTTTTTTCCGGAAAATGTATAGGGTCGATTTCATGTATAGAATCGATACCGGAATTGTAATTTAAATTTTGTAATTTTTATTACGTTGGTTCGATGATGAGACGATCGCCGGAAGACGAAGATGTGACGAAGAGGGAAGGGCTTGGGATCGATCACATGATGGTGATCGACCCATGGCCTAGCCGGCGTGGCTAGGCGGCGGCGGCGCTCCTCCCCGAGTGGCCGGCCGATCCTTCATGGTGGGGATGGCGTGGGATCTCCCAATCCCATGCTATTCCTACCAAGATCTACTTTCACAATTAATTCGGGTTTCCTATTTGAGTACTTTCCTTTTAGGAAAATCTCATGGATTAGGAAAAGAATTAATTTAAATTAATTTTATTTCTATTGATTTATTTCCTTCATGGAAATATTCATAGATTAGAAATTTAATCAATTTAGTACTAAATTTATTTTTCCTATTTGATTATTCCTACTCATGGGAATATTCATGGATTAGGAATAAAAATAAATTTGGAAAGTAGTAAGTCCTAATTTATTTATTTTATTTCCTTGTTCTATTATAGATATCTTCTAGAATATTCCAATTTTTAATTGGATAGATTATTCTAAGGATTTAATAGAACTAGATAGGAAAATAAATAAATAAAAATATTAATAATATTTAATTTTATTTTTGATATATTCAATTGACTTAATTTTCGAATTAAGTAACTTTTGGATTAATTAAAAATAAATAGATTTAAATATTGGAAATTAATATTCTCGTCACATGGAGCATTCAAGAAACGAAGACTGAAGACTAGAGGATGCATATGAAGATAAAGCCATGATAGTCGGGGAAAATAATTCTCTAGCATTATTTTGACTATGTGACCTATGTGCTTTATTGCTTTCATGCATGCTATATGTGTTTATTTTATGCACTAGATAGCGTATCCCTTTATCGTAAAAAGCTAAGTGGGAGAGGGGATGGAAACATTCCCATGGTCTCCATCACTGTTCTCTTGGTGACTTTTATGGACTTTTGAAGTTCATATAGACAAGTCATTGGAGGAGAATTCTTGTAATTCCTTTTACAAGAAACATTGATCAAGTTCATCAAACAATGCCTAATTTGTCTTTCCAAAACTGACTTCAAGTCGACTCATTCTCACCCCGGGGAGTGGAATGGAGCCAGAGCCACTTGGTCATGTAGAGGACACAAATTAGAGACCTTCGTACCATTCTTTGATAGATGGATCGATTGTCTGCTCGGCTCCCTCATTTATGAGAGATAGGGTCGCTCGCATGGTGAATCACTGGTTAGAAACTTCGAGTTTCACTTATGATTCTCCGAGTCTTGATTTACGAAATCAAATGAATCAAGTAATTGGATTTCAATTATATAAATCTATTTGGTGTAGTAAACGTCCACACGAACGTGGCTTGCTATACTGAAAGGGATTTTAGAATAATTGATGTAGACAGTTATAGGAGATTGTGAGGGATTGCGAGTTATCGTAAACGTCCACACGAACGTGGCTTGCGGTGACATAACAATTCTAAACGATTTGCCTTAGTACTGAGTGGTGGTTTACACTTAGGTACGCTTTATAGTATTCTTCCCAACGAAGTAACGCTATAATGATGTACGACCGAAGCAAATCTAATTGCTAAATCATTTGGGTGGGTAAACGTCCACACGAACGTGGCTTGCCTTACCTGATGGGATTTTAGACGCAATTAGTAATTTAATGATATTATTTGAGGGAGATAATATCGGACATTAAATTGATTGTTTGTTTACATGTGCTTATAGGTTTATAGAATAGCTATGAATCCACTTTCTATGATACTCAAGGAACAAAAACTCACTGGTCCCAACTACATTGATTGGAAGAGAAATTTAGACATTGTCCTGACTGCTGAAGAGTACAAGTTTGTACTCTATGAGCAATGCCCTGCTGAACCCACGGCCGCCTCAACTGATGAGGAAAAAGAAGCATATCGGAAGTGGAAAAAGGCTGATGAAATGGCTAGGTGCTATATTTTGGCTTCTATGTCAAATGTACTCCAAACCCAGCATCAGTCGATGAACACTGCCGAGGATATGTTATTTAACCTCAAGGAGATGTTTGGGCATCATGACCGTGCGGGGAGGCAAGAAGCCATGAGAGTCCTCATGTCAACTACTCAGTCTGAAGGACCGCCTGTCGAGGAGCACGTTCTCAAGATGATGAGTCTGTTGAATGAATTGGAGGTCCTAGGAGCTATGATTGATGGTGAAACACAAGTCGACATCATACTCCAGTCTCTGACCCCTAGTTTTGAGCAGTTTCGTATGAGCTATAACATGGGTAAACTATCTTATACTCTTGCGCAACTCCTGACTGAACTGAAGGCGGCAGAGGGGATCTACAAGAAGGGCAAGTCTCAAGCGCTTGTGACTACCAGACCCAAAAGCTTGAAAGCTATTGGAGGTAGGGGCAATAAAAGGAAGCAAGCCATAAAACCCAGTGGTGCCAAGAGGAATGGACCACGAGTGGGGGCTAATAAGCCAAAGGGCTTATGCTTCCGATGCAAGAAGTCTGGACACTGGAAGTCTGAATGTCCTCTCAGAGGTACGAATTTTTCTTTAGTCGTAAAAACATAGTCAGCGGTATTATCTACCGGAATTCTGGTGTGTAGATATGGAACCACTGACGGTATGTGCATTTCTTTAAATGCAGGGGTTCCAGAAAACCCGGCGACTTAGAGAAGAAGAGTTCGAGTCTACATGGGCAAAGCTGTTGGGGTAGCAGCGGTTGCAGTGGAAGACATTTATCTGTTTTAAGTTTTCATTTTCAGTTATTGCTTATGTACCCCTTCATTTTGAAAAAGAACTTCGTTCTGGTTTTCTTTATTAATGGATATTTTATTTCTTTAATCATTGGATGGTTTGGATAAGAAATAATGGTGATATCTATTATGGTACATTAGATAGCAATATGTGAATGATGAATCCTTAGTCTACCACGATGCAACAAACCGTTATGTATAACTTGTTTTACTTATTAGATGTATTTCTCTTATTAATCATTATACTTGTGAATTCTTGAACTTGGTAGTATCTATTCAAAAGGGATTCAAAAGGTCGAAATTGATTTGATCAATTATAGTTGGAGGAATGGACCTCCCGACCTGAGAATCGATCTTGATAGATGATATGACTAAGTTAAACTTTCTGGATAAAGGATGGAATTCGGACAAGTATAGAAAATGATTAGTGATTAATGCGGTATGTGTAATTAGAGAAGGTACGAGTCATTCTTTCAAGAATACTCGAAGATGGATTAGACTACTTGTTGTGCCATAAAGGCGGAGTGTTTTCAACACAATGCTAAAATGGGGATCCTTCAAAGTATATCCATTGGAAGCCTGCGACTTGTTCGCAGAGGCTATCACCTATCTAACACATAGCATAAATCAAAGGTTGAGATTAAGTCTCAAACGACTACACCATACACTGATGTGTAGACATGGTGTGTCAGAAATAAGAGATGAGATTCTAATAGTAAAAGAACAAGTTCGTTCGGAACTACCTATGTTCTATGGATATATCTGGATACAACGTCACATTTCTATGTGGTTGTAGAATATCCTAGAAGAACAAGTAATTGTATGTTTAATAGTACTACGAACCAGATGGGTGTCCTCTCCCGGTTCTTAGAGGAAGACTATTAGATAGACTACAATGCCCTAACTGACAATGTACTTCAAATGAGGAAAAAGGATAGACTGAGAACCAGCCTAACCGAGTGGCGATACACCACTAACTGCACCTAATGTTATTACTGTTATACACCAGAACGCCATTGCAGTGGGAGGTTGTTAACCAACCAGAGATGTTCATAAGACTGGAGGAGTTTTGAACTCTGGATCTAGTATACATGAAATCGATCCCTAGTTCTGCATAGGAACTTGCGAATTGATGAGATAGTCCATTCTATGGATTCATCAAAAGGCAAGGAGAGGTGTGTTAGAGACGTAATGGAAACAATGGTGGTGTTTCTCGGAATTTTGTGTAGATAACACTTCATCATTGGCAACAATGTAAAAGTGTTATCAAACATAAAATAGAGGTTGTCTAAATAAATCGAGATATAAGATTAAGATGAAACTGTATCATGTTCTTAGAGATCTTTCGATCTCTAGATAAGAACACTTGCACTTCTCTTAAGATATCTTATACGATTATGGTTTGTTTTAAACATGCACAATTCTGAGAAAGGTTATTGCCTTTCGAGAACAGAATGCATCTATCTAAGGTATGTGTCTTGCACACATAAAGAAGATAGATATAAACAAAGCGGTTTCCTACACTTCGGGTGTGGAGAGTTTTGTGGATGCAATGTTGAAAAACAAGGACCTGATGTCAACTATGCGGTTAGCGTAGTGGGAGGATATCAAAGTAATCTGGATAAGAAATATTCGAATGCTGTAAAGTACTTGGAAGTACTGGATTACTGGCAATACGAAATCTTCTTAGATTACAGTTTCTCGGATCCAAGATCAGGGAAGGACCAGTGTAAGTCGATATCAGGCTATGTGTTCACTTTTAGAAGAGGTGGAACCTAAGGATGAAAGAGTGATGAGCGTGATGCTTCTCGGACTCTATCATAAACCGAATAGCAGCCTCAGAGGCAGCGGAAGTTTTGGTTAGGTTCCGGAATGACCTATGAACTTGGATATGACTCTTGGTTCACCAAAGGCTATGTACATAGCGGTGCGTGGAGAACTGGAAGAAGTCATAAGTTCAAAAGAGTGATGATAACACATAGAGCCAGTACCACCTGATACGAGTCATCGTCAGAGGGACGACGCTGTAGTCACCAAGATAACTTCAGATCGGCAACCTAGATTGCTCATTCACATAATACTTCTGGGAAGTATAACTTAAGCACGTGATGAGTATGGGAGTCGGGAGTTTGGAGGAAATGACTAGACCTTAGTACAAGTGGGAGATTGTTGGAGTTGTGTACTTAATGTCTAGATTTAAGTATCGGTAAACTCCCGGTCATAGCATTTAACCTATTTAATTAATAAACAATTATTTGCAATTAATTATTATTAATTAATTATGCAAAAAATATAGTCCTGGATTTTATACGTTGTAGTTAGTATGGTGTGTCTGGCTCACACGGAAGATCATACTATCGGTTACTCGTATTTAATCGAACAGTTGCTCACGACCTAGATGGACACGGACCAATCCATCGGTATAGTCGTTGTGTGAGAGAGAAAATAATTTGTCTTAATTATTTTATCACACTTGTACACTTGGTGTATTGGGCGGATCAGCTTGAGATTTATTGATTAGGATTGCCTTAGATAATCAATTTAAATCTCGGAGTATTTTATTCTTAATCCCTGATATTATTGCGGGTGTGTATATTTAATATTAGAGACTTTGATTTTCCAAAGGAATTAACCGATTTAATTATTGGGTTAATTACCGGTAAAATTGGGTCGCTATATTTTATATATGACATGCCGTGAATACTTGACGGGAAAGTGTATCCCGGAAGGGTTGATAATATCCCCGAGATGAGTTCATAAGGAATTATTGTGTAAACCTCATGAGTGGATTCGTTCCGCACAATAATAAAGGTTGAACGGTACTAGTCTCGGATATAAGAGATGAATATTATTTATTGAGCAATAAATAAATTTATTCATGGATATTTAAATCTTAAATACACGGAATAAATAATACTAAGATGGAGAAATATTATTTGATATAATATGGAATAATATTGGGAGTGCAATTTTATTTATATAGTGGAAAATAAATAAAATAAATATTGATAAGAATTAATAGATTTGGGTTGGACCCAATTTAATTTTCAATATTGAAGCCCAATATTTATTCTCCTTATGATCCCCTACGTAGCCTATATAAGAACTACATGGTCTTCACTTTCAAGAGAGAATTAATTGACCTACGGAATTAATAAAGTCTTGAGAGTGAGGAAGATCCATAGAGTTCGATAGCTCGTCGCCCACCCGACGTTCGAACGGAAGTGCAAGGAATACGCGGGAAGATCACGAGGTCATCAAGATTCGTTTCTCCGTACAACGAATCGAGGTAATAATCGAGAAACCCCTTCTTTGATTATTTGCGTTGAATATATATTGTGATATATACATGAACACGCGATCCGGGAAAACGACGAACCTCGGGGACGGGGATTCGAGATCCCCGGCGAGGATCGAGGGAGGCGGTCGAACCCTAGGGTTCGGACCGCCCATCGCGCGACCAACGGCGTGCCCCGGCTGGACGCCGGGGACACACGATCGACTTCAGTCGATCGCCGGGGTGCCACGGGCTGGTGCCGTGGCGGACCCCAGCCGCCGTCGTCGGAGGCGCGAGGCCGCGGGAACCCTCGGCTGGAGCCGAGGGGTGCGATCGATCCTCGGATCGATCGCGGGCGTGCTACGGGATGACCCGTAGCTGCCTCGTACGCGCTACGGGTTCACCCGTAGCGAGGCGTGCGAGGGCGATGCCCTCGCGGGCAGCGAGTCACCGCGACTCGCTGCGGGCTGCTACGAGCAGCCCCGGGGATCGCTACGAGCGATCCCAGCGATCGTCGAGGACGATCGCGAGCCCTCGCGGGGGCTCGGCTGGGCGCACGCAGCCTTCGGGCTTCGCTGGGCGTTCGGTCGGGCCCCGGCTCGTGAGGTGGTTCGCGTTCGTGGATCCGACTCGCGGGAGAAAATCGGCTGGGGGCGGGCTGCGTGTCTTCGGGCGCGTAGTCTCCAAAGGTCGGACTCCTGCGGATGAGTCGGGGATCCAGTCTTCGGTGATCGAGGGTTTTGATCGGGTTATCGGTTCCGCAATTTTGATAGCCCGGGACATCGAATCCCAACAGTTGGACACTAATTGCAAATATGTAGAAGATCATATTTTATTCAATTTCAAAACAAATGCCTAATTTGTCTTTCATATAATGGATTTTAAAGTTAGGATTATTTTCACCTCGGGGAGTGATCTAATCCAAAACACTTAGTTCATTAATGACACAAATTAGAGACTTTCGAGCCATGGGATGACGTGATTCGATTGTCTGGTTGGCTCTCTCATATTTTATGAGAGATAGGGCTTCAATTGCATGATAATATCGCTGGTTAGAAAACTTCGACTTTTCACTTACGATTTATCAAGTTTTGATATTGGGATAATTTTGAACGAGATTTCGAATAAAAATCAATTATTGGGAATAATTGAACTTTCCCAAAGTTCAAAGAAGATGTGAAGAACGGGGTTGCTTCATCTTCAGGTATTAATGTTATAGACATTAGATTTCGCAAATTTTACTTCTTGGGTATTGGATGACATTTGTGGTTCTCACAATTGTAAGTGAAGAAACTACACAGAAGTAGGAGTTTGGAAAGTAGAAATGTCGATCTACGGGCTGGAAAAGGAGCGAAGGTCGCTGCACTAGTCGTATGATCATATGATGTTGTTATGCCTTAGGGCCTTATTTTAAGTATTATAACTATGTATTTTTTCGTACCTTAAATAAACAATGAATATTGGTTCAGTATTGGATACTGATGGATTAGTTTTTCACTATTTAAATAGTTTGATAATTATTTTAATTGTGAACTATTCTTTGTTTTGGTACGATTATTACATTATTTATTTATACTTTAAACTCAACAAATCATATATAACATTAACACCAAAGGCCGAATCGAATAAGTCTCAATGAGACATAACTGTAACATTGTTGATTAGATCAAAATCTAAACATGCAACGAATCTTCTTTTAGAAGGCATTCTAGAATCATTTGACTTGGAGTCATTTGATACATGTGAATGATGTTTGATGGACAAAGATAACAATGTCATCTTTCTTGGAGAAAGGAGAACATGTGAGTGATTAATTAGGGATGATCCATACTGATGTATGTGGAACCTATCAGTTCACAAGCACATGAAGGTTATGTTTTGGAAAAGAGAAAACAAACTATATTAGATATAGTTCGACCATTCGATGAGAGGTCTAAATGAACTACTGGTCTCTTTTTGGGACACACAATTCTTGACTTCAACTTATACACTGAATAGGACGCTGTCAAAAGCTGTTGATAAGACACCATACGAGGTATGGAAAGGGAGGGTCCCTAAATTGTTTTCATCAAAATTTGAGGTTCTAAAAGCTTCTATGACGAGATTTATCTCTATAGAGCTTGAACTCAAATGGGATAAAAGTTTCTTTATGGTATCCATAAGAAACTCGAGGGTAAAACTTCTACGATCTATCTGAGAACAATATTTTGTTGCTCGAGATAGTGATTTTCTTGAACGAGGTTCAAGTGAAACAACCAATGATGAATACTCAAGACTGGGTTGAGAGTATTCTTATGGTTTTGGAAGCCATACCAACCCTCGTAGGTCCGATGACATACTCCTTATTGGAAACAATGTTTCTATGCTTAATTCTATTAAAGAATGGCTTGGAAATTGTTTTTCAATAAAGGATCTTGAAGAAGCACAATACATATTGGGCATCAAGATCTATCGGAACAGATCAAAAAGGATGTTTGGGCTTAGTAAAGCGACCTATATTGATAAGGTGCTTGATAAGTTCAGAATGAACACTACTAAAAACAGAGTCATAGACATCACGTCATTTAAATCATCTCCAAATACGCCCGATGTAAATGTATATTTTGTAATCGGCTTAAAAAAAGCTGATTTATATGTGAATAAGAATATCGGTTTAAAATGAAATCGATTTAAATGAGGTCGTCTTAAAAAACAATTACATCACTTTTATATTGTAAGCGATTTAATTGATATATTTAAAAAATCCTCACTCTATAAGATCGGGATGTAAACGTATAACTGATTTAAATGTGATAAAAAAATTTAAAATTTTCTAAGTTATATTTCCTCTCATCCCGCTGTGGTATACACTTTCATTCTCTCAACTGAGTAAGATTTCGTCTCTCTCTGCTCACCATCTCTCAGAACTCATCACCCCAAACCCTTCTCTCTGTGTATTCCCTTCTTCTCCGTTAATTTTCTAGCTCTAATTTCCTTAAATCGATCCAGATTCTTTTCGTGTTGCCCTAAACCCTAATTTTCTTGTTTTGCCCACAGTTCGCGCAGCACGCGTTAGCGAAGGTTTTAAAGTTGGCTTCGACTCCATTGAAGTTGGCTTCAACCGAGGCATCCAGCGGCTGCGGCGATTTCATTGAGCTTTATCGGTGAGGTCGCCTAGAGGCGGGGGAGGCGAGGCGAGCAGCGACGACATCGAGCTGCGAGCAACATCATTTTCCCAACTCTGCCCTAATCCTCAACAACTCGACTTTAATTTTGATTTTTTATTTTGATTTTGGATGTAGGGTTTGATTTTTTTTTTTCGATTTTAGATGTAGGGTTTGGTTTTTTATTTCGATTTTAGTATTAAGGTTTGATTTCATTTATTTCCTTCTTCAAGGTAAGGACGAGGCGACATCGAGGCGGCGGAAAGGCGGCAGGGAGGAGGCGGCAGGGCTTCTCTTCAAAGGTTTGTTTTACTCGTTTTATATTTCAATTTTATTGCAGCGACAAGGCGACTTCGAGGCGGCAGCAAGGAGGTGGCAGCGAGACGAGGGACGCGCGAGGTTCGTTTTGAGAATATGCAGATCAGTTTTTATGAATTCTTCTGTTGTAATTGTTACTATGGCCCGATTATCCTATGTTGTTACTCGATTATCCCAAGCACGAGCCATCCTTGCTAACTTTTCTCGAACCATTGTGTTTATATAGTTCTGCTAGCGTATGTTCTGGTTTTCTAGCTTAGATATTTACATTTTTGGCCTTCCTTCAACAGGATTTTGTTCTGAACGTTTTCGACAACTTCCGAAAATTCTCGTTGGGACAAACCTCGGTAAGATTTGTTCTGAGTAAACACGTTCAAGGATTTTTTTCCGTACAGTTTATTTAGACCTTTTTTTATTTGCACAGGTCTTAGAGATGTCATCCGGGAGCAGTTCCAATTACTACAACTTAGGTAAGCGTACGCCTTTTACTAAATATCCGAACTCGTTTTCGAACCTTTTAGATTATCATATGATGATTGATTAAAGTCTGATACACGTCACCCAGTGCTTACAATGAAGTTGTCTATCCATTTATCCGATGATTTTGTAGCTTCATTTACCCATAAATGAGTGCAACTTAATTCAGCAATTTTTTATATTCCTTGATATTGTGATGTTTACAGTAATTAAATTAGAGTGTTGATATGTCAACATCCAGGAAGGATCTGGATTTAGGTCATTACGTGATGCATGGCGATATTGCAAATCATTTTTAACCTGGTGACATGTCCTCTCAAATATGATATATGTTTCCGTAAGTGACTTAGATAGTCGTTGAAAAAGTTTGGAATATTCAGGTTTGTATGGTTTATAGGCAAAGCATTTTGGATTGGTTGGTTTGTTTGTCCCAGTCATTCCCGTGGTAAAGTTTTGATTTTCATTTAATCAGTTTATTTTGGAATTGCTTTCTTCAGTAATGTTAGTGATATCGGAGTGTTTAGTGTTGATCATATTGTTTTCTCGTTTTTTTCATGTGCTACATAGACATAGCATTCGCAGAAATTAGGCCTTCGGTGTTGGCAGTCTGTGCTGTGCTCGTTGTTTCCTCAAAGATGTTGCCCGATCAACATGATTTGTTTGAACGGAAGATTATCACTGGAATTGAACCCTTGAGGCGGCAAAGGGTAATTAATTCATTAATATATGTGACTGAGTTCATGAAAGGCTGCAACTCTTAGTAATTACTGTAATTAGTCACCATCATTGTTTGCAGAAAATGGTTCGAAAATGCTACAGATTGCTCAGGCCATTTACAGAAACCCGTTCATTTGCATACCAAGGAACATCCCTATAAACCCTCAAGCCGAAGCTAGAGAATCGTCATCTCAGGCCACCTCTAGCCAGCCAATGCCAATTCCTGGTCCAGGTGCAGAGGCTTCTTCTAGTCGGGTTAAGCTCACCAGCTGCTGATGATAATCGAGATGATGTTGATGATGTGCTGATGGATTTCGAGCTTGGGTGGGATGAATAGGCGGAATGTTATTGAAGCAAATAATATGGTTTTTATGTTTTTATTAATATATTTATATATTGGGTGTGATTTTAGTGTTAAAGACATCACTTTTGTTAATTAAATGAAATTTAAAATTATTATAGAAATCATTATGTGGAGTACATAAATAAATTTTAAATCGAGCAATAACCGATTTAATTGATATGTTCCACCGATGTGTATGAGACGCTATATCTATACTCGACATATTTCAGACATCGGGTTTCTGTGCTCGCAACGAAATCGGTTAATACTCGATTTCTTTAGGTCACAATTATATCGTTTTTCTAATTAACACTGATTTAAATGTTAATACAGACATCGGTTAATAACCGATGTCTGAAATATGACGAGTATAGACATCGGCTCCATACACATCGGTCGCACAAATCATTTACATCGGGTATTACCCGATTTCTATGGCTGTTGTTTTAGTAGTGGAAAGACGCCAGAAAGGGTCTCATTCCAATAACTAATGGCACATCTCTTAGCAAGATGCAATGTCTTACGGGACCTGATGAGCAAAAGAAGATGGAAAACATTCCTTATGCTTCGGCAATAGGATCTATAATGTACGCCATGATATGTACACGACTGGACGTATCGTATGCTTTGAGCACGACAATTCGGTTTCAAGGAAACCCAGGTGAGGCGCATTAGACTGCGGCCAAGAATATTCTTATGTATCTTAGATGGACTAAAGAATATTTTGTTGTCTTTGGAAGACAAAAGGAGTTGATATTAACAAGCTGTTTGAATGCTAACTTCAAAACAGACTAAGATAATTTCCGATTTTAATCTGGTTATATCTTTTGTTTGGTTAGAGGTGAAATTTGCTGGAATAGTTCCATGCAATGTAATATAGATGATTAAACTATAGAAGCTAAGTACAGTATTGCATTGGATGCAGTAATGTTGGCAGTTAAGATTTGAAAGTTCTTGAATGAACTAGGTGGCGTAGCTAGCTCAACCCATCCGATAGTTCTCTATTTATAGTAGAGTTATCGCGCAAGCCAATGAGCTAGGAAGCACCACAAGTCTAAAACTGGTGCTCAGGAAGTTCCACATTATCTGGGAGATAGTTTTGTGGAGACATCGAGATAATAAAGTTGCAACTTTTGGTAAGGTTGCAAACCCGCTTTCTAAACCTCTCCAGCAGTTTAAGGTTGAGGCTTTCACGACTGCAATAGAGATCAGACATCTTAGAGATGGGTTGTGATTTCTATTACTGTATTAGATACTTTTGGAGATTTGGTAAACATTCACTCATATGTATAATACATATTTCTTCATATAAATATGGTTTAATTTATATGAATTTTCCAAATGATTAAGTGATATCAATTGGGTTATGAGGTCGACTTACCGCATAATGAGGTCCCAATGGTTGAACTGATATACTTGAATCATATAGTTGTTCCTGGTTCGTATAATCGAGTACGGACAAACCGATAATACAATGAACTAGATTTTAATGTGTACTATAGCTCCGCTTCACGGGCTAGTGATGTGGGACATCAAGTACAATTACATAGATATTAGCTGGGAGCTAATGATCGAACAGACCCGACTGGAATAGTATTTAAGATTTCGAGTCATAATACTATTTCATTGACTTTCGAGCAATTTCCTCTGACCTGAGTAGTCCAGAGTGACTCCATTGTGAAATGGTATACTTTGATACAAGTAAACGCCTTTCGTAAAAGGAGGTTATAAAACTTGTTATTGGGTATATCAGGAAGCAAGTGAGAGAGCTTGGATTGACAAGATGGGATGGTCCTCCATTTTATTATGGATTATATGTCTTACCGGCCACTTGGAGAGTCGAGACTGTGGAAAAGCGTGGCCACGTACAGATTCGTATCATAGTGATAAATCTGGTTTTACAGTCTGTCTCATAGTCCAAGAAAGGTTTGAACCGATTGAGGATGACTCGAGTCTTGCCTCAAGTTCAAACCTAGACATAAAGTGACAATAGGAAATTGGCAGCACACTGGCTCTGAAGGCCAAGTGGGAGATTGTTGGTATATGTCCTTCGATCCTACGTGTGCAATCGATAAAGTCATAAGGTCGTCTTTGGATGTTAAATGATTATTCGATAATATTAATTGTTGGGAACAATATAATATTGATCGATACCACACATGGATGCATGTCACATAGTGTGACATGGCATGCCACACAAGCAAGTGGGGCCATATTTCATGTCATGTGGCATGTATATGTGGCAATGCCTCTTCACCTCCCCATTACACCCTTTATGGTGCATATTGATGCTCATAAGTGTGGGGGTTACATGGGGATCACTTATGGTGAAGTAAAGAGGTTATTGGTGATTAAATAAATGATGAAAATATGTGTTTTCATACACAACTTGATCAGCCACGAAATTCACAACAAAAAGGGAGAAAGGAGAGAGTGTTCTTGGAGAACCGACTCAAGCAAGCAAAGTGTTCGTCATCCGGGTTCGTGTGCAACACGTAGAGGCCGGGCCATTTGTGCGGCTTCAACATCCGGGTGATCTAGACAAGAAGAGTGACGAGGTCATTCTCAAGGAGAGCATCTAGTGGCTGATCCATGAACGTGGTTCAATCGACTCAACACCACCTTCATCAACATCAACGAGGCACGCTACACCGGTTGTAAGTGTTCTCGTTAATCCATATATATTATATATATTGGATGTATATATATATATATATATATATATATATATATATGTGTCTATACATATATATGTGTGCACTAGATCTTGTTATTCGTGTTTACTCGTTTTACACGCTTCCGCACACACGACCGAGGTAATCATGCGATTGGATCGGCATCGAAAACCTTCAACGCGGGGGCGTGATGTCTGAAAATACTTAACATATTTTCCCCTTTTTACCCATTTCTCTAGCACTTTCATTCGAACAATGTCCGTTCTGCTCTTGTGTTTTTATTTTATGACTTGAAACTTGTATTCGATATTCTTATGGATTTAATTTGCTGTTGGGTTGTTCGATTTCATGTTCGCGACAGCGTGTCCCTTTTATGTTCGTGAAGTACTTATTTCGGTCCGCGACCAGAGCGCGGATCGAAATGCCACAGTGTTCGGGCATTTGTGTTCTGCTTCGTAATTCTTTCTTGCTTTGCGAAAATACTAATCGCTATGATTTCAAACGTCATATCGCCATAAATACGCGTAAGACAGATAACGCGACTTTTCGGGTGAAATTCACGCCAAACGAGGCACTGCATGTCTGACATATGCTGTTTGCGTCGGTTCAGGTCTCTGAAACACCTTTTCAGAGAAAGGGCGTCGGTTCCACTTCCCTAGGTGACAAGAAAAACCTCCCCTATGAATACATAGTCCTTCTCCAATTCATCCTTACTTCTTCGATCTCTACACTACCAAATACTCTCATTTGCTCGCTGAATCAATGGCACGAGTGTCCGCGAAATCTGATGGCTCTTGCCGCGTCGACCTACTCTTCTCCAGCAGGTGGCATAGCAAGAAACTTCCCCTGCCGCCCGTCTTCACCGACTTGATCGGGGTGCGACTGGGCTATTTCGTCCTCATGACTGATGTGAGGAGAAAACTTTGGGTGTTCGAGTTGAAGCATCGCCATGGCTTCATCTCTGTGTTCGGGCCAGGCTGGGAGGAGTTCGTTAGGGAGTCGCGCATCCGCCACGGATGGCATGTTCGCTTCCTCTACCACCCGACCGATGGGTTCTCCGTCCGGGTGTTCGACTCGGAGTTTCTGCTGGTGGTCGATCCGGACTTCCATTGAAGATTCTCTTTATCCCGTGTTTATTTTCTATTTACCTTTTGTAATCCCGGCTCTGTCCGGATATTTTATGAATGAAATTTTTCCTTTCTGTTCGAATTGTCTTTTATTATTATTATTATTTTTTTTTTGTTTATTCTCCCATCGACTTGCTTATGGTGTACGAAAGATAGCACATATCTAAACAAGCGTAAATAAGTGACTTTTAACTTCGAAAATGACCGCATCGAGTGTTCGCGCAAATAACTGAAGATTTAAACTGACCGGCGGTTTCCCAAACTGGCAGGTTCCTTGTTTCTGTCGCCCGAGTGACCGGACAGTCCATTGCCTGCCCGGCTCGGCGACCTCCGAAAGGTAAGTATTTTTCCTTGCCTTTTTCTGGAGTCTTTCTATTCTTGCCGCCCGAGTGATCGGACAGTCCATTGCCTGTCCGACTAGGTGACCTCCGAAAGGTAAGGATTTTTCCTTGCCTTTTTCTGGAGTCTTTCTATTCTTGTCGCCCGAGTGATCGGACAGTCCATTGCCTGTCCGGCTCGGCGACCTCCGAAAGGTAAGGATTTGTCCTTGCCTTTTTCTGGAGTCTTTCTATTCTTGTCGCCCGAGTGATCGGACAGTCCATTGCCTGTCCGGCTCGGCGACCTCCGAAAGGTAAGGATTTGTCCTTGCCTTTTTCTGGAGTCTTTCTATTCTTGCCGCCCGAGTGATCGGACAGTCCATTGCCTGTCCGGCTCGGCGACCTCCGAAAGGTAAGGATTAACAATCTTATGAACAAAAACGAGGTGATGGTTTTTTATTTCAAACAAAACGTTTTCATGCCAGACCATTACATTGTCCAATTTTACTGAAAATACTTTTTTAACTACAAAGCATTCCAAAGGTATTGGTCCGCCACTTCGTTTAAGCGTTCGAGCTCGTAAACACCGTTCTGCACGTGTTTCCTGACTCGCATTGGTCCTTCCCAGTTCGGGCCCAATGCCCCAGTGCTCGGACCCATGATTCGCTTCAACACCAAATCTCCTGGTGTGAATTTTCGAACTTTCACCTTGGAGTTAAAGAACCTCTCCGCTTTTTGTTTTGATGCTGCATTCCTGTGGACAGAATTCAGCCTTTTTTCCTCCAGGAAATCCAACTCCAGCCGCAGAGCCTGGTCGTTATTATCGTTTATTTCCTGGGATGTTCTGTAGCTAGGAATTTCGATTTCGGATGGAATCACAGCCTCCGCCCCATATGCCAAAGCAAATGGGGTTTCCCCCGTGGCGGCCTTGCTGGTCGTTCTATACGACCATAACACATCGGGCAGTTCCGCTGCCCATCTCCCTTGTCTTTCTTCAATTCTGGCTTTGATAGTGTGTTTCAGAATTTTATTAACTGCCTCCACCTGTCCGTTCGTCTGGGGGTGATAGGGTGTAGAAAAAGCTTTTTTGATCTTCCACTTATCAAAAAATTCCATTATCTCCTGTCCATCGAACTGCTTCCCGTTATCTGACGTGATCGTATGAGGGATCCCGAATCGACAGATGATGTTTTTCCAAATGAAACGGATGATGGCTTTCTGATCGATTGTCTTTAGTGGTTCTGCCTCGGCCCACTTGGTAAAATAGTCTACGGCCACTACTGCGTGCTTTACTCCTCCCGGCCCCGTTGGCAACGGGCCGATAAGGTCGATCCCCCATGAGGCGAACGGCCACAGACTGTATATTGAGTTAAGGTATTCCTGCTGTGTTCGGATGATAGGAGCGGTGATCTGGTACCGATGACATTTTCTTGCGTAGCGGATCGCGTCTTTCCTAAGCGTGGGCCAATAATACCCTTGGCGGGCAGTTTTATGTGCTAGCGATTGTCCGCCCGCATGGTTTCCGCATACTCCATCGTGTATCTCGCTGAAAATCCTCTGCCCCTCCAGGGGCGTTACACACTTCAGAAGTGGTAAGAACATGCTTCGTCGGTACAAAACGCCTCCGATCAAGGTGTATCCAGCCGACCGGATCCTCAACTGTCTGGCCTCTACTTTGTCCTCGGGCTGCTCTCCCGTCATTAAATATGCTTTTATGGGATCCATCCAGCTCTCCCCTCGGTCGATTATCATCAGGTCCTGTTTTTCTTCTATGGTCGAGCTCGCTTGACTCGTGATTATGACGTTTGTTATGTCCGCGACTCCTTCCGATGAAGCTAACTTCGAGAGGGCATCTGCCTGTGAGTTTTGCTCCCGGGGGATCTGCTCGATGAAAATCTTGGGGAATTTCTCACAAAGGGCCAAAACGTGTTCGTAATACCTCTCCATCCTGTCCCACCTCGTCTCGTATTCGCCTTTAATTTAGTTCACTACTAATAAGGAATCCATGAAAATATGAACATGTTGTGCTCCCACTGGCAGTGTTAGGTTCAAACCTGCGATCAGGGCCTCATATTCCGCCTCATTATTGGTTGCCGCGAACTCGAATTTGATCGCGTGTGCGAAAGATTGTCCCTCGGGCCCAATCAGCGCTATTCCAGCCCCAGCGTGGGAACTGTTCGACGATCCATCTACGTACAATTTCCATGGTGGGAAATCGCTCGTGGGGACAATCTTTGGGAAAGTTAGTTCTAAGATAAAATCGGCTAGGACATGTCCTTTGATCGCGGTGCGGGGAGCATAAGTGATGTCATATTGTCCGACCTCTAGACTCCATTTCAACAACCTCCCGCTCGTATCTGGCCTTTGCAGGACCTGTCTCAAAGGCATAGTGGTCAAGACTTCTACCGGATGGTCGAAAAAATATGGTCGGAGCTTTCGGACGCTCATGACTAAAGCATAAGCTAACTTCTCTAGAGGTGTGTATCTGGTTTCTGCGTCATGGAGTGCTTGGCTGACAAAATAAATGGGCTGGTAGATCTGCCCCTCTGCTCGTACGAGCACCGAGCTCAGGGCGTGTTCGGACGCTGCTAAGTACAGAAAAAGTTTTTCTCCGAACACGGGCTTAGATAGGATTTTGGGATCTCTTAAGTGCTCTTTCAGTCTTTGAAACGCCTCTTGGCTCTCTTTTCCCCATTGGAACTTTTGATTTTTAATGGCCTTAAAGAAAGGCCTACTCTTATCCCCTAGCCGTGGGATGAACCTGCTTAACGCGGCCAAGCATCCCGTCAATTTCTGCACGTCCCTTAGACATTTGGGCTCTCTTAAGTTTATGATCGCATCAACTTTTTCGGGATTTGCCTCTATTCCCCCCTGGTGGACTATGTGCCCCAAAAACTTCGTAGCGTACACCCCGAAGTGGCACTTCTTCGGATTCAACTTCATATTATAGGTTTTCAAGATCGCGAACGCCGTGGACAGGTCTTTCACGTGGTCTTCCTCGCTTTTGCTCTTGATAATGATATCATCCACGTATACTTCCATCGTGTCCCCGATCTGTTCGGCGAACATTTTGTTGACTAATCGTTGATAAGTCGCTCCTGCGTTCTTTAACCCAAAAGGCATCCGCTTCCAGCATAAAATACCCTTATCGGTGTAAAAAGACGTGCATTCCATGTCTTCTGCGGCCATGGGAATTTGGTGATATCCTGCAAAACAATCACAGTTTGAAAAAATCGCATGCCCGGCGACACTATCGATCAGATGGTCTATATGCGGGAGGGGGAAATAGTCTTTCGGGCAAGCGTTGTTCAGATCGGTAAAGTCGATACATAGTCTCAATGCGTTATTGGATTTCTTCACCAATACTACATTTGCGACCCATTGAGGCTCCTCTGACGCCTTGGTCACGAGGTCGTTATCAACCAATTTTTTCACTTCTTCTGCTAGCGCTGCGTATTTTTCGGGACCCATTTTTCTCCTTTTCTGCGTCACGGGTTTTCTATCCGGGTCGATTTTTAAATGATGAGAAGCATGTTCAGGACTTATCCCGACCATGTCTTTATGCGACCATGCGAACGCATCGGTATTTTCTTTCAGAAAATCTATCAGCTCACCTTTCAGTTTATCTGGGATTCTTGATCCTATGAACACTTCCAAATCCGGTCGGTTAGGATCCAACTTCACCCTCTCCAATTCGTCGACCGCCGTGAATTGAGAAGGTCCCCGAGGATCTTCGATCTCCTCGGGCTCGTAACCCAAACGGGGATCGGGGTCTTCTCCGATCACGACCTTCGTCGTTTTAGCCTCATATTTGTCTCCTCGGACTTCCTCGGGTACTTCATCGATCAGGATTTGTAATATCTGAAGGTTCAATGTGTCCGCCTCGTCGGATTCTATTGGTCGGATAGTTTCCTCATTCTCTTCTTTAATTTGTTGTTCGTTGCCATTTATTAATTGTTCGTTTATTTGGTGATCGGGATCTCCAAATGCCCCAGTGTTTACTTGTTTATCATTTTCTTCGAGCATGTTTATCAAACGGTAGCGCGTGGAAAAATCAGGATAATCAAAACACTTCTTGGCCATATATTGATCCCCTTTCACGGTCCCAACGGATCTGTTAGAGGTAAGAAATTTCACACAGTAATAATGGGAGGACGCCAAAGCCTCGAAAACATCGAGAAACGGCCTCCCGAAGAAAGCATTATAGACACTCTCAGAGTTAACAATAATAAAATCCATCATTCTCGTGATCTTCACTTCCGGGTTCCAGTGGTCCCTCAATTCCACAGAAATCGTGATCTTCCCCAGCGGGCATACGACCACATTCCCGAATCCCTTCAACATCTCTTTATAGGGCTTCACATAGTTGACCAAATCCCCGAGCTGGTCCAGAGCCGACTTGAAGATTATGTTGCAGTGGGCACCATTGTCGATCAGGATCCTCGCGACCTCGACTCCCAAAATCTTGGTCGTGATAACAAGCGCGTCCTCTTTCGGGTATGCAATGCCTTCCCGATCTCGATCGTTGAACGTGATGGTCACGCCCCTGGCTATGGTCGGCTCCTTGAACGGGATCACTGAGTTGATGCCTTCCCATCTTCGCAAATCTTCCTTTCTCTGCCTTTTGGATTTATGGATGATGGGGGTCAGGCCCCCGATCATGTTGACCCTTCCTCCGTTCAAGTCTGGGGGAAACTCGTTTTGTTGAAGCCCGCCAGCCGGCGGGGGTGGGGGCAGCAAATTTTGATTCATCGGTGGCCCCTCCAGCCTGGGCTGTTGCTGCGGCCTGTAATCCTGGCGGTTGCCCTGGTTATGGTCGCAACCTCTCTTCGGTGCCCGCAGGAGCTGTCCCAACTTCCCCTCATCGAACAGACGACGAAGCTGTGTGATTAGATCGCGACACTCATCTGTTGTGTGCCCGATGTCTTCGTGGAAAGCACACCACTTCCTTGAATTCCTCTTGTCCGGGGGCGTATACAAAGGTTTTGGAGGAAAAATGGCGTTTATCTGATTTTCCATGAAAATCTGTAATATTGCTCCGGGACTCTTCCCCAGCAGATTTCCGTCCTCGACCTTATGACTTCCCTGCTCGCCTTTCTTAGGGCCTTGATACCTTTTATACCCCCCGGGCTTTTTCGACCAATCCTTCTTCTCTATAGCCTCTTTGTTGCCCTTTCCGGGCTCTAAATCCTTCATGCGTTGGGCGTAGATCCGCTGTTGCGCGATCTCCTCGCCAGCTCTCCGCCGAAATTCGGTGTACATTCTGGGGTAGTCCTTCATCATGGGTTTGAAGAGTTCAGATGTGGCCTTCAGTTCGCTTACTGCGGCGTGTACTAAAACCTCCTCTCCGACCTGTTCTCCTTGCATCACAATGGTCTCGATGCGTTCGACATACTCCTCATCGGATTCGTCTATCCGCTGCTTGATTCCCATTAAACGTTGCCGTCCTTCCGGGCATCTGACCCTCGAAGCGAAGTATGAGATGAATGTTTCTCCCAGCTCTCCAAAGCTATCTATCGATCTGTGGGGGAGTCCAGTATACCAATGATGGGCTGCATCCCCCAACGTCAGCGGAAAGAGTTTGCACTTGGTCTCGTCGGTGGCACCGCGCCCGACCATGTATATATTATATTTGTTTAAATGGACCTCGGGATCTGTTCTTCCATCGTAAGTCAAGGATAGGAGTGGGGCAATATCCAGTTGTGCCCGCACTCTTTCTACTCGCAGAGTCAGGGGCTCAACCAAAGCTGACCGCTTTTTTGGATCGGCCTCCTGCTGAGAGATTTTCTTCTCCATCTCGCTCAAACGCCGCTCTAGGTCTTGATCAACGGCGACTTGGGCCCGACCTCTGTTTAT
Source organism: Euphrasia confusa (assembly GCA_954870475.1). Classification (NCBI taxonomy): domain Eukaryota; kingdom Viridiplantae; phylum Streptophyta; class Magnoliopsida; order Lamiales; family Orobanchaceae; genus Euphrasia; species Euphrasia confusa. Next base: position 22,449,020 of record OX940951.1, read on the forward strand.
CGTGCGGACAATGCGTCCCCCAGTTTTCTTCATGGTCACTTGGACATTATCAGGTCGGGGGTTCTCTTCCTCGAAGTCAGCATCCAGACGCCTTCCCTCTAACTCGGGTGTTCTCGGCTGTTCTTTTCCTTTTAGAATACGGGAACGCTCTTTCAGCTTCTGGATGGTCCGCTTTATCTCCTCAGGGGATTGCAAGTGTTCGATATTGAGGTCGGGAACCTCGCTCTCTTGGATGTTCGCTTTCTTCTTTTCTTCGGCCAACCTCTCGGTGATGACCCTCTGTCTCTCTGCGAGCTCGCGCTGCTCGGCCCTCAGTTTTTCGATCATCGCCCATTGACGATTTTCTTCTCCGGAGATCGGGGGCAGCTGAACCTCCGACTCCCCTTCTACCATGGGAGACTTTCCGTTGTCGCGCGCATTCCTGCTCGCAGACTCCCCTATAGTTGTGGTGTTTGGAAGACCTATATCTAGCATCTCCATGATATTTTGCCTAACTTTGTTCGCTCAACGCCCGAGGATCACCCCTCCTTCTAGCGCCAATTGTTGACGGGTAGAAAATCCTAACAGGAATTCCCCCGCGAACGTATTGATATTTTGGGGATTGAGAGAACAAATAGGAAACAATTAAAAAGCTTATAGTATAAAATTCCAGGTATATTTCTTGGGAATTGTGCTTATCTTACAAATGAAGAAATTCGATTATTTATAGTACATAGATTAGGGTTTCTAGACATGGGCTTGGGCCTAAACTACATGGGCTTTTCCTTGAATAATTACACAAATTACCCCTTCCATTAGGGGGAGATCGCCATTGCACCCCTTGTAACAAAATGCACTCCTTTGCCCCTGGTCCGGTCTAATTCAGACGAGTCACCTCCTTTTGTCAAGCCGCCATCCGGGCGTCCTTCAAGTGAGCTAAAACCGCCGGTCCAGGCGATCAAGTCTTCCTCGTCCTTTCGGTGACATTCAAACTGAATGACGGTGGTCGCGGACACGATATGCTGCGAGGAATTTCTGCGAACAGGAAAATCGTGATATGGCTAAACGTGTTCGTGACGTATCTGCGCCCGGGGTGCTCGATGATGTTAGGTCTTTATGCCCTAGTGGTCGCGTGTGGTCGCCGGTTGAGTTCCATCGCGTACCCGTTGGGTGTGCTACCATGGATCGAGTTTGAACTTGGGCCGTAATCCGATCATAATGGGCCTTGAGAAAATGGGGAACAACACATAATATTCAATTAAATATTATTATTATTATTTCAAACATAATACTTTAATCATTTTATTATTAAATAATATAATAACTAATTCAGTAGTAGGGTTGTCAATTATATATTGTCATAAGTATCGTCAATACATTTGTTATTAAGTGTATTGTTTAATTTAATTAATCATTTATATAAACATAAATATTATTTTCTTTTAAATAATTTTATTTTGTTTAATTATAATAATATAAAAATACTTATATTATGTTAAAGATTAAGTAAATAAAACTTTTTATAGAAACTCACCACTTTTTTAGAAAGTTAATTTCAATTTGGTAATAATCTTATACATCCATGCATGTAAATAGTTTTAAAATGATGTGTCAATTACCATTGACTAATTAGATATAGGTAAGGTACATTTAAATGTACTTTATAGGTATAGTTTTAGAATATCGAGTATATATTTTGTACAATATTAGTAATTAAATCAAAGATTTGACTATCATACTCATACTTAATAATAATACTCTTTAGGTGTCTTTTATATATACACACACATAGTCTTTCTGTTTTTTTTACTCCATATGGTGTTTGTTTTTCCACTGCTCATTTCATATTCTGGTTCATGATCTTTTCAATTTATCCCTTGATGAAAAAAATCCTATAGTCAAAACAAAATTTAAAAAAATCTAAAAATAGCACAAAACTAATACTAAAAATAAATTCAAAGGTCCTAATTAATAACGAAAATAACCAGTCCGATATCTACTCCCATGCCTAAAACATTGCTATCTCTTACCTCTAGTTTTTTTATGTTTGTTTCGAGCATGCATGGTTATTTTTGGACATTTGATCCTCAATATAACCTTCTCATTTCATCGCTTTCATCATTAACCATAATAATATATATCAATCAAAATATATTATAACATTAATAAGGGGAAAAACATGGTCGAACCTAACCGAATCCTCGTGTTACTGTTACTTGTGTTTACGGTTTTCGTCGCGAGTGCCCACGGTGCTAAAAAGAAAATAGATGAAAATCAAGCTGTCGTGACTTACGACGGCCGCTCGATTATTATCAATGGGAGCCGAGAACTGCTTTTCTCCGGTTCTATCCACTACCCGCGTAGCACCGTTTCGGTACCTATTTATTTATTTATTTATTTTAATATTATAATTTGTTACTATTAATTAATTTTTGGTTTCGATTATTATTATGATCAGATGTGGCCTGATCTCATCAAAAAGTCTAAAGAAGGTGGCCTGAACGTGATCCAAACTTACGTGTTCTGGAATATTCACGAGCCCGTTCAAGGACAGGTTCAATTCAATTCAATTCATTTTGATTAATTGTGTTGCGTTTTGCAATATGGTAAGATTGATTTTTTTACTGCAGTATAATTTCGAGGGTAATTATGATTTGATCAAATTTCTCAAAATGCTGGGTGAGAATGGTATGTGGGTAACCCTGAGGATTGGACCTTACATTGAGGCTGAATGGAATTTGGGGTAATTTATTTATTTATTTATTCGATTTAAAATTAATTATTAAAGTGTTATTTAATTTTTTTTACCATTGATCGATGAACAGAGGATTTCCAGCATGGTTAAGGACTATTCCGAATATCACATTCCGTTCGCACAACGAACCTTTCATGGTAACAAATTATAGTCGATTGATCGATAATTTATTTATTTATTTATTTCAAAATTTAATTTAATATTGTGTCATGCAGTTGCACATGAGGAAGTATGCCGAGATGATCATTAACATGGTGAAGAAAGAGAAACTCTTTGCTGATCAAGGAGGCCCCATTATCATGGCCCAAGTATATAAATTTATATATTTAATTATTTTTATTATTGTTTTTCTGTCTCTAAGGTTTCACACTTTTTTTGTAATTTACAGATCGAAAACGAGTACAACAATGTCCAACTTGCGTACAAGGAAGACGGAAAAGATTACGTGAAGTGGGCTGCAGCTTTGGCTCTTGAACTCTACCCGGGTATACCTTGGGTCATGTGCAAGCAGAAGGATGCTCCCGAAGCAATCGTTCGTTTTTTCTTCCATTCTAATTTATTTTGTACTTGAATATGTTTATATTGATTACATTCGTACTCATCATGTCGTGTTATTGGGTTCGTGTTTTACAGATCAGTACTTGCAACGGAAGACAATGCGGAGATACTTTCCCCGGCCCAAATGGCCCAAACAAGCCTTCTCTTTGGACTGAAAACTGGACAGCCCAGTACGTGCATGCATGCACAAACAAATTCTACGTGTTCGTTTCGCATCTTCTGAATCGGTATATATGTTTGTGTTTGCAGGTATAGAGTTTTTGGTGACCCTCCTTCTCAGAGGTCAGCGGAGGACTTGGCGTTCGCGGTTGCTCGTTTCTTCGCTAGGAACGGAACCCTCAACAACTATTACATGGTACGTTATAATGTGTATAAATATATACAGTAAAATGTTATTAATTTATCGATTATTAATTTATAGAGGTGTTACTGTATTATTATTACAGTACCACGGCGGAACGAATTTCGGCAGAACAAGTTCGTCGTTCGTCACGACTCGTTACTACGACGAGGCCCCACTCGACGAGTTTGGTCTGAAGAGGGAGCCGAAATTCGGGCACTTGAGGGACTTGCATAGGGCATTGAGGTTGTGCAAGAAGGCATTGCTTTGGGGTGCTCCAGTAGTGCAAAAAATCAGTGTTGATTTAGAGGTGATTAATTAATTAATTTTATTATTAATTAATTAATTAATTAATTCACATGTAATTAACATCATTAATGTTATTTATTCAGACCATAACTTTTGAGAAGCAAGGAACAAACATGTGTGCTGCGTTCTTGACTAACAACAACTCGAGGGAAGACAACACCATCAACTACAGGGGCGTCGAGTATTTCCTTCCGGCGAAATCCATCAGCATCTTGCCCGATTGCAAAACTCTCGTTTACAACACGCAAACCGTAAGTAATTAATTAGTTATATTCAGCCTACTATAAATGTCTAGTTGCTCAACTTCTCTAACAGTTTGAGCTTTTAGATAAAGTGATTTCTAACAGTTATTTAATTATAATTAATGCTCGTTCATACGTAGGTCGTCGCGCAACACAGCTCGAGAAACTTCATCGCCTCACAGAAAGCAAACCCCTTGAAATGGGAGATGTACATTGAGAGCATACCGAGCCCACACGACTTGGAGGTGAAGTCGAAATCGCCCAAGGAGTTGTACTCCTTCACAAAGGATACGTCCGACTACGCTTGGTATAGCACGAGGATTAACTTGGATAAACGAGACCTCCCGATGAGACCCGACGTTCACCCGGTCCTACAGATTGCGAGTCTTGGTCATGCTTTGCTTGCATTTGTGAATGGACAATATGTTGGTAAATACATAATATTCCTATTAATCATATTTAAGTTAGCAGAGACTAACATTTATAATAATAATAATAATTTAATAATTAATATATGTGCACCTGACAGGTTTTGGGCACGGTAGCAATGTGGAAAAGACTCACGTGTTCAAGATTCCGGTGAACATGACGGTCGGAGACAACCAGATCACGATACTGGCGATGACAGTTGGTTTGCCGGTGATTAATTTACCTAGCTAATTTTAATTAAATTCATTTTAAATTTAAATTTAATTAAAAAAACGTGACATTTATATATATATGTGTGTATAGAATAGCGGTGCCTACATGGAGAAAAGGTTTGCCGGGCCGAGAATCATCTCGCTGGAAGGACTGATGTCGGGAACTCTTGATATTACCCATAACTATTGGGGCCAAGAGGTAATTACAATTAAACGTTGTACTCATTAATTAATTAAGAAGTGTGATTAAATTAATTAATTTAATTTGTTTCGTAGGTTGGTATAGAGGGCGAGAAGTTGCAATTACACACCGCAGAAGGAATGAAGAAAGTGAAGTGGGTCCCAGCAACCACCACTCCTACGCCTATCACTTGGTACAAGGTAATCAAATATTTCCAAACTTAATCAACCAAATTATAAACAATCAATTAACTAACTAAATCAATTGTCGATCAATCAGACAACTTTCGATGCACCGGAGGGCGACAACCCGGTCGCAATACGAATGATGAGCATGGCCAAGGGCGTGATTTGGGTCAACGAAATCAACCTCGGTCGATATTGGGTTTCTTACCACTCCCCACTCGGAAAACCGACTCAAGAAGAGTAAGTACAATATTAGTCATTTTCCAGTTCAGTTCAGTTCAGTTCAGCTCGATTATTATTTTTATCATTAAAATATTTGATCTTCAGGTACCACATCCCTCGTGAGTACCTGAAGCCGACAGGCAACTCGCTCGTCGTCTACGACGAGACGGGCGGCAATCCAGAAGGGATCATAATCCAAGTTGTGGACCGAGACACAATATGCTCGGCGATCACGGAGTTCCACCCTCCTCACGTGGGGTCGTGGGAGAGGAAAGACAACGAGCTTCGCAACATCACGGACCCCATCAAAGCGGCCCACCTCGACTGTCCGGACAACAAGGTCATAACCAAGGTGGAATTCGCGAGCTTCGGAAGTGCTGACGGGGCGTGCGGGGCCTTCAAGGCGGGCCCGTGCGACTCCAACAAGGTGCACAAGACGGTGGAGGAGCTGTGCTTGGGTAAGACGGGATGCAAGATACCGTTCGTGAGGGAGGAGATGATCGACGGCAAGGAGCTGTGCCCGGAGATATCCAAGACGCTCGCCATTCAGGTCAAGTGCGAGGCCGCAGCCGGAGGAAGCAAGAGCAAGAGTGATAATGATTTTTAAGTGTTTCGTTCCCCTTGCATTTCGTTTATTTGATTAATAAGGAACAATTGATGGAATGGCCCTTTGGGCTCATGTATTTTATTGACTACCCTTTTATTTAAATAATAAAAAAAGAAAATAGAAATAAATAAAAGATATTGTTGTAGGTATGGAAAAGTCGTAAAAACCCCTCTTCTATCTTCATTAAAATATTTTAGTACAAAAGAAAAAATATAAATTTCTCTTCTTCCTACGCGCAGAACATAAACCGAACAAAGTTTACTTAATTTGTTTCGTTCCTGTCGAAATCAAGCAAGAGCTACGCGAAGACGAAGGTAAAACATAAACCTTAACCCACAACGCAAGCGGCCAATGTGCTAACCTCAATCCCCTACGATATCGAGCTACGCAAAGGTTGAACCAAACCCTAGCCCCCAACTCCGTCGGCTCGGTGTGCTAAATCACCCAACTCCGGCGGCCGATGAGTAAATCCCACAACTACGGTGGCCGAATCCCCTAAACCAAGAAGAAAAATTCACGTGCAAATAAATTTACAATCCGTCTATTCGATGTAAAGGGTTAGTTTGATTTTTTTAATTTTGTGTTGAATTTGATTTTGGATTTGCTGAGAGTTTCATTTGAGGGAATTCATTTGAGGTTTTTTTTTACATTGCTGAAATGAGTTCAGTTTTGAATTTAGTGTTGAATTTATTTTTGGTTTTTCAATTTTGTGTTGATTTTGGTGGCGACGGGATTGCTGAAGGACTCAAAGAACGAGGTTGCAGCTTACATGGGGTCGAAATTGGATCAGGAAGGAGAAGAGAAAAACTCAAATAGTAAAACGAGCCGAGTTAATATAGAAGTGGCACTTTCGACAGCTAATAAAAAACTCGAAGAAGTGAAGCTCAATCTCGAGAGGGCGAATAACGAGATTTGTGTCTTGGAACGAGCAGGAGAAAACAGAGCTGTCCACAATTGAGGTTTGTAAGCTTGTTTGATAATATATATTCTCTTTTGAATATTTGGTCGATGAATACTATTAAACCAAGAATGAATTTCTTTCAATGTTTTGAGAACTGATCATTTGGTCGATGTATGCAAATTATGATAACAAAGTTATGAATATAAAAGACCAATAAATATAAAATTTTATTTTTCTTTCAAAATTAAAATTCCGATTTTGAAAAAAAGAAACAATTAGTATAACAGAAAAAATGAGGTCAAGTCCCGGATGCATATATACTTTTTCAGAGAAAACTCAGGTGGGCTGAAGATGAGAACAAATCATTGAAGGCTATACTCTACAATATCATAAACTGGGAGATGCATTGATATCATTTGATTTCCCAAAAACAGTGATATTTTTTGGCGTGATTTTGTATATATGTGTATGAATATCGATGGATTGATTTTTATTGTTGCGACGGATCTTACGCGCGGTGTAATCAAGTTTTTGGTGTTAAAATGCAGGAGAAACGATTAAAACGAGACGACGAATCGAGCTGGAAAGTGCAGCAACTTCCAGCATTATACTGTTTTCGCTCCTTCGGAATTTGAGCTCGTGACATACGTGGATGGAAAGATCGTGAAGTCTATTTTCCAATGAATTTTTAATCGAGACGATCAGAGTTTGAACGAAGAAAATATAAAGAGAATCGAGAAGCTGCGCACGAGAGAGGGGGTTGCGGGGATTGGGTCGCGGCGATCCATGCCTCAAAACCCGTAAATGACTCGAGGAAAGCAATGGATGAAGGAATTTGTAAAGGGTTCACGGGGAATTTCTTAAATAATAGAAGCAAATTAAGAGTTAGAGTTATACTTGTGTGTAGCAATATTGTTTTTTATTTTTTTGTGTTGAAAGAACAAATAATTAGAATTAAAATTAGAATTAAGCTAAGATAAAGGAATTTAAATTGTTGAAAGTAATATGAATTGTTGGAAGTGAATGAAAATGAAAATGAAAGGAATTTGAATTGTTGAAATTAATATGAATTGTTGAAAGTGAATGAAAATGAAAATGAGAGGGAAAAAAATGAAAATGAGAATGGTGGAAAAGAGTAAAAATTTCAAACAAATTTAAATGAATTTCATTTGAATGGACATACCTAAGCATTGTTGTAATATACCTTATGTAATTCTAACCATTTCATAGGAAGACAACCTTGGAGACAATATGTATATATGTAACTATATGCATATATGTAACCATCATTCAAGTATATCACTACAATAGATAGATTTTTCATATACCTAAGAACTAAATGCCATATACCTATTAATAAACTTTAATTTAATATAAATTAACTTTATATGTATTTAAAATGTAATTTAAATGTAAATTAACTTTATATTAGTATTTAAAATGTAATTTTATTTAAATTAATTTTATATTAATAATTAAAATGTAATTTTATGTAAATTAATTTTATATTAGTAATTAAAATGTAATATTATGTAAATTAACTATTTTCATAAAATATAATTTCATAAAAAATGTATGTAATAGATATATTTTCTATACACCTAAGAACTAAATGTCATATACCTATTCATAAACTATAATTTCATGAAAAAATAACTTTATATTAATATATAAAATATAATTTCATGTAAATTAACTATATATTAGTAATTAAAATGCATTTTCATATAAATTAATTTTAGATTAATAATTAAAATATAATTTAATGAAAATTAACTTTAAATTAATATTTAAAATGTAATTTCATGAAAATTAATTTCATATTAGTAATTTAAATACAATTTTATTTAAATTAATTTTATATTAATAATTAAATTGTAATTTCAGTAAAACAACAAATAAAAATCATTACAATAATCTAAATGTCAAAGGAACAATGTCTAATAAAATAAAAATAAAACAAAAAATGTCGAACCAAAAGAGCAAAAGATTCAAGCTTTCGTTCCATGATCGGCATCGGGGAAATCGCAAAAAGCATAAATTCAAATCCAGAATTTCAAAAGAAAAAAAAGTACAATAAATTTCCTAATTACGCATAATCATCGCCGATTTTGGGAGGGAGCTTCATAAGGCCCCGGATAATCTTCTCGTTCCTCTCCGTTTTTTCGACTCACGGCCTCTGTTACGAGTCTGGACTCAGATCCATCTCATCTCCCCCGATTGATTTGGCTCGCCAATAATTGAGCTTGTAAAAACACAAATAACTTGGGAGATGATTTGGAGATGTTAGTTGAATTGGGGGCTGCACTACAGTAAGAGATTCGCTCGCGGTTTTAGCGGATTTCTCAAGAATGTTTGGAAGATTTTTCAAGAACACCGTAAAAGAAAAGAAAATTGGGTTTGAATTCGGGCCTGCACAACACACTTACCTGGAGTTGTTAAATGAATTCGGAGCTACACAACAAACTCTAACCCAACGGATTGAATTGAATTTCAGGGATATTGCGATGCTGGTTTCGGATTGGAGATGATGAGCTCGTTGTATGAACGTCCGGAGACGACGAACGATCGATTAGAGACGAGGAATTGATTTTTGAAGAATATTGGAGGCGATGAAGATTTTTAAAGAATCAGAGAATCGGAGATTTGGATTTGTGAAGAACGGGAAATTAGGTTTAAGAAAAATCGCAATCTTATGAATTGGGTTTGCGTCTACGTTTGGGTTTGGGTTGGCAAGTCGGGTATTAGATATTGGATTTGGGTTTGGGTATGATTTGAATATAGGTGAAGGGTGTTAAAGTAATAACACATGTATTTTAATTAGTAAATAAAAAAAGGGGTATTCAATGAAGAAAAATTGTGAGGGGGATAGTTCATTAATAAACACCTTTGACTAGGGTAGTTCATCAAAGAGGCCGATTAATAATTTTCATTCATTTATTTAACAAAGTTTGAGATGTTTTGATGCTATATATTTTGACAATATATATATATAATATATATGTGTGTGATTCAGATATATGTATTTATTTGTTTTGGGATTTTTTTCATGTAATCTTCTGTAAGAAAAATATCCGTTAAAAGTTTTTTTTTTTGTATTTATTATGTGGCTGATTTCAATTGTTAGTTGGCTAAAAATTTATTGACGAGACTCGATTGATATTATGACACTACAAAAATAGCAATACCTATATCATGCTCCTAGGAGTATAATTAGAATCGTACTCTCACCTTTAAAAATATAAAAACCCAATAAAATCATCATTTAATAATTAAGAAATCTTCATTTCAAAAAACAATTATTATATTTTTTAAATTATCATACTAATGATTATATTAACATACACAATGAATATTTATCAATAAATACATGAAGATATAATACTGGGTGTACAATTAGAATCGTACTCCTAGGAACACGGTATAAATTGCCCAAAAATAGTTAAATACTCTTGTAATACGAATATATTTAAAATTTGATTTTTTTAAATAAAAACATATTATTAAATTAAAGATTGTTTTCTCCAATTAATTAATTATAGTATACTCATTTTTTTTTTATGTCAATTGCAGTGTCTTCAGATTCGAACTAAGTATCTCAGGTCTTCAATTCAAGTGGTTAACCAACTGAAATAACAACTATTGACCCATTTTGTTCAAATAATTAATTAATAAATTTCACGTCACGGAAAACATTTTTGGTTGTGTTCTAAAAACATTTTTGGTTGTGTTCTAAAAACATTTTTGGTTGTGTTCTAATGGACTAAGAACCGCTGAATTGAACTGAACTTAAGCGATCTCATCTGAACTGATCTGAACGGAAGTGGTTTGATTTTTTTTATAAAAATAATAATAATTTTTATAAATCTTTAAATATTTTTTTAAAAATATCAATAATATTATCACAGTAATTAGATTGTACTCTCTCTTTCCCTTAAAACAATGCATATTTTCCTTTTTAGTCCATCCCTTAAAACAGTGCACATTCCATAAATGGAATGTTTTTTCACAATTTTATCCTCCCAATACACATTTATTTACTCTTATACCACTACTTTTTCAACTACCTACTTTATTACTTACACATCAATACTTATTATACTCTCACTTTATATTATTATATACACAAAAAATCACTTTTTCTTAATTTACGTGAAAATTTCTCTATGCATTGTATAGAGGGATGGAGGGAGTATATTTAAAATTATAGATTGAAATGATTTTTTATTTATTTTATTTTAATTTATTTTGAAACGAACTTAATCGAGCTGAACTAAAGCGATCTGAACTGAACTGAACTTAAGCGATCTGAATTGAATCGAAATAGACTGAAATTAAGTTCAAACGAACAGATCCTAAATAGAGATAAATTGAATTGATCATAATTAAATTCAATAAATTTAAATTGTTTAAAATAGTAGTTTTAATGTAGCAAAGTATCCGAGCACAAGTAGCAAACGATTTATCAAGTAGAGAACAATGGAGGTTATAATCAAAGAGTAACAATTAGGTGGATGATTCAATACGAGAGTGATTTTCGGGAGTTCTCGTCCCTATAGTCGAACTCCCAAGTACCTAAGTTCAAGAATCGACCACGGAAGGAAACTTCGCAAAACGGTTGTTAATTCCCCAAAGTAGCACTTAATACGGTAGTGAGTACAATGGTTGTCGATTTTCTTTCCTTAGTTTATTGAATTTAAGTATGAAAAATCGAGCTACGGGAAAGGACTCCGCATAATGGTCATCGATTTAAATTTAATCCCCGATCAAGTCACTCCGCCCAACGGTAGTTAGCTTGATCGTAGCCCAAAAATTTCACAATTACGCTAAAGTTTATTCACTCAATCATTTTATCAAACACTTAATGTGCACAACTTTTTCATCACCTCCTAGTAGAAATTTAGCCAAGAAAACCCATGCAAACTCATCATAATCATGTATGAAACATTCAAAGCATACATAATCACGTTCATTTACAAAGATCCAAGTCAATTTCCAAACACAAATCAATATTCAAGTATGAGATTTCTACCAACAAAAGGAAAAGTAGAGATTTACAGATAGCCAAGTGATGTAAAGAAATTCTCGACTCTGTCATCCTTAATCGAGCTTGAATCCGTGCTTCAATTTGGGGAAGATGAGCTTGATCTCTCTAGTTGGTGTTCTTTCTATCTCTAGTATGATTTTCGTAGATGCAAAAGTTGTGATTTAGAGTGTTCTCCAAGTCTTTATACTTTCACATGTGAAAATAACCGTTTCTAGCTCTTTTCCCACAAAAATTGGACTTGAAATGACAATTCGGCCCTTGGTCAACCAATTTCTTGAGCGCATTTAGGCTGGTTCGCGCTGAATTTCCTTTGGTCTGCGTCGAGCGGTCCGCGCATGCTGGTGCGCAGACTGGCATAGCGCATTCCGGCGGTCCGCGCTAAGTGAGGTCGATCGGTCCGCGCAACTCCCTGTGTATTTTCCTCAGCGGGCTCCTCTCTATTGCCTATCTGTGCCCTCAGCGCGCGGATCACCTAGTATGCTTCCCGGTACGCGCACCTCGTTCTCCTGTGCGCAACTTCTCGATTCTTGTTATATCTTCGTCGTCCGAACTTCGATTGTCGCGATTCAAAATCCTTCGGAATCTAGACTTCAATATCTTCGCATCCAAGTAACACGACCTCAGATTGCAAGTGAGCGATAGTAGTTTATTCCATGAAATTGCTGCAACTTCCAGGTTCGTCTCGATGCATCGTTTTGATCATTTCTCTTGCAATTTTACACGAAAACTCGACCATACCGCGCATAAGCTCCGTGATACGAACCTCGTTGGGATTGAAAAGAATAGAAAAGAGTGAAGAACGGAAATTGAGAAAGATACCGGCGGAAGGTCCCAAAACCTCTGAATCTGATTCGTGAAATAATCTAAGGACGAAACCCTAAACCCCAACACGTGATCGACGTAGCAACTCGGAGATGAGGAAGACACACGAACGAAGGGTGATGGCTTCGTTGATTCATCGGTTGAATTCTTTGGACAATCGGGTAGAATTCGAACCAAAGAGAGATTTTAATAAAAACTCACAAAACGATATTTATTCATCATCAAAGTCTTAATTAAAAATAATGAACTAGAAAGCCTTTATATAGGCATAACAAAAATATAAAGGAAATAGGAAAGAAACAATTAAAACATGCTAAAGCCTAAAATTCGCCTCCGCTGCTAAATCTGTGAAGATGTCGCCCGACAGTATATGCTTTCGTCCGACATGCCCTCCGTCGCTCGCAGGGTCAACCTGCGATTCGAATCTGCTCCATACCCAATTTTCAGTACTTGTCGCCCGACGGATTTTAGATGTCGGCCGACATTCATACGTCGCCCGACGGTCTCGTAGTGTAAATTATCTGTCGGCCGACGGCAGTACATTTTCGCCCAAAAAGTCCAAAAATCGACCATTTTCAGCTCAAAAGCTTTGCGGCACCTCGGCACACTCCGACTCCCGTTTCGCCGTCTTCTTCGTCGTCCCGGGTCTTGGATTGCATCACTCCGTCACAACAATAATAAGCATTTTCTCAATGATTACACACATATATATACACAATATATACCAAAAACACGTCCAAAAATAACAATGAAAACGAGCAAAACATCGACACTTCATACAATCTCTCCTAATTACAAAAGACATTGATGAGTAGAATTTATTCATATTTGTATATGAGAATCAAACAAAATGTTTTAAAATCAATAGATTTTTAAATACACTCAATTAAAATTTAAAAATCTAAAAGAAAATTTACAAACTCTGAATTGAATACAATTTTAAATTTAATCATGTATGTTATTTTCATGATTTTTTTAACATTTGTTTGTAAATTAATTGTACGATTCATTTATAAATTTTTTCAATATTTTCATTAATTAAATTAAACTTTGAAATATTGACAAGACGTTGTAGTGTCGTCAAAAATCAATTTATTTTATCCTAACTAATTAACGAAACAACTCGCCCGAGTCAGTCTCGAGTAACAATACGATCGGCACGTATTTTTATTTATTTGTTTGCAACGAGAAGAAGAAAATAAAAATAGCATAATGCAAAATTTAGTTTATTTTGTTTTAAACTAAGAACTAACTAATTAAATGAAAAAACGAGCATTAGTAACAAAAAGTTTTTTAAATAATAAGGAAAAATCTAGGATGTCGGGATTCACAATTCTCTACCTTAAGTTAGAATTCAAATCCATGAAGTCATGCTAACACGCCCGTTACCGGTTGACATTAGCTTGATCTCTAAACTCAAATTCTAACCCTAGTTAGAGAATCGCTTCACCCTAATTCTAGATAAATTAATTAGCTACTCATATTGTTAATTGAAAATCGAATTGGTTTAGGGTTTGTAGGGTTCATAACAAGATTTCAAAAATTCAAAAGAACAATTAAAATAGCAAGCATGAGAATTGAAAAACTAGCTAGCGATTAGATGGAATGAAACAATTACTACGATTAACGATAGAAAGCAAACAACTATCAGGAGTTAACCCCGATTTTCGTTCGTGAATCGAAAGCAAAAAAAGAACAAAGTCTAAAAATCTCTCGGGAACAGAGTCTAAGAGTCTGGAAAATGTGCGTAAAAGAAAAGTCGTGAAATAGAACAAAATCCTATTCTTATACAAAAAACGCCGGTCAAGAAAAGTCAATAGCTGCTAAAAACGGAGACCAAACGACTGCCTGGGGGGTCAAGCGGACGCTTTCCCCGGACTCCAGAACTTCTGATGCGCACAGCGACGCGACCGCTTGGGGGGCCAAGCGGCCGTCTGCTCGAAGTCCAGTGATTCTGGTCTGGTACAGCGGCGCGGCCGCTTGGGGGTCAAGTGGTCGCCTGCCTGGGAGTCTGCCCCGTCCTTCGCGCCTAGTCCACTTATCGCCTCGTTTCGCTCGAAAGTGCTTTCAACTTCGCCAATAATGTCAACATGACATGCACACTATGCAAACACGTGAAAGCACCAAAACCAAAAGAATAGCTCACGACGCGACACAAAACGACACAAGATAACATTAAAACGACACAAGAAAAACAACACAAAATCTAACTAATCAAATATTATTAATTAGTTGTGCGAATTTTTTTTATTATAATTTTCACATTCTATTTAGTGCATTGGTTCACATTCAGTATGAAGTAGATTTTCTTATTAAATTTATATAATACTACTTTGTGTATATAGTATCAATCATAGTGATGATAATGATGATTAAATGATTTTAATAAAAATTATTTTGATAAATAATAAATATTTTTTAGTAAAATGATTTATGTAATGATGATAAATTTATTGTTTGTATTTGTGTTCTTTATTTTTTACATGTTTTTTATTGTGCAATGAGTAAAATGTATCATAAAGGATGTGAATGATAGAAGCATCGATTTTCATGAAAATCATAGTGATAATAATGATGATTAAATGATTTTAATAAAAATTATTTTGATAAATAATAAATATTTTTTAGTAAAATGATTTATGTAATGATGATAAATTTATTGTTTGTATTTGTGTTCTTTATTTTTTACATGTTTTTTATTGTGCAATGAGTAAAATGTATCATAAAGGATGTGAATGATAGAAGCATCGATTTTCATGAATTGCGATTCTCTCTTTGTAACTTTTTTTCTAATATTTCTTAATAAATTAATTTTGACCATTGATTTCTTTAGACGGTTAAGATCATTCCTAACAATTAAAATAAATATAATATATTTAAGTTATTATTATTAGTTGGTCTCTACAAGCATGTATGCGGTCAAGGGTTGTTAATTTTGATTGAGTACTTAAATTAAAGATCTTAAAGTATAAAGTTCGAACACAAGATATTGCAATCCAAGGGTTGTTAATTTTGATTGAGTACTTAAATTAAAGATCTTAAAGTATAAAGTTCGAACACAAGATATTGCAATCGATAACATGATATTTAACATCTTCCAACTAAGTCGGCACTAGAGGAACTAAGAATTGTTAAAAGCAACAATCCCAACAAAATTTAAGAAATACTCCGTAAAACATTTAGAGCATTATTACACCAACGATTCCAATGAAATATGTTGGAATCTAAGATTAAAATATTAATAATGTTCTCACGCGGATCAACCTATTTTTAGTCAGAAAGTTGTTATGTGCACTAGTGATTCTAGTTCTTTGTTTCCAGTCTTTAATCAAGAACACTAAAGTTTTCCGGGTCATTGCTCTTTTTTCTTTTTGCTCCTTCCTCGATTAAACGTAAGAACTCGTAGAAGCAAAATAATCAAATTTTTTAAATATTTGATTCGTTACAAACCCTATTAATGAAAAAAATAAAGTTGTGAAACATTTTTAACAAACAATTAGAGAAAGAGAAGATAAATTACCATAGAGCATAAATTTGAAAGAGAAATATTAGAAAATCAATGGTCATAATTAGTTTATTAGATTGTATCACAATTGAATGAATTATTCAATTTTACAATTATATTTTTTATTAAATTAATATTTTATAATTAATTAATTTATATTTTAGTATCAAATAAATTTTCAATAATGAATTTTATGATAATAGGAGATAATTGAAAAAAATTGAATTAATAGTATCATTATTTTTTGTTATGTATATATTTTTCTATTAAAAAAACAATTCTGGTCCAAAAGAAAATATGTATACAATTCTCCCAAGAAATTCAAAAGCAATACTTCCATTCATTTATTTCAATATATCTAAAAATAGGCATTAGCTAGAAAAATGTTTATTAAAACAAATATCCTAATTATTTACAACCTTTAGTCAGATGCACTCTGCATTTCATCAACCTGAAGAAACAACAATAGCAAAAGAGAAATCATTAAGTTTGTGCTCAGGAGTTATTTGTAATTTCAAAAAATAAATTACTATTGAAGGGGGCAAAGATGATGCAAATCTCAGGAAATTAACTACAGTATCATCTTTGCTGAGATTTGCATCATCTTTGCCCCCTTCAATAGTAATATATATATATATATATATATATATATATATATCGTACTCCATTTCCAAATGACCTCACCTCAACTGTGCCAGTGGTTCAAAGGGCGCAGGGAAACGGACCCTGCACCTAGCAAGTAGCATCTATCTGATTGCGACTTTCAACTACCACTTCTTCATCGACACAACTCATGACAAATCAAAATATCCCTGTCCTTCACTAATAGCATAGAGTAGTTTCTTGTACATAATTTCCTTGGAAAAAAATGGAAAAAATCAGTATGGCAGTAAGTAACAACAATACCATCACTAATAGTGTATGTTCTCTGTATAAGAATTGAAAGCAGCTGTAAGCAATTTTTGATATGGACAGTTAAAAGTAGGCATACTGAAGTTTGGGCTAGAAACCTCGAGTATTTAACATCTCATGTAATACCAACTAACACAAACCCACATGAAGGGCATACAAGGAAGACAATGTAATCACATTTTCACGTAAACCATACCTTAGAGGAGTATGGAGGAAGCTTCAAGTAATTTGCACATGTCATCACACTAGGCAAGTCATCATCCGCACGTTCTGATTGTGTTGATTTGCTTGCGTTTGAAGAAAGCTGTTCCAACCGTGTGTCAACAATTATATATAATAAATGCAGGCAAAAGAAAAAGATGCGCAGATCAAGAATCAGAAATGTACCTTTCTGACAATAGTCAGCTTAGGATTTAGCACAGCCAGACCACCTGGAGGAAGGCGGGGAGCCCCGGTAACAAACTGGCAGAAGGCTCGTTGCTGGTCGGGGTTGAATTCACCCATAATTTCAAGAAGCTGATAACAAAACATGACATCAACATGCAGAAATATAAATTATTTTTGTTAAAAGATGCCCACAGAAGAATTCATGATAAGAGTAATTAGAAAAACTCCCATGAAGTTCTTTCTTTTACAAAAAAATATCCCTTTTGTGTTATATTTAATATTTTTTGTAATTAGGTTACATTAGTGGTGTAACCAACGTCATTTAATCATTTTTTTTTATTTTTAATTCCAATATTCATTATTCTGTTGTGGGTGTATAATGTATTCAAGTTTTACATACATAGATAATGACAGGACTCTTTGAAGTGTATCCATGATCAAACTTAATGTGATCTGCCAGTGACTCAGCCTGTACAAAAGATAAATATGTTAAAACAGGAAAACGAGGAAACTCAAATTCAACTTGAGGCACTACTAAGTTGTACCTTCCACAGTTCTCTGCGGCCACAGAGCAAATGATCCAGCTCACTTGGAGAAAATATTCGTAGAGTAGAGATGTCGAAAACCTAACAACAAGGAATCAACCGAACGCATGAGATAAGCATGCCCAGAAACATTGTAACATTGATTTCGCTAATTTGACAGCCAATTGAAAATTAGAACAAACTAGTAGGCAGTAAGTAGATATTAAAGAAACGTGAAAAACAGTAGTAGAAAATTTAATGGAACAGTAAATACCTGATTAAAGCCAGATCTAAACGCTTCCATTTGCCGCATGATCCCACTCCCTACGGTAGCATCAACCACAAGTGCAACAAAATCTCCCAAGGTACTCATATCCACCTGCCAATATTTTCAGTTTTCAGTACAATAAGGAGAAAAAAGGAACAAAATAGGAGCTTGTGCTTGGGCAAACGACATACATTTTCTTCGACTGGTTTCAAAATATATTCTGGGTAGCCTGGGAGGGAGAAGTCTAAACAAAGATCCTGAATGGAAGCTCCACGAAAACGCAGCTCTTCTGGGTTATAGCTTCTCACGGTTTCCATGTATTCTCTTCTGCATACAAGAGCTTGAAATTCTTGCAATGTACTACCAAGCTCGGCATCAAAAGAAATGATATCATGCAAGTCCAACTCCTTTGAAATTAAGAAATCATAAAACAGTCATTAAATCAGCATACGTATGTTTCTTTAAAATGTAAGAAAATAAGAATTACATTTATAGCAAAATAAACTTACTTGACCAAGTACAAGCCTATAAAAAGCTGCAGAGAGTGGCAAATCCAAAAGCCTCCCATCTTGTAGAGCTTTAGCGATTACTCGCCCAAGCAACCGGAAATACTCAACAACTTTCGAACTATCAGCATTGGGGGGCCAAGGGCGAGGAAACAGCCCAAGAGGCATGTGAACAGTATCAGATGAACTCGGCCTCCACATTCCCAATCCATCTTTCTGAAGATCGTGACTCAAAAGAGTGTAAAACTCCAGAGTAGGCCCCAGTCCAGTGCCAACCTCACCAACATACTCAACCTCAAGAACAGCATTTTTACTAGAAAACATCTCCATGACTTTGGCAGCGGAATCCAATATCCGATCCCTAGAAACACGTACCTTCTGACGCTGTAATCTACCAACTCTAAGCTCTCTCTCACTCATGGATCCATGCCCATTGGCACCTTGCTGCTGCTGGAGCCGATTCAATGCACGCGAAAGCCCAAATGCAGTTGAGTAGAAATACTGATGCCGGGTTTCAAAAGGAAACAAAAAGGGGCATGCTTTTGTCAGCTGGTAGCACCATGATGGAAGTGACTCGGTGCAGAGTGCTAGTGTGTTCTGAATCTGTTGAGCCAATTTCGGAGTAAGCTTGCTATTTACAAAGTCCTCTGGAGAGACTCTGGTACCAGAGGTATTACTGACTTTGTCTAAACTAAAATTTTTCCCCTCAGAAAAGTTATCAGTTGCAACCTGAGTCCTCAAACGAGGTGCAATCTGATTCAACCCCTCCAGTAAACGTAAGAGTGCTAAAATGTTATAAGTCGGATTATTTTTGTCCAAATCACAAGGAAGCTCCCCTTGAATGATGCTATCTAGTAGAGAGGCATGGTCCGAGGAAGAAGCATCAGCTTTTGAAGACTTGGAAGACCTCTCGGGATGAATATCTGCTCTTTGGTACAGTATACTGTAAATATTGGTCCAAAGCATATTCCTATCACTCGATACAAGATCACCGCCAACAAACCTGTCAGCATCAGTATCACCCTCGTCCGTTACAAGCTGATTCTGAATTGCTTGATAAATAGTCATTTGTCCATTCAACTGCCTGCCCCCTGAAGTAAATATTAGTTTTGGTGGATCATTAGAGCGTGATGACTGGACCCCACTTAAACCAATTTTATTAGCAGATGCAATTCCAGCCATAGCAGCAGTGGCAAAGGACAGTGCACCTCTTGAACCAAAAGGACTACCACCCCTCAACACATTGGAATCTGAACCTCTTCCTGAAGTACCTCTGCTACTAGCAGTACCAGTTTGTTTGTTTTGTCCTTCAGTCGAAGCAGGGATACGAGTATCTTCTGCTGAGTCGCCCAATTTTATCTCATGCACTATATCTGGCATGGAAAGTGCAAGATTGCTATTTCTCAGTACCTGACAATAACGAAGGTATCAGTAGAAAGAAATGCAGCCTATGACTTAAATCAAAGAACGGAAAAAGATAGCATTGGAAATTTCCAGAAGTAATCGCACGTGGATTTGGTTAGCATAATATATTATCAAAAATGTAATACACTTAAACAATGAATACTATCATGGGCTAGCTGCAAATTTATATAAAACACAACTGGGAATTTCACATCCAAGACTCCCCAATTTTAAATATAGCCATATACAGTAACTCAAACATACTGGCAACCAGAAGAATATTATTATGGCCTGATAAATCATTTCAAACCAGGATTGAATATCTCAGGAGACTCATTATTCACAAGGAACTTAAAAAGGAAAAAAACATTTAATGATACCACCGACGTACATCATCAATGTCATCATCTTCTTCGCTGTAGTCATCATCATCGGAAATATAATCATCTCCAATCACCAAGCCCTCATTAGTTTCTCCAGGCAAAATGTCCAATTCATCTTCCTGCACATGCAAAATAGAATAAAACAAAATACCTCAAGAGTAAAGATACAATATTTCACACGTCTATGATTTCGAAGACCAGAGGATCCACAACAATATCCTCTACTTAGCCTGGCCAATCTACTTCAAGAGTATTCTCTCCTTGGCCTATCAATAGGTCTATCTACCCCCTGATTACCACCTAAAAGCTTCTTATTTCGTTTGTACACCAATTGCTTACAGATAGATGATACATCATAAACTCTAACAGGTGTTCCTAACATAAAATAATCTCATAATTTAGGCACAATTAACCAAGGCAGAATCTGCAGCAGAGGGCTTAGTATGAAGAGAACCCAAGTTAAACCAATGATTCACTGGCATCGTTCTTAATGAAAGAAAAAACATACCTCAGAAGAGGTGTCCCCATACACAGGCTTCACTTTGTTATCTTTCTCGAGAGCTAGTCTTCTACGAGCAGCACTTCTGGTCCGAGGTCCCTTAGCATCTTCTTGGGTCGGTTTCACAATTTCTTTTCCTTTTGCCCTAGATGAGCTAGAACCTTTTTCCTGTAGAGCACTTTTTCTGGTTGTTTCACCCGTAATACAAGATCGGGACCATTCGGATAATGAAATGCCTGTGGCTACAGGATTTGTATGAGACCCCGAGTTCCCAGCAGATGGTGAAGGCTCCTGACCAGACTCGTTCTGCTGAACCCTGGGAAACAGGAACTCTTCAATGGCAGTCAGACTTGTCAACGGATCAACCAGTAAAACATTCGAAGAGAAGTCAACGAGTGTTTTTTCTCCCTGTGCTCGGGACAGACGCAGCTTTATAGGATGCGATATAGCCCTTAAACCAGAAGAGACCCGATTGGTTCCACCTACTAAACCGGAAGTATGGTTCAGCGCAACTGGGAAGCGCTCCAATGAGGATAAAGCATTTTGTAGTTTTCTAACCAAAATGGTCATAGGAACAACATTGCTTTCATCATTTGAAGGTAGGGCAAGAGATACAAAAGACTTGTATCTTCTTATTGCTTGTGGACGAAGCTTGACAATATTGCCTGCAGAGATCCTCTGTTTGGAGAAATACCCAAAAGTAAAATAATTAAGTAGGGAGGAAACAACTCCACAGCCCATAAACTCAAAAGTTGAAGCACCATCTTCTCTGCTAAGCTCCTGAAGCACCTCAGCAATCACCTCAACCAATTGCTCCTCTTTATCGGCATGAATATTACTGAGTTGAGAGCTAGGGGCTTTTGATTTTCCCTTGGATTTTCTTTTTTGCTCATCAACCCCCAGGTTTAATCTTGTGCATAGATTTTTTAAGTGAATTAGATCATCTGCAACCCCAGCTCCACTGGCCTCTGTATCTGAAGGGAAATATTTATCTTTGAACACTTTTGCATGTGCACTCACTGTCCCTCGAAGACATGAATTGACAATTGGAGTTCCCACTGAATGTAAAGATGGAATTTTACTTGGAGCTGAGATGTTGGTATCATCAACAACATTTGCAACTGAACAAGAATTACCACCGCGCCTTCTATTCCGCCTAGAACGTGGAGAAGATCCAGGAATAGAATCATTCAATTTCTTATCGGAGGACGGTTGAGAAGTACTGCCTTCATCAGTCAGTATCAGTGCATCCACGGCATGAACAACACCTTCCCTCACAAAGGTCCTAGAGAAAGTATCGGGAAGCTTGACCATCAAGATTTCTGCTATTTGAAGGGCGGGCACCAAGACTTGAGGATCTTTCCAAGCTAACACCCCAGCTAAGAAGCTACACAAACAAAACCAAAACAAATGTGCTTATGAAGCCTTTCTAGAAACATATAATGCAAAACAAATTAAGAGTTGTAAAAGGATGTACCTTGAAATGTTTGTGACATTTATTAAAGATTGGATCGTTTCAGAAGAGCTAAAATGCATGATCTTTCCAATAACTGAAAGACACTTGTGGCGAACAGGACCATTCACACTGGAACCATAAATCTGCATGATAAACCATGACATTCGTAACCAAGCTTTGTGTTAATCTAAACAAGAAAGCATAATGCAATCTGAAAGCAGACCTGGACAAGAACAGGAAGGAGATCCATTCCAAACTGCTGCAGAAGTTCAGGCTGTTCATTCAACAGCTTCTCACGGGTTAAAGACTTGTGCACATTCCCACTAGAATCTGCCTGATGACTGGAGCTTCCTACATGACCCTTCTCAGGGAGAGACCATCCGACGAACAAACTGCTGCTGGTAGGAAGTGAGATTGTTCCTTGTGGAAATGGTGGAAGTAGTTCATTTGCCAGGTTCACAATCTCAAAAATCTGATAACATGAAAACAACACATGAACTATGTGTGCATAGTACAGCAAACCTCCAAATAGAAACACTACACATTTGCATTAAAAAAAGCCAAAACTGCATTGCTGAGAAGTTTATAATTAGGCGTGTAGTTCTTTAATGATTGATAATTGTTACCCAGTTAATTATTAAATCCACCACTGGACTCTAGCATGGAGATCACCAATAGAATTAAAGACAAATTAAATCAATCTAATCAGATCATGCTGATCCGCCATCTATGATAATTTCACAAAGACCACAAGCAGGTCCATATTAGTTTGAAGATACAAAATGAAATTTTCGTCATATAAAAAATTTAGAAGAAAAATATCCACATTGCAGAACTTTTCAACAATTTATCCTACTACAAAACAAATATATTTCTGGCTTATGGAAAGCAATTACTGAAAACTGCAGCTAAAACGCGAGCTGGACAAGGTAATGGCTCATACCTGCTCTGGTGGTCTACCTAAAGCAGGTGAAATCGACATGTTTGACACAAAGCCTGGCCCCAATAGGAGATCTTTCAGGATTCCACTGATTCCAAGAAGGAGGAGCGACTTTGCTCCAAGAGCAGAACTACTTGCGCAAGTGGCAAGAAGATGAATCAATCCCTGCAGGCAGTTATGCTCGTATTAAGCCTCTGAATAACATTCTTAACACATAAATAAAAATCCATCATCGTCCTTACCGTGTATGTAGAAGTGCTAAGGGAAGACTGACCACCCCCAGAGCCACTGGAAGAAATCAGGGTTGCAGCTTGTGTGACAATACCATGGCTGCAGAATTCATCAAGTTTTTCTGGTGAAGAAGCAAATGCTTCAGCAATCTTTGTCAGACAAATAGAAGCATGTTCTATAACCTGTAAAGATATTGAACGGTTAAGTAGTTAAGATATTGAACGGGTAATAGCGTGAAAGCACTACCTATTAGTATATCTGCTTTTACTAGCTGATATCAAACAACACAATCTTATCTCACCTTTGCGTCATTATACTGGAGAAGATTAGTCAATAACGGAACAGCTTCCATTACAAAATCAGATGCATCTGAAGGTAGTTTCAAGCACATGTTTTCAGCAGTCGATAGAGCAACTCTCTGAAAGAACACCAACATGAACTTATGATATCTTTATTGAGAGAGCTACTAAACCAGTTTAACGAAAATAATAACTACCAAGTTACTTTTAAGCTTACGCACCTGGACCCCTGTGGGGAAAAAATCGAGATAAGACAGCACAGCCATGAGTGCCCCGGCACGCAAGCAAGGAGTTGGTTGTACCTGTGATATCTTTTTCAGGGCTTGCAGTGACTGTTAAAACAGATATAAAAAAATCATCATTTCGTCGTAACACCAATAACATGAAAAATCAACTAAACAACAATATATAAATTTGTATAAATCCCAACATTGTAAAACACTAATAGGTTCACCTGTTCAGCCAAGTCCATGTATTCAATACTCAGCAGCCTAGCTACGAAGCAAGACACGGCCCCATAACGCACCACCGCAGCACAAGCGGAGGGCAACACATCAACCAAGTGAGTCAAAGCTCTAGCAGCTAAAAGCATTATATCGGGATTGCCCTCGTAGCTAAGCAACCCCACCAGCACCGGAACAAAAGAATCGAGAGAAAAACTACCCAAAGAATCCTCTGTTCCTATCGATAGCATATCAGAAAGCTGTGTCAAGGCCTCCAGTTGCCTCCCTTCCTCGCCACCAGCCCTCAAGTCCGCCAGAATTTTGTTGAGTGTCTCGCTTTGACGAGATGACCTTACGACCGAGCTCGGGAGAAATTCGTCGAATCCAGCTCCAAGCTTTCGTAACAAACCCTGCAGAGCAGTACTTGCAGATGTCAAATTTGGGGGCAAATCCCCTAATCTGACCTCTCCATCACTCGTATCCTGCGGATTGATGTTCAACCCTATGCTCCTCCCTGCGTCTCTTTGCCTGATTTCAGGTTCTTTCCCTTTACCCTTGTCCGAATTACTATTGCCTTTACTTTTAATACGTTTGTTGTTATTATTACTATTGCTAGTATCCATTTTTTTGTTATTGCTAGAGGTTTTCCCACGGCGGCCTCGACCGGTGGATGTGGAGGGTTCCGGGGTAGGGTCCATCGGAGTTGATAGTGCGGCGGCGGTGCGAGAGCGGGTGCGGATCGAATAGGCGCTGGCGGCGGCGGTGGTGGCGACGGGGGCGGTGGCGGATGTGGAGGAGGTACGCGAGCGTTTGGTGGGAACAGAGGACGCTGATGACGATGATGCCTCTGCCCGCTTATGGCTCCGGGTTTCCATACAACCTACACAAAATCGGGAAAAAAAGTTTGCCGATTAATCGGCGGTCAGGCGGTCGATCAATCCCCAAGTCCGTTGCATCGGCGACCGAGAAAGCTCTAATACATATAATCCAATTGCAGGATTAGAGAATCTTTACCGATTGAGCCGACCGATAATCCTAATTCAATAGAGAAAAAAAAACCTAATTTCAATCGGAGTCGAATTCGGCCGATGGGGATGAGTGCGAATTGTACTCGAGTTGTGAAACCGTACGGATAACGGAACGTTGAGTTCCAGGAATAAATAGAGATTTTGACAGAAGAATATGGGGAAGGATGACCATAAAACAAATAATATTTCGAAAATTCGGGAAAAGATTAACTAAAAATCAAGTGAAAATTAATATAAATACACTTTTAGGTCTTGAATTATAAAATCTATTTTCTAATTTTAAGAATAAGAAAGTAAAATTATGAAATTTCACAACAATACTTTTTAATTTTTTAATTTTAATCTTTAAGAAGTATTGTTTTTTCCTTAAAAAAAATAAGTTCAAAATTACTTTAATGTAATTAAATAAAAATTACAGTATGTTTTTAATAAAGTGTAAGTATGATTTAATTATATAAAAGTATTATTAATACTTACACATTTGCACATTAAAATTAAATGACTCAATTTTTTCTAATTATTAATATAAGCAGATTATATAATTTTATTTGAATTATATAATTATTAATTTTATAATTATAATCTTAAAATACTTTATTAATAAAAAATCTAAACAAATGAAATATTAAATTGTAAGAAATAATTTATGCAGTAAAACTTAGGAGGGTGTATTCAATCAAGACTCTATAGGATTTTTATGGACTTTTAAAGTCTACGGGTATTCAATCCGGATTTTTAAAAGTCCATTAAAATCTTGAGGTATTCAATACGGATTTTAAAAAGTCTTTAAAAATCTACCGGTATTCAAAAGTTAATGGATTTTAAAAGTCAATGGATTTTAATTGATTTCATGTCTAAAATACAAAAGAATTCCATCATTTGAAATCTCTCCTAAATACGTGAGATTTCTATGGACTTCTATTTTAATTGATTAATTTATTATTAAAAATAATAAAACATAAAAATATATATAAAAACATAGTAGAATTAATAATAAAATTAGAAAATATGAAAAAAATAAAAATAAAAATAAAATAAAATTTTCAAAAAATAATATTATAATAAAATTAATATTAAAATTATTAAAAATCTTTTTCCAATTTTTGTCTCGATTAGTTCACGAGATTGAATGACCAATTCTCTTCCGGACCCTCGATTGATTGTTTTCCAAGAATGTTGAGTCGGGTATATAAGCCATGTATCCGGGAGGAACTTAAAAAAAAATGGTTCGGTTTTTCACTCTCTTTTGGTCATGCAGCTATTTCAAAAAAATCCGATTCGTGCGGATTCAAATTAATAAATTTGTATTTAGTAAAAAATTATAAAAATAATTAAATTTATTTATCAAGTTATTTTAAAAAATATAACTATTTTTTAATTATATATTTTACTAGTTTAAAAATTGTAAAAATCCATTTAAATTAATAAAAAAATATTTAAAAAATAATTCACAAAATTAAAATTTACATAAATGTATAAAAGAAAGTCTATCAGACTTATGAAAATCCATATATAAAGTCATTCCAACTCTGCATAGACTCTGTGGATTTTCCAAATCAACGAAACTCCATTGACTTTTTAAAGTCCAAAAAAATCCAATGAAATCTTAATTGAATACACCCCTCTTAAAATATTATAAACTATAATACCTTTTTCGCTAAATAATTCTATTTTTTAACCTATTATTTTATATTTTATATAAAAATTAAGAATTTGAAATAATCAAATTTTTAAAAAATTATTTTTTATTTTATATAAAAACTAATTAAAATTAAAAAATTTAAAATAATTAAAATTTTAACGTTTCTCTATTTTAACTTGTTTTGGCATTAAACATTGGTCAAAGTTGTACTAGAATTGTGGGCTTGCCTCGCTTGCCTTAACACCAAACATTGAATGTATAATTAATTGGAGTTTCAATTGTATCTTGAACATCAATCCGCAGGATACAAGTGATGGAGATGTTCAGGTTCAACCAAGTTTAAGGTTCAGGTTCAACCAAGTTCAGGTTCTAAACCGACCGATTCAGATCCGAACCTTAAAACCGGGTTTTATTTTAATTTTTAAAAAGGTTTTTGAAAATTAACCTTTTTAAAAAAGTTTTTAAAAAAATAAAAAAAAATTATTTAATTAACTTATTTTTAGAAATAATGTGAAAAAATGAAAGTTAAATAAAAATTGGACTTAAGTTTAATTTTTATATCGAAAAATAAAATAATTTTTTTAGTTTTCGATACCAAAATAAAGTGCCTAAGTATCCTCGTTGAGGTCAAAGTTCACGTAGTTCTTAAAATAAAATTTAAATAAAAAATAGATTTGAGTTTAATTTTAATATCGAAAAATTCCTCGTTGAGGTCAAAGTTCACGTAGTTCTTAAAATAAAATTTAAATAAAAATTAGATTTGAGTTTAATTTTAATATCAAAAATAAAATAAAATTTTTATTTTTCGATACCAAATTAAAGTGCCTACGTATCTTCGTTGAGAAATCAAAATCCACATAGTTCTTACTTACCTCACTTACCTAACTTACCAAGCCGACTAGTTTTTTAAATTTGGTTGAATCGACCATAAGATCAAATAACGGCTAGTTTTTCAAATTTTAAATTCAAATATTTGGTAAATTCAAATTTAAAAATTAAAATTTTAAAAAATATTGTAAATAAATTTATTTTTAACTAGTATCTATAAATATATAAAAAAAATAAAAAAAATTATCCGGGTCGAACTGGACCGGATCAGCCTTGAACCTAACCCGAACCGGTTAAAATCGGTCCAAGGTTCAGGTTGAAGTTCCAAACCGGCCGGTTCAGGTTTATCCGATTCCGACTCAGGTTTCGAACCGGACCGGATATGCAGCTCTAGGCAGAACTGCCCAAAATTAATTATTTTTTTATTTTCTATTTTTAAATAATTATAAATATGATAAATTTAATAAATATCTTAAAATAATTTTTTTATCTTTTATTATTATATATTAAAAAATATTTTTTTCTATTTAATTGATTTTTTAGTGTAAATATAAAAATATGCTTTGTCTTTAATTAAAATTTTTATTTTTGATTTTTTTTGTACAATATATATTTTATATATTATAACTAACTATAACAAATGTCAAAAAATAATTAAAATATTATTATACTTGTGAAAAATAAAAATTTTAACCCATTTAGCACCTCCCATTTTATATACCATTTAAAGTCAAAGAAACTAATTTACTTTTACTTTTGTCAATATAAAAATGAAATAAAATAATTAAGCATCCATCTTTTGAGGAGACGGCATAATTGTGTCTCTACAAACACAAATATTTGCAGTAGATGTCTCTCTCTTTCGTTCTACAGGAAACATAAATATAGAAAAGCACAAAAATGTAATAAAGTCGTATTTGACGAAGTACAAACTTTTTATTTCATTCGTGTTATATGATTTGTTCGTAAAATACAACTTTTTCATAATTTCGTGCTAGAAGAGTGCGAAAATATTATAAATTCGTGTTTGACGGAGCACAAACTTGTCATATCATCTGTGCTATATAATTTGCTCGTGAAATATGATTTTTATCATGATTTCAATCTATTTAACAACTTTATCACCACGAAACATTAATTAGATTAACACTACATGTGATTAATTAATTAAAAGCCAAATCATTTATTAAAATTCAAAATATGAGAAGAAGTCATGAAAAATAAGAAAAAAAAAACAATATAAATCGACATCGTGTTGAAATCATCTATTTCACCAAGCGAAGACTGAGCAATCTTGCGAAAGTTTAGAACTTCACAGACGCTAAGGTCAAACGCGAAGACTTCAAATTTGTCCATTCAATTTATCGGGAAGTAGTGAAACAAGATGAACCAAGGGCGGTGATCCCTACAGAAACATGTGCATCCCTGACGAAAGCATAAGTCGTCGTCTACTCGAGTTATTGTTACATTGTAATGGTTGTTGTTAAAATTGTATATTTGGACCACTTGATTCTGTAGTACTCGATGTGGCGCACAAATTGTGGAGGAAGTTGAATATGACATTGCCAATGCTCCACCATAATTTTAAAGAATCGACATTACATGTTTTGAGATTGTGAAAGGAGGAAGAGAGTCGAGTATGAATATGTATTTTGATGCAATACCCCTTTAAATAGAGTTTTGATGTTTTGAAGGGATATTGAAGATCGACTCCATGCATAAACTATTTTAATTAAATAAAAAACAAACCATTAATATATGCCAATAGTTTTGTAGTACTCAATTTAATTATATTAATTCATGTTTAACTAGTAACTACCTATGTTCTTTAATTCAATATAATGGTTAGAATTTAGTAGATTTAAAGTTGGTAGATTGAGTTTTCTAGTACAACATCCGTTTCCGAAAAATTGAGACTTTTTTATTCGAAAATTAAAAAAATATCTTTTTTTTTATGATAAAAAATAAAAAGTAAAAAATATTTTTAAATTAAAAAGTAAAATAATTGTGAATAGAATTTTAAACAATATCTAAATAAAGTAATTTTAAAATTCAAATATTAATTTTTCTTTTGTAAGAACTATTTTTTGGGACACTTCAAAAAATAAAAGTTCTGCAACTATTTCCTTCCATTTATTATTTTTAATTGAAAAATAAAAAAATTATCTCATGTCATCTCATTTCATTTCCGGGCTTCTAAAATTCAAAACTCCAGTTTGCAACCCTAGAAAACCATACACTGAATTACCTATTTTACCCCCAACAATTACATTTTTACTGTTATCAACATCTTTCGCTCCAACCGTTTTCAACGGCTCTTGATACGGTGGGCTGATTCGGAGCTCCAGGTTCAAGTCGGGGCACCGCAGTTCTCGGGCCGGACTCACACTCGCTTCCTCTCCTCCGTCTCCCTCTTCTTCTATTGGGCTTGGGTTTGGGCCTGAAAACGAAACGCGTGTCCCGGTGGGCCCATTGATGGGCCTATGAGTTAGCGGGTCAATCCCACGGCCCAAGAGCTTCCTCCTTATGTGCGTGTTCCAGTAATTCTTTATTTCGTTATCCGTTCTCCCGGGCAATCTCCCAGCTATGAGAGACCACCTATATGTAAAAATTAATTAATTAATTGAATTATTTGATGATTGAATTAATTAATTAACTTACTTGTTGCCGAGAAGGCTATGGAGTTTGATGATGAGTTCATCTTCGTCTTTGGTGAAATTGCCCCGTTTGAGGTCGGGCCTCAGGTAGTTGATCCACCGGAGGCGGCAGCTCTTCCCGCAGCGGAGGAGGCCGGCGGATTTGGGGAGAGAACGCCAGCATCCCTCGCCGTGGGCCCGGATGTACGCAATGAGTCGATCGTCTTCTTCTTTCGTCCACGCGCCTTTGTTGGTGTGAGCTTTTTCACAACATGGAGACCTTCCCATATTAATTGTTCTTAGAGTTATGTACTTATGAATTATGATGAATGAATATTGTTACTACTATATAATTAGTGAAAGGCTTCTAGATGTGAGTTGGTGAGTGGTAGTGGAATGAGCTACATTGTAGCATCATTATTTGTACTTGGAAAATATAGCAAACTTTAATTTGTTGAAAAATATAATTTAGGTGAAATTGATGTTTGTTATAGAGTAAGAGTAGTATGTTATTTGCAGGTAGGTGTAAAACTATGAACAACCTTTTTGATCTATTAATAATTTAAGCGACTCTAATTTGTGTTGTTGGAACTAATTATTTACTTAGAATGTTATGATGATATTTGGTGAGGCATGGCCAAACATATGTACTACCAACTCTTTTTTGCTTTAGCATTTTAATTGAACTACTTTATTTTTCATTTAAGTATATTTTCAAAATTTTGCCTTTTCTTTTATGTTCAATCACGTTTTAGACGTCTAGTCATGCACGCCTACTTTGAATTACTTTGAAGCTTGAGGCATAAGGAGTGCGTACATAAGTGAATTAATGATTCGAGTTCATGTATATGTGAGTTGATGATTATTACTCTAGGTTATTGGAGCTTCTAGAAGTGGATAGGACTTAGGAGTAACAAAGTAAGCAATGTTGCTATGTGTGTGTGGGCTTTGGTTCACCTTCCACTTCCACTATAGCACAAATATTGTGGTGCAAGTTTATGCATCAAAGTGGGGTTATGGTTAGGTTAGGTACATTTGACCCTATTATACATAAGAGTTAGCTATCAATTTCTCTCTTAAAATAAATAAATCATGACTTTCTTTTCACTCAAAAGTATCGCTTCATTCAATCTCAATCAAAACATAGTACTCCATATAAAATCTTTGCATTATGCCATAATAATATGATCTCTCAAAAGCTCAAATAATTACTTCAAAGAACAAAAATAAAAAATTCTCAAACTAACACACGAATTAACCTGGGTTCAGTCTTATTCAAAAAAATTACGTTCACAAAATAATACAACTACTCAAGTACTGCAAAAAAATATTGAAAATTAATTAAAAATAATTAAGATGAATGATTTCAGTCATACAATATAGTTTCATCTTAGAATATTATTCATAATTTTTAAAAAATATTTAATAATATATATAAATTATTATTAATTTTATATAAAAAAAATTGTTTAACTTTATTAATTTCAATTCAATAAATAATAGTAGAGCATCAACTTCTAACATTTTTCAAAATGTATATTGGTGGGGAGAGATAAGAGTAAAATAATATTGTGCCACAAAATATTAGTAGTATTATAATTTCTTAAAATATTACTGTGTTACAAAACTTAAGCGGTCAACTGATAACACCATTGCACACATTAGTTTAGGTCGAAAGTAAATCACCACTAAATATTTTAGAACAAAAATTATTTTAGAACAAAAATGATACTATCAATTGCTCCCAAAGGAACAACAACATTTTATGCACCAGTAAAGTAGTAGTACTATATATTGTCAATGTTACAAAATGCTTATATAATTTCAGTCTCTGTCGAAGGGCAAAAGCCAGTTCGATACTTGTAGGAACAAATAGCACCTGCAATATTAATCCATTGTGAAGATTGAAAATCAGCTATGGTTTTGGAGGGAAGTTTGAAGTCTTTTTGAAGAAGTGCTACTTCTATTTTAGCACCTTTGTTTCAACACTTTTATCTTTGGAAAATAAATGTTGTTTTCTTTTATTATGGACCAGTATATAAGGGCCAGTTGTAATACCCTTATTCCTTGAATGAAAAATTCTTTTTTCTTGATATTTTTATTTGTCAAGGGTTTATTCCCCTTTTTGTTCTTCTTCTTCATTCGCCATTGTTTTACTGGTTGTACCAGTTTTGTTGGCTCGGTTTTTACATGGTATCAGAGAATTAATTTTTCTTTTCCGCTGCTCTTGTTTCTTCTTTGTTCAGCTCGATGGTGAGAGGTGGTGGTGCGCGTGAAGCGATGCCACAGCCTGAGGACCATACGAGCCCTTATTACTTACATCCTGGAGACAACCCAGGCGTTGTTCTTGTTCTGGAACCCCTCAACGGATCTAATTATAACAAGTGGAGTCGTTCGATGGTCACTGCTCTCATGGCGAAAAACAAACTCGGGTTTGTGAATGGTTCGATTCCAGAGCCGGATCCAGATGATTTGCTTTACCCTGCTTGGATCCGTTGCAACAGTATGGTGGTTTCGTGGCTCAGAAACGCTGTAAGTCCTGAGATCCACTCTAGTTTACTGTATTTGGATGAAGCCTCTGCTACTTGGTTAGATTTAAGAGAGTTTTTCTGCTGGAAATATGGCTAGGTTTTATCAATTGAGGCAACAGTTTATGAGTTTGACACATGGAAATCTAGATGTCAATGGTTATTATACTCGTTTGAGGGTCGTGTGGGATGAGTTCAAGAATTTGCAGCCTATCTGCTGGTGTACTTGTAATGGTTGCAGATGTGAGAGTAACAGGAGGTGGTCTGAATACCAACAGCAAGAATGTGCAGTGCAGTTCTTACTTGGTTTGAACACCTCTTACTCACAGCTCAGGTCTAATATTATGTCTATGGTGCCTTTCCCTTCCCTTAGCAAGATTTTTTCTATGGTCATTCAAGAAGAAAGGCAGAGATTTCTTAATGGAGGTCTGCAGCAGCCTTTTGGGCAGTCTTTTAGTGAGCAAGCAAGCCCTATTGCCAATGCAGCTGCAACATACAACAAAGGGAAAGAAAGGTTCCATTGCACTCATTGTAATAAAACTGGACATACAGTTGACAGGTGCTATGAATTGCATGACTATCCTGCTGGTTTTGGTAGAGGTAAAGGCACTGGAGGTGTCAAACCTCAACAGTTTGGTGGAGCTCAAGGGAATTCTGTTATTGGTGACTCTTCAGAAGATGCTATCAGTCAAGGAAGCTGTTCTTGTGGAGCTCAACCTAATTCTTTCCTCAGTCCTGATCAGTGTATGCAAATGATTTCATTTTTGCAAGGACAGATGAATCTTAGTTCTCCAACACAGGCTCCTTCCACTGCTTCTAGTACATCATCAAGTGGATCTCCTGCTAATTTCAGTGGTACTGTTTCTCTATCCTTCTTTGCTGGCCATATGACTTGCTCTCCTTCTCACTAGTTACTTGATACTGGAGCTACACACCATGTGTGTTATGACTTTTCTGTTTTGTCTAATCCTCATGTTGTACATGATGTTACTGTCAATCTCCCAAATGGTTCAATTTTGGAGGTTACTCACATTGGATCTGTCATTCTGACAGATGAAATTGAGTTGCATTCTGTCTTATATGTGCTCTATTTCACATACAATCTAATATCTGTTAGTGCTCTCACATTAACCTCCAATTGCTCTGTCCAGTTTACTTTCAATTCTTGTACACTCCAAGAGATTTCAAGGGGGTGTCAGATTGGGATGGGTAAAAGGATTGGCAATCTCTATGTGCTGGAGTCAAGTAATCCCAGAGGTTCTTCTCATTCTATTTCTGCCAATGCTGATGTTGTTTCTTTTCATACCTGGCATTCTAGGCTGGGGCATTTATCTTTTTCTAAGTTGAGACAGTTATCTGAACATCTTCATCTTTCTTGTAATAAGAATTTTGTATGTGAGGTTTACCCTCTTGCAAAGCAGAAGAAATTAAAATTTGATATCTCTGTTTGACATGCCACTGCTGTCTTTGATATTTTACATTGTGATGTTTGGGGTCCCTTTTATGTTCCCACAGTGGATGGTTTTCAATATTTCCTTACCTTGGTTGATGTTTATAGTAGGTTTGTTTGGACTTTCTTGCTGAAATTGAAGTCTGATGTAGGCCAAGTTCCCACAGTTTTTTAAAACTGTGGAGACACAATTTGGCAAGAACATTAAATGTATAAGGTGTGATAATGGATTTGAATTCTCTCTTAACTCCTTGTTTACTCAACATGGGATTGTTGTTCAACACTCTTGTGTTGAAACACCACAGCAAAATGCTAGAGTTGAAAAGAAGCATCAACATCTTTTAAATGTGGCAAGAAGTTTGATGTTTCAATCTCACATTCCCACTGAGTATTGAGGAGATTGCATTCTAACTGCCTCATACCTCATCAATAGAATCCCTTCTTCTGTTCTTGAACCACATCAGACACCATTCTCTGTCCTATTTCAGAAGTCACCTTCTTATTCTTATCTAAAGATTTTTGGTTGCTTATGTTTTGCATCTACTTTAGAGAGGCAGAGAACGAAATTTGATCCTAGAGCTACCAAGTGTGTTTTTTTGGGATATCCAGCTGGTGTCAAAGGATATAAGCTATTGAATCTTGATACTTTGACTATTTTTATATCCAAAAATGTGGTATTTCATGAACCATTTTTCCCTTTTCACACTTGGAACCACAGTCATTTCCTACCTATCCTCAACCTCCCACTGAAGCCTCATCATACATTGCTACACCACCTTTAATTCCTCAACCACAGGACACCTCCCTCATACCACCAGATTCCTCACATACCACACTACAGGGCCGTTTTGGAAGTTTCGGTGGCCAGTGCGAAATGTCAATTTAGAGCCCTATTTTTTTTAACTATTTTTTTTTACTATTTCTTAACTATTTTTTAACTATTTTTTTTTCATGAATTTTTTAAAAAAAATTTAATTCAATGTATAAATGAATTTTCATCTTACTCTTCTTTATTCTTAACGAATTTATTAGCTAAAACAATTTTTTGTATTAGTGCTAAAACAAATTTTTTTTCTTAAACAAATTTTCTTAAAACATAAACAAAGATTAAGCACAACAAGACTTGCGAAATGTCAATATGGGGCCCTAACCAGTGCTTAAACAAATAGGTAACTTTATTTTTTTGCATGAATTCTTTAAAAAAAATCAGAGCAATGTATAAATGCATTTCCATCTAACTCCTCGTTATTTTTAACGAATTAATTAATGCTAATTTTTTTTATTAGCGCTAAAACAAAGATTTTATTAACACAAATATTTTTTTTATTAGCTAAAACAATTTTTTTTAAAACAATTTATTTTAAAACATAAACAAAAATTGAGCATAACAAAACTTTATTCGCGCTATTTTTTTTTTAATACAACGGGTATAGAAAAAATTGGGCCCCAAAATTTTGGGGCCCTGTGCAAACGCACAACCTGCACATGCTAAAAGTCGGCCCTGCCACACTACCCTCTACCAGACCTTCTGGTAGGCAAACCAGAAAACCTTCTTACCTAAATGACTATTTGTGCCACTCTGTTTCCTCTACTTCTACCTGTCCTTATCCCTTATCAGCTTTTCTTTCAACTAACAAAATGTCACCTTCATATGCCTCTTTCATTGCTTCAATCACCACTGTACCAGAACCTCATCACTACTCACAAGCCATTTTACATCCCCAGTGGTGTCAAGCTATGCAATGAGCTCTCTGCATTGAATAACAACCACACATGGGAGATTACTACCTTACCACCTGGCAAAACTCCCATAGGATGCAAGTGGGTCTATAAAGTCAAGTTCCTTGCCGATGGGACAGTGGAAAGGTACAAAGCCAGGGTAGTTGCAAAGGGATACACCCAACAGGCAGGGCTGGATTTCCTGGACACTTTTTCTCCAGTTGAAAAGCTTACAACTGTTAAGTTGCTTCTACTAAAACCTGGACACTGTGTCATCTGGACATTAACAATGCTTTCCTTCATGGAATGCTCACTGATGAAATTACACGAGTCTCCCACCTGGATTGCTCAATCAGGGGGTGGAGTATCCTAAAGGCACAGTTTGCAAGCTACTTAAATCTATCTATGGCCTTAAACAAGCTTCCAGGCAGTGGTACCTCACCTTTTCTGCCACATTAGCTAAATTTGGTTTAAAACAGTCCCCATATGATCATTCATTTTTCACAAAGAAAACAGGGGACTCCTATCTTTGCTTGATCATTTATGTAGATGATATTTGATGTACTTGTTTTTGTGTACTTTTCCGTATGCCTTTTTGTGTCGTCTTTTATAATTTTGTGTCGTGTCGTGTGTTTTTCCCTTGGTTTGGTGCGTTTCACGTGTTTGTGTAGTGTGCAAGGCTTATTGGGCATTAGAAGCGACTTTGGAGGCATTTCCGAGTAAGC
The DNA here is from genome assembly GCA_954870475.1 of Euphrasia confusa. Taxonomy (NCBI): domain Eukaryota; kingdom Viridiplantae; phylum Streptophyta; class Magnoliopsida; order Lamiales; family Orobanchaceae; genus Euphrasia; species Euphrasia confusa. Next base: position 22,486,122 of record OX940951.1, read on the forward strand.
GAGGCTACGAGTAGGCGAGACGACGAGCCGAGGAGGCTGACCACCCAGGCAAGCGGCCGCTTAACCCCCCAAGCGGTCGCGCAGCTGAGCAGACAGATGGGTTCTAGAATGAGAGCAGGCGGCCGCTACACCCCCCAAGCGGCCGCTTGGCTGTGATGTTTGGGATTTCTGGAACGCGGGGCAGGCGGCCGCCTAACCCCCCAAGCGGCCGCTTGGTCCCCCGTTTTATGAAGATGCTGACTTTTGTTGATCGTCGGATTTTGTACAAGAATAGGGTTTTACCCTATTCCAAGACATTTTTTTTCATTTACGAATTTTCACGCACGTTTTGAGAGCATTGTACTCGGTTCCCGAGAGATTTGAACATCGTTGTTTTTCTTGCTTTCGATTCACGGATCTTAATCAGGGTTAACTTCCGATTTTTATTGCTTGAACAATTAATCTAGTAAGCTTTTCTTTATTTCATCTTGTTAATTTAGTTTGCCTTTTTATTTCAATTAGTTGTTTGAACTTTTGAATCGTGAATATGAATTCCTCAAAACCTAATCATTGTTCTTCGTTCTATTCCATGATTAGCTAAAATTCTGACTAAGGCTAGGGTGATCCAATTCTCGAAATTAAGATCGAGGTTTTAGTTCGATCATAAATTGTTCGATTAAATGCCCAATAGATTTAAAACTCACGTTTGAGGCTTTTAGACAATTACGTGATTGGGATTAATCGAACCACGTGTGAACCAACCGGGAACGGGCGTTCTACTCGTTTAATTGAACACGTGTGAACCAACCGGCAACGGGCGTTCTAGTGTAATCTATGCGAACTCTTATCGAACTCCGAAATTTAGAATTGGGGATCCCGACTCCCTAGTTCATACTCTTATTATTTCAAAACCCTTGTTTTATTACTCGTCTTTTCATTTAATTAATTAGTATTAGTTTAAAAACAAAACCAACCAACTATGCATTATGTTATTTCTATTTCTCATTCTCGTTGCAAACAAATAAACAAAAATACGTGCCGATAGTAGTTTTTCTCGAGACCGACTCGGGCGAGTTGTTTTGACAACTAGTTTAGATAAATTTAATTGATTTTTGACGCACTATAACGTATTATCAATATTCTACTAGCAAGTAACTGTGCTAACACCATTGCTGATTTTAAAAGGTTTCTTGCTTCACATTTCAAACATAAGGATCTTGGCTTTCCTAAATATTTCCTTGGTTTGGAGATTGTTCAAAATGCCACTGGTTTATTTGTTTGCCAAAGGAAATATGCACTTGATTTGATCAAAGATGTAGGTCTCACTGGATGCAAGCCTTCTTCTATGCCAATGGACTCTGTGAAGCATCTGAGTATAACTTATGGAGATCCCTTACCTGACATTACTGTATACAGAAGGATGATTGGAAGATTGTTATATCTATGCATTACCAGAGTTGACATCACCTTCTCAGTGAATAAGTTAAGTCAGTTTCTGCATGCTCCTACTGATGTTCACCTCAAGGCTGCAGAGAAGATTATGAGGTATGTCAAATGTACACTTGGTCATGGGCTCTACTTTCCCAGAAACAACAACTTGGAGCTGAGAGTTTATTCTGATGCTGACTGGGCTAGTTGCCCTGATACTAGAAAGTCAGTAACTGGTTTCTGTGTGTTACTTAGATCTCCACTTGTGTCTTGGAAGTAAAAAAAACAGCATACCATTTCAAGGTCTTCTGCTGAGGCTGAATATAGAGCAATGACTCAAGCTTGCTGTGAGCTTGTATGGACAAAGGGAGTGTTAGGAGAGATGGGGATTGAGCAACACAGGCCAGTGCCTCTATACTGTGATAATGAGGCTGCTCTGCACATTACTTCTAATGCCATGTTCCATGAAAGAACTAAACACATAGAGATTGATTGCCACACCATTAGAGAAAAATATGTTGCAGGAGTTGTGAAGCCATTACATGTGCATAGCCATCTTCAATAGGCTGATGTCTTGACCAAGCCATTAGGAGCAGGAGCCTTGGCTGATATTTTGAGCAAGATGGAGTTCAAGAGCATCCACACTCTATCTTGAGGGGGTGTGTTGTAAGGATAAATATGTTAGGGCATTACAATGCCTTAAAGGATCTAGGCAGAAGTTGTTTTGCTAACATATTTATTTGTTTTCTTCTTTCTTCACAATTTAAACTGTTGTAATCACTTGTCATATTGGTGATTTGATTTAGCATAGTTCATTAGTTGGAACGTGCTTGAAAAACAATCAACATAGAAGATTTCTGCCGCAGCACAGCCAGGCAGTGTTATGCCGCAAGCAGTGCAAGGCTTGGACAAGAGGTTGAGTTCAGAGAATCAAGCGAAGCATGATATAAGGGCAAGGGAATGCTGAAGTCCAGATAGTATGGAAGGCAGTGGAGTGTGGCAGTGAATTCCAGAAGAACTTCAGAAGGCATCCTGCGGCAGCAGTCAAAGCAGCCTGCCCTGGTTTCTCTCAACCGCTTGTTGACCTAGCTTTTCAAGGGAATTAGTTGAAGACTCTCACTTATAAATAGAGGACGTCTACAGCTGCATTCCTCAACAATCCAGAATACAACACAACACCTTAGAAACACATTTCCATTACAAGATCGATCATCGAGCTTTTAGAGCCGCGACTTCACTTGTGAAGCTCGTCGTGCCGTGTGTTCTCTCGTCCCTAAGAGAGTTCTTTTGTTCAGCTGATGATTCGATAGCTTAGAATAGGTGTTCAATTCAGTAGCTAGGTTTTGTTGTTGATTGTTCATACTCTTCGGATACGATTAATACGAAGGCATACATGTGTATAGCCTTTGGTAATATCATTGTAAATCCAAGAGTATCGTTTTGTAAAGACTCGTTTCTTAATAAAGTTTCTGGCCGTAAGGCCGTTTCGTATGTGTATAATTTAAATACACATACAAAGATTTAAATTCGTGTTCTTTACTTTTTCGTACGTGTGTGTGTGTTCGTTCGAAGTGATTTATTTTTATTAATTCCGCTGCTATTCATATACATATATCATATATAATTTTATCACTTAAACAATCTGATTAATCTGGATTAAATACTTAAATCAAGTAAATCACGTAAAACGAACGATTTTTCTGTACAAGGCATCGTGCTGCGGCATACGCTGTTCTGCCGCAGAACACTGCCTTGTCTAGGCAGCGCATTTCACTGCGTTTATTTACTGCCTACGACTTTCAAGTGGTATCAGAGCGGGCACTAGACTTACTTAGTGTTTAAGGTCCGTCTGATCACGCACACTTACAATGGCAGATCCATCTTACATCGTACGAACACCGGTTGTTCTTGACGGTAGTAATTATGGATTTTGGAAAACCCGCATTGAAGCAAGGATCAAATCAATTGATCGCAGTGCGTGGCTATCCGTACTTCGAGGATGGAAACCACCTCAGGAGGAAATCCCTGAAGGCGGCAAGCTTGAAAAAGCTCCGGAGAAGTGGTCTATCGAAGAGACTGCCGCAGCTACTGCCAACGATAGGGCAAGGTGTGCCATCCTTGAATCAATCGATTGCAATATGTACAGAATTGTCAAACAATGTACTACTGCCAAACAAGTGTGGGATTTGCTGGCTCTTCATTGTGAAGGTAACAACACAGTGAAGAAAACCAAGGTCCGTATGCTTATGTCTCGTTTCGAGAACTTGCGTATGAACGAGGACGAGACGTGCCTTCAGTACTTTGGAGAATTAATGTCCATTGTTACTGAATGTGCTGACCTTGGTTCACCCATTAGCAACCCGGCAGTGTGTAGTAAGATAATGCGATCGATGAGTAAAAAGTTCCTGCCGAAGGTCACTGCCATAGAAGACAGCGAAATGTCTGAAGAAGATTTTGTTTCATTAATGGCGATCTTCAAGAACTATGAACTGAACCATGAAGATCGTGAAACTCACGGGAAACCACGTCCACGAAGCGACGAGAGGAACATTGCCTACACCGTGGCAGAGCCCGACGGCAGAGAACAAGGCAATAGTTCTCAAGGCAGCAGCCCCACCTCTACCAATGACTTGACCGATGAAGAGATCTACGAGCTACTTGGATCTGATGGTGGCGATGACCAGTTTGCATTTCTCGCCCGGAAAATGGATGCTGTACTTGTTCGCTCGCTGAAGAAGCCGTACGATCCCCGACGAAGGAAGTTCCCGGCAAGGTCACCACAAACTCAAGATCGACGACTTGTGATCCGCCAACCAAGCACGGGATCCACCTCAAGTTCAAGTCCAAATTCAAAGGACTGGTCAAGGATCAAGTGCCACGTATGTCAAGGGATTGGACACTTCTCAACCGAATGCCCTTCAAAAGATCGAGGCATTGGAATTTTGAATTCCATGGTTGCGCAAGAAGATATGGAACAATATTGCCTTGAAGACTCAACCACTGCGCTTACTGCTCAACTCGAAGGCACAACCCTATCTGACGATGAAGATGACAGTCCATCCAATGTGAATGCACGACGGCATGTTGCATTCTTTGCCTCTGCCGCAGAAACGACCGAAAGCCCTGCCGCAGAGAACTGCCTGTGCCTCACTGCCTTTGTCAATGGCTATGAATCCGAAGAGGAGACCATTCCCATTGATATTTTTATCGAGCTCAAAGAAAGTTTCGATGAGCTACGCATGAAATTTGCCCGGCAGACCAAGATGATGAAGTTGCTTACATCAACCAAAGCCGGATATGAAGAAGAAGTGAAGAAGCAGGCCATGGCAATTGAACAAATGCTCGTAGAGAAGAACACATTTGAAGAACGATTGAAGAAACTTGATGTCCAACTCACCAGAAAGGATATGGAGGCCGAGAAACTTAAAATTGACTTTAATCGTGTAAATGGAAAACTCGAAGTTGCTAACAATACTTTTGTAAAACTTAACACAGCAACAACAAAATTAGATGCCGTAATGAGTATTTCACATGTTGAAAGGCAAGGCCTCGGACATCAAAAAGTTGTAGATGCCGTTTTTCCAAAGAAAAACTCAATGGACATGGCATTTGTAAAGGCATCAAATGACGATTCAAACGCTGCCGCACAATCCTCAACTCCAAAAAGGGATGAACAAACCGAAGGCAAGGCCACTGCCCCAGCAAAAGACTGCCGCAGAAGGCCGAAGCAAAGGCAGGCACCATCAGGCAGGATGAAGACAAGGAAGCCCCTGCCTAAGCAACATTTTAAATCAAAGAGACGATATGTTTGTCACTACTGCCTAGTACCTGGTCACATTCGACCCTTTTGTTGGAGACGCGAAGAGGATCAAGCAAGAGGACATTACTTTCACTCCAACACTGGACCACGGCATCCCAAATACTTCTCGCATTCTCTGTCTTCACGACACTCTATCAAAAAGAAGGCAAAAATTTTACGCAAATGGGTGCCCAAAACTAAACACTCCACCAATCATTGTTTTACAGGTCCCTCAAATGAGTCTTCTGCCGCATCCAATGCCATCCAAAATACTGAAACATGCAATGTCATTTTCACTGCCCTAAAAGCTACCAAAGATGATAAATGGTACTTCGATAGTGGATGCTCGCGGCACATGACCGGAAATAGTGATCACCTCATCAACTACAAAACTTTTCATGGAGGAGAGGTCACTTTTGGAGGAGGTTCCAGTGGTTCAATAGTTGGCCGAGGCACTCTAAATGTGAAAGGGCTGCCGAAGCTACAGCAAGTGCTTCATGTTGAAGGCCTCATCACGAATCTCATAAGCATAAGTCAACTATGCGATGAAGGCATGAATGTAAAGTTTACTCACCAAATGTGTGAAGTGTTTGATAGTGCAGGGAACCCACTCATTCAGGGGGAGCGTTCCAAGGCAAACAACTGCTACTCTATTGGAGAAACATGCCTCACTGCACAAGTCAAAGATGACATTGACCTATGGCATCAAAAACTTGGACACACAAGTCTTGGGAATTTAGAGCGTCTAATCAAGCTAAATGCTGTTCGTGGACTTCCAGCTCTCCCAAAAATCCAGAAGACAACATGTGGATATTGCAAACAAGGAAAAATGACTCGTACAAGTCATCCAGCAATACCTGCCGCAGGACAGTCTGATGTCTCTGCCGCAGGACCTGCCAACTCCAAGGCAGAACTGTATCAAAAGCAAACCAAATGCTTTGATCTCCTCCACATGGATTTAATGAGACCAATCGAGACGAGGAGCCACTCTGGAAAACGCTACGTACTTGTCGTAGTGGATGATTTCTCAAGATATACTTGGGTGCGTTTTCTCCAAGACAAGAGTGAGACATTCGATGAGGTGTCCAAGCTAATCAGGTGGATAAAGACCAACCACGAAGCTCCAGTAAAGAGAATAAGAAGTGACCATGGCACCGAGTTTGAAAATCAACGGCTTTCTCGTTTTTGTGACGCGCATGGCATTGCCCAAGAATTTTCTGCCCCCATAACACCGCAACAAAACGGCGTGGCTGAAAGGAAGAACCGAACCCTCAAGGAAATGGCGTGTACCATGCTGATCGCCAAGGGCCTAAGCAAGCAATTTTGGGCAGAAGCATTCAATGCCGCATGCCATATCCTGAACCGCATCAGCATACGCTCAGGAACAACAAAAACGGCTTATGAAATCTTGAACAATAGGAAGCCTAATTTGAAATACTTTCATGTTTTTGGCTCTGTTTGTTATGTTTTAAATGATAGGGAACCTATATCGAAACTTGATCCAAAATCCCTTAAAGGATTATTTGTTGGATACTCTAGGAATAGTCATGCCTATCGTATTTTTATCATACAAACTAGAACCATTATTGAATCTGTGAATGTTGATTTTGATGATCTTAGTCGACTCAGGATACCTAAAGAAGAAGATGTGAAAGGTTTGCTGGAGCCTGCCGCAGTAGCAGAAGTTGAAGGCAGTATCACACCTGCACAGCCTACTGCCGCACCTACTGGCTCGAATGATGATGCTCAACCTTCAACAGCATCTCCTGAGCAATCAAACGATGATAGCACCCCACATCAATCAGATTCATCTGATGGTGAAGAGGAATCAAACCAACGACGAAGGGATCCCCCAAGGCATGTTGTCCGAAACCACCCTTCGAGTCAAATGTTGGCCAGACGCATGAGAGTTCATCCGTATATCAACTACCGCAACATGACCAAGAACATAAGCATGTCTGCCACATGCGTTGAAATAGGCATTACCTCGTACCTCTCAACGATCGAACCGAAGAATGCCAAAGAAGCATTGGCCGATGAATTTTGGTTTATGGCAATGCAAGAAGAGATGAACGAGTTTGAAAGAAACAAAGTTTGGAAGCTCATTCCTCGTCCCCAAAACAAGAATATCATCGGGACAAAGTGGATATTTAAGAATAAGTCGAATGAGCACGGGCAGGTTGTACGCAACAAGGCAAGACTGGTGGCGCAAGGCTATACGCAAGTTGAAGGCATCGATTTCGATGAAACTTTTGCCCCCGTAGCACGCATGGAGTCCATTCGTCTACTCATTGCCATTGCATGCCACCTCAACATCACCTTACATCAAATGGATGTGAAGGCAGCATTCCTCAACGGCATACTTGAAGAGGAGGCATACGTTGCACAACCAAAGGGTTTCGAAGATCCAAAACGTCCTGACCATGTGTATCAACTGCACAAGGCATTGTACGGCCTAAAACAAGCTCCTAGAGCTTGGTATGGCTGCCTAACTGATTTTCTACTCAGTTTTGGATTCACCCGAGGCACTGCCGACAAGACCCTGTTTGTTAAATTCAATTCTTCCAAAATCTTAATAGCTCAAATTTATGTAGATGATATTGTTTTTGGATCCACATGTGAGAACATGCTTAAGGCATTTACCTCTGCCATGGCATCAAAATTTGAGATGAGCATGGTAGGAGAACTAACTCATTTTTTAGGGCTCCATATCAAGCAATCATCAACTGGAACTTTCATCTCACAAGCTTCATATGCTAAGAATCTCATCAAAAGATTCCAACTTGAAGGATCCAAGCCCATGAAAACACCTATGGGCTCAACGGACAAAATCTCCCGAGGCACTGATACTGCCGCAGTGGATCAGACACTCTACCGATCCATGATAGGGAGTTTGCTTTATCTTACGGCAACTAGACCAGATATCATGTATAGCGTTTGTTTATGTGCCAGGTTTCAAGCTGATCCAAGGGAAGAACACTTGAAGGCAGTCAAACGCATCATACGCTACGTTGCCGCATCAGTTGAGTTAGGCATTTGGTATACCAAAGATACCACCACCGATTTAGTCGGATTTTCAGATGCTGATTGGGCAGGAGACACGGATGAGCGCAAGAGTACAAGCGGAGGATGTTGCTTTCTTGGAAACAATATCATTTCATGGCAAAGCCGCAAGCAAAACTGCATTTCTCTATCCACTGCCGAATCAGAATATATTGCCGCAGGGAGTTGCTGTACCCAACTGATTTGGTTGAAGCACATGCTTGATGACTACCACCTGGATAGCAATGTTCTTACACTCTACTGCGACAATACAAGTGCCATAAATATCAGTCATAATCCAGTGCAGCACTCAAGAACCAAACACATCAGCATAAGGCATCATTTCATACGAGACTTGGTGGAAAAACGCCTTTTAAGGATTGATCACATCCCAACAGAGAAGCAAATAGCTGACATCTTCACCAAGCCATTGGACTCAGAACGGTTCATTGCTCTAAGAAATTCTTTGTGCATGTGCACCATGCCTTAGATGCTGATCTGCATCATGCTGCCGCATTATCATGCCTACTGAACCTCTGCCACAGCATTCTGCCTTAGTCAATTTATGAGATTAAAATTTTCCGAAGGAAGAGAAAATACCCAAACCACTTTAGGCAACATGGTCAAACCCATATACATGTAATTAATACTCAATGGGTTGAGATACTATGTACTAGGTGAACTAAGTATTTAATAATTTCATTTTTGACATGGCATTATGTTCAAGTAGAGTTCAAGTACTTATGATGCAGCATGATGTTCCGTTAGGATTAGATAGCTGTTAATCTTTTCCTAATTTTGCTTTGTAAGCCTTGATTTTTCACACCACAAAAATATTTTACTTATTTGTTTTTTAAAAAAAAAAAAAAAAAATGAAAAATGAAAAATAGAAAAAGAATATATTCCAAAAACAGAAAAAGAGAATATTAAAAAAATAAGAAAAAGAAAATATATTAAAAACAGAAAAATCAAATATTAAAAAAAAAAAAAAATGATTTTGATTTTGATTTTTGGCAACGACCTGCCGCAGAGCAATGCCCCACTTGACCGTTGGGCAGCACTCGAGTGTGCGGCAGGCGACGGTTCAGATCAAAAGTAACCGTTGCCTGGTTTTTACGTCCCATCAAACTCCATCCGTTTTTCTCTCCTATTTTCTTTATCTATTATTCAAACTCCTAATCCAACTACACTTCTCCTACAAATCAGATTCAAAGAGTTTGAATTTTCTTGAATTCTCAAAACCCTAATTTTTCAATCGAACACTAAGTATAAAATTCTCCATCTTCTTACGTTCGATTATTTGTGCTCTGTTTTTTTTTTAAACCCTAATTTCATCAAGAACTTTGAATTCAATGGCATCATCTCCTTTCGCCTTTGCTCGCTACTTTTCGGACCCTCGCCTGGTGGAGCTCATCAAAGAATCTCGCCCCGATGCAACTATGAAGGATATTCAGCCCGCGGAGTCTCTGCCTTTTATCAACCGCCTCATCGCCATCGATGTCGCCGCCGCCGCAGCCGCCGCCGCCGCAATCGACGCCGCTTCCCAGCCGTTACCATCTACTGAGAACCAGCCGCCGCACGTCGAGGCCGGAGAAGGATCAGGTAAGGCTTCTCCCATGAACATCTCCCCAGATCATGATGCAGGGGGAGAAACTGCCGCAGAAGAAAAATCTGCCGCAGAGGATGAGCCTATTCCCCTTCAGATCATACTCCCTAGACCCAGCAACTCTGAGCCATCCCAGACTCCTAGATCACTGGTGGTTATTTCTGGGATCGACAATGTGCTTGATTATGATGCTGCCCAGAACGAACGATCCCTCAACACCTCGGATTTCAAAGGGTTGTTCACACCTGAACCCTCTGTCACTGCCGCATCCTCTGCCTTTCCCCAGGCAGACACTGAAGTGCAGCAGCAAGGCAAGAGCATGCCTTACAACAGGAGGGATGATGCTGATGATTTCGACTACAGCGAGCTCTACGACAACTACCCTTCTCAGAAAAAGACCAAGGATCGCAAGCCTACCCCTTACCCTTCTGCAAATCCACCCTCTGACGAGGAAGATTCCGGCCACTCCAGCCAGCAGCAGCATGATGCCGCAGATGGCTCTGAAACAGAATCTGACCCACAGCTGCAGGATCTTGCCTCAAGGAAGCGCAAGAAGAAGCAGGTACCCCTTCCTCCTCGCCGGCCGTCCACCAGATCCGCCACTGCCAAAGGCAAAGGCCCGGCTCTGCCCCCTACCTCAATGGAAAATCCCATTGACGTAGAAGCCACCACTGCTAAGAAATCCCGTAAAGGGAAGGAGAAAGCTGCCGCAATCAAACCCGACAGCTCTCATAGTGGCGATGCCGCAGTCATACCTGCTGCGAAGAAGGGTGGAAAAGCACCAAAAATTGATGCCCCCAAGGAGGATTCAGATTCTGATATGAAACCCGGCAAGGGCTATTCAAGGCGATTCTGGTCCGAACGTCGTTCTGTAATTGGACCCCAATTCTACTCCAACAAACCTATTCTTCCAGACCGTAGTGTGGAGATGTCAGCTTGTGCACGACACAAAGTCGACAAGTTCTTGAAAAAGATGAAGTTGGTTAAGGCAGTTACCTACGCAGGACCCTACTGCGAGGACTTGGTGCGCGACTTTTATGCTAACTTGCGCCCATGTTTTGGTGATGATGGTTCCCGTGGCTATGGGAAAGTGTATCTCAGGGAGAAAATTTTCAATTTCACCCCAGCTGCTATTAATGCTTTCTTGGAGCGCTCTGATATCGAATACCCTACCGCAAATGCTGTTCCTACCATTGCCGCAGTCTCTCATCGTCTGACGAATTCATCACCTGATGCCAATAATAATATTCCTGCCTCCAAGCTTTCCTCTTTTTACTACTTCTTATTCACCGCCGCAAGGCACAATTGGATTCCTACGTCCAATGTGCACTTTGTGCATACCCAAATGGGGGAAGTATTGTTTCACCTTGGTGCAGGAAGGCAGGTGAACTTGGGAGAGCTCATTTTTGAGAAGATAGCATCACAGGCAGAGAACATTACCCAGACGCAGAGCCTTGCGTTCCCATCACTGATCTGAGAAATGTTGAAGATCCAAGGGCTCCCACACAATAGTGCTGATCTCCTGACCTCCGTGCCGCAACCTTACAAGTTGTCTGTTCGGGAGTACAATGATCTGCCCTGGACTGGTTTTCATGCCACTACCGCAGTGCCTCCCACTCCAGCACAAAAGAAGACATCCAAGCTGCCGCAAACTGCTGCCCCAAGCTCATCTGCCCCACAGCCTAATATTCATGCTCGTGTCCAGGCATTTGCAGAACAAACGGCTGCAAGTCATATGGTCATTATGCAGGATTACATGGCCAAGGCACTTGTGGATGCTATTACTTTCTTCCTTGAAGAAGAGGGCATTTCTCCACAAAAAGGGGGAGTACCAGCAGCAGAGGTCAAAGTGGCGAGGAGCACTGTTTTGAAGATGTTGAAGAAGCGCATTGATGAAGACATCAAGGAGGTTGAAGCTGAAGAAGCTGCAGAGATGGAAGCTGCCGCAGCAGAGAAGGCTGCCGCAGACACTGCAGCAGAGATTGATGGAGAAGAGCGTGGATCGTCACCCGAGCACGATGATTGAAGAACCTGAAGGATTGCAGTTCTGAAGACCTGAAGAAAAATTATTTCTTCTTTTGATGTTTAATTTTTATTTGCTCTGAACAATTTATTTAATTTCTGCTATTTGGTTATTTGTTTTTGAACAATTTGTTTAAATGTTATTTGGTTTGAACAATGTTTAATTTAAGTATTTATTTCCTTTAGAAAAAAATTGGTGTGTTACTTAGAGGCTTACTTAGTTTAACTTGTTTTTGTTCTATTAGTTAGATATCAAATAAATGTTTTTGTTCTACTTAGGAAGTATCAACTAAGGGGGAGTTTCATTGCCTTAGTTGTTTGTCAAGATAAATTTCATATACTTCTAAGTCAGATGTATTTCATTGAGGGGGAGTGCTCCATTGCGCTGCTGCCTCATGGTTTTGTGAAGAAAGATAAAAAGGGGGAGTTTGTAAGGATAAATATGTTAGGGCATTACAATGCCTTAAAGGATCTAGGCAGAAGTTGTTTTGCTAACATATTTATTTGTTTTCTTCTTTCTTCACAATTTAAACTGTTGTAATCACTTGTCATATTGGTGATTTGATTTAGCATAGTTCATTAGTTGGAACGTGCTTGAAAAACAATCAACATAGAAGATTTCTGCCGCAGCACAGCCAGGCAGTGTTATGCCGCAAGCAGTGCAAGGCTTGGACAAGAGGTTGAGTTCAGAGAATCAAGCGAAGCATGATATAAGGGCAAGGGAATGCTGAAGTCCAGATAGTATGGAAGGCAGTGCAGTGTGGCAGTGAATTTCAGAAGAACTTCAGAAGGCATCCTGCGGCAGCAGTCAAAGCAGCCTGCCCTGGTTTCTCTCAACCGCTTGTTGGCCTAGCTTTTCAAGGGAATTAGTTGAAGACTCTCACCTATAAATAGAGGACGTCTACAGCTGCATTCCTCAACAATCCAGAATACAACACAACACCTTAGAAACACATTTCCATTACAAGATCGATCATCGAGCTTTTAGAGCCGCGACTTCACTTGTGAAGCTCGTCGTGCCGTGTGTTCTCTCGTCCCTAAGAGAGTTCTTTTGTTCAGCTGATGATTCGATAGCTTAGAATAGGTGTTCAATTCAGTAGCTAGGTTTTGTTGTTGACTGTTCATACTCTTCGGATACGATTAATACGAAGGCATACATGTGTATAGCCTTTGGTAATATCATTGTAAATCCAAGAGTATCGTTTTGTAAAGACTCGTTTCTTAATAAAGTTTCTGGCCGTAAGGCCGTTTCGTATGTGTATAATTTAAATACACATACAAAGATTTAAATTCGTGTTCTTTACTTTTTCGTACGTGTGTGTGTGTTCGTTCGAAGTGATTTATTTTTATTAATTCCGCTGCTATTCATATACATATATCATATATAATTTTATCACTTAAACAATCTGATTAATCTGGATAAAATACTTAAATCAAGTAAATCACGTAAAACGAACGATTTTTCTGTACAAGGCATCGTGCTGCGGCATACGCTGTTCTGCCGCAGAACACTGCCTTGTCTAGGCAGCGCATTTCACTGCGTTTATTTACTGCCTACGACTTTCATGTGTGAAGATTGAAAAGTATGGTTGTGGAGGGAAGTTTGAAGTCTTTTTGAAGAAGTGCTACTTCTATTTTAGCACCTTTGTTTCAGCACTTTTATCTTTGGAAAATAAATGTTGTTTTCTTTTATTATAGACCAGTATATACGGGCAGTTGTAATAGTCTTATTCCTTGAATGAAAAATTCTTTTTTCCTGATATTTTTATATGTCAAGGGTTTATTCCCCTTTTTGTTCTTCTTCTACATTCGCCTTGTAATACCCTTATTCCTTGAATGAAAATTTCTTTTTTCCTGATATTTTTATTTTTCAAGGGTTTATTCCCCTTTTTGTTCTTCTTCTACATTCGCCATTGTTTTACTGGTTGTACCAGTTTTGTTGGCTCGGTTTTTACATCCATAACTCCAATCTTGTTCATTGCAACTTCAAAGATGAGGGGAAGGTAAATACCGTATAAACAATTAATCATAACTAAATTAGTAACAAATTCCTCAAAAATATATATATATATAAGGAGATCAATGAAAAAAACTGAGTATTGTAAATATTAATTAGATCATTGCTAGCTTTTAAACCATAATCACGAAAAAATATTCAGAGTGATCGACAATGACAATATATAACTACATCATATTGAGAAGGAAATCCCAAACCTCAAATGGCTCAACTAATTATCTCGATCATCCCCTCCATTTCAGTGGAAACCTAATCTTTGTTTCTGGTGCGACGCAGACATTATGCCATCCTTTAGAATTTTCATCCCAAACTTGCATGCTTATTTCCTCCAAATCTCTTTCCCATAAGAAGCCTCGACTCATCCTTCCATGATTTCGGATGAACTCGAATATTATAAACCCAGCCAGTTTCTCTTTTCCTTTTTTCGAGTCAGCTTTTGAATCGATGGGGTACCAGTTCACGCACATGTACCTCGGCCAGCATATAAGAAACAAACAATCCAGGAAATCCACAAAGGAAGAATCCCGAAAAACATCCCCCTTTACGCAAACGAGTTCCAGTGGAACGGCCTTGCAGAAAACGACATCATTAGTGTTTTCAACTTTCAGATTCTTAAAGGGATTGGGAAACAAGTTGAGAGATATCTGAGATTCTCTCAATGAATTCAGCAGCTCGCTTAGCTAAATGAGCCACTGCAAAGGTAAAACTTTTGCGTAGCATAATTTATCAAACAGCACGACTACGTGAGACTTCCACTCCCTTTCAGTTTTCGTGTAAAAGATCAACTCAGGCAGAGCAAGTACGGAGAGCACAAAACAACGAATGTTTGGGGCGTAAATAGTTATAACCATGCTCTCAATCGAATCGATAGTTATAACCAAGCGCTTCATCTTAGAGACCGTCAGCTGGATCTCCGAGAAGCAGGAGCAACTTTGAAGCTCGAGCTCTTCAAGAGAAGGGAAGTTAGACGAGAAGCTCTCGAATAACTCTGTAACACTCCTACTTTGCCTAGATACAAACTCTTGAGACTAGGGAATAAATATTTATCGTGGCTGTTCAAATTAAGACCGATGGTATTGAAAGTTTGGGTTGGCTTAGTATTAAATATTGCGAACGATGTACGCTTCTTACGAGGCTGATCGGGTTGGATAGTTGGCAACTCCAGACAACCAGATAGGAAAAAACGTTCGATCAACGGGTTGCTAGACACGATTTCCTCGAGAGTAGAGTCTTCCGGAGGGAAAGGGTTTTCAGACGCTTGATGAGTAGCAGTTGAGTAGAACCGGAAGTGCTGCTTAACTTGCATCCGGTGAGATGCAATTCATTGAGGAATTCAGCTTGATAGATGGTTGCCGAAATAGTTTTCAACCCCACAACATCGGACACGAGTAGATATTCTATCAACGGGCAGCTCAGAGTAATCTGAACAAACGTCTCGTTCTTGATGAAAACCTGATGGAGGGAAAGCCTCTTGAGGCCCTTGAAAAGGGGTTCGCCATGAAATCGCATTTGCTCAGATACAGTTCAGTGAGGAATTCAGACTTAAAGACTAAGGAGAGATTGCTCATAATTATTATTATTATATAATAATAAATTAATTAAATATTATTATAAAATTACGCTAAATTGTTTGAAATGTTTTTTTAAACCACTATTTCACTAAATAATAAATTACAATTAAAGTTTTTTTTAACTGTTTACGCACTACGCAATTATACAACTACGCAATTATAATTTTATAAAAACAATTAATTACAAAAATTATAAAATTACACAAAAAATTACGCAATTTTATAAAAATAATTAATAACAAAAATTATACAATTATCCAAAAAATTACGCAATTTTATAAAAATAATCAATTACAAAAATTTCGCAATTTAATATATTTAAATAGTGTTTTATTTAAAATTAGATTTTGTTAAACCACTATTTATATTTATAATTTGATATATATATATATATATATATATATATATATATATATATATATATTATCTTATTATTACATTATACTACATAATAAATATAGGTTAATGAATACATATATATTATCTTTTAAAAATTATACATATAATTCAGATAGTTCAGCGATTATCTTCCTCCTCTTCACTCATGAGGTCTCAGGTTCAAACCATGGGCCTATGCAATACACATTAATAATTAATACGAAGAGGGCTAGGCTTGGGTTGGGCCTTGGGTTGTCGGTCGGGCCGGTGACCCGAGTAACATATGGGGCACGTTTTTGGATAAAAAACGTGAATGGCCGTAGTGAATCCGCAAATTTTTTGTATCCGGTAGTGTGAGAGTGGATATCTATCCTTTGTAATTATTGTGATATTAGATATCTATCCTTTGTAATTATTGTGATATTATAGTGAAAGTTTTCGTCGTTCCTCTCGTATTTTTTCCTAATTGAGTTTCCACGTAAATTCTTTGTCTTCTCTTTTATTGTTGAGTTATTTTCGGAGTTCCGCATTATTATTCGTACTATACATCGTCGATCTGCAACAAGTAGTATCTAGTGGCACCGATCTGGCTAGGCTTGGGTTGGGCCTTGGGTTGTCGGTCGGGCCGGTGACCCGAGTAACATATGGGCCACGTTTTTGGATAAAAAACGTGAATGGCCGTAGTGAATCCGCAAATTTTTTTGTATCCGGTAGTGTGAGAGTGGATATCTATCCTTTGTAATTATTGTGATATTAGATATCTATCCTTTGTAATTATTGTGATATTATAGTGAAAGTTTTCGTCGTTCCTCTCGTATTTTTTCCTAATTGAGTTTCCACGTAAATTCTTTGTCTTCTCTTTTATTGTTGAGTTATTTTCGGAGTTCCGCATTATTATTCGTACTATACATCGTCGATCTGCAACAAGTAGTATCTAGTGGCACCGATCTTAATCGTGTGGCGTTCAGAGCTTTGTCCCGTAACAAGTAGTATCAGAGCCAATTACAATCCTAAAAGCTAACATTAACATTTTTATTATTGGATAGAATAGTTACTTCAATACATCTCTCTAAACGGAGTTATTAAATTACACTGATTAGTTAAAAACAAAAGCAAGCAGATCGATTAATTAGATGCCAAAACATAAGTTGAGGTGATTAAAACCTAGCTATTTGAGTTTATCCTTGATGACATCAAATCCCATCTCAGTCGGGTCAGTAGCTTGAACCTCATACTGAATCCCATCAAACGCCCTCCGCAATCCATATTTCGACGTCGCATAAAGCATTTTCGCTCGGATTCTCGAACCACTCGGCGACCTGCATCAGCGTATATACACTTTCAAATTAAACATCGATAATTAAATATAAATATAAACCAATCAATCGTACGTACGTACCATGCAATGAAGAAGATCTTGCTCATTCGGCAGTTGTCAACCGTGACAAAGTCAAAGTCAAACAAGGCATATCGACAGTCGTCCTCCGGGAGAGCTGCCGCCATGTCATCGTACCCTTCGCCGGGCCCACCCACCTTGTCCACCGTCAGCACCTTGGACACTTCATCGATTTTGAACACGATGTACTTGTGCACCTTCTTCCATTTCATCTCCATGAACGAGTTCTTGCATTCATCGGTCATCCACATTCCCGTCGAAGCCGCCGCCTAAACAAATTAAAACACACACACACACCGTTTAGTTAAACGTTGAAAACAAAATTATAGAAATTAAAACAAGTGAATTAATTAGTTTGTTACCATCTTGAAAGCCATTGCTACTATATGTGTTGTTAAAATATAGGAAAAAGAGTGCAAGTTAATGGCATGGTTATATAAGATTTTAGCTACTGAAATTGCCAATAATCTAGTGTTTTATTACGATTCTAACCTTACATTGTTTTTTAATAAAGATAAATTTGTTAAAAGAGACACGTGATCCAATTAATTCTCGTGTTGTCGCATTTTATCGTGGATACGATTTTTAGTGTCGGATAATTTCAGACTGAGGCACTCGAAAGCTCCAATCACTAGGCAAAATTGAGCCTCAAGAAAAAGAAATTGAGGCGTTTAGATTGGATGGGAATACGTTGAAATGCAATGGTCCCATCTTGGTTGAATCACCATTTACACTATATAATCTCTTGGACTACTCGATCGATATATAGTCTTAGCGTGCAAGCAAGATGTGAAAGAAGAAAATGTACATACATATATATACTTACTGTATATGATTTGATTAATTTGTATTCTCGATGGAGCCAAGACACATGAACATTAACTTTATCGAGCGTGTTTGACAAAAATTTGAACGAACTTGAGCTCGATTTGTTAAAACTTAAAATAATTGGTTAGGCGTAGCCAGAAAAATTAAGTTGCAAGGCTTGAATTATTTTTTATACATATATAAACATATGAAATAACATATATTAGTAAGGCTAAATATGAACAAATTTAAGTAATATTATTTTAATAGAACAGATTAAAAAAAAAAAAAAATTTTGGTAAAGGTCAATCACATAGAAAAGGAAAAAAAAAAGTATGATACATATCAGCGCATGGAAAATGAAAATCTCACCGCATCACCGAGCTAACAGACTAGCTCTACAACCATCCAACCTAAGCATATAACACTAAAAAAAAACTTAGTGGGGCGGAAGCCCTCGGAAGGCTCTTACTAAATTCGTCATTGGAGTATAGACGAGCAGCTAGCATATCGAGCGGCTCAGTAATAATATTTTTTTAATTATATATTATTTAAATTATATTATAAATAAAAATATATAATAATTTATTGAAACAAACTATGTTTAGAAAATAAATAATAATAGTGATTTAAACCCTAGATAGTTTTCGAAACAAATTACGTTTTGAAATAAATATTACATTTGTCTCATACTTAACAATGATCACGCTTTTTTTGTAAATTATTGTTATGTGATGGAAGTAGTATGATTTAAACCATAATTCGTTTAATGCAGCCAACACACAATCAAACTTCATCATCGATGATTTTGTCAAATTAAAGAGAGTGATGACAATAAGGTATGAAATGAAGAAAGGACTATGATTGGATAATAAAACACAACAAGTCCTCTATTTTAGGGGCTGTGGTGATATTTTTGAGCAGTTTTAGAATTAGGGGTCGCAACGGAGTATATTCTAGTGCTTACCTCCATTCTCCGCATAATTATTAATTGATAATAATGTATTCTTAAATTAAATTATATTTATTTTTTTTGGAAAAATGGCAATCAGGCCATTTTTCAACATTTTTTGATTAATAAGGCCAATTTTTAATTTTCGTGTCAATTAGGCCTTTTTGTTCCAATTAGCCCAAAAAATATTTCTAGAAGGATGAAACTACCCTCAATTAATCATCCCCAACCCCACACCACCCAAACCCGATTCACGTTCCTCTCCCTCATCCTCACCGCGGACGATCGCTGACATCCTCTTCTCCGGGAAGCTTTCGGTGGCGCACGACGGCGAGAAGCAACGCTGCCGGAATCGATCGGCGATTCGAGCTTCTCCTCGACCACCAGTGATGCTGAAGATCCTGGAGCCGACGACGGAGTCGAATCCGTGCGCCATCGTGCGCCGTGAATTAAGACGAGGTGGTTCACGTGACTCATCAACCGCCTCGGCCAGGGAGGAGCAGAGACGAAGAAGACGAAACTCTTGCCTCCACTTGCGATATATATAGTCAGGCTCGCCCCACCGAGCTTTACCACCGGTTTCCTGAACTCTCCGACCATCCGCTTCACCTCGTCGAGGTGGTTCCTCTTCAGCGCCGCCGCAGCGGCCTCCTTATTCAGCGGATCCCTGCCGCTCTTGTTCTCCACGCAAATGGTGTCCGTTTTCCACGACCGAAAAGTGTTTGAGGAAATGCCAGTGAGAAAAAAAATTGTTGTGCTAATTTATTGGTTTGGTTTTTTGGAGGGATCTTGAAATGCAGTTGAATATGTGTGTGAATTTAAATAGGGGTGCAACGGTGGCTAAATGACGACAACAATGGACGACGAGGATGAAGATACATACAGCTTAACGTGTAATAATGGATCGACTTGGCAGTCACGAATTTCAGGTGGGGTCAAGCGAAGAAGCTGGAGGCCGTGTCGATCGACGGGGAAAGTTACTCGATGTCACTGTGTACGTGTGATGGAGGATTGGAAGTTGGATTTTCAGCTCTGCTCCTCGTCCGGTGTTAATGTCCTTTCTGGCATTTAGAGCTCTTCATATGAACAACCTGCATAAATATAATGATGACATTAGTCGAAAACCATGTAATGTGCGTCTTCTCTAAACACGCACACAAACACACGCACTGTGGAAACGGTCGGAAGGCTTGATTCGAGTTCGTATTCGGTCGGAAAATGAACTCGAATAGTAGTGTTGATGTTTTTTTTTCTTTTTTTTTTTAAATTGAAATTCAAATAAAAAATATGACATTCAGTGTATTTTTATGAAATTCAATGTGTCTTTATAATATTCAATGTGAAAATCGGATATTCAGTATTTTTAATGACATTTAGTATATTTTTTATGACGTGCAGTGAGTTTTTATGATATTCAGTGTGGTCTTTTGTTGCTGGATACATTCAGTGTAAAAATAGGATATTCAGTGTGTTTTTATGACATTAAGTGTTAAAATAGGGCATTCAGTATGTTGTTACTCATTCAGTGTGTTTGCCGGAGACATTCTGTGTAAAAATGGGACATTCAGTGTGTTTTTATGACATTCAGTGTTAAAATATGACATTCAGTGTGTTTTTATGACATTCAGTGTTAAAATATGACATTCAGTATGTTACTCATTCAGTGTGTTTGCCGGAGACATTCAGTGTAAAAATGGGACATTAAGTGTCTTTTTATGACATTCAGTGTTAAAATATGACATTCAGTGTGTTTTTATGACATTCAGTGTTAAAATATGACATTCAGTGTTAAAATATGACATTCAGTGTGTTTGCCGAAGACATTCAGTGTAAAAATGGGACATTCAGTGTGTTTTTATTACATTCAGTGTTAAAATATGACATTCAGTATGTTGTTACTCATTTAGTGTGTTTGCCAGATACATTCAGTGTAAATATGGGACATTCAATGTGTTTTTATGACATTCAGTGTTAAAATATGACATTCAGTGTTAAAATATGTCGTTCAGTGTTAAAATATGACATTCAGTATGTTGTTATTCAATGTAATTTTATAAAATTCAGTGTGAAAATCTGACATTCAGCGTTTTTATTCTTAAGTGTAAAAATATGACATTCAGTGTTTTCGATTTAAATTTCAATTGAAAAAAAAATTAAAAAAATATGTTCATTCTTGAATGACAGTGCACTAGTACTTGGTGGTCTCAAGTTTCCACAAGGCAATATCAATTCAAAAATCGCAACAAACTCATAAGTGATGGTTTCTAGGAAATGATAAATAACAAGTACTCATCCAAAAGAGAAAAGCATGTATGTTTATGCCACAACAGAAGGTTTAGTGGTTGCAGAGAGTCAGGACCTCTTCTTTGCCAGACATAACTTTGCCCAAAAAAATTCAACACATCTCTATCTATCCAAAGTTCATCACTGACTTCATTGAGGTACGTACATACCTTCAATCCATCCGTGTAGACGCCAAGTCGACCGACTAGCGTATTCCAATCCAAATAATCGATTGACTACTCGATTCGTGTGTGCTATTTCCTTTGTTCACAGATCAACACTCGAAATAATGCCCGGGGAAAGATCGTGATGTGAGTTGCACGAGAAGAAGTCGAAGGACCTGCTCTTTCTCTCGACAAACAATCCGTAGTCCGCCGAGCTTGTCGATCGTATTGACCCCTCCCTCGCCTTCTCCGACTTCACATACTGCTGCACTATGAGCAACGAAAACGCAGACTCGAACTACGACGTGACCAAGAGATCTCCGATGGGCCCCAACTCGGGGCAGTCGCACCAGTCGCCCAATCCAGACGTGAGCGACGACACCATACCGCTCCCCCTCACCACAATGTACAGATCGTGCTCGTGCTCGTCCATCGACTTTATCGTCTTGATCGCCTCCTCCTCGTCGTTCAGCACCAGCTCGAAGTAATTTATCGATTTACTCTCCATGGTGACCGACTTGAACTTGCCCAGGTAGTCGTCGTCCAGCAGCTTCTCCCTCTCGCAATCGATCTCTATCCTCAAGTCCGTTCATGTTCTGTGATTTTGATGAAACACTTGGACATACCTACGTTTTCCACCACAAATAAAACAATGTCACGGCCTTTTCAATTCTTGTAAAACAAACAATGTTATATCGAAATCTACTGCAATATGATTTTTTTTCTCCATTGCGATTCGTATTTATTATTATATATACCTGTTCATGTGCATATTTGAAGTCATCCAAACTCAGGGGACGAATATCGACACTACTATGTAGTGCTGGCAATGGTCTGCCTTCCAACAGAGCCAATGATTTCCATTAACAAGCTATATACTGCCCTTTCCTCTTCGCCTTCGGAGTTGGACGCTTGGACCACTTCTTTCGAGTCGAGCATTTTTTCGAACACTCGTTGAAGACGGTTTCGATCGGCGGCCTCTTTCTTCGAGTCCACCGCCTCGATTGCAGTCGCGATCTTGTGTTTGCACTTGCCGTTTAAAAGAACATCCAACGCAAACTGAAATTCGAATTGAAGTAGAAAAATCGGGGGTGTTTGATTTTACCACCGAATACCTAAATCGATTCCGACATTAATAAAACCCTAGATGAAATCAATAAGAAGGTAAGAACACGAGCTCAAAATCAATCGATTATTAGGCTTAATCGAGTCCTTGTAGATCGATTCGACCGTGGCGGTGACCTCGTCTTCCCGAATCGGCCTGAGCGCGTCGATCCGCTTCGCCGAGAAAAGCTCGAGGGTGCAGAACTTGCTCACCTTGACGTAGTACGGGCCGTAGTCGCGGTTTCGAGGTCGCGGTGGTGAAACTTGGTGGGGACGCCGGCGACATTTCGGGGGAAGTTGTACTCGACGCGGAGCTCGCGGCTTTGGGAGTCGAGGTGTGCGAGAGAGAAATGAGGAACGGTATCTTTCAAAATTGTATATATAGAAGGGTAACGACGTCTTTACACATTTTAGGCAGCCTAATTGACACGCGTAATTTCTCGAAAGCCTTATTGCCGAAAAAATGTTGAAAAATGGCCTTATTGCCATTTTCTCTTTTTTCTGTGTCTATTATTTATGCATTTAATTTTTATAAATTATTAAAAAATTTGACAACATCACTCACAACGGCAATTTATATCTTGCTCCCCATTCCAAGATGTACATCTTGCTCCTGGTCAACGTTATATAATTTTCGGTCAAATTATCTTAGGTTTTTTCTCCCTTTTTTTTTCATTTTCTTTCTCTTTTTCTCTCTCTCTCTCTCTGCAGAACAACAACTCCACGCCGTTCACCTCCATCAGCACCGAGATCTACGCCGTTCACCTCCATCATCACCGAGATCAACGATTCATCTGCGTTTCGTCTTCTCCTCGCCTTGTTTGCTTGGCATCGTTGCCGTTTAGCGCCACCATTCATCGTTGCCGTTCACCGCGATTTACATCGTCTTCAATTTCTTGGCGTCTACATCGTTCTCCGCATCTTCAATCCCTGAACCCACACAGAGGAATGTTGTCGCTGGACAAAATCGAGCGACTCAACGCTTAGATCGAGAAGGTCGATGAATCTTGCCCTTGAGGCCGCAACCGATCCCTTGGTGATCTTTCACTGTCACATATTTAGATTATTTATTGTGAATTGAATATAATTCTGCAATTACAATATGTGTGTTGGTTCTCGTATTAATATGTTATAATTCATACATCTAACATACTTATTATGCCATCAACATGTTTGTTGAAATGCCTCTGTGATTTAAACTTATGAAATTGCACACATGTTTTTGCCACATGAGCTCTGAGATTTTTAGTGAAATGTTACTGCAATATCATGTTGACAAATCTCTAAAGATAGTCCCTACTGGTTCCCCACTCTCTGAAGTCGACTTTTTAGTGCCTTCCATGTTGATTCTATATTTGAGTGTTTATGTTTTTGTAGAACTAAGAGTCCTTCATTTGTTTGAATGATTAAGTAGTATATTGTGTTTCGTGATTGCTTTATTATTTGGGGAGGGAGGTACTAGTTAATTCCGTGGTTTTGATCCTTGTTAAGTTTAGCATAATTTTTTCAAAATCAAAAGGATTGAAAGTAAATGATTTAATAGTTAATTATATTTTTGTATGGGCTTGTATCAGATTTTGTAGTTCAATGTATTATGGATTTTCAAAATTTTATAATTTTGTGTTTGATTGTTTTGCCGTATTGGGCTTGGGATGTTGATTTTTTGGATTTTGAAATTGGATTTTGTAACATATTAAATTTTTTTAACAAATTGAAGTTCGAGTTTTAAAAGTTTAATCTTGTGTATACAGTATTTGTATGTTGAGTATGAAAATTTATTTGTAACAGATAGTGATCAAAATATTGTTTTATTTTTTAATACTTCAATTTCAAAATTATTGTCCTTCATTTTTTAAAGTGTCAAACTTCAATGTCTAAATTATTGTCCTTCATTTTTATAAGTGTCAAACTTTACTTTTGAAAATATTATACTATGAATCATTCATCATATGAAATATTCCTCAGTATTTTCTCCTGAAGGATATACAACCATCTGCCGGATGCATTGCTCGACGAGAATAGGTTCTCTATGATCAGCCCAACATACGAGAACATGAAGAAAGACAGACTGGAGCCGAATGTGCACACGTAAAATATTCTCCTGAAGGCTTTGTGTAAGAATGGCAGTTTAAGCGGTGCCCGTAAGTTGCTCGATGAAATGTCTAACAAGGGTTTTGAGCCTGACGGTGTGAGCTACACGAATGTAGTATCGTTTCGGTGCGAGTATGGTGGTGTGGAAGAAGCGAGGGATTTGGTTTTGAAGTTCATCCCTAGTGTGCCCGTTTATAATGCCTTGATCGGTGGGTATTGTCCTTAAGGGAAGATTGAGGGTGCGTTTGAAGTGCTAGGAGAAATGTTTGAAAGGGGAATTGCTCCTAACGTCAGAACGTACACTGTGATTTTGAACTGTTTATCCGATCTTGGTAACATTGAGATTTCTTACGTTGTCTTGGGTAAAATGATCGTGCGGGGATGTAACCCGAATACCCATACGTTTACTTATTTGATAAAAGGTATATCTATGAAAGGTAGATTGTTTGAAGCTCTTGACGTGTTGACTAAAATGTCTGAACATGGGATTTTGCCGAATGAAGTTACGTACAACACGATTTTTCGAGGCCTCTGTGAATAGACGAGAATATGAATGATGCCTTCCGAATATACTGACGTATATTGATGCAACCTTACTCAGAGGCTCTCATTGCTCTTGGATTTCAAGTATCGCCCCCGATTCTGGATCTACTAGTCCTATCCAAGTTCGATAAAACCGGTATAAAAAACAAAGCATTTGAATATGACAATTTCATCGAGTATGTATGTTTTATGATTTTTTTTAAACAAATATTGATTGTTGGAATTTTGAGTTTTAATTATTGTAAAATGTAACATATATTAGTTTTGGATATTGTATTTGATAGTTGATTTGAAACTTAATTTTTGTGACAGATCTTCATTGTTGGAACTTCATTTTCAAAAGTATGAACCTTCATATTAATATTTGTTATACTTCATTTTTAGCAAAAACCTCAACTAAGTAATCATCATCAACATAATAAATTACAAAAAAAGTTAAAAACAATGAAAAAAACATGATGAACTAATAAGAATGAACAATGACTAATATGTTTTAAAGGAAAATAATGAAGTATGAAACATGACCATAATGAAGTATGAAACAAATAAAACTGAAGGATGATGTGAGATATGAGTGCAATATAAAAAATTTAGAATTATAATAATTGAAAATTGTAGTTTTAAAAATGCTGAAAAATGATGTAACGGAAACTGAAGCATGATGTATAATAGAATGATGTTAATGACAATGAAGAAAGATATTAATATAATATTATTCATAACATAAAAGTCTCTCTTTCTGATTCTAATTGCTAGTAAATATTGAACAAAACAAAATTTTAAAGTAAGAACAAGAATTTAAAATATATAAGAAGATGTCATCATTTATAAAATAAAATAAAAAAAGTCTCGACTCCGTCGAATGCCAGAGGCTTCGCCAACGCTTCGTAGTTGTGCAGGAGGTCGATCGTCAGTATCAAGTGAAGTATCACCTTTTGGTTCAGAATAATCAGGTTTCTTATAAGGTTGTTATTCCAGAGGAAGAGTGCACGTTCGGCAACCTGTCCAAGGCAATAAGTAGATAATTTATAAATGTAGGCAATATCTCTAAGAGCAAGAAGAAGTAGCACAAACCTTCAGACAGAGATACTATTAACCAAACACTCATCTTAGAAGAAAAGTTATATCAAAGTCAAAGTAAAATAAAGAGCATGCAAATAATAGAACTCATTATCCCACTTTAGTAAATATCAATCAAACCCTCATCGAAGACAAAAAATGAAGCTTCTTCACGCAGTACCTGAATATGTGAGCTGTTAACACATCTTCCAATTTGGCAGATCAACAGTACCATGCACCGTTGAAATTCCGCTGGTTGGGTTGCTTCCAAAACAAACGTACCATGTCTTTTAAAGTGGCTTTCAAGAAAGGGGTTGTTGTTTCCAAGATATCTCCACAATTTCATTAGGATATAAGCACAAAACACGTGCAAGTAAACCAAGACTCTTTCATAATTATAATCCAAATATTTTATCCAAACGAAATTGAAGTCAGAAATAATTAATACTCACCACAAATCCAATCATTCACGCGAGAGAAAAACAAATATTTTGGTGTACTTCTCATGTTTCTGCAGTAGAATTTTCCGGAGGGACATGCAAAAGTTCCTATCCGTAACAAAAAAAATATATATTCTCAAACTAAACAACATATAACTTTCAGAGAAAATGAGATAGTAATAGTCTTATACCACGTGAAACTTTTGATTTGTATAACAAAAATAAACAGTACACCTATTTAATCATCAATTTCCATATCATCTAGAGTGGGAAAACGGCAATGATTCACACTCCCTTCTTTCTTACATTGGAAGAAAATTTTGTAAAGCACAGAGGGATTTTCATCATTTTTTATCTGAATCTGAGAGGTGTTCTTGATGGTAATTTTATAAGGGGTGAGTATGTTTTTCCCTCAATGGAACTCCACTTGCTCATAGTTTCCTTACACACCAATTACATTGATTCCCAAAAGTAAAAAATCATAATCCATAATCGAATTTTGGGATTTCACAGTAAACAATTACTACTAAAGACAGTATTAGCCCATCCCCATTCCCCATTCATCATCTCCAATTGTAATCTAATAGAAATCAAAGCCACACTACCTAATAATCATCAAATTTCATCATCAAAACAAACAACAAATGCCAACACAGAACGAAAAAAGGCAAGTAATAAGCGTGTTACCGGGTTCATCGGTGCCGTCGGGGCAGTCGCAGAAGTCGTCGTTGAGAGTGTTGTAGTGGTATACTTAATGTCTAGATTTAAATGTTCTGAACTCCTTGTACACTGTCATTTATCTATTAATAAACAAACATTCATTTGCTTTTAATTATTGCTAATTAAATATATGCAAATTATAGTCCTAGATTATATACGTTGTAGTTAGTATGGTGTGCGTCGTCACACGGAAGATCATACTATCGGTTACTCGTATTTAATCGAACAGTATAGTCGTTGTATGAGGGAAAAAATAATTGTTCTTGATTATTTTATCATACTTGTACACTTGGTATATTGGGCGGATCGCTTGAGATTTATCAATTAGGATTGCCTTTGATAATTGATTTAGATCTCAGAGTATTTTATTCTTAATCCCCGATACTATTGCGGGTGTGTATATTTAATATAAGTGACTTTGATTTTACAAAGGAATTGACCGATTATATTATTGGGTCAATTACCGGTAAAGTTGGGTCACTATATTTTATATATGACATGCCGTGAATTTTTGACGGGAAAGTGTATCCCGATAAGGGTTGATAATATCACCGAGATGAGCTCATAAGGATTTATTATGTAAACCTCGCGAGTGGATTTGTTCCCGCATAATAATAAAGTTGAGTGGTACTATTCTCGGATAAAAGAGATGAATAAATTTATTAAGCAATAAATAAATTTTATTCATGGATATTTAAATCTTAAATACACGGAATAAATAATACTACCGGAGATAATATTATTTGATATAATATGGTTTAATATTGGGAGTGCAATTAATTTATATAGTGGAAAATAAATTAATTAATATTAATGGGATTAATAGATTTGGGCTTGAGCTCAATTTAATCATTAATATTGGAAGCCCAATATTCCACCTCCTTTAGATCACCTACGTAGCCTATAAAAGCAATACTTGGTCTTCACAAATCATAAGACAAGATTATCATACTTGATATTCTAGAGAGTTCGTGAAGGAGATCCATAGAGTTCGGAGGATCGTCGCCCACCCGACGTTCGAACGAGTGCAAGGAATACGTGGGAAGATTCAAAGGTCATCGATTGATCTCGTTTCTCCGAACAACGAATCGAAGGTATAAAATCGCAAACACCCTTGATGATTTTATTCGATTATTTATCGTAAATACCGTAGAACATAGATCCGAGGTACGAAACCCCGAAGGAGGATCAACCGGCGATGGTGGTCGAAGACCACGGCATCGCGGCGGTCGACCCACCTAGGGTTTCGGCGTGCATGGGGAGCCCTCGGCTTCAGCCGAGGGGGCGATCAACGCCTAGGGCGTGATCGCCGGGCGGGCGGCTGGTGCGCCCGCAGCGGCTCGTCGATTGAGACGCACCTCCACGGCGGGCAGCAGGTCGCCGGACCTGTTGCTGGGGGCTGCCGGGAGCAGCCCCAGCGATCACGTCATGCGATCGCAAGCCCCACGTACGTGGCTCGGCTGGGCGCGCGTGGGTTCGCCCACGGCCGCGCGTTCGGTTGAGCTCCGGACTTCGTGGCGTGCTCGCGATCAAACTCCGGCGGAGGGTTTTCGTTCGGGTTATTGTTTTCCGCAAATTTTAATAGTCAGGGATATCGAATTCCAACAATTGGTATCAGAGCGTGGTTTACGTTCGCGGTAATTTCGATAAAAATTGTTCTACCTTGCAGGGTTTCCGACTATTATGGCTTAGTTAATTATTCGTTAATTATTTTGTCATGATTGTTGGTTTTATTAAACTCTCGGACATGTCGAGATTCATTTTTGGTGGTGAATTCTTGTAATAGTAAAAATTCGGGGGTTCACCGAATTTAGGTTTATTATTATTGTTCTATGTTTTTCCGGAAATTGTATAGGGTCGATTTCATGTATAGAATCGATACCGGAATTGTAATTTAAATTATTGTAATTTATTTACGTTGGATCGATGCCGAGATGATCGCCGGAGAAGACGTGTGACGAAGAAGACGAAGGACGAAGAGGATGATCATCCCCATGATCAATCCCGGAGGATCGATCGATTGCTTGGAGGGGCGCCGAATTCGCTCCTCCCGGCGGCGATGCCACCGGCGGTGGTGGCTCGCCGGCTAGGTGGCGGCGGCGGTGGTCCTCGGCCGGCGATCGGCGGTCCGGTGGGGGTGGCGCACCCCGTGCTACTCCTACCGGAAATCTACTTTCCTATTTTAATTCGGTTTTCCTATTTTGAGTATTTCTATTTTTGGGAATATTCATGGAATAGGAAAAGAATTAATTTAGTATTAAATTTATTTTTCTATTTGATTAATCCTATTGTTGGGAATATTCATACATTAGGAATAAAATAAATTTGGAAAGTATGAGAGTCCTAAATTATTTTATTTCCTTATTCCATTATGGAAATCTTCTAGAATATTCCAAGTGGGTCTTGGATGGGATTCTAGAGATTTAATAGAGTAGAAAAGAAAGATAAAATAAATAAAAATATTAATAATATTTAATTTTATTTTTGATATATTCGATTGACTTAATTTTCGAATTAAGTAACTTTTGGATTAATTAAAAATAAATAGATTTAAATATTGGAATTAATATTCTCGTCACATGGAGCATTCAAGAAACGAAGACTGAAGACTAGAAGATGCGTACGGGGATGTGATAAAGCCATAATAGTCGGAAAATAATATTCTAGTATTATTTTGATTATGTGATAATACTATGTGCTTTATTACATGTATGCATGCTATATGCGTTAATTTTATGCACTAAATAGCGTATCCCTTGTTGTAAAAAGCTAAGTGGGAGAGGGAATGGAAACATTCCCATGGTCTCCATTGCTGCTCTCTTGGTGACTTTTATAAACTTTAGAAGTTTATATAGATAAGTTATTGGAGGAGAGTTCTTGTAATTCCTCTTACAAGAAACATTGATTAAGTTTATCTAACAATGCCTAATTTGTCTTTCCAAAACTGATTTCAAGTCGACTCATTCTCACCCCGGGGAGTGGAATGGAGCCAAAGCCACTTGGTCATGTCGAGGACACAAATTAGAGACTTTCGTACCATTCTTTTGAAGATGGATCGATTGTCTGCTCGGCTCCCTCATTTATGAGAGATAGGGTTGTTCGCATGGTGAATCACTGGTAAGAAACTTCGAGTTTCACTTATGATTCTCCACGTCTTGATTTACAAGATTGAATGGATCAAGTAATTGGGAGTCAATTATAAAGGTCTCTTGGTGTAGTAAACGTCCACACCACGTGGCTTGCTATACTGACGGATTTTGGATTAATTGATGTAGACAGTTATAAGGAATTGTGAAGAGTTATGAAATTATCGTAAACGTCCACACCACGTGGCTTGCGGTGATGTAGTACTTCCAAACGATTTACTTTAGTACTGAGTAATGGTTTACACTTAGATACGCATTATAGTATTCTTCCCCACAAAGTTACGCTATAAGTGATGTATGACCAAAGCAAATATAATTGCGAAATCGTTTGGGTAGGTAAACGTCCACACCACGTGGCTTGCCATACCTGATGGGATTTTAGATGTGATTAGTGATTTAATGATATTATTTGAGGGAGATAATATCGGTATTAAATTGTTTGTTTGTTTTATGTGCTTATAGGTTAAGAATGACTGTGACCCCACTTTGTGATATACTTAAGGATGAAAACTCACTGGTTCCATATAGTAGTGATTGGGAACGAAATCTGGACATTGTTCAGACTTTTGAGCCTTCCGAATCCACTGTTGTTCCAACTAATGAGGACATTGAGAATGACCTCAGGGCGATGTTGAGACATAGCGTGGAATCCGGGCAAGAGGTGATTAACATACTCACGGAATTCCCTCTTAACGAGTCTCTTAAAAAGGATTCAGCGAGAGCGGAGTTTGTGCGTAAGTTAAGGACATCACAGGCTCTTGTGGCAAGGCTAAAGGAAAAGCGCGCAAAGAGGCCCAGTGGTTTCAAACCACGGAGTGGGAGAAGCAAGCCATTAGGCAGATGCTTTCGATGCAAACAGTTTGGACACTGGAGGTCTGATTGTCCTCTCATCAAAGGTACGAAATTTTCCTTAGTCACTGAAACATTGTCAGCGGTGATATCTACCAGCACCTGGTGTGTAGATACGGGGGCCACTGACCATGTCTGCAATTCATTGCAGGGGTTCCAGGAAACCCGGAGACTTAGAGAGGGAGAAATCGTGGTCTACATGGGCAATGCCGCGAAGGTGGCGGCTGTTGCAGTGGGAGACGTTCACTTACGCTTTAGTAGTGATAGGATTTTAGTTTTACAAAATTGTCTTTATGTACCGAATTTTAGAAAGAATTTAATTTCGGTTTCTAAGCTAATTCTTAATGGGTATTCTGTTTCTTTTGATCACTCCGTGGTCATAAGAAGAAATAGTGAAATTATCTGTTCTGGTACATTGATAGACGATTTATATGTACTAAATCCTGAGTCTAACACGATGCAACTAACCGAGAGTAATAACACATCTACGAACACCAATAAGAGAAAGGAACCTTCTAAAATGAATCAATTATACTTGTGGCATCTAAGGCTATGTCATATTAATTCGAATAGAATTCAAAGGTTGAAAGCTGATGGTCTCATCAGTGGTGTTGAAGGAGAGGACCTTCCAACCTGCGAATCCTGTTTGGAGGGTAAAATGACCAAGCGTTCTTTTTCTGGTAAAGGACGAAGATCCGAACAAGTATTGGATTTGATTCACTCTGATGTATGCGGACCTATGTCTACTCAGGCAAGAGGAGGGTACGAGTACTTCATCACTTTCACTGATGATTACTCAAGATATGGATATGTATACCTGATGCGCCACAAGAGTGATTCTTTTGACAAGTTCAAGGAATTCAAGGCTCTTGTGGAGAACCTTCGTGGTAAATCCATAAAATTCCTGCGATCTGATCGCGGAGGCGAGTACCTGTCTGGAGAATTCAAGGCATACTTGGCAGAGAATGGGATTGAATCCCAACTGACCTCACCATATACTCCTCAGCAAAATGGTGTGTAAGAAAGAAGGAATAGGACTCTTATGGAAATGGTGCGATCAATGATGAGTTACTCGGATTTACCTATCATGTTCTGGGGACATGCCTTGGAAACAGCAGCGTATATTTTGAATAGGGTTCCGACCAAAACGGTACCAACTACACCCATGGAATTGTGGAGTGGGCGCAAGCCTAAATTGAAACACATTCGGATCTGGGGATGTCCAGCACATGTGTTGCGACAAGGGGCTGATAAGTTAGAACCTAGATCAGAAATACGGTTGTTTATAGGATACCCGAAAGGAACTGAAGGTGGCATGTTCTATAGTCCTACGGACCAGAAGATCGTTATAAGTACTAACGCGCGGTTCTTAGAGGAAGACTATGTCATGGACCACAAGCCCAAAAGTGACATAATGCTTGATGAGTTGAGAGGTAATGAAGAAGACTTAGATACAGCCGAACCGAGTAGTGATACACCACTAGAACCTGCACCTAACACTGTCACTGTTAATACACCAGAACGCCGTCGTAGTGGGAGGGTTGTTAGACAACCGGACAAATGGATTGGATTGGGTGAGTCTTCGGACTCTGCACCCAGAGTTCATGAAATCGATCCTTGGACCTATGATGAGGCGTTACAAGATATAGATGCGCCTTCTTGAAAGAAAGCGATGAAATCCGAAATTGAATCTATGGATTCTAATAAAGTCTGGGATCTTGTAGAACCACCAAACGGCGTAAAGCCAATTGGGTGTAAATGGGTCTACAAGAGAAAGAGAGGATCTGACGGAAAGGTTGAAACCTTTAAAGATTGGCTTGTTGCGAAAGGATATACTCAGAAAGAGGGAATCGATTATGAGGAGACCTTCTCGCCGGTAGCCAAGATAAAGTCGATCCGGATTCTCTTATCCATAGCAGCTCATATGGACTATGAGGTGTGGCAAATGGATGTCAAGACAGCTTTCCTAA
The DNA here is from genome assembly GCA_954870475.1 of Euphrasia confusa. Classification (NCBI taxonomy): domain Eukaryota; kingdom Viridiplantae; phylum Streptophyta; class Magnoliopsida; order Lamiales; family Orobanchaceae; genus Euphrasia; species Euphrasia confusa. The sequence continues at coordinate 22,519,488 of OX940951.1, forward strand.
ATGGAAGTCTTGACGAGACGATTTATATGAAACAACCAGAAGGATTCATTGCTAAGGGGCGAGATCATCTAGTGTGCAAGCTTAATCGATCCATTTATGGATTGAAACAAGCCTCAAGATCGTGGAACCTGCGGTTTGATGAAGTATTCCAATCGTTTGGATTCATTCAAAGCATGGACGAATCGTGTGTGTATTGGAAACGTGATGAGAAGAAGGTGGTGTTTCTTGTGCTTTATGTAGACGACATACTTCTCATTGGCAACAGTGTGAAGATGTTATCAGACATAAAGGGATGGTTGTCTAGACAATTCGATATGAAAGATTTAGGAGAGGTTGGGCATGTTCTAGGGATCAAAGTTATAAGGGATCGCCGGAATAGAACATTGTACCTTTCCCAGCAATCTTACATAGACATGATTCTGGCTCGTTTTAACATGCAAGATTCCAAGAAGGGTGAGTTACCCTTTCAGTAAAGGAACTTATCTTTCTAAAGAGTTGTGTCCTCAGACACAGAAGGAGAAAGATGACATGAAAGCGGTTCCCTACGCCTCGGCTGTGGGAAGCTTAATGTATGCAATGTTATGCACGAGACCTGATATCTATTATGTCGTTGGCATAGTGGCAAGATAACAGAGTAATCCTGAAAAGGCTCATTGGACTGTCGTAAAGAGCATTTTCAAGTATTTGTGAAATACTAAGGATTATGTTCTGAGATACGGAGCAGACAATCTGATTCCTTTGGGTTACACAGATTCGGATTTCCAAGCGGATAAGGACCGGCGTAAGTCGACATCAGGCTATGTGTACACTTTGGGAGGTGGAGCCATATCATGGAAGAGTGTTAAGCAAAAGTGCATTTAGGACTCTACCATGGAAGCTGAATATGTAGCAGCCTCAGAGGAAGCGAAAGAATCAGTGTGGTTCCTTAATTTCCTCCAGGACTTAGATGTGATTCCGAGTTTGCCCAAAGCTATGACAATTTATTGTGAAAATAGCGGTGCAGTGGCAAACAGTAAGGAACCACAGTCCCATAGTGCTACGAAACACATAGAGCGCAAGTACCACCTGATTCGAGACATCGTCAAGAGAGGCGACGCTGTAGTCACTAAGATAGCTTCAGAAGACAACCTAGCAGAACCCTTCACAAAGATACTTCCAAAGGAAGTATATTTCAAGCACCTGAAAGTTTGGGAGTCAGAAGTTTGGAGGATAAGACTAGACCTTAGTATAAGTGGGAGATTGTTGGAGTGGTATACTTAATGTCTAGATTTAAGTGTTCTGAACTCCTTGTACACTGTCATTTATCTATTAATAAACAAACATTCATTTGCTTTTAATTATTGCTAATTAAATATATGCAAATTATAGTCCTAGATTATATACGTTGTAGTTAGTATGGTGTGCGTCGTCACACGGAAGATCATACTATCGGTTACTAGTATTTAATCGAACAGTTGCTCACGACCTAGATGGACACGGACCAAGCCATCGGTATAGTCGTTGTATGAGGGAGAAAATAATTGGTCTTGATTATTTTATCATACTTGTACACTTTGTGTATTGGGCGGATCGCTTGAGATTTATCAATTAGGATTGCCTTTGATAATTGATTTAGATCTCAGAGTATTTTATTCTTAATCCCCGATACTATTGCGGGTGTGTATATTTAATATAAGTGACTTTGATTTTCCAAAGGAATTGACCGATTATATTATTGGGTCAATTACCGGTAAAGTTTGGTCACTATATTTTATATATGACATGCCGTGAATTCTTGACGGGAAAGTGTATCCCGATAAGGGTTGATAATATCCCCGAGATGAGCTCATAAGGATTTATTATGTAAACCTCGCGAGTGGATTTGTTCCCGCATAATAATAAAGTTGAGTGGTATTATTCTCGGATAAAAGAGATAAATAAATTTATAAAGCAATAAATAAATTTTATTCATGGATATTTAAATCTTAAATACACGGAATAAATAATACTACCGAAAATAATATTATTTGATATAATATGATTTAATATTGGTAGTGCAATTAATTTATATAGTGAAAAATAAATTAATTAATATTAATGAGATTAATAGATTTGGGCTTGGACTCAATTTAATCATTAATATTGGAAGCCCAATATTCCACCTCCTTTAGATCCTCTACGTAGCCTATAAAAGCACTACATGGCATTCACAAATCATAAGACAAGATTATCATACTTGATATTCTAGAGAGTTCGTGAAGGAGATCCATAGAGTTCGGAGGATCGTCGCTCAGCCGACGTTCGAACGAGTGCAAGGAATACGTGGGAAGATTCAAAGGTCATCGATTGATCTCGTTTCTCCGAGCAACGAATCGATCGAAGATATAAAATCGCAAACACCCTTGATGATTTTATTCGATTATTTATCTTAAATACCGTAGAACAAAGATCCGAGGTACGAAACCCCGAAGGAGGATCAACTGGCGATGGTGGTCGAAGACCACGGCATCGCGGCGTTCGACCCACCTAGGGTTTCGGCGTGCATGGGGAGCCCTCGGCTTCAGCCGAGGGGGCGATTAACGCCTAGGGCGTGATCGTCGGGCGGGAGGCTGGTGCGCCCGCAGCGGCTCGTCGATCGAGCTGCACCTCCACGGCGGGCAGCAGGTCTCCGGACCTGTTGCCGGGGGCTGCCGGGAGCAGCCCCAGCGATCGCGTCATGCGATCGCAAGCCCCACGTACGGGGCTCGGCTGGGCGCGCGTGGGTTCGCCCACGGCCGCGCGTTCGGTTGAGCTCCGGGCTTCGTGGCGTGCTCGCGATCAAACTCCGGCGGAGGATTTTCGTTCGGGTTATTGTTTTCCGCAAATTTTAATAGCCCGGGATATCGAATTCCAACAGAGAGGGCTTTGGGCGAAGGATTTCGATCCATCCTTGCATTTGATCGAGTCCGCATCATAGTACTTCTCATCTGCAATTGAATATCGCAATTCAATAATCACATATATAGGTCAAGGTGCGCGATTGAGAGAAATAATTAGGGTTTCGATTGATTAGTTTCCAGCCGATAGCGAACCTTGGAAGCGGCGAGGCGTGGAGGAAGAATCGATGCTTGAAGGCGTCGAGATTTGTAGACGAGAATCGATGCTTGAAAGGGGTGAGAATGGATACTTTAAGGCGGCGAGAACCGATTCTTGAAGGCGGCGAGAATCGATGCTTGAAGGCGGCGATAATCGATGCTTTCGACGACGCCGGAGCTGGGGCGGTGGAGGAGCGCGGAGATGCTTGAATCGGTGATCGAAAGAGAAAGAGGAAGTTACAGAAAATGGATGAATTTGGGCGTGAATGGTATGTGTTGTAATGACGTAAGCATGTAATTGGGCTGGGTAAGTTTTTTTATATGTTGGGCCCAGAGTAAGATATGCATCTTACTCCTATGGAGTAAGATATATCAACTCACTCACAACTACTTTAATTTTCAATTTAAAAATAAATTAAATTTTTTACATTTTATTCAAAAAATTACAACATTATATTTTTCTTAATTTTCGTGTATGAAAAAGTATTGTATCTATCGATAAACTAGAGAGATTAGTTTTTTTTATATATTTTTTATCAAAAAGTAAAAAATAAAAATATATTCTTAAATTAAATTATATTTTTTCCGTGTCTACTATTTATGATTGAATCTTTATAAATTATTAAAACTTTTGACAACACGGGAAAAGATCAAAAAAATAAATAAACATAGTATAAGATGTTGGGATTTTCGCCCAATTCCGTCTCTACAAGAAACTATAAATAAACACGAAAATAGTACGAGAAAAATAAAGACAGAAGAATTATAGTGGTTCACCCGTTAACAAAGGTTACGTCCACTCTCGCCGCTGCAGATTTCACTAGTATACACAATAATCGATTTCGGGGAGTTTACAAATACACCCGTATCTCAGTATACTCACGCTCTAGATTATTCTAACTATTATAGACTTCTTTTAATGCTTCTGATGCTTTCATACCTTAATTACACGAGTAGGGTATTAATATATAGGGGGAGAGTGACTTGGAGAGAAAGACAAAAAGTCCCGCTAGACTTTTCCGTGCATGTCGGCCGACAATACAAAGGTGTCGGCCGACACCCAATACGCATTGCGTATTTCACCTCGGGCTCACCCGCGTGATCCACATAAGTTGCTCGGGAAGCTCCTTGTCGGCCGACAGAGCCTGGTGTCGGCCGACACCAGGCCAGAACTCCGGCCCGACTCCCTCTCGTCTTCTTCGATCGTTTCCGACTCCGATCGTCTTCTCCGGCGTCACCAAATCCGATCGTCTTCTCTGGCGTGAATGCGAGCTTCACACCCAACAATCTCCCACTTGAAGCTAATTCACGACCCTTATCTTCTCTTCTCACTTTGAGGCGAATCCCGATCATCGATCACCTCCCACTGCAGCGGCATCCCCGATTCTCACCAACATCGCCCAGTCGAAGTATTCACCAACTTCGACGCATCGCGACTTCTCAGGTTCTTCCAGGCTTTCATCACATTGCCATCCCCGTTAACCTTCTCATCACCTCGCAACTCCCTTTCGGACCTCCGAAACCACAACTTTGAAATCAAGCTTCTCAAAGCTCCCAAACGTCGCTTCCCCGAATTGCTTGTGATCCGGCTAACTCCCACTGTATGGACAACGTCGCCATTCGCATGCCCGTCGTCTATCCTCGACGACTCTTTTGAGAACCACCGACATTCTCACCGTTAGCTTCATGATTCCCTTGCATAATCCTCTTCGTTTCCAGAATCCTCATCACCGGACTCTCTCTAAAACGATCCCCAGAGCTGCATCCAAATCTTCTAACAACTCCCACTGCATGGGAAATATCGTACTCCTCAACAATGCAATTCGAAATTTTCATAAGTCCTTCTTCAGCAGAGTCACAAGAAAACTTAACCGAATGCATTACCTCGTCTCTTACCAACGAGTAACTCTTTGACAATAACGATCTCATCTCGTTTCTCATTGCCCAATTCCTCGAATTTTTAGCCAACATTGCTACGTCGTCTCGCTTTGAAATCATATGATTGAACATCGAGACCTCATCCGGTTGGTCTACATGGGCCACATCTATCCCAAATCATATTTCAGCTCTCCATCTTTCGATTCTCTCTCGGTTACTGACGCTACCGTCGTGGAGTAGCGCAAAATAATATTTATAAAGCCTAAACTATTCACTAGCACAAGTACTAGTAGCAAGTATAGGGTCGATCCCACGAGGAGGCGATTTAGCTTATAGTTTTCCCGGCTTTGAATGCTCAATTGGGTTGTCACGTTTGAAAAGGTTTTGTTTTGGAAAGCAGTTGGGCACTGCCGAACCGTGGTCACCGTGTTTACTTGACTCGAAAATAGCAAATAACTTAAAGGAAAATAAACTAGCATGCAACTTAACTAATAGACTGAGCAATTAACAGACTTGACTAAACAGATAAGAAGAAACAAATAAAGAATAAAGTATCCAGGCATTGACTCCCCTGACTTCCCCCTTGACCTATGTGCTGCCGATCATTGGTACGTATATCATTTTGCTAACAGTTTTGTCTTCCAGTTATAGACCCCAAGTATTAACATCCCTATAATGTCACGCATATTAATACTCCGAACCCTTATTCGCTCTTATGTTTAAGTCCTATTAGATCTCTCTCAATATGTCTCCTGACGTTGACCAATTCGACAATATGTGACCGCATGAGTCTAAGTTGATCAAGTCGCCTTCATCTCCCAAGCAAATCCGGAATGGCCAATAGCATGCCTGGACAGACCCAAGTCATACGACCACATCTCCAGCAACATGTTGTACTTCGCGGACGCCCAGTCTCCCGGTCGCGTTGATCCACGTACTCCTGTGTTAGGCAAGTCGGGGTTCCCACTGGTCATTGTAGGATTGCCCAAGTCCCTAACATGCTTAAGTTACTACCCTGTTGAATCCGGAACAAAACTCAGCTAGTTGTTGCCTCACTAAGCCTCCCGGCACGATCACGTCTTAGGGTTGGTCAGGTTCTGTCTTTGCCCAGATACATACAGATTAGCTACTTCACATAATTAAAACAGAAAATAAAACAAAGGAATTACGACGAACTATATTATGCATTAAAACTGGAAATTGTTCAAAGGGAAATAAAACTAAAGTACGAAATCAAAAGCATGAAAACATAAAAAAAAAATTGTTTCTAGCCCGAGGGCTTAACAGGAAATAAACGTCGGCGAGTTTGGTTGCTCACGCGGCCGCCTTCTTCTTCGCTGGACAGGTAGGGTTTTGCTCCGGTCTTCTCGCTGCTCATATGTTGTAGGGTTTCTTCATCAGTCACTCTCTTATATAGACGGGCTTCAGATGCTAAGAGACGTGTGGGGGAAAATACCTCCAAGCGCGGACGAGAGTCCTACTTGGATTGGAGTTTGAATCTGGTCGCCTTTGAAGACTCCGTGAATTTCAGGACTCCTGGTACACCGAATGCCCAACGTTCCGTCTCCGTCAATGTTCGTGCTTGCCCATGTACTTCCTTCTCTGACTGACTGAGGTAGCGGATTGCGGTACTTGGTCGGACTCAAGTCTTGCTCCACCTGCTGACGTCCTGGTTGCTTGCTCAACTCTGCTGGACCCTTTTCGTCAGTCTGGATTGCTCAACGAGTGCTCTTGACCATGGAAGGTGATTTCCTTGCCTCTTTCACACAGTGCGGTCCTCTTTTCGCTCCTTTACCTGCCCACCTGCAAAACTTGCCCAAGTACCCAAACGTGCCCTCCCAGACACAAACAAACTAAAAACAAAATAAAGACTCGATATACTTGACTCTAAAAACCTAAAAATGAGCCAAAAAATATGGCTCATCAGTTACCGAGAATCGTACTCTTCTCTCCTTCTCGAGACACGGTCTCCGGTCTATATGAGGTTCCTCCGAACTCACTTTTGACTGCTGTCTTTTTTCGCTCATACGACCTAGCCCACAATGCTCAGGCTCATTGGTGTCGTCGGCCACACCAATATCACGACCACAAGTCGTAGCGTAAAGGGTACCCCTCCTTCGACCACGAGCTATAACCATCGCACCCTTTGACACCTTCCAAGACCAATTCTCGAACGTAACCTTGTGTCCGCCCCTCTCAAGCTGGCTAACCGAGATCAAGTTTCCCCACAGCTTCGGCACACACCTTACATTCGAAAGCTTCAACGTCTGCCCAAACGACGTCTTCAATCTCACGTTACCAACACCCACGACGCCCAAGGTCTTTCCATCCGCAAGATGAACCTTCTCGTGATCTCCGGCAACAAAATCCTCCATGCCTTCACGTCTCGTCGTTGTGTAAAACGATGCTCCTGAGTCAAGAACCCAAGAGTTTCCGAGAGACTCAGAAGATGTTATCAAGACATCTTCACTCTCGTATTTTTCCGTCACCGCATTTGTCCCGTCTCCGATCCCCGAAAGCTCTCCACAATGCCTCTTTAAGTGACCAATTTTTCTGCAATTCCAGCACTTGAATTGCTTCTTCTTTCGGTTGCTCGAACTCTCAATTCCACTGTGTTTAGAATCCCCATGGATATACTCACCTCGGCTCATGGACATGACCGACGTAGTTGAACTAGATGCTTCCCCGGAATCCCTTCTCCGATCTCCCTCGACAAGGACGCGGTCCCTCACATCTTCAAGCTTCAACTTCCCACCTCCCATGGAATCACCCAACGCCTTTCTTACTGGTTCCCAGCTACTCGGTAGCGATGCCAATAAGGTCAGGGCCAGAACTTCATCATAAACCTCGATCTCAAACGAAGCCACTTCTTTGACTATCGAGTTGAACTCGTTCACAAGAGTCGCAACCACGCCATCATCTTCCATCTTCAAATGGAACAACCTCTGCAACAACGCTGCTTTATTCGTCACCGATGGCTTCTCATACAGCTCGGACAACACCTTCATCATCCCCGCGGTTGTCTTCTCCTTCATCACCTTCTTTGCGATGTTTTCCGACAACGTCAAACGGATAGTTCCGAGTACTTGTCGATCAAGTATAGCCCAATTCGCTTCGTTCGTCTCCTCCGGCTTCACGCCTTCCAACGAGTGATGAATATTGTTCTCGTCCAAATAGTTCACGATTTCCATCCTCCAAGATGCGAAACCCAAGCCATCAAATCTCGTAACTCCAAAGGTCGTGATGTCTCCAATCGTTTCTTCGATTGCCCAGCTTTTCCACCAAAGCTCTGATACCAGTTGTTGGGATTTTCGCCCAATTCGTCTCTACAAGAAACGATAAACAAACACGAAAATAGTACGAGAAAAATAAAGACACAAGAATTATAGTGGTTCGCCCGTTAACAAGGGTTACGTCCACTCTCGCTGCTGCAGATTTCACTAGAATACGCAATAATTGATTTCAGGGAGTTTACAAATACACTCGTATCTCAGTATACTCACACTCTCGATTATTCTAACTATTCTAAACTTCTTTTTGTGCTTTTGGTGCTCTCATACCTAATTACACGAGTAGTGTATTAATATATAGGGGGAGTGACTTGGAGAGAAAGACAAAAAGTCCCGCTGGACTTTTCCGTGCATGTCGGCCGACAATACAAGGGTGTCGGCCGACACCCAATACGCATTGCGTATTTCACCTCGGGCTCACCCGCGTGATCCACAAGTTGCTCGGGCAGCTCCTTGTCGGCCGACAGGGCCTGGTGTCGGCCGACACCAGGCCAGAACTCCGGCCCGACTCTCGCTCGTCTTCTTCGATCGTTTCCGACTCCGATCGTCTTCTCCGGCGTCACCAACATAACATAAGACTATAAGTTGAAAATGTATTTCTTTTAAAACTATATCCAGAATGAAGAGATCAATAATATTTGTTTCACTATAAAATAGAAATAATTGTTTAGCAGTTTAAGATAAATCGAGACATGGAAAGGAGATTCATTTTGTATTATAGCCATTAATTAATTAATTGACTAACTAATTACTTTGTTGACAGTCTTAGCCCGAAAAGTCGTTCCCTAAATCCCGAGGTGCACCATCAGGTCCATCACTTTTACCTATATCAATAACATATTCATGAACACCAGTGTATACAATTACATTGAAAATTCAAATACTGTACCAATAATAACAAATAACAATAATTAATTAATTAATATTATTGTTTGGATTAATGAGACATTTTTACTCTTGTGGTTAACTTTTGCAAACTCTATTTATAACATAAATTTAGTTTATACACAAAAAATTATAGCAAACTTCATACATTATTCAATTTATTTTAGTATCATTTTCTTCATCAACTTTTTATCTATGTTCCTCTATGTTTCTCTTGATTTAAAGAAATATACTCTTATTATTATAAGAATACAATTGTTTCTTAGTGTATTTATGTACTAGAAGAATCTTGATTAGTGTGTTTAATTAGTAGGTTTAAGTGCTACATTTAGGTCCACAATGCTTAGTTCATACAAGTTAATTTAAGATCCAAAGTTTAGATACTATAAATTTCAAATATCTTACCTCAACTCATTATTTTAATGAGTACAGTATAGAATTGAATATGGTTGTGAGAGGCTCTATGTGTAATTATGATTGTGGTGCACTACAAATAAAACTCAAACTTATAATTAGTCAAATTATAAGATGGCGATATTAAGTAAATATTATTTATTTTATTTACTTTTAGAGAAAAAAATTAAATGTAAAAATATATATTTAAATTAATAAATAAGTAATTTTAAATAAAGTTAAAAAAATGTACGTAAGTGAAAAATTAAAGTAAATAAACTTATTTTTTTAAATAAAAAAGAAAAAATAATTATTTTTTAAAATTAGATATAACCATGAATTTGGAACATATGAAAACAAAAAATGTAACAATTAGTTTGAAACATAAAATGTATATGGTTCTAGTACTAGATTGAATCCATAGAAACATGAGGATAGTAGGTTACTTTGTTTGTGAGAGAATTTTCAATTTTCCTAAAGAAGAATATTAGTACTATAGTTTAGTGGCCCGTAATGAAAATTGATTAGATTATAGTTTTTTTTTATATAATGTGGCATTTATTCATCATCATTAAGCTAGCTAATAGGAATATTGGGGTGTGAAAGCTTATTGTAATGCTCTAATCATTTTATTGCCACCCTTGATAAAAGCATTTTCACTTCCTATTATACTTTTGAGATGTAGGAGTATTAAAGTAAACATTATTTTCATCAATATTTGGAGCATAAAATAAAAATTATATTACATCATGCTATAAATTATTTTATTAAATAAAAAAAAAAAATATATATATATATATATATCATATTTTACTTTTAATTACTAAAAAATTATAATCATACAAATTTATTTTATAAATAAAATACATTATTTTTTCTATTTAACAAAAAATTGCAATTTTTTTAATATTCATTTATATAATTAATTGATTTCAATTATACATTTATTATCATTCACTCCAATATTAAAGGCAATATAATAATTGTTTAATTAATATGGATACCATATTTTAAAATAAAAAATTCAATCATTTGTGATATGCACATGCGTTTATTAAGAAACATTAGTACATCTTAATATGATGTAATTTCATTAAATAAACGCATTTATCATTTTGTATTATTATTATTATTATTATTGAACATGAAAATGTATTTATTTTTAAAATATGAATTTCGATGATAAAATAACAAAATTTGAAAGAAGAGAATATTTAGACACAAGCGGCAATTTTAGTTAGCTGAACCTACAAACGATGCATTAAATGCGAGCGTGACATCCAACGGTTCCTGCAATTCGCATTATTATTCGAGATCCAAATCCCACCGTCCGATCAACCCAGGCGATCTCCCACCGTCCGATTCATATTAAATGCACCCACCAGCTCTGTTTCCCCCTCTCCCCCTTCTCTTTCACACACACTGCGAAACGCCTCGGCCATCTTCACTCCACCTCCTCCGCCACTCTTTCCGATAACAAAAAATTAAAAAAAGATATATGCATTCATACAAAAAATTCAAATAAATAAAATAAATAAAAATTGATAAAATCAGAATCCAATTTCGAATCAAATGAACCCATGGAGAAACCCCCCAGTAATTTTCCTGCTGCTGTTCTACTACTCGAGCTCCTGCTTCGAAGTCTCCGGCTTAGGTTCAATGTCGTCCATCGCCATATCCTACGGCGAGAGCGGCCCCGTTTTCTGCGGCTTGAAATCCGACGGCTCACATCTCGCCACCTGCTACGGCTCGAATCCGGCCATCCTCCGCGCGACGCCGCCCTACCAGCCGTTCATCGGATTGACCGCCGGAGACGGGTTCGTGTGCGGCCTCCAGATGGATTCAAGCCAGCCCTTCTGCTGGGGCAGCTCGGGCTTCATCCCCAAGGGCGCGATAGGGCAGTCGGAGTACCTAGAAATCAGCGCCGGCGACCACCACTTCTGCGGGCTGCGTAAGCCCCTTATGGGCCGTCTCCGAAACACATCCCTCGTCGATTGCTGGGGCTACAACATGACCAAGAGCTACATTTTCGACGGGCAGATCCAATCGATTTCGGCCGGTTCAGAATTCAACTGCGGTTTATTTTCCCAGAACCGGAGCGTGTTCTGCTGGGGCGACCAGACCAGTAGCAACGTGATTCGGTTGGTTCCGAACGAGTTCCGGTTCCGAAAAATCGCCTCCGGGGGATTCCACGTTTGCGGCATTCTCGAAGGGGTGAGCTCGAAGGTAATTTGCTGGGGGAAAAGCTATGATCTCGAGAACCAGATTTCGTTCAACGGCCGTCTCGATTCCTCCGCCTTGTTCTCCGGGCAGCAGCTGAACGTCGACAACCCGCCCGATTCCCCGATGCTCTCCGTCGTCGGGGGCAGGTTCCACGCGTGCGGGATCAGGAGTTCCGACAGGGGCGTTGTCTGCTGGGGTTACATGGTCGACAAAAGCACCCCGCCTCCGACAGGGGTGAAGCTCTACGGGATAGCCGGAGGGGATTATTTCAGTTGCGGCATTCTAGCCGAGACCAACCTTTTGCCCGTTTGTTGGGGGGCGAGCTTCCCGTCTGCCCTTCCGATTGCGGTCAGCCCACAAGTCTGCAAACCGGGCAATTGCTCGCCTGGGTTTTACGAGTTCAACAACTCGACTGCCCCCTGTAAGTCTCCGGGTTCTCATCTTTGCTTGCCGTGTAGCAATGGGTGTCCGAACGACATGTATTTAGTTGCCGGGTGTGGGTTGGGTTCGGATAGGCAGTGCGGGTATAACTGCACGAACTGCGTATCAGCCGACTGTAGAAAAAACTGCTCTGTTTCCGGAAATGGAGATAATAGGAGTGAGAGGTTCTGGTCTATGCAGATGCCGATTGTGATCGCCGAGGTTTTGTTCGCCGTTTTTCTCGTGAGCGCGGTTTTGTTGACTTCCGTTTTGTACGTTCGGTACAAGCTGAGGAACTGCACTTGCTCGGTTAGCTTGAAGAAAAAAACGAGCGGGAACGGAAGCTCTTTCCGGAAAGAGAGCGGGAAAATCAGCCCCGATTTGGACGAGATAAAGATCAGGCGGGCCCAGACGTTCAACTACGAGGAGCTCGAGCGGGCCACGGGCGGGTTCAAGGAGGAGTCTCTCGTGGGGAAGGGCAGTTTCTCGTGCGTGTTCAAAGGCGTGTTGAGAGACGGGACAACAGTCGCTGTCAAAAGAGCTATTGTGACCGCCGACTTGAAAAAGAACTCCAAGGAGTTTCACACCGAGCTCGACTTGCTCTCTCGATTAAACCACGCGCATTTGTTGAACCTCCTCGGGTACTGCGAAGAAGGCGGGGAAAGATTATTGGTGTACGAGTTCATGGCGAACGGCTCGTTGCATCAACATATCCACACCAAGAACAACAAAGAGCAGTTAGACTGGGTTCGTCGAGTCACTATAGCCGTTCAAGCCGCTCGTGGGATCGAGTACTTGCACGGCTACGCCTGCCCTCCTGTCATCCATCGAGACATAAAGTCCTCAAACATTCTGATCGACGAAGAGCACAATGCACGCGTGGCTGATTTCGGGCTTTCGCTATTGGGCCCCGCGAACAGCAGTTCCCCGTTGGCCGAGCTGCCAGCTGGCACCCTCGGCTACCTCGACCCCGAGTACTACCGGCTCCATTACCTCACGACAAAATCCGACGTGTATAGCTTCGGGGTTTTGTTGCTGGAAATTCTAAGCGGGCGAAAGGCGATCGACATGCAGTATGAAGAAGGGAACATAGTCGAGTGGGCCGTCCCTTTGATCAAGGCGGGCGAGATAGAGCCGATTCTCGACCCGGCCCTGAAGCCTCCGCCGGAGCTCGAGGCTTTGAAGAGGATAGCGAATATCGCGAGCAAGTGTGTGAGGATGAGAGGGAAAGAGAGGCCTTCGATGGATAAAGTGACTACGGGCTTGGAACGGGCTTTGGCTTTGCTGATGGGAAGCCCGTCTAACGAGCAGCCGATATTGCCGACGGAGGTGGTGTTGGGGAGTAGTAGGATGCACAAGAAGTCGTCACGGAGATCGGATACGGAAGGTGGGGATGTGGAGGATCAGAGGTTTGAGTTTCGGGCCCCGTCTTGGATTACTTTTCCGAGCGTGGCCTCGTCTCAGAGGAGGAAGTCTTCGGTTTCGGAGTCGGATTTGGATGGGAAAAACGTGGAGACGAGGAATGGGAACAGCAATAACAATAACAACATTGCGGGCGATGCTTTGAGGAGTTTGGTGGAGGAGATCGGGCCGGCTTCGCCTCAAGAACACTTGTACTTGCAGCACAATTTCTAGCTTTTTTTTTGGTTTTGTTTTGAAGTTACACTAATTAAAGAGATGACTTGTGTACAATGCAAGGATTTCTAGTTAGGAACACTAACGTTGTAATTTGATTTGTGTTGACTACATGTATCTTCTCATTTTTTTGCATTGATCTTATTATCTCCATATAGCTGGATTCACTTGAGAAGTGGCATTTGAAATTGAACATTGTTACAGAAAAAGAAAACGGAACTTACTGATTTTCGACATGATCCGAGGGGACGGGCGAGATTGATCGACATTGTGAATGTGATAGTGTCCGTCTTGTTCTCGAGGGTGCAGCGAGATGAGATGTGTTTCTGGGCATATATACAAGTTTACAACTCAATTACATGGAATATGTAATTGCCAGGATTGACGGAAAAGTGTTAGAAAATTGTCAAATATATATGTCCACTTTGTGGACTAATTTTATTGACAATATGTGGTGTCTTCACACATGAAATCGAGGGTTAGACGATCAAATGTATATCATGGACTCGAGTTCACAATCTAAGTGAATGATAAACAAAAATTGAATGTTGCGATTCATAATGGACACAATGAACTGAATTTTTCATATTGATTGTGTACCAGTAGAATTTATCAATATATTTGAGTGACTCCCCATGAAAATAGTTACCCCGATTAATTATCTTTGGAAATGATCATGGTAACTAATTATAGTAACTTGTTCCCTATAAATAAAGATTTGTGTGAAACTAAACATTCATGGCCTGGCCACAATAAACACAATATCACTTAATAATAAATTTCTTTAAATTAATGCAAAAAATAGTGAAAAATCTCAAAAGGATAAACTGTTCTTTGCATTAATTTTCCAAAGGTACTTTTTTTTCTCAAGCTAACAATTAAATAAAATTTATTTTTAATATCATGACACTATTCATTTTTGTTGCAGGTATAACCTTTAAATATATACTACAAAGCCATGAAGAAGTTGAAATTCTTCTTCATTTTACTATCCCTTTTTATTGGATCATCAACCAGCACCTTTACTTCTTCTCAAGATTCACCCTCATATGATTACTCAGCAAGCACAGAGGTAAGTATTTAAACCTAACAACTAATTTAAATATATATATAAATACCAAAATATTTCAAAACCAGCCAACTTTTTTTTTTGTTGTTAACTTTCATATGTAGTGTAAATCAGTACCTGAGAAAGCACTCTACAATGGTGGCATAATCCAGAACCAGGCCTTCGAAATCCCTATAAATTCCACGGCTATCGCCTTCAACAATCTCACCGTCAACACAATCTACGCCTTTTCCAGTTAAGTTCGTCTGTGTGATATATACGTGCACATAATTAATTCGTTAGACGTCTAATGATAAACTTCCCTCCATATGATCATATATATCATGCGCAGGTTGGGTCAAGATAACAGGTGCCGACTCTTCAGTAATCATGTCGAAACTCACCATTGACGACGTGACTTTGAACTGCACGGGGACCGTTCTTGCCAGGAGCGGCTGTTGGTCTTTCCTCAAAGGCGGGTTCATGATCGAATCGCCTTTAAACATCAACGCTCGTTTAATTTTTCAGAATGACGACGGAAAACAGATTAATGTATCTGTCGCCAGTGCCTCTATTCAGCCCTTCACCCCTGAACAATGGGGAAATAACCAGCAACACATAATAAACACGGTACGTATATACTCACTAAAACTCATGTTTCGAAAAATGTTCACTAATAGGGCAAAAAAAAAAAAACATGCAGAAAAGAAAACGGACAACCATTGTACACGTAACGGGTGTCGATGGAAGGAGGGTGCCCGGAGCGAACGTTGTCGTGAAGCAAGTCTCTCGAGATTTTCCGATTGGAACGGCGGTTAATCAGTTCATCCTAGAAAGCGAAGCGTATCAAGTAAGATGTACTATATATGGATGGAAACATTCTTAGGACTTGTTCTTTTGGACTGAAACCGGCTGAAAGAAACTGAACTGAGATTAAGTTCAAAAGAACAGGTCCTTAATCTTTAACCAATGATCATATTTCAATAATGCAAAAAAAAAAATGTTCTTGACCCAGAAATGGTTTCTCGAGAGATTCAACGCGGCGGTGTTCGAAGACGAGCTCAAATGGTATTTCACGGAGCTACAAAAAGGGAATCTGAGCTACGATGTCCCGGATCGCCTTCTCCAATTCCTCCGAACGAACCAAATCACGATCAGGGGCCACAACGTGCTCTGGGAAGAGCCCTACTTGATCCAACCCTGGCTCAAGAACATGACCAACTCCGAGCTGAGGTCAACCGTCTTTGCTCGCATGGAAAGCGTGATGACTCGATACAAAGACGAGTTCGTCCACTGGGACGTGAACAACGAGATGCTCCCGAACAGGTTCTTCGAGGAGAGGCTCGGACCTAACGCCAGCATCGAGTTTTTCCAGTACGCGCAAACGCTAGACCCTCGGGCCGGGCTCTTCATGAACGAGTACAATATACTAGCGCAATGTGATGCGAAATGCTCGGTTGATAAGTACGTGGAGAGGTTGAGGGAGCTTGTGAATAGCGGGGTTTCGAATGTCGGGATTGGGATTCAAGGGCACTTTTATTTTCCTAACCCGGCGTATATTAGGGGAGTGCTCGATAAGCTGGCTACGTTGAGGCTTCCGATTTGGTTGACGGAAGTGGATCTCAGCCCGAAACATGATGCGCAAACGCAGGTAATTTATTTACAAAGGAAGTAGTGCAACTTTTATGAGACTGATGAAAATCTCTGATGTGTTTTTTTTTCTTTGAAGGCTAAATATTTCGAGTTGGTTATGAGAGAAGGGTTTTCGCACCCGGCGGTGGATGGGATAATGTTGTGGACGGCACCGCATCCCGATAGGAAAGGATGCTACCGAATGTGCTTGACGGATTACGAGTTCAAGAATCTGCCGAGCGGGGATGTGTTTGATAGGTTGATGAAAGAGTGGAAAACCGAAGAAGTTCAGGGGAAGACGGATGAGAGGGGTAATTTCGACTTTTCCGGCTTCTTGGGCGAGTACGAGGTCACTGTACAATACGGAGACAAGACGACCAAATCGACCTTGTTCTTGAGCGGTGCCAACGACAACAAGCACTTTAATGTTTATCTCTAGAATGACTTGTTTTGTAAGAGTGCCAAAAATCTTGAACTAATCCTACACAACTCATTTATCTTCCTATACTAATGTATCATGCTTCTTTTGGGCCTCTTTGATGAACTACCCTAGTCAAAGGTGTTTATTAATGAACTATCCCCTCACAATTTTTCTTCATTGAATACCCCTTTTTTTATTTACTAATTAAAATACATGTGTTATTACTTTAACACCCTTCACCTATATTCAAATCATACCCAAACCCAAATCCAATATCTAATACCCGACTTGCCAACCCAAACCCAAACGTAGACGCAAACCCAATTCATAAGATTGCGATTTTTCTTAAAAAATAAAAAACAATATTGCTACACACAAGTATAACTCTAACTCTTAATTTGCTTCTATTATTTAAGAAATTCCCCGTGAACCCTTTACAAATTCCTTCATCCATTGCTTTCCTCGAGTCATTTACGGGTTTTGAGGCATGGATCGCCGCGACCCAATCCCCGCAACCCCCTCTCTCGTGCGCAGCTTCTCGATTCTCTTTATATTTTCTTCGTTCAAACTCTGATCGTCTCGATTAAAAATTCATTGGAAAATAGACTTCACGATCTTTCCATCCACGTATGTCACGAGCTCAAATTCCGAAAGAGCGAAAACAGTATAATGCTGGAAGTTGCTGCACTTTCCAGCTCGATTCGTCGTCTCGTTTTAATCGTTTCTCCTGCATTTTAACACCAAAAACTTGATTACACCGCGCGTAAGATCCGTCGCAACAATAAAAATCAATCCATCGATATTCATACACATATATACAAAATCACGCCAAAAAATATCACTGTTTTTGGGAAATCAAATGATATCAATGCATCTCCCAGTTTATGATATTGTAGAGTATAGCCTTCAATGATTTGTTCTCATCTTCAGCCCACCTGAGTTTTCTCTGAAAAAGTATATATGCATCCGGGACTTGACCTCATTTTTTCTGTTATACTAATTGTTTCTTTTTTTCAAAATCGGAATTTTAATTTTGAAAGAAAAATAAAATTTTATATTTATTGGTCTTTTATATTCATAACTTTGTTATCATAATTTGCATACATCGACCAAATGATCAGTTCTCAAAACATTGAAAGAAATTCATTCTTGGTTTAATAGTATTCATCGACCAAATATTCAAAAGAGAATATATATTATCAAACAAGCTTACAAACCTCAATTGTGGACAGCTCTGTTTTCTCCTGCTCGTTCCAAGACACAAACCTCGTTATTCGCCCTCTCGAGATTGAGCTTCACTTCTTCGAGTTTTTTATTAGCTGTCGAAAGTGCCACTTCTATATTAACTCGGCTCGTTTTACTATTTGAGTTTTTCTCTTCTCCTTCCTGATCCAATTTCGACCCCATGTAAGCTGCAACCTCGTTCTTTGAGTCCTGCAGCAATCCCGTCGCCACCAAAATCAACACAAAATTGAAAAACCAAAAATAAATTCAACACTAAATTCAAAACTGAACTCATTTCAGCAATGTAAAAAAAAACCTCAAATGAATTCCCTCAAATGAAACTCTCAGCAAATCCAAAATCAAATTCAACACAAAATTAAAAAAATCAAACTAACCCTTTACATCGAATAGACGGATTGTAAATTTATTTGCACGTGAATTTTTCTTCTTGGTTTAGGGGATTCGGCCACCGTAGTTGTGGGATTTACTCATCGGCCGCCGGAGTTGGGTGATTTAGCACACCGAGCCGACGGAGTTGGGGGCTAGGGTTTGGTTCAACCTTTGCGTAGCTCGATATCGTAGGGGATTGAGGTTAGCACATTGGCCGCTTGCGTTGTGGGTTAAGGTTTATGTTTTACCTTCGTCTTCGCGTAGCTCTTGCTTGATTTCGACAGGAACGAAACAAATTAAGTAAACTTTGTTCGGTTTATGTTCTGCGCGTAGGAAGAAGAGAAATTTATATTTTTTCTTTTGTACTGAAATATTTTAATGAAGATAGAAGAGGGGTTTTTACGACTTTTCCATACCTACAACAATATCTTTTATTTATTTCTATTTTCTTTTTTTATTATTTAAATAAAAGGGTAGTCAATAAAATACATGAGCCCAAAGGGCCATTCCATCAATTGTTCCCATCTTTTGTAATTTTTAAAGGAAATATGAATGTTAATTTGAAATTGAATGAGTATGTTTCTTGGATTCCATTATGGGAAACAAACATTGAAAGTCATTGCTAAGAAAATGGCATGAATAGAAACTAGCATTACATGTATACACACTTCAAGTGAAATAAAAAACACAACACAACAAAAATCCTAAGAAAAAGCCAAAAAAATCATTGGTTTTCAAGGTAGTCTTGACTCTTGACTAGTGCATTAGGAGAAAGAACCCTATGTCTTCAAATAAAACAAAAAACCCTAAAAACTGAGTAATAAAATAATAAAAACAATTGACAGAAAAAACGGTGAACAATAAATCCGAGTAGATTCCCCCATAGCCAAACCAGCCAACCAAGATCCATCGGTCGTCACTGCTTCGGTCTCTGACCCGGATCCGGAAGTCGAACCCGGGTCCGGGGTGAAACCCACTCCGGCCCCACCCGTGCTCGGGTCTGACCCTGATTGAGACCCATCACCATTAATTGTTCCTGGACTTGTGGTGGTAGTGGTAGTACTAGTAGAATCTTTTGAAGATTTTTGACTGCAAACAGAACAGTGAAATTAATATTTACTGTATACAGATTACAGTAAAAAAAAACAGAGGACTCTGTTTTTATTTACCTTGGCACGGAGGGGCAAAACGTGACCGTGTAATCCGCGCCGGAGCACGTGAAGGTGCTGGTGGGGTCGTCGTAGGCGTAGCTGTAGGACCTCGGGCACGCGGACTTGAACATCTCCGAGTACACCGTCGGCCGGCAGAGCGCCGGCGAGTTGAACGCCCCGCTGCAGCAGTACTCCGGGCTCCCGAAGGCCTCGCACGCGCTCCTGCACCCCTCGCCGCCGCCCGACCGGAGCTCGGCCGGGCAGTACCGGTTCAGATCTGTCACGCACCCGGTCGAAGCGCACATGCCCGACCCGCCGGCGGTCTCCACTATCATCGGCAGGTTGTACCCGTCGACGAGGCTGACGTCGTAGAAGTCCAGGCCTCCGCCGGCGCCGAGGGTGACCTCCGCCAGCGTGGCGGGCGGGGCCGCCCCGGTCCCGGCGCACTCGGGTTGGCCCGACCCGCAGTCGCCCGTGAGGCAGGAGCCTGGCTCGGAACCGGGGAACGTGCACCCGGTTCGGCCCCAGAAGCGGCCGGACCAGCCGGCGGGGGCGACGAGGGAGCGGGCGGCGCCTTGCCGGAGCTCGAAGCCGGTGGTGTCGAGACTAGGGCTGCCGGCGTTGGCGAGTATGCCGGGCCAGACGGTGTAGCCGCATTTGTTTGAGAAGGTGAATGTTGCTCCGAAGGCAGCTGTGGGAACAACAGATTAAAGATTACAAATTTACCGCAGATAAATAGTAAAAAATCAAAAAACCCTAAGTAAAAGAAAAAAAGGCATCTTTGGATGAAGAAACGTAATGTTGATTTTGGTTTACCTTTACAAAATAGGAGAAGAGAAGTGAGGAAACAAAGAAAGATGGGTGAGCCCATGAAAATACTGTTTTTGTGTGTTCTCTCCTGTGTATATATATTTGTGAGGTGTGTGAAATGGTTATGGTAGTGGTGAAGCTGAAAACAGAAGTAGAGCTAGAAATGAAATTGGTGTACTGTATTTTAGATTTTTAGCTACTACTACTAATTATTTATGTGGGGACCAATGGCTGAAAACAGGGAATAAGTGTTATCTGTATTTAAATTAAAAAGGAGATAAATCATGTTATAATAGTGTGTTGTTCATAATGTTTTAAAATTGTACAGTACCATTTTTATATGGTGTAGTGTCATGTTAGTACTTTAGTACCGTGCTATGCTAGTATGCTACTCTCAATGAATCAATTTTCCCATTCTAAATGTTTATATTGAATTTACTTTTTTGCCCCTTATCACTTGTAACTTGTAGTAACTTGCAAGTAGTGTGGAATGTGGATTTCATAATGGTATTAAATTTAAGAAATAATATTAACCCAAATAATATTAACCCAAATAATGTTATGAATATTATTATATTATAGTGAATGACTTGTTGGCTAAGTCAGAAACCCTAGATTGTATCCTATATAAAGGGGTCTCCCTATATTAATGAATACAACAATTCACAAGAATTCACAACAATTCTATTCTCCTCTCATATTGTCTCTCTTTCTACTATATTATTCTCTCTCAATTCTCTTGAGTTTATAACACGTTATCTGAAAGCTCAACCGCGTTCTTCATCGAAGTTCTACTTATCCAAGATCAGAACTCCAAGGCAAGAATTTATATGTGTGTTTATATTTATTAATAATTATAAATATATCTACTTCTTCTCCCTTCTTCACAAAAGTAATATGTTCCCGAAGAACATATAATCCGATATTCCTGAAGTAATATCATATGTCCCGAAGAACATTATAATATGATATTCTTGAAGTAATATCAAATTAATTATGCGTAAGTTCCTGAAGAACATTATAATATGATATTCTGGAGAACATGATATTATATTCATGAAGAAATATAAAAATTAAATATTCATGAAGAATATCGTGATATGATATATTCCTGCATAAATATCAATATCAAATTAATTATGATTATATACTGTTAACGGGTGAAAAATCGTTAACTTTTTTATGGGGTTTTGAGGACTAGTTTTGGTGAAGATTTAATGTGTTTTTAGCTGAAAATGGAAATGAAAAGAGAGAGTATTTTTGGGTTGGAATCTTTCTTGAGGAATGTGTTGTTCTTTCCTATTACAGCTCCCTCTATTTATAGGGCTACCATTAGGGTTTACAAAAGGGAATTGGGCCTTTCCTTATTGGGCCTTGACACATGACAGTTTATAACCCTAAAATGGTAAAAGGACTGTTGAACCCTTTGATGCACCGCCTTTGCTGAACTGGGGGGACCGACCGCGAGTCTTCCTTTTGTGGTGCTCCAGTTGGTCGGCATCCGGGCGAGCAGGCTTGTCCTTAGGAATGCGTATCCCTGACCGGCGCCTCATCATCTGCTCGGCTGACTCTTGCTTGCTCGGCACATCCTCTGGTCGGCCTTCCCCCGATCATCATGGGCGGTTTCCGGCGTGGGGCCGTGAGAGTGGGGTCCATCGCTCCAATAAATAGCGGCAATAAATAATATTAATAATGGTAATTGTAATAAACGAAAATGGGGCACAACAAATGCCCCCCGCGAAGGATCTGGTCGGTAGAAACCGGCCGGGTTCTTCGTGGTCGTAGTCGCCCCATTTCCCCCATCAGAAGAATAGGGTTTTTTGCTATGCTGACGCGTGGACGACACGTGTCATGAAACCTTCTCATCTCCCGCCTACGACTGTCCTTTCAGTTGTCCTCTCAAATTTTGAAATTCAAAAATTAAAAGGTTAAAAATGGAGAGGAAAACCGCCGCCTTTCCAAATACTATAAGTATCTTCACAAAGGGACTTTTTTTCACTTTTTTCGAAACCTCTTCTCCCCGAGTTATCTGGCGGCTGTTTCTCTTCGCGAAATCCGGCGATTTTTTCCGGCGAATATCTCATCCCTTTCAGGTACGCGTTCTCCTCTCTCCTGGTGTAGAGTGAGTTTCTTTTTCCGGGGCTTTTACTGGGCGCCTGTTCTCGCTTTCTTCCTTAAGTTTAAGAATTTTCCGGTGAGTCGCCATTTTTTCCGGCGACCTTTCTGATATCCTCGTTGCTTTTCAAATTTCCGGCTGTGGGTGTACCTCCTCGTTAGAAACCAGAAACTGGTGATGAGTGAAGAGGGATCCCCTTGTCGCGAATCGTCGGGCGCCTCGCCCTCTCAAATCCCCATAACACCCTCTAAACTACCCTCTGCTTCTTCTCCTCGTGAGGGTTCATCCCCCGATGCCTCGTCGCCGTCTGGGCGCTCGTTGAAATACCCCTTCTCGGCCGACGAGAGCCACGAGATGCTGCAGGGTGATGTCAGCGAAGCTTACCGCCGCCTTTGTAAAATTATCGCCGATAGCCGGGGTCCCCCTTCCCCATATTCGTATGAGGCTTATCTTCTCGAGCGGCCATATCGCTATATTCCCCGCGAAATTTTTAGGGTGGTCGGAGATCGGCCGGGGTTCTTTGAGGCTAGCCGGAGGCCGAGTGCAATCACGGAGTCCGCTCTTCAGAAGAAAAGGGTTGAATGGGAGATACCTTCGGACGTTCATATATACGCCCCCATCGAAGGTGAGCGGGCAGACTGCCCTCCTACGGGTATGGTCGCGGTGAATTACTCGATGATGTCGAGCGGCCTTCGCTTCCCCATCCCGGACTCCTTCGCTCACCTAGTGCAGATCTTTGGAGTCGCCCCGATGCAGCTGGTACCGAATGCCTGGGCGACCATGTATGACCTGACCGTCCTGTTTGGTTATTATGGGTTGTATCGAGGCCTAACAGGCCTTGAATTGTTGTTCCTGCTGAGCATCTGTGATGCCGGTAAAGGAGATTACTACTTGAAACAACGAGATACCATAATCACCGATCTGACGAGCAAACAGGCCAAATGGACCGAAAAATGGTTTTTCGTGGCAGGAGAGTGGAACTCCAAAAATTTTCCCCTGAGTGTCGAATACCGGACAACCTCAGACCGTTAGTTTCTCTGACCTTAGTACTTTTTATCCTAGATATCCTTCTATCGTCCCTAACCGACCTTTTGGGGACTCTCCCCTTCTTATCCTTTTTTTTAGGCCCCAAAGCTCCAGATGCCGGGCTATTAGGATGGGATTTCCTGGTGATTTTGGAGAGAGTAAAATCCCTCTCGTATAATCAGAGGAAGCATGATAATTGGAAAGGCAAGGAGAGACGTCTTCGTGCTCGGTTTATAGTTACCCCTCGGGACGCCGAGGATATATTTCCGCGTGAGTGTTTATTCATAGTTAATTTGGACTTCGTCTTCCCCGTGTTCCTAATGTTCTTTTTTTGTTTGCAGCTCGTAGATATTTTCGGATCGTCCGACCGGTCGGGATGCCGAAGTTGGAGACTCCTCGCGAACGGAGGAAGAGGGAGCTTGCTGCGGAGAAAGCGGAGGCGGAACGCCAGAAGTTGGCGGCCAACGTGACCGTAGCTGTCCAGCCTCCGTCTACCTTCCCCATGCCTCAACCGATCAGCCAGGTCGGCTTTGAGGAGGGGTCCTCTGACGAAGAGCTTCCACTCTTCCGACCGACTAAAAGATCTCGGGCGGATGGTTCCGGCGCGTCTGGGACGAAGAAAGGCGGGAAGCCTCCCACGGTCCCAAGGAAAGGCAAGGCCCCCCAGAGGAAAGAGTCCCGGTCGGCCGGATCGGGAGATGATGATCGCACGGGCGAGTTGGAGTCAATCTTTGGTGCCGGTGATGAGGACTTCTCCAGGTATTCCCTCGCGGGTTTTCCTGATTACATTCTAACACTCAGGTTCTTACAAAAATATGGGTTGTGAGGTGCAGGGCTTTTAAAGAGGACCCCGGACTTCCTTTGGCCGTTGCTCACTTGACGGCCGAGCAGAATTCTTACGACGTGGATCCTTTGCCGGCTCATTTGGCTCAGTCCGTCGAGGACGTTAATCATTCTTGGTCCCGGGAGATGGAGAGTGCGGCATCCCGACCGGATTTTCTAGAAAAGCTCCTGCGAGTCAACGCCGCCCGTAACCTGATCATGGTGAATCGCTTGGCTCAAATCCGCGCCGAGCAGGAAGATAAAGCGGCTAAGTGTCCACCCAACCTGCCCGACGTCTATTTGGAGCTGCGAACTCGGTTCGCCAAACTGCAGGAGGACTACAATCTTGAGTCCGGGATGAAAGCTTCCTTGAGCAGTGAGCTGGACGAGGAGAAGAAAGATAAGATGGCCGTGATTCTCAAGCTGACCGAGCAGACAGAGGAATTAGATAAATTCAAGACTTAGGTGGAGGGTCTCGAAAAATCCTATGGTTACGCCGAGGAAAGCCTGAAAGAGCTGGAGGAGTTGAACCGGCGGATTTTTAAGGAGCTGGAAGGCATGCAGGCTGCTGAGGCTGCGCGCCAGGCGGACCCCGAAGAGGACATCGACTTCTACAGTAATTATTCTTATTACTGTGCTTACTTCGATGGTATCCGGGCACTCCTGGAGGCCGGTCAGCCAGCGGATGTTTTGATGGGCTGTCTTCGCCGCTATTCCGAACAGTGTCCCCTTCATGCTCACTTCTCCCTGTACGTACTCGACCTGGAGCAGAAGTTTAAACTAGATCTGTCCTGGTGGCCTCTGAAATCGCAGCTTAAGATGCCTCAACCGGATAAGCCGGCCGATCAGGATTCTGCGGAGCCGGTTAGTACGACCGAGGAAGATCCGGCCGCCAAGTTCGCTGACTCGGTACTCAAAGATCATGATGGTGAAGAGTTGGCTTCCGGGGATCAGAAGTGATGGCGTTGGATGTTAAAGCCTGCCCGGTTATTGAAAAACTTGTGTTTATCTTCAATCCTGTTTCCTTTCTTCTTTGTTTTTGGATTTTGCCCGCGCGGGCTTGAACTGTATCTCTGACAATATCTGGTGCTTTACGTTACTTTATCTTTTTACTGTCTTTGGGACAGAAAAGCTTTTGTCCTTATTATTCCATCTCTGACGCATTTATTCCTTTACTTTTAACGTATGTAACGTACGGGATTTATACGGATTTTCCTATCCCTAAAGGACTTTTGGCGGGAAAACTCCCTCCAAAACGGTCCTTAGTGGGGCCTCTTCAGATGCCCCTCTGTGTATAAATGTAACTTAATTAGGTCCCTCTTTTCTTTTTGTATCTCTTTTCATAGAAAGAATTTGCCACAGGAGATAGGAAGGAAAAGAGGGGAAAAGATGAGTCAAAACAAGAAAATGCGTCCAAACAAAGGGAAACAAGTCTTCCATGGCACGTCTGCAATTGAGGATAGCTATTATGCCATCTCCATCCATTCTGACGGGTGGCGCAAGCTAACCCAAAGGTTCGATGGCAAATGGCATCGCAATAACTTTCCTCTCCCTAACGCGTTCGTGCAACCATTGGAGAAGTTCTTAGGTGAAGAGATCCCTTTCCATGACTCTAACGAACAGGCCTGGGTCGCTGTGAAGACGAAACTCAGGCGTCAGGTGGCGTTCGGGGGCCCGGGCTGGGCTGACTTCGTACAACATGCGGGCATCCAAGCTGGATGGGAGGTATGGGTGATCTGGAAACCTGGGTTTGGGTTTCGTGTCAGCCTTTTCGATCGGGAGCGTCTCAACGTTTCCTTCCCCGAACAGATCCGGGCGCGTGGTGAAGCTGATTCCCTCGGTCATCCATATGTGGACTAGTGCGTCTTTATTTGAACCCGTTCGGCGGTGAATAACTATGTTGTTGCTTTTCATTTAATGTGAACTCCTTGAAACCGTCATTCTCCTTTAATGTAGTCAACTTATTGCCTTAATTGCTTTTCAATTCTCGAAAAGGGAAAAAACCCCTATAAATAACGAGTCCCTTGCGTTTGTGTACTTTTGAAATTAAACAAAGGTATCAGTTATCGTTTCTTGAAATATGTCGGCTAGAGTCGAATTTTTGGATGGCTCGCATTTTTTCGAGTGCGTGTTTAACGGCACCTGGCATAAAGAAATCTTTCCTGTTCCTGCGGCGTTTCTTCGCCCGATCGGGGGCAGGACTACAGATGGCTTGCGAATGGTAGATACCTTGGATCAAGAATGGTGTGTTTCTTTTACTCGTTTCCGCAACCAGACTGCAATTTACGGACCGGAGTGGGAGCGACTCGTAAGTGGGTTCGAGATGCAAGAAGGTTGGGCCGTTCGTATCACTTGGACCGACGGGACAGGCTTCTCGATTGACATCTTTGATCGGGAGCACCGTTCGGCGGTGCGTCCGGTTGGGAATCGGCCCAGGCCATCTCAACGTGGAGGGCGTGGATCCGGGGTCAGCCGCTGGCCTCCCCGGCCAACTCACGATCGTAGAGGCCGCCCCCTTTATTGATGTTTCTTTTTCACGTGATGTTCCCTAGTTCACGACCTCTATGTTGTTTTTCTCTTATTTGCTCCGCATTTTCCTTAGTGAAATTTTATGTCCTTTGAAATTTTTACACTTGCGGTGAAACGTTGGTTAAGTATATATGTCCCCCGACGGATCGGGGTGACACGGCCGAGGATGGGACTTGTCCGGTCCTCGGTCTTAATAAATTCCCTGTTCGATCGGTCGAATGACGGATCACTCGACTCATCTCAGGCTCGGGGAGAGCGGACTCTATCCCCGGTTAACATACATGTCCCCCGACGGATCGGGGTGACACGGCCGAGGATGGGACTTGTCCGGTCCTCGGTCTTAATAAATTCCCTGTTCGATCGGTCGAATGACGGATCACTCGACTCATCTCAGGCTCGGGGAGAGCGGACTCTATCCCCGGTTAACATACATGTCCCCCGACGGATCGGGGTGACACGGCCGAGGATGGGACTTGTCCGGTCCTCGGTCTTAATAAATTCCCTTGGAAATGGTCAAACATGCAAATTCTGCCAAACAAGTTTTTATTCCGATCATAAAGAGTTTTGGGATACAAAAGATTACTGATGGTATTTCTTCAAATGGAGTGCGTTCCAAAGGTACTGGTCGGCCACGCCGTCCAGGTGTTCTAATTCATATGACCCTTTCTCCACGTGTTTCCTCACTCGCATCGGGCCTTCCCAGTTCGGGCCCAATGCCCCAGTGCTTGGCCCGAGCAGCCGTTTGAGAACTAGATCCCCGGTTTTAAATTTCCTGATTTTGGCCTTAGAGTTGTAGTAGCGCTCTGCTCTCTGTTTGGCCGTCGCATTCTGGAAAACCGAATTCAAACGCCTTTCCTCCAGAAAATCCAGCTCGAGGCGCAAAGCCTTGTCGTTGTTTTCATTCAGCTCCTGGGAGGTCCTATGGCTCGTAACCTCGATCTCGGAGGGGATTACTGCTTCAGCACCAAAGGCTAGAGCGAAAGGGGTCTCCCCGGTGGCGGCCTTGCTGGTCGTTCTATAAGACCACAACACATCTGGCAGCTCGGCCGCCCACCTCCCTTGTCGTTCTTCAAGTTTTGCCTTGATGGTGTGTTTCAGAATTTTGTTCACCGCCTCCACCTGGCCGTTCGTCTGCGGGTGATAAGGGGTGGAGAAAGCCTTCTTAATCTTCCATTTGTCGAAAAAATTCATGATTTCTTGGCCGTCGAACTGCTTCCCGTTATCAGAGGTGACGATGTATGGTATCCCAAAACGGCATATTATATTCTTCCAGATGAATTTTATGATTGCCTTCTGATCAATGGTTTTTAGCGGCTCGGCCTCGGCCCACTTTGTGAAATAATCCACGGCCACTACTGCGTATTTAACCCCACCGGGTCCGGTCGGTAAAGGTCCGATCAGATCAATCCCCCATGACGCGAAAGGCCAAGGACTATATATCGAGTTAAGATATTCTGGTGCCGTCCGGATGATAGGGGCGGTCACCTGGCATCTGTGGCACCTCCGAGCGTAATTTATCGCATCTCTCCTTAATGTAGGCCAGTAGAAACCCTGGCGCACCGTTTTGTCGGCCAGCGACTGACCTCCCGCATGGTTCCCGCAGACGCCGTCATGGATTTCGCTAAAGACTCTGTGGCCCTCTAGCGGGGTAATGCATTTCAAAAAGGGGGAGGTATAGGCTTCTCCTGTACAACGCATCCCCGATCAGGGTGTATCTGGCCGCCCGTATCCGGAGTTGCCGGGCTTCTGTCTTATCCCCGGGCAACGTCCCATCCAAAAGGTAGGAACGAATAGGATCCATCCAGGTCTCACCACGATCGACGATCGTGATCATAACCTCTCCTTGAGATATTGCGGATTTTGCCTGACTAGTTAGGATCACATTAGCCATGTCGGCGCTTCCTTCGGAGGACGCGAGTTTGGACAGAGCGTCGGCCTGGGAGTTCATTTCTCTGGGGATCTGCTCGATGAGAGTTTTTGGTATCTTCTCGCACAGCGCCATCACGTGCTCATAGTACTTCGCCATTCGGTCGCATCGGGTCTCGTAGTCTCCTTTGATTTGATTAACTACCAGTAAAGAATCCATGAAAATCTGTAAATGTTCGGCTCCCACTGCCAAAGCCAGATTCAGCCCGGCGATCAGTGCTTCATACTCCGCTTCATTGTTTGTTGCGGCAAATTCGAACTTCACCGCGTGTGTGAAAGACTGCCCGCCCGGTCCGACCAACACTATTCCAGCCCCGGCATGGGAGGAATTGGATGAACCGTCGACGTATAACTTCCATGCCGGGATCCTGGTCGACGGGGTGGATTCCGGGAACGTCAGCTCCACTATGAAGTCTGCTAAAGCTTGCCCCTTGATCGCCGTCCTGGGAGCATAAGTGATGTCGTACTGGCCCACCTCTAGGCTCCACTTCAGTAATCGGCCATTCGTATCCGGTCTCTGCAAAACCTGTCGTAGTGGCATGGTGGTCAGAACTTCTACGGGATGATCGAAAAAATAAGACCTCAATTTCCGCACGCTCATCACGAGTGCATACGCCAGCTTTTCCAGGGGGGTATATCGTGTCTCGGCGTCATGGAGGACCTGGCTGACAAAGTAGATTGGTTTGTGCAGTTTTCCCTCGGCCCGGACTAGAACCGAACTCATTGCATGCTCAGACGCAGCCAAATAGAGGAAAAGCGTCTCCCCGGGGACCGGCTTGGAGAGGATGATAGGGTTACCGAGGTGCTCCTTCAGGCGTAAGAATGCCTCCTGGCTCTCCTTCCCCCATTTGAATTTCTGGTCTTTAATCGATCTAAAAAATGGGCGGCTTTTATCCCCGAGCCTAGGGATAAAACGACTAAGTGCGGCCAGACAGCCGGTTAGTTTTTGCACGTCCTTCAGACTCCGAGGTTCCCTCAAATTCTGAATGGCCCTGATCTTCTCTGGGTTGACTTCGATTCCTCTCTGGCTTACGATGTGGCCGAGGAACTTGGTGGCGTACACCCCAAAATGGCACTTCTTCGGGTTCAACTTCATGTTGAAAGCCCTGAGGATCTCAAAGGTAGTCATCAAATCCCTAATGTGGTCCTCCTCGGACTTACTTTTTATAATGATGTCGTCGACGTAAACCTCCATCGTCTCTCCGATCTGGTCGGCGAACATTTTGTTCACTAACCTCTGATAGGTTGCACCTGCGTTCTTTAAACCGAATGGCATTCGCTTCCAACACAGCACTCCCTTCTCCGAGTAAAACGAGGTATGCTCTATGTCTTCCTCTGCCATGGGAATCTGGTGGTATCCTGCGAAACAATCACAGTTAGAAAAAATTGCATGCCCGGCGACGCTATCGACCAGATGATCGATGTGCGGTAATGGGAAATGATCCTTCGGGCAGGCTCTGTTGAGGTCGGTGAAATCAATACACAAACGCCACGCGTCGTTCGATTTTTTCACCAGGACGACATTTTCTATCCATTGGGGCTCTTCCTCGGCTTCTCTTACGAGGTCATTTTCTATCAACTTTTTGACTTCGACCGCCAAAGCTGCATACTTCTCCGGCCCCATCTTTCTACGCTTCTGGGCGATAGGTTTCTTCCCGGGATCAATCTTCAGGTGGTGGCAAGCGTGCTTGGGGTCTATCCCTACCATATCCTTGTGCGACCAGGCGAACGCGTCGGTATTTTGCTTCAAAAAGTCGATTAATTCTCCCCTCAGTTTCTCGGGGATTTTCTTTCCAATGAAAACCTCCAGTTCGGGTCTGTCCGGATCCAGGCATACTTTCTCGACTTCGTCGACTGCCGAACAGGCCGAAGGTCCTCGGGGGTCAGGAATCTCGTTCGGTTCATAACCAATTCGGGGGTCAGGATCCTCGACGCTTGCACACTGTATATTCTGGATTGGATCATTGTCTCGGCCGGTCGGTAGTTCATCGATGAGGATGTGCAGAAACTGTGCCTCGAGTTCGGGCAGGATAGTCTCTAGTTCCTGCGCCTCTCGAATCTTGGCTTCGCGAGCCCCTGACTGCTCGGGCTCGCTTTCTTCCCATAGTGCGGTCAGATACTCTTCATCGTCTATATCCATTTCCCCTGTGGGGTCGATCTCCTTCAGTATAATCGTGTCTTTCGGGGCTATCATATCTCTGGGGTCGATTCCCCCCGGGAATAACTCGTGGTCGGCCATTTGGGGATCATCTTCCCCAAATGCCCCAGTGTCGGTGTTGTTGGTATCGTTTACGTGATCGTTTGTACTAGAACACAGAGGATAATTAAAACATTTCCTGGCCATATACTGGTCACCCCGAAGGGTGCCGACCGCGCCACTCAAAGTGGGAAACTTAATACAATAATAATGGGAGGACGCCACGGCCTCGAAGGCATCGAGGAACGGCCTCCCGAAAAAAGCATTATAAATGTTATCAGCATCCACAATAACAAACTCAATCAGCCTGGTCATATTGATGGCGGGATCCTGCCAATCCTTTAATTCCACGGCCATCCTGATCCGTCCCCTGGGGCGGACTACCACGTCTCCAAATCCCTTCATAACTCCTTCATAGGGTCGAACATATCTCGTGAGGTCGCCGAGCTGGTCGAGCGCCGATTTGAAAATCAGGTTGCAATGAGCCCCATTATCCACCAGGACCCTGGCCACTTCGATGCCGAGAATCCGAGCGGTAATCACCAAAGCGTCTTCCTTGGGATATTTTATCCCCTCCCGGTCCTTCTCGGAGAAAGAGATAACGATTCCCCGAGAGATGGTTGACTCCGTATGCGGGACCACGACGTTCACCCCCTCGAACTCGCGGAGCTCTTCCTTCCTCTGTCTCTTAGATTTGTGTATGATCGGTGTCAACCCCCCGATCATGTTCACCCGAGCTCCATCGCGGACAGGTGGATCCTGATTTTCGGGCCTTTCGACCGGGGGCGGAGGTAGAGCCAAAGGGCCGACCGGACCCTGTTCGAGTCTCGGCTGCTGATGAGGTCGGCGATTCTGATCGTCTTGGTATTCTCGGCCTCGTCCTCTTCCCCCTCTTCCGCGGCCACCACCCCCACGTCCGCCGCCTCCACGTCCGGCGGCTGGGCGACCGCGCTTTGGTGCCCGCAGGAGGTTGGCCAGACTTCCGTCCTCATAAAGCTGGCGAAGTTGGGTGATCAGATCTCGGCACTCGTCAGTCCTGTGCCCGTTCTCTTGGTGAAAAGAACACCATTTGCGCGGGTTCCTCTCGTCGGGACGGCTTCTCATGGCCGGAGGGGGAGTGAGGATATTGATATCCCGCTCGTAGAGAATTTGCAGAATCTGAGTAGGAGTCTGCCCCAAAAACGTTCCTTCCTCAGCGCCCTCGTTGACGATCTCGACTCTCCGCGGTGCCTGGAGGGTTCCCTGGTATATTTTGTAATTGGGCTTCTTCTTACCACTTTCATGGTATTTCACCGTTGGGGGAGGTTCCGTCCAGTAATCAACCGTTGCCGGGCCCATGGGTCTCTTCTCGGTGAGGGGTTTCGCTCCCTCCTCGGGCTCCAGCTCTTTCATCCGCTCGTCGTATATTCGTTGTTGGGCTATCTCCTCGCCTGCCCTCCTACGGAACTCAGTATACGACTTCGGATAGTCCTTCATCATGGGTTTGAACAGGCTGGACGTCGGTCGTAGGCCGCCCAGTACCGAGTGAACGAGGATCTCGTCACTCACCCGGTCCCCCTGCTTGGCAATCCGCTCTACTCGGTCGATATACATCTCGTCTGACTCATCCTTGCCCTGCTTGACCCCCATCAGACGTTGGGGGCCCTCC
This sequence comes from Euphrasia confusa, assembly GCA_954870475.1. Taxonomy (NCBI): domain Eukaryota; kingdom Viridiplantae; phylum Streptophyta; class Magnoliopsida; order Lamiales; family Orobanchaceae; genus Euphrasia; species Euphrasia confusa. Next base: position 22,552,205 of record OX940951.1, read on the forward strand.
GAGTAACTTACTTTGGACGCGAAGTAAGATACGAACTCGTCTCTCAACTCTCCGAAGCTATCTATCGACCTCGGCGGTAGGCTAGTATACCACCGGTGAGCCATGTCGCCGAGAGTCAGAGGGAATAGGCGGCATTTCGTGGCGTCCGACGCTCCTCGGCCGACCATATACGTGTTATATTTGTTCAGGTGAACGTCAGGGTCGGAAGCTCCGTCGTAGATGAAAGTCAGCAACGGGGCGACATCGGGCTGCGACCTGGCCTGCTCGATCCTTAGACTCAGAGGCTCGGCGAGAGCAGATCTCTTCCTGGGGTCGCAGTTTTGTTCGGCCAGTTTCCTCTCTACTTCTTCTAGCCGTTTTGCGAGGCCGGGATCGGTCGTCGTGACTGTTTGCGGATTTACTGTCTGTTTTTGTTGAAAGGTGGACCGGGCAAACCCTTCGTGTGCTTCCTCCTCAAACTCTTTCTCCAGGCAGCGGTGGTTAGGACTTGGGTTTTCGGCAGCGGGTCTCTTCTCCAAAAAACGAGACCGAGCTTCCAACTTCCGTATCGTGCGCTTTATCTCTTCAGGGGTGTTGACCTGCCCCAGATCTAGATCTGGCTCCTCCTCCAGGACCGGGGATAACAACTTCTCGGCCTCCGCTAGCTCTTCACGGAGGGCCCTCTGTCTCTCCCTCATCTCGGCCTCCTCGGCGCTTAGTCCTTCTATCATCGCTATTTGACGAGCGATTTCGTCTGGGAGTTCTGGAGGAGCCGTCCCGACGCCGTCCCTCAGCAGAGGCGTTCTTTCCGCGCCGTCTCTTCGTCCGTCGGCTTCGCCGGCGGTGGCGACGGCGGCGCTGCTTGAGGTACCTGCAGATTTCATCGCAAGAAGAAAAACGAAAAAAGAAATTTCGACACCGAAACTAGCGCTCGAGGTGACCCCCTCCTTCTAGCGCCAATTGTTAACGGGTGAAAAATCGTTAACTTTTTTATGGGGTTTTGAGGACTAGTTTTGGTGAAGATTTAATGTGTTTTTAGCTGAAAATGGAAATGAAAAGAGAGAGTATTTTTGGGTTGGAATCTTTCTTGAGGAATGTGTTGTTCTTTCCTATTACAGCTCCCTCTATTTATAGGGCTACCATTAGGGTTTACAAAAGGGAATTGGGCCTTTCCTTATTGGGCCTTGACACATGACAGTTTATAACCCTAAAATGGTAAAAGGACTGTTGAACCCTTTGATGCACCGCCTTTGCTGAACTGGGGGGACCGACCGCGAGTCTTCCTTTTGTGGTGCTCCAGTTGGTCGGCATCCGGGCGAGCAGGCTTGTCCTTAGGAATGCGTATCCCTGACCGGCGCCTCATCATCTGCTCGGCTGACTCTTGCTTGCTCGGCACATCCTCTGGTCGGCCTTCCCCCGATCATCATGGGCGGTTTCCGGCGTGGGGCCGTGAGAGTGGGGTCCATCGCTCCAATAAATAGCGACAATAAATAATATTAATAATGGTAATTGTAATAAACGAAAATGGGGCACAACATATACTAATAATCTCGAATAATATCATTGAAAATTTACCGTGAAAGATCCACTAGCTTTGTGGAAAGATTTAAAAGAAAGATACGATCACCCGAAGTTGGTCGTACTACCAAAACGTGGTATGATTGACTCCAAATTAGACATACAATAAAGCTATCATGAGAAACATTATAATTTGATAATCCTGAAGCAATATCAAATCAATTATTCTTAATTATCAATTAAATTGAATGTTCCTGAAGAACATATACTCTGGTTTAAAGATTATATTGATCGTTCTGGAAGAACATCATGATTTGATATTATTCGATAAATATCAAATTAAATTGTTCCCGTAGTAGCAATAAGTTTGGAAATATCAAATTAAATTACTTCCGTAGTAGCAATAAGTTTTAAATGTTCCCGAATAACATTATGATATGATATTCATGATTAAATATCAAAATTAAATTTTAAATGTTCTTAGAGAATATCATGATATGATATTTCCGGAAAAATATCAAATCAAATTGTTCATGGTGTAGCAATTAAACTTTATATTTTAAATCGATATTGATATAATACAAAATATTCTTGAAAGAGTATTTTTATTAAATTGCTCCCTAAGAAGAAAAGTTCAAACATTAAATGTTTTCGAATAAAGTTATATCATGATTAGACGAACGCCAAATTCGATTATTCTCGTCATATGAATTATCCCTGAAAGATATCTTTTGAAAATCGAGAACAAATGGGTACTCATGAAATATCGAAAAAGTCGATTGCAATTAAATTTAATTTCTGAGAAAATTATATATTGAAATTTATTTTGATCCCCGAAGGATCATTGGTAAAGATATTGTATCCCCGAAGGATCGATAAAAATATTGTTATATGACATATTAAAAATGGGCTCCAGAAGAGCTGTACTAATTATCCCCAGGAGTACTACAAATGTACTTAAAATGAAAATGATGCATATCATGATTATTATTAAGTGCGTGGAAATTGTTATTTCCCATTTGCGAATTAATTTGAAATATGCAACTTATATTCATATTACCACTAAAGTGTATTTTTATGAACGGGCATAATATCTCGAGCCCACGATCCAGAAGATCGGTTTATAGCAATTACGCTGATTTGCATATTTAAGGAAGATCAATTCTCGGCATTAGGGGGAGATAAGAATATAAAAGATATAAATGCCGAGAAATTTCATGGAATGAAAACGATCTTTAATTCTAGATCCACGCACCAATCAATTGAACCCGAAGTTCATGAAAATAAGTGACTTGCAATATTAAGCAAGTAATCTGTCAAATTAATGAAGGTGTGACAAAATCACATATATTTGTGATAAATGAACTATAAGAGTTCAAATACTAAAGAGATCAACTCAAATGTTGATTCTAATATACGCCTGAAGCGTAGTAGATCGATCTAAAGATATGAAATAAATCCGCGGAAAAACAAAGAAATTAAGTCACCCTCAAAATCTCCTGAAGAGAGTTAGATGAAAATCCCATTGAAAAAACATGATAATAGAAAATCGTGGGATTGCGGAACAACCAAATTAAATATTTTGGGAAATGATGAAAGATTTGGTTGAATGAATTTTCATCAACATGGAAAAAGTCGTCAACGACATATTTGCCTCAAAAGTTGCTCTAGAAAATTTGGATCCAAAACTCATATCTAAAATAGAAATGAGCAATTGAGGCTGAGCATTACTCGCTGGATAAAAATATTATCCCAGAAGGATATACGTGGTGTTCGTAAGAAAAACGAGTAATGATGTGGTGAGATATAAAAGCGAGATTAGTTGCTCAAGAGTTTTTCGCAGAAACTCCATATTTTTAAAGATGATGACATTAAGTTCCGCTACTTAATATTTCTGGCAGCAACAACGATAAATATATGCATCGAAATGTATGATTTGACCATGTAGAAGTCATTAGAAAGATACATACATGAAAATTCTGGATGAATTTTAAAATTTCTGATATGAAAGGAAATGAAAATCATAACATGTAATATATCATATTACATATAGACAAAAATGATATTGAAGACAAGGTCCCGAAGACCAGTGATTGGTCCCGAAGACCAGTGATTGTACTCTTTTTTCCTCTAATAAGTTTTTCCCACGGGGTTTTCTTAGTTAAAGGTTTTTAACGAGCCAATCACCACAATATAAATGTGAATGACATGTACTCTTTTCCTAGAGTATTTTTTCCTACAAGGTTTTATAACGAGGTTTTTAATGAGGCATGTACATCACTCCATATGAGTTTATTTTCGAGAGAACCTGAAGTTCAAAAATAAAGATGATTGTGAATTGAAGTTCACATTATTCATTTGTTAAGAATTGTATATTCGACATTAGACGCATCTAATATACTCCAGAAGAGTTACCGGCCGGTTATAGCAATTGCGAATGCTCTAGTCAATATAGATGTCTGGTAAAGGCATGTCCCTGAAGGACGAAAAATATACAATAATACAAATGAATGTGAAACTCGACAATTCGAAGGTTGTGTCCTGAAGACCAAAATTTATATTTGAATAACTAAGTTTTTCCTATATGGTTTTATTAGTTACAGGTTTTAATGAGACTGGTTGATCACAAATATTTACTTTCAAAAAGTCAAATATTTTCGGTGATTACAATCAGGGGGAGCAAGCTGTACTCTTTTTCCTTCGTTCAGGTTTTGTCCCACTGGGTTTTCCTGGCAAGGTTTTAACGAGGCAGCAATTCTGTACATAGTCATTCAAGGGGGAGTGTTATGAATATTATTATATTATAGTGAATGACTTGTTGGCTAAGTCAGAAACCCTAGATTGTATCCTATATAAAGGGGTCTCCCCATATTAATGAATACAACAATTCACAAGAATTCACAACAATTCTATTCTCCTCTCATATTGTCTCTCTTTCTACTATATTATTCTCTCTCAATTCTCTTGAGTTTATAACAGTATACTCTTTTTTCCAACTTCCAAATAAATACGGAGAATGATTTTTTATTTCAAATACAGTACTAATTATCTTCTTAACTGAATAAATGATAAATGCAGCAAGTATTTACATTCTTTTTTGTTGAGGATTCGTACAAGAAAAAAACAAACACAAACAATCGAGCCGCGCGTGCCACAAAAGCTTGACGCCGGAAGCTTCGAGCAACAATGGTGAAATCGGGATTCGACGACAAACACACGATCTAAGGATCCTAGAAGTATCTCTGAACTTCAAGGAACACAACACAAAAGAAATCACACGAAATGACACACGATTTTACGAGTTTCGATCGATTGAAAACCGATCTACGTGCTCGGGAGGGAGGTGGTTCTTCGGTATTATTCAAGCTCTCAAGGCTATGAATATGAGTTCAGTTACAGCTCTACATCACACACACACGGTGAATTATATTTATACTCACGCACACAAAAAACCCCAAATCTGAAACTCGTATGAACCCTACGATCAAATCAGATTGGGAAAATCCACGCCACACATTTCTAACAGAAATTGTGATCGTCATGCTGTGCGTGAGCTGTCGAGGAACTTGGAGCACTTGGAATCTCGCATTTTCATCCACTAACACGTGAGAGAGGGTCGATCCACTGCGCCGCGGCATTTCTGTGAACCCAGGTGAAACGACGTCGCTTTGACCGAAACAACGTCGTTTTGCCCTTTGGCGGCAGATTTAAATAAGATGCTGAAATGGCCACTGTGCCCAAACTCAAAGCGCGATGAGATGGTCACTTTGCCCAGACTTCCAGAATGTATAGAAACACTTCTAGAATTCAAATCTTGTGTAAGTTCCAACAAATCTCCACCTTACACAATATTTGCAATTCCAGCAAACATCATGTATCAACCAATCAACACCTGATCACCTCCAGAATCAAGAATCAAGAAACTGACATGTTCTTGAGCTCAAAGATTCAGAATGCCAACTTTGGACCATCCTCCTTGTTGATCCATAAAAATCTCCCACAGAAACGTTTCATGGGCCCACCTACCAGCTCACTTCTACGAGGAGTCGGGTCGAGGCGAAACGTCCACCCTTCACGAAGCAGAGGTACAGCCCGCGCCGGAAGAGAATACCCGTAGAAGACATCTACCAGACCCGGGGCCATACTCATAAAATAACTTGTCCCGGGAACATATCCCGGGACCATACCCGGTACCATATCCCGGGACCATACCCCGGACAGCCCCCGAGCACCAAGCACGGACCCCGACAACCCGACGTGCACATGGATCGCGTTCGAGCATCAAGCACGGGCCACGCCAAGCTTACATGCGGGACGACGGAGCTCCGAGACCCAGGACCGCGCCCGAGCACCCGCCACGGGCGACGCCAACCATACATGCGGGACGACGGGCTCAACGGACCCGGGACCACTCTCGAGCACGGAGCACGGGCGCTAGTGACCCGACATGCACAAGGATGAGGATGATGGGCCCCAAGGCCCGGGATCGCCTCCGGGCCCCGAGCATAGGAAACCACCACATGAGAGACGACTATACGCGAGCCCCGAGCTCCGGGTCCCGGGACTATATCCCGGGCGCCATACGGATACGACCTGCACCGGGTAGAAGTACACCAGTCAGGACCGGCTCTATCCTTGCATGCGAAACCACGCGTCGATAATGGACAGGTGGATCTACCTAATTCTCCTATAAATAGACTAGATTGAGACGATAAGAAGGGGGAGGCAGGACGAGTGATCTGAGTCCGACCTACTATTAAATCCATTGTAATATTAGTAAATAAATAGAGATATCATCTCGGGCATTCAAGCCTAGTCTCGGTGTGATTTCATTTCAGCTCCCTTTCTACATATAAATATACGTGTTTTTGTGTCGTCTCCAAACCCTACCCAGCTCAAATAATAATATAATATACCCGACAAAAACGACCCAAAACATTTGGCGCGCCAGGTAGGGAGCTGAGAAATATGACCATCCGAGATCCGGCTACGAGATGTGGAGCAGTGAAGAAGGACGAGCCACGACGTCAGAACCCTTACCGTTTCTCGAGAGACGGAAGCTTGAACGGGGAAAGATGCTGGCCGGAGAAGATGAAGACGCCGTCCCGGTCTCAAATCTAGAGCAAGATCTACCGGAGATGGAGGAAGATGTTCGAGAAGAAGGCCGAACGGGGTACCTTACAACCAAGAACCGAAGGGACGAGGCCTTGGTTGCGCGAGTTATTCGTCGGCCACGACCCAATCGTCGACAACGCTCAGCGCGTACAAGGCGAAGTCTACCACCACCGTTGACTTCGGTCCCGGGTACCTTTGGTATACTCGTTACTCCGAAGAAGACCGAAGGCGCGGCTGAACTTCAACGTCACAGGTACGTGTTAACCACACCGCTTAATTATGCAGGTAGCAGGTCTGCGCGACCGAAGGCGCAACACCGAACCCCGGATGTTGACCCATTTGTCTCGGAGCTCAGTCCCGGTCCCGCGGACACATACTATGTGCAACCGAAGGCGCAATACCGGACTCCGGATGCCAACCCACTTGTCCCGGAGCTCAAGCCCGGACCCGCGGACTCATACTACATGCGAGCACGACCGAGTGCGCAACGGCGGACTTCAGAGGCAAACCCACCGTCCCCAGGGCTCGGTCCCGATTTCTCAGACTTACTGGTCCCGGGGCCCGAGTCCCGTAGACATACCAACCCCAGGGCCCGATCACAGTCTCTCAAACTTATACAATAAACTTACGGGGATGGAGAGAAGGCTTGCCGAGACCCAGGTCCAGCCCATACTTACAAATTTCCATAAAGAGCCTTTGGCCCCGGAGATAGTAGATGCATATTTGCAAGATGAGGTCCACCCACTCCAAAACTCTCTCTACGATGGGAAGACGGACTCGGAGACTCACCTGAGCCGATTCCGAATGCACATGTCCGCTAGAGGAGCCACCGACGCCACGCGTTGCCGCCTTTTCCCGCTCACGTTGGGGGACCTGACATTTAAGTGGTACACATGTTTATCAACACATTCCATACATAATTTTGATGAGCTTGTACACTGTTTCCTAGCACACTTTGCGTCCAAGATCAACCAGCTGAAGCAGAGCCAGAGGTTGATTGGCATCGGACAAAAGATCGGAGAATCAGACGAGGCCTACGTGGATCGAGTTGGGTATATTTTGCTCGAGGGTGAAGAGGTCAACGACTCATTAAAACTGCACATCGCGATGTCCGGCCTCAGAAGAGACTCTGAACTGTTCAAGCACCTGATGTTGAGTTGCCCCCAGAGCTACGAAGATTACGAACTTAAAGCCGGAGCTCAATGTCGTTACCAACGCCTAATGAGAGATGCTGAATCCTCCTTTCAGGCCAAGAAGGAGTAAAGCAAGGGGGCCTAGTAACCCATCCCGGGGACCGGGACAGTAAGCTTCGGCCATCCCGAGACCACTATAAGAAAATCTCTAGCCCCTACCGGAACACTGCGCACGGTTGAGGGAGACCAATTAATAAACTAATCAATATTTTGTTGTATTTGTACTATGTTGAATTTAATTTTGCAGACCCCCGAGACTCAACGCCGACAAAACTGGGTAAGCGCAGGGGCACGACCCGAAGGCTTTCGTGGTCCTGAAAGGGGCCCGCGCCCGGTCTCGCATATATTATAAAATCAAGTTGCATGACCTGTAGGTTTCCGCGGTCCCCGACGGGGGCCCGAGCCCGGTCTCGCATATTTAAAAGATCAAGTTGCATGGCTTGTAGGTTTCCGCGGTCCCCGACAGGGGCCCGAGCCCGGTCACGCCGTAATAAAAGACATGTAGGCTGTCGCGGCTTCGAAAGGATCCCGGGCCCGGTCTCGCCATAATGAAAGACTTGTAGGCTTTCGCGGCTCCGAAAGGATCATGGGCCCGGTCTCGCCGTAATGAACGACCTATAGGTTTCCGCGGTCCCCGACGGGGGCCCGAGCCCGGTCTCACCGTAATGAAAGACTTGTAGGCTGTTGCGGCTCCGAAAGGATCTCGGGCCCGGTCTTGCCGTAATGAACGACCTGTAGGTTTCCGCGGACCCCGACGGGGGCCCGAGCCCGGTCTCGCCGTAATGAAAGACTTGTAGGCTGTCGCGGCTCCGAAAGGATCCCGGGCCCGGTCTCGCCGTAATGAAAGACTTGTAGGTTTCCGCGGTCCCCGACGGGGGCCCGAGCCCGGTCTCACCGTAATGAAAGACTTGTAGGCTGTCGCGGCTCCAAAAGGATCTCGGGCCCGGTCTCGCCGTAATGAACGACCTGTAGGTTTCCGCGGTCCCCGACGGCGGCCCGAGACCGGTCTCGCATATTTAAGAATCACGTCGCATGATTTTTAGGCTATTGTGGTTTCGAAAGGAGCCCGCGCCCGATCTCGCTGATTTATTTATCACGCTACACGACCTGAGGGTGGCCGCGGTCCAGACAGGGGCCTGCGCCCCGTCTCGCAGATATTCACCCACATCGATTTAGCCGACGTGCGACCTAAACAAGCAGACCACTCCAATGGTATTCTCCTGGGGCCAACATAAGCACCTCGAGACAAACGACGATGACATGCGACACCCTCTGTGGAAACGTACTCGGAGCTCGGTAGACCCGCGTCCCGAACCACGCACATCGGTAACAATAATATTTACATATTTATTTTTATAATATATAATATACTTATATACGTATGTATTGTAACCGGCTATAAGAAAGAAGAAAAAATCTTACCCAGAGCCTGGGGCCGGAGCCCGAGCCGACAAAAGAAAAATATTACCCGTGGCCCGGTGTCGAGGCCGAAGGGGGAAAGAAACAAAGCAAGAGGAGTTTATGTTTACTTAATATAAATGAAAGTGGTGTTGGAGCCATACACGCCGGGACACTTCCACACTTCCATAATATGCATGTGCATGTGTGTGTACTTTGTGGTAAATTGTTTAACCCGGGTTCCGGGAAGAAAAACTAAATAAAAATACATTGCATGTGTTATAGTTGTTCCGGGACACGGGAAAAAGAAAAATAAAATGTATTTTGAAAAACTGTACGCGGTCGAGAAGGAAACAAAACACAATGTGTACTCCCGAGTCCTGGCTAAACATAGGAGAAAACTAAGAATTAAGACGGGGTTCGTGAAAATTATTCTCGGAGCCGGGAGCCGGGAGCCGGGAGCCGGGAGCCGGGAGCCGGGAGCCGGGTGTCGGTGAAAGATCCAAACAAAGTAAATAAATTATTTTAAACTTTAGACTTCACCCATGTATATATATACAATATATATATTATAGTCAGGTATATGCCAAACGAAGACCGAGACGAAACGAAGCTCGACCGAGCCACAGTCGATCGAGCCATGGCCGCCTAGCCACTGCGACAAGCCGCTACTGCCAGTACCAGCCGCACGCCCCAGGCCTTGCCACCGCCGCTACCACCTCTGCCACACTGTCAATACCTCAGTCGTGTGGACGAGTTGCATCCCGCTGTCCGTAGGACGAAGAGTTGTCCGTGACCGGACCAAACAACATTTGTTCGTATGAGTTTTGGTGAGCCGACGACGATCAACCGCGAGACACGCGCCCCCGAGCCACTGACACGATCGTCAACAAAAGGCGACACGTAGCGGAGCCCATGAACCAAAGACCAGAGTTAACTCAACCTATAGAGAAATCAGCGGAGTTCCTCCACGGACTTCTCTGGGGGCCAGTGTTGAGCCATAAAAATCTCCCACAGACACGTTTCATGGGCCCACCTACCAGCTCACTTCTACGAGGAGTCGGGTCGAGGTGAAACGTCCACCCTTCACGAAGCAGAGGTACAGCCCGCGCCGGAAGAGAATACCCGTAGAAGACATCTACCAGACCCGGGGCCATACCCATAAAATAACGGGTCTCGGGAACATATCCCGGGACCATACCCGGTACCATATCCCGAGACCATATGTTGCGGACCCCGGTCGATGAATTGAGTCACACACAAATACCAGTCCAAATATAGTTGAGGCGCTCGCGCGGTCTCGAGTATGGTTTGGCTCGGTAGGTATTCTTGAGTCCTTTTGCTTACTCCGCACGCCTCGAATAGTTCGAATCGACCTATTGAGTGTTACTAGTTGGCGACTATCGAATTGTTATTGATTAACAATCGACTATCGTTTAATAGCCTACGTGATAAATCACGCACAATCAAATAATCGAGAGGTTTCGATTATTGATCCTCAATCTTCGCATGGTTGATCATTACAATCGAACACACACGGCCCTCGCGTAAACGCGCGCTACCAACGATGATCATTACAACCAATCGCGGCCCATCGCATGATTAATCACAACGATTAATACACACGGCCAAACGCGTATGAAAGTGTATTACGCACCCATACGGTTCCTCGTATATAGAAGATCTCGCATCTAATATACGGCCATAACAGTTTAACGTCGTATCATTGACGTGGTAGAGTTTAAGATGACTCTCAAAACTTTGCTTCACTAGGCCTACATAGAGGAACTAGGAAGACGAAAAGTTGTGACACGCACACACTTTTTTGATCAACTATGATCTTGATTCAACTATGAATTCTGTAATTACAATGCGGAGCCTCTCTTATATAGAGCTCATTACTTGGTCCCTAAGTAACCTATACTATTAAAATAATACAAGAGAATCCCAACACATGGAAACTCTATCAAACATACAATAGAGAGATCTCCTAAAGATACTTTTCTATCTTTATCCTAATTACTTAATTAACATACTAATTAATTAAATAATACACTAATATATATATTATTAATATATAATATTATTATTTATTAATAATCGGACGTCCAAGCTTCGCTGCTCGTCGCCGCCGCTGCTGCCGTCGATCGCCGCCGTCAGCCGCCTTGCCTCGCCGCCATGTAGCCGCCGCCGTCAGCTGCTCCAGGTGGTTCGGTTCCAATCGAGCCCTAAAGACTCGCCCGTAGCATCCTCGTAACATCGCTGCATCACGCCGCGAGTTCCTTCGCATGCTCTCGCGCAAACCTCGTATTCTTCGCATCACGCTTCGAATACTAGTGCGCCTTCGCATCACATAATCCTCACTACGAGAGATTATTGGATGCCTCGCATCGCTACCGAGTCACCACACGGGATCCTCGTAGCCTCTCGCATACAACGCGTCTCATACAAGTACCTCGCTGATGCCTCGTACTATCCTTGAGTAATCATACGAAATACTCGTGGATCCTCGCATACGATCCTAGCCATTACAGCTTTGCTCATAGCGCCTCGCACCTAAGTATGGGTTTCTCGTGTATCTTTTGCATAACGCATTAGAATCCACTAGCAAACCTCTAGTGCGGATTTGCTACGGGACTTATACGAATGAACGCATAATTCCTCGTAACCCTCGTGTACTACCACGGGTACACTAGTCACGCCTCGTAATTCTTCACTGAATCGAGTCATGCTCTAATTTTCTCGTAGTGTGTCTCGTACACGACTCGGCCCACGAATCAAGGTTCCTATCAACTCCCCCTTCCTTTAAAACTATACTTGACCCCAAGTATGTCTTCAATCAGGGATGTTGATTCCCTTCATCCGGCCTCCTACGTGGTTGTATGAACAACACACGTCCCCCCACGTAGTACATACAAAACTATTACGGTTTTGATGCCTCTACGGGTTCGGTGTCTCGCTGCCTTGAAGCTTGCGTACCTATCACGGGTCCGTCGATTGCTTCCGCCTCGATCACCTAGCACGAGTCACACGACGTGTCTCGGCCCTAGTAACACTAGTGTGCTACTCCACTTTTCCCTTGCCTTGATTAGTTTGCTTCGCGTCTCACGCCGCTTGGCTCGCCTCCTCTTGGCTATGGGCGAGATTTACAACATTACGTTGCAAACTCGTAGCCTCCCACGATGATGGTCGAAGCATCACGCCCCTTCCTCGTGTGGCTCCGGTCACATACTTGCACCAACTTGTTGCCTCTAGGTAACACCAATTTGTTGTCTTTCGCGCACCAACTTGCCGCTTTGTATTGACCTCGATCCTCGGCTTGACTCGTAGCACTACGCCAAAGTCGCGTCCTCTGGATCGCCCTTCGAGTGTAAGGAAAATATATCCTTTCTCTCGATCCTAGACTTGACCGTCGGGTAGAAGATACTCACGTATGCTTCACGTCCTTCTCGATCTCGTCCATGCGTGTGCTAGGGTTAGTAGCATCGCACCCTACATGTTATTGTGTGTCTCTTACGAGTCCACCAAAACATGTCCCTAACCTTCACGAGTAAACTCGTGTTGGCCGTGGATTGCATCACCATCGATCCCTTCACAGGATGTATGAACTTATGCCAATCCCCTGAATCTAACCAATTAAGGTTTCGATCCCTTGGACACTTACGCGTCCGATCCAACGATTATTGCCTAAGCAAAATCGTGGCCCAAGTCGAATCAAGTCGAACGATTTCTTCGAGGTCACCTTGCCTCGGAAGTGAGGTTCTCCTTCGCCGTCTCTTGTAGAGCACGTCCTTCTAGATCCCTCTTGGAACTTGTGGCTACCAACTTTCAGCAACTCGTCCATGGATGGCCTTGAACATCACGTCCACGCTTCTCCATGCTTTGTGGTACTTCGGAATTAATCTCCTCAGCACCTCTCAATGAGAGCACCAATTTGTTGCGGACCCCGGTCGATGAATTGAGTCACACACAAATACCAGTCCAAATATAGTTGAGGCGCTCGCGCGGTCTCGAGTATGGTTTGGCTCGGTAGGTATTCTTGAGTCCTTTTGATTACTCCGCACGCCTCGAATAGTTCGAATCGACCTATTGAGTGTTACTAGTTGGCGACTATCGAATTGTTATTGATTAACAATCGACTATCGTTTAATAGCCTACGTGATAAATCACGCACAATCAAATAATCGAGAGGTTTCGATTATTGATCCTCAATCTTTGCATGGTTGATCATTACAATCGAACACACACGGCCCTCGCGTAAACGCGCGCTACCAACGATGATCATTACAACCAATCGCGGCCCATCGCATGATTAATCACAACGATTAATACACACGGCCAAATGCGTATGAAAGTGTATTACGCACCCATACGGTTCCTCGTATATAGAAGATCTCGCATCTAATATACGGCCATAATAGTTTAACGTCGTATCATTGACGTGGTAGAGTTTAAGATGACTCTCAAAACTTTGCTTCACTAGGCCTACATAGAGGAACTAGGAAGACGAAAAGTTGTGACACGCACACACTTTTTCGATCAACTATGATCTTGATTCAACTATGAATTCTGTAATTACAATGCGGAGCCTCTCTTATATAGAGCTCATTACTTGGTCCCTAAGTAACCTATACTATTAAAATAATACAAGAGAATCCCAACACATGGAAACTCTATCAAACATACAATAGAGAGATCTCCTAAAGATACTCTTCTATCTTTATCCTAATTACTTAATTAACATACTAATTAATTAAATAATACACTAATATATATATTATTAATAAATAATATTATTATTTATTAATAATCGGAAGTCCAAGCTTCGCCGCTCGTCGCCGCCGCTGCTGCCGTCGATCGCCGCCGTCAGCCGCCTTGCCTCGCCGCCATGTAGCCGCCGCCGTCAGCTGCTCCAGGTGGTTCGGTTCCAATCGAGCCCTAAAGACTCGCCCGTAGCATCCTCGTAACATCGCTGCATCACGCCGCGAGTTCCTTCGCATGCTCTCGCGCAAACCTCGTATTCTTCGCATCACGCTTCGAATACTAGTGCGCCTTCGCATCACATAATCCTCACTACGAGAGATTATTGGATGCCTCGCATCGCTACCGAGTCACCACACGGGATCCTCGTAGCCTCTCGCATACAACGCGTCTCATACGAGTACCTCGCCGATGCCTCGTACTATCCTTGAGTAATCATACGAATTACTCGTGGATCCTCGCATACGATCCTAGCCATTACAGCTTTGCTCGTAGCGCCTCGCACCTAAGTATGGGTTTCTCGTGTATCTTTTGCATAACGCATTAGAATCCACTAGCAAACCTCTAGTGCGGATTTGCTACGGGACTTATACGAATGAACGCATAATTCCTCGTAACCCTCGTGTACTACCACGGGTACACTAGTCACGCCTCGTAATTCTTCACTGAATCGAGTCATACTCTAGTTTTCTCGTAGTGTGTCTCGTACACGACTCGGCCCACGAATCAAGGTTCCTATCACCATACCCCGGAACGCACCCCGGACAGCCCCCGAGCACCAAGCACGGACCCCGACAACCCGACGTGCACATGGACCGCGTTCGAGCACCAAGCACGGGCGACGCCAAGCTTACATGCGGGACGACGGAGCTCCGAGACCCAGGACCGCGCCCGAGCACCCGCCACGGGCGACGCCAACCATACATGCGGGACGACGGGCTCAACGGACCCGGGACCACTCTCGAGCACAGAGCACGGGCGCTAGTGACCCGACATGAACAAGGATGAGGATGATGGGCCCCAAGGCCCGGGATCGCCTCCGGGCCCCGAGCATAGGAAACCACCACATGAGAGACGACTATACGCGAGCCCCGAGCTCCGGGTCCCAGGACTATATCCCGGGCGCCATACGGATACGACCTGCACCGGGTAGAAGTACACCAGTCAGGACCAGCTCTATCCTTGCATGCGAAACCACGCGTAGATAATGGACAGGTGGATCCTACCAAATTCTCCTATAAATAGGCTAGATTGAGACGATAAGAAGGGGGAGGCAGGACGAGTGATCTGAGTCCGACCTACTATTAAATCCATTGTAATATCAGTAAATAAATAGAGATATCGTCTCGGGCATTCAAGCCTAGTCTCGGTGTGATTTCATTTCAGCTCCCTTTCTACATATAAATATACGTGTTTATGTGTCGTCACCAAACCCTACCCAGCTCAAATAATAATATAATATACCCAACAAAAACGACCCAAAACACTCCTGGAAACTCAACCAAGATTCAAACTCTCACAATAGTCAATGCAGATTCCTCCCCTTCTCCTCTTTCTAGCAAGCTATAGACCATGGATTATCTCCAACCACAGCCTCCACAAACAGCAGAAAACCATAGCAAGCCAAACTGGTTTTTCCAGAAAATTACCCAAGTACTCAAACTGGGATTTTCTGAACCAAAACCTCCAATACCAGAACCTACACACTCCAAACATGTAATGTGACTTCCCAGCACATCACCATGCTTCAAACTCCCACAGCAACTCAGAAACACCAAGTCACTAGAAAACCAGAAAAGTGAATCCAAGAACTCCATGCCTCAAAATCCAATTCTCTGAAGTAACCATGCAAACCTCAGTGCATACAAGTCACTATATACAACATGAACCTCTGGCCATGTTCAAACCACTCAAAAAATCACTGAGTCAAAAAACCACCAAGTCACCACCCTGAAATGCTCAAAACTGACATGTTTGAGTATTTTCTTGGATAACTTGATAACCACAACAGAACTATCATGCCTGCTGCCACTTCCACACTCCCAACTTCACTGAGATTGTGGAATGTCAACCAACTGGACCAGTTGTTGACACTAATTAAAACTTATCACTTGGAATACACTTGGTCAAACTGTCTGCAGGGTTAATTTCAGTTGCAATTTTCTCCACCTTGACAACACCCTTGTCAACCAGATCTCTCACAAAGTGTAACCTTACATCAATGTGCTTGGATCTGTCATGATAGACCTGGTGCTTGGCCAAATGCACAGCACTTTGACTATCACAATGCACTGATACCCTTTCTTGCAGAACTCCAAGTTCCTCAAGCAATCCTCTCAACCATATAGACTCCTTTATGGCCTCAGTCAATGCAATATACTCTGACTCAGTGGTACTCAAAGCAACCACAGACTGTTGGGAAGCTTTCCAGACCACAGCACTACCATACAAGGTAAACACAAACCCTGTGAGTGACTTCCTGGTATCCACATTGCTGGCATAATCAGAATCTACATATCCAGTAAGAGCATCTCCAGAGCTCCTTACTATTCTAAACATCAAACCATACTCAGAAGTGCCCCTCAAATACCTCAATACCCATTTCACACCTTCCCAGTGTGACTTCCCTGGATTAGCCATGTATCTTGAGATACAGCTTAGGGCATAGGCAAGGTCAGGTCTGCTACACACCATAGCATACATCACACTGCCCACAGCTGAAGCATAAGGAACCTTACTCATAGCAATCTCCTCAGACTGATTCTTTGGAGACTGATCCATAGAGAATTTTAAGTGAGCTCCAAGTGGTGTTGTCACTGCCTTAGCCTCATGCATGTAAAACCTTTTGAGAACCTTCTCAACATAAGAAGTCTGAGACAAGAACAAAGTCCCAGTGGACCTGTTCCTGGAAATATCCATTCCCAGAATCTTCTTTGCCTCTCCAAGGTCTTCCATCTCAAACTCATCACTTAGCAACCTCTTCAATGACTCTACCTCCACCTTGGAACAACTGACAATCAACATATCATCCACATAGAGCAGTAGATAGGTAACAACCCTTCCTGTCTTCAGTTTGAGATATACACAGTAGTCAAACTGACTTCTCAGAAAGCCTATCAACAACATATAGCTGTCAAACCTCTTATACCACTGCCTTGGACTTTGTTTGAGACCATACAAGGATTTCTTCAACAAACACATCTTGTTGACATCAGAAAACTCCTCTAGACCATCAGGCAGCCTCATATAGATCTTCTCCTCCAACTCCCCATGGAGGAAAGCAGTTTTCACATCCATCTGTTGAAGCTCAAGGTCAAACTGAGCAACAATGGCTAACATGACTCTGATTGTACAATGCTTCACTACTGGAGAAAAGATCTCATTGAAATCAACTCCCTCCCTCTGAGTAAAGCCCTTAGCAACCAACCTTGCCTTGTACCTTATACCAGATCCTTCCTGCTTCTTTTTAAAGATCCATTTACAGCCAACCACCCTTTGATCCTTAGGTCTCTGTACAACATCCCAAGTATGATTCCTATCCAAATATTGGAGCTCCTCCTGCATAGCTAGAAGCCACTTTGCCCTATCTGAAGACCTCAATGCTTCAGAATATGAATTTGGCTCATCACTAACCATGTTCTCATCTACCAATAGGGCATAAGACACTATATCTGCCTGTGCATACCTCTTAGGAGGTTGTATCACCCTTCTCTCCCTGTCTCTTGCAAGTTGATAACCATCACTGACTTCAGGCTCTTCATCAACCTCAAAGTCATCCTCATCTTCAACTTGGGCATCTCTCTGAGCTCTAATTACATCTCTACCATGTAACTCCACCTCAAACTGATCCATCTCAGTTGATTCTTTCTCAGAGAGCATGGGCTTAGTGTCTTCATCAAAAGTCAAATCCCTACTGACCAAACACTTCTGATTCCCAGGTTCAATGCACCACAATCTGTAACCCTTTACTCCCTTTAGGTAACCTAGAAACACACACCTCAGTGCTCTGGCTTCAAGCTTGTCACCTCTCACATGAGCAAAGGCCAAACTGCCAAACACCCTCAGATTCTCAAAATTTGGAACTTTCCCTGCCCAAACTTCCTGAGGAGTCTTCATGCTCAAAGCTGCAGCTGGACTCCTGTTGATCAAATAGGCTGCAGTAGACACTGCTTCTCCCCAAAATGATTTACTTAGCCTAGAGCTCAGAAGCATACACCTTACTCTCTCCAGTAAGGTCCTATTCATCCTCTCAGCAACTCCATTTTGCTGAGGAGTAGAAGCCACAGTCCTATGCCTTGAAATTCCATTCTCAACATAGAAGGAGTTAAACTCCTCAGAGAGAAACTCAAGACCATTATCAGTCCTCAAGTTTTTAACCTTCTTCTCTGATTGCCTCTCCACTTCAATTACCCAATCTCTGAACTTCTCAAAGGCATCACTCTTATTCTTCAGAATGAACACCCATACTTTCCTTGAGAAATCATCAATGATGGATAAGAAGTACCTGCCTCCACTCTTGGTATTTGTTCTAGCTGGGCCCCATAGGTCAGAGTGAACATAATCCAACACTCCCTTGGTTGTATGCCTTCCCACTCCAAAACTGGCCCTAGTAGCTTTGCCCAGAACACAATACTCACATACTTTGAGCCTGTCAAGTTGACCATTCCTGAATGCACCCTGCTTAGAGAACTCATGAAGACCCTTCTCACTGAGATGTCCAAGTCTCCTATGCCATAACTCCACCTTCACTGAGGCAGCAGCTAAGGAGTTCTCACCAACAAGTACCACAGTAGTGCCTTTCTTAACCTGAAGGCAACCACCAACTGAATTGAAGCTCATGCCCAAACTGTCAAGCATTCCAAGAGAAATCAAATTTCTCCTGAGGGATGGAATATACCTCACCTTAGTCAGTTTCTTGATTGATCCATTTGAGAGTCTCAACCTCACTGAACCAATACCCTCAACTTGACATGTAAGATTATTTCAAGAACAACAGAACCACCATCTATAAACTCAAAGTCCTCAAACCAATGCTTCACAGAACACATATGAAAAGTACACCCAAAATCAAGCACCCACTCCTCATTTCTAGAGTTAGAAGTATTTGCAAGTACCTCAGCATCCTCCAAATCAGAAGTTGACTCAACCACATCCACGGATTGAGTTGGCTCTTTCCCTTTGCCTTGCTGATTCTTTAACTGGTAACAATTCTTCTTCAAGTGACCTGTCTTATTGCAATGGTAGCACTTCCTAGTTTCTGAGGTTGATGCAGCTGCATCACCACTCCCATGTGGTTTCTTCTTGTTGTCCTTCTTTCCCCATGACTTCTTCTTTGTGACAGTTAGACCCTCTGGACTTTGATGCTGTTCCTTGGCCTTAGGATCCTTCTTGTTCAACTCCTTTGACCTAAGTACAACCTGCACTTCCTCCAAAGTCAAATAATGAACCCTACCATACAACAATGCATCCTTAAACTGATCATAAGAGAAAGGCAAAGAACTCAGCAACAACAGTGCTTGATCCTCCTCCTTCATCTCACCATCTACATTTTCCAGATCATCTAACAACCTCACAAAATCATCCAACTGGTCAACCACAGATCTATCAGAAGACATCCTAAAGGTATACAACCTTTGCTTCAAATATAACCTGTTTGCAATGGATTTAGTCATATACAAGCTCTCCAGTTTCTTCCACAAACCATAGGCAGCCGACTCCTTGCATACTTCCCTCAACACTTTGTCCCCCAGGCTCAAGATGATCACACTATGAGCACGCATGGAAATCTCCACTGGATCAGGTGTTGATTTTGCTGAGCTCGACTCCTTCGTCTCCTTCCCTTTGCCCTCTGGAGCTGGAGACTACAACGGGGCATCTAACGCTGAGATCAAACCCTGTTGTACCAGAACCGCCATCACTTTGATTCGCCAGAGGTTGAAGTCATTCTTCCCCGTGAATTTCTCCAGATCGAACTTCGTAGATCCACCCTTCATCATATTCACCGCAGCTGGATTTGATTCCAACAGACGGCGCCACTTGTTGAGGATTCGAACAAGAAAAAAACAAACACAAACAATCGAGCCACGCGTGCCACAAAAGCTTGACGCCGGGAGCTTCGAGCAACAATGGTGAAATCGGGATTCGACTACAAACACACGATCTAAGGATCCTAGAAGTATCTCTGAACTTCAAGGAACACAACACAAAAGAAATCACACGAAATGACACACGATTTTACGAGCTTCGATCGATTGAAAACCGATCTACGTGCTCGGGGAGGGAGGTGGTTCTTCGGTATTATTCAAGCTCTCAAGGCTATGAAAATGAGTTCAGTTACAGCTCTACATCACACACACACGGTGAATTACATTTATACTCACGCACACAAAAAAACCCCAAATCTGAAACTCGTATAAACCCTACGATCAAATCAGATTGGGCAAATCCACGCCACACATTTCTAAAAAAAATTGTGATCGTCATGCTGTGCGTGAGCTGGCGAGGAACTTGGAGCACTTGGAATCTCGCATTTACATCCACTAACACGTGAGAGAGGGTCGATCCACTGCGCCGCGGCATTTCTGTGAACCCAGGTGAAACGACGTCGCTTTGACCGAAACGGCAACGTTTTGCCCTTTGGCGACAGATTTAAATAAGATGCTGAAATGGCCACTTTGCCCAAACTCTGTTAAAATATGACTCGGATCCGTAGGAATTTTGTTTCCTTATTTAAGAAAATTAGAATTATATTGAATAATATAATTCTATTCCTTATGGATTTAGGAGTCATATATATTAGGAAAAGGGTTTATTCATAATCCTATTGGTTACCTAATTTATGGGTTTTCTACACCTATAAATAGGGATCTCCATAGACATAATTATTTGTGTAGAACACGAGTTATTACCATCATAGAGAGAGAGATAATATTGTGTGAGATTAGAGGGCGTTAGAGTGGATATCAATCCTTGTAATCATCGGCAATATTATAGTGAAAGTTCTCGTCGTTCCTCCCATGGTTTTTTCCCGATTTGGGTTTCCACGTAAATTCCTTGTCTTCTTTACTTGTCTCCTTCTTTATTTATTGTTGAGTTATTTTCGAGGTTCCGCATTATTATTCGTACTATACATCGTCGATCTGCAACAAGTAGTATCTAGTGGCACCGGTCTTGATCGTGTGGCGTTCAGAGCTTTGTCCCGTAACAAGTGGTATTAGAGCCAGGTTACGATCCTAAAAGCTAACAAGTGGTATCAGAGTCAGGCAACGATCCAGTGACCTTTCTGAGCAAGACTACGATTCTACTACCTGCCGAAGCAAGGTTTCGATGGCGAGCGTGAGGTACGATCTACCGAATTTAAGTCTCAACACGAGGTTTTCTATTTGGAAACACAAGATGAGGTTAGTCCTTAGATCTCTTAAGCAAGAGGTTTGTCTACTTGGTGTTGACAACAAGCCGAAAGACATGAAGCATGACGAGTGGGTGGAGCTCGATCAGATGGCTATGGCGACCATAGGGCTTCATGTTTCGGATTCTTTGACCGAGGAAACAACAGAGGAGATGACCGCAAATGAATTATGGGAGTTGTTGGAGTCAATGTGCGTTGAGAAAACGGTGTCCAACAAGCATCACTTGAAGAGAAGTCTCTACTTCCTCAAGATGGCGGAGGGGTCGTCGATTCAAGACCATATAGCGAGATTCAAGGAGCGTGTAGCTGACCTTATGAAAATTGGCGTGAAGATCGAAGATGATGATCTTGCGTTTTGGATGTTATGCTCGCTACCCCCCTCGATGGCGGCTTTTCGGGACACGCTTCTCTATGGACGAGATAGTTTCACGTTTAAAGAGGTAACTTCGGCTCTCTCGTCAAGGGAAAACGTACAAAGGATGGAGTCCAACAAGGATGGTGTGCCCGATGTGGGTGAAGGACTTAGCGTCCAAAAGAAGTACCGTGATAAAGGGAGCGACTCGGGGGTTTCGAAGTCGCGACACGGGAATAAGACTTGTTTCTATTGCAAGAAGAAGGGACACATAAAGTCGGAGTGCTACGCGTGGAAGAATAAGGAGAGCAGCAACAATAATTCCGGTAATAAGAATTCCGGTGATGTTGGATTAGTAGATGGGCATTATTATGGGGATCTACTAATGGCTCTAGGCGAGAACTCCAACTTTTGTGGTGATTGGATCTTAGACTCGGGTTGCTCGTTTCATATGTGTCCGGACCGGACGTTGTTCAAGACTTATGAATCTTTGGAGCATGGTGCGGTGTTTATGGCTAATAACACCTTGTGCAAGGTCGAAGGGATTGGGAATATCCGCTTGAAGATGTTCGATGGCACGGTGCGCACGTTAGGCGAGGTAAGACATGTCCTTTACTTGAAGAGGAATTTGATTTCCTTGAGTACCCTTGATATGAAGGGCTATAAACTCACTTGTAAAGGTGGAGTTTTAAGAGTTACCAAAGGTGGTTTGGTAATATTGCGAGGAAAGAGAAAGGCGAGTCGTCTTTATGTCCTCGATGGAAGCTCGGCGAAAGAAGTAACCGAGGTCAATTCTAGCTACACCAGAGAAGGTGGAGTTTCTAAGGCTACCGAAGAGGCTTTGGTAGTGTTGGGAGGAGACGAAAAGGCAGAGCGACCTTATGTCCTCCATGAAGGCGCGGTGAAGGAAGTAACTGCTGGAAATCGATATCCCGGGGTATCAAAAAAATTGCGGAACCGATAACCCCGACCGAAATCCCATCGCCGGAACCACGCGAACAACCAAACGGATCCGGGCTCGACCCGAGCATCGCCGCGGGATGAACCCGCGACCGAAACCCTAGTCGAGCCCCCGTCGGGGCTCGCGATCGCACGCGATCGGATGGGGCTGCTCCGGCAGCCCCGGGCGGTGAGTCCGGCGACTCACCGCCATCGCCGGAGGTGGGGGGAGACACCAGCCCGCGGCAGTCCCCCCGGCGATCGAGCGAGGGCTCGATCGCCCCTAGCCGCGGCGTACATCCGCGGCTTTTCCTCGTCGTGCGCCACCGCCGGCCAGGGAGAACCGGGGAAGTCGGCCGCCGTGGCGCCAGCCCACGGCGACTCCCCAGCGATTGACCCTTGGTCGATCGCGTGCCCCGGCGTCCAGTCGGGGCTATTCTTTGGCCGGGGTTCCGGCGGTCGAACCCTAGGGTTCGACCGCCCCTATCGATCCTCGCCGGGGATCTCGAATCCCCGTCCCCGAGGTTCGTCGTTTTCCCGGATCGTGCGTTTATGTATATGCTTTAATTTAATACGCATAAAATCATAGAAGAGGGTTTATGATTTTACCTTTGATTCGTTGTGCGGAGAAACGAAATCAAATTGAAGACCTTTGAATCTTCCTACGTATTCCTTGCACCTCGTCCAAACGTCGTGTGGGCGACTATCCTCCGAACTCCTTATGGATATCCTTCTCTCTTCTTTCTCTCTCTAGAAGAATTATGATCTTCAAGTTATGAGAATAGAGAAGACCATGTAGTGCTTTTATAGGCTACGTAGGGGATGTAAAGGAGGTGGAATATTGGGCTTCCAATATTTTCTCTCTCACACAACGACTATACCGATGGATTGGTCTGTGTCCATCTAGGTCGTGAGCTACTGTTCGATTAAATACGAGTAACCGATAGTATGATCTTCTGTGTGGGCCCGCACACCATACTAACTACAACGTATATAATCCAGAACTATATTTTGCATATATTTAATTAATAATAATTAAATGCAAACAATTGTTTATTTAATTAAATATATTAAATGCTATGACCGGGAGTTTACCGATACTTAAATCTAGACATTAAGTACACAACTCCAACAGTAACCGGAGCCGAACCTCGACTCTTGCTAGAAGAGTCTCACCGGCTTAGAGGCATGCAACCAAGTAAGGCCAGAGTGACCAAGCTGATTAAAGATAAAGCGGTGAACGAAGTAACCGTAGGAAAAACTAGGCTCTCGGATGAAGAGTCTACACGAATAGACCATGTGCGGCTTGGGCATGTGAGGAAAGTCGATTTGAAGGATCGAGTGTTTCTCGATCTATGGAGTGTTTCTAAATCTGGTGAGCATTGTGCGCTTGGAAAACGGTCGAGAGGGTATATCTCGAATTGGGCTCACAACTCGAAGAAGACACTCGGGTATGTACGTTCCGATTCATGGGGACCTTTGAAGGTCCAATCTTCTAGGAACTAGGCCCGTTGGGGCGTTTGGAGGAAGGCGAGGGACGAGACTATAGAGTGCGATGTGAATGCGCGATGGGATTTCGCGGCTTGGTATGTGATGTTATTTCACATGTGCGATTGGATTTCGCGGTTTCTCGTCAAGGTGGAGATTGTTAAAATATGACTCGAATCCGTAGGAATTTTGTTTCCTTATTTAGGAAAATTAGAATTATATTGAATAATATAATTCTATTCTTTATGGATTTAGGAGTCATATATATATTAGGAAAAGAGTTTATTCCTATTCCTATTGGTTACCTAATTTATGGGTTTTCTACACCTATAAATAGGGATCTCCATAGACATAATTATTTGTGTAGAACACGAGTTATTACCATCATAGAGAGAGAGATAATATTGTGTGAGATAAGAGGATTTTAGAGTGGATATCAATCCTTGTAATCGTCGGCAATATTATAGTGAAAGTTCTCGTCGTTCCTCCCGTGGTTTTTTCCCGATTTGGGTTTCTACGTAAATTCCTTGTCTTCTTTACTTGTCTCTTTCTTTATTTATTGTTGAGTTATTTTCGGGGTTCCGCATTATTATTCGTACTATACATCTTCGATCTGCAACAAGTAGTATCTAGTGGCACCGGTCTTGATCGTGTGGCGTTCAGAGCTTTGTCCCATAACAAGTGGTATTAGAGCCAGGCAACGATCCCGTGACCTTTCTGAGCAAGACTACGATTCTACTACCTTCCGAAGCAAGGTTTCGATGGCGAGCGTGAGGTACGATCTACCGAATTTAAGTCTCAACACGAGGTTTCCTATTTGGCAACACAAGATGAGGTTAGTCCTCAGATCTCTTAAGCAAGAGGTTTGTCTACTTGGTGTTGACAACAAGCCGAAAGACATGAAGCATGACGAGTGGGTGGAGCTCGATCAGAGGGCTATGGCGACCATAGGGCTTCATGTTTCGGATTCTTTGACCTAGGAAAAAATGGAGGCAAAGACCGCAAAGGAATTATGGGAGTTGTTGGAGTCAATGTGCGTTGAGAAAACGGTGTCCAACAAGCATCACTTGAAGATAAGTCTCTACTTCCTCAAGATGGCGGAGGGGTATTCGATTCAAGACCATATAGCGAGATTAAAGGAGCGTGTAGCTGACCTTGGGAAAATTGGCGTGAAGATCGAAGATGATGACCTTGCGTTTTAGATGTTATGCTCGCTACCCCCCTCGATGGCGGCTTTTCGGGACACGCTTCTCTATGGACGAGATAGTCTCACGTTTAAAGACGTCACTTCGGCTCTCTCGTCAAGGGAAAACGTACAAAGGATGGAGTCCAACAAGGATGGTGTGCCCGATGTGGGTGAAGGACTTAGCGTCCAAAAGAAGTACCGTGATAAAGGGAGCGACTCGGGGATTTCGAAGTCGCGACACGGGAATAAGACTTGTTTCTATTGCAAGAAGAAGGGACACATAAAGTCAGAGTGCTACGCGTGGAAGAAAAAGGAGAGCAGCAACAATAATTCTGGTAATAAGAATTCCGGTGATGTTGGATTAGTAGATGGGCATTATTATGGGGATCTACTAATGGCTCTAGGCGAGAACTCCAACTTTTGTGGTGATTGGATCTTAGACTCGGGTTGCTCGTTTCATATGTGTCCGGACCGGACGTTGTTCAAGACTTATGAATCTTTGGAGCATGGTGCGGTGTTTATGGCTAATAACACCTTGTGCAAGGTCGAAGGGATTAGGAATATCCGCTTGAAGATGTTCGATGGCACGGTGCGCATGTTAGGCGAGGTAAGACATGTCCCTGACTTGAAGAGGAATTTGATTTCCTTGAGTACCCTTGATATGAAGGGCTATAAACTCACTTGTAAAGGTAGAGTTTTAAAAGTTACCAAAGGTTGTTTGGTAATATTGCGAGGAAAGAGAAAGGCGAGTCGTCTTTATGTCCTCGATGGAAGCTCGGCGAAAGAAGTAACCGAGGTCAATTCTAGCTACACCAGAGAAGGTGGAGTTTCTAAGGCTACCGAAGAGGATTTGGTAGTGTTGGGAGGAGACGAAAAGGCAGAGCGACCTTATGTCCTCCATGAAGGCGCGGTGAAGGAAGTAACCGGGGCCGAACCTCGACTCTTGCTAGAAGAGTCTCACCGACTTAGAGGCATGCAACCAAGTAAGGCCGGAGTGACCAAGCTGATTAAAGATAAAGCGGTGAACAAAGTAACCGTAGGAAAAACTAGGCTCTCGGATGAAGAGTCTACACGACTAGACCATGTGCGGCTTGGGCATGTGAGGAAAGTCGATTTGAAGGATCGAGTGTTTCTCGATCTATGAAGTGTTTTTAAATCTGGTGAGCATTGTGCGCTTGGAAAGCGGTCGAGAGAGTATATCTCGAATTGGGCTCACAACTCGAAGAAGACACTCGGGTATGTACGTTCCGATTCATGGGGACCTTTGAAGGTCCAATCTTCTAGGAACTAGGCCCGTTGGGGCGTTTGGAGGAAGGCGAGGGACGAGACTATAGAATGCGATATGATTTCGCATGGACGATGTGATTTCGCTTTATGGTTTTGATGTGCGATGAGATTTCACATGCGCGATGGGATTTCGCGGCTTGGTATGTGATGTTATTTCACATGTGCGATTGGATTTCGCGGTTTCTCGTCAAGGTGGAGATTGTTAAAATATGACTCGAATCCGTAGGAATTTTGTTTCCTTATTTAGGAAAATTAGAATTATATTGAATAATATAATTATATTCCTTATGGATTTAGGAGTCATATATATTAGGAAAAGGGTTTATTCCTATTCCTATTGGTTACCTAATTTATGGGTTTTCTACACCTATAAATAGGGATCTCCATAGACATAATTATTTGTGTAGACACGAGTTATTACCATCATAGAGAGAGAGATAATATTGTGTGAGATTAGAGGGTTTTAGAGTGGATATCAATCCTTGTAATCATCGGCAATATTATAGTGAAAGTTCTTGTCGTTCCTCCCGTGGTTTTTTCCCGATTTGGGTTTCCACGTAAATTCCTTGTCTTCTTTACTTGTCTACTTCTTTATTTATTGTTGAGTTATTTTCGGGGTTCCGCATTATTATTCGTACTATACATCGTCGATCTGCAACAAGTAGTATCTAGTGGCACCGGTCTTGATCGTGTGGCGTTCAGAGCTTTGTGTAGAACACTAGTTATTACCATCATAGAGAGAGATATAATATTGTGTGAGATTAGAGGGTTTTAGAGTGAATATCAATTCTTGTAATCATCGACAATATTATAGTGAAAGTTCTTGTCGTTCCTCCCGTGGTTTTTTCCCGATTTGGGTTTCCACGTAAATTCCTTGTCTTCTTTACTTGTCTCCTTCTTTATTTATTGTTGAGTTATTTTCGGGGTTCCGCATTATTATTCGTACTATACATCGTCGATCTGCAACAAGTAACAAGTGGTATTAGAGCCAGGTTACGATCCTAAAAGCTAACAAACTCAAAGCGCGATGAGATGATCACTTTGCCCATACTTCCAGAATGTATAGAAACACTTCTAGAATTCAAATTTTGTGTAAATTCCAACATTTTTTAATGCGTTTAATGTTCAAAATTCAATTAAATATTGGAGTATTTTTTTTAAATATAATTGATCAAACGTTACATTGTACTGTTTGATATTATCTTTATAATTTAATTCCCGCTTCTTATTTGTGTGATGTGTGCTGCTAAATACTTAAAAATAATGCAACGTAGGTCGATTGAGAAATTGTAAAAAATTGTTATGTTTCGCTGCAAATTTCGGTCTCTTTTGTCTTCGTTGATGTATTTGGATATTTGTCCTTTATTTTTTTAATAAATAAATATTTATTATAATTATTTAATTAATCAAGCCCCACCCTTGATTAAATTCAACAACATTTTGAGCAAAACTAATACGCACTAACATATACTCCCTCCCACCCAAAGCAATAGTAACATGTAGTCAACGTTGACTTTTTTCGTCCGTTCAATAAATATGTTAAATAGTATACAAAAATTATGAAAAAAATACTAAAATAAAATATACTCTCTCTTTCCCTTAAAACAGTGCACACTTTCCTTTTTGGTTCATCCCTTAATACAATGCACATTCCATAAATGGAATTACTTTTCACAACTTTATTCTCCCAATACACATTTATTTACCCTTATACCACCACTTTTTCAACTAACTACTTTATTACTTACACATCAATACCTATTATACCCCTACTTTATATTATTAAACACATAAAAAATCACTTTTTCTTAATCTACGTGACATTTTCTCTATGCACTATACTAAGGGATGGAGGGAGTAATAGTTATATTTTATTTTAGTATTTTTTTCATAATTTTTGTACACTATTTATCATATGTATTGAACGGACGAAAAAAGTCAACGTTGACTACATGTGACTATTGGTGTGAGTGGGAGAGAGGGTTTATTCTATGCTACCCAACATGGGTAGTACCCTAATCCATAAATAATCTAACATGTGGCTACTACAAATGTTTTAACCTATCACATAAATAAAAAAAATTAAATATTTACACATGTAAATATGTGTATAGAATAAGGGTAGTACACATAGGGTGGCATAGAAGTAACCGGGAGAGAGTATATGGTGATGTAAATCCAAGAAAGAGCCCACTGGATGTACGCTATCAATGCGATGATGGATCAAAATAGTCCACTGCAGAACATTTCATATAAGAGAAAATATAAATATAAACAAATTAATTAGAGTGATGATTTTCAAACAAAGTAATTTTTGTTCGATTTGATTTCGTTTTTTTTTTCATTCGATTCAGTTCAAGAATAGTTTTGTAAATTTCAATAGGTACCCAATTTAAAATTTAATACAATAAAATAAAAATTAGACAAAGCAAATAAAAATTGACTCAAATGTTCAGGAACATGATCAGTATATAAAATGTTATCGAACAAATCTAATTACATGCATGTGATATATTTTGAAAAGATTGTTTTTTTTAATCACTTTTGGAAGATTTTTCATTGGAGTGGTGGCCTACCTGGCACGACCTAGTAGACCGTTCAACCCACTTTTACGACTACAATTATAAAGTTATCAACTTTTGTGTAGGTTTATTTATTTATTACTCCGTATTATTTTACAGCAAAATGCCATCATTTGTTTTAACTTTGTTTTATTAAAAAGTGGTCTTCATTTTCCCTTTATACGAAGCCCCTAATGCGATTATGTAAACTTAAGAAATTACACATTCATTTTTATGAAACTTCAAAGATTTCGTACTCTTTCTGTCCCAAACTAATCGCGCGTCATACTTATTTTATTTTGTAAAGAAAGTGTAATTATTAATTTAACTTTTTTTATTTTGTAAAGAAAGTGTAATTATTAATTTAGGAGGATAAGACATAGGTAATATGAGCTAAGAATGTACTTTGATATATACTCATATGTCTTACACTAATGGTTCTAGGTGGTTAACGTTGACATTTTTTGTCCGTCTTATACATATGATAAATAGTATACAAAAATTATGAAAAAATTACTAAAATAAAATTTAATTAATCGCGCGTCATACTTCTTTTATTTTGTAAAGAAAGTGTAATTATTAATTTAGGAGGATAAGACATAGGTAATATGAGCTAAGAATGTACTTTGGTATATACTCAAATGTCTTACACTAATGGTTCTAGGTGGTCAACGTTGACTTTTTTTGTCCGTCCTATACATATGATAAATAGTATACAAAAATTATGAAAAAATTACTAAAATAAAATTTAATAGTTAAATTTTATTTTAGTAATTTTTTCATAATTTTTGTATATTATTTATCATATGTATTAAACGGACAAAAAAAATCAACGTTGACCACCTATTAATATTAGTATGGGACAGATGAAGTAGATGTGTTTTGGTGTTGTATACTATTTATCATGTGTTTGCTTTTGATTTTTTGATAAGTTTTAATATATTGTACTTGTCTAAAATTGCATGTCCCCAAGGAGGTGGTATTCTGTTTTTCTAATCAGAATTCATAATGTGACTTTAAAAATTGAAAAAATAAAATAAAAATGACATTCTTGAGACAATATGATCTCCGTGGTTGGGAGCCCACACAATATATTGTATTATCCTCTTTAACATATTCCTTAATCCCCGGATTGTGTATTATCAAATTTCAATTTCCTCGAATACTGCTTGGGCCTTGGTGGGTCCACCACTCATCCATCCACCGTCTTGCTCTGTACCGCTATTGGGTCATATACTGAGGCCCAGAAGAAATAGGCTTTCTGCCAAACCCAAGCCCATTGGATGGACAAAATCAGTAAAGTGAAGTCATTTGACTCATTTCTAATACAATCTCTTCTTTTATGACTTCTTAGATGATCCTTTCTCATTTATTATCCCTGCTCAAAAGTGAAGTCATTTCTAATGCAATCTTTTTTTTCTCCAAGTCTAGTACTACATTTTTGGAATATTTTTTGTAATATTTCATTCAATTGGTAGAAAAATGCAAAATTTCTTAATCTCGAATAATTTTACGAATCTATTTTTTGAGCGCACGACGGGAAAGAAGACCTGTCTCGTAGAGAAGTTCCAACCTAAGACCAATTGATACTAAATGGAGTAGCTATCAACACTTATACGATGATCTTCTTTTCCACACAAATTTGATGTAGAACAACTCACAAAAGTAAACTTCCAAACTTACAACGTTAACAAAATGACTTTCAATTCTTTCATACTAAGAGTACAATTTAAAATGTAGACACGGTTTAACATATTTTTATTGTTTCATGTACAAAAATAAAATTTTACATTTAATTATTTAAATATATAAATATAAATTGATAAATACTTCTTTCGTCCTTCAAAAGTTTGTCTAAATAATTTTTTACTTAAATTAAAAAAAGTAAATTAAGAAAAAATATTTTTTTATGTATTAAATAATATAGTATATAAGAAAGTACTATTTTTGAGTAAATAATGAATGAGTTATGTAATAAATAATAATATTAATGTAAATAAAAAATATTGAAAAGATAAAATAAAATTTAAAATCATTTAGGAGTGTGTAATCTTCTAAAGAATAACAAAAAAAAAACAAAGTACGCAAACTTTATTAAGAAATGAAAGAGTAATTTAATTTTGAAAAGAAAAAATTTATAACTATTTATGCATTTATAACTATTTATGCATTGATTGACCGACAAGTAAATTAGAAAAATGTTAATTATTTTTTTACATTTTTACTTAAAAAGTAAAAAATTAAAATATATTTTTAAGTTAAAAATAAAGTTGTTTTGATTAAAACTTAAAAAGTACAGAAAAAAAGTAATTTTTTTTGTTTAAATGAAATAAAAAATTATTTTCTTTTCAAATTGTGTATAATTAGTTGAGAAATAAAAAAAAGACGTTTAGTAGTTTAGTAATTATTTGGGAATGTAATAATAGGGTTTAAGGGTGTCAAACCACTTGATTAATTTTTTATTTATAAAGATACAACTAAAATAGTTAGATGAACAAAAAATTCTATTTAATTTAAATAATTTTAGTTTGGTTCTTTTAAACCCAATTGACACCTACTTAGCCACTACTACTAAAAAATATTACTCCTAAGTACACAATTAGATATCCTAGATGTACTACTGGAGTACTAGTAACAGTAAGTACACATTTAATATCCTCTTATGAAAGTAAGTTTAGATGAATACAATATTAAATTTACCAAAAATAGCAATAATAGTGCACATTTTAAATACTCAATTAAACACTAATATCCAATAAATATAAAAAAAAAAGATAAATTAAAATAAGAAAGGGGCCAAAATTGGAAAACACAATTATAATAATAAAATATTGATATTGAAAACCAGAGATTAATCTTGTAGAGCCATAGAACAACAAAACATCAAATTCCAATATTCATAAAGCAACAAACCATCAAACCAGGCCGATAAACTAAACTTAAGATAGAACAAACCAAATCTACAGATAATGGTTCAACGACTTGCGTTGGGACATTCACGTGCGAAATGCCCTTCCCCGCCACACTGGTAGCAGCTTCCCCCACCACCGCCGCCGCCGGAGCGTCCGCCCCCACCTCCACCATATCCTCCACCACCGCCACCATATCTCCCTCCACCGCCACCTCCGCCACCTTGTGGACATTCCCTAGACATGTGTCCTTCTTCACCACATTTGTAGCAGCCACTGCCGCCGCCACCACCACCGCCTCCATAACCGCCGCCGCCTCCGCCGTAGCCTCCGCCACCGCCTCCGTAACTGCGACCTCCTCCGCCCCTGCTTCCGCCGTCGTAGCCTCCCTGGGAACCGCCGCCCCCGCCGCGGGAGCTCCCCTGCACGGACGCGCCGCCGGGTCCGGTGACGTTGGCCGCCTTGAGCCGGCCGTCGTTGCCGCTCTCGATCACGTACTCGACCTCCTCGCCGTCGGCGAGGCTGCGGAAGCCGTCGGACTTGATGGAGGATTGGTGGACGAAGAGATCCTCGGAGCCGTCGTCGGGGCTTATGAATCCGAACCCCTTCTGCTCGCTGAACCACTTCACGGTGCCCTTCTTCACATCTCCTTCCGCCATAGCTTTCTCTCTCTAAAAATTCACTTTCTCTTTCTCTGCAACTTTCGGTTTGCGTGCTGCTAGTAGAGATGCTGCAGTGGACAGGTATATATAAAATCTGGAGTGGGAGGGTGCCACGTCAGCGGATTTGAAAGTTTGGAATTAATCGGTGGATATAATTTGTGGGGTGGCGTCCGGAATATTTTTCTGTTTCTCTTTGTTTGATGAATATCATGTATACTCATTTAGTGCCTGTTTTTGGGTATCTGAGCGACGCTCGAGTTTCCCGAGAAGATCCAACGGCCAGTGTTTGATCGACTCATAAAGTACTTTTTTTTTGTGCCGTCCGATTTCGTTGAAGATGTATCTGTGTTTTTGTTGGTATCGATCGGTCTTCACAATTTCTACGTGAAGTATGCGGTTATTGGTGGGATGTCATTCTTATTTGACCAAAATCATTAAATTAAAATGTTACTATAAAACAAACTAAATTAAATGGATTTTCTTGTTGTTGAACAACACTCCCAAGTCTCAATTGATGTGCCCAAAAGCCCAAAAAGTATGGCATAGTAAATAGAGATAATATCAATTTACGTCCTGTAATTAAGATCGAATACAATTTTGATCTTGTATCTTTCAAAATTATCAAATGTCACCCTTTCCGTCCAATTTTGCAGAGTACCGTTAACTATTGCTGACGTGGCAAAGATCTCTGTCTAACCAAAGTTACGCGGTGCGCCGAATCCAATTTTGGTCCTGTATCTTTCAAAATCATCAAATTTTATCCTTTTTGCCAATTTTGCAGAGTATCGTTAACGATTGCTGACGTGGAAATCATTTTCAATTCTTATTAATTTGCAATAATTTTTTCGTAATATTTGACTACGTATTCCTTTTTAAATTTGGATAATCCCATTTCCCCATTGTAACCCTAATTGTTGAAGACTAAATCCATTGAAGAGGTACCGTCGACGACAACAAGAATCGGTGTAACCCTATAAATCAGCAAGAAGTTTAAAAACGAAAAGAAGAGTCTGATCGAGGACAAGCAGCATTTGAGCATATGAGTGAATGAAATGGAGGATAAGCTCAGGCGAGTCGAGAGTTTAAACAAGAACGTAGAGAATCAGATCACGAATCTCCAGACGAATTTTTACGAGGCTCGTTCGTGCCTCGACCACCTCTCGGATAAGCTAAGCACGGTGAAGCCGAACGTGGAAGACGCCGATGAAGCTGTCAAGATCACTATGTCTGAAAACAGTAATGTTCAACATGTTGAAATCATAATAGATGACACTAACACAGTTACATGATTGAAAGAAAAGAAATAAAAGGATCGTCAATTCCACGTGACCATTCAGATGAGAGACCACAAGCAAGACATCCTGAAAAGGGACCAAGAGATCGAACTCATCTGCGATAAACTCAGCCACGCGCAAGAAAAAAACAATAACAAAGTTGATGAACTACCCCGAAATCGAAGCGAAGCTGCAAGGGGAGATCCTGAACATGAAGCAGGAGAATACGAAAGTGCGGGGGGAGCTGCAGACGATGTTGGACCACGTGAGCATGTTGCAGGTGCAGATGGAGAAGACGCTGATGTAGGTGACAGAGGAGTTTGGGATCTCGGCGGATCAACCGAAGCTTCAACATAATTTGAGCAAGGCGCAGGTCCCGGTGCGCGCATTTATATTCGGGGTTATAGTTGGATTATTGTGCTTTTGATTTTGGATTTGTGCTCTCTCAGTTCTAGGGTTCAAAGAAGAATGAATAGAATTTCATGATAATTCCCCAAATTACGATTCAATAATTTTGAGGGTGTCAAAATATTGGTGTTTATAGCTTTTAATTACGGAATATGTCATCCATTTTTTAGGGGGGGGGGTGCATCCCAATATACGTGGCATAACGACCCCCAATATATTTGTGCCGCGTGATTTAGGTTAGACGGAGGTCTTTGTCACGTCAACAATTGTTGCTCTGTAAAATTGGACGGAAAGGATGTCATTTGATGATTTTGAAAGATACAGGACCAAAATTGGATTCGACGCAACGCGTAACTTTGGTTAGACGGAGATCTTTGCCACGTCAGCAATAGTTAACAGTTATTTGCAAAATTGGACGGAAATGATGACATTTGATGATTTTGAAAGTCACAGGACTAAAATTGGATACGGCTTTAATTACAGGACGTAAATTGATATTATCTCTAGTAAATAGGATTAATTTATTTTTTGTAGGTAGATAAACAGAAACTTCACTAATTGATTGAGTGAGATTTAAATTCTACATCCGCCTAATCAATCGGTGGTCTTCAATCGATTATAATATAAGATTATAATATAAATCGAGGGATATTTTCGAGTGGAGATATCTGTTAGAGTCTTCGAGAGAATCAATATGTCTTATCTTGAAACAAATTTCATAATATTTCAAGAATAATATATATTTCGTATTTAATTAATATTTGTATAAAAATTATATTTTATATGTTTTTTATATTTTAATTTATCAATTACTATAATTCTGTTTACAGGGGTAAAAAACCGGGCAGAACGGTCTTAACAACCCTGAAAACACCAAAAAGAATATTTGAGGATTGAGCTTAACCAAATCGGGAGAGAAAAAATGGAAAGTTATTCTTAGCTGGAAAAAGAAAATTCTCTATTTTTGGGGGCTGTCAATCTGCCTTTTCAAGTAAGTCTCACAGTGTATTTATAGAGATACAATTAGGGTTTTTCCTCTTTTGACCTAATGGGCCTTAACGGACCGCTCCACACTTCCGCCGCCTTTCCAGCCGAGCAAAACTCTCAGCTTGATCATCTTGTCTATGCTCAGCTCGGCACGGTTTCGTGGCTTTTACAGACTCTCTTCATCCCCGGTGATCTTCGATCCTGTCCATCTCAGGTACGGGGCATTCCTAGGAAGGTTATGGATGGCCTGCTCGGCGGAGACTTGCAGGTACCTCGGCGGGGCTTCGCTCCTCGGATCTCCCCGGTGAAATGGTATGGCGAGTTTTCCTTAATCTCGGACACCTCTCCACGCCGGCGACCGGGTTGCAACCTTTTCCATTGGCCAAACAAGATAATAATAGTAATAACAATAATAATAAAAATAGTGACATAACAAATGCCCCTCGGGAGAGGTGTGATCGGCCGTGGGCGAGCAGGCCTCTCCCGACCGAGATGGGAACTATTTTTATCCGTTGGCTGCGTCCTCGGGTAACTTCCCTGCCGCCACTAAGGTTAGTGGGCCTGATGGGACTTTTTGTAGGGGCCCGTATGTCTTTTCAAATTAAATACAGGACACTTTTTCGAATTTCAAAAACGCACGCCCCCGCCCCTACAGATTCTACATATTTAAACTTCTGAGAAACCGTTCCATAAAATTACTTTTTACTCAAAAACGGCTTATCAGAGAGAGAAATCGACGCAGGCGGCAGCAGAAAAAAGATTCCGGCGGCCCGAAACTTTTCCGGCGATCATCCTTCGTTTCCTCGGTTCTCAGGTACGCGGGAACTGATTCCTCTCTTCATTTTTTGTTAAGTTGTGATTCAGTTCCCTGATAGGGTTTCTTCTTCGAGAAATCGTTTAGGCTTTTCAATTTCCGGCGACGGCTCTGGTCTAAGCTCCGTCGATAGGGTTTTTTTGGGGGATATAGAACTCTTTAGGTTAATATTTCCAACCCTTTCCCTCTCTGCTATAATCGGGGATGAATAACGATCAATCTCCCCCCTCTCAGTCCTTGGGACCGCTCTGCAATATTGGGGCTTCCGGTTCGGCCTCCACTTCGGGGAGACCGGGGGCCAGTTCCGAACTATCACCCCCCGTGAAATGGACGGTCTCTAAATTCCCCTTCACCGAGGAGGAAACGAGTGATATGTTAGGTGGACAGGTGGACAAGGATTATCGTCGCCTGTGTGATATCCTCGCTGGTTCAAGGGGTCCCCCTTCCTCCTTTAATTATTCCCGGTACTCTGCTGAGCGGCCTTATGTATTTGTTCCGCGGAGGCGATTCCATCTTGTCAAGGAGCGCCGCAACACGCCTTTCGATGGGAGCTGGCGGAAGAGCACGGTGAACGAGGAGGAGCTGCAGACGATGAGGGAGAAATGGCAAGTCCCGAATGACGTTCATTTGTACGCTCCTCAGGTAGATGAATTTGCTGACTCTCCTCCTCCGGGCATGTTGGCCGTAAATTATTCGATGATGGAGAGCGGGCTCCGTTTTCCCTTGCATTCCTCGGTAGCACACTTCTTACACTTGCAGGAGATAGCTCCTATGCAGATAACCCCGAATGGCTGGGTGATGATATATGTTTATTGTATTATGTTTGGGTTCTACGGATTGTACCGGGGACCGACAGGTTTTGAGCTTATCTACCTCCTTTACATGAGCGCCACCAGCGGGGGGGACTATTATTTGAAACAGCGGCACCCGATCATAAAAGAATTGCCGAGCAAGCAACCAGAATGGTCCGAGAAATGGTTTTTCGTAGCGGGAGAGTGGAACTCGAAAGACTTCCATATCGACGGGGAATACCGGCTGACAGAACATCGTTAGTCTCCTCGGCTTTTACCCAGATTTTTCTTTAAACTTTTTATCGGGATTCAGCCTACTTTGTGTTTCCTGACCTTGTCTGTCTGTCCTTCTAGGCTTTAAAGCTCCAGCCGAGGACGGGTTGGGATGGGATTTCTTAACGATCTGGGAGAGGATAAAATCTCTTCTCGGAGACGAATGTAAATATAAACTCTGGCTGACCGATGCCAGACGAATTCGGGCTCGCTTTTTCACGATTCCTCGTGACGTAGAAAACATTTATCCGCGTGAGTTCCCCGATGATTGTGCCCCTTGTTGAGAGTTTATGTTATTTTCTGACCCTTAGTTTTTACTTTGTTTTCAGCTCATCGCTATCCTAGGATCATGCGTCCCCTCAAAAGTTCTGACATGGAGAGTCCCCACGAGAAAGCTAGGAGGGAGAGAGAAAAGATGACGAGACTCGCCTCGGGCCCCAAAAAGCAAAGGAAAGCGAACTGCGGAAAACAGAGCGACGTGACAGTGGCTTTGGCTCCGCCTTCGCAGGCTCCCCTTGTGGGGTTTTCCTCCCCTTTGCCTCTGAACCAAATTCTCCCCGGGGTCCCGGAAGAGGGTTTGGTCATTCCCGAAGGTCCAGAGAGGATACCGGGGACAATAGTCGTCGGGGAGAAAAGGCCACGCTACGAGGAGACCCCGGCTTCAGATGATCTGGGAGTAGAGTTTAGCGCTCCCATCACTAACGTTGTTCTGGAGTCCCGGGTCATTCGTCCTCGGAGAACGAAAGGTCCCCGCCCCGCGAAAGGGGAGAGCCCGAGCGAGGTGAGCATGAGCGAACCCATCTTCGGCGTAGATGCGGGGAAAATTCAAAGGTATCTCTTTTTGACCCGGATTTCTTTGTTTGTTGCTCGGCTTCCTTTTTGACCCTTATTCAGTTTCAGCATTCACGAGGCGGATTCGGAGATCCCCATTGCTGCTGCTTATTTAAAAGCTGCTCTGCCGCCTTACGAGGACGACGTGGTTCCCCTGCATGTTCAGGAAGCCGTGGACAACATCCTAGGTGCCTGGTCTCATCGGATGGAGAGTTATACTTCTGAACCCGACCATATGTTGAACATGCTCAAAGTTCAAGCAGCTCGAGTCCCAGTGATGGTCAACCAGCTCGGTCGTCTCTTGGAGGACCGAAAAGGAAAAAGTGTCGCCGCTCCTTCCGCCTCGTCGGCCGAGGACGAGGGTCTCCGAAAGCGACTCTCCGAGCTGCAGGGCAAGTATGAGCTCGAGGTTGGCCTGAAACTGTCCTTGGAGGCCGAGGTGGAGGACTTAAAGAGAAAACTTGCTGCTCGGGAGTCGTTGGCGGACGAGCATGAAAAACTGTTGAAGGACGTTGAGGAATATAAAAAGGCGCTGAAAGATTGCGAAAGCTCTATGTTCAGGCACACCTCGGATGTGGACAAGTTGTCGACTAAGGTGGCCGAGATGGCGAATCGCACCGTCGAGGCTGAGAAACAAGCCCGCGAGGCATTGGAAGCTGCCGGTTTGCAACTCAAAGAGATGAAAGCTTCAATGGCTAAGCAATGCCTTGACCTGGAACAGGCCACCGGGGACTTGAAAAAGATGCAGGGGGATGAGGCTGCCCGGCTTGCCGATCCTTGGGAGAATTTAAAAGAGTTCAGTAATTATTCATATTACTGCGCGTTCTTTGATGGTGTCCGAGGTTTGATAGAAGCTGGCCAACCCATGGACGCTCTGATGTCGGTCATCCAGAAATATGCTTCCACGAATGCTCTCCACCCGGAGATGAAACTATCTATTCTAGATTTAGAGACCGTGCATAAGATAGATCTCGACTGGTGGCTGAAAAAGGATCAGCTCTTCGATCCCAAGGACCTGGAATCGGACGGGGACGAAACGGATGATGCCGAGGGCAAAACGGACGAGGCCGAGGACGACGCGGATGAGAAGTTCGCGAATTCTCTGATCGGAGATGGGGAGGTCCCAGTTCAAGATAGTTGAGGGTCTATGACCCTGTTTATAACTCTTTATTCCAGTTGTGGTTTTTTGTTTTGGTCGGTTCGTGGCTCTGAACAATGTTTTGTCTTGTTTTCCTAGGATGCTTTAAACAATGTTTTGGTTGAATATTCTATTTTACCTGCTCGCCTCATCTCTTAGCTTCTTCGTCCTTTAGAGTTTATCCTCTGGCGGGAAATCCTCCCTCCAGACGTATTTGATTTTTCTTTTTAGAAAAAGGGAATCCCGCCAAAGGAGGGTCCTTTAGGCGGGAAAAACGGGAATTTCACTCTTATAAATAGGCTTGATCTGGACATATCTTTAGAGAAGAAAAAAATGAGTTCGAGCCAGAAGAAAAATTCCAATAAAGGAAAACAAATTGCCCAGGAGGTGCCGGAGTATGCGGACGGCCATTATGACGTCGCCGTTCACTCCGACGGCTGGCGCCGTTTGCGCCAAAGATTTGATGGCAAATGGCATCGCAACAATTTTCCTCTTCCCAACGCGTTCGTGCAACCTTTAGAAAAGTTCCTGGGCGAGGAGATTCCATTCCACGACTCCAACGAGCAGGCCTGGGTTGCAACGAAAACCAAACTCAGGCGGCAGGTGGCTTTCGGTGGTCCGGGGTGGGTCGACTTTGTTCAGCACGCGGGCATTCAAGCGGGCTGGGAGGTGTGGCTGATATGGAAACCGGGGTTCGGGTTTCGGGTCAGCCTTTTTAACCTGGAGCGTCTCAATGTATCGTTCCCTCCTCAGGCCCGTGCGCGCGGGCTGGCTGACTCCCTAGGTCTTCCGTATCTGGATTAACGTTTTCCGGGCTTCATCACCTCGGTTTTAATAAGCGCTCCTTACGGGGTTTGACTGTAGTCATTTATTCAAACATTAATAAATTTCCGCTTTGAAAACGCCAAACGCTTTTAATGTGGTCAAACGCTCGCATTTATTGTTCCTCGATCCGTGTTGGTTTCTATAAAATGGGCTTTTTCTGTTGTCAAATCCGTATACGAGATCGTCGTCCTGTACGCGATGTCGACCCGCATCGAGTTCTCCGACGACTCGCATTCGTTCGAGCGTGCATTCAATGGCTCCTGGCACAGGGAGGTGTTTCCAATTCCCGCGTCCTTCCTGCGACCGATCAACGACAGGGTGGCGGACGAGATTTCCATGACAGATCCTTGGGGCCGCGAATGGAGTCCTTCCCTCACCCGTTTCCGAAATCAAGTTGCCATTTCTGGAGCTGAATGGGAGAGACTCGTCGGTGGGTTTGGGATACGGGAAGGCTGGGTAATTCGGATTACCTGGGCTGACGTCGAAGGCTTTTCAGTCGACGTTTTCGATCACGACCGCAACTCGATGGCTTGCCCGGTTCGAGATCATCCTTGGTCTTACCGGCATGGGACTCGCGGATCAAGGATAAGCTCGTGGCCTCCCCGGCCAACATACGACCGTTGGGGGCGTCCCCTTCGTTGATGTTCTTGATTGTTGTTGTTTTTGCTGTAGTTTTGCGTTTGTACGTTCGCAGGATTTCGAATTTTTCTTCCCTTAATAAACACTTGCGTTCATTTATTCGTTTACGAAAGTTTGTTTGCGTGCTGGGTGAAATGTCCTAACCGAGGGCTCATTTCAGGCTCGGGGAGAGCGGACTCGTCCCCGGTAAAATAGTCATGGCCTTCAACGTATCGAGGGAACCATGGCCGAGGACGGGACTTATCCGGTCCCCGGTCTTATTTCTGATTTTTCCTGTTCGATCGGTTAGGCGACGGATCGCCCAACTCATCTCAGGCTCGGGGAGAGCGGACCCGTCCCCGGTAAAAATAGTCATGGCCTTCGACGTATCGAAGGAACCATGGCCGAGGACAGGACTTATCCGGTCCCCGGTCTTATTTCTGATTTTTCCTGTTCGATCGGTTAGGCGACGGATCGCCCAACTCATCTCAGGCTCGGGGAGAGCGGACTCGTCCCCGGTAAAAATAGTCATGGCCTTCGACGTATCGAAGGAACCATGGCCGAGGACGGGACTTATCCGGTCCCCGGTCTTATTTCTGATTTTTCCTGTTCGATCGGTTAGGCGACGGATCGCCCAACTCATCTCAGGCTCGGGGAGAGCGGACTCGTCCCCGGTAAAAATAGTCATGGCCTTCGACGTATCGAAGGACCCATGGCCGAGGACGGGACTTATCCGGTCCCCGGTCTTATTTCTGATTTTTCCTGTTCGATCGGTTAGGCGACGGATCGCCCAACTCATCTCAGGCTCGGGGAGAGCGGACTCGTCCCCGGTAAAAATAGTCATGGCCTTCGACGTATCGAAGGACCCATGGCCGAGGACGGGACTTATCTGGTCCCCGGTCTTATTTCTGATATTGAGGAAAGATAAACTTTTATTCCGTCATAGAAGAAAACGTTCGGGTACAAAGATATTACTGATAATACTTCTTCAGGTGGAGGGCATTCCAGTAATACTGATCGGCTACCCCATCGAGATGCTCCAGTTCGTACGATCCCTTTTCCACGTGCTTTCTTACTCGCATTGGGCCCTCCCAGTTCGGGCCCAATGCCCCAGTGTTTGGCCCGAGCACGCGTTTCAACACCAGATCCCCGGTTTGAAACTTTCTAATCTTAGCCTTGGAGTTATAAAAACGCTCGGCTCTTTGTTTTGCTGCTGCGTTCTGGAAAACCGAGTTTAGCCTCCGCTCTTCTAGGAAATCCAGCTCCAAACGCAGAGCTTTGTCGTTGTTTTCATTTAAGTCTTGCGAAGTCCGGTGACTGGTGACCTCTATCTCAGAGGGTATCACAGCTTCAGCTCCGAAAGCCAGGGCAAAAGGCGTTTCCCCGGTGGCGGCTTTGCTCGTCGTCCTATACGACCACAGGACGTCGGGTAGTTCGGCTTCCCATCGCCCTTGTCGTTCTTCAAGTTTAGCCTTGATTGTGTGCTTCGGAATTTTATTAACGGCCTCTACCTGCCCGTTGGTCTGGGGGTGGTAGGGAGTAGAAAATGCCTTCTTAATCTTCCATTTGTCAAAGAAGCCCATGATGTCCTGCCCGTCGAACTGCTTCCCATTATCCGAGGTAATGGTGTGAGGGATCCCGAACCGACATATGATATTTTTCCAGATAAATTTGATGATTGCCTTTTGGTTGATGACCTTCAAAGGTTCAGCCTCGGCCCATTTGGTGAAATAGTCCACAGCTACGACCGCGTACTTCACTCCGCCCGGCCCGGTGGGCAACGGTCCGATCAGGTCAATTCCCCAGGAGGCGAAAGGCCAAGGACTGTAAATAGAGTTTAGATATTCAGGTGCAGTTCGGATGATCGGGGCAGTCACCTGACAGCGGTGGCATTTCCGGGCATAACTGATGGCATCTCTCCTCAGGGTGGGCCAGTAGTATCCTTGCCGGATTGTCTTGTGAGCCAGAGATTGACCTCCTGCATGGTTTCCGCATACGCCATCGTGGATTTCTCCAAACACTATGTTTCCTTCCTGTGGGGTGATGCATTTGAGCAAAGGCAAATATAGACTCCTCAGGTATAAGACGTCCCCGATCATAGTGTATCTGGCCGCTCGGATTCTAAGCTGTTTAGCCTCGATCCTATCCGCGGGTAGGATTCTGTTCACCAAGTAAGATCTGATTGGGTCCATCCAGGTCTCGCCACGATCTACGAGGGTGATCAATCCTTCTGCCGTTGAAATGGCGGATCGAGCCTAGCATGTCAGCATCACGTTTGTCAGGTCAGCGGTTCCCTCCGAGGAAGCTAGTTTGGATAGGGCGTCTGCCTGGGAATTCAGCTCTCTCGGAATCTGCTCGATGAATGTCCTCGGTATCTTTTCGCACAAAGAGATCACATGTTCGTAATACTTAGCCATCCGATCACATCTGGTTTCGTAACTTCCCCTGATTTGATTTACCACCAAAAGTGAATCCATAAAGATTTGTAAATGTTCGGCGCCGACTGCTAGGGCGAGATTCAGCCCGG
This sequence comes from Euphrasia confusa, assembly GCA_954870475.1. Taxonomy (NCBI): domain Eukaryota; kingdom Viridiplantae; phylum Streptophyta; class Magnoliopsida; order Lamiales; family Orobanchaceae; genus Euphrasia; species Euphrasia confusa. The sequence continues at coordinate 22,595,447 of OX940951.1, forward strand.
CGATCAACGCTTCGTATTCTGCCTCGTTGTTCGTAGCCTCGAACTCGAATTTTACTGCATGCGCGAACGATTGCCCACCCGGTCCGACCAACACTATTCCAGCCCCGGCGTGGGAGGAGTTAGAGGACCCATCCACGAACAGCTTCCATGGCGGGACCGAGGAGGACGGGGTGGAATCAGGAAATGTCAGTTCCACTATGAAATCTGCCAACGCTTGCCCTTTAATCGCCGTTCTCGGGGCGTAAGTGATGTCGTATTGCCCTACTTCTAGGCTCCACTTTAGCAATCGACCATTAGTGTCCGGTCTCTGCAAGACCTGCCGTAGTGGCATGGTCGTTAGGACTTCCACCGGATGGTCGAAAAAGTAAGACCTCAGCTTCCGTACGCTCATCACGAGGGCGTACGCCAGCTTCTCCAGGGGTGTATATCGTGTTTCGGCGTCGTGGAGGACCTGGCTGACGAAATAAATAGGTTTGTGCAGTTGTCCCTCTGCTCGGACAAGAACCGAACTCATTGCATGTTCCGACGCAGCTAAATAAAGAAAGAGTTTCTCCCCGGTGAGCGGTTTAGCGAGGATGGTAGGATTTCCGAGGTGCTCCTTCAGACGCAAAAAGGCCTCCTGACTCTCCTTTCCCCACTTGAATTTCTGGTCCTTAATCGATTTGAAGAATGGACGGCTCTTGTCCCCGAGCCGGGGTATAAAACGACTGAGGGCGGCCAGGCAACCTGTCAATTTTTGCACGTCCTTCAGAATTCGGGGTTCCCTCAGGTTCTGGATGGCCTTGATCTTCTCTGGGTTTACCTCGATGCCCCTAAGACTGACGATGTGCCCGAGGAACTTCGTGGCATATACCCCGAAATGACACTTCTTTGGGTTGAGCTTCATGTTGTAAAATTTTAAAATCTCGAAAGCGATTTTTAAATCTTTCACGTGGTCCTCCTCGGACTTGCTCTTTATGATTATGTCATCCACGTATACCTCCAGGGTATCTCCAATCTGATCGGCAAACATTTTGTTCACCAGTCGTTGGTAGGTGGCCCCCGCGTTCTTTAGGCCAAATGGCATCCTCTTCCAACACAGCACTCCCTTATCCGAATAAAAAAAGGTATGCTCTATATCCTCCTCGGCCATGGGAATCTGGTGATAACCTGCGAAACAATCACAGTTAGAAAAAATGGCGTGTCCGGCGACGCTATCAACCAGATGGTCAATATGGGGTAAGGGGAAATGGTCTTTCGGGCAAGCTCGGTTTAAATCGGTAAAATCGATGCAAAGGCGCCAAGCGTCATTAGCCTTTTTGACGAGCACAACATTCGCAATCCACTGGGGCTCCTCTTCGGCCTCTCGAACGAGGTCGTTATCGACTAGTTTTTTAACTTCCACCGCCAAAGCCGCGTACTTCTCTGGTCCCATCTTTCTTCTCTTTTGGGCGATGGGTTTCTTTTCTGGATCAATTTTCAGATGGTGACAGGCATGTTTAGGATCGATACCGACCATATCCTTATGGGACCAAGCGAAAGCGTCTGTATTCTGGCTCAAGAAATCGACCAACTCGTTTCTCAGCCGCTCAGGGATTTTCTTTCCGATAAAGACCTCTAACTCTGGCCTGTTCGGGTCTAGACTCACCTTTTCCACCTCGTCGACCGCCGTACACATTGATGGCCCCCGGGGATCGGGTATGTCGTTTGGCTCAAAACCGATCCTTGGATCAAGGTCTTGTGGTCCCAGGGTCTGCATCCCCGGCGGGGGTTCTGTATTTTGAGCGATAGGCATCTCGTCGATGAGTATGTGCAAAAATTGTGCTTCGAGTTCAGGAATCATCTCCGCGGGGTCGCTAACTCCGCTGGGCTCTCCTTCGAAAAACCTGGGGTCTCCGGGGGCGCCCTCATCCCACAGAGCCGTTAGGTACTCCTGAGCGTCTATATCCATCTCCTCCGTGGGGTCTATCTCCCGAAACTCCGTTATAGTGTCCTCAATCTCATCTCTCCGAGGGTCTTCGCCCTCCGGGGTGGATTTCTGGGAAGTTATTTGGGGGTTAACGCCCCCAAATGCCCCAGTGTTAAAACCATAGTTATTTAGACGTATGTTTGCATCAGAACACGAAAGGTAATTAAAGCACTTCCTTGCCATATACTGGTCACCCCGAAGGGTGCCGACCGCACCACTTAAGGTGGGAAACTTAATACAGTAGTAGTGGGAGGACGCCACGGCCTCAAAGGCATCGAGGAACGGCCTCCCGAAAAAAGCATTATAGATATTGTCTGCATCAACGATAACAAAATTCAACATGCGAGTCATATTTATGCTCGGGTCTTGGTGGTCCTTCAACTCTACTGCCATCCTTATACGTCCCCGGGGGCGCACCACCACATCACCGAAACCCTTCAAAACTCCATCATACGGGCGGACATAGCTGGAGAGGTCACCGAGCTGGTCCAACGCCGACTTGAAAATGAGATTGCAATGGGCTCCGTTATCCACCAAGATCCTGGCCACCTCAATCCCGAGGATCCTTGCAGTGACCACCAAAGCATCTTCTTTGGGATACTTTATCCCTTCCCTGTCCTTCTCGGAGAAGGTTATGGTAATCCCGCGGCGATAGTCTACTCCGCCTGGGGGATCACTACATTCACGCCCTCAAACTCGCGCAGCTCTTCTTTCTTTTGCCTCTTTGATTTGTGGATGATCGGCGTCAAACCGCCGATCATGTTGACACGCGCTCCCCCGCGGACGGGGGGATCTTCGTCTTCGGGTATCACCGCTGGTGGTGGGGGCAAAACTAACTGGTTTGGCCCAGGATGATCTGGCTTACGTCTCTGCTGTTGATTAGGTCGGTGATTCTGGTAATCTTGATATCCCCGGCCTCGGCCTCTTCCCCCTCTTCCACGGCCGCCGCCCCCGCGCCCGCCGCCTCCGCGTCCGGCGGCTGGACGACCGCGCTTTGGTGCCCGGAGGAGATCAGCTAGACTCCCGTCTTCATAGAGCTGGCGAAGTTGAGCGATCAGATCGCGGCACTCATCAGTCCTGTGCCCGTTCTCTTGGTGGAAAGAGCACCATTTGCGCGGGTTCCTCTCGTCGGGACGGCTTCTCATGGCCTGAGGGGGAGTGAGGATATTGATATCCCGCTCGTAGAAGATTTGTAGAATCTGAGTAGGGGTTTGCCCTAGGAACGTTCCTTCCTCGGCACACTCGTCGACGATCTCGACCTTCCGCGGTGCTTGGAAAGTTCCCTGATATATCTTGTAGTTGGGCTTCTTCTTACCACTTTCATGGTATTTCACCGTTGGAGGTGGCTCCGTCCAGTAATCAACAGCTGTCGGGTTCGCGGGCTTCTTCTCGGCGGGGGATCTCTCTTCCTTCTCGGGCTCTAGTTCTTTCATCCGCTGGTCGTATATGCGTTGTTGGGCTATCTCCTCTCCAGCCCTCCTGCGGAACTCTGTATATGACTTTGGATAGTCCTTCATCATTGGTTTGAACAGACTGGACGTCGGTCGCAAACCGCCCAACACGGAATGGACGAGGATCTCGTCGCTTACCCGGTCCCCCTGCTTGGCGATTCGTTCTACTCGGTCTATGTACATCTCGTCAGACTCATCCTTGCCCTGCTTAACCCCTATAAGACGTTGGCGGCCCTCCGAATAACTCACTTTAGATGCGAAGTAAGAAACGAACTCGTCTCCTAGCTCCCCGAAACTGTCAATCGACCTCGGCGGTAGGCTAGTGTACCAACGGTGAGCCATGTCGCCGAGAGTCAGAGGGAAAAGGCGGCACTTCGTGGCTTCTGTTGCTCCTCGGCCGACCATGTATGTGTTGTATTTGTTTAGGTGGACATCGGGGTCGGACGCTCCGTCATAGATGAAAGTCAGCAATGGGACGACGTCGGGTTGTGACCTGGCCTGCTCGATCCTTAGACTTAGAGGCTCGGCGAGAGCAGATCTCTTCTTGGGATCGCTGTCCTGTTCGGCCAACCTCCGTTCTACCTCCTCCAGGCGTCTCGCGAGCCCGGGATCGGCTACGACGACTGTCCTCGGGTTTGCTGCAGCGTGGTTAGGACTGACCACCCGCCTTCCCTGCGCGGTTGCCCGAGTAGTCTCCTCGCAGGCCTCGGCCTCGAACTCTTCCTCTAGGTGGCGAGCGTCAGGGTTTTGTTTTTCGGTGACCGGCCTCTTCTCCAGGAAACGGGATCGGGCCTGCAGTTTTGGTATTGTTCTCTTGATCTGTTCGGGGGTATTGGCTTGCCTCGGGTCCAGATCTGGTTCCTCCTCGCCGGCTGGCGACATCAGCTTCTCCGCTTCTAACACCTGTTCGTGAAGGAACTTCTGTCTTTCCCTGGCTTCGGCCTCCTCCGCCCGCAAGGTCTCGATCCACGCCAGCTGGCGAGCGATCTCGTCTGGGACTACGGGGGTCGTCGTTTCGGGGTCGTTTAGCGGCATGCAAGCTTTGCCCGGGACCACCGTTTTCGGGGGAGCTTCTTCTCCGCGATCGGCGGTGGCGGTACCTGAAACACCTACGATATCCATGTCAAAATAATCAAAAACGGTCAGCTCAACGCTCGAGGATTCCCCCTCCTTCTAGCGCCAATTGTTTACAGGGGTAAAAAACCGAGCAGAACGGTCTTAACAACCCTGAAAACACCAAAAAGAATATTTGAGGATTGAGCTTAACCAAATCGGGAGAGAAAAAATGGAAAGTTATTCTTAGCTGGAAAAAGAAAATTCTCTATTTTTGGGGGCTGTCAATCTGCCTTTTCAAGTAAGTCTCACAGTGTATTTATAGAGATACAATTAGGGTTTTTCCTCTTTTGACCTAATGGGCCTTAATAAGAATTGCTACATGGGCCTGATGTACAGACCGCTCCACACTTCCGCCGCCTTTCCAGCCGAGCAAAACTCTCAGCTTGATCATCTTGTCTATGCTCAGCTCGGCACGGTTTCGTGGCTTTTACAGACTCTCTTCATCCCCGGTGATCTTCGATCCTGTCCATCTCAGGTACGGGGCATTCCTAGGAAGGTTATGGATGGCCTGCTCGGCGGAGACTTGCAGGTACCTCGGCGGGGCTTCGCTCCTCGGATCTCCCCGGTGAAATGGTATGGCGAGTTTTCCTTGATCTCGGACACCTCTCCACGCCGGCAACCGGGTTGCAACCTTTTCCATTGGCCAAACAAGATAATAATAGTAATAACAATAATAATAAAAATAGTGACATAACAAATTCATTTTAGTGAGTTGAGCTATTATTAAATACTATTTTAACACGATTGAAATAAATTAATTTATGATGGCATATGATAGAGAAAATGAAAAATTAAATACTCTAAATCTTAAAATATCTTACATATTTTCTTCATGATCTTCCAATATAGTTATATTATAAAATATATATAATTTTTTTTATTAAAATACAATTTTACATGTATTTTATTTACATTTTATTTTTAAATTTTATATAGTAACAACTAGTTTAATTCATATTTTAAAAATATAGTTTTACTTTTTAATCGAAAATTTTAAAAAATAACATTTTTATAATGACCGGTTGAAAAATATATAGATTGAATAGAACTTCGATTCGATATTTTATTTGCTCAATTCAAAGTAAAAATGAATAATAAATTAATGGTTAAAATTTAATGAGGAAGAAGAAAAAAAAATCTAAAAGGAACGAGGAATTACAAATCGAAAAAAGACTAAAAGTTAAATGGGTATATAAAGAATTTACCCTTTTTTAGTAGCTTATTTAATAAGTTTTTTTTTATAAGGAGGAGAGACGAGAAACTCCACCCCCACCCGATCGGAGGTCCCTCGATCGGGTAGGATGTAAATCGAAGAATGTGCTCGAGTAGCAGACACCTGTGCGAAAGAGCCAACATGTCGAACTCCAGGACAAACCTTCATAATATTTCAATGAAAATTTGTCCCACCCGAGATTCGAACCCTGCGTCGCCGGGGAATTACACCCACATCATTACAGGCCTTACCACTCGGCTATACTCCTGGGGACAGCTTATTTAATAAGTTATCACGTGTATAAGTATTGTTTTGCCTCCTATGTATACACATGTCATCAAAAAAAGACTAAAAGTTAAATGGGTATATAAAAATTTACCCTTTTTTAGTATCTTATTTAATACTGGGAATACCACTTTTCATTCACAAATATAAAACATCTATACATTTTGAACCCACATATAAAACTACACCCATTCTCCACAAAATGAAAAGGAAAAGTCCTATATACCCTTACTTTTTTTTCCCTCTCTTTTAATAACATAAAAAACAATTAAAATACATTAAAAAAACAAAAAGAATTTTTGTGGGGCCCACTAATAACAAAAATTAGATTTTTGTGAGGTTGGTGGGGTGTAAATGCATACATGAATGCATATCTCCTCTACCACCTCTAACCTCCATAACTCAAACTCATTTAAAAAAAAATTCTCTCATTTCTCTCAAAATAAAAGCTAAGATCGGTCGGAATCTACATGAAAATAGTTGATTTCGACGGGAAAAAGGTTAGTTGCATGCAAGGATTCCTCGCACGTTTTTTTTTTTTATTTCTGGGCCGATTTTTTCTGCACTCAGTCGAAGCACTCAGTCGAAAATATGACTGAGTGCTCGACCGAGTGCTGCTGGGTTCTTGGGCACTCGGTCGAAAAAAATGGCCAAGTGCACTCGGCCAACCGACCAAGTGACCGAGCAGTACTCGGCACTCGGTGACCGAGCGCTCGGCCAAGTGACCGGATAGTACTCGGTCACACGGTCACTTGGTCGACTGAGTGCACTCAGTCATTTTGACTGAGTGTAGAAACTGATTTTTTTTTAAAATTTGTATATTAATGGCTTGTTTTATAAGATTGTTTGGATGCATATTTTTTATTTCCTAATTTAATTCAATTGTTATTTGTAATTGTAGATGTCGAATCAACGAATCACGGTACGTTACGGTGGTCGTTGGGATCGAGAGGGTTACGTTGACGGAGTAGATATGTGTCTCTTCTTTCGTAGGGAAGAAATTACACTCGACACTCTCGTGAGCCAGATTCGTGCGGTTTTGCGCCCTCCGCGCAATGTCGAGTATTTGTTGTATTGTTATACCCGAGGCTATGACATGAGGAGCGTGCGAGCTCCTATGCTTTGCGAGGAGGATGTGTCCCGCATGTTAGACGAGCAAAGGGCTGAGTGCTTTGCGTTCGTCGTCGAAGTAGAGGGACAACAAGCTGCGCCGGATGTGAATATTGGAGAAGAAAATCGTGATCGGGGCGCACCTTCAGAGAACGAGAACGAGAATGAGGAGGTACATGATTCGTGTGCTTTTGTGTTGATTTTCCGTATTTCTTTGTGCGTGAATTCATCCGTTTCTTGTCGTTTTCTTGCACTTTCCTCGTGGCTTTGGTATGTTTGATGTTTTGTTGAGTGTTCAGGCTAGTTGACGTGATTAGTGTGAGAAGAGCGAGAAACGAGTTGAAAAAAACGGTAAAAACAATTTGGTCGACAAACTTTCGAGATTGCGCTGCAAACTTGGCCACCTTGGTTCTCTCAGCTCCGACCACATACATGCATGGTCCTTACCTTTTCGGAAAGCTATCGAAGATTTTTACGAGGCCCTTCCCTTTAATTATCTTATATCTCCGTCATATAGTCGAAATCCTTTAGTTTCCAGCCCAGTACGCAGCTGCCCCGGAGTGTATGCGCAGCGAACTTGGAGAGCTTGGGTCTCCCAACTCAGACCACCTATGGAGATGATCTATACCTCTACGGAAAGCCCTTGGAGTCCTCTACATGGCCCAACGATCGCTCGCCATCCAGGCGCCCGCTCGCGACCTCCACCAGGCGAGCGCTCACCGACCAAGCGCCCGCTTCCTCCTGATTCCAGAACGGCCTGTTTTTCCACCAGGCGATCGCTCCCTTGCCAGGCGCCCGCCCGCGACGTCTACCAGGCGCCCGCCTGGTACCCAGGCGCACGCCCGACGAGAAATTCCAGATTTTGACTTCATTTGACCAGCCCGATTTTGTATAAGAGTAGGAGTTTGCCTACTTCGAACGCACTTTTTTTTTTCTAGTACTTCACGTACGATTTTCAGATTGTTTTCTCTTAGACCTAGGGTAATTTTGCACTTGGAGATTGACAACCTTCAATTGCTCGAATCACCAATAGAGTAGCTTGATTTTGTTCTCCCTTTGAATTGGATTCAATAATTAGTAAGTTCTCTTATTTATTTTGTTGATTAGATCGTTTATGCTTTCTTATTTATTCGTTCATCTCTTGCAATAGTTCATCACCATGAATTCTTTTCTCCATGCTTGTTTTTCTTGTTTCAATTTTATGAGTAGCTAATTTTCTTGCTAGGGCTAGGGGAATTTAAGTATAAATTAGGGCTAGAGATTTGTTAGCGCACATAAGGTGTTTGATTAATTGCTAAATTAATTTTCAATACTTGTATGAGGCTTAGGAGCGATTACAAGACCTAGGGTACTCAAACTAACTAAGATCAACCGGAGACGGACATTTTAGCCTTGCTTGTTTCTCATGAATCGAAAACCCGAAATTTATGCTTGATGAACCCGAAGCTCTAGTTACTCTCTTTTTATTAGACCTTGTTAATTACTTTTTGATTTATTCTCAATTTTAATTTTTTTAGTTAATTTAGTTTAAAAACAAAACAAACTCAATAATGCATTATGCTATACACTTCTTCCTCTTTTCTTCGTTGCAAACATAAAAACATTTTTACGGGCCGATAGTAGTGTTCCTCGTGAGATCGACTCGGGCGAATTGCTTTGGCAATAAGTTCGGTTATTTTTATTTGATTTTTGACGCACTACAACGTCTTGTCAAATTGGCGCCGTTGCCGGGGAACACTTTAGGCACAAGTATTAGTGTTTGAGTGTTTGCAATTTTTTTTTCTTTTTTCTTTTTATTTATGATTATTATTTCTCCCACCGATGCGTTTAATGTTTTTGTCAAGTGTTTTTGTTAGCAGTGATGAATACATTTAATAACTATACGTGGGAGAACACATGGCCTCAGACGAGCACTTACTACGAGCCTTCCCAATATGACACGACAACACATTTTGGCTCTCAGTCTCAAGCATACAATCCGGAGTGGCATTCTCATCAGAGTTATTATGCTGATCCACCTCAACAACAATGGGATCAACAACAATGGCCTCAACAACAATGGACTCCTCAGAACAAGGTGTACCCTCCACAATATTCAATGCAACCAGAGCCGCCATACAAGCCCTCATTGGATGACGTTTTTCAGGATTTCATGAAGACGACCAACCAGATTATAAAATCAAATGAAGCGGCGATGAGAGCGAATGAAGTGGCGATGGCCAGAAATGTTGAAGAAAATTTGGCCTACCCTCCACCATATTCGATGCAACCGGAGCCGCCGTGCAATCCATCTTTTGATGAAATTTTTCACGATTTCATGCAATCGACCGAACAGATAATGAAAGCAAATGAAGAGGCAATGGCCAAAAGGGGAAAAGCGGAGAAAATGTCAATTGTTTTCGATGATGAGATATGTATGTTATCTACCCCAATGCGCGAGTGGGAACAAGATGAAAAAAATCATACGCACCATCTGACGGAAGTCCAGGCCCTCGCGATTCTCCAAGGTAACTACGAAGATGAGGATGTAGAACCGAATGAGGTCGAGTCCACATTGGAGCATGTGTACCTCGATGAATTACATTTGGAGGAAGATGATGAAAAGGAGACGATTGAGAGTATGATGTTGGAGGAGATTACACCTAAAGTGTCGCATCGAGACGAAGACCCATACAAGTCATTTATTCCATCCCCTAAAGAACTAGAGCAAGAGACATTGAGTATTAATATAGTAGTCGACAATCAAGAGGGGGTGCATTTCCAAGAAGAGGAGTCATCGATGCTAGATATCTCTCTTGAGTCTCAAATCTCAAATACCGATGACACAAGAGACAAAGACAAGGAGGTTGAGGATATTTTTCCTGTGTATGCATGTATGATCGAATCACCTTCTTCATCTCCGAGTGATTTGGTGGAGAAGAATTTTGGACACCCTCATTGCTCACTTGGCATGATCGATCTTATGGTCGATGATGATTCAAATGTGATACGTGCTCATCATCCACACAAGCCGCATGATCCAGGTATTTTAAAGTTTAATTGTGCTTTGAGTTCGAATGTAAGAAGAGCAACTGAGATGATTTGTGAGGTAGAGATTAATAATTTTGCTTCATGTGCTATAAATTATTTTTACCTCTATGCTATTGATCTCTTGGCCGAGATAATGTTTTTGCAGAAAATTAGCTCGATATTTTTATATCCCAGCATTGAATCCAAACAAGACATGCATGTAAAAGATAGTACGGGGATGATTGAGGTAATCGAGAGCGATGAAGATATAGAATCATCTCCACCAAAATTAGAGCTGAAGGGGTTGTCTAAACAATGGAAATATGTTTATATAGATGAGATGACACTTGAGATGATGACCCTCATTGAGGCTCCTTATTGTTGAAAGATGAGTCAAGCTCGAGACGATAAACGAGCGTCGCGTGGAGACTAGTCCATGAGCCGTATTGCTCTTTCGGTTTCCAAAATGAGCGCCGCGTGGGGGCCTACCCACGAATTGTCAAGCTCACGACGTAAAATGAGCATGTTTCAATCATGGTGCGAGAAAAATTGAGGAGAAACGAGTAATAATGGAGCGACGAGGTAAAACGAGATGACGATCGGAACCGGAAAAGTGCAGTAACTTCACGTCAAAAACTGTTATTGCTCACTGGGAATCAGAGGTTGTATCGTATATGGACACGAAGATCTTGAAATCTAGATTTCGTAGAATTTTGAATTGAGGCGATCGGAGTTCGGACGAAGAAATTATGAAGAAAGTCGAGAAACTGCACACGAGACATCCCGTGCGCGCTCCTGCGCTCTCAGGCGCTCGCCTGGTCCAATTGTGAAAAACTGGGGAACCCGCAGCTCAACCCGAGGCTGCTTCGCGTTTCCCTTGCTCAACTCGCACCTCTGTTTTATAAAAAAAAATATTATTAATTAATATTTTTCAAAAATCGGGATTGAATTATAAGGAGGGATTCAAACCCTATTTCTACACTTCCGCTAATTTTGTTTTTCTGCAGATCATTGCTCCGGCCATCCATCGTCATCTCCGGCCACAACCCACCTGCTCCGACCACCCTCAACATCACCTCCAACGAGGACCACTCCGACTGCACCACCGCGAACCGCTGCTTCCGATTTCCAGCCGAGGTCGAGGACATCTTTTCCCGACTCCGGTAAGCACCTACCCTAACATCTCTCTCCATCACCACGAGCAGCCCCGCCTCCTTCACCGTCGCACAGCCACCGTGACCACCTGCTCCGTCTACCGCACCCAGACCCGATTCCGCCCAGCGAGCAGCGAGTCCAGCCCTCGACTTCTTCGTCTTCTCCGGCATTCACGGCAGCCCCCTGACCGTGCTTGGAAGCTCTCGTCTCAGTCCCGAATCGAGCCATCACAGTCCGTCCCGTGCCTTGTCTCGATTATTATTCTCGGCCTTCGTTTCTCGATGTTCGACAGTCCCGCTCGCCCTCTGAGTCTCGGCAGTCCCGATACTCAATCTCGTGATCTTCGACACCCCTTGCTTTCCTTCACTATGGTGAACACTCGAAGCAAGAAACGAGCCCCTCTGACGAAAAAAAATAATAATAAAATCATGCATGCACCGAGGAGGGAACCTCCACCGAGAAGTCGCTGTACCCGTTGTGGCTGCATCCAACCAAGTGCCATATAGAGCCATGAGGATCGGCCGTACTTTCGTACGGTCACGGTTGTTTCCCCGTCGCTATTGGACTACTTCTCGAGGTCGACTTTTATGGGACGTTCGCTCTCTTTGGAGGATCGTTCATCCATGAGGACACGGATTAGCCCAAGTGTGGGGGGGTTTGCTTCTCTTCTTCCTTTTCCTTCTCTTTCTATGTGTTATCTTGCCGTATTTGTGTTTCTTTTACTTGTTTGGTGTTGGAATGTGATAGCTCCCCCCTCTGTTGAGATATTATTTTCATGAAAGTGTAGTTGATGTGTTTCCCATGCATGTTAATTGCTTTATTTCGGTTCTTGGAGTACAATGGATTTTTGATGCTAGAGGTCGGTATGTGAATGATTGTTGACTCCGTGTCTAGACGCCGTAGAGTGACCTAGAGATAATTGCATGTCACCGTTTCACTTTCCAAATAACCTTGTGAGAATTTGAGCCTTTCTTAGTTTTTTTCATTGTGTGATATCTCGTTGATTTCTCGAGCTTCTTAGTTCATTTGTTCTACATCATATGCACCCGTATGGCCTAGTAACTAAATAATGTTTAGGTTGTTACTTGAGGCTTTTATATCATAAATTACTTGATTTTGAAAATGATTGGGTATTGATCGACTAGGATAGCCACTTTTAGCCGCTTTTTGATGTTTTGACCCCGAGCCCGTCGTGGGACACCCTAGTAGCCCCGTTGAGCCTACGTTCAGCTTTTTCTTTTTGTCCTATAGTTCGTGGAGGAGAGAAGGGATGTTTTGTACTTGGGGATATAAGGTGTTACTTTCTACGATGTTTGCCACTTCTGTAATAATGAGACGTGTTATAAGTTTCCAAAAAAAAAAAAAAAAAAAAAAATGAGACGAGTTTAGTCTCCCAAAAAAAATAGAAAAGAGTCGAGACATGTTATAAGTCTCCAAAAAAAAAATAACAAAAAGAGTCGAATAATGTTACTAGTTAATTGCTCGGATGTTCGATGTGGCTTTGATGAGTTCTTTTGTTGTATTTGGTGTGGAAGGGGTTGTTGTGCGTTAGACGGATATTTGATTGTGTTGGAGGTACGTGCTTGTACGAGTTAGTCCACTCTTTCCCAAATATTCCCGAATACCTTTAGCCGAGCCCCGTTACACCCGTTTTGTCGATCGCCCATGATTCTTAAGATAGTAGACCTTGATTAGTGAAGAGTGCAACTTGACTATGTTTTTAGTTGATGTCCTTAGGTGCATTTGATGTTATTTGAAGCTCGTCCTTGTTCCTTATATGCTTATTTTTCGTGAGTGCACGAGCTCATTGATTTTTATCCTTCACTTGTGCACGTCTTGAGTGGAACCGATTCTCGAGAGAAAAAGAAAAAAGAGTGACCCTTGTGAGGGAATTTGAGATTGTGATATGCGATTATTCTTGTGTGATCTTTATTGTGTCTAATTCATTGTGGGTCGATAGTTGTTTACTTTACCTTTTCCGTACGCATTGAGAGCCTATTTGTGGTTTTGGGAATATGAGTAAGTAATTGGCATGTATGTGTTTTGGACATATTTCTTGTTTTTATGAATGCTTGCTTGAGGACAAGCAAGAAGCTAAGTGTGGGGGAGTTGATTCGTGTGCTTTTGTGTTGATTTTCCGTATTTCTTTGTGCGTGAATTCATCCGTTTCTTGTCGTTTTCTTGCACTTTCCTCGTGGCTTTGGTATGTTTGATGTTTTGTTGAGTGTTCAGGCTAGTTGACGTGATTAGTGTGAGAAGAGCGAGAAACGAGTTGAAAAAAACGGTAAAAACAATTTGGTCGACAAACTTTCGAGATTGCGCTGCAAACTTGGCCACCTTGGTTCTCTCAGCTCCGACCACATACATGCATGGTCCTTACCTTTTCGGAAAGCTATCGAAGATTTTTACGAGGCCCTTCCCTTTAATTATCTTATATCTCCGTCATATAGTCGAAATCCTTTAGTTTCCAGCCCAGTACGCAGCTGCCCCGGAGTGTATGCGCAGCGAACTTGGAGAGCTTGGGTCTCCCAACTCAGACCACCTATGGAGATGATCTATACCTCTACGGAAATCCCTTGGAGTCCTCTACATGGCCCAACGATCTCTCGCCATCCAGGCGCCCGCTCGCGACCTCCACCAGGCGAGCGCTCACCGACCAAGCGCCCGCTTCCTCCTGATTCCAGAACGGCCTGTTTTTCCACCAGGCGATCGCTCCCTTGCCAGGCGCCCGCCCGCGACGTCTACCAGGCGCCCGCCTGGTACCCAGGCGCACGCCCGACGAGAAATTCCAGATTTTGACTTCATTTGACCAGCCCGATTTTGTATAAGAGTAGGAGTTTGCCTACTTCGAACGCACCTTTTTTTTTCTAGTACTTCACGTACGATTTTCAGATTGTTTTCTCTTAGACCTAGGGTAATTTTGCACTTGGAGATTGACAACCTTCAATTGCTCGAATCACCAATAGAGTAGCTTGATTTTGTTCTCCCTTTGAATTGGATTCAATAATTAGTAAGTTCTCTTATTTATTTTGTTGATTAGATCGTTTATGCTTTCTTATTTATTCGTTCATCTCTTGCAATAGTTCATCACCATGAATTCTTTTCTCCATGCTTGTTTTTCTTGTTTCAATTTTATGAGTAGCTAATTTTCTTGCTAGGGCTAGGGGAATTTAAGTATAAATTAGGGCTAGAGATTTGTTAGCGCACATAAGGTGTTTGATTAATTGCTAAATTAATTTTCAATACTTGTATGAGGCTTAGGAGCGATTACAAGACCTAGGGTACTCAAACTAACTAAGATCAACCGGAGACGGACATTTTAGCCTTGCTTGTTTCTCATGAATCGAAAACCCGAAATTTATGCTTGATGAACCCGATCGAAGCTCTAGTTACTCTCTTTTTATTAGACCTTGTTAATTACTTTTTGATTTATTCTCAATTTTAATTTTTTTAGTTAATTTAGTTTAAAAACAAAACAAACTCAATAATGCATTATGCTATACACTTCTTCCTCTTTTCTTCGTTGCAAACATAAAAACATTTTTACGGGCCGATAGTAGTGTTCCTCGTGAGATCGACTCGGGCGAATTGCTTTGGCAATAAGTTCGGTTATTTTTATTTGATTTTTGACGCACTACAACGTCTTGTCAGTACACACTTCCGAGGACGATGAAGAAGCCTGTCAGTCCGATCTCTTGGATTTTTTACCAAGGAGTGGACCGAGTGGATTAGGCAGCCGAGCGTGGTTAAAAAGATTATGTCGCGCCGTAATATGTCCCCGAGTTCTACTGCGGGAAGCGGCGAGCAAGCCGAAGCTTTTCAGAATGCACAGAATAATCCACTGCGCAATTAGATCATTCCACTGCCGATGTTTGACCCCGTTGTTCCGTTGCGTTATGTCGAATCCCAACCGATTTATGGTCAGATGGTAGATGGTTGATGGTTGACACGAGAAAAAAATGTCCAGTGAGTACGGAGTGAGAGGTTGATGGTTTGAGTTTTTTATTGATTGATTTGCTTTTATTTGAGACTTGGATTGTGTTATTTGGATTGATTCGGTGTTATTTAGGTTGATTCGGTGTTATTTGGGTTGATTCGGTGTTATTTGGATTGATTCGGTGTTATTTGGATTTATTTTGGTGTTATTTGGATCGATTTGGTGTTATTTTGGTTGATTCGGTGTTATTTGGGTTGATTCGGTGTTATTTGGGTTGATTCGGTGTTATTTAGGTTGATTCAGTGTTAATTTGGATTTATTTTGATGTTATTTGGATCGATTTGGTGTTATTTAGGTTGATTCGGTGTTATTTGGATTGATTCGGTGTTATTTGGATTTATTTTGGTGTTATTTGGATCGATTTGGTGTTATTTAAGTGTTATGATCGTTTATGTACATGTGTTTAGGTTGATTCGATGTTATTTGGGTTGATTTGGTGTTTGTTTGGATTGATTTTGGTGAAAAAATCGAAAAAAACAGACTGCACTTGGTCATGCACTTGGTCACTGCACTTGGTGGCTGCACTCAGTCAAGGTGACCAAGTGCAATCAGTCAAAGTGACCAAGTGCACTTGGTCGCCGGTTAACTAACCGAGTGTTACTCGACACTTGTTCATTTTGACTGAGTGCACTTGGTGGTGACTGAGTGCAGAGACCACCAAGTGCACTAGAATAATTTTTTTTTAAATTAATTTTAGGCCAATAAAGTGTTGTTATGTTGACATTAAAGATCATTTTGGAGCCTATAAACATCGAATAAAAATGAAAACAAAGTCAAATTAGTACTATTAAGATTAAACGTAGAAGTTTGACTATTTTTTGAACTAACTAGTAATATTGTTACAAAGTTATCTACATACTTACCAAATTGTTCATGATCCGCATGCGTAATCACTTAATTCACCCATTTCAAAGGTTGATCATGTTTTTTGAATTATTTTGACTATGAAATTGATGTTTAATGTAACATAACATCTTTACAATTGAAAAAAAATGCTTTAAAATCAATTAAAATGTAATTATGTTCTAAAGCACTTGGTGGGGCACTTGGTGGCCTATGCAGTTGGTCACGACCAAGTGCACTTGATCAAATCACTTTGACCAAGTGCAACGACCAAGTGCAGAATTTAAAAATACTTTTATTTTTCCCAGCCACCA
The DNA here is from genome assembly GCA_954870475.1 of Euphrasia confusa. NCBI lineage: Eukaryota > Viridiplantae > Streptophyta > Magnoliopsida > Lamiales > Orobanchaceae > Euphrasia > Euphrasia confusa. Next base: position 22,611,888 of record OX940951.1, read on the forward strand.
AGTGCACTTGGTGGCGCCACCAAGTGCAAAATTAATTTTTTTTATAATACTTAATTTAATTCTATACTTAATTTAATTAATTTAATTATATACTTAATTTAATTATATTTTTTATATACTTAAGTTAATTATGTTTTATAATTTTTTTTTTATAAAGTTATATATTTGTTAGACTTGATTTAAAAAATAATATTAATTTTTGTTTTAAAAATAATTTTAAAAAACAGGGTAATATATTATAAATAAATTTAAAAAATTTTGACAGGATTTATTTAGTTGATATCAAACCAAACCTGCAAGGCTGCAATTCAATCTCAATACCAAACATATAAGATCAAACCAAACAAACACACCTACAAATCAATCCAAAAACACACATACAAATCAACACACCTACGACTCAAATGTACGACTCAAACCAAAGATCTTCCGAGCAACATATCTACGATACTGGATCAAGTACTGGTCGTCGACCGGTACTTTCAGGTGAGTGAACGACTTGTTGATGAGCCGATCGAGATACATGCACACGTACGGGCCATAGTTGGAGCTGTCGCCTGGGCAAATTGGGTTTTCGGGACGACGATCCTAAGAGCAGATCTCTTGTAAGCTTTTCTGAATAAGTTCACGTTTGCATCCCAATATCCTGCACAAACCAGTAGCCGAGGCAACAAGTGATGCAACGGTCGCAGCATCGGTTCCCGAATATCGAGGGGCACACGGAAAGAGAAAGAGTCATACAAAGCTACACTCCAGTTGGCCAGATCAATACGCACGTGACCCAATGAGCTCCAGTATTGACTACCGTTATTACCTACAAAATACAAAAAACAAAACAAAACGTTATTGAAAAATCAAGGAACGTTATTAAATTGGATTATTAAATAATATTAACCCGATAAATAATATTACCTCAGTAGCATTAATCCAACTCGTGTGTTCCTCGTCCAGGGCCGTCTTGGAAGTTTCGGTGGCCCTGTGCGAAATATCAATATGGGGCCCTAGCTAGTGCCTAAACAAATACAAAATACTAGTAATAAACTATATTTCTTAACTATTTTCTGTGGGAAATATCAACATGGGGCCCTAGCTAGTGCCTAAACAAATACAAAATAATAAACTATATTTCTTAACTATTTTTTTAGGATGAATTCTTTAAAATATTTGAGATCAATGTATAAATGTATTTCCATCAACTCCTGTTATAGTTAATGAATTTATTCATTATTAGCGCTAAAACAATTTTTTTTATTAGGTCTAAAACAAAGATTTTATTAAAGCTAATACAGATTTTTTTATTAGGTCTAAAACAAATTATTTTTAATAAAATAAATAAAAATTAATCTCAACAAGACTTGGGAAATGTTAATATATATGAGGCTCTAATTGCTTAAACAAATATAAAATAATAAATGATATTTTTTAATTTTATTTTTTTCATGTATTCTTTAAAGATATTCAGATCAATGTGTAAATTCATTTTTATCTAACTTCTTGTTATTCTCAGCGAATTAATTAACGCTATTTTTTTTATTAGGCTAAAATTCTTGTTATTCTCAACGAATTAATTAACGCTATTTTTTTTATTAGGCTAAAACAAAAAAAATTATTAACACTGATTTTTGTATTAAATAAATTATTGTTTTTAAAACAATTCTTTTTTTTTTTTAATTTAAACAAAGATTAAGTACAACAAAAATTTTTTAGCGCAATTTTTTTTTAATAAACGGGTCTAGAAAAAATTAGACCCCAAAATTTTAGGGGGGCTGTGCAAGCGCACAACCTGCACATGCACATGCTAATAGCCGACCCTCTCCTCGTCTCCCTTGACCATCTTCAACAAATAATCCGGCGGGTTCCAGTTCTTATATCTCTCTTCGAAGTTTGTTTTCTCCGAAAATGGCTTGTTCGATTGCACCGTTCGCCACTCATAGGACAATTTATTATGTTAAAAATATTAAATTTATAAAATCAAAAATATGCATCCAAACAATCTTATAAAACAAGCCATTAATATACAAATTAAAAAAAAAATCAGTTTCAAACTCAGTAATTTGACTGAGTGCACTTGAAGAAGCACTTTTTCTATCTCAAAGGAAAGATAAAGCGTTTTACCTCGCTTCAAAATCGAGAGTTTTGTTGTAGAAGTCGACCACTCGGATTATCAATCCGAGGGAGGGCTAGAAGTGAGAGGTCTCAAAGTCATATTCATTTGCATTTCGAGTGTTTGAAAGAGTAATTCGAGTTTGACAAAAATGTCCAAAGTAACAAATAGCAAACGATTTATCAAGTAGAGAACGATGGAGGTAATGAAATGGTAGTGACAACTTGGTGAATTATCTAATACAAGAGTGATTTTCGGGAGTTCTCGTCCCTAGATTCGAACTCCCAAGTACCTAAGTTCAAGAATCGACTACGGAATGAAAAACTCCGCACAACGGTGATTAATAAATTTAATTCCCCAAAGTAGCACTCCAAACGGTAGTGAACACAATGGTTGTCGAATTCTTTTACTTAGCCCTTTTGAACTTAATTATGAAAAATCGAACTACGGGAAGAAGGACTCCGCACAACGGTGGTCGATCTAAAATTTAATCCCCGATCGAGTCTAACTCCGCCCAACGGTGGTTAGATCGATCGTAGCTCGAAAATTCACAATTAAACTCAAAGTTTATTCACTCGAGCATTTTATCAAACACCTAGTGTGCACTACATTTTCATCACCTCCTATTGGAAAATTAGCCAAGGAAACCCATGCAAATCATCATGACCATATAAGAAACATTCAAAGTACTCATAATCATGATCAAATCCGAGAATTCACAAAGATCCAAGTCAAATTTTCAACAAAAATCAATATTCATAAAAGAGATCTCTACACAATAAAAGGAAAAGTAGAGATTTAAAGATAGCCAAGTTTGAAGAGGAATTCTCGACTTCGTGGTCTTTGATCGAGCTTGAATCCGTGCTTCGATTTGTGGAAGATGAGCTTGAACTCTCAATTTGGTGTTCTTTCTCTCTCTAGAATTTCCAAGTGTGTTTTCGTAGATCCAAAGTTCTGTGGGAAGAGTTTTTTCCTTCCTTTTATCCTCATCCGTAAGTAATAACCGCTCCCCTCTCTTTTCCCACCAAAAATAGGCTTGAAATGTCCTTTCTACCCTTCGGTCAACTCTAAATTGGGCACAGTCAATGGAAGTCAACGCTCGGTCAACGAATTTGCTTTCCAGTCACTCTCATTGAAGTATTCTACCGCGAGTCCACGATGATTCAATGAGAGTCAACGCTGATTCAATGAGAGTCAATGCTAGTCAATAGTTGAGCTGCTGCGAGTTCTATCGCGGGTTTGTCCGAGAGCTTCAACGCGGGTTGAACTGTTACAACATCTTTCTCCCCTCCGAATTTTGGTTACTTGCTTGCGCAACCTACCGATTCTCGTCATATCTTTCTCGTCCGAACTCCGATTGTCGAGATTCAAAATTCCTCGGATTCACGAATTCAAGATCTTTCTAACCATGTGTGTCACGGCTCCAGGTTCTGAAGGAACGAAATCAGTTTGTTGCCCGAAGTCGCTGAAGTTCATCGTCCCATTTTTGCTCCGTTTTTCCTACATTTTGACATGAAAACTCGACTACACCACGCATAAGCTCCGTCATAGCAATAATAAGCAATTCCTCAATGATCACACACATATATACACAATATATACCAAAATCATACCCAAAACATAACAAAGAAACGAGCAAAACTTCGGCACTTCAGCACTCAGTCGACCAAGTGACCGAGTACTATCCGGTCACTTGGCCGAGCGCTCGGTCACCGAGTGCCGAGTACTGCTCGGTCACTTGGTCGGTTGGCCGAGTGCACTTGGCCATTTTTTTCGACCGAGTGCCCAAGAACCCAGCAACACTCGGTCGAGCACTCAGTCATATTTTCGACTGAGTGCCGATTTTTCAGTCCGAAAATAAATAAAAAAAACGACGGAGGCATGGTCCCGTGCAACGTACCTTTTTCCCGTCGAAATCTAGCTCTTTTCACGCATATTCCGACCTAGCTTTTCATGTAAAGAGAGTGTTTTTTGAGATTTTTTTTTTTAAATGGGTTTGAGTTATGGAGGTTAGAGGTGGTAGAGGAGATATACATTCATGCATGCATTTACACCCCACCAACCTCACAAAAATCTGATTTTTGTTATTAGTGGGCTCCATATAATTTTTTTTTGTTTTTTTAATGTATTTTTATTGTTTTTTATGTTATTAAAAGAGAGAAAAAAAAGTAAGAGTATATAAGACTTTTCCTTTTTCATTTGTGTAAAATGAGTGTAGTTTTATATGTAAGTTCAAAATGTGCAGGTGTTTTATATTTGTAACCATTCAAAATTTTCTCTCTATTTAATAAGGTATCACGTATATAAGTATTGTTTTGCCTCCTATGTATACACATGAGTCATGACACAGCGGTGTGCAAAAGTTGAACTTGTCCGAAATTGCCTTTGAAACCATTATTTGATTTTGATTATTATTTATTAATTGAATAAAATAAAATCAAATCATTTTAACATTATATTTTTGAACTCAAATGGAACATTAAGGTCTTTTTAATGCTAAATTATTATTGCAGAATAGTTACGGTCAATTTGTCCAATTTGATGCATGAACATCAGCTCTATTTTCGAATTATAAATTTGAGCTTTTGTTTTTGAAAAAATAGAAAAACCACTAGAGCAATATGCTATGTTTTTCTTTTTTTTCTTTGATATTATTTTTGTCTTTCGGTGAAACTTTTCAGACAATCTCTCCATTTGACGTGCAATATAATTGCTCTAAATGTTGTAACTTGTGAGATAAACACGTTTGATTTGAGAACGAAATTTGTTTTCAAGAAATCTTGTTGAACGTTCGACCACATGTTACGTGTATGTGTTGAACACAATTCCAGTAATGTAAACTTACCACCCACCCCACCGTTTCGGGTCTAGAACGATCGATCGAAACTCTATCCTATGCAATACACGTATATCCCACGTGTCACATAACCCCGCTCCCATCGTTCTCAAACAACCCACGTGTCACCTTCTCAACATTCAAAAAATGTCAAACATATTATTATATTGACCACAAACAACCTTATAAAGTTGTTACTAATAAAAAGAATAGAAGAAAAGAAAATTAAAGATCGAAACAATGGCGAACGCATCCGACGAGTTCCGGGTAGTTTCATCGAACATAAGCCACGAGGGCCGATTACCTAGGCAATACACCGATGACGGGCAAGGGGCAAAACGGAACATATCACCACCTTTGGAGTGGTACAATTTGCCCGATAAGACCGAAAGCCTCGCTTTGATCGTGCAAGATATCGACGCTCCGGATCCGTCTGGGCCGATCGTTCCGTGGACGCATTGGGTGGTGGTGAATATCCCGCCGACTTTGAAAGGGCTGCCGGAGGGATTTTCCGGCAAGGAAGAGGCGATGGGAGGGGATTACGCCGGGATCAAAGAAGGGAATAATGATTTGAAGGTTCCCGGATGGCACGTGCCCAAAATGCCCAGTCACGGGCATAGGTTGGAGTTCAAGTTGTACGCTTTGGATAAGGAGTTGCACCTTGGGAATAAGGTAAGTATATTTTGATTCAATCTTTTTTTTTTAATGATCTAAAATTAATAATTTAATTCATTTTTATTTTTATTTTGTTTTAATTCTTTTAGGTGACAAAGGAAAAGGCATTGGACGCAATGGAAGGACACGTTCTCGGAGAGGCGGTCTTAGTGTGCGTGTGTTAATTTTGTGTTTTGATAAATTAAGTATTGTCTTGTGACATAATAATAAGAGTGTACGTATTCATGTTGTTCTTGTGTTCTGAATTGTAATAGTACTATGTCTATGTATCATTATCCTTGTTTTTTAAGGTCAAATGCATGAATTTAAAGTTTACATCGTTTCACAAGTGCTAATTAATAAGTCTAATGCCCGCCGTTCACAATTTCAACTTAGGGGGGTCTAATTGAGTTGAATTTTTTGGACTAAAGAATATAAATATTGAATATATTAGTCAATACAATTTGAAAAGATAATATCAAAAAAAGTCATGTAAATTTTTTGGATTCCACAATTAGTCCTTGTAACCACGTGGATTGTACCCGATATCTATATGAGTGCTTACACTAATTGTTTTATTTTATTGTTTTAATTAAGCAAATATCAAATATATATATGAAAAAATTGAATGTACGGTTGTTTTTAAAATCGTGTTTTAGTGATACTCTTACTCAATTGAATTGACTTCACATACGAATTACTCAATTGAATTGACTTCACATACGAAAAAACGATAGAATGAGCCATCAATAACACGTTATACGACAAATATTTGAAATTTTAAAATCGTGTTTTCGTGATACTCTTACTCAATTGAATTGACTTCACATACGAAAAGACGATAGAATGAGCCATCAATAACATACGACAAATATTTGAAATTTTATCAAAAATCGTTAAATAAAACGAAGCTTCTTTTTTCATAAACTTAAAAAATTAAATTGTAAATTTGTAAGTAAGATATATTTTTGATTCGTTTACTTGCATATAAAATCTGAACAACTTTCTTTTTGTCACTACTACACGTTTTTGTTCCAATGAACTTAGTGGTGTTTTTAAAGAGTTGTTGACAAGATCATATAGTGTTTCAACGTGAAATGCAATTAGTTAGTACTATTATTCATGATTTCAACCAAAAGATTTGAATTAATGCCAAACTATATGAAACCAAGTTTTTAAAGATTGTTTAAAACAACTCTAAGAACAACTTGTGATTCGGGCCGGGCTTCTTAATTTCCTCATGGAGCTACTTATAGTGCAAGACAATGACGTTGTACTCAACAACAGCATCCCCGGTGGTGACATTATACCACACGGTCCGTGCAATTGCCACACCACGCGCCATTCGGAAAACACCGGTCCCACCAACAATCGACATCTCTCGATACTTGTGGAGTATCGGGTTGTGGCCTAGGATGCTCAACGTGCTGCCATTGTATTTTCCTTCCGTGAACGCGTAATTTAGGGTCATGAGAAGATCGATTTCTCCCAACGAGGCCGAGCAGTAGATCCCTTGTGCTCGGCCAATGACCTTTGAATCGGGCCCGGGCCCCACGGTCAACGCGTTATCCATCATCCTGATCATGCCGAAATCGTTGTTCCGGGTGGAGTTGGTTATTTGTACTATTGTAATTGCACTTGGGTTGATGCCACTTACGATGTCGTGAAAGTAGAAGTGGATTTTCGTGAGCTTTTCGTCGGCGGCGGTTGGAAGATCTTCGAACCATTTGAGGACTGCTTCGGGCCCTTGTTCGGTCTCGCCATCGGCCCGCACGGGATTTGAAATGTGGTGTTGTGCTACTAGTGAATATAGCACAAGAATTGTGAATAGCTTTGACATACTTTGCTTTAATCTTTCTGTTTTCAAATTTGTGTTTGCTAAAGTAAGATGAATATGTAGAGCACAAGAATTGGGATTATATATTTGTGACATTTTCGTGTTCCTTAATTTTATGTATTCCTTTCTTTTCTTTTTTCAAGTTGGTGTTTGCTAAAGTAAACATGAATATATCAAATATTCGTTTTTAGTCAAATATCACCGAAAGGTGAATATCTTTTGTTTATAATTTATTGTTATAATATTTTTATAGTTACTACTAGCTAGTAATACCTATATCATACTCCCGGAAAGTATAATTAAAATCGTACTCTCACCCTTGAAAATATTAAAACCAAATAAAATCATTATTTAATAATTAATAAATCTTCATTTCAAAAAACAATTATTATATTTCTTAAATTAACATATTAATGAATATATTAACCTAAACAATGAATATTTATCAATAAATACATGAAGATATAATAGTGGGTGTACAATTAGAATCGTACTGCTAGGAACAAGTATAAATTGCCACTAGCTACTATATTTTAATGAACGTAAACGTAAACGGTAAAATAATTATAAAACAAAATTAATGCAATAAACAACAATGACATGTAAACTTAAATCATGAAAAAATACACGTGAAGAACGATTATATCACCGTAAACACTTAAATTAAATATTTCATCAATAAAAAAAAAAAACACTTTTTCTAAGATTCCTATAATTCTAAAAGGGTCGTTGATTAGGCTAAGAGGGGAAGAATTCCTTATTATTTCATCCGTTTTTGTGTCGTTTGTTTCTATGTTTTCCGATTACTTTAGTGTTAATCGTTGTGCCGTTTGTGTATATTTTCATTTTGTTTGGGTGTTTTATTGTCAATATAGGTTTACGAGAGAAGAAGAGTGGAAACGAGCAAAAACGGGCGAAAATTAGAGCCGGAACGAAGCGGGGCGACGACAACAAATGACATTTCTGGAATTGGCACGTTCGTGCCATTTCTGGCACGTTCGTGCCACTCCCAGAAATTGTTGACCGAATGTTGACTGCGTGGACTCCCTCTTTGACCCTCCTTTTGAGCACATTTTAGGGGCTTTATGGTCAATTCAAGGGGAGATTTGGATGGCATAAGAGAAGGCTTGCACAAGAAGACAACACACACTTTCCATCACCCTCACCTACCAAGAAACAAAAACACCATTTTTTATTTTCTCTCTCTAGTTCTTGAGATTTTTGAAGGGTTTATTGTACTTGATATTTTAGTTCTCCATCTTGCATCAAAAATCTTTATTCGAGCCAAGTAGAAACGTTGTTCGTGTCGATTAGGAGATCATTGTGGTACAATTTATTTTCTAATCCGATCACTTTTGATTTTATGTTTTTATTTGGCTTGAGCATGTTTTTATCTTTTCATATTCATGTGTTTGAGATGATGCTTGTTGGCTAGATATCATGTTAGGGATGGGTGAATATTAATAGTTGTAGGGGTTGGGATTTTTTGCATGAAAATGGGGGGTAATCGAGATTTTATTTGAAGAGGAGACGGACCAAGTCCCTCTTACTCGGTAGATTCATTTATCGTTTTTTTTACTTGTTTGGCCAAATCGATTACCCCTTAGGCCTAATCACGGTCGTGCGTGGCCGACTCTATTGTTTTTGCCTCAAGCAATCGATAGGGCCCATTTTTGGATAAGCCGTGGGAATCTCGTTGCTAGACCGAAGTTTGAATCTCGGTCGGGTATAACCGAGGTCGAACACGAGAGGCACACGCTTATCTCAACAACCCTTCATGCAAATGTCCCGACTCCCACTTCGATTAATATGACCCCACCCCTAACTACTTTCTCCTTTGATAAGAACTTGTTTGCTCACCTTTTTAATTGCTCGTTTAATTGTTGTTACTACTTTAATTCTCAAATCTTGAAAAAACCCCCATTTGGTTACTACTTGAACTTTATGCTTTCTTTTATACTTTCGACAATCAATCCAAACTAATTACACTCTCCGATCGTATTACTCCTCTTGAGAACGACACACGGGCATTTATATTACAAATCGTGACACACTCTTGAGTGAAACAAATTTTGGCGCCGTTGCCGGGGAGTAATTTAGGTGTAGTGTTTTGAGTTTTGATTGCTTGTCTTTTTAATTAGTTTTCTTTTATTTGCTTTACTCTTGATTCCACTCGGTACGTGTAATCCTTTGTTAAGTGTTGTGTATGCAAGGTAGAAGAAGTTTGGGAGGAGCATTGGTGCCTTATATTGACAACGTCCACCGGACTAAGCTTCTAAGGTCTTCTACTTGGCCACCTATCGCACAACCGGAGCTAGCTCCCTTACAATTGACTTACAACGACCGAGCGAACGAGACGGAGCAAATGGATGACCGACAACCTCATATGCCTTACATTCCACCTCTTCATGGCCACCTAACGCCACCTACTACTCCAAACTCGGGGATTGGAATTGGAAACGGGAACCAACGAGATCAAGAGGACCACCGGGAGGTTCGCCAAGAACGAGAGCTTAGTGTTCATGAGCTTAGTGACGGGTCTCACCGAAGCCGACGGTCTCAACACGACAATATTAGTGATGCTTCTTCTCTAGGGAGCCGGAGAGTTCATTACGATGAGGATCGTGAGATGCACCGACGATACCAAAGAGAGTCCGATGATGATTTCCACTTTGACGACGCAAGGTACTACTCGGATAATTATCGACACCGGGAGAACTACCGGAACCGAGAGCCGTACCGGCATAGGGAAAGAGATGAGAGGGGTCACCGTGGAAACTACCAACGTGAAGAGAGGGGTTATCATGGCAACCACCAAGAGTACAACTACCGTGCGGAGGAACGCCGTGAACCCCCTAGGCCAAGGATCGCCGACTTCTCTAAGCCGAGGGTGAATGCCGACACATCTTGCATCGTTCTAAGCCCCGAGGCCCGTAACTACGAGCTTAAGCCACATCTTCTCAACCAACTTCCTACCTTCCACGGGTTGCCAAGGGAGGACGTCATGGACTTCATCCGAGAGTTTTACTCAACAATGAAGGATTTCCCGCTCAATGGGATCTCGGAATAGCAACTATGGATGAAATGTTTTCCTCATTGTCTCAAGGAAAAGGCCAAGACATGGTTTAATGCGCAAACCGGAAACTCGTTGCGTACGTGGGAAGCGGTCTTCGACAAGTTCATGGGTCGTTACTACCCTCAACAAAAGACCCATGATTTGAGGGAAAGTTGCTCGGCTTCCGACAAGAACGGGATGAGCCCTTTCACGAGACATTGGAGAGATTCAAGGGACTCGAACGAGCTTGCCCTCATCATAACTTCTCACCCGAGCTCATCAACCAATTCCTCTACAACGGAGTCGAATCGTCCTACAAGAGGATCTTGGATCAAACCGCGGGAGGCAACTTTTGCAAGCTCCATGCCGATGAGACGAACGAGATCCTCGAGCAAATGGCGGAGACCTCACTACAAGACACATTTAGTTCCCGAGCGAGACCCAATAACCAATCCCTTGAGGTGAACATGGGGATGGCCAAACAAATCTCCGATTTGACAAAGTGTGTGAACACATTGATGGCAAGGGATGAGAGACGGGAGAAGAAGAAGGTGACATTCGAACCATGTTGTGTTTGTGGGGAAGAAAACCACCTAGGAGATGCTTGCCCCCAAACCGGAGCCCCACCTCTAAATTTGGAGCTCGATGTCATCTATGAGGAGGAAGTGAACGCTATACAAGGAGGTCCACCGAGGAACGATCCTTACTCCTCTACTTTCAACAATGGATGGAAGGACCATCCTAACTTTAGTTGGTCCAACAACAACAACCAACCGAGGCCCTCCGGTCAATACAACCAACCGAGACCTTCCGGCCCATCTCAAGGTCCTCGACCTCCTTACAATGCTTCTCAACCTCAAAGGCCTACACTAATGGAGGAGTTTCGGGCCTATGTGAACATCACCTCGAGGAAGATGACCGAACAAGATCAAAAGATAGCCTCCCTTGAAGCCGCCGTGAAGCACCTCGAGACCCAAAGTGGCCAACACTCTACGAGCCTTGGAGAGATTCACCAACAACTTCAAAAGGGGAAGTTTCCTAGCCAACCGTCTCAAGTAAAGGCTATTACTATGCTTCGTAGTGGCCGGATCGTGGATAACATGGTTAGAGATCCCATCTTGGAGGATGAACCCGAAGGAGTTCCGGTGGACGGTCCGGAGGAAGAAGAGAATGTAGGGCCCGAAAAGCTAGTCGAGGAGCCAATGCCGGCTAAAGAGCAAGTCCTACACAAGACGGCTAACCCGTACCGCCCACCACTTCCATACCCGGATCGTCTTCGAAATGAGAAGCAAGACCGACAATTCGAGGATATCTACAAGCTTCTTTCAAAGGTGAACATAAATCTTCCTTTACTCGATGTCATCTGGACTATTCCGGCTTATGTGAAGTTTTTCAAGAATTTGGCATCTAAGAAGAGGAGGTTCCATGAGGATGAGAAGGTAGTAGTGTTCGAGGTTGCTAGTGCTATCTTGCAACATCAACTTCTGGCTAAGCAAGGAGATCCCGGGAGCTTCAACATAAAGATTGCTCTTGGTAATGGGAGAGAAGTGTCGGGGATGATGGATTTAGGAGCCGGGATTAATCTTATGCCGTTTTGTGTGTACGAGCAACTTGATTTGGGAGATCTCAAGCCCACAAGGATGTGTCTCTAACTTGCCGACCGCTCCGTGAGATATCCGAAGGGTGTAGTGGAGGATGTTCTTGTTAAGGTTGGTGGTTTGATAGTTCCGGTGGACTTTGTTATTCTTGATGTGGGGGAAGTGAAGGAGAATGGTCGGGGTCATGCCATCTTACTTGGGCGTCCGTTTATGGCCACGACGAACACTTTGATCGATGTGAAAAGTGGTTCTTTACAAATGACGGTGCTTGGTGAGACCGTTAATTTCTCGGCCCGAGATGGAAGGAAAATGCCAAGCACTCTAGCCATGGAGAATTGCTTTTATCTTGACTCCCTTGAGAGGTTGACGGAGACTACATTCATAGAAGATAATGAGCCCCTTGCCTTATTGGAGTTGGAGAATGGTAGTGAGGAGTATGTTGATGGGGTGTTTATGATTGATGAGCCAAGGGATATGATTACCCCTCCATTGCCTAAGGTGGAGCTCAAGAATCTACCTAGCCACCTCAAATATGTATTTCTTGAAGAGGGAGAATTGAAGTCGTTGATTATTAGCTCTACCTTGAGCTTTGACGAGGAAGAGGCCTTGATGATAGTGTTGAGGAGAAATAGCAAGACCTTTGGTTGGAATTTATCGGACTTGAAGGGTATTAATCCGGTGAAGTGCATGCATAGGATCGTATTGGAGGAAGGAGCCGTCCCTAAGAGAGATGGGCAAAGGAGGTTGAATCCGGTGATGACGGATGTGGTGAAGAGTGAAGTTTTGAAGTTGCTAGATGTGGGCTTAATATTTCCTATTGGAGATAGCCGGTGGGTGAGTCCGGTACATGTGGTTCCTAAGAAAGGAGGGATTACGGTTGTAGAGAACGATAAGAAGGAGCTCGTGCCCTCTCGGATTACCACCGGGTGGAGAATGTGTATTGATTACCGCAAGCTCAATGCGGTTACAAGGAAGGACCATTTTCCTCTACCGTTCCTCGACCAAATGCTAGACAAGCTTGCCGGGCACGCATTCTTTTGCTTGATGGATGGCCTCTCGGGATATTTTCAAGTTCTTATTGCCCCCGAAGATCAAGAGAAGACCACCTTCACCACCCCTCTAGGTACTTTTTCTTGGAGACGTATGCCATTCGGCTTATGCAATGCCCCGGGGACTTTCCAACGATGTATGATGTCTATCTTCTCGGACTTTATTGGTGATTTTCTTGAGGTGTTCATGGACGACTTTAGCCTATTTGGAGACTCCTTTAGGGACACATTGTCTAAGTTGGAGAGGGTGCTTCAACGGTGTATAGAATCTAACTTGACTCTTAGTTGGGAGAAGAGCCATTTTATGGTTCGGAGTGGTATTGTGCTCGGGCATGTGGTTTCCGAGAAGGGGATTGAAGTTGACCCGACCAAGGTGGCCGTGATTGCTAACTTACCACCTCCGGTGAATGTGAAGGGCATAAGGAGTTTTCTTGGGCATGCCGGATTCTACCGGAGATTTATTAAGGAATTCTCGAAGATTAGCTAACCTCTATGCCACATTCTCTCCCAAGATGTTGAATTCGTGTTTGATGAGGAGTGTATGAAAGCCTTTGAGTTTTTGAAGGAGAAACTCACCACGGCCCCGGTTGTTTGTGTCCCCGATTGGACGCTTCCATTTGAGATCATGTGTGATGCCTCCAACCTTGCCGTGGGTGCCGTCTTAAGCCAAAGGGTGAACAAAGTATCTCGGGTGATCTACTATGCTAGCTCGACGTTGGCCGATGCCCAACTCAACTACACCACCACCGAGAAGGAGTTGTTGGCGGTTATGTTCTCATTGGAGAAATTCCGGGCCTATATTATCGGGTCGAAGGTTATTGTCTTTAGTGACCATGCGGCTCTCCGGTACTTGCTTACTAAGCCTCACTCTAAGCCTCGTTTGATCCGTTGGGTACTTCTACTCCAAGAGTTTGATTTGGAGATCCGAGACCGTAAAGGGAGTGAGAATGTCGTTGCCGACCACCTCTCTAGGCTCGACTCGCTTGGAGAACTTTTAAAGGACAACCATTATCCGGTAATCTCCGAGTCTCTACCTTATGAAAATCTCATGTTAGTGTCCCCTCTTCCTTGGTATGCGGACATCGTTAATTATCTCGTTGCCGGGTTGATGAGAGATGGGATGACAAGTCAAGAAAAGAAGAGATTTGTGAAATATTGTAGGGATTTTTATTGGGATGATCCGTATTTGTTCAAAATTGGAAAAGACGAGGTGGTGAGAAGGTGTTTGCTCGAGGAGGAGCAAAGGGATGTGTTGGTGTGTTGCCACTCGGAGCTTTGTGGTGGACATTTTGGTGGCAAGAAGACGGCCTATAAGGTGTTGCAATCCGGGTTATATTGGCCGACGATTTTCAAGGATTCCGTGGAATTTTGTTTGAGGTGTGACCGGTGTCAAAGGGTTGGAAATATTGGGAGAAGGAATGAGATGCCTCTCAATAATCATCTTCCGGTCGAGATCTTTGATGTGTGGGGGGATAGATTTCATGGAACCGTTCCCGTCTTCCCGTGGGTACGAGTACATACTTTTAGCCGTGGATTATCTTTCTAAATGGGTCGAGGCAATTCCGACCGCTAAATGTGACGCGGCTACGGTGATCAAGTTCCTACAAAATCACATTCTCTCTCGATTCGGGTTTCCGAAGGCCATTATTAGCGATGGTGGTTCACACTTTTGTAATAAGTTGTTTGAGAAGTTGATGAAGAACAATGGGATTCACCACAAGGTTGCCACGGCCTACCACCCTCAAACTTCGGGTCAAGCGGAGACGAGCAACAAGCAAGTCAAGGGAATCTTGGAGAAAACGGTTAAGCCGTCTAGGAAGGATTGGTCGGATCGTCTTCTTGATGCCTTGTGGGCCTACCGTACGGCTTATAAGACCATCCTCGGTATGAGCCCTTACCGTCTTGTCTATGGGAAAGCATGCTATCTTCCTTTTGAGATCGAGCATAAGGCATATTGGGCGATAAAGGCGACTTCATTGGACTTAGCTCGGGGCGGAGAAGAGAGGATTTTACAAATGTCGGAATTGGAGGAGTTGAGGAATGAGGCGTATGAGAACGCCCGAATTTCTAAGGAGAAGACAAAGATTGCCCATGACAAGAGACTCGTGCCTAAGGAGCTCTATGCGGGAATGAAAGTTCTTTTGTTCAACTCACGACTCCGTTTATTTCCCGGAAAGCTCAAATCCCGGTGGAGTGGTCCGTTCGAGGTGATAGAGGTGTTCCCGTATGGGGTGGTGAAATTGTACAACCCTCGTGCTAGGAACACCTTCCAAGTGAATGGGCATAGATTCAAGCCCTACTACGCACCAATGGAGAAGGAGGTCGAAGCGATCTCTTTGATCGATCCGGAGTACGAAGACGAAGGATAGCTCGGTACCAAAACCGAGCGCCTCGTGGGGGCAAGCCCACGGACGTCGGGCTTAAGACGCTAAACAAAGTGCCTCGTGGGGGCAAGCCCACAAAACGTCGAGCTAACGACGTTAAACCAAGCGCTTCGTGGGAGGCAACCCACGTTTCTTGTGTTGCTAATATCTTTTTCTTTGTGTTTGTTTTTGGTGTGTAGGTGTGTATCGTCCTTAAAAGTTGGTTGTCACAATATTTGGAGGATTTGGAGTGTTGGAATCGGTGTTATTGGGTTATTCGGGACTGAAAACAAGGTTGGATGACTCGTTTGAGGCGTCAAACTCGAATTCGAAAAAAAAAAAAAAAACGAAGAAAAAACGGAGTTAAGGAACTTTCTGCCGGCACGTTCGTGCCAAACCCAGCAATATGTGCCACACCTTCTGAGAGGGTAGCACGTTCGTGCCAATTTCCCCATTTACTACATTTTTTCTTTAAAAAAAATAAAAAATAATAATAAATGGATAAAAAAATAGGAGAGGAATAGGGTTTCAGCACAACACTCACCCGCCTCCCTCTTTTTTTTTTATCATCTTCTTCGAACATCACCACCGCAATACACCGCCCCCTACCCATTGTTGAAGTTGTTAATGTGTGAAGACCACTTGTGAGTTGTCCCACATCGAATAATTGTGAGAGGGGAGTCTATGATATAAGCCTAGGGAGTTCTCCTACTTAGTACCATATGGTTTTGAGTTAGAATGAGGCTCTCTAGTGCATATTCGAGGTTTTCCTACTCAATGTGTGTTGAAGCTGTTAATGTGTGAAGACCACTTGTGAGTTGTCGTCAAAGGGTGGTCAAACCACTCACAAACAGGATCGAGCTCCCGCTCTGATACTATGTCGAAATCCAATGGGGTGCTAACGTGCGGTCCCACGCCTAGCGCACACACGAGAGAGGGAGCTCGAATATGCACTAGAGAGCCTCATTCTAACTCAAAACCATATGGTACTAAGTAGGAGAACTCCCTAGGCTTATATCATAGAAGTCCTAGTGAATGGAATGTTGAAGTTGTTAATGTGTGAAGGCCACTTGTGAGTTGTCCCACATCGAATAATTGTGAGAGGGGAGTCTATGATATAAGCCTAGGGAGTTCTCTTACTTAGTACCATATGGTTTTGAGTTAGAATGAGGCTCTCTAGTGCATATTCGAGCTCCCGCTCTCGTGTGTGCGCTAGGCGTGGGACCGCACGTTAGCACCCTATTGGATTTCGACATGAGTTGTAGCGGGAGCCCCATTCACTAGGACTTCTATGATATAAGCCTAGGGAGTTCTCCTACTTAGTACCATATGGTTTTGAGTTATAATGAGGCTCTCTAGTGCATATTCGAGCTCCCGCTCTCGTGTGTGCGCTAGGCGTGGGACTGCACGTTAGCACCCCATTGGATTTCGACATGGTATCAGAGCGGGAGCTCGATCCTGTTTGTGAGTGGTTTGACCACCCTTTGACTAGGACTCACAAGTGGAGGGTGTGTGTTGAAGTTGTTAATGTGTGAAGACCACTTGTGAGTTGTCCCACATCGAATAATTGTGAGAGGGGAGTCTATGATATAAGCCTAAGGAGTTCTCCTACTTAGTACCATATGGTTTTGAGTTAGAATGAGGCTCTCTAGTGCATATTCAAGCTCCCGCTCTCGTGTGTGCGCTAGGCGTGGGACCGCACGTTTAGCACCCCATTGGTTTATATCATAGATGTTAAAAAAAGCATTTTTAACATCCATCTGAGATATGTGCCACATGTTGAACTGTCCAAACTTTCCTCTCGGGTTGCTATATGTGTTTTTCTTGGGTATGGTATAGGTCAAAAAGGTTATCGTTGTTATGATCCCTCCTCTAGAAAATTATATGTGTCTCGCCATGTCTCCTTCCTTGAGCATATCCCATTCTTTACCATTCCCTCCAGCACACACAACTTGACTAAATCTGATCTTATTCACATTGATCCCTTCTCTTCTGACTCTTCACTTCCTACTGCACCTATTGTTGATGATTCTCCGACCCCTGACACGGCTACCCAATCACCACTTGTGACTACGGATCTTGTTGCGCCACGCTATCCAGTACGCATACGTAAGTCTACTCAATTACCTGATTTTGCATACTCTTGTTATTCTAAGTCATTTGCGTCATTTCTTGTTTCCATTGATCCAATCTCTGAGCCTTCCTCCTATAAGGAGGCTGTCTGATCCCGTGATTGGCAAAATGCTATGGCTGAGGAACTGTCTGCCTTAGACAAGTGATGAGCCATTTTATTTGCTCATCTTGAGCCCCTTTGAGAGTCAGTTTGAGTCTGTTTTTGGTGTCTGGGAGGGCACAGTAGAGTGTTTGGTCAGGGTATGCAGGCAAACAGGTAACAGGTGGCGCACTGGGCAAAAGAGGCACGGAAAACCCCTTCTTTGGGAAAACAGCGATCTGGAGCGTGTAGTGACTGAGCAAAGATGGCCTAACAGGCAAGTCAAACCATTCAGGGTTGAGTCATGAAGCAGAAGACCCAAATCGACTACTAAGTACCGTGCCTGGTCCGTTCACCTGTGGAGGAGAAGAATACCTGAAGAGAGTTTGGGAAGCGGGTTGCCAGCGGGCAAAGTCAAAGGCGGCTGGAGCTAAAGATGGAAAGTACTTAGCGGCGCCTGGAAAAGGAAGCCCATGCAGCGGCCCATGCAACTGCGATTCCGCAACCCTAATTCGTGCCTATATAAGGAAGAGAAGCTGGAGAAGAGAAAGAGACAGAATTCCGACCCCGTCCACGAAGCAACCGCCGGCGATTGAAGCTTGGAGATTTTCCGGCCAAGTTGTTTTGTGTTTTGAAGTTGATCGCGCCTTCGGGCATTAAAACAATTTATTGCTTTATGTTTTTAGTACTTTGTTTTTATTATTCCAGTTTGAACGATTTCAATTTCCAGTTAATATGAATTTCACTTTTGTTTTCCAAATTATTTCTTATTTTATTTCTTCACGTATGAGTAGCTAAACTTGCAGGGCGTCTGGGCAAAGGCTGATCGAAGGGGACTCTGGGCTAAGATAGAACCGTGAGGCTGATAGGGCTTAGTTAACTGCCTGGGGTTTGTTCCCGATTACACAGTTGAGGAATAACTTTATTCTTGCAGGTTTGGGCGGACTAATTTGGTCGTTAGGAAACCCTTACACTTTGAGATACTGGCGATTGATCAAACCGAGGAATAGTATCGTGTAGTACTACGGGCATAGCGCTAGAACGTGTTGGAGTAGCGGTCGTATAATTCGGATTTCCGGACATGCTATTGGCCGAATTGGGTTCGTCAAGAGAGTAATGCGAGTTTGGGCAAACTAGATCCATGCGACCACATAGGTTATCGAATTGTCTAGGCTCAGGGGATTAGGCATAAGTATACCTTGCCTTTCTTTACCCAGTAAGGACGGATTGGGGTGGGGTGACTGTAGGCGTGACTTAATAGGACTGCTTTCACTTTGTTAGACATCCTATAACCGATTGACAAACCATCAGTTAAAATCTTTCGTGCCAGGGATCGGTAGTTTGCCCAGAGAACCCAGAGAGAAGCCAAAGCCCAGAAGCCTACTTTTCTTTATTTGATTTCAGTTTGATTAATTGTTTTCTGTTTCCAGTTTGGTCAAAGTGTTTAGTTTATTATTTCTGCATGTTAGTTTGGGTTAATTAGTTTAATTGTTTCTGTTAGTTAGTAGTTTGATTAAACGCTGTGACTCAGCAACCAAACATTAAACCTTTTTATTGTGACACTATTTGGGCAAAGCCGAGATTAACTAAATTGCAATTGCTTCCTCGTGGGATCGACCCTATACTTACCACTTGCTATCTTGTGTTGAGTTTAGGAATCTTTATAAATTTATTTTGCGCGCGTTAGCTTCCACGACAAAGTTTTCGCGTCGTCAAAATTGGCGCCGTTGCCGGGGAGGCAATATTCCAGCTTTTTAGTTTTTCTGTGCTAATTGATTTGTTTTACTTCTTTGACTAGGTATCATAAACGCGGTGGAAGGCGACACGGGATTACTCTTTGATCCTGAGATCGAGAAAACCGCTAAGAGACTAAGAAAAGAAGCAAAGAACAAAGCATTAGCACGTGCATCCCAAGGAGAGAATTCTGCCAAAGCACGTAAGGTAGAAAAGGCAAAGAACAAGGAGATCATACCAGTTGACACTCCTAGTCAACCAATACCAGAAGAGATAGAAGAGATGGGAGCAGAAGCACCACGTACTTTGAGGGATATGATGTTCCCGTCAGAGATGAACTTGAGGCCATTGGGCATCACTTTGCCCACCATTCCTACCCCCTGGGAGATGAAACACAATTTCATACAAATCCTGCCAAAGTTCAGTGATATGCCCGGAGAAGACCCACAGAGGCATTTACAGGACTTTGAGCTGGCATGCGGGACGATTCAGGCAACCGGGGTATTAGCGCAATATATACGACTCCTGGCCTTTCCCTTCTCTTTGACTGATGGGGCCAGAGAGTGGCTGTATACTATTCCGGAGGGCGAAGTGACCACCTGGGCACAACTACAAAAGAGGTTCTTGGAAAAATACTTCCCAGCGGCACGAATCCAACAAATGCGTAAGAAAACCAATAGCATAAGGATGGGAACCAACGAAAATTTCCAAGACTATTGGGCAAGATTCAAGCAACTGCTAACTAAGTGCCCCCAGCACCAGATCCCAGACCATGATCTCATCCAATACTTTGTGTCCGGATTGAGACATCATGAGAAGACTCTACTCCTAGCTGCCAGTGGAGGGTCTCTACTCAACAAAAGTGCCGCCGAGGCATTCAAACTGTTCAAAGAGATGGCAGAGGAATTAGGCGAGGACACTGATATGCCCAAACAAAGCCTGCTGGTACAATCCCCCTCTGACTCAAAAATCGACAAGCTGTGCAGTGCCATGGAAAAATTCATGACCAGTATGGCGGGAGGACCAAAGAAGGCAGTCAAAGCGTGCCAGATTTGCCAGGAGGTAGAGCACGCCACTGATGAATGTCCATCCTTATTCGACGAAGAGCTCAAAGCGATGGGGCAATCTAATGGAAACGGTCAAGGCAGAGGGAGGCCGCACTTTGACCCATACTCAAATACCTACAATCCAGGATGGAGGCACCATGAGAATTTCAGGTATGGGAATAATAACCAAGGAGAAGGATATCAAGGCAACCTGAACCAAAACCGTTACAACCATCAGCAACAAGGAAATTCCCAGCAGAATCAGGGCAAAGGGGCATCACTATCGGACATGATGGAGACTTTGGTCAGAGAGAACGTAAAGTTCCAGCAAGAAAGCGTGAAGTTCCAGCAAGAAAACATGAAAGCCATGCAAGAAAACGAAAAGTTCAAGCAGGAGACTAGAGGGCAACTGAATAATTTGGGAGCTCAAATGGCCCACTTGAATCAGGTTGTGGCAAAGCTGGAGCAGAGGAACGGAAACTTACCACCACAAGTCGAAGTAAAGAGTGCCCACTGTAATGCCATCCAATTGAAGAGTGGGAGAATCTTGCCAGAAGTCAAAGCGCCAACCCAGGGCAAACACCCTCAAGAGACAGATCCCATAGAGATAGAAGACATAACTATTGAAGATGAAAGAGAGAAGGAAGAAGAAGTAGTCAGGGCAAAGAGAGATAAATCACCACCACCAAAGATTCGAGTCCCCTTTCCAGGAAGGCTGAGCAAGAATAAAGAAAGGGAAGAGACTTACGAGATGTTCCAGATGTTCAAAAAGGTGGAGATCAATATGCCGTTACTGACTATACTAAACACTATGCCCCGGTGTGCCAAGTTCCTCAAGGAGCTGTGCACGAAAAAGGTAAAATATCAAGATGATGCAAAATTTGAGGTGGGTGAAAATGTCTCAGCAGTGCTTCAAAGGAACGTGCCTACCAAGTGTGGAGACCCAGGCATGTTTTACATACCATGCATCATAGGAAGAATGAGAATCGAGAAGGCAATGCTGGACTTAGGGGCATCAATCAATGTGATGCCCAAGACTATGTACGAGGACCTGGGCATAGGGGTTCTCAAACCCACAAGAGTGGTGATCCAGCTGGCTGATAGATCCAATGTCTACCCTGAGGGCATACTGGAGGACGTATTGGTCAAAGTGGAAGATTTAATCTTCCCAGCAGACTTCTACGTACTAGACATGGGGAGATCAAGCAAAGAGCCAATTATGATTCTGGGCAGACCGTTCCTTAAGACCGCAAGAACACACATAGACTGCGAGACAGGCAAACTGACATGTAAGTTCGAAGGAGAAACAGTCACCTTTGACCTTTACAAATCCATGAAGCACCCAACCGATACTGAGGAATTTCATATGATCGACCAGATCGACAAAGCGGTAGAGGGCAAAGTGTTGCAAAGCGGTAAGTACGACGAAATTGAAGTAGTAATTCAAGAGGGAATACTACACGATGAATTAGAAGACGAACCGGAGGGAATACAAGAAGCAATTAAGCAGTTGGGGGCACTGGAGAATTATAGAGGAGACCTGGGCAAACTGCCAATACTAGAGGAGACGGTCATGAAGCCATCCTTGGAGAGGCCCCCAGTACTGGAATTGAAGAATTTGCCAAAGCATCTGAAGTACATGTACTTAGGAGAGCACGACACTTTGCCCGTAATTATCAATTCCTCACTCTCGGACGAGGAGGAAGTTACACTCAAAGAAGTGCTGGGACGATACAAACTGGCTATAGGATGGACTTTGGCTGACATAAGAGGTATAAGCCCGACGATTTGCCAACACCACATACTCTTAGAAGATGACTCTACACCAGTGCGAGATCCCCAAAGGAAACTCAATCCTGCCATGAAGGAAGTGGTACTCAAAGAGATAAAGAAACTCCTTAGTGTGGGGATAATTTACCCTGTCTCAGATAGTAAGTGGGTTAGCCCTGTACACGTTGTGCCAAAGAAGTCAGGGATCCAGGTCATAGAGAATGAGAAGAAAGAACAAATAGCTACCAGGCTACAAACAGGATGGAGAGTGTGCATAGACTACCGTAAGCTAAACAAGGTGACCCGCAAAGACCACTTCCCTTTGCCCTTCATCGATGAGATGTTAGAACGATTGGCCGGGAAAAAGCACTTCTGCTTTTTGGATGGATATTCGGGGTACATGCAGATCTGGGTAGCCGAAGAGGATCAAGACAAAACAACGTTCACATGTCCTTTTGGCACCTTTGCCTATAGGCGCATGCCCTTTGGGCTGTGCAACGCACCAGGGACCTTCCAGCGTTGTATGATGAGCATATTCTCTGACCTATTAGAGAATGGGATTGAAGTGTTCATGGATGACTTCACGGTCTATGGTAATACCTTTGACCTGTGCCTGGCAAACTTGGAGCTAACACTGCAGCGGTGTGTAGAGAAGAGTTTGGTGTTGAACTATGAGAAGTGCCACTTCATGGTAGAAGAAGGAGTAGTTCTTGGACATGTAGTGTCAGCCAAGGGAATAGAAGTCGACAAAGCAAAAATAGAAGTCATTGCCAAACTGCCATATCTAAGGAATATCAAGCAAGTAAGGGGATTCCTTGGCCACGCGGGATTCTATAGGAGGTTTGTGAAGGACTTTGTCAGTATCGCCCAACCGATGACAAGACTGCTGCAGAACGACGTAGAGTGGGACTTTGACGATGACTGCCAAAGAGCCTTCAACCATCTGAAGGAGAGACTTGTAACAGCACCCATTATCCAACCCCCAGAGTGGGGGATGCCTTTTGAACTAATGTGTGACGCAAGTGGATATGCGGTAGGGGCGGTACTTGGGCAACTAAAGGGCAAAGAGAGGCACGTGATATACTACGCCTCAAAGACACTTAATGCCGCCCAAAGAAATTATGCAACTACTGAGAAGGAGCTATTGGCCATAGTGTTCGCGTTTGAGAAATTCAGGTCGTATTTATTGGGGAGTAAGACCATCGTGTATACCGATCACGCTGCACTCAAATACTTAATGGCTAAGAAAGAAACCAAACCAAGGCTAATCCGATGGATCCTACTGCTACAGGAGTTTGATATTGAGATTAGGGACAAGGCTGGCAATCAGAACTTAGTGGCAGATCATCTCAGCCGAATTTTACAAAAAGAAGAAGACATGCCCATAACTGAGACGTTCCCAGACGAACACTTATACTCTATCTATGCCATGAACGAAGAACCATGGTACGCTGACCTAGTAAACTACATAGTGGGAGGAGAGTTCAGGGATCAAGCCACTCTATACGAAAGGAACAAGATGAAACGAGAGGCAAAGAGCTACATATGGGATGAGCCGTATCTATGGAAAAGATGTGAGGACCAAGTGTTAAGGAGATGCGTCGCTGAATCGGAGCAACAAGATATAATGAGGCACTGCCATGAGAAGCCATGTGGGGGTCACTTTGGGCACAGGCGTACTGCCAGAAAGATTTTAGACTGCGGTTTCTTCTGGAAGACTTTGACTAAGGATTGCATTGCTTGGTGTAGGGGATGTGATCAGTGTCAAAAGGAGGGAAACGTGACAAAAAGAGACGAGATGCCCTCTGTGCCCATACTACCAGTGGAGATATTCGATGTATGGGGTATAGACTTCATGGGTCCACTCCCAAACTCCAAGGGCAAAGAGTATATATTGCTAGCAGTTGACTATGTATCTAAATGGGTCGAAGCCAAAGCGACAACCACCAATGACTCTCGGGTAGTAGCAGAATTCTTAAAAGCAAATATCTTCAGTCGTTTCGGTGTACCCAGAGCGTTGATAAGTGACCAAGGTACACACTTCTGCAACGCGGTGATAAAAAAGCTGCTTCATAAGTACGGGGTGACACATCGGATTTCCACAGCATACCACCCCCAGGCAAATGGGCAAGCTGAACTATCCAATCGAATCATCAAGACTATTCTAAGGAAGACAGTTAGACCAGAGGGTAAAGACTGGTCTGACAAACTAGATGATGCACTTTGGGCATACCGCACTGCTTTCAAGACCCCCTTTGGGATATCCCCATACAGGATGATATTCGGGAAAGCATGTCATTTGCCCGTAGAAATTGAACATAAAGCACATTGGGCAGTGAATAAGGTAAACTTCGATTGGGACCTTGCAGGGAACGAGCGCAAATTGGACCTTGTGGAATTGGAGCAGCTAAGAATTGAAGCATATGACCACGCAGCTCACTACAAGGAACGAACCAAGCGAGCCCATGACAAGATAATCAAGGACAAGCAATTACAAGCGGGACAATGGGTTCTACTTTATCAAACAAAGAATTTGTTTCGGAAGGGCAAACTGTTTTCAAAATGGGAAGGTCCGTATACTATACACCACGTTTGCCCTAATGGATCAGTTGAGCTGAGGGATAATAAGGATCCGAATCGCATTCTCAAGGTAAATGGACAACGAGTTAAACCATACTTTGGGCAAGAGGGACTGGTAGGGCAAATTGCCTTCATCGCTCTCTAGCCAAAGTCAGCAGCAAGGTCATGCCTAGGACCTAAAATAGGGCGCTGGCCAGGAGGCAACCTGGTATGTTTTTTTCATGCTTTATTTCCTATTTAGTTTTTTTTTTTTTTAGGTTTAATAAAAAAGATCACTTCATACCAAAATTAACGAGGCCGGAAGAAAGGGTGTATTGTATTTTTGATTTTGCAGGGACAGGAGTTTGGGCAAAGGGCGTCAGTTGGGGGTTTACCATAACTGATAGATGAAAAGTACGAATTTTGAGGGAGAAACATCCCATCATTAGGACTCTGCAAATCCAACTTTCCATAACTTCCCCCCACGAAAATCGATAACTACCCAATCAACTCCCCTTCCAAATTCAAAAATCCCTATAACCCTAACCACCGTCGTCCATGGTGAGCACTCGCCCGAAAAATAAATTGAGAGGAATCCCGGACGGAACCCATATCGATCTTACCACACCACCACCACCCACCACAACAGTCAAATCAAAGCGCAAGAGGATGACAGAGCCAAAGAACGCCGCCGCCATGGAAGCAAACAAGGAGGAGGCACTGCCCGCTGCCACCAGTGAAACCACCGGAGAAGCTTCCTCCGCCGTGCCGCTTGTCATCATACTGCCAACATCCACCACGCCGAACAGCCCGCCGCCGGTCGACCAGAATTTGATAGCGCAACTCAGCGCTGAGCTCGACGTGCCCCAGCTTTCCGAGCAAAAGGAATTGGAGATTCTGGCCGACGCAGCGGAGGGGTCTGCACAACCGACCGGCGACGTTAACGAAAGCCCACGAAGGAAGAAGCCCAGATCTGACGTCAAGGGTAAGGGTTTAAAATTGTCTGATGCAGGTTCGAGCGACGAGAAGGAGGAAAATTCGACAGCTGCCGGCGGCAACGATGAAGAAGAAGACGAACCAGAAATTGAAGTCACCCACAACCTCCCAAAGACACCAAACACCAGAGCTTCGACCAAGAAGCGCAAAGCTCCGACTCCGGCGACCACCAGCGTCCCCCCTCGCAAAATCGTGGTGCCCAAAACTGTGTGTTTCGACACACTCAAGCTGATGGGGGTGGAGGCCAAAGTGAGGGAGTACTTTGCGAACATTGGGTGGAGCCAGTTTTTGGAGTGGTCTGGGCAAATAAGTGATAAGGTGGTGAGAGAGTTTTTCAGAACTTTGGTGATCAAAGAGGACAAGGAGGAAGGAGTTACTGGCATCCAGTTTGAGATACTGGGAAGCAAGGTCAAAGCAAGCTGCACCGAACTGGACCTCAGTTTGGGGATGGTGACATTCGAGGAGTGGAAGTCAAAGGAGTACCAGGGGGCACTGAAGGCTTTGCCCGAGCGAACCAAGAGAGAATTGAATGAGATCTGGAAGGTGTTAGGCAAAGGGGGGACATTCATTGCACAAACCACTAAGGGGCATCAGTTGAAGGATGATGCGATGAGGGTTTGCCACAGGATCCTGGCTGTCAATTTCTTTGGCAAACAGGACACAAGCAATGCGATCTCCCAAATCGAGTTGGGGATGCTGTGGTGTATGGAGAAGAAGATCAGGCTCCACTTTGGGTCCTTTCTCTGTGCACAGATGAAGTGGTTAATCACCCACCCCATGCAGCGCCACTCCTTTGCCCAGTTCCCTATGGTGTATGCTGCAAAGATGGATTTGCTGGTAGGAAAGAAGGTGAACCTGATGACTGAGGAGAAGTTTGACAAGGCCTGTTTCAAGAGGATGCATGATATCAAGGAGAGCAGTGAGGGAGTCATAGTTTTTGACGACAACAAACCAGTGAAGGCAGAGAAGGTTGTGCCAGTTAGGGCAAAGGTTAAGAAGGAAGAGCTGAAGGAAGATGGCGCTGTGGAAGAGCGCCTGGAGAGGATTGAGCAGAAGCTGGAAGAGCTTGCCGGGATGATAAAGGCGTACTTTGACCGCGACGGATTCAGGTATCCACCTGGACCCAGCTCTTAAACTGACCCTCCCTTTTGTTTTTAGTTTTTTTATTTTTATTTTATTTTGTGTGTTTACTGATTGAGTCAAATAACTCGGGCGACGGGGTCGACCTCCCTGCTGACACACTTTGCCTACGCAAAGTGTGTGAGGGGGTAGGTGCGCCAACGTTAATTTATAGTTATTGTTTGGTCGAGGCAGCCCCTACTGATCTTATTACTTTCACCCACGTTGCCTACGCAAAGTGTGTGAGGGGGGAAAGGAAAAGGGCAAACCTCTGTGTCTTATCGAGTCAGCATGATTATGTGAATACTTAGGGCAATTAGAAGCATTTCATTTATACAGCAGGTCAAAATTTGTAGTTAAAAGCATGAAAATAGGGACGATGGAACTATACTAGGCAAACTGTGAGATTTGAGCCATACATTGAATTGAAATTTCTTTCTTGAGAGAATCTGTTGTGATATTTATGATGCCTGACTTTGCCTATTTGCTGTGATAAGTAGTTTTGTTGAGTGGGGGTTATTGTGTGATTAGGGCATTTTCTTTCAGTTTGACCATGTGAACATTAATCCCTTGCCAGCCCCTTTGAGCCTGTTGAATTTTCTTTGTATACCAGTCTGGCACTTTGCCAATGAGCAACCAGACAGATATTGAGGGGTGGAGAGATTGGTGTTGAAAAAAAAAAAAAAAAAAAGAAAAAAAAAGAAAAAAAAGAGAGTAATAAATTGGTTGTGTGCTAAGGCCCGTAAGAAAAGGGGCAAAGAGGTAGAGAATAGGCTAGTCTAAGCCCTCTACCCAAACTGTGCCTACTCCTCAAAATCCACCCAAAGAGCCTACATTGCAACCCAATAAAAGCCCCTTTGATGAGACCCCCACTCAGTCAGAATAACTTGATCAGCAAACTGTCAAACTTGGGCAAAGTAGATTCACAACAGAAAAAGAGTGACATTATACCCATCCACTAAAAAGAGAGATACACTTGTGAGGGTGTGACCCAAAGCCCTAGTATAGACTCCTGACCGAATTTTTATGTTTCTAACTTGAATTTTGACTTGTCTGTATTTGCTTTGCCCATTTTATATCCTGTAATCATGCTAAAGTCCTTTGAGTCTCTGTTTATTTTGTTTCCCCCTCTTTCTTGATTTCTTTTTACTTTGGTCTTGAGTCCGGTGAGTCAAACCCCACGCTTGAGGACAAGCGTATTGCAAGTGTGTGCGGTTTGATGAGCCATTTTATTTGCTCATCTTGAGCCCCTTTGAGAGTCAGTTTGAGTCTGTTTTTGGTGTCTGGGAGGGCACAGTAGAGTGTTTGGTCAGGGTATGCAGGCAAACAGGTAACAGGTGGCGCACTGGGCAAAAGAGGCACGGAAAACCCCTTCTTTGGGCAAACAGCGATCTGGAGCGTGTAGTGACTGAGCAAAGATGGCCTAACAGGCAAGTCAAACCATTCAGGGTTGAGTCATGAAGCAGAAGACCCAAATCGACTACTAAGTACCGTGCCTGGTCCGTTCACCTGTGGAGGAGAAGAATACCTGAAGAGAGTTTGGGAAGCGGGTTGCCAGCGGGCAAAGTCAAAGGCGGCTGGAGCTAAAGATGGAAAGTACTTAGCGGCGCCTGGAAAAGGAAGCCCATGCAGCGGCCCATGCAACTGTGATTCCGCAACCCTAATTCGTGCCTATATAAGGAAGAGAAGCTGGAGAAGAGAAAGAGACAGAATTCCGACCCCGTCCACGAAGCAACCGCCGGCGATTGAAGCTTGGAGATTTTCCGGCCAAGTTGTTTTTGTTGGAAATCGACTACCCGGGACAAGTCCGTTCGACTACTCGAACTTCCGGACAAGCCCAGTCGACCTCCGGTCTGCCCAAGGTGTTCACGACGAAGCCCCTGACCCGAAATGCACCCAACCATCGCACCCGAGGCACGACCGCGCAAAACGAGAGGCTTCTGGCCTCTCTGTCGTCCGACACCAGAAGGTGTCGTCCGACAAGACCGTCCAATGTCGTCCGACACCAGAAGGTGTCGTCCGACAAGCCTGTCGGCCGACAGTAGAACCTGTCGTCCGACACCCGTCGCGAACAGCGGCGGGATTCGCCCGTTCTGGCTGTTCCGATGTGATTTTCTCGATCCGACTGCCATGCCGGAGGTCAGAAACCTCCCAGCAGTCCGAGAATGTCACATCCAAGCCACGGGATCCGATCTACGTTCATGTATAATCAACGAGAAAAGAGATCGAATGAAATAGCGGAATAGAGATCCGATCTCATACCTTATCGGTCGATGGTTGAGACCTTAGAGCTTCTAACGTATGACTCTTCCCGTCTCCAGCCGTTGTGTGGGCAACGATCCGCTGGAAATTCCTTGTCTGCTCTCTCCTTTCTCAAACCACCGTATGAATTATTCTCTGGTGAGAAAATAATTTATTTGCGTTAACTTTTATTTTAACAGAGAAAACTTTTATTTGCGCTAAGCAAAATAATTTTTCTCTGCTGAAATAATTATTGCGGCGTTCTGTAGGTTTTAGGAGAGGGCAAGGGGGGGATTATATAGAGTTACGTTAGGGACCTTAGGTTAAATTAATTAAGGGCTAAATTGAAATATTAATTATCTTGGAATACGTAAACGCAATTCCTTAATTAATCGATTTCAATTTTAATTATTATTCACTCCACTAAAAAATAATAATTGAATCCCCGAAATTAATTTTAATATTATTTCAACCATAATATTTCCGCCGAAATTACATATACGATTTTCCCCGTGTTTAAGATATCGAACGTCCACGAATTTATTTAATTACTAATAATTAAATTAATTCGTTTCTTATTATCCGAGACTAGTACCACTCATCCTTATTATCATGTGGAACAAATCCACCTGCAGGGTTTACATGATAAACTTTATGAGCTCATCTCGGGGACGTAATCAACCCAATAAACGGGACACGGTTTCCTGTCTATAATCTACAGCATGCCGTGCGTACAATTACGATTCCCAATTTACCGAGGATCTCGACTAATCAATTAGTCTCACTCATTGGCAAGTTAAAGAACCGAGAATTGGACACACGCACCTATAATTATATAGGGATTAGGAATTCGTATATCCGTAATATCTGAGGTCTAGTTCGATTACTGCGATTAGTATAAATCGAACGCCCTCCCGTGGTCCTGCTCAATACACCTAGTGTACGAGTGTGACATGATAGTCAAGACCGACTATCTACCAGTCACACAACGACGTACCGATGGATTGTCCCTGTCCATCTAAGTCGTGAGCTACTGTTCGATAATATACGAGTAACCGACAGTATGATCTTCCGCGTGTCTCCTCACGCCATACTGTCTACAACGTATATATCTAGGACTATTGCATTAAATGCAATTATGCTTGAATCATATATCGAATTAAGGTATAGATAAGGAGTTCCGTATTTGCACTAAACTAGACATTTAGAATACAACTCCATCAATCTCCCACTTATACTAAAAGTCTAGTCGCCCTCTACCAAACATCAGATTCCCATAACCTTATCACGCCTACCCAACGCTTCCGCTGGAAGAGCTTCTGTGAATGGGTTTTACCAGGCAATCCTCTCGATGCTATCTAGGTGACAACTGCATCGTCTTACTAGACGATCTCTCGAATCAGGTGGTACTTGCGCTCTACGTGTTATCTCCCACTGTGGACTCGTGGCATTTCGAGTTTGCCAATACCGCTATTCAAAATAGCTTTGGGTGAACTAGAAACCACATCTAAGTCCCTTAGGAAGTTCTGGAGCCATACTGACCTTTTAACTGCCTCACAGGCCGTTATTCTTTCAGTTTCCATGGTAGAGTCCGTAATGCATCGCTGCTTTACATTCTTCCATGTGACTGCTCCACTTCACAGTGAGAACACATAGCCTGACTTCGACTTTCGACTGTCCCTGTTTGATTTGGAGATCCAATTCTATGTAATCCAAAGGAAACAACTTGACTGCTTTGTAACTCAGAACATAATTCCTGGTCCTCTGCAGGAGCCTAATCATGTCCTTTACATCAGTCGAGTGATCCTTTCCAGGATTACTATGATATCTTACCACCATGCGCACGGCATAGTAGATATCAGTCTCATGCATAGCAATACATACATTAAGCTTCCCACCATTAAGGTGTAGGGAACTGCTTAATCTTCATCTATCTCCTTTATTGTGTCGAACACAAAACTTTAGATAGATGAATTCCATATCTAAAAGGTGAAGACCTTTCTTGGAATTCTGTATGCTGCAACGAGTAAGAATTGTATTTATGTATGAGACTCGAGATAAATTCTATGTTCTTTTCTGGCGATCATTTGTAACTTTGATCCCAAGAACATTCTCGACTTCTCCTAAGTCTCTTACATTGAATTACTCGGACAACCATCCCTTTATGTCCGATAACATCCTTCATATTGTTGCCAATTTAGAGGGATGTCGTCTACATAAATAATGAGAAAACACCACATCTTTTCTGTCACATCTTTATTACACACAGGACCTACACATGCCTTGAATGAATCCATGAAATGGATTTTCTCATAGGTCCGCATGTGTCCAAGATCTTAAAGCTTCCTTCAATCCTAAGATTGATTAAGCTTGCTTACCGAATGCTCCTGGCTCTTTTCGACGAATCCCTCTGGCTGTCCCACACAGATGGCCCCGTCAAGACTTCGATTTAGGAAATCTGTCTTGACTTCCATCTTCCATGTGAAGACAAAAGAATCCTGATCGACTTTTGCCAAGGCTGAGCATCTTGATCTTTCAGCGTCTCGTCATAGATCCAGGGTTCGGGTTCATGTTCTCCAGGTAACAAGTCCGAAGACTCACCTATAAACATGAACCTGTTGGGTTGTCTAACAACCCTCCCACTACGACGACGCTCCGGTGTATCTTTAGTGACTAAAGATTATGGTAGTGAACTACTCAGTTAGGCTGGTTCTAAGTCTTGATCAGTCCCTCTAAGCACATTAAGTATTACCCTACTCTTGGGCTTTTGATATTGCATATATATAGTCCATGTCTAAGAACCGAACATTGATGCAATCAACGAACATCTGGTCCTTTGGACTATATTATATATCTCAATCCGTTTTCTTAGGGTATCCTATAAACAGCCGAATATCTGTACAAGTTTCCAAAGGAATCAAGTTCAGGATAAACGCCGCTGTTTCCAAGCCATATCCCAAAAACGAATTAGGTAACTCCGAATAACTCATTGTCTACTTTCCCATATCTATAAGAGTCCTATTCCTTCTTTACAACACATTATTTTGCCGAGGCATAAATGGTGTAGTCTGTCGGGGTTTAATCCCATTTTCTGATAAGTATGCCTTACTCCTCAAAGAGGTCTGCATATATCAGAGCGAATCAACTCTAGTAATTTCTTGGATCTATGCCCTTTAACCGTAAAGGGTTGCCTGGTCATTTAAACTTCCAAGTATGATTCGAAGGTTGGAAAGTCCTTTCCTTCAACCTAGCTGAGTAGTCCATCAGCTTTTACCCTTTGAATCGTACTCAAGTTAAAATGATCTAGCCTAAGATTCCATAAGTACATTTGATTCATCCTAGAAGGATCTTTACTCTTATAGGGGTTCGACAATGTGTTATTTTCTCCGGTATGTTGCATAGTGGGAGAATATGGATTTTGTATTAAATTGTCTGTCAATGTACCAGAATGAATAACAACCCCGTTTCCTACTCTGAAAAGTATGAAACTATCAGCAGAAACAGAATATCCATTCTAAGTCAATTTAGAAATCCGAAATGAAATTTCTTTCTAAATACCGGCACATAAAGACAATTTATTAGAACTAAAATCCTACCGTTAAAACCATTTAACATCTCCCACTGCAACGGCTGTTACCTTAACAGTATTGCCCATGTAGGTTATGACTTCTTCCTTTCTAAGTCTCCGGGTTTCCTGGAACCCCTGCATTTAGGTGCAGACATGATAAGTGGTTCCCGTATCCACACACCAGGTACTGGCAGATACTACCACTAAACATGTTTCGGTGACTAAGGAAGAGTCAACTTCTTGTTGCTTTAGAAGAAAATTAAAAAAAAACTACCAGTATCCAGACTGCTTACAACGGAAGCACTTGCCCCTTGGGCTTGTTTGTCCCATTCCGTGGTCCAGATATATTAGGCCCACTGGGTTTCCGTATTTGCTTCTTCTTCCTTTTGCCGCCCGGAGGCCTAGGAAGAGCCAATTTCTCAACCAC
This sequence comes from Euphrasia confusa, assembly GCA_954870475.1. Lineage (NCBI taxonomy): Eukaryota > Viridiplantae > Streptophyta > Magnoliopsida > Lamiales > Orobanchaceae > Euphrasia > Euphrasia confusa. The sequence continues at coordinate 22,645,056 of OX940951.1, forward strand.
AAGTGCTTGAGAGCCCTTAGAGATTCCCTCAGCCGCTTGAAGTTCAATCAGGAGTTCCGCCAATGAGTAAGACCCCTTATTCATGTTATAGTTCAGGCGGAACTGCTCAAAACTTCTCGGCAGATACTGGAGCACAATATCGACTTGGGTTACCCCATCGATAACTGATCCTAGAATCTTCATCTCATTCAGATAGCACATCATCCTAAGAACGTGATCCCTCACGGGCGTTCCTTGGGATGCGATGGCCGTCATGAGTTGCCTCATTGCATTTTGCCCGGCTGTCCTGTCCTGATAACCAAAAAACTTCTTGAGGTTAAGCATCATATCATAGGTAATGGTCATGGCTTGATCCCGATGTCGCAGTACATTTGACATGAAAGCCATAATGTAGCTCCGCGTCATCTCAGAGCCTTGATCCATTTCCATGAGCTTCCTTTCCTCAGGAGTGGAAGCATCATTTGGTTCAGCAGGTCAATTGACTTGGAGTACATATTTGTACTCCTCTGCAGTTAGGACAATGTCCAAGTTTCTTCTTTAATCCATACAAACAGGTTCAGTGAGTTTGTTGACTTTTAATGGGAATAATACCATATAAAACAAACAATGAGTTTAATTCGATATCATTTCCCTCAAATAATATCATTAAACTACCAATCATTTCCAAAATCCCATCAGACTAGCATGCCACGTTCTTGTGGACGTATACTAATCCAAACGATTTTATAATTGGATTTTTACTTCGGTCGTACATCATTATAGCAGTGACTCCGATGGGGAGGATACTATAAAGCGTACCTAAGTGTATACCATTTCTCAGTACCAAGTCCACCGCTCGGGAACTACATGCCCACCGCAAGCCACGTTCTTGTGGACGTTTACGTTGACATGCGGTCCTCCACGACTTTCTATAACTGTCGTACCTCAATTAATCCTAAAGTTCCGTTCCCATCTAGCAAGCCACGTTAGTGTGGACGTTTACTAAAACAAACAACTTTATTAATTGAATCCCATTTATTTAAATGTCATAGAGTCTCAATTAACCCAAAGTACCGTTTCCATTTAGCAAGCCACGATAGTGTGGACGTTTACTAAAACAAACAACTTTGTTAATTGACTCTTACATTTATTAAATACCACAATTTTATTATTCAAAGCTTGATATCTCGTAAGTGAAACTCGAAGTTTCTAACCAGCGATCAATCATGCAATTGAGCCCTATCTCTCACTAGGTGAGGGAGCCAACCAGACAATCGATCTAGTCATCGAATGACTCGAATGTCTCTAATCTGTGTCATCGACATAAGCAAGCGCTTTGGCTCCATTCCACTCCCCGGGGTGAGAATGAGTCGAGTTGAACTTAGTCTTTGAAAAACAGATTAGGCACTTGCTTTTGAAAAATATAATTGTTCGATTTTTATAAGTGGAATTGAATTCGAATTTTGATCCATTGATATCCGTGTATCGACTTTATCCGATAGGGAGGATGACACTAAAGCCAACTCGTAAGTCAATACACATCACATTCAAAACAGAGAATGGAGACCGCGGGATTGTTTCCAATCCCTCTCCCACTTAGTATTTTACGATTGAGGGATAACATGCATAAAATAATTAAGCATAATAAAAGGCACGTAAATCACATAAAAAGCAATTAACGTGGCCCCGATTATTATGGCCTTAAGTATTCTCCAATGCACGTCTCTTGGAACTTCATCTCGTTGCTCGTCTCGATCTCGGTCCACCACCGACTCGCTCGAGGGTCAAGAGACGAACTCCTCCCACTGGAGCCTCGTCTCGAGCCTCGTTGAGTCGTCCGTGGGGTCGAACGAACCCCAGCCCCGCTGCTGCCCGTCGCGAACACGGGGTGTGTTCGATGGCTGCCCGTTGCCGGTTCGCCCTCCTCGATCCTCGTTTCTCCGGGTTTTGGTCTCGTCTCGATCCACCAAAATTAGTAAGAAAAATTACAAGAATAAATCTACTAAATCCGGCATCGATCCTATACAAGATGATCGACCCTATACATGCCCGGAAACGACGAAATAAATAAATAAACCTAACGACTCAACCCGTCGTTTTTATCTATTACAAACAAGCAACATTATTCCAAAAACAAAACAATCTCGACAAGCCCGAGAGTTTAATCAAACCACAAAATTAAAGCACAACATCCATCAAAACATTGGCCATAATAATCGGGTGATCCTGCAAAACCAATCTCGCAAAACATACAAAGAACGCACAAAACCGGCTCTGATACCATTTGTTGGAAATCGACTACCCGGGACAAGTCCGTTCGACTACTCGAACTTCCGGACAAGCCCAGTCGACCTCCGGTCTGCCCAAGGTGTTCACGACGAAGCCCCTGACCCGAAATGCACCCAGCCATCGCACCCGAGGCACGACCGCGCAAAACGAGAGGCTTCTGGCCTCTCTGTCGTCCGACACCAGAAGGTGTCGTCCGACAAGACCGTCCAATGTCGTCCGACACCAGAAGGTGTCGTCCGACAAGCCTGTCGGCCGACAGTAGAACCTGTCGTCCGACACCCGTCGCGAACAGCGGCGGGATTCGCCCGTTCTGGCTGTTCCGATGTGATTTTCTCGATCCGACTGCCATGCCGGAGGTCAGAAACCTCCCAGCAGTCCGAGAATGTCACATCCAAGCCACGGGATCCGATCTACGTTCATGTATAATCAACGAGAAAAGAGATCGAATGAAATAGCGGAATAGAGATCCGATCTCATACCTTATCGGTCGATGGTTGAGACCTTAGAGCTTCTAACGTATGACTCTTCCCGTCTCCAGCCGTTGTGTGGGCAACGATCCGCTGGAAATTCCTTGTCTGCTCTCTCCTTTCTCAAACCACCGTATGAATTATTCTCTGGTGAGAAAATAATTTATTTGCGTTAACTTTTATTTTAACAGAGAAAACTTTTATTTGCGCTAAGCAAAATAATTTTTCTCTGCTGAAATAATTATTGCGGCGTTCTGTAGGTTTTAGGAGAGGGCAAGGGGGGGATTATATAGAGTTACGTTAGGGACCTTAGGTTAAATTAATTAAGGGCTAAATTGAAATATTAATTATCTTGGAATACGTAAACGCAATTCCTTAATTAATCGATTTCAATTTTAATTATTATTCACTCCACTAAAAAATAATAATTGAATCCCCGAAATTAATTTTAATATTATTTCAACCATAATATTTCCGCCGAAATTACATATACGATTTTCCCCGTGTTTAAGATATCGAACGTCCACGAATTTATTTAATTACTAATAATTAAATTAATTCGTTTCTTATTATCCGAGACTAGTACCACTCATCCTTATTATCATGTGGAACAAATCCACCTGCAGGGTTTACATGATAAACTTTATGAGCTCATCTCGGGGACGTAATCAACCCAATAAACGGGACACGATTTCCTGTCTATAATCTACAGCATGCCGTGCGTACAATTACGATTCCCAATTTACCGAGGATCTCGACTAATCAATTAGTCTCACTCATTGGCAAGTTAAAGAACCGAGAATTGGACACACGCACCTATAATTATATAGGGATTAGGAATTCGTATATCCGTAATATCTGAGGTCTAGTTCGATTACTGCGATTAGTATAAATCGAACGCCCTCCCGTGGTCCTGCTCAATACACCTAGTGTACGAGTGTGACATGATAGTCAAGACCGACTATCTACCAGTCACACAACGACGTACCGATGGATTGTCCCTGTCCATCTAAGTCGTGAGCTACTGTTCGATAATATACGAGTAACCGACAGTATGATCTTCCGCGTGTCTCCTCACGCCATACTGTCTACAACGTATATATCTAGGACTATTGCATTAAATGCAATTATGCTTGAATCATATATCGAATTAAGGTATAGATAAGGAGTTCCGTATTTGCACTAAACTAGACATTTAGAATACAACTCCATCAGTTTTGTGTTTTGAAGTTGATCGCGCCTTCGGGCATTAAAACAATTTATTGCTTTATGTTTTTAGTACTTTGTTTTTATTATTCCAGTTTGAACGATTTCAATTTCCAGTTAATATGAATTTCACTTTTGTTTTCCAAATTATTTCTTATTTTATTTCTTCACGTATGAGTAGCTAAACTTGCAGGGCGTCTGGGCAAAGGCTGATCGAAGGGGACTCTGGGCTAAGATAGAACCGTGAGGCTGATAGGGCTTAGTTAACTGCCTGGGGTTTGTTCCCGATTACACAGTTGAGGAATAACTTTATTCTTGCAGGTTTGGGCGGACTAATTTGGTCGTTAGGAAACCCTTACACTTTGAGATACTGGCGATTGATCAAACCGAGGAATAGTATCGTGTAGTACTACGGGCATAGCGCTAGAACGTGTTGGAGTAGCGGTCGTATGATTCGGATTTCCGGACATGCTATTGGCCGAATTGGGTTCGTCAAGAGAGTAATGCGAGTTTGGGCAAACTAGATCCATGCGACCACATAGGTTATCGAATTGTCTAGGCTCAGGGGATTAGGAATAAGTATACCTTGCCTTTCTTTACCCAGTAAGGACGGATTGGGGTGGGGTGACTGTAGGCGTGACTTAATAGGACTGCTTTCACTTTGTTAGACATCCTATAACCGATTGACAAACCATCAGTTAAAATCTTTCGTGCCAGGGATCGGTAGTTTGCCCAGAGAACCCAGAGAGAAGCCAAAGCCCAGAAGCCTACTTTTCTTTATTTGATTTCAGTTTAATTAATTATTTTCTGTTTCCAGTTTGGTCAAAGTGTTTAGTTTATTATTTCTGCATGTTAGTTTGGGTTAATTAGTTTAATTGTTTCTGTTAGTTAGTAGTTTGATTAAACGCTGTGACTCAGCAACCAAACATTAAACCTTTTTATTGTGACACTATTTGGGCAAAGCCGAGATTAACTAAATTGCAATTGCTTCCTCGTGGGATCGACCCTATACTTACCACTTGCTATCTTGTGTTGAGTTTAGGAATCTTTATAAATTTATTTTGCGCGCGTTAGCTTCCACGACAAAGTTTTCGCGTCGTCAACAAGACTGGTACTTGGGACCTTGTTGATCTTCCTGCAGGTAAAAAGGCTATTGGTTCTAGATGGGTGTACAAAGTTAAGACGAAGTCTGATGGTTCTATTGAGCGATACAAGGCCCGCTTAGTTGCTAAGGGGTTTGCTCAAGAGTATGGTTTAGATTATGAGGAGACTTTTGCTCCGGTAGCCAAGATGACTTCAGTTCGTGTCCTCATTGCTGTTGCTTCTGTTCAACAGTGGCACATATCTCAGATGGATGTTAAAAATGCTTTTTTGAATGGAGAATTGAAGGAAGAAGTGTATTTGGTTCCCCCACCAGGCGTCTCTCATGCTCCAGGACAGGTTTGTCGCCTTAAGAAGGCGTTGTATGGCCTTAAACAAGCACCTCGTGCTTGGTATGATAGATTTTCTCGAGTTGTGATTTCCCTTGGTTTTGTCTCTAGCCCTTATGACTAGGCTTTATTTGTTCGATCGACTTATGCCGGCCGTGTTCTCCTTCTGTTATATGTTGATGATATGATTATTACGGGTGATGATGTTGATGGTATTGTGGGTTTGAAAGAAACCTTGTCCCGTTGTTTTGAGATGAAAAATTTGGGCCCTTTACGATACTTTATGGGAATTGAAGTTGCCTCCTCTCCTCGAGGTTACCTCCTCTCTCAGTCCAAGTATGCTGCTGATATTCTTCACCGTGCACGACTCACTGACACTCGCACCACTGAAACTCCTCTCGAGCTGAACGCAAAGTATACTCTAGATGATGGCACTCTTCTACAAGATCCCACTCTGTATAGGTCCATTGTTGGTAGTCTTGTTTATTTGACGATCACTCGCCCTGATATTGCCTATGCTGTTCACATTGTTAGTCAGTTTGTTTCAGCACCCACGACTGTACATTGGGCTGCTGTTGTGCGTATTTTACGTTACTTACGGAGATCTCTTTATCAGAGTCTTTTGTTTCCATCCACTTCTTCATTGGAGCTTCGTGCCTTTTCTGATGCCGATTGGGCTGGTGATTCGACTTCTCGGAAGTCCACTACTGGGTTTTGTATTTTTTTTTGGTGATTCTCTTATTTCTTGGAGATGTAAGAAGCAAGCTGTAGTTTCCCGTTCATCCACCGAGGCAGAGTATCGTGCTATGGCTTCCACTACGGCTGAGATTATATGGTTGCGCTGGTTACTGGCTGACATGGGAGTCACTCTTACTGACCCCACACCTATGTACTGCGATAATAAGAGTGCCATTCAGATTGCTCACAACACGGTGTTTCATGAGCGCACCAAACACATTGAGATTGATTGTCATTTCACTCGGCATCATTTGGATCACGGAACCATTTCTCTACCGTTTACTCCGTCGTCCTTACAGCTGTCTGACTGCTTCACGAAGTCTCATTCTGTCAGCCGTCATAGATTTTTCATTGACAAACTCTCGATCCTTCTTGCTGTACCATCATGAGTTTGAGGGGGGGGTGTTAGCATATTTTTATATTAGTTATTATATTTATAGGATTATTAGAGTTTACCTTTTGTTTATAGGATTAGGGTTTACCTTCTGTTTTGGCTATATAAAGCCTCTCTCTTGTATATTTTAGATAACGCTTATTTTGTTCTAAAAAAAAAAATCTATGATATAAGCCTAGGGAGTTCTCCTACTTAGTACCATATGGTTTTGAGTTAGAATGAGGCTCTCTAGTGCATATTCGAACTCCCGCTCTCGTGTGTGCGCTAGGCGTGGGACCGCACGTTCGCACCCCCATTTGGATTTCGACATGGTATCAGAGCGGGAGCTCGATCCTGTTTGTGAGTGGTTTGACCACCCTTTGACTAGGACTCACAAGTGGAGGGGGTGTGTTGAAGTTGTTAATGTGTGAAGACCACTTGTGAGTTGTCCCACATCGAATAATTGTGAGAGGGGAGTCTATGATATAAACCTAGGGAGTTCTCCTACTTAGTACCATATGGTTTTGAGTTAGAATGAGGCTCTCTAGTGCATATTCGAGCTCCCGCTCTCGTGTGTGCGCTAGGCGTGGGACCGCACGTTAGCACCCCATTGGATTTCGACACCCATCTCCACCCAGCCTCCGACCGCCTCCTCAGCCCGACAACATCACGACGACCACCACTGCCGCCCCGTCATCCATGGCCTGAACCCTTTCCGTCCGACGCCGCTAAGCTCGCTCCCATCTCGGACCACAGCCACTCTTCCCCGTCGCCGATTTCTCCACCCCGACCTCCACCTGCTTCGCTCCGCACAGCTGCGCCTCCGGCAGACAACAGCAGAACTCCCGCTCCAGTCGCCGTCCGACGCCCCACATCCCGTCTCCGCCCGAGAACGCCGCCACTGAGACCACCGCCGCCTGCTGCCGCCTCGACCCAGGTCAGCCCCACCTCCGTCTCAGTCCAACAGTCCGAACCCCGTCTCCAGTCCACCTCCGACAGCCCGCTCGTCCGACGACCTCGGCTCCTCTCGCTACGACTTGACTCGTCCGTGGCTCTGTTCCCGTCTCTGCACCGTCGACCTCTCCGAAATCCCTGGTATTTGTGGCTTCACTTATTCTCAACATGATATTAAGTTGAATTGGGGAAGGATTGTTCAAAGTTCGGTTGATAATAGAGAAATTGGATTCTGAGTTTATTATGTTGGTGTAAAAAAAGTTTGTGGCGGCTCAGTTGATGTTGGTGATTGGGGGTCGAACAGAGTGTTGTTTGATTTTGAATTTTGAGTCGAAGTGGTGAATTACATTTCTGATGGCTTCAAGGAAACGAGCTCGTAGAACTAAGGATGTCGAACCGTCGGGGGCGCTTGTGGTTCAGACTAATGATACCCCTACAGCTCCGGTGAACCTCCGAAAACGCTATAAAGCCCCGTTCGACATCTTCTCCGAGAGAGAGGGAAAACTGTACCTTCGATTTAAAGATATGACGATGAATGAGGGTCGACCATTCGATTAGGATGTCGTTGCTAAGTTGCGTCTAAAGGGGCAGGTTGAAATGTATTTGTCCAGCTTGGGGCTTCTTCTTTATGCTCAAATGGACCTCTCCTATCACATGCCTTTGGCCTTGGAGTTTCTTTGTACGGTTGAGTACATTGACAGGGAATTTATTCGGTGCCGTCTTTGCAACAAAGAAGTGAAGATTTACGGGGATGACATGAAACACATTTTTGGTCTCCCGATGGTTGGAATTGGTGGTCGACCTCCTAGGAACGACGATGCCAAGTGTTGGAAAGACCTTACGAGTTGTGAAAATTGTGATCCGAGAGATAGCAAAAGCAACTTTATTCAAGATCCGGCACTCCTCCTTGTCCACAAGTTCTTAGCCTTCTACATTTTTGGAAAAGGCGAAAGCGGCAAGGTCAACACTAATGAGCTTTTCCTTCTCCATTGTGCTAAAGATTCCATATATGTCTCCTCGGCGTACTTTATCTTCGCCGCCCTCTCTTATCAAGCGACCCACTCGCAGTCCGCACCTTCTCTCCCTCACTTGGCTACTATTCTTGCCCAAGCATATGGGTATATTCCAAACACCGGAAAAGTGTCCAACCATAGGCTTCATCCCGTCCGAGCAATTGACTATGACATGCTCTTAAATGGAGGATTCGTCCGAAACGAATATACCATTAAGCCGTGGGAGGAGCGAACTTGTGTAGCAACATACTTGAATAATGTGAAATTAGGGAAGACAATGCCCAAACCGGTGTCACGAAAGAAGAAGGGATGGATACCGATGACCTTTCCCGAGGAAGACGCCGAGGAGGAAGCACGCGCGTTTGATTGTGCCGAAGCAGAGGGAAAATGTCGAGGATGAGGCCGAAGAGAATGCCGAAGCCGAGGCCAATGATAACATGGAGGGGACAAGCGCGGATCATTCCCGAAGGGCCCACACTTCCCGTCGTATGCACCCGGATGACCTCCGTGCGATATTCGATCACATCGACACTCGTTTTGATAACATGCATTTAGGGAGTGGATTTCAAGCATACAACCAAGCTCGGGACGAAGGAATTCGGGGACACGTGGATAACCGCTTCAAGGAGATCGTGAACTTGCTCCGCCCACCGCCTCCGGCCGACCCATAAGTCCCCGCACTTGGTTGTTTCCTCTCCTTATCCCTTTTATCGCTTATCTTATTCGGACATGTTTTAGACTTTGTTATAACATGTTTTGTGTTTGTTGAACTATTTTTATTTTGTGTGCTTTGGTGGATGCTTGTAGAACTTTGGTTTGTGGGGATGTTCCCTTTTGATTTTATTTGGTGGATATTTTACCTTGGCTTGGTTTATATTTCATGTGTTGTTATCATGTTTAGTTTATTTTATGTTAGGTTGTATATATTTGTTGTGTTGTGTTGATTTTAGTTGTCCCCGGGTATTATTATTACGAGTAGGTCATGTTAAAAAATTTCAAAATATGCATGCTTTTATTCGCATGAGGACATGCTCGTTTTCTAAGTGTGGGGGGGATTTTCCGAAACCTCGGTAAACTCAAATTGATCGAATCCATGAGGTGTTTTTTCCGGTATAAAAAAAAGAAAATTTAAAAATTTATATATATAAATAATAATACTTATAATAGTATAACAATAATAATAAAAATATATATATATATATATATAAAATTTGAGAATGGTTTGATGTTGCAAATTAAATGTTGTTTGAGGGATTGGGCAATCGTGACATTTTGATAAATCCGAAATTTTCAAAAAGCCGATTTTCTGAGGTTCGAGCCGTATAGCTTCGTTCGATGAGTGAAAATTCTTTCAACTTAAATTCTCGTTGATTCTCGAGACCCGTGATTCTTTGTTCAATAACTTGGTGTGTAGATGATAAGAGATAACTAGAACATGTGCATGTCGGTTTTCAAAACTCGTTAACATAACTTTCATGATCTTGAAAATGATGGGAACTAATCGTGTAGGATTAAACCTTTTCAAGGAGATTATTAAAACCCCGAGCCCGTCGAGGGACCCCCTTAGAAGCCCTTTGAGACCACGTTTAGCCTTTTTATTCATCACCCCTATATTCCCGATGTTGGAGAGTTTGTGTTTAAAGTTAAATGTTGAAGAAACTCCGTGTTGTGTGTTGTGTGAAGAGTGCTTCGTGCCTCGAGTTGTGTTAGAAGCCGCCATGATTTTGATATTTCCATTTCCTATGCGTGCGTATAACCGCTTGTACTCCCAAATATTGCTCGAGCCTATAATATCCTCTCTTATATATATATATATATATATATAAACTCAAAAAGAGAGAGTCGTGAAATAGAGAGCACCCCATAAATAAATAAAAAAAGTGTGAGTACTTGAGCTTCTTGTTCCTTGTCGAGACCCGAAAATTGGGTTAAGTGTTTCATCGATATAAATGATCCTTGTGCAACATTCGATAGTGGTGGTTGAAGACGAGGGTGAGGTGATACGGAGAGATAAGGTTGGGGCCACTATGGCCAATGAGTCTACTTTCCGAAATTTTATCCGAACCGCCCCTAGCCTAGCCCCATTACAACCCGTTAACGATTAGGATTCCCCGATTCTTGAGATTGATAATTTTGTTGAGTGGAGTCTTCCGTGTGTGCATGCTTATGGTTGTTATCATTGCATATTTTTAGTTGTTACATGTGGTCTATTCCTTGAATGCTCCTTGTGTCCTATGTTTCTTATGTGTGCAAGTTTCATTTTGACTTGACTTCTTTCGCTTGCACATGAATATTTTGAGGGTACCCTATTTCGAGAAGTAAAAGAACGAGTGAACCCCATGTGAGGAAAATTTCGATTTGTTAAGGTTGAACTTTGGCTTTTTGAACTCTCTCGATATGATCTTTGCGACATTTGAGCGTTTCTCGGTAATTTGTTTTTCTTGATTAGAAACCGGAATTGACTTCTATTTCTTTTGAGTAGAGTTTACCTTGTTTTCGTTGTGTTATGTTTGTTGGGATATGTCCTTCGATCCTACGTGTGCAATCGATAAAGTCATAAGGTCGTCTATGGATGTTAAATGATTATTTGATAATATTAATTGTTGGGAACAATATAATATTGATCAATTAAATCATACCTACAGGGTCACACATGAACTCGAAGATAATGTACGATGCTTGATATATATATATTCATTTAGAATCAATATTTACGTGGAATTAATATACGTGCATGGGATGCATGGCTTGCATGGATGCATGTCACATAGTGTGACATGGCATGCCACACAAGCAAGTGGGACCACATACAATGCATAGTGGCATGTGTATGTGGCATGACCTTTCACCTCCTTTGGAACCTCTTTTGTGTGTTTATGGTGCATCTTTATGCACATTAAGATGGAGGTTACATAGAGGAGTAAAGGGATGAATAATGGTGTGTTTATATAGATGAAAATCAGATTTTCATCACACCTAATCAACACCCACGAAATTCACAAGAGAAAGAGAGAAAAGAGATTGTTCTTGGAGAATCAACTCGATCAAGCAAGCAAGTTCAATTCCGGGTTCGTGTGCAACACGTAGAGGCCGGGCCATTTGTGCGGCTTCAACATCCGGGTGATCTAGACAAGAGGAGTGACGAGGTCATTCACAAGGAGAGCTTCGAGAGGCTGATCCATTTGAGGTGGTTCAATCGACTCAACACCACCTCAACGACATCAACGAATCACTTCGTCACAAAAGTAAGTAATCGTTGAACCTTATATATATATATATTGGATGTGTATATATATATATGTTTATATGTGTTCTTATACACATTAAGTGTGCACTAAGATCATGGCATAGTAGATCTATTGCTTTACACGCTTCCGCACACACGGTCTATCGATCGGATCGGTATACCGGTTCCATCAATGTTCTCTTTTGTTTGCTCGAGGAAGAGCCTTGTTTTAAGTGTGGGGGGGTTGTTTCATCCGTTTTTGTGTAGTTTGTTTCTATGTTTTCCGATTACTTTAGTGTTAATCGTTGTGCCGTTTGTGTATATTTTCATTTTGTTTGGGTGTTTTATTGTCCATATAGGTTTACGAGAGACGAAGAGTGGAAACGAGCAAAAACGGGCGAAAATTAGAGCCGGAACGAAGCGGGGCGACGACAACAAATGACATTTCTGGAATTGGCACGTTCGTGCCAAATCCAGTCCCTCCCAGCAACTTCAGACAGGTCAGTACGTTCGTGCCATTTCTGGCACGTTCGTGCCACTCCCAGAAATTGTTGACCGAATGTTGACTGCGTGGACTCCCTCTTTGACCCTCCTTTTGAGCACATTTTAGGGGCTTTATGGTCAATTCAAGGGGATATTTGGATGGCATAAGAGAAGGCTTGCACAAGAAGACAACACACACTTTCCATCACCCTCACCTACCAAGAAACAAAAACACCATTTTTTATTTTCTCTCTCTAGTTCTTGAGATTTTTGAAGGGTTTATTGTACTTGATATTTTAGTTCTCCATCTTGCATCAAGAATCTTTATTCGAGCCAAGTAGAAACGTTGTTCGTGTCGATTAGGAGATCATTGTGGTACAATTTATTTTCTAATCCGATCACTTTTGATTCTATGTTTTTATTTGGCTTGAGCATGTTTTTATCTTTTCATATTCATGTGTTTGAGATGATGCTTGTTGGCTAGATATCATGTTAGGGATGGGTGAATATTAATAGTTGTAGGGGTTGGGATTTTTTGCATGAAAATGGGGGGTAATCGAGATTTTATTTGAAGAGGAGACGGACCAAGTCCCTCTTACTCGGTAGATTCATTTATCGTTTTTTTTTACTTGTTTGGCCAAATCGATTACCCCTTAGGCCTAATCACGGTCGTGCGTGGCCGACTCTATTGTTTTTGCCTAAAGCAATCGATAGGGCCCGTTTTTGGATAAGCCGTGGGAATCTCGTTGCTAGACCGAAGTTTGAATCTTGGTCGGGTATAACCGAGGTCGAACACGAGAGGCACACGCTTATCTCAACAACCATTCATGCAAAAGTCCCGGCTCCCACTTCGATTAATATGACCCCACCCCTAACTACTTTCTCCTTTGATAAGAACTTGTTTGCTCACCTTTTTAATTGCTCGTTTAATTGTTGTTACTACTTTAATTCTCAAATCTTGAAAAAAACCCCATTTGGTTACTACTTGAACTTTATGCTTTCTTTTATACTTTCGACAATCAATCCAAACTAATTACACTCTCCGATCGTATTACTCCTCTTGAGAACGACACACGGGCATTTATATTACAAATCGTGACACACTCTTGAGTGAAACACTTATATAGAGTAGACAGTAGAGTAGAAAAAAATACACAACGCTGCGTGAAAGTGGAGGACTCGTGAGCGTTGAGCTTGAATTGTTAAGTGATTGCTGAGTTCGGGCCGTCGCTGAGCCTCTGTTTTTGGTTGTTGCTTTGATACCATTTATTGGTTCGATTTTGAGTCACACGTACTTTGACGAATCTCCATTTCGAATTTAAATTGCAAAATCCTGTAAGAATGTAAATGACTAATCTCTCAAGCGAATATAACTAAGGTTCTGTTCTTTTGGACTGAAACTAACTGAACTTTACTGAACTGAACTGAACTGAACTGAATTGAAGTGAATGGACCTGAACTGAACTGAACTGAAATTAAGTTAAAAATAAGAAATTTAAAATAATGAAAAACTAAAATTAGTATTGTTAAAATTTCAATATTTTGTATATTATAAACAATTTTAATAAATTTCTTATTTTTTTATGAGGTTAATAAAATTAAAAAATGATTTACATTCTACAACTTTTATGGTTTATCGATAAATTCAAATAAATTGTTCGTATTGTTTCTTTAATTTTGATGCAAATTTTATTTTACGTTGTAGGTAAATACTATTTGGTAGACTCTGGATATCTTAATACTCTTGGATATTTGTCTCCTATTTGCGATCCCAACGTCAGATATCATATTCCGGAATATAAACATGGACCACCTAGAGGAATTTCAGAACATTTCAATTACCGACATTCTTCATTAAGAATGAAAGTTGAATGTGCTTTTGGTCAGTTGAAAAAAAGGTGAAAAGTGTTGAAAATTATGCCTCAAATATCACAAAAGTATCAAATGTCAATTATTGTTTCTTGTTTCACACTTCATAATTTCATAAAAATGCATGAGAGTGGTATTCCAATTGTACATCGTGATGTTGCCAGTATAGAAGTGATGAAAATGTATTTCATTGAATTAAAGGGAATTATACATCTGGTATTTATACATACAGAGATGAATATAAAAAAGTAAATATTGACTAATTACTAATTACAAAATATATGGCGTGAGTTAAGGAATATGATTTCTTTAATTATAATGATTATGATTCCTTAACTGTAGGGATTATGTTTGATGACTAATACGCCCCCGCAAGATTGACGTTCCGTCAGCAACAGCTAGCCGAGAACGAAGATCTTGAAAACGTGCTTTCGGCAATGGCTTGGTGAGAATGTCCGCAAGTTGATCGGCAGTGTTAACATATGCTACTGTTAAAACACCTTTTGTGGTAAGGTCTCGGACAAAATGCAAATCAATCGCGATATGTTTCATTCTGGAGTGTTGGACTGGATTGAGTGCCAAATGAGTAGCACCTATATTATCACACAGTATTCGAGGCGAGGAGGTTGGATGTAGAAAAAGATCGGCAAATAAATAGCGCAACCAACATACTTCAGACGCTGCTGTGGCTAAAGCGCGATACTCAGCCTCTGTGGACGATCGAGCTACCCCCGTTGCTTGCGAGACCTCCAAGAAACAGGTGTAGAACCAAGCTAAACAACATAAGCAGAAGTGGACTTACAGTCAGTGAGATCTCCACCAAAGTCTGAATCAGAGTAGGCCGTTAGCGTAAGATTCGATGTGCGACGAAGAAGAAAACCATGGTGAAGAGTATGCTTGAGGTAGCGAAACAATCTTTTAACTGAAGCCCAAGCGATAGGTGTGGGAGCAGACATGTGTTGGGCAAGACGATTCACGGAATAAGAAATGTCGGGACGAGTCATTGTCAAGTACTGAAGCCCCCCAATTGCACTTCGATATTCAACGGGATCGACCGAGTCGGAAGATACAAGGGGCGTGAGTTAAGGAATATGATTTCTTTAATTATAATGATTATGATTCCTTAACTGTAGGGATTATGTTTGATGACTAATAGCCAGTGGGAGAACATATACAAACTTGGATGATAAAAATCGAATGAAGCTCAAGTCTAAGGTAAGGATGGATATAGCCGAAGCTATTTGGAAAGATAACAACACCGAAGAGCATGAAGATGGAGTACAACAAAATGATAAGGAGGTAGATCATATGAAAGTAGATTGACCGATTATTTAAATTTTGTAATTTTTGTGATTCTTTTCAATATTACAAATATTTAATATTTATTGATATTAATTTTTATTATTATTATTATTTATATTATTATAATTATTATTATTATTGTTGTTGTTGTTGTTGTTATTATTATTATTATTAAAAACCAACTGAAATTGAACTGAACTGAACTGAACGGACCTGAACTGAACTGAATTGAACTGAATAGAACTGAACTGAACTGAACTGAATTGAACTGAAATGAACTGAAATTAAGTCCAAAAGAACAAAGCCTAAGTTAGATTACAACTCAAAACATAATAGCTACGGGTAAAAAAATCATTAACACATGTCCATTGAATTATCACGAGTGCTAACATTACTCACTAAAATATTGTCTCAGGCGATGATTTTTGAACAAAATGATAAAAAAACATCAATTTTTATTATTACAAGAAACATTTGATCTTTTTAAAATAAAATATAATACTTTGAATATCTCAAAAGGATAAAATATAATACTTTGACTATTTCAGAGCATCTCAATGTAGGTACGATTCCTACATGACATGGAATTGTAGCTAAGTACACCATTTTAGAGATATATACAATTTAAGAAAGAGAAATTTGAGTATCAAAGTATCGATACTTGTTACAGATTCAATTGTGGGTCTAATTTGATTATCTTTCCATTTTTTTTAATATATGTATTTAAATAAAATAAAAATTTGTATAATGGTGAGACCTAAAAAAAAGTAGATATTGTACTTTGTATTTTTTGAGAGTAATGTAGATAGATATAATTTACTTTTGATATGACACAAATTTGTATCAAGATTCAAGAATAAGTAGACCATTAGAGATGCTAAAAAAAAAAGATAATTATGGAGTATGAATTTATGATAGTGTCAAAACTTCATAATAACCCCCCAAATCACCCATTCAACCAAAACGCCTCCATGCAAGCTTTTGCCAATATTTTATTCTCCAAATAAAACTACGAGAAGATGATCTTTCTGCGTGAATTGGCTGACGTGTACCGTCTTAATGGGCTTTGGCCCATATAAGAGCCCAATCTGTGAAATAAACCTGACAACAAATGTAATCATCAAAGTATCAACCAGCAGCGTGACGAAGTCAATGTGCGTGGCTCATTCGGTCGTACTCTCGTCCCATTTCTTCATGTCATCGAAGAAGATGAAGAGGTAAATTTAAATTATGCTACAAGTGACTTAGTGGATTTTCTACTTCTAAATTGAAGCTATGAAACACCTTCTCTATATATACACTTTTTTGGCCAAAATAGAACTTGTGGCTTAATCTATCTCTCTTAATATACCTACATTTATTATACTTTGTATATGAATTGTATATGAAGGAATTAATTAATCGACATAAGCAATTCGATAAAAATAAATTAGAAAACTTACTTGTCTTCGATTCGGAAACGTGAATCGAACGGACCGAATCCTCTTGTTACGTGTTGCTTCTCGTGCTACGCAGTATCTACAACACTCTCCCGATTGGAGTGTTGAATTGTACTTCACGATTTAAGAACCACAATGCTATTGTTTTGTTGTTTATTTCTCTGTACTTTTTGTCTGCTTTCTGCGTCATAAAGTTTTTCATGTGTTCTGTGTATTCAATTGTGTTAACCGTATGTTAACATTAATCTATTTAATATATTTTCGTTATGATCCATAAATAACTGTACACCAAAGAGAACACAATCAGTGGAGGAGTTAATAATATATATTATATTACATAAATAATATATATATTATAAAATAAATTAAAATACTTTTATTTTAATTCTTTTACGGGTCGGGTCGAGCCCACGGACGGACGACCCTAATCCCAACAGTATATGTTTAATTCATTGTTATAATATATATATTAATCGTATTACTTACCCCTAACTCTTAAAATTTGTATATATAAATATATTTTCAAAATTTAATGTTTTTTCACACATAAAATGACTTAAGTAATAAATTTAAGGGGGAATCCATGATTGGAGCAACTCTAAGAGTTATATAATAAATACTACCTATATTTTCCCCTTATTATTTTATAGGACAGTTTTTCAATATTAACCTTCTTTTAATAAATACATACTGTACTATCCTTTTCAATTACCGAAATTAATGAATTAATTCATATAAAATTATATCAAACCTAAAATACTATCCTAGTTTTATATATTCTGTAGCCACACCATCCACTCCCATTTATCGTCGCCGTCGAAACGAATTTGTCGGAGACTCTACGGTAGATCAACCACCGTCCCCATCGAAACCATGACTGCCAGTTTTGCCAAAACATTTTGGTAACAAGAATTTGCTGTCGTCCGAACAAGAACATGTCGTAATCTTTCTAACGCAACACCTATAGATATGCACTTCGACGCGGACAATCGGATTTAGTGGCGGCGGTGGGGACGCTGGATGGGATAATCGACACCGTCTCGGCTCCTCACACCCTCCCGTATTTTAGGCCGACCCTTATTCTAAAATCGATACAAGGTGAGTAATCTACTAAGAATCGTAGTGAAAAAATCCGAATTTGTATGAAATCATTGAAATTAGTTATGCAATTTGAGCATGTGATTAATACATAACTAAAGGACATGATTTGGAGACCTCTTGGAAAATAATGATGAATATTCAATGTCCCCTACTATTATAAAACTATTTTTCGTGTTACTGTTTTTATTTGAAACATCTCGGGTTGATCATTTATATTTCAGGCAATCATCATAATATTTGTGCCTAAAAACAAAGAAACAATAAAGTTATAACCAAATGATAAATTGTTATACCCGAAAAACAATACAAGAAATAGATATCTAACATAGATATTAAGAAGATAATAAAAATCAACACTAGAATTCTATCATTGATATAAAATCACTTGAATTCAGAAATTTGTCATAAATAATTTGTATAATAATATTGAGAAATCTATCATAGATATGAAACAAAAATTTTGAAATCTGTCATATGTATCAAAGAATTCATAAAATAAAATACGTACACCAGAAATCTATCATAGATATTTAGAAACTAAACTAGAAATCTATCATAAATGCAAAAAATATGTAAAAACATTACACAATGAATGTTCCAAATACGCATCTCATAAAACACGCAAATTCCACGAAAGCTTTGCTACCAATCTACGTGCTACATGATAACTTACGTTTCGTAGTCCTATCCTTTGCCCGCTCATCCGACGACCCTCGTTCGATCATCCACAACAACAAGCAAAGCTCAAATATATCCCACATCCTCTTCGGCATCGGCAGCTCATCCAAAACGTGGGACCAGTGCCGCCACTACGTACGCCCACCTATGGTGGATGCCCAACGCCATCTTGCTCGACGACAAACCTGCCGAAACCGATCCATGACCCAAAAACTTCAACGCGGTACAAGGTCTCGGCCAACACGTCCTGGTTCAAGTACATGTGCTGGTACGGAGCTAGGTCGATCGTCTGAATGTCTTGTGTGGACAAGGAGAGCTTCGACCTTGCCCTGGAGGACGTCAGGTGGTTCGTCATGGGGGACGACGACACCGTGTTCTTCCTCAATCAAGGGCGGATCTAGAAAAAAAAAATTGGGAGGGCTAAAATGAAAAAAAAGATTACAAGGGATTTGAACCCTTGACCTCAAGGCTAGTTTGAAAATTTTAGGGAGGGCTAACCAGCTGAACTACCACATAATCTTATAAAAGTTCTTCATAAAATAATATTTCAGGGCGGGCTAGAGCCCCCCCCTAGCCCTAATGAAGATCCGCCCTTGTCCTCAATAATTTGGTGAGTGTGCTCGGCGAATATGATCACGATAAAATGTACTACGTCGGCGGAACTCGGATGCCATACGGTGGGGCCGGGTTCGCGATTAGCTACCGATTGGAGAAGAACGTGTGGGCTGGTCTCCTACCGGAACGATGTCGTTTTGG
Organism: Euphrasia confusa; assembly: GCA_954870475.1. Lineage (NCBI taxonomy): Eukaryota > Viridiplantae > Streptophyta > Magnoliopsida > Lamiales > Orobanchaceae > Euphrasia > Euphrasia confusa. The sequence goes on from OX940951.1 coordinate 22,664,359, forward strand.
AGGAGTTTCGATTTCGAGAGCTTTCGTGATCGATGACAGAGTTTTTGAGTTCTATGGTGGCGAACTCGGTGATGGTGGGGTGTGTGACTGTTTTCGTAAAACTACTTTGTTTTCCTCAATTCACATGATGATAGTGCGATTGAAAACTGAGTATTGAAGAATTGTTCGAACAATTATTGTACTGGAAATGGTGGAGAACAATAATGCCGTGGAAATGTTAGGAGTCATTATTGTTTAATAATTGTGGAAAGATATTTATCACTTTATATATTTTAAAAAGTGCCCCTATTTAGTATTTACATAATAAAAACACCTTAATAATTAAACACGTATAAAATATATAACCCTAAAAATGAAGTGAAAAATAATAGGTGTTCAAAATAATATTCAAAACCAATCTACCCCAAACCCTAATATTACCTAAATTTAATTATTATTAATTGTTATTTAATTAAAATTAATTTAATATTGTTGAATATTTGAGGTATTTCAGCAGACGGCCTTGGGCCAGGTTGGTTTATTCTACTCCATATTTTTTCGTCCCATCAAAAATTTATGGCCCGGCCTAAAAAGAGGTTGTGATCCGATGTGCTCAGCCCAGCCTGGGAACGAGACCCTGTAGTAGAAAATTCCTGGTCTTTTAACAGCTCTTATAGTATAGATATATCATCCAAGATGATATTACCCGTAAAGGGTTGTTAGCTCATTTGATTGATCACTTGAATTGAAGATCAAAAGTCTAGATTCAAATCCAAAACATTGTGATTGATCTTAAAAAAAATGGTCTTACACAACAGCTTATCTAAGAACGTGAGTTATAACATAAACAATATGGAACAGCTTATCTAAGAACGTGAGTTATAACATAAACAATATGGCACGGAGAACACAAAATATTAAATTAATTGTTACGGAAATTAAGGAGTTTTGAATTATTTAGTGTACAGTAACTAGCAAGTGGCACCTCACTTGTATTACTAAATACAGTAAATTCTTTATCGAAATTCGAAAGTTGTGTTCACCTGCAGAAAGATAAGTACTCCGTATTTTATATGCCCATTTTTCAACCCTTGCCGAAATAATGTGTTGTTAATAAGATAGAAAGATACTGTATTTAATTATGAACTTAATTGATACACCGAATTTCCCAATCTAAAAATAACATAATCATGCTTATTAGAGAATTTCAATAATAGGTACAATTTTTAAGTAGATGATTAAAATAGTTTTTTTTTTGTCTATGTCAATTGAGATTCGAACAAGGACCATAATCATGCTTATTAGAGAATCTCAATAATAGGTACAATTTTTAAGTAGATGATTAAAATAGTTTTTTTTTGTCTATGTCAATTGAGATTCGAACCAAGGACCTCAAGTTCCTAATTCAAGTGCTCAACCAACTGAGCTAACGCACTCGACATGATTAAAATAATTTGTTTGGATAAATTTATTTAAAACAACTTATAAGTATTATATATTATAAATTATTTTTAAAAACTCATAAACGGTTATTTTTATTTAATAAATAAGTTATTGAACTGTTTTATAAAAAATAATTATTATATGTATAATTTTATTTTTCAATTTAATATTGTATATAAATTAAATTACCATAAAAAACATTTAAAAAAACTTAAGAAATAATAAATTTGAAATTATATATATATATATATATATATATATATATATATATATATATATATATATATAAATTTAGAGATATTTTAGTCTTTTATTGTTAAAATAAAAGGAATTTATAAGATGTTTGACAACTTATTTTGACATCGTATAATCTCTTATAAAAAAATATTAATACTAAACAAATTATAAGCTCTTAAATGCAGTTAGGGGTGACTATTCGGTACGGACATGTACCCGCACCCGAATTTTTTGGGTACCCGTACCCTAATAATCAAAAAAATTCATCCCATAACCCGACTCTCTTTAGTAAATCGGGTACCCAATACCCGGGCCGGGTAAACGGGTACGGTAACCGGGTACCCAAAATTACCCTAAAATTTTAATTTACAAAAAATCAATAATAATATTCAAATTTAATAATTTATTTTCATCAACTAACAATAAAAAATTATCAATTAAAGTTTAAAATTGCAAGAAAAAACAAAAATTATAATTAAAAATAATAAAAATATGTCATTTATTATAAATATAATATTTTAGATTTTTAATTAATATATCAATATATTTATTGTTTTAATTTAAATAATTAATCGGGTATTTCGGGTATACCCGAACGGGTAATCGGGTATTCTAATACCCAATATTTTTTAAAATGAATTCCATAACCCTACCATTTACTCAAATTTATTGGATACGAGTACCCAAAAACCCTAACGAGTGCGGATATTTCGGTACAAACCCGAATACCCGAACCCGAATAGTCACCCCTAAATACAGTTAATAGTTGTTTTGATGAGCAGTGTGCATAATTTGTTTGAATGCATGGATTAATAATTTCTTAATTTGTCCTATAATAATGGTTACATATGACCGGACACCGGAGATTATATATTATTTTGTTGAATGTTTGATCAAAAGTTGAGGGTTAAAATGTAATTTTAAATTAAAAAAAAAATAAAAATTAAAAAAGGAAAGTGCCGTAGAAAGATAGGAAGCAAATACAATATTGTACATGCAGCCGGCTGCTTAGTTTATAAAGTCTAATTAATATTGCACGCCAAAGACTATCACTATAAAAATCAACTTGTGTATAATGCACATATAGTATATAATCAAAAAAGGCTAATTAAGATATACTCCTAGCTACCTCTATCTATATAAACCCCATCTCGATCCATTAAAACCTAATAACTATAATTCCACACAATCATTAATAATTCCAAATGGCAAACCTAATTGCTTCCTTCTTCATCCTTTCCTCTATCCTCCTCACATCCATCCCAACCCTCCACGCCCGGAACTTCCTATTCCCGCCTCACACCGCCGCCACGTCGTGGTTCAAACGCACCGGTTCATTAGGAACGGAGAAGTCAGCCAAACTCCACTTCTACGTCCAAGACGTCCTAGCTGGCGACAACCCCACGGTCCACGAGGTCGCTCGAGCCTCCATCACTTCCACCTCAGCGACCTCGTTCGGCCAAGTCCGAGTCCTCGACGACCTCTTGACTGCCGAGCCCGATCGAGACTCGGAGAAAGTCGGGAGGATCCAAGGGCTGATCACCTCTGCCGACTTAGAGACCTCGGCCATCGCGATGAACCTAAACTTCGTGTTCACGTCGGGAAAGTACAACGGGAGCACGATCAGCATTCTAGGGAGGAATCAGATCATGAATGCTGAGCGTGAGCTGGCCGTGGTTGGTGGGACCGGGGTGTTTCGTTTCGCGAGGGGGTATGCGCTTACGAGCACTTATTCGTACGATGTCGAGACGAGCTATGGGGTTTTGGAGTATACGATCTACGTGACTTATGGGCGTAAATCTAGCATTAAGCGTTTAGAGGCTAGCATTTGATATATATGGTGATCGATTCGTAGTTGTAGTTGTATGGGCGTGAAGAATGTAACATGTAAATTAATTTATGCATGTAATGTAAGCGCAACTTAATTGACGGGCGAATAATTGGAATTTTCTTGAAATTTCAAAATAAATTATAATTCAGCTCTCATTATTGTCAGATACGAGGATTGCGTTTTATTTTACGAGGATGACATTTCATTTTGAAAGGGTCTTGCTGTCAAAGTTTCTTTCCAATTGAATAAAAAATTGAGATTAAATTATAAGTTTACTATTACTTTAACAAGACATTTTAATCTAGAAGCTAGCATTTATGAACGTATAAGAAGTAGATTAATTTATACATGTAATTTAAGCGCAAGTTGACGGCTGGAAATTGAAATGTACATGTTCTTAATAATTACAAAAAAAATTAATTCAACTCTCATTATTTATTGTCATCTAGATCAGAGGATTACATTTCAATTTCATTATAAAAAGTCTCACTCAAAGAGTTTCATTATTTAAAATCACAAATTTTAACTTTTGAATACATTATTAATTTTAGTGCATTACATAATACTAACTTGGGTCTCAAAGTCAAATGTAGAGTGTCTATAACCTCAGATATAGGTACTATTATTCATATATATTCAACTAAATAATAAAATAAGATATTAATTTCTAACTTCCCCAATACAATACATTAATTCACGAATAGAACTGAATTCGCAGGAAGAAATGTTATATATCTCACATCAATTCACGAGAGCTGAATTATAATTTATAACTTTCCCTCGTAATTTATATATAATTCAACTCTCATTATTGTCAAATTCGCAGGGAAAAATGTTATATATCTCACATCAATTAAAAATATGAGATTATTTAGCTTTGATATCCACATGGATTGAAAGAATTTTCGGTCTATTGATGAGTGAGAATGTTATATATCACATAGCGATCCGAAGAAAAACTTTGAGCACAAATATAAATTAAACAACTTTATCAACTTAACAAAAATCTTTTAATATATTATACTCAACTTAAAGCTGGGTTGACAAAGATTATAAACTTTTTAAATTAAAACAACTTATAAGCTGGTTGACAAAGATTATAAGTTCATTAAATTAAAACAACTTATAAGCTGTTGAAAACATTACAAACTCTTCAAATTTGTTTGATAGTTATTTAAAAAAAAAATCTTATAAAACTTAAAAAATAAATTGTTTAAAAATATTAAGGGGAGATACTTTATTTAAAATAGTTTATAAGCTTTTATTATTTTAATAATTTATATTATGTTGTGTTTTCTAATATATAAGCTCTTTTAAATACTTCATTTAGAGTAATTTTCACATTTTTTTTAATAATTTGTAAAATGGTAAATGTCACATTTTTTTTGTAATTTGTAAAAAAAATATGATCTTTAGTTTGGAATTGAGAGGTAAGTTCTTTCTAACACTCTCTTAAAATAATTAAATTTTAACTTAGCAATAAGTTATTACATTTACTTCATTAGGTAATAGTAAAATACATTATTTATATTTAACTATATATACAATATTTTCAATTTTTTCGTGTCAATTTTTTTATCACCCGCTAAACGACTGAGGGAGTATTTTATTAATTAATAAAATTAAGTACTAAGAAGGGGTAGGTACTAGGATTTTTAGTAAACGATAACGTGCAAAAGAGTAGGTAAGATTAAGAAGGGGGTAGGTACTAAGAAGGGCCAGGGGTAGGTACTAGGATTTTTAGTAAACGAAGAACAAAGGTGAGATCGGTCAACCGTGGAGAGCAGTTACATCGATCACAACTCACAATTTACCGATGACTATACTATAGGTGATAGACAACAACTCGTAATATTCATAATAAAAATTAATAATTATGTTGAATATAAAAATAAAGTAAAACAATACAAAAATAATATTTTATTCAAAAAATTAAAATTATTATTATATAAAACATAAATCATTTTATTAAAAAATAATTATTATTTATCAATATAATATTGATTGATAATCATTCAATAATCATTATAATTGATATTTATAGAAGAATACTTGTACGCACAGTAGTCTCATATAATGTCACAATTGACGACCTATATTTTTTTTATTATCCACGTTAATTTCACTTATTCTAATATTTTATTATTGAAAGTTAAATAAAAAAAAAAATGAACCCATAATGGCTCACTTATTCCAATATTTTAATTGTTTTTTTATTATTTTTCATTTAAAAAAATGTAAAATAAATAATTAAATAAGTGTAAATGTTAAAAAATACCATTATGCATATAACAAACATGTTTTTTTACCATCTCATTTACAAAACATGTTTTTTTACACAAATATAGCAATTTGCCCTTACACCTAACTATGAATACCCAAACCCTATCACTTATTTTCTATTATTTTTCTCTTCACCTTCATCCGCCGCCACTCTCTTCCACTCCGAAATCTTTCTCTTTTCTCCTTCTTTTTTTGTTTTGTTTTTGTTCTTCGTTTTCTAAGTTTTTTTGTTTCTGTTCTTCAACAACACAGGGTGAACGGTGACCTCCAGATCATGTCGACGGCCCATCTACTCCGGTGTTTGGAGCGACCCAATCAGATCTGTTCATGACGATGGCGATGACCCATCTTTTCCGGCGTTTGGAGATCAGATCTGTTCATGAAGCCATCAGATCTGTTCATGTTTGCTCCAGATTCGTTGTTTGAATTGATGAGAAATTTGAGATCTTTGTTTAAATTTATTCGATCGTAAAAATGTGGTCCACATCAATTTTTTTAAATTTATTTGATCTGTTCATATATAGTTCTATGTTTTAAATTAATTTTCATTTTTTTAAATGATTTATGTGTGTAATTTTTTGAGCTGTGAAATTCAAAAAATGATAAATTTGTTCATAGTTAATTAAGTGTCAAAAATGATAAATTAATTATCGAATTGTATATCGAAATATTAAATAATACTCCCTCCGTTCCATAATTGTTTGCCAACCTGGTCAACCGTTCTCTTGTTTGACCGTTGATTACTTATGATAAAAAATATAAAAAAATGTTCTTTATAGGTCGATTACTTTGAGCTCTTAACTTTATAGGTCGATTAAAGGTAAATGTTCTTTTCCTTTTGGTACACGCTTTCGGCCCTGGTCCCATTTGCTTACCTCAATCGATTTCCTACAAAGTTTAAGTTTGGCACCAGTGGATTTTATCTAAGCCTCTTGGATATACCAAACTGATTCATAATTCTCTTCCCGAGGGATCCTGTAACAACAGAATTCTAATCCCCGAGAACAGAATTCATCGGCCCCGGGTCTTCAAGACTCTTTTGGGGATTCCGTATTTAAACTTCCTTTATAGGAATCTCCCCTAGAAAAGGGTTCGTCCGGGAGAAGCTTAAAAACTCTCACCGGGATAGTATATTTATTATATCATCCTCCTTCAAGAAGGGGTTGCCTGGGTAAAAATCTAAGTTTTTCCCGGCACAGATATGTTTATTACCTGGGTACAACTTTAAGCCTCTTCCCGGTAAAAGATATACTTCATAGTATTTGTAATCATCCCATATATGGGGTTTGTTTGGGTGAAGTTCTGAATTCTCCTTGGCTTATTTATGGTTATCACATGGGTACGACTTTCAGCCTTCTCTCGGAGTGATTATATATTTATAATTGAAAATAAAAATAATGAAGGTAAGAAGAAATTGATAGTGGTACATTACCTCAAATTTAGACTTCACAACCTTCTTTATAGATAGAGTTTGCCAACAAGCATTACATTGTATTTCCGCCAAAAGATTTTACAACATTTTTAGCTCCCGGGCTAATGATAGAACTTTTTCAAATGTAACGCATTCCAGCGATACTGATCTTTTGTGCCGTCGAGTAGCTCTAGTTCATACACTCCGTTCTGGAGGCACTGGCTTACTCTAAACGGTCCTTCCCAGGATTGACCCAGGGCCCCAGGATGTGCTCCCAGGATCTTTTTCAGTACCAGGTCTCCCACTTGGAAGTCTCTGGCTCTTACTTTGGAGTTATACCACTTTGCAATTCTTTGCTTGTTCATTTCATTCAACGAGTCAGAAGCTAACCTTTTTTCTTCCAAAAGGTCTAACTCTCTACGGAGTGCTTCCTCGTTTTCACCGTCGGCTCCCTGGGCGGTTCGATGTGACAGCACCGTAATCTCCGCCGGGATCACCGCTTCGGTACCGAATGCTAATGAATATGGGGTTTCTCCTGTAGCCGATCTGGCTGTTGTCCTGTAGGACCATAGAACTTCTGGGAGTTCATCTGCCCATTTGCCTTTTCGCTCTTCGAGCTTGGCTTTAATGGTGTGTTTCAAAATCTTATTGACAGCTTCAACCTGTCCATTCGTTTGGGGGTGGTACGGAGTGGAGAATAATCTTCTGATTTTCCATCTCTCACAAAACTCCGCCACTTCTACCCCTTCGAATTGTTTTCCATTATCGGAAATTATCGTCTCCGGTAAACCGAAGCGACATATAATATTCTTCCATAGGAATTTGATGACATGTGCTTGGTCTATCTTGTTCAGTGATTCTGCTTCCACCCATTTGGTGAAATAATCAACTGCCACTATGGCGAATTTTACCCCTCCCCGGGCCGTTGCCAGTGGTCCTATCAGATCGATTCCCCAACGAGCAAACGGCCAGGGACTGTACAGGGATCTCAACATCTCCGGGGAAGTCCTGATGGTAGGACCTATTACTTGGCACTTTACGCATTTACGGGCGTAGCCAATGGCATCCCTTCGAAGGCTTGGCCAGTAATAGCCCTGACCCATTATTTTATGTGCCAGGGATCTCCCCCCGGCATGGTTCCCAAAGACGCCGTTGTGGACCTCTTCCAGGAGTCTCAGTCCTTCCTCCTTCGACACGCATTTCAGCAGTGGAAGGGAATAACTCTTCCAGTAGAGATCCGAATTTAAGATTGTATATTTTGCTGCTCGAATTCGCAATTGTCTGCCTTCGGTTTTGTCTGGCGGCAATTCCCCAGTATCTATGTACCTTAGGATTGGTGCTCGCCAGTCCTCACCGGATACGGGCAGAATTGGCAGTTGTTCTGCTCTTCGATCTACCGAGGGATTCAATAACTTAGTCAACATGATTTTTGAAAAATCTGCCGAGCCTTCCGAAGAGGCTAGCTTTGACAAGGCGTCTGCCTGGGAGTTATGTTCCCTCGGGATTTGTTCGATTACTATCTCTGAGATCTTTTTACAAAGTGATCCTACCAACTCCAGGTATTTGATCATTTGTTCTCCCTTGGCTTCATACTCACCAGTCACATGGTTTACAACCAGTTGGGAGTCCATGAATATGATTAATTTTTTTACACCAACGGCTATGGATAATTCTAGTCCCGCGACGAGAGCTTCATATTCAGCCTCATTATTCGACGCAGGGAACTCGAATTTAACCGCCTGGGTGATAGAATCTCCCTCGGGTCCAAGTAGTACTATACCGGCCCCCGAGCACGCTGTGGTTGCTGAACCGTCCACGTACAGTTTCCACGCGCGTGATTGATTATTTGACTTTTCCGGGAATGTCAGTTCCACGATAAAATCAGCCAACACTTGGGCCTTGATTGTTGTCTTGGGGCTGAAGGTTATGTCATATTGACTTATCTCCAGAGCCCACTTCAGGAGTCTCCCGGTAACATCGGACCGGTGCAATACTTGCCTCAGCGGCATGGTTGTTAAAACCTCTACGGGGTGCTCAAAAAGATACGCCCGGAGTTTTCTCACCGCCACCATCAGGGCATAGGTTAATTTTTCTAACGGTGTGTACCGTACTTCTGCTTCATGCAGGACTTGGCTCACAAAGTACACGGGAAGATGTTTTATTCCATCTGCCCTCGTCAGAACTGCACTGATGGCATGTTCCGACGCGGCTAGATACATGAACAACTTTTCCCCGGGCTTCGGAGCCACAACCACTTTGGGACTGGATAGATATTCTTTGATTTGCTTGAAAGCTTCTTGAGCATCTTTTTTCTAGTGGAATTTATTTCCTTTTATGGATGCAAATAAAGGACGGGTTTTATCTCCCAAACAGGAGACATACCGGCTCAGGGCGGCCAAGCAACCTGTTAGGCGCTGCACACCCTTGATATCCCGGGGTTCCCGCATATCCAGTATGGCTTTGATCTTGGCCGGGTTGGGTTCAATCCCATGTTCCCCGACTACATGCCCTAGGATCATACCTTTCCTGATCCCGAAATTGCATTTTTTGGGATTCAACTTCATATTGTAGTGCCCCAGAATCTTAAAGACTTCTGCAAGGTCTTTTATGTGTTCCGCTTCATTCTTGCTTTTCACAATGATGTCATCGATATATACTTCAACAGTTTTACCGATTAAATCTGTAAACATCAAGTTTACTAACCTTTGATATGTGGCCCCGGCGTTCTTCAAACCGAAGGGCATTCTTTCCCAGCAAAACACTCCTTTCTCCGTGTAGAACGCCGTGTGCTCTATGTCATCTGGGTGCATCGGAATTTGATGATAACCTGCTTTAGCATCAATTGTTGAAAATATAGCATGACCTGTCAAATTATCAACAAGGTGATCAATGTGTGGCATCGGAAAGTGGTCCTTGGGACATGCATTATTCAGATCTGTAAAATCTATGCATAGTCTCCAGGCGCCTACTGTCTTCGATACCATCACAGCATTGGATAACCAGGTGGCATCGCTCGAGGCTTGCCTCACCAGTTTATTCTCAATTAATTTGTTCACTTCCCCGGCCAGTGCTTCGCACTTCTCCGGCCCCATTTTCCTTCGCCTCTGGGCAATAGGTTTTTTCTTGGGGTCGATCTTTAACCGATGGCATGCATGTTTGGGATCTATCTTTCCCAAATCCGCACTTGACCAGGAGAAAGTACTCTGATTTTCCCTGAGGAAATTTATCAGTCCACTTCGAGTGTGCTCTAACATATGCGTACCCACGAGTACTTGCTTATGAGCTTGCTCGGGATCCAACGCTATGGAGTCTAAGTTTTCGACCACTTCCATGGCAGTTCCTTTTCGGTGCTTGGTTCCCATCCTGGGATCATAATCCTCGTGCTCCGGCCCCAGCCGATCCTGAGTTTGGTTGGTGGAAGTTGTTCCCGCACAGGGATCTTACCCTGGGGAATCTGTTTCCTTTCCCGGAACCAACTCTTGGATCGCTCTGGGCCCCACGGTATTTATAACATCAGGGGACTGGAATTCCAATCCAGTACTAATAACTTTAGTCACTCGGGACATTATGTTTTGCTCATCCTGTGAGTCTTTAGTGTTTTTGACCAGACTCTCCTGGGGATTTGCATTTGCATTTACAGCTAAGTTATCAAGATCACAGAAATACAAAATACACTTCTTTGCCATTAGTAGATCGCCTCTAACGGTGCCAACAGCACCGGAGGGAGTAGGGAATTTTACACAATAGTAGTAGGATGAGGCTACCGCTTCGAAAGCGTCCAAAAAGGGCCTACCTAAGAGTGCGTTATAGCCGCTCTCCCTATCTATTATTACAAATTCCAAGTTCCTAACCAACATCAGACCTGGATTCTTGACATCTTTCAGCTCCACCGGCAGTACGATCTTGCCATATGGATGTACCACGTCGTTGCCAAAACCTTTGAGTATCAGATCGCACAGTGAGACATAACGGGTCAGCTTGCCCATCTGATCCAGGGCATTCTTATACAGAACATTGCAGTGAGCACCGTTGTCAACCAAAGTGCGAGATACATCGATTCCCAAGATCCTCGCCCTGATCACCAGGGGTTCATCCCTCGGGAATTTGGCCTCAGCTCGATCCCGTGGCGTGAAAGATATCACCACAGTGTCACAGATTGTTGCGCTCTGCGAAGGCGCAGTAGCCATCAGAATTTCCCACATAGCCAAGTCTCTTTTGCGTTTCCGCTTGCTGTCTTCAGTTAAGGGCCTGACACCACCAATCATCATAACTTCCTGGGCATCATGTGCCCCCGGAATATTTTGATTCTGGCCCGGTGCAGCTGGTGGAGGGCCCTGGGGATTCTGACCTCGTGGCTCATTCCCTCCAGCCCCGGGACGGGGGAGGTACTGCCACAGTTTTCCCTCATTGAACAGCCTCCACAGTTGCCTCAGTAACTGACGACACTGGTTTGTTGAATGGCCGTGTTTCTCATGGAAATCACACCATAGATTCGGGTTCAACTTCTCTGGGGGAGTGTTAATGGGCGGGGGCCTGGTTAACACATCTACCCTCTGAGTCAGGAACACCTGCAAAATGGCCTCTGGGGCCTTACCAGTTTCACGCCGAATATTGGCTTCCAGTTCTCTTATTTCATCCATTATGGGATCAGTACCGGTTTTCACACCGAATTTCTTTCCAATATAATTTGGCCTTTTCTCTGAAGAGAATGGGGCCTTCTTTTTGGTTTCGCCCAGGCCCCGCGGGGTCCTGGTCAACCTTTGATATGCTACATCAGCGGCAGCATTCACACGAAATTCCTCATAAGATTTTGGATAATTTTTCATCATAGATTTGAACAACTTTGAGCTTCTTCTCAAATCGGTCATGGCGGTATGGAGTTTTAAATTCTCATTTATATCCTCTCCGCCAGCCAGGAGAATTTCCTCAACCCGATCCACATACCTTTCATCCGACTCCTCGTCATCCTGTTTTATCCCGAGTAGGCGTTGGCTCTGTTCCAGTCTCACAGCCTTAGAGGCAAAATGCGTCACGAAACTTTGCACCAAATCATCAAAACATTTAATCGAGTGGGCAGGGAGGCCAGCGTACCATTTGTGGGGAACATCACCCAACGTAAGGGGAAAGAGTCTACAGCGCGTCGCATCAGTTGCGCCGCGGCCGGACATGTAAGACCTGAACCTACTCAAATGAGTCTCTGGGTCAGTTTTACCGTCATAGACTAAGGATGGCATGGGGAGGATTTCAGTTTGCATGGATGCATGTTCAACTTCTGGGGCCATGGGTTCATTTTTGTAACCTGACGGTATATGCACATCTTGTCCCTCATTCATTCGTCTCTCCAACTCAGCATACTTCTGCTTCAGATCTACGATCTCCGAGTCCTCCGCCCTATCCCCTCGGGCCCCAGGGACAGGAGAACCCTCCCGGTACCGGTGCATGTCACTCTGGCTGCCTTTCCTTCGACGATCCGTCGAAGTGGCCACAGATTCAGCATTTCGGTTTAGATCTATGACCGGGTGCTTTTTTCGCTCTCTCCTGCGGAGGCGTTTGACCTTCTCTGGAGCCACTGTCGTGGCATGTCCAGGTGTCATGAAAGCACCGGTTGCATGTTTCAATGGAGTTGACAAAACGTATTTTCTGTGCATAAGAGCATGCACGGCTTCATCAATTTTTTCTGGGGTATCCAGATTTCCGAATTTGATTGGGGGCGGAGCCACAACGGGCGTCGACGGCCCACCCAAATCATACGGGTGCAAACGACGAGCACGGCGGCGAGAACGATGACGGCGAATAGGAACTCTAACCTGAGAATCTGAATGCAGATCGGGTTCTGCATGGCCGTCGGCGGGGCTTTCCTCATCGACTATCTGGATTGGCGGCGGTGGTGCGTCTCGGTCGACGGGTTCTGGGTCTGCCTCAGCCGCCGGAGCGTTGGGATCCTCGATAACTGCCTTGCCCTTGACGTCGCGCCACTTGCCGGAAACACCAGAGTCGCCGGATGCCGTCGCGCCTTCTCTCTCGTCTGCCATTTTTGCCGCGGTTGAACCTCTAACTTCGATGCGTAAAACCTGATCTCCTTCTAGCGCCACTGTTCGGACCCTTTTTCTCTAAATTATACTATTACTGGAATGGGGGGGTGATTAAAGAAGGGTACCAACAAGATATTTATTTGTTAGGACAAGTTATAGATCGAAGTTTGTATGTTGCCGGAAATCTGGAAAATAGGATGAACATCAAAGTGTTCTTGAGCTTGAAGCTCTTTTCCATTACTTATAGTATTTTGGAAATAAAAAAGGTGAAGTCCTTTCCTCCTCCCTTCTCTCTCTCTTATATACTAGTGGTTTGCATGAGCATGCAAGCTCTCCTAATGCCACCTATTAGCCTCCTATCACATCTAATCCCACTAATGAAGACTTTTAAGCCATTACATTAAATACCCACAAATTTTGTCTTCCACTTGCTGCATGTCACCAGAGGCGCACCGCCTCTTGCCTGGAGCTTTAACTGACTGATCCCCCATCCTAGCACGGGGCCGTCTTCCTGGGGCTACTGTTGAGCTCGTCTGGTACCTTCTTCATACATGGCTTCAATTCTGACTTTGGTCCACTGTTTGACCACCTCCTTGATGACGTGGCTCCGGTCGTCTGGACACGTGTCGGTGTTGGATTTTTATGGTGTAACACCCTTTCAATATCTCCATTCATGTTCATTGAATCGGAATCTCAAGAGGCTAATTATTCCAATTAACACCCCCTCTTAATTTGTGATCTTGAGTTGCTTCTTGAACTTGTCGTACTTCTCGATCGTGACCGCTTTTGTTAGAATATCCGCTGGTTGAATATTTGTATTGACGAACTCCGAATGAATTTTTTCTTGATTCACTATCTCTCGAATGAAATGGTGACGGAGCTCGATATGTTTGGACCTCGCATGGAACACGGGATTTTTAGTCAAGGCTATGGCAGACATGTTGTCACAGTAAATTGTAGTGCTCTCACTTTGCTTCAGTTTAAGATCTTCCAAAATTCTTCTTAGGCGAATTGCTTCACATGTAGCTTCAGTACATGCAATGTACTCTGCTTCGGCAGACGATAGAGCAACAAATTTTTGCTTCCTTGAACTCCATGAAATAACATTAGTTCCAATGCAAAAAATATAGCTAGACGTGCTCTTTCGGTCATCGAGAGAACCTGCCCAATCACTATCGGTGTATCCGACGAGCTTGAAAACTTTATCCTTCTTTAATTCAATGCCTTGTTGTTTTGTACCTTTTAGGTACCTCAAAACTCTCTTTGCTCCTGCAAAATGAATTTTGCTTGGTTCATTCATAAACCGGGATAACAAGCTTACCGAATGAGTGATGTACGGTCTTGTGTTGAGATAGATCAAGGATCCTATCAATTTTTTGTATATAGTCGCATCACATTTCTCCTCACCGTCATTAACTTGGAATTTTTCATTCAATCCCAAAGGTGTAGCGACTGGCTTGCATTGGGTCATGTTAAAGTTTTTCAAGAGATCATCGATATATTTTTCTTTGTGTAAGAACAATCGTCCAGCACTTTTCTTGACTTGAATACCAAGAAAATATCGCATGAGTCCCAAGTCGGTCATTTCAAACCTCTGCATCATATTCTTCTTGAAGTCTTCGACCATTTTTGTGTTCGTGCCTGATTGCTCAAAAGTTATTTATAAAATCCGAAAGATTTACTACGTAAATCCCCCGAGTCGATCTCTCGAGGAGCAATGCTATCGGTACGTGAAAATCGTTTTGTATATGCTAAGTTCGAGTTCCAAAATAAGAAAGTAAAACACTATCATCTAAGGGGGGTCGCAATTGAGTGTTTGATTTAACAACTAAAACGAGTATTTAAAGCGAGTAATAAAGAGCAAGTTGTAATAAAGATGTTTTGAGAGGTTTGGATGTCTCGACTACTCTACCTCAAGAATTAGAGTCGAAGCTTTACAAAACAACACTCGATTTATTATTAACCGGACTAAAGATCAAGATGCGATCTATTACGACCTCCACCAATGATCGTCTAAATACAATCACGACGCTCACAAGTGCTTCACCTCCGTGAGGTCATCAACTCGAAACGGCGATATTTCGTACCTCGACATTATACGTTTTGACAAAGACGTTGTAGTGCGTCAAAAATCAAATAAAATAACCGAACTAATTGCCGAAGCAACTTGCCCGAGTCGATCTCACGAGGAACACTACTATCGGCTTAGAATTTGTGTTTATGTGTTCGCAAAAGAAAAAGAAGAGAAGTATATATAGCATAATGCATTTTGATTGGTTTTGTTTTAAACTAAAATTAACTAAGAATTAATAAACTAAAAATAAGCTAAAAATAATCAAGAAGCAATTAACGAAAATTAACAAGGTGTAATTAATAAAAAGAATGACTAGGGCTTCAGGTTCATCAAGCATAAACTTCGGGTTGTCAATTTACGATGTACGAAACAAAACTAAAACGTCCGTCGCCGGTAGATTTTAGGGTGTTCGATAATCCTATGTTTTGTAATTGCTCATAAGCCTCATACAAAAGTTTAAAAATCATGTTGGCATTTTATCGAACACCTTTGATGCGTTTGTAAATCTCAAATCCTAATTCATGCTTGGATTCCCCTAGCCCTAGTGTGATGTTTAGCTACTCATGCTTTGATTAAGAAAATAAACAACGATTGAAAAATTCATAATTAGAATTGAAAGATTGAAGAACAAATAAAAGGTGAACAAAGGAATCAAGAAATAACAAAGATGAAAAGAAAATAAACTTACTAGATTAGACAAGTGTTGAAAGCAATAAAAACAATCGGTGCTAACCCCGATTTTTATCCGTGAATCGAATGCAAGAAAACAATGTTCAAATCTCTCGGGAACCGAGTCTGCAATCTAAAACGTGCGTCTAAGAATAATGAAAAGTGTGTTTTAAAACCTAGGGTGAAAACCCTATTCATACTGTAGCAAAAAACGTGGGTCAACATGGAGTCAAATACTGAAAATTCTATCGGGCAGGTCGCGCGCGGTTCAGACCGTGCGCGCGGTGTATTTGTGCATAGGCTGCTGGAATTCTGCCTTCCGCGCCGCTCGCACGGCAAGGCGCCGCGCGCGGTGAAGGTGGCTCGGTAAAGACCTGTTTTCAACAACCGGGATCAAATGGGCCATGTAGAAGATTTCGAGGGCTATCCGTAGAGGTAAATATGGTCGCCGTAGGTGGTCGGAGGTGAGAGAGCCAAGCTCTCCAAGTTCGCTGCACATTGACTCCGGGGCAGCTTCGTACTGGGCTGTAAACTCAATAATTACGGCTGTATGTCGAAAACTTATGACAGTGAAATGGCCGGGCCTCGTAGACCTCTTCAAGAGCTTCCCGACAAGGTATAGATCATGTCTTTAGGTGGTCCGAGCTTGGAGAACCGAACTCTCCAAGTTTGCAGCGCACTCACGGTCGTTTGTCGGCCAAGTCACTTTTATCGTTTTTCAACTCGTTTTTGCTCGTTTCTCCTGCCAAACAAAACATAACAATAATAAGACATATTCAACCCAAATGCGACATACTCAAACAAGAAGCACACACAAACGAGCTAAACGACACTCAAAACAACTATAAAAACCTAACAAAAACAAATAAATCACGTTTCAACGTGCGGTCCACTAGCGATATACTAAGGAGTTGTTCGACACGAGACCACAACAATCAAATCGTATAATTATTCGATTAATAGAAACCAAGTTACTTTAATTTAGGACTCCAATTCATAGAGACATTTCATCAAACACCCTAACAAGTAGGTTTAGCTAACCATGCTTAAGCACTCAAAAGCACAATTCACAATCGAGTAAGCCATAATCGAGAGGAAACGAAGGAAATCTCACCACAGGAATAATGGAATCGATGGATGAAGGAGACGATCGAACCGAGCTTCCAAAATCGAGATCGAGATTCAACTTGTCACACGAAGAAACTAATCCGATGAAAACGTCCGACTCGATGAGATGAACAACGTTTGTGAATGAGATTTTGTCGGATTCTCGACGTACGGAATTTAAATCGTGAATTTATGTTGAGAAATTAAAGAACACAAATGGAAAATGAAAAGCTTGGAGAAGAAGCTAAAAATGCAATATTAAAATGATGAGGAATGAAAGTTAGTTACCATTCTCAAGCCAAAATACTATTTATACCCTTCAAAAAGGGAGTCAAATAAAGTCAAAGACAGAATTATAAAATCTGCACTTTCCAGCAATAGCTGTCGGACGACGGCTAAATTCCTGTCGTCCTCCACTAGTCAGTCGGGCGACGGGCTTAAGGGTGTCGGGCGACATCCATCCTGCGGACGCGGGGTTTCCTTCGGACGCATGTTCGATCTCCTGGGATTTCAACATTTTGGATCCTCAACAGCTGTCGGGCGACGTTATAAGCCTGTCGCTCTCCAGGGTCATGTCAGCCGACGGGTTGTATGGTGTAGGGCGACATCCTTCCTGCGGACGCGGGATTTCCCTGCGGTCGTAGGTTCGATCTCCTGGAACCATGAAATTTTTGCTCTTTCTCTGAAGGTGTCGGCCGACACTGATTTTTCAAGGCACGCCTGTCGCCCTCCATAAGGTGTCGGCCTCCAGGTGTTCTTTGTAAAACTGCCTTCGGCCGATGGGCAGTGTATTTTTCACCCGAAAAGCCTTTTTGCACCTTTTTCATCTTGTTTCGCCTACAAAACACGGAATATGTCTCGATCACACTATTCCAACCAGATATCACCATAGGCTACTGTAACGCCCCGGCCCGTTGAGGGGTCGAAGCTCGACCCTAATGGGCCAGCTCGGTTACCAATGACTACCGTCGGGAGTGATATCCTAGCCCACTGTACCAACACTTGTCTTTTCCAGCGCACTTTGTCCTCACTCATGCACACCCGGGAGACTTCACAGGGGGTCACCCATCCTAGAATTACTCCAGAGCTAGCACGCTTAACTTTGGAGATCTTATAAGAGGATGCCCAGAAAAGAAGATGCATCTTGTTGGTATAAGTAGCATATTCAATCCTTTTAAGCCTTTGAATTTTCTGGGCGTTACAATCACCCCACCTTTTTATGCGCAACGTCCTCGTTGTGCGCATTACTTGCCCAGAACCTACCATCCGTGCAGGATTCTAGAGGTGGCCCCTACGGGTACTCTCACCAACTTCAGGGTGGAGCACTTGGTCCCGTATGGCACTTAGTTCCCGCAATTCCGGTCGGCACCTGCTTTGATACCATTTGTAACGCCCCGGCCCGTTGAGGGGTCGAAGCCCGACCCTAATGGGCCGGCTCGGTTACCAATGACTGCCGTCGGGAGTGATATCCTAGCCCCACTGTACCAACACTTATCTTTTCCAGTGCACTTTGTCCTCATTCGTGCGCACCCGGGAGACTTCCCAGGGGGTCACCCATCCTAGAATTACTCCAGAGCTAGCACGCTTAACTTTGGAGATCTTATAGGAGGATGCCCAGAAAAGAAGATGCATCTTGTTGGTATGAGTAGCATATTCAATCCTTTTAAGCCTTTGAATTTTCTGGGCGTTACAATTATTGTAATGCCCCGAAAATGCAACTATAAAGCTAATTAATTATTTAATAAAATCACCCTTTTTTAAATAAACTCGTTTAAATCACCTATAAAGCTAATTAATTATTTAATTTGTCATCTTCTCCTCTAACTTCTTCTTCTAAGGCGCTTTTGATCTTTTGATCAGTAGATTGATTGGAATTTACATTCATTTATTATAAATTAAAAAAACATGAAAAAGGTAATCGAATTCTCAGAAATTATGCAAGAAAATTTTCTAAGAAAATTCTCTGAAAAAATTAAGCAAGAAAATTACATATAACAAGACAAAATTATATAAAAAATAGAATAAATTTAAATTAAAATGAATTCAAACGTTATTTCAAGAAAAAATAATTACTTAATATGTAACGCCCCAGAAAATTAAAAGGCTTAAAAGGATTGAATATGCTACTCATACCAACAGATGCATCTTCTTTTCTGGGCATCCTCCTATAAGAACTCCAAAGTTAAGCGTGCTGGCTCTGGGGTAGTTCTAGGATGGGTGACCCCCTGGGAAGTCTCCCGGGTGCGTACGAGTGAGGACAAAGTGCGCTGGAAAAGACAAGTGTTGGTACAGTGGGGCCAGGATATCACTCCCAACGGCAGTCATTGGTAACCGAGCCGGCCCATTAGGGTCGGGCTTCGACCCCTCAACGGGCCGGGGCGTTCCTCCTATAAGAACTCCAAAGTTAAGCGTGCTGGCTCTGGGGTAGTTCTAGGATGGGTGACCCCTGGGAAGTCTCCCGGGTGCGCACGAGTGAGGACAAAGTGCGCTGGAAAAGACAAGTGTTGGTACAATGGGGCCAGGATATCACTCCCGACGGCAGTCATTGGTAACCGAGCCGGCCCATTAGGGTCGGGCTTCGACCCCTCAACGGGCCGGGGCGTTACAAATGGTATCAGAGCAGGTGCCGACCGGAATTGCGGGAACTAAGTGCCATGCGGGACCAAGTGCTCCACCCAGAAGTTGGTGAGAGTACCCGTAGGGGCCACCTCTAGAATCCTGCACGGATGGTAGGTCCTGGGAAAGGAAAGGCGCACAACGAGGACGTTGCGCATAAAAGGTGGGGTGATTGTAATGCCCCGAAAATGCAAGGCTTAAAAGGATTGAATATGCTACTCATACCAACAGATGCATCTTCTTTTCTGGGCATCCTCCTATAAGAACTCCAAAGTTAACCGTGCTGGCTCTGGAGTAGTTCTAGGATGGGTGACCCCCTGGGAAGTCTCCTGGGTGCGCACGAGTGAGGACAAAGTGCGCTGGAAAAGACAAGTGTTGGTACAGTGGGGCCAGGATATCACTCCCGACGGCAGTCATTGGTAACCGAGCCGGCCCATTAGGGTCGGGCTTCGACCCCTCAACGGGCCGGGGCGTTACAGCTACAAAGTACGAGGAAAAAGGGTATAAAACTGAGACGGAAAAGTCATGAAACGACCGGAAAAGTGCACCAAAAACGGGTCAATCAGTGCCGAAATAGATAAGATCGTCCACGTAAAGACACACCACGAGCAAATCTTCTTTGACGTTTTTGACATAAAGAGATGAATCCCCTGGGCTGCGATGAAAACCACAATCAACAAAATAATTGTTGATTTTGCTATTCCATGCCCGAGAAGCTTGCTTTAAGCCGTACAGAGACTTCTTTAATCGACAAACTTTTTCTTCTTTCCCTTTGATTTTAAATCCAGCGGGATGCTCTACGTAGACTTTTCGATGATGTCTCCATTTAGAAAAGCCGATTTAACATCGAGTTGGAAAACCTGTAACTCTAATTGGGCAGCTAGAGCAAGAACAATACGAATCGTTTCGATTCGAGCAACTGGAGCATATGTTTCGGTGAAGTCAATTACGGGTTGTTGAGCATATCCTTTTGCAAGGATTCGTGCTTTGTACTTCTGAATTGATCCATCTTCGTTGAATTTAGTCTTGAAAACCCATTTCAGACCAATGGTTTTCTTATCTTTCGGTAGATCAACAAGCTCCCATGTTTTATTTTTGTGGATGGTAGACATTTCTTCTTCCATTGCTTTTGTCCAATGCTCGTCTTTCGAAGCTTCTTCAAAAGTTTGAAGCCCACATGAGAACATGCCAAATTCACATGATTCATACACATCGCTTAATAAGCGCATTTTCCTTTGATGATTTTCACCATCAGAATCCTCTTCATCACTTGGATTTTGAGTTGGACCATCTGAAGCTTGAGAAGAAATAACCTTCGACACCGATGGATCTTCGTAAATTTTGTTTTCCATGTCTCGTTTCTCATTCCATTCCCAAGTTGCTACTTCATAAAAAATAACATCTCGAGAAACTGTTATTTTTTTTTTTGTTGTGGGATCCAACAAACGATATCCTTTCGACTCATCGTTGTAGCCAATAAAGAGAAGTTTTTTACTTTTCTCATCGAACTTTTCACGAGTGTGTTTAGGAGGAAGCGCATAGGCTATGCTTCCAAATACTTTGAAATGATCCATAGTAGGTTTCTTTTCATGCCAAGCTTCAAAAGGAGTCTTGTTTCGAACATATTTTGTTGGACAACGATTTAGGATGTACATGGCAGTGTGTACAACTTCTGCCCAATATGAATTTGGCACTTCTTTTCCTTTTAGCATGCTTCTCGCCATTTCCACAATCGTGCGGTTTTTTCTTTCGGCGACTCCATTTTGTTGCGGAGTTCGACTCACGGTCAATTGTCTTTTGATCCCATTTTTCTCGCAATATTCCAGAAAAGGATTATAGAGAAATTCCCCTCCACGATCAGTCCGCAAAGTTTTGATCAAGCTTCCACTTTGCCTTTCGACCAACGCTTTAAATTGCAAGAAAGTAGAGAATGCTTCGGATTTTTGATTAAAAAAGAAAATCCACATCATTCTTATGTAGTCATCGACGAAGAGAATAAAATATCTCTTGTTTCCGGGAGTCGTAATTCGCATCGGTCCGCAAATGTCTGAATGAATTAGCTCCAATGGTGTTTTTGCCCTCCAGGATGTTTTAGGAAATGGAAGCTTGTGCATTTTGCCGAACACACAACCTTCACATACTTGACTTTTCTCTTGAATGGCAAGAAGTCCAATCACCATATTTTTATCTCTGCGTAACTGAAGTCCCTTCTTATGTAGATGGCCATATCGCAAATACCAAAGATGTGATAAATCTGCACTATCAACTTTGAGTGCAAAATTTTCAGCAAGCGGCAATATGAGCGGAAAGGTCTTGTTCTTCATTTCGATATTTGCGATGATTTCATTTCTCTTTTGATCAAAGATTTTGCAACTTCCATCATCAAAACGGACCGAGAAGTCTTTTTGGATGAGTTGACCAACACTAAGAAGGTTGTGAGAGAGATTGGGAACATAAAGAACACCTGTGATAAACTTTTTGTCACCATCTTTAGTATGAACAACAATTGTACCTTTTCCATCTGCACTTCTTTTCGATCCATTGTCGAGGATAATGCGAGACTTGAGGTTTGTATCGAGATTTACAAATATATCGCGATCGCCCGTCATGTGATTGCTGCACCCGGAGTCTATATACCATAGACTCTTTGATTCTTTATTATCACTCGAATAGAAAAGAATTCAGGAAGTTGGCATCCTCTTTTTCTTCATGTTTTCCTTTATTCTGGTGCCAATAATTCTCTTGAAAATGATTAGGAATTTTGCAGCTCTTGCACTTGAAGTAGCAATCTTTTGATTCATGGTTGTTCTTCTTCCAAATAATGCAACCCCTAGAGTTGGAATTTTGAGGTGATTTATTTTTCCAATTTGATTGATCACC
This sequence comes from Euphrasia confusa, assembly GCA_954870475.1. Taxonomy (NCBI): domain Eukaryota; kingdom Viridiplantae; phylum Streptophyta; class Magnoliopsida; order Lamiales; family Orobanchaceae; genus Euphrasia; species Euphrasia confusa. Next base: position 22,686,921 of record OX940951.1, read on the forward strand.
TTGCCGCCATTTGTTTGAATTTCCTTTCTTATTATTCGAGCCTCCTTTGAATTCTCCACGACTGCTCGAATAATTTTTCGAAGCTTGCTTTGATTGAAAAGCTTGTTCGGTTGATGGATTTGCCGAACGATTGATTCTATACTCATGCGCTTGAAGAGATCCTGTTAGTTCATACACGGTCATTTTTGACAAATCTTTGGACTCCTCAATAGCGGCAGCAGTATGGTCAAATTTCGGAGGAAGAGAACGCAAAACCTTCTCTAGGACGTGCTTGTCTTCAATGGTGTCGCCACAACTTTTGATTTGGTTTACCACCTCAGACACTCGAGAAGAAAAATCACGAATTGATTCTCGATCTTCCATTTTGAGATTATCAAAATCTCTCCACAAAGATTGGAGCTTTATGGAAATTGTCTTCTCTGTACCAAGAAATTCTTGTTCCAATATTTCCCAAGAATCACCAGCATTTTTTACGCCAAAAATGCGTGGAAATATTGACTTTCCAACACCTTGTTGAAGATATCGCAACGCCGTTGCATTCTTCTTTTTGAACCCCTTCTGCAATTTATCATATTCGGCAACTCTCTTTTTGGGTTCTTCGAGCTCGCCTTGTATAACTTCTGAAAGCTCAATGGACTCGAAAAAGGTCATCATTTGGCTACTCCAATATTCATAATGCTCTCCTACAAAGATTGGGACTTGACTGGGTGAAAAAACAAATAGCGACGTTGAGGATTTTTTTGCCATTATTTGTTTGAAAACTCTGAAGCTCTGATACCAAGTTTGCTGGTTGCGGAAAATATAAGAAAGTATTTTATAAGAGAATATTAGTTTAGAGTTGCTACAACACACTCTTTTGTATTATTTTTTACTTTACTCTTGATATATGAAACCAAGATAATGAGTTCTATTTATACATAGCAATAGCTAGTTCTAGAGACTCATAATTTATTAGACTAATGAATATTATTGCCCTTTCAATATCTCCATTCATGTTCATTGAATCGGAATCTCAAGAGGCAAATTATTCCAATTAACATCTTGTGTGTAGGCATTTATAGGCGGAAATTAAATTGTTAGGTATTTCACATTCGATCGGAAGAACAACTTTGAGTTCAAATATATGATTAATAACTTTATCATTCTTAATAAAACCTTTTAAGGTGTTATTGATTTAACTTAATATGACATGGTGTCAGAGCATGTCCAATATAATGAGGTGCCTCGATCGATTTAATTTACGGCTTGACCAAAGATGACACATTAATTCACGAGTAAAAATTTAGCCTACTCGTGAAGGAGAGTGTTGCTCTAGCTTACTCGTGAGAAAGAGTTAAAGATCCCACATATCGATTGTAAGAACTTTGATCTCAAATATAAATTTGACAACATTATAATTTTTAAAAACTTTTTAGCATTAAAATTTCAAATTAAAAGAAAATCCACTACATATCCTGTAATAACCCGAATTTTTACAATAAAATTAAGTAATTAAAATAACTCGTTTGCTTACATGTTTAATATTTTATTTGGACTTCAATATATGATGAATCAAACTTTTAATTTAATGGGCTTTTATAAAATATATTTACCTTTTAATGGACTTTAAAATATTATGATTTGGGCTTTAATTTAATATAACTAATAAAATATTTATAACTTTAATGGGCTGAATTTATATTAAGGTAACTCAAATGGACCTTTACATCGGCAGCCCAACATTTAGTTTTATATGTTAACCCTAGTTAAATAAATATTAGAACGAAACATAAACATAAGGGGAGAAGAGAAGAAGAAGGGTTGGATGCTCAACGAATTCCATGAACATCTCGATTTCGTAAATTAAACAGGCAAGTGAGTTCTTAGATCTCATATAGCTAAATTTTATATTTGATATTAGGGTTCCTGGTTTAATTTAAATTACACGAAACTATTGGTTTAATATATCTTGAACTCTTCTTTACTTTGCTTTGATCGAATGAGTAAGCTTGAAACCACGCACCCAAAATGTTCATACACAAACTTTTATATCTATACAGCACTTACGGATATTAGTATATATATATGTACATTGATGGATTCTGCATAAAGTATATTCTATCTATATGTATGTATGTCTACCTATATGTGTGTATAAAACTAAATGTGGTACATGTATGTGATAGTGTGTATATATATAATCTGTTAGCTGCCACCGGCCAGTAGCCATATATATATTGTATGCGTGTATATCTATATCAAGGGAGGAGGTATAGTTGTATGTGCTCGTAGTGTCACGTGTATGATTTTGTGTGGTCTTAATTGTTTAGTTTTATGTTTTGATTGTCAACTATTTGTTGAGATCGTAATTGAGAAATAACTGTACTGATTAATTGATGTTGGTTTTGTGCCTTATGTTATTGGATTGTTCATGAGGTAAAGTCATTCATACCATTAGTACATGCATACACGTAAGTAAGTATATGCATTAGTAGTTCATGTCACGGTCAAAAAGTTAAAAAACGAAAGTTGATGTTTAGTAAAGGTTAAATTCACGTTTCGGAGGTTAACGTGATAGTTTAAATGTTAAGTCACGTTTCGGAGGTTAAAGTGAGTATAAAATGTAAGTCACGTTTCGGAGGTTAACGTGATAAACGTCTAAATGTTAAGTCACGTTTCGGAGGTTAACGTGAGTATAAAATGTAAGTCACGTTTCGGAGGTTAACGTGATAAACTTCTAAATATTAAGTCACTTTTCAGAGGTTAACGTGAGTATAAAACGCAAGTCACGTTTTGGAGGTTAACGTGATAAATGTATAAATGTTGAAGTCACGTTTCGAAGGTTAACGTGAAAGGCAGTTACTTAAGGTTTCAAGTCAAGTTTATGATCTAAGGTTAAGTTAAGTTAAGGAGCTGCATTGCATTAAAGTTCAACGTCTAAAATACGATTAAGACGACAAGTGAAAAGATTAAAGCATATAAGATGCATGATTGCTTGCCAGTCAGTGGACTGACCCTTGTTAACATAAATGTTTTCAGGTGATACATTCAATTCAACCGGAGTAGCCGAGGATGCTTCTGCGCCGTGATTCGTACAATTGTGATTAAGTTCATTTATTTATCATGTGATCCACGTATTAAAATTATTAATTTATTTCCGCTACATTTATTATTATTTAATGATTTTAACGTTGAAATTTCAAATGTCGACGTGGAGTTCAAGTTTTCAAATTCTCCGCCCTTAATTTCTTTTAAAATTTATAATTGTATTTATCTTACTAAATGAAATAAAACGGGGCGTGACATATCCTCTGCTGAAATTTAAAGTACAAATGCATTATTCCTATAAAGTGTTTTACGACTATGTAAAAACACACATGCCGATTACTATCAAAGCTGCAATCTCTGCCGGCTTTGTTTCCTTCGTGTAATGAAATATTGTGAATGAAAGCTGCAAAATTCTTGAGAACCGACCTCGATCATCAAAAGCCATAAACCAAACTTGGGGCGAGGTCAAGTTCGTCAACCAACCAACGAAATTGAGCCGAAATATATAGAGAATTAGAGCATTCCCAATCATGGGAGGCAAAAATCAAACTTTTCTCAATTTTTACCACAAAATTTGCCACAAAACATTAAAATTATCTCCGACTATCAAACTCAAATTTTAACTCAAAAATAATATTCTTTTAAAATATTCCTAATTTTATCACACAATAATTTTATTTATATTATATTTGTATATAATCAAATATATAATATGATACATACGATTAGAAATTTGAAATTAAATAAATTAATATGTCATATTTTTTAATAAAAAATATATAATTTAAAATAAAAAATAGAAAATTTAATGACAACACATTATAATTACATATTAATACAAAAAAAAATTACATAATAATACACCATGTTTAATTTGCATTTATCTTAATTAAAATTTTATTTTATTTTCTTTTAAATAATAATAAATATAAAATTATGTATTAAAAAAATAAATTATCACATTACTTTAAAGAAAAATATAAAACAAATATAAACATAAATAACAATAAAAAAAATTGTCATCGTGAACCGTGGGTAAGCAAATTAGTTTCACAAACTCCAAATTGCCACAACTTTAAAGACTCCAATTGGAGGTGCTGGAGTTGGGTTGGAGAGGCAAATTTTGTGATTGCCTCCCTCAGGGGCGAATCTAGTTAAGGACGAGCATGGGCCTCAGCCCATGCTGAAAAAAAAAAAATTTAGTACCTATATATATTCAGCACAATTTATACATATTCAAAGGCCCAACATCAGTAATTGGCCCACTCTAAGAAAACAAAATATCTCATTTAAGAGCCCACATATATAAAACACACTTAATTCACTCATCCACGCGCCACTACCACGTACTCTGAACTGTGAAGAGAACAGTCGGACGAAAAGAGTTGAGATTCTTGAGGAGAAAATAACCGAGCAACTGCGTAAGGCGCGACTGTACGAGCAGTCGAGCCGAGGGTTGAGCGCTCAAGTTCCAACGAAGTCGCCTCCAACTCCATCTTCGCAATCAAATTAGGGTTTGATTTTTACTGCTTCAAACTTTTCTTTTTTTTTGAAAAAAGAATGTAATTTGTGAATAAAAATTAAAATCAATTGATGAATGATGAGGTAGTATACTAGTATTATACTTTTTTGGAAAAGGACTCGCGAATGAAAAAAAATGTGAATTGTAATTGTGATTTAGGAGAGATGGAGAAACCCACTTTGACTCTGTAAAATGGATGGGAAAATACGTGAATTTTGCTTTTTATACATTGAGATTGAGTGGTGAATTTTAGTTTATTTATTGAACTTTGAAATCATGTGGTCCATTTATATATAGGCAGAATTTTTGGATTAATTTAAGTGGATTAATTTAATAATGGAAAGGTTGCACGGGTCAATTTATGTGCTGGCAGAAAGTTTGTATGTTCAATTCATTTTTATACTTCATTTTGATTTGTTTTATATGTTCATTTTTATTCAGTTCATTCTTGTTTTTTTATTGGTTGTTTACTTTGAATTGTTTGATACTAATTTTTTGGTATTATATACAAAACAGGTCATGGAAAAATATTTTAAAAAAAGAAGCCGACAAGAAAATGAATGCAATGCTGAAATAACAAGAGTTGTTTCAAATTCAAATACGGATGGAGATGGGCAGCGCGCAAATGTGGTTGAAGGTGGCCCAGTCATCATTAATGAGTTCGATCCCTCACAACTTCCTTCGGACCCTGGATTGAGAGTTCCTATCTCAAGGTACGAACCTGGGATTATAGATCAAGTACGAAGAACTTATTTACAAAAAGGTCCTTGCCAACCATTTGATCATAAGTTTCCTATGAAAAAGGTATCATCAACATCAACAAAGTCTAGAAGATTTATTTCTGCTTGGTTTAATGAATATGATTGGTTGGAATATAGCATATCTAAAGATGCTGCTTACTGTCTCAATTGCTATCTTTTCAAACCGAATAGAGGAAAACAATCTGGAGGTGATGTTTTTGTCACAGAGGGATTTAGTATTTGGAAAGATAAATCGAAGTTTACTGCTCATGTTGGGAAGCATGATAGTGAACACAATCAAGCACGAATGAAATGTGATGTATTGATGAATCAAAGTGTGCATATTCAGACAGTTTTTGACAAGCATTCAAAACAGACAAAAGATGAATACCGCCTACGGCTCACTGCATCTCTTGATTGTGTGCGGCATTTGTTGAGACTAGGCTTACCTTTTCGAGGTCATGACGAATCAGAGAACTCTCTTAATCCGGGTAATTTTCTTGCCACCATGGAATTTTTAAGGGATCACAATACAAATATTGCTAGTGTGGTTTTGAATAAAGCTCCTAAAAATTGCAAGTTAACATCTCCTATGATTCAAAAAGATTTAGCTTATGCTTGTGCAGTTGAGACGGTGAATGCTATATTGAAAGATATTGGAGACTCATTATATTCTATTTTAGTTGATGAATCTCGTGATGTATCGATAAAAGAACAGATGTCAGTTGTTTTGCGTTATGTTGATGTTAGTGGACACGTAAAGGAGCATTTTATTGGAGTAGAACATGTCACTAGTACTGCTGCACTTTCACTTAAAGAGGCTATTGATAATATGTTCTCTAGATATAATTTGAGAATGTCTCGATTGAGAGGACAAGGTTACGATGGAGCTAGTAATATGCAAGGGAGGCTCAACGGGCTTAAAACACTTATTTTAAATGAAAATCCGAGTGCATATTATATACATTGTTTTGCTCATCAACTGCAGCTAGCCCTTGTAGCCATGGCAACAAAGTGTTTTCACATTGCTGATTTTTTTCGTATGGTTTCTCAATTGGTAAATCTTGTTGGAGGTTCTTGTAAACGATCCGATCTTCTTCGAGAAAAGAACTTAAACTACTTTGTTGAGGCATTGGAAAAGGGTCATATTCAGAGTGGTCGTGGTCTTAACCAAGAATCTAGTCTTCAACGCGCAGGTGATACACGTTGGGGTTCACATTATAGATCTTTGGTTGGCTTGATTTCTATGTTTTCTCCGATGGGTGAGGTGCTTGAGATGATTTATGAGGACGGACATTCTACTTCTATTCAAAAGGTCGAGGTAAAAATTTTATTGAAGTCAATGCATTGTTTTGAATTTGTGCTCAATTTAAATATGATGAAAATTATCTTGGGTATATCAAATGAGTTGTCACAAGTTTTGCAAATGAGAGATCAAGATATTGTGAATGCTATGGATTTGGTTAAAGTTTGTAGGTATCGACTTCAAATGTTGAGAGATGATGGGTGGAGTTCGTTATTTGATGAAGTTCGTCAATTTTGTAAGCAGCATGATATTGATGTGCCGAGCATGGATGACAATTTTATTCGTTTTGATGTTCGTAGCATGATATTGATGTGCCGAGCATGGATGACAATTTTATTCGTTTTGATGTTCGTGGCCGACCACTACGCAATGCGCCAAAGATAAAAAATTTGAATCACTATCAATATGAAGTATTTAATGCTGTAATTGATTTGCAACAAGAAGAGTTGAACGATCGTTTCTCAGAGGTAAGTACAGAATTGCTACTTTGTATAGCTTGTTTATCTCCTCGGGATTTGTTTGCTGCCTTTGACCAGGACAAGTTACTAAAATTGACGGAGTTTTATCCACAAGATTTTTCCACATCAGATGTTCTCATTCTTAAGGATCAACTTCAAAATTATATTGTGGATATGCGTTTTAACGAATCCTTTAAAGAGTTGAAAGGGATTGGTGATCTTGCAGTGAAGTTGGTAGAAACTAAAAAACACAAGGTGTTTCCTTTAGTGTACAAGCTCTTGACTCTGGCATTGATTCTACCGGTTGCTACGGCAAGTGTTGAAAGAGTATTTTCTGTGATGAATATTGTGAAGGACAGGTTGCGTAATCGAATGGGTGACGACTGGTTGAATGATAGACTTGTTGTTTATGTTGGAAAATAGATTTTTTCTAACATTGATAATGATGTAATTATTGATCGATTTCAAACAATGAAAACTCGTAGAGAACATTTATAAAATGTGAGTTATGCTTAAATTTTTTTTATAATATATATTATATTTTATATTTTAAATTTAGGCCCCTCCTGAAATGAAATCCTGGCTCCGCCCCTGGCCTCCCTCATTATGAATGTTCTCAAAAATCAAGTAAAAATATGTTTGCCGCATTAGCAATTAAGATAACAGAACACGCTAAGGCAGTCGATGCCGCATCAATAGAAATCAATTTTCAGGAGGCAAGAGTTATATAGTATTTTTTTTTTTTTTTTTTTGGAGGAAACTAAAAATTGAATATCTTAATGTTCGAATCATCAACACATCACTTAGTGACCGACCCAGGAGGATATCACAAAACAACTTGTTGAAACGGACGAAATCTATAGAAAATATTACTAATTCTCCTAAAAAATAAAACAAATCATAATTAAATATTCGTAGTCACGTCAAATTCAATTGCATAAAAAGCCCACAACAAAGTCATGTTTCTTGTTAAAGTAGTTCAACAAACTCAACTTAGAAAAATTAAAGCACATAAGAGTACAAATCAACCTTCTTAAATATACGTAGCAATTGTGACATTGTACCCAACTATCGCATCGCCCGTTGTAACATCAATCCAATTCGTATGCGCGAGAGCATAACCGCGAGCCAGCCGGAAAAGGCCGGTCCCACCGACGATGGCCATCTCCCGGACCGATTGCATGGCCGGGTTGATACCGAGCAGGCTAAAAGAGCTGCCGTTGTATATTCCATCCGTGAACCCATAGTTAAGGACCATGATAAGGCCCATGTCCGTCTGCCCGGCGGATCCGTACATCCCCCGGGCTCGGCCCACGGGCTTCGACGTCGGATCAAGCCCAACGGTCAGCAAGTCATCGACCATCACCAACATTCCGAAAAGGGTTGATGAATTGTTGGTTTGGGGAGCTTGAGCAATCCTCACTACGCTTGGGTTGGGCCCACTGAGTTTGTCGTGGAAATAGAACTGAAGAGTGGTGATTACTTCCGTGCCCGTCTCGACCCTCTTGGCCCATGTAACTTGTTCGTCGGTTTGGGCCTGAATGGCCCAAATCGATGAAACGAGGAAGACGAGGACTTGGAGTGTATTTAGAGTTGCCATTAATTTGTTTTTTGTTTGTTTGTTTGTTTTCTTAGAAATTGAAATGTTGTGAGGTTTTGTATATAAAGGGGAAAATGCAATGCGAAACAGGTTCTAGAGCAGTTGAACTAATTCTATTCGGAAATGCGAAGTGGGTTGGTTTTGGAAAAGTCTCCGAGAAAATTTGGTTCATATATCCCATTAAGTACGGCATGGAAAATGAGAAATTTCCCACCAACCCCACGAAAGGATTTCTTTTGGTAATTGGTGGAAAATGAAAACGAAATTGTTGTTTCACATGATAGAGATTGCAATTGCATGCGACATGTGTAACAGTGTAAGCATGACTACATTGTATTAGCAATTTAGCACCGTCAATTGATATAACATAACTTGACGGTTGATTACATGCTACGCAGTGCCCACATCTGAAACATGTGGGGTGTGTTTTTTTATGTTGTATTTTTATTTTTGTTTTAATTACAAAAACACAACAACAAAAAATACACACCACACAAGAGCTATAAGATCGAGTTTGAAATTTTTAAGCCCAAATTCAACTTATATAAAAAATTGAACTTCGAGCTAATATCGGACTTATTGGAAAATATATTCACTAAATCTCTCTCTCTCTTGTGAATTGATTTCAACATTTTCTGAAAGACTTAGCAAGTAAATAATTAATTCAGGTGGAGTCGCCCTATGACAAGAATCGAACTCAGAGTTAGCCCAAAGTTTTATTACCATGTTAGACGTCGCATCATTTAATAGCTCGCTCGAACTAAAAATCGAAGTAAGTTGTTCCAACGGTCACGAAGACGATCCTCTTAGGCTTGAAATGACTGTGTTCCCTGATTCTTAATTTGCCAAATAAAACTAAAAGGTATTACATATTAACACATTGTTAAAGTTGCCCCAATAATACATTAATATTTAAGATTATGTTAATATCATAAAGTTGTCCACGATCAATTATCAAATTATTATAAAATATCATTATGTTTTTTTAATTATAACATAAATAGATTATATTTTATGTATTTAATAAACATTTATTATTATTTTATAAATAAATTAGAAAGAGATATTAGTCCAATATTCTTTATTTCTTAAAAAGAAGGGCCAGGAACAAAACATTGAACAGAGTTATAATGCATATAGGTAAACTCTGCTGTTAACATACTAGCCCAACCAACAAAACAACAAAACAACAAACCAAAAAACCTCCACACAAAATCCATAATCAACAAGGATGAACAACCTCCACACTATACTCAAGCACTGCATCCCCATTACTCTCATTCAAATACACACTTCTCACCTCAACAAAACCCTTAGCCATCCTGAACTTCCCTCTCCCTCCTACAACCGCCATCTCTCGCACCTTATCCATAATCGGATTCCTCGAGAACACGCTCAACGAGCTACCCTCAAACTCTCCACTCGTGAACCCTAGATCGATATACAAAACAAGGGTCCGATTCCCTTTTCGATTTCCGGACATCCATATCCCTCGCGCATTCCCAACGACATTGGATGTAATATTTGGGCCGTCAGTGAGAAGGTCGTCTATGGCGAAAGTGCTTCCAAACGGGATCGGATCGTTCTTGTCTTTCGGGCCGGCTATTTGGATCGCGGACGGGTTATTCCCGGTTAGAATGTCGTGAATGTAGACTCGGAGATTGGTTTTCTTCTCCGGGACAGGCTTGTACGGCACGCTTCGGGAGTAGTACGTGGATTGAACCACCGGAATTATAGTCGATGCGGTCACGACTAAGATTAAGATCCATGACAACAAAACACTATTAGTATTTATAATTTTCATTTTTTTTCTGACTATGAATTTGATTATTATAACTCTTAGTTTTGGGTGTTTTTTTTAACACAAAATGTGACTTATTTATACTGATTAATGTTAGCGCCTGTCACGGTGGTGATATATAGTATATGGTGGATTGGTGGTTAAGGCTTCCACCGAACATAGATATATTGTTGAATAATTTTATTAAATATTAAGCCGAAAAAATATTCTCAAAATCCTTGGACCGAACGTTTGTCTCCAATTCAAACGAATAATACACATTTCTTCACAAAAATATTAGTAGCACATTTCTCCAATAAACAAAATAGTAGTAATTCGTTAATAAATAAAATAATTCATAATTTTTTTTTAAATGTAATTTTACTTAATTTTTTAATATATTTTATTACTTTACTCAAATTATTTTACCTTTTATAACGTAAAATGACATTTTTATCCTTTTATTTTTCTTATAAAAAAGTTAACATTCAACTTTTTGAAACTCGAGCATTTGTGATATCTAAAAATTGATTTCTCAAAATATACAATTTTCATTATTTTTAATACATTATTATAATTGATTTATTTATTCAATACATTAATTATTATAATTAATTGGGAAAATCAAGTTTTCAACTTCACGTGCTTAATTAGAGGTGAAAAATATATTGATTGATTTGTTTATTCAATAAATTATTACTATAATATAGTAAGAGTTTTCAACTTCATGCGCTAAATTAGAGGTGAAAAAAATATTGTTGATAATTGGAACATTAAGATCAATATATTTGATTAATTGAATATTTTTACATCGCCAAGATATGAATAATTCAAATCGTCGAATATAATTTGACCAACAACTCAGAATCTCTAACGTGCATGCATAGAAACTCACAAAAAAATTATCGGCGGCGATTGTGGTTATCACAACAATTACATACTGCTCGAGGAGATGCGACTATTTCTTTCTTATTAAACTTGTAAACGAGCTGGACCTGACACAAGTGTTAGCTTTTAGGATCGTAACCTGACTCTAATACCACTTGTTACGGGACAAAGCTCTGAACATCACACGATCAAGACCGGTGCCACTAGATACTACTTATTGCAGATCGACGATGTATAGTACGAATAATAATGCGGAACTCCGAAAATAACTCAACAATAAAAGAGAAAGAGACAAGTAAAAAAGAAAGGAATTTACGTGGAAAATCAATTGGGAAAAACCACGGGAGGAACGACGAGAACTTTCACTATAATATTACCGATGATTACAAGGATTGATATCCACTCTAAAACTCTCTAATCTCACACAATATTATCTCTCTCTCTATGATGGTATTTGTCAAATTCCAAATGGGGGTGTTCAAGTGCGGTCCCACGCCTAGCGCACACACGAGAGCGGGAGCTTGAATATGCACTAGAGAGCCTCAATCTATCTCAAAACCATGTGGTTTTGAGTTAGAATGAGGCTCCCTAGTGCATATTCAAGCTCCCGCTCTCGTGTGTGCGCTAGGCGTGGGACCGCACTTGAACACCCCCATTTGGAATTTAACATGGTATCAGAGCCTAGCCTTGTGGCAGGTCCTGGGTTCGACTCCCGCCATGTGCGACTCCACCCGAATTAATTATCCACTTGTTGGGCCTTCCCCTGAGGTTGAAATCGGTCCACAAGTGAGGGGGAGTATTGGAGAATATATTCGGCCCACTATAAATGTCTAATTGCCCAACTTCTCTAACAGTTCGAGCTTTTAGGTGAAGCGGTTTCTAACATGGTATCAAAGCAGGTTTCGATCCTGTTTGTGAGTGGTTATAACCACCCTTTGACTAGGACTCACAAGTGGAGGGCGTGTCATGAAGGCCACTTGTGAGTTGTCCCACATCGAATAATTGTGAGAGGGGAGTCTATGATATAAGCCTAGGGAGCTCTCCTACTTGGTACCATATGGTTTTGAGATAAATTGAGGCTCTCTAGTGCATATTCGGGCTCCCGCTCTCGTCTGTGCGCTAGGCGTGGGACCGCACTTGAACACCCCCATTTGGAATTTAACAGTATTAACTCGTGTTCTACACGCTCTCTCTTTGGTGTTCAACACACAAATAATTGTGTCTATGGAGATCCCTATTTATAGGTGTAGAAAACCCATAAATTAGGTAACCAATAGTAATAGGAATAAACCCTACGGATTCGAGTCATATTTTAAAAACAAGCGTAGACTCTGGTAAACTCTGATATTATATTAGAAATTGTTTCTTCTAAATATTCTAAAGAAGTTGAGCAATTAAACATTTATATAAATAGAATATTCTTCAATAATTATTATATTTTGTATTTTATAATTAGAGTAAATTAGAAAAAAAAATAGAATGGTTTTATAATTTTTAAAAAAATATCATAGTTTACATTCCTAATAAAAAAGGTAATGACTTTTTGGAATATATATAATTTAATGTATAGATATTAAATATATTCATAATTAAGGTAAGCTTTTAAAAATTGATTTGTCTATTATAACCTTTGTACCATATTTATTATATTTTTCATTCATTATATACGTTTCATGTATTTATTGTTTAAATTTTAATCGTTTTTTGACAAAGATTATTGAAATCAATCCCACGATGTTTTTTTAGAAAATAGCTTCTGATTGAGATTCGTTTTTTTTTTTAATTCAAAAAAGGATTCTGGCCGTTCTCCCATTCGCAGATTATAGATTGTGTGTTCTTCCGCCCGTTGTGAGGTAAAAACTTGTATTTCTTTTCAATTTGTAATATTGATTTTAGTTATAAAATTTGTCGAACGGTTATTATGGTAGTGTTTCATATGGATTGTGTTCGTTTATTTATGAAATCACAACATGTGATTATCTCCTTCTATATCGTCGAACAAACTACCAACTACTTCTCCTTTTGTTATTGAATTTTTTTGAATAGCAGAAGGCTCCCGGTTTTCTGAATTTTTATGAACACGTGAATTTTGTCCATGTCGATCGGATGGAACTGTAATGTTGTTACTACTTCTGCTACCGTAGTTATTGAATATTTCTCCTCATAATCGGTGGTTAAGGACCAAATGGCTTCTACATTTTTTATAAATATGGCTGAGCTTTGCTACTTATTTGTGTACTCGTATGATTTGGTACATAAGATTCGTGGAGGTTAACAAAGAACCTTTTTGTTGTTGTACAGATGGCTGCCTATGTTGCTAAGATTGTTTACGGTGGTGAGGGTGCGGCTATATCGTTTGGCTCCAACTTATCCTACAACGAACTATGCGACAATATTCGTTACCAATTTCCGGACTTAGTTGACAAGGCTTTACAACTGAAATTCTCGATATAGACGAACCTCTTGGGTTATGCGTAGTCATCCAATGTGTATCTTAAAAAGGCACGACAATATCACGATGGATATCCAACTAGCATCGTCTGGCTGAGATTTAGGTTGTCACACTACCGATGTTAGAGCACCTATTTCATCTTATGGTATAAACGAACCTCTCGGGTTCTTATCCGCTTCGAATGTTGGAGGAGGTTAATAACAAATGGGTATCTGATGCTCTTTAATCCTCCTCTGTCTGTTCATTATTTTTAAACCAACAAGTATCCGAGTCACTTCATTTTTAAGGTCAAATGGGCAGTGTTTGTCAATTCATTAATTGTCAGGGGAGATAATATACTAACCTGATTTAGGGTGTTTTCATTTTAGTTGGTTGTGCATTATATGTTTAGGCAAGTCCCAGTTTTCTTTTGAATTTTAGTTGGTTGTGCATCATATGTTTAGGCATGTCCCAGTTTTCTTTTGAGTTACAATATATCGTAGGACGGTGTATTTGTCATCTTAATTTTCATGGTTGTTTAAATGATGCAATTGTTTTAACTGGAATTGGTAAATCTTGCTTTAATGATACAAGTTATTAGTCTGTTTATGAAAACATTACCTATGAAAACTGATAACACAAAACTACAAGGTCAAACTCCATTGAACAAAACTTGAATAAGCATGCAGTGTCAAAACATTCCAATGTAAAAGTATCTGACCATGTTATAGAAGTAAATAAATCTGATCCAAACTGGAAACCAAAAGTACCGAACATAAAGATAAGGTTCTTGTTGCAGTACCATGCTGCCTAGTTATTATTGTTTGGAAAAAAGTAAATAGCTTCAAACAAGTTTCTAACGGGCTGCCCTCCAGCAACGCGAACTTATTGCAAATCTTGTGACAAGTTTAGCTCTGAAACCCACAGTCGATGTCTCGTCAAACGGAAACCCCACGTACTCTTCATGTGCAAGTGTGTCCATGTAGCGCATGACGTACACACCGCAATCCACCCTGTAATTGAAAGATAGTTTCAGTATGTAAACACACTGCTGTATATTGTACACTGTGCAAAAAGGTACAGTGTTTGTAATAGATTCTGAACTTTATTTATTACACTACTAAATACTTGTTTGTTAACTAATATAAATTTTGAACTACCAACTACACTGTAAATGTACAGTGTTTGTTATGTCTCCATGAACAAATTTTAGTTATTGCAGCTATTAATATAGTAAACTATATGTGTGTAAACGATTAAACCACTTTATAAATCTAGAATTACAAAATACACTGTGCAAAAAGGTACAGTGTTTATAATAGATTCTGAAATTTATTTATTACACTACTAAATACTTGTTTGTTAACTAATATCCCAACTTATGAATTCTGAACTACTAACTATATTGTACAGTGTATGTCATAGATTCTGACCGGCGGTTAAAATATCAAGAATAGACCAAAGACCAACCTATAATCAAGGTTAAACTATTGTGACTAATAAGTGTTATGTCTATCACCAAATTATAATTATTGTAACTCTGAAGCAATTAAAACACTTGTTCGTAAACTATTAATTCACATTATGGATTTTGAACTATCAACTACACTGCACAACCAGGTAAAGTGTATGTACTAGATTCTACCTAGAAGTTAAACTATCATGAATAAACCAAATACCATTTGTTAATCAATGTTACATCAGATTAGTTTACACGTTATCAAATTGCAAACTATACGTAATTTTAATGGAGAATCACCATAATACATTGTATAAAACACTTACCTCTGCGTGTGAAACAATGATCGGATCGTGTAAAACACTTGCCCAACTAGTTACCAAACTATAATGTGAAGCACCTCTTCAAACTGCAAGATCGCTTCGCGTGTGACATAATATGCGGTGATTTACCACCATAACATCTAAAACGTTTGAAGTCTCGGGCCCTGCAATTCCCCCAGCCATAATGGAGGGCACTTGAGAATTTGGGGTTTAGAGGTGCATACATTTTTTATCATTAATAAAACCACATTTTCTTTTTTGTAATATAATTAATTAAAAATGAAAATAAATATTCCAACCTTTATAGTGTTGTCAATTCTACTAGTTGCGATGACACTATCATACAGATGGCTCTGTATAGTCAACTGTACAAGGGATATACATTATCAGGGCCAAAATAAACAGATTATAAGTGGAAAAGCTCCACATTTGACTTGGATCACACATAAAATCAACCTGATTAGCAAATTTGTATGAAATATTCTGTTGTCTAGTTAATTTGAAATTTTATTTTATCTTCCACTACAAGGTTAAGATGTGGAAAATAAACTATTGGTGGTACAATTTCAAGAGGACCACATATACAAGTTTATACGATAATTAGCATTTATGTGTGCAATAATCTACCAAATAATTTTGCTTTGATGATGTGCTATTTTATTATATTTTCTACTGAAAGGTTGGGGGTCGAGTGGGGGATGGTGGGAATTACCAGCGTCATCTCCATGCAGCATCTTAATTAACCGAATAGATTTCTTTTCCAAGATAAACCATTTACCATCGTCACTTCCATTGTCAATATATTCACCTGGATACCAAGAAAACAAAACTAATTGATAAGTTCCCACTTAAACAAAAAACTTATAGTATAATAATTCATATGCCATCTCTAGAAAATATTCTACAAAACTAGTGTACATTGTGGCATAAAATAATATATTCGACTAATGTTTTAGTATTGTTGTTTTACACATATTAGCTAATTCATATTTTACATAATTTTTGATGTATTTTGAACATAAATTGAAATTGGCCCCATAAATTGAACACAACCACTACCTTATTTTGTTCAGGCTGTGGAGAGACGACGTTGTTGTCTCAAAGTCATTTTCAAGACTCCTCCTTGCATTTCGAGAGTACGCCTCACGATTCTTTAGTTTCTTTTTCAAGGAATCCAATCGATTTGTAGGAGACATTTTTTCGAAAGCATGTTTCAAAGATTAAAAGGTATAGGATTTACGTTACCAAACACATAGTTTGTGGAGAATTTGAAATCTTGAATCAAGCACATGCAACCAACACATAGTTTGGGGAGAATTTCTTCTGGGTACTGATATAAAGGAATCTCAGTACCAGACGACGTGCAATACTTTAAACAAGTAGATAAATTCAATTGCCCATATCATCTGCTAAATAGGGTTGAATTAAACCAAAAAACGAAGAACCCTAATTCTTGACGGGAGGCGGATCTATGTACTGAATAGTGTAACCATAAACACTTACACAATACACTATTTCTAGATGTGGAAGACTACTATAAACCGAAGGACATAGCATTTAGTTTTTTACTACCACAAAATTGAGACCATAGATTCGAACGCAAAAAAAGGGCAAATAAATTGTGTGGAATTAGAAAACCCAAAATCTATCACCCTAATCTTGACGGCCCTATAAACGCATATAAAGGAACCAAAACTATTTGCACTGGAAATTATGAAAATCAAGAACGAATGAATCATACATTACTCAAGCCTCGTCGTTTCGAAAGAGGTACGAATATTTCCTCCCGCAACTTTAAAAAACTCCTGCGCCGTCCGTCTAGATGAGTGAGCTCCAACTACAATTCGTCGACGGAACGAGGAATTGGAAATTAAATGTGAGTTGGAGAGGAGGACGGGAAGATTAGGTCACAATATTATTTATGAATTGGTAGTGTATGGTTTAGGGAAAGTGTATAATTAATACCATCAATTAAAAATACCATTTAAATTATGTATAATAAAATATATTACATAGTTTTCAATATTAAAAGGGTAAATTAGGTAAATCTAATTTTTTTATAAATAGTGTAAAGATTGAGATTAATGTATAATATAGAGTAAGATAATTACTCTTTTTTAAAATCTCCCTTATAATTAATATTTATATGTGATTAGTAAAAATACTATGATGAGCCCCCTTAATTACAAGCCTACACTCCTTTTTCTTTGAAAGAATTATATTTTGTATTTTATAATTAATATTTATATGTGATTAGTAAAAATACTATGATGAGCCCCCTTAATTACAAGCCTACACTCCTTTTTCTTTGAAAGAGAAATTTGGAGGGGCTAGTTAATTGCTAAGGATAATGATACAAATTAATAAAATGGGATTTGATTATTTTCAGTATTTTAAAATTAAAATAATTAATTAAATAATAACTTTAATTTTACTTACTATTCCTACTAAATTATTTTGATTTTTACCGGGGATGTATGTGCAATTTTTCTAAAAATCAATGTAAATTTTATATGTAACGTATTTCAGTTTATCTCAAACATAGAATCTCTATTAAAATTGATGGGTTACAAATGTTTCAAGTAATATTTAATATACTGTACAAAGAAAATTATGAAGAAAAAAAAGAAATAAACAAAATTTAAAAGTTAAATATATTTTCATTGTAAATGCACGTGAACCATTAATTCTGAAGTCTATTCATATGAAATAATTTCCGTCTAAGTCGAGTCCACGCCGAAGCTTAGCTGAAAAAAAAAAGTGCTCCTTTTTTTTTTTTTTCAGAGCCTAGTCGTCCAAAACCACGGGGATGCAGGAACAAATCCAGAGTGTACGTCGATCTTGTTGTGATATCCATGTCAAGAACTTTAAGTAAGAGTCTGATACCATTTGTTGCGATTATTGAACACTAAATTGCTCATCGCCACTCTGAATATATATGGGTTGACGAAAGAAAAGATAAACAAAAAAAATTAATACGCAAATTTACGTGAAAACCTATCAAATTCTTGTCTACGAAATATCCCGTTTATAGATGTAAGCAAACCTATCAAATTGTAAACAGTTAAAATTAAAAATAAAATTATTCATCTAATATAACTCTAAATTTCATTAGAAAAAATATATATTTCAATATTATAATTATAATTTTCTTAAATAAAGATTCCAATAAAAAAAATCAACTTGGACGCAAATAAACCATCGTCACCAGCCCATCCAAAATATACGTGACCAAACTCACGTCCATATGCACGCGTCATCACCCACCAAAATTTGCACATTCTATTAATCAATCTGGTGATGTCATGAGATATCACCCTCCTTAATTAATTCAATGTTGTATTGAAGTACATGAAGTACATGTTGCTGATTGCATGAACGCGCATGACATATGCGCGCATATATTTCAAGTTATAAGGGTTTGGGGCTGTTATGTAATTTACATAAATTAGGCCCATTATTATCGTTTATTATGTTTTGGGCCCTGCGAGCATAAACTAGGGTTTTGACGTTTTAGGGTTTGCTGCATGTATATATACATGCAGTCGCGAGTTGTAAACGCAAGAAATAAAATAATAAAACTACAGTTGTTTTTTCCCATCTCATACATTACTTTTCTACATGGTATCAGAGCGCGCGTTTCCGCAAGTAAGCTATGACCAATACAGAAGAGAAGAAGGATGAAGGATCCAGTGATTCAACTTTGAGCGTGATGGATCCCTCCAAGCCTTCAAGCCCTTATTTCCTACATTATGGAGAGTCACCGGGGATAAAGCTAGTCAGCGACCCCCTAAATACAAAGAACTATTTAGAGTAGAAATAAACTAGGGTTTATTGATGGATCCATACTGGAGCCACCTACATCAGATGCTTTGTATCAAGACTGGAGGAGATGCAACTCCATGGTGTTGACATGGATTTCCTCTAGCTTGTCTCCTGAACTTGCAGGTTTCACAACATATGCAAACAATGCAAGACAGGTATGGATTGAGTTACATACAAAGTTCTCAAAAACAAATAACAATCTTGTTTACATGCTTGAACAAAAACTGATGATAACAAAACAAGAGGGAGATAAGGTGAGTGCCTATTTTTCCAGACTCAAGGGTTTGTGGGATGAACTCATGGCACATGAATCCCACTGTGTATGTCCTATGAGTGGATGCCCAGCCATGATGGAGATACAACAAAAGCTTGAGAAAAGGAAAATAATGTATTTCTTAATGGGACTGATAGATGAGTACATGCAGTTGAGAAATAATATTCTTTTGAAGGATCCCTTACCTACATTGGATCAAGTTTTCAACTTGATTTCACAGGAAGAATCCAACTTGGACCTGCAGAATTTGAGTGGTAAAGGGACACAAGTGATGGAGTTGTATACTTAATGTCTAGATTTAAGTAACGTAAACTCCCGGTCATAGTATTTAATCTATTAAATAAACAATTATTTGCTTTTAATTATTTATAATTAAATATATGCAAAATATAGTCCTGGATTATATACGTTGTAGTTAGTATGGTGTGCGACGTTACACGGAAGATCATACTATCGGTTACTCGTATACAATCGAACAGTTGCTCACGACCTAGATGGACAAGGACCAATCCATCGGTATAGTCGTTGTATGAGAGAGAAAATAATCGGTCTTGATTATTTTATCATACTTGTACACTTGGTGTATTGAGCGGATCGCTTGAGATTTATCGATTAGGATTGCCTTAGATAATCGATTTAAATCTCAGTGTATTTTATTCTTAATCCCTGATATTATTGCGGGTGTGTGCATTTAATATTAGTGACTTTGATTTTCCAAAGGAATTGACTGATTAGAATAACCGGTCAATTACCGGCAAAGTTGGGTCACTGTATTTTGTGTATGACATGCTGTGAATTCTTGACGGGAAAGTGTGTCCCGATAAGGGTTGATAATATCCCCGAGATAAGTTCATAAGAAATTATTATGTAAACCCTGCAGGTGGATTTGATCCGCATAATAATTAAGGTTGAATGGTACTAGTCTCGGATACAAGAGATGAATAAATTAATTAGCAATAAATTAATTTTATTCATGGACATTTCTATCTTAAACACACGGAATAAATAAATACTACCGGAGAGATAATATTATTTAATATAATATGGTTTAATATTGGGAGTGCAATTATATTTATATAGTGGTGGTAATATATAATTCATAAATTAATTAATAGACTTGGGCTTGGGCTAAATTTAATTAATTTATGGGAAGCCCGATATCCACCTCCTTTAGATCCCCTACGTAGCCTATAAAAGCACTACATGGTCTTCTCTATTCTCATAACTTGAAAATCACAATTCTAGAGAGAGAAAGGAGAGAAGGAGATCCATAAGAGTTCGGAGGATCGTCGCCCACACGAACGGAGTGCAAGGAATACGTGGGAAGGTCTCAAGGTCTTCAAAGATCTCGTTTCTCCGTACAACGAGAACAAAGGTAAAATCATGAACCCCCTCGATGATTTTAATTAATTCGTATATGCATATGAACAAAGATCCGAGGGACGTACGAACCCGAGGACGGGGATCGACCTCGCGGTGGTGATCGTAGATCACCGGACCGCGGGAGGTCGGGAGATCCCCGCCGGGATCGAGAGCAGCAAACCCTCGGCTGGAAGTATGGATTAGAATACATTGATGTATGCAATCCTATGTCTACTCAGACAAGAAAGGTACGAGTACTTCATTTAATGAATACTCGAAGTATGGATTAGAATACTTGATGCGTCACAAAAGCAAGTGTATTGACAAGTCAATGGAGACAAGCTATTGTGGAGAACCTCAAAGTATATCCATCAGAAAGCCTGCGATTTGATCGCGGAGGCTAGTACCTGTCTGATAAGATCAAGGCGTACTGATAAAAAAAAATTGGGATTGGATCTCAAATGATTACACCATACACGCTTGTGTAAGAAATGGTATGTCGGAAATAAGAAACGGAACTCTAAAGGAATGGTAAAACAATGAGTTATTCGGAACTACCTATGTTCTATGGAATTCTGGAAGACAACAGCGCATTTACATGCGGTTGTAGAATATCCTAGAAGAACTAAAGTTTTGTGTTCGATAGTACTATGAACCAGAAGGACGTTATAAGTTCTAACGCCCGGTTCCTAGAGGAATACTATTAGATGAAACACAAAGCCCAAAATGACGTAGTACTTTGGACTGAGAGAAAAAGGATAAAGACTGGGAACCAGCCAAACCGAGTAGCGGTACACCACTAAATGCACCTACTGTTATTACTGTTTATACATCGGAACGCCGTTGTAGTGGGAGGTTGTCGGACAACCGGAGATATTCATAAGACTAGAAGAGTTTCGAACTCTGGATCTAGTAGACATGAAATCGAACCCCAAATCTACATAGAGGTGGTACTGGATCTAAATGTGCCTTCTTGGAAAGCAATAAGGATTATTGCTAAGAGGCAAGATCATTTAGAGTACAAGCTTATTTAATCTATTGATGGATTGTTACGAAGCTATGAATCGTGGAACTTGTGAATTGATGAGATAGTCCATTTGATGGATTCATCAAAAGGCAAAGACGAATAGTGTGTATTGGAAACGTAATGGAAACAAAAATGGTGTTTCTCAGAAATTTTATGAAGATAACATTTTATCATTGGTAACAATGTAAAAATATTGTCAGACATAAAATGATGGTTGTCTAGATAAATCGAGATATAAGATAGAGAAGAAGTTGGAATATGTTCTTAAGATCTAGGATCTCAAGAGAAGAACATTGTACTTCTCCTAGATATCTTATGCGATTATGGTTCGTTTTAACATGCATAATTTCGAGAAGGGTGTGCCACCTTTCAGACACGGAATGCATCTATCTAAGGGTATGTGTTATGAAACACATAAAGAAGATAGAAGCAGTGAAAGTAGTTTCCTACACTTTGGGTGAGGAAAGCTTAATAAATGCAATGTTGAAAAACGAGAACCTGATATCGACTATGCGGTTAGCATAGTGGGAGGATATCAAGGTAATCCTGAAAAAGGAATATTCGAATGCTGTAAAGTACTTTGGAAGTACTGGATTACGAAGCAACACGAATTTTTCCTTGGATTACATTTTCTCAGATCTCTAATCAAATCGGAACCGGTGTAAGTCGATATCAGGCTATGTGTTCACTTTTATAAGGAGGTGGAGCTTTAACATGGAAGAGTGATAAGCACGATGCTTCTCGGACTCAACCATGGTTAACCAAACGGCAGCCTCAGAGGCAGCGGAAGTTGTGGTAAGGCTCCGGGATAACCTCTGGACTTAGATATGATTCTTAGTTTACCAATGGCTATGATAGCGGTGCAGTGGCAAACTTAAGAAGTCATAAGTCCATAGTGAAGATAACACATAGAGCAAGTACCACCTGATACGAGTCATCGTCGAGTGAGACGACGTTGTAGTCACCAAGATAACTTCGGAGACGGCAACCTAGAATGCTCATTCACATGGCACTTCTTTAGAAGTGAAGATCAAGCACATGATGAGTATGGGAGTCGGGAGTTTGGAAGAAATGACTAGACCTTAGTATAAGTGGCAGATTGATGGAGTTGTATACTTAATGTCTAGATTTAAGTAACGTAAACTCCCGGTCATAGTATTTAATCTATTAAATAAACAATTGTTTTTTTTTAATTATTTATAATGAAATATATGCAAAATATAGTCCTGAATTATATACGTTGTAGTTAGTATGGTGTCCGACGTCACACGGAAGATCATACTATCGGTTACTCGTATACAATCGAACAGTTGCTCACGACCTAGATGGACAAGGACCAATCCATCGGTATAGTCGTTGTATGAGAAAGAAAATAATCGGTCTTGATTATTTTTCATACATGTACACTTGGTGTATTGAGCGGATCGCTTGAGATTTATCGATTAGGATTGCCTTAGATAATCGATTTAAATCTCAGTGTGTTTTATTCTTAATCCCTGATATTATTTCGGGTGTGTGCATTTAATATTAGTGACTTTGATTTTCCAAAGGAATTGACTGATTAGAATAACCGGTCAATTACCGGCAAAGTTGGGTCACTGTATTTTGTGTATGACATGCTGTGAATTCTTGACGGGAAAGTGTGTCCCGATAAGGGTTGATAATGTCCCCGAGATGAGTTCATAAGGAATTATTATGTAAACCCTGCAGGTGGATTTGATCCGCATAATAATTAAGGTTGAATGGTACTAGTCTCGGATACAAGAGATGAATAAATTAATTAGCAATAAATTAATTTTATTAATGGACATTTCTATCTTAAACGCACGGAATAAATAAATACTACCGGAGAGATAATATTATTTAATAAAATATGGTTTAATATTGGGAGTGCAATTATATTTATATAGTGGTGGTAATACATAATTCATGAATTAATTAATAGACTTGGGCTTGGGCTAAATTTAATTAATTCATGGGAAGCCCAATATCCACCTCCTTTAGATCCCCTACGTAGCCTATAAAAGCACTACATGGTCTTCTCTATTCTCATAACTTGAAGATCACAATTCTAGAGAGAGAAAGGAGAGAAGGAGATCCATAAGAGTTCGGAGGATCGTCGCCCACACGACGTTCGAACGGAGTGCAAGGAATACGTGGGAAGGTCTCAAGGTCTTCAAAGATCTCATTTCTCCGTACAACGAGAACAAAGGTAAAATCACGAACCCCTCGATGATTTTAATTAATTCGTATATGCATATGAACAAAGATCTGAGGGACGTACGAACCCGGGGACGAGGATCGACCTCGCGGTGGTGATCGAAGATCACCGGACCGCGGGAGGTCGGGAGATCCCCGCCGGGATCGAGAGCAACAAACCCTCGGCTGGATGCCGAGGGTGGCGATCGGCCCTAGGGCACGATCGCCGTGCGTGAAGGGACGAGCCCCGGCTGGACGCCGGGGCATGCGATCAACTGGAAGTCGATCGCGGGGGCCAGCCGCGGGCTGGTGCCGTGGCAGTTCGCTGGGCGGACGGGCCCCCTCCCGGCGATGGCGGTGAGTCGCCGGACTCACCGCCGGGGGCTGCTACGAGCAGCCCCGGGGATGCGCGAAGCATCCCGGCGATCGCGAAGCGCGATCGCGAGCCCCGTACGGGGGCTCGGCTAGGGCACGCAAGCGGGGGCTTCCTCGCGGAGGTGTGTTCGGCCGCGCTCCGGCTCGTGCGGTGGTTCGCGGTTGTCCTCCGGCGAAGGGATTTTGATCGGAGTCGTGATTCCGCAATTCCGACGACTACGGGATATCGATTTCCAACAACAAGCCAATGCCATGGCTGCTAGACAAGATTATGGTAAAGGCAGTGATCAAAAGGTGTGGAATAAACCCCAAAATCAGAGTAGTAAGAGAGGATCAGTGGTATGTAAAAAGTGTGGGAGGTCTAACCACACTGTGGACAAGTGTTGGGAGCTGTATGGGTATCCACCAGGGCATGGAAAGAATTTTCAGAATGATGCAAGTAAAGGGAGCACTGGATGTACTCACTGTGGGAGAAACAACCACACAATGGAAAGATGTTTTCAGATACATGGATTTACTGGTAGGGATCCCAAGGGAGTTAACAGTTCAAAGCCATGGGGTAACCAGCAAAAGGCCACTGTCAATCAAGTTGACCAACAAACTGAGGAGAAGGATCAAGAAGTTAAGTTGTCAGCAAAGTAGTACAAACAACTGTGTGTGCTTCTGCAGGATTTGAATCAAAGTTCTTCTGAAAGTTCTCTACAAAAGAAAGGAGGTATGAATCAAGCTTATACTCTTCTTTCTCATTGTTCACTGAGCATAAGTATCAATGCATGGATCCTTGATTCTGGTGCAAGTGATCACATTACAAACAACTTGAAAATCATGCAAAATGTCACAGATTGTGATCCTATTGTACTCAGATTACCAAATGGTTCAAGTACAGTTGTTCATCATATTGGAACAGTGATTCTCAGTTCTCACATTGTTCTGAAAAATGTTTTACTTGTACCCTCATTCCAGTTCAACCTTATTTCAGTTAGTAAGCTACTCATGGACACTGAAGCAAATCTGAAATTTTCTGTTGGTGAATGTGTTGTGCAGGATACACACAGCTGCAAGGTGATTGGGATAGCTAAGGAAGTTGGAGGATTATACCATTTTGAAGCAGCTGAGAAGAGTAGTGTTTTAGTTAATAGCATTTCCATTGATGTTTGGCATAAAAGATTGGGTCACCCCTCTGTGAGCCGTATGGCCTTGATGAATAAGATGAATAAAGTTTTTCCTTCTGTTACCAACTACTCAAATGTTTGTTATGTCTGTCATAAGTCTAAACAAACAAGACTCCCATTCCATACACACATTGAGAAAACACTGTCAAAATTTGAATTGGTACATGCTGATATTTGGGGTTCATTTCAGTGAGTTCACATAGTGGATTCAAGTATTTTCTCACAGTTGTAGAGCACAAAAGCAGATTCACTTGGATCTTCCTAATGTACTCAAAGTCTCAAGCCAGAGGGCTGTTACAAGACTTCATAAAAATGGTTAAAACACAGTTCAAAACCAGCATTATGAGAGTAAGAACTGACCAAGGAAAGGAATTTTAGATGAATTATTTCTATAGAGAATATGGCATTGAACATGAGAAAAGCTGTGTGTACAGACCTCAACAGAACTTTGTTGTAGAGAGAACACACAGACATATCCTTGAAATGGCAAGAGCTCTGAGGTTCCAGTCCAATGTGCCTATTGAGTTATGGAGTGGATGTATATTAACTGCCACCTACCTCATAAATAGGACTCCATCAAAGATCATTGACAACAATACATACACCTTATGGAATTCTGTATGAAAGAGATCCAAATTTGTTCATTCTCAGAACATTTGGTTGTTTATGCTTTGCTACTAATCTTGATCCCAAAAAGGACAAATTTAGTTCCAGAGCGCGCAAATGCATTTTTCTTGGTTATCCAAAGGGAATTAAAGGGTATATACTATATGATCTTGAGGATCACAGTATTTTCACAGCAAGGGATGTAATTTTCTATGAGAAAAACTTTCCCTTTCATGAAAATTCCATCAATAATGACATTGAGTTAACTGAAAACTTGCATGAGTTTTTTGATTATTCAAAAGAAACCATAGATGATCAATCAAAGGAAGTTGCTCCTAACAATCCCATCACAGTAGAAGTGACCACAGAGACCCCTCATCATACATCACAATCAGAATTCAGTGTTGATCAAGGCACTGAAACTAAACTCATAAATGATTCAACTGATATAGTTGAGTCAGATCATGAAGTACCATTACCTGCTAGAAGAACTTGTAGGGTATCTAAACCTCCAAGCTACCTAAGGGAATACCAATGCAATCTCATCAAGAATTCCCAGAACCAAGGTAATACTGTTGCATTGCCCATGTCAAAATATCCCCTCAGTGATCATCTTAACTTCTCTAGGTTGAAGAATCCATATTTGAAGTATGTTATGTCAACAGTCATTCATTCTGAACCTAAGACATTTAAAGAGGCCTCTCACCATTCTGAGTGGCAGAAAGCAATGGATGCTGAGATAGAAGCATTAGAAGCAAATCAAACATGGACAATAATGCCTCTACCTCCAGGAAAGAAAACATTTGGTTGTAAATGGGTATATAAAGTAAAGAGAAAGGCAGATGGTTCCATTGAAAGGTGCAAGGCAAGGTTGGTTGCAAAGGGCTACACCCAACAAGAGGGTTTAGACTTCTTTGAGACATTTTCTCCAGTTGCAAAAATTGCTACAGTTAGAACAGTCCTTGCTTTAGCAGCTTCCCTCAACTGGCATCTCACTCAACTGGATGTCAACAATGCTTTCATGTATGGAGAGCTCAATGAAGAGGTGTATATGTCACTGCCAGAGGGATATTCTGCAGTATCAAATAAATCCTTGTGCTGCAAGTTGCACAAATAATTGTATGGTCTAAGGCAAGCTTCTAGACAGTGGAATGAGAAGTTGTCTTCAGTAATTCTCTCATATGGTTTCATCCAGAGTAATGTTGACTCGTCTTTATTCAAATATACAACTGGTACCTCCATCACCTTCCTGCTCATCTATGTGGATGACATAATCTTGGGGGGAAATGATCTTGTATGCATCAACAAGTTGAAGCATTATTTGGGAAGTCAGTTCAAGATAAAATATTTAGGTGATATAAAGTTTTTTCTTGGGATTGAAGTGGCCAGAAATGCAGATGGTCTGGTAATAAATCAAAGGCAATATACCTTAGATATCATTTCTGACTGTGGACTACTGAATAGCAAGCATGTTCAGTTCCCTTTTGAACAAGTTCTCAAATTAAACAAGGATGAAGGTGACCCTATTCCCAATCCATCAGAATATAGAAGGCTCATTGGAAGGTTACTATACCTTACTCTCTCCAGACCTGACATTTGTTATTCCATACAGGTTTTGAGTCAATTCTTTGAGCATCCAACTGATCTCCACATGACAGCAGCTCTCAGGGTAGTCAGATACTTAAAGAAGTCACCTGGGCAGGGACTCTTTTATCCCACAAATAGTCCACTGCATTTGAAGGCTTTCTGTGATGCTGAATGGGCAGAAGATACCCAAACAAGGAGGTCTGTTACTGGATATTGTGTGTTCATTGGTGATTCCCTTGTTGCATGGAGATCAAGGAAACAAACAACTGTTTCTAGGTCTTCAGCTGAGTCTGAGTACAGGGCAATGGCCTCCTGTGTATGTGAGTTAATATGGTTCAAGAAGCTTTTAAAAGACTTTGGAATCCCACATCCTCAACCTGCTCTCTTGTATTGTGATAATATGGCAGCCATACATATAGCATCCAACCCCGTTTTTCATGAGAGAACTAAACACATCGAGATCGACTGCCATCTAGTAAGAGAATGGTTACAAAAAGGTTTGTTCAAACCATTTCATATGCGCACTGCAAACCAGGTTGCAGATTTGTTCACTAAACCGCTGAGAGCTCGCGTTTTTCACTTCATGTTGTCCAAGCTGGGCATAAAAGATCTCTATGCCCATCTTGAGGGGGGTATTGAAGTACATGAAGTACATGTTGCTGATTGCATGAACGCGCATGACATATGCGCGCATATATTTCAAGTTATAAGGTTTTGGGGTTGTTATGTAATTTACATAAGTTAGGCCCATTATTATCGTTTATTATGTTTTGGGCCCTGCGCGCATAAACAAGGGTTTTGACGTTTTAGGGTTTGCTGCATGTATATATACATGCAGCCGTGAGTTGTAAACGCAAGAAACACAATAATAAAACTTCAGTTGTTTTTTCCCATCCCATACATTACTTTTCTTACATGTTGTTTTTTCTCATCCCATACATTACTTTTCTATATGTTGTACGTAATGGTCCATATATCCTTTGGCAATTGGTTGGATAAACAAAATTGTTGTGTCGTGAATTCGTAATAGAGATTATTATTGCTACGAGTCACACTTTAACAGTCCTGAGTCCCGTAGTCGTTTCCCCAGATTCAACGTCAAGAATTTCCTGAATAAGAAACTGTTTTTTTTTCAAATTATTGGCCAGACAACGTCAATGAAGAAATACAATAATATTGCGTATAAGAGGGGTAGTTTAGGTATTAAGAGAGTTTACTCTTATCAATTTATTAAATTTTCAAAAATAAAATTTAATAAGTGACCAAATCAAGATAAGTGTAAGATTAAAGGTTAGATTAGTTGCAAATAAAATTTTGATTTTTTTTTTATTTCAATTAAAAAAATTTCACTTGTAACAAGCACGGTAAAATCAAGATATTGCTATCCATATTAGCTCAGTTTAATCTTAAATGGATATTAATAGATGTCAAAACAATATTAAGTATTTTAATTTATTTTATAATATATATATATATATATATATATATATATATTATTTTTGTAATATAATATATATTATAAATGTATATATCCTTATATATCCTATAACTTCTCTTAATTTGATTCATGATATCAATAATGGAGGTCAATATTATTTAATTAATTATGCTACTTATTTATTTATTTATTCTTTTAATAAATCCCAAGTGTTTAGGGTTTGAGTATATATATATATATATATATATATATATATATATATATATATCGTTATTGTCATTATGTTGAACAGTATTCTTAGAAATCAACGATACTTTGATTTTATTAATTTTCGGTATTCTCAACGAGTTTTAATTCCCGTGTTTATAGTTTCCGCTGCATCAATTTATTTGTGAATAATATATTAAAATAAATTAATTATAAAGATTGAAGTTGACCAGAAATATAAAAAAAATTGATATGAATAAACCTTTTATTTACCAAGAAAGAGTAATTAGTTATTCACTAATTACAATATTTATAACACCTACAAAGAATATACAGAAAAAAGAGTTGTAGACGGTGTGTGAAGCACAATTAACAAGTGGATTAATTTGTTACATTTTGTGTAAAAGTCTTCTATTTTATTTTATCTTATCGAATTGGTTAATTCCTTCAATACCAACAAGTATTGAGGATGCTCTTCAAAAAAAAAAAAAGTATCGAGGATGTTTTATATAAGGGTGCCAATGAGTCGTGTTGGGTCGAGTTCGTGTCGTGTCAAAACTATTCGCTGGTCATAAAACATAAACCCAAATCCAAACCATTTAATAATCGTGTCAAAAAATTAAACTCAAACTCAATTTATTTATAAACGGGGTACCCATTTACAACCCGTTTCAACCCATTTAATCTATTTAATTAATGATTATATTATGCAATGTTAAATAATATAGAAAAAATATATTAACAAATCAATTTAACTGAAAAGAAAAGAAAAAATAATTATTTGAATCATTGAAATTAAAATTTTATATTTTTTTTATAAATAAAAATATAATAAAATAATTTAATTCTAAAATGTTGACATATATACACGCCATAAACCTTTGTATGCTTGTCGTTTTACACATTATATAGTGATACTCGTTTGAATAGTTACTCAATTAAATATAACAAACTATATATAATCATAAATCACGTAAAATGAAGAATTTAAAATGTTATGATAATACACATTATATAGTGATACTCGTTTGAATAGTTAATTACTCAATTAAATATAACGATCACAAATCACGTAAAATGAAGAATTTAGTTAGTTATGATAACTTTAATTCTAAGAGAAGGTGAGTGTTATGAGAAACTTAATTGTAATAAAAAGAAAATTAATCTATCCTTCTAAACAAATAATATATTATTATTATTTATTTAATGAATAATGTATTCTTATAATATACTCTCTCCTATTTTTTATAATTGTCGTTTAGCATTTTGCACAGATTTTAATATATATTTTTTATACCAATTCTAACCTTATTTATTGATAGTTTTAAAGCTATTTATTGCAGATAAATTATATTTTTTTCTCTTCTCCTAAAATTATTATATTTTTATCTCTTCTCCTAAAATTTCTTTTCCCCTATAAAATAATATTCAAACTAAATTTTTTTTTTTATATATTGACAAAAACAAAATGAATGGCGCACAATGCAAAATTCAAATAGGGGATGGAAAAATAAAAAGGAAGTTTAACGTAATTATTTAAATATGATGACAATTTATTTTACTTTTTTTTTCAAAAATCTCATTAAAAAAAATAAAAAAATGAGCAGTTTAAAACAACAATTAAAATGACAATAATTAAAAACAAAACAGGAGGAGTAATAATTAAAAATAAATTTAATAAATAAGTTTACACTTTAATTTTGAGTACACAGGTGACGGGTTGATTCACTATTGACCCGTTTGTAATCGTGCTGTTCAACTCGCTTTATTTTGTGCCCTGGTTTCGAAATTGAGCGGCCTAGTTTTAAAGAATTATAAATTTGAATTGTTTATATATATATATTTGTGAGTGGATTTAAAATGAAATTGGAGGTTTAAAATATTAATATTCCAAACAAAACACAATAATCCCTCAACAAATTAATTAATTAAGCTGGGGGCCGGGATGAACAACCTCCACATTGTACTCGAGCACCGCATCTCCGGTGGTCTCATTGGCATACTTAGTTTTCACCACCACGAATCCCTTGGCATACCTGAACCGCCCTCTCCCTCCGACGACCGCCATCTCTCTCACCTTCTCCGTGATCGGATTCCTCGAGAACACGCTCAACGAGCTGCCCTCGAACTCCCCCGTCGTGAAACCTAGATCCACGTACAAAACTAGGGTTAGGTTCCCGCCTTGACTCGCGGACAAGTAAATCCCACGCGCGTTCCCGATAACCTTGGAACTTATCTCAGGCCCTTCGGTGAGAACGTCATCGATCGCGAACGTGCTGCCGAACGAGGTCGGGTTCTTCGGGTCTTTCGGGCCGGCGATTTGGATCGCCGTCGGCTTCTTCCCGCTTATGATGTCGTGAATGTAGAACCGGAGATTGGTTTTCAGCTCCTGGACCGGCTTGTACCGCACGCTCCGGGTGTAGTACCCGGATTGAACCGGAATCATAGTCGCCACTAAGATCAAAGCAAATAAAACAATTTTCTCCATTTTTGTTTTGTGAGTTTTTTTGTGTAACCAAAATGTGTTATTTATATTGTGTTGCAGTCAACACAATTACACAAATGAAAATTTTGTTGAAATAAATTTTGGAAAATCTTCTTCATATATAATTATTTTTTTGTAATATTGCAATGATTCTGTATCTAGACAATGCAATGAATATTCATAAATAGAATATCGTTTACCAAACACAATAAATGGCATCTATATATAAATTTATGATATTTCTAATTTCATAATTTTGGTATAATTTTTGTTTCTAATAGGCAATTTTTTAAATATGTGTTTATAGCGTATCTAACCAAACTAACTCACGATCAATGTTTATAGAGTATTTTAAATCATTGTAAAAATAATTTAGGATATTTTAAGATTATTTTTAAAGATATATAAAATCACTTCAAAATTATTTAAAATCACTTTAAAATGATTTAATATTTAGATAAACAATTTAAAAAATATTTGAAGTATTATATCTCTCAATACTTATGTATGTCAAGGTTAAAGTCATTCAAAATTATTTAAAATCACTTTAAAATGTTTTTAAATATATTTAAAATGATTTAAAATTTAGATAAACAATTACTTTTAAACAATTTAAAAAATATTTGAAGTTTTATATCTCTTAGTATGTCAAGGTTAATATCCTAATAATCTTTTTTATATAAGAGTGTCATATGTTCAATAATAACGTGAGAATAACATTTCTCTCTCTTAGTGCACGAAAACCAGAAGAGAGAGACTCTAAAAATCTAGGGAAATTTTATTTTAAAACAAATTTTTTTTAAGTAAAGGCTTATCACATAGAAAAAACGAAAACGGGAGAGAGAGACTCTGGATGGGCAAAACGCGTTGCTATGCGCTTGAAACACGGTAACACTACTGTATATTGAACTCGTGAGAGTTTGAAAACTGAAAAAATAAAATAAATGATCATCAACCTCTAAACTGTTGGCCCTGGCTTTTGTACTTAAAATTGGAGCCAAAATACGAATTCGATCAAGTGATGAAGTTAAAATATATTCATCTGACTATTCGAAGGCGGTCTCCGAGCCTTGGTAGCTATTTCGAAAGCATACGAGATCTCAATCAGCTTTGGCTCACTGCCTTTCGATCCTCCAAAACAGATCCCAAACGGCATCCCATCAGTCCTGTAGCCAGCTGGCACAGTTATTGCCGGATAGCCTCCTATTGCTAAAACCGGACAAGCACCCGAACCAATTGTTACCATTGCATCCAATTCATTCTCCTCCATTAGTTTTTTGAACCCATTGCGCGAAAGGTTTTCCAACTTTTCGAGTATAGATTTCTCGTGCTCTCCTATTCCGTTTGTCCTGTCAGATTCTACGAAAGTTTGCTGACCATATTCAGTAAGCTTTACCTGCCAGTGCATGAAACAGAGCTGAGAGTAGAGCATATGATCATAAATTTGTTTAGAACAATGACAACGTAACTACATACACTAAAAATGATACTCTCGACTAAAGGCAAAATTGTTCCGACTATTTTGAACTAAACAACACTATAGTACATTTTCAACTACTTAAGTTTGAACTAAACAACAATATAGGAGTAGGTAGTACTTAAAATAGCATAAGGGTATTGTTTACAAAATGAAATAATATCACTATTCTAACCAACTTTTTCGACTACATGTACTCATCAATTGGATGAATAAAACATTATTCTTTTAACCCAAAACCTATTGATGAAGAATAAATTCGAGACAAGTGATGATAAAACACGTACGAACCGAACATTAATAACAACAAGAACTAGGAATATTACGACTAGGTACATACCAACTCCGCATTGCTCTTGTTGAAGGCAATGACATCTGCCAAAGACCGGACGGGAGATTCTTCCAGCTCGTTCAAGTAAACATTTATAGATGTCTTAAAATCGGCCCTCATAATGTCAAGTTCCCCGCTTTCATCGGGTTTCAATACTGCGTCTACATCATCTATCTCCAAATTGTCGATCACCCGTGCACCTCTCTGCCTTCAGTCCCACACACACAAAAAAAAAAAAAGAACCGTTAAAGATCAGGAACAGAAACTGACTTTAATTTTCAAATATTATACCTGAATGTCTCGATATGTCTCTCAAACGCTGCGAGTTGGGCAGTGTCCTGTATATTTCCAAGAAACGGATGTCTCACAATACCGAGCCTCTTTCCATCCAAACCATTTTCATTAAGAAACTGTTTATAGCCGCCTACTGGAATAAATTTAGCCGCCTCACTCGTTTCTTGGTCTCTTGGATCCGGACCAGCTATCACATCAAGCACGTAAGCAGCATCTGATACAGTCTTGCATATTGGCCTGCAGCAGCCAACCATATATACACTCTGATTAACGACTTAACTGATTAATCAAAGCACGAGGAATTAGTTAGTTAGTTAGTTAGTTAGTTACCCGATTGTGTCCCAACGGGGTGTCATTGGTATAACCCCAGCTCGGCTTGTGAGGCCTACGGTGGGTTTGAGCCCCACAACCGAGTTATGATCGGAAGGGCAGATGATTGAACTGTGAGTCTCAGTCCCCAGGGCCACACACGTCATGTTCGCGGCCACCGATATGGCGGACCCACTGCTCGATCCGCAAGGTGATCCTGATGACAGATATGGATTCTACATAGTACAAAATATATGTTCACAAATATATTTTTAAAATTAAATCTTACATTTTAACTATTTTAGAATTCAATTGTAAAGGCCCAAAGTTCAAAGTTTGTTAGCTCAGGAGGGACCGTAAGATCCAAACGATCGAACCCAGAAACTATTTGAATTTTTGCAATTGACCTAAATAAAAAAAAATCAATAAAAAATTAGGCACATTCATGATGCATACCACTCCTTGCCCGGCGCGTGCACACCACCCGTTAGGAATCGCGTCGAGGGAGCGAAACTTGTACCACTCGCTCATGCTCGCTTTCCCCAAAACGATGGCGCCGGCTTCGCGCAGCCGAGCCACCACGCCGGCGTCGCGGCTGACTCTGGATCCGAGCAGCGCGTACGATCCCGCAGTGGTGCTCAGCTTGTCGCCTGTGCCGATCGCGTCCTTGAGGAGCACCGGGATACCGTGCAGCCCACCCAGATCGGATTTGGAGGTCTGCTGCTTCTCCCTGTCGGATTCATCGGCCAACCGCTGGGCGTCGGGGTTCACTTCGATTACTCCGCGAAGCAGCGGATTGAGGCTCTCGATCTGGCGCAGGTACAAGTCAACTAGCTGTCGCGCGGTGAGCTTGCCTTGCGCGAAAGCCCCTTGAATTTCTTCGATGCTCGCTTCTTCTATTGTAAAATCAAGGTTTTCCATTTTTTTTTTTTTCTAAGTGTTTTTATGTTTTGCTTTTGAGTATGTTTTCCACATAAATCAAATTATAAACTGTAGTAGTAATATGCAAAACTATGTCTACACACGTTGAGATTTGAATTCAAACAACCAAAAAGTTGGATTCAAAGACAACCAAAAAGTTGGATTCAAAGAGCTACATTACAAATTAACAATCCCTACATTACAATGATGATAGGTGTTTGGATGGATGAAATCTCGAATTAATATAAGATGTCGATTATACATAATTATACGCGTAGAGTCGAGTAATTCTGCCCTAGTCGTATCATACTACTATTTTACTCCTTTCGTTTTCAGAGAAATATGGACTCTTTCTTTTGTACTTCGTGAGAGAAGTTATCATATTTTTGTGACACACGACGAGTATAACATCATGATGGGAAACCTCGATCTTCCCATCATGCCCTGCTCCAGCCTCATGTATCGACGCCCCACCACCATCAGCCCAAAAACAATCGGTTGTGTTTGAATTGAAGCTCAAAAGTAAAATATCGAGCTAGAGATCAAATGCATCTCGAGATTATCTCGAACACAAGAAAAAAGCCTACAGAGTTTGATCTAGTAGTATCAAGAAGGCTCTATTGAGGAAGGGACTTCACTCATTGTTCTTTTGAATATAGTAAGTCTGAGTTTGAGTTGAACTTGTACAAGTTGTAATTGAATTCAAAGAACAAAGCATAAGTTATCCAGCAACACATTAATATTTGGATAAATAAATATTCAAAATAATTTAAAAACAATGTAAATAACAATTTGAAAAGTGGAGACAGTAGGCATGAGTGGGGCATTAAACACCCAAAATTGTAGTACACATTATGAAGATTCTTTTTAGAGAAAGTTTTTCATAAATGTGATATGTCCTTACATCACATTATGACATACTATCCAACCACTAATCAAGTACAACCATATAAACAGCAAGCAGATAATTCAAAAATATGCAATTCTTTTAAGAAACAGCTAAATTTGTTCAACTTGTAATAATTGGTACATCACAAACATGGTGAGAACTCCTCTCTTTTATGTTTGGCTCAAATACGAGAGAGTAAATGTATCACATCCACTAACCACACCAAACAAATAACAACGCAACTCCAAAAAATCAGATACAAAAAGAAAACATAAATAGTCACCCGCCCGAGAGAACAAGCGAGCTTGGTTTTTTAAGTTGATCTACTAATATGTCTCTAACAAAATTTCTCTATTTGTGCACCAAAATAAATTCTGTAACAAAAAAACAGTAAAAAGAAATAAAGGAAAAGCGCTGCCCCTTCACCTTTCGAAACCAGGAACTCATCATCATATCGGAGTATCTCTCTCTTCAGCCTCTTCGGTATTTCCATTTTCAGTGTTTGCAGCAGATCCATTTTCGGATCCACCAGCGCTGAAAAAGGGAGGGTGGAGTTAAAGATAGATCAATGTCAGCTAACAATATATAACAGGACCACTTTGCTGTGTAGTTTTAGTTATCGCGTAGTGTATCCAGTTGTTTCACTAGATGTGCTTAAACTGATACAGTGATACTATATATATTATCGCATATGGTGTGGGTATGCATAAAAATTGATGTATATTTACTTATGCGTAATGTACCTAAAAATGTCGACTTTCGTTCATTATATAACAATTGATCTACAGCAAAAACTGACCCCGAACCCACTTTTACCATGGTAAAGAGTGTCGAGAATAGAATAGGTTTGATGGTTTATTTTCTAATATTCAAATTTTTTTTATTTACATCATAAAACTATGCTTAGAAAATACGAAAACTTAGAAACTCAGCTTAAAGAATACAATCATGGACTATAATTAAAATGACATAGATGCATTAGCTTAGGCAAATAAATCGATTCCCTATCAACGATTATCCTACAACAAAAATAAGAGTTTGACCAAGAATCCACAGTCACTATCTAAATAACCAATACCATCATCTCTGATTACTAAATATACGGAGTAGTAAGCAAATCACCAATCAGTTACTAATGCAGAATTCAATAACATGTGAAAATAAACACATTGCACATTGTTAATTGAACCAATTCAACCAGTGCAGATTCAAAACCTAAATCACTAACCTCTGGGGTCTGCGGGAATCAATAGATATCGGCTTCCTCCAAGCATTCTCCACATTACTTTCCACCCGCGGTTTCTCCCTAACATTCCCATTTCCGCCCCAAAAGCCTCTCGCGGACCCCGCAGAAGCAACCTCCTTAATCTTCAAAGACTCGAGCTTTTCCTCAATCTCCTTGGGATCTTGCCCCTTCTCCTTCAACACCTCCTCCCTCGGCCTTGCCTGTCCAAACGGGTTGCTTGCCCTGGGCTTAACTACAGTCGGAACAACCTCAATCTTTTCCCTTTCAACAACCGGAGGAGGGGCTTGAACAACATCAACCACCGGCAGGGTTCTTGGCTGCAAATTCAATCTCGGCCTACCCCCAACACTCCCTTCCTCCCTCTTCTTCCCCCAGCTTTCAGAATCCAGATCAGAACTCCCTCTCCTATCCCTCAAGCTATCAAATGGGCTTCCAGTCTTTCGCCCTTCGTCTTCCTTCCTTCTCACCCAATTATCAGCATCGGCACCCCCATTGCTCGATTCCAGACCAAAGCTCCCTCTTCTATCATACCTCCTAGGCTCTGAGGGCACAAAACTTTTCTTAGATCCCCAATTATCGACCTCATCGGCTCGGGATTGTGAGTCTGTGAAAAATCCCCCTCTATCTCCCCTTTCCCTCCTCTCGAATCCACCACCACCACCACCACCGGCGGAGGACTTCTTCCCCATCGCCCAATTGTCGGTCTCGTCGGCCCTAGACGGCGTGAACTCGCGATCCGGATCCCGATTGAACCCTCCTCCCTCACGCCGAGGCCGCTCCTCCCTGCCGCCGTAGCTTCTGAATCCTCCGCCGAGCCTGCCCCGATCGAGCTCCTCGGCGGATCTCTCGCGCGGACCGGTGGGGAGTTCCGATACCTCGACCTGCGAGACGGTCTTCGGCTGATACGCCGTCGGCTTGGGCCCGCCGAATTTCGAGAATTCCTGGAGGGATATGGCTTGACCCTTCTTCTTCTTGGTTTTAGTGGCGGCGGCCGCGCTGAGAGAAGGGAAATCCGACGTCTCGGCGGCGGCGATGTGGCCGTTGTTGATCACCTTGTCTTCGTCACGCTGCTTGAGGAGCTCCGTCTCGTTTTCCTCGGCATCGAGAGCCCAAGCGCCTGGCTTATTCCACGCGCTAACGGTTGCCGCCATGGTTGCTTTCTGTGTTCTCTGTAAGATTTGTGTCGTCTCTGTGTGTGGTTTAGCGGAAGATTTTTGCGTCTGTTTGAAGCCTAGGGCTAATATTTATTTTGGAAAAGCAATTCGAATCTGAATTGGATTGTATCAGCATACGATGGACGGCTCAGATTAATCTAGGAGCGTTACGGTGAGCTGGCATGCCTAAGGAGACTTGGCGGTGGTTTAGGAAAAGACATGCGCGCTTGCGGACCACACAAATATTGGTCACATTTTT
Source organism: Euphrasia confusa (assembly GCA_954870475.1). Lineage (NCBI taxonomy): Eukaryota > Viridiplantae > Streptophyta > Magnoliopsida > Lamiales > Orobanchaceae > Euphrasia > Euphrasia confusa. The sequence goes on from OX940951.1 coordinate 22,725,892, forward strand.
TTATTTTAGACAAAAAAATGGCTAATTTATCAATTACTCCTATATATTTGAGTTTGATACATTAAAAAAATGAAGATTTAAAAAAAAAATACATTTAAATAATTGTTTATAATTTAATATATTAATTTTTTTATTATAAATTATTGTAACATACCGAAATTATATATTTTTAAATTGATAAATAAAATAAAATTGGCTAAAATTTTGAAAAAAATGTTACAAAGTAAAAGAAAAATTATATTTAAAATAAAAACATGGTGAGAAGGGAACATGTGAATATTATTGTGTACTTCTGTCTATTTTTAGCAGAAGTGAAGTGAACAAAACAAATCAATTTCACAAGAAACTAAAATCGATTCTACTTGTTCACATGTGTTTTATCAACTTCACAAAAATACTAAGTTGAAGCTAATGAAACAAATCAAACAAAACACCTTCAACAGAAAATTTTCAAATGAGGCTCGTCTTGGAGTCGGTCAAACATCCAAAACAGGGCGATAGATCAAAGTAATTATCTGAAATATTGGACATGATAAAATGAGCTTTTGATGGGTTGACATCGCCCATCGGACCAGATTATGGTTCCTGCGGGGACATTAACGAATGTGAGTGCATATTGTTTGTTCAAAATTGAAGGTAAAAAGCAATACAGAGTAAGAACAAATCACATGTTGAGGTTTCGTGATCGTGATGAAATCAGTTTATAGAGTTGAGACTTGGGAGGCTTTTGCTCAAATGGAGCATCAACTAAACAAAACAAGAAAATTACAAAACCCACTCTTGAGGTTTAGCCTAAGTACAAAGTTGTACTTAAGAGTTAAAATTACACATACCCCCTGGTATTTGTCTTTGTTGTAATAATAGTGTCAATCACTAAACAAGTTTTCTTCATCTTCTTGTAAATAGGGTGAACATCAAGGGTATTAAGGATAATCAAAAAACAATATGTGAAGTTTAGACTAATTATAAAAAAAAATTGTGGGTTTTTGTGTAATTAGACCAAACTTCAGGGCGGATTGTAATTAGACTAAAAGTGTCAAGTGCCTGAAAAACATGCTTTGCAAAAACAATGTCAAGATAGAAAACCTGGAGTAAAACATCATATCATAGGCCAATAGCAATAATGATGCATAAACAAGAATTCATCAAACACTCGAGCGTAATGTGATGTATGTCGTGTTGATGCTTTCACTTTCACTATAGGAAACAATGAATCTATTCGAAGCATGGAAAAAACTAAATCAATCATGAATTTTGGGATTACCCTGTTTCGGAACTGTGTTATCCGAATTGATCGAGTGTCCCCAGAGCAAGTCTTTATTGCGATCACAATTTTCTTTATGCTACTAACAACCTTCGTGTTACTGAAGCAGACACACTTAAGGTAATATAAGTGTCACCATCAATAGTTCAAGTAGCATCAAGAACTTGATAAAACCTATGGTAGATTACAAAAATGGCCCCAAGGTTTGACCTAATTACAAAAACAAACGAGGAATTCTTGTTCGGCATTGAACTTTATCCCCTTCATAAGCAAAATAATTTCAAATACCCACTTTACATTTGTAAAATATAACAGTTAACCCATAACATTTAACACATCATCAAACATCGAGGGTCGTTTCTGTAATTTTTCAACTTTTCAGGGTTCTCTTGTGATTACGCCAGACCTCAGGGGCAGTTAATGCAATCCACACACACACACATACAAACAAATTAATAGGATGGGAAAGGCAAGAAATTACCATACGCGCACCCATCAAGAACAGAAACCCAGGTAAAAGCCAGTATATTTGTCGGCGCATAGAGAGACTTCAAATGCAGCATGAGCACGAGCACGGAGCTATTGTAGCTGCCACAGAAATCAGAAAATCTGGGACCACACAAGGGTTGATAAACAATAAGCAGTGGGCGTAACTAGAAAAATGTATGCTGATTATTGTTGGGCAGCAATTTCATTGATCAAAATCACCTTCCACCCACTCCCAATTGGGAAGAGCCACAAATATACCCCATGTAAAACCGGACAAGTGCACAAATCAAGCTCTGTGGGACAACAAGATAGAGAAATCGAGATGAGAGGAAGGAAGCGGAGAGGAGATCAGTTCAGGGGCAGACGCCGTCATACTCACCAGGATGTAAAGGGAAGGTGAGTGAAAGAAATCTGAAAGTTATAGAGAACGGATAGAAGAATGTTTAAAGGGAGAATGATGAGATTAAGTCCATGATATAAGTCTGTGTTTAATAATTTTATTTCTTTTACTTAATTTGTCTCAAGTGCGAAATCTGATTTCACAAGAGATTTATTAAAATTTGGAAGGGGAACGAACAACAAGGAGAAACTCAAAACAAGCTGCTGCAGAAACTGACAGCCTTTGAGGTAGTTTATTTTCCTTGTACAGAATCTTGTTTTACATATTTTTTTTTTTTTTTTGATAAGGAGGAGAGACGAGAAACTCCACCCCAACCCGATCGGAGGTCCCTCGATCGGGTAGGATGTAAATCGAGGAATGTGCCCGAGAAACTGACAGCCTTTGAGGTAGTTTATTTTCCTTGTACAGAATCTTGTTTTACATATTTTTTTTTTTTTTTTGATAAGGAGGAGAGACGAGAAACTCCACCCCAACCCGATCGGAGGTCCCTCGATCGGGTAGGATGTAAATCGAGGAATGTGCCCGAGTAGCAGACACCTGTGCGAGAGAGCCAACAGGTCGAACCCCAGGACAAACCTTCATAATATTTCAATGAAAATTTGTCCCACCCGAGATTCGAACCCTGCGTCGCCGGGGAATTACACCCACATCATCACAGGCCTTACCACTCGGCTACGCTCCTGGGGACAAAGACTTAAGAAAAGAAAATTGTTTTACATATTCATGTCATTGTACATAACCATATATGAGAAGGTTCAAAATAGAGAAAGCCTATCGAATTTCACTTGATGCACCTACTTTCTTAATTGTTCTACTTGGTAAAAATTATACAGGGAGTGTTTGCTTCGAATCAAGAATTCCTAATTAGTACACAGCAATCGCAAACAATAAAACAATCGTAAACTAAAACAAAAGCATGATTGGATTATTTATTTATTTATTTAGAAAACTACACCTTCAGAATCATATAAGAAACAGTATTGACAACATAACCAGCATATCAGAACAGAAAAGAAAAAAAGTACGGGTATAACCTGGATGGAAGACCCACCTAAAAATACGCATTAAAGATCCAGCACAAGGGTACGTTTATGGTTTATCAAAGCTAAAAACGCCAGTATTTAAAAAAAGGCCAGTTAAATCGGAACTGCCTTCCGTTTGTACCTCACCATCACCTTACCCTTCACGCCAACCACCATAGCATTCCAATCAATCTCCGGAAAAGGTGAGACAAGCTCCATCTCAAAATTTCTAAGTAGATGGCTCCAAATCGCCTTTATCTGCAGATAAGCAAACGGCTCCCCAAGACACCCATGCCTCCCCCCACCGAACGAGATGTACGAGAATGCGCCCGTCGCCTTATCCTCTTCCCGACCCGGCCCAAACCTATCCGGGTCATACGCATCCGGATCCTTAAAAATATGCGGGAGCCGGTTCGCAAAAGCAGGGGACGTGGCAACTATATGCCCCTTTGGAATATCATACTCCTTCCCTTCCCTAGTCGTCACACTGAAATCGCTGTGCGAGCTTCTCAAAAGCATTATCAAAGGCGGGTGGAGTCTCAAAGCCTCTTTCACGCACCTATAGAGAACTTCCATTTCCGACAGGGCATCATAATTAACACCACTCCCGTGTTTTTCTACCACGCCCCTTTGCTCGTTTACTACAACCTCCATATATTTAGGGTTTATGAGAAGGTAAGCACCTGTCCAAGTCGAAGTAATCGAGCTTGTGTGCTGGCCTGCGAAGAGGGCCGCTATTAGCAAACCAGTGACCTCAGCTTCTGTAGTTTGCCGTCCATCTTTGTACTTGGAATCTATAAAGCACTGTAATAAGTCGTTCTCAGTCTTTCCAGTTTGTTTGCGTGAGGCTATGATGGTTGAGAAGATGTGAGCCAGCTTCTTGCGAGCCTGGTCCCGACGGCGGTGGGCCGGGATAGGGAGGTAAGGGAAGATGACGCTGATCGGGAGCATCCCATTGTCGAGGTCATGGAAGAGGGCGGAGACGTCAGCGAAGAGCTTATCACGAACTTCTTGGCCCAATAGGCATCGGCTGGCAGTTAGGATGATCAAGTGCTCTAACTCGTACTTTAGGTCAACTTCACCACTGTCTCCCCATTTCGAGAAGTAGTTCTATCAATGGAGTCAATGGTGTTAGAAAACATGAATGGAAATTTTGAAGGTTCATTCCATATACAAAAATGACTCTCAATAAAAGGAAAAACAGAAAATACACATTTCTCATATTAATATTTTTCTGTTAAGATTCATTCTTAGTACCTTTACAAAATATTTGTTCAATACTATTCTACCTAACTATGAAATATGAAATGAAAGAGATTTCATATTAAGAATCAAGAATCAAGAACAACCAACTACTCAAGTCATATTTTTCCATCCCTTCGATCAAATAATTACTACAATGGCACAAATCAACAACAAATAAAATACTGGAGGTAGTAGCAATTAAGATCACAGAACATAGGTACTGTAATTTTTATTTATTTTTACCTCAGCTTCCATAACCATCTGATCCACATAGCCTTTGAGCTTGTTAACCCTAAGCGCCTCCGTGAAAAACCTGAACTGCTCCTGCCTAATCGTATAGTCGACGTCAAACACCACGCCCGGCCCGAACGTGGGCACATTGAACTGGTACACTTCTTGCTGGCTGAGCTCCGATTCAGGGGCCTTGAAGAAATGGGCCGAAACTTCCGGCCCGATCAGGAATGTGATGTTCTTACTCAGCAGTTTCAGAGTGAACACACTCCCGAGCTTCGGGTACTCCTCCCTGAGCATCACCACCGGTCCTTTCATGAACCGGAGCAAACCGCCGAGAACCGGCCACGCCCTCACCGCCGGCGGCAAGCGCTTGCTGGATTTGGGCATTATCAAGGCGGATATGAGCTTCGCGGCGAAAAGAGTGGCGACCAGCAACAGCCCGACGTTCATGATTTTGGTGCTGGTGTTAGGTTGGGTTGCGGATTCGAGGGTTTCCATTGTCGCTCGCTACCGAAAATGCTCAGAAATTCCAAGGAAAATTAATGATGACGATGACTGAGATTAATCTCGACCGCAAAAGTTTGAGATCTGAATAGATTTTGATCGGGCAATCACAGAAAATTGAATTTGAAGAAGGAAGAAAAGCGATGAGAGTATTGGATAAACATGGTGACAAAGTGAAATTCAGGTACAAGCATTTATAAGGAAATTTTCAAGCCGAGCTGATTTGAAGTATCGGCTCGGGAATACGGCTTCGATGGAACCGATGTAAAAGTGTCGATATATGGATCGAGATTCCGGATGTTTCTCTGAGTAAAAGTGGGCAGTGGGCTTAATCACACCCATAATTAATTTATTATTTTAAATTTAATTAAATATGTAGTGCAGTAATACATTTACGGTTAAAAAGATAGAGTGATTCTGTTCTGTTACATAAAATATGGGCATGGAAAAGATGAATTCGTAATCATGTGATTCATGTTCAGTAACAGGCTAACAGCAAATATTTTCGGTGAAAGTTGTTTTTTCTGGTAAAGGAAAAAAATATAGTGCAGCGAAAATATCAAATATGTTATGAGACTACAACTTTTTATTGTTCTCAAAGTATATAGAACAAAAAAAATTCAATGTGAAAAATCTAAACACTAAGGCCTTGTTTGGTGGGTTGTATGCATCGTCACCGATAAACGCTACAACCAAAACAGATCTCATCAAAAAATCAGACCCTCCTCCCTGACCTCTCCTTATAACCCCCAACGTCACTTTGAGCCGGCTCATCCAATCACGTTACACTCTCCACGTCGTCGTCGTCGAACGCCTCTTTACCTCTAGCCTCCCACCAGATTTCAGATCTCAAAATTGACAACTCATTTTTCGGCTCACTCCCATTTTTGAACTTTCATAATCATACAAGATAGATCTTGACTGTTTGAAAATGAAAATCAAATTAGGTTAATTATTTTTTAATTTTCAGATTTTTTGATTTTTTTCGAGTTCTTACAAGAAAATGAAGAGGTAAGATGAATTCACAGATTGAAAAGGATTTCGAGTTCGGGTTTTAGATCTATCCACCAATCTATCGATTTTTTTGTAATATGGTGAATTACTGTTCAAGTGAGACAATTCAACACGCCGAATTGGAGTGATAACTTCTTTGAAGAGGAACATTATTTAAGATCAGGTCATATATAAACACAGGCCAACAAAACTTGTACCAAACATTAAATAAACAAGTTATTTAAACTATAATTCTTTTATCTGGTGTACCAAACACGCCCTAAATAGTTATTTCTGATGATTTCTATCAAATTATATATTTTCTTCTCTTCAAAACCTCTTTAAGAAATTGTCCTTTTTTATAAGGAGAAAAGGCAAAAAACTCCACTTCCACTACTTAGTTTCTCCAAAGTAAAATATATATATATATATATATATATATATATATATATATATATATATATATATTGCGAGTAAACAAATTAAAGAAAGTTAAAACATGTGAAATACAAAACTTGACTTAACAAAGTTTTCTGCAAGGTTCATTCGTCAATGTGTCTCAAAAATAAAATACTTGTACAAGTTCTTCTACAAATTTAAATGTCTTGAATTTGTACTAATAGTTCTGCAAATATGTTGTGGCACATATTCAATAAACATTGAAGATTGGGAGTATAAAAACACAAAATCTCCTCTTGCTCTGACCAAAAATTGTACGGAGAAAATTTAAACAAACAAGTCTAGCATGAAAGGTTCTGAAAACATAGCGTGAAATGTTGACATTCGAAATTCATCCACAATGTTCAATCAATAGTATCTTGAAAATGTTGACATTCGAAATTCATCCACAATCAATAATATCTAGTGGCCTCGTAAGAATTGTACCTAAGTAGCCCTAGAATTCCACATAAAACAACTTTGAATTGTTTGGTGTAAAATTTGAACTTAATTTCTCCTAAGTAGCCCAAGAATTCCTCAAAAAACGACTTTGAATTGTTTGGTGTAAAATTTGAACTTAATTTCTCAACAAAGTAGCTCAATTATGCAACAATTCCACTACAAAGCTGATTTTTGTTTAAAAACAAATTTTTGAGTTCAAACGCAACTTTTAACTTCCAAATAAATATTTAATTCTAACCATATTCAATATCTCGAGCACCGTTTAATCAGGGCCCACAGAACCAGACTGGGGTTGAATATAAAATGGGGCCAAATGATCAAGGCCCATTGACACAAGTTAGGGTTTTGAATCAAAATTGATTAATCAAATCAAAATCCCAAACCCAGATTAGCTCACTGATGACGACGAAGATATCAAAAGCAGTTCTAATATTATTCAGAAAGGCAGTTCATATCATAAACGATAAGAGTACTAAAAGCTCAATCGGAACAACGACCTCTCAGCAAACCCTAGAAAACATAAAAAAACAGAACGCGAAAATCGAAAAAAAAAACAGTGAAATCAAATCAGGGATCATCGTCAGATCTTCAACACAAATCAGATCCCCAAGACACAGATCTAAGAGATTTGACCGCAATCGGCGACGACCACCGGCTTGGCAGTCTTCCCGGTGCCGGATCCGACCTTCTCGATCGCAGTAACGACATTGAGACCCTCGACAACCTGTCCGAAGACGACGTGCTTCCCGTCGAGCCACTCGGTCTTGGCGGTGCAGACGAAGAACTGCGAGCCGTTGGTCCCGGGTCCGGCGTTAGCCATGGAGAGGACTCCTGGTCCGGTGTGCTTCTTCACGAAATTCTCGTCGGCGAACTTGGATCCGTAGATGGACTCGCCGCCGGTGCCGTTTCCGGCAGTGAAATCGCCTCCCTGACACATGAAGTTGGGGATGACTCGGTGGAAGAGCGAGCCCTTGTAGTGGAGCGGCTTGCCGGACCTTCCGATGCCTTTCTCGCCGGTACAGAGCGCACGGAAGTTCTCGGCAGTCTTGGGAACGACGTCGGCGAAGAGCTCCATCACGATCCGGCCGGCTGGCTGACCGCCGATGGTCATATCGAAGAAAACCCTAGGGTTCGACATTATTTTATTTTAATTTCTTTAGATCGATATGATAATTGAACGGTGGTTAGGGTTTGGACGTGTCGAGAAGAGACTTATATAGAACCGTGCGAGGGTAAATCAATGGAAGGAGTAATCTGGAACGTACACGTGTCGTAATCTCTGGACGGAACATAGTGACTGGTGTTGGGTTTGTGTTCAACTGACCGACTTTTATTTACCCATTGGGCGGCCTTGTTGGGCCTTTTATTTGGGTCATAGCGATATTATCTTGGACTTCAACTATTTACACTCATCTTTACTTTCTACCCCTTTTTTAATTTTTTGTTTTTATAACAATAATATAAAATGACTGTAAACCCGTATTTTTATAAAATTAATTATAGAGTCACATCTTGGAGCCAGTCTGAGCTTATAAGCTACTCCCTCGGTCAAAGACAGTTGTCATACTTTCCTTTTTGGGGTGTCCAACAACAATAGTTGACACACCCTAAAAAATGAAATAATTATTCTAACTTTCTCATTTTAATATACAATTTTATTCTACTTTACTCCACCTACTTTTTAAACTTTACTCACAACTACTTTACTTTTCACTTTTAAAATATATTTTTACTCTTTATTTTCTAATAAAAAAATTAAAAAATAACAATTTTCTTAAACTCCGTGTCCAGCAAAGTATGACATCTATTAATGGCCGGAGGGAGTATTTAAAAGCTTATAAGTTACTAAATTTTGTTTGGTAATATTTTTAAAAAAAAATTCTAAAAAAAACTTTAAAATAAGTTGTTTAACCGTTTATAAGTTGTTTAAAAAAAAGTACGTGGAGAGTACTTTTTTTTTAAGAGCTTATAAGCTCTTGCAACTAAAATAATAAAAGACCAAATTACCTTTAAAATTATTACCTTTTATATATAAACGAATATTTCAAATTTATTATTTAGTTAATATAAATATTTTTAATTTTTTTTTCATATATAACAATTTATTTTTGATAATTTTATTTATATAAGATCTTAAATTTTTCAAACAAATTAACATCTTATAAGTTTAGATATCTATTTTATCAAACGGTTTAACAACTTATTTATTAAATAAGAAATAACAACTTATCAGCTCTTAAAACAGCTTATAAGACGTAACATCTTATAAGCTCTTTTAAATAAGCTCGTCCAAACGGACTCTTATTCTCTCGTCCAAATCGAGTCTATCATCTTCAACACTCACAATAACATAACTTATTTGTACTATTAGGAGTTAGGACCTGATCACCTCAAGAGTATGAACAAGAGTATGAGCTTGTAACAAAACAGAATGTCTAATGTCTTCAATGTGCAACCCATGATCAACGACACTCGGATCCTTACAAACTTTAATCCTCACGGGCACCCTCTCGCGCCGCCACCCTCACTTTCTTGAACGTCGCCACTTGCTTGTAAAATCAATCTAACAGATGCATTTTTGGTGGATCAAAACTCGTAATGGATCTGTGTTTTAATTATTTTTATTTTATTTTTTGGTATTTCTTTCATGATTTTTGTACAGGCGGAGAATCTGACGATGGACTGAGAATTGAATATCTTCCGTTCAATGCATGGACGAACCAATTTGAAGAAAATTTAAAATGAAAATTTATTAAACAGAACCGGTAGAACCAAAGACGGTCCAGTGTGACATGACATACTAGACCTGCATAAAAAAGATAAATGAGATAGTATAATATAGAGATGAGAAACTAATTAATCCAGTTTAATTAATCATTAGTAATTAATTATTTATAACATTAAAAAGAAGGCATAAAAAATTAATTTTTTGGTAATTATTTTTATATTTAATATAATATTAAAATAATTTGTAATTTTCTCTAATAATTAATTTATTTATAAAATGTTTTGTGTATTTAATTTAAAATTTGTTTTATCTTATTTATTTATGTATTTAATTTAAATTTTATTTTATTTTATACGGTAAGATTTAGTATTTATTTAACTATTTTTTTTTATTTAATATTGGTATAATTAATAATGATTCTTTATGTTTAGTTGTGTATTGTCAAAGATTCGATCCCCTAATATTTTTCCGAATACTTTATTTTTTATAGATAAAATTTGTACAAGTACAACAATTCAATACAAACATATAAAACTATAATGATACACAAATACATAAAAATGTCCTAATACAATTTTTTTAGAGAAATAAATATACAAATATATAAAAATATTTTAATACATTTCTCACAATATTTTATTAGAGCATCCCAAGCGATAAAAAAAACAATATAATCAATAATACATTTAAGTATTTTTTTGAAAAAAAAAATTAGATTTTGGTGAATTTTAAAAGAAATTAGATTTTAGTTTAGTTTCACCAAATTCAAAAGTTGAGTAGTTTATTTTTAGAGTAAATTAGAGAAAAAAATAAAATAGGTTTATGATTTAAAGAATAGTACCCTAGTTTATCTTTCTAATAAAAAAGGCAATCAATTTTTTGTATATATATAGTTTAATGTATTTATATTAATTGTAGTCTTAATTTAAGTAAGTTTTTTTATATTTGATTGGTCTATTTTAACCTTGGTAGTAAATTAATGATATTTTCTACATTTATTATGTAACGATTAATTTATTTCAGAAATCTTAATCGTTCCTTTCGGACAAGATTCGTGAAATCAATTAGAGGAATTTTTTTTTAGAAAATAAGGTTCTGATTGCGGTTCGTTTTCTTTTTCAAAATTCAAAAAAAACTTCATAGCCGTACTCTCATTACACAGTGTTGTCTTCTTGGCCGTTCTCTCAGTCTCTCCGAGGTATTTTTTTATTCCAACTGTTAATCCGTATTTAGGATTTTGAAATCTTTCACAGTTTGTCCCTCGAATTCGTTTTTTTTTTTTTTTTTGAAAACACAACCGTTGATCAAAACTACCAACGATTGCTCCGTCGTTTTTTATGATTATCTGAATACCAAACGATTCACAGTAAGGGTAAAATACCAGTAGGCAACTGGTGTGTGAAGGCATCTCTCAATAGGTATATTTCATTCCTTGACTGACTTTTGTCGATTTCCTTTACCATATTTTTCATATATCTTAATTTAATAATCATTTGCGTGTTAGAACACTACATGATGGGTGCAACTGGTGTTTAGAGAGCAATTCTTAAGTACCATCGGTGAATAGTGTATGGATTTGTTTGTTATATTACTGTGATTATTATGTAGTGGTAAAGTAGGAAAGTAATACATTACCTTGGTTAAAGCGTACACCAGATCGAAACATCAAGAAAGTTCAAGAATGTTGACAGTAGTATTCATTGGTTTTTAATAGTGTTAGTTCAATACATGATGATACTGATATAGATTGCGTATGAATGTCCAAGCTATGATATAGACATTTTTCAGAATTCCTCGTGTTGGTATTACCCTAACGTACGTCGTCTTTAAATCGCAGGCCGGCCAAGACAAGTTAGGATGAAGAACAGGAGCGAGGTCAAACGGATAATCAAATGTAGTCGGTGTAAGAAATTCAAGAACCACAACAAGAAAACATGCAAAGAAGTTATCTAGGACTGAGTTTATCGAGACTGTAACTACAACACATTTTCCAAAAGTCTTTTGTGTAGGATTCAAGAATTTGTTGAACTTATTCAGCTTTCAACCGAGGTTGAAATTGAATAAATTGCTGTCAAGGGTTAAGTTCGTTTTCATTGGACTTGATACACTATTTATGGTAATGGAATACACTGGTCTTATTTTGTTGCTGGTAATTTGTAATACTTTGTGGATTTGCATTTGTCGTCTTTTTAGTTTTTGTTGTTGTGGAGGATATTTCTAAGACACTAGTTTCATATTTACTATTCCTTGTCATCAATATTACCCACCTGCATCAGTTAATGAATCTCTGGTGTTTTTTTTGCGATTTTTTCGATTGCGGTTAACACTGAGAAATGACGAGTTGAACTACTGTACAGTATTTTTGGTACACAGGAGTATGTTGCTACAATTCAGTTTAGGGTGTTGATGAGTGAATAACTATACAATAGTACCAACCAAGTGTATATTATTTTGATATACTAAATTGAATTCAATGTCTCTCAGTAGTATAAAATATGTTAATCATGTTATGGTGATGGTGTTGAACTTTGTGACTGTATTTCTAACAGATATATGAAATCTATGTATAATAAAAGTGTGATTTTCAAAAAAGTTGCCTGGATGTTTGAGTAGTATTGTGTTATGAGTTTATTTTTATTTTATAGTGTTAAATCATGTGTTTAAGCATAATATGCTACATTAACCGCGATTATCCAGGCCTCTGTGTCCATGTAGTTAGAGTTTGACATTTATTTTTCAAACTCAACAACACTGAGTTTACCACAACCATTTGTGAGTGTTTTCCTCATGTCTGTTGTTTCTAAGAGTAAACCCAATGATTTTACTCACGTTTTGTTTATAACAAACCCAACCTGGGCATGCTCACTGATTCACAAAATAAACAAACCTGCCAAGTCAATATCAGGAAAAGTAGTTTCAAAATGTTTCAACAATGTAATCAATGACAAAGTAACTTATCAAAAAACTGAATGTAACTGCAATCTATCCTGAACTTAAACTAATGTAAAGTAGATGAACAACACGATCTTGTTCGATAAACCAGCTGCCTACTTGTTATTGTTTGAAAAAAAAATCACAAATCCCTTTTCAGAGTGTCTGCTGTTTTCATTTCATAACAGTGTTACAAATCCCTTTTCAGAGTGTTTATGAAAAATTTCCAACTACATTATCCAAAAATAATGACTCACAAATATTCAAAAACAAAATCCACCTGATACTTAATAATGGTTTCAGAAATAAAAATCTAACTGCTACTTAAGAGGGTTTTCAGATATCAAAATCTAACTGCTAATTAATATTGTTTTCAGAAACTAAAATAAACTTCCACGATCTTTCTATTGGGCAGCTCTCCAGCATTTTGAACTTCTCGCGAATTTGTTTACAATATCAGCTTTGAATTGAAGTGCAGCGGACTTGTCAAACTCGGAACACAAGTACTTTTCATTAACAAGGAAGTCCATGTAGTGCATTACATACACTCCGCAATCCAGTCTGTTGCAATAAAATGTTAGTATGTAAACACATCACTGTATAATGTGCGATTCAATTGAATAGCATGTTAGTTATTAAACTTACGATCCAATAGCCTGTTTAGGAACAAGCTTTTTCTGATCAAAAAGTTTGAAATTAGACTTGTAGTTCTCCTTCACCCATTTTATAGTAAGGATTTCTTTCTCAGTCAAATCATCCACATCCATCTTCAACGAAAAATTCGTGCTGCCATTCATGTTTAGTTTGTTCCTTTGTCGTGTTCTCAGCATTTCATTAGCTTGGAACTCAACGCTTCTCATCCACATATTTATCATGAAAACCTGTGTCAATCACGATTATACATATCAGTAGTAAGACTCTTGATTACAAAAAACAACAGAGTAAAAAAAATTCACACTACCCAAATAACACTTATGTAGATTGTATTAATTTCAGGAAAATACTATTAATTTCAGGAAAATACACTAACAAAATTCACAAAATAGGACAATATCGTTAGGTATACCATTAGTTTTGCCTCGTTAAAGCATTCTGCAGGTCTTGAAAACCTTGGTGACATAGAGTCATAGTGGTAAAAACACTTTTCCACAGTGTCAAAGGTTAAGAGCGTGAAGTGGTGTTTCCCTCTGTGTGTCAGCGGAATCATGACAAGATGCACGCTCCCCAAATAGTCGTACAAAGGCTCAAATATAAAGGAATGCATTGCCACTGCTTCCAAATTATCGACTGCAACCTGCATAAGATTGCCAAGAATGAAGATGTAGATCATTGGCTCATTTTTGAAAAATCTCTTCGCACAATATACTCCAAACCATCATATACTTTGACTGATGTTAAACACAATTTTTCAACTACAATGAACACAGAAGTAGTGTTTGTTATAGTATTTGAACTTAAACACTATTACACGTAGTCAACACTTTTTCGTAAATAAGTAGTGTAATTGAAGAATCTTGAACTACAAGATACACTGAACAAACAAGTAACCAATGCCTTAAGGTTTCGAATAAATAACAAAAACTTAAGAAGTGTATGTAGTAGATTTTATTCAATGTAGTAGGTTTTAAAATAATTTACATAAGAACACTGGGAGGGTTACAGTGTTTATTATAGTGTTTGACGATACACTATTAGAGATAGACAATATTTTTTAGTAACACTAGTAGTAATTGCATCAAGATACACTATTAGATACACCGAAGGATACACTATATGACTACGATACACAATACTACTGAAGTCTTGTTAGTAACACTACATGGTACACTGTAGTCAAATTACAAGACTTGCCAATAACCAAATTGTGCACTATCCAAACACTATTACACTACTTGTTCGTAAAGTAACATGAAATTATATGAATCTTGAAATAACTACAACACTGTCCAACCTATGCAGTGTAGCATATACATCTTGCAGTGTTATTAAGTAAGCCCGATTAAATCATCACCCACCCCAACCTTTATATAAAATGTTACACTATTACACATAGTGTAACATGTATGGCATATTAGTGTCTAACAGTTATATATGTCTTAGTATTATTTATCATGAATCAAGAGAAAAAAAATGTGGTCTTTTGAATCTATAAGATATAATATGGTTGAAAGTCTTACCCACGCGTGTGAAACAAGATACTTCGTGTCCAGGAGAACTTCGTCATTAGACTTCACCTCTTCTTCTAGAAGGCTGGAAAATGCATCTATTATGGTAGTTGTCACACAATCCTTTGAAGACATCTTGTCGAAATATCAAAATGGAAATTCATCAGAAATTAGATAACACAATAAAATATCGTCTACACAATCAGATCTACCTATATCGTACGCTATTATCCAAGAACTGACTTGTTAATTCAAAAGCTATTACACGCTGACTTAGAACCAAATAACAACGATTAAGATAGAAACTACACATTATAGTTTCCTGCATGCTTTTAAAATCAAAAAATTTTGAATTCTAAATTCTGTGCGCTCAAATTATTTGATGATGTAGGTATTTGCTCAAAACAAAGTGAACTATGGATACAAGACAAATATGTCATCTCACAGATTTTCAAAAGAAAATACATGAAAACTATGAGCTGTGTAATAATTTCACGAAAAAATCGACATGCATACAAAAAAAATTGCACTAAACAACACTGCCCAAATAATTTAGAATTCCAAAAGGATTCAACTGGTAGATTCATTACCCTATCAGTACTTGCTCAAAAAAGGTTGAATCTAACCTAAAAACGAAGAACCCTAAATCTTGAACTAATCTATGTACTACGGGATTTAGGCAGTAATTGCACAGAGAAAAAGAACGAGAATCACAATTAGTGCGTCGGGAATCATAAATCTTACCAATTCTGAAGAATTTGAGAGCGTCCAAATTTCACAAATCACAAAGAAATGTTGTCTGAATATCACGTCGGTTTCTTTTGGGAATTGGTGAATTGAAAAAGGTAGGTGAATGGGGGAATCGGTTTCTTCTATTATTTTTTGTAGTGTATTTGATACACATGGAAAGTGTATGATTGTCCCATTAATTTGAGTGATTCTATATAATATACATTATATATGGTAAGTGTATATTTAATAGAATTAATTAAGAGAAATTATATAATCGGTTTATAAAGACATATTACATAGTGTACACTAATTCAAAGGGCTTTATAGGTAAATCTTGTTTTTTTATAAATTGTGTAAACATTGGTCTTAGAGTATAATTCACTTAAAGATATTTACCTTTTTTGAAAATCCCCCTTTTTTTTATAAGGGTAGCGCTATTCGCACCCCATTTCCTCTAAGCACACCCTCATATTTTTTTTATTTTAATCATTTATTATTTTTATTCATACACCACTTAATCTTTCCTAACTTGCCCTTTCAATTAACAATACAATCCCAATCAATTTACCAAAGAGAGGACTATGTTAAGCCGGAATGGTGGGGAAAGAGGCCCGTGGATCATTGCGGACCATTATTTTACTATACGGAAATGGTCTACAAATTTCAGACCATCAGAGGAGATTTTCTCCAAAACAATGGTTTGGGTTCGTTTCCCTGAGCTACCAATCGAGTCGGCCCGATCATCCAATTCGCTCCAAGAGTTTTTCAAGTAAATGAATTCCTCGATCGAGCACTGTTGAATTAGGATCGGAAAGAGTTCCAACTGAGCCGACTAGCGGATCTCGGACCTTCAACAGGCAGTAGTCTCACGATCGGGCACTCATGCCCGGAAGTTTTCATTGTATATTCCCGCGGGTCGGAAGGCGGCGGGGGACACTGGGCGAGATCTATCAGCAGCGAATTCCCCATACAAATGGAGGCGCCTATCAAAAAGACATGTGGAATATTTAGGGCCGCCTTGATGAACTACCCTAATGTCACATGTTTATTAATAAACTACCCTTCTCTCGGTTTTTTTCCATAAAATACCCTTTTTTTCATTTACTAATTAAAATAAATGTGTAATTACTTTAACACCCTTCTTCAATCCTACCCAAAAACTAAATCCAAACCCATTCCCATCCTACCCGACTGTAAAATGAATCCCAATTTAATACATGATTCAATTCGTTTTCTTGAAACCTAATTTCCCAAAATGATTCTTCGGAAATCGAAAATAGCGTCGCCCTTCTCCAATCGATTCGCCGATTTCTTCATCGTCTCCAGTATGCCATTCTCCGTCCGCTGTCCGCCGGCCTTCTATACCGCGAGCTCATCGTCTCCAATCCGAAGTCCGCGTCTCCAATCTTCCGTTCTCCGTCCGCTGTCCGCCGGCCTTCAATATCGCGAGCTCATCGTCTCCAATCCGAAGTCCGCAGTCGCATTATTCCCCAATCCAGCAACTGATAATTAATCGACTCGAATTCAATTAAAATCCGTTGGTTTCGTCTGTTTTATAAGTATTGGTTGCCGGAGGATGAGATTGAACACGGCGCTCGCGAGGCCACGTGCGGCGGGCGACACCTCCCTCGATGTGATCCCTGTTGTTGTGTACATGGATGTTTGCACATGGTTCTGTTACAATAAGAGGGGGAATTGCTCGATGCCACCATCCGTAGGTCGATCAAACCCGATCGTTTGATCCCCTTTCAAGTGTGGGGAATGGCCATAGTGCTGGCAGATGGAACCAGGACAAGGGCTTCGTTGGCAATGGGGCGCGCGTCA
Source organism: Euphrasia confusa (assembly GCA_954870475.1). Lineage (NCBI taxonomy): Eukaryota > Viridiplantae > Streptophyta > Magnoliopsida > Lamiales > Orobanchaceae > Euphrasia > Euphrasia confusa. Next base: position 22,743,323 of record OX940951.1, read on the forward strand.
CCGGTTGTATTTGCTGGATTTGCCGTTTGTAATTACTACAGATACCTTCGATTACACAAAAGAAAACAATTACCTTCGATTACACAAAAGAAAACAATTTACATGATATTGCATTTTTTTATTTTAATTACTAATATAAAATTAATTTTAATAAAATTACATTTTAATTACTAATATAAAAATTAATTTATATGAAATTACATTTTAATTACTAATATAAAGTTAATTTTTATGAGTGTACATTTTAATTACTAGATATAAATTAATTTACATTAAAGTATATTTTAATTATTTATAATAAAATTTAATTTACATCAAATTAAATTTTAATTACTAATATAAAGTTAATTTTGAGAGTAAATTTTAATTACTAAATATTAAATTAATTTTCATGAAATTACATTTTATTTACTTATAATAAAAGTTAATTTACATTAAATTACATTTTAATTACTAATATAAAGTTAATTTTCATGAAAATATATTTTAATTACTAATATAAAGTTAATTTACACTTAATTACATTTCAATTACTAATATAAAGTTAATTTACATGAAATTACATTTTAATTACTAATATAAAATAAATTTACATGAAATTATATACATTTTTATTACTAACATAAAGTTAATTTATTTTAAATTATATTTTAATTACTAATATAAAGTTAATTTACCTTAAATTACATTGTAAATACAAATATAAAATTAATTTACATTAAATTACATTTAAATTACTAATATAAAGTTAATTTACATTAAATTATATTAGAAATACTCATATTAAGTTAATATACATGAAATTACATTTTATTAATAGATTTTATTAATAGGTATATGACATTTACTCCTTAGCGGTGAAAAATCTATCTGTTATATACTTGATATATACATGAAATTACATTTTATTAATAGGTATATGATATTACTCTTTAGGTGTATGAAAAATCTATCTTCTATATACTTGATATTCTTAAGTGATGGGTTACATGCGTCATATTGATTGTCAAGTTGTCTTATATGAAACAATTTAGAATTGCATAACTTATATTACAACTATGATAAGGTATGTCTCTTCAAAATTTCAAGGTATATTACAACTATGCTTAGGTATATGTCTCTTTAAAATTTTAAATTTTTTGAAATTCATTTGAATTTATTTAAAGTTTACACTCTTTCCGCCTTTCTCATTTCCATACTCCCTCGGTTCATTCACATTTTCATTCACTTTCAAAATTCATTTTCAAAAGAAAAATGGTTTTTTATATTTATTGAGAAAAATGATTTTTAATATTTATTGATCTTTTATATTTATTCGTATATTATCCTAATTTACATACAACGATAAGATGATCGGTTCTCAAAACATTGGAACGAAACTCAGAAATTCATTATTGGTTCAATAGCATTTATCGACCAAAATATTCAAAAGAGTACAATATATAAATAACAAGCCAAAAGTTTTCGAAAGTTCACAAAACATTGGAACCGCGACAATTTCTGCGATGAGATTCTTTCTACATTGTTGCATGTCGATTGAATTCAATCTTCCAAGATTCTGCTCCCGGAATCCCATAGTATAGCTATTCTCCGCCAAGAACTCTATAAATTTCAATGCATACAAGCCGCAATCGTTTCTAACAAATGACACAAGAAAATTTAATTATCAACTCTCCAAACAATATTTTATCATCAAACAAACTTACACTGCAATTTGGATTAAAGCACAGACAAATCCAAAATAATCTATACAATACAAAGGATACAATTAGCACATACAAATCCAAAACCAAAATCAATACAAAACTGAAAAACCATAATCAAATTCAACACAAAATTGTAAACATGCACTAAATTCAAAACTGAACTCATTTCAACAATGCAAACAAAACCCTCAAATGAATTCTCTCGGAACCTCGAGGGGTAGGGGCTATACTGATATATCACTATATCAGTAGATCACTACACACACACCGTCTATATTACGTGCTTTATCAAGAATGAAACATTTGCAGATCTATCGGTCATTTATGGAGACAAATTCATTCCTTGAAAAAAATGAATAAAAATGAAAAATAATTTACAATCACTGTGAATATTGAGCTAATTAATCATGTGTTTGTACAAGTCCGGAGAGACGCCAACACTCTGCTGCAGGAGGGCAAGCCCTTTGAACAACAGCCTCACCGTGTTGGTGGCCGAAATAACCGAGAAGCCACTATTGCTTCCCCAACAATCTTTGCCCAATTCTCATTCACATGTATTTAAACGATCACACACACACGCACACCTTTCGACCTCTATTTGTCCATTTTCACAACTAATTCAAATAAGAAACAGGGTAAAAAGAAAATTCAACCGACCTACTGGCCCGAAGCTCAACCTCAAGCTGAACTTGTCCCCACCGAGTCGCCACCACCCGCGGGTCGAGTCCCCGAGCCGCTCGATGACAAATTGACCAGCTAGCTCGTACGTCTTGTCCGTCCAAGCGTAGCCAGGAGAAGGACGACTGAGGCGATGGCAGCCCCCTCCTCCGGTATGGAATTCGTCAGTCCAAAAGTTAACCCAAAATCAAATTCAACACAAAACTAAAAAAAAAATCAAACTAACCCTTTACTTCGAACCGATGGATTGGAGGTTTATTTGCACCTGCCTTTTTCTTCTCGATTTTGGGGATTCGGCCGTCGTAGCAAAGTGGGCTGTGGGAGTTGGGGATTTAGCACATTGGGCCGCCGGCGTTGGGGGCTAGGGTTTGGTTCAGCCTTCGCGTAGTTCAACACCGATGGGAATTTCGGTTAGCACATCGGGCCGAAGGTGATGTGGGCTAGGGTTTATGTTGTACCTTCGTCTTCTTCGTAGTTTTTTTCCCTTGATTTCGACAGAAAAAAAAAGGCCGTGCGAGCGAGATGAAGAAGAATTGATTTTTCCAAAAATTCTAATGCACATGTTAAATAAATGGGGGGCAATTTTGACTATTCCATGCCTTTAACAATAACTCTTTTGTATTTCCATTTCTTTTACTTATTAATTAAATAATAATACAGTTGGTGAAATACACGAGGCCAAAGGGGTATTCCATCAATTGTTCCAATATTTAGGGACTTCTCCGGCCAGAACACTCAATCGCCCGAGGACTGCCTGTGAGAGGGCCAAACGGACGCTCTCCACCACCATGTAGAGAGGGCCAAACGGATGCTGGCGAACGAGATTCTCCCGACTCTCGCCAACGACACCGTCGGCTTGTCGTCCCAATGGCTCCAGTCGAACATCTTCTCCCACGTCCCACCTTCCCAAGTCCTCTACTTAGTCATCGGCAACGAAGTCCTCCTCAAATAACCCTTCTACGTCCCCGCGATTCTAAACTTGTACGGAGCCCTCCAAGCGTTAGGGCTAAGCGATCGAGACGATCAAGTTATCCTCGTCTCACGCCTCGACAATCCTCTCCCAATCGTACCCTCCGCCTTCGACCCGACTCTCAAACCGGCTTTGCTCCCATTGCTCCGGTTCTTGCTCGACACGGGCTCGCCTTTGATGATCAACGTGTACCCATTCTTTTCCGGTCGTCGATTGTCGAGGTTGACCGAGACTTGACGTATACGAATGTGTCAACGGGAAGGAGCTCTGCAGGAGCATCAACCCCATTCCTTGACGAGGCTTTCGTACGAAGCTGTCGTTCAGGCCGCCATCTTGACGGAAATTTGACGAAAGGGCTCAAGAGCTGTTGCTGCTCGACGTCCCCTCTCTGTCGGTCGGCCTCGAGATGGCTGACCGAAGAAGGAGCAGTTCTTGTGAATAAAAAAAATCTCTCTCTTGTATTTGTTTTCCGTGTGAACGAACACCATTTATTAAGCAAGCGAATTCGTCCAACAATTTCTTTGTTTTCAACACCCTCGAATTCGATATTGCTTAAGGACAAACATCACGTGCACTTTATTTTCTTAAGCAAAAAATAAGATGTGAATTGTTAATGATAGTTGAAGATAAAGGGTAAATTAGGAAGATGATGGAGGTGTATCTAGTAAAAATAATAAATAATTAAATGTGGGGTGTACTTGGAGGAAATGGGGGTGCTGGCGCCACCCTTTTCATAATCAACAAGAAATAATATATACTCTTACTAATCCAAAGTCCAAACAATGTACTTGTGTAAAATACTAGTAATAATTATAATAATTACTATATATAAGCACAATAAAAATGTAACAATAAATGAAATAAAAAAAAAGTTAAAAACATCTTCTCTAAGTAATAATTATAATAACTATATATAACATGTAACAATAAAAGAAAAAAAAAAGAGTAAAAAACATCTTCTCTTGTCCAAATCGTGTCCCTCGATTTACATTCTACCCGATCGAGGAGCCTCTGATCTGGTGGAAGAGGAATTTTTCGTCTCATCCTACCCAATCGAGGAGTCTGATCTGGTGGAAGAGGAGTTTCTCGTCTCTGCATTTCTGGAAGAAGAGTTTCTCGTCTCATCCTACCCGATCGAGGAACATCTGATCTGGTGGAAGATGCGTTTCTTGTCTCTACATTTTTCGAGTGTCCAACGCATCCAACAAATACCTAAAACCGCTGGGGAAAAATCCAAATAAATGAAAAATAAAAATTATAAAGTTGGAAAATAAATAGAAATATAAAAAAAATTGAATTTACTGGACATGAAGGAGATGAGATGGGAGAAATGCAATTATATTAATAAAACGTGCAAAACAAATTTAACATAACTGAATTAGGGATAAACTAAATTTTTTTTTAAAAAAATCTAATCGAAAATAATTAATAACTCGACAATTTGATTTTAGAATCTGCGAAAAAATCATAATTAATATATAAAATTTAAAAAATCGAGAAAAAAAATGAATAAATCAATTCAATGTTAGAAAAATAAAAAAGCACATTAGAAGCCAGATTATAGCAACTAGCAAGAGAAAATAATATAATTAAAATATTTGATCAATTTTTTTTAAAGAAGAGATTGATTTTTATGAGATACGATTAATTGAAATTAAATTAATATTAATAGAATAAAAAAGAAATTTGAGAAAAGAAATAAAAATATATATTTAAGATGATAATTAATTATTATTAACAAAAATATATAATTTTAAATTACTATTTAAAATTTATATATAATAATTTAAATATACTTAATAATATTACTATTTATAATTTATAGTGTGAACACAATATTATTATTACTTTTTCCACGCATTAGTAAATGCTGAAATTATATATATATAGATTTGAGAGGTGAGTTTAGTAATTCTAGAAGTAAATAAACACAACCATTATTTTGGAATCATGATATTTAATTTTTTTTTTATCATTTTCCCCATTAATTTTTAATTTATTTTTAATAAATAAACAAAAGTAATTCGTGTAATTTTTTTTCTAGAGCATTTGAAAAAAAAACATAGTAGTAGAAAATACGGTGTAATTCAACCTCATTTTTTTCTAGAGCATTTGCAAAAAAAAACATAGTAGTAGAAAATACGGTGTAATTCAACCTCTGTTTAAATTCTATGCATATTGATTGATTCGTCTCTTTAAAACTAAAATTTCCCTAAATTTTCATAAACTATGAATTCAGAATTAATTTTCCTTTAAAATTTAATAGAAAAAAATATTTTACACAGTAATATTATTTAAAATAAATTAATAATAATAGATTGCTAAATAATCAAATAAAAATGGAGTTGTAAATACGATCCATTTTGGGCCGTATAATGGGCTTGTGCCTTCCGATCCAAATCAGTAGTATTTATAATTTGAAAATGAATATGAAAATTATTTATTCTCATACGGAGAGTAACTAGTAACTACTACGAGAGAGAGAGGGAGAGAGAGTGTGAGTGGCGAGGAGGAAACTGTTTGAAGAGAATTTAACCATGGCCGATTTTCGATCTCGACGTACATTTATTCTGTAGCTCCGTCCTTAATTTCCGGTAACTTCTTCGCCGCAAACCACTGGTCTCACGGTCACGAATTCTCCGATTAATTGCTCGTCGTTTTTTATTTGCCCCCTTTTTCTTCATGCAATTGCGTACGATATTTACCTCTTGTAGAATTTTTGTTGTTTTTTGGATAATTATTTATTTATTTAATATCCAATGTATTTGATTATCTGCTGTATTTTGGGGTTTTCCAATTATTAGAGGAAGTCAGTTCAGTTTAATTTTCGGCGTGGACGATTATGTAAAGGAATTAGGATAAATTCGTGTTTTTTTTTATGTTGAATCATTGAATAAAATCAGTTCACGTATTAGATTCATTGATGTTGATTGTGCTGATCTTATTTTTCATGTTGACAAAAGGTCGAAAACTTACTCTGAATGAAGAAGCTTGTTATAAATTACAGTGGTGAAAAATCGTGTCGCACTGTCGTGTGTTCATGTTTTCTGCCTCGTTCGATCGTCAATAAGTGTAAAAATCCAACTATGTTTTCAGCTTAAGAGTTTTCATGTCCAGTAATATGTGGTACTGTAATTGTATTTCTTATCGTTTTTGTGTCATCCATTGCCATTTAATCTCATAATGACTTGCGTTTCAGCACCAGTAACTGGAAGACCTGTTTGCTTCTTAATCATTCAATAGGGGGTGTGTCAAGTGCGTGTTAACTTTGTAGATTGATTCCCTTTACATTTCTATGATGATTTCTGATAATATTTGTTTTTGCGTCGAATGTTGCATATACTTCAGTATCGTATAGTGACTCATTGGCGAGTAATTGATGTACTTGCAGAATCACACGATTTGAGTGTGGCCTATAAATTATCTTCAAACACTCACCATCTTCCCTATTTTTTTTTTCTCGACTTCAGGAGACTTCATTAGTTCAGAACTATAGAATCAATATCTCACCAGCATTGTCTGTATAGAAATGGACGGAGGTGGACATCAAGAAAACAATAGACATGGAATGATGCACTATGAAGCACCGCCACTAATGCTGAAGGTTCCTGTTTTTTTTTTTTTTTTTAAATATTCTTGCAAAATCAGCTTTTGAACCTTCTGTGTATATAGTATTCTTTCTGTATCGAACCTGATTCAAGTTGACAGGGACATACAGTAGCAGGGAGAATGCACCCCTTCTAAATAAAATTAAATATTTCCGGTAGGGGTCTTTATTTTAAGGCCCGGCCCCTGATTAGATTACTGACAATTTTTTCTCTACATTATGCAACTGATACTGCAGTGGAATGGGAAATCTGCGTACCATATAAACGAACTCAACGCTTTACACATGCACGCAAAGATAAGCATGCTCTGTGAAGAAAGGGATGCAGCTATTCAAGAACGTGATCGGGCTCTGGCCGAAGCAAAAGTAGCTTTGGACGGCAGAGACCTCGCAATCCAGGACAGAGATGCAGCAATCGCTGATCGAGACAATGCCCTGAGAGAACGCAACAATGCCATTGCCGCCCTCCAATTCCACGAGACCACCATGAACGCTTTATTCAGCAGTGGCGGTGGTACTCGTGGGCCTAAACACTCAAAATACATCCATGGATCGAGAGAAAAGTACATCGCTGATGCATTTTCGATATCAGCCTTCCCATCTGAAGCCACTGCCAACAAGTCTGATCAAGCAACGAGAACCAGAGTCAAAAAGTCAACCAAAACGCCGAAGAAATTGAAGAAAGCCAGCGAGGATATAAACCGGTTCATCACGAAAGACGGGTCGATGGCTGAGTGGGATGCTCGGGAGTTCGGCTCAATTATCCCAATACATTTCGACAAGTCTACTATTCCCGCTCCGGTTTGCTCGTGCACTGGAGTGCTCCGGCAGTGTTACAGGTGGGGGAACGGGGGTTGGCAGTCAGCTTGCTGCACGACCTCGCTGTCGGTTTATCCTTTGCCACAGATTCCAAATAAGAAACACGCGAGAATGGGCGGGCGGAAGATGAGTGGAGGTGTTTATAGTAGACTGCTGAATACTTTGGCAATCGCTGGTCATGATTTGTCAGTTGCGGTGGATCTCAAGAGATACTGGGCTAAACACGGGACCAATCGTTATATTACTATCAAGTAAACTTTTTTTCTCTCTCTCTCGAATCAGTAGTGTGCATTTTTAACATTCGCGTTAAGTTTCCTTTTATCGAATGCTCACTTTGGAGTCTGGATTGTCGTCTATTTAGACTTTTGGTAAATATAGCACTTTGGTAACAGATACTAGTGTTTTAGCTTTCATTTCTCTGGTGTTATATGCTATTTTGTGCAGAAAACAACCACTGATGGTCTTCTAATAGTAGTGGCATTGTAGCAAACGTTTTAACAAAAAATCAATGTAGTTTGTTTAAACACAGAGACAAAGTCTATAAATTACTGGTGCCAATGCAGTCTTGATTCTATCAAGCTTGGAGAAGCTTATGTGAAATTCTTGTTTTTGCGTACGCTATAATCAGTCGTTTTTCTCACCTTTCTGCTGATTTTGATCTTCCGGTGTCCCTATAGCATACTGTCTCTGTTCGTGGGTCGTCTGGTTTCCGTGTTTAGCTCCATATTGCTTTGTGTATTCTTTATCTGAGATAAGTTTCAAGTTTGAAGTTTAGGTTCTATTGAATCCATGTTGATTGGCGCTAGGCCCTCAAAGTGAGCTTTTAGTGGGCTTATTTATATAGCTAAGTTTGGGCTCCTTAGCCCATGGCGAAGCACACATTGAAAGTGCCTCATTTTTTTGGATACTTACTCTGTCTCATATAGTCATATCCCCGTTTCATATCGGTAGACATACTTCTATTTTTGTAAATCTCGGACGGTAGGCATATTTTCTATTTTCGTAAATCTCGAATCAATAGACGTACTTCATTAAAGGAAATCACTTCTTTTTATGTTTTCATTTTAATAGACAATTTCAATTACTTATATTTTTTTATTTTATAATTATTTATTTTATTACTTTAAAATGATATTTTTTTCTAAATTTATAATTAAAATATTAATAAAATAATTTATTTTTTTAATCTTTGTGTTATTATTTAGAGAGAGAGAGAGAGTTTTGTTTGGAAACACTATCAATCACATGGACAACTTTAGCCGCTCATTACTCGATAGCTCAAAGTTACACAATTACTACTCCTAATATTTTTTTGGTACATTGCAGATTTGCAGTAAGGGTTATTGAGAGTTATATTTCTTTCTTTTTTAAATAAATTTGAAATTCTGATGTAAAACATTATAATTACAAAGGAAAACAAATCTAAAAAAAAAGAGCTTAAAAGCCGGTTTTGTCATTTTTTGTGATGTCTAGTTGTTTATATTATCTCTTGGTCAAACCGAGCATCATCTCCCACATCATGTTCCCATCGTGATTACATGCCCCAAACCGAATTTTCTTAAAAATATATACTACTACTATTTATTTCGAACGTATTTGTTTGACCACTTACGTACCATTGTTTAATTCCTGCAGTGAAGATTTGTAACACGAAGCAAGACATACACACATGCTTAATTAAGGGAGGTTCAGAAACTATGCATTGATCTCGCGTTCCTCAGCGTAGGCACAACTGCACTCAACATGCAATCCACTGTTAGAATCGAATCATATATATAATGAAAAATAAACAAGATATATAGGTGCAATGTTCTGAAAAACACTAACCGTTGAGCAAACCGTACCATGTCGTAATTTCACAAAATAAATTATTTGGAATAGTTACCGCATGAACTAATTAACTTTAATTGTATATAATAGTATCATAAGTAAAACATTCTTTGTGAGTTCACGTGCAATTAATAACGCGTGTTCCTTATCTGGATTCTGGATACTCCATTTTTCTTTTTGAGATGTCATCTCCTAATCCGACTCATTACTTTTCAGTTTAAAAAAGTTCAGTATCAAATACTCCATACAATAAAATCTCTATAAATTAATAGTTTCAGGATCGTAAAATTTTATTATAAATTAATAAATTCAGGATCATGAAATTCTATTAATTTAGAAAGATTATTAATTTATGAGTATTTTTTTTCAATTAAGAAACAAAGTTGGAACTAGAAAATTCTATTAATTTAGAGAGGTTATTAACATATCCGGTATTAATTTATGGATGTTTTACTATAGGTAGTTATCGGTATATTTCTACAAATTAATTAAATTGAATACACAAATAGTAAACTTGAATAGTTATCTCTAATGGACAATATTGAATATTTTTGAATCATTTATATGAATAATCCGTTCACTTACAATATTATATTAAACATTTTATTTTTTTAATTATTAAAATATAATATTAAATTCTTAAAGTTGCACGAGTTAAAAATATTACATAATATATCAAAAAAAAATCTAAAATAGTATATTGTATAAAATTATACTATTCAAATATTCGATATAAACATTGTAATATATCAAATAAAATCTTAAATAGTATATTGTATAAAATTATACTATTCAAATATTTGATATAAACATTTATTTTTGACAAACATATATCAAAAACATTATAAAAAATACTCCAATATATGTTTCTGATATGTAACTTAATTATATTACATGAATGTTTTTTTATAAAATTAAAAAAATGAAAAAGTTATAAGATATTATAATAAAATAATTGATCTATGTGCACATATTTATTTTATTTTTTCAATATTTTAGTATTATTTTTTATAGATCATTCAAATATTCAATTCACTTAATTCATTAGAATTAAATAAAAAACAAAAATTGAATATTTATATTTTTGGTCACTTGCTGGTGTTGCTTTTAAATTTTCAAAAATTAATTGAGTTTTTCTGATTTTGATTCTTTTATTTATTTATTTTCCCACATACGAATTAAGAAGTATAATTTTAGTTGGTGGGGTGTGTGTGTATATATATATATATATATATATATATATATATATATATATATATATATATATATATATATATATATATATAATTATTTTTATTTTTAATTAAATTGATATTTTTGTAATTTAATTCCTTTTTTTATTATATTGTATTTTTTTTGTATATATTGTATTTTTACAATTGATAACAATTATTATTATTAAATTAAATTAAATATAATTTACACTCTCCCTATTCCAAAAAAAAAACAAAATCACATATTTCTTCAAATTAAAAAGGAGATGGTTTTATTTCTTTATGGCCGAAGTAGTATCTTTTTTTAAATAATTCAATTAGAAAAATTAATTAAAATTCCAAAATTTTAATATGGTAAAATATTCTCATTTTACAATAAAAGTTTTAACATATTTAATTATTTTTAAATAAAAATAACTAGAATTACATATATTTTTGTAAAATTGAAAATAGTTTATGCTACAAGAATTTCCAAACCCTAATAGGAATTGTGTAGTGAAGTAAAATCAGTTGTACCTAATCAAGTCATTAATACACCTAATCATGAACTAATAAATCATTAACATCAATTAGTAGCGGGCCCCGGCCGTGTGGGCCACCGTGCAATTAAAAGTATCCAAGCCCAAATTAAAGATTAGAACTGCATTGACTTTCTTCTCATCCTTTTGTTTTGTCTTCATATTCCTTAATATAACAAATTAGCCCATAACTTCTAATAACTCCAAAATGGACCCCAACTTATACGTTACAATGAAAACTAACCAACAATTTTGAATCCAAACTTTATATATAGCCCAAAATAATATTATCTTATTAAATATTTTAGTTAGAAATCGATCCTAAAGTTCAAATATAAGTTTAACAAATTTATTTTTTTAACAATACTTTTTAAGGTTTTATTAACTCAACTTTAACATAATTAAATATCTAAAAAATTGATTCACTTTTTTTGTATTACAATAAAATAATCATCATTTCTGAAATAAGAAAAATAATTATATTAAAGTAAGGATTTAATTATGTATTTATCAAAGTTAGAAGTTCAAAACTCAAAGAGTTGATAGTACACCATATTATTTTACAAAACCAATTCAAATATGTCATATTTCAATTTAAATTGTACTCCGTATTTTTTTAATAGAAATGAGAGGAATGTGAAAACTCACGCTTAGCTCATGGAATAAAGATGACCCAAGTTACTAATAAAAGTTACTACTAGATATTAAAATTAATTGGTAATAGAAATAACTATTTAACATTATAAGACTATTCATTTTTATACAAATTTAATGAGATAAAATTTAATAGTAATAAACATTACATCACATTTAATTATTAATTCATAATTTAATAGTAAATAAAAACAGGACCCACTTACTATTCTTTTCAACATATCTAACTTATGTAAATAAAGGGCAAAAAGTTTTTTATTGTTGGGTAAATGATTTGAAATATGAGCAAAGAACAAAAAAAGATTTAACGCGGTTGCGTTTCACGCGCGCGAGAAGAGATTGTAAGATGTGACCTCTTTTAGGACAAAAAAATGTTTTAGTCCAAGAGATTTATCAACCATAAAATGCGGTGATATATGGAAAAAATAAAATACGATCGGCCAAATGCGGTCCAAATGAAATTCAAATGCAAATTCGGTCCAAATGAAATTCAAATTCATATTAAATTCACGCGTCTTGCGAGTAAAAGCAAAAAAAAAAAAAAGCAGTAGTGTGAGCGCCGAGCGGTAGTAGTAGTAGTACATGAAGTCCGTGTAATTTAGTCATACCAGTCGTCGTCTTCTACGCTGTAGAGAGAGAAACGGATATGTGATATCGCCGCCTATAGAGAGAGAAAGTACACTTACAATTTTATATCACCGGCGCCGGACAACCCGCCGCTAACTTGCGCCGCTCGTAATTAATGTTTAGGTAATACTCTTCTTTTTTTTTCCCAATTTTTTTAATCAATCGGACTGTTCCTGTATGCGCATTTCAATTTTGACTTTCGATTGTTGAGCTTACGGATTGAGTTGCTACGTTCGTTTTAAATTGGGGATTTTTTTTTCCAATTTTTTCGATTTCGTGTTCAGGTTTATCTGAATTGAATTCGCACCCAATTCAAATAGCAATGGCCGGCGACAACGGAGAAATCAACACGCAGAGGTTTCAGTCTTCAATCGGAACGTCATCGTCTTCGCTCCCCAAGCAGCAGCATCCTTTCCTGATGAACCAGCTGGACATACCTCACCTGAACACGACCCAGTTCCGCGGCCAATTCCGTCCGGTCGAGAATACCGGGAGAAGGGCCGGCATTCCTCCTTCTCACCCCCAAATCCCTCCGGTCTCCCCTTACTCGCAGATCCCCGTTAATTGGGCCGGAAATCAGCAACCAGGATTGCAGAACTTCAGCACCACAAGCCCGGGCCCGTCACACAACAGGTCTCTGTCGCAGCCTGCCTTTTTCGCCCTTGATTCACTGCCCCCTCTAAGCCCGTCCCCTTATCGTGAGCTGCCTTCGAACTCAGTTTCCGACCAACAGGTGTTAGCCGATGTCTCGATGGAGGACATGGACGGGAGCTCGCACTCGTTATTGCCCCCTTCCCCTTTCATGAGGGGTCAGAATAATTCGAGTCTTCCTCCTCGTAAGGCTTACAGAAGGTCCAACAGTGATATCCCGTTTGGATTCATGTCTATGCCGTTGAGAAGCCCCAGTACCTTGGATAGGTCGAGAGAGAATACAGGAGCCCAGCCCGTGCAGTTAGTTAAGAAAGAGACGAGTTGGGAAAAAGGCAGTGAGACCAATGCAGAAGGAATGGGGGAGAGGAAATCCGAAGGGGAAGTTGTAGATGAGTTATTCAATGCTTACATGAATTTGGAAAACATAGAGGCGTTTAATTCGTCGGGTACTGAAAATCGAGAGGATTTGGATAGTCGAGCTAGTGGTACCAAGACGAATGGAGGTGACAGTAGTGATAATGAGGCGACTAGTAGTGTCAATGAAAGTGGGAACAGTTCGCAAAGGAGGGAAGGGCTTAAAAGGAATGCTGGGGAAGATATTGCCCCTACCACTCGGCACTATAGGAGTGTGTCCATGGATAGTTTTATGGGGAAGATGAATTTTGGAGATGAGTCGCTCAAAATGGCCCCGTCCCCGGGACCCCTTCCCGGTCAGCTCTCCCCGTCTAATTCAATGGATGCGAATTCGAATGCTTTTAGCTTAGAGTTCGGTAATGGTGAGTTTACCGGCGCCGAACTGAAGAAGATCATGGGGAATGATAAACTTGCTGAGATAGCACTAAGTGATCCAAAGCGGGCCAAAAGGTAGTACTATTATGATATATCAATTGTTCTGTTTTTTTTTTTCCTGTGGTGTTTTACACTGTATACAATGTAAATAAATGAATTTGGTTTGTTTTCAGGATTTTAGCCAACCGGCAGTCGGCTGCTCGGTCAAAAGAGCGAAAGATGAGATATATAGCGGAGCTGGAGCATAAAGTCCAGACATTACAGACTGAGGCAACCACATTGTCGGCCCAACTTACTCTGCTTCAAGTAAGAGCTGTGGCTAATAATTTGGTCTTGGTGAATAGTTATGCTGTCTTGGTTTTAAATTTTAATGAATTGATACTGTTTTCTGTGTTGAATTTTTTAGCGGGATTCTGCTGGGCTGTCTAGCCAGAACAACGAGCTGAAGTTTCGTTTGCAAGCCATGGAACAACAAGCTCAACTCCGAGACGGTATGCATTTTTTGTATTTATAGTCACTCCCCTTCTTGATTGCGTAGCCGAATTTATTATGCACAGTATTTGCTTGCGAATGTGGTTATTCAAATGAAAAAAAGGGGGTTTGACACTGAGCATGAATGCATGATGCATACAGGTTACTTATATCTAAATGAACACAATATTCCTTTTTACTATTTTCTTCAAAGCACATAATTGAGTTAGATGACCAGCTTCTTGTCTGAAAACCATCACTACATATTAGGTAGGCATTTAACTATTATGCTTGAACACCTAATACTCTTCCAAAGAACGAGCAATGCAACACAAACACACACACAGGCGTCATTTGCAATAATTCGACCTGCATTATAAGCATCTTTAGTGTTCTGTCTTTAATGAGTTTGTTATCAGTCTTGAAGATACTAATATTTATTCCTGGCCAATGCGGCTGTTGGTCTTAATTGCTCTATCTGTGAATCTTGAAGACATAAATAGACAACAAACACACACACACTCATAACTATATTCACTTCCTTTATTTTATGGTTCGAGAAACTTGATATTTAACATGGGATGATCAAATCATTATCATACATTTTCCACATATTTACAATTACAAATCATATATTTTCACTTAAGATCTACTTTCTTCATTACATTTCCATCTCATATCTAACCATATTCTTAAAATTCATTTTTTCCCATCACTCTTCTCCACGAGCAAAATATGATGATTTCCAACATCTTTTCCCTGGGTAGTTTCCGATCTCTACACTGATGAATTCAAATTTTGCTTATACGGGTTTTTTTGTGGACAGCATTGAACGAAGCACTTACGGCAGAGGTACAACGCTTGAAGATTGCAACCGCTGAACTAAGTGGGGACACCTCAAAGTTCCAGCAACTTTCGATTAGCCCCCAAATGTTCCAGTTACGCCAACAGCAGGCAAACCAACTCAACATGCATCAAATGCAACAGCAGCAGCAGCAGCAGCATCAGAAGCAGCAGTCTCAGCAATCGAACGGCAAAGGCTCTGCGAAGAATGAATCGAAAAAATAGCTTTTGGGCGGCCCACAACCAAACCTACATCAGCAAAAAAAATCGTATATTAAAAAAAGCAATAGCTTTTGATGGCTCCTTTATTCGGTCTATATAATTTTTTTCTCACATTGGAGTTTGTCCGCTTGATTGCATTCATTCATTAGTTATGCACCTTCAAACACAAATACATTTGAAGTGCCGAGTAATGTTCTACTGTATTCGCATGCATGTTTAGTTGTAAACAAACTGAAGTATCTTTAAGCATTGAGGTTATGCTTTAGGTAAGAAATTATTGTGTCGATGGATCAGTCTGTTTTGTTCAGTCTGTTTTGTAACTTTGTTGGATCAAATGTTCTATACTTCTATCAGTTGCCATATTTCTCTTTCTGTTTTTTTTTATATTCATTTTTATTTTTGTATTCTCTTAGATGCAAAAGAGTAATCTGAATTTAATTTCATTTAGTTTTGGTTAGTAAATATGCATATTAAACTTGGGGGAATATTGTAAATAAATAACTATATATTGTGGATATCAATTACTACAAATACAATCACCTGCTTTGACATACTCATATAAACTCCTTTGCCCATAAAATTTTATTATTGGTTTCTATCTATAATTTAAATGTCATTTAAAAGATAAAATATATTATTCATGTTGAATATTAACAAATAAGTCAGGATGGCCGAGTGGTCTAAGGCGCCAGACTCAAGTTCTGGTCTTCGTAAGAGGGCGTGGGTTCAAACCCCACTTCTGACAATTTTATTCATTATTTTTCCTTTTCTTGGTAACCAATTCACTTTCCTCTCTTGGTTGGTTGTGTGTGTTTAGGATGTTCTGATTCATTTCATCCTTTATTTTTTCATGTTCTGATTCATTTCATCATTTATTTTTTCTTCTTTTTCTACATTCTATATCACTGGGTGTTGAAGGTTTATGGGTGCTGATGTTACATGTGTGTGAGAAGGCAATGTGCAGTTGTGCACCAAGATTTTGTAGGTTTCTAAACGCTCTCTTCTTTCTCTTCTAGGATACATTGTTATATAAATATGTAGGTGCAGACAATGCAATTTTAATATCTCTTGGTAATTTGGGATTCAAAGTCTAAAAGCCAGTCAATAAAACAAATCTGAATCCTAGTGCAGTCACCAAGAGATGGTTAACATGGGATCATAATTGATACTCACCAATGACTATCTCCTCATCTATGCATTGTATTGCCAGATTAGAGGTTCTCATTCTCATACATTACATAAGTAAATCCCTGTCGTTGATCATAACATAACCACTCTTCGTTGGTGTTGATAAGAATACTGTTTTTGTTTGTAACCATCTTATGCTTTTCTTTCCATCAAGCATCAAATTATAAGGAAATGAACAAAGTAAAAAACACTAATCATTTGAGAAAACCACATAAAACACACCAAAATTGTCCTATGAGCAACAACAACGCCCATTCTCAAAAAATCAAAAGGTCACAATATCAATGCAGTTCTATACCCAAAACCGAAAATCCAAAAAAAAAACACAAGAAAATACACCTACTTACCTTCTCACTTCAAAACCCAACCCCCATCAATACTCTCCACACTCCCACTCAACCCATCATCCACAAAATCCCCAACCCTCTTCACCTTCCCAGTCGGCTCCACAGGATACACCCCCGAAAAACAAGCATAGCAAAAATTCTTCGAATCGCCCCCAAGCAAACCCTTCAAGCTCTCCATGGGCAAAAACGCAAGCGAATCCGCCCCTATAAACCTCCTAATCTCCTCCACACTCATCCTATTCGATATCAACTCATCCGTGCTTGGCGTATCCACCCCGTAATAACACGACGCTATAATCGGAGGGCTAGCAATCCTCAAATGCACCTCCTTTGCCCCAGCTTCCCTCAACAGCCTCACGATCTTCAAACTAGTCGTACCCCTCACAATCGAATCATCCACCACCACAACCCTCTTCCCTTCCAACACCGCCTTCACAGGAGACAGCTTCAACTTCACCCCGAAATCCCTAATCTTCTGCGAAGGCTCGATAAAAGTTCTTCCCACGTAGTGTGACCTGATCAGCCCCTGCTGAAATGGCACCCCTGCTTTCTCTGCATATCCTAAAGCAGCCACAACTCCAGAGTCGGGGACTGCTATCACGAGGTCGCAATCGACTGGGGCCTCGGAGGCTAGTATCTCTCCGTAAGCCCGCCTGGACTCGTAGACGGATCTTCCGAAGACGACTGAGTTGGGCAAGGAGAAGTAGATGTGTTCGAAAATGCAGTGTTTGGGCTCGGGGTGAGGCATTAAGCAGAGGGATCTGATTCCTTCTTTATCCACCACTAGGACTTCGCCTGGTAAAACCTCTCTCTCGTAAGTGGCTTCGATTAAGTCCAGGGCGCAGGTTTCAGAGGCGAAGACGATTGAGCCGTTGCTCCTCCGGCCCATCACCAGTGGCCGGAATCCGAAGGGATCTCGGACGGCGACGAGCTTGTCTTCGGTGAGGAAGACCATGGAGTAGGCCCCCTCGAGCTTCTCGCAGGCCTCGACGATTCGGAGGAAGAAGGGGCGTTTCTTGGAGATGGCGATGAGGTGGAGGACGACCTCGGTGTCGGAGCTGGTGTTGAAGATGGATCCGTTTTCCTCGAGGTCGGCGCGGAGGGATTGGTAGTTGACGAGGTTGCCGTTGTGGGCGACGCCGACGGAGCCGAAGCGGTAGCCGGCGACGAAGGGCTGGACGTTTTTGAGCATGGAGGAGCCGGCGGTGGAGTAGCGGACGTGGCCGATGGCGATGTCGCCGGGGAGCTTGTCGAGCTTGGACTGGTTGAAGACTTCGGAGACGAGGCCGACGCCGGTGACGGACTGGAGGATGTTGTCGTTGACGCAGACGATGCCGGCGCCCTCCTGGCCGCGGTGCTGGAGCGCGTGGAGGGCGAGGTAGCAGAGGCGGGAGGCTTCGGGGTCGCCGTAGATTCCGACCACGCCGCACTCCTCGCGGGGCTTGTCGTCGTCGGAATGGAATTGGGGATTATCGGCGATCGAGTGCTTGTTGGTGGAGACAATGTCTGAGATGGGGTTTTTGGAAAGGGTGACGTGGAGGGGTTTTTGGAGGGTTTTCACGGTGGGGAAAAAGGAAAAGGGCGGCGGTGATAGAGGGCTGAGGCGGGCGGGGAACGCCGAATGGGTGGCCACGGCGGATGAGGCGGCGAGGACGGTAGCCATGGCGAGTGGGAGGGAGGAGTGCGAAAATTGAACGAGGGCCTCCTAGGTTTCTTTAGGTTTTTTTGTTATTCTTTTGGGTTTCTTTTATATTTTTCATTTACGATTATTTTGAGTTTTTTTTGGAAATTAAAACTTCCAATGAGATTTTTATTCGTACAACTCCACAATTTGGTAAGTGATTATGAATGGACCAATTACTAAAGTGAATAAATCGTATCTCACTCTATACAAACAAAGTACACGCACCCTTTGAATTCCAATCTACACCAAGTATCACACCGTGCCAAGATTCCCCAAAGCTATGGACCAAAAACGCAACGTCAAAATCAACTTTGATAAGATAATGTTCGAAATGTAGGCAGTGACTATAGCCCGACCCAAACAAAAAAAATGTCGGGTTGGGTGATAGCACGACCGCTCAACTCATTTCGTAACAAAATTTTCAACGATGAAGAAAAATGAACAATATAGCAAAATATATAATTCAAATTCAGAATTTTACTGGATTATCCTCTTCAAAATGGAGGGAACTTATTCACCCATAGTGCAAATGAAAAACACTGTCGTACAACTTCTCACATAGATGAATGAGGTAATAATATGGTTGCAAGCATCGTGGGGAGAGAAAACAAACAAGAAAATAAAAGTTCAAAGATCATTAGAGTGCATATGAAGTATCCATTTGACATGTCACTGTAAAGCACATAGATTATGCCAAGCCATCGTCATCAACCTGTTCTCAGTATAATGTGAGCACCGCTATCAGTGTCAACAATGTCACTAATCTCACCCACCTTCAAAGCATATGTGGCCTCTTCAAATGGTTTCTGCATCTGACCACGACCAAACGGACCTAAGTAGAAACAGAAAAAAAGATATAATAAGGACCTAATCAAGATGCTTGGTTACACTCTACTATAGAGCTTTGAAATGCAAGAAACATAAAAAAAATACACAATTGTTTTGTTTCAGTAATAATTGAAAGAATTTGAGTATATAGGACAATTCACTATAATGTAAATCGGAACAATGGCATGAAAAAAATGGAATTTGGGTCTCTCCTGTCTATAACTGAAGATCAAAATTCAATCGAATCATCTTAGCAATAGATGGGCAACAATAACAAAATCGAAAAAGAAAAAGTAAAAAACAAACAGGAAATAGGTTTAAGTGAACTTATAAAAAAAGGACGTTACAGCATCCAGAATCTGTATATCACCACCACTAAGCAAATAAGAACTTGCATAAAAATTCAGAAAAATTTAAATTGAATAAAGTTCCACCATTTATAGCACACTAAGCACAGCCAAAATCCTTCAATTAAAAACAAAAAAATCAGGACTAGCTAAAACCATAAAATCATTGCATACTACTTGGACAACTTATCAAATCTAGGTAAACATCGAACTTGGTGCGAGGGTAATCAAACCACAATTTCTGAATATTATTAATTGTGCCTTTACCACATTTTTTCTTCCTTATCATACATGAAGCCTTTCTTTGCCTTTAATGGCATAATTTAAGCACCTTGGCATCTAACCAAAATCAACTGTACTCATCCCATAATTACATAGACACTAATACATAGCCATAGAGAAAGGTTCAAATATCAAGATTTCCTAATTCTTCAAATATCAATCAACTATAGATCAAGATTTCCGCAGTTCTATTGAACTTTACATTGAATTCAATATAGTGAATATTTGGAGCTAAGTCAGACTAGATGTAATTTTATAATTATTACTCAGGGGATGTTTGATAACTTAAATAAACTATGAAAATGGATCTTTTCACACATTCAGATTAATCGATTGTTTGATAAACGAAAACTTTTCAACTAAAAGTTTTACGATAATTCATGTGTATTTTATTCCTCCCACATACGTTCTGATCATTCTTTACCTAAAGTTGTAGCCATTTTTATGTAGATTTTGATGGAATGAAAAACCCAAAAAAAACTCTTACTTAAATAAGCAACTATACCATTTTCAGCATTCATTCTAATATATTTATGACTTTAACATCAAATTTCAAACATTTAAAAATGAATATTTCAACAAGAATTTCAGCAAACTATTTTCCCATATACAGTAATTTTCTCAGATTGATTGCTTAAGTCCATATACTTGATAAATCAAACACAATCCAGTAGAACTTTAGCAACAAAAGTCTAAAAACATAAATAAATACATAAAACTGAAGATGGAATACAGGCAGATGTTTCAATGAATTACTGTATAAATCATACCTAACCCACATTTTTTTTAATTAGTATACTAAAATCGAAAAGGTAAAATCAGTTATTATACCGAGATCGCCGCCGCGCTTGGCTGAGCTGCAATCAGAGAGGCGAGAAGCGACGTCCTCAAACCTAGATTTACCGGCGAGTATATCGTCACGGATGGTTTTGAGCTGGGCGACGGCGCTGTCCCTTGTGGTGGCGGAGATGCGGCGGCCCTCAGGATCCTTCCAGGAGGATTTACGGCGGGATCCTTCGTGCTTAATCAGTATGTGCGACGCCTTAACCTGCTGGCTCGACGACATTCTCGCCGGATGATGCGGTGAAGAGAGAGAGAGAGCGATTGGTTGGTTTAGGGCTGAGGGTAGTGGGAAAAGAGTGGAAAGAGAGGGTATTGTATTGTATTGGGGTTTATTTGAACTTTTGAAGGGTTCGCGTGTCAATGAAGCGACGTCGTGCTTTTTTTTTTTTTTTTTTTTATATATATATAAAATTAAAAGTGATAAATTAAAAAAAAAAATTAACTTCCTAACCTCCAAACTTTTTATATAAAAATTACACTCAATTTTTATTTTCACTATTTCAGTTTAATCTATTTTGATTTTTCAATTAAAATTAGGCCATCTCCAACCGAACACAAAAACTTAAACTAAAAAATAAGTTTAATTTTAAGTTTACAGTAAATTAGCTCCAACCGAGATTCCAATATTTAAACTTAAAAGAATATTCTCAAATTATTCTTTTTATACAATTTTTTATACTATTTTTATAAATAACCAATATCTTTACAAATTTATAATTTAATCTCGTAACTTTTGACATTAAATTTAAAAAAAATTAATAAATATTATTTTCAATTTCAAATTTCAAAAATAAAAAATAGAATAAAATATTAATAAAATATGACAAAATTGCGCAAACATGAAATATTTAATATTTAATTATAAATATTTATTTTTATTTTTAAAATAAAATTTTATTTTAATTATTAATATATAATTATTAAAAAAATTACATTACAAAATATATTAAATAAAAAATTAAAATAAAAGGTTAATAGGTCTTTTTTATTAGTTTGTAAAATAAAATGATGATTTTATAAATAATAAATAGTTTTTGGTTTGAGTTTAAGGTAAACGTAAATCTAAGTATTTTTTTATAATAAGTTTATATTTTGGTATCGGTTGGAGCATCTCCCCTACTCCAAAATAGGTTTTTGGTATCGGTTGGAGATGCTCTTATAAATACCTTAAGTTGTTGTAAATGATAGTAGTACTTCCAAATATTATTAATAAAATTATAAATTAAATAACTAAAATGACAAATTCACGTTATTATTACGAATTCAAAAAAGCTTATTTATTTATTATGACTATGATTTTTTAAGGCGATCGAAGGATTATCAATCGACTTCATAGTAGATACATGTGGGAGATACACAACATAAATTTATCATACTTGAAAATCGAACATAAATTGTCAATAAATTACACTCACGTTATATTACCACAAGTCTTACATTCGCGCATACGTCTCTTGCCAGGGTTAAAATTATAAATTGAACACAATCTTCCACTATGTTTAAAGTATAAATTTGGACACATTTTGCGATCTCGATTGATCAATCACATAATTAAAATTTTTTTTATAATATTATTTTATATATTAATTTATCGATATTAAAAAAGTTAAGAGATTTGTATGGATATTGAGATTTAAAAAAAAATATTTTTTTATTTTTTGATCAAAATGTAAAGTAAAAAAAAGGTATTTTTAAGTTGCAAAAGTAAAATAATTGTAAATTAAGTTTTTATTTTTTGATCAAAATGTAAAGAGTAAAAATTTATTGTTAAGTTGAAAAAGTAAAATAATTGTGAATAAAGTTTAAAAATTAAGTTGCTAAAAAAAATTAAGTTGCTAAAATATGGGTAAAATTATAATACTATTTTAATGTGAGAAATTGAATTTTCTTTTAGTAGTCATTCATTCACTGGATGACTCTTGATCTGTACATAGTTGGGCCACACGATAACATCTGGTCCTAGGTCCAGATTTCAGGCCCAACTTCTCCTCCCATTTATTCAGCAACGACAGAAAATTTCGGGGCTGCAATTCATCCTTTTCCTCACCCTTCATCTCCGTAGAAAACTCTATCAATGGCGCTGCCTGGACCCTACTCCGGCACCAGCACACTCGCGTTGGTAAACTATCAGTTTCACTTTCCGATCTACTATCAATTTTATCCAATTTTCAATTTTTTACCATCCGTAAATTATCTGAATTATTACAGGTAGCTAGGGCTTCTGCTTTCTCGTTCGGGCTTCTTTACGGCAGCATCAAAATGAAGGTTCTTAAGGTAATAGTTTCCTTCGTAAGGATCTGAATGTGTTCATGATTAAAAACCAATTTACCTGTTGTCCGATTGTGAGTTTTTCATATGTTGGTTAAATTTCCTTCGGCTCGGTGTTGACTGTATTTGGATCCTGCGTTTGGTGTTGAGCTTGGAATATGTTTGCTTAGATTTGTTCGAATCAAACCGAACTAGATGGGTCAAAAAGTTATTTAGTTCCATACTTATATAATCATAATGTATGGTGTTGAAGTGAGATGGGTCGAAAAGTTATTCACCCAGTATTTTCTGGTGATGCTAATAGCTTCATGCTTGTCGTGCACAAAAGAATTATTGATTTTTTATGATTGTCTGGATTGAAAGTGTTTCAGGGATCACCTTTTTCGTTCTTTTCTCCGTCAATTGTAACATCTATTCAGTTACTATGCTTTTGCACAACTTTTTTGTTGATAAGATTAGGGTTCCATGTGTTTTATGATGTGCCTTGTAAAATGTGGCTTTGGTATTCATTTGGTTTCTTTTTAAGTAAATGTTAAAAAACGAAAAGAAATGTGTTTGGTTGTTTAACCAATAGAGTTAACACGATAAAAACCTATACTTGGTATATGCATGTGTGTAAAACTGGCGCTGTAGGTGCAAATTGGAGGCGTGTCAAGATTTGTATCAAAACTAAATTTGTACCTTTTTGCATGTGACACACATTGTTGAATCCAAACAAATTGGTTAGTTGAATGCTTGAACATTTGCACCTTTAGAAGATATTTGTTATTAAAGTTCATGAGTTCTCTAGTTTTGGTAAAAAAAATCATCTTAATGAAGAAACGAGGCTAATTTTGTGGGAAGCAAATTACTACTATATCTTCACCTTCACTTTGCATAAGAAGAAAATATCATCTGAACAATATTGGAAAATCCCATTGAGTGTATTATGGACATGTAGCAACTAGCAACTAGCATGCAGCAGAGTTATTTTTGTTGAAAAAACTTACTTACATTATGCCTCTCTGTTTGTTCACCAGTCGCAGGCCAAGTCTCATAAGAAAGCTGAAGCTAAGGGAAATCATTAAGAGGAAACACAATTTTTTGGGTCTGATTAATAATTGATATGGCAAACTAGTTTTCCATTCTGGCATGATACAGAACAATGTCTTTCTGCTTGTAATTTCCGAGTCTGCGGAGCATGGTTTCATGCTTGCTCATTAACTTCAGAGTGTTGAGAGTTTTTTTTTTTTTTTGAGCATGCATAATTTACAATGGTGATCACTTGGCATTTTATGTGTTTGGTGGTTTTGGATTAGTTCGAAGTAGTGAAGGAGTATAACATGGTAAGGTAAGATCGCTAGATAACCTCAAAATATGAGCAATATTACCTTGACATGTTTCCACAATATTTGTGGTTTTAGGTTTATGTATAATATACTTGTCGGGATGAAAATAAATGACCATATTACCCTCCTTAAGCAGATCTCTTTACTACTTCATCCGATTCATAATAACACGACTTTGTTCTTTATATTTTGTGAAGAAAATAGTCATGTTAAGAAACAGAGTACTTGTTGCCTTGGTAATCATTGGGGAAAATCATGAAGGTAAAAGTACAATTTTGCTTTCATTATATTTTTCTACTAAACCATCTACGTATTTGAAAATGGAGGTAGTACAATATCATTGTTGAGTTTCTGTACAAAAACTACACTTCCAAAATGCAAAACTAATACTAATTATTTCAAATTCATTCATCAGTGAGTGAACACACATTGCAAACTCATTTTCGATTACTAGATGAAACTAGTCAACATAAATATGATGCTGTCATCATCTATGGGCATCGCCCTCCAACTCATCATCATCACTGATTCCACCATCAAACTCTAGATTCATATTCGCCGTCATTCGGGGCTATTATACAACACTGAAGAGTTACCGAATGATTTGCTCTGTATGAACTATGTACAATGGGAAGGCAAAGTCCTTCAATTTAATAGCATTGGCATGAAGAAGAGATCCCGATATTTTACAAAGCTACAACATAATATAAATCTCTAGGATTACAAGTTCTCTCGACGAGTCACTTGCCAGCAACCAAGCATGCTCCATTAAGTCAATGTTCGACTCGGTTCGTTTGCATCCCAAAGTGAGACTATTAAAATAAAATAAAAAAATATCACGGGCAGTTAAGGTGGCAGAAGTGAGTAATACCAATACCAGAAATGTAGCTGAGGATATGAAAATACATTGTGGGGCTGAAATAAGTTGTCTGTGTTGAAATTTTCTTAGCCAGGTAAATATAAATATTAATTTAATTTACTGGTCCCTCCCCAGTTGAATAAAGTTGGTGCAGGAATCAAATTAAAGATTTTCACCCACTATGAAAGGTTTGTTTTTTTCCTTCTTGGAGGCACACGAAGAGTATATTAGTAGTAGTATATGTTTAATTTTCCTCATTTTAACACACATTTTTTTTTTGTTTAGTTGTTGTGTTCGTTAATGAGGATTAATTGATTGAGACTTGAGAGCAAGAACTAGAGTTCAAAAACCCCAATGTATTCGAATCCTCTACACGAAATAGAATTCACTACAAATTCTTAGTGTTAGAAATGTGAGTGACTACATGTTTAAGAAAAAACAACATCATATCCCACAACAACAAATGTGATCATTATCATAAGTTATCTATCCTTGGATCATGGAAGTAAGAGATCTGAAAACGAGTTCTTCGCAGGGGATAGTGAGGCCCATGACATGGTCGAACCCGAACTCTTCTTCCGCCCTTCTCAGCAAACACTGAAATTCCGCGTTGCTCAAAAGGGAAATAGGGACAACATATCTTCTTCGATTCTCGCCCACGTAAACCGCAAAGTGGCCTTTCGGCACGCCAGTCGGATTTACGGTTTTCTTGCCCAAACTCGAACACCGCTTCAAGATCTGCTTCAGTGTAGCTGCCTGTGGAACCACAGATTTCTTCATACCCATAATTATTAGCAGTAAAAAATATTGAGAGTTTAAAGAGGAAGTTTTGGGAGTTGGAGGTGATGGTTGATAGTGGGGGGAACGCGGAGGTATTTATCAAGGAAAAGGCGTGTGGGGTAGGTGTGAGGGAGAAGGACATACCAGGACGTATTTGTGAGTACGGAAGAACTCACAAACTAGACTCGACCCAAATTGAACGCTACGATACTCACAAACTCGACTCGACCCAAATTGAACGGTACGAGTTTTGGATGCATATCGGGAGACTTTGATCAGCTAAGG
This sequence comes from Euphrasia confusa, assembly GCA_954870475.1. Lineage (NCBI taxonomy): Eukaryota > Viridiplantae > Streptophyta > Magnoliopsida > Lamiales > Orobanchaceae > Euphrasia > Euphrasia confusa. Next base: position 22,769,961 of record OX940951.1, read on the forward strand.
AGAAGAGAGATTTGAATCATAAGATGGTCAATTCAACAACGATCATCTCTTCTCTGCAGACTTGATGATCTGACTTTTCATACAAATTTAATGTGAGACAACTCACAAGTGAACGTCACAACAAAACATAACATTGGGTCGAATCTTGGTATATCCACTTCAAGTAAAACTCAACTCGGCTCGAATTGAAGAGCTCGGGTTTTGAGTCGAATCTTGAGCTTGACTCGACCCATGCTCGGTCCTACTCTTGAATTGTGTTTTTTGGGAACTTTGTTTCATAAATGTGTGACTAGCCCACCTTACAATTGTGGTAATTCTAAAAATAACTACATACAACACACTACACCACACAGTGTGTGTTTGGCCAGGAAGACATAAAACCAATTAGTACTGCATAGTACATCGATCCTGTAATTGGCGGACAGCGACTCCTCTACCGATTCTTCTCGTGTTCACACCCCAGCTTATGTGGCAAGTCGATCCTTAGAGCAGTGAGCCGACTAAGGACTCTACGTTTGTTAGCCCCGAAAATCAATTCAAATTCCATGTTTGTAAAAGAAATACAAACCTCGACATTTGTGAATTGACTAAAACACCCATGGTAGGAAGACATCGACATCGTTGTCAAACGCAAGTTTGATGGTGGTGGTCCTGAGTTATCATCATATCAAAACCAACAACAGACGTTTAGAATAGTAATTGGATTTCAGAGCATCTCAAATAGTGTGCAATTTAGTTGACACATCACAAGATTATTATACTTATCAATTTGAGGTCACCATCCCAATGGTTTGAGGTACATTTTTTTTTATGGTTTGAGGTACATTTTTTTTTATGCATGTTGAACTCACAATATAAAACACATCAAATTGTACCTAGTATCTAAACTTTGATATTATTGTTTTTCTCTCCTAAATTGTACTTCTACTCTCAATTCTCAATGGTGTAACTAAGTACAATTCCATGCCACATAGGAATTGATATTATTGTTTTTCTCTCCTAAATTGTACTTCTACTCTCAATTCTCAATGGTGTAACTAAGTACAATTCCATGCCACATAGGAATTGATATTATTGTTTTTCTCTCCTAAATTGTACTTCTACTCTCAATTCTCAATGGTGTAACTAAGTACAATTCCATGCCACATAGGAATTGTATCTATCATTGGGAATGCTCTCACAAGAGACAAAAAAAGTCGGTTGCAATAAGAAATTAAGAATCACTCAAACAAATATAGCCTCATATTGTGCTTGACTCAATACCCGTGACCTCAGGGAGAAATGTTATTACCAGCATATTCCATGGCTGAAAAAAAGAGATACACAAAAGACCAACAAACATTAAGGGTCTGTTTGGACATGAGGAATCATTGTTTTTTCAGAATTTTACGAAAAATATTTATGCATATAACCACTACTAAACAAGAGATGTAATATCATTTTGCTTGTTTGTTTTTCTACCCCAAATCTAATATTTTAACTAGTCTCGACTGAAAAACAATCTCCGATCAAAATCACAATAGATGCTGGGAGGCGGTCCTAGATTTCCATCACCATCTTATCAACAAAACTTGTGGTGTCCGGGGAAAGAAAGTAATTGTACGTCAACAGAGTTTTCATTATAGGGAAGATGATGGATGGTGACCTAGCAATCCATAATGCACATGCAGCCCATGTTACTCTTGCCCTAAAACCACCCTGTGTAAATAGTGAAAGTTTGTCCCTTGCCTTTTCGGGTCACTCCCAAAGACTTCAAAACAGTCGGCTTAATTCACTTCAAACACCTCCTAAGAGCGAGTTAAATTTTCCGGGATTGAATTTCACTCGACTGTCAACATGTGTTATATAAACATGTGATAATACTACTATGTTTAATAGGAAGAAAAATGAAACAGAGGATTCTCAGAGTTTTTCGAGTCTCAAACCTTAATAACACATGTCTATGTTATGGTAATTTAAAATTGAAATACAAAGTAATATAGAGGATTTAAAGCCCATTATCGCAAATCTATTCTTAAAAAATACAATTCAGGAATCAGGTGATATCAAAACAAGACTATCCCTGGACATTTTTTGGACAAGCAGAACCCGCTCAAATTCCACAATGCATGTGAGGATTTTTCTTTGTTTAGAACATGTATTCATCTTTCTTTGTAATTGACATCAATTTAAAAAGTAATCTGGACAAGATTTTCCCAAATAGGGTGTTTTATGAAGAGACAATTATTTAAAACATTTTGCCTAAAAACCAACAAGGCAAGTTAATGGAGTTTATGTAAATAAATATTAATGAAGTAAAAGCTGAGAAAATAATATTCATTCCATTGTGATTCTGTTCTTGGGATTGCGGCTATACAGTAGTTGGTCCGCTATTTATAGAGCTAATACATAAACCCTAAAAGGAAACCAAATTGGGGGTAAAAACGTAAAAGCCCAATTAACCAATAGAAAAGGAAGGATATCAAAACGGTGTCGTATGCGAATTGAATCTGAGAAGAATTAGGTTGTCTATACGACGCCGTTTCTATTTGAATTTGGGGATACCGCTAATACCCCCCCGCAATCGCGAGCGTCGGCTAGGTGAAGATTCGAACTGAGCCGCGAGAAAGATTGGAAAGGGAGAGCCTTGGTGAAGATATCGGCGAGCTGATCTTGAGCAGGTATGTGATTGACAAAGAATTCTCTGTTTCTGACTTTGTCGCGAATGAAGTGTAGATCGATTTCCACATGTTTAGTGCGAGCCTGAACCACGGCGTGTGTGGACATGTACACTGCGCTTATGTTGTCTACCCAGATGACCGGAGTTATCCTGGATTGCAGGTGAAGTTCTTGAAGTAGGGACCGAACCCAGAGCATTTCCACCATAGCATTTCCAAGACTTCGGTATTCAGCCTCTGCGCTGGACCGAGAAACTGTGTTCTGTTTCTTTGAACTCCAGGAAATAAGGCTTGGGCCGAGGAACACACAGAAGCCGGAGGTGGAACGCCGGTCATCTTGGTCAGAGGCCCAATCCGCATCTGAATATCCGGTGAGATTGAGGTGAGGGGATTTGATTAACTGCAATCCTTTTGTGGAAGTACCTGAAAGATACCTCAATAAACGTTTGACAGCTGTGTAATGTTTTAGAGTAGGAGATTGCATAAACTGGCTGAGTTTATTCACAGCAAAATTAATATCTGGCCTTGTAATTGTGAGGTATTGGAGGCTCCCAATGAGCATCCTGTAATGAGAGGGTTCAGGATATGGATCAGATCCATATTTAGACAGAGTGGTGGAGCTTACCATAGGTGTTGGAACACCTTTAGCTGTCTGTAGGCCTGCTTTGATTAGAAGATCACAAATGTACTTGTGTTGTGATAAATGTAAGCCTAACTTGTTGTGAGTGATTTGAACTCCCAAAAAATAATGTAGTTGTCCAAGATCTTTCAGGGGAAAATGAGTAGATAGCTGGGAAATGAGGGTATTAATCTGGATAGAGGAGCTACCTGTGATGATGAGATCATCAACATAAACAAGGACAAGAAGGGTAGTGTTGTTGTTGTTGTGTTGAATGTATAGGGAGGAGTCAGCTTTTGAACTAGTGAATCCCAGAGAATTAAGGACAGATCCTAATCTGTCAAACCAAGCTTTGGAAGCTTGTTTTAGGCCATAGATTGCTTTGTGTAACTTGCATACTAGAGTCTCCTTTCCAGCTTGGATAAAACCAGGTGGTTGTTTCATGTAAATAGGTTTGGCAGAATCCAAAATTCCATTTAGGAAAGCATTATCCACATCCACTTGTCTAATATCCCAACCTTTTGAAATAGCAATAGTGAGGATTAACCTGATTGTTGTAGGTTTGATTACTGGACTGAAGACATCAGTGTAATCAATGCCTAATACTTGGGTAAACCCTTGGGCAACAAGCCTTGCTTTATGTTTTTGAATAGTTCCATCACTATTTTGTTTGAGTTTGTACACCCATCTTGATCCTATGATGTTCTGGTTTGCAGGGGGTTGAACCAAAGTCCAGGTGTTGTTTCTGAGGAGAGCATTGTACTCTGACTGCATAGCAGACTTCCAATTAGGATCAAGAAGGGCTTGTTTGTAAGAGGCAGGTTCTATAGAAGAGGCAATGGCAGCTGCATAAGTTTTAGGTTTAAAAATCCCAAGCTTGGATCTGGTGACCATGGGATGGGTAATGACAGGAGGTGGGGATGGTGAGTGTTGTGGTGATGGTGAGTGGTGTGGTGAATCTGGTAATGGTTGATCAAGGAAGGGAAGTTGATCTGGTGTGTTATTTGGAGAATGTATAATTTGATGAGGTGAAGGGGGTGGTGTGTTGTTATCAGGAACCTGTGGTGGGAAAAGATTTATTTGAGTAGTAGTTGTTGGTAAGGATATAGGTGGGATCAGCACAGGTGGTGTTGATATAGGTTGAGGTTGAGAAAAATGGTTTAGGGCAGGAAAAACCATTTCATTAAAAACCACATTTCTGGTTATAATTATCTTCTTGGATGGCAGCTGAATTTTGTATCCTTTGTATTGAGGATGATAACCAATGAAGATACCAGGGGTGGATTTAAAATCAAGTTTATCAGTGTTGTAAGGTTTCATATGAGGAAAAGCTTGACAACCAAAGATCTTTAAAGCTTGATAATCAGGAAGAGTGCCAAAAAGCAGCTGATAGGGTACCTGGAAATTAATAGAACTTTGAGGAATTCTATTTAGCAAGTGAACTGCTGTACCAAAAGCATCTTCCCAGTAGCCTTTAGAAAGCCCAGAATGACACAACATACTCATGCCAGACTCCACTAAGTGCCTGTGCTTCCTCTCAGCAGCTCCATTCTGTTGAGGTGTATAGGGACAGGACAAATGATGGATAATGCCACACTGGGAGAAAAGGTTAGTCAATGGTTTAAATTCAGTTCCACCATCACTGTGAACTGCCTTTATCTTATGGTTAAATTGATTTTCAACCATGTTTTTGAAATGTTGAAAAGCCGCAAGAGTGTCTGATTTTGCAGTGAGGAAATAAATCCATGTATACCTGCTATAATCATCAATAAAAGAGACATAATAACTATGTCCATGTATGGATTTTGTAGGTGCAGGGCCCCACAAGTCAGTGTGTATAAGAGCAAGGGGAACAGTAGATCTTGTGTGTGTATGTGTAAAAGGAAGCTGATGTGATTTAGATTGCGCACAAGTTGAACAAAAAGAAAAGGAATCCTTATTATCAAAAGTGATGTTACAAAGTCTCAAAGCTTTCCTAGTAACATCAAGTGAAGGATGGCCTAATCTCTTATGCCATTGTTCAAAACTTCTCAAATTCCTAACAGCAGAAGAAAAAGAAGAACAACTTGTGTCAACTGCAGGTTTGTAAGGTACTGCTCTTGGAAACTTGGAGAAAACAGGTTTATGGGTTGTGGTAGCACTGACTTGTGGTGACTTGAACTGGTACAGCCCATGGTTAATGGTTCCTTTGAGAAGAACAGCCTTTGTGGTTTGATCCTTGACAAAACAAAATGTGGGGTGAAATTCAAAAAATACATGATTGTCCTTTGCAAATTGAGATACACTCAATAAATTTTTTGTAATTTCTGGGACATGTAAAAGGTTGTTGAGTTTAAAAGCATGAGTTTTCTGGGAATCACTACCAAAAACAACCAAAGCCTTACCCACATGTGCAATGTCCAGATTTGAACCATTGCCAATTTGCAGTTTGTTGTGTCCCTCATAGTCAGAGGCAATACTGAGGTTTGAAATGTCATTGGTGATGTGATGTGTTGCACCTGAGTCAGGATACCAAGTCCCTTCAGATTGGCTTTCAGCAGAGGAGTACATAGCAGCACCATGAAAATTCCCTTGGTTCTGATTAGGCCTGCCAGAGTCACCACCACTGTTAGAGTGTTGTTGTTGCTGTTGCCTTGGCACAAAATCACTGTCAAAGCGATGGTAGCACTTGTCTGCAGTGTGGTTATGATAGCCACATATCTGACACTGTATTTTGTTCATGTTGGCATTAGGGTTGGATCTGCCTCCCCTGCCTCTAGTGGAACTACCACCTCTACCTCTTTGATTTCCTCCCCTTCCCCTTTGATTACTAACACCTCTGTTTCCTTGTGCATAGTTAGCACTGGGGAAGTTCTTTTCCAGGAGGTTGCTGGTTTCCAGCCTGCTCTCATAACTCAGCAATAGAGAGGTAAGATCCTTTAAACCATAACTATCTCCCTTTGCAGTCACAGTGACTACTATGGCATCATATTCACTGCTTAAGCCACTCAGAATATATAGCATCTGATCTTCCTCCTTCATCCTTTCTCCAGTACTTGTGAGAGCATCACATAAAGACTTCATCTTATTGAGGTAATCCCTCATGCTCATAGATCCCTTTTTGAGGGTTTGCAACTGTATTTTATATTGCATCCTTCTTGCAGTTGATTGACTGGAAAAGGTGGATTCAAGATTTTGCCAGATTTCAAAAGAGGTGTTGAATCCCACCACAGATATCAAAATGGTTTCTGAAAGGGATGAAAGAATCCAAGAGGCCAACAACTGGTCTTGTCTCTGCCAGAAAATGAAATCTGGGTTCAGCCTCATACCTGCATCTTCTCCTGCAGGGATGAACTTTGGAGGTGGCTGTTCAGATCCATCCAGAAAACCTTCTAAGCCGTGCCCTTTGACAGCTATCATGACTTGTTGTTTCCAGATGAGAAAGTTATCATCTGTGAGTTTGGTGGTGACCTGCTGATGATTAAGCTGCTGCGGTTGAGCTCCATTTGAGCTGCTTCTTGCTCCAAATATTTCTGCCATTAGAGACCTTGAAAGAATCCGCAAGAATATCTTTCAATCTAACCTCGTCTCTCTGATACCATAATGGAGTTTATGTAAATAAATATTAATGAAGTAAAAGCTGAGAAAATAATATTCATTCCATTGTGATTCTGTTCTTGGGATTGCGGCTATACAGTAGTTGGTCCGCTATTTATAGAGCTAATACATAAACCCTAAAAGGAAACCAAATTGGGGGTAAAAACGTAAAAGCCCAATTAACCAATAGAAAAGGAAGGATATCAAAACGGTGTCGTATGCGAATTGAATCTGAGAAGAATTAGGTTGTCTATACGACGCCGTTTCTATTTGAATTTGGGGATACCGCTAATACAAGTTTTTTTTCATGTCACAAGACATGAAGCACAACAAGCCCTTCATTCTCAAACCATACATATATAGAGAACAATAAATAGTTCTATAGACATCACACTATCACAGCACATTACGATGCGTACCTGATGTGTCATGACATGAAGCATAGGTAAGCAACATAGAACAGATGAGTGAAAATGAGATTTGATTTACTCTGACACTCATGATCCATCAGAAAAATAAAACAATTTTTCTTTCATCAATATTTATTTATCGAATCTCATCTGCATAAACTAAATCTCTTATTTCCTTTTCTTTTTCCGCCTAGTTAGCATGTAAGTATAACTGTAACACAAACTTAAGATAGTGCAAACAAGGAGCCTTTAAGATGCAAGCTCCCTACAATTTTTTCATTTATTTTATTTTCTATATTTTTAAATTTTACAGAAAAGGAAAACTTCATAACATTTTTTCTCCTCCATTTCTCTTGACGTATAAATTGTTGTATTTTGATTGACAAACAGCAGCAAAGGGCTGAAATACTTTCAAGTACAAAAGCCTCTTCTGCAGAGTAAATTCAAACTAACTTTCTAACAAAAAAAATGAACTGCAATTTCTTAATCTACAGTACGCTAAGATTTAATCTTCTTTTTTATGAAATATCAAACAAAAAAAATGAACTGCATTTATACATCAGACGCTGCTTTCAGTTGCTGTTGCTGTCCTTCAATCAACGTCAATTGCCTTCTGAGTCTTGCAATGTGCGCTTGAACCTAATCATTCATAGACAATTGCCAAACATTATTTCTTTTCAGTAGAGAGAAAAGGAAACAATTCAATGTAAATAAAACATGTTATGCTCAAAGCCCTAATTTCAGATAGCTGTGATACTTGATTCAAAATCACGGTCTCCTCAAAAAATGTATTGTATTTACATTTTTATAATAATAATTTCACGATTAATGAGTAATTTGATCTATTAGAAGCAGGGCAGTGGTTTCTCAACCCAACTTTTTGAAATCTAAGTCTCTGTTTAGTTCAGATCATATGAAGTCTACATACCATATAAATACTCGTTAAAACACATAACCGATAAATAATTCAAGTTAATTAATGGCATATCACGGTGAATTGAAAAGTAGCACAGACAGACTGAAAGTAAATGATAAAATATCAACTTGCCAACTGACAAGTGACAATTATATTTATGGGGATCTTAGCGAAAAGGACAAAATTTGGAGAACCAGTCCAGCCTAATTTTTTTCATTGGTCATCCAGTTCAAATTAAAGATAAAATTCAAAACTAACATCGCATAATCAGGCGCCGGATAAATAATCAGAGGGTATAATCAAGTATGGTTTAAGAGGTATTCTTGTAAAAATAATTTGACTGCATGTATTATCAGGCGAGCACTAAAGGATTATGTAACACATAATTTATTTTGTTGGAGTTTGAGGCAAGCCCGTGATCGTAATCTTGTGAGAGTAGACTGAATAAGAATTATCCATATTTTTAATTTTTTATTCATAACCTTTTTTTTTTCAATTCTTCAGCTATATGAGAAGAGTTATTGTACCATTCCTTCAAGATCAAAGGTTTCAACTTTAATTCACACTAACAGATAAATTACGAGGTCTTCATATATTCCTAAATATTTACATCCATAATTCATATTTACCTGTTGCCGAGCTGCCGCAAGCTTCAATAGCTCATCCGCCTCTGAAAAATTAGTAAACCATTGGTTCATGGGATGATCTTTGGTGTCACGCCTGTTCCTGTTGTCAAGATCTTCAATAGGCACTGTAAAGGACATATATTGAAGTTAAAATTTGCTCAGTCACTGTGAAGAATCACAACGAACAACATCTACATGAATAAATGATATATCAAATCACACCAGGAGGCAAAATGAAGCCTGCAGGCAATCTAGGCACAATAACTGCAGGATGATTTTGCACCCGGGCAAAGAAATCCTCGGAAGGCTCCGAGAGAACGATTTCGTCGTAAGATTCCACCACAACTGGCTTCTTAGTGGACAGTGGGCCCGCCTCTTCCTCGGGATATAACTTCAAGTGGTGAAACCTACAAAACATTTCACAAAGAAATATGCGAACAAGACTCCCATCTTTAGACGCACCCATATTACGCACCCACACACATGACGTGGACGAAAACTCACAAGTGCAACGGCTTATCGCTGACATCACTGTGGAAATGTAGGGTGATTGCGATTTCAAATTCGCCCCATCCAGACTCTGACACTTCAAAAGGCGGGCTATCGACTACCCTTGTGGGATTGTTGAAACTCGAATGCAGTTGGAAAACCGCTCGTTTAACCACCACCCCTAGGCCCTCGTTCGCTGCTCCGCGAACATAAACGTTCCATTTATGCGACTGATGCCTGCAGGAGAGGAAATAAATAAAACAAAACATAAAACGATTTCATAAGCGATTTCATCGTATTCGTACACGTAGAAAAAAAAACGATTACTTACTCGCTTGCTTTCTTACCGAGCCAAAATGCAATGTTACCATACACAATCGGAACACAAATTTCTGCGTCTTTGATCTTCTTAGCTGGACTCTGTATACGGCATTGAACACAAACAGGACGCGCGACATTAATCATTCGGATTAAGCTTTGATTTTCGCAATTAGTAATGAATTTAGGGTCGGAATTAGAACCTTTTTTTCATTGTCTTCGACGGGTTTAATGCTTTTCGGGCGCTGCGATTTGGAGATAGAGCCTCCGGTATCAGGTTGTTCAGCTCCGTTTTTCTGATGCATTCTGCGATTGAATCAAAAAATAAAAAATCGAGAAATTGATCTAGAATTAGGGTTCTTCCCAAAATCCCAATTACCGTATACTATTATCGTGTGATTATGATTTTGTCTTTCTACAAGTATTATTGCAAAATTACGAAAGACTCCCCGAGGTTTGCTTTTGTATCGCGATTTACCTCCTTTTACATTTGTAAAAATACTAAAGTTAACCCCTCACATTTTGAAAATTTATACAATTAAACCCATTTGTTTTTGTTATTGGAAATAAATATGGTGCAAAGTATTAGCCTCTTGTTGGATATCAATATTTCATTCACCACATAAGTTAAGCACAATCTTGTTCAACAGATAATTTCTGGCTAACTAACAGCGTTGCGATTTCACAACCAATATGATGTTAATCTGTCGAAAAAACAAATGTTTCTCTAAGGAACTAACTAGCTAAGAAAAATAAATAATCATTGCTCTACGATTAATTTATCTCATTTTTCCTAATTGGGACGTAAGATCGAGAAACGACTCTTCGCTGCAAGGAATCGTAAGGCCTCCCGTTGGATGATCAAATCCAAATTCTTCTTCTGCTTGAAATAGCAGTTCTTGGAACTGAGAATGGTTAAAGTATGAGACTGGAATGACGAAACGCTTCTTTTCGTATTGGCCAACATAAACGGCAAAATGACCCTTTGGGACTTGAGCTGATCTCTTTTCAGATGATAAAGAGCGTCTGAGCATACGTTGAATGGCCATTGGATTTGTTCGTAAAAGCTGGAATTGAAGAGAAAGGAATGAAAATGTGAAAGTTGAATTTATGAGTTGTTGTTGTTGTTGTTGGTTGTGAGCTTAGAATTGTTCCATATAAATAGATGAACTTGAAAATGCAATAATATCCCTTAGAACATCGAGTGGTCTTAGAGTTGAGAAGAATTATGTGTGGTGGATAGCAAAAGCACATGGATTAAGATGGGGTCTTTTGTGTAGTGCTATGTTTTTACAGAACAGGTAGGGAACAATGTTTTCGATTTCTCTAAACTAATAAATGATCGATACACAAAGTCTTTGTGACTCGGCATGTGCTGATGTTGATCAACAATTTTATGTTCAACTATATATACAGAATGTGTATAGTAAGCGCAATTAGTACCTTCAAAATTTATATACTCGATGATTGGAAGACAAATCCATGTGACCTCTCACTAATTTTGCTAGCTGTTTTTGGCTGCTAATGTAATGCTATATGCTCCCAATCACCTCAAATTACATTTTCCCTGGTTTGTTATAGTAGGGCCATACACTTGAGGCCTATATTGCCATAGTCGGTCGGATACAATTTATTTTATTTTATTTATCATAACACAGTTTCTTGTCGCGCCTTAAAACCTTCATTCTGATTGAGAGACAAATCCATGTGCTTCATCGTGCTCTTATATCTAATTCTGCTATATATAGACACGTTTTAATCTGGACTAAATCAAACATCAAGTCCTCAAGTTTATTTCAGTCCCCAAAAACTTTCATTTCGACTAAAAGGAATCAAATTACCTCATACACAGAAATGGCCATCTGTCAAATTCTGAGACGGTCTTTGTCATATGAAAAAAGATCGAACTCCGCAAGCACCGAAGTCCCAAAGGGTCATTTTGCTGTTTATGTCGGCGAGAATGAAAAGAAGCATTTTGTTATTCCAGTTTCGTATGTAAACCACCCTTCGTTTCAAGAATTGCTATTTCAAGCAGAAGAAGAATTCAGGTTTCATCACCCAATGGGAGGCCTTACGATCCCGTGCAGCGAGGATTCGTTCATTGATCTGCTTAACTCCCGTTTGAGCCGAACATGATATATAGATCATACCGTGTTGTTTAGAGAAAACACATTTTTGATAATTAGTTTCTGTAACAATTTTAGCTAATGGTTTTGTGAAATATACAAAAACAGTTTTTGAGCCGAGTTTTTTTCATTTTCTTATTTTTATACTTATTCTTCAAAGCAAAGCAAGGTACATTCTTATTGTTCACTCTCCATTTTCATTCGATTTCTTAGAATAATGCCTTTAATAGTGGATTCTATTGTATCGTCCTGAATCGAAGCCCTAAGGAATATACTGATGGTCGAAGCAAAGTTTATCGCTAACGCGAGAAGGGAACAAACATGTACTCTGCATGTGGTTACGGCGAGTACGCTTCTTTAGAAGTTTCCGGAACCTTGCGATTTGTAGACTCACTCCGGTGTTGATCAGTCTTCAAAACTTAATTTTCCTCTACAAAAATCAGAAAGTTAGATAAGTGAATGCAGCGAGCATAAGCTTGAAAACCCATGACAGAAAGAAATTCAAGAAACAGAATCAGCGGTGTGGAGAAGGAAAAAGTTAAACCATCTGTCGGGGTTGATCAAGAATGAATGTATAGAGTTCACATCGCTTCGGATTTGCTTCGTTCTGACATTAGTGATAAACTTTGCTTCATCCATCAGAGTATCACGTAAGGCTTCGATTTATGACGATACAATAGAATCCACTATTAAAGACATTATGTGATGATATCTAAATCTGATTAGGAAATCAAATGAAATAGAGAGTGGATAGGGAGACTCAATCAGTACTCCACTATTTTATACTTAGTATTATGTAGAGGTTGATGAGTGAAATGTAAGTTTGCTTTTGCTTTGGTATAAAGAAAAAGAAAAAGAAAAAAGGTAAAAAATCTGATTGTATTGTGTTTCAAAAGTAAAGAATTTGACTGCTTTTATGTTTGTTTGCTTTGAAGAAAATATGACCCTACAAAAAAGTATCAAACATCAGATGTTGAACTAGCTTGGTTTAGTTCAAAAATCTGATTAAGTGGTCGAACCTCTCTGCTCTTGGTTTAGTTCCTTATATTTTTTTCTTCTGTCTTTTTTCATTATTGTATGTGGTGTTTAACATAAGGCTCAAGTTACACCTGTTGACAAAGATTAGCTACTTGGAATATCAATATTTCAGTTACATACCTCAGTTTAGTAGCAACTCAATAATTTTTTAGGTACAATCTTGTCGAACAGATCATTTTTAGATAACGGGTTTTCTTTAGATAAAAATGACACAAAAGAGTTTACTCAAGCAATATATATGAATATATGATATTGTTAATTTGTCCAGGGATACAATTTATACCCGACAGAAAATTATCTGTGGAAAAAATAATTGTTTCTCCGGGAAGAACTAGCTAAGAAAAAATAAACCACTGCTCTACTTTATGATCTAGTTTTATCTCATTTTCCCAATCGGGAGGTAAGATCGAGAAACAACTCTTCGCTGCAAGGAATCGTAAGGCCTCCCGTTGGATGATCAAATCCGAATTCTTCTTCTGCTTGAAATAGCAATTCTTGGAACTCGGAATGGTTCGAGTAGGAGATTGGGATGACAAAACGCTTTTTTTCGTATTGGCCAACATAAACGGCAAAATGACCCTTTGGGACCTGAGCTGATCTCTTTTCAGAGGATAAGGACCGTCTGAGCATACGTTGAATGGCCATTGGATTTGTTAAAGAGGGATGTTTGTAAAAGCTGGAATTGAAGAGAAAGGAATGAAAATGTGAAAGTTGAATTTAGGAGTTGTTGTTGTTGGTTGTGAGCTTAGAATTGTTCCATATAAATAGATGAAGTTGTAAATGTATTATTGAGATGTATTAGAGCCAAGAAGAATTATGTGGTGGCTATCAGAGAGAGTTTGAGAAACAAAAGCACATGGATTTGGTGGGGAACAATCCATGTTTATAAGCCAAGTTGCGATTTAGCCGATAAGGATGTCTAACCCTCTATGTTGTTGAAAGTTAATCTATATCTTCTAGAATGGTGTCTCTTCATTATAGGAAGCTTAAAGGGGTGCCTCTTCAACTTTCTGGAATGTTAAGAGGTGTCTCTTCATGTATTAAGTTAATAATGGTGTGAACTTTCATATTCTCCTACTAGTATAAATAGGAGACATGTTTATCATTTTAATATGTAAGTGAAGAAAATAAAAGTAATAGAAGTGTTTTAGAGTTGAGAAATAAAATAGTGTGTGTGTTCTCTTCAAAACTTCTTCTTCTTTACTTTGTGTTTTTGTTATCCTTCACCCTACTTTTATATCCGCTGTGCAACAAAGTGGTATCAGAGCCACCGATTCAAAATGGCCGCCACCAGTGGAGCTTTCCAAATCCCAAAGCTCACGAAGGATAACTATGAAAAGTGGAGCATCCAAATGAAGGCATTTCTTGGTGGACAAGATGTGTGGGATGCCATTGAAGAAGAATACGTAGAACCGGATAACTTGGCAGCCGCAAGCCAAGCTATCAAGAAGACGGCGAAAGATGCTAAAGTCAAAGACCAGAAGGCGCTTTCGCTTATCCAACTTAGTTTGGATGACAACATGTTCGAGAAGATCGCCCAAGCCACTACGGCGAAGAGAGCATGAGACATCCTTGAAAATACTTTCAAAGGCCTAGAGAAGGTTAAGAAGGTACGACTTCAAACCCTTCGAGGAGAATTTGAGGTCTTGAATATGCAAGAATCTGAGGCGGTGCACGACTATATTTCTCGAGTCACTTCGGTGACAAACCAACTTGAGAGAAATGGTGAAAAGTTGGAAGAAAACCGCATTGTGGAGAAGGTACTTCGATCTCTTCAACCGAAGTTTGATTTTGTCGTTGCTGCAATTGAGGAAGCTAACGACACTGACACCATGAAAGTCGAAGAACTCATTGGAAAACTTCATGTCTATGAAGAGAAGATGAAGAGAAGAAACAATGCACAAACTGAGCATGTCCTCCAAGCCAATTTTAATTCTGGAGATAAAAGAAATCAAGACCAAACTCAAAGGGGTCGAGGACGCGGTAGAGGCCGTGGTCGAGGTCGTGGTCATGGTCGAGATAATGATCGACAAGAGCAAAATCAAAATTGGTCGGAGGACTTTCGATCTTCAAGAGGTCGTGGAAGAGGGAGCTCGAGTCAACGACATGACAAGAAAGACATCGAGTGCTACAATTGTCATCGTTATGAGAACTACGCAAATGAGTGTCGTTCCAAATCCAATAAGAAGACAGGAGAATCTCACTATTCCGAAGAGAAGAAAGAAGTTGATGAAACTGTCTTGATGGCGTATAGAAATCAAGACGATGAGACCAATCATTCTTGGTACCTTGATACGGGTGCCAGCAATCACATGTGTGGGCATCGACACATGTTCGTTGAGATTGATGAATCGGTGACGGGAAACATCACTTTTGGAGATCACTCTAAAACTTCTGTCAAAGGCAAAGGCAAGATTCTCATTAAATTGAAGAATGGTGAACATCAGTTTATATCAAACGTCTACTATGTTCCAACCATGAAGACCAACCTTTTGAGCATGGGTCAACTATTGGAGAAATGCTATAACATCATCATGAAAGATAAGAGTCTTTATCTTCGAGATCAAGAAGATAAACTTCTCGCACATGTTCCGATGACGGAGAACCGAATGTTCTTGCTAAACATTCAAACAGACGTGGCAAAGTGCTTGAAGGCGTGTGTTGAAGACGATTCATGGCTATGGCACATGCGTCTCGGACATCTAAACTTTGGAGGTATAAAATTGTTGTCAACGAAGGCGATGGTGAAAGGGCAACCGATAATTAATCTTCCTGATCAAGTGTGTGAGGGTTGTCTTGTAGGGAAACAACACCGATTCAGTTTCCCAAAAGAGTCAACAACAAGAGAAAACGAGCCTCTGGGATTGGTTCATAGCGATGTGTGTGGTCCGATCACACCACAATCTCTTGGGAAAAATCGGTATTTTTTGCTATTCGTTGATGATTTTAGCAGAAAGACTTGGGTCTATTTCTTGAAGGAGAAATCAGAAGTATTCTCCAAATTCAAGAATTTCAAAATCATGGTGGAGAAACAAAGCGGCTACCAAATCAAGTCTTTGAGGACAGATAGAGGGGGAGAGTTCACCTCGAACGAGTTCAACACATTTTGTGATGAGAATGGTATTCGAAGGCTATTGACCAATCCATACTCCCCCCAACAAAATGGAGTAGTTGAGAGAAGGAATAGATCGATAATGAACATGACTCGATCTATGTTGAAGAGCAAGAACTTGCCGAAAGAGTTATGGGCTGAGGCAGTCGAGTGTGCTGTTTACTTGTCAAATCGGAGCCCAACAAGGAGTGTTTTGAATAAAACACCGCAAGAAGCATGGAGTGGATACAAACCGAGTGTATCCCATTTGAGAGTCTTTGGAAGTCCAGCTCACGTTCATGTCCCAGAACAACATCGAAACAAACTCGATGATCGAAGCGAGAAGTACATCTTTGTTGGATATAATCAACAATCTAAAGGGTACAAATTATATAGTCCATCGAAGAAGAAGATCACAGTCAGCCGTGATGTCGAAATAGACGAGAAGAATTCTTGGAAATGGGATGAAGAAAATAAAGAGGAGTTCACGTTTTACCCTTTTGAAGAAGAAAAAGATCAAGTTGATGATGAACATGAACATGAACCTGTGACTCCACCATCAACTCCCCAAGCAAGTTCAGAATCGGGGTCGAGCTCGAGGGAAACCGCATCTTCAGATGATGATGCTAATGATATTGGACCTCGTGGAACAAGGACAATGGATGAGATTCTTAATCTTAATCAGAATCAAACATTATTTTGTCTTTTTGCAGATTCTGAACCAATCAACTTTGAGGATGCCTCAAAGAAAGGAGAATGGAAGAAGGCCATGGATGAAGAAATTAATGCCATCAAAAGGAACGATACTTGGGAGTTGACAACTCTACCAAGAGGACATAGACCAATCGGAGTGAAGTGGGTCTATAAGATCAAGAGAAATTCAAATGGCGATGTTGAAAGATACAAGGCGAGACTTGTAGTCAAAGGCTACAAACAGCGGGCTGGAATCGACTATGATGAAGTGTTTGCTCCAGTCGCTCGACTCGAAACCATAAGGTTCTTGATCTCATTAGCAGCCCAAAAGAGATGGAGTATTTGTCAAATGGATGTAAAATCCGCTTTCTTGAACGGATTACTAGAAGAAGAAGTATACATCGAACAACCGGAAGGTTACATTGCTCAAGGACAAGAAGGGAAGGTACTGAAGCTAAAGAAGGCACTCTATGGCCTAAAACAGGCACCGCGAGCTTGGAATAGTCGCATTGATCAATACTTTCAGCAAAATGGTTTTAAGAAGTGTCCCCATGAGCATGCCCTTTATGTGAAGACAAACAAAGAAGGTGATGTGTTGATAGTTTGTCTTTATGTTGATGATCTGATCTTCACAGGAAACAATCTGAAGATGTTCGATTATTTCAAGAAAGCAATGACAAAGGAATTTGAGATGACAGACATTGGGATAATGTCTTACTATCTGGGGATCGAAGTGAAGCAACAAGATGATGGGATTTTCATCTCGCAAGAGAATTATGCCAAAGAAATTTTAAAGAAGTTCAAAATGAATAGCTGCAAATCTGTTAGCACACCTATTCAAATTGGAGAAAAATTGTCGAAGAACATGGATGGTGATAAAATTGATTCAACAATGTACAAAAGTTTGATCGGAAGCTTAAGGTACTTGACTTGCACAAGACCAGATATTCTCTATGCTGTCGGACTTGTGAGTCGTTACATGGAAAATTCTACAAGCTATCACATGCAAGTGACGAAGAGAATATTAAGATATATCAAGGGGACGATCAACCTTGGTATGTTTTATCCTTCATCCGGAGAACCAAAGCTGAAGGGATATTGTGATAGTGATTGGGCAGGTGATATTGATGATAGAAAGAGTACAAGTGGATTTGTATTCTACTATGGCGAATCTGCTTTTACATGGATGTCGAAGAAGCAACCAATTGTAACACTATCGACTTGTGAAGCTGAGTATGTTGCAGCTACATCAAGTGTTTGCCATGCAATATGGTTAAGGAGTTTGCTCAAGGAACTTCACCTTGATCAAAAGGAATCAACGGACATCTATGTCGACAACAAATCAGCTATTGCCTTAGCAAAGAATCCCGTGTTTCATGATCGAAGTAAGCACATTGATACACGGTTCCATTTCATTCGTGAGAACATTACCAAGAAAGAAGTGCTTGTGAAGTATGTGAGAACCGAAGACCAAGTGGCCGACATTTTTACAAAACCTCTCAAAAGAGAATTGTTCGAGAAATTTCGAGATAAGTTTGGGATGAGAAGATCAAGATTAAGGGGGCGTGTTGAAAGTTAATCTATATCTTCTAGAATGGTGTCTCTTCATTATAGGAAGCTTAAAGGGGTGCCTCTTCAACTTTCTGGAATGTTAAGAGGTGTCTCTTCATGTATTAAGTTAATAATGGTGTGAACTTTCATATTCTCCTATTAGTATAAATAGGAGACATGTTTATCATTTTAATATGTAAGTGAAGAAAATAAAAGTAATAGAAGTGTTTTAGAGTTGAGAAATAAAATAGTGTGTGTGTTCTCCTCAAAACTTCTTCTTCTTTACTTTGTGTTTTTGTTATCCTTCACCCTACTTTTATATTCCGCTGTGCAACATATGTGCATTTGAATATCTTTAGTCTTAAGATGTTTACTCAGTAGGGTATAATTGTACTTACTATCAGGATTGTAGGACGGACGACCCATGTGAGTTCTCATATGGTAGTAGGGTCGATGGAGGACTATATGCCATAGTTGGTAGGATACAAAGTTTTATGATCGATCAGACTAATAATTCTTGTTACTCATTTTCTTTTATTGTGATTGAATGACGACGAATCCATGTGCATCGTCATGTGCATATATTGAGTTATCTAGTTATCATAAGCAACCACATACACACACTTGCTATTTGAGACAGTACTATATATGTATTTGAGAAATTAATTGTAATCCAGAAATTAAGGTATTGCTTTATATATAAGCAAATATTAAGTGGATACGTTGGGCTTAAGCAAATCGACAAGTTAATATAAGAACATGACGACTCACATGCATTTGTCTTCCGATTTGTGTCATCAAGAAAATTGTATATATACCACCAATTCTAGTTAGGAACATTAGCACAAGAAAAAAAACCAAATCCATTCAACCTGGGCTTCACGATCTTATCGTCTCAAAAAATAGCAACTAAAGTCCGAAAGGGTCATTTTTGTTATGTTTGCATTTGGCAACGAGAATGAAAGATACGTTTTTTCATGGCTCATTTTTGTCAAGGATTCGTGTTTCGCATATAAATATATGAACTCCGTTCAGAGTTGAAATTACTAGCTTGATATGAAAAATCATAATAAAAAAACCGTATTTTTCCCAAAAAATTGGTATACACTACAAACTGATTTCACGTGTATTCATCTATTCTAGTGGTTAAATCGACGAATCACTATTCTATCCATACATTGTGATTTGTGAGCATTATGTTGTGCTCAAATGAGAGGTTAGTTCAATGAATAAATCTTCGCTGCAGGGAATGGTCAGGCCACCCGTTGGATGATGAAACCCGAATTCTTCCTCCACTTGAAACAGCAATTCTTGGAACGAAGAATGGTTCAGATACGACACTGGAATAACAAAACGCTTCTTTTCATTCTCACCAACATATACAGCAAAGTGACCCTTTGGGACTTGATCAGCTGATCTCTTTTCGCTTGATAGAGACCGTCTAAGCATTTGACGGATAGCCATCTGATTTTTATTTTGTTTTTGTTTTGAAACTTAGAGAAAAGAAATGTATCTTCAGGAGTTGTGGATGGTTTATGATCCAGAGGAAAGGTGTTGTATATATAGGGCATAAATATCAAGTGTATATACATACTGTATATGTGTGGATGAGAACTCCGCGGGAAGTTAAGAGGAACATGAAAATGAGTCACATGCATTATGTTTTTCGTTTGTCAAATAAACTGAAGTACAAAATAAACAAGGGTATCTGTTAGGTTCTTATCGGCTTTATTGCATTGTCGATTTCTGTTGTTTGTTACCTGAAATTGTAGGGTCTTAATTATAGAAATACAATATTTTATTTCTTCGAAATCCATGTGATCTCACATTAAGTAATGTAATGCATGGTCCCTATCGATACCCTCTCAGTCACCTCAAATTACATCCGAGGCCTATATTTCCACAGTCGGTCGGATACAAATTTTTTTGATCACGCAATTTGTTGGAGAGACAAATCCATGTGCTTCATCATGTCTTATATCGATTTCCCAAAGTTCTCGTGTCTATGTATATATATACAACACCATTTCTAGACTAAATCAACCAACAGCTCCTCAATTTTATTTTAGCTTAAATCCATTCGTTTCACTATACTTTTCTGAAAACCATTCATAATTTCAACTTAAAAATAATTACTACTTCATACATAGAAATGGCCATCCGTCAAATTCTGAGACGGTCATTATCATCTGAAAAAAGATCGAACTCCGCAAGCACCGAAGTCCCAAATGGTCATTTTGCTGTTTATGTCGGTGAGAATGAAAAGAAGCGTTTTGTTATTCCAGTTTCGTATCTGAGACGACCTTCGTTTCAAGAACTGCTATTTCAAGCAGAAGAAGAATTCGGGTTTCATCATCCAATGGGAGGCCTCACAATTCCGTGCAGTGAGGATTTATTCATTGATATAATCACCTCTCGTTGAGCCGGATACAGATCATTTTCGTAACACATTTTTGTAAATTAGTTACCGTAAGAAACATTTTTTTCCTAGAGACTAATCATATTTTGCCACATATTTTGCCTAGTTACTGTCAGTGAATACATGAAAGATTGCTGAACCATATTTATCCGGTTTCTTAGTTGAATACTGATCAACAGTTCAAATCCAAATTTGTTTTCCCCTTTGTGGATTAGTGTTAACTATCTTTTTAAAAAAAATACGGTTCGATCTTTCAGTAAAACTCATTTTTGCTTCAAAGCCGACGATCCACAAACATGCTCTAAGCCTTTAACCGATCCTTAAATGTGAAACTCATTTTTGCTTCAAATCCGTGCCGAACAAATAATTACTTCTGATAAGATAGAAGAGAAATGGCAGTGTAGCTATCAGATGCACTTGAAACTTTTTAAGAAAATACCGTTTAATTGTAAGATATGAAATATTGTTCAAGAAGAAAAATATTTTGCTGTCAGTATACTGTTGTACATAAAATCGAGATTAAAAGATAAACTTTGCTTCATCCATTAGTGATAAACTTTGCTTATCCATCAGAATATCACGTAAGGCTTCGATTTATGATGATACAATAGAATCCACTATTAAAGACATTGTGATGATTTCTAAATCTGATAAGGAAATCAAATGAAATAGAGAGTGGATAGGGAGACTCAATGAGTACTCCACTATTTTATACTAGAGGTTGATGAGTGAAATGTAAGCTTGCTTTTGCTTTGGTAAAAAGAAAAGCCAAAGCAAAAGAAAAAGAAATATGATTTCTTTGTGTTTCAAAAGTAAGGAATTTGACTGTTTTTAACTTTGTTTGCTTTGAAGAAAATATGACCCTACAACTTAAAGTATCAAACATCAGATATACATGGTGTTAGCAAGTTGAACCTCTCTGCTCTTGGTTTAGTTCCTTATATTCTTTTTTGTCTTTTTTCGTAAATACCTCAAACACGAGGGGTGGTTTGTAATTATTTTACGTGATTCTTAACATAAGGCTCAAGTTAGACCTGTTGCCAAAGATTAGCTACTTGGAATATCCATATTTCAGTCACTTACTTCAGTTTAGTAGCAACTCAATCATTTTTTAGCTACAATCTTGTCGAACAGATCATTTTTAGATTACGTGTTTTCTTTCGATAAAAATGACACAAAAGAGTTTTACTCGAGCAATATGAATATATGACGTTGTTAATTTGTCCAGGGATACAATTTATACTCGACAGAGATTTTTCTGTGGAAAAAATAATTGTTTCTCCGGGAAGAACTAGCTAAGA
Organism: Euphrasia confusa; assembly: GCA_954870475.1. Taxonomy (NCBI): domain Eukaryota; kingdom Viridiplantae; phylum Streptophyta; class Magnoliopsida; order Lamiales; family Orobanchaceae; genus Euphrasia; species Euphrasia confusa. The sequence goes on from OX940951.1 coordinate 22,791,791, forward strand.
AAAAATAAATCACTGCTCTACTTTATGATCTAGTTTTATCTCATTTTCCCAATCGGGAGGTAAGATCGAGAAACAACTCTTCACTGCAAGGAATTGTAAGGCCACCAGTTGGATGATCGAATCCGAATTCTTCTTCGGCTTGAAATAGAAGTTCTTGGAACTGAGAATGGTTCAAGTAGGAGACTGGGATCACAAAACGCTTCTTTTCGTATTGGCCAACATAAACGGCAAAATGACCCTTTGGGACCTGAGCTGATCTCTTTTCAGAGGATAAGGATCGTCTGAGCATACGTTGAATGGCCATTTGATTTGTTAAACCAGGATCTTTGTAAAAGCTGAACTTGAAGAGAAAGGAATGAAAATATGAAAGTTGAATTTAGGAGTTGTTGTTGTTGTTGGTTGTGAGCTTAGAATTGTTCCATATAAATAGACGGACTTGTAAATGTAATCTATCAATCCTTTAGAATATGGAGTGGTTTTAGAAGCCAGAAGAATTCTGTGGTGGATAGCAAAGACGTAGAAACAAAAGCACATGGATTTGGTAAGGAACAACCCATGTGTATAAGCCAATTTGCGATTAAGCTGATAAGGATGTCTTAACCCTCTATGTGCAAATGCCCCGCGACATTTGAATATCTTGAATGTAGATTAAGTAAGCAAGTGTATAATTGTACTTACAATCGCGATTGTAGGACCGACGACCCATGTGAGTTCTCATATGGTAGTAGGGTCGACAGAGGACTATATGCCATAGTTGGTAGGATACAAAGTTTTAAGATCAGACAAATAATTCTTGTTACTCATTTTCTCTTATTACGATTGAATGACAAATCCATGTGCCTCGTCATGTGCTTATAATGACTTCTCGAGTTCTCATAAGCCACCGGCCCACCGCATACACAATTGTTATTTGACAGTACTGTATATTTGAGGACTTAATTGTAATCCAGAAATTAAGGTATTGCGTGATGTATAACCAAATAGCAAGTGGATTTGTGGTGGCTTAAGAGAATCGAGAAGTTAATATAAGAACACAGTCGACGACTCACATGCATTTGTCTTCCAATTCTTGCTCACCAAGAATTTGTGTCATCAAGAAAATTGTATACCACCAATTCTAGTTAGGATCATTAGCACATGAAAAAAAATTATATCGTATAGTATGCTTGTTCTATCATCAATTTCCCGAAGGGTCATTTTATTGTTATGTTGGCAACGAGGATGAAAGATACGTTTTTCCATAGTTAATTTTTGTCAAGGATTCGTGCTTCGCACATAAATATATGAACTCCGTTCAGAGTTGAAATTACTAGCTTGATATGAAAAATCATAATAAAAAAACTGTATTCTCCTGAAAATTTGGTATACACTACAAACTGTTTCCTTAGTATTGCCGAATCTGAAACTTGATCCGGAAAGCTTTCACGTGTATTCATCTATTCTAGAGGTTAAACAAAACGAATAACTATTCTATTCATACATTGTGAGCATTATGTTGTGCTCAAGTGAGAGGTCAGTTCAATGAATAAATCTTCACTGCATGGAATGGTAAGGCCACCCGTTGGATGATGAAACCCGAATTCTTCCTCCGCTTGGAATAGCAGTTCTTGGAACGAAGAGTTGTTTAAGTACGAAACTGGAATCACAAAACGCTTCTTTTCATTCTCACCAACATATACTGCAAAGTGACCCTTCGGGACTTGAGCTGATCTACGTTCGCTTGATAAAGATCGTCTCAGCATTTGACGGATAGCCATCTGATTTTTATTTTGTTTTTGTTTTGAAACTCAGAGAAAAGAAATGTACTGTATATATCTTAAGGACTTGTGGATGGTTTATAATCCAGAGGAAATGTGTTGTATATATATAGGCATAAATAGCAAGTGTATATATGTATGTGGAAGAGAACTCCGCGGGAAGTTAATAAGTTCATGACGAGTCACATGAATTATGTTTATCGTTTGAAAATAAACAAGGATATCTGTGGGGCCTGTTAGGTTCTTATACATCCTTATCGGCTTTGTTGCATTGTCGATTTCTGCTGTTTGTTACATGAAATCGTAGGGTCTTAATTATAGAAATAATGTATTTCAGTACTTCAAAATCCATGTGATCTCTCATTAAGTTTGCTAACTGTAATGTAATGCATGGTCCCGATTGATACTCTCTCAGTCACCTCAAATTACATCCGAGGGCCATGCACTTGAGGCCTTTATTTCCACAGTTGGTCGGGTACAAATTTTTTTGATCACACAATTTGTTGCCAGGGCCTTAAAATATTTATTACGATGGAGAGACAAATCCATGTGCTTCATAGTGCTCTTATATCGATTTCCCAAAGTTCTAGTGTATATGCATATGCTCACCTATATATATACATCACCATTTCTAGACTAAATCAACCAACAACTCTTCAATTTTATTTCAGCTTGATTCCATTCGTTTCACAATAACTTCCTGAAAAAACCATTCTTGAAATGGCCATCCGTCAAATTCTGAGACGTTCTTTATCGTCTGAAAAAAGATCGAGTTCTACAAGCACCGAAGTCCCAAAGGGTCATTTTGCTGTTTATGTCGGTGAGAATGAAAAGAAGCGTTTTGTTATTCCAGTTTCGTATCTGAGACGCCCTTCGTTTCAAGAATTGCTATTTCAAGCAGAAGAAGAATTCGGGTTTCATCATCCAATGGGAGGCCTTACAATTCCGTGCAGTGAAGATTCATTCGTTGATATAATCACCTCTCGTTGAGCCGGATAAACATTTTTGTAAATTAGTTTCTGTAAAAAAACATTTTCTTTCTCAGAGACAAATATTGTAATTAACAGAAGACGATTACTGTCAGTGAATACATGAAAGATTGCTGAGCCATATATATCCGGTTTTTTAGTTGCTGTATACATAAATACGTGTAGTAGTACTCAGACATTTGAATATCTTTAGCCTTTTGATATGCACTCAGTAGAGCGTGTTATCTTAAAATCGAGATTGATGGACAGACGAGATGACCCATGTGAGCTCTCATTCGGTAGTAGGAAACAAGTTTTATGAACAGAAAAATTCTTGTTACACATTTTCTTGTATTACGATTGAAATTAAGAAAATCCATGTGCCTCGTCTAGTTCTTATATTGACTTTGAATTAGAAAGGCAGAATAAAATGGAAACAATTTTCATGGCCTTAGCAAATCGAACCTCTCTGGCTCTCGGTTTAATCCTATACTGAATAAACTCGGCACCTTTCTTCTCAATTTACCCCTTCACCAAAGATCTTTATTTTGATCAATCTGATGGCCATTCAATGTTTGTTTAAACAGTCTTCATTTTCTGAATACAGTCGATGGATACATGGTTAGGCAAATTAGTTTTTCTCATGAAAACTGGTACTATCATGGGAAAAGACTAAATACAGTCGATGAATACATAACGAATTTTCAGAGGTATTTCATGTTGCAAAGTATATATTCTGTTTTTGAGTTGTTGGTATAGTTATATAAGATAATTATATTTGTTTCATATAATAGTATAACATAATCGAAACGTTGTACAGATCATACCATGCTATTTAGAGGAACACATTTTTGTTAATTAGTTTTCGTTGAACCTGATCTTTTTCCCGACGATAAAGACCTTCGGAGCATTTGAAGGATAGCCATTTCTGTATCAACTATGGAGAGAAGTATTTTGAAATGTATTGTACAGAACTTGATCAGTGTTTGTTACTTAATTTAATCAAGAAATGCATTGTATATAGTATATAAATGGAAAATATCACAAATAGTCTTTTTTGATAAACAAATTTAGTAAGTAGTCCTGTATCTTTTAAAATTATCAGAATTAGTCCTTTGACCTGCTATAACAGGTAAAAATATAAATTGCAATAGTTAGGAATTGAACTCATAACTACTTGACTACTATTATACCAAGTATCTAAGATTAATAAAACTAAAATATTAAATGATAATAAACTGTAATGATTCATTAATAAACAAATAAAATAACTTAAGTTTAATTACTTAATCACAAAATAATTCTTTCAAAAATATAATAAAAATTATTAATTTATTTATTTTTAATGATTAATAAATTAATTAACAAAGTTGTAACTTTAAAATTAAAAATACAAATTTCTTTAAATTTTATAATAAATTAATAAATAAATAAATAATTATCAAAAAATATCATAAAAAATTAACAAATTACATAATAAATTTAAATTTAATAATATCTAAGTTTACATTTATTACTAAATTAATCGTAAAAATATATTAATCGAAAATTTAATAACCAAAATCATACCATTAAAAATTAATTAAATACAAAATAATTCATTATTTTGCATTTATTAATTAATTAACCATCAAAAATATTTTATTACCAAAATTAACAAGGCATGAAAATAATTAATTATTTACTTAATAATTTACATTTTTTTAAATTTAATTTGGTAATTATTTTTATGTAATTTTATGTAGTGTTTAATTTATTTGTAAAATGATATGTATATTTAATTTATGATTTGATTTTTTTGATTATATATGAAAAAAAATTATTTAACTATTTCTTTTTTATTTTTACTATATTTTGTTTTTTATAATATTATGGTAGTAATTGTTTAGTACTACTAGTACAAATATATTAATAGTTCAATACTTTCAATATGATGTTCATGGTTAAGCGGGGTTGAGATTATTTTATTTTGTAGAGGTTAAAAGTTTCGAGCCTCATACAACAATTTAAATTATTTGATAGTATATTACCAGTTTAATAAGTCACCAACTCATACAACAATTTAAATTATTTGATAGTATTTTACCGGTTTAATAAGTCACCAACGTGTCACGTCATATTTTTACGTGTTATAGCAAGTCAAAGGACTAACTGTGATAATTTTAAAAGATAAAAGACTATTTAAAGAATTGACTGATCGAACAAGACCAATATTGATATTTTCCCAGTATATATCTGTATGAAAATACCAAGTAAATATGTGGTGGCCTAATACAAGAACTTCAGGAGTCACATGGATTTGTCTTTCCATCAAAATCAAGGTTTCTAAGGCAACAACCGATTTGTGTGGTCATGAAAAACTTGTATCCTACCAACAATGGCAACATAGCCCTCAATGTAGAATTCGAGACGAATATAGATTATAAACGGGGCCCTATAAGTAAGTGAAGGATCACATGGATTTGTCGTGAGCTTATGGGGTTTCTTCGAATGGGAACTCAGCGTTTAGTAATACTAATTTGTTATCTTTGCTTCGTACCAACCATGGCGTAAGTCCTCCATTGACCCTACTAATAAATGAGAGCTCACATGGGTCGTATGTCCTTTAATCTCGATTTTATGTACTACTGTATATGCCCTACTGACTGCATATGATAAGACTAAAGGTATTCAAATGGGAGTCTTGAAATGAAGATAATGGAGTCATAAGTTGAGCCATACTTAACTTTAATAGTGTGGTGAAGAGTCGTTAAAGTCAAAACATTAGTTTCAACGAATCATAAACAGTTAATGAGTTTCAAGTGAATCTTGAACGGAATTTCATATCCTGCAATTAAACGATATTTTCTTGAAAAGTTTCAAGTGCATCTGATAGCCACACTGCTGTTTCTCTTCTATCTTATAAGAAGTAATTATTTGTTCGGCACGCCTTTGAAGCAAAAATGAGCACATTTAGAGCATGTTCGTGGATCGGCTCGAACTGTATTTTTTTTTAAAAACAGATAGTTAATACTAATCTACAAAGGGGAAAACAAATTGGATTTGAACTGTTGATCAGTATTCAACTAAAAAACCGGATAAATATGGCTCAGAATGTTGGGTTTGGTGTAGCCAAACCAAACCGACGAAGCCACGACGAAAACGAGCGCGGATGGAGAGTTTCTCAAAACTCAGGAACTGGCACGTTCGTGCCAGAATGTGCCATTCTTCCAAAACTTCAGAGGCAGTAGCACGTTCGTGCCACTTCCTGGAAGCTTTTGGGCCAACTCGTTTTTGGGGCTTTTTTGGGCCTTTTTTGGGGCTTTGACTAGGTCTTGACCCTAATACTATATATACTACATCCCCTCACATGTATCTTATCCAACACCATTTGTAGCCACCATTATAGAGAGAGAAAAATTGGAAAGAGGGTTAGAGTTAGATTTTTGGGAGAAAAATCTTGTAAGCTCTTGAAAGCTCTCGTTTATTTTTCGGTGTATCTCGTGGGGTGGGGTAGAGTGTGAGGGTCCTAGAGAGAGTCGTGAGAGTTAGAATTCGAGAGAGAATTCTTGTAAAGCTCGGTGTAACGATTCGGTTTATCTAGTGAAGAAATCGTGGCGGCCAAAGTGGATGTAGCCTATTTAAAGGTGAACCACTATAATTCTCGGTGTCGTGTTTATTTGTTTTCTCGTTTCGTATTGTGTTGATTGCTTCGATTGTGAGATATCTCCTATATTGCTTGAATATGTATATTGTGTATGCTTGTGGTGCATCGAGGATATATATGTATTGCTTGTGATTGGTTGTCGTTGTTGGTTGGTCGGGAATTCGGAACACTCGGGTTGAGTGGATTCCCGACAACGGTTGAAATCATTGTTCTCGGGGGATTGGTGATCGAGTACGGGGTGGATTCGTTTGAAGATCGATAGGAGTTTCCGTCACGCATTGGGCGTGTCCGATCGATCGGGTATCGACGAGTCAAGGAAAAAGTCCTCGTGCTCTCTAGGAGCGGGTCCCGGTGGTCCGACGTGTAGTCGGTGGTCTCGTTGACGTAAAGCACCGCCCGCCTTCCTCGGTAGTGTACATCCATCCCATCACAGAATTCACTGACACTAATTGTCTCCGGTTACAATATTTTCATCATGAGGTGAAATATGGATTTGTCTCTAGGAAAAAAAAAGTTTCTTACAGTAACTACTTTACAAAAAATGTGTTACAAAAATGATATGTATCCGGCTCAACGAGAGGTGATTATATCAATGAATAAATCCTCACTGCACGGAATTGTGAGGCCTCCCATTGGATGATGAAACCCGAATTCTTCTTCTGATTGAAATAGCAGTTCTTGGAACGAAGGGCGGCTCAGATACGAAACTGGAATAACAAAGCGCTTCTTTTCATTCTCGCCGACATAAACAGCAAAATGACCCTTTGGGACTTCGGTGCTTGCGGAGTTCGATCTTTTTTCAGACGACAATGACCGTCTCAGAATTTGACGGATGGCCATTTATGTGTATGAAGTAATTCTATTTAAGTCGAAATGAATGGTTTTCAGGAAAGTATTGTGAAACGAATGGAATTAAGCACAAATAAAATTGAGAAGTTGTTGGTTGATTTAGTCTAGAAATGGTGATGTATATATAGGTGATGAGCAATATGCATATACACGAGAACTTTGGGAAATCGAAATAAGAGCACGATGAAGCACATGGATTTGTCTCTCCAACAAATTGTGTGATCAAAAAAATTTGTATCCGACCGACTGTGGAAATATAGGCCTCAAGTGCATGGCCCTCGGATGTAATTTGAGGTGACTGAGAGAGTATTGATCGGGACCATGCATTACATTACAGTTAGCAAGCTTAATGTGAGATCACATGGAGTTTGAAGTACTGACCTACTATATTCTTATAATTAAGACCCTACAATTTCAGGTAACAAACAACAGAACTCGACAATGCAATAAAGCCGATAAGAACCTAACAGATATCCTTGTTTATTTTGTACTTCAGTTTATCTCACAAATGAAAAACATAATGCATGTGACTCGTCATGTTATTGTTAATTTCCCGTCCCGCGGAGTTCTCATCCACACATATACACTTGATATTTATGCCTATATATACAACACCTTTCCTCTGGATTATAAACCATCCACTACTCCTGAAGATATATACAGTACATTTCTTTTGTCTGAGTTTCAAAACAAAAACAAAATAAAAATCAGATGGCTATCCGTCAAATGCTGAGACGATCTCTATCAAGCGAACGGAGATCAGCTCATGTCCCAAAGGGTCATTTTGCTGTATATGTTGGTGAGAATGAGAAGAAGCGTTTTGTGATTCCAGTGTCGTATCTGAACCATTCTTCGTTCCAAGAATTGCTGTTTCAAGCGGAGGAAGAATTCGGGTTTCATCATCCAACGGGTGGCCTTACGATTCCTTGCAGTGAAGATTTATTCATTGAACTAACCTCTCACTTGAGCACAATATAATGTGCACTGTGTATGATTAGAAGCACACAGTTTTGTAATTACTTATTCAGGTTTAACTTCTAGAATAGATGAATATACCTTTACGGAGAAAATTTCAGAGTTGGTGATAAGAGATCAGTTTGTAGTCTAGTTTCCTTGTACATTTGTCAGGAATATACTTAATTTTTTTATTTGTACTTATCAAGCCCAGTAATTTCAACACAGAACAAAGTTCATACATACTGTGTCCGAACCACAAATCCAAGATAAAAAAATGTACAATGAAAAACATTTGTTCCTTAACTACGCCGATGTTATTATGTGAAATTAAATGATATGGAGTATATATTTTTCCTATTCTAACCAATGTCACAGGAAACTTATTAGGCAATGGAATACATAACTCAAACGGATTTACTAAGTCATCGTGAAGCTGAAGTTGATGATAGTATAAGTATACGATGCCATCATTTTCTTCGTGTGCATGCTAATTTTCCTAACTAGCATATCCACTTCTCAGATTTTCTTTATCACACAAATGCATGTGAATCGGCGTGTTCTTATATGTACTTAAGCCACTACATATCCACTTGTAATTTGCTTATACATAACGTAATACGTTAATTTCTGGATTACAAACCATATCCACAATTAAATCCTCAAATAGTGTGTGTATGTGGTGGTTGCTTATGAAAACTCGAGAAGTCAATATAAGCACAAGACGAGGCACATGGATTTGTCATTCAATCGCAATAAAAGAAAATGAGTAACAAGAATTATTAGTGTGATCATAAAACTTTGTATCCTACCAACTATAGCATATAGTCCTCCATCGACCCTACTACCATATGAGAGCTCACATGGTCCGTCCTTCCTACAATCTCGATTGTAAGTACAACTATAATTGCTATAATTGCTTACTTAATCTGCATTCAAGATAACATGCCCTACTGAGTAAACATCTTAAGACTAATGATATTCAAATGCCGGGGGGCATTTGCACATACAGGGTTAAGACATCCTTATCGGCTTAATAGCAAGTTGGTTTATACACATGGATTGTTCCCTACAAAATCCATATGCTTTTGTTTCTGAAACTCTGATAGCCACCACATAATTCTTCTTTGCTCTAAAACCTCTCAATACTACATTTACAAGTTCATCTATTTATATGGAACAATTCTAAGCTCAAAGCCAACAACAACAACTCCAATTCAACTTTCACATTTTCATTCCTCTCTCTTTAATTCCAGCTTTTACGAAGATCCCGCTTTCACAAATCTAATGGCCATTCAACGTATGCTTAGACGATCTTTGTCATCTGAAAAGAGATCAGCTCAGGTCCCAAAGGGTCATTTTGCCGTTTATGTTGGCCAATACGAAAAGAAGCGTTTTGTCATCCCAGTCTCCTACTTGAACCATTCTCAGTTCCAAGAACTACTATTCCAAGCCGAAGAAGAATTCGGATTTGATCATCCAACGGGAGGCCTTACGATTCCTTGCAGTGAAGATTCGTTTCTCGATCTTACTTCCCAATTAGGAAAAATGAGATAAATTAGATCATAGACAATGATTTATTTATTTTTCTTAGCTAGTTAGTTCCCAGAGAAACATTTGTTTTGTCCACAGATTAACATGAAATTATCTGTTGAACAAGATTGTGCTTAACTTATGTGGTGAATGAAATGTTGATATTCAAAGATGCTAATACTTTGCACCAGATTTATTTATACGATAACAAAAACATATGAGTTGCAGAGGGTTTAATTGTATAATGTTCAAAATGTGAGGGGTAAATTTAGTATTTTTATAAATGTAAAGAGGGTGTTTGAATAAAAGGGGGTAAATCGCGACATAAAAGCAAACGTCGGGGAGTGTTTCATAATTTTGCAATAATACTTGTAGAAAGACAAAATCATAATCACACGAGTAACAGTAGTACGGTAATTGGGATTTTGGGAAGAACCCTAATTTCAGCTCGATCAATTTCGAATCTCGATTTTTTATTTTTCGATTCAATCGCAGAATGCATCAGAAAAACGGAGCTGAACAGCCTGATACCGGCGGCTCCGTCTCCAAATCGCAATGTCCGAAAATCATTAAACCCGTCGAAGACAATGAAAAAAAGGTACTAATTCCGACTCTAAATTCATTACTAATTGCGAAAATCAAAGCTTAATCCGAATGATTAATGTCGTATACAGAGTCCAGCTAAGAAGATCAAAGACGCAGAAATTTGTGTTCCAATTGTGTATGGTAACATTGCATTTCTAAGACTAATTAAAATCTCTGAAATTATAAATTTTTACCTGGGTATAATATTTTATTCTACAAGAAACTCTAATTTGCAAAAGTGTGATTCTAATTACGTGCACATAGTATGCACATTATGTTCGGCTCAAGTGTGAGGTTACATCAATGAATAAATCCTCGCTGCATGGTATGGTAATGCCACCCGTAATTGGATGATCAAAACCATAAACTTCTTCGGCTTGAAACAGCAATTCTTGAAACGAGGAATGGTTTGGATAAGAGATTGGAATAACGAATCGCTTCTTTCTGTTTGTGTTCTCCCCAACATAAACAACAAAATGCCCCCTTGGAACTTCAGTTGATCTTTTTTCACTTGATCGAGATCGTCTCAGCATTTTTCGGATTGCCATTTTTTAAAGAGTGATTTTGTAAAGAGTTGAGAGAAAGCTAATGTATTGAGGAGTTGTTGATGGTTACTACTAACCCGGAAAGGTATGATATTTATATATATGCAAATAGCAAGTGGATATGTGGTGGCTTATGAGAACTCGAGAAGGCAATATAAGAACACGACGAAGAACATGGATTTGTCATTCAATCGTAATAAAAAAATGTGATATCATAAAACTTTGTATCCTACCAACTATGGCAATATAGCCCTCTGTTGGCCCTAGGAACATACTCTGATATATAGAATACTAGCAAAAGGGGATATCACATGGTTCTGTCGTACGATCTAGAGTATTTTAAGTACAACGAACTTGCTTACTAAATCCGTATTCAAGAAGATAACATGCCCTACAGAGTACATATGTATCATAGGGCTAAAGATATTCAAATGCTCTGAGAGGAGGTTACACATATCCTAATCGGCTTAAGGATATCTCATGTTTTTTTTACCTTATGTTGTGGGGTCGGTCGTATATATGCTCTTCAAAGCAAACAAACAAAACACATTATTTTAAGATTGAAATGAAGATAAATAGGGACACTTAAGTCAAAACATTAGCACATGAAATTATAGTACTTTTGAATGATTTATTTCTTGATCGATTTCTGAGCATCCAATTAACCGTGTTATTAGTCGAAACTAGAATTACACCCACGCATTAAAATAAAAAACTTTGTATCCGACTGATGATGGCAATATAGCCTTCAAGTGTATGGCCCTACTATAACAAACCAGGGAAAATGTAATTTGAGGTGATTGGGGACCATATAGCATTAGATTAGCATCCAAAAACAGCTAGCAAAACTAGTGAGAGATCACATGGATTTGCCTTCCAATCATCATTGCTTTTGTTTCTCAAACTCTGATAGCCACCACATATTTCTTCTTGGCTCTAAAACCTCTCAATATTACATTTACAACTTCATCTATTTATATGGAACAATTCTAAGCTCACAACCAACAACAACAACAACTCCTAAATTCAACTTTCACATTTTCATTCCTTTCTCTTCAATTCCAGCTTTTACAAAGATCCCTCTTAAACAAATCCAATGGCCATTCAACGAATGCTCAGACGATCCTTATCCTCTGAAAATAGATCAGCTCAAGTCCCAAAGGGTCATTTTGCCGTTTATGTTGGCCAATACGAAAAGAAGCGTTTCGTCATCCCAGTCTCCTACTTGAACCATTCTCAGTTCCAAGAACTGCTATTTCAAGCCGAAGAAGAATTCGGATTCGATCATCCAACGGGAGGCCTTACAATTCCCTGCAGTGAAGAATTATTTCTCGATCTTACATCCCGATTGGGAAAATGAGATAAACTAGATCATAGAGAGCAATGCTTTTTATTTTATTTTTATTCTTAGGTAGTTCTTCCCGGAGAAACAATTATTTTTTCCACAGAAAATTCTCTGTTGGGTATAAATTGCATCCCTGGACTTATAAACTGAGGTGACTGAAATATTGATATTCCAAGTAGCTACTCTTTGGCAACAGGTGTAACTTGAGCCTTATGTTAAACACCACATAAAATAATAACAAATTACCCCTCATGTTTGAGGTATTTACAAAAAAGACAGAAAAAATACTATAAGGAGCTAAACCAAGAGCAGAGAAGTTCGACTTGCTAATAGGAACGTATAAGGATGTATGAACCTTATCAACTTAATCAGATTTTTGAACTAAACCAAGCTAGTTAAATTCAACATCTGATGTTTGATACTTTAAGTTGTAGGGTCATATTTTCTTCCAATCAAACAAACATAAAAGCAATCAAATTCTTTACTTTTGAAACACAATATAATCAGATTTTTTACCTTTTACTTTTTTGTTTTTTCTTTTTAACAAAGCAAAAGCAAGCTTACATTTCACTCATCAACCTCTACATAGTGTAGTATAAAATAGTGGAGTACTGATTGAGTCTCCCTATCCACTCTCTATTTCATTTGATTTCCTAATCAGATTTAGATATCATCACATAATGTCTTTAATAGTGGATTTTATTGTATCGTCATAAATCGAAGCCATACATGATATTCTGATGGATTAAGCAAAGTTTATCACTAATGTCAGAACCGAGCAAATCCGAAGCGATCTACTGGTTTATTTATTTCCTTCTCCGCACTGCTCATTCTGTTTCTTGAATTTCTTTATGCATGTCATGGGTTTTCAAGCTTATACTCACTGCATTCACTTATCTAACTTTCTGACAGTAATTGTCTCAGGTTACAATATTTTCATCATGTGGCAAAATATGATTTGTCTCTAGGAAAAAAAAAATGTTTGTTACAGTAACTAATTTACAAAAATGATCTGTATCCGGCTCAACGAGAGGTGATTATATCAATGAATACATCCTCGCTGCAGGGAATTGTGAGGCCTCCCATTGGGTGATGAAACCCGAATTCTTCTTCTGCTTGAAATAGCAGTTCCTGGAACGAAGGGTGGCTCAGATACGAAACTGGAATAACAAAACGCTTCTTTTCATTCTCACCGACATAAACAGCAAAATGACCCTTTGGGACTTCGGTGCTTGTGGAACTCCATCTTTTTTCAGACGATAAAGAACGTCTCAGAATTTGACGGATGGCCATTTATGTGTATTAAGTAATTCTTTTTAAGTCGAAAGCAATGTTTTTCAGGAAAGTATTGTGAAACGAATGGAATAAGCAGAAATAAAATTGAGGGCTTGTTGGTTGATTTAGTCAAGAAATGGTGTTGTATATATAGGTCTTAAGCATATACACGAGAACTTTGAAAAATCGATATAAGAGTATGATGAAGCACATGGATTTGTCTCTCCATCCATCATAATAATGATTTGAAGGCCCCTCCGACAACAAATTGTGTGATAAAAAAAATGTGTATCCGACAGAGTGTGGAAATATAGGCCTCGGATGTAACTTGAGGTGACTGAGAGAGTATCGATCGGGACCATGCATTACATTACCAACCAAAAACAGTTAGCAAACTTAATGAGAGATCACATGGAGTTTGAAGTACTGACCTACTATATTCTTATAATTAAGACCCTACAATTTCAGGTAACAAACAACAGAAATCGACAATGCAATAAAGCCTATAAGGATGTATATATAACACCATTCCTCTGGATCATAAACCATCCACAAGTCCTTAAGATATATAAATTTCTTTTCTCTGAGTTTCAAAACAAAAACAAAATAAAATCAAATGGCTATCCGTCAAATGCTTAGACGGTCTCTATCAAGCGAAAAGAGATCAGCTCAAGTCCCAAAGGGTCACTTTGCTGTATATGTTGGTGAGAATGAAAAGAAGCGTTTTGTGATTCCAGTTTCGTATCTGAACCATTCTTCGTTCCAAGAATTGCTGTTTCAAGCGGGGGAAGAATTCGGGTTTCATCATCCAACGGGTGGCCTTACGATTCCTTGCAGTGAAGATTTATTCATTGAACTAACCTCTCACTTGAGCACAACATAGTGTGCACTATCTATGATTTGAAGCACATAGTTTTGTAAATTACTTATTCGTCGGTTTAACCTCTAGCTAGAATAGATGAATATACTTTTATGGAGAAAAATTGAAATCAGTTTGTAAGTTTCCTTATAATACATTTTGTCAGGAAAATACACTTTTATTTTATTTGTATAATTTCAATCCAGATCGAAGTTCATACATACTGTGTCCGAACCACGAATCATTGACAAAAAAATGTACTATGAAAAACTTTTGTTCCTTCATTACGCCGATGCGATGATATATATTTTTCCTATTCTAAGCAATGTCACAGGAAAAATATCAGGCAATGGAATACATAACTAGCCCCGGTTTAGTAACAGCAACTCAAACGGATTTACTCACATATTTTTTATCAAGTTAAGTCGTCGTGAAGTTGAAGTTCATGATAGCATAAGCATACGATGTCATCATTTTCTTCATGTGCTAATCTTACTGACACACAAATTGATAGAGAGCAGTATTTTAATTATGTCTTTTTAATTATTTATGGGCTTTAGAGTTTTGTTAAGTTTGGGCTTTATGGTTAGGTTTGTTTCTTATTTCCCTCTTCTTATTTAAAGTGTCACGTAGGTTGATTAAGGGTATCGAATTATTGAATTGAATTGGAGCCTGGGGGCTATTGGGCAAACCGAACTGGTGTTCGTGTTTGATTGTTTTTCTCTTTTGTTCTCTGTTGCTTTTCTCTTTGTTCCTTGTTTCTATCAAATTGGTCCGATCTGCCGGATCTCAACTTCCCCCCTTCTGCCCAGATTTTTTTTTTCCTTCTTGAACCAGCGTTATGCCGACCCGTACTACTGCCGAAAGACTCGAGAACCTTGAACGCGAGCACCTTGAACGCGAGCAGGTTAATGTGATGAACAAGCTGGATGAACATTCCACACAACTCACCGAGATGCAATCGGGCTTGACGGAGATGTCGACCACTTTGGCTGCGCTCTCCCGAGCAATTTTGAAGTCCGATAAAGAGCAGATTCTGACACCACATTCGGAGGAGGAGGGTTCTGTGTCACACGATGTTCATACCTCGCAAGGTACACCGGCGATAGTGCAATTACCAACGTTCGAGGGCGTGGACCCGATCGCTTGGTTGGCTCGAGCCAACCAACAGTTCGAGCTCCATGGCACGTCAGAAGGTTCGAAACTGACCGCCGCTGTGGTAGCAATGGACGGCTCGGCACTGCATTGGATCACCTGGTTTCGAGGGCGGAAGCCCACTGTGACGTGGAAAGAGTTCTCGCAAGCCCTGGTGGCGAGATTCGATTCTCGGTTCAAAGGGAGCCCATACGAAAAATTGGCGCGAGTCCGACAAACCGAGACAGTGGAGGAATATGTGAACGTGTTTGTACAATACGCCGGGCAGGTTCCTGGGCTTACAGATGCCCATTATTTGGGCTACTTCATGTCTGGACTCAAAACTTCGATCAGCAACTCATTGCGTTTGCTCCGGCCAGAGAACTTGGAAACGGCAATGGAACTATCGCGGGATATTTAAGAAAATTTGCGGGCCGAGGGTCATGAAAAGATCGAAGGATCGAATACTTCAGGGCATCGCTTCCCTAGTTTTTCGCGCCCGTTCGGAGTGCATGCTAGCACCTTCACTGGTCCAGCGGGGGGTGATTCTGCCAGTCGCGTGCCTCGTCCAGTCGACCACTCAACGGCTGCTACTTCGACAGCCTCAGAGGAGTCTACTACGCTCTCGAGTTTCTCTCGTCTCACATCGAACGAGCTGGCAGACTTGCGAGCTAAGGGGTTGTGCTTCAAGTGTCGCAAAACATACACACCGGGCCATGGGAAAGTCTGTCCTCTCAGAGAGCTACGAGTGTTGCTTGTAGAACCGGATGAGGCAGTAGACCTCCAACATTATGAATTTTACGAACCCACTGGCCAAGAAGAACTCAAGAAAAAGGAAGATGTTTTTCAACCTTGGGGACAAGGTTGATTTGCAGAGGGATGGAATTGATAGAGAGCAGTATTAATTATGTCTTTTTAATTATTTATGGGCTTTAGAGTTTGTTAGGTTTGGGCTTTAGGGTTAGGTTTATTTCTTATTTCTGCTCTTCTTATTTAAAGTGTCACGTAGGTTGATTAAGGGTATCGAATTATTGAATTGAATTGAAGCATGGGGGCTATTGGGTAAACCGAACTGGTGTTCGTGTTTGATTTTTCTCTTTCTCGATTTCTCTGTTTCTATCACAAATGCATGTGAATCGTGTTCTTATATTAACTTCTCGATTCTCTTATATATAACACAATACCTTAATTTCTGGATTACAAACCTGTAGTATCTTTTGTGTATGGGGTATGTATCCATTAGAGGAAGATGGAAGAAACGAAAAATGAATAATCGAGGCTCGTGTTCAACACGATTTCCTTAAAACAAATTCGTCCTCTACGGGTACGATTGTTTCCCAGGATACAACGATTACTAAGCAAAACATTTGCTTACGGCGAACTGAGATGTTGCCTGAAAAATATCACCGGAGGGTCAAAGAAACGAGTTAAACAAAAGAAAGACGAGAGCGATTGCTCGGAATGCGTCTGTATATTTCTCAAACAATTTCATACTCATTCTCGTTTCTCTTCGAGTCGAGTGTTTTTCATATCATGTATTTCTCTTCTATTATTTTGCATAATAACCGAGTGCTCTTATATAGAGATGTTGAAAACGAAAGTACGTTGAACGTGGACGATTTGATTACCACAATCGTAACGTACCACCATTCATAGCACCACACTAATGCTCACTAATGACCATTATTTCACAAATTAAAATCTAATTATGTAACTTAAATAATAATATCACATTATTATTATTATTATTATTATTATTATTATATTATTATTTTGTCAATAATTGACAAATATCACATAAAAAAATATAGCAAAAAGTGTGAATAATAGGGTACTCCCCTATATTTATTGTCTACACTTTGCATATATTTTTTCTACCATTTGGAATTCTCTTCCAATTAGTTACATATTTGAAAATTAATTTTTCATTCATACTACTCGAAATTGAGCGTATGAGATATCCAATCAGAGCTCTCATACGAGACACTCATTTTCTAACAATCCCCCACATGAATGAAAATTATACAGACACCATAAAGAAAAAAAAGCTTGGTGATATAACTCAACGTTAGAAACGTGCATAGAATAAGTAGGTGTTACCCTTTGAACTTTTCCTTGTGAAAGCATACTTATTTTACTAGTTAAATAGTAGACGCGATGTCTTTGAACTATTCACCATTTGTGTAAACAATAGTATACTCCACTCACGTTCTTTCTAACAACTCTCAGTTCTCATAGTTATGTTCATTTTGGCCCTGAACATCTGCCTGGTTCTGTAAGAGTGTTTAAGAATATGCCTTACTATATTCTCTTCGAAGCGGCCCCACTTCTCTCTTACATAGGTGATTTCTTTTGAATCATTAATAGTCATATGCTAATCCTCACAACATATCACTGTAACATCTCTTAGGCAATGGACTTTCATGGAAATTAAATTCCCCCACATAACAGTGATAACGGAGTTAGACAATTAGGTTGTCCTTTTGAACCTAGTTCTTGGGATCTCCAGTCATATAGGTAAGGTTTTCCTTCATCTTACTCACTTTCTTTAAGGCTTTTAGTCCAATCCTTTAGATGACGACATTACAAACTCTCAATTTAACCATTTCTTTGGTTAACGGATTGCGATATTATCTTTAGATCTTACATAGTCTATTGAGATAACTCCAGTTGAGAGTAGTTGTCATACATTGTGTTCTTCCAATTTCAAATTGACAATCACAATTAATTGGATACACATGTCTCGTCTACTTCGGATGTTCTTTTTAACTTCCGGTTTTTTTTTTATTGTACAAGTAATTCATATTTCAATATGAATTTCAAAAGTTTCATATTTACTTCTCATTAAGTAAATAATTCTTCAATAATATTATTTTGTACAAATATTCATATCTCAATATGAATTTTTATCTCTTCTCATTTATTTACTTCTCATTAAGTAAATATTAATTGTGAGTATAATAATTATTATCTCATTCATATCATTGTATGAATTTTAATTTACTTCTTTTCAACCACTAATAATATAATAAATTTCACTATTTATTATATTTAACCAATAATAAATTTTATTATTTATTATTGTCAACAAATAATAATAATATAATAAATTTCACTATTTATTATATTTTAATGGTAGTGATAAGTTATACCATAATTATCAACATCATTATCACATAAATAATAATAACTTCATATTATTATTTATATCACATCAAATAATAAAATATGCATAAAATACAATTTTTTATTATTTAATTATATCAAAAGATATATTCATCGATCTCTAGTGAATTCACATTAAATCACTCATTTTTACGATAAATTAGATCAAGCAAATACACAACATTCTCAATAATGTTAGCTTGAACTAATTTTTTCATCAATAAAAAATTGTATATCACTACGTGTGAACAATTTTTTTTTTTTTCCATCTCGACTTCAACAAAGTCGCTGAATTTTTCCTTGGTTTACCACGATGATTAACCAAAATATCATCTAGTGTGGCGCACCACCACTAGGTCCCGAAGGATACATGTTCGTTCATTCAAACGATGATGAACCATCTCCGGTCGTACGAGCACAAAAATCATTTCAACCATCAAACTAATTTGTTTTAAGTTTGTAGTATCTTTTGTGTATGGGGTATGTATCCATTAGAGGAAGATGGAAGAAACGAAAAACGAATAATCGAGGCTCGTGTTCAACACGATTTCCTTAAAACAAATTCGTCCTCTACGGGTACGATTGTTTCCCAGGATACAACGATTACTAAGCAAAACATTTGCTTACGGCGAACTGAGATGTTGCCTGAAAAATATCACCGGAGGGTCAAAGAAACGAGTTAAACAAAAGAAAGACGAGAGCGATTGCTCGGAATGCGTCTGTATATTTCTCAAACAATTTCATACTCATTCTCGTTTCTCTTCGAGTCGAGTGTTTTTCATATCATGTATTTCTCTTCTATTATTTTGCATAATAACCGAGTGCTCTTATATAGAGATGTTGAAAACGAAAGTACGTTGAACGTGGACGATTTGATTACCACAATCGTAACGTACCACCATTCATAGCACCACACTAATGCTCACTAATGACCATTATTTCACAAATTAAAATCTAATTATGTAACTTAAATAATAATATCACATTATTATTATTATTATTATTATTATTATTATTATATTATTTTGTCAATAATTGACAAATATCACATAAAAAAATATAGCAAAAAGTGTGAATAATAGGGTACTCCCCTATATTTATTGTCTACACTTTGCATATATTTTTTCTACCATTTGGAATTCTCTTCCAATTAGTTACATATTTGAAAATTAATTTTTCATTCATACTACTCGAAATTGAGCGTATGAGATATCCAATCAGAGCTCTCATACGAGACACTCATTTTCTAACAAAACCAAGTTCAAAATTAAGTTGTTAAATACAGTACTCTGTCTCAAATAGCAAGTGTGTATGTGGTGGTTGCTTATGAGAACTCGAGAAGTCAATATAAGCACAGGACGAGGCACATGGATTTGTCATTGAATCGTAATAAAAAGAAAAATGAGTAACAAGAATTATTAGTGTGATCATAAAACTTTGTATCCTACCAACTATGGCATATAGTCCTCCGTCGACCCTACTACCATATGATATGAGACCTCACATGGGTCGTCCGTCCTACAAATACAATCTCGATTGTAAGTACAATTACACATCCTTATCGGCTTAATCTCAAGTTGGCTTATACACATGGGATACAAATCCATGTGCTTTTGTTTCTACGTCTTTGCTATCCACCACATAATTAATTCTTCTTGCTTCTAAAACCACTCAATATTCTAAAGGATCGATAGATTACATTTACAAGTCCCTCTATTTATATGGAACAACTCTAAGCTCACAACCAACAACAACTTCTCCAACTTTCACATTTCATTCCTCTCTCTTTAATTCCAGCTTTTACTAAGATCCTACTTTAACAAATTCTATGGCCATTCAACGTATGCTCAGACGGTCCTTATCATCTGAAAAGAGATCAGCTCAGGTCCCAAAGGGTCATTTTGCCGTTTATGTTGGCCAATACGAAAAGAAGCGTTTCGTAATTCCAGTCTCCTACTTGAACCATTCCGAGTTCCAGGAATTGCTATTTCAAGCAGAAGAAGAATTCGGATATGATCATCCAACGGGAGGCCTTACAATTCCTTGTAGTGAAGAATTATTTCTTGATCTTACGTCCCGATTGGGAAAATGAGATAAACTAGATCATAGAGTAGAGCAGTGATTTTTTTTTGTGTGATTTGTTTTTTTGGTCTTAGCTAGTTTCCCGGAGAAACAATTATTTTTTTCCACGGAAAATTCTCTGTGGGGTATATTATGTATCTCCCTGGACAAAGTAACGTTGTATTGCTCGAGTAAAATCGAGTAAAATCTTTTGTGCCATTTTCTAAAGAAAACGCCAAAGATAAGATAAATTTTGATTAATTTAGAACTGTTTAAATTCACTTAATTTTCATCTCATAGAGCACTAATAATTATATTGTATTGGTCTGATGCTGATATTATATTGAAGTTGAACCAATAACACAAGCATGGAAAAGGATACGAGCCACATGATCCGAGCCAGCTATATCCAAACCAATTCTTGAATCTGCCCAAGTATGGACGCAAGAATCTCCCAAGCCTTGAGCTCGAGTACGAAAATTCTGACCCTCCTCATGGTCCATGAATAAAATTCTCAGGATGTAAAATTTAGACCTAAAAAATTTGTTCCATTTCATAATTAGTAAATCTTAGATCTTTGAAAACACACCTTATTCATCTTCTAGAAAAAAGAAAATACTTCGGAAATCTTTTGTAAATATTTTGTTGACATATACAAATAAAATCACAATAAATTATAAAATTCTTATCTAGCTTGAAGGAAAAAAATACCAAAAATCTTTTTGTTGTTAGCATGCTATAAAAATCTTTATGGTCTGATTAGCATGCTATAAAAATCTTTTGTTGTTAGCATGCTATAAAAATCTTTATGCTCTGATTCGCATGTGTACTCTAAAAGATAAAATCCATTAGGTAGACGATAAAAAGTTATAAAAGTAAGTTATAAGTTGTTTAAGAAAAAATAAGGAGACGGTATACTTCTTTTTAAACTACTTATAAACTATTGTAATTTTAACAATAAAAAATCAAAATATTTTTACAATTATTAGTTTATATAAATACACAATAATTCCAAAATTTATTACTTTCTTAATGCAATTATTTTTAATTTTTTTTCCTATATAAACTTGAAAACTTTATTTAAATAAGTTCTTTAAATAAGAATAATTTTCTTTATAAATAAATTCTTTAAATAAAAACTTAAAGAGCTCATTCCTTTGGAATTTAATAGTGAATGTGGAGCATAAAAATTGTTTAAATATTAAAGAATTTATTTTAAAATAAAATTTTGCTCATATATTATTTAATTACTTTTTAAATTTTACTTAAAACTAATTTAGTTTATAACTTTTAATTACTTTTTAAATTTTACTTAAAACTAATTTAGTTTATAACTTCCAAATAATTTTTTTATTAATTTAATATAAATATAAATACGTTGGAGCACATATATAATAAATATTATGTGTGTAATTTAGTCGGTAGCACCTCACCGAGAGTGCGGGCCCTCGTGGTCGAGGTCGCTATAGCCATGGCCTCCGGCGCCAGCCCCGAGCCCGTTTCTAGCGGGCTCGGTGGGGCTTAATTTTTTCGGGCTCAGAACGACCACACCATCGCCTTTGCGAAGCCCGTAGACGAGGAGCCCCTGGCTGTGAACAATTCTCGGCCCCTCGAATTTCTTGGTCACCTCCGTGCACCACATAGGTATTCTAGACGTGAGGCTCATGAATCTCGACAGGCACGCAGGAAATATTCTCGTGACTCAGGGATTACGATTTGAGTGTTGGATTGAGATTCGGGAGAAATTGGGGAATTAGGTTCGATCAAATTGTGGTATTTCTTTCCCGTAATGAGAAGTGAAATACCGTTTTTATTTCTGCAAGAATTTGCTTTCTTTTTTTATGTTTTTTTATATCATTTTCTACGCGGCTGCACGTGTATTTTGTTATTTAATTTAAGTCGGCCCAATAAGATAATTACACCTGGCTGCTGATGTAAAAAATTTCCGGAAACCCCCAAATTGAACATCACGTGATTTGCACGTGGTTTTTTTCGGCTAAAATTCGAATTTTCCGGTGAAATTGGACCAAATCGACTACTTTTTATGGTTTAAGGGACCAAATTGAATGTGATCTCATTTGATTGACCAAAATGAAACTTGACCACTTTTAAGGGATCAACAAAAAAAAAATCCACCTAAAAATAGATTTCCCTTAATTTTATTTTTTTTACAAGAATTTTGTTCAACCTAAAAATAGATTTCCTTAAATTTTTTTTTTTTTTTTGATAAGGAGGAGAGACGAGAAACTCCACCCCCACTCGATCGGAGGTCCCTCGATCGGGTAGGATGTAAATCGAGGAATGTGCCCGAGTAGCAGACACCTGTGCGAGAGAGCCAACAGGTCGAACCCCAGGACAAACCTTCATAATATTTCAATGAAAATTTGTCCCACCCGAGATTCGAACCCTGCGTCGCCGGGGAATTACATCCGCATCATCACGTTTTTTTTTTTTACAAAATAAACGTGTAATAAACATTTGTGTAGGCCTCTGCTGAGATTCGGTTGCAACGTGTAATAAACATTTGTGTAGGCCTCTGCTGAGATTCGGTTGCTTTCAGGGACGTACCCACTTGGAAACATTTGTGTAGGCCTCTGCTGAGATTCGGTTGCTTTCAGGGACGTACCCACTTGGTCCCGAATATTTTTATAGCCTAATTTTTATATATTAATGTAAATAATTATAATTTGTTTAAAAATAATTAGAATTTAATTGAGATTCTGCTTTATCGAAAAAAAGATAATGAATTATTTATTAATAAAATATTACCTCTAAAATACTAATTTATTACGGTTTTAAAAAAAATTAAATACTGATCAATTATTAACGTCACACATTGATAAAACGCCAAGTAATTAAATAAGCCTATTTTATCGATTTTAATTAAATCAATAAAATTATAATTTAATTTTATAATTTGACAGTTCTCTTTTAAAAAAATTCCTCTAATTAGATATTTATATCTAAATCTTCGCAAATATTCTTATTTTTGATTTTAAAATACAATTTATTTCTAACTTATCTCATACTTTTTCAAATTTACTAACAATTACTTTAATTTTTAACATACAAAATACATTTATACTCTTCTCTTTTTTTCTCAACAAACAAAAAAGTAACATTTTTCTTAATTTTTATCTTTTACTTTTTCAAACTTACTAACGATTAATTTACTTTTAAACTTAACAAATACATTTATAACTTTCACTTTTTACTCAAAAAATCAAAAAATAATATTTTTCTTAATATACGTAATTTTATATTTATGAAATTGGCACCTCCTGACTAGCATTTCTAGGTACGTCACTGGTTGCTTTGGCATTCCTCATTCCTTTTAAATTTTGTTCAACCTAAAAATAGATTTCCCTTATTTTTTTTTTTTACAAAATGAATGTGTCTAATAATAGTGAATGTAGAGCATAAATTGTTTAAATATTAAAGAAATTATTTTAAAATAAAATTTTGCTCATAAATTATTTAATTACTTTTTAAATTTTACTTAAAACTAATTTAGTTTATAACTTACAATATTTTTTTTATTTTAATAACTATGTGTGGATAAATATAAATACGCGGAGCACTTATATAATAAAAATTATATAAATACGTGGAGCACTTATATAATAAAAATTATGTGTGGAGGAGAATTTTATACTCAATATTTTTATAAAAAATTATATATAAAAATACAAAAATAATAATTACTTTGTAAAGAAGTGCCTCAAATTTGAACACACAGTGCCAAAAGTTACTTTGTAAGAAGTGTTTCAAAGTATAAGCGGAAGAGATTTTATGATTTTATTATCAAGAGATTTTATTTAAAAAAAAAAAAGAGGGAGGAGATTATATTAAAAAAAGATTTTGTTAAAAAAAAATATTTATTAATTATGTTAAAAAAATCCATTTTATAAGATGTTTTAAATAAACTTATAAACTCTACAAATAAGTTTTTTAAATAAGATATTTAACTTTAAATAAGAAATGATTGTACTTTTTCAACCCATGAGTTTCCAGGTTGTTACTGCCTTGGTTTACTGCAGCATGATCTATTTTGTAAGTTTATTTTATAAGTTATTTTAAATAAACTTATAACCTCTAGAAATAAGTTCTTTAAATAAGAAAATCCCTTTTATATGTTTTCAATAAACTTATAAACTCTATAAATAAGTTCTTGAAATAAAAGACATCCAACTTTAAATAAAACATCCATTTTATACGTTTTAAATATATGACTTTACGAAATAATAACTGACTTTCTAGAAGGAGAACTTTAAATTATTTATTGGAGAAAACAATATAAAATTCTAATTATGAGAATAAAATTTGAGGTAGAATTTAATAATTAAAAAAAACATATTAAAACAATGTCTACCAAACGATTTATATAAAGGGGCATTCATAATAAGAGCAAGTCCTTAGTATTTTATTATATCTAAATACTAATCTTTAGTCTAATTCTAAAAGAGTATAGACTTCCTAAACTGCCCTCATTGTTTATGTTTTGTTAACAATTAAATACAGAATTTTGAGGAAAAAAAAATCACGCCGGCACAAACAAAAACAATCTAAAAAATCACGCCGCACAAACTAGAATTTTGAGGAACCCAAAATCCTCAACTACATACAAATAGAGCTGCATATTCGGGCCGAATCGGCCGGTTCCGGGCTATCCGGTTCAGGTTCATAAGGTTCAGGTTCGGAGTTTCGATGAACCGAACCCGAACAGGTGAAAACAGGTTCAAGGTTCAGGTTCAACCCGGTTCAGGTTCAGGTTCTGAACCGACCGGTTCAGGTCCAAACCTTGAAACCGGGTTTTTTTTTGTTTTTAAAAAGGTTTTTGAGAATTAATTTTTTTAAAAAGTTTTTTAAAAAAATAAAAGATTTTATGTAGTTAACTTATTTTAAGAAATAATGTGAAAAAATGAAAGTTAAATAAAAATTGGACTTGAGTTTAATTTTAATATCGAAAAATAAAATATTTTTTTTAGTTTTCTATACAAAAATAAAGTGTCTACGTATTCTCGTTGAGAAATCAAAGTTCACGTAGTTCTTAAAATAAAATTTACATAAAAATTAGACTTGAGTTTAATTTTAATATCGAAAAATAAAATAATTTTTTTATTTTTCGATACCAAATTAAAGTGCCCATGTATACTCGGAATCAAAGTCCATGTAGTTCTCAGTTACTTCACTTACCTAACTTACCTAGACGGCTAGTTTTTCAAATTTGGTTGAATCTAGACCATAAAATCAAATAACGATTAATTTTTTCAAATTTCAAATTCAAATATTTAGTAAATACAAATTTAAAAATTAAAAAATTTAAGAATATTGTAAATAAGTTTATTTTTAATTAGTATCTAGGAATACATAAAAAAAACTATAAAAAATAAAAAAAAATTATTCGGGCCGAACCGGCCGGTTCAGGTTCGGAACCGGACCGGATCAGCCTTGAACCTAACCCGAACCGGTTAAAACCGGTCCAAGGTTCAGGTTCAGGTTCCGAACCGGCCGGTTCAGGTTTATCCGGTTTCGGTTCAGGTTCCGAACCGGTCGGTTCAGGGTCGAACCGGACCGAATGTGCAGCTCTACATACAAAGCTACCGATAAAAAAGCTCTCGTTACAACATAGTAATTCTTCAAATCTTTCATTCAAAACAGAACCCCAAAAACAACGGCACAAACCAGATCTCCCACACCACAAAATTTTGAGGAATCGGAATCTTGAAACTAAAGGTTCGACCGTCAAAACTGTGAGGTATCACCGGTCGAGAAAGCTAAAAGGGGCGCATGAGGAGAACCGGAGAAAAAACTTACCTGCAGGTAGGTAGTTTTTCAAACAAACTTATTCAATAAGTAGTTTATTTGCTACTATTAGATTAAAATTGAACACATTCAGTGATTTCAATCAATACCTTGCGAGTTGGGGATTATTAGAATTACTTGTTTCCTTTTAACTCTGTGAGCTAACTGTTTTTTTTTAATTTAGTTTTAATTTAGATTTGGCTTATAGGTAAAACTGATTATGTTTCTTAATAATGGATTGGAATTTATTATCTTAATTTTGCATCCAAATTATAAGTTTTTTGATGTGGTGCTTTTGTTGAAAATTTACACTTTTTTCCACAATAAATTTCCAATGTCAGAATCTTGAAAATTTTGTCATAAAATCAAAGAAATAATTCAAGTGAGATTATTACACAACTAGTGTTAACATAGTTTCTTATCTAATTCCGGCGACACACTATAATAGTGAATTCATTGAATCAGACATAAGCTTCTTAATTATGATAATTGATAATGAAGTGATAGTTTCAGATTTTTTTGGGTAGGATTTATGTGTCATTTTTGGAAGAATTGTACACATACAATTATTTCGTGTAATCCTTGAGCTTTAAAATTTGGAGGATTGTTCAGTTTTTTGCACTTTGGAAGTTGTAAAAAGTTGATAGTTCAAGTTCTTGTTTAGGTAGGTTTCATACCTATGAAGCTTTGAAAACTGAATTTTAAAGTATGAAAGTGTTATAAAATTGATAGTTCCAGACCAAGTTATTGTTTTATGTGTTTGATTTTGTAGTTTGAACCAGATTATTCCAATATGTGGTGGAATTCCGATCAATCGAATGTCAATTTTACTTTTGTGTCAGTTTATTTGTGTCAATACATTGTAGTTTGCTATCTAGTTTGAAAATGTTTTTAAAACGTATTTTGATGTACACTTATGTATTCACAAATGAATTCACCACCAACTAGATTGATACGTAGTTTGCGGATGATTTATATTTAGAATTACATTCATGATCAACTAGTTTGTTTAACTAGTTTGTAAGTGGATTTGAAACATATAGTGATGTACTCATTTATATTCAAAAGTCTATTCACCAGCCACTCATTTGCAAAATGGTTGTGAAACATATAATGGTGTGCACATTTATATTCAGTTATATTCACCACCAAACTAGTTTGCACAATGTTGTTTAACATCCAGTGATGTATACGTCTATATTCACAAATAATTTCACCAAAAAAATTAGTTTGCTAACAAGTTTGAATGAAGATAGCTATAGTTCCTGTTAAATCCATTTTAAAATCAACAATACAATATTTGGTATTTTTTGTCAGGTGCTTATTAACCATTTTCCTTAGTTCCGCCATTGTGGTTTTATGTTTCCCAACAGTTAATTTATGTTTTATTTTGCTCAATATGATTTTTTGCGTATCAGGTTTTGATGAGTGTTTAATGTTCATCACATGCAGTGAATTCCCCCTCCCTTTAATTAACTATTCTTTACTTATGGAGAATTTTTTTTTTATGGTAAAATATATCAGAGATCTTCAATTGAATTGTACTTTTTCATGATTTCTAGTTGAAATGCAATGAATCTAGTTGTTAAACTTATGAAATTTCTAGAAAAAGTGTATTCCATGATATCTTCCTAGTTACACGCACTACAACATGAAACGCTTTCAAATTTTGTTAACCCAATTGGAGCATTAATTTGTATAGTTACTGTTGAGAATTTCTGTAGATCTATGAACCAAACTATATTTGGTAACTAGTTTGGGAATCTGTTTCTAAATATATTCCAACACAAACCAGTGAATCGAAAATAAAGTACATATGTTTCATACAAATATGTAAACAATAAATGTAAACTGATGTAATTAGTTTGTGAAAAAACAATTACTTGCATATGTGCTTGCATGGATAAATAAAAAAATAAAAAATTGTGTTCTTAGTTCTTGTAGCTGTTCCAGTGGCTGTTTCGGCGTGGCTCCTAGTTCTTGTACCTGTTCCATTGGTTGATTGGTTGTTTCGGCGTGAATCAAGAGCTTGAAAACATGATCTTGATACAAGAATTTTGTGTAATATAATTACTAGTTTTCTGTTAGTTTCGTTTTTAATTTTGTGTAATACAATTACCATTTTTCAGCTAGTTTCGTACCTAATTTTGTGTAATACAATTACTTAGTTTTGACTAGTTTCGTTATTAGTTGTGTAATACATATAATTACACAAAAAGAGAAGATAGTTCCATGCATATTTAAACTATTAGTTTCATAAAAAGTTTCACAGTAAAACAATCATGAAAGTCGTCGAGACCACTAGTTTTATACATATTTTTACACTACTAGTTTCGTAAGTCGAGACCCAAGTCTTGATCGAGACCCTGGTCGCGCTAGGGTCAGCTTCATGAGTTCCTGCTACAATAACCGAAGATTCCATTCACAATACCATTGTGCAAACTCAACAAATTACAAACAAACAAATTGGTGCTAGAAAATATAAATAAAATCGTATGTCCCCAATTTTTAACTAATTCAACTGGGACAACATAAATAAACCACATTTTTTTTTATATTAATCTAAAATGAATCAACACGAACCAGAGCTTTGAAAAAAATGGCGCCTCTTAAACTCAATTGAAACACGACACTCAATGATCGAGAACCCTGAAGGTTTCGTGGAGACATAGCGGGTTAGGTTGTCGTGGACCCAACTCTAGGCGACGATTACAGAAGAGTTCAGGCTACAGAGCATGTAATTTGGAATGCCGACAGTGATGCAAATTCTGGAATCCGAGAGCGATTGGAAGACGAATGGGTCGCCGTCGAGCAGCTTCACCTTCGCGATGTTGTTGGCTTTCATCAGCTCCACCACTTTTCGCGGCGGCAGAGGGTGCGACGCTGCCGTGCCCCAGTTGACTCCGTTTTGCTAGGACAATCTGCCTAGATCGACTCCAGACATTTCAAAGTCATGTACAAGTTGATCTCGGCCAGAGTGCACGACAAAGGCGTTGAAGGAGGTGAGGTGTGGGATGCCGGCGTAGAGGGTGTCCTGGTACCCCACGAAGCTGCACTGGAAGAAGACTGAGAAGTCCGCCCCGCTGCCAAGGGCGACAACCTGGTCCGGACAAAATTGTACTCGTGATTCAGGAAGATGATGAAGAACAAGAAGAGGAAATGGCGGAGGGCCACAGCCTGACCTCGCTGCGAACGTACTTGTTTGTGCCGGTGTTGTTTGATGAGGCGACGAGCGGCGGCTCCGGCTTCTTGGGTATCGTACTGAATGTACTGAATATTGGTTAGGGTTTTATTGTTTGTAGGAAAAAATAGTGTATTTTATATGAATTAATCATAATTATAATGATTTTAATCAAATGGGTAATATAGACTTTTTGATTTTGAAAAATTAATCTATTATATAAATACAAAATATATTACTATCTTAAAATATAATATGGAAAAATATAAGTTTACCTTTTTATTATAAGTTCAATCTTAAGTATGTTTTTATAGTTTCAAAAACCAAACTATTTTTTTCTCTAAAATGTGCAAAAATATAAGTTTACCTTTTTATTATAAGTTCAATCTTAAGTATGTTTTTATAGTTTCAAAAACCAAACTATTTTTTTCTCTAAAATGTGAGCTTATATAAATGGTTAAACACTTGATGTGTGTATATTCGTAGAGTATCCTAAAAAAAATCGATAAAATTTGATATTGCATGTTTTAATTTCTTATAATATAGTTTAATCTTTTCTGTTTAAAATTTAATGCTTGTTTTTCATTTGGCAAAATAAAGTGAAAGGTAACATTTTTAACCAAAGCCATAAAATGTCGAATAAACAAAAACATGTAATTAACTATGGCAATATAGCCCTCTGTTGTTGGCCCTAGGAACAAGATATCACATGGTTCTGTCGTACGATCTCGAGTTTTTAAAGTACAACTATACTTGCTTACTAAATCCGTATTCAAGAAGATAACATGCCCTACAGAGCACATATATACTATATCATAGGGCTACAGATATTCAAATGCTCTAAGAGGAGGTTACACATCCTTATAGGCTTAAGGATATCTGATGTTTTTTTACCTTAAGTTGTAGGGTCGGTCGTATATATGCTCTTCAAAGTAAAAGAACAAAACACATTATTTAAAGATTGAAATGAAGATAAATAGGGACACTTAAGTCAA
This sequence comes from Euphrasia confusa, assembly GCA_954870475.1. NCBI lineage: Eukaryota > Viridiplantae > Streptophyta > Magnoliopsida > Lamiales > Orobanchaceae > Euphrasia > Euphrasia confusa. Next base: position 22,822,448 of record OX940951.1, read on the forward strand.
AACATTAGCACATGAAATTATACTATGTACTTTTGAATAAAATCATTTCTTGACCGAAATTTTGAGCATCATATCCAGGAAGATGATACAGTTACACAAGATGTACCGGATTTTCGGTACACCACCGATCAAAATGCGACAAGTGGCATTTTATAATTAATTAATTAAATAATTAGTATTTTAATTATTATTAAATTGAATTATTAATTAGGAAAATATATTACCAAATCTTCTAAAATGTTAAGTAAATAAAATCAATATAATCATACCAAATATTGAATATTCTTTAAAATCTATTAGATTGTTTTCCATAAAATATAGATAACAAATAAATAAATAAAATATATATTAAATCGTAAAAAAACATTAAAAAAAATGTAAGTAAGAGATTAAAAGAAAATATTTTATTTTTCTAAAGTATTTTGATAAAAAAATTAATTTATACATCATTTAATTTAATTATAAAAATTACAAATAAAAAATAAATAAAAAATAATTAATTAAATTAATATAATTTCACAATTTTTTATTATTAATTTAAAAATATTATATAATCAATAATCAAAATAGATTAAAAATAAAGTAAAAAAATAATTAATTAAATTAGTATAAAAATTTATTATTTTTTTAAATTAATTTTAAAACATTAAATAATCAATAATCAAGATAAATTAAAATAAAATAAATAAAATATTCAAAAAATATATACATTGAAAATTGAGCTATCATTGTAATATTTAAATCAAATATTATATGATTTTTATTTAAATTATTTTTTCTATTTAAAAAAAATAAAAAAATAATATTCAATTCAAATACTATGTTTAATTTTAAAATATTATCATAATAGAGATCTACGTGCAAATTATCTCTATCAAATTATCTTTATCATTTTAACTTGTATCAATGTTAAGTAAAAATGATTTTATAAGTTTATTTTTGTATTATCTTTAGAAAATGTCACATTCATTAATTAAATTAAATTTTCTTAAAAAATTATTGTAATATTTGAAAATTACATGTAATTTTTTGCTAATACTTGATTATAAAATTAAAAACAGATAATTTATTTATTGAATAAATATAATCTTATTTTATTTTATTTTTGTAGTATCTACATTTACATAGAAAATTTGAATTTTTTCTAAGAAAAACAATTTTTTAATGTTTTAAAATTTATAATTAGGTATTAAAATTATAATAATATATGTAATTTTCTAAACTTATTATGAATATATCATAAATTCTTTAATTTTGTGAAAAATCAATATTTATTTTATTTAATATATTTATTTAATTTCACACGTTGATAATATATATTTGAAAATTAAACGACATTTTACTATATTATTTAATTTAATTTTGCGTGACTACAAATCAAGTGAGTCTTTACTAAAAAATGAATAAATTTAACGTCAATTTGTTATTTAGTGTTATTTTTGTTTGACATAAAATAAACTTTTAAAATCATACTCTAACTACTTAACATTGTAAAAAATGAATAAATTTAACGTAATTCGTTATTTAATTTTATTTTTGTTTCACATGAAATAAACTTTTAAAACCATACTCTATCTACTTAAAATTGATGCAATAATACAAGATAGATAGACTATAAAGATAAGTTGCAAAATTGAACATAATATTCGAATTAAATACTATGACATTCTTATTTTATTGAAAAATATAATTAAAAGTGAGATAATATTGAAAATTAAGCTATCAAATGTAATATTTAAATCAAAATATTATTTTTATTTAAAGTATTTTATTTTTATTTTTAATAAATACGAAACATAATATCACATGTGAAGTTAGTAATAATATTAAAATATTTTGACATGCTTATATGCAAAATAGTTTTTCTTACAATTTAATCCTAAAAAATAAAATTAATTATTGTTATTTGTACATAAATAACAATAGAATGAAAAATTAATAGAATTATTTGACTCAATTCGATATTTGATTCAAATTTTCATGGTTCTTAAAAAAAAATACTAATTATGAATTCATTTTTATTTCATATTTACATATATAAGATAGATTGAATGAATCAGTCATTTTAAAACAATAATTATCGCGTACACATATATTATTCATATTTTTTAAATATATTTATTTATAAATTAATAATTAAATTAGTGTATATAAAATTTAATATTGTATAAATTAATTTTACTTAAAAAAATGAAATATAAATATATTTTTTTAAAAAGTTACGTTTTTTTAAAAATCGTTAGTTTTAAAAAAAATCGTAAGTTTTTTTTTTCAATTTAGTATATATATTATTTTATTTTATTTTATTTGTTAGTTACTATTATATTATAAAAGGAAAAAATCTAATAGATTTTCTAGTATATTTAATATTTGGAAAGATTATATTGATTTTATTTTTTGAACTTTTTACAAGATTCTCATGATTTATTTTTCTAATTAATAATTCAATTTTATAATAATTAAAATAATATTTATCTAATTAATTAATTAATTAATGATACGTGTCATATTTTGATTGGTGGTGTACCGGAGGCCCGGTACACCTTGTGTAATTGTAGCTTTTTCCTCATATCCAATTAACATTATTATTAGTCGAAACTAGAATTACATCCAATTAATATAGCCCTCAAGTGTATGGCCCTACTATAACAAACCAGGGAAAATGTAATTTGAGGTGATTGGGGACCATATAGCATTACATTAGCAGCCAAAAACAGCTAGCAAAACTAGTGAGAGATCACATGGATTTGTCTTCCAATCATTGTTGCTTTTGTTTCTCAAACTCATACCCACCACATAATTCTTCTTGGCTCTAAAACCTCTCAATATTACATTTACATCTCCATCTATTTATATGGAACAATTCTAAGCTCACAACCAACAACAACTCCTAAATTCAACTTTCACATTTTCATTCCTTTCTCTTCAATTCCAGCTTTTACAAAGATCCCTCTTAAACAAATCCAATGGCCATTCAACGAATGCTCAGACGATCTTTATCATCTGAAAAGAGATCAGCTCAAGTCCCAAAGGGTCATTTTGCTGTTTATGTTGGCCAATACGAAAAGAAGCGTTTCGTCATCCCAGTCTCCTACTTGAACCATTCACAGTTCCAAGAACTCCTATTTCAAGCCGAAGAAGAATTCGGATTCGATCATCCAACGGGAGGCCTTACAATTCCCTGCAGTGAAGAATTATTTCTCGATCTTACGTCCCGATTGGGAAAATGAAATAAACTAGATCATAGAGAGATTTTTATTTTATTTTTATTCTTAGGTAGTTCTTCCCGGAGAAACAATTATTTTTTCCACAGAAAATTCTCTGTCGGGTATAAATTGTATCCCTGGACAAATTAACATCAGATATTCATATTGATCGAGTAAAGTCTTTTGTGTCATTTTTATCTAAAGAAAACCCGTTATCTAATAATTATGATCTGTTCGACAAGATTGTAACTAAAAAATCATTGAGTTGCTACTAAACTGGAGTTGGGTGAAATATTGAATTTCCTAGTAGCTAATCTTTGGCAACAGGTGTAACTTGAGGCTTATGTTAAACACCACATAAAATAATAACAAACCACCCCTCATGTTTGAGGATTTACAAAAAAAAGACAAATACAGTATATATATATAAGGAACTAAACCAAGACTCCAAGAGCAGAGAGGTTGACTTGCTAATACCGCGTATAAGGATGTATGAACCTTATCGGGTGAATCACAAGATAGTTCAACATCTGATGTTTGATACTTTAAGTTGTAGGGTCATATTTTCTTCAAAGCAAACAAACATAAAAGCAGTCAAATTCTTTACTTTTGAAACACAATACAATCCGATTTTTTACCTTTTTCTTTTTCGTTTTTCTTTTTACCAAAGCAAAAGCAGGCTTACATTTCACTCATCAACCTCTACATAATACTACTAGTATAAAATAGCTAGTGGAGTACTGATTGAGTCTCCCTATCCACTCTCTATTTCATTTGATTTCCGAATGAGAGCTCAAATGGGTCGTCTGTCCATCAATCTCGATTTCTCTACTGAGTGCATATCATAAGGCTAAAGATATTCAAATGTCTGAGTACCACTACATTTATTTATGTATACAGCAACTAAAAAACCGGATAAATATGGCTCAGCAATCTTTCATGTATTCATTGACAGTCTCAGGAATTGTCTCCGGTTACAATATATTTTTCATCATGTGGTAAAAAATGATTTGTCTCTAGGAAAAAGAGGTTTCTTACACTAACTAATTTACAAAAATGTGTATCCAGCTCAACGAGAGGTGATTATATCAATGAATGAATCCTCACTGCACGGAATTGTAAGGCCTCCCATTTGGTGATGAAACCCAAAATTTTCTTCTGCTTGAAACAACAATTCTTGAAACGAAGGGTGGTTCAGATAAGAAACTGGAATAACAAAACGTTTCTTTTCATTCTCGCCGACATACACAGCAAAATGACCCTTTGGGACTTCAGTACTTGTGGAACTCGATCTTTTTTCAGACGATAAAGAACGTCTCAGAATTTGACGGATGGCCATTTCAAGTCGAAATGAATGGTTTTTTCAGAATGTTATTGTGAAACAAATGGAATTAAGCTGAAATATAATTGAGGAGTTGCTGGTTGATTTAGTCTAGAAATTGTGTTGTATATATATAGGTATTGAGCATATACACGAGAACTTTGGGAAATCGATATAAGAGCATGATGAACCACATGGATTTGTTTCTCCACATGATCAACATGGATTTGTTGATCACACAAATTGTGTGATCAAAATAATTTGTGGAAATATAGGCCTCAAGTGCATGGCCTTTGATGTAATTTGAGGTGACTGAGAGAGTATCGATCGGGACCATGCATTACATTACAGTTAGCAAATTTAATGAGAGCTCACATGGGTTGTCCGTCCTATAATATCGATTGTAAGTACAATTATACTTACTTACTTAATACACATTCAAGATAACATGCCCTACTGAGTAAACATTTTAAGACTAAAGATATTCAAATGCACATATCAGCTTAACACCAAGTTGGATTTTGTATCAGACCGATGATGGCAATATAGCCCTCAAGTGTATAGGCTACTATAACAAACAAGGAAAATGTAATTAGAGGTGATTGGGGACCATATAGAATTACATTAGCAGCCAAAAACAGCTAGCAAAACTAGTGAGAGATCACATGGATTTGTCTTCCAATCATTGTTGCTTTCGTTTCTCAAACTCTGATAGCCACCACATAATTCTTCTTGGCTCTTAGACCTCTAAATATTACATTTACAAGTTCATCTATTTATATCGAACAATTCTAAGCTCACAACCAACAACAACAACAACTCCTTAATTCAACTTTCACATTTTCATTCTTTTCTCTTCAATTCCAGCTTTTACGAAAATCCCGCTTTAACAAATCCAATGGCCATTCAACGTATGCTCAGACGCTCTTTATCATCTGAAAAGAGATCAGCTCAAGTCCCAAAGGGTCATTTTGCCGTTTATGTTGGCCAATACGAAAAGAAGCGTTTCGTCATTCCAGTCTCATACTTAAACCATTCTCAGTTCCAAGAACTGCTATTTCAAGCAGAAGAAGAATTCGGATTTGATCATCCAACGGGAGGCCTTACGATTCCTTGCAGCGAAGAGTCGTTTCTCGATCTTACGTCCCAATTGGGAAAATGAGATAAAACTAGATCATAGAAAGCAATGTTTTTTTTTTCTTTCTTAGCTAGTTCTTCCCGGAGAAACAATTATTTTTTCCACAGAAAAATCTCTGTCGGGTATAAATTGTATCCCTGGAAAATTTAACAATATCATATATTCATATATATTGCTTGAGTAAACGCTTATGTGCCATTTTCTAAAAAGAAATGTTGAACAATGTAATGCCTAAAAAATGATTGAGTTGCTACTATAGTGAAGTGAATGAAATATTGATATTCCAAGCAGCTAATGGATTTCACCAGCTCTAATTTCACCTTATTTATGCAGTTAAATACCACATAAATAATAACAACCACCTCATGTTTGAGGTATTTCAAAAAAAAAAAACAGAAAAGAAGTGTCGGATGTTCGATGATTTTAGTTCAAAATTTGAGGGGTATTTGAAGTGCTTACAGAACCAAAACCTCATAAAAAAATCTGTTTTTTTTTTTTGCTCTAAGCCAAAATTTTAAGGGTTGTTAAAATTAAGTTGTAATTCAAACATATTACTATGAAATTTCCAACCTAATATATTTTTTTATGTTAACTGCCAGTTGCTGAGACTACATAAAATTAGAGTACCAACTGAAAGATAATAGTAATGTTTTTTATCTGATTTTCTCCTTGGTTATGTTAAGAGAAAAAAAAAATTACGATTTTTTTTTATCTCTAATACATGTTGATAGTCGATACATTTACACGTTATGTTCTGCTCAAACGGGGAGTTAGATACACGAGTAACTTTTCACTGCAAGGAATTTTCTAAGGCCTCGATCCCATTGAATAATCAGAAACATATTCTTCATTGTCTTTAAACAGTAGTTCTTGGAACTCATAACGGTTTAAGTAAGGGATAACTAAACCCTTCTTTTCTTATTGACCAACATAAACGGCAAAATGGTAAAGATCGTCTAAGCATACGTTAAGTGGCCATGGGATTTATCGAGTCATGTCTTAGTTGGTGAAGCTGAAATCGTTGATAAAGGAATAAATAGAAAGAATTTTGAAGCAAGTACTAAAATATGAATTTTCAAGTACAGATTTTTAGTATGAAAATAGATACGCTTGAAACAAAGTACATATGATCGTTTTTCATGGAAGTGCCTAATGTCTGGAAATTAAATAGCAGGGCCGGGTCGGCTTGAATGACTCTTTACCACACCTCAAAAGTGAATAAGATGGATAAGACCCTACAATTTCAGGTAACAAACAACATAAATCGACAATTCAATAAAGCCGATAAGGATGCATAAACATAATGCATGTGACTCGTCATGTTCTTATTAACTTCCCATTCCGCGGAGTTCTCATCCACATATATTTATATATACAATTTCTATTTATGCCCTATATATACAACACCTATTATCTGGATCATAAACCATCCACAACTCCTGAAGATATATACAATACATTTGTTTTCTCTGAGTTTCAAAACAAAAACAAAATAAATTCAGATGGCTATCCGTCAAATGCTGAAACGATCTCTATCAAGTGAACGGAAATCAGCTCATGTCCCAAAGGGTCACTTTGCAGTATATGTCGGTGAGAATGAAAAGAAGCGTTTTGTTATTCCAGTGTCGTACTTAAACCACTCTTCGTTCCAAGAATTGCTATTTCAAGCGGAGGAAGAATTCGGGTTTCATCATCCAACGGGTGGCCTTACGATTCCCTGCAGTGAAGATTTATTCATTGAACTAACCTCTCATTTGAGCAGAACATAAAACTCGCAATGTATGAATAGAATAGTTATTCGTTTTGTTTAACCTCTAGAATAGATGAATATACTTTTACGGTGAATACAGTCTTTGATTTAGATTTGTCATACTCCCTCGGTCCAATGACAGTTGTCATCGATTTGTCTATCAAGCATAGTGAAGATTTTTTAACGGTATTATAAATTGCATCTTCGATCAAAAAACTCTGTATCCAACTGATGATGGCAATGTAGCCCTCAAGTGTATGGCCCTACTCTAACAAACTAGGGGAAATGTAATCAATGTAATTTGAGGTGATTGGGACCATAGAGCAATATATTAGAAGCCAAAAACAGCTAGCAAAATTAGTGAGAGATCGATCACATGGATTTGTCTTCCAATCATCGAATATATAAATTTTGAAGGTACTAAAGTATGGTTATGGTACAATATACACAAAACTCCTAATATATATATATGCAACATAAAAATGAAAAAATGATCGTTATTCAGATGTTAGGTTCTTGATATATTGTACCGAGACTAAGAGCCTCTTACACATACTAATCGATGCCGTCATGTTTTATTATATAAAATATATATTTAAGCCATATTGCATACATACATCTCTTGTATCATCTGAGGACCTTGTTGCTGCTGGTGTTAATTAAGCCCAAGATATATATATGTTGAATTTGAAAAATATAAGCACATGATGAGTCACATGCACTTGCCTATCAACCATTTAATATTTTGAGACTGTAATAAAAACAAAAAACATAGCAGTACACAAAAGACCCCACTTAACATTGCTTTTGTTTCTCAAACTCACATAATTCATAACCACCACATAATTCTTCTAGGCTCTAAAACTTCTCAATATTACATTTACAAATTCATCTATTTATATGCAACAATTTTAAGCTCACAACCAACAACAACAACTACTACTAAATTCAACTTTCACATATTCATTCCTTTCTCTTCAATTCCAGCTTTTACAAAGATCCCGCTTTAACAAATCCAATGGCCATTCAACGTATGCTCAGACGATCCTTATCATCTGAAAAGAGATCAGCTCAAGTCCCAAAGGGTCATTTTGCCGTTTATGTTGGCCAATACGAAAAGAAGCGTTTCGTCATTCCAGTCTCCTACTTGAACCATTCTCAGTTCCAAGAACTGCTATCTCAAGCCGAAGAAGAATTCGGATTCGATCATCCAACTGGTGGCCTTACAATTCCTTGCAGTGAAGAGTTGTTTCTCGATCTTACCTCCCGATTGGGAAAATGAGATAAAACTAGATATCATAGAGAGCAGTGATTTATTTTTTCTTAGCTAGTTTTTCCCGGAGAAACAATTATTTTTTCCAGAGGAAAATCTCTGTTGGGTATAAATTGTATCCCTGGAGAAATTAACATATATTCATACATATTGCTTGAGTAAACTCTTTTGTGTTGTTTTTCTCTAAAAAAACGCGATATCTAAAAACGATCTGCTCGACAAGATTATACCTAAAAAATGATTGAGTTGCTACTAAACTGAAGTTGAATGAAATATTAATTTTCCAAGCAGCTAATATATTTCACCAAGTTTAACTTCACCTTATCTCTAATACATGTCAATACTTTTACCCGTTTAGATCCACACTAAACGGCAAAATGACCCTTTGGGACCTGAGCTGATATCTTTTTAGATGATAAAGATCTATTTAGTTAAGTCTTAATTGGTGAAGCTGAAATCGACGATAAAGGAATATATACAGTAGAAAGATTTTTGAAGCAATTAAGTAGTAAAATATAAATTTTCAAGTACAGATTTTTAGTATGAAAATAGATGAGCTTGAAACAAAGTACTACATGTGATCGTTTTTCATGCAAGTACCTAATGTTCGGAAATAGCAGGGCCGCGTCAGCTTGAATGACTCTTCACCACACCTCAAAAGTTAATTAGAGGGATAAGACCCTACAATTTCAGGTAACAAACAACAGAAATCGACAATGCAATAAAGCCAATAAGGATAACGTCCCCACAGATATCCCTTGTTTATTTTACGAACGAAAACATAATACATGTGACTCATAGTCATGTTCTTATTAACTTTCCGTCCCGCGGAGTTCTCATCCACATACACTTGATATTTATGCCTATATATACAACACATTTCCTCTGAATCATAAACCATCCACAACTCCTGAAGATATATACATTTCTTTTCTCCGAGTTTCAAAACGAAAACAAAATAAAATCAGATGGCTATCCGTCAAATGCTGAGACGATCTTTGTCAAGCGAAAAGAGATCAGCTCAATTAGTCCCAAAGGGTCACTTTGCTGTATATGTTGGTGAGAATGAGAAGACGCGTTTTGTTATTCCAGTGTCGTACCTGAACCATTCTTCGTTCCAAGAATTGCTATTTCAAGCGGAGGAAGAATTTGGGTTTCATCATCCAACGGGTGGCCTTACGATTCCTTGCAGTGAAGATTTATTCATTGAACTAACCTCTCACTTGAGCACAACATAATGCTCACTATGTATGAATAGAATAGTTATTAGTTTGTTTAACCGCTAGAGTCGATGAATATACTTTTTACGGAGAATACAGTCTTTGATTTTGATTTGTCATATTCCTTAAGTCACTAATTTCAACCATACATGTGTACTGTACTATTTTTTAACCAAGAATCGAGCACGGTCCACATGAATGACTGCTGCCATAGTTGGTTGGAAACAATTTTTCTTGATCACAAGAATTCTTGTTGCGCATTAATTGAAATCATATACAACGATTGGATCGGAATACAAATGCATGTGACTCGTCATGTTCTTATATTATCTTTTCTCGAGTTTGCATAATCCACCACACATAGCTCAGAATACATTAGCTTTCTCATGCATTCATTTATTTCAAAACACAGAACGTTCTGTTTAAATCTGCAAGAAAACATGACATAGGACCACAGAGAAATTAAAAAAAAAAAAAAAAAAAGGCTAAAGAATCACAATGAAACATCTTCATCTTTACATGGAATGAATATTTTCGATCGTACAAATCCATGTGTATTCACTGACTGATTTTGTCTCAAGTTACATTTTTTTTTTCCGTGTTTGTTACACAAACTAATTTACAAAACTGTTTTGCTGGATCTTGATAACACGGTATGAATGATCTAGTATCTCATATCAAGTTCGAGTCTAACGAGATAATTAGAGCAGCGAATGAATCCTCGCTGCACGGAATCGTGAGGCCTCCCATCGAATGATGAAACCCGAATTCTTCTTCTACTTGAAACAGCAACTCTTGAAACAAAGGATGGTTTAAATACGAAACTGGAATAACAAACCGCTTCTTCTCGTTCTCTCCAACGTAGACTCCAAAGTATCCCTTTGGAACTTCGGCTCGTGATGAATTCAATCTTTTCTCGGACGACAACGACCTTCTCAGCATTTGACGGATGGCCATTTTTGTATCAAGCAAGTCCCCCTTGAAATGAATAGCTTTGATTTGAGGATATGTTGTTTGAATTTAATCAAGAACTACAATAGTATATATAGGGTGGACATAGCAAGTGGATGGGGTGGGCTTGCCAAAGCTTAGGATATCACATGGATTTTGTCTTTTCAATCCCAAAAAAAATAACATAACACATAAAATGTAATAAATTTAATATTTATTTGTTTTTTTATAAATAAAGCTTATAAAAAAATTCAATTTACTCGTTTTATTCGGGGACAATATAGTATTATTTCCCGGAAGAAATAACTAACAAGTGAAATAACTAACAAGGGAGAGATCACGTGAACCTGTCTTCTAACCGTCAAAACATACTACACTTGTGGTATAATATAGTATGCGTTTGGTACAAGCAATATACGGGCACAATAATTCCATGTGAGTTTGTTTCTCCATGTTTGCCTCTAGGCCAAAAACTTAAAGTTGAACAAAATTGCAGCCATCCATAAATAATTGGCGGTGTTCGGAAAACAATATCACGATAACAAACGCTACAACACAAGAAATAATCTTATAAATCAAGAATAACAATGTTTAAGCTGATTTCTTGGCCTCGTCGATCTTTCTCTTTCGTTCTTTCAAACGGCCCACATGGTCCCGTTTCCTCTCTTTGCCAATCTGAACAACACGGATCGAGTTATTCACGTATAAGCAACATCAAAAAAATTAAAGTTTTTAAGAATATAATAAAATAAATTCGACAATTCTTACCTCCATGGCAGCTAGAAGTTTTCTCTTTTTGCGAGGCATTAAGACCTTTGACATATCATCAACATCCTTAGCAATTTGCTGCAAATCAGGGACTGTGTCATCTTCAACATCTCTGGTCTCGTTGGAGGTAGATGGGCCAGAGTAGTGTCCCCCTTGAAGCTCATGGTTCAGTTCTTCATGATACTGCTTCTGCTTTTTAGTCATCTGAAAAAAAATAAACAGGAATTGTCAAAATAATAATACTAGTTTTTTTCATTAGAGAAAAAAAAGGTTACAATTTAGAAGTTCAAATGCAACAGAAGAATTTGTACCCTTTGTTTTCTCTCAGCAGCTTCAATGGCTTCTTTCCGATCACTAATGCCTAGCAAACTGTGAGGGTCGTCTAAGTCTTCTTTGCCCATGCCTGGTAATGGTAGGACATCTTTCCTTTCGGCATTCTTCAGTCGTTGAATAACTTCAGCATATTCAGGAACGTGCCCTTCTACTTCGTTGTCGACAAACGGAGACAAGTGAGGAGGAGGAACACTAAACAAAGACGGGGGAATAAGCATTCTTATGATAATTAGATGTCAAGTAAATATGCTTCTAAGAATATGAGAAAAGTGCTAGAAATGGGTGCAGAATTTTTACCATCCAACCATGTATTTCTCAGTCGGCAATATAATCCGTGCATTGACACAATCAAACACCCACTGAGGCTGGACATATTCTCTGGACAGGAATCTGCGTCCCTGAGATGACCTATCAACAACCTGCCAGAGATATACAGAAGAAACAAGTACTGATTGTAAACGTGGCACTAAATTCGTCATCAACTTCAACAAAATAAACTAGAATATACTACATGTGAAAAACTAACTTCCCAGATTACTAACCTAGCCGTGTTATAATTTTTGTTTAAAAAAAAGCATAACAAAAAGGGATTTCCACTCACTTGGAACACGTTATATTAGGTTACCACAGTAAAAAATAAAAAGAAAAAAGAAGTCCAGAGAAAAGTAAACAACAGGAAAAAATTATCCGGGTATTATACTCTCCACGTTAGAACATAGAGAAGCCAAATAGGTAACAATTTAATTCCCAGAAATATTTATATATTGAGCCATGCTTTATATTTATTTAACATTAAAAAAAAACAATACAACAAGCTTTCTACATTTATTAAATATATTAATGCTACAAGTATATTCATTATTTCATGAGAACTTTAACAAACCTGATGAGTAATACTATTATCAGACTCCTCAAACGGTGCTCCTTCACCTTCCCATGAAACTGTACCACCAAAAGCTGGGATGATGAACAGTAATGATTCTCTAGGGACCTGGACAGAGATAAAAAAAATCAGAAACACTAAAGATTTAATAGAGAGAAAATACATAAGATATATATCAGCGATAAATTATTCCTTGAGGGTCATAACAGCACAAGAGCTCCGATTCTCATGACAATCATTATGAACTGTTTAGATCACTCATGAAATAAAGAAATATACAGTGTGTATAGTAGCAAGGCATAACACCTCACCTCCCGACTCAAGAAGAAAATCATGTTCTTGAAGAGATTTTTACATTCCTGTGTTTCTGAATCATCCTCATCCTCGGCAACCTCTTCAACAAGATGCATCAAAGCACCAGGTTCATTAGGGTGAAGTTGTTGTTGAAGTTGGGCAAGTCTAAGTTCAGACTCGTCATGTTTTGACCCTTCAAGCTGATCACTTTGCTCAGATCCAGATGAAGTAACGGCAGAGGAACTTTTAGCATTAGCATCAACATGTCTTGACAAGGCGTAAAGATCTGCATAGTACCAACACAAATAGAGCATTTAACTAAGTATTAACATAAGCTAAAAATTTTATTTTTATCCTTTTACTTGTAGAAATGGATAATATACAACATAAAATTAATTAAAAGACGGAGGCAATTCTTACCTGCAGCCAGAGCTTCCAGCCGAGAATCAAGAATGGGTGGATACTTCACATTTATTGACTGATAAAGCTTGAAATTTACAAATGAAAGAAGAGTCTGCAAGCAAATCGATATTAGCAGCTCAGCACTAAAAATTACAGTATAACAAAAAAATGTGATGAGATTTCTCCATGTAATTAAGGTTTAATGGACTACTTTCCACTTTCCGAATGAGATTTCTTATCCACAAATTTTGCTTAAATTTAAATCTTTCTCTCCTTCCAAACATAGAAGGGTTGTGGTAGATAGATAAAATAAACAATAATCATATAGTAAAAGAAAGTATAAAAATGTGAGCTAACCTCATAAAATTCTAAAAATGTAAGCAGGACTCTATAATCCACTTCAGGCAGCACTTGTTGCAAGGCGTGCGGAGTTAACCAAGTAATCTTTTGGCCCTCAACTTCGGCCTGTGAGAACAAACAGCACGTGTTATAGATCCGCCCAACAACAGTTAACACTTGCATATTCCATAACATACATACTTGATAATAAATTCCTTTCACAGAAATGAAAGTCTTCCTTAGTTTATGGGTGCGAGAAATATACGCCTGCCACTCATGACTCAACCTAAAGCATCGTTTAAGCAAAAAAGATCAGCAAAATTCTAAGTGCTTGGATGTAGCACCATACAGAACCAATAGAAGATTGCAAAACTCAATGACAAATATGACGAGCAGTTACCGCCTGCAGTGATGGACACGGTTTACGGGTATCTTTTCTCCATCCACAGCCCTATCCACAGCAGGCAATGCCGCAAACAGATGAACCATACTTAGGCCGTCATCAAGGTCCCTCAGTGCATCAATGAACTTAGGATACCTAAAAGCAGGGCAAGAGGAATGATAAACAAAAGGCAACAGCCAATAATTCCACTTTAAACTAGTAATAACTGAAGCTCACCTCTCTTTAACAAGCATGTCGAGCGTGTATGTAGGCTTCCGAGTTAACAATCGCTCGGCGAGATCCCTATTCTTCTTTGACATAGCCTTCTTCACCTTCCTATCGTACGTTCGCATGTCCCTCAGCTTCTCTAGCAAGGGCTCGTGTTTAAGGAACATTATATCTTTCATGTGATAGTAAGAATGGTGATTTCCCTTCAACTTCTTCTTCGGTTCCCGAGGAAACACGCCTTTGAGGATGCATAGTTTCCTGAAACACAAAAAAAAGTCAGTAACATATAATAAACACTCCCATCAATATTGTGTATACTGTATACAACTAAAAGACCAAGATAACATATGGGTTATTTAATTAGTATAATTCACTAACCACTGAATATTAGAGAAAATGAGGTAGAAACTAAATCCAAACTAAAAGAAAAATTCTTTAAAACAAAAAAAAAAAAACACAACTCTCAAAACAAAAAAGCGAATGAAATCGAATACAACGTTTATTTAAGAAAGAAAGTATTTTGGACCTGAAAACCGGAAGGCTGACTTGGAGGTACTTTACCGCCTGAGATCTTGTAACATACTTAGCTGCGTTTCCTTCCTTTTTCTTCCCCTGGAAATTAAGCGGAAAAAAAAATCAAAAAAAAAAAAAAATGAAGTAGCATTAAGTTATAGAATATCTTTCTGAGGATTATTGAATGGCGGTGTATTCGGAACTTACGGCGGGCCTGTAGTGCTTCGGCATGGCAGCGGGACGGTGGCGGTGAGCTGAGGAGAAGGAGAAGAATGAGAGAGAAGAGGATACAAGGGTTTATTGGCGGATTTAAAATTTTGGGCTGGGCCTGAAGAGTTGCGAGTCACAGTAAAATCCTAATCGGGCCTGAAGCAAGCCCAAATTGTATCTTCTCTTAACTTTGGATGGGCTTGGATAGAACGAATTGATGCTAAACAAACTTTATTGAAATTGTCAAAATATTAAATTTATCGTATAAAAAATATTAATTTTTTGTTATATTGAAAAACTTATGTCTTGTACAATATTGTATTGATAATTTTGATATTATCTCAAAATAAAATTTATAAATTTTAAATACTTTACTGTATAACGACGTACACACAATGCATAATCATCATATCATTCCATATATGATTTTTTTTGCCAAAAAAGTTCATCAAAATCTGATACTATCCTTTTTCTATATAAATTAAATTATTAATTAAGATCTATTTATTGTCAATTTTCAGAAAATAATTATTGATTCACCATATCTTCTCTTAATTGTATTTGTGGGCCTGTTGTGTTCTGAGTTTGGAGTTAGCTAGGCCCATTCCATTTTGATTGTAGCTGGTATTCTACGTTTTCTGTGGATTTGTATGTGAACTAACAAATCACATGGGTTAATTTGTACTATGATCGAAGGGGGGCCGCTTTACCCCTTGTTATATAGCAACAACAAGCCCTCATAATCAACCTAATCCAAATTCCATGTCAGAAACAAAACATGAAATTAAATTGACAAATTGTGCAATAAAACATGAGAGTTAATTTTGTCTAATAATACAATGGACCCAGCAGCCCCACCAGTTTTTTTCTTGCATACAACCACCACACAATTTTAGTTCAATGCATCTTTTGCATTCAAAAATGGCTAATTCATCATCTCTATTTAATCATTTTAGGGAAGAATTTGTGTATTTTTGCCTATAAGAGACATGACATCACTCAAATGTCGCCACTGTCTTTGGATGAGAAATTTCTTTTGAACGCGAAATGTAAAATTCGTGTACTTTAACATCTCGTGGACGTGAAAACTTCGAGTTGTGTTGGCAATGAGTAATTTAGCGACTCACATCTTCGTGGCGCGTTTAGATATAGAGAGATATCAAGTATATATATACTTGTGAGGTATTATTATTATTTTTTTATATAAAAAGTAAGATTTTATATCATAGGGTAAAAAAGTTGATTTCTTATAAAAAAAAAATCCAATATTTTTAAAACATAATTCCAAGTTGTTGTTTATCAATTCTCAACAATGGTAGGCCATATGTGGATCAGTCAAAAAATGGCAAAACCT
The DNA here is from genome assembly GCA_954870475.1 of Euphrasia confusa. Classification (NCBI taxonomy): domain Eukaryota; kingdom Viridiplantae; phylum Streptophyta; class Magnoliopsida; order Lamiales; family Orobanchaceae; genus Euphrasia; species Euphrasia confusa. The sequence goes on from OX940951.1 coordinate 22,839,013, forward strand.
TTTCTTCATTTTTATTTTTATTTGTAATTAAAAATAAAGCCTTATTTGGTAGCTCTCTATATATAGTACTACAAGCACACATCAATACATCATTACTAATTTCAACACAAGTCAACTTAAAACACTACTCCCTTCAACTCTCATTTTTATTTTCCAAGAGAGAGATATGGGGTTCTTGTTAGGTGGGCTGAATGAAAAGCTGAGGAGAACAATTTCACCTAGGAAGGGCAACATGGTAATTTCACCGCTTGACAATTTAGTTGTCCCAAGAGGCCATTTTCCAGTTTATGTTGGTAAGAAGCACAAGAGGTTTGTGATCCCAATATGGTACTTGAATGAACCTCTGTTTCAACAACTGCTGCATTTGGCTGAGCAAGAGTTTGGATATGACCATCCCATGGGAGCCCTCACAATTCCATGCAATGAAGATTACTTTTTAACCCTCACATCTCTACTCACTTCTTGAGGTTTTTTCTTTTAGTCTTTTTTTTTTTTTTTTTAACTTGAACCCAATTTTGTAATCCATAATATTGCACTTTGTAAATTTGTTCATGAATACAATATTTGTTTTTCTCTTATCAACCCTTCATAAATTTAGTAAGCTCACACATAGTCTTTTGGAACATTCTAATTTTGAGGCTATATATATAATAAGTCGGGTCCGGCTGGACTTGAGTCTGGACCCGGCCAATTTAACGACTCGACTATTGAAGTTGTGTCAATAAACATTTTAAAATGTAGTATTTGAATTCAAAGTTTTTTTTTTTGAAGCCAAATGTTTCAATCAAATGAATAGAATAGAAGTCCACAATATTGTTTCTCTAAAGGACAATATTTGAGGTCATAGTACAAAACTACTTTTCAAAGAGAAGTTTCTTTCATCGCGAAGAGATAACTCTTTATTTGATATCAGACCATCTATATGAGCCGTATCAATTCGTAATTCTTTTTCATTACCATCCATTTACTTAAACTAACTTAGAGCAGTAATATTAATTTTACTTCAATTTATTTAGTAGTATTTTTTTTTACCATTGTAGTTGATCATATAGTATATATTACTCCGAATAGTGTACTAATCATTAAAACTATGATCTAAAATTAGAACTATTATCTTAAAATCTTGTACATAACATCATGACTTAACTAACTATAGAATATTACTCAATAACAATATAAAAATTCATAAATCAACCAAACAAATCTGGTCACGGGACGGTATCAGATTCAGAAGGGGTCCCTCCCAACTTCTATAATTGGCCATATGGTACGGTCTCGGCTGGTCGTGATCATTTTGCCACACGAAACACAAAAGAACCAGAAGCTTAATTGACCTTGATTTATTGGATGTGCCCCGAATAAACTCAATCCCGAATGAGACATTAGGCTCGTCGTTTAGACATATATTAATGCGTCTGGAACGAGATATCTAACGAAGTAAAACAGTGCCAAGGAAGGACAATTGCACATGAGACATCACATGGTTTTGTTAAGAATTTATTTTAGACTTGTTGGAGTGCATTTGTCCCACCATTTAACACAACAAACAGCAAGATTTCCACTTGAAATTGAGAAGGGCAAATAGGGACCCCAAAAACACCTGAAAAAAAAAAGAGAATATTCATTTATATATAGTAGCAAGTCTTCATACAATGTACTCCCTAATTAATTAACCATATGGTATTAAGGAAGTCGTTAATTGCTATTGGAAACAGAACCCGGCCAAGCCACAAACATTTATAGTAACGATATTTTCCATTTCTTATTCGGAAGTTAAACGTGGCTGATTCACTAAATCATTAGCTTGAACATAAAAATAACAGTTCGACTCGTGTTGCAGGGACCTTGGCAACAGGGGTTTTAATAATAACTAAACTCGACGAGTTATGGGCTATTGATTTTTTTTATAAACATGCATGATGTTTTCATATCACAAGGTTTATAACATATGCTACAAACTGATCATATCATAGCATTATCCTCGATCATACACATGACATCTTATCTATGTAAATAATTCATACGTACGTACAAGTTGATCGATTAATTACACAGGAATTATCTCTCAAGATGGATTAATAATTAAACTTATAAAGATTTTCAATATCATCATCAAACAAATTTAAACTTAAAATATTAAACCATATTGTAGTAATTTCTATCAACATCAAAATTCAAATATTAAAAATCACCACGTTAATTATTTTAATTAAGTAAAAAATAAAATTTTAGTAAACATGTACTCCCTCGGTCCAAAGACAGTTGTCATACTTTCCTTTTTGGGGTGTCTAACAATAGTTGACACACTTCAAAAAAGGAAATAATTATTCTAACTTTTTCATTTTAATATACAATTTTATTCTACTTTACCCAACCTACTTTTTAAACTTACACACAACTACTTTACTTTTCACTTTTAAAATATATTTTTACTCTTTACTTTTTAATTAAAAATTTAAAAAATAACAATTTTCTTAAAATCTGTGTCCAGCAAAGTATGACATCCATTAATGGCCGGAGGGAGTACTGCATTCAAATTCAATGTTATGAAATGGACTCTTAAATTGCGGTTCTCGTTTTTTGTCCCCTTAAGTGGTAGGCCACAAATGTCACGATTCATAGTAGTCAAAACCATGTGTGTGTGTATATATATATATATACTAACACTAGCTACTTCTTCGATAATTCCCAATAGAACCCAATATTCAATAATTCAAACCTTAGTTTTTTTCTTTTCAATAATCTCTTTTTTCTCTCCTAAGCAAAGAAAATGGGAATCAAGATATCACACCATGCAAAGAAGAAACTAAGCAAAAGAAGTTCGACTTGTATAGATGTCCCAAAAGGTCATTTTGCGGTTTACGTAGGCGAGTCTCACAGGCGATTTGTGGTGCCGATAGCTTATTTGAGTAACCCGTTGTTTTTAGAGTTGTTGCATTTGGCCAAAGAGGAGTTCGGATATGACCATCCCACGGGTGGCCTCAAGATTCCGTGCACCGAGGATTATTTTTTTAGCCTTACAACGTTCTTTATTAAATTCATCTTCTTGATGTCGTATATGTATGTGTTCTAAGCGTGTTACTGTATATCCTAGCTAGATTTTGGTGATACTATTTGTTAGCAAATTTGCAACAGTAGTGTTAGTGTCCGAGAAATTGAAATCATCTGTGTTTTTTTAGTATCTCAAACCGATACAAAAACCTTATTTTGGAGTTGGATAGGGCATCTGCACCCGAGAAATCAAAACTTAAACTCAAAATAAACTTCTCAAAATAAATTTAGAGTAATTTGACTCTAACGATATTCAAACTTAAAAAAATATTATTTAAATATTCTTTTTATACAATTAATTATACTATTTTTATAAATAACCAACATCTTTATAAATTTACAATTTAACCTCATAACTTTTGATATTAAAAAAATTTAATAAATATTATTTTCAATTTACATTCTTATTGATCAATTTTGTTGTTATAATTCATAATTTATTTATTTTTGTAATTTGTAGAATTTTATTTTAAGTATCTTATTTTTATTTTAATGTTATTTTATTTTTAATATCAATTAAAAATTAAATATTTAATATTTAATTATATTTAATATATTTTTTGATATATTTTTTTATAAAATAATTTGTTTAAATTATTAATGATATGATTATTTAAAAACATTACGTTACAAAAAATATTAAATAAGAAACAAAAAAGATTAATATGTCATTTTTATTAATTTATATAAAAAAAGATCATTTTATAAATAATGATATAGTTTTTTGTTTGATTTTACTGTAAAAGTAAATTTAAGTTTTTTTGATGGGTCCTACTATAAAATCTATAATAGGTTTATGTTTTGATATCGGTTGGAGCATTTCTACTATTCCAAAATAAGTTTTTGGCATCGGTTGAAGATGCTTTTAAGATGCTCCCACCATACCAAAACATAAACCTATAAATTATTATTGGTTTTAGGGTGAAAACCTATAAAAAAAATCTATATTTACATTTATCTCAAATTTAATCCAATAAATATTCTTTATTTATAAAAATTAAAATTTTCTTTTACAAATTAATGAACATAACCTATAAAATTATTTTTTATTTTTTTAAATCTTATTTATTTATTTTTTGATGTAATTTATTTTAATAACCATATCATTAATATTTAAAATAAATTTTAATAAAAATATTTTTATTAATAAAATAAAAATACGTATCACAATATAAAATTTTAATAAAAATATTTTTAATTAATATTTTATTATATTTATTATGTTCAAAATTTTAAATTGAAAATAATATTTATTATATTTTTTAATATTAAAAGTTAAGAGGTTAAATTATAAATTTGTAAAAATATTGATTATTAATAAAAATAATATAAAATGTGGCATTGGACTTTTTTTTTAAGTTTTAGTATTGGTTTCTCGGAGTCAAATTACTATAAACTTAAAAATAAATTTATTTTTGAGTTTAAGAGTATTGATTTATCGGTTGGAGTCAAATTACTCTAAATTTAACACTAAACTTATGCAACGGCAAATCGAAAAAAATTTGAGGAGAATGAGGTTTCATTATATGAAAAATAAATCCATCATAATCACCCTTAATTTTATAATTCCCCGAGTGTTGAGAAATATTCTTTTATAGGAAGTAAGATATTTACTTATGCAATGCCAAATCGAAAAAAATTTGAGGAGAATGAGGTTTCATTATATGAAAAATAAATCCATCATAATCACCCTTAATTTTATAATTCCCCGAGTGTTGAGCAATATTCTTTTATAGGACATACTGTATCATACTTGAAAAGAAAAGTTGAAACTTTCTGAAATCCTACAATTGCAAACCAAGTGTTCAATTAACATACACTTCACTTTGTTTGATTTGAGATTATATATGTATAATATGTTAAAGTCCTACAATTGCAAACCAAGTGTTCAATTAGCATACACTTAATATGTTAAAGTCCTACAATTGCAAACCAAGTGTTCAATTAGCATACACTTCACTTTGTTTGATTTGAGATTACGTATGTATAATATGTTTAAGTCGCGTCTGTGTGTTGTTATTTGTAAGTTGTCTCACATTGAATTTGTGTAGAAATGCATATCATATTATATTAATTAAGTATAGGGAGCTACTCCACTTTTAGTACTAACTAATTTTAGGTTAAAACATAACGGAAATCTTACACTTTTAGTCCCGAGTCTCTCTCTCTCTCTCGTCATCATCTGATAAGTGTGGAACCACAATCACATAACGGAAATCTTACACTTGTAAATTTGTAAGTGTTGTTAAATTTGAAAAATTTTACCAATTTTTTTTTATCCATTGTGTACGTAGATATGTTTTTAATAGATATGTTTTTAATAGATCGATCGAAATTAGGGGTGTCAATCGATCCGGATAACCGACCAAACCAAATCTACGTTATTCGGTTAAATCAAATCGAACCAAACTAATTCGGTTTGGATTTTTTGAACTTTTCAGTTTTCGATTTGGTTTGATTTTTTAACCGATAAAAACCGAACCAAACCGAATAAGAAATAAATAAATAATAATTATATATATATACACACACATATATAATTATTTTTAATAAAATAATATAGTAATAATTTTTAAATTTTTAAATTTTATTTTTTTCATTTTTTTATAATTTGAATTTTATTTTTATTTTTAATTTTTAATTAAAAGTAATTATTATTATTATTATTTAAAAATTATTATATTTTTAAATTTTTTTAATTAAAATTTAGTTAAAATCAAATTAAATCGAAATAATTTGGTTAAAATCGAATCAAACAATTTGTAAAATGGTTTAATTTTTTGTTTATAAAATATAGCTTAAATGGTTCGGTTAACCGAATTTTCGGTTCGATTTGAATTGATTAAACCAAATTAACACATGGAATAACATAATTTACTTGAGAGATCATGAAACATTCAATATATAATACATATTGGTCAGAATTAAGGACTTGTTCTTTTGGACTAAACCGACCGGCTGAACTGAACTAAACTAGCGATCTGAAATGAACAGAATTTAAGCGATTTTAACTGAACTTAATTGATTTTTTTATAATAATAATTCTAATTTTTATAAATTATTAAATATTTTTTAAAAATATTAATAATATTATGAAGATAACTAGATTTTATATTTAAAATTATAGATTGAAATTATTTTTTGTTTATTTTATTTTAATTTATTTTGGAACGATATAAACTTATTGAACTGAACGATCTGAACAGAACTTAACTGAAGCGATCTTGAACAGAACTTAATTGAATTGAATTTAACTGAAGCGATATGAATTGACCTGAACTGAACTGAAATTAAGTTCAAAAGAACAGGTTGTATCCATATGATCTATATATAGTTGCTTTAAACCCCATTGATCATGATCATGATGCAGTGTCGCAGCATGCACCAATTCATATGAAGAGGATTGAATAATTGATGTACGCAGTAATGAACTCAAAACCACGTGTCTATAGATGTATACGAACATTGTATACCCTATAATTTAATTCTGACTTGTACAACCAATTACTGATTATTAAATTATTATGTGTCAGTATATTTAATTATTTTAATCATGATTTTGTGTCAGTCGCCAAATTTAATTAATTATTTTAATCATGATTTTATTACTCCATTCAGCGCTACCAATTTCATGTTTTTTTTATCAAATTAAAAAAATTGTATTGAAATATATATATATATATATATATATGTATGTATGTGTGTGGAGAAAATGATTTACAACATTATTATATGCTTGAAATGCAGTCCATAACATTTATATTCCCCCCTATAAAAACATATAATTGCCTTAGATTGTTAGTTTTTTTAATTTTTTAGGTAATTTTAAGGATAAGGACTCTTTAGTTTTTTTTTAATTTTTTTAATTAATTTTTTTTATTGTTATCGGTAAATAAAATAGATAGAATGACGTTATAAATTCAAGAGAGATAGAGAGAGAATAATAAACAATATGATAAAGAATAGAATTGTTATGAAATTTATATGGGAGACCCCATACAAAATAGGGTTTATGTCTTGTTCACCAAGAAAGGGTAAACTAGTCATTCACTAATTAATATATTCATAACACTCCCCCTTGAATGACTATTTACAGAATTGCTGCCTCGTTAAAACCTTGCCAGGAAAACTCAGTGGGACAAAACCTACGAAGGAAAAAGAATACAACTTGCTCCCCCTGATTGTAATCACCGAAAATCTTTGACTTCTTGAAAGTAGTTATTTGTGATCAATCAGTCTCATTAAAACACATGTAACTAATAAAACCATATAGGAAAAACTTAGTTATTCAAGTATACATTTTGGTCTTCAGGACACAACCTTTGAATGGTCGAGTTTCACGTTCATTTGTATCATTGTATATTTTTCGTCCTTCTGAGACATGCCTTTACCAGACATCTATTGACTAGAGCATTCGCAATTGCTATAACCGGCCTGTAACTCTTCTGGAGTATATTTAATGCATCTAGTGTTCAATATACATTTCTTGACAAATGAACAATAATGTGAACTTCAATTCACAATCATTTGAACTTCAGGTTCAATACCTCATTTTATCTCGAAAACAAACTCATATGGAACATTCTGATGTCCCCATTAATTATTATCGAGTGATGTAAATGCCTCGTTAAAAACCTCGATATAAAACCTTGTAGGAAAAAATACTCGAGGAAAAGAGTACACGACATTTACATTTATATTGTGGTGATTATCTCGTGAAAAACTTTTAACTAAGAAAACCCCGTGGGAAAAACTTAGTAGAGGGAAAAAGAGTGCAATCACTGGTTTTCGGGACCAATCACTGGTTTTCGGGACTTTGTCTCAATATCAATTTTGTCCATAATGACATATGTAATATGATATTGTACATTTTCTGATTTTCATTTCCTTTCATATCATGAATTTTAAAATCTATTAAGAATTTTCATGCATGTATCTTTCTAATGACTTCTACATAGTCAAATCATACATTTGTGCATATCTATATTTATCGTTGTTGCTGCCAGAAGTATAAAGTAGCGGAACTTAATGTCATCATCCTTAAATATATCGAGTTTCTGCGAAAAACTCTTGAGCAACTAATCTCGCTTTTATATCTCACCACATCATTTCTCGTTTTTTTTCTTACGAACACCCACGTATATTCTTCTGGGATAATATTTTGAGGTGTGTACTATAGAGTCAAAATATATCTTTATTTAGCGAGTCATGATCAACATCAATTGCTCGTTTCTATTTCTTTGAGTGCTGTCGGCACACTATTATTGATTTAAGTTTTTTGATCCAAATTTTCTAGAGCAATTCTTGAGGAAAATATGTCGTACTTTTTCCATGTTGATGACAATTCATTCTATCAACCAAATCTTTCATCATTTCCCAAAATATTTAATTTGGTTGTTCCGCAATCCCAATATTTTCTATTATCATGTGCACGTGTTTTTTCAATGGGATTTCCATCTAACTCTCTTCGGAAGATTTTGAGGGTGACTTAATTTCTTTGTTTTTCCGCGGATTTATTTCATATCTTTAGATCGATCTACTACGTTTCTGGCGTATATTAGAATCAACATTTGAGTTGATCTCTTTGGTATTTGAACTCTTATAGTTCATTTTATCACAAATATATGTGATTTTGTCACACATTCATTAATATGTAAATGTATTTGGCAGATTACTTGCTGAATATTGTAAGTCACTTATTTTCATGAACTTCGGGTTCAATTGATTGACGCGTGGATCTAAATTTATAGATCGTTTTCATTCCATTAAATTTCTCGGCATTTATATCTTTCATATTCTTATCTCCCCCTAATGCCGGGAAATGATCTTCCTTTAATATGCAAATCAGCGTAATTGCTATAAACCAATCTTCTGGACCGTGATCTTCTGGATTGTGGGCTAGAGATATTTAATATATTAATTCGCAGATGGGAAATGTTTGATTCATTTCCACGCACAATCATTCATGATATGCATCATTTTCATGTTTAAGTACATTTGTAGTACTCGTGGGGATAATTAGTAAAGCTCTTTCGGAGACAACTTTTAATATGTTATCACTTGCATAACTTTACCAACGATCCTTCGGGGATACAATATCTTTACCAATGATCCTTCAGGATCAAAATATTAGGTTTTATCAATGATCCTTCGAGGATCAAAATATATCTCAATATATAATTTTCTCAGAAATTACATTTAATTGAAATCGACTTTCTTCCATGAGTACCCACATAGTACATTTATTCTCGATTTTCAAAAGATATCATTCAGGGATAATTCATATGACGAGAATAATCGAATTTGGCGTTCGTTTAATCATGATATAACTTTATTCGAAAACATTTAATGTTTGAACTTTGCTTCTTCGGAAGCAATCAATAAAAATATTCTTTCAAGAATATTTTGTATTATATCAATATCGATTTAAAATATAAAGTTTAATTGCTACACCAGAAGCAATTTGATTTGATATTTCTGTGGGAATATCCTATCATGATGTTCTTCAAGAACATTTAAAATTTAATTTTGATATTTAATCATGAATATCATATCATAATATTCTTCAGGAACATTTAAAATTTATTGCTACACGACATCAATTTAATTTGATATTTCCAAACATATTTCTACTACGGGGGCAATTTGATTTGATATTTATCGAATAATATCAAATCATGATGTTCTTCCAGAACGATCAATATAATATTTAAATCTGAGTATATGTTCTTCAGGAACATTCAATTATATATATATATATATATATATATATATTATGAATAATTGATTTGATATTACTTCAGGAATATCAAATTATAATGTGACTCAAACTTGTGAGTTGGATTTCATAATAGCTTAATTATATGCCTAGACAGATTTAAAATCTTGTAATTGGAGTCAATATATCATACCACGTTTTGGTAGTACGACCAACTTCGGGTGATCGTATCTTTCTTTTAAATCTTTCCACAAAGCTAGTGGATTTTTCACGGTAAATTTTCAAAGATATTATTCGAGATTATTAGTATATAATCATAATCAATTTGATATTGATATTTCTGCAGTAATATATCATATCACGATATTCTTCATGAATATTTAATTTTTATATTTCTTCAGGAATATAACATCATGTTCTTCAGAACATTTAATTTGTATATTTCTTCAGGAATATTATATCATATTCTCCAGCAATATTTTCTTTTGATATTTCTTCAGAAATATCATATCACAATGTTCTTCAGAAACATTAAAAATTTAATCGATTTACTAATTAATTTGATATTACTTCAAGAATATCAGATTATAATGTTTTTCGGGAACATATGATATTTTTTCAGGAATATCAGATTATAATGTTCTTCGGGAACATATGATATTACTTCAGGAATATCAGATTATAATGTTTTTCGGGAACATATGATATTACTTCAGGAATATCAAATTATAATGTTTTTCGGGAACATATGATATTACTTTTGTGAAGAAGGGAGAAGGAGTATATATATTTATAATTATTTAATGAATATAAACAAACATATAAATTCTTGCCTTGAAGTTCAGATTTTGGATGAGTAGAACTTTGATGAAGAACGCGGTTGAGCTTTCGTGCTGATAACGTGTGACGAGCGCGAATACTTGTCGCGGAGCAAACGCGCTGCCAAAATAATATTTATAATTCTGCCAAACTCAACACTACGGTGTATAGTGATAAGTATGAGGGGTCGGTCCCACGAGGAAGCAATTGCAATAAGTGATCTCGGCTAGCCCAAGGGTTGTCACGTTTTAAAAAAGGTTTTGATTGGTTGCTGTGGGCACAGCGGTTTTAATCAAGCTACCAAACTCAAACAATTAAATATAAACTCACTATGACTAAACTGAATAGATAGAAAATATACTAAACACTATGACCAAACTGAACAGATAACTAAAATAACGAAAATTAAATAGTGGAAAACAAGCATCTGGGCATACAACTTCACTCAGGATCATTAGGGCAAACTGCCGGTCATCGGCACTAAGGATTTCTACCAGCGGTTTGTCAGCAGTTATAGGGTGCAAAAACAAAAGTGGTCCTATTGCGTCACGCCCAGCAATTGCCCCACCCCTCATCTATCCTTACTGTGTAAAGAGAAGGCTAGCTATCACTATGCCTAAACCCCTGGATCTGAACAATTCGATAACCTATGCGACCAAACATGGATCTAGTTTTCCCAAACCCGCATTACCCTCTAGACAGACCCGCTCGGCCAATAGCATGCTCGAAACATACGACCGCATCTCCTGCAAGTTCTAGTGCTATGCCCGCAACAATACTACAAGGTACATCTATGCGGTTTGCCCAATCACCGGTATCCCAGATTGTAAAGGTTCACTAGTGGTCGTCCTAGTTTGCCCAAACTCCCTGAAAATATTTCTCAACCAACTTTGCTTCGCGAACAAACCCCCAACCGGCTACTCTAGCCCCATCAGCCTCTCGGTCTCACTTAGCCCAAAATCCCCCTCGATCTGCCTTTGCCCAGACACAGATTACTAGCTATGCATAATCAAATCGAAAATAAATAAAATAAAAACAGAATAAAACATGCTGAAATTGAATCTTGAATTAAAGTACTGAATGTCTAGAACATAAAGAAATTAATTGACGAAATTAAAAACATTAAATCGAAACGAATTCGCCCTGCTATGCCCGAAGGCCCATAACCGGCGAGAACTCGACTCCTTCTTCTTCAGCCCATCAATGGCGTTTTTCTGAATTTTTGGGTGTTGATTTCGTCCCTCTCTCTCTCTGGTGTGCTCCCGTCTTCCTCTTTTTGGGTTTTTCTGATCAACGATTATATATGTGTGGTCTCTAGGGCATCAGATTTGTATTAATGGGCTGATGGGCCTGGTGGGCTTGGGCCGTTTGGGTGTAGTCCGTCCAGAGTTTGTTCTTGCCGGAACTCTTGGCGGTCAAAGATTGTCCTGGTCTTTAGGGTCTCTTTCCTTATCAGCTGACCGGATAGAGATGTGGCGATAAGGCAGAATCCCCCAATTTTCGGACTTTGTTGCTCTGGTGTGGCCGATACTCGCCGTTTGCCCAAAGTGTGTCTTCACCCAAGGTGGTTACTTTGCCCAAAGTGGTGACTTTGCCCATAGTGGTGATTTTGCCCATAGTGTCGACTTTGCCTCCTTTGGAAAAACTGCTCCAGTCACTTTGCCCATAGTGTCGACTTTGCCTCCTTGGGTCAAACTGCTCAAGTCACGTTGCCTTGGATCCCCGTGTTTGCCCAAAGTGTGTCTTCACCCAAGGTGGTTACTTTGCCCAAAGTGGTGACTTTGCCCATAGTGGTGACTTTGCCCATAGTGTCGACTTTGCCTCCTTTGGAAAAACTGCTCCAGTCACTTTGCCCATAGTGTCGACTTTGCCTCCTTGGGTCAAACTGCTCAAGTCACGTTGCCTTGGATCCCCGTGTTTGCCCAAACTGGGCAACTTTCTGGCCTCTTTCGCACAATCCACCACCTACTACCTGCAACCCTGCATACTTTGCCCAAACACTCCATTGTGCCCTCCCAGACACACTAAAGACTCAAACTGACTCAATAAAAGAATAAAAAGTGCTCTAAGATGAGCAAATAAAATGGCTCATCAACGTGTTATAAACTCAAAAGGAATTGAGAGAGAATAATAGATCCGAAAGAGAGACAACATGAGAGAACATAGAGGAGAATAGAATTGTTATGAAATTCATATGAGGAGACCCTTTATATAGGATACAAAATAGGGTTTATGTCTTGTTCACCAAGAAAGGGTAAACTAGTCATTCACTAATTAATATATTCATAACAAATGAAATATAATCCGACTTATTAATTAATATTAAAAAGAAACATGATATTTTTAAACTCACGTTTTTTTTTACCTTTTCCAAATTGTATCGTTAAAATTCTCATTTTTATCTTTCTTAAATTGTAGTATCTATCAAATTTTGCCAACCCTGTTTCTATTTATATATATCCAGAATCAAATCATGATGATTACTCATAAATAAATACATAAAACTATATTCAAATATCGTACCACAATAGAAAACACGTATAGGTTGAGGCAGCCTACGTACTTGCCACTACAAGAGTTTCAAACTTAAAACAAAGTTAATAGTTAATGGATTGGAGGTGGATGTCAAGATAAATATCATAAACTTAAATCAAATATATAATGCCAGAACACAACATATCATGTAAACTATTCGTACCTTTGACATTGAGGTATATACGTTGTCCTTTACTATTTTTTTTCTCTTGAAAATCTGCAATAAAAAAGGTTAATTATTCTTTCATGATAACTACTCCAAAGGTGCAAGGTGAGATTCTTCTACCATGTGAAGGTGTACAAAAGATGACATGATACAAGTCATGTGCTCCTTCATAATTCATAATTGTATTCGTAGAGTATATTATGTTTGACGTTCTAATTATCTTTTAGCATTTTAATTTAAAACTAAACAAATAAGAGCATACTATTCATATGTAACAATAATTTTTATCTATAGGTACATATTTTGTGGGTTGTTTCCCCACTTGTTGATGTGAAATTGTGAATTGCACCTCAATTTGTTATAAGAGTTCCAAATTAAAGAATGTTATCTATCCTCCACAACATGAGATGCAAGTTGCAACAAAAGGTTGTCGTATACTTTTCCCATAAAAATAATAATACTTGAAAGTAAGGGTATAATGAGTGTTGTATAAATAATGAATGAGTTAAATGAAAAAATAAAGTGTACAAATTTTTGTGAATATTCATGACAACTTCAAAGGTACAAACCCATGTGAAGATGTAGAAATATAACTTATTTTCAACTGACAAAATCCATGTGATCCTTGCTCATCATTGTACACCACACCTTTCTAAAACTGCAGCAATATAAATATGCATCAATTCTTCCATACTTGAACATTGCACCAAACAACAAAAATCATTTTCCTTCTTCTTCTTCTACTTCCCAATCCGAAAACAAACTATGGCTATCCGTTTACCATCCTCGATTTCGAACGCTAAGCAATTCCACAAGCTTCGTACATCATCTCTTCTCAACAGAAATCAACAAGACGTGCCCAAGGGCCATCTCGCGGTTTATGTCGGAGAAAATCAAAGGAAACGATATGTTGTCCCGATATCATACCTGAAACACCCGTCCTTCCAAGATTTGTTGCATCGAGCGGAGGAAGAATTCGGGTTCAATCATCCCACAGGAGGACTGACGATCCCATGCAGCGAAAACACGTTCATCGAAATAACTTCCAGGATATTGCAGCTGTCTTGATACAAGAACAACAATGTCAACAACAATTTTTTGAGTTTTCTGTATTCGGAAAAATCCATGTAATAGAACAGGATATACATAGTCTAGTTTTTTCTTAAAACATTTCAGTTGAACAAAACTCCAAATTTGATAGAGTTAGTCATCATTTGCACATTCGATTTGTTATGCCGAAATGTTGGCCTTATGTGCACTTATTTTTTTCGATATGTTCGGTACTTCGGTATATATACTGGTACGAAACAAGACACTCAATATAACGTTTTTTTCTGTACGATATCGGTAGGCCTGTCAATTAGGCCGGCCCACCCCGAACTTGGCTTCGTTCTGCCCTAATAAAAACCGTTTGTTTTAATTTTATAAGGTTGAATCGAGTTTGAGCCTAAAATTTATGCCCGGATTATATATAGGATTATATATAGAACCGAGCTTGGGCTTTGTTAAGCTCGACCTTATACAAGCCTGCCCATTTTATATTATAAAATAATCATATTAAGTAATTATTTATATATATGAGTATGATTGAAAGTATTAAAAATATATGATATTATTATTTTGAATTTTAATAAATTAATTATTTTACTTTGATAAAATTGTATGAATGAATTTATATAAATTTAAAATTGTTAATTTATTTTATTTATAATTTATTAATAGTTGTAAAACGTTTTTTGAAATATAACTTATATTTTTTATTTGAATAATATTATATTTTTTTTTCGGATTGATCGATATGTGGAGTATTTATTTCGACAAAAAATATGACTAAATTAGGATTTAGCTAGCCCGAAACCCAAATTATTATATAGGCCTAACTTTGGGCTTGAAATTTTCGATATACCAAAAATTACTACCTCATTTGCAGCAGAGCTAGAATTATTTCATCCTCGATCATCGAAAAATCAGTCGAAATAATAATAACAATCGGACGATTTTTTCTAATGAATGCCACTTGCTAGTGGTGTACATGGACTATCAGCTTCAGGTAGTTATTACTTCACTCATATTCATATTTAATAGAAACAGAACGACGCTGATTCATCCCCGATTTTCGGGCCTTCGACTTCAAAACAACCAACAATGCTTTCTGGCAATGAAATCATCTGAACAAGTGGAATTTCTTAACAAAACAAGGCTAAGGATTATATATATATTCTTAACCCATGCACCATTCCACAAGTGGACTTCTTATCGTGTATATATACGAGTAAGAAGAATCGATACCTCTGCCATTATAAGTCGAGAGAATGTTTAAGTCCGTGAAAAAGTTTCTTACTCTGTACAAAAGGAGACGAGTTACGGACTTGCGATTTCCGCCTCGCAGGATCCGGTCACTCGTAGCCAAGAATCGATCGGATGTTCCCAAAGGTCATTTGGCGGTTTATGTAGGCGAATTTCGGAATAGATACGTCGTACCTTTATCGTACCTGAGCCATCCTGCGTTCCAAGACTTGTTGTGGCAAGCGGAGGAAGAGTTCGGTTTTGACCATCCTATGGGTGGTCTCACGTTCCCATGCAAGGAGGAAGCCTTCTTCCACTTGACCTCAGAGCTCGAGTTTTTTTCATTCATCGGCGAAAAACATTGAAGAAAGCGCGGATATATTTTAGAACGATTCTTTTAGTTACGTGCAAAACTTTAATTGATCATGTTTACCAAACGACATGAAAATCATGTTTATGTTTTTTTCAGTTTATATTGATCATGAAATTTTATGTAATGGAAGCTCAGATAGGCGATAGCACTATTACTAATTAACATCGCAATATTGAACTTACTTTCCAGTCAATATTTTCATCGACAACTTCTCAACCAAGGAACAATTCACGAAATGATTAATGTCAAAGTTTGATCAATAACACCTTAAAAGACTTTAATAAATAGATAACTAAAGTTGTACAATTTATATTTGATTTTTAAGATCTATTTCCAACCAATTAGAGACATTTAACATTTCAGTAATCACGAAATGAGGTACTAATGACCAGACACCGAATAAAAGGTGCTCCTAAGAATACTCTACAAAATACTCGTCAAAATACACAAAAAGAACGGAATCAGGGTTCTAATTAAGATTGCATTTTGGTTCAAAATTTGAGTTAAAATCTAGCTAAAGTTGTCTCAACTCATTGTTGAGGTGAGCTCGAATCAAAACTAATACTAGCTCGATATCTTGTCGATCACGTCTAAGTTCAAACTCATCAAATTTAACCTAGCTAAAATTAATGTTGTTTTTCTATCTATATGACTATATCGATCTATTTGTGCATGTGTTGAACCAAATCTCCACCCAACACTTGCTAACCTTAAGAGGTCATGCAACTCTAACCCTCAAACTAACTCAACACAAACCCCCAATTATTAAATTGCACCATATTCTTTTGCATATGCAATCTACAAAAAACAATTCAACTCATAGCATGTATATATAGATGATAGATCCAAATCCAACCAAGTACAAATCGAAATATCGATTCTTGACAATGGGAAGTGAAGAAGCTCCAAAGAACATGCAATCCTCGAAGAATGTTGCCACTCCCGGCAAAGCCACCGTTCTAGCTCTCGGCAAAGCCTTCCCTCACCAACTCGTCCTCCAAGACTTCTTGGTCGACGGTTATTTCCGAAACACAAACTGCGACGACTTAGACCTCAAAACCAAGCTCGCTCGCCTATGTAAGTTAATCAATCACTACTACTCCCTCTGTCCCATATTTTAACATAATCATATATCTTTTGTATTTTACAAAGAAAGTATTAATTAAAACGTTGATTACAGGCAAAACGACGACGGTGAAAACTCGATACGTGGTGATGTCGGAAGAGATCCTAAAGAAGTACCCTGAGCTGGCACGCGAGGGCCTCCCAACGGTCCGACAACGTCTCGACATATGCAACGCGGCGGTCACGGAAATGGCGATCGAGGCCTCGCGGTGCTGCATCGAGAAATGGGCCAGGCCCGTTACGGACATAACCCACTTGGTCTACGTCTCCTCGAGCGAGGCCCGTTTGCCGGGCGGCGATCTTTACCTCGCGAATGGGCTGGGCCTCAGGCCC
This sequence comes from Euphrasia confusa, assembly GCA_954870475.1. Classification (NCBI taxonomy): domain Eukaryota; kingdom Viridiplantae; phylum Streptophyta; class Magnoliopsida; order Lamiales; family Orobanchaceae; genus Euphrasia; species Euphrasia confusa. The sequence goes on from OX940951.1 coordinate 22,856,419, forward strand.
AACACCCAGCGGACCATGCTCTACTTCTCGGGCTGCTCGGGCGGGGTCGCGGGCCTTCGGGTCGCGAAAGATATTGCCGAGAATAATCCCGGGAGCAGGGTCTTGCTTGCCACGTCGGAAACGACTGTGATTGGGTACAGGCCGCCGAGCGCCGATAGACCGTACGATTTGGTCGGTGTCGCTTTGTTTGGAGATGGGGCCGGGGCTATGATCATCGGGTCGGATCCGGATTTCGAATCCGAGACCCCACTTTTTGAACTCCACACGGCCCAGCAGAATTTCTTGCCCGGTAACAAAATTTTATTTTGTTATATTTAATTTGATTAATTATTATTGTTTTTCGTTAATTATTATAGGTACGGAGAAGATCATCGATGGGAAGTTAACAGAGGAGGGCATAAGTTTCAGGCTGGACAAGGAGCTGCCCCAGATAATCGAAGACAACATTCAAGATTTCTGCGTTGGGCTGATGGGCCTCGCTGGGTTTTCCGAACTGGACTATAATAAGTTGTTTTGGGCCGTGCATCCAGGTGGGCCTGCTATTCTTAACAGGCTGGAGAAGAGGCTGGAGCTTGGGCCCCAAAAGCTGCGGGCCAGTAGACGGGCCCTGGCCGACTACGGGAACGCCAGCAGCAACACGATTGTGTATGTGTTGGAGTACATGTTGGAAGAGGCCCAAGAGGTTCAAAATGAATGGGGCCTCATTCTGGCTTTTGGGCCTGGGATCACCTTCGAAGGAATACTCACGAGGAATCTCACACTCACTGTGTGAAAGGAAAAACACAGCTTTAAATTCTAAGTCAAGTGATGGAACTTGATTTTATTGTTTATTTTTCTTCATTTATTTTTCTACATTCTATTCTATGTCAAGTGATTCCATCAAAATTATTTGATCACATTCAATCTAAGTTATTTGTTCACATGAAAAATACATCCCAATAACAAAACCATTAAACTACTTACAATATTAGAATTACTTGCTCCTTTTGTCACAAAAATATTTACATATTTTCTTAGCTTAGTTAAAAAATATATATATATTTCTATTATTTTGTTGAAAAAAAAAATAGTATTTAAAATGAAAATATAAAAGTAATTGTGTGTAAAAATAGAAAGGTGAAAAATGAATGATATAATTGTATTTTAAAGTTAAAAGAGTATATGGTTTGTTTTATGTCCAAAAATATATTCGAATCAATAAAAAAGAAGTATGATATACACATGAGAGATTTATTATCACTTTCATCCTAATTTAATACACTTTTGCAACAATTTTAGTATTTTTTTATCCTTTTTTATCAAAAATAAAAGACAATATATTTTTAAATTTGATAAATTAAAATAATATTTGAATAAAATTAAAAAATAAACATTCACCTCATTAAATATCACAACAAAATAAAAGCACAAATTTAAAAACACTATTAAAATGTTAGAACAAAACTACAAGGTAAAAAACTAAGTGGGTAAAACAGGGATACTATAGACTTCTCACCACAAGGGCTCTACAAGTTCAACCTAATAATCGAATAAACTAGCTAATGCAGATTTGAAAATGCTTACAACTGATTCCGCTCTATAAAACAAAATTAGAACTGAGATAAGTATCCAATTGAGTCTCAAGCGCGAGATCATAACACCCGGAAGAACCTTTTATGCAACGAAAGCTAATTAAACCACTCCAGAAGGGAGGCGCAACACGAGCTGGCCTCCGAAAACACTGCACATACAAAAGAAAAAGGGTCATAACAATACATCATTTCAGAGCATAAGCAGAAGGGTAATAATGTCACAAGTTGTGCAGACCTCTTTACATAGTAGTAGCAAAAGTCAGCGAGAATGAAGGTTTGAACAATTTCGGATATAAGAACCATAGAAGGCCAAAGTCCATAACCTAATGCAACGAGGAGATGACCACGACTGTCCAAAACCTGCCAAATGCAAATTGTACAACAGTGATAGGAGATGTGTTTCTAGTTGCAATGGTCTAGTCTTATTAACAAAATAATCAGAACACCTCTTCACGTAAAAAGAATTTCCTGCGATAAAATCGTAAATCAAACCTGAAGAACCCAGTGAGCACAGCTCAAGAACCTAGCAACACCCAATGCAAATACATAATGTGCAGTGAATGGTTCCACAATCTGCCACCCAGAAAAATGCATAAAAAGAAGTCAATTTTTTTGTCTAATCTTCATAAGAACACGAACCTGACCAAAAATTTCCCATTAACATTTTTTACCTTAGTGTTTTGCATTACGCGTAACTGTGGTAGCACAGAAACAGCTTCAAGGTAGACACAGAAAGCCCATGCAATCCTGTTTGCTATGTGATGTGATGTGGATGGGTGGATCAATAAAGCTAATACAGCACAAGGAACCGCCTGCAAATTCATGCCAATGAAGAGAAATACAGTTACCCAAACATAGAATCAATGAAGAACGAAGAGGGGGAAATAGTCCCTCAGTCCCTAAACAATTTGAAGATATTACATTAATTACACTTCAATAGCATCTCGTAAGACTTCTTAATTTGTGTGAAATCTTCTAAAACGTCGTTTAATATGGGATAAAGGGAGTAACTATAATTGTCAATATGAAGACATTTCACAAATACCATGAAAATTAAGAAAACTATTAATGTAACTACTGAAAGTAAGAACCCAACTTCAATTAGCTGTTGATAAGCAAGCTAATGATCGAGAAGACATAAACCCAAACAGATGAAGTAGGCAGAAGATGTCGACATTTCTATGGCTCACCACAAAATATATTGCGAAATTGTCCTTATCCTCCATATAACTGGACTTCAGTTTAAATCGGATCGTGTAAATAACCCACACGGTAGTAGCCAAAGTTGCTAGGTCAAGCAGAGTATGTATGTCATATTCCATTACAAAACTGCAATATAATCTAACAGCCAAAAAGATAGCTGTTAGCTCCTGAGATTTGAGCGAAATACCTGCAATTAAAATAAGTATATAAGAAAAAAGGACAATCAGTATCTCATATTTATATAGAGAGTTCAAGAAAGTTTGAAAAATAGGCATCTCATTACATAGCTGGACTAGATGAACAGACAAAACGGTAAACATATAGTCAACAGACTTAATAAAGGCGAGGAAAAGCAAATAAACACAACATGTCATAAATTCTAGTTTAATTAGACCTAATACGTATACCAAACGAAACCTGAAAATTTCATGGAACTTGTCACCGAAAAATTGCACACAATAGACCCACTAGCCCAACTCTTTCCTTACAACTTCAAACAAACTCAAAGGAGAAAAGGGGTATGATAAACAAACTCAAAGGAGAAAAGGGGTATGATAAAGCCGAGCAATCTAAAATCTTTTCGGTCCACGATGTCATTTTCCATGAAGGAAACATCACATGATAATTCCAACTTTCAACGCTCATTTAATTCGTTAGTTTTATACAATAGGCAACAATAGAAGTATACAACAACATCTTCAGAGCACCCCACCCCCAAGCCCGAATGTCGAAAAGCTCCAATCTTTGCATCAGACAATTAATTACCAAGCAATTAAACAATATCCCAACAAAATCCCTAATTGAAAATTTCCCCATATGAAAAGGGGGAAAACAAGAAATTCAATCATCAAATTCCCTAAAACAAGCAACAGATTCACAATTAGGTGACTACTAAGTTATAAAAAGTTCATCATCCCCAAACCCGAGCGAATCACAATTACTTGGAAAATATTGAATCAGACAACGAATTCACAGGCGAAAAAACAAACGATGTCGTACCGGCGCAAGTTCTCTCCTTCATCAACTTGTAAATAAGAACCGAAATTCCGATCGAGTGCACGGCCTCCGCCGCAACGAAGAGATTGTCGTGGTCGTGAACGATGGCGCGTAGGATCACGAGCGCCGTCATGCCGCTGATAACGGATAGGAACGCCTTGACCTTCGGCGGCTGCCGCCGCACCCATGTCGACGCGGCTTGGATCGGCCTCTTCGGTGGCCTCATCTTTGTGAAGAACGCGCAGGTGTGTGTATTGTATATATCGCCTGATTGTATGTATATGCGTGTGTTGTATTTGTACCGAGTATCAATTTTCCCTATACGAAGCTCTTTCCATCGTAAAATCAAGGGATGGGGGAATTGAGGTAGATTGCCTTTCTTGTTTTTGGTGGAAATTAAGGAAATACGGTAGATTATTAATGTAACTAATTATTTCCTATTATTACAATGAAAAGATATATATTTTTCTGTCATTTTAAAAAACGTAAAATACTCAATAAGATATAAAAAAATGTGTTAAAGTGTGTCTTTTAAATGGAGGCCTTTGGAAAAATGCCCCTCCAAATAGTAAGTACAAGATATGTATCCCTTCTAAAATAAAAATCGGACATCTACCCCTCCTTTCATTAAATTAAATGTAAAAGAAACAAAAATAAAAATATTTACACAATAACCCCTAAAAATATTTACACAATAACCCCTCCTTTCATTTTTTCTTCTTCCCCATTTTTGCTCTCCCGTAACCTAAATCGCCCAAAAAAAAGCTCCGACATTGTCAATTTTCCACCAACAATTCGACGTAAAAAGGTTAGCATTCACTTCTACATGACTTGTGTGTGTGTTGTTTTCAATTTCGAGTTTTAATTTTGCGTTTTCAAAGCTTTTCGAAACAAAAAAAAAAATGAAAATCGCAGACTGACGCAGGTGCGCAGGCCTCAGCCTGCACACGGCTTCAAAATTGACGCAGGCTTCGGCCTGCGCACAGCAACAAAATTGACGCAGGCTGAAGCCTGCGCACAGAGTCAAGTCTGACGCAGGCTGAAGCCTGCGCACAGAGTCAAGTCTGACGCAGGCTGAAGCCTGCGCACAGCCTGCGCACAGCTTGACTCTGTGCGCAGGCAGTGGCCTGCGCACTTACCAGTCCAGTTTTGAATTCTGATTCTTCCCGTTTTATTGTAATTACAGGCATGGATAATAGCATGGATAAGATATCAATCACAATACATTATAGTGGAGAGTGGAAGCTCTTGGAGGGATATTGGAGATGGATAATGAGCGATTTGAAGCACTCGAAAACAATATTGATTGATAGGAGCATTTCGTTTAATGCACTTATTGAGAAAGTGTGTGGAAAAATCGTCATCGATCCATCATGTAATGAAGTTGCGATCTCTCGATTCCCAAAGGAAAAGTGTCCTCCTATATATATTAATGATGAAGAAAGTTGGGCCACGACTGTATGGCTTCATAGAAACCAAGATGAAATGGAGTTGTTTGTGACCTACAGTCCTTCTGTACCGAGAAGTCCTGCCCGTGAAAGTCCTGCCCGTCAAAGTTCTGCACGTCAAAGTCCAAGTCGCCCAGAAAAACTTCCAACTCGACGAACTTCAGGTGAAACATCTGAATATTACAGTCAAGTAATAGTGTCATCTACTTATGATCCGTCTGTATCTATTTGGGATAGCATTGATTTATGCAATAATTATGATGGTTATGATTATGATGGTGGTGCGGGTGGTGATTATGATGATGGTGTTGATGGTGTCGAAGTCGATGATAACGACGATGATGTTGTTGATGACGATGGTAATGATGGTGGTGACGACGGTTATAATGAGGGCGGTAGTTCTTATTATAATAATCCTGTTGTGGACGAGCCTGTTGTTCCTGCTTTTAGACTTTGTGATCGAGACGGAGGTGGTCGGTATGATGGTTCCGATTTGGTAGTTGGTCAGACTTTCAAGAACAAAGACGATTTCAGCTATGTTGTCGGTCGGGTAGCATTGCAGGGCAAGTTTGAATTCGTTGTGCACAAATCTGATCACAATCGAAAGGTGGTGAAATGTGTTGAAAAAAATTGCAAATGGAAAATTCGTGCAACGAGGAAGAAGGCGACTGATGAGTTTGTGATTAAAACCTACACCAATATCCACACTTGTTCTTTGATTGATAGAAGCGGTGTGCACAGGCAGGCCTCTAGCAGTCTTATCGGCAATCGACTCCAGGACCAGTTCTTGAACGCAAAGAAACCTCTGACACCGGCTGCAATTCAGCAGTTTATGCGTACTGAGGAAAATATTACTGTCAGTTACGACAAAGCATGGAGAGCGCAGCAGAAAGCCCTGGAAAATGTTCGCGGATCCTATGAAGATAATTTCTCGAAGCTTCCTTCGTATTGTTACATGCTTGAAAAAAGGAATCCAGGTACGTTCACCCGTATTCAGACAGATGTCAATGATGAATTTCAGTACTTCTTCATGGCTATCGGAGCGTGTATTCGGGGATTTCAGTACATGAAGGACGTTATCGTCATTGATGCATCGTTCATGACCAATAGATACAAGGGAACGCTTCTTATTGCTTCTGCTACTGACAGTGAGCATCACAGTTACCCACTTGCTTGGGGTGTGGGTGATGCAGAGGACACCAGTTGCTGGATTTGGTTCCTCGAGTGCTTGCAGTTTTTGATTCCAGATAGATCTGATCTGGTAATCGTGTCTGACAGAGGTCAGCCAATTATAAATGATGTAGCTGCTGTTTACCCTAATGCGGAACATGGACACTGTTATTGGCACATCATGCAAAACATCAAGTCCAAGTACAACAAAAGAAAAGACTTGGTTGGTCATTTTAAGAAGGCTGCGTGCTCGTACACTTTACCCGAGTTCAATCTCAATTTTTCAGAGCTTAGAGCAGCGAGCGAAAAATGTGCGAAGTGGTTAGAAGATATCACGTTTGAGAAATGGTCAAGAGTCCACCACCGTGTGAATAGATACGAGGTGATGACGTCTAACGCTGTGGAAGTGATAAATTCTGTGATGAAAGACGCTAAAGACCTCCCCATATGTTCCTTGATCAAGTTTATTGTGTCGAGAAAATCGACAAATTCTCGACGTTATCGATCCGAGCACTTCCGGACATTATTTTTTCACGAAAATTGGGCGAGACGCGTAAAACAACATTTTAAGATCATCCAACGGTTTAAATCACATTAATTATCCACGGGTATAAGTATTTAGTGTTTTGGTCACTTATTACTTCTAAGGTTTAATTATAAATGTTATAGTTTGAGTTGAGTTTATGATATTCAAGGTATGACAAAATATTAAACTGTGATTTAGTTAATTTGAACCGTTGGATGATCTTAAAATGCAATTTTACGTGTCCCGTCCAATTTTCGTTAAAAAATTATGTCCGGAAGTGCTCGGATCGATGACGTCGAGAATTTGTCAATTTTCTCGACACTATCAGATCGAGCACTTCCGGAGATTATTTTTTCATGAAAATTGCACGGGACATGTAAAACTACATTTTAAGATGATCCAACAGTTCAAATCACATCAATTATCCACGAGGTAGTCGAAAAATAGCGAAAACCCCATCGAGACCCAATCTGACGCAGGCTTTGGCCTGCAGCCTGCTTCCAAACTGACGCAGGTTGAAGCCTGCGCACTGCGTCAAATTTGACGCAGGCTGAGGCCTGCGCACTGCGTCAAGTTTGACGCAGGCTGAAGCCTGCGCCAGCCTGCGCCCAACAGAAGCCAGACATGACTTTGGCTGTTTTTTTTGTAATTCCAACCTGTTCAGACCACATTTACACACAATTCCAGCACTTCCAACATGAAAAATAAAGTACAACACAAATACAAAATTTAAAAGTCTCAAATACGAATTCTAATCGCCTAAAACCGGGCAGTCAACCCCTTCGTGACCCTCTGTGGAACAGATTTCGCATCTGGGAGGCGGACCATCGTAAACAGCACTCAAGTCCCAAACCTGGCACGCACATCTCCATCTGAACTCATCTACTTTGTTCTTAATTTTCCAGTCGTCCCTGTAAACTTTTTCAGTGATAATGGCTGTCATCTGTATCAGCGCGTAATTACCGGATCGACGTGAAAACTCTTGTTTGTAACAATCATTCGGCCTCGCGAAGGCAATTTCCCAAACTGAACGGGCGCTCGGCAGTCCAGCTTGGACGCACATTTCGTGCATCCAATACTGCAGTGGAAGTAATGCAGCCCTTCTCTGATTTCTTACAATGTCTGTGTGAGCATTTATCTGCGTCTCATACAGCTTAATAATTGCCCTCTCAAGGTCCATTCGCAATGAGGAGAACCTGAAAACAAATAATAGGTCATACTTATTCTAGTTCAAAGTTAAGAGTGAAAATTAACTTGTAAATGAACTTACATATTTGAGGCCAGCCCACGGCTTCGGTTTCCATCCATGCGCACCTTTGGCCATGCATTCAATGCATGATTGCAACTCATCCAACGGGACAGGTTCGTAATACTGAGGATTATAATCCTCAGCTTCCCACACGTATTGCAAAGTTTGCTGTAAATTAAGGTTAAAAATTTAGTATAAATATCTAAATGTACATTAAATTTTAAATTTAAATTTTTCACTACTTACAAAGAATGAACAAGGCACGATAGTGTAATTGTTCTTCATTCGGTCACATGTCAGTCTTGATATGTACTCGAAGTCGTTGTGATAAATTCCAAGAACTGCATTAATGTGCTGCAAAAAAAAATAAAAAAAACATTGGGCACGTAAATAATTAGTCTGTAACTATGCAACATAATATTTTTGACAATACTTACGTAAATATCCATATCGGAGTCTCCTGCACTCATCCCCTCGAACCAATCCCGATCCACCGGCCATTCCAAACCAACATCGCGCCTGCATAATGTGGATTAATAAGACGCTACTGGTAGAAAACATTGTCAAACTTAAAAGGATAGAGAACTAACAGCGTTTTGTCATTCCTGTCCGCCAAATACTCTCTAAACATGTCCACCGCTGGCCTTCCAGGTAGCCCCTTCCTGGGGAGCGCGTTGTACGGTGATCTCACGAAGTGTGAAGGACGACGAATACGTACGTCTCGCATTCTTGTCCTGTCCACGCTCGACAACGAAGCTTCGTTCACTACATTCGACTGGAATCGCGGAGGTCTGAATGGAGTTTGAAAATCCTCAACCTCGCGCGAGAGTGGCACAGGAGAAGGATAATACTCGATCATCGCTTGCGGTTGTGGTTGTGGACTATCCCAAGTTGGAGCAGAGTAATACTCCATTGGAGGAAACTGAACAAACAAACAAAATGAGTTCAAATAATTTTTGAAATATATTAATAGTAATATATTTTTAAAAATTAATATTTTAATAAAATACACAAAGAAACAAACAAAACAAAGGAACTAATATAATTTTTAAAAAAAATATTAATAGTAATATAATTTTTTCTTGTTCAAAACAACAAAAAACAATAAAACTACGGAACCTCGTTCTGCCTATCTCCTAAGTTGCAACTCCCCCTAAAGCTCTCCTCGAGTGAGGTCATCCGACCACCAAGCTAATCAATCTGCTCACCGTGCCCTCTCAGCTGAACACCATACTCAGTCAACTGCACACCGTACCCGTCGAGCTGCGTACCGTACCGGGTCATCTGATCCCCATACCCGTCGAGCTGCGTACCGTACCGGGTCATCATCGCATTCTGCTCGGTGATACGAGCAGTCTGCTCGGCGATCTGAGTAGTCTGCACGGCGATCTGTCTACTCTGAGCAAAAATCAACTCCCTCTGGGCCCTCATCTCTGCGTACATAGCCTCGTCTCGGGCAGTGTTCATCTGCTGCAAATCTCCCCACCACGAAGGTAGACCTGCTGCCTGAAAGGACGACTGACCTGCAGCCTGAAAGTGCGACTGACCTGCATCCTGAAAAGACTCAGGAAATGCGGAGTACGTCGTGTGGTGTGCAGGTGAGAGTGTCCTCTGTCGTCGAGGTGGGGATGGGGATGGAGCTGGAGCTGGAGGTGCAGCAATGAACGACACGTAGTCGTCGCAGAAGATGTCGTCTTCGTTCAACCGTAGAGCGTCTGCGCGTCTGGCAAAATATCTCCGCTCAAACCAGCACAGGGTGCCATAAAAATACGCAGACCGCAACTCGACAACGTCCGGCTTCAAGCGCGGATACACAACCTGCATGTTTATTTTTAAAATTCTATAAGTTTTAATAAATTTAATTCATACAATAAAATTGTTCAAACATTTACCTGCACATCGTTCACCAAGAACTTCTTGAATTCTTCGTTCTTGGGTGAGTTATTACTCAGAGACCATCGCAGCATCCTGGGGTACGAATGCCTGTAGTTTCTCCTCGGGGTTGCGTACAATTGTACAGCCGCACCCTCCATAGCCTCAATCATCCAAAACTAAAACCAAAACAAGTTTATATTATTAAACACTACAACAACTATTCAATTATCAACAAAACTAGTTTAAAACATACCGCATAAAAATGAATGAACCCATAGGCATTCCATGCGCGCGTTGGGCCGGGCCCTTCGATTTCCCCTATTCTAGAGAAGCAATCATCTACGATAGCGTCCCACGCCTTTATCCCCCATGGATACTTCTGGCATGCATCGAGATTACTGCAAAGCTGTAATAAACACAAAAATTAAAAAAAGAAATAAATTATTTCAATAAACAATAAAAATAAAATTTAATTCGCGTATTACCTTGAAAAACTCATCAGGGACATTTAATTGTCTGTTAGGTATGTCTAACAGATTTGTAATCAACCAAACAAATGTTAGGTTGATTACAAATGGGTACCTCTCCGGATTATTTTTGCTCAAAAGTTTTTCGATTTTTTTAAGCAGCACGTCGTTCGGAACCTGTTTAAAAATGAAAAAATAATTAAAACACTACACACACAATATATATTTTTTGACAACGAAGTATTGTTATAAAAATAGAACCTGTTTTTTGGACTCCTCATAGTCCGGAAATGCTATTTCTTTCAGGTCTTCATCCTTATCCTTGTCCTCATCGGTGCGAAGGTCCTGAAAGTGCAACCCGGTGATCATACTGAACTCCACGGGGCTGAGGCGAACTATCATGTTGTTCACCTCGAACAACCTACATCGGACCTTCTTCGGGTCAGGCCAACTGCACACTCGAGCCATCAACTGATGGATGGCCGCATTTGGCACGTTCCCTTCCCCGTCCAATAGTAAGAAGTTCCCCAACTGAGGGTAATCATCCACGACATGTGGGAAGGCTCTCAACAGTGGTCCGGCTATGTCGGGAAATTTTCTTGTACCCGTGGCGCGTGGTTAACTTCCCATTCTTGACCACATCGCCGTATTTGCGTGGGGGTAACTCACCGATATCGACTGCCATCACAGGGCGATAATCCTCCTGAAAAACACAGAAAAAAAAAAACATTGTCAAAACTGGAATCTGCACTGCGCAGGTGCGCAGGCCTCAACCTGCACACGGTTTGACGCAGGCCTTGGCCTGCGCACGGCCTGCGCACGGCGTCAGTTTTGACGCCGGCCTCGGCCTGCGCACGGCCTGCGCACGGCGTCAGTTTTGACGCCTGCCTCGGCTTGCGCACGGCGTCAAACCTGACGCAGCGTCAAACCTGACGCAGGCCACGGCCTGCGCACCTCACTCAAGAACACATAACACAGAATTTCCGAATTTTCAAAAAACTTAATCTCGACCTAAAATTAAAGCTACGACAGTTAATTGAATTGCATTTGAGCCAGGGAAGTAGAGTGGTACCTGATAATTCATTTGGGCCTGTGATTCCGACAACCCGAGGAAACGATCGTCGTCGCGGTCGTGCATCGACTTCGAACGGGCTTCATCCGCCGGGTTGCTCTGAGCAGTTGGGGACGGGGATGGCCGACGAGGCCTTTTCCCTGCCCTGTTCGCGGAAGTTGACGCGGTCGACATTGCCGGAAGTCTGCATTTCGATTTTTTTTTTAAAACCTTGAAGAACTGAGATAGAGAGAGGCGGCGAAGAGAGAATTGGGAGGGGTGTAATTACCTGAACACTCAGAGGAGCGAGGGCGCGAGTTGCCGGAGTTGGTTGCTTCGCCGGTCGGAGTTCGTTTTTTCGCCGTCGGGGGTGTTTTTGTGAAGGAGCGTAGAGAAAGAGAGAACTGGGAGGGGCAGCGGGTTTAGGGTTTGAAAATAGGGGGAGGACTGATTTGCAATTGTTAAAACTTGATAGGTTAATTTGTAATTGTTTTAAACTTAATATTCATTTTTGATTTATTTTTATTATACTTTAATTTAAAAATAAAAGAAAAATGAGGGGAGGGGCATTATTCCGATTTCTTGTTTTGGGAGGGTCACCCCTCCCAATTCCCTCTTTTAAATGTCTACTTCTTAGTTACTTCTTAGTTGTCATACATTTGAATTTATGTGAAAAGATACTATCTTATAAGTATATTGTCTCTTATAAGTATATTGTCTCGCACATTTGAATTTGTGTGGAAAAAAAGATTATCTTATAAGTATTATAAGTATAGTGAGCTACTCTACTTATCACCGATTGATATTTTTATACTGTTTCATTTCTCTTTCTTGTTTTGGTGCACTTAAACATGAGACTACAGTGACATTTTTCAATAAACAGATGAATTTGAGATAAAAATTATGAAACTAGATATATTTTTTGTGACTACACCTATCACCACTTGATTGTAGGATGAAGTAAAAAATAACTTTTATTTTATTTTTTAAGAATGCGTAATTTTATACATCCTCGTCCGTCGCCACTATTCTAAAGAGGAAGAAGTAGAAAGGCATGGGCCGTAATGGGGTTCCTCAAAAATCAATGGGCCGTTAATAGCCCAAGTGGTTGGTGAAAAAGGCCCACTATTAAGGTAATTAAATATTGTGTCTTGCACAATTTTTGATTCAAAATAAAAACTAAAACAGGGTGTGCTCGTATTTTTAGCTTGGCCGCCGTCTCCACCCGCGCAAGCTCACACAGCAGCCCCCGTTCGGCTTCGTTTCCCTGTTGCTCGCCTTTGAACGTGGAACTTGATTATGGAATCAGGCATTGCGACACCTCGTCGGAGAAACTCCGATTGCGACGAACGAAAGAAAAGAAAGCGAAAAGGCGAAGCTGTCAGTGAAAAATCGCGAGCCAAAGTTTCTCGCTCCGACCAATCACGCGAGGAGAGCGAAGAAGGTCTTCCATGGAAGAATCTACAGTTGATTCTGTCGCTTCAGGAAAAAAACACCACCCTCTCGAGGTGCGTTAATTTGATTTTTTTTTTCCTTCGCGTGTTTAACGAGTTGCAGAGGTACTTTTATTCTTACATATTTATTGAGAACTAAATTGGGAGATGAATCTGAATTTTTTCTTCGTTGGAATCTAAGGAAATAGCTGTAAGAAAAGGGGGGATAGTACTCAATAAAAGCAAAAGAGGAGGCTTGAGTTTTAATGTAGTGAAACCTATTTTAGTTTGAATAATCTAAAACAAATTTGTGACTTAGCATAACTCAGTCATTACTATTTCAGCAAGAAATGTCGATTTATCAAGTAATTCAGCAGTTATTCTAAAAATCTTTAATAATTGTTCGAACAGCTAGTCTTTGTGTGTGTTCTATAAAACATGAATAAGAAGGGCGAATTGTCATTCTGGAAGTTGGTTGATTACCGCCTTTCCAAAATTTTGTTTTAATCGTTTAAATTTCATTTGCTGTAATGATTTTGATAATATTACCTCTCAGATTATAAACTTGAAGCAATACATGATTATTTTTGTTGAACTTGTGAGACTTGCTGTCATATTTGCTCGATCTATTGTGTTTTCTTCCATTTTTTTGGAGTCCAAAATGTGTTTGATGAATAAGAGAGATGTAATGCAGGAAGGTTGATTTGGTATTGGATTATGTGAAGTCAAGGAGTGTAAAAGAGATGGATAGTATTGGTCGGTGCTCTCAAGTATTGGATACGTCTAGGACAATAGTTTTTCTGAATAATTGGGTTCAGTCAGTCCTCATTTCTTCCGCAAAGAAAACTAGTGTCGAAGAAAATGAACCGGATCTTGTCAATAATTGTTGGAAGATCTTACATTTCTGCTTGAAGGAGTCAAAAAACCTTCATGTACCATTGGCATGTTCTAAGGACTTCTTACGTGTGATTCATTCTATCACAAACGATATTTTCTTATGTTCTAATAGAGCACTTTCAGGCGAGCAAATGCAGTTTTATGATATTGTGCTTGATTGTATCTCATTGGTCTTCTCATTTCATGGCGGAGTTGCGAATGAAAATTTAGATCTGTGGATTTTGCTCATGGATAAAGTGCTCGAACTCATCTTGAAATTCATTACAGACCATCTTGATGGAAGCAAGCTAGGGAATTTTACCATGCAATTATCATGTTATTTGTTTGAGCCATTCGCAAAGTATTTGAGGGTCCATCCAACACGTAAAACTGGTTTCCAAAGTTTCATTGATAAGCTTCTTGAGCCCCTATTACTCCTGTTACATGAGCTGCATTCTGATTCTTGTTACAGTAAAAGTGACTGGAGAACACATTTATTCAAATTAGTGGAGGAAGTTTTATCTCAGGGGTTATTTCACCCCACTCACATTGATGGATTTCTCGGTTTACAGAGCACTGTTAAATATAAAAATTCTTCTGATGCAGCAGCAAAGGGTGAAAAGTTGGTTAATAAAAGTTACCATAGACATCTATTTGATAAAGTGGAGAAAATAGTGGAGGATAAGAAGAATGGATTGGCATTAATTGGTCTAGGAGAGTTGCTGCACTTGTTTGTTAACTCTGTTACAAAGCACAAGGGACCTTTAGTCAGTGGCGGAGGTTCTAACCAAACGGGGTTGGACTCCTCTAGTATTGTAAGTCGCAATGTGGACCCAGATCTGAGAATTTCTGTTTTTGACTATTTCGTACAGATGTTGGAATATCTATTGGCGGATCTCAATAAAAACCTTCAAGAAGACAGTGAAGTATCCATATCAATTAATGTTTCCAGCACACTAAGAGCCATTAATAACTTGCTTGCTTCCTGCATTTATGATAAGCTATACATAAGAACAGAGGATACCTCGGAAGGTGCTTCCGAAAACTTCTTGAGGTCTACCTATGCTATGATCATGGCATTCTCTGCCAAAATTGCCTCTCAGAAAACATCATCTTTTTGCTCGGATGAGAAGTCATACAGAGAACTCTTGGTTTCTGTTAGAAAGGAGATTATTGTAGCTTCACATCATTTGTTGAATATAGAGTATGCGGTTGTTGGAGATGATCTAGAGAGCTTATGGACTATGGTGTTCTCCTCTGTGGCCTGCTGCTATAGTTCAACGGGTGTGCTGGGTCAGCACTTGCTGTCCTCAGAGATACTGAGCCTGTCTTGCAGGCTAATTGATCTTTATGGCGAACTTCGGCAGGTTAGAGAGCATATACAATATATCTCTGTGTTCATATATTTGTATTGTTTGGTTGGTATTGCATTTCCAATTAGTGAAGCTTAGTACTCGTTTATAAATTAACAGTGCTCCATTTTTCTCAGTGAACAACTAATATCTTGCCATCTAATCTTTGAAATGTCTAGATCCAAAATATCTCTTCTGCAAGTAGAGAAAATACTTTCCATTATCTTTTTAATTTTCCTGTGCAAAACATAGAAAATAGCAGAGTTGTGGTCTTAATTGCATACAACTACAATGCTTTTCTCTTACTAAATTTCTTAGTTTTCTGAATCTTTTATATTGAACTGTGTAGGTGGATTCTTCTATATTTGCACTGTGTAGAGCAGCAAGACATTATTTACTACTTATTGGGTCCAGTGGAACACATACTTCATCTAGCTCATGTTCATTTCAGTCAAGTTCATTGAGCATGTTGTTCTCCTCTTTAGAATTTAGGCTCTCTCTCAGCAATGCTATCAAGGCCATACCAGAAGGGCAAGCATCTGCATGCATTCGACAGTTGGGTTCAGATATTATGGAATCTCTAGAATGGATGAAGTCCGACCATCATTATGCTGATATGGATACGACTGAAAAATCAAAGCAGTTTCATTTGCGAGCAGAACTCGTGGGTAAGGTGTTGTCAGAAGCATATGTGATCATTTTAGACTCAATAGCAGTAACTTCGGGTAATAGTTATCTCGTTGGTGTCTCTTTAAAGAGTTTGATAGAAATTATTTGCCCCAGTTTGAGTAATAGTTTGGTTTCATTACAGCCTGATAGTACGAAAGAATTCTCTGTTTCGGATAATGAGTCAATGTGCTGGGGCTTGATGGTCTTATTTCGTTTAGTTTTGTCCTGCAAAAGCTTATTTCGACAAGCAATCAGCATTATGCCTCCTAATTCAGCAAACAAGATGTCTGTGGTAATTACGGATTTATTTACCAGTCAGTCTGGAAAGGATTGGTTGACTATGACTGGTTTTGCTGACAAAGGCTTCTTTTCCTGGATTTTCCAACCTTCAGCTACACTTCTTGAAGTTATTCATTCTATTTCAGATATATGTATACAAGATTCTGTTGTACTCTGCTCGCCCTTGGTGTATGTACTAAATACGATGGCTCTTCAGAGACTTGTTGACGTAAATAAGCTGATAAAGTCTTCCGAGTACATGCTTCAGTGGACTCAAACTCGGTGCCCGAATAATTCGGAAGAAGATGCTGATTATCATAAAAGAATCAAGAAATGGAGTAAGTGTGTTACGAAAATGAAGAAAGAAGCAGTAGATCTTACAAAATGCATAATGGGTTTCTTTTCATCCATTGCCGAAGATAAAATATCCACGCCTTCACATGATAATGGAATAGATGACACTCTTATCCAAGGCCTGCGCAATAGTAACTCATGTACATTTTCTGTGGGGTCCCTAGATGAAAATTCGTTGCCAGCTGCATTGTGGTCTGTCATTTGCCAGAATGTTGATATTTGGTGCTCTCATGCTGATAAGAAGGACTTGAAGAATTTTCTTACCCTTCTAATCCGTGTTTCACTTTACTGTGTCAATGATCACAATGGTCACTTTAAAATTCCCAGGCACCAAAACAAAGTCACTGCACATCAGATTGCGCTGGAGTTTCTTACCAACACCACATCATTTGAACAGAGAGTAAGATAATATTATATACTTACATCTTATTTTCAATTGTTCATTACATACACTTATAGCTTGTAGTTTCTGACCTGACCGGTTTTGACCGGGCCTGGGTCAGATTTTCTTAGGGATAAAAAAATAAAAATGCCCAAGACGTTCCCTTGTATTTTCTGTGCCATGTAAATGATGGTCGAAAATAAAAGGCCTGATTTTTATGTTTACCTCGGTGGGCTCATGCTAGGACGGGCATTTTCCAGCCCTTCATACACTTTGTTATGTGCTTACTAACTCGCAATCTTATTTTTTTCCTTATTCTTAGTTTTTAGGATGTTACTCTTGTTCATGTAATCACCGACTTCTACCTCAGTTTGTTCGCAGGTATATGGCATCAAGGTTTTGCAGAATTCTGCAGAAGTCGGTGTCATCTATATTCAGTGAATCTGGAGTGGATTTGAGCGAGTCACCTAATTGGGTTGAGGTGATTTCTGCATTTGGGAATTTCCCTGATGTGCAAATTGGTGCTTCACCATGGACAAAACTAGATATGGTGCCTGACAAATCTTGCAATACGCATACTAATGCTGACTACAATACTTGCCAATGTTTACTTTCTCTTTTAATGCGGATGCCAGAAGAGTTTTTTAGTCTGAAATCATCATCATTGTATATCACCTATATTCTCAACCTTGAGAGGTAAGGCTGTCATTGATTGTAAAAACATCTTATTTTTATTCTACTTCATATAAACTTTTCTAAATCGATATTTTTTATTTTAAAATTTAAAAAAATCTGAGCTTGTTATCATTCTTCCTTAATCACATCTACACTAAGTTTCCTAAAGTCAAAATACCAATCAATATCATTCTTAATCACTCAGCACCCTCTCACATTTTTAACCACCAATCATTTTGATCATTGCCTTACCTTTTATATCACATTAACCATATTCTTTACCTTTTCATCTCACAACCAATCACACTCCCAAGATTAATTTGTACTTTTTAGAAATAATTTTTCATATGATTCTCTCTAAAATTAAAAAAAAAAAAAAAAAACGAATTCTCATCCGCACGCATGCTAAATTAATGAATTTATTTCTCTATTTTCGTTTTTAAACATATGTAGTATAAAGAGCAAGACCGACACATATTTAATTAGCTAAAATAAACACCGTTGTGCTGTGTGAAAGTATTGCCGTTTTATATGTACACTACCTTTAGACTAGTTGATACTTGATCGTCAACTTCAACATATTACAATTAGATCATGGACCACACATTATATTGAATGCCTCAGGTTCTTAGTATTCTTTATGTCAAATGATTATTTTCATTCAATGTTCCGTTTATTAAATCCACCTGTGCATTTCAGGCTTTTGGTCGGCAGCTTGTTAGGATGGAGCAATGCAACATGCTCTCATGATCCTTATCAGATCTTTCAATTATTTGTGATCTGTCGAAGGGTTCTTCAGACATTATCTGTAGCTGCTAGTAATGAAAATACGAAATTAATTAGCTCGTTTCCTCTGTCATGGCTTCTAAAATCATCGTCAGCAGTTTTTGGTTTCCAACCTGCTTTTCCGGAGGATATTTATGTTGAAGCTAAGGTTGCGACTTTTTCACTATTGGAACACACATCAAATCTGTTATTGATGGTAAGTAGAGATCAGTTTGAATTATCTGAGTCCAAAGTTCAATTGAAACCCCAAGAGGATGGATGGAAAAGTCTCTTGCAGTTAACCGAGGCATTGAAGGAACACCTTCAAAAAATCCTTTCCACTTTTAGAGACTCGTCAACTGACAAGAAAGTAGAATGCTTAGCTGGATTCCAGGATTTGAATAAGTTATCATCCCTAATGGCTTGTCTTCAGGGACTATTGTGGGGCCTAGCTTCTACATTGGCTGACAAAAATGCAGTCGAGAATAATTTCAAAGTAAAATTCCCAAGGCACAATCCTGAGCTAATGGCCATAATTAAGTCATGTGTGGATACATGCTTGAATATTACAGCTTTTTTCATAATAGCTTTATTTATTGAGGATGATCCGACTCTGTACATGTCAGCATCTGAGAAAATTGTTCTTTCTGAAGGTAATGTGAAGAGAAAATCATGTCCAGCCATCACAGACCTTGAAGCTTTTCTGTCTGAGGTTCAAAAAAGGAAACTTTGTCTAAAGAAGCCTTTGTTAATGCAAGTTTTCAGAGGTGAAAATGCCGGGGCGGTTTTCTTTTTGCGACAGCTGTTTATTGCTTGCTCAGCTGTTTTGAGACTTAATTTGCAGATTGACCTAAATATATCTTGGGGCTTATTTCCAATTGTGGTGGACATCTCTCAATTTCTCCTGATGGAATTTACGAGAGGTGAAATGCCAAATACATTCACTTACTTTTGGTTAGAGGGCAGCGTGACATTTATCGAAGAGCTAGGTAGTTACTTCCCGCAATTGGATCATTCATTGTCCAGAGATTTTTATGTGAATCTGATAGGCTTACACTTGAGAGTCATTGGGAAATGCATCTCTTTACAAGGAAAAGATGCAAAGTTAGCTTCCCAAGAGACGGCCAAGAAGTTGGCTTACGATGATCAATCTCGTTTTTCATGTGGAACAAGTCGACTGGATCAATTAAAGCAAAAAATGAGGATGTCATTTATAACATACATAAAGAAATCATCTGAGCTACACTTGTTATCTTCTCTTCATACTGTCGAGAGAGCTATAGTTGGGGTACAGGAAGGCCTGATGTCGAATTACGAAATAGTTTGCGGGATATCAGATGCAGCCGAGGTCTCCTCTGTTGTTGCTGCTGGTATTGATGTATTGGATCTGATTCTTGAATTCGTGACAGGTAAAATTGTCAGCATTATTTGTCCTACCACTGTATTAATCAATTGTTGGCTAATTATATTGATCACCGAGTGTAAGGGTACAATATATACAAAAAAACCATATAAGTTGCAAATTTTAGAATAAAACACTGAAGATTTTATTAAGTTCCAAAAAATCCCTGATAAGTTTCTAGATACAAAAGTCAACTTGTGATTTGATAGTCTTATATTTGCCCCCTTCAAAAGCGAAAAGACTTTGAAAATTCCTTGGATATTCATCAAGATGTTGCAGTTACCCCTTCAAATTTAAAGCAACCTCAATCTTCTATGCTTTTTTTGTAGTTACTCCAAACCCCAGGGGTAGTTTTGTAATCCCTGAATTGTATCCATTTCTTCTATTGCATCTCTAAACATAGGCAACGATTGAACCAACTATAGTTTTCTTAGCTTCTTGTTGTGATTTGCAGGGCCTAAACGTTTAAATATGATCAAGCGACATATCCCGAGCTTAGTTGCATCTCTATTCAATGTTGTCCTACATTTGCAAGGTCCTTGTATTTTCTATAAATACACAAATCCATCAAAGGCTTATAAGCGGCCTGATTCTGGGTCAGTTATTCTCATGTGTGTTGAAGTATTGACCAAAATTTCTGGGAAACCCTCATTCCTCCAAATAGATGCCTGCCATATTGCGCAGTCTCTTCGTGTACCTGAGGCACTATTTCAGTACTTTCTCCAACTTCGAATCTCTGAAGCTCCTATTAAAGGTGGTTTTGGAACAGGCACAAACAACAGTGCTGTAGATGGAAAGTTTTCGCTTGATCTGTATGCTGCATGCTGTCGTATGTTGTGCAATGCTCTTAAGCATCACAAAAGGTACTTTTGTTTCTGGTTAACTACCCAAAAAAATTATTTTTAAAATTTAAAAAACTATCTTGGGAGGTTTGATTCATTGTTATAGTAAGGGGATTACTGTAATATTTTATAAATGTGAAGGGGGTTGGGATTTGCTGTGTTTGTAAGACATCTCTAAGGTATTTCGTAATTTTGAATGTTAACCTTTTTTTTTTTGTAATTTTGCAAACATCGAAGGTATAATTTGTAATAGTCCCTTTTTCTCTTTTTTTGTATAAGAGTCATCTCTGTTCCATTGATGGGAACTTATTCTAATATCTTTCTTGTTTGTATACTTAGTGAGACTCGACAGTGCATAGCTCTTCTCGAAAAATCGGTCAGTGTTCTTCTTCACTGCTTAGAGACAGTAAATAATAATGTGTCTGGAAAAGAGTCTTTTGCATGGAATGTACAAGAGGCCGTAAAATGCGCAAGTAGTTTACGAAGAGTGTATGAAGAGGTTTGTTCTGTACCAGAGGCTGTAACATTATGTTTGTTTTTTATGTTGTAGTTTGATTTGCTTATTCTCTCTGCTATTAACAACCTATTTACTTCGCTCTTATAGGTACGGCAGCAGAAAGATGTGTTTGGTCAATGTTCATTTCACTTTTTGTCTCACTACATATGGGTTTATTGTGGATTTGGCCCAGCTAGAAATGGCATCACAAGGTATTTTTAGTGTCTTAACTTCAATTGATTTACTATAATTTATGTGATTTCTTGAGTAACTCTAGATTATTTTAGGGAAGTGGATGAAGCTTTGAGGCCCGGTGTGTATGCTTTGATAGATTCATGCTCTGTCGATGATCTTCAGCTACTTCATACTCATTTTGGAGGTGAGCAGTCTACATAATTCAGATATTTTCTAACAAGATCTACCCTGATAGCAAATCTGACACTGACATCATACATGTAATTTTAAAATATAACTGGATTTTTGTATGACTAGTTACGCCTCGAGGTAGTATTTTTGCAATCATCCCTAATCCAGATTCTTAAATAGGGCTAGAAAAACTAAGAAAGTGCAGCATTTTTTTTTACCATGCATGTTTTTTTCGTGTGTTTAAAATGTTTCCCACTTTTGGTTCTACAGAGGGACCTTGTAGAACTACTCTGGCGGCTCTGCAACATGATTACAAGGTTAATTTCCAATTCGAAGGGAAAGTCTGATTTCACTCTCTCTCAAGTTCCTCTCCGAATTATTGTTTTGAAAAGGAGGGCAAATCAATCATTATCGACCTAAGCTATGGCAAGTAATATATCTGTCGAAGGGTCGCCATCAAAGGCCCTGCAAATGGGCCCGGAGTATCTCCAAGATTTCATCCAGAAGTTCATCAAGGGTAATTCACAGAAATGTTGGAACTGTATTTTGAAAGACAACATCACTTGTCAATGGAGGTTTATGCATTCAGCTAAATGTGTATGATGTAGATGGTATTAGCATACCACTCAGTAATTTTGCAGGGTTTTTTTTCCTTTTTAATGTACAACTGATGAGCCATATTGAAAATTGCTGCAACTGATGAACCTGTTTTATTTTTTTAT
Source organism: Euphrasia confusa (assembly GCA_954870475.1). Lineage (NCBI taxonomy): Eukaryota > Viridiplantae > Streptophyta > Magnoliopsida > Lamiales > Orobanchaceae > Euphrasia > Euphrasia confusa. The sequence goes on from OX940951.1 coordinate 22,878,588, forward strand.
TTATGTGGAGGGTTGGTGGGTCGTGCCCAACATATAATTGCTATTTTAACATATCCATAGACCATAGTTGATGATGCAGATTTTTTTTTTAATACGAAAAGGATCAATATGAGATGTAATTGAATATATTGATTTCATGGCATCGTCAAAGCTACAAAAAAACAATGAAAGAATAAAATATATAAGTATAAACACTGACTGGTGCACGGTGTAATGCTATTTTGTTAGGCATTCTCTTGTTAATGTGTGGTGGGTTGAATGGGGGAGGGATACGATAATTACAAGTTAAATCACCCCAGAGCTCGACGAATTGAGTTTGATTCGATCAATTTCGTTGACAAAACTGAATCATCGAGCAACATAGTATTTTTGACTTGTCCATAGTGGTCAAACCTGTGAGGTGATTTGAGTGTAATTTCAAGTTGACTCTCTCCTACATGTGTATGGGAGGTGATTTGAGTGTAATTTCAAGTTGACTCTCTCCTACATGTGTATGCTAATCGTTAACAATCCATCGATTTACATTCTACCCGATTGAGGGTCAACGATCGAGTGAAGGTAGAGTTTCTCGTCTATCCTTATAAAGAAAAACCACTGACCTCATGCTAAATGCTGTGTTTTGTACATTTCATTTTACCCATGGTTACTTTTGGCGAATCACTACAATTCATTATTCAAAAATATTATGAAATTACTGGTCTTTAACGCAAAATTTCCTAATCAAAATTAAATTACAGTATTTTATATCAAATGAACTTTCATAGTTATATATTATTTCCATCTTTCAAAATTCATCATTCCCTTGTTAAGAAAACTGAGCACAGAGCACTATTTAGCTCACAAGAATAAAATACCCAAAATAATATGATCTCAAATCATCCATTAGACGTTTCTACTCTTCTTTAGCCTTAAGACCAAGTCAAGCATACATAGAAGTACCATTTTTATCTTACTATACGGAATCTGCTACAAAACATTATTCATGCTAAACTTGTGATTCCGTTATGTTTTATCAAAAGTAACGGCTCTGGACTTTAGCCGCAAGATATAACTCTACTATGATTCGTCTCTGAGCCATTCTTTCATTGTTGTTTCTCGAAAATCATGCAGCAACCTTCTTGGAAGTCACAGAGTTAATAATAGTAGCAAACTCAGCTCCCTACCGAACCAAAAAGAAATGAGATTTAAAATAAATAAATGAATAACTATATGCACACAAGACGTATTTCAACACAAGATCTTATCTATACCTTAAGAGATGCGCCACCCACAAGAAATCCATCAATATCTTCTTGTGTTGCAAGCTCAGCACAGTTGCCTCCATTGACCGAACCTTTAAAAGTACAAGAGAAAAAATGTTGAAAATTCCAGAAAATTGGTGAATGTCATAATTTTTAAATCTCAGAAACTATTTCAATAAATAATTAAGTTACATACTCGAGATTTTACAATCACACAAAATAGATTACATACCTCCGTAAATAATACGTGTTTTGGAAGCAGCTTCTGGGGACACATTCTTACTCAGCCAATCCCGAACAGCAACATGCACTTCCTGAGCCTGCTCCGGAGAAGCCACTTTACCAGTTCCAATTGCCCAAACAGGCTCATAGGCAACTACAATCTTATCCCAACTTGGAACAGCATCTGTACATCATCAAAACAAAACAGACACTGATCGATTAAAGTGTGTAGACGAGATTGAGAAAAAAATGAGAATCAGTTAATGTATTTTTCTGATTTTTTTTTAATATCCAATTAACAAAAAAATCATCTCTACTTTCAGTCTAAACTTGCCAGCATAAGCCTTCAGCTGCTGGAAACAAACGTCAAAAGTTTTTCCAGCTTCTCTTTCTTCCAGTAACTCCCCAATGCAAGCGATAACTCCTAGACCCTCGCTCAAAGCATATGCAGCTTTCTTCCCTATGAACTAAATAAAGATAGTGTTCAAATAATTGAACTGGCAATATCTCACTCTCTTTAACACACACACACAATTGATTCTTTTTAAATATCTCACCTGATCATCTTCTCCAATTACGTGTCTCCTCTCAGAATGCCCCAGAACAACCCATTTGCAGCCAATGTCTTTCAGTTGTTCCACGCTTCAATTAAACAAAAGGGTTAAATGTTAGCCGAATAAAAAAAACTGTACAAGCTATTATATTATCAAGGTGTGAATCTAATACCATATTAACATGAAAAAGGAAAAAAGTTTGAACAAAAGTACCAGATCAGGTGTGAGGTGGTTAAAGAACAGTATACTTCCGCAATAGTAGTACAAAATAGCCATTGTATAATTTCTAATTTGATTGGAATATATAGCATGCAATCAGAATATAAAACTACTATGATTGCTGCATTATGGATTAAAAACTTAACTACCGCATTAGATTGATTAAATAACCCATCTCATGTCATGTCATCTGAAGAAAACAAAGCACGAGGACCATATAATATTACCCATCTGAAGCCAATAAAAGCACACAACACCCGGTACTTCACATAAAAGTCGGATGATATTTTAAACTATTTCATGTCACAGACAGGATACACACTGATATGTAGGCAAAAAAAATGAAAAATCACAATTAGTAACTTGTAAAAAGACTAGTCCACCTGATTTCTCCTGTAAAAGCACCACCTTTTCCAGTCCAACTATTCTGGGCAGCTATCTCTATCCGATCAGATAAAGAGTTCTTGACTTGATCAATGTAGACAAAAGGAGGGGCTACAACAACATCTGTAATCGTTGAAGGAAAAATAATGAATACATTTACCACGAAACGGGAAGCCTGAAACAAAATGTTATTCATAAAAGCTACAGTACATCATATAAGACTCGGCTTATCCAAATGAAATGAAATCAGGTATTAGTGGGAGAATAACTGACCGACATCAGATTCCAATGTTGCACTGTTCAAGTCTGAGACAAGCTTGCTTATGGAGTCTTTAGTCCCATTCTAAGTAGGTTTTATGAAACATGAAAGAAATGATAGGCAAAATCAGAACAAATGCTTATGGAGTATGATTTATCTTCAAGCCACAAAATCATATTTGGGAGACAAGTAATACTTACACATTTCCAATTCCCACCAACAAAGAACTGCAAGCAAAAGAGAAACAATAATCACATACAGAACAAGCGAAGTAAGAAGTAACAAGAATAATAGCATTGCACACGAATAATTCCAAATAACATGAGAAGAGTAAAATTCATATTCCACCAATAGTTATGCAAGATTACATAGCAATTTTTTAGGAGTTGCACGATGCCACCGATTAAATTATCGTAACTATATTCTACGAAAATCATTTACTGGTATATGGCTTCTGCCATATCCATTAGCCATTCCTTCAAGTTTTACTGATTCAGTCATCACGATTAAACGCATATATATAGCGATGTACGCAATGAAAACTAGTCCCAAATGCAATTGAGTAAAACTAATTTCAGATCTGTGAAATAGGCAAAATATAATTCTGAACCAGAACGAGATAGGGAGAAAGATACCTTTCCTGAGCCTGCCATGGCGACAACACCACGGCAGCCTTTATTGGAAGAGTCGACGCGGAGATGCGAGTCGACATTTTGGAAGAACGATTGAGTTGAGTTCGAATTCGAGCTGTCCAGTTTGAGGAATGATTTTCGGAGGCCGGAGAACTGAGTCAAATGGCCGGTGACGGTGGCGGCGCCGCCGATCGAGGTGGAAACTACAGCCATTTGTGTATAGCGGTGTAGGTTAGTGAAATTCAGTGACCTATCTTTATCTGGAACCAGAAATTAGAATACATGGAAACATGTGGACTGTGGTGTCGTTTATAAGGTAAATCGCCCTTCACCTACCACGCTATGTACAGGCGCGTGTGTTTGCAATAATTAGTAATTACCTTATTAATAATTTATGATATTCCTATATTTATTTATTTACTTATTTAATCATGTTTTCAATTGAATGATATAAGATGTCTAGACTTAAATCGTGGTGGGAATACCGGATTCAGGACCACCTCATAAAATAAATAAGTTCTGAGGCCATGTCCATAAAAGTAGAAGTTTATTAGGCAATTGGCTTGGAAAAGTCTACACTGCCCTCGCTGTTTAAGAAATGAATATAAATTGAATATGTAATTTAAATAGAATTTCTGTTTTAAAAATTAATAATAAAACTCCAATACAATTTCAGACCATCCACGGTTAAAGTACGCCGTTAGACTATGCACGATAATAAGACACCGTGACTTCATTCACGATTATCGTACGCCGTGAGTTCATCCACGATGAATAGACACCGTGAGACCATCCACGATAAATGGACACTGTGAGACCATCCACGATAAACGGACACCGTGAGACCATCCACGATAATCCAAAGCCGTGAGAAGTACATCATAACTGGACACCGTGAGAAAATCCACGATAATCGCACGCCGTGAGACAGTACATGATAACTGGACACCGTGTGCTCATCCACAATAGTCGCACGCCATGAGACAAATCTCGATAAATGGACACCGTGATACAATATACGATACTAAGACAACGTGACACCATTCACGATAATCGTACGCAGTGAGTTCAATAACGATAAATAGACACCGTGAAAAAATACACGATAACTGGACACCGTGATCCCAACCATGATAATCCTACGCCGTGAGTTTATTAACGATAAATAGACACCGTGTGAACACCCACAATAAATTTACACCGTGAAACCATATACGATAAGTGGACATCGTGAGCTAATCCACGATAATCGCACGTCGTGTGACCATCCATGAATACCGTAAGACAAAATGATAATCATACGCCGTGAGACCAGACACAATAAATGGACACCGTAGTACCATACACGATAATTAAAAGCGACTGTGTGATAAATTTGAACGAGAATCTCAAAAAGATAAACCCTAAAACTTGAGAAAAATTGACGGATCAAAACTCTAAACCCTAAACACTATCGGTCAGCGGTATACAAAAAAGCTGAATGAAAAAAAAAATAACATCACATCAGTGAATCTCCTCTTTGGACATCTGGTCAGCAACAAAGGTTTTTGAGACTCGACCAGACTGGTGATTTCAACGGAGACAAGGAGATTAGGCTACATGCACACTCCGAATCGAATGTGAAGAAGGTGACCGATATATATACGGAGGTTTTGGAAACTCGTGTATCTCGTCAGGTTTTCAACAGGAATGCAAAGAAGGTTACTGACCAATACCACTCGATACAGTAATGCAACTGTGAAATTCGAAAAAGTGAGGTGATAACTGATCCATGTAGGTTGTAGCCTAAGGAGCTTAGGCTACATGCACTCCGAATCATATGTGAAGAAGGTAACAGATAAATACTACGTAGGTTTTGGAAACTCGAGTATCTTGGGGAAAATGATCCAGGCAAATGATGGTTTTATTTTGAGGCTCGTGTATCTCGATACAGTAATGCAACTAATCGTATTTATAGGCTTAATATTGGGATCTAATTTAAGTCATCCAACCACCCGGTTTTCAATCGTTCTACGAAACGATTCAACTGCCCAACTACGCTTATTAATTACTCGTACTGTATTAATAATAAAATTAATAGTAAATCACCCCATCCAACGCTCCATATCCATTAATATGATATGACCATTCAATTCAGGGAATTGATGCATCTTTGTTCTGAGTCATACCACCGCTGGACTTCAATCGTTGCACGAAACGTCTCATAAACAGATCAACTCCCAACCACTTCCATTAAACACATTGCGATTATTAAATTAAGAAAATAAATAAAACCCTAGAACTGTGTCGCCGTGGGGTTCCCTCAGTGGATTGTAACACCGTGCAACTGTATTAGGTAGAAAACCTTTAAACCTAATGGGTAGTCGTGGATAAATCACGGTGTATTGTGTCACCGTGGATATTTCACGACGAAAGAATAAATACACCGTGAAAATTATTAAATCGTGCAATAAATCACGGAGCTATATCACCTTATATCAATGCACGGTTACACACACCCGTATTCAATACGAATTTGGTTGATCCCGATCGAATTTGGGTTTCAATACGAATGAGAAACGTGTGAGCATGATTAATAAATGACGGTGATATTATAATATTTTAATGATAAATTAAGGAAAAAGTACAGTAAAGATCGATGGTTCAAAACCATAAACCCTAACCCTAAAACCTATTGTGAAAAATTGATGGATCAAAACCCTGAACACTATCAATCGAAAAGTAGCAACATCTTGAGGAAACTCTACTGGGCGGTGAAAAGAAAATAAAATTAAAGCTTCACAACATGAAAATCTCCCCTCAATACAATTGGAAGATCAGTACTTGAGCCGCTTGAGCCTGGACCAGGAATCGTTAGGAATCCATTCGAAGTCGGACGACATAACGGAAAGAGATCCCGACCAATCACCATATCGAGCTGCCTAGGAAGAAGAGTGTCTGCCAAAAAAGGAGGGTCTGGGCAGGATATATCGAAAAGGGATTTCTTCCGCTGGCAGATAAGAAGATGGTTAATGATGGTTTTCTTTTGGAAACTCGAGTATCTCGATACAGTAATGCATCTGTGAAATTCAAAATTGTGAGATGATAACTGATACTTCATTATAAAAACAAACAAAAAGGAGTATCAATGGGTGAAAAAAATGGAGTTTTTCCGTTTGTATTTATAAGCTTAATATTCTGATCTAATTTAAGTCATCCCAGCACCCGGATTTCAATCGTTCCACGAAACGATTAAACTGCCAACTACGTTTATTAATTACTCGTATTAATAAAATTAATAGTAAATCACCCTATCCAACGCTCCAAATCCATTAATATGATATGACCATTCAATTCAGGGAATCGATGCGTCTCTGTTCTGAGTCATCCCACCGCCGGATTTCAATCGTTGCACTAAACGACTCAACTCCCAACCACGCCCATTAAACACATTGCGATTAATTAATTAAGAAAATAAATAAAACCCTAGAACTGTGTCGCCGTGGATTCCCTCGGTGGATTGTAACACCGTGCAACGGTATGAGGTGGGTAGAAAACCCTAAAACCTAATGTATAGCCGTGGTTGTAACACGGTGGATTGTAACACCGTGGAAGGCTCATAAATGAGAAATAAAAAACCCATAGAACAGCGTCGCCGTGGGTTCCCTCGGTGGATTGTAACACCGTGCAACGGTATTAGGTATGTAGAAAACCCTAAAACCTAATGTATCGCCGTGGTTGGAACACGGTGGATTGTAACATCGTGGAAGGCTCATAAATGAGAAATTAAACCAATAGAACAGCGTCGCCGCGGGGTTCCCTCGTTGGATTGTGACACCGTGCTACGGTATTAGGTGTAAAACCCTTATCATAATGTGTCGCTGTGGTTTGAGCACGGAGGATTATAACACCGTGGAAGGCTCATAAATGAGATATAAAACACTGAACTGTGTCGACGTGAGTTCCTCGTTTTAGAATACACCGTGAAATAAATGAAAATACAGTCGAAGTGTGTTCATTACACCAAAAAAAAAATTATTAAACAATTTAAACTTAACAAAAGTAGTTTTATTACAATTGATGGATCAAAACACTATTGAGAATTACAATTGATGGATCAAAACCCTATTGAGAATTACAATTGATTGATCAAAAACCTATTGAGAATTACAATTGATGGATCAAAACCCTAAACCCAGAACCATACTTGGTTGAATAAAGAAAAAAAAAGAAATCCAACCCGCCTCAGAATCTACTCTCTGGATGGGAAGCAATTCGAAGACCTTCTTTTTCTTTGGCCTCAATCATAGCCTGTTATGATCTCAACATATGGCCAGATTCACCGCTACGGAGAAAGTGGCATTGCTAAGATCCGTATCTAACAAAGATACTCGAGATGTTTTGGAAACTCGAGTACCTCGTTAGGTTTTCTTTTGGAAACTCGAGTATCTCGTTACCGGACTGCAGCTATGAATTTGAAAGATGTGTGGTGAAAACCGCTCCATAAGAAAAAAAAAACGCAGAAAACATGAGAAAAAATTGGGTATAGAAAAAAAAAGGGTTTTTTCGTTCGTATTTATAGGCTCAATTTTCTGACCTAATAAAGTGATCCCCCGCCTACTTTCAATCGACTCACGAAACGAATGACCTCTAAACTACGCCCATTAAACACATTGCAATTAATTAATTTATTATTTAAATAAAAACCTAGAACTGTGCCTCCGTGGGTATTTCACGGTGGATTAAATCACCGTGTCGCGGTCACTGTGACTTTGGTAACGTGACTACAACTCTGAATGGGACGTCGTGATGTTAGCACGGTGCAGTCTAACACCGTGTACGTACATGTTATAGGTGACATTAAAAAAAACCTAATCCTCCGTCATCGTTGGTATCCCACGGTGCATAAGCCGTGGTATGTTCATATATGACATAGAAAACTTAACCCCCCATCCACCACGATATCCATTAATTAGATATGACCGTGAAATTCAAAGAATTTATGATGAGTGTCTGTTCTGATCCTCCGCCGGATTTCAATCGTCTCACGACACGACCCAACCCAACTTCCAACTAAACTCATTGATGGTCCAGATATGATATGATATGACCATTCAATTCAGGGAATTGATGAGTATCTGTTCTGAGTCACATCGTCGCCGGATTTAAATCGTTTCACGAAATCACTCAATTCCCAACCACCCCCATTAAACACATTGCGCCGTGGGTTTATTACAGTGGATTTCCTCACCGTGTAACGGTTACCGTGACGGTCTATGTGACACTGATAACCCTTGATAAAAACCCTTACCCACCGTCGCCGTTGGTATCTCACGGTGTATTGTGAAACCTTTATTAGTTTATTAACCCCTCAACCACCCACTTTTGGCGTGTATACATAAGCACCGTACCACGCTGAAAACCCTAATTTTTATAAAATCAAATTTCATATTCAATGGCCACCCCAATCCCGATTTGTAGATTCTTCAAAGTTCTGAACACCGTTGATTTCCGCGAAGTTTGTCGTTTACCTTCTAATTTTGCTCATGAACATGAGTATCTGGCAGGCAGGGCTACTTTGCTTGGAGATTGTGAGACACTCGCCTCATTTGTAATCGCTCGTGCCCCGTGGTCCGTGGAAATCTCTTGGGTCAACGGTTACGTGTGCTTTCATCGTGGCTGGACCGATTTCTGCACGGCTCATCATCTTAAATTCAGTTATTTTTTGGTTTTTCACTACGCCAAGAAATTGGGTCCTTTCTTTGTCAATGTCTACAATAAAGATGGTCTCGAGATTCGGAACTTTTCCGATCCTAATGCCCCTGGAGACCCCCTTCTGCCGACCATATCTAAGGTTGTAGAAGAGATCCTGTTTGAGAAGGTGGTGGAAGTGGTGGAGCTATCGGACGATGAGGACGATATGGACGATGAAGCAGACGATAAGGACGAAACAACTGATGAAGGCGATGACGCAGATGGCGAGGATGATGAACCATGAATGCAAAGAATGTTTCTTTCTGCGTTTTGTTTATGAATAGTATGTTTTTATTTTTGCTTTTACAGTATGTTTTTCTGGTTTCGTAGCTACTACACTACGTAATCTACGTTATAATACTGTACTAGTGCTTGTTTTTCTTTGTTAATATATTTTGACCTTCTCCCACCGTGCACGAGTAACCGTGTGACTTTAGCGTTTGAAGATATTACCGTGCGCCAAGGGTCGGGTGATTGAACCGTGGCAAAAGGCAACCGTCCTCTCTTTTTTGTTTTTTTTTTTTTTTTTTTTTGGTTTTTGGGAATCCCGGTAATTTAATTTATTAAATATTAAAAGATGAATAAAAAGGTTGAATAAACCTGCGGCTTCAAAAGTTGTTCTGTTCACTGACAAAACCGTGCCACGTAAGTATCTTTTTACATACTTACATTGATTTGACCGTCGCACGGTACTTTATCACGGTGACGTCTCACGACATTACCGTGTGAGCATGAACAATGACGTTTTCACGTGATTCTTGCACAATCGCGATAATCTTTTTGGCAAAATGCTTAATAAAAGTTAATTTCCTATGGACATGATTATATTGAACCTAAAAAATTCCACAATAATCCATCAAACGATTAAATTCCACAATAATCCATCAAACGATTAAACTCCACAATACCATGTGCAATATGATCACACTTGAGAGTAAATTGTTACCAATGAACTACACATCTCTTGAATTTGAGACATGCACTAATGCAAATCGCATCGTACGTCTTTAGTTTCAAATACCATACGTCTCACTGCCTGAAACATGACCCCGTTGATGGTAACGACGCCTTAAAAGTGTATACAAACGATTGACGATCGTTTTTTTGCGGGTTGAACAAGCCACGGTGTAGATGTATTGATGACCATGTAACGCCGTGCAGATACAACCGTGAAACTAAATGACTGTGCGAAACAAAAGAATAAAGGATGACTATACCCGCCTGCAAAAGCTGTCCTGATAACTGACACCACTAATATTTCGCGTGCATCGGTTATCCCGCTCCAATACGAAAATACGCCATCTAAAAAAAGAACTCGTTCAATTTCAAAAATGTTTAAAATTGATTTGATAACCACACGGTGTTGTACCACGGTGACGTCTTGTGAGATCACCGTGTGAGCATGAACACTCACGTTTTCGTGTGAATCTTGCACAATCGCAATAATCTTTTTGGCTAAATGCCTAAGCAAAGTTAATTTCCTATGGAAATGATTATATTGAACCTAAAAAATCCACAATAGTCCATCAAACGATTAAATTTGACATACCATGTGCAATATGATCACACTTGAGAGTAAATTGTTACCAATTAAATGAACATCTCTTGAATTTGAGACATGCACTAATGCAAATCGCATCGTACGTCTTTAATTTCAAATACCATACGTCTCACTGCCTGAAACATGACCCCGTTGATGGTAACGACGCGTTAAAAGTGTATACAAACGATTGACGATCGTTTTTTTGCGGGTTGAACAAGCCACGGTGTAGATGTATTGATGACCATGTGTCACCGTGAACAATATACGTTTTACTGAGCCGTGCGTAAAACGGCTTCCCCCCCCCCCATTTATTTTCCGATGTTTTAATTTGAATTTTAAATAAAAGAATAAAAGATGAATACCCGCCTGCAAAAGCTGTCCTGATAACTGACACCACTAATATTTAATAAGTACACGTGCATCGGCTAACCCGCCCCAATCCTAGAAACGAAAATACGCCATCTAAAAAAAGAACTCGTTCAATTTCTAATATTTTTAGAATGGATTTGATAACCACACGGTGTTGTATCACGGTGACGTCTCGTGAGATCACCGTGTGAGAGAGAAGACGTCTTTAAATTCAAATACAATAACCGTCGCCGTTGGTACCTCACGGTTCGTGCTGATACAAGACCGTAAGTGCACACGGTTATCAACAATTTTTTTTTAGATACAGTCATTGATAGTTTTGCACACGGCGCTGATCAATCACACGGTGATAAACACACGTTTATACATACAACGACATACAGTATATGAAAAGTTTACTCTCTTGCAAACCAAAACGAAACCAACTGTTATCCATCCCTTAATCAAAAAGGGAGTTCAATGTCTTTGCAGGACATCCAAAATATCTTCAGTGTTATGTTTTTTCTGACAGCTTTGATATCGATGTCGTCCGCGTTACGATACAATGATGGGTCGGTGAGCAATCGTTCCAAATACATTGTGCAGAAAGGACCGCAAGAGTGGTTGTCATCTTGGGCAAATTGTTCTTCGGCTGGCATGACCTTGAGCTTGAAGTCTTCCGTTTTCACAGGTAATCTTTTTCTTTCCCAGTAACCTGTTTCCTCCAACATTCGAGGTAAGACCTTCAACAAACACTCGAACTCAGGGGCGCGAGGGTTCACACCAGGCTCATAGTTATGAGCTAACGAGTCATACAGCTCGACAGTCCAATCATCAAAACAAATTCGAACTACGACCCAATGTCCCGGAAGATGACAAACCATGACGGCCTTCACATAAAATAAGTAAACGATATCATGAGTGCTTAATTAGTGTTCAGAGTTTGTGATTTAGGGTATATGATTGTAGTACTTACGTGGGAAAATCTGAACCATTCGAAATCGTCATATAAACTGTCTGGGAGTTTCCAATTTGGATTGTTCAATGAACTTTTCTGGCTCATCCACTAATGCCCATGCTCAGTCCTCGACATACATTTCAGCGGATCGACAAAGAAAGAAGGAATAGTAGACGATGAGATTGGCGACTTTAATGTAATCCTCCAACGAGGCAGGTTGTTCGCCATCGAAGAGTTGTTTGGTCGCAAATAACTTGCGTAGATCATTGCTTCCTACACGCTTCCCACCGAATATCCGCTTATTTAAGCTACCTGGAGCAGACTGGGGTGTGGCATGGATGTCAAATTCATCGTAGATGCCGAAATTCAGTCCCGTTACAATGGCATAAGCGGCGGGTGTGAGTTTCGCAGTCTTACCACCGACGTAGAACCAATGCTCCTTCTCCGGTATTGACGGACCTGACAACTCTCGACATACGAGGTGGTGCAAAAAATTAGTGCTTGATTTGGCAGTAAATCTTATTCCCAGAACACTTCTCATGTAAGGCAGCGCAAAAAAATCACAAACTGCGACGGCATCACCCCCGATATCTTTTATTGTCTCCGTGATCAGTTCCGGAATTTCGTAGCGAGTATACAAATTGAGACTTAAAGTGACCGACTGCAGATTGGTTGGTCTCTTCCATTCAAATCCAGACTGAAATATGAAATAAATAAATAAGAATTAAAGGATAAAAAATGAGAAATATAACGACACGGTGAAATTACACCGTAAGAAAAAAAACCATAAAATATCAAGGTTGAAATTCACCGTGAAAATACAAAACGGTGTTTTACCACGGTGCACATTACACACGACCTTGAACATATGGTGAATATGTTTTTCCACGTGGATCGTGCTCGTACAAGACCGTAAGTACACATACACCGTGAAATAAAACACTGTCGTGGATCGTGCTCGTACAAGACCGTAAGTACACACGGTAAATTTACACCGTGAGATGAATCACAGTCGTGGATCGTGCTCGTACAAGACCGTAAGTACACATACACCGTGAAATAAAACACTGTCGTGGATCGTGCTCGTACAAGACCGTAAGTAAACATACACCGTGAAATAAAACATTGTCGTGGATCGTGCTCGTACAAGACCGTAAGTACACATACACCGTGAAATAAAACACTATCGTGGATCGTGCTCGTACAAGACCGTATGTACACATACACCGTGAAATAAAACACTGTCGTGGACCGTGCTCGTACAAGACCGTAAGTACACATACACCGTGAAATAAAACACTGTCGTGGATCGTGCTCTTACAAGACCGTAAGTACACATACACCGTGAAATAAAACACTGTCGTGGACCGTGCTCGTACAAGACCGTAAGTACACATACACCGTGAAATAAAACACTGTCGTGGACCGTGCTCGTACAAGACCGTAAGTACACATACACCGTGAAATAAAACACTGTCGTGGATCGTGCTCGTACAAGACCGTAAATACACACGGTAAATGTACACCGTGAGATGAATCATAGTCGTAAATCGACAAGACCGTAAGTAGACACGGTGTATGTCACCCGTGAGATATATCACCGTTTTAAACTCTACCGTGATAATACACGGTGATAAAACTCACGGTTGAACCGTAGTCTACTAGAACTGACACACAAACGCATGCGAAAAAATTGCAGAGAGCAATAAACCATTAACCATTTTAAAATGTCGGAAACAAAAACCCTATCTTGAAAGGATATACCAATATCAAATTACAATCGAATGATTTACAAACATCAAAGCTCGAATAATCGAAAGTTCGAAAGCTAGGGTTATGGACTTACCGGAGGTTGAGCGCGATTGTCTGGGTTGTCCATGGTGCCACTGCTTGCCATAATGATGATCGTCGGAGACGGAGTTGAATAGTTGATACGATAACGGTCGGGGCTGGTGTTTCACCGTGGCGGCGCTCGTCGTGCGTGTGAATTTCAAACGTCGAAAATTGATTTTGTGGGGCAACTTTATTTTTCTGATATTCTTTTTGTTATTTTGTAATATTCGATTTGTTGTTTTGTGAGAAAAGATAATTTTTGAGGGCACTTAAGTCTTTTCATTCAAATTGGCCTACTTAACTTACATTTTTATGGACGGGGCTTCAGAACTTGTATACTCTTATGCTTTGGCCTTTAAATGCCTCCGCCCCTAAATCTTGGGTCGGGTTGGGCGAGTCCAACTTGGGTCCATGAGCTTCAAGACTCAGGAACTCGTAAAATTCAAATCGAGGAAGGGAATGAGTCGAGCCACTAATTCACTTGGTGATTTTTAATGATGCAAATCAGTTGAGCGTTTCACATTGGCTCAATCAAACTCAAATACAAGCACACCAAACAATTTCTTGCAAATTGAGATTTAACTCGATTAAATTTTAGTGAAGTTTGCTCAATAAGCTTGTTGAAATCGGAATGTGTGAGGTGTATTATTACATCTAGTGCACAAAGACGAGAAAAAGAGACTCGGGACACATACAGAAGTTCTAACTTCTAACATTACATCTAGGGGTGACAACCGTACACAATCTCGTCCCAACCAATTGATATACCTACCATACATATTTAATTAGTATATACCATCAAAGAGGTAGTATATCATACCAACTTTTAAATATAATATTGTACACGATTCACAGTACAATATCATGTTCCAATTTTGAAATATAGTCAAGAGTTGTTTGTTCAGTTGGTTAGCACTTGAATTGAAGATATATATAAATTTCTGCAATTGACTGTTAAATACAGTACAGTCAGTGACGGAGCTAGAGAAATCACGAAGGGGGGTCCAAATTATTTTTATAACTATAATAAAATTCAAAGCTACAAAAGTATACGATAAATTACAAAAGTATACAATAATCTCGCCATTGTATTATTTATGGATGTAAAGGAGGCAAGTTCAATCTCCGAGTTCTCATATTCTGAAAATGTTGGATAATAACTTCATTATCAATACTTCTGAAGACGTCTTTCTTGATATAACAAACCAAACAATTGGTAAGAAAGTCATCTCCCATTTTGTTGATCAAGTCAGTCTTGATAATATTCATCGCAGAGAAGGCTCTCTCAACAGTAGCGGTTGCAACTGGTAACACTAAAACCAACTCAATCAAACGATATACCAATTGAAAAACAGTGTGAATTCCTAAATCAACCATCTTCTTAGCAACATCTCCTATATTAAGCAGAGTATAAAATACTTCATTGGCTCTCATTTCAGAAATCCACATATGCAATTGTTCAGGAAGCTCCATCCGATCATAAATTGAGAAATCTTGTGGATATAGCTCTGTAAGCCGAAGAAGCTTTGACAAATTGAAATTGGAGAAAGAGTCCTTAGGATTGAGACATGCTATACATATGAGTAATTATGTGCTTGACTCACTAAAACGATTATCCATTTCCATACCAATTTGATCAACAACCTACAAATATAGGAAAAAAATTAAATATATCATAATGAAAAAATTACTTTAATGATTAATAAAAAAAAGTACCTCATTAAATATATCGTAATGAAAATGATGCTCGTTTGTTGTACCACGTTGAGAACGAAAGCGCCCATGAGTTTTGTCTTGCATATTGAGGATAACGATATCATTCTGTGTACAAAAATCGTTGACACCTTGCAAGAACTTATCCCATCCTTCATTCCTCAACTCTAATGATTGTCTCTTGGTGCTTTGAACCAAACTTACTGCCTCAATGATGTTTTGATATTTTTGTTGTAGAAATTGTGACAAAACATTTGTCAACCCCAATGTAACCTTCATCAAATGAGCGATAAAAACAAATTGATAGCTCTCCATCTTTTCAACTAAACTAGAGGCAACTCCTGAGTTTTCATTTCTTTTCCATCATGAAATATGTTTTCAAGCACTTGAATTGTTGAAGGCCACAAAGATAGAAGTCGAATTATGGTTGTATAGTGTGAACCCCAACGTGTGGCTCCCGGCCTAGTTAAAGTAGTTTCTTGATTCAATCCTCTCCCGGTTTCAATTTCACCCTTTTCTAGCTTCTCCACCATACATTCATGTTGCTTCTGTCTAAACTCGTCTTTTCTTTTACAAGAAGCTCCAACCATGTTTGTAATCATAGACAAATATTCAAAGAAATCACTCACAAATTGAATTGATTGTGAAACAGCTACAACAACTAATTGAAGTTGGTGGGCAAAACAATGAATGTACCTTGCACATGGATTTTCATTTAGAATAAGAGTCTTCAATCCATTAAGCTCACCTCGCATATTAGATGCCCCGTCATATCCTTGCCCTCTTAGCTTAGAGATGGATAACCCATGTTTAGTAAAAAACTCAACAACACCACTTTTCAAAGATAGTGCTGTGGTGTCAATAACATGAACCACTCCAAGAAATCGCTCCATCACTACTCCATTACTCACATATCTAACAATAATAGCCATTTGCTCTTTTACCGAACTATCACGAGCCTCATCAATCAATATTGAAAAGGATTTTTCTCCAATATCACTTACAATGACTTTTGTTGTCTCTGATGCACAAGCACTAACAATTTCCTTTTGAATTTGAGGAGAATTAAGTTTATGATTATTTGGCACATTCTCTTTCACCACCTTTTGAACATCAATATTGCGATCACTATACCAATCAAGAATTTCCAAGAAATTACCTCTGTTGAGAGAGCATTTAGACTCATCATGCCCCCGCAAAGCCAATCCTTGCCCAAGTAGCAATCTGACAACATCAACACTTGCAGTCAAACGAGCACGATAAGTAACATTTAATTCTCGCGAACATGAAATCATCCGTCTTGTCAGACTTTGTCTTTGATCTTTAAAAGAAAAAAATGCAATTCGTGCTTCATTATGTGCACTTC
Source organism: Euphrasia confusa (assembly GCA_954870475.1). Classification (NCBI taxonomy): domain Eukaryota; kingdom Viridiplantae; phylum Streptophyta; class Magnoliopsida; order Lamiales; family Orobanchaceae; genus Euphrasia; species Euphrasia confusa. Next base: position 22,895,593 of record OX940951.1, read on the forward strand.
CTACACCTCCCACATGCTCTCTAAATTTTTCACAAGCTTTCTTCCAATTGTGAAATCCTGATTTCACAAACACGTCGTCACCGGATATTTTTACATCACCTCTAAATAAATAACTCACCAAAAACAAAATGCTGCATCTTTAGAAACACTGTATTCCAACCAATCCCATTTGTTAAACCACTCAACTTGGAAACATCTCGGTTTCTTTGCAATAATTGTCTTTGGAAAATTATGAGAAAAAGGTTGACAAGGCCCTTTAACTACGTATTCTCTTCTAATATTGTCTCTAACTTGGGGATCATAGTCATTTATCGGTTTACTCTGTTGGGATATGTCCTTCGATCCTACGTGTGCAATCGATAAAGTCATAAGGTCGTCTTTGGATGTTAAATGATTATTCGATAATATTAATTGTTGGGAAAAATATAATATTGATCGATAATCATACCTACAGGGTCACACACGGACTCGTAGATGATGAACAATGCTTGTTAATTATATTGATTTAGAATCAATATTTACGTGAATTTATATGCATGCATGGGATGCATTGCATAGCTTGCATGGATGCATGTCACATAGTGTGACATGGCATGCCACACAAGCAAGTGGGGCCATATTTCATGTCATGTGGCATGTATATGTGGCAATGCCTCTTCACCTCCTTATTACACCCTTTATGGTGCATATTGATGCTCATAAGTGTGGGGGTTACATGGGGATCACTTATGGTGAAGTAAAGAGGTTATTGGTGATTAAATAAATGATGAAAAACATGTGTTTTCATACACAACTTGATCAGCCACGAAATTCACAACACAAAAGAGAGAAAGGAGAGATTGTTCTTGGAGAACCGACTCAAGCAAGCAAAGTGTTCGTCATCCGGGTTCGTGTGCAACACGTAGAGGCCGGGCCATTTGTGCGGCTTCAACATCCGGGGGATCTAGACAAGAAGAGTGACGAGGTCATTCACAAGGAGAGCATCTAGTGACTGATCCATGAAGGTGGTTCAATCGACTCAACACCACCTTCATCAACATCAACGAGGCACGCTACACCGGTTGTAAGTGTTCTCGTTAATCCATATATATATATATATATATATATATATATTGGATGTATATATATAAACGTGTCTATACATATAATGTGTGCCTAGATCTTCATGTTGTTCGTGTTCTATTGTTTTACACGCTTCCGCACACACGAACAAGGTAATCGAGCGATTGGATCGACATCGAAAACCATCAATTGGTATCAGAGACTAGGGCTCGTGCACATGTTTTGTGTTGGACACAATATGTTTTAAATCAACATAATTGGCTTAATTGTTTTATGTGATTATGTGATTATGTGTTTACATATAAGGCCGGCCACCGTTAGTGGTCGGGTGAATGAAATTGTCGTTTTTTACGTACGATTGGCCATAGTTTTGGAGGGCTGCGTCCCTTGGAATCTTTTGTAATAGATAGGTTTTTTTCTATTCAAAAATGTATTGTTCAATGTGTAAGCAATGGATTGAATCCATGGATCGACATTGGATATCGGCTCTCCGGCGAAAACGAGAAGAAACGAAGCAAAACGAAGCGAAACGGGCGAAAACCGGGCTGCTGGAGCAAAACGGCGGGCGCCGTTTGTGCTACGGCGGGCGCCGAAAGGCTGATTTAGGTCAGCCCCGATTCTGTACCCTTTTGGCGGGCGCCTTTTTGGAAACGGCGACCGCCGGTGGTGTTCGGCGACCGCCGGTGGTGTTCGGCGACCGCCGTTTGTGAAACGGCGGGCGCCGTTCGTGGTTATTGGGGTACGGACTAAGGTTGACCTAAATCGGCGGGTGCAGAACTGAAACGGCGGGCGTGAACCAGTCCAGAAGATGTTCAAGGCCTATTTTGTTGCTTTTAATCTTTTCGTTTGAGAGTTGTCAGGTTATAGGGGCCTTTTGATTACGTATTTAATTGCTTTGCTAGTTATAGGATGTTTTATGTTATAAATGTTCAACTTACATATAAACACCTATGCATGCAAGTTCCCAAAATAATGAGTATAATGTCTTGTCTAAAAACATCACACTCATGAAGCCCTCGATCATAAGTTGGTAGGTCCGCCTCAGCGGGGTACTACTTGTTATCTTGGGATAAGTGGGAGTAAAGGTTAGACCTTTACACGTGAGTTTGGTTTTCTCATCGATAGATCCACTGCAGGCGTGGCTATCGAGACATGAGATGAGAATGGGATTCTCGTCGACCGAGAGTGATATTAGATATCATTGACATGGGTATGTCTACCTATCTTGAAATACTTAAGTGCGGACTCAGTCGGCTTAAAGATTTGCAAGATGAGGATCTCGGGATTGTTTTGTTCTAAGGGACAATGATATTGGATATCAATTGAACAAAAATAAAATAAATAAGTACAATTGTTAGACAACCTTATTTGTTTACCGCTTTGTGGATGTTTACATACTTTAGTTTTCTTTCTTTTATAGTTTATCATGTTAAATATCAACTCAATTCAAGTTTGGTTCAATTCTTGATTATGAAAAATTGAACAACATAAATTTTCTTGATTCACAACGTAATTTGAGGATGGTCCTCAAATACGAAGACAATGAAAATGTGTTAGATCACCACATCCTAAGATATCATTGAACAACTCAATAGCATGTTCGGGGAATATGCTAAGATTGAGCAATTCTGAATGACTAGGGTCATCGCTTCAGCTAGGCTGGAAAAGGAGAAACCTATATGGACCACATGTGCAACAAATGATTGGATTATTTGTTTTAAGTGATCTCCTAAATTTTTCTAAGATGACGAGTCGTCAATTAAAAATGGACCTTAAGAGGGATATTCTTATGATAAAGGATGAGGTATTCAAAAGAGCATGGGCAAGAAGGCTACTGGGGTTCCTAGGGAATCTCAATGCGTCTACTGCAAAAGTGTTGGACACTACTTGCAAACATATAAAAGTTCATATTTTATTCAATTTCAAAACAAATGCCTAATTTGTCTTTCATTTGATGGATTATAAGGTTATGATTATTTACACCTCGGGGAGTGATTTAATCCAAAACACTTAAGTTCATCAATGACACAAATTAGAGACTTTCGAGCCATTGGATGGCGTGAATCGATTGTGTGGTTGGCTCCCTCATATTTTATGAGAGATAGGGCTTCAATTGCATGATAATATCGCTGGTTAGAAAACTTCGATTTTTCACTTGCGATTTATCACGTTTTGACATTGAGATAATTTTGAATGAGAAATTTGAATGAAACTCAATTATTGGGAATAATTGAATTTGCCCAAAGTTCAATGAAGATGTGAAGAACGGGGTTGCTTCATCTTCAGGTATTAATGTTATAGACATTAAACTTCACAAATTCTACTTCTTGGGTATTGGATGCCAAATGTGGTTCTCACATTTGCATGTGAAGGAACTACATAGAAGTATAAGTTTGGTGAATAGAGATGTCGATCTATGGCGATAAATGGAGCGAATGTCGCTGCATTAGCCGTATGATCATATGATATTGTTTTGCCTTAGGGCTTTGTTTTAGTATTATAACTATGTAATTTCGTACCTTCAATAAACAATGAATATTGGTTCAGTATTGGATACTGATGGATTCGTTTTTCACTATTAAATAGTTTGGTAACTATTTTAATTGTGAATTATTCTTTGTTTTGGCACGATTATTATATGGTTTATGTATACTTTAACTTGAAAAAATCACATATATCAATAAGACCAAAGGCCAAATCGAATAAGTCTTAATGAGACATAACTGAAACATTGTTGATTAGATCAAATCAAAATCTAAACATGTAACGAAGCTTCTTTTAGAAGGAATTTTAGAGTCATTTGACTTGGAGTCATTTGATACATGTGAATGATGTGTGATTGAAAAGATAACAATGTCATCTTTCTTGGAGAAAGAAGAACATGTGAGTAATTAATTAGGGATGATCCATACTGATGTATGTGGAACCTATTAGTTCACAAGCACATGAAGGTTATGTTTCGGAAAAGAGAAAACTAACTCTATTAGATAGAGTTCGATCTATCGATGATGAGTCTAATTGAACTACTGAACTCTTTTGGGAACACACTATTCTTGACTTCAACCTATACACTGAATAGGACACTGTCAAAAGTTGTTGATAAAGACACCATACTAGGTATGGAAAGGGAGGGTCCCTAAATTGTTTTCATCAAATTTTGAGGTTCTAAAAGCTTCTCTGACGAGATTTATCTCTATAGAGCTTGAACTCAAATGGGATAAAAGTTTCTTTATGGTATCCATAAGAAACTCGAGGGTACAACTTCTACGATCTATCTGAGAACAATATTTTGTTGCTCGAGATAGTGATTTTCTTGAAAAGAGTTATCTTTCCTAGAAATTCAGTGGGAGCTCGGTTGTCTTGAACGAGGTTCAAGTGAAACAACCAATGATGAATACTCAAGACTGGGTTGAGAGTATTCTTATGGTTTTGGAAGCCATACCAGCCCTCGTAGGTCCGAAAGGCATAAATCTATCTCTATTATTCAAATACTTAGATATTGTGACCAATGAGAGATATGAATTCATGCTTTTGGAAAGCGGTGAACCTTCGACTTAATTCCAAGCTATGACGAGTCCAGCTACTGAAAATTGGCATGGTGCCATGAAATCTGAGATGATATCAATATCTGATAATCAAGTTTGGAACTTGATATATTTGCATCACGGGGTTAGACCCAATGAATGCTAATAGATCTTTAAGATCTAAACAGACAGATGGAAAACCTAGGGTTTTCAAAGCAAGGTTGATGGTAAAAGTTTTATTCACGAGGTGGATTATGGAAAAACTTTCACCAGTTGCTTTGATTAAATCATTCAGATTATCTTAGCCATTGCTACTCATCTTGATAATGAGTTATGGTAATATTGGATGTTAAAACTAACTTCTTGAATTGGATTCTAGAAGAGAATGTGTTTTGACACAGCCAAATAGTTTTATCGATCCTAATAAGGCTGAGAAATTATGCAATCTTATAATTCCATTTATGGAATAAATCAAAGCATATCGGAGTAGCAATCTTCAGTTCAATGAATCCATACTGGGTTTTGGATTTCAGAGGAACTCGGAAGAGTCTTGTTTTACAAGAAGTACAGTGGGAGTTACGTTGTATACATTGTGTTGTATGTCGATGACATACTCCTTATTGGAAACAATGTTTCTATGCTTAATTCTATTAAAGAATGGCTTGGAAATTGTTTTTCAATAAAGGATCTTGGAGAAGCACAGTACATATTGGGCATCAAGATCTGTCGGAACAGATCGAAAGGGATGTTTGGGCTTAGTAAAGCGACCTATATTGATAAGGTGTTTGATAAGTTCAGAATGAAAGACGCCAGAAAGGGTCTCATTCCAATAACTAATGGCACATCTCTTAGCAAGATGCAATGTCCTACGGGACCTGATGAGCAAAAGAAGATGGAAAACATTCCTTATGCTTCGGCAATAGGATCTATAATGTACGCCATGATATGTACAAGACTGGACGTATCGTATGCTTTGAGCACGACAATTCGGTTTCAAGGAAACCCAGGTGAGACGCATTAGACTGCGGCCAAGAATATTCTTATGTATCTTAGATGGACTAAAGAATATTTGTTGTCTTTGGAAGACAAAAGGAGTTGATATTAACAAAGCTGTTTGAATGCTAACTTCAAAACAGACTAAGATAATTTCCGATTTTAATATGGTTATATCTTTTGTCTGGTTAGAGGTGAAATTTGCTGGAATAGTTCCATGCAATGCAATATAACTGATTAAACAACAGAAGCTGAGCACAGTATTGCATTGGATGCAATAATGTTGGCAGTTAAGATTTGAAAGTTCTTGAATGAACTAGGTGGCGTAATTAGCTCAGCCCATCCGATAGTTCTCTATTTATAGTAGAGTTATCGCGCAAGCCAATGAGCTAGGAAGCACCACAAGTCTAAAACTAGTGCTCAGGAAGTTCCACATTATCTGGGAGATAGTTTTGTGGAGACATCGAGATAATAAAGTTGCAACTTTTGGTAAGGTTGCAAACCCGTTTTCTAAACCTCTCCAGCAGTTTAAGCTTGAGGCTTTCACGACTGCAATAGAGATTAGACATCTTAGAGATGGGTTGTGATTTCTATTACTGTATTGGATACTTTTGGAGATTTGGTAAACATTCACTCATATGTATAATACATATTTCTTCATATAAATATGGTTTAATTTATATGAATTGTCCAAATGATTAAGTGATATCAATTGGGTTATGAGGTCGACTTACCGCATAATGAAGTTCCAATGGTTGAACTGATATACTTGAATCATATAGTTGTTCCTGGTTCGTATAATCGAGTACGGACAAACCGATAATACAATGAACTAGATTGTAATGTGTACTATAGCTCCGCTTCATGGGCTAGTGATGTGGGACATCAAGTACAATTACATAGATATTAGCTGGGAGCTAATGATCGAACAGACCCGACTGGAATAGTATTTAAGATTTCGAGTCATAATACTATTTCATTGACTTTCGAGCAATTTCCTCTGACCTGAGTAGTCCAGAGTGATTCCATTGTGAAATGGTGTACTTTGATACAAGTAAACGCCTTTCGTAAACGGAGGTTATAAAACTTGTTATTGGGTATATCAGGAAGCAAGTGGGAGAGCTTGGATTGACAAGATGGGATTGTCCTCCATTTTATAATGGGATACATGTCTTAATGGCCACTTGGAGAGTCGAGACTGTGGAAAATACGTGGCCACGTCCAGATTCGTATCATAGTGATAAATCTGGTTTTACAGTCTGTCTCAAAGTCCAAGAAAGGTTTGAACCGATTGAGGATGACTCGAGTCTTGCCTCAAGTTCAAACTTAGACATAAAAGTGACAACAGGAAGTTGGCAGCACACTGGCTCTGAAGGCCAAGTGGGAGATTGTTGGGATATGTCCTTCGATCCTACGTGTGCAATCGATAAAGTCATAAGGTCGTCTTTGGATGTTAAATGATTATTCGATAATATTAATTGTTGGGAACAATATAATATTGATCGATAATCATACCTACAGGGGGTCACACACGGACTCGTAGATGATGAACAATGCTTGTTAATTATATTGATTTAGAATCAATATTTACGTGAATTTATATGCATGCATGGGATGCATTGCATGGCTTGCATGGATGCATGTCACATAGTGTGACATGGCATGCCACACAAGCAAGTGGGGCCATATTTCATGTCATGTGGCATGTATATGTGGCAATGCCTCTTCACCTCCCCATTACACCCTTTATGGTGCATATTGATGCTCATAAGTGTGGGGGTTACATGGGGATCACTTATGGTGAAGTAAAGAGGTTATTGGTGATTAAATAAATGATGAAAAACATGTGTTTTCATACACAACTTGATCAGCCACAAAATTCACAACACAAAAGAGAGAAAGGAGAGATTGTTCTTGGAGAACCGACTCAAGCAAGCAAAGTGTTCGTCATCCGGGTTCGTGTGCAACACGTAGAGGCCGGACCATTTGTGCGGCTTCAACATCCGGGCGATCTAGACAAGAAGAGTGACGAGGTCATTCACAAGGAGAGCATCTAGTGACTGATCCATGAAGGTGGTTCAATCGACTCAACACCACCTTCATCAACATCAACGAGGCACGCTACACCGGTTGTAAGTGTTCTCGTTAATCCATATATATATATATATATATATATATATATATATATTGGATGTATATATATAAACGTGTCTATACATATAATGTGTGCCTAGATCTTCATGTTGTTCGTGTTCTATTGTTTTACACGCTTCCGCACACACGAACAAGGTAATCGAGCGATTGGATCGGCATCGAAAACCATCATCCTCATACTCGGATCAAAAATAATATCACTCTCACATGTAGTTTCTGTTCTAGCTCTTTTTTGTCTTGAACTTTCAACATTTCCATCAACAGTTGAATACTCAACATTTATATCCACACTCGAAGATTCAACAATCCTCTCAACAGTAGAAGATTCAACATTCGGAGATTCGGTAGGAAGAACTGTACTCGAGTCCGGTAACTTTTTAATTCGAATAACAAACTTATCCATGAATCTGCATAAAAATTCAAATAATTGAACCAACAATCTGTCACAAACTTTTTATTGAAAATATTTTTTCTCCACAATTAAATACAAAAAATCAAAACCCTAAATCAATTTAATCATTCAAAATTGAACCAATTTTTCAGAATTCAATTACGAAATCCTTCAAACATCACGAAAATTTTGGGAATTAACAAACTACTTTGCGCGCGCACACAAAACCAAACTGTTGTGCAGATAAAATTCGACGATCATCCGAGCATGAGAGACCCCTTTTTTGGGCAAGCAACCAGAAAGATAGCGCCCAGTTCGCCCGAAGAGAATATCCGAGCAGGGCGAACATAGAAAAACCCTTAGGAGTGACGCGGGGCGACATATCGCCCGAGCATAGATCGGGGAGAAGCTCCGTTCTTCCCATGGTCGGACCACCAGGGATCGAACTCCTTGTGCCTGGGCCATGAAAGAGGGGATGGGCTTAATGGTGGATTTGTTTGATGGGCTTGGCCCATTAGCTAACTTAGGAAACCCTAATTTGTATTTTCTATAAATAGATGATGTAATTTTCCATTTAGGGATATCTACACATTCCCCCAAAAATTCTTGGAGAGCTAAATTGCTTTGTTCACCACTCAATCCCCAAATCTTCATATTTTAGTTGGTTATTGGAGAGCACGACTTTTCAGCTATCAACACAAACAAAAATCGAGCCTTCAACTGAAAAAAAAAAACAATTGAACCGAGAAGAAGAAGAAAATCACCTTTTGATGAATACTGCACCTTCGGAACAAAGACTGTGTTTTCGAAATAATTTGGATGCGCAATTAACTTGACGAGATTGCGTGTGTTTTGTTTAGAGACTGCGTGTGTTTTGTTTAAAAAAATAAAGGATGAAAACAAGTGAAATAGTTTTGTTTTTACTTTTTTTATTTTATTTTAATTAAAAAAAATAAAAATAAAAATTAAAAAAATTATTGAGAAAGGGGGGTCCACTGACCCCCCTTTCCCTCCGCCTCTGAGTACAGTACATGGTACAAAAGTTTCTAATATATAGTACAATACATGGTACAAAAGTTTCTTGTACCATTATATATGATATATACCAATTTATACCAATTTTAACAATAATAAATAATTTTTAAATTAAATAAACAAAACATATTCAATATTATTGGACTGTCCATATTTTCAATTGTATTTTGAGTCCTAAACCGTCACGTATTTTCCATCACAAAATATTGAAGCAGGAATGGACGACCCAAATAACATTATCGGCAACACCGATGCCTAAAAAAAAGTAATTTGTAGTAGATGTTTGTGCCTAGCATTACCACCATCACAACTTGCTTAGACCATCTCCAATAGCCAATAATTGAAGAAGTATTTTCATGTAGTAGGAAGTAATTGATAGGGGTATCTTCCTTTCAAATTTCTAAAGAATTATTGAATAATTCCAGTAGTAATTATGACAAAAGCGACACGGGTGGGTGCCCACATGGGTGGATTGGTTAGTTATTGGATAATTAAATAATACGTGTCAATTTCTTATTTGACATTTATATTTCGTTTATCTTATCTTTTAAATGAGATTTTTAAATATAATTAAAAATATATTTTTTTTTTACATCAATATTTTTTATTTTTCATGATCTATAAATAGAGACCAAGTTTGTTTGATTTGGATACCAATTTTTTTTACAATTTTCTCCACATTTGTTTGTATAATTTGTGTTTTTGATTTGTGTTCACAAAACTTACTTACGTTATGGATCCAAATCAAACTCCTCATTATTCTTCAAATTTTATATATCATAATCAACCACCTCAAAACCCCAATAATCAACACCCTCAAAATCCCAATAATCAATATTATCAAAACCCAAATTACCAACGCCCTGAAAATCCACAGTTTATGATGCCACCAAATCTAAATTTTATGCCACCGAATCATATGTTTGGTACACAATTTCCATATAATAATTATCAATATATGCAATATGGGTATCCCAATATGCAAAACCAAAGTTCTCAACCTTCGCTAGAACAATCAACTCCCCATTTCAGCAGTGGATCTACTGGAATTCCTGAGTTTTCGACTCAAATATCTCTTGGAAGTACGGATGATGACACTCCAACCAGTTTTGTACCTCCAACAAACTCAAAATATGGAGTTTGGAGTATAGAGCAAAATAAAGCTCTTTTATCTGGTTATTTTTACTTCAGCAATGATAGTGAATTGAGTAGTGGCCAAAAGGGAGACACTTTTTGGGGGGAAATTACTGCATATGTGAACGATAATTCAACAAGTGGTCCTAACATAACTCAAACACAATGTGTAAGTCATTATCGTGATCTTAACAAACGAATCAATATTTGGGTGGGAGCATATAGAAAAGCAATGTCCGGGGGGCGAAGTGGTTGGTCTGACGATGATTATATATCTAGAGCTCAAGAGGTGTACATTGAAGAAACTCGAAAGAAGTTTACTCTAATCGAGGAGTGGAAGTTGGTTCGTGATCAACCAAAGTACATGGTTGGATCTGGTGCATCTGGTAGTAGTGGCTATAAAAGAAAGAGTAGTAGTGATAATGCTGATATATCTTCCTCCATTCCTTCTCTTGAGCGCCCAGAAGGAAGGGAAACAACAAAGAAGAAGGCAAAGGCGTCTGGATCAAAATCATCCTCTTCAAGAAAGTCAAAGGCTTATTTTGAGGAAACGTATGAGAAGATCGATCGTGAGCGTCAAAATCTTAAGCAAGATAGAGAGCGTCGAATTGTAGCAATGGAAAAATTGGCTTTGTCAAACAAAGAGCAAGCTTGTACTAAGAAGATGGAGTTGTGGTGCAACCTAAACCAAAATGATAATCGGGACGAGCTTGAACAAAAAATGTTTAACATGCTCACGAGTGAATTGTTTGATAGTTAATTGTATTTGCATGTGTGCTTAATTAGTATTTTCAGTGTGGTGTGTTGTTTGTTTGTTTTTCTAATTGTTGTACGCTTCAAATTGTGTGTTTCAATAAAAATGTGTTGTATTATATTTGGTTCAAAATTTAAAATCCGACTTCACGTGATTGACAAACATTTTATCATCCCCACTAGACAAGTGGAGGAACTTATTAAATTTGATGCAAGAATTTTTTGAAGTCCGACTTCACGTGATTGACAAACACTTTATCATCCCCACTAGACAAGTGGAGGAACTTATTAAATTTGATGCATTAATTTTTTGAAGTCCGACTTCACGTGATTGACAAACACTTTATCATCCTCACTAGACAAGTGGAGGAACTTATTAAATTTGATGCATAAATTTTTTGAAGTCCGACTTTAACAACAATAAATACCCTCAATCAAAATACAAAACACATCTAAATCTTATTCCAAATACATACTCAAATCTTATTCCAAATACACATCTCAAATCTTATTCTTCTATTATGGATCCACCTTTCGAGTTCAACTATGAAGAATTCCAACAACAATATGAGTTGGAAGAGTCTTTACTCGAACAACAATCACTTTTACTTGAAGAATGGAAAGCTTCAAGTAATCGAAAAAATAAGAGGGCGTACATCGATAGGGATCATGGCGCTGCACATAAAAGACTTGTGGAAGACTACTTTGCAGAATCTCCAACTTACACTGATCCACAATTTCGTCGGAGATATCGGATGCAAAGGCCACTATTCCTACGTATTGTTGAGTCTTTATCCAATTACGATGTCTACTTCACTCAAAGGCGCAACAACTCTGGCAAGCTTGGTTTATCCCCACTTCAGAAGTGTACAGCAGTTGTACGCATGTTAGCCTATGGAGTAGCTGCAGATGCCTGTGATGAATATGTGAAGATTGGAGAAACTACCGCCCTTGAGTGCTTAATAAAATTTTATGAAGGGGTCATAGTCATATTTGAGCCTACTTATTTGAGAAGGTCAAATGAGGATGATCTAGAAAGACTCATGCAAGTTGCTGAAGAACGTGGTTTTCCTGGCATGATCGGGAGCATTGATTGCATGCATTGGCAGTGGAAAAATTGTCCTAAAGCTTGGCAAGGGCAGTTCACTAGTGGACATAAAGGTACATCAACAGTAATCCTTGAAGCAGTTGCATCGTACGATCTATGGATATGGCATGCTTTCTTTGGATTACCAGGTACTCTAAATGATATCAATGTATTAGATAGGTCCCCAGTCTTCGATGATATAGAAACAGGAGAAGCCCCACAGGTAAACTATATTGTGAATGGTCGCAATTATAATTTGGCATACTATCTTCCCGACGGAATTTATCCTAAGTGGCTTGTCTTTGTTCAATCAATTCACTACCCTCAAGGCAAGAAAGCTAAATTGTTTGTGAAAGTTCAAGAATCTTGTAGAAAAGATGTGGAACGTGCATTCGGAGTACTACAAGCACAATTCAGTATCATTCGAAAACCAGCAAGACTATGGGATTTGGATGCCTTATCAAAACTTATGAAGGCGTGCATTATATTGCACAATATGATTGTGGAAGATGAACGTGAGACGTATAATCGAAGTTGGGAAAAAACCGCTTCAGATCAATTTGACTCTACTGGCCCGAGCTCATCATTTGTGAGATCAAATCATGTGTTACCAGAATTTGAAGTACATGTTCAAGCTAGATCCAAATCAGACATTCATACTAGATCTGAACTTCGTGATAGAGCCAAACATATTCAGTTGAAAGAAGATCTCGTGGAGCACATTTGGCAAAAGTTTGGTGCTACCCAAAATTAAATTCAAATTATGTGTTTAAGATTTAAAATGTTTGAGTGTGTCAATGTTTGTGTTTTGAATAAATTGTTGTACTACTTGAATAATTTATGTACGTTTTTTTTTTTTTCGTTTTTTTAATAATATAATTTATTTTGATATTTTTCTAATTATATTATTTTTATTAAATAATAAATAAATAATTTAATTATTTTTATATCAATTATTATTTAACAAATATTATTATTAATTAAAATTTTATAAAACATGCAATTAAAAATAAAAAACTAATATATAGTGGGGTATAGTGGAATAATGATGTGTAGGAAAGAGAAAATGAAATATCTTTTGAAATATTTTCTATTGTAGAGTATGAGATATTTGAAGGATAATTGAAGATATTTGATGAGGTGTAAAGTGGAATAAGCTGATGTGGCAAAGAATATTTAGGAGTTGAAATATTTGCTGCTGGAGATGGTCTTAGACATCAACACCACTTGCAACATGATTTAATACTTCTGCAAGTTTAACTACTTGGTTTTTGTTTGTTATTTATTTATGGGGGTTTTATAAAAAGAGTAAGTAGTAAGTGTTTAAGTATAGTTTAAAACTAATCTTTTGTCTAATTATGAAAAAAGTAACACTTCCGAAACTACCCTTTATTTATGTTTTTAATGATTAAATATAATATATAAAAAATCATTTAATATATTAAAACCCTAACCTTACAATCTATACAAATTGAAACTACTTAAATACATCACGTTAATTACAAAGAAAATTCAATCTCAATGGAAAGCATAATTTCTCGCTCACGTCGAAATGACACCCCACGGCAGGAGGAACGACTAAAGCTGGAGAGCGTATTGAGCGTAGATCGAGATTGTCGGTGCGAGTCCGCAGCACCTTCTTCATCTTCCGCGACAGCCCCGGCAAAGAACTCTAAACCCTCTTCGAACAATATCGATCTCGTTTGCCATTGCGGCACTCCAGGAAGACACATTCACTCACCACAACCGAATGAAAATACCGTCGACAAAATCGAGTTCCACCGTCAATTGTCATCGTGTCAACAAGTATGCAATAAAATGAATTTCAGAACATTGAATCTTGGTATCATGAACTTGCTATTCGGTTGGAAATTGCTACTGCTTGGTAAGTCTATTTTGTTGACTAACTGATTGGGACACAATTTATGATGAAATTCAAAAATCACGGGGTAGTTTTTGTATTTGTTTTCAAATTTAACTTCTTTAACCATCCCAAACCTTAGGGTAATGTAGTGATTCCTATAATGTTTTTAGTACCACCTCTTATATATATTTATAGACTTGGTCACAGGAGACGTAGAATTCTTCTTTTAGTCGGACCTTTCGAGGAAACAAACTGATCATACATGCCAAAGATCTCTACAAATTAGTAGTAATATGTTGCAAACATTTATCAGCCAACTAATATTCGGACTATAAGCTGCTTGTTTTTGTGCTTGACATAAATTTTTGTTTGTGCAGTTGTAGTATAAGTTTAACAGAACACTACAACTCTACAAGACTAGTTTCTGCCTTAAACCAGAGTTTGGGGACTTACCCCTGCAACCCAATATATCGTACGTTTAATGCTTTGGAAACGATTCAAGTCCGTCAAAATTTGTGACCTAGATTCAAGGTCGTCGCCGGTATAAAGTAGTTCTCGGACCACATAAAGCAGTCGTCGAGAAAAATCCTCCCTCAGCTCGCGGGGGTAGCACTAAGGCAGATGGGTTCGAGCCTCGACGTAGCATAACACGCAATCGACCAAGGAGAGGTTGTCGTAGCACTTAAATTGGGCGAAGTCGGCGTCAGTGTCGATCAACGTTTGCGCATGGCCGAAGCCTGAGCCGCACGTGCGCTTCATGGTGGCGGCAAAGTTGGGCATGAAAAGGGTGATGTTGTGCTCGGGCTGGGACCCGCATATGAACATGTCAATTCGGGTTGTTGGCTCTGCAAAATGTGTCTGGTAACATAATCATCATATTTGGCACAATAATTGATTTTGTTTACCATATATGATCAGTTTTTTCTCTTGTAGAAAAAAGATCAATTGGGAAAAACATAGAACTAAGACAAAAGATATAGAATCTATGTATCTTTTTTTCATGTTTACTATGTATGTGACAATCATATGACTTAGACACAAGATATCTAGGTGTCCTTTTTTTTCTTTCAGCAACACACCTTTTAAGGTTTGATATTTACAGTTCCTAATTGTGTTTGGATTCGATTGAAACGATTGAAACATTGTTCGAAACTAAAAAAATAGATGTATAGTTTAGTTTTGTTATAAAATTTGTAATTGTATTACACAAAATTATTAATGAAACTAATATAATTACAAACTATTTCCAAATTTAATATAAAACTGACAATTGTACTACACAAAACTATAAATGAAACTAACAGTAAAGTTGATAATTATATTACGTAAAACCACAAACGAAAGTAACATCAATACAAATCTAAGAAAAAATTTACTTAATAATTGTATTATACAAAACTATAAACGAAACTAACATAATTATAAAACTAGAAACGAAACTAACAAAAAGTAAGTTAATAATCTTATTACAAAAAACTATAAATGAAACTAAAGTAAGTTGCTTATTGTATTACACAAAATTCTAAACGAAACTAACAAAAAGCTGGTAATTGTATTACACAAAATTAAGAACAAAATTAACAATAAGTAAACATATATTGATTGGTCGCTAATTGTATTACATAAAACTATAAACAAAATAGTTACAGACATTTCAACTTTGACCGTGAAAATACACAGTTTACAATTACACTCAATGCCAGTCCAGAATTCACTACAGTTTGGGACTTGAGCGATCGCTCATGTGAATCAAATCCATTAAGCTGTGGCCCCGCTGCAAAACACTTCAGTCCACCGACTACAATACCATCCAAACCACACCAAGTTTTTAAGTACTGATCTACAAGTGTGTTTTCTCTGCGCGGTAAAGATCGAACCGTTTTAATCGATATGCAAAACAACAACGAAATGGGGAGGAACCAAAACACTGATGATGATGCTTCCACACAACAAGGGTGCAATGATTCGAACAGGAAATCGCGGGCGTAAGAACACCGTCTCCGATGACCATACACGTCTCAATCAAGGCCAAGACAAACATCATATTCTGCAGAAAGGATCAATGATGAATATATCACAATATCACAATATTATGTGATGTTCATCACTACTCTCAAACATCTTCAAACAACCAACTTATTTCATAAACATAGTGATAATGTAAATTTCAATTTCAAATTGAATCAAATTTCCAAATTCAACCATAAGCTAGCCCCGGAATGAGAGATCTAATACGCACAATTCACCGAAAAACAATCAAATTAAAAACTTCAAACAACACATATGACTAATCGCACTTACAGTGTTTCCGAGCGCAACATCATTGGGGAAAGTAGATGCCCGTTTGGAGGAGGCGGAAGACGCCGTCGTCTCGTCCACGTCTTCATTGGCGAGCTGCGCCGATGCCTGCCACAGTGAATCCGAGAGCTACAAATCCCCCTCATCGATTGCCTCTATGACACCCCCATGAGTATTAACACCCAAGTGCACTAAAACTACTGGATCGAAGCACCAAAAACCGCAGATCCAAAAAGAATGTGAGGAGATCGAGCAAATAGCGAGCGAGTCTGCGTATTGTATATGCTTACCAATCGACTGAAGATAGATACTAGGTTTCAGAAGATTTAACAATTTTGATCAAATGAGAAATGTGAGATGCAGTGAAATCAAATCGAGGGATGAGAAAAGAAAGAAATTGGTAAAGGGTAAAAAAGTTATTTTGATTTTCAAAAAGTGTTTTAAAATATAATTACAAAACATATTAGTAGCTTAAAATATAATTAAAAAGAACATAATTATCTTTAATTTTTATTAGACAATTCTTAAGTATTTTTTTAGAATTCCAAAAACCAAACTATTTTTTTCTCTAAAATTACCTTTATTTTATTTTATTATTTTAATATTTAATTTTTAGGTAATAAATAAATTGATAAAAACTGATTACCAATCGTCCCAATTGAGTACCTACTGTATTAATTAGTTGGTATAGCAACTTAATTGATTGGTATAAATGACGATTTTTTTTGTACTAAATATATGTTGGTTGGTACATGGTATTCATAGTATTGCAAAAACATAATTGGTATACCTACCAATCCAGCTCTACTAAAATCAATTGATACTAAGTGGATTAGCATTTAGCTACCTACACTTATAAGATGGTCTCTCTTTCACACAAATTTAATATGGAAAACTCACAAGTGGACATCTCAAACACAAAAACCGGTCTCACCTCACAAAATGGTCGATTATCCTAACCGATCAACCACACGTGTTTTGACATCACAACAATGGGTGGTCGAACCGATGAGACGCACAAAAGAGACATGACTCTGATTCCATGTTGAAATCGGAAGTGTGTGAGTGCGGTCTCACGCCTAGCGCACAAAAATTGGAAAAGAAGACTTGAGACACTTGTTACATCTTAAAACCAATTGATACTAAGTGGAGTAGCTACCAACATTTATAATTTGATCTTCTTTTTTTTTTCACACAAATTCAATGTGGAACAACTTATAAGTTATCGCAACACATAATTTTAACAAAGCTCAATGATCTCCTCAGCTCAATTGGACTCATTTGCTAAGAACTCCATAAAGAATTTCACACTATTGTCCAACGATTAAATGACCCATTTTATGTATTGAGAATTTAATTTTTATTTCTCGTGCAAAACAGTTATGTATTAAATAAAAGTAGAGATTTTAAAACATTGTATTTATTTCAAGTCAATATTTTGGAAATTTCAATATATACTCTTTCCATCCCACAGTTTCCACGGGTGCTCAACTACTCTCTTGTTTGAGCGTGATTACTTATGCTAACAATATATAAAAATTATAAAAAAAATACTAAAATAAAATTTATATTATTTTGAAATCGGAATGCGTGAGTGTGTTATTACAAGTAACGCACAAAGATGAGAAAGAGAGACTCGGGACACATACGGAAGTTCTAACATAACATCTAGAAGTGGCAACCGTACACAATCCCGTTCCAACCAATTGATATATCTACAATACATATTTAATTAGTATACCATCAAAGCGGTAGTACAATACACGATTCGCAGTACAATATACCATTCCAACTTTTAAATATAGTTAAGAGTTGTTTGCTCAGTTGTTTGCTCAGTTAGTTGTATCTGAGTGAGTATTTAAATTTTTGAAATTGACTGTTAAGTATATTACACTACATAGTACAAAAGTTTCTTGTACCATTATATATGGTATATACCAATTTTAACAACACTAAATAATTTTTAAATTAAATAAACAAAATATTAAATATTATTGGACTCTCCATATTTTGAATTGTATTTTGAGTGGTAAACCGTCCATATTCTCCATCACAAAACATTGAAGCAGAAATGGACGGTCAAAATAACATCACCGGCAACACCAATGCTTAAGATTCAGTAATTTGTAGCAGTAGATTTTTGTGTTTGTAGTAGATGTTTGTGCCTAGCATTATCATCATCACAACTTGCTTAGACATCAACACCACTTGCAACATGATTTAATACTTCTGCAAGTTTAACTATTTGATTTTTGTTTATTATTTATTTTATTTTATTAATTTAATATTTAATTTTTAGGTAATAAATAAATCGATAGAAACTGATTACCAACCGTCTCAACTGAGTACATATTGTACCAATTAGTTGGTATATCAACTTAATTGATTGGTATAAATGTACCAAATATATGTTGGTTGGTACATGGTATTTATGGTATTGCAAAAACATAATTGATAATTGGTATACCTACAATTCAGCCCTACTAAAATCAATTGGTACTAAAAGTGGATTAGCTACTTACCTACACTTATAAGATGATCTCACTTTTCACACAAATTTAATATGAAAAACTCACAAGTGGACGACTCAAACACAAAAATCGGTCTCACCTCAATAAATGGTCGACTATCCTAATTGACCACACACGCCTTGATGTCACAACCATGGGTTACCGAACCGATGAGACGCACAGAAGAGACATGGCTCTGATACCATGTTGAAATCAGAAGTGTGTGAGTGCGGTCTCACGCCTAGCGCACGAAGATGGGAAATGCAGTCTTGAGACACTTGTTACATCTTAAAACCAATTGGTACTAAGTGAAGTAGCTACCAACATTTATAATTTGATCTTTTTTACACACAAATTCAATATGAAACAACTCACAAGTTATCGCAACACATAATTTTAACAAAGCTTAATGATCTCCTCACCTCAATTGGACTCATTTGCTAAGAACTTCATAAAGAATTTCACACTATTATTCAACAATTAAATGACTCATTTTATGTATTGAGAATTTAATTTTTATTTCTGGTGCAAAACAGTTGTGTTAAATGAAAGTAGAGATTTAAAAATATTGTATTTGTTTCAAGTCAATATTTTGAAAATTTATAAATATATATTTTTAATTTTAATTAATAAAGATTGTGTTTTATTCTTTTAGTAGAGAGCAAAATTTTGGGTTGACGGCAATTTATATCTTGCTCCCCAATGTAAGATGCATATCTTACACTCGGTCAAAAATATATAATTATTAGTCAATTAATTTGGTTTTTTTTTTCTTCTTTTTTTTCCAATTTTTCTTCTCTCTCAGCAGAAGATACGTATTCTCTCTCAGCGTAATACACTCGCACAACGATTCACCGCCATCGCCCCTGACCTATGGCGATTACCCGCGTACGAAAGCCCCTTCTCGGCCCCCGCGCCGTCTGCTTTTCCACCCGGAACCGATCCGAACGTGATTGCGAACTTTCAGATGGCCGATCTGGGCGGAAGCGGCTTCATCGACGACAAGGAGTTCCACCGCGTCCTCTCGTCGTACAGTGAGAGCTTCATGACGCAGACTGTTCACCTGCTCATGTATCTTTTCACCAACAACTTGAGGAAGATCGGTATGCGATTCCTCACTTCCACCATGCTCTGATTTTGGTCGATTTGAATTTTAAGCATTTTTAGGGTTTTTCAATCCCACCTGAATCTTCGAATTATGTGGTTATGGTGGTTTCACTAATTTTGTTTAATTTCTCTGAAGAACTAAATATCTACATGATTGAATTGTTGTGCATATTAGATACCACCTTATAATTAGTCGTTTCAATGTATCGATATCGTTTGTTGATTATGCTGCTATGCCTCGTTACAGGTCTAAAGGAATTTACGCAAATATTTTACAGTCTTAAGAGCGGGAGGGTTAGTCGATACTCCATTTTTGGCATCACATATGGTTTGTTTTTAGTTCATCTAGGGTATGTTTGAGAGATTTGTTAGGGACAAAAGCAGAAAAATTGATGCAATCGAACTCAGAGAAGCTTTACTTGCTCTTGGATTTCAAGTATAGCCCCCGATTCTGGATCTACTCCTGTTCAGGTTAAATTTGCCTTTTTTTCCTCTGTACTTTGTATCAAGTGGGCTCAAAACGAACGTGGCCACCATCCAAGGAGCTCAGTCGTGAGGTCTTCTTGTGTTGGTTATATTGACTGCGTGTTTCGGGAAGATTGTCGGCACTCTTCTGGTTTCTCTTCTCTGTAAGATCCCCTTTAAGGAGTCGCTGACACTTGGTTTCCTCATGAACACGAAAGGTCTATTGAATGAACACGAAAGGTCTAGTGGAGCTTATCGTCATTAACATTGGAAAAGACCGAGGGGTAAATTACTCACACTTTTATTTTTGTTTCTTCTTTTTTTGAAAAAATAAATAAATTTATTGCCTTGTAATTTTTTTTAGGTTCTGAATGACCAAACTTTTGCGAATATGTTATTGATGGCTTTGTTCACGATGTTTATAACAATCATGAATGGTGTCAATCTTAAATATACACAATCATTGAACTACATAAGTTGCATTTTATGTATTGCAAGTCATGCCATGAGTTTACAATGAGCTTAATTTTTTGCAGGTTGATAAAGATATATACGAATTTGAACCATTTTGTAAGAGACTTGTGTAGTTGGGAGCTACTATCATTGGAATCAATTCTAATAGTCTTTTGGTTTTTCGGTTTCAAAGTTTAATGAATTGAATTTGGAATTGAAATTAGTTTTAGATTTGAATGTATAACATATATTGAATCAAATATAATGTTATTAATTCTTCATTTTCAAATAATATGATGCTTCATTTTGAAATGTGTTATGCTTCATCGGGAAAGTATGAGTATTGAATTGTGTATTTTCTTCACTTTAAAAATAATTAAGGATGATGTTAAATCCAAATGAAGCATAATGTGAAATAAAATGAAGATTGGTGTTTTTCAATTGAAGTTGTGACTAATGCCACTCTCGAAAAAAGTGTGGTGCTTCATTTGAAAATGTATGATGCTTCATTTTCAAACGTATAGCTGGACTAATATAAAGCATTGAAACAGGACTAATACAAAGCATTGACCAATCAGTTTAATACTTTCAATGTCAATATTGATCAAACACCAACAATGCAGTTTAATGCTGCCATTAACAATAAGGTCTGCTACAACAATATTCAACCAAACTATAGCAATCAACATTAAGTTTCATCAATGTCTATCAAATACATTTATGAAATATGTCCTGTACAAAAATCCATAAATAAGATTTCAATTCTAAAGAGTACAATGTAAAAATGAAGAATTATGTACTTTAAAAATGAAGAATGCTGTAGTTTTAAAATGAAGGCTACATCTATAAATAAATACAAATCAGAGAATAATTAGCACAATATCACATTAAAGAACAATTCAGGATCTTAAAAATGATTAATATTGTAATTTCATAACAAAGAAGGCTATGATTACAGATTGCATAATTAGCGCCACCAACTTCTTCGATAGGACATGCTTCTTCTTCCTGCAAATTTATCCAATAAGACTTGCTTCTTCTTCCTGTTCGATCGCTAGAACTGGCCAGTGGAGGTGTGCATGCCCATCAACAGTGGGATGTAGACAGTGTCCAACTCTAGGACGTCCAAATAGGTCTTACAAGCCGTACGCCTTGCCCGAAGATGGGAAGTCATTGTCATTTGCGAACACGACAATTTTACCGAGGGAGTGCCTGCCGATGACGACTACGGTGGATTCTGGGAAGAGAAGAATGGGGTGATACACGCTCTATGTCAGTGTAAATTCACAATAAAAATCCTCCTTATGAATTTCTGCAATTTCGAAGAACACAATATTTAACAACTTCATACATAATTTGGAATAAGCACAATTTCAATCATAAAACTTAATATTGTTAATTAAACTTCATTAAATTAATATTACTACTAAGAAATTGTTAATGAGTAACAACTTACATCTTTTTTTTTTCTCTTTTGGAACATCAACCGTCTTTTTCAACGTGTCCACTGCGTCCTCCTCTTCATTTTCTTTTTGTTTTGCCCTCTTGTTCAATTTTTCTTGAATTTCCTATCATTTCAAACAGAAGAAAAGATTAATTGTCAATATGCTTCAATTTGAATTAAAATAAAATAAAAGTATTAAGTTCTGATTGTATACTTCAATTTGGGGGCTGCTGTTCTTTATTCCTTGAACAACAAGTTCTGGTTTCTTTGAGCGTGTTTTCCGTTTGTTCGCAACATCTTTTATGCTCTTCAAATTTGGGGGCTGATGTTCTTTGGGACTGTTGTTTGTTTTTCCTTGGAATTCTTGTCATTTCGTACGAAAAAGGATTAATGCTGAGAATGATTCAAAATGAAACAAATAAAAATAAAATAAAGGAAGTTACCTCTGGTGTGTTAGGAATAACAGTGTCTGAAGTCTTTGATGTTGTTGTCGGTTTCTGTGCTTCTGCTCTCTTCTGATTTTCATTTTTCTAAAAACATGTATGAAAATGAAATTAGATCTTATTTTTATTGAAAAGAAAATGGATGAAACTAATTTTCTTCAATGTTTCCACAACCTCCTTCTCCTGTGTCATCATATTAAAAACCTCAGACCATTTTCTGGAATGATTCAAAATGAAAGAGATAAAATAAACTTTATCGACTAAGAGGAAGTAACATGTGGTGCATCAAGAATAGAAGAATCTGAGACCTTTTGTCCTTGCCCCAGTTTGTACATGTTTTGTCTTATGCTGTCCTTTGTGAGAAATTTTACTTGCTGAGAAAATGAAAGATGAAGTCTATTTATTTTGAAAGATGATGCATTATACAGATGAAGTATGAAATATAATCAGTGAAGTACATGTTATGACAAATGATCAGATGTATTGTAATATTAAACTGAAGTAATAGGAACTAACCTGTGGGATATCAGGAATAGAAGTTTCTGAGGCCTTTTGTCCTTCTCCCTGAAAATAATAATAATAATAATAATTTAAATTGAAGGCTGAAGTCTATTTAGTATGGAGGATGATGCATTATACAAATGAAGTATGAAATATAATCAGTTCAATACCTGTTTTTGTGGAGATTGCCTGTTTTCAAAGTTCTTTTTTGCCATATGTTGTAGAATTCCCTGAAGAAGAAACAATACCTTTTTAGAACTATAACAATCAATTAAGAAAACTCATAATATTGTTTTAATAAAAACTTTACTTGTCGATGTTTTGGTGGTAGATCCATTTCACACAAACTGATGTGATTGATTCAGTTGCAACACCCTGCAAGTATTTTCATATATATCAGTCCAACAAATACTACCCGAATATCAGTCCAGAAGATACTACTCTAATAAAACAGTGAATTCAAGATGAACACAATCATACATAATTCCTAATTATTAAACATGAAGCATTTTCCTTGTTATTGGTGTTCTACTGCAAAACAAGGCTGTACATATAAGACATATAAGAAGGAAGGGGAAAATCACAAAATCACACACACACACACACTCAAGGGAATAGATACAATGTGGTTGGACATATAAGAAGGGAAAAAATCTCAAAATCACACACACAATACAGTAGAAAGGGAAAATCCCAATCTCAACCTATGCTAAACCCTAAACCCTTAATCACTGAATCAAAAACAAAAACAATACAGGAAACATAAGATACCATATCCAGGAAACATAAAACACCATATCCATGAAACTAAATCATGCAAAACTCAAACTCAAACATGCTTGAAGGAAGGGAAAAATACATGTATCAATCTAAAACATATAAGAAGGAAGGGAAAATCTCAAACATATAAAAACCAAACTTCATAGAAATTGGATATTTACCAAAGTGGGAAACTCTAAACCCTTAATCACTGAATCAAATCAATTTTGATGGATGAACATGCAAGTGCAAAAACATGAACCAACACAATCAGAAATCAGAAATACCTAGGGTTAGAGGATATGAAGTATGAGAAAAAATTGGAGACGATCCAGTACCAAAGATTGAAGTCGGTGAGGAGTGGTGGTAGACCGTAGGGTTTGTGTAATCGAATTTTGCTCGATTACTGACTTGGAGACGGCGAGAACCCAGGGTTAAAGGATAGACGGTAGTGACTTGGAGACGGCGAGAATTGACGGCGAGAAACGAGTCTTGGAGGCGGCGATAATCGACGGCGAAAATCGACGGCGGTGGAGGAAGGGAAATCGGGATGAATCGGTGATGGAAAGAGTAAGAGAGAAGTTACAGAAACTGTAATCCATATTGGGCGTGAATGTGTGTTGTGATGACGTCAGCGGGAGTAATTGGGCTGGATCAAGTATTTTTATTTATTGGGCCTGGAGTAAGGTGTGCATCTTACTCATTGGGGGTAAGATATATACCAACTCTGGGTTGACATATGCAAGTATTCAAATTGAATTTCATAAAAAAAAAGGTCTAATTACACTTTGTCACTTCAGTTTTATACTTTGCCACCTAATCGAAGTTTTATTGCCGTTTAGTACCAATCTATAAAGATTTTACACTTTGCAACTTCGAAATAGCCAAACGGAATATTCTACAAAATATTTTTAAAACGGAATATTTTTTATAATATTTCGATCCGGCTATCGCAGATTGCAAATTATAAAGTACTGATCAATAAAAAGATTTCGATTAAGCGAGAAACTGTAAAAACCGACCGAAGTGGCAAAGTGTAATTTAAGCCTAAACAAAACAATATATTGTACTCCGTATTTACTAGGGAAAGAATCCCGCTCGCTTTCCAAACCCTATACCCGGTCGATCGGCAATTCGAAACCCTAATTGTTCGTTTGCACAAGGAGGTATCAATCATGGCGGGAATGGGCGATGGTTACGTGGGCACGGCGCAGGACGGCGTTCGGATCCGACGGCTGGAGAAGCAGAGAGAGGCCGAGCGCCGTAAGATCCAGGAGCTCAAGAACAAAACCGCCTCTTCACAAGGCCAACCCGGCCTCCTCCAGTTTGGCTCAAGCACATCCGAGGTATTTATTATCATCATCCTTGTTAGAATCGTCGAAATATCCCGGCAACATATCGGTATTGATTATTATTCCGTACAGAATCCTAATGGTGAAAGGTGTGTGGTGCTTGGATTAATATCATTTAAAACAAAGCTCGGAATGTGTTCATTATTTTGCTTAGATTGTTCATAACAGGAATTTTAAGCAGGGGTTTTCCTAATCGAGTTTTCTTGGCTTCATTTTTATTAAGAAAGGAGTATCGATAGTTCTTGTATTGTCTATGTGTTAATCTGACTATTCTTGTAAACATTACCTAGATTCTCGAGACTGCTTTCAAGAAGGAAACTGTTGGTCTGGTCACTCGAGAAGAATATGTGGAGAAGGTATATTTTGTCTTTCGGTGGTGATCTTTAAACCTCATTCACCCTTTTCTGGATATTTGCATCGTTAAATGGTGGTTTTGTGTGCAGAGAGTGAATATCAAAAACAAATTCGAAGAGGAAGAGAAGGAGAAGCTCCTAAAGTTGCAGCAAGAGTGAGTGCCTTTTTACCTGCTGTTTGTTGTGGCAATTTTCTATCTTTTTATGTTTTTTTTTATTTCTCTTTTGTATTTTGCAGGGAGGAAGAACTTCAGCTGCAGAAACTGAAGAAGCGGAAAATAAAGGCAGACCCTCGTCTATCTTTTGCCGATGATTTTGAGATAGACAACGAGGATGAAGATGTCGAAATTAGTAAGTTACCATTATTTCATTTGTATTTCATGATTCTCTTTGTAGCTGTTAAGAACATTCTCAACATATTCTTTCCTTCTATTCTGTAGTGAGTTCCAAACTTTTCATTTGTAATTCATAGCATAAGTTGTAGTATGAAACTTTAATTAAATATATATATTTTTAATATTGTTAACTTTTAAAGTATTTGTAATTGATAATTGGGCCCATGATGTCTCGATGCATTGGAATCATTTCATTTTTGCATCCCTCATAGATTTATTATATTTGCCTTCTGTTCCTGAAGAAAATGAAGAATCTGAAAGGCACCGGAGCCGAAAATTCGGGAAACTTGGAAAAGATCCTACAGTGGAGACCAGCTTTTTGCCTGACAGGTGTGGAAATTTCTACTGTTCTCTGTTTATACTTGTATATCTGCAACACTCTATTCATGCTTGTTGGTAGAATATATTATTTTTTTCAATTTGGTTCCTGTTCGCCCATGCTTCTTCCTATATTTTACTTATCATTGGCCTTTGGAGCTTGAAGCACACTCTTACAGTGAGAGGGAGGCAGAGGAAGAAGCTGAACGTGAACGGTTGCGGAAACAGTGGCTTCTTGAGCAGGCACAAATCAAAAGTAAGTCTTCAAGTCTTATAGTTCTTGAATGAAAATGTTTAATTTCCAAATATATTCCTTCAATTTTTTACTGTTGTATTTCTGTAGATGAACCTCTTGAAATTACTTACAGCTATTGGGATGGTACTGGCCATCGACGAGCGATTCAGGTTAATATTATATTTGTCATCGTAATTCAGTGATTCACTCGATTTTGTGTGATTTTATGTCTAAGTTGATTTGTGAATTTGTTTGGCATTTATATCAGGTTCGGAAAGGTGATACCATTGGGGAGTTCCTTCGTGCTGTTCAGCAGCAGCTCGCTCCCGAATTCCGAGAGGTACGGACTACCTCAGTGGAGAATCTGCTTTATGTGAAAGAAGATCTCATTATTCCACATGTAAGACCACATACTTGATTATGAGAGTATTTATTTTATGATATCACTGCATGTTACAGATGACCTTGAGATTATCGAGATGTTTTTCTCTTTCTCCTTATTGCAGCAACACAGTTTCTATGAGCTGATTGTGAACAAAGCTAGAGGAAAAAGTGGACCGGTAATGTCGTTTTTCTCAACCTCTAATCAATTGCATATTTGAAGGAGCCTATGATGTGTGAATAAATCAAGTTTACAAATCTCTGTTGTAGAAGAACGTTTGAATCATGTAGTTCATGTGATTTACATTAGGTCATTGATAGTTAAATGTCATCATGTAATGTAGTATTAATGAAACAATTTGATGATCCGCCACAACATGTCTAGAACATACTTTTATTCCTGTAGTTTTTCCCACAACCAGATATTTAATGAAAGAAATAGATTTATTGGAGGCCATAAAAATCAAAGATCACCCTAGATGCAAACTTACAAAATTTTCCTGGTATTTATGTCAAAATTCATGAGTACGAAGGGGTTTTGGTCCCATAATGTTAATGAGATGGACATTTGGGGACATGCAATCTATATCTATATAAGAAGCTATAGAGTATAGCCTAAGCAAAAAGCCTAAAAAGCAACACTGAATTAATTTAAACTCCAAGTATACTTGTACATCTTATTAACACTAGATATCTTTTCCTCTTAATTTGAGTTTGGAGTCTATTTATTTACCAAAATTCCTCTCAAGAGTCAATATTTTAGATTTCTGGTATAGTCTAGACATCATGATCTGTTCGTTTTTTTTTTTTTTTAAATTCTTACCCCATAAATAAAAAAACACCATTACACATTTTAAATTATTGTTTCATTGTAATTATAACCTTTTTTCTATTTTTAAGGAGGATTCAAATGTTATGTTTTATTATATATAGTTCATCCCATGAACGAAGGATTGGCACACAAATTACAGTATATGTTTTAAGATATATTATCAGGAAGTTCATTTGTCACTGATTTTGTTAATGGCCATATGCTAATTTAATTTCCAAAAAAAAAACTGAACTGTTTATTGACGAAGTTACTCATATTTGATGTCTTGAATTTAGGATTCATCCGAGTTAAATATTCTAACTTTTGTTGTTTTTTAATTAGAGTATTACAAAAATTGGACTAGTTCATCCTTAATTTTTTGGAGTGCATTCGAAGCATTTATTTTAACCACATTGTTCTGAATATCATTGAAATCCTCTGAATAGATCATGCGCTTGCGTGCTTGTTTTTTTTTTTTTTTTGGCACATTGTAACCACGTTTGTTTTGAGTAATATTGACATCCGCTGAATAGATGTCATTGTTTGTGTTTTTGGCTCTCCTACAGCTTTTCCACTTTGATGTACACGAGGATGTCCGTACCATTGCTGATGCAACAATAGAAAAAGATGAGGTAAGGTCCTTCGGCTTGCTTCCGATTGGTTATATTAACGAATTGATAAATACATGCCCATGATTATATCTAATAGGATAATTCCACTGTTATGAGTTTGTTGCCACTTTTATATTCTAAACTTATGTAAAAGGGAGTTGGACCCCCAATTTTAGAGTTGTCAATTATCTTTAGAGACCCGCATTTTCAATTCCAATTTGTAATGTATTTTTATGAATGTTTGTCCAATGTAATGTTTTTTTTTTCTAAGTTTGCTTGAATATTAGATCAACTCACTGAAATTTATCCACCTTTATCAACAGTCACATGCTGGTAAAGTTGTGGAGAGACATTGGTATGAAAAGAACAAGCACATATTTCCAGCTTCAAGATGGGAGGTACATTCTGTGTGTGTGTGTGTGTGTGTGTGTGTGTGTGTGTGTGCGTGTGTGTGGTGCGGTGCATTCTCTTTGTAGAGATGATCTCAAAGCTTATGATAAATTTTACACAACCGCTACGAAATTAGTATGGACACTACTCTCAATGTTAGGTCTTATAGTGTGCATAAATTTATTAAACGGGGGTTAAGAAAAGGTTGGAAATATGCAGTTCCAAGTATATGCAGTCGTTTCAAACTCCTCAAGTCCCTCTGAGTAAATATTAAATTTGCTGTCATTATCCTTTTTCATTTTAATCTTCACACTCTACATTGCTATGTTTGGGGCTACCACCTACACTTGTGCAGTTGTGCGTCTATTATTATGGCGTTTGTTTTTGGAATTGTGGACACGTGATGTGGATCCTAGTTCGTATTGGAATTGTAATTTGGATCCTAGTTCGTATTGGAATTGTAATTCTGGTTTCTTCCTTGTGTAGATATACGACCCAACAAGGAAATGGGAGCGATACACTATTCACGGGGATTAATGTGAAGGATAAAACTATTTTATTTTGGGCTGTATTGCCCTTCTTCATCAACTGCATAATGGACCATTATAAAGTTGGTTTCTTTCAGGCATTTTTGTTTTGACATTTGAAGTTCCATGTGTTGTATTCGGATTTAGAATCTTAGTATATGTATTTTAGTGCTCTAATTTTCATGATTCAGTATATTATATGATGTTTAAAAGATTACACTAAAAACAGTACTTCAATATAAATGGCATTTAGTTACTCAGCAAGGTAAATGAACCTATTTAAACATTTTTCAGAAAGTTCAATACTTTTTTTTAATAAAATAATAACAGTATTTAAATGAAATATATAAATATGTTTCAAATGGCCCATTGGGTATCTATTTAATTTAATGAGCATAGATTTTTGGTTGGGTTTTGAAAAGTCTGCAATTCCTAAGTTTACCGTTAGTGGCAGAACTGTTCTTGAATTTCATTCTTCAAAGATTCAATGAAGAGTGAACACAATGGGACCATAAGAGGCATGGTGCACCTGCCTCGTATGTTTCGATGCTGGAAATGTAATTGGGGAGTAAGGTATTACTTGGCTCGTAACAGTGCCTCGTATGTTTCGATATTGGAAATGTGATTGGGGAGCTTGTGATCCATCGAGCTGATCAATTTTTTGTAATTGATGTCTCATAGTATCAACCACGCTTAAAAAAATATTTCACATTAGAATACAATTTAATTTTTAAATTTTAATTTATTTTATTTTTTCAACTTAAAAAATATTATTACATCATACTAAAAGAAAGAGAGTACATTTTAATAATTTTTTTTTAAATCTATTGGAATAGTGATTACAGCAATTTAATAATACTGTAATAATAAGAAGAAAAATATAGTAGTAATAAAATGGTAGTCTCATTAATGTAAGTGCTCAACTACCTCACCTAATATGGTGAAACAAAGATCGTTTACAACTCGGCCGTATTTATGTAGATATTTTTTTAGCTTCTCAAATACATGGAGAAATGTCATCCACAATTTATAGTCTTCTAGGTTCTAAGAGAGTGTTATTATTATTATTATTATTATTATTATTATTATTATTATTATTAGTCCAAGTGAATTAGTCTCGTTAACAATTTTGAGCATATTCTTTTTATCATATTCTTTTTATTTTTATCATATTTTTATTTAAAAATATTTATAAAATAGTTAAAATCACAAATATCATTACAATTTTATAACTACAAGTTACAACTACTCAAATTAATTATAATAATAAAATATTATATTTATTAAACACTTATAAAATTTTTGAATATTTAAGAGGAGGAGAGTTCGATTAAATTAGTATCAATTACAATTTTGGAACGCTTTTTAAATTTAAAAATTTTATTTTATTTTAAATATATATAAAATAATTATAATCACAAAATTATTACTATATATAATTAAAAATATTTAAATTAATTATACTAATAAAATATTATATTTATTAACATTTAAGGTTAAAAGAAATTATCTTAATCTTAAGAGAAAGTGATTTTTTTTACAATTTGAGAAAGGTCTATATATTATTAATGAGGTCAAAGTGTAAGTTATAATATTATAAAATTTAATATAAAATTTTGTTATTTTTAATATCATACACTTTTAAATAGACAATAAAAATAAATTTGGGATATTTTGACTTGAGCAGAATATAATCAATACTCCACAATCACAATCATACTTAAAGTTGTTGAGAGGGCAATTACGCGCCTCCCTTTCAGTTTTTAGAGAGAATAAAAAAACAGACGTGTTCTAACATTGTTTTATGTATATTTAAAACTAAAAATTATATAATAAAAATAGCTTCTTTGAAAAATATTTAAATATCTTAATTAATCGCACGCACGCACAAAAGAATGGACAATTAAGGAAAATTAGAGTTGGTGGTATATACACAGCCATATATGCATGTTTAAAAATATGTCAAGGTATTATATAACTTGATGAAATTACTATTTATTAGTGTCATTTAAGAATATATTCATTAAATATATAAATATTTATATTCAAAATTAACAAATTTTTTTATAATTGACCTGAATTTATCTGATTTTTTTTGTGAGTAGCAACACAAAGTCTCACCAGGCCCGTTTTTGAGTTTACAAGGCCATAGGCAACATATCCTAAATGGGCCTACATTAAATTATTAAAATATATATATTTATATAAATATTTATATTTTTTAAAAATATTATCCATTAAACATGATGTCATTATAGTACAATGTGAAAAAAAATATTAAAATTATTGTTGTAGTACATAAACCTTTAAAAAATCACAAAATTCAAATTTTTTTTCTTTTATATTAAAAAAAGTTAACAAAAATTCAAAACCGTAGAAAAATATTAAAAAAAATCAAAATTTTTATAATTAATTCTCAAATTTTGTTCAATAACGCGTTTTTTTTAATTACTACCAAATTTTTTTTCTTTTATATTAAAAAAAGTTAACAAAAATTCAAAACCGTAGAAAAATATTGAAAAAAAATCAAAAATTTTATAATTAATTCTCAAATTTTGTTCAATAACGCGTTTTTTTAATTACTACATATAATAGAACGAAAAATAGAACCAAAAATAATTAAAATAAATGAGAATTTTTTTGTTACTTAATAAAATAATGAATTCTCAATTTTTGTTCAATAATTTGCTTTATTATTTTTTTTAAATTACTACGTATAATAGAACGAAAAATAATTTAAAAAATGAGATTTTTTTGTTACTTCGTTGGCCGGTAGATTTTGAGGAGGAATTCGTTGATCTTATACAGGAGTTACTGAGGATCGTTGTGAGGACAGATACAGTGTGGTGGACTTTGCATCGATCCGGGGCTTACACTTTCGACTCGGCCTATACCCTTTTTCGCCCAGAGGGTCCCAGAGAGGCGTGGGATTCCCTTTTGGCTGGACCAGGACGTATCCCACGACATTGTTTTATTCTTTGGCTTGCTATCCGTGGTCGACTGCCGACTCGGGATAAGTGTTGGATTGGTCGGGGGAATGACTTGTGTGTGTGCTATGTGGTGGGGAGAGCGCTGAGACACATTCCCACCTTTTCTTTGAGTGCCCTTTTTCACAGGACTGTTTGCGAAGGCTACAGGTGGAGATGAAGTTCTTTTTGGCCACAGGGTGATTGGCATAGTGCTGTCCAACGCGCTGCTATTCGGTGGCGTGGAAAGCACTGGATATCTTGCGGATATCGTGGACTCCTTGCTGCTTTAGTATACTTTATATGGCAGGAAAGGAACACGAGGATACATGAGGCTCGCTCGGTGTCCCCAGGAGTGGTGGCTACTCAGGCCCTTTCTATCATACGAGACCGGATCATCTCACTACGACTTCCAGATACTCTTCAGACACGGGCACTGAAGAGGGTGTGGCATATAGCCTGGTGATAGTATCTTCTGTTTCTTTTGTGCTATATGTTTTTGTTGAATTTTTGGAGAGCTAGTTTGTTAGCTCGGTGATGCGGTGGGGTTTTCCCCATGCGATTTACTGTACTACCTTAATTTTATTTTATATGTGATTGACCTTTACTAAAAAAAAATCTCAATTTTTGTTCAATAGTGTTTTTTTTTAATTACTACCTATAATAGAACGAAAAATAATAAAAATAAATGAGATTTTTTTTGTTACATAATAAAATTTGAGATTTTTTAAAATGTGTTTGTTTGAAAATAGATAGATTAAGTTGAATTTTTTTAATATTTTTGTTGTTAAAATGGTAAAATAATTACGATAAGTATTTTTATATATATATAATTTTTTTTAAATGAACCCCTAAAAAATCGGGGCCCTAGACGGTTGCACCCTGGGCCTATGCCCAGGGCCGGCCCCGAGTAGTCTCACAATATTGCCATGAAACTTGGATGGTTATTGTCAAAGGGTGAGTTTATTTACACCTCTACTTTTACTAAACTCACCCCCTAATTTAATTTAAATTCAAATTAATAATCATAATCCAATTAAATATCAACAATACCCCTTATTAAGTTAAAACTAAAACAATTATTTTCATAAAATTCGCATCCAGCAGAACTCCGATTTGCAGAATTCCGATTTGCACCTACGACTCCTCGCTAAAATCACAACTCCGTGTACAAAGCTCGCCTCTACCGGATCGAGATAGCCCTATGATGAGATGACAAGTGAAGGATGTCAAGGGGAGGTCCACCCCAACCCCTCTGCGCAGTAGGTGGTTGAGTGGGCGGTGCTGCTGATTAAATTCGACCACTTTGTCGGGATCTTCTTGTTAGGATTTATATAATCCAACAAGGGTTAAAGGAAAAGAAAAGATAAACGTAAAAAACTTGTGGTATTAGAACAAATAAGCATGATATGAAATATACAAGAGAGAGGCTTTATATAGCCAACAAAAGGTAAACCCTAATCCTATAAACAAAAGGTAAACCCTAATAATCCTATAAATATAATAACTAATAAAAATATGCTAACACCCCCCCTCAAACTCACGATGGTACAGCAAGGAGCATCGAGAGTTTGTCAATGAAAAATCTATGACGGCTGACAGAATGAGACTTCGTGAAGCAGTCAGCCAACTGTAAGGACGACGGAGTAAACGGTAGAGAAATGGTTCCGTGATCCAAATGATGCCGAGTGAAATGACAATCAATCTCAATGTGTTTGGTGCGCTCATGAAACACCGTGTTGTGAGCAATCTGAATGGCACTCTTATTATCGCAGTACATAGGTGTGGGGTCAGTAAGAGTGACTCCCATGTCAGCCAGTAACCAGCGCAACCATATAATCTCAGCCGTAGTGGAAGCCATAGCACGATACTCTGCCTCGGTGGATGAACGAGAAACTACAGCTTGCTTCTTACTTCTCCAAGAAATAAGAGAATCACCAAGAAAAATACAAAACCCAGTAGTGGACTTCCGAGAAGTCGAATCACCAGCCCAATCGGCATCAGAAAAGGCACGAAGCTCCAACGAAGAAGTGGATGGAAACAAAAGACTCTGATAAAGAGATCCCCGTAGGTAACGTAAAATACGCACAACAGCAGCCCAATGTACAGTCGTGGGTGCTGAAACAAACTGACTAACAATGTGAACAGCATAGGCAATATCAGGACGAGTGATCGTCAAATAAACAAGACTACCAACAATGGACCTATACAGAGTAGGATCTTGTAGAGGAGTACCATCATCTAGAGTATACTTTGCGTTCAGCTCGAGAGGAGTGTCAGTGGTGCGAGTGTCAGTGAGTCGTGCACGGTGAAGAATATCAGCAGCATACTTGGACTGAGAGAGAAGGTAACCTCGAGGAGAGGAGGCAACTTCAATTCCCAGAAAGTATCGTAAAGGGCCCAAATCTTTCATCTCAAAACAACGGGACAAGGTTTCTTTCAAACCCACAATACCATCAACATCATCACCCGTAATAATCATATCATCAACATATAACAGAAGGAGAACACGGCCGGCAGAAGTCGATCGAACAAATAAAGCCGAGTCATAAGGGCTTGAGACAAAACCAAGGGAAATCACAACTCGAGAAAATCTATCATACCAAGCACGAGGTGCTTGTTTAAGGCCATACAACGCCTTCTTAAGGCGACAAACCTGTCCTGGAGCATGAGAGACGCCTGGTGGGGGAACCAAATACACTTCTTCCTTCAATTCTCCATTCAAAAAAGCATTTTTAACATCCATCTGAGATATGTGCCACTGTTGAACAGAAGCAACAGCAATGAGGACACGAACTGAAGTCATCTTGGCTACCGGAGCAAAAGTCTCCTCATAATCTAAACCATATTCTTGAGCAAACCCCTTAGCAACTAAGCGGGCCTTGTATCGCTCAATAGAACCATCAGACTTCGTCTTAACTTTGTACACCCATCTAGAACCAATAGCCTTTTTACCTGCAGGAAGATCAACAAGGTCCCAAGTACCAGTCTTGTCTAAGGCAGACAGTTCCTCAGCCATAGCATTTTGCCAATCACGGGATCGGACAGCCTCCTTATAGGAGGAAGGCTCAGAGATTGGATCAATAGAAACAAGAAATGACGCAAAGGACTTAGAATAACAAGAGTATGCAAAATCAGGTAATTGAGTAGACTTACGTATGCGTACTGGATAGCGTGGCGCAGCAAGATCCGTAGTCACAAGCGGTGATTGGGTAGCCGTGTCAGGGGTCGGAGAATCGTCAACAATAGGTGCAGTAGGAAGTGAAGAGTCAGAAGAGAAGGGATCAATGTGAATAAGATCAGATTTAGTCAAGTTGTGTGTGCTGGAGGGAATGGTAAAGAAGGGGATATGCTCAAGGAAGGAGACATGGCGAGACACATAAAATTTTCTAGAGGAGGGATCATAACAACGATAACCTTTTTGACCTATACCATACCCAAGGAAAACACATATAGCAACCCGAGAGGAAAGTTTGGACAGTTCAACATGTGGACGAAGAACAAAGCAAGTGGAACCGAAGACTCTTAAGACAGAATAATTTGGTGTTTGGCCAAATAACTGCTCATAAGGAGAAGTGCCAGAGTTATGAGCAGTCGGAATACGATTAATAATGTAAGTGGAGGTAAGGACAGCTTCTCCCCAAAACTCATTTGGAACACTAGCGGACAACAACATAGACCTGGCAGTTTCAACAATATGTCGGTGTTTTCTCTCAGCAACACCATTCTGCTGAGGGGTATCAGTGCACGAGGACTGATGCACAGTACCTTCAGACAAAAAAAGATCAGAAAGGGTTCCACTAGTGTATTCCCCACCTAAATCAGAACGAAAACACTTAACAACAGCGGAGTGTTGGGTTTTAACGTAGACTTGGAAATCTGTATAAATCTTAGTGAACTCAGAACGATTTTTCATCAAAAACACCCAAACATAACGAGTATAGTCATCAATAAAGGACACATAATATCTAGACCCCCCTTTAGTAGGAATAGGAGCAGGTCCCCAAACATCAGAGTGGACTAAATCAAAAGGTGCACAAGATTTTGATGAACTATTATGAAAAGGCAAAGCAGAAAATTTCCCAAGTTTACATCCACGACAATCAGAAATATCATGAGATTTTAAATCACCCAAAACGCCAGTATTACACAAAAATTTTAAACGAGAGTGTGAAACATGACCAAGTCTAGAGTGCCATAAAAAATACTTAGAGGATGACTTGGTTAAATGAAAGGAAGATAAATCAACAGAGGTGGCAGCTGCATAGCCAGGAGTGCGCAGCTCATCCAAAACATAGAGACCCCCCTGTCTACGGCCTGTCCCAATCAGCCTCTTGGAGTCGGGATCCTGCACAGAACAAGAAGTCGAAGAAAAATGAACAGAATATCCAGAATCACATAATTGACCAACAGATGCAAGATTTAGAGTAAGCTTAGGTATACAATAGACATTTGAGAGAGACACGTGAGGAGTGTTAATAGTGCCAATGCCAACTAATGGTAATGATGAACCATCAGCAGTAACAACAGTAGGGGAACAAGACTCAGAAGACAAGGATGTGAATTTAGATGGATCAGGAGACATATGAAACGAAGCCCCCGAGTCCAAGACCCAAAGGGATGATGATATACCTGAGGGATTTGATGAAGGCAAACCTGATGGAGTACGAGTAGTCATGGCAAAATGCTGAGGCGGGGGGGCTGTCTGACCTGAGGCCGAAGACTGAGTAGCAAGGAATCGTTGAAACTGTTTTGCAAGAGCATCCATAGAAGTTTTCTGAGAAGAAGCCACATCCAAATCACCCGCAGATGCAGCTGCAGCCATATAAGATGACCCACTACGGGTTTGTCCGGTACCCGATGTGCGTTGCTGTCCACCACTCTTCTGTTGCTGAGACTTATCACCAGACGAGTTCTTCAGGGCTAATACAGGACACTGGCTTATCCAATGTCCAGGCTTCTTGCAATAACGACATTCAACCTTTCTAGCTGTATTCGGTCGAGACTGTTGAGATGGTGCTGCCAAAACGGATGCAGAAGGGGCGTTTGGAACCTTTTGCGTTTTCAGTCGAGTTTCTTCAGCTAGCAACTCGTGAACCACTGAATCGACAGAGGGCAAAGGATTACGATGCATAATCGAAGCACGACAGTGCTCGTATTCCGGGCGAAGCGAGTGCAGAAGCTGAACAAGACGCGACTCCTCCCGATGAATAAGATAAGGTCCAAAGGCTTTTAATTCAGCAGATTCTGTCATAGCCAACTGATCCCAAAGAGCAGTGATTTCAGCATAAAATTCCTGGATGGTGCGATCATTCTGTGACAGAACACGAATTTCCCCTTCTAACTGAAAGCGAACAGATATATTGGTGCGCATAAATAGCCTTTCCAAGTAGTCCCAGACCTCCTTAGCAGTTTCATATTTAGCCAATTGCACACCAATCTTAACATCGACAGAATTATTGATCCAAGTAATAATTTTGGAATTGGCACAATCCCACTTATCAAGCAAATCATCATAATTATCAGTACCTGTTTTGGGAGCTTGAGCAACGCCAGAAACATATTTCCACATCTCTTTACCGCGAAGAAAATTTTTCATAACGTAGCTCCAATACGAATAGTTTTTGCCATTCAAACGAACACCAATTGACTGCAACGAGTCTTCACCAGGAGCCATTGGAAAACAAGCAAAAGCGAAAACGCCAACAACCGAAACGATCAGAAAAGATTAAACGAAACGATCAGAAAAAAAAAAAAAAAAAAGTGAAGACGATCAGAAAACGATCCGCGAACAAGTGTGCTTTAGATGATTGCTGGCTCTAATACCATGTTAGGATTTATATAATCCAACAAGGGTTAAAGGAAAAGAAAAGATAAACGTAAAGAACTTGTGGTATTAGAACAAATAAGCGTGATATGAAATATACAAGAGAGGGGCTTTATATAGCCAACAAAAGGTAAACCCTAATCCTATAAACAAAAGGTAAACCCTAATAATCCTATAAATATAATAACTAATAAAAATATGCTAACACTTCTATTCAAGGATCACGCCGCCGGAACCTCCAGCAGATGGAGGTGGGTCGAATCCACGGCGGAGAGGAGGTCGGAGATGACGGATCGAGAGCGAATCAAACAGAGGTCTTTGATGTGCGACGTTTTTGGCAGTGCACAGTAGACTGCAGATCATCGCTCGCCGCCTACGCCGTTGGAAGACATCGTCATCAAATTTACAGAAGTTGTGTAAAGAAGAATCGACAGAGTTGAAGAGGGGAAGTGGAGAGAACTGGAAACGGGAAAGAATGATTTGATTGTTTATTGTTTAATAAGGGGTATTGTTGGTATTTAACAAGATTTGTTATTATTAAATTGAATTTAAATTATTTTTGGGGGTGAGTTTAGTAAAAGTGGAGGTGTACATAAACTCACCCATTGTCAAATTCTTTTCCTACGTGATATTATAGAAACACTGGCCTCTTTAGATTTTGAAAAATCATCTTCAACTATTCGTGACTACTACAATCTTTTCTAAAAACACAGCTCATGTGAAAATACGTCTTCATGATTATAAGTGCTATATACTCCATGTTTATTTGTAGAGCTATTAACTACATTTTCATCATTGTACTAAGTACAATGTAATTCTCTAAAAAGACAATCACAATTAAATCAAACTTCACACGCATTAGTAAACTCTTGAATATCATATTCTTGCATGCATGTTACATGAATACATTTTTATGTCATTTGGTTCTAAGCAATTAATATTATAAAAAATAGTTGTTATTTTATGTTATTTAAAATAAACATAAAATATTCTATAAAACATTTAAAATGAGAAACTTAAATTTTGCTAACCAAAATAGATTTTAATATTTCATACTATACTTATATATATATATATATATATATATATATATGTTTATTTATTTATTTATTAGCCTATACATGTGTGACATGTAGTTGTAGGCTAGCTGTATTAATTTAGCCAATGCATGCATCCTCAATTAGTTGGATATCTTTTTCATGGGAAATAAGTGCAACTTTTCAACATTTTGACATAGTAGTTCATATAGTGTTATGCTGTACTAATTTAGCCGTTAATTAATTCACCATAAAAAAGTCACGCTAGTTACCTAAGCTAATTGCATATTAGTTATAACCCAATAATCATTTTCATCCATGTGAAAATTAAGCTTATACCAAATGCCCTGTAAATGTTACTCAGCCTTTTTATATTCTTATATTTTTTTTAATTGTTTTTATTAATCAATAAATACCTAAAAAAAATAAAAATAAAAGGTTACCATCAATAATTGAAAAAGTAGAATGCAATGTTGTCAATATAATTACAACCAAACACTTCCCCAACCACCACATTACCTTTATTTTTATTTTTATTTTATTATTTTTATTTGGATAAATTTTATTTCTACTTTTAATTTTTTTCTTTAATAATATATACACACAAAAAAAGTGTGTAGTTGAAACCTCATTAAATGAAGATAATGGCACTTGATGAGATATCAGATATGCATGTGGCCACATTTTGCTGCTAAAGGTCGACCTTCTCTTTCTTCCCTCGTCTAAGTATAATTTTTTCTTTCAATTTTTTTTTTTAAAGTTTTTTTTATTAATATTTACATTATTAATACTCCATTTATTTATTTTTTCTTGAGTCATGATCATATGGGGACCTAACCTCATGTGATGTCATTTAAGATTTTGTCGGTATGATTATACACAATTAACAAAAATGTAAAAATATTTCCCCTCGAATCAAGACTATATAAATACGTGCGCTTTGCTCTTCAAAGAATGAATCAAAAACCCACAAGTTTTCCAATATTATACTTTTAACCCTTTGGGGGTTTAATTTGTTTGTCATTTTATGATTTTATGACAATGGGGCTTCATTGTCAGGGTTTATTTCTCTTGTCTTTACTCTTATCAACCGCAGTGAATCTTTGCACCGCCAATGACAAGACTTTTGAGGTTGTCGGCACTGGCGAGTGTTCCGATTGCAACGACAATACCCACGCTTTTTCAGGTACGTACCCATGCATGCTATAGCTAGCTCGATGGATCGATCGATCAATGTTACGTATGTTTCTAGATTATTGGAGAATATACACTTCAACAACGATCTGATACTATGTTAGAAGTTGTATAATTTAAAAGTTGATCTGAACTGTTAGAGAAATTGTACAACTTAACAATATTTATATTAGTGGATCGTATATTCTTATAGTTGTCGTAATAATTGTACACTTGTAGGTCTCGGCGTGACCATCGAATGCAAGCTCGAAAACGGGGGCATGAAGATAGTCGGGTCGAGCCACCTCGACGAGCAAGGCAACTTCAAGGTCTCCCTGTCGAAAGACCTCGACCGGGAGTGCTATGCTCGGCTACACAGCTCGGCTTCCGTCCCTTGCCCGACTCACGACGGCCCCGAGGCCGGCAAGATCGTGTTGAAGTCGTCGAGCAAAGACGGTAAGCTCGTCACTTTCGTGCCGACGAAAAACATCCGATTCTCGTCGGCCCTTTGCGCTTCCAAATTCTTTTGGAAGTATTTGAAGTTCCCTCCCCTCCCACCCCTCAAGCATTGGCATCACCCTTGGGTCCTCCCGCCTCTCCCCCCGCTCTACAAGCCTCCCCCGGTTCCCGTTTACGAGCCGCCCGTCGTCAAGCCGCTCCCTCCTCCGGCTCCCGTTTACGAGCCGGAACCGCCGGTTTCCAAGCCGCTCCCTCCACCGGCTCCCGTTTACAAGCCCAAGTCCAAGCCGAACCCTAAACCTCCCGTGTACAAACCGAAGCCTAAGCCTGAGCCGAAGCCGAAACCGCCGACTCCGGTT
The DNA here is from genome assembly GCA_954870475.1 of Euphrasia confusa. Classification (NCBI taxonomy): domain Eukaryota; kingdom Viridiplantae; phylum Streptophyta; class Magnoliopsida; order Lamiales; family Orobanchaceae; genus Euphrasia; species Euphrasia confusa. The sequence goes on from OX940951.1 coordinate 22,936,764, forward strand.
TACAAGCCGAAACCGAAGCCAGAGCCGAAGCCAAAACCGCCAACTCCGGTTTATAAGCCGAAGCCAAAGCCGCCTAAGAAGCCATGCCCGCCCATAACAAAGCCGCCGGTTTACAAGCCACCGGTTTACAAGCCGCCGGTCTACAAGCCGCCGGTTGACAAGCCACCGGTTTACAAGCCGCCAGTCTACAAGCCGCCGGTTTACAAGCCACCGGTTTACAAGCCGCCGGTTGTGAAGCCTCTCCCTCCGCCGGTTCCGCTATATCCGATCCCTCCGATAACAAAGAAGCCGCTGCCACCGATTCCACCACTATATCCGATCCCTCCGATTACTAAGAAGCCTTGTCCGCCCCTCCCGAAGTTTCCCCCAAAGTACTTTCACCACCCAAAGTTTGGACACTTCCCACCTCTCCCACCATCCATTCCCCACCACGCTTGATCGACGAACCGTCGGAAAGTTGAAGGAGATTATCGTGTTAAGTTGTTGTTTGAATTTTTATATGTCCGAATAAGATATATACTACATATGTGAGTGACGGAGAGAGACAGTTGAAATTGATTATATTGATTTGGGTTGCATTGCTTTGCTTTGTTTGTAATATTTGTGTTTGAAATTAATCAAATGCTTGTAGATTTTTATTCATTTCCGAAAAAACACAACTCTTTTGCTAGCTAGTAGCTATACTACATAAATAAATAAATAGTGAGTTGAATTTATAGTACGTGCTACTAAAACATGTGATCAATTAATTAATTATAATATACATGAATGAATCAATCAAATTTCATGACACATGATCATGCATGCATGGCTAATGACTTGCTCCGAATTCAAATTACCGATTAATAAACTTGTTTTATAATAATAATAATACAAATTGAAATTTATTATAAAAAAAGGTCGATATGGGCTTAAGCTGTCTTACCAGTTCGGTCGACATGTATAATGTGATGATCCTCGATGGCGCGTTAGGCACCTACGATCTATTAATTAAAAGAGGATTCGACGGAGAAATCAATGGGAGATACGTACTGTAGTACATAATTTGGTCGTCGAATTGAATACGCGAGCTAGCGTGAAAAAATACTACGTAGTACTAAAAGAGGAATAAAAATCGAATTGCATCGATTATAATTACTTGTTTGTTTCACCACCCGCGTAAACAAAATACCCGATGCTGTGAGCGATACTTCTGCTGCATATGCTTAATTCATTCAGCTCAACAACCCAAGTCTTTAATTAATGTATATGTCCAGTCTGTATTTTTTCAAATAAATATGTTTTCTTTTTAATTTACTCAAAATAAGTGTCACATCTAGAATCTATTTGACTGAGCTTAAAAGTTTCTTAAAACAGATTAAAAGTTGTTTAAGAGATTAGAGCAACCTAGTAGTCATAAAATGACCATTGTCATTCTCAAAATTTGGCAAAAAAAAAAGCTATGTAGTGAAAATGGCAAGGGGCAAAAAATAGGCATAATCAAAATTCCAGTCATTTATCCTATTATTTGGATGAAAAAATGGCTAGACCTAATTCTTGTTACCTCACACTAAACATAAATTAATAAATAAAATAGTATTTTTTTTTGTTTATTATATTATTATTAATAATAAAAAAATGATTAATTTTCAATAAATTCAATAATTTCACACAAAAAAAAAATAAACGAAATTTATGTAAAAATAAACTATATTAATTTAATAAATTATTTTAGATTTTACTATTGTATATATAATTTTAAATAATAATTAATTTTTTTATTTAACTTAATTTTTTTTTTTAAAAATTATATTAAAAAAATGTAAAAAATAATTTTTTTTTTTAAATGGCTCTATCTATTTTTATACTTACATTTTAAAAATGACAAATGACAAGAGCTATTTTTTTGCCAAAATGACAAATGACAAAGGTCATTTTGGCCAAACCAGGGTTGCTCTTATAAGTTCTTAAAATTTGTTTGGTAAAATTTAAAAAAAAAAATCTTTAAAAACTTGAAAATAAGATATTAAAAAAAATTAAGGGAGAAATATTTTTTTAAGCAACTTATAAACTTAAATAATAAAAGACCAAAATACCCTTAAAATTATTATTTTTTATATATACAAAAAATTTAAATTTATTATTTAGTTAATATAATTATTTTTAATTTTTTTTATATATAACAATTTATTTTTGATAATTTTATTTATATAAGTCTTAAATTGCCAACCAAATTAACATTAAGTTTATATATTTATTTTATCCAAATAATTTAACAATTTATTCATTAAATAAGCTCTTAAAACGAAACGAGCAAAAAATCATTTTCTTACAAAATTTTAATAGTTAAAGTATAAACCAAAAAATTGCATTAACTTTTTTTTTTGGTAAAAGTCAATTTTATTAAAAATAAAAAGTGTAACATGACTGCGCGTAGGGAAAATCCTTCCGCACCACACGAACTAACAGAGCTCTCCGAACCGAATACAACTTATAGCAAAAAATGCCATTTTTGGTAAATTGCATTAACTTGTAAAGACCAATTAACATTTTTTTTATTCAAAAATACCTTGATATAAATACTTGTAAAGACCGCACTGTCAAGAATGGACTATGCTCACTTTGGGTTTGGGCCTGATCCAATCTAAAGACCGCACTGTCAAATCCTTACTTGGGCCTGCAATCTTTTGCAATACCCACCAATCTAAACCAATACTAGAAATTGTAGTAGTAGTAATTAATCGAACTCTGCCGTCGTTCGGAAAATTAATCATCATCTATCTGTGCAGTTTAATCGCTCTCAATAAAATCGATCCGTGAACGAAAATGTCTTCGACCTTCAGCGGCGATGAAACTGCTCCTTTCTTCGGCTTCCTTGGCGCCGCTGCCGCCCTCGTCTTCTCCTGTAAGCTTCCCCGTTAACTCATCTATCGATTTCCTGTAAATTTCCGTTGACTTTATTTTCCTGCTCTCACGATTTTTTTCCGATCTAATTGTGCTAATGGATTCTCTAAATTATTATGGATTCTTTAGATCGCAAAAAAGTTAAATGACCTTGATTTAAGGGTTTGGGGGTTTGCAGGTATGGGTGCGGCTTATGGAACAGCGAAGAGTGGAGTCGGCGTGGCGTCGATGGGGGTGATGAGGCCGGAGCTGGTGATGAAATCGATCGTCCCGGTTGTCATGGCTGGTGTTTTGGGTATATACGGCCTGATTATCGCTGTGATTATCAGCACTGGTATTAATCCCAAGGCCAAGTCCTATTACCTTTTCGACGGCTATGCTCATCTCTCGTCGGGCTTGTCCTGTGGTCTTGCTGGGCTTGCTGCTGGAATGGCTATCGGGATTGTGGGTGATGCTGGTGTTAGGTACGATTCATGTCGATAATTTGCTAAATTTTAAATCGGTGCCTTTTTAGTGTGATTTGTTATGTCATCTTTGGGTGGTAATTTGAAGTTTTAGAAAGGTTCGGTTTCCGCAATCAAGAGTTTAGAGATCAATCTGTTTATTGAGGTGGCAAAGGTTGTATTTTGGTGAGAATTTTGATTAATTAAATGTGGTTAAGTCGGAGAATGGATTAGCATATCAGTTATGTTTATGATTCATGAACAACGGTCAACGATTTTGTTTTTTGATTTTTGAGAGACTCGTTGAAGAAAGATTTGAGGGTGCTTGCGAATTTTTTTGTTTGATAGTAAATTTTGTTCATTCCAGAGATAGGTAGTTTGTGAAAATACACTTGTGCTTGCTGCCTTGCTCTATTGGAAAGTATATGTTCACTTTCTCTAGTTTTATGTTGAATGTATGATCCTTTGTAATCTTTCGTGCACGCATTAATATGGAGGTGGTAAAATGGTGAAAATCATTTATTTGTGGATTATGTTTCTAAATAACTTTAAGAAAGAACATTTGGTCCAAGTATGCTCCACCCATAAGTTGGTGAGAATACCCGTAGAACAATCATGCACGATCATGCTGACATGAATGATGAGTCAATTACGAATTGTGCCAGGACACGATCATGCTGACATGAATGATGAGCCAATATAAAGTCTCTGATTAGTACAATTTGAGCAAAAGAAATATTTTCCTTTTTTTTTTGGGGAGAAATCATGGGCTCAATAATGATCACTATCCTTGCCAATATCATTCACTCAATGTTGCTTATATGTTTCTGTTATATACATGAATTATTTTATTATGATATGGTGATACATGGAAGATATACTACAGGTTTATTTCATCACCTTATTTTATGTTTCTTACATACCAATATACCATCTTTTGATGTTTGTTTTTTGCAGGGCTAATGCACAGCAGCCTAAGCTTTTCGTTGGAATGATACTTATTCTCATTTTCGCTGAAGCTTTGGCACTCTATGGTCTTATTGTTGGAATTATATTGTCTTCACGAGCAGGCCAGTCTCGAGCTGACTAAGGTTAAGACGAAATGCAGGAGAAATCAAGTCAAGGCATGTTTGAATCCTATTTGTTACTCCCATCATTACTCATTCTTAGGGTACTGGTAATTTCCCTAAATATTCATTTGGTAGTGTCTACTGGTATTAGATAACCTTTATTGTTCCATTTGTGTTTGGACTAATGATCTATGATTACCAAGTTTTTTTTTATGCAAAGTAATATTAAGAAAAAAATTAAAATACATTGTAATATATATGTACATTCAAATCAAGTTGATAGATATATCATTCAACTATTTAAATTTTGGGGCATTTTGAAAAGGGAGCACTAGATACTAAGATACTGTAGTATGTATCTATAGACTATAGTAGATACTTACATAGTTCCAAAGAAAACCAAAATATCCATTAGTCACTCTTGAAATTACTTTGGATCAACTTGAATTGCAACATATAGTTGTCCCTTTTTGTCCGGATCAACTCTCTCATCTTGAAATTACTTCGGCTCTATTAGTCATTTTTAAAATTGCAACATACATTATGTCCATGGGTAAAATTTTGTTTCTTAAAATCTATACATTGTTTGTTTTATTTGAATATGGGAGTAATTTCGAGTTCCTGTATCTTGAGTAAAAGTTTGTATGTGTTGCATTACAATATAACGAGGAGTGAATAGTTTATAATATAAGATGCATATAGTTTTGAGTTGTGATTGACCTCTGTTAATATTAAGGATTTCAAATATTACTTTCTTTTTTATCAAACGGTAGTATATAGAGATCTCTTTAGCATATTGATTCATACTTAAGGGAAAATTTTACAGTATAGAGTTTTTACAACAATAATCCTTTATATAAATTTGAGGCTCATTAATAATTATTCAATTGAATTTTTTGAATTAATTCTCTCTAAATTTTGTTTTTAAAATTCAAATTATTTATTTTAATAATTACATCTAGAAAATAAAATTTTGTTTTAAAGAAAAAAATAAAATATTTATCTATTCTTTTGAATATGTCACGCCTTTCTTTTTTGCAGCTCATAAAAATGACTCAATTTTCAAATTTGATAACTTAAAAAATAATTAAATCATGAACACATAAAGTACAGCAATTTCTTAGTGCAACTTCTTAGTTTCATCTTTTTATGTTAAATCAAAATAATCTGTTGTAATTTAATTATTCTTATTTCTTAGTTCTTAATTGTTTTTTAATATGAATTTATCATCATCTACTTCCAAAATCCAATCCAGAGATAAAAATTGTTCGTTGTGTTCCGTAAAATTATGAATTGAGACACGACCCACACATTCATAAAATGTATAAGATTAATTAAGACGTCTAACAAGGGAAACCATTTTCAATACTATTAGCATGGTAAACGGAATAATGTTTTAAACTCTCTTTATAATCGTATCTTTATCAATTGAATGAAGAAATAAGCTCACAATTATTTATTACCAAAAAAACACATAAATAGGAAAAAAATAAATCATTCTAAGTTAATTTAGGTCTAAAGAAAATGGGGCCCACCCTTCATCTCCTCCTCCACCATTCCCCCCTTTATAAAACGCCGCTTGTTCCCTCCTGCATTTCTCGCTCACCCTTCATCATTTCCTCCTTAAACACTATTTCAATACCTGCATGCTGAAATTTGTTCTGAAGCTCTGATTCGTTTTTTTCCGTGAATCCAATTTCAATTAAATATTCCGCATCCTCCTTATCCTGAAGGGTAGGCGTGGGGATTTCCGAATCCTGTAATCGAGCTCGTGGCAATCGTCTTATCGTGACCCGTATCCGTTTTTGCCTCTTTTGAGGGGGGAGCCGGGGCTCCGGCCTCGGCGGGTTTCAAAGCCCCCACCTGACACAACCATCCATTTCTAATCTGATTTTCATTCATTTGATTCTTTTTTATTTTTCGTCTAATTCCGTCTAAGCCATCTCGAAGAAAGATGCCTGCCCTCGCCGTAGATGCCGCTGTTTCACCGCCTCCGTACGCTCTCCCCGCCGCCGCCGCCTCCGACTGGTCGCCGGCCCACTCGTCGGTGCTGTACCGAGTGGACGGGTGGGGCGCGCCTTACTTCGCCGTCAATTCAAACGGAAACGTCTCCGTCCGTCCTTACGGCGACGGCACCCTCGCCCACCAGGAGATCGATCTGGTTAAGGTCGTGAAGAAGGCCTCCGACCCGAAAGAATCCGGCGGGCTCGGGCTCCAGCTCCCCCTCATTGTCCGGTTCCCCGACGTCCTGAAAAATCGCCTCGAGTCTCTCCACTCCTCCTTCGATTTCGCGATCCAATCCCAAGGTTACGCCTCCCATTACCAGGGCGTTTACCCCGTGAAATGCAACCAGGACAAATTCGTGGTCGAGGACATCGTTCGGTTCGGGTCGGGCTTCCGGTTCGGGCTCGAAGCCGGGTCCAAACCCGAGCTCCTCCTCGCCATGAGCTGCCTCTGTAACGGCAGCCCAGACGCCCTTTTGATCTGCAACGGATTCAAGGACTCAGAGTACATATCTCTGGCTCTAATCGCCACAAAGCTCCACCTCAACACCGTCATCGTCCTCGAGCAAGAGGAGGAACTCGACGTCGTCATCCAGGTCAGCAAAAACCTCGGCGTCCGCCCCGTGATCGGCGTCCGAGCCAAGCTGAGAACCAAGCATTCCGGCCACTTCGGCTCCACCTCCGGCGAGAAAGGGAAATTCGGTCTCAGCACCACCCAGATCCTCCGCGTCGTCAAGAAGCTCAACCACCACGAGATGCTCGATTGCCTCCAGCTCCTCCACTTCCACATCGGATCTCAGATCCCGTCCACATCTCTCCTCTCCGACGGCGTCAACGAAGCCGCCCAGATCTACTGCGAGCTCGTCCGCCTCGGGGCCCACATGCGAGTCATCGACATCGGCGGGGGCCTCGGGATCGACTACGACGGCTCCAAATCCCCCGACTCCGAGATCTCCGTCGGCTACACCCTCCCGGAATACGCCTCCTCCGTCGTCAGAGCCGTCGGCACCGTCTGCGACCGGAGGTCCGTCCGGCATCCGGTGATCGCCAGCGAGAGCGGCCGAGCCATAGTTTCTCATCACTCGATCCTCGTTTTCGAAGCTGTTTCTTCCTCGAGCTCTGTCGATAACCAGATCTCTCCCCTAGGGCTTCAGTACTTCCTCAACCAGTTGATGGGCCTTTCCGATTGCCGGAACTTATCTTCAGCCGCTGTCCTCGGCGAGTACGACACGTGTCTCCTCCACGCGGAGAAGCTGAAACAGAGCTGCGTTGACCAGTTCAAAGAAGGGCTTCTAGGGATGGAGCAGCTTTCCGCCATTGACGGTCTATGCGAGCTGATCTATAGAGCACTCGGCCTTTCGGACTCGATCCAAACCTACAATGTCAACCTCTCGGTTTTCACCTCGATCCCCGATTTCTGGGGCATCAACCAGCTTTTCCCGATCATCCCCATTCACAGACTAGACGAGAAGCCCGTGGTCAGAGGGATTCTCTCCGACCTGACTTGCGATAGCGACGGGAAGATAGACAAGTTCATCGGTGGCGAGTCGAGTTTGTCTCTCCACAAACTCAACTGCGAGCCGTATTATCTGGGCATGTTTCTAGGTGGGGCCTACGAGGAGGCTTTGGGAGGCTACCACAATTTGTTCGGTGGGCCCAGTGTGGTCCGTGTGTCGCAGAGTGACGGGCCCCACGGTTTCGCGGTGACGCGGGCCGAGCCGGGAGCTTCGTGCGGGGACGTGCTGAGGGTGATGCAGCACGAGCCTGAGATCATGTTCGAGACACTCAAGCAACGAGTGGAGGAATTTGGAGACGAGGGTGTTGTGGAGATTACGAATGGGATCGCTTGTTCGTTTAATAACATGCCTTATTTATCGAGGGGGTGCACGGGCACTTTCGGTTTGACCGATGGTAAGGATTACTATTACTCGAGTGATGAGACTTTATCGTCTTTTGGGGATGATTCTGTTGGGGCAGAGGATGAGCGGTGGGTGTATTGCTTGGTGTGAGTTGAATTAGACAAAATGATTATGGTGTTGTTATTTTGTTGTTCGTTTTTCTCGGTTTTGAGCGTGATGATGATGATGAGCGAATAGCTGTTAGAGGCCCGAGTTTTGAGTCGAGTCGGTTTTGATCTGTGATGTGTGAAGATGTTGATGCTCTTCAAAATTCAGTCTTGCTCTCTACTACTATGTTATTCTACTTTTGAATGGTTGAAACTTAGAAAACTGATACTCCACTCCATATTATTGTTGTTCTACTTTTTTAGTTCGCCGTTGCGAATGCCATTGTGGTCCTTGTGAATTGATTCTGTTTTTGATATGTTGTGGGGCATTTTGGGTTAGGTGTTTGATGCATAGTATTATTTTTGGCCTCCACTAGGAAAGAGCAGTGTATATGGTGGAACTCGGAACGAATCGCCTCGATTCTTTCTTATCGAGTTAATCCATTCCCAAGTTCCAACGTGTACACGAGTCGAGGAGCTTGAACTCGTTATTAGTTGTTAGACACTTGAAATTGAAGTAATGATATTGTTGAGTGGCACGTATAAGTTGAACAAAAACAAACGATGATCTTTTCTTTTGACCGAATTTCAGTTGTGTGGGACTGTGGGTCTTGTGTAGTCGTGGATACCCCTGTCCAAGTGTCAAACTGTGCTATTTTAAAATTTAAATGGCACCTGATTTTATGAATACTTTTATTACTTTTCCGTTTCCTATATTATGGCTATTTTGTTATTCACTATATAGCCTTTATAATTATTTGAGTAATGAACATGACATTTTTGATATATTATTTCTCATGATAGGAAAATTTTCATACAAACAATCCGAACCAAAGTAGTTCGGTAGCTCGAACGGGCTGGATCAAAATCAGTTCGGTAGCTCGAACGGGCTGGATCAAAATCGAGTGGGTTAGTATGATTGACATCTCTCTCAAAAAACATTTAGGCTACCATATTTCTATATCTCTCTAGATTACCTTTTAAATATTAATACTACCTACACTCAAGGTTCTAAAGGGCGCTAGGCGCTAGTAGGAAGGTGACTAAAGACCTAGCGCCTAGAGAGTTTAATCGAAGACTATGCGAGAATTAATCGTTTTATATTTTTATATTTAATTAATTAATATTATACTTTAAAAATATTTTTATGCATAATAAATCAATAATTTGAACAAAATAATCAATAAACAATTTAAACATAGTATTAATCACAAGTTTAACATATTAAAATAATCAAAATAGTTTGTAAATTTAAATTTTTAGATCATTTTCATTATATATTTAATATATTTTTTTAAAATTTTGGTTATCTCAAAATTTATCATAACATCATCTATTTTATTTGAAAATTTATCATAACATCATCTATTTTATTTGATTTATCAAGATTTGTATCTAATTTGATTGTTTCAGTCTGCTCTAGAGCCGTCTAAGTAAATAAAGACGAAATTAATTGAACTTGGGCTGCTCAAAAGCGAGTTTAGGCGGGTCTGAGCGGGTTTAGGCGATGCTTAGGCGGGTTAGGAGCCTAGAGCCTAAAATCGAGGTGGTCGAGTACAGCCTAGAGCCTAGGCGAGAATTAATCGGAGTCCGGCAGGGATTTTAGAATTTAATTAGAACAGTGCCTACACCACCTTCCATAAAATAAATAAATAAATAAATTTTAATTCATGAACGACATAAATATATATGTTCGTTGAACTCAGAGACTGTGTTTCTTGGATACGAAGGTGAGGGTTTGGATGGAGTGCTCGAGGAGGAGGGCGGATTTTGTTGAGTGGCAATCGTGTTGGATGCAGATGATGGTCTCGATCAACATCGCGCGGGAGGAACGCAGCATACGGAGATTGGGAGTTTTTTTTATTTTTTTTTGTTGATCGATGAGCTTTCCTGTCGACAAACAATGTTGTCTTTGGGGGAGGTGTTGGGCTTCTTGGTGGTGATGGCGGAGGACGGTGCGGAGTCGGGGCGGTGCGGGGCTTCGTCATCGATCATTGGAACGGACAAACCTTTTCTTGTTGATTAATATCAAATGAGTTTCAAGAAAAAGAGTACAATTGCTCGGAAATGTAAAAAATCTTTACTAAAAAAAGAACTTTGTGGCTTGAAAATGAAGATACGTATAAATAGTGTAAAAATAATAATGCAATTAATCCTCTTTAGAGGTCCACACAATTCAAGTAATTCATGGTGGAGTTAATTAAAGAAGCATATGCTAGAAAGTTCTACGTACAAAAACACTCAAGCTTTAGAGGATTAATTGGGAGAATTTTTGTTTGAAGTACTTAATAATAGAGGATTAATAAAGAACATCCGAAAATATTGTACACACTATTCTACGTGTATAAATCATCAATTTTACAATATTACTTTTATTATTTTCTAACAATAGAGTATAAACAAGACGAATACACCTAAAAATAGTAGACGTATATTTCATAATATTTGGGTAGCTCGTAATATTTCGATAAGATATTCACTAACAAAGACTAAAAAATAGTAGAAGTATATTTCATATTTGGGTAGCTAAAAATAGTTATTAAAGTAAGTGAAAAAGTAGAGTATACATGTTTTTTTTTATAAGTATTGATATGAAAAAACTAAAATTGCAAATAAAACATAAATGTAAATATCAGTAGACAAAGTTTAATATTTCATTAAAATTTTAATACTTAATACTTAGATAAATTAATAATATATTTAAATTAATAAAATATTACGTTTATTTTTTTAATTAATAAAAATACTCAATAAATTAATAATTTTTATAAACTAGTCCTCCTACCCGTGCGATGCACATGTATTTAATTCAACTTTTTATTACTCGAAGTAGTGCTCTTTCTTCGGAGTAGTGATCTTTCTGCTTAATATTAGATGTAAATATTGATAATGGACAAATAAAAATTACATTCATGTTACAAATTCTTGAATACTTCTTTATAGACTAAATTTGTTCTATTCGTAAGACGACAACGCTGGTCACAAAGCAGAAGCTTCAATCCGGTCGTGTTGGTTACTCTAGACAACACAACGTACAATTGATCGTGCGTAAATACTGATTTCTTCAAAAATATTCCAACATTTGTCAACGACTGACCTTGACTCTTATTAATAGTCATGGCATACGATATTATAATCGATAACTGTATTAGTTGGAAAGCAATCTGGAATTTGGTATCTGAGGGCGTCAAAGTAATTCGAGTATTAAAAACTATTTCCCCAAAATTATTTTCTCCTAATACTTTCGCGTGGATAATATAATTACCAAGTTGTGTTACAATCATCCTAGTATCATTGCATAGTCCGACAGAGGCATCCATATTTCGCAATAGCATAACGGACATCCAAACCTGATACGAAACAGTTCATGTATCAAAAACTATATACCATGTCACAACATTTAATTAATTCGTTAATTATATACAATAAATAAAACATGACATGACTATATAAATTGTTGCTTAAAGAAAAATAAGTTATATATATATATATATATATATATATATATATATATATATATATATATATATATATATACTAATACTAAGTAATGCATATAATCCTTTCGTCCGTATTATGCATTGCAACCATGTAATCGTTGATTTCATTAACGTCATCCAGGATCAGCGCTAGAATCGCTCGTCCTTCTAGAAAATTGATATTTTCGATGTAATCATGGAAGGATGGGTACGCGGCATGAACAATCGATTCCATATAATTATCCGATTGAATTATTAAATATTCATTCGGGGTCTCTATATCTACTTCCCCATCGTTCTCGCCGTCAGTAGTACAATCCCCTGTAGAAGAGCCAATCAGAGAATTCTCGTACATTTAGGCATGACCAGTCAAATTTGAAGAAAATCTCCTCCTGAAAATATATTACTCGTGAAAATTATAAAAGTTGAATGATTGCTTTCCAATAAAATCAAATTGATGAATAATATTTATGTTTGTTTGTATTTCAAGTATCTTCGATCTAAATATAATTGATTTATTAATTTATTTGATATAGAAAATGATATATTCATCAAATTCAATATAAAAAATCAGCATTACATTATTAATTAATTAAGTAATTAATATAATAAAAAATACAATTATAAAATAACAGAAAAATAAAATTACATAAAAAAATTGATATATATGTAGGAGAGAATTAAATACCGAGAGGATTGAAAGAACCAATCGATCAGCTGATTTAGAAATAATGCAACTTCATTCATCAATACAAAATTCGCGAAGTGCTTTCCGTCATGAACTTGTAGATGAATTTTAAACTTGGTGTGACGAATAAGATTACATAACAAAAATAACACACAAAATTGCAATAATTGACATTCTGTATGATTGCATGTGGGGGCAAATTATATAATACCATCGCTTGGACAGTTTTTCATGGATTTTAAAAGTTGTGAAAATTTTAATAACTTGTCGTAAATATAATAACAATTATAAATTACTTATTTATTACAATATATAATAAAAAAATGTATTTAGGTCTATACACATTAAATTCAATAATATACCTTTAGTAAAACTGAACGGAATTTTTTTTCGGAGGGATTAACATCGGACAAAGATGAATATAACCAACACATATATTGAAAATGATTAGTAAAGAGTTGAAAAAAAATGAAATTATTATACGAAGATAAGAGAAAGATTGAATGGAATACAATTAAAGAATCACAAATTAATTTAGTACTATAAATAAATAATAATAATAGAATAAACGTAATTAAAGGAGATAAATAAGGAATAAATTTGATATTCTGAATATTCCTTATTTAAATAAATCAAAATATATTAATTTAGTTTCAAGAGATTAATTGAATATTAAATTGTTTTTGAATTTATTAATTTATGGTAAATTATTTTTTTAATGCTGCATAATTAAAGTAATATAAATAGAGGATAATATTATTACTAATGGTAAATTAATAAAAAATTGAATTATTATTATTTTATTCTCAAATTAATTATGTCGACATTGAATTAATTTAATTGTAATAAATTTACCATACTCATAATTAATAATATTATTGATATATAATTTTAGTTGACATTTGAATTTATCTAATTGCTTAAAATAAGAATAGATTTCAATACTCATAATTAATAATATAATTGTGTTGGAGTTGTGTACTTAATGTCTAGATTTAAGTAACGGAAACTCCCGATCCATTGCCATTAATCTATTTAATTAAATAAACAATTATTTGCGTTTAATTATTTATAATTAAATATATGCAAATCATAGTCCTGGATTTTATACGTTGTAGTTAGTATGGTGCAAGCATGGGCGCACAGAAGATCATACTATCGGTTACTCGTATTTAATCGAACAGTTGCTCACGACCTAGATGGACACGTACCAATCCATCGGTATAGTCGTTGTGTGAGAGAGAAAATAATTTAACTTAATTATTTTATCACACTTGTACACTTGGTGTATTGGGCGGATCGTTTGAGATTTATCGATTAGGATTGCCGGCGATAATCGATTTAAGTCTCAGTGTATTTTATTCTTAATCCCCGATACTATTGCGGGTGTGTATATTTAATATAAGTGACTTTGATTTTCCAAAGGAATTAATCGATTTAATTATTGAGTTAATTACCGGTTAAGTTGGGTCGCTATATTTTATATATGACATGCCGTGAATACTTGACGGGAAAGTGTATCCCGTAAGGGTTGATAATATCCCCGAGATGAGTTCATAAGGAATTATTATGTAAACCCTGCAGGTGGATTTGTTCCGCATAATAATTAAGGTTGAATGGTACTAGTCTCGGATATAAGAGATGAATAAATTAATTAGCAATAAATTAATTTTATTCATGGATATTTATATCTTAAATACACGGAATAAATAATACTACCGGAGAAATATTATTTGATATAATATGGTTTAATATTGGGAGTGCAATTAATTTATATAGTGGAAAATAAATTAATTAATATTGATAAGGATTAATGGACTTGAGCATTGGGCTCAATTTAATCTTCAATATTAGAAGCCCAATATTCCACCTCCTTAAGATCCCCTACGTAGCCTATAAAAGCACTACATGGTCTTCTCTATTCTCATAACTTGAAGATCACAATTCTAGAGAGAGAAAGTAGAGAGGGAGATCCATGGAGTTCGGAAGATCGTCGCCCACCCGACGTTCGAGCTAGTGCAAGGAATACGTGGGAAGGTCTCAAGGTCTTCATAGATCTCGTTTCTCCGTACAACGAGAACAAAGGTAAAATCGTTGAACCCCCTTCGATGATTTTAATTAATTCGTATATGCATATGAACGAAGATCCGAGGGACGAACCCGGGGATGGGGTTTGACCGCGCGGTGGTGATCCGAGATCACCGGACCGCGGGCTGTCAAGCGAGCCCCACCGGGATCGAAGGCAACGAACCCTCGGCTGGACGCCGAGGGTGGCGATCGAAGCCCTAGGGCTCGATCGCCGGCAGGCACAAAGGGAGGAGCCCCGGCTGGAGCCGGGGCGTGCGATCGACATCGAAGTCGATCGCTGGGGCGCCGCGGGCTGGTGCCGCGGCTATCCGCTGGGCGGATGCCCCTCCTCCGACGGCGTGGCGGTGAGTCGCCGGACTCACCGCCGGGGGGCTGCTACGAGCAGCCCCGGCGATCGCGTGCGATCGCGAGCCCCTCGCGGGGCTCGGCTAGGGTTTCGGCCGCGGGTTTATCCCGCGGCGGCGATACTCTTGTCGGGCCCGGTTCGCGTGGTGTTTCGCGGTGGTTTCCGGCGAAGGGATTTTGATCGGGGTTATGTTTCCGCAATTCCGTTAACCCCGGGATATCGATTTCCAACAATTGGTATCAGAGCATGGTTCTAGTTCATGTGTATATGCGATAAATTGTTCTACCTTGCAGGGTTTCCGACTATTATGGCTAGATATAATTCTTCGTTAATTATTGTCATAATTTTTATTAAACTCTCGGACATGTCGAGATTCGTTTTATGTGTGGTGAATGCTTGTAATAGTAAAAATTCGGGGGTTGACCGAATTTAGGATTTATTATTATGTTCTATTTTTCCGGAAAATGTATAGGGTCGATTTCATGTATAGAATCGATACCGGATAGTATAGAATTTATTTTGTAATTTATTCTATGTTGGATCGATGCCGAAACGACCGCCGGAAGAGACGTGTGACGAAGGAGACGAAAGAGAGGAAGGACTCGGACCGGCCATCCCCATGGCCGATCCCATAGGATCGATCGACCCTTCATGGGGCTGCCCGCGGCCCTCTCGGCCATGGAGTCGCCGGCGACGGTGGCTGGCCGGCTGGGGGCGGCGGCGGCGGTGCTCCTTGGGGTGATCGATGGTGGTGGTAGGGTGCGGGGACTCCCAACCCGTGCTCTCCCGCCAAGATCGAACTTTCCTATTTTAATTCGGGTTTCCTATTTGATTATTTCTTTTATGGAATATTCATGGAATAGGAAAAGAATTAATTTAGTATTAAATTTATTTCCCTATTGATTATTCCTATTATAGGAATTTTCATGGATTAGGAAGAAAATAAATTTAGAATTAATTTTTTCCTATTTTATTATTCCTTTATGGAATTTTAAATGGATTAGGAAAATAATTAATTTGGAAAGTTTTAAAGTCCTTAATTAATTTTTTCTATTTAATTATTCCTTTATGGAATTTTTAATGGATTAGGAAAGGAATTAATTTGGAAGGATTAGGAGTCCTAATTTATTTTATTTCCTTATTCTATTATAGAAGTCTTCTAGAATGTTCCAAGTTTGACTTGGATGGGATTCTAAAGATTTAATAGAATTAGAAAGGAAAATAAAAATAAATAAAAATATTAATAATATTTAATTTTATTTTTGATATATTCGATTGACTTAATTTTCGAATTAAGTAACTTTTGGATTAATTGAAAATAAATAGATTTAAATATTGAGATTAATATTCTCGTCACATGGAGCATTCAAGAACGAAGACTGAAGACTAGAAGATGCGTACGAGGATGCGATAAAGCCATAATAGTCGGAAAATAATATTCTAGTATTATTTTGACTATGTGATAATATTTATGTGCTTTATTACATGTATGCATGCTATATGTGTTTACTTTATGCACTAGATAGCGTATCCCTTTATTGTAAAAAGCTAAGTGGGAGAGGGTATGGAAACATACCCATGGTCTCCATTGCTGTTCCCTTGGTGACTCTTATGGACTTTTGAAGTTCGTATAGACGAGTCATTGGAGGAGAATTCTTGTAATTCCTTTTACGCGAAACATTGATTAAGTTTATCAAACAATGCCTAATTTGTCTTTCCAAAGATGATTTCAAGTCGACTCATTCTCACCCCGGGGAGTGGAATGGAGCCAAAGCCACTTGGTCATGTAGAGGACACAAATTAGAGACCTTCGTACCATTCTTTTATAGATGGATCGATTGTCTGCTCGGCTCCCTCATTTATGAGAGATAGGGTTGTTCGCATGGTGAATCACTGGTTAGAAACTTCGAGTTTCACTTATGATTCTCCGCGTCTTGATTTACAAGATCGAATGGATCAAGTAATTGGGAGTCAATTATAAAAGTCTCTTGGTGTAGTAAACGTCCACACCACGTGGCTTGCTATACTGACGGATTTTGGATTAATTGATGTAGACAGTTGTAAGAAATTGTGAAGAGTTGTGAAGTTGTCGTAAACGTCCACACCACGTGGCTTGCGGTGATGTAGCAATTCCAAACGATTTACTTTGGTACTGAGTAATGGTTTACACTTAGATACGCATTATAGTATTCCTCCCCACGAGGTTCCGCTATAAGTGATGTATGACCAAAGAAAATCTAATTGCTAAGTCGTTTGGGTGGGTAAACGTCCACACCACGTGGCTTGCCTTACCTGATGGGATTTTAGATGTGATTAGTGGTTTAATGATATTATTTGAGGGAGATAATATCGGAGATTAAATCGATTGTTTGTTGTTATATGTGCTCATAGATTAGGATATGGCTTTGAACCCACTTTATGTGATACGTAAGGATTTTAAACTCATTGGTCCCTGAATGTATTGATTGGAATAGAGATCTGGACATTGCCCATACTGTTGAAGAGTACAAGTTTGTACTCAGTGAGCTTTGTCCTCCCGAGCCTACCAATGTCTTAACTGATGAGGAAAGAACTGATTTTATCATGTTCAAACTCAAGAAGATGTTTAGACATGATGTAGAGGCTAAACAAGAGGCGATGAGGATACTCATAAAGGCCAGTCAATTCAAGGAAACGCGTAAACACGTTTTTGAGATGATGGACCTTTTGGACGAGTTGAGACGGAAATCGCAAGCTCTTGTAGCCAATGCCAAAGGTTTCAAACCTAAGGGCAAAACCGGGGGATAGGAAAAGCAAGCATAGAAACCCAGTGGTCCTAAGTTTCTTGGATCACGAGATGGGGCGAGAAAGCCAATAGGCTAGTGTTCTCGATGCAAACAGTCTAGGCACTGGAAGTCTGATTATCCTCTCAAAGAAAGTACGAAACCTTCTTTAGTCGTAAAACATAGTCAGTGGTATTATCTACCGGAACCTGGTGTGTAGATATGGAACCACTGACGGTATGTGCATTTTAAATGCAAGGGTTCCAGGAAACCCGACGACTTAGAAAAGAATAAATCGTAGTCTACATGGGCAATGCTGTTGAGGAAGCAGCTGTTGCAGTGGAGGACAATTATATAGGATTTCATTTTGAGTTATTGCTTTTATGTACCTTTTAGAAAGAACTTGTTCTGGATTTCTAATGAATGGATATTTTATTTCTTTTAATCATTTGATGGTTATAAGAAGAAATAAGGATATTATCTATTCTGGTACATTAGCTAGCAATATATAAATGATGAATCCTAAGTCCACCACGATGCAACGAACCGTAGTATAAAACTCGTTTTACTAATAAGAGATTTCTTTATTAAATCGATTATACTTGTGGATTCTTATGCTAAATCATGTTTATTCAAATAAGAAGTTCAAAGGTCGAAAATTGATTTTGATCAATTAAGTTGAAGGAGTGGACCTTCCGACCTAAGAATCTAATTTGGAAGATAACATGACTAAGCAATCCTTTATGGATATAAGATATAAGACCCGGACAAGTGTAAGAATTGATTGACTCTGATGTATGCGGACCTTTGTTTACTCAGACAATAAGGTACGAGTACTTCATTTTATGATTACTCGAAAGAATGGATTAGCATACCTGATGTGCCACAAAAGCAAAGTGTTTTGACAAGTCAATGGACACAAAGCTATTGTGGGGAACCATCATGGTATATCCATTGAAAGCCTGCGATCTAATCGCGGAGGCAAATGCCTGTCTGAGGAATGCATGGCATACTGATCAGAGATTGGGATTTGATCCCAACTGACTACACCATACACTGTTGTGTAGAAATGGTGTGTCGGAAATAAGAAATGGAGCTCTTATAGAAATAGTAAAAGCATGAGTTATACGGAACTACCTGTGTTCTATGGATATGTCTGGAAACAACGACGCATTCAAATGCGGTTGTAGAATATCCTAGAAGAACAAAAGATGTGTGTTCAATAGTACTATGAACCAGAAGGACGTTATAAGTTCTAACGCCCGGTTCTTAGAGGAAGACTATTAGATGAACCACAAGCCCAAAGTGACGTAATACTTTGAAATGAGAGAGAAACGGTTAAGACTCAGAACCAGCCGAACCGAGTAGCGGTACACCACTAACTGCACCTACTGTTATTACTGTTTATACACCGGAATGCCGTTGTAGTGGGAGGTTGTGATCAACCGGAGATATTCATAAGACTAGGAGAGTTTTCGGACTCTGGACCTAGTATGCATGAAATCGAACCCTAGATCTACATGAAGGCAGTACTGAATCTAAATGTGCCTTCTTGGAAAGCAATAAGGATTATTGCTAAGAGGCAAGATCATTTAGAGTACAAGCTTAGTTGATCCATCTATGGATTGGAACAAAGCATTAAGTTCGTGGAACTTGCGCATTGATGAGAAAGTCCATTTGATGGATTCATCAAAAGGCATTGACGAATCGTGTGTATTGGAAACGTGATGGAAACAAGGTGGTGTTTCTCGGGTTTTATGTAGATAACATTTTATCATTGGCAACAATGTAAAGATGTAATCAGACATGAAATGATGGTTGTCTGGATAAATCATTATGAAAGATATAGGAAGAAGTTGGACATGTTCTTGAGATCTTAGATCTCTAGGAAAGAACATTGTACTTCTCCTGGACATCTTACATATAAATGATTATGGTTCGTTTTAACATGCAAGATTCCGAGAAAGGTGTGTTACCTTTCAGATACGGAATGCATCTATCTAAGGATATGTGTTTTGGAACACAAAAGGAGATAGAAGCAATGAAAGCGGTTTCCTACACTTCCAGTGAGGAAAGCTTAATAAATGCATTGTTAAAAACAAGAACCTGATATCGGCTATGCGGTTAGCATAGTGGGAGGATATCAAGGTAATCCTGGAAAGGAATACTTGACTGCTGTAATGAACATTTTAAGTACTTTCGAAGTACTGGAAACTATGTTCTGGATTACGGAGCAAGCAAGCATTTCCTTTGGATTACATTCTCTTAGATTTCTAATCGAATAAGGACCGGTGTAAGTCGATATCAGGCTATGTGTTTCACTATTAAAGGAGAAGGAGTTTTAACATGGAAGAGTGATAAGCACGATGCTTTTCGGACTCTGCCATGGGTAACCAAATAGCGGCCTCAGAGGCAGCGGAAGTTTTGGTATAACTCCGGGATAATCTCTGGGACTTAGATGTGATTCTAAATTTGCCAAAGGCTATGTAAATAGCGGTGCAATGGCAAATAATCACTAGTCCATGAGTGTAAGATAACACATAGTGCAAGTACCACCTGATACGAGTCATCGTCAAGGGAGACGACGCTGTAGTCACCAAGATAACTTCAGAGCGGCAACCTAGATTGCTCATTCACATAGTACTTCTTGGAAGTACAACTTAAGCACGTGATGAGTATGGGAGTCGGAAGTTTGGAGGAAATGACTAGACCTTAGTACAAGTGGGAGATTGTTGGAGTTGTGTACTTAATGTCTAGATTTAAGTAACGGAAACTCCCGATCCATTGCCATTAATCTATTTAATTAAATAAACAATTATTTGCGTTTAATTATTTATAATTAAATATATGCAAATCATAGTCCTGGATTTTATACGTTGTAGTTAGTATGGTGCAAGCATGGGCGCACAGAAGATCATACTATCGGTTACTCGTATTTAATCGAACAGTTGCTCACGACCTAGATGGACACGGACCAATCCATCGGTATAGTCGTTGTGTGAGAGAGAAAATAATTTATCTTAATTATTTTATCACACTTGTACACTTGGTGTATTGGGCGGATCGTTTGAGATTTATCGATTAGGATTGCCGGCGATAATCGATTTAAGTCTCAGTGTATTTTATTCTTAATCCCCGATACTATTGCGGGTGTGTATATTTAATATAAGTGACTTTGATTTTCCAAAGGAATTAACCGATTTAATTATTGAGTTAATTACCGGTTAAGTTGGGTCGCTATATTTTATATATGACATGCCGTGAATACTTGACGGGAAAGTGTATCCCGTAAGGGTTGATAATATCCCCGAGATGAGTTCATAAGGAATTATTATGTAAACCCTGCAGGTGGATTTGTTCCGCATAATAATTAAGGTTGAATGGTACTAGTCTCGGATATAAGAGATGAATAAATTAATTAGAATAAATTAATTTTATTCATGGATATTTATATCTTAAATACACGGAATAAATAATACTACCGGAGAAATATTATTTGATATAATATGGTTTAATATTGGGAGTGCAATTAATTTATATAGTGGAAAATAAATTAATTAATATTGATAAGGATTAATGGACTTGAGCATTGGGCTCAATTTAATCTTCAATATTAGAAGCCCAATATTCCACCTCCTTAAGATCCCCTACGTAGCCTATAAAAGCACTACATGGTCTTCTCTATTCTCATAACTTGAAGATCACAATTCTAGAGAGAAAGTAGAGAGGGAGATCCATGGAGTTCGGAATATCGTCGCCCACCCGACGTTCGAGCTAGTGCAAGGAATACGTGGGAAGGTCTCAAGGTCTTCATAGATCTCGTTTCTCCGTACAACGAGAACAAAGGTAAAATCGTTGAACCCCCTTCGATGATTTTAATTAATTCGTATATGCATATGAACGAAGATCCGAGGGACGAACCCGGGGATGGGGTTTGACCGCGCGGTGGTGATCCGAGATCACCGGACCGCGGGCTGTCAAGCGAGCCCCACCGGGATCGAAGGCAACGAACCCTCGGCTGGACGCCGAGGGTGGCGATCGAAGCCCTAGGGCTCGATCGCCGGCAGGCACAAAGGGAGGAGCCCCGGCTGGAGCCGGGGCGTGCGATCGACATCGAAGTCGATCGCTGGGGCGCCGCGGGCTGGTGCCGCGGCTATCCGCTGGGCGGACGCCCCTCCTCCGACGGCGTGGCGGTGAGTCGCCGGACTCACCGCCGGGGGGCTGCTACGAGCAGCCCCGGCGATCGCGTGCGATCGCGAGCCCCTCGCGGGGCTCGGCTAGGGTTTCGGCCGCGGGTTTATCCCGCGGCGGCGATACTCTTGTCGGGCCCGGTTCGCGTGGTGTTTCGCGGTGGTTTCCGGCGAAGGGATTTTGATCGGGGTTATGTTTCCGCAATTCCGTTAACCCCGGGATATCGATTTCCAACAAATTGAAATATAATTTATAATCAAGATAATAAAATTTTTATTTGATTTCTCTAACTAAGGATATAATTTTATTTTATAAATTTATAATATTATTTATACATCATATTGGATGATGATATAATAATTATTTTTGCAATTTATTACTTTAATTATTTGTAATTCCTATAATTAAAATACATAAATTAATTAAATCACAATTATTATTATTATTATTATTATTATTATTATTATTATTATTATTATTATTATTATTATTATTATTATTATTATTATTATTATTATTATTATTATTATTATTTATATATATAAAAAAAAATCGAACTAAAATACATAAATTATTTTTGAATTTATTTTTGTGAATAAAAAAAATGAAAAAAATCTAATTATAAACAATTTTTTTTTTAACAAAAATAATAATCATTGATTGTATTATTGTTTTTTTCAATTATTCAATAATTATTAGCTACAATTTTATTTCATTAATTCAATCAAAGATTTTAATTCTGTTTTAGTAATATTTGTAAGTAATACAAATAAAGATATTGTTGCGTAAGTTACAACATAAGCAAAAAAAAAAAAGAATAAAATTAAATAGAATTATTGTAAATTCCATAAAATTTATAACTTAAAGTAAATAGATAAAATACATTATAAATAAAATGAAAACAAACTAATCTAAAATTACAGTAAATTGAGTAATTATATCATAAATAAAATTAACAAAAACTACTTTAATTTTATTAGGAAACATAAACAAAAACTTGGAATCTATTTAAAATTTGTGCATTCCAATGTCTCGATCTTTTTTCATGGACTTCTAATTATGGACTTCTAATTGTACAATTCGTATAGTATTTTACTTATAATCAAACCTACAAAATAAATAGTTATAAAGAATATTAAAAAATAAACAAAAAAATAGTAAGAAATCCAAAAGTTCTGCAAAAAAATAAATCATCAAAAAGAATAAAAAATTCAAAAAACTTGAAAAAAAATACAAAAATCATTAAGAAATAAATTGTTATATTTTGATACAATTATAATCAACAAACTGATAATATTAATTAATATTAATTAGTAAAAAATATTTACATTAAAACTGCAAAAAATAAAAATATTAATGTTCAAACAATAATATTAAAACTAAAATTTAAATTAGTAAAAAATACTTACATTGAAGTGCAAAAAAATACAAATATTAATAATAAAACAATAATATTAAAATTAAAATTCGAATTAGTAAAAGATACTTTATATTTGAATGCTATAAAAAATAAAAACATTAATTATCAAACAATCAAATTTAAATTAAAATATTAGTAAAATAATACTTAGCAAAATAACAAAAAATGAACAAAACTTATATAAAGTTCTGAACAAAAATAAATAAATATAACCATTAACAAATAAAAAAAATAGCTAAAATGAAAAAATTGCAAAAATACAAAAAAAAAAACAAAAAAACTTACATAAAGCTCTGCAAAAATAAATTAAAAAAAATAATTGAAATGAAAAGTGAGAAATATGGAGTGAGTATAGATGACTTCCTTAAATTTCGATATTATTGTTTGTATAATATAAATTTATTAATTAATCAATTAAATATATTAATAAAAAATGCAATTCTCTCATCATTTTTTTAATTACGATAATTAATTTTAGTAGTATAATAGAATAAACTTAATTAAAGGAGATAATTAAGGAATAAAGATTATATTTTGAATATTTCAAGTCAATATTTACTACAATTAAGGAGTATATTAAAGAGATTATAAATATAATTAATTAAAAATAAATGGCTAATTAATTACGCTAAAAATAATAATTAATAATGACACTGTGAATACAAATTTAATCGGTGCTTGTTTATTAATAAGTGTGAACACAAAAAAATCAAACGATTATAACATATACACCTAGGACAATTGCTAGCTATTATATATTATAAGGATTTGTAAGTAATACAAATAAAAATATTGTTGCGTAAGTTACCAAATAAACAAAATTATAATAAAATTAAATAGAATTATTATAAATTGCGAATTTCATTAATTACATTAAATAGATAAAATACATCATAAATAAAATGAAAACAAACTACTTTAAAATTACAATAAATCGAGTAACTACTCTAATTTTATCAGGAAACATAAACAAAAGCTTAAGTTACAAAATAAACAAAATTATAATAAAATTAAATAGAATTATTGTAAATTGCGAATTTCATTAATTACATTAAATAGATAAAATAAATTATAAATAAAATGAAAACAAACTACTTTAAAATTACAATAAATTGAGTAACTACTCTAATTTTATCAGGAAACATAAACAAAAGCTTGTAATCCATTTATAATTTGTGCAATCAAATGTTTTGATCTTTTTTCATGACTTCGGTTGCACAGTATTTTACTCCTACAAAATAAATAGTTATAAATAAACCTACAAAATAAACAAAAAATGAGTAAGAAATTCAAAAAGTCTGGAAAAAAATGACTTACTTGCAAAAGTTATTAAAATCAAATTAGTAAAGAATTACTTAGCTGCAAAAAATACAAAAAACAACAAAAAAAAACAACAAAACATACATAGAGCTCTACAAAAAAATAAATAAACGTGAGCATAAACAAATAAAAAAATAGCTAAATGAAAAGGCTACAAAAAAATAAAAAAAACAAAAAAAACAACAAAACTTACTCTGCACAAAAATAAATAAATGTGAGCATGAATAAATAAAAAAAATAGCTAAAATAAAAATTGAATAAATAAATCTGAGCATTAATAAATAAAATAAATAGTTTAAATTAAAAATGAGAGGTAGTCAAAAAAATACAAAAACACAAAAAAACAACAAAACTTACATAGAGCTCTACAAAAATAAATAAATGTGAGCATTAACAAATAAAAAAAATAGGTCAAATGAAAAGGCTACAAAAAATACAAAAAAACAACAAAACTTACATAGAGTTCTGCACAAAAATAAATAAATGTGAGCATAAATAAATAAAAAAATAGCTAAAATGAAAATTAAATAAATAAATGTAAGAACAAATAAAAAAAATAGAAGTGAGAGTTAGTGCAAAAATACAAAAAAACAAAAAAAACAACAAAACTTACATAAAGTTCTACACAAAAATAAATAAATGTGAGTATTAACAAATAAAAAAAATAAAAGGCTATAAAAAATACAAAAAAAAACAAAAAAAGAGAACAAAACTTACATAGATCTCTGCACAAAATTAAAATAAATGTGAGTATGAATAAATAAAAAAAATAGTTGAAAATAAAAGTGAGAGATAGTGCAAAAAATACAAAAAAACAAAAAAACAACAACAAAACTTACCTAGAGTTCTGCATAAAAATAAATAAATGTAAGCATGAACAAATAAAAAAAAAAAAAAAACTTATATAGTGCTCTGCACAAAAATAAATAAATGTGAGCATGAATAAAAAAAAAACTGAAATGAAAAGTGAATAAATAAATGTAAACAATGAACAAATAAAAAAATAACTAAATGAAAAGTGAAAGGTAGGGAGTGAGTGAAGATGACGTCTTTATATAAAAAAAGATTTGAAGTAGGGTTTATAATATTTATTATTTTTAAATATAACTAATTTGAATTCTCTTAAATTTCGTTATTATTGTTTATATAATAAAAATTAATTAATTTATCCATTAAATATATTAATAACAAATGCAGATTCTCTCTTATCATAATAATTAATTTTAGTAGTATAATAGAATAAACGTAATTAAAGGAGATAAATAAGGAATAAATGTTATATTTTGAATATTTCAAAGTCAATATTTACGGAGATTATATTATAGAGATTATAAATGTAAATTATATTATATAAAAAAATAAATAATTATACTAATTAATTAAAAATAATTACGCTAATTAATTACACTAAAAATAATATTTATTATATTAAGAAGATTATAAATGTAAATTATATTATATAAAGAAAGAAAGAAATAATTACACTAAACAATTAAAAATAATTGCGCTAATTAATTAAAAATAATTACGATAATTAATTACACTAAAAATAATATTATTAATGCAAATTATATTATATAAATAAAGAAATAAATAATTACGCTAATTAATTAAAAATAATTGAGCTAATTAATTAAAAATAATAATTATCTAATTAATTACTTAAAAATAATTGAGCTAATTAATTAAAAATAATAATTTTATCTAATTAATTACGCTAAATTAATTAGGCAATTATTTGTAATTAATAATTATTTTACCTAATTAATTAAATTAAAAATAATAATTAATTTCAAATAATTGCTTAATTAATTAAAAATAATTACACTAATTAATTACGCTAAAAATAATATTGAATTATATTAAGGAAAATATAAATGAAAATTATATTATATAAAGAAATAAATAATTACGTTAATTAATAAAAAATAATTGTTTTAATTAATTACGCTAAAAATTCTAATTAATTACGTTAAAAATAATAATTAATAATGACCAGTGTGAACACAAATTTAATCTAACGGTGATTGTTTAATAATAGGTGTGAACACAAAAAAATCAAACGAGGACAATTTTTAGCTGAATTATATATTATAAGGAAGGAAGGATTAATAATAAAAATTTCACGAAAATTAATTTAAAGAGGTTTCACTATACATTGTGCATTGAACACGTGGTCCATTTATTGAACACCTGGTCCATTTATGAAATGGTACAAGCCTGTAATTTGACTATAAGCCCAATATCTACACAGTCCATTTATAATGAATGGGCCAAAAGCCCAATAGTGCGTGCGCTCCCTGATCCCAGAAGCCTCTTACCCTTTTTCTCGTATCCTCCCTCCGTCCAATTCCTCTCCAGTTGCGTGCGTTCCTTTTCTTACAATTGCTTAAGACTCCTCAGTTTTCTTATTCTCCTCGGAGCGAGAAATCTTCGTGTTAAAACTTCACCCTGAAGTTCAAAGTATTCAATCCCTCCACTTTTGTTTAATTGCAGATCTGAACCTTTTTTTCTGATATTGTATAATGGATTTATTTATTCGCCACTGATCAATTGATTCTGTTTTTCCTGTAGACGAACTGAGATTTCAGCGGGGAATCATTGTATTCTAGAATACAGCAATCATGGTATGCGTTTTATGATGATGATGATATATATATATTTGCTGTATGTATATATTTGATGTATCTATTTTACCCTTTCCTCGTGAGTCCTGTTTTATTAATCCGTATTGCATCGACATTTCTGATAATTAGGGTTTGAGTGATTGTGCTTTTTATTCAACTAAGTGTTTTTGTTTGCTTTTGAAATTGCTGGTTTCCGTTGATGTACTATACTCCATCGATCCGATTATAATTTATCTCGACTTCTGCGTTGCAGTTTTACGATGGCTATGCATACCACGGAACATCATTCGAGCAAACTTATCGGTGTTACCCCGCATCTTTTATTGACAAGGTCCGGTGCCTTTCCCTTAGCATATTTATCTGATGGCTATCGATTATGGGCTGTGATTTGATGCATACAATTCTTGTTATATATAAGCAATGTCTCTCTATCGAGTTTGACGTAATTCTGATCTATTCATCAACCTTGCAGGCACAGATAGAAAACGGTGACAAAGGTATTCTCTCTGCTCTACAAATGTAATCAGTATATGAATATTTTTCACATGTTATATCTAATTTTTGCTTTCTGTACCCCACACCCCACAGTTATCATGCCTCCTTCGGCTCTTGACCGCCTTGGTAGGTTTCTATAGGTTTCTGATATGCCCTGTTACATTGACGTTTTATTTGGGATTCTCACAACTATTTAACTTATTGTTTCATCTTGTTTTATAGCATCACTCCATATTGATTACCCTATGTTATTTGAGCTCCAAAATGATGCTGCCGAGCGTGTTTCTCATTGCGGAGTTCTTGAGTTCATTGCTGAGGAAGGCATGATCTATATGCCTTATTGGGTAGGTGCCGCTAAATATAATTTTATCTTTATGAATTTCACTTTCAGCCATTTTAATTTCTGTAATATTTATGGTGTGTTTTAGATGATGGAGAATCTATTGTTACGAGAAGGTGACTTTGTGCGAGTGAAAAATGCAACTCTTCCAAAGGGTACTTTTGTTAAATTGCAGCCGCACACTAAGGACTTTTTGGATATTTCCAACCCAAAAGCTATGTGAGTGCATTTGATTTTCGGAATTTTGGGGTATTTGTAATGATGACTAGTCTAGTTTCCTTGTTGTTTTTAGAATCATTCCTTTGCAGTTGTTTACGTCTTTACGACGCGGATTGCTACTTATGATTTTTTGCTGAAACGTCTAATGTACTTATCTGCTCTTAATTTTGTAAATATTTTTTCTTGACAGCTTAGAGACCACACTGAGGAACTTTTCTTGCTTGACCACAGGAGATAGCATCATGGTGGCTTATAATAATAAAAAATATTATATAGATATAGTGGAGTCAAAGCCTTCTAATGCCATAAGTATTATTGAAACTGATTGTGAAGTGGACTTTGCTCCTCCTCTTGATTACATTGAACCCGAGAAACCTACTCGGTCCCTTTCAACAGGCAAAGCAGCAGCTCAAGGTGCAGCTTTTACTAGTTTCTTCCTATTATTAGTCTTAGACTCTTAATAGTATTTAGCTACCCTATAAATCACCATATGTAGTGAGTCGGTAACTTTTCAATTTATTTAATTAATGTTATTATAGTTCCAGGGCTGTTTAGGAATCCAATATGACGGTTATGACATATCTTTATGACATGTAGATAACTATTTCTTTTAACTAATGCTAGTCCTTTTGACATGCCTTTTTTCTGGCTCTATTGACCATTGGCCTAACTTCTTTTTCCATTTTTTGGTGGTTCATGCAGGTGAGGAACCACCAGCCGAGACTGAACCCAAATTTAATCCATTTACTGGTTCTGGGAGACGTTTGGATGGAAAACCTTTGAAGACAGGGTCTCTACCATTGACATCGTCTGCATCCCAGACCAAGAGCACCAGTGAATCCAGTGGAGGAGGGCAAGCTACAGTATCAAGTTCTAGCTCACAAAGCAGAAATCGCCAGTCACAGGGAAAGCTAGTCTTTGGCTCAAATGCCAGCCGCCCTCGGGAAACAGAAAAGGTGCCCTCTCTCTCTCTCTCTCAAAATGGATTACAATGTAGAAAATCCTCTGAGGTTTAGGTGGTGTCAGGACTCAGGATGCCATTTTATTCCATGTTTTTTTCCTGTTAGGGAATTTTATGAGAATTTCACTTAACTTAAGAGACACACCTTCATACATTATTCACTTGCTTCCATATTCTTCGCCATTATCTTCCATCTTCCCCGCCAAAAGCTTCAATCTTCCCACAAAATTTTATCTTCACTCATTCTCATAAACTCTTTCTATCAATAGTATATAATAACTTTTCTTCTACCTTCAACATTATTCATTATTTTCATCTCATGCCCATCCAGGCACTCTAAATTCTTCACTTCTCTTTATAAACAAATAAAATCCATCCCTGCTTTTTGATAATAGATGTAAACATAAAAATGCATTTATGATCAAGGTGTGTATCTGTTAAAAATTAACCACCACCACCTTGAATAAAGTTGCAGTTTATGAATATTAACATTTGTTAACTAGAAAGCCTTTATTATGAGTCTATTGCCTCCTAATGCCTTGTGTTTCTTATGCTTAAAATACAGGATACTTCTAAAGAGTCTTCGAAGCCGGAGCCTCCAAAGAGTGAAGAAGAGCCGAAATTCCAGGCTTTTTCTGGGAAGAAATACTCATTAAAGGGTTGATTGTATATTTATCTGTCTATAGCTCAAGTTTCTTATATATACGCTGCACTCTCTGGCTGAACCTAGTGGAACTATTTCAACCGTGACAGTCGAGCAGTCGTTTCTTTTTCCAAATTTGAAGATAAATTATTATTTGACTCTCTATATTAGTTCAAATTTAACTAGTTCTTTCTTTTTTAATTCATGGAATCCAAGTTCAGTTTTTTGTTTTTTGGTCTAAAGTTCTTAATAAATTGTTCATGTTGAAGCAAGTAAATGTCTAATGTACACCGTCTTATGTGTTCGATTACTTAAAGCTTGTCATTCTTCAAGTAAGAATGTAAGAGTGATTGTTGGTCAAGAGTAAAGACTAACAACTCATACTCTTGTTGGAACTCTTCAAAGTTCAACTCGAAAAGTGAATCCATGAAAAAGAAGATTTGAACATGTATTTTTTAATTGAGATGTCCTTTGTATTTTGATTGAAGATATTTAATGTTGGATGATCGATTTTGACGATTTATGCCACCAAATTTAATCAAAAGATAAGGTATACCACTTCTCTAGTGATATATCAAAATTATTCTCAATCACTTGGGCAGTTGGATTTCAAACAATTTAAGTAAAATCAAAAGAATGAAAAGATAAGGTCATCCACTTGTCTAGTGGGAATACTAAAATTATTGTTAATCTCGCTTTTTTGTAGTCACACTTCAAGCAATTTATGCATCAAATTTAATCAAATATAATAAAAATACACAATTTATTAATACAACACCTTTTTATTATAAAACATAATTCAAACATGAACAACAATAAGAAAACCAAACACACAAATCATCACATTGGAAATACTAATTAAGCATACATGTCGATACAATTAACTATCAATCATTCACTTTGTAAGCATGTTTAACTTTTTTTGTTCAAAAGTATCATTTTGGTGTAGGTTGAAAAGTAATATTTTTTTGTTCAAAAGTATCATTTTGGTGTAGTTTATTCTTTTGATTTCTGAACATTTTCTTTACAATTATGTAATCATGGTATAATTTGTTTGTATTATTTACTGGATTCATGGTGCAAGTATTTTCATGGATTATCAATTTATTTTTGTGCTTTTATTTTAATTCTGTATTTTTTTTATCAAATATAAATTTAATCTTTGTATCTTTTGAAACAGGTAATGGAATATCTAGATTTAATTCACAGTCTATCATTAATTTTAGTCTTTTGATTTACCATCATTTGTTTTCAAAATTATGCACTCATTGTATAATTTGTTTGCATTTTTTTCTTAATCAATGTCAGTATTTCGAATGATTATCAATTTTTATACAACATTTTTAATTTTTAATTTTGGATTTTTTTTAACATCTATGTTATGTTTATATTTTTTTAATTTGTTTTTGTATCTCTCAATATTGTATAGTTTTATGCATAATTTTTTTTAACCTTTTTTGTTTGATTTATTTTTAAAATGTTTTTTCATTTATGACTGATACATTCTGATCATGTAAATTATTGGCTATTTTTCTCCACATACAGTATATGTGACATGGAGAATTTTCATTTTTGTCTCATCAAATTTGATCAATCTCAATTTGGTCTCACGTAGATACAAATTTTCAATTTAATTCTATGTAATTCAAAAAATGAGCTAATTTTGTCATTTTTTTCGCTGGAAAAAATCAATTTTGATCGGTCAACTTCTTACGTGTCATTTAAAATTGGAGAACTCCGGCGACGATAACACATTTCAACTTCGAATTCGTTAAATACTTTTATTTAATTAAAAATAAATAATAATTTTCATATCATATATTTCTAAATATTATTTCTATGTTAGTTGGAGAATCAAATTCTGAAATATTTTTATTTAATTAAAAATAAATAATATTTTCCACATCATATATTTCTAAATACTATTATGGTAGTTCAGGAATGGAATTCCCCAAAACTTTTCTTACCTACCCAACATTCCAAATAAGCCAAAAGAGAACAACTATAAGAGTTTTTCCTTTACAAAAATATATACATGAATACAATTAAAGATTTCATAATTAATAAAATTATTTATTAACAAATTTAAAACTATTATTCTATTTTATAAATTATTTATTGCTGATATTTTTTATATTTTTAGAATACTTAATATTGTTATGGGTATAATTTAAATTGATATTTAAATTTAAGAATATTAATATATGTATATAATTTTTTTTTTATAATTTATTCACTTCATATATTTTTTAATTATAATAAAATTGATATTTTTGATATTTTTAAATATTTTTGAATAACTAATTATAAATTATATTAACATTTAATTTTAAATAATATACATGATATTTATAATTTTTTGGTATTTAAAATAAATAATTATACCATATAAAAATTATTGTTTCTGAATTATATTTTATTTATTTTGAAACAATTTAATAAGTTGAATTGAATGAATAAAAAATGAACTAAAATTAAGTTCAAAAGAATAAATCTTAAATTGAGAATTACCTATATTTACAAGACTAAACAAAGTTTCCTCTCTTATAAATGTTCTAACGATATTAATTAATTATCTTGTTTTATAGTCTCCATGCACACTAAATAAATTTAATTAGTAAATTGAAGCAAATTTAAAAATAATTCAAAATAAAACAAATTGAAATGAGAAACTTCACACAATCTTTACCCCCGATATCCAGAATAGCAATTCAATAATGTGAGGTTCCTCGAGTACCAAGTATGCCATCACTTGCGGTTCCCTCTGTCTACAGCGACATTTAAAGAGATTTCTTCATTGCTATTTGCATTACCCCCAATTACAGCATCACCTATGCTATTTGCATTACCCCCAATTACAACAGCATCAATAATTTCAACTCTCTGAGCATTCCCATCCAATATTGCAAAACCATGAAAACAAACCAAACACAACAAAAACCAAACTTTCATCATCTTAATTCAAAATAAAAATAAAAATTGATATATAGAAATAAAAGAGTGTTGCTGACTGAAAAAAAAAGAATGGTAATGAAGGATATTTATAGTCTCTTTGTATTTGCATTATAGCAAATTAGGTCAACTATTAGAACGTGCTTAGATTAATGAGTGCATTATAACAAATTAAGTCAACTATGAGGATTAATAAGTGAATTAGTTTAATTCACATGCGACTGACATGCACTAATTAAGTAGTTTTTTTTTTCTATAACGAGGAGAGTTAACGATTGAATTAGTTTAATTCAATACCATGTGAAGTGTGGAGAAACTTCACATGTACCATGAGTCTAATTAGTTTAATTAGTTTGTGAATTTGTTTGTGAAGTTATCGTGATTGAAAGAAAAATGTCGTTGTAGTACGTGTTTGTATTACGTAGCTATTACAGTGCTTGTTTCTGGATTAGAATCAGTACTACTGAGACTTTACACTTTTCCAGAAACTAAATAAAAATAAAGAAATGAAGAAGATGAGAAACACTCGAACAGATCTTCAACTCCGGTGGTACGTCAGAACTGGACACGAACTTCGATCAGATTGCGGGTAGTCGAGGCGCTTTCGCTATCCGCAAGACAAATACGTCCCGTGTTTGCTACGGTTTTCAGACGTAATGTCCCCAAAGATACAACGACTTTCAGTTGTTCTTCTCTGAAGCAACCAGAGCAGAACCTCTTTCGAACGAGAAAAAGTGAGGAGTATAAACTGTATGATATGCTGGGAAATTCTTTTTCGTTTTTTTTCTGTGTATGTTATGCAGCCTAAGACACTCTATTTATAGGCGTCCACATGCATGTGAAGGGTCAACAAAGGCATTCATTCGGGTGAGTAATGCAGCCTCATTACCACCTTGTAACGTTCAGCCTCATTACACCATTGTAACGTTAGGAATGAACCTGGTCATCTGACCTTTGAGGATTTTCGAAATTCAAAATAATATTAATATAATTATATTATATAATATTATTTTCTAATCAGGCCTTAAGCCTTTTTGTGTTCAACCAAACCAGCCCACTTCACGTAGGCCCAATCAACAAAAATAGTTCAGCCCGTCAACAAAACTATTACGATGGCCAGGCCCAGAAGCCCCAAGGAGCCCAAGGAAGCCCAAGTCCAGCCCAAAGTCCAATTGCCAAGATCCAAGTCCAAGTCCAAGTCCAAGTCCAAGGACGAGGCGAGTCGAGTCGGGTCGGGACGGGACGGGACGGGCCGAGCCGAGCCGAGCCGAGCCGAGCCGAGCCGAGCCGAGCCGAGCCGAGCACGAGCACGAGCACGGGCACGGGCACGGGCACGGGCACGAGCCGAGCCGAGCCGAGCGGACGGACGGACGGACGCGCGTGTGGCGATTGCCATGTACCTTAACGGTCCATGGTCTTACTCACTTGTTGAACACATTAATCCTCCAATCACTTATTAAGTGTAATAACTTTATTACATCTTTCAATGTGGGATGTAATAACTATTACACATTTCAATGTAATAAAGTCTTACACTTTATTACATATTCAATTAAATGCCTTTTTAATTGGCTATCTTTAACAATTTATTTCTCACTCACCGAAAATCGGTTTTTGACGAAATAAAATTCTATAATTATCTACGAACGACGTAGAAAATTATCGTACAATTTATTTCCCAATCGGAATTAATTTTATAGCCAGTCAAATCGGTCAAACGTTGGATAAAACCAACTTTGACTTAATGATTTTCCAACAATCCCCCACATGAGTGGAAATCAATGCATGCATGTATGCAGACTCTTCGTTCAATTCCCCAAAAGAATCTATCGCTTCCGGAAAGGTAGTTTGCGGCTTTGAACCTTCCGTAGTGAACAACATCGGAAGTACAGGAGGCCTAGTGGACACGATGCCTTGAACTATTCCCCCACAACGTACAACGAGTCAATGCTATTCACGCAATAAATTCCGTTCAATTTCCCGTTCTATGTTGTGTCCGTTTTGGCCATGGACAACACTTTGGATTCATAAATGTATACATTTGAAGCGGCCCTCACTTCACATTTATATAGGTGACCTCCCATTTTAAGTATCCTGACATACTTAACCTTTTCAAGGTAGGGATTCATTAAAAGTCTCCTCGAGAACTTAACCTATTACCACACATCAGGAAACAACACTTGAATTGCCTTTAGGGATGAGTACAAGTGCTCGATTGAACTTTCATAACTTAGTTTTCCCTTTGAACCAAGTTCATGGGATCTCCATTCATCAAGGTAGGGTTACCGTTATGATCGTTCGATGGATTGTGGTTTTTCAAACCCATTCCCTCTAGCAACACGCTCAATTGATCTCGATTCATTCCTTTTGTCAAAGGATCAGCCAGATTTTCCTTAGATTTTACATACTCTAAGGAAATTACTCCATTTGAGATCAATTGTCGAACGGTATTATGTCTCCGACGAATATGTCGAGACTTACCGTTATACATAATGCTCTGTGCTCTCCCTATAGCTGCTTGGCTATCACAGTGAATCATCACGGGAGACACAGGCTTTTTCCAACATGGAATATCTTCCAAAAAGTGACGAAGCCACTCTGCTTCTTCACCAGCTTTATCTAAAGCTATAAACTCAGATTCCATGGTGGATCTGGCTATACACGTTTGTTTCGTTGACTTCCACGAAACTGCTCCGCCCCCGATACAGAAGACGTAACCACTAGTGGAATGTGAACTTTTAGAATCAGATATCCAACTAGCATCACAATATCCATCAAGTACATTAGGATATCTTGTATAGTATAGCCCATACTCTCGGGTGTATTTCAAATACTTTAAAACCCGATTCAAAGCATTCCAGTGTTCAACACCGGGATTGCTTGTATACCTGCTCAGTTTATTCACAGGATAGGCCAAGTCTGGACGTGTACAATTTGTTAAGTACATCAGACTGCCTATAACTTGAGAATACTCTAACTGAGCTACAGGTTCAGCCTTATTGACAGTAAGATTTATACTTAAGTCAATCGGCGTCCTACTCGTAGGACCATCATGGGCATTGAATTTCTTTAACACTTTCTCAACATAATGAGATTGTGATAAGACAATTCCATTTGGGGTTCTTTCAATTTTAATCCCGAGGATTAAATCAGCAACACCCAAATCTTTCATGTCAAAATTTCTTTTTAACATTGCTTTAGTATTCATGATCAATTCACGAGTACTACCCATGATTAACATGTCGTCTACATATAGACAGACTATGACAAACGAGTCAGATGTACCTTTAATGTACACACATTTGTCACACTCGTTGATATTATATCCATTTGATATCATAATGTTATCAAATTTCAAATGCCATTGTTTAGGAGCTTGCTTAAGTCCGTACAACGACCTTATTAATTTGCACACCTTTTTCTCTTGTCCAGGTGCTACAAATCCCTCGGGTTGTTCCATATAAATTTCTTCTTCCAATTCACCGTTCAGAAACGCAGTTTTCACATCCATCTGATGAATATCGAGATTGTGCAAAGCAGCAATCGCAATAAGCACCCGAATAGACGATATTCTGGTTACAGGTGAATATGTATCAAAGAAATCATATCCTTCTCTTTGTTTAAACCCTTTGGCTACCAAACGAGCTTTAAACTTATCGACCGTTCCATCTGCTTTATACTTTTTCTTTAGGATCCATTTACATCCTAAAGGTTTACAACCCGGTGGAAGATCAACCAACTTCCACGTGTGATTTTGCAGAATAGACTCCATTTCGCTATTAATAGCTTCTTCCCAGAGCGGTGCATCTGGACTGGATAGAGCTTCCCCGTAGGACTTTGGCTCGTCATCCAATAAATACGTAATAAAATCAGGTCCAAACGACTTAGCCGTTTTTATCCTTTTACCACGTCTAGGTTCAATAACCTCTTCGTCTACATGATCGTCACCAACAGGTGTTGTGTCGACATCAGGTTCATAAGTTCTTTTATTAGAACTTGATTCTTCTCTTTCTTTACAAGGAAAAATATTTTCGAAAAATGAAGCATTTCTCGATTCAATCGTGGTACCTTTATGCACGTCTGGATTATCAGACTTGTGTACCAAAAATCGGTAAGCCATACTATTGTATGCATATCCGATAAAAATGCAATCGACCGTCTTAGGTCCGATTCTCATTTGCTTTGGTTCAGGTACAGACACCTTAGCCAAACACCCCCACACTTTAAGATATTTATAAGACGGCTTACGATTTTT
Source organism: Euphrasia confusa (assembly GCA_954870475.1). Taxonomy (NCBI): domain Eukaryota; kingdom Viridiplantae; phylum Streptophyta; class Magnoliopsida; order Lamiales; family Orobanchaceae; genus Euphrasia; species Euphrasia confusa. Next base: position 22,973,954 of record OX940951.1, read on the forward strand.
CCACAATTCGTACGGCGTCTCATTTTTACCTTTAAGTGGGATTTTGTTCAAAATGTGGTTAGCTGTCAAAATAGCTTCCCCCCACATGTTCTGAGGTAAACCCGAATTAATCAACATGGCGTTCATCATTTCTTTAAGAGTTCTGTTTTTTCGTTCTGCAACACCATTTGATTGTGGTGAATAAGGAGCCGTCGTTTGATGAATTATCCCATTTTCAGAACATAATTTCTCAAACGGAGCTACATATTCTCCACCTCTATCACTTCGGATTATTTTAATTCGTTTACCAAGTTGATTTTCAACCTCAGCTTTATACTTGGTAAAAGCCTCTAAGGCTTCGTCTTTGCTACTTAATAAATATAAGTAACAATATCTAGTACAATCATCAATAAACGTGATGAAGTACTTTTTTCCACCTCTTGTTTGTACAAATTTCAAATCGCATATATCAGTATGGATTAAACCAAGAGGTTCAGTACACCTTTCAATCGAGGGAAAAGGTAACTTAGCCATTTTGGCTTCAACACAAATTTCACATTTCTTTTGTGTATCAATTTTTGAAGTTGGTAATAATTCCAAATTCATCAATCTTTTAATTGCATTTAGATTTACATGTCCTAATCTAATATGCCACAATTCAGAACACTCAAGCAAGTAAACCGAAACAGAATCAATTTTATTAATGCTCGAGGCAGTAGGGGTTACACGGCGCACAGCCATTACATTCATCTTGAACAGTCCATTGTCGAGATAGCCCCGACCAAGGAAAGTTCCAAACTTAGTCAAAATAAACTTCTTAGCATCAAATACAAGTTTAAAACCATGCTCAACTAGGAGAGACCCAGAGACTAAGTTCTTGCGGATGTCCGGGACATGCAGCACATCCTTCAACAGCAGCTCCTTTCCAGAGGTGAGCTTCAGGGTCACGTTCCCAACTCCAGCAACAGCAGACGAGGAAGAGTTCCCCATGTGGAGCTTTCGGCCAGTCGAAGGAGCATAGGTAGAAAATGCATCCTTATCAGAGCAGACATGGCGAGTGGCTCCAGTGTCAATGAACCACTCCTTGGGATTACCAACCAAGTTGGCTTCAAACACCATTGCTGACATATCCATTTCAGTCAGCTCCTGCCCAGAGGTTTCAACAAGGTTAGCAGATTGCTTCCCTTTCCCCTTGTACTGTGCAATAGGCTTTTTAGGCTTCTTGCAATCTTTAGCCATGTGGCCAGTTATTCCACAGTTGTGGCATTTTCCCATGAACTTCCAGACCTTGGTGGCAGGCTCTTTCCCTTTAGAGGTATTCTGAGGAGGAGGCAGCTTCCTTTTGGGTTGCTCCATTAGATTCACACGAGGCTCCTCAGGCACACTCCCAGGATTAAACCTCTTACGGTTTTCCTCTTCGATACGAAGCTTGACAACCAGCTTGTCAATAGTCATTTCCTTGGTCTTATGCTTGAGATAGTTTTGATAGGCCCTCCAACTCGGGGGTAACTTCTCAATAGCAGCAGCCACCAGAAAAGACTCGCTGATTTTCATGCCTTCATTCTCAAGGTCATGCAAGATCAGCTGGAAGTGTTGGAATTGAGATATCACCGACTTAGAGTCGACCATCTTAAAATCCAAAAACTTCCCGACGACGAACTTCTTAGTTCCGGCGTCCTCAGTTTTGTACTTCTTCTCCAAAGCATCCCAGAGTGCTTTGGCCGAAGGCATGTTCCCATACACATTGTACAGGTCATCGCTCAACCCGTTCAAGACGGTATTCCGGCACAGGTAATCACCCTGGCCCCATGCTTCATAAGCCGCACGCTTATTAGCATCAGTTTCATTCTCATCCATGGCCAGAGGCTCATCCTTGAGAAACTTTGCCAAACCCAACGTGGTCTGGTAAAACATCATCTTTTGTTGCCACCTTTTGAAGTCAGTCCCATTGAACTTCTCAGGTTTCTCAGCATGAACCACCGATGAAGGCATGATTGGAATGTTCATGTTCAACGGTGGAACAGTGCTATTTTTCTCAGTACCAGTGCTTTCGGTTGTCATTTTTTAGTACGGGTGTTTGTCTTGCGTTGTTTGTATTACGTAGCTATTACAGTGCTTGTTTCTGGATTAGAATCAGTACTACTGAGACTTTACACTTTTCCAGAAACTAAATAAAAATAAAGAAATGAAGAAGATGAGAAACACTCGAACAGATCTTCAACTCCGGTGGTACGTCAGAACTGGACACGAACTTCGATCAGATTGCGGGTAGTCGAGGCGCTTTCGCTATCCGCAAGACAAATACGTCCCGTGTTTGCTACGGTTTTCAGACGTAATGTCCCCAAAGATACAACGACTTTCAGTTGTTCTTCTCTGAAGCAACCAGAGCAGAACCTCTTTCGAACGAGAAAAAGTGAGGAGTATAAACTGTATGATATGCTGGGAAATTCTTTTTCGTTTTTTTTCTGTGTATGTTATGCAGCCTAAGACACTCTATTTATAGGCGTCCACATGCATGTGAAGGGTCAACAAAGGCATTCATTCGGGTGAGTAATGCAGCCTCATTACCACCTTGTAACGTTCAGCCTCATTACACCATTGTAACGTTAGGAATGAACCTGGTCATCTGACCTTTGAGGATTTTCGAAATTCAAAATAATATTAATATAATTATATTATATAATATTATTTTCTAATCAGGCCTTAAGCCTTTTTGTGTTCAACCAAACCAGCCCACTTCACGTAGGCCCAATCAACAAAAATAGTTCAGCCCGTCAACAAAACTATTACGATGGCCAGGCCCAGAAGCCCCAAGGAGCCCAAGGAAGCCCAAGTCCAGCCCAAAGTCCAATTGCCAAGATCCAAGTCCAAGTCCAAGTCCAAGTCCAAGGACGAGGCGAGTCGAGTCGGGTCGGGACGGGACGGGACGGGCCGAGCCGAGCCGAGCCGAGCCGAGCCGAGCCGAGCCGAGCACGAGCACGAGCACGGGCACGGGCACGGGCACGGGCACGAGCCGAGCCGAGCCGAGCGGACGGACGGACGGACGCGCGTGTGGCGATTGCCATGTACCTTAACGGTCCATGGTCTTACTCACTTGTTGAACACATTAATCCTCCAATCACTTATTAAGTGTAATAACTTTATTACATCTTTCAATGTGGGATGTAATAACTATTACACATTTCAATGTAATAAAGTCTTACACTTTATTACATATTCAATTAAATGCCTTTTTAATTGGCTATCTTTAACAATTTATTTCTCACTCACCGAAAATCGGTTTTTGACGAAATAAAATTCTATAATTATCTACGAACGACGTAGAAAATTATCGTACAATTTATTTCCCAATCGGAATTAATTTTATAGCCAGTCAAATCGGTCAAACGTTGGATAAAACCAACTTTGACTTAATGATTTTCCAACAGTACGTAGTTTGCTGTGACGATATTACGCTCGTCTCTAGTGTTGTTTTTGGGTGTGTTTTGGTGTATTTTGTATATGTGTATGATTATCGAGAGATTCCGTATTATTATCTCGACGGAGATCACTTGTAGTATATTACGTTTTGTGTGTGAAATTGTAGGAAAAATGGAGCAACGAGGCTAAAGCGAGACGGCGAATCGAAATGGAAAGTTGCAACAAAAAGAAGAAAAGCAAACACACAAATCATCATATTGGAAATCCTAATTACGCGTATAATACCTTAGTCCAGAGAAGAGAGTTGTGGATTGATATTGGAGCTCACCATTGTCTTGCCCGAGACCAGTCGTGGCTTCTCCTGGGGGATTTTAATAACATGTTGTACATGGGTGATCGTTCTAATGGTGCACCTGTCTGATCGAGAGACCTAGCTAGCTAGTTGAGTTCGCAGAGTATTGTGTCTACACTTGGTCTAACGATCGTGTGATGGACAGTCTTTTTGAGCAGCTTTCAGACTTTAGTCTCTTTTGATACTTCCAAATGTCTCTCGGACCACTCTCCATGTCTTGTTAGACTGAACAACAATGAACTTCCTAGTTCTAAGCCGTTTAAGTTTTTCAACATGTGGACTACTCATCCTGATTAATTTCCTTCCTTTGGTTACAAACGGGTGGGATATTGAGGTTCGAGGTTACTCTTAGTTTTCCTTGATCAAGAAACTCAAGTCCCTCAAGCTCTCTCTTAAGCGCCTTGATAAGACGATGTAGTGCGTCAAAAATCAATTAAATATATTCGAACTTATTGCCGAAGCAATTCGCCCGAGTCGATCTCACGAGGAACACTACTATCGGCAAGTACAAATGTTTTTATGTTTGCAACAAGGGAAAGAAAAGAGATATAACATAATGCATATTGGTTTTGGTTTTTATTTTAAACTAAATTATCGAAGAAATAAAAAGCTAAAAATAATTAAGAAACAATTAACTAAATTTAATTAACTAATTTAACTAAGAAACTAGAACTAATCAACTAACAATTAACGAGATGTAAATAATATAGTGAATATACTAGGGTTCGGGTTCATCAAACATAAAGGTCGGGTTGTCAATTTACGAGGAACGAGTCAAAATTAAAACGTCCGTCGCCGGTAGATTTTAGGGTGTTCGATTATTCTATGTTTTGTAATTGTTGGAGTTGTATACTTAATGTCTAGATTTAAGTGATATTAACTCTCATCCATTACCATTAATCTATTTAATTAAATAAACAATTATTTGCATTTAATTATTTATAATTAAATATATGCAAATATAGTCCTAAATTATATACGTTGTAGTTAGTATGGTGTGCGCCGTCACACGGAAGATCATACTATCGGTTACTCGTATTTAATCGAACAGTTGTTCACGACCTAGATGGACACGGATCAAGCCATCGGTATAGTCGTTGTATGAGGGAGAAAATAATCGGTCTTGATTATTTTATCATACTTGTACACTTGGTGTATTGGGCGGATCGCTTGAGATTTATCAATTAGGATTGCCTGTGATAATTGATTCAAGTCTGAGAGTATTTTATTCTTAATCTCCGATACTATTGCGGGTGTGTCTATTTAGTATAAGTGGCTTTGATTTTCCAAAGGATTTGTCCGGTTTAATTATTGGGACAATTACCGGTAAAATTGGGTCACTATAACATGTCGTGAATACTTGACGGGAAAGTGTATCCCGGAAGGTTGATAATATCCCCGAGATGAGTTCATAAGGAATTATTATGTAAATCCTGCAGGTGGAATTTATTCCACATAATAATTAAGGTTGAATGGTACTAGTCTCGGATACAAGAGATGAATAAATTAATTAGCAATAAATTAATTTTATTCATGGATATTTATATCTTAAATACACGGAATAAATAATACTACCGGAGAAATATTATTTTGTTATGAATATATTAATTAGTGAATGACTAGTTTACCCTTTCTTGGTGAACAAGACAGAAACCCTACTTTGTATCCTATATAAAGGGGTCTCCCCATATGAATGATATACAAGAATTCACAACAATTAACAACAATTCTATTCTCCTCTATGTTCTCTCATGTTGTCTCTCTTTATACTTTATTATTCTCTCTCAATTCTATTTGAGTTTATAACACGTTATCAGCACGAACGCTCAACCGCGTTCTTCATCGAAGTTCTACTCATCCAAGATCCGAAGATTTCAACTACGTTTTGATATGAAGTTCCAATCAAGTAAGAATTTATATTTATATTTATTAATAATTATAAATATAACTACTTCTCATCCTTTCTTCTTAAATTTTAATGTTCCCGAAGAACATTATAATTTGATATTCCTGAAGTAATATCATATGTTCTCGAAGAACATTATAATCTGATATTCCTGAAGTAATATCATATGTTCCCGAAGAACATTATAATCTGATATTCTGAAATAATATCATATGTTCCCGAATAACATTATAATTTGATATTCTTGAAGTAATATCAAATTAATTATGTTTACTAAATCAATTAAAGTTTTTAATTTTCATGAAGAATAGTGTGACATGATATTCCCGAATAAATATCAAAATTAAACGTTCCTGAAGAACATTGTGGTATGATATTCCTGACGAAATATCAAAATTAAACGTTCCTGAAGAACATTGTGGTATGATATACCCGAAGAAATATCAAAATTAAATGTTTCTGAAGAACATAATATGATATTCTTGTAGAAATATCAATATCAAATTGATTATGAGTATACACTAATAATCTCGAATAATATCTTTAAAAATTGACCGTGAAAGATTCAGTAGCTTTGTGAAAAGATTTAAAAGAAAGATACGATCACCCGAAGTTGGTCGTACTACCATCCAATATTTTGTGAAAAGAAATATACGATCACCCGAAGTTGGTCGTACTACCAAAATCGTGGTATGATTGACTCCACGTTCGATTACGAAATTTTAAATCTGTCGAGACATATAATAAAGCTATCATAAAAGTAACATCTCACAAGTTTGAGTCGCATTATAATTTGATATCCTGAAGTTATATCAAATCAATTATTCTTAATTATCAATTAAATTGAATGTTCCTGAAGAACATATACTTTGGTTTAAAGATTATATTGATCGTTCTGGAAGAACATCATGATTTGATATTATTCGTTAAATATCAAATTAAATTGCTCCCGTAGTAGCAATAAGTTTGGAAATATGAAATTTAATTGCTCCCGTACTAGCAGTAGTAGCAATAAGTTTTAAATGTTCCCGAAGAACATTATGATATGATATGATATTCCCGCAGAAATATCAAATCTAATGTAACAATTATTTTTATTAATTGCTCCCGAAGAAGCAAAGTTCAAACATTAAATGTTTTTAATAAAGTCACAACATGATACTCATAATAGCCAAATTCGATTGTTCTCGTCATATGAATTATCCCTGAAGGATATTGAAATTACGTCTTCAGCGTAGGATACCAACTTTTCGCGAAGTTGGCCTTAAACTCACAGTCAGCAGCTTCAGTCGAAGAACTCACAGTCAGCAGCTTCAGTCGACGAACTCACAGTCAGCAGCTTCAGTCGAAGAACTCACAGTCAGCAGCTTCAGTCGAAGAACTCACGCACTCTCTCAACTATCGCTTGCTTGTGTGTATAGTTCAAACTCAATGTAAGTAAAGTAAAGTAAAGTGCTGAAGACAAAGTTATGTAATAGTTTTCATTTCATTGATCGACGAAACTAAACTATTACACGGGTAGAGAAAGGTAGACGGAATGATCAAAGGTCGTATCCCAAGTGACGCAGCACTCAAACGAACCAGAGACCTAGTACTACTACACCTAGAGCTAAATCACATAACCCTACTAGTGGTGCATAACACAAAACAACTACCAAAACTCTAAGGCTCAGCGCCAACAAACAACGACAGCGATACTCGAATATCAGATTTCGTTCTCTCAAAATCGTCAAATGGTGAAATCGAAATCCATGGGTTTATATAGGCAGCCCGCACATGTGAGGTGATGACGTGACACGTTCTGGTTGGTCACATGCTTGGCTGATGTCACTTCTCCATGGATGACATCACTCTTGTAGAACTTGGATTCTTGAATCTTGGAATCTTGAATCTTGGAATCTTGAATCATTGATTCTTGAATCTTCGAATCTTGAATCTTCAATTTCAAAATCAGAACTTCAATTCAATCTTGACTCCATCGATCTCAATTCTTCATCTTCAAACTCTCGTGAAAAACTCTAAGTGTTGAAGCCTCGGAATTTCATCGTCTTCATGGTCGTCGATATCATTGAAGTAGAAAACACTGGAACCATTCTTCATTCCTTGATATGTGTACTTGGTGAAAGGAATCACATTGAAAGTACTTAGGTGAAAATCGTTGTTGAAGAATGTCAAGGTCGCTGGAACCATGCCTTGAGGACAAGCGTCGCCGAAGCCGTGCCACATCCAAAACCGGCGACAGGAGTCGCCGATTCCATGTCAATGTCCATATGCATACGAACGGCGACTCTGGTCGCCGTTCCATGTCAAGCCCAAAACGGCGACACAAGTCGCTGACTTCATGTCATGCCCAAACCGTCGACTCCTGTCGCCGGTTCCGCGTCAATGCGGGCAAACACACATCCAAGGGACAGCAGTCTCCGATTCCACGACATGCATCAGGAACGGCGACGCCAGCCGCCGTTTTCGCCTCTCTCATTTTCGGTGACTCCAGTCGCCGATTCCGTGTCTTCATTGGCACCAAAAACGGAGACTCAAATCTTCTTTTCCATGCACCTGCAATCCTGAAAATCAACAAAAACACAAGTACAAAAACGTTGTCGCCAAAATCAACATTTACAGATATATTTTGGAAATCGAGAACAAATGTAGCTTATTATGTGAGTACTCATGGAATATCGAAAAAGTCGATTCCAATTAAATGTAATTTTGAGAAAATTATATATTGAGTTATATTTTGATCCTCGAAGGATCATTGATAAAACCTAATATTTTGATCCCGAATGATCATTGGTAAAGATATCGTATCCCCGAAGGATCATTGATAAAGATATTGTATCCCGAAGGATCATTGGTAAAGCAACTGTTATGCAAATGATAACATATTAAAAGTTGGCTCCGGAAGAGCTTTATTAATTATCCCCACGAGTACTAGAAATGTACTTAAAAATAAAGATGATGCATATCATGATTGTGCGTGGAAATTAATTTGAAATATGTAACTTATATTTATATCACCACTAAAGTGTATTATTATGAACGGGCATAATATCTCGAGCCCGCGATCCAGAAGATCGGTTTATAGCAATTACGATGGTTTGCATATTTAAGGAAGATTATTTCCCGGCATTAGGGGGAGATAAGAATATAAACGATATAAATGCCGAAAAATTTCATGGAATGAAAACGATCTTTAATTTTAGATCCATGCATCAATCAATTGAACCCGAAGTTCATGAAAATAAGTGACTTGCAATATTCAGCAAGTAATCTGCCAAATTAATGAAGGTGTGACAAAATCACATATGTTTTTGATAAAATGAACTATAAGAGTTCAAATACCAAATAGATCAACTCAAATGTTGATTCTAATATACGCCTGAAGCGTAGTAGATCGATCTGAAAATATAAATAAATTTGCGGAAATACAAAGAAATCAAGTCACCTTCAGAATCTCCTGAAGAGAGTTAGATGGAAATCCCATTGAAAAAGTATGTGCACATGATAAGAGAAAATTGTGGGATTGCGGAACAACCAAATTAAATATTTTGGGAAATGATGAAAGATTTGGTTGATAGAATGAATTGTCATCAACATGGAAAAAGTCGTCAACGACATATTTGCCTCAAGAGTTGCTCTAAAAAATTTGGATCCAAAACTTAAATTAATGATAGTGTGCCGGCAACACTCAAAGAAATAGAAATGAGCAATTGAGGTTGAGCATGACTCGCTAAATAAAAGAGATATTTTGACTCTATAATACACACCTCGAAATATTATCCCAGAAGGATATATGTGGGTGTTCGTACGAAAAACGAGTAATGATGTGGTGAGATATAAAAGTGAGATTAGTTGCTCAAGAAATTTTCGCAGAAATTCGATATTTATAAGGATGACATTAAGTTCCGCTACCTTATACTTCTGGCAACAATAACGATAAATATAGATATGCATAAATGTATGAGTTGACCATGTAGAAGTCATTAGAAAGACACATACATGAAAATCGTGGATGGATTTTAAGATTCCTGAAATGAAAGGAAATGAAAATCAGAACATGTACAATATCATATTACATATGGACAAAAATTGATATTGAGACAAGGTCCCGAAGACCAGTGATTGCACTCTTTTTCCCTCTAATAAGTTTTTCCCACGGGGTTTTCTTAGTTAAAGGTTTTTAACGAGAAAATCACCACAATATAAATGTGAATGTCATGTACTCTTTTCCTCGAGTATTTTTTCCTACAAGGTTTTATAACGAGGTTTTTAACGAGGCATGTACATCACTCGATATGAGTTTGTTTTCGAGATAAAGTGAGATATTGAACCTGAAGTTCAAATGATTGTGAATTGAAGTTCACATTATTGTTCATTTGTCAAGAAATGTATATTGAACACTAGACGCATATAAAATACCCTAGAAGAGTTACCGGCCGGTTATAGCAATTGCGAATGCTCTAGTCAATAGATGTCTGGTAAAGGCATGTCCCAGAAGGACGAAAAATATACAATGATACAAATGAACGTGAAACTCGACAATTCAAAGGTTGTGTCCTGAAGACCAAAATTTATATTTGAATAACTAAGTTTTTCCTATATGGTTTTATTAGTTATATACAGGTTTTAATGAGACTAATTGATCACCAATAATTTTCAAGAAGTCAAAGATCTTCGGTGATTACAATCAGGGGGAGCAAGCTGTACTCTTTTTCCTTCGCTCAGGTTTTGTCCCACTGGGTTTTCCTGACAAGGTTTTAACGAGGCAGCATCCTGTAAATAGTCATTCAAGGGGGAGTGTTATGAATATATTAATTAGTGAATGACTAGTTTACCCTTTCTTGGTGAACAAGACAGAAACCCTACTTTGTATCCTATATAAAGGGGTCTCCCCATATGAATGATATACAAGAATTCACAACAATTAACAACAATTCTATTCTCCTCTATGTTCTCTCATGTTGTCTCTCTTTATACTTTATTATTCTCTCTCAATTCTCTTTGAGTTTATAACATATTTGATATAATATGGTTTAATATTGGGAGTGCAATTAATTTATATAGTGGAAAATAAATAAATTAATATTAATGAGATTAATAGATTTGGGCTTGGGCTCAATTTAATCATTAATATTGGAAGCTCAATATTCCACCTCCTTAAGATCCCCTACGTAGTCTATAAAAGCACTACATGGTCTTCTCTATTCTCATAACTTGAAGATCACAATTCTAGAGAGAGAAAGTAGAGAGAGAGATCCATGGAGTTCGGAGGATCGTCGCCCACCCGACGTTCGAGCTAGTGCAAGGAATACGTGGGAAGGTCTCAAGGTCTTCATAGATCTCGTTTCTCCGTACAACGAGAACAAAGGTAAAATCGTTGAACCCCCTTCGATGATTTTAATAATTATTATCGTGAAAATAACGTGAACGTAAGATCCGAGGGATGCGACCCAAGATGAGGTCGATCCGAGCGGTGGTGGTTGGACCACCGGACCGCCGCGGCGCGACGACTCATCTAGAAACGAATCGCGCGAGGTGGATCGAGCCTAGGGCTCGGTCACGCGGATCGGCTGCGGGTTTTCCCGCAGCGATCAGCTGCCTGCTGCGGGTTTTCCCGCAGCGACCTGTAGCGCCCAGCAGCAGCGAGTCAGGCGACTCGCTGCAGGTTGCTGCGAGCTACCCCGCGTGGCTGCTGCGAGAATCGCGGGTTCACGCGGGTTCACGCGAGTTCTCTCGTGTTTTTCCCGCGTAACTCTCGTATAACCTTTTCGTATGGTCATGTACGTGTTCCGGGAGTCGATTGGAGTTGTCGTTTTGCAATTTTGACAATCCGGATAATCGATCTCCAAAGGGACGTCGGTCGGAATTAATTAGATAATTTAATTAATTAATTTTATTTAAATTTATTAATTCCTGGATGCCGATTTCCAACAATTGGTATCAGAGCGTTGGTTTTCGTTCATGGTATTTTTCGATAAATTGTTCTACCTGGCAGGGTTTCTGACTATTATGGCTAGATTTAATTATTTTAATTAATGTCATAATATTGTTCTTGATCATTAAACTCTCGGACATGTCGAGATTCGTTTTATGTAAATGTTGATTTTGGCGACAACATATTTCGTATTTGGTTTGTTGTTATGGTTTCAGGGTTGAAGATTAAAGTCCAGCTGCATAGAGCTGGAGTCGCCGATATTGAAGACGTGCATCAAAACCGGCGACTGGAAGACAGTGTCCTTGAAACCGGCGACTCGGCGACTGGAGTCGCTGGGTATAGTCTTGCCTCAATAACCGGCGACTGGGCGAATGACCAAGAACCGGCGACTGAGCGAATGCACTAGGATCCGGCGACTGAGCGAATGACTAAGAAACCGGCGACTGAGCGACTCTGTCCTTCATGGACAAGAAACCAGCGACTGAGCGACTCTGTCCTTCATGGACAAGAAACCGGCGACTGAGCGACTCTGTCCTTCATGGACATGAAACTGGCGACTAGCAACTCTGTCCTTCATGGACATGGATCCAGCGAACGGCGACTCATGTGAATGTTTTCAGCACTTGAGTTTTTCAACCTCAATGATATTCGACGACCATGAAGACGATGAAAATTCGAGGCTTCAACACTTAGTGATTTTCACAAGAAATTGAAGATGAAGATTTGAGATCGATGGAGTCAAGAATTGAAATTGAAGTTTGATTTTGAAATTGAAGATTCAAGATTCGAAGATTCAAGAATCAAAGATTCAAGATTCCAAGATTCAAGAATCCAAGTTCAACTATAGTGATGTCATCCATGGAGAAATGACATCAGCCAAGCATGTGATGAATGAGAATGTGCCACGTCATCACCTCACATGTGCGGGCTGCCTATATATACCCATGGATTTCAGTTTCATCACTCGACGATTTTGAGAGAACGAAATCTGATTTTTAGAATCGTGACCGACAGCTTCGAGCTTCGAATTTGTGTAGTAGCGTTTGCGCCTTGTGCCAAGATTAGAGTTAGGAGATTTAGCTCTAGGTACTCGTGTGCTAGATTGCAAGTTAGTTGGAGTTGTTGCGACACTCGGGAAACTTCTTGTAATCGTTTTGCCTACCATACTCAGTGTAATAGTTTAGTTTCGTTGTTTCAATGGAATGAAAACATATTACATAACTTTGTCTTTGTCTTCCGTCTTTCATTCCACGAACTTGTGTGAGTGTTACCTTGACTGAAACTGGTGTTCGTTTGTTTAAGTCCAACTTCGCGAAAAGTTGGTATCATACGTCGAAGACGTAATTTCATTTGGTATCAGAGCGGGACGTCATACGTATAAGACGTGATCCGTTACTTGACTTCATAATTCCGCTACAATGGAGTCGTCCATGTTTGTCCAGAAACCGATTATGCTTACTCATCAGAACTACTCTAACTGGAAGGCAAAAGTTTCTGCTAGGATTAAGGGTTTTGATTCCAGATCTTGGATGGCAGTGTTAGAAGGATGGGAACGCCCATATACGGAAGACGCCGATGGCGTGAGAATTCCGAAACCGGAACGTAGTTGGACGAGAGAGGAACATGACTTGTCCACGGCTAACAGCAAAGCCTTACTTATTATCTGTGAATGGCTAGACCTCAGTATGTATCAGCTGGTCAAGAATTGCACATCTGCCAGAGATGCATGGGAAACGTTACAAAGAACTTGTGAGGGAAGTCATGCTGTTAAGCGATCGAAAATCCGAACTATCACTGCTCAATTCCATCAACTCCGAATGAGGGAAGATGAAGACATCAATGACTACTTGGACAAGATCATGAGATATGTGAATGAAGCTTTTGAACTTGGTGAAATTTTTCCTGCTCCCATGGTATATGAGAAAGTCCTCTCCAGTGTTAGCACTAGGTTCGAGAGTAAGGTGCTGACTATCGAAGCACGCAATGACGAGAACCAAAACTGGGACTATGCCGACTTGATGGCTGATTTGAGAAACTATGACCTGACTCTCAAAGTTCGAAGCAACCCAGACATGTCTCTTGTCTACGAACCGATGACTGCTCTCAAAATTTCAGAGAAAGGAAAAAGTTCGAGAAGCTCTAACTCTCGAAAGACTCATTCGAAAAATGAGAAAACTGAAAGTAGTTTTTCTGCTGATCTGGTTGAATCTGATGATGAGGAAGCTGAGGAAATTGAAAAACTGATGAACTCTAGTAATCCGGACAAACTGGCTGCACTGACTGAGATAGTCACTTATCTCGTGAAACAAGAATTTAAGAGAAAGAACCGTGCGAGAAATTTTCGAAAATTTCAGAAAAGTTCTAACTCATATCCAAATACTCCTGACAACCGAAATCAGGGATCGTCGTCAGACAAAAAGTTTAAAGGGACAAAGCTCTCACCATACTCCTCTACTAGCAAGGATGTCTCCAAGATGCAATGCTATGAGTTCAAGGGATATGGACACGTTAAAAATGAATGTCCTAATTTACATCGTAAGAAGAAGCTACCAGTTAGCTATGTTGTGATTGACGATGAGGATGTCATTTTTGAGAACGACGAATCTGAGGACAATAATTCTGACGATGATGAAGACAACGCTCTAGTTGTCACTTTTGGTGAATCTTTTGATCTCGAAAATGTGGAGGTCGAAAACTTTGTTTTTGATGCATTTCTGAAAGACACTGCAACTGCAGACAACATCTTCCGTGTGGCATCGACAAATCGAAATTTCTGTGATGATGATATCTTCTCGGATGATGAATCAGTGTCTGATGCTGAAGAGATGGAGAAGACAATCGAAGTGTCTAAAACTGGAGATGTGTGTATTGAGTTGACCACCTTGAAGGAAAGTCACTCTACACTTGAAAAACTATATGATGTTGCTATCACTGAGAATAGCACACTTGAAGTGTCTCTGAAGTGCTTGACTGAATCTTTTAATGAACTCTCGAATGAACAACTCAAGATGTGTGATGAAGTGGTAGTGTTGAGAAATTCAGTTGAGAAAACTGAGGATGAGAAGAAGAAGTTGAACAATTCTTTGACAATTCTCAAAGTCAAATTTGATGACCTTTTCGAAGAAAAACATAAGTATTTCAAGGAAGTTGTCGAACTGAGAGAGTTGTGTGACAAAATGAGTTCTGAAAACTCTAAACTGAAGACGTCACTGAAAAAGGAGTCAACTGAAGTTAAGAAACTGCAGACTCTATTTAAGAACTCGGATGCTGAGAATGATGAACTAAAGTCATCACTGATGAAAACTCAAACTGACCTTGCCATGACTGACAAGGAACGATATGCATTGAAAGAAAAACTTCATATGACTGACGAGTTGTTGAGAAAAATGAACACGAATTCTTCCGTGTTTGACAATGCTGCTTCATATATGAATCCTAATCGTTACGGTCTTGGATTCCAAAAGGTTTTTGAATCTATATACTCGACATCCGAAAAGAAGAAGGAGGTGAGTTTTGTTAAGGCATCGGATGATCAACCTGAGGATAAAAGCAAGGATGATGTTGAATCGACTAAACGGAAGGAGATTGCTGAAGGGAAGAAGATTGCTAAGTCTCCAGAACCTAAAACTCAAAAGTCATCCTCGACTTCAAAATCAGAATCTGAGACATATCAATTTCCAAAGAATATTGTCAAACATCCTCGTGGTATCCTACCATATGAAAAGACGTTGCTGAAGAACTTAGAGAAATCTCAGAACGTGAAGAAAAATGGACAAACCTCTAGCACTAAAACCGTTTTGGTCAAGACGTCCACGAAGGTTGAAACTCGTCAAAGGAGAAAGTATGTATGTCACTACTGTGACCAACCTGGACACATTCGACCATTTTGTTATAAGATGAAGGATGACGCGAACAGAGAGTTGATGACCCTGAAGAAAAAGTTCGAAGTGGCTAAGGAAATGAAGAAACCCATTTCTCCTAATCCGAAAGCTAAGACAACTCTGAAAGCTGTGACTGAGAGACATGTCCAAATGAATGGAAAGAAGAAATGGGTGCCTAAGTCTCAAAAGAGTAAAGTTGAACTTAACTCTACAACCAGTAGTTGGCAACCAAGGGAACTGATTTTCTGCCATGTTGCACTAAATGCTTCTGAAGCTGGGAACAAAGGCATTTAGTACTTTGATAGTGGCTGCTCCCGACATATGACCAGCACAAAGAAATTCTTGAAAGAATATGAGCCGATGACTGGTTCCCCCGTGGTGTTTGGAGGGGGAGCAAAAGGTGTTGTCAAGGGAAAGGGGACGCTTCAAATAAAAGGATTACCTCCTATCAGGAATGTTGTCCATGTCAAGGGACTTGTGGCAAACCTCATCTCTATCAGTCAGCTTTGTGATGAAGGTTTTAATGTTAGCTTCGATAAGGAATCTTGCCGAGTTTATGATGCTGAGGGTAAATGTATCATGGAAGGTCTACGTGCCAAAAATAATTGCTATACAACTGAGTATAGTTGCTTCTCCGTGACCGTTCCCGATGAAGTCGATTTGTGGCACCAACGACTTGGCCACACGAGCACTCGCAATCTGAGCAAACTGGTTAAGGGGGAGATAGTTCGAGGAATCTCTCAACTCCCCAAAATTGAGAAAAGAGTGTGTGGCGATTGTCAGAAGGGCAAGTTAACGAGAACTCCTCATCCAGCACTTCCGACACTCATGAGTACTTCTGCTCCCTTCGAACTTCTACACATGGACTTGATGGGTCCAATGGAGGTGAAGAGCTTAGCTAAGAAAGAATATGTGTTGGTTGTTGTCGATGATTTTTCTAGATATACTTGGACAAGATTTCTGGCAACCAAAGATGAGACTTTCAATGCCTTCAAAGGTATTGTGAAATGGATTCGAACGAATCATGAAGCTAAGGTGAAGAGAATCAGAAGTGATCATGGAACAGAATTTGAGAATTCGAGCTTCAATGAATTTTGCCTAATGAAAGGTATTCACCACGAATATTCGGCCCCAAAAACGCCACAACAAAATGGGATCGCCGAACGCAAAAATCGAACACTGCAAGAGATGGCGCGCGTGATGTTAATCTCGAAAAATCTTGCTCGAACTTTTTGGGAAGAAGCCGTCTCTACAGCTGGTTACATTTTAAATCGAATAAGTATTCGATCTGGCACTACTGCCACTGCCTATGAACTTGTCAATGGCAAGAAACCTTCGGTGGCACACTTTCGTGTTTTTGGCTGTACTTGCTATATTTTGAAGGATCGTGATCCTCTAAAGAAATTTGAAGCCAAAGCAGATCGTGGAATTTTCGTTGGCTATAGCCAAAATAGTCATGCCTACCGTGCGTACAATCTACGAACGAGGAAAGTCATAGAAACTGTCAACATCAATTTTGATGAACAAGACTTCCTAGGAAAAGATGCAGAGGCTGATTGGGTTAAGGAAGGAATCCTTGAAGTTCGGACATTTCCTTCAACACCCACTACTGTGACTTCCGAAAATGCTACTCCTAATACTTCACCTGAAGTTGGAGAGTCTAGCAACGGAAATGATGACACTTCGGTCACTGAGGATGACGATGATGATCAAGCTGAAAACCCAGCTGATGCTCCAAGAGAGGCACCTGGTCATATTCAAAAACGTCATCCGTCGAACCAGATGATCGGAAGTTTGAATGAGCGAACTACACGTTCAAAGAAACAAATGAATTCTCCTGACGAACTCTACAACATCTGTACTTCTGCTGTATGTAATGAAATCGGCATCACTTGCTTTCTCTCCGAAAATGAGCCGAAAAATTACAAGGAAGCCATGCAAGATGATTTTTGGATCATGGCCATGCAAGAAGAGTTGAATGAGTTCACGCGGAATAATGTTTGGTCCTTAGTTCCCCGAACGTCAAACATCAATGTTGTTGGAACTAAATGGATTTTCAAGAATAAAACAGATGAGCATAACCAAGTTGTCCGAAACAAAGCTCGTCTTGTTGCCCAAGGATATGCCCAAGTGGAAGGCATAGATTTTGATGAAACGTTTGCTCCGGTCGCACGAATTGAGTCCATCAGACTCTTGATCGCTATTGCATGCCATCTCGGCATCAAACTCAGACAGATGGACGTCAAAGCTGCTTTCTTGAATGGTGTCTTGGAAGAAGAGGTCTACGTTGCCCAACCTAAGGGTTTTGAGGATCCGAAGAAGCCAAATCATGTCTACAAGCTCCACAAAGCTCTATATGGCTTGAAACAAGCGCCTCGCGCCTGGTACGGATGTCTCACGGATTTTCTTCTAAAATTCGGCTTTGAGCGTGGATCGGTGGACAAAACTCTATTCATCAAGCGTGATGGCAAACACATGATTGTTGCCCAAATTTACGTTGATGACATTGTCTTCGGAGCTACTTGTTCTAAACTCGTGACTGCATTCACAGAAGCTATGTCCTCAACATTTCAGATGAGCTTTGAGGGGGAGTTGCATCAATTTCTTGGCCTTCAGATTTCTCAACGACCAAATGGGATATTTGTATCTCAAAGTAAGTATGCCAAAAACATGGTTGAGAGGTTTGAAATGCATCATGCCAAGCCAGCTAACACTCCTATGGCGACTACGGAACGCTTGTCGACGTCAACAAAAAGTCGAAGTGTAAACCAAACTCTTTATCGTTCCATGATTGGGAGTTTACTTTATTTAACTGCCACTCGTCCTGACATTATGTTTAGTGTTTGTATGTGTGCCAGGTACCAAGCTGATCCAAAGGAGGACCATTTAAGAGCTGTGAAACGGATTCTCCGCTACATCTCTGGAACTTCTCAGCTAGGTCTGTGGTATGCACGCGACACTTCATCCAACCTTGTCGGCTTTTCTGATGCCGACTGGGCGACGGACACGGACGAACGAAAGAGTACCTCTGGCTGCTGTTGCTTTCTTGGCAATAACATTGTGTCTTGGCATAGTCGCAAGCAAAACTGTATCGCACTGTCCACTGCCGAGTCGGAGTACGTTGCGGCTGGAAGTTGCTGCACTCAACTACTTTGGTTGAAACAGATGTTGACTGACTATCTTCTTGAGAGTGCTCCATTAGTGCTGTATTGTGATAACCAGAGTGCTATCAAAATCAGCGAAAATCCTGTCCAGCATTCAAGGACTAAACACATCGACATTCGGCATCATTTCATTAGAGATTTGGTTGATCGTGATATAGTCAGTCTACAGCATATTTCAACGGAAAAACAGCTTGCTGACATCTTTACCAAACCTCTTGACTTTGAGAGATTCAAAACCTTAAGGAATTCTCTCTGCATGTGTTCTCTCTAAGAGTTCACGAAAAAATTTGAAGTCTGAAAGAGTAGTTTCTTTACTTCTGAATACGCACTCGGAATCGTCGTGGAATAGTCTAGTCAGACAAACATGGATTCGAGGCCGCTTTTAGTCTTCAGACACAAGAGTATTTATTCCGCTGAATGCGAACATGTGAACATGGCTTAAACTCCTCGCTTCATTTGCATAGATCCATAAAGCCAAGTAACGGAGGACGCCGGTTACCCCGGCTCCCCTCTTCGAAAGGTTGTACATGGACGCTGAATTTTAAGACACTCACCTATCACACTTTGGAGGACGCAAGTGAACCTTGCTCCCCTCTGACTGCTGTAATGAGTGTCTGTTGCATTTCATTTAAAGCTATAAACTCGTCTGGAGGACGCCGGTTACCCCGGCTCCCCTCTGATTGAAGTAATGCTAGTTCCTGATCGGAGTGCCTTAAGTGTTCACTTTGCATTCATGAATTAAAATCTCTTGTGCGGTGCTAACTCTGCCAATATGTTTCGACGAAACACGACTGCTTCCTTGTGACTGAGACGAAGGACAAGTAAACATGTCTATCACATACTTCGGTCCATCTCACCGGTTTTTAATATGAGAGATTTTTCATTAACTCAAAGTTCTATTCACCTTGTGTGAAATTTTTGTTTTGGAAAAATGATGGAAGTGTCTCTTTTTTGAGAAAATATTTGCTCTTCATTGCCTAATATCACCCCTCGAATCTCCACTAAAATGTGTTTGAATGTTTGCGTGTGTTGAACTCTTGAATGACTAACTCGGGATGTGTTGTTTTTGTTTTGGCATTTCTGTAGTTCATGTCCAGGCTATGTGGTTTACCATCTCGGATGTCTAAACATTGAGTGTAGCAACGACAAAGTTCAAATGTTGGTGAAATTGAAATTTAAAATTCTGGAGAGACATTTTTTCAAAATTGAGGTGACTCAAGTTCAGCGACTGCAAGTTCAGAGACATTTTTCAAAAACGGCGACTGTGTCCACTTATCGCTGTGTCTCCTTGTCGCTGTGTCCGCTTGTCGCTGTTTCCAAAACCGGCGACTGTGTCCACCAGTCGCTGTTTCACAACCGACCCCTCGCTCAGCGACTCTGTCCACCAGTCGCCTGATTTGTGGTGATGGCTCCATAGACGCCAACCGGCGACTCTGTCCCATCGTCACTGGTTGTGTCGTTCTTCAAACTCAAAGACTGAGATCTCTCTTCGATGAAATTGATATCCGAAAATACAACGCCCTCATCGATCATCATCGGTTTGATTTTTTTTATGTTATGTTTTTTTTATATATTTTATTTATTTCTAATATTTAATATATATATTTAAATATTATTATTTTTGATTTATTATTATTATTTTTACTCGTCTCCTAATGGGCTTATTTTGTTCTTGAGATGGGCTTTTTGCAGGTCTTGGGCTGTGTATTTTTTTTCGGACGGGCCGCTCAAAATTTTCCTATATATAGGTCCTCACCCAACCCTATTTCTTGCGCCTTCAAATCTCTGAAATTCTCTAAGTCCTCAAGCCTCTCAGCTCTAACTTCTAGCTCTCGAGTTCGAAGTTCTTAGGTTTTCTAGTGTTTCCTTTTCCGTCGCATCCGGCGACTCTAGCTTGCGCATCCGGCGCCTCGTATCTGTTGGGTGTCTCGTCTCTCGTGTTTCCGTCTCCTGTCTTCGCATCCGGCGACCACAGCTCGTGTCTTTCGCAAATGTCAACTTCGAATATGGATGCTATGTTTGACGACATCACTGCCTATCTGAACGCTGAGTTCAAGAAAGCGGCATCTCCTAAATCTAAGAAGAAAGCGTATGAAGAGCTTCAAGCTCATCTGGATAAGGTTGATAGACGCAAGACATCATCTGCTGAACCGTCAGTCGATCTGACACAATCTGTTGATCCAGCACAATCTGTCTCGCAGTCACAGTCCAAGTTTACTAAAGGTTTCATGCGCTGCTTCAAAGGTACGGTGTCACCGTCAGAATGGAAAAAGCTTGTTGAGGATGGAGTGATGGATGACGAAGGGAAGAAGATAGTCAAGAAACCGAATCTGACTGTTGATGTTGATCCGAAGAAATCGGGCAAGGCCTAAACCAAATTCCTATCGCACTTACAAAGGCACTGTCCCAAGATCTGAATACAAACGGATGCTCGCAGCTGGCGAGATCACTGAAGATGGAAAGAAGATTGAGTCTTCAGCTGTGGTTACTCCAAAAAATTCAAAACCCAAAGCCTCGGGCGAAGGGTCTGGAAAGAAACCTGTTGTCAGCAGTGATAGCAAAAAGAAAAGTTCTGATGGCTCGTCTGAAAAGCCAAAATCTCAAGGCTCCCAAAAACCGCCCGTCGTACCTAACTCTCCTCGATCCACTGGCTCGACAGATAGAGTCCTATATGTTCAATCTTTTCGTGAATGTCCGAAGGCTCACTCCTTTGACTTCTATACTCCTACAGCTGAACGACGCCATAAGCTTATCTCTCAACTCTCTATCTTTGCTGATCGCACAATTCGCAAAGATGATTACAAGAATCATGGTGTCATGGAATTCTTCAAGAAGATGAAAATTTTTGAGTTAGTCTCGTTGACTTATAGATACTCGGTTCCCATTCTCTACAAGTTCTATACTCACTTGTCTCCTGAGTTCGCTGATCCAAAGAACAGGCTGTTTGGATCATTTATTTTCCGTAAGAAACTCTACAACTTTCGTCCTTCAGCGATCAACGAATATCTGAATCGTTCAACCACTGAGGGTACCTGGGTTAGACCCTCGGCTGAAGACAGAGCTGATGACCTGAAGATTGGTACTTTTCTGACTCAAGGAAAAGTGAAGTCTGCAACTCCACCACCCTCTAAGCTGTCTGCCTTCTATGGCATACTCCATCGACTCGGGATGTCGAATTGGATTGTCAATCCAGACGAGACTGTGATGTCTAACGAGCTTATGCATCTTATCTTTTGGCTAGGCTGTGGTGAACAGGTGAATCTTGGGAGAATTATTTTTGCTGACTTATGCAAGATCGCACGACTGTCGGATGAGGCGATCAAGCGTGAACTTGAACTGCCGAAGAAGGAGAGATTTCGTCTCACACACCCTTGTCTGATTTATGGGATGCTTCATGAGCAAGGATTCATTCCTGCCACTGCGACCGAAAAACATATGAAAAAGAATGGAGCTGTCAAGATCACAAGCACTTATCTCAATCCGAATAAACGTGTGATTGATCTACCTTGGACGACGCTGGCTGATCGTTCCGCGATTCCCGAACCTGTGACTCCACCTCCCTCACCTCCGAGACAACCCAAGAAACGCAAGGCTACGGGTAAGGCTGAAACCTCACAGGCGAAACGCCAAAAGACTGCACCTGTCGAGTTTGCCGACGAACCTGCAACCGACGGCAAGAAAAAATCTCCAACTCGAGTGCCACATGGTTTTGGTCCTACTTCGGGCTTACCTCCGAATCGAAATCCTTTTCACCCGATCCATGGACATCGCACCGTTGTCCCTTCAGCTGCAGTTCAGAAATTCTATGCATCTATTCAGAAAGTTGACAAACGTCAAGCTGAGCATGTTATTGCTTACAATAGGATGATTGACGCACAGACTGAGTCGAGGGACGCGTTCAAGGAACTTCAACTTGAAATCCAACAAGGGGGAGGTTTGGGAGATAGTACTGGTGTTGGATCCCAAGGTGGAAGTCTGAAAGATACCTTCATCTATTCTCTGTTTAAGGATGCTATCAAGGAGGCGCATCACGATTTGGTTAAGTCTGGGTATAAGTCTGATGATGATGGTGAGAAGACAGACGAGGATATTTTTGTTGGCATGATGGATGCAAGAGACAAAGGAAAACAAAAGGTTGGTGAGTCAGCAGCTGTTGACTCAAATGTTGGTTCTACAAATCCAGAGGCGTCGCGAGCGATGCCGTCTGATGGACTCAAAGATCAGGATGATGAAGACGTCAACATCCTAGATGTTGAAGATGAAGATGGAAATGACTTGGGCGAATATGAGATTTTTCAAGATTTGGATGATGAGTCTGATGGCGATGGAGATGAAGACACCAGTGACGATGATGGCTTTCAGTATGAAGACGATGAAGATGTGATTGAAAGTCCGGGTCGTGAACCATCTCCTTCAGACGAAGACCCGAAGTGATTTTAATTTATTTTCAGTATCTGTTTTCTTTTGCTCAACTCTTGAACCTTGAACACTTTTCATGTCTTTCGGTTTTTCATGTTTTTGATTTGCTCCTATGTTTCTGAACTCTTGCTTGGTTTTTCATATCTATTCTCTCGTATTTGGTTTTGATAAATTCTCTAAGTTTTTTTGTGGTTTTACTTTGATATTGTTATCATGTTTTTCCTTACTTTCACTTAGTATGTTTTTACTTGTTTATTTGGTTGAGGGGGAGATTGTCGTATCTCCTATCTACTTTGTTTTGTTTTTTTTTACGTTGTGCCAAAAAGGGGGAGATTGTAAATGTTGATTTTGGCGACAACATATTTCGTATTTGGTTTGTTGTTATGGTTTCAGGGTTGAAGATTAAAGTCCAGCTGCATAGAGCTGGAGTCGCCGATATTGAAGACGTGCATCAAAACCGGCGACTGGAAGACAGTGTCCTTGAAACCGGCGACTCGGCGACTGGAGTCGCTGGGTATAGTCTTGCCTCAATAACCGGCGACTGGGCGAATGACCAAGAACCGGCGACTGAGCGAATGCACTAGGATCCGGCGACTGAGCGAATGACTAAGAAACCGGCGACTGAGCGACTCTGTCCTTCATGGACAAGAAACCGGCGACTGAGCGACTCTGTCCTTCATGGACATGAAACTGGCGACTAGCAACTCTGTCCTTCATGGACATGGATCCAGCGAACGGCGACTCATGTGAATGTTTTCAGCACTTGAGTTTTTCAACCTCAATGATATTCGACGACCATGAAGACGATGAAAATTCGAGGCTTCAACACTTAGTGATTTTCACAAGAAATTGAAGATGAAGATTTGAGATCGATGGAGTCAAGAATTGAAATTGAAGTTTGATTTTGAAATTGAAGATTCAAGATTCGAAGATTCAAGAATCAAAGATTCAAGATTCCAAGATTCAAGAATCCAAGTTCAACTATAGTGATGTCATCCATGGAGAAATGACATCAGCCAAGCATGTGATGAATGAGAATGTGCCACGTCATCACCTCACATGTGCGGGCTGCCTATATATACCCATGGATTTCAGTTTCATCACTCGACGATTTTGAGAGAACGAAATCTGATTTTTAGAATCGTGACCGACAGCTTCGAGCTTCGAGTTTGTGTAGTAGCGTTTGCGCCTTGTGCCAAGATTAGAGTTAGGAGATTTAGCTCTAGGTACTCGTGTGCTAGATTGCAAGTTAGTGGGAGTTGTTGCGACACTCGGGAAACTTCTTGTAATCGTTTTGCCTACCATACTCAGTGTAATAGTTTAGTTTCGTTGTTTCAATGGAATGAAAACATATTACATAACTTTGTCTTTGTCTTCCGTCTTTCATTCCACGAACTTGTGTGAGTGTTACCTTGACTGAAACTGGTGTTCGTTTGTTTAAGTCCAACTTCGCGAAAAGTTGGTATCATACGTCGAAGACGTAATTTCATTTTATGTGTGGTTAATGCTTGTAATAGTAAAAATTCGGGGGTTGACCGAATTTCGGATTTATTATTACGTTCTATTTTTCCGGAAATTGTATAGGGTCGATTTCATGTATAGAATCGATACCGGATAATTGTAATTAAATTATGTAATTTATTTTACGTTGGATCGATGCCGAAACGACCGCCGGAGAAGAAGACGTGTGACGGAGGAGACGAAGAGAGGGAGGACTTCGGATCAATCATCCCCATGATCGATCCATAAGGATCGATCGAGCCCTAGGCGAGGGGGCTGCCCGCGGGACTCCTCAGCCACGCCGGCCACAAATGGTGGTGGCGCGTGGGCTGGGGTGGCGGCGACATGCTCCTCCGAAGGGGGTCGATGGTGGTAGGGCGCGGGGACTCCCAACCCGTGCTCTCCCGCCAAGATCGAACTTTCCTAAATTATTCGGTTTTCCTATTTTGAGTATTCCTATTTTTGGGAATTCTCATGGAATAGGAAAAGAATAAATTTAGAATAAATTTATTTTTATATTATTGATTATTCCTATTCTTGGGAATTTTCATGGAATAGGAAAAAGAATAAATTTAGAATTAATTTATTTTTCCTATTTAATTATTCCTTTATGCAATTTTTAATGGATTAGGAAAATAATTAATTTGGAAAGTTTTAATAGTCCTTAATTAATTTTTCCTTATTTAATTATTTCTTTATGGAATTTTTAATAAAGGAAATGAATTAATTTGAAAGGATTAGGAGTCCTAATTTATTTTATTTCCTTATTCCATTATGGAAATCTTCTAGAATATTCCAAGTTTGGATAGGATTCTAGAGATTTAATGGAGTAGAAAAGGAAAATAAAAATAATAAAAATATTAATAATATTTAATTTAATTTTTGATATATTCGTTTGACTTAATTTTCGAATTAAGTAACTTTTGGATTAATTGAAAATAAATAGATTTAAATATTGGAATTAATATTCCCGTCACATGGAGCATTCAAGAACGAAGACTGAAGACTAGAAGATGCGTACGGAGATGCGATAAAGTCATAATAGTCGGAAAATAATATTCTAGTATTATTTTGATTATGTGATAATTCTATGTGCTTTATTTCATGTATGCATGCTTATGTGTATTTAATTATGCATTAGATAGCGTATCCCTTTGTTATAAAAAGCTAAGTGGGAGAGGGATTGGAAACAATGCCATGGTCTCCATTGCTGTTCTCTTGGTGACTTTTATGGACTTTCGAAGTTCGTTTAGACAAGTCATTGGAGGAGAATTCTTGTAATTCCTTTTACGAGAAACATTGATTGAGTTTATCAAACAATGCCTAATTTGTCTTTCTGAAACTGATTTCAAGTCGACTCATTCTCACCCCGGGGAGTGGAATGGAGCCAAAGCCACTTGGTCAAGTGGATGACACAAATTAGAGACCTTCGTACCATTTCTTGAAATGGATCGATTGTCTGCTCGGCTCCCTCATTTTATGAGAGATAGGGCTGTTCGCATGGTGAATCACTGGTTAGAAACTTCGAGTTTCACTTATGATTCTCCGCGTCCTGATTTACAAAAATCGAATGGATCAAGTAATTGGGAGTCAATTGTAAAAATCTTTTGGTGTAGTAAACGTCCACACTATCGTGGCTTGCTGCACTGAATGGGATTTTGGATCGATTGATGTAGAAAGTTATAGAAGGGAGTAAAGGAGCGTATGTTAACGTAAACGTCCACACTATCGTGGCTTGCGGTGAATATGCGTATCCCAAACAATCTTCTTAGATACTGAGTAATGGTTTACACTTAGGTACGCTTCTTAGTATTCTTCCCATCGAAGTAACGCTAATGATGATGTACGACCAAAGCAAATCTAATTGCTAATCATTTGGGTAGGTAAACGTCCACACTATCGTGGCTTGCCATATCTGATGGGATTTTAGATGTGATTAGTGGTTTAATGATATTATTTGAGGGAGATAATATCGGATATTAAATCGATTGTTTGTTATTATATGTGCTCATAGATTAGGAATGGCTTTGAACCCACTTTCTGTGATACGTAAGGATTTTAAACTCATTGGTCCCTAAATGTAATGATTGGAATAGAGATCTAGACATTGTCCAGACTGTTGAAGAGTACAAGTTTGTACTCAGTGAGCTTTGTCCTCCCGAGCCTACGAATGTCTTAACTGACGTAGCGGCTAGACAAGAGGCGATGAGGATACTCATAAAGGCCAGTCATTTCGAGGAAACGCTTAAACACGTTTTGAGATGATGGACCTTTTGGACGAGTTGAGACGGAAATCGCAAGCTCTTGTAGCCAATGCCAAAGGTTTTGAACCTAAGGGCAAAAACGGGGTAAAAGAAAAAGAAAGCAAAGAAACCCAGTGGTCCTAAGTCTCTTGGACCACGAGATGGGGCGAGAAAGCCATGAGGCAAGTGTTCTCGATACAAACAGTCTGGGTACTGGAAGTCTGATTATCCTCTCAAAGAAAGTGCGAAATCTTCTTTAGTCGTAAAACATAGTCAGTGGTATTATCTACCGGAACCTGGTGTGTAGATATGGAACCACTGACGGTATATGCATCTTAAATGCAAGGGTTCCAGGAAACCTGACGACTAAGATATAAGAAGAAATCGTAGTCTACATGGGCAATGCTGTGGAGGAGGCAGCTGTTGCAGTGGAAGACATTTTATAGGATTTCATTTTGAGTTATTGCTTTTGTGTACCTTTCAATTTAGAAAGAACTTTGTTCTGGATTTCTAATGAATAGATATTTTATTTCTTTTAATCATTTGATGGTTATATGAAGAAATAATGATATTATATATTCTGGTACATTAGCTAGCAATATATAAATGATGAATCCTAAGTCCACCACGATGCAACGAACCGTAGTATATAACTCGTTTTACTTTTAAGAGATATTTCTATAATGAATCGTTTATACTTGTGGATTCTTATGCTAAGTTATGTTTTTTAAAATAAGAAGTTCAAAGGTCGAAAATTGATATTTTGATCAATTAAGTTGAAGGAGTGGACCTTCCGACCTAAGAATCTAATTTGGAAGATAACATAACTAAACAATCCTTTATGGATATAAGGTATAAAATCCGGACAAGTATTAGAATTGATTCACTCTGATGTATGCAGACCTTTGTTTACTCAGACAACAAGGTACGAGTACTTCATGATTACTCGAAAACATGGATTAGCATACCTGATGTGCCACAAAAGCAAAGTGTTTTGACAAGTCAATGGACACAAAGCTATTGTGGAGAACTGTAACGCCCCATTTTTGTTTTTGTAACTTATAGCGGAAGGTGAGAAAATAAGGTACTTAATTTATAAAATAACATGTAAATCAATATCGGGGGTTACGTAAAATAAATTGAATTTTCCAAAACCAGA
Organism: Euphrasia confusa; assembly: GCA_954870475.1. Classification (NCBI taxonomy): domain Eukaryota; kingdom Viridiplantae; phylum Streptophyta; class Magnoliopsida; order Lamiales; family Orobanchaceae; genus Euphrasia; species Euphrasia confusa. Next base: position 23,001,912 of record OX940951.1, read on the forward strand.
GTCAAATTTTCTAAAATAAATAGTCGTTCAAACTGAAATTACTTGAAAACAGAAGTCGAGCTTTTAAGTCAATTGAAACATAGTCGTAGAAGTGAAAAATAAATACTAGCAATGAATGAAACATGTGTCACTGTGCCACATCCTCGTCACGCCTGTCAAGTCCCCCGTTCATACCTAAAAAAATGTCGTTGATTGGGGTGAACTCAACGTGCTCAATAGGAGGAACTTATTTTAATATCATGAATCACATCATCAATATATGACATACACATAAGTACATGAAAGAACGCAAACATAATATATCACATAAACATTTTCTCAAACATTCATACTTGTACCTCAATCGTAATGCCTCGAACATAATATATACCTCAAATATATGTATACCTCGAATATATGTATACCCATGGCCGTCGCCATGGCCTCACCCCAAGACCGTCGTCATGGGCCTCGTGTATATATGTACCTCGTACATATGTATACCCATGGCCGTCGCCATGGCCTCACCCCAAGACCGTCGTCATGGGCCTCGTATATATATGTACCTCGTGTATATGTATACCTCGTGTATATATAAATATAGTACCTCACCTCGTTTACATTTCATTATACATATGCATAACCATCATTTAATACACATGATATATCATATCATAACATCTACATGCACTTCGTGATTATATGCTAATGTTATGATATGATGTATCATGTGTATTAAATGATGGTTATGCATATGTATAATGAAATGTAAACGAGGTGAGGTACTATATTTATATATACACGAGGTATACATATACACGAGGTACATATATACACGAGGCCCATGACGACGGTCTTGGGGTGAGGCCATGGCGACGGCCATGGGTATACATATATTCGAGGTATACATATATTCGAGGTATATATTATGTTCGAGGCATTACGATCGAGGTACAAGTATGAATGTTTGAGAAAATGTTTATGTGATATGTTATGTTTGCATTCTTTCATGTACTTATGTGTATGTCATATATTGATGATGTGATTCATGATATTAAAATAAGTTCCTCCTATTGAGCACGTTGAGTTCACCCCAATCAACGACATTTTTTTAGGTATGAACGGGGGACTTGACATGCGTGACGAGGATGTGGCACAGTGACACGTGTTTCATTATTGCTAGTATTTATTTTTCACTTCTACGACTATGTTTCAATTGACTTAAAAGCTCGACTTCTGTTTTCAAGTAATTTCAGTTTGAACGACTATTTATTTTAGAAAATTTGACTCTGGTTTTGGAAAATTCAATTTATTTTACGTAACCCCCGATATTGATTTACATGTTATTTTATAAATTAAGTACCTTATTTTCTCACCTTCCGCTATAAGTTACAAAAACAAAAATGGGGCGTTACAGGAACCATCATGGTATATCCATTGAAAGCCTGCGATTTGATCGCGGAGGCAAGTGCGTGTCTGAGGAATGCATGGCATACTGATCAGAGATTGGGATTTTATCCCAAATGACTACATCATACACTCTTGTGTAGAAATGGTGAGTCGGAAATAAGAAATGGAACTCTTATAGAAATAGTAAAAGCATGAGTTATACGGAACTACCTATGTTCTATGGATATGTCCTGAAAACAACGGCGCATTCAATGCGGTTGTAGAATATCCTGGAAGAACAAAAGTTGTGTGTTCAATAGTACTATGAACCAGAAGGACGTTATAAGTTCTAACGCCCGGTTCTTAGAGGAAGACTATTAGATGAACCACAAGCCTAAAGTGACGTAGTACTTTGAAATGAGAGAGAAAGATTAAGACTTAGAACCAGCCGAACCGAGTAGCGGTACACCACTAACTGAACCTACTGTTATTACTGTTAATGCACCGGAATGCCGTTGTAGTGGGAGGTTGTGTGACAACCGGAGATGTTCATAAGGCTAGGAGAGTTTTTCAGACTCTGGACCTAGTATACATGAAATCGATCCCTGGATCTACATGAAGGCAGTACTAGATCTAAATGTGCCTTCTTGGAAAGCAATAAGGATTATTTCTAAGAGGCGAGATCATTTAGAGTACAAGCTTAGTTGATCCATTTATGGATTGAAACAAAGCATTGAGTTCGTGGTACTTGCAAATTGATGAGATAGTCCATTTTATGGATTCATCAAAGCATAGACGAATCGTGTGTATTGGAAACGTGATGGAAACAAGGTGGTGTTTCTCGGGTTTTATGTAGATAACATTTTATCATTGGTAACAATGTAAAGATGTTGTCAGACAAAAAAAATGGTGGTTGTCTGGATAAATCATTATGAAAGATATAGGAAGAAGTTGGACATGTTCTTGAGATCTTGGATCTCTAGGAAAGAACATTGTACTTCTCCTGGACATCTTACATAGATATGATTATGGTTCGTTTTAAACATGCAAGATTCCGAGAAAGGTGTGATACCTTTCAGACACGGAATGCATCTATCTAAGGACATGTGTTTTGAAACACAAAAGGAGATAGAAGCAATGAAAGCGGTTTCCTACACTTGGAGTGTGGAAAGCTTAATAAATGCGATGTTGAAAACGAGAACCTGATATCTGCTATGCGGCTAGTATAGTGGGAGGATATCAAGGTAATCCTGGAAAGGAATACTCGACTGCTGTAATGAACATTTTAATTACTTTCGAAGTACTGGAAACTATGTTCTGGATTACGGAGCAGACAAGCTTTTCCTTTGGATTACACTCTCTTAGATTTCTAATCAAATAAGGACCGGTGTAAGTCGATATCAGGCTATGTGTTTCACTATTGAAGGAGAAGGAATTTTAACATGGAAGAGTGATAAGCACGATGCCTTTCGGACTCTGCCATGAGTAACCAAATAGCGGCCTCAGAGGCAGCGGAAGTTTTGGTATAGCTCCGGGATAATCTCTGGGACTTAGATGTGATTCTTAATTTGCCAAAGGCTATGTAAGTAGCGGTGCGATGGAAAATGGTAAGAAATCATAAGTCCATAAGTGTAAGATAACACATAGAGCAAGTACCACCTGATACGAATCATCGTCAGGGAAGACGACGCTGTAGTCACCAAGATAACTTCAGAACGACAATCTAGATTGCTCTTTCACAAGGCACTTCTTGGAAGTGCATATTAAGCACGTGAAGAGTATGGGAGTCGGGAGTTTGGAGGAAATGACTAGACCTTAGTATAAGTGGGAGATTGTTGGAGTTGTATACTTAATGTCTAGATTTAAGTGATATTAACTCCCGATCCATTGCCATTAATCTATTTAATTAAATAAACAATTATTTTCATTTAATTATTTATAATTAAATATATGCAAATATAGTCCTAGATTATATACGTTGTAGTTAGTATGGTGTGCGCCGTCACACGGAAGATCATACTATCGGTTACTCGTATTTAATCGAACAGTTGCTCACGACCTAGATGGACACGGACCAAGCCATGGGTATAGTCGTTGTATGAGGGAGAAAATAATCGGTCTTGATTATTTTATCATACTTGTACACTTGGTGTATTGGGCGGATCGCTTGAGATTTATCAATTAGGATTGCCTGTGATAATTGATTCAAGTCTCTGAGTATTTTATTCTTAATCCTCGATACTATTGCAGGTGTGTATATTTAGTATAAGTGGCTTTGATTTTCCAAAGGAATTGTTCGGTTTAATTATTGGGACAATTACCGGTAAAGTTGGGTCACTATATTTTATATATGACATGCCGTGAATACTTGACGGGAAAGTGTATCCCGGAAGGGTTGATAATATTCCCGAGATGAGTTCATAAGGAATTATTATGTAAACCCTGCAGGTGAAATTTATTCCGCATAATTGATTTATTTGTTTTTATGTCGTTTTTCCGTTGTTTTTCGTGTCGTCTCGTGTCTCTTTGTTTCGTTCTTTGGTGTCATCCTCATGCTTCGTGGTAGTTTTGATGTTGTGTTGAGTGTGAAGGTATTTGAGTGTACTTGTGCGGAAAAGATCGAAAATACAAGCAAAATAGAGTTGAACCGAGAGGAAGCTGTCCAGCAAGGCCAGGCGCCGCCTGACTTCCCAGGCGCCCGCCCGCAAAGGCCATCAGGCGCCCGCCCGTTGATCAAGCGCTCGCTCGCCTCCTTGGGCAGAATTGAGTATTCCTGTGCAGCCGCCCGCCCCATCTGCAAGCGGCCGCCCGCGATGGTCACCAAGCGCCCGCCCGGTGACCAAGCGGCCGCTTGCTCGCTTGTCCAGAAACCTGCCAGTCCAACCAGGAGCCCGCTCCTGCTTCAGCCGCCCTCTTGCCAGGCGTCGCTAGCGCTCGCTCCGTACCCAGGCGGCCGCTTGGTCCGACTTTCAGCATTGACCGAGTTTGACTTCGGAAATCGTTGTACTATAAGTAGGGTTTCGACCCGAAGAAACAATTACGCTCTTTTTACTTTATTTTTCTGGAGATTTTAGAGAAGACTCGAGACTCGTTCATCTAGGTTTTCGACTATTGATTTTCATGCTTTTGATTCACGAACAAAAATCGGGTTTAGCACCGATCCTTGTTTTGTCTTTGAACGAGTAATCTAGTAAGAATTTTCTCTTTTCATCCTTGGTTAATTTTCATTTTTTATTATTTGATCCTATCTTCCTCGTTCTCGTTTATTTGTTCTTGTTAATTAATTGTTCTTTTAGATTATGAATTCATATAACGTCGATTATTGTTTACACCTAGTCATGAGTAGCTAATTATCTTCCTAGGGCTAGGGGAATTCAAGTATGAATTAGGGTTGGATATTCATGATCACATCTAAGACGCTCGATTAATAGCTAATTTATTATTTCTAAGATTGTAAGAGGCTTAGGAGCAATTACAAGACCTAGGTTAATCGAACTCGCTAGAATTAACCGGTGACGGACATTTTGGTTTTTATTTGCTTCTCATGAATTGAAATCCCGACTTTTATACTTGATGAACCCGATGCTCTAGCTTCTCTCTGAATTAATTAAACCTCGTTTATTACTCTTTGGTTTTTTTTATTTTATTTTCAGTTCTTAGTTAATTTTTAGTTTAAAAACAAAACCAATTCAAATCATGCATTATGCTATACTTTCTTTTCATGTTATTTTTGCAACCACTTGAATATTAATACGAGTACCGATAGTAGTGTTCCTCGAGAGACCGACTCGGGCGAGTTGCTTCGGCAACTAGTTCGGAATATTTTTAATTTGATTTTAGCCGCTATAATAACGACTAATCAAATTGGCGCCGTTGCCGGGGATTGAGGAAGAGAAAGCACTAGTGGAAATCCTAAAGCAAAACAAGAAAGCTTTTGGATGGAGCTTAGCCGATATCCGAGGCATTGACCCCTCGGTATGCATGCACCGAATAGTTTTGGAGGAGGGATCGGTCCCTAAGAGAGATGGGCAGAGGCGACTTAACCCGGTTTTGATGGAAGTCGTAAGGACGGAGATCTACAAGCTCCTGGATGAAGGGTTGATCTATGCCATTGCCGATAGCCAATGGTTGAGTCCGGTCCACGTGGTCCCGAAGAAGGGAGGTATTACAGTCGTCGAAAACCAGAAAGGGGAGCTCCTCCTTACGCGTATTACTACTGGGTGGCGAATGTGCATCGATTATCGGAAATTGAATGCCGCCACTCGAAAGGATCACTTCCCTCTCCCTTTCATTGATCAGTTACTTGATAGATTATCCGGACACTCATTCTATTGTTTTCTTGATGGTTTGTCAGGTTATTATCAGGTGGCGATAGCACCGGAGGATCAGGAGAAGACGACGTTCACCTGCCCCATTGGTACCTATGCCTGGAGGAGGATGCCTTTCGGCCTATGCAATGCACCGGGAACGTTCCAGAGGTGCATGATGTCCATCTTCTCCGAGATGATAGGTAACTTTATGGAGGTTTTTATGGACGATTTTTCAGTATTTGGTTCTTCTTTTGATGATTGTTTGGGTAAGCTCGATAGAGTTCTTAAAAGATGTATTGAGAGTAGTCTTACCTTGAGTTGGGAGAAGAGTCACTTCATGGTTACTAGTGGGATTGTGCTAGGACATATGGTGTCTAGTCGGGGTATAGAAGTCGATAGAGCCAAGATCGAGGTTATTGAGAGATTACCCCCTCCCGTTAATGTTAAGGGTATTCGTAGCTTTCTTGGGCATGCCGGGTTTTATAGGAGGTTTATTAAGGATTTTTCTAAGATTAGCCAACCTTTGTGTCGTCTGCTAGGGCAAGATGTTGAGTTTAACTTCGACGAGTCGTGTCTAGTAGCCTTTAATACACTTAATGAAAAGCTTACCTCAGCCCCGGTAGTTGTAGCACCCAATTGGGAGTTGCCCTTTGAGATCATGTGTGATGCGTCTAATTCAACTGTAGGAGCGGTTCTTGGTCAGAAAGTGGATAAGTTACTTAGGGTTATTTATTATGCTAGTGTGACCCTCAATAGTGCCCAAACTAACTATACCACTACCGAGAAAGAGTTGCTAGCGGTCGTGTTTTCTTTGGATAAATTTAGGTCTTATATCATAGGGTCTAAAGTCGTTGTCCATAGTGATCACCAAGCCTTACGACATTTGCTAGCCAAAGCTCAAGCCAAACCGAGGTTGATTAGGTGGATTCTCTTGTTACAAAAGTTTGACGTAGAGATTAAGGATAGGAAGGGGTGTGAGAACGTTGTAGCCGACCACTTGTCTAGGCTAGAGTCACCCCCCGAGCCTTTGGTTGATGATGTAGACGATTCGATTCCCGATTCTTTTCCGTATGAGCGCGCTATGGCTATGACTCCCGTGCCTTGGTACGCGGATATTGTGAACTTTCTGGCTGCAGGTGCTCTGAGAGAAGGCATGACTTCTCAAGAAAAGGCGAGGTTCGAACATTTGTCCCGGGAGTACTTTTGGTCGGATCCTTATCTTTACAAGTTCGGGACGGATGAGGTGATTCGCCGTTGTCTTCCGGAGGAGGAGCAAACAGATGTACTAAAGTGTTGCCACCACGACGAGAGTGGAGGTCACTTTGGGGGTCATAAAACCGCCCACAAGGTCCTCCAATCAGGTTTGTTTTGGCCTTCTCTTTTTAAAGACGCAATTGACTATTGCAAATCTTGTGACCGGTGCCAACGCATGGGGAATATTGGTAAGAGGGACGAGATGCCTTTAAATATTAATTTAGCTGTTGAGATTTTTGATGTTTGGGGCATAGATTTTATGGGTCCATTTCCTGTGTCGTTTGGGTTTGAGTATATATTGTTGGGTGTTGATTACCTTTCCAAGTGGGTCGAAGCTATCCCCACTAGGACATGTGATGCTAAAGTGGTTCTCAAGTTTGTGCAGGAAAACATTCTTTGCAGGTTTGGATTTCCTAAAGCCATTATCAGCGATGGTGGCAAACACTTCTGCAACAAGCTTTTCGAGAAGTTGATGATCAAGAATGGCATCAAGCACAAAGTCGCCACGGCATATCACCCTCAAACCTCCGGACAAGCTGAAACGAGTAACCGGCAAGTGAACGAGATTCTTGAAAAGACGGTTAAACCTTCCCGAAAAGATTGGTCGGAGCGTTTGAACTCGGCGCTTTGGGCTTATCGAACCGCATACAAGACGGTGATTGGCATGAGCCCCTACCGGCTTGTCTTTGGGAAATATTGTCATTTACCGGTGGAAATCGAACACCGAGCATATTGGGCGATCAAAGCCACCAACTTGGATGTAATGGAAGGTGGAAGAAACCGGGCCTTGGAGATGTCCGAACTAGAGGAGATGCGCAACGAGGCTTATGAAAACTCCCGCATTTATAAGGAGAAGGTGAAGATGGTTCACGACAAGAGAATTAAAAATAAAGAGCTTGAAGCCGGGATGAAGGTTCTCTTGTTCAACTCAAGGCTTCGTTTGTTCCCCGGGAAGCTCAAGTCGAGATGGAGTGGTCCTTATGAGGTATTAGAAGTGTTTCCATATGGGGTTTTGTAAAGCTTTACGACCCGAAGTCCAAAGAATCGTTTCAAGTCAACGGGCACCGAGTGAAACCATACATTGTGCCACATATGGATGGAGACTCATTGAACATCGGAGTAGAATCAATTCTACTCGATGATGTGGTTTATGAATAGAGCTTATTAGTCGAGCTCGAGACGTTAAACGAGCGTCGCGTGGAGACTAGTCCACGGACCGTAATGCTCACTCGGTTCCCAAAATGAGCGCTCCGTGGGAGCCTACCCACGACTTGTCAAGCACACGACGTAAAATGAGCAAATTTCTGTCACGGGGTGGAAGGAGATGAGGAACGAATTAAGCCGACAAGAGAATAACTTTCTGCAGGTACCAAGCGTCCGCCTCATAGGGAAGCGACCGCTAGATGAGCATCGCGAGCGCCCTCTTCGGCCTGAAACGATCACCTTGTCAAAAGTCAGAATACCAGAAATTCGAGCAAGCGCTCGCCTGCCTACAAAGCGTCCGCTTCGCCTACTTCGCAAGCGCTCTCCTCGTCCTGGAGCGCCCGCTTCATGCCTTGAACAGATTACTGGAATATAGAGCGGGCGCCCGCCTGCTCATGACGCGACCGCTTGGTATGCGTCGCGAGCGCACGCTTCAGCACGGGCTGGCCGCCTCGTGCGACTTACAGAATGGCAGAATTCAGTGCAAGCGCTCGCTTCGCGACGAAGCGCCCGCCTCCCTCTATATATTTAAAAAAAATAGTATTTTTAATTAATTTATTTATTAATTAATTAATTAATCCTATTTAAAAAATTTAAAAGGGGGAGGGAGCCCTAAATTCTCACCAGTCGCCCCCTTCTTTTTTGTTGTTTTTCTTTCTGCAGAAAACCACCACCATCATCGACTACCACCATCATCATCTACGATCATCTCTTCGTCGCCCCGTCAGCAGAGAAACTCCACCGCCATCTCACCATCTCCGACCGCCCCCTCTTCCCGCACTTCCGCTCACCATCATTATCAACCTCAACAACCGCCGCACCTATCAGCTCAGTCCAACCCCGAGCTCGCCGCCGGCCGAATCAGTCCACCTCCGTTCACCACCATCATCTCCGACCTCCTCCGCGAAGCTCTGCCCGTAGCCACCGGACCTCCGCCTCCTTCAAGCTCCGACTCCGGCCAGAACCGCTGCTCTCGAGGCCCTGCCGCCGTCGGCTCATCACGCAAGCACCGAGCTTCCGCTAAATTATCGAGTCGACCCGAGTCCCGGCAGCCCTACCTATACAGTTCGAGTTTCGACAGCTCCGTCCCGGCCCTCGTCTCAATTCACGGCAGTCCCGTGAACACTCCCGGTAATTACTCTCGCCACTCCTGACTGATTATTCGATATGGCAAACACTCGAGGCAAGAAACGAGCTCCCCCGGCCAAGAAGGCACGCACTGAGGCGGGACCTTCCAATGTTGTCGAGGCACCCGTCGATGACCGAGTCGACCTACAGGATAAGTATGGTGCCGACTTTCCCATCTATGATCACAAAGAGGGTAAGCGACTTCTCGCTTTTCGCAAGTTTACACTTGAGTACCCCCGTCTGTTTGACTGGAATTTGCTTCGGAAATTGGGGTTAGCCGATGAAGTCGAGAGATATTTGAAGTTACTAGGGCTGTCCACTATTGCTAAACAGAATCACGGGTATTCTGAGTATTTGGGCCTAGAGATGTTGTGCACATTGGAGAAGCACTCAAATGGCAAGTTCTACACTTGTCGTTTTCAGGGGCAGGATGCCCGGTTTGATGCCGATACACTGCGTATGGCCTTCGGCTTCCCGACCACTGGGGTCCAGCGTCATGTCCCGAAAACCATCGACAAAGACGAGGCGTGGCAGCGCGTTGCATTGGTTCCTAAGCACACCGGGCGGAGTGTGCAGATAGCCGACCCGGCTCTTTTATTGGTCCATCGGTACATTGCCTATAACATCTCTGGGAATCACGAGGGCAACAAAGTCAACCGATCGGAACTCTTCTTCCTCGATCGTGCATTACAGGGGAAAACGTCGACAATGGTCGACTATTTGTGCAGCCAAATGAGGGGGACTTGCGTCCGGAACGTGTCACATGCCTCATTCTTCTACATTGCTACTAAACTAGCGCATCAGCTGGACTTTATAGATCTCGACGATCTTCCGAAGGATCTCCCCTTCAACCCGGCACCTCGATGTATTGATGAGAGGGAGCTCAGCGGGTCGAAACTCATTGACGAGAACGGCCTCTTCCGTTCACACGCTTCCCGTCTTATCAAGGACGCCGCTGCAGGCACCGTGCCTCCTATCGTTCCTCCACCACCAGTCAGTGACGACGATGACGAGCCGATTGCATATCCGACTTAATCTTCTTATTCCGCCGGATTTCAGGAGATGCATGCTCAGTTTCGGGATATGCGCACTAGCTTCGAGGATGCGGAGACTAGTCGGCGTGAGATCGAGTACACCCAGCGACAGGAGTCCAGACTTGGACGGGCGAGGACCGTACCTATATTGATGGCCGGTTCAACCGGATGGAGGCCCAGGCTGCCACTCAGTATGCCGACTTTAATGGTCGGCTCGACAGGATCGAGAACCAGAAGGCCACAGAGTATGCTTTCCATGTCGCCCACTACGCAGAGGATCGAGTCTACCATGCTTCTCAGTATGCCCAGATGATGGACTTGTTCCGAGGGGCACAGCAGCCACCACCCGAGCCATGAGGATCGACCGTACTCTCGTACGGTCGTGGTATGTATATAGTGTCTTTGTTTTCTTTCTCTCTGAGTCGTTTTATTTGTCTTGTTTTCGTTAGTTTCTTGTGTTTGCTTTTGTGGTTGTTCTAGTTTGTGTGTGTAGGTTGTTCGCCCCGGACACCATTGGACTACTTCGAGGTCGATTTCCATGGGACGTTGCTTTCTTTGGAGGCTCGGACTTCCATGAGGACACGAAATAGCCCAAGTGTGGGGGGGTTTGCTTCCTTTTCCCTTATCTTGTTTTTATTTCTTCTCTTGTTCTATGTGCGTATGTGCTTTTGTAGTGTCTTGATTTTGTGTTCTTTTGTTTGTTTTGAGTTTAGTTGTGTTGATCACCCCATTTTCCCACTTATGTGATATGTTTATCATGAGCATGTGCTAGATTGCGTTCGTATGCCTATTGCTTTATTTCGTCTCTTGAAGTGCGGTAGAGTCTTGGTGCTAGAGGTCGGTATACGAGTAATTTTGACCCCTTGTCTAGTTGCAGTGGAGTAATTGTGAGATAATCGCATGTTAGCTATTTCATTTTCCAAAAGCCGTGTGAGAGTTTGAGCCTTTGTAGCTTTCTTCTTTGTGTGATATATGATTCGTTGTCTTTCGAGCTTCTTATTTCCTTGTTCGATATCATGTGTGCCCGAATGAACTAGAGATATCTAGGACGTGCTTAGGTTGTTACTCGAGGCTAGCATATCATGACTTACTTGATTTTGAATGTGATTGGGATATGATCGATTAGGATAGCCATTTTTAGCCGCTTACTTTTGACCCCGAGCCCGTCGTGGGACACCCTAGTAACCCCGTTGAGCTTACATTTAGCCTTTCTTCTTGTCCTATATTCCGAGGAGGAGGGAAGCGAAGTATTAGTGTTGGGGTATGAGGGTGTTGATGTTTACGATGTTTTTATTATTTTGAGACATGTGTATGTTTAGTCTCCAAAAAAAAAAAAAAAGAAATAAATGAGACGTGTTATAAGTCTCTAAAAAAAAGAGTCGAGACATGTTATAAGTCTCCAAAAAAAAAAGGAATAAAAAAAAAGAGTCGAATAATGTTACTAGTTGATTTCTCGGGAGATTTGTGTGGCGAGATGTGTTTGTTTATCATGTTTGGAGTTGTCGGGGTTGTTGTGAAGATTAGACGGATGTTTGGTGTGGCGGTGACGTGTAGTTGAACTTGATTAGTCCACTTTTGCCCAAATAATCCCGAATACCATTAGCCGAGCCCCGTTACACCCGATTTATCGATCACCCATGATTCTTAAGATAGTAGAATTTGATTAGTGGAGAGTACAACTTGAGTACGTGTTTGGTTGATGTTCTTAGGCGCACATGTTATCATTTGAAGCTCATCCTTTTTCCATTTATGCTTATTTTTCTCGAGTACACAAGTCACATCTTATCGATTATCCTTCGCTTGTGTACGCTTTTGAGTGGAACCGTGTTTCGAGAGAAGAAGAAAAGAGTGAATCCGTGTGAGGGAAATTGGAGTAGTTACATGTGATGAATTTTACATGATCTTTATTGTCTCTATGTACTTTGGGGTCGAGATTTATTTGTTATACTTTTTCCGGATGCACCTTGGGTTTACTTGTATCTTTTGAGAGATAGAGTACGTAGTTGGCATGCTTGTGTGATTTGGTTCTTGCTTTCATGAATGTTTGCTTGAGGACAAGCAAAATGCTAAGTGTGGGGGAGTTGATTTATTTGTTTTTGTGTCGTTTTTCCGTTGTTTTTCGTGTCGTCTCGTGTCTCTTTGTTTCGTTCTTTGGTGTCATCCTCATGCTTCGTGGTAGTTTTGATGTTGTGTCGAGTGTGAAGGTATTTGAGTGTACTTGTGCGGAAAAGATCGAAAATACAAGCAAAATAGAGTTGAACCGAGAGGAAGCTGTCCAGCAAGGCCAGGCGCCGCCTGACTTCCCAGGCGCCCGCCCGCAAAGGCCATCAGGCGCCCACCCGTTGATCAAGCGCTCGCTCGCCTCCTTGGGAAGAATGGAGTATTCCTGTGCAGCCGCCCGCCCCATCTGCAAGCGGCCGCCCGCGATGGTCACCAAGCGCCCGCCCGGTGACCAAGCGGCCGCTTGCTCGCTTGTCCAGAAACCTGCCATTCCAACCAGGCGCCCGCTCCTGCTTCAGCCGCCCTCTTGCCAGGCGTCGCTAGCGCTCGCTCCGTACCCAGGCGGCCGCTTGGTCCGACTTTCACCATTGACCGAGTTTGACTTCGGAAATCGTTGTACTATAAGTAGGGTTTCGACCCGAAGAAACAATTACGCTCTTTTTACTTTATTTTTCTGGAGATTTTAGAGAAGAATCGAGACTCGTTCATCTAGGTTTTCGACTATTGATTTTCATGCTTTTGATTCACGAACAAAAATCGGGTTTAGCACCGATCCTTGTTTTGTCTTTGAACGAGTAATCTAGTAAGAATTTTCTCTTTTCATCCTTGGTTAATTTTCAGTTTTTATTATTTGATCCTATCTTCCTCGTTCTCGTTTATTTGTTCCTGTTAATTAATTGTTCTTTTAGATTATGAATTCATATAACGTCGATTATTGTTTACACCTAGTCATGAGTAGCTAATTATCTTCCTAGGGCTAGGGGAATTCAAGTATGAATTAGGGTTGGATATTCATGATCACATCTAAGACGCTCGATTAATAGCTAATTTATTATTTCTAATATTGTAAGAGGCTTAGGAGCAATTACAAGACCTAGGTTAATCGAACTCGCTAGAATCAACCGGTGACGGACATTTTGGTTTTTATTTGCTTCTCATGAATTGAAATCCCGACTTTTATACTTGATGAACCCGATGCTCTAGCTTCTCTCTGAATTAATTAAACCTCGTTTATTACTCTTTGGTTTTTTTATTTTATTTTCAGTTCTTAGTTAATTTTTAGTTTAAAAACAAAACCAATCCAAACCATGCATTATGCTATACTTTCTTTTCATGTTATTTTTGCAACCACTTGAATATTAATACGAGTACCGATAGTAGTGTTCCTCGAGAGACCGACTCGGGCGAGTTGCTTCGGCAACTAGTTCGGAATATTTTTAATTTGATTTTAGCCGCTATAATAACGACTAATCAATAATAATTAAGGTTGAATGGTACTAGTCTCGGATACAAGAGATGAATAAATTAATTAGCAATAAATTAATTTTATTCATGAATATTTATATCTTAAATACACGAAATAAATAATACTACAGGAGAAATATTATTTGATATAATATGGTTTAATATTGGGAGTGCAATTAATTTATATAGTGGAAAATAAATTAATTAATATTAATGGGATTAATAGATTTGAGTTTGGGCTCAATTTAATCATTAATATTGGAAGCTCAATATTCCACCTCCTTAAGATCCCCTACGTAGCCTATAAAATCACTACATGGTCTTCTCTATTCTCATAACTTGAAGATCACAATTCTAGAGAGAGAAAGTAGAGAGGGAGATCCATGGAGTTCGGAGGATCGTCGCCCACCCGACGTTCGAGCTAGTGCAAGGAATACGTGGGAAGGTCTCAAGGTCTTCCTAGATCTCGTTTCTCCGTACAACGAGAACAATGGTAAAATCGTTGAACCCCCTTCGATGATTTTAATAATTATTATCGTGAAAATAACGTGAACGTAAGATCCGAGGGATGCGACCCAAGATGAGGTCGAGCCGGGCGGTGGTGGTTGGACCACCGGACCGCCGGCGGCGCGAAGACTCATCTAGAAACGAATCGCGCGAGGTGGATCGAGCCTAGGGCTCGGTCACGCGGATCGGATGCGGGTTTTCCCGCAGCGATCAGCTGCCTGCTGCGGGTTTTCCCGCAGCGACCTGTAGCGCCCAGCAGCAGCGAGTCAGGCGACTCGCTGCAGGTTGCTGCGAGCTGCTACGGGAGGATCGCTGGGTGCTGCGGGATTTCCCACAGCGGACCCGTAGCGATCCAGCAGCGTCCCAGCAGCAGCGAGTCAGGCGACTCGCTGCGGGCTGCTGCGAGTTACCCCGCGTGGCTGCTGCGAGAATCGCGGTTTCACGCGAGTTCTCTCGTGTTTTTCCCGCGTAACTCTCGTATAACTTTTTCGTATGGTCATGTACGTGTTCCGGGAGTCGATTGGAGTTGTCGTTCCGCAATTTTGACAATCCGGATAATCGATCTCCAAAGGGACGTCGGCGGAATTAATTAGATAATTTAATTAATTAATTTTATTTAAATTTATTAATTCCGGGATGCCGATTTCCAACAGTAATTGCTCATAAGCCATATACAAAAGTTTAAAAATCATGTTGGCATTTTATCGAACACCTTTGATGCGTTTGTAAATCTGAAATCCTAATTTATGCTTGAATTCCCCTAGCCCTAGTGTGATATTTAGCTACTCATAATTCGATTAAGAAAATAAACAACGTTGAATAAATTCATAGTCGAGATAAATAAATTAAACAAGAAAATAAGAACAAGCAATGAAAAAAAAGAAAAAAAAACTTACTAATTAATCAAGTGCTGAAAGCAATAAGAACAATCGGAAGCTAACCCCGATTTTCGTCTGTGAATCGAAAGCATGAAAAACAAAGATGAAATCCTAGGATGTCGAGTCTCAAGTCTTCTCCAAAACATGCGGAAAATAAAAGTGAAAAAGCGCAGTGTTTGGAATAGGCCAAAGCCCTATTCTTATACAAGAAACTTCGTGGGTCAATAAAAGTCAAAGCTGGGGAGTCCCGTTGGGCGGCCGTCTGGTCATGGTTGCGAGCGGGTGCCTGGTGGTCAAGAGGGCGCTTGGATGGCTGAGTCATGTAGATGACTCCAAGGGCTTTTCGTAGAGGTATAGATCATCGTTGTAGGTGGTAGGAGTTGGGAGACTCAAGCTCGCCAAGTTCGCTGCGCATAGACTCTGGGGCAGCTGCGTACTAGGCTAGAAACTCGCGTACTCCGGCCATATTACACTGAAACATGACCCTGCACTGGCAGGGCTTCGTATATCTCTTAAAGGGCTTTTCGACAAGATATGGATGACGGTTTTAGGTGATCGGAGCTAGGAGAGCCGAGGTGGTCAAGTTTCCAGCGCACTCTCGATAGTTTATCGGTCAAATCACTCTTACAATTTTTAAACTCGTTTTCTCGCTCTTCTTGCAAAAATCACGTCAACTAGCATGAACACTCAACAAATGATTAAACCTACCACAAATCATGAGAAAGACACACAAAAACGACTAGAAATGACACAACTCACACACAACGAAATAAAGAAAAATGACACAAAAACATATAAATCACGCCTTAACTCCCGACACTTCACCCATATCTCCACTCGAGCCAAGCAGGCCTCCACCCAGCTTAAGCTCATCCAAACCCAGCTTCATTTCAGCCCTACTGACCTACACCTTCAGACCCGAGCCAAAACCCTTAGAAGGGAGGCGAGTTTCCTCGGCGATGCGGAACGGTTGTTCTATATTCAGCAAGTTCAGTCCTTGCATGTCAAAGATGGAGACCGCTGCACGAGCTACTTCCACAGCTTGTTCAAGCGTACTTGATTATATGTTTTTCGTGCACGTCTTTTGTCAAAATCCGAGGTCAATTGTAGTTTGACTTGGTATCAATTCAAAGAAACGAAAGAGTAATGTTTTGTGAATAAAAAGTAGTAGATGCATAGATCATTAAACTAATTAGTCCTAGGTTCATTTTGTGTTTCGACGAAAATGTAAAGATATGCAAATTTAATAATAAGAAAGGCACTCGTATGATAATAATTCAAACTCGACTTCAAATCGTTTTTACCTTTATCAATCAATAATTATTCGACCTCGTACTTCATATTATTATTATCATCAAAGTTAACAAATTAGTTCATAATCTTCATGAAAGAACGAACAACAATTATGATAACAAATGCAAAGATCGATTTTACACTCGAAAATAAATAAGAAATTAAGCAATAGAATAAAACAAAAAATTAGTCTAAAGCAATTTTTAATTAAGTTAAGCATATTCATCCAAAACTGATGCAGCCACAGAGTCGTCGATGATGCAAGACCCGGTGCATGTTCCAGCTGGACCAGTTACGCGCTCGAGAGCTAAGAAGTTCAAGGCAAGCTTGATGGTGATGATCCAAGAGGTATGGGCGCAAGAGTTATTGAAGAAACCCATCGGTGATGTGGATAAGCCGAGCATTATCAATATGATTTCGTACAAGGAGGCCAATCCAACCGAAGGTGATGAGTTTTAGGCTGGGACGACAAAGAATAGGCCGGAACGGAGGTCATACGTGATCCAATGACGCGCCGCGGGATTTAGCCAAGAAAATGGCTTGGTGTCGGCCGACACCATATCCCTGTCGGCCGACAGCTTCGTAATTTTGGACGAGAAGGGGCTGGGCAGAGATTCGAGACTTTGTTCGAAGGAAAATCCCGCGGACAAAGAGTAAATGTTGGGCGACATGGTTTTTCTGGCGGACGACATTTGAGTGTCGGACGAAACCCTATACCTGTCGGCCGACACGGACTTCAGAATCGTGAATTTTTCAGCGTCTCAACTTTTTGACGATTTTTAATGTTTTTGTTTCCTTTTTCCTTTGCTTTTAGGTTTGCCTATTTAATGGCTTTGAACTCCATTATTTTAGAACAACTTTGATCAATAATATTTTCATGAGTTTTACTCTCTATTGTTTTCGTTCTCTTTTCGATTGTGCCAAAAGAGATCACTTGACGAATCTACGAGACAGTCCAATCTCCTCGTGTCTCGTTCATCGATTTCCGAGTTGCTGCATCGATCTCGTGTTGGGGTTTAGGGTTTCGTCCTTAAATTATTTCACGAATCAGGTTCAGAGGTTTGGGATCTTCCGCCAGGTATCCGAATTAGTTATTTCTTCTTCTTTCCATTCAATCCATCAACGAGGTACGTATCATCTGGTATCAGAGCTCAGGCCAGGGTTTCAAATTTCTGATTTCATTACCTCGTTTTTCTTTTCTTTTCGTTCTTCTTCTTCTTCTTGCTGAATCGGATCCCTTTCATCCGTAAGCATAAAAAAATTTATATAAAAATTATATAGACTCCGTTTTTCTCGAATTTTTTATTGGATTCTCGTATTCTTGTTGCTGTTCGTATTTCCAGCAATTTAAAAAAAAATTGTGTGTGATTCCTGAGTTTTCCGGCATCGTTCTGAGCCAATTTGGTGCTATCAAATTTTTCGTTCCGAAATTTCCATTTTTTATTCCTTCCTTTCAACGTCGTCGTTGTGTGTTTTGTGGATCTTGTCGAATCTGATATCGTCCGGTAGATCGAGGAGTTCGATACATTGAGGGAGAATCCGAGTGGTAAAAGGCAGAATGTGTGAGAACATTAGAGTGAAAAAAAACCATAACTGAGTGAAACACGAGTGCTGAGTGAATTCCATCTTGAGTGTGATACACGAGTGTTTGTGAGGTGGTGAGGTTCCTTTTATTTTATTGTTTTTACAACTAACGTTTTTTTGTGCAGGATATCTGGTGAATCTTCGCCAAAGGTGGACGGTACAGTGTCCAACATCCAAACTAAGTTCATCATGGATGCCTTACGATCTGAGTTGAAAAAAAATATGTTAATTCGGAAATGGAGTCAATGCATGACCGAATGACAGAAGAGCCTCGTCCAGGGAATACAGGGCATCGGAACGGTGGAGATTACCACGGAAGGCGGCATGGCAATCATCGTCACCATGACCGAGATAGGGATTTAGGATCCGAGGAAGATGAAGCTTCAGAAAATGATGGGAGGAGGCACGGAGGTAGAGACCGAGAAGATAACAACTTGGGCAACATAAAGATGAACATTCCCTCATTCATAGGGAATAACGATCCAGAGTTGTATATAGAGTGGGAACGAAAGGTGGAGATGATGTTCGAGTGCCACAATTTTTCTGAACTCAAGAAGGTGAAAATGGCGGCAATTGAGTTCTCTGACTATGCACTTGTTTGGTGGGATCAGCTGGTATCCAGTCGGAGGCGGAACCGTGAGCAGCCTATCGAGACATGGGCCGAGATGAAGTCTGTTATGCGAAAGAGGTTTGTACCTTCCCATTACTACCGGGAGTTGTACATTAAACTGCATAATCTACGGCAATCGAAGAGCGTAGATGAGTACTTTAAGGAGATGGAGGTGGCAATGATTCAGGCCAACATTGACGAGGATCGGGAAGCTACAATGGCTCGGTTCTTAGCTAGACTGAATTGGGAGATTCGTAATGATTTTGAGTTGCAACCGTACGTCGAGTTGGAGGATATGGTTCACATGGCAATAAAGATTGAGAACCAGCACAAGAGGAGGGATAGTTTTAGCAGTGCAAAGCCAACTCAGTCTACTTGGAGATCACCCCAAGGCCCGAGTGGTTCTACACCTAAAGGTAACCAATGGAAGAGAGAAGTTCCACCTCGAGATGAGAAGAAGACCTTCTTTAAGGGTCGTTCGGAGGGAGCAAGCCCAGCGACTCAGGGCAACTCATCAAATCCTGATAACCGCAACCGAGACAAGATGTGCTTCAAATGTCAGGGATTCGGACACATTATGAGTGAGTGTCCTAACAGACGACTCATGATCTTGAGAGACAACGGAGAAGTCGTGACTGATGATGAGGGCGAGGAACCGGCAACTACATCTACGGTGGATTCCGAGGAGGAGGAGATCCTACCAATTGATGGACAACTGTTTGTAGCTAGGAGAATCTTAAGTGCCCAGACACAGCCCGATGAGAGGGAGCAACGGGAGAATATTTTCCACACGAGATGTCATGTGAATGATAAGGTGTGTAGTGTGATCATTGATGGAGGGAGTTGCATGAACGTGTTCAGTGCAACCATGGTTCAGAGATTGGAGTTACCGGAGGTGAAGCATCCAAAGCCATATTGTCTGCAGTGGCTGAATGATTGCGGTATCATCAAGGTTACCAGGCAAGTGAAGGTACCTTTCCGCATTGGGAAGTATGAGGATGAGGTATTGTGTGACGTCATTCCTATGCAATCGAGTCACATTTTATTAGGACGGCCGTGGCAATTCGATAGGAGAGCTATTCATGACGGCTTCACCAACAAGTATTCGTTTGAGTATCACAATAAGAAGGTATCACTTGTTCCGCTCACTCTTAAACAAGTTTACGAGGATCAAGTGCAGATGCAAAAGTAGGCAGACAGGGCAACTCCCAAAGAGCATCCCTTACAAACAAAGGAGAATGCCTTACTTCATAGAGCCTACCTTGCAAGGGCTAGTGATGTGAAGGAAGCAGTGAATGAGAAGAGACAGATGTTCGTGCTGTTGTTGAAGGGGAACCTGGTTATTACTAACGATCTACCTCCTCTACCCCCTTCTATTCAATTTGTTTTGCAGGAGTTCGATGATGTTTTCCCGGAGGATACACCGCCTGGTTTACCACCCATTCGAGGGATAGAGCATCAGATTGACTTTTTGCCTGGAGCTGTGCTACCAAACCGCCCGACTTACCATACCAACCCGGAGGAAACAAAGGAGTTGGAGAAGCAGATTGACGAGTTGTTGACAAAAGGGCACGTGAAAGAGAGCCTGAGTCCTTGTGCGGTACCTGTTCTTCTAGTACCCAAAAAGGATGGCACAATGAGGATGTGTTGCGATTGCCGAGCTTTCAATAACATCACGGTAAAGTATCGACATCCTATCCTTAGACTTGATGATATGCTTGATAAGTTGTATGGTTCTTGCGTATTTTCTAAAACTGATTTACGTAGTGGGTAACATCAGATTAGGATTAAAGAGGGAGATGAATGGAAAACTGCTTTCAAAACGAAAATTGGCTTATATGAGTGATTAGTTATGCCTTTTGGACTGACTAATGCTCCTAGTACATTTATGCGTCTTATGAATCATGTTTTGCGTGCTTTTATTGGAAAATTTGTTGTTGTATACTTTGATGATATCTTAGTGTATAGCAAAAATCATGACTAACATGTGGTTCACTTGAGGATGGTTTTGATTGCACTTAGACAGGAGAAATTGTATGCTAACCGTAAGAAGTGCGTCTTTAGCACAGATAGGGTCGTTTTCCTTGGTTTTGTTGTTAGTGCACAGGGTGTACAGGTTGACGAGGAAAAGATATGCGCTATCCAGGAGTGGCCAACACCGAAGAACATTGGAGATGTGCGGAGTTTCCATGGTTTGTCCAGCTTTTATCGACGGTTTGTGCCTAATTTCAGCAGCATGGCGGCACCTTTAACCGCATTGATCAAGAAGAACGTGGAGTTCAAGTGGGTAAAGGCGCAAGACGAAGCCTTTCAGAAATTAAAGGATAAGCTGACACACGCCCCAGTACTATCTCTTCCTAACTTTTCTAAATCTTTTGAGATTGAATGTGATGCTTCTGGAATTGGTATTGGTGCAGTGTTGATGTAAGAACGTCGTCCGATAGCTTACTTCAGCGAGAAGCTAAACGGAGCTATGTTGAACTATCCGACGTATGACAAAGAGTTATATGCCCTGGTGAGAGATCTTCAGACGTGGCAGCACTA
Source organism: Euphrasia confusa (assembly GCA_954870475.1). Classification (NCBI taxonomy): domain Eukaryota; kingdom Viridiplantae; phylum Streptophyta; class Magnoliopsida; order Lamiales; family Orobanchaceae; genus Euphrasia; species Euphrasia confusa. The sequence continues at coordinate 23,023,090 of OX940951.1, forward strand.
TCTATGGCCTTGAGAGTTCATCATTCACACCGACCATGAGTCGTTGAAGCACCTCAAGGGGCAGAACAAGCTGAACAAGTGACATGCTAGATGGATGGAGTTCATTGAGACATTTCCATACGTCATCAAATACAAGAAAGGTAAGGAGAATGTGGTGGCTTTTCTCGGAGGTATGCTCTAATTTCGACCTTAGATGCTAAGTTACTTGGTTTTTTAGCATATTAAGGGTCTTTATGAGCATGATACTGATTTTGGTGAGATTTATAAAGCATGTGACCAAACTTCTAGTGGGGATTATTTTAGGCATGATGACTTTCTTTTTAGGAAAAGTAAACTGTGTGTGCCTAAATGCTCTTTACGTGATTTATTGTTGCTTGAATCTCATGGTGGGGGATTAATGGGACATTTTGGCATTGTAAGACTTTATCTGTTCTGCATGAGCATTTCTTTTGGCCTCATATGAAACGTGATGTTAAGAGAATTTGTGGTCGTTGTCTTACATGTAAACAGGCTAAGTCTAGAGTTAGTTCCCATGGATTGTACACACCTTTGCCTATTCATGTTTCACCTTGGATTGATATTTCTATGGATTTTGTGATGGGTTTACCTAGGACTAAGTGAGGCAGTGATTCTATTTTTGTGGTAGTTGATCGTTTCTCTAAGATGGCACATTTTATTCCATGTCATAAAATTGATGATGCATCTCATGTGGCTGGATTATTCTTTAGAGAAATTGTTAGATTGCATGGCATGCCTAGGATTATTGTGTCTGACAGGGATTCCAAGTTTCTGAGCTATTTCTGGAAGACATTGTGGTGTAAGCTAGGTACGAAATTGTTGTTTTCTACTACTTGTCATCCCCAGACTGATGGTCAAACTGAGGTAGTAAATAGGACTTTGTCTACTTTACTACGTGCTATTATAAGGAAGAACATTAAGTCTTGGGAGGAGTGTTTGCCTCATGTTGAGTTTCCTTATAATCGTTGTGTTCATTCTGCTACTAAGTTTTCACCTTTTGAGATTGTGTATGGCTTTAATCCTTTGACTCCTTTGGATTTATCTCCTTTACCTGAGCATGAGCGTACTGATCTTGATGGCCAGAAAAGGGCTGATTTTGTGAAACAAATACACGAGACGGCAAGGATGAACATAGAGAGGCGAACCAAGCAATATGCCGAGCAAGCAAACAAGGGACGTCGCAAAGTAGTGTTTGAGCCTGGTGATTGGGTATGGTTACATATGAGCAAGGAGAGGTTCCCATTGCAGCGCCGGTCGAAGTTACTTCCTCGTGACGATGGTCCATTCCAAGTCTTGGAGGGTATTAACGATAATGCCTACAAACTGGATCTCCCAGGTGAGTACAATGTTAGTGCTACTTTCAATGTTACTGACTTGAGTTTGTTCGATGCAGGTAACGACTTGGATTTGAAGACAAATCCTCTTCAAGAGGAGGGGAATGATGCAACCCCAGAGTCGTCGATGATAGAAGACCCGGTGCATGTTCCAGCTGGACCAGTTACGCGCTCGAGAGCTAAGAAGTTCAAGGCAAGCTTGATGGTGATGATCCAAGTGGTATGGGCGCAAGAGTTATTGAAGAAACTCATCGGTGATGTGGAGAAGCCGAGCATTATCAATATGATTTCGTACAAGGAGGCCAATCCAACTGAATGTGATGAGTTTCAGGCTGGGACGACAAAGAATAGGCCGGAACGGAGGTCACACGTGAGCCGAGGACGCGCCGCGGGATTCAGCCAAGAAAATGGCTTGGTGTCGGCCGACACCATATCCCTGTCGGCCGACAACTTCGTAATTTTGGACGAGAAGGGGCTGGGCAGAGATTCGAGACTTCGTTCGAAGGAAAATCCCGCGGACAAAGAGTAAATGTCGGGCGACATGGTTTTTCTGGCGGACGACATTTGAGTGTCGGCCGACACCTTATACCTGTCGGCCGACACGGACTTCAGAATCGTGAATTTTTCAGCGTCGCGACTTTTTGACGATTTTTAATGTTTTTGTTTCCTTTTTCCTTTACTTTTAGGTTTGCCTATTTAAGGGCTTTGAACCCCATTATTTTATAACAACTTTGATCAATAATATTTTCGTGAGTTTTACTCTCTATTGTTTTCGTTCTTTTTTCGATTGTGTCAAAAGAGATCACTTGACGAATCTACGAGACAGTCCAATCTCGTCGTGTGTCGTTCATCGATTTCCGAGTTGCTGCATCGATCTCGTGTTGGGGTTTAAGGTTTCGTCCTTAAATTATTTCACGAATCAGGTTCAGAGGTTTGAGATCTTCCACCAGGTATCCGAATTAGTTATTTCTTCTTCTTTCCGTTCCATTAACGAGGTACGTATCAAAAACAAACATTCATAAGCATTCAAAGTTTTGCAAGAAATTAAAATACATAATAAAACATTCATATTAAGTTTAGAAAATAGCAAATTACTACTACGATTACGATACTAGAAATGGTTTCGGACTTGAAATTGATCGAAGTTTATTATTTGTTTGACAAAGTCGATATTCCATTGATACAATATTTCACATTGCTTGAAAAATATAACATTGAATTTGATTAAGGAAAGCTGTAAACACACGATTAAATCTTGTTGATTCCAAAGAATACCGAAAATCAATCAATCAAATTCGTTGATTCATAAGAATATCGAATATTAATAAAGAATGAAAAAAATCTCATTTAATTAATTTAAAAAATAACTGCGTAAATTATGTTCTCAACATAAAATAAAAAACTTAATTAAATAGATAAATAAAAAACTTAATTAAATATTTGACTTTTAAGTACCCACATCAGAATTTAAATATAAGGTAAACAGTTTTATCACTTTAATAAAATATTTTGAAGCGAATATTGATCTAAATTCTAACTTCAATTTATATTGTCTAAAAGGCTTTTATCAAAAATACTCCATTTTCTTTTATTTTCAAAAATTCCAAATGAAATGGCATAAATGTAATAATCCCTTAATTTAGGCCTTAGACAGGGAACTCAATCAGTTAAACGCACGCTCTTTTCCCCTCTCTCTGACTCTAGCTAGGGTTTAAGATCCACCAGAAAAAAACCAAGAGAGAACTCGGTCAATCTGTTGCGAGATATGGCGATGGTTCAATGGTGCAGTGCGGCGGTGCGTAGGATTGCATCTGCCGCTGAAAAACGGATGACATTCTCATCTCTGTCGTCGGCGGCGCCGGAGGCACCAATCCTGTGCGGCCGAGGAGATAAGAGGACTAAGAAAGGGAAGAGATTCAAAGGGTCGTATGGAAACTCCAGACCGAAAAAAGAGAAGAAAATAGAGAGAATAAAGGATAAGATCGAAGTTCCCAGGTCCACTCCTTGGCCTCTTCCTTTCAAGCTCATCTGAAATTTATTATGTTTTGTTTTTAATTTGGTGTTGAAATGTACATTTTTCATGAGCTGCTAGAATTTGTGCTTTGTTACTCCCATTTGATCGAAACCATGATTTATTCGTACTCACCGATTTTACTTAAAACGCTCATGATTCCAGGTTGATTTTTGTAGTGATTTTGAGCCGAATAAATATCATCATTTAGCTCGATGTGTTGTCGTGTAGTGTTTTGCAGCCAAGTTTCTCGAAAGAACAATGGACTAAAATAAAATATGACTTGTTAGTGTTATATTTGAGCAGAATATTGTTTTCCTGCAACATCCGATTTTTATTTGCTTGCGGTTCATACTTGTGTACTTGGCATTGTGTGGATGGATGAAAGTTGATGTCAATAGAAAATGTTACAGATTTGTTTTTTCCGTCAATTTTTTTGTAGTTCAATTTCCATTCGATTTTCAATTTGACTTTGCTTTTGATTTGGCGAGTTGGGCTTGGGGTGCATGTTTCGTTTGAGGAGTCTAATGAGTGGTGAGTTTGAGCTCTGTTAGGACATATCGAATCTAATGGGAAATTGAGCTCATAAACATGATTAATTACCGAGATCAAATGTATTGGCATCATCGAGAGAGATGGTGAGCATTACGTCGGAATAAAATAGGTTGTGATAGATGGTGCGGTTGATAGTGTCTTTGAGAGCCTACCTACCTGTAGAGGATCCTAACCATCTCCTTAAGTTCCATTGTCTAGCGTCTTCCCACAAAATCAGCTTGGAGCAAATATCTTATGACAGGCTGAAGCTAGATATATCGTGTGATCATTCCTGGAAATTGGGCTTAGCATAGGCCCTGAAAATCAGGATTAAATGATGTCTTGATGCTAATAAGAGTATTTCGCTATCTTGCAAGGCGGAATCGTCCCTGTAAAATGTATCCCTTAGGCCTTAGGTAGAATAGTCTCCTACCTATACCTCATCTCCATGTAACTGGAATATGTGAGGTCTTTAATAAGGAGGATGAAATATGCTCTGTGGACTAAAAATACCATTGCACACTTGATTGTCAATTTCTGCACATTCTCAAACTTCAGTGGCCAGTCATTTTGATCACACCTGATTTCCACCTTGGTTTTCTGTTTTAATATTGAAGCTTTGCCATCTTCTCTAGTCCAGCCACCATAGAACCGAGGGTCGGGGTTTCATCATCATCACTATCTCCATATCTACACTTCTGATTTTTCACTTCATCTACAATCAGAGCATTTTTTTTCCAGGACAGTTCAACACAAAGTGTACCACAAATAACTGTATGAAACTTTCGGAGTAAGCCACTTTCTGGTCTTTCTACCAAGTTATTCTTCAACACACTCGGCTGTGCTTTCTCAACCTTGTTTAGCTGTTCTAAAGAAAAGGAAACATGTCATTAAACTTTTAAATTAGCTCTACAACTTTGGCTTCTTGTAGCTTTAGTTTCTCCATCCATCAATATGTCAAATGAATCATATGTTATATCCTGTGTGAATCCATCAATACCTCAAACTTCTTATACTTTAGATGACATAACAATCTTCTTAGGTTCCTTTTGGGTTTTCATCGATTTGTGTCGGGTGGACCTTCGCTGTTCTATGTAACAAATAATGATCATTGTTCCATTTTGCCTAAATCTTCAATTTGAGAATTGTATGCATTGTTTTTGCGGCTTCTTATCCCTGTGCTCGTTAAATCGTCAATTAGAGAATGTCCAAGATCTAGTAGCTCGTTTTATGAATAAAAAATATATTTTATTTCTATTATATATACTGTACTTAAGTATGATGCTTGATTTAGATTGTTAGAAATCTTGTGATTATTATATAAACTAAATAGAAATATTTTAAATGAAGTTAATGAATTTACTGAAAAAATAAACCGATTTAATTAAAATTAATTACTAGGAGTATTTTGTATTTTATTTTTAAGTTGAGTTGGTAATGATTGTAAATGATATTTTGTTGTTTGAATGGGATGGAAGAAAATATTGTTGGGGACAGAAAAGATATGAAATTTGTGGTTGAGAATAGTTGGGAAGTTGCTTTCATTCCACACAATAAGCTTTGATGTTTGTGGCTGTGAGTGAAGGAGGGGTACCACAACCAGACATAAGTTTGTACTATTAACCTCTCAAACATGGTACACAAATCCCCTACTTTCACTTTTCCCATTATAAAATTCCTCTTATTTTTTTCTGGCAAATACCACCTTCTCTGTTCTATATTCATCTCTAGAAGAGTAATCCAAATAACAATGTAAATAAATGTCTTGTCTACATTGTATTTTAATAATGTAGCAAGAGCACTTACATTACTAGTTTAAATGAGTTTGCACCAGTCAAAACATATTCACTTTTCAATTACTATTCACTTCATTTTCTATCACAGTTTAATTGACTGAACTTAAAATTTTAACACTCGTCAGTATTCATACATTTAGTTTGAACTTATATCAGTACCAAAGAGTGGTAGGTATTTGTGTTAAAAAAAAATTACTCTATTATACTTATACTTTATTTCATTTAATATCAATAAATAATTGCAATGTCTACAGTAGAAAGTAAAAACCATAAAATTTACTCCATAAAATTAATATCCCCAAGGAAAAAAGATCTGAAAAGTTAAATAAAAGGGAATATGGTGTTTAGTAATACGACCAACAATTTATGGCCACGTGCCCCATGTTGACACGTGGAGGTCATCTAAGGCACGCACGGCGACAGATGCGCCCACCGTACATCAGACGGAGTGAGCATAAAGTGCTTTTTTTCCCGGGAACTCAAACCCACAATTTCGTTGTACACCTCCGAAATACCGATTTTGCCCTCCGATTTTCCGATTAATTTGTCTCCTACCCACACCCTTATTAAACCCCTCTCCCGATCTCCCCCATCAGCTCATGAAAGCTCTGTTGAAGTATACATACACCTACCTGTATCTATATCTTCTCCGAGTAATTGTCTATCCGGAAATGTTGTAATTTGTCTGCGTCGTCGTCGTTTTTGTATGTATATGTGGAGACTATGTGAAGTGAAAAAAAATCTTTTTGACCGTGTTTGTAATAATATTCAATTCGATTCGATTTAATTAAATTTAACTAGAAAATTAATGAGGACGCTGTGCGACGTTTGCGAGGGCGCGGCGGCGATTTTATTCTGCGCGGCGGATGAGGCGGCGCTTTGCCGGGCTTGTGACGATAAGGTATATATTCATTCATCTGTGTTTTTGCTTGATCTAATTAGGAATTTTGATTTCCCCCCTTTTGATTATTAATTATGTATGTTTCCTTCGACACTTTCACTGTGTGTGTGAGAATTTTAGGTTATTCCTAATTCCAGTGTGTAGATGAAAATGGGTAAAAGCTGGGATATGAATGTGCAAGAAGAAATATTCTTAGGGTTATTAAGGTTTTGTTTTCGATTTAGCGAAATCGACAGAATTCAGTGTGCTTATTTCTTATGTAGGTTCATATGTGTAACAAGCTTGCTAGTAGACACGCACGGGTCGGGCTTGCCGAGCCAAGCGAGGTCCCACGTTGCGACATATGCGAAAACGCTCCTGGTAATTAAACCTTAGTCGTATATGGTACTTTTCCACCCCTGTCGTGTAATTAATTTTCCCAGAAACCTTAAATGCAGCTTTTTTCTATTGTGAGATTGATGGAAGCTCCCTTTGTCTGCAATGTGACATGATTGTCCATGTCGGTGGTAAAAGAACCCACGGACGATATCTCCTTCTGAGGCAGAGAGTCGAGGTTTATAGTTGTAATTAGAGCTTCTATTTCTAAAATGAATATATAATATATATTAAAAAAAATCGTGTTTCTGTAGTTTCCAGGTGACAAACCTGGGAGTTTAGACGAGCCGGGGTCTCAGAGGGATATGTATAATACGAGGGCGAAAGATTATCAACCGATACATGGGAACAATAATGCTGATGGCGATGGGAAAATGGAGAATAAGTTGATTGATCTCAATGCTAGACCTCAAAGGATGTATGGACAAGCTCCGACTAACCAGGTTTATTTATAAATTTTATTTAAGTTATTGGTTTGTCTCAAAAGCTACATTTCGATAACATATGGTTTCGTAATTTTACAATTCTTTCCTATTTTTTTTGGTAGGACAAAATGGATAATTTGGTCAGCAACAATAATGGATCTACTAGCATGATTCCAGATGGATACTTCAAAAGGGAAGCCTGATAAGTAACAAAGGTAAGTTACAAGTATAACTAAAAGTCTCGCGATTTTTTTTCGTGTTAAGGTTAATAGGCAGCATACACGGAGCTAAAAGAAGGAGAAGATTATTTACTTTATAAATATTAGGTCTGCTTTGATCCTTGCATCCAGAAGTTTTTCCGTACGTAGGTGAAAACTCTAAATTGAAGGCAATTTAATGATATTAATATATTACTTGACTAGTACCTGATATCTTTCTTTTAAATGTCCCGATATCTATTTGATCAAATTTTTTTTTCTGTTCATCTAAAGTGCTCATATGCATTATACTATCTGTCTATTCATGGCTTAGGATAACCATTATCATTAAACCAACTTCTGATTATTGAGATGTCTGTCAATTTCACCAGACACATTACAGAGACGAAGTTAATCTTATTTCCATTTCTCTAGAAATCAAATTTTGGTGATACATACCCGAAAGGGATAATTGGCAATGGCAAGGGATTATTTACAAAAAGTACACTTGACGGTCTGATCTAATTTAAGAAACAAACTATTAAAAATGCGAAGGGTGGTTTGAAATATATTTTCATTCTTATTTTGTCTTACATACTACCCCTTTCTAGAATGCGACATGGTCCTTATGAAGGGGGTAAAATGTAATTTTGAAAGTTAGCTTGGGCTTGTTGTGATTAGGTCAAACCCTGGGGTACCTTTTGTAACTAATCTTAGTCTAGTTGTCTCTCACGTTTGCTGTAATAATAATCGTGATATATCTAATCACAATTGTTCTAATCTCTTGCTCCTGTTTTGCACTTGCCTGCAGTTTGAGCACCGTGCTTAGAGATAGTATTAAAAATGGAATGAGACAGCCCGGTACATCAACAGTCAAACGAGGACTATTTTGTATTTCAATCTTTTTGCAACTCATAGTATCGTGTAGTGTCTGGTCAAACAGAGTTATTCTTGAAGAGGGTAGAAGTTTATCGACCATCTTTATGAAAGCCTGCGCAGAGAAGTTTCTTTCTCTTTTTTGTTTTAGATTTTCGTGGCACGAAAAGTGCTACGCTATTGATTTTAGTTTGTTCCGAAATAGAGGTCCTTCTCATCTTGATGTAAAATTATGTGTTCTGAACTTGTAATTGTATTGTATTGTATTGTTGTATTTAGCTTTTTTTACTCACTGTTTTTATACAGTTGGGAATATGTGTGTTTTCGTAATGAAGGTATGATTAGTTGCATAATGGATACAAGCCCTGTAAGAGAAAGGGATGATTGTCGTGTAGTACACTCCACCAGATTATCATGTACTCCTCACCTGGTAAAGTTAGAGTATGTAAACTTAGCTGGAGTGATATTAACCTCGTTTATTTGGGAGGTCAGGTGATGATTAGCAGAGTACTTTCTGAGCAAATGTTTGATTCTACTGAACTGTCGGTTTCTACATCCTTGACACGTCACTTTGCAGACACTCCCTAAGGCACAATCCTATATTATCTACATGCGCTGGACACATCAAAATCAAGGAAGGGGATTACTGTCTTTACACATCCATATGAATGAATCGTAAATATGAAAATACGAAAACAAAAACAAAAGTTGGTATGATTCCAAGGAAAGTCGGTGAAATCCTTCTTCGGAGAGTGTCGCCACATTGTTCGAAGCCGAATATAAGATTACATTTTGGAACAAGGCAATTACCCCTTCGCAAAAATTACAAGTGCACTCTAGTGCAGTGAATGCTCCGATTTTGACATACTCATTACAAGCATCCGTGGAGACTTCGTATGCTAGCATGCGCATGGCTGCAGTACACTTTTGGATAGACGACAAACCTAACTTGCTCGCATTGTTTCACCTTTAAGTGAAGTAATCGTTATAATTTGATAAAGCTTCTACGATTCGTAGAAACAATGGCCTTATCATTCGAAATCTTTTTCTGAACTGTCTTTCAGTGTAAGTGCATGGATCGCCGAAATAGTCGGTCATACCTCTGATTCACAGCTAATGATCTCGATTTATATATTTTCTATTAGTTGATCGATTGTTTCGGTTTTGTAGCTCTATAAGAAGTCCTTGTTGCCTATCAAGTATAGTTTTATTGTTGTTGCATACTTGTATTTCTTCGAGATTGAAGGAATGAGATGAATGAATGAGTGGATCATTTAATATGAAAAATGAAGATTTTTAATTTTTTATTTATTTAATTGAAGGAATGAAGGAAGAATGAGTGACATTGATATGAACACCCCTTCTTTTTTATAATGAATGACTTATTGGACTTCATTTCGTTCAATTAATTAGATTGAATCAAAAGATAAGATAGAAGTCTGAGTCAAATTATATTCAAACCATTATGTGTAGGGAGTAGTCATCTCATGTCGGAGCTAGTGGAATGAGTCAAATTTAGATCTTTGTGTGCGGGAATTGGTCTTCTTATGTCGGAGCTAGTGGGATAGGTCAAATTTTGACCTTTAGTGTGCAAAGACCAAAGCTAAAGGAATGAGTAAAATTTGTACCTTTATATGTAGGGCATCCTGAAAGTAGTCAATTCACATTGCATGTCATAAGTGGATGTTTGTGTGAAATAAATGATTATTTCATTATCAAAATAACAATTTTATTCAAACAACTTGAAAATAAAATACACAACTCGAAAATAAACACAACTTAAAAATAAACGCAAAACTTGAAAATAAAACACATTATTCGAAAATAACCACACAACTCAAAAATAAAACTAGTTTAGAAATAACTCCTTCAACAACATATTATAAGCCGCTTCATCTATAGAGTCACGATCTTCTTTGTTCTTCAACCTCACCAACATCTTCAAAAATAAAATGAAATATGGTATTTTTGTTTTGAATAATTATTGTGAAAAATAATTTTAAAATGTTGGAAAAAAAAGCAAATGACATATGTCATTTGTTTATTGGTCCACGTGTGCTTTCTTTTTCAAACAAATAAATTAGTTGAGATATCATTAGGGTGTCAACAAAATTTGATCCGGGTTCAAATTTTGATCCTAGCCTGCAAGGTGTCAATTTTGACACTTTTGAGGCTTTGACACCTTCTGTTGAATCATTGACACTCAATTTAGTCTCTTGGTGTAAATGGTCTAAGTGTCAAAAAATGTCTCGTTTGGGTCTATCAAGGTTTCACCAATCACGAATTGCCGTGTGGATGCAATAATTTGTATTTTATTTTCAACCTTTTGTAGTTATAATAAATTTTGATAAATTTGAGATGGTCAATTATGAGTTTTTATTTATGCTACACAATGCACCATATAAATAATCCATATAAATAAGCGCATACTTACTCAAACCCAATGTATATAGTTTAATATATCAAGTGCACTTGATGTAGTGTTTCAAGAGTAGCATCTATAATGTAATATATCAAGTGCACTTGATGTAGTGTTTCAAGAGTAGCATCTATAATGTAATATATCAAGTGCACTTGATGTAGTGTTTCAAGAGTAGCATCTATTAACACCATTACCACTTGATCTAGTGTTTCAAGAGTATCAAGTGCACTTGATGTAGTGTTCCAAGAATAGTATCTACAACACCGTTACCACTTGATATACTGTTTTAAGAGTGCATCTACAACATCATTTCAACAAAATAGAGTAGCATCTACATCACTGTAACCATTATTTTTATTATGATATAAACAAATTAAAATAATAATTTTTAATATAAGAGTATGATTTTATTTTGAAATTAAAAATATATTTGGTACACTTTTTTTTTTGTGAAAATATTAATAGAATAATGAAGGGATGAATATCCATTGGAAAAAAACATATTAAAATAATTAATCATCACTAAATAACAAACTGAAATACAAAAAACACATCACCACATTTTACAGTTCTTTCCCAACATATTCAAAAACAAAATTAGGATCTAAAATAATCCAAAGGGGATGTAAGAACGTAGTTGAGACTTGAGAGTGTGTAAGAATATACAGTACATCACAAAACAACTGTAAGAAAGGTTGCACAATCGGTGTGTCCGCCCTTGTTTGCCACAACTTTGTTTACACCACAAATCCACCTTGAAACTTCACCATGGTTACTTGTATGCTTCTGCTCTCGCATAATCACACGTGGTTTGCATTAATCAATCGATATCCAATAATAATGTGACGTTGTCGAGTACAGGAATATGCTAGTAAAAGGAATACATTTAATACTCGAAATATAAATAAAAGTAATTAACCTTCAATCAAAACAAGAATGTCATTTCAATATGAGATATCAGCAGTCTATAAGCAATCAACCTGTATTCCGACTCAAAGAGAGATCCGCAATTCCAGAAACGATATCATCAAATGACTCATCATCCCATGCTTTAGAATCTCCCGCGAGCGCTTTATCCAGCTGTTTAACAAGACCCTCGTCCTCCTCGGGTGGAATGTCTAAATCCCATACCTTAAAAATGTCAACATCTGATTGCTCCAACTCAGACGCTTGAAAAACAAAACCCACCTCCGCGGGCCCAAGGTCCCTCGAATTCTCATCATACGTGGGGAGGAAAATATCCTCCATTCGATGGCTCGACCAGAAATCGCCAGTGTCCACATTGTTTAAACGGACATCACTCTCTGATCCTTCTGCAGAATTATCAATAGCGGTTTTCACTAAATCGCGACCTTCGGGCGAGTCCACTGTGGAAAAAGTCTCCATCTCGGTAGAGACATCCCTCTCGTCAGGGGGAGGGTTATTTTGGGTATTGAGAGTTTCCAGCAATGCCTCTTTCAGAGAATCCCAACCGGTGTCTAACATGTCAGGATCTTTTGTCAAGCAAGAATCCGCCCAATCCAAGTCTTCTCGTGAAACCATGATTAATCACAATCTGCACAAGCTCGACAGTATCCACAACCAAGGAGAAAATTAAAGATTCGTGCCCTCTTTTGCTCCGAATACCTGTGACTAATAACGCAAGCATCGATACAGTCTTATCATCAAGCATGAAAAATCTGGAAGGAATTCAACTGTGTTGACAAAGCAAAATAAAAAAGAAAGCCCCTTTTCGTTGTTTTTGTAATGGAAACGGGTGAAGTCGGTTTCAAACATGTCACTACTCTCGAATACATACACATTTCGGATAAGAAAAATGGCTGCAAGCCTGCAACAAAATTATTTACTACTCAGAACTCACATACGAATTACTCAGATACATATTATGAGCCATTCATTGTTAATCAATTCCCAAATTTCCAAATTTCTAGGGTTCCCGAATTCCAGTTATTGGTACAAGAACCACAAACCTTAATGAAAAAAGGGCAAGGTACGATAATCAAATAGTTCAATTTTTCACTGAAAAGTGCTGCAGAAAAATTTCGACTGAAATTCGAATTCGGAAAACCTGTTTTGTAGAATTGACTGATGAGCTATGATGATTTGCTACGAGGAAATAAAAAATGTACCTTTCTCGAAGAATCTGAAGTTAGGGTTTAGAGAAGAAATTCAAACACCTATATGAAAAAAAATACAGTACTAATGACGATTGACGATGAGTCGATGACGAACTTTGTTAATGACTAGTACAAATATAACTATCGACTTGTCAAGTGCACATTTGCGTGAGTCAAACTCAATGAATAAAATGATTGAATAAAGTTTTATTCCCAAAAATAAACCAAAAATATAATATAAATGGGTTAAATACATAAGAAAATGTAAAAAAAAACAATTGAGGATAAAAGTAAAAAATAAAGTAAATTTGTAATTTTAAATAAGTGAGAATTACAATACATGTAAGATAACTAAATATAAAAAAATGTGAAAATATATAGTTCTCCAATTCCGAAATAATAGGGACTTTTTTTTCCGTATATATACATTTTTATTTTTTAACTTAAAAATATATTTTTTAGTTTTTTTTAAATGTCCTTTCTTTACTCTTATCAATTGTCACATATGACCATTTTTTAGAAGGAGAGTAAAATAAATGTAAAATTATCAACTAAACAAGACATGAAATATCCAAAACAATAAATCGGAAAAAAATACATAGTGATAATCATTTCATATAACATTTATTGAGATAGTGTTTCATAAGTATTCATTTAATAATTTTTTTTATATAATTCATAAAATGTCTCAAATACATTTTAAGTTGGTAGAACACTAATTTTTTTATAAAAAAAATTCGAGGCTAAATAAGCAGGGATCAATATGTTGTCTTGTACCAAAAATGTTGATTGGAGGACTGATTATATTGTTTGGGGATTGAATAGATGTTGTAGGAAGACCGAAATGTAAAACATTGTCCATTAGATAATTAATTAGATTTTTGGACAATATTTTCAGTCATCGGTTAACATTTTTGATCCTCAAACAATATTTTTAATTTTCAATTAATATTTTTTGGTTCCCGAACAACATAAGTATTCGGCTTATATATTGGATCTTCGAACTCTTTAACCAAATAAATCAACTTTTAAGTAACTGAAAAATATTTGATATATTACATTTTATACTATGTGTAAGATAAATATTTGATATATTATACTATGTGTAAGATAAATATTATTAAGTGAGTATAAAAAAAATGAAATAGTATCTCAATAACTAACTATTGTGGTACACAGGGTTTTGTTTAGGTTTTCGTTCATTGCGGCGGCGCTTCAACTTATACGGTTGTCACTGCCCGTTTTCAGAGAATCAATGGCGGATGAAGCAGTGCTAGGGTTCCTCGAAAAGAATGAAGAGATACTGGATTCTGGAAAATTTGCTGAGGAAAACGGATTCAGCCACGATGAAATCGTCAACAACATCAAAAGCCTCAACGGTTTTCGTCTCGTCGACGCTCAGGTCAATTTTTTCTCCACGATATCCGAGTGTTGTCTTCTTCTCTTTCTGTAGATTTTAATATTCAATTGTACGAGCTCAATCTAGTTTTGATGAATGAAGTGCAGTATTCGAATGATCATCTGAAGTAACGAAATTTATAGTTTCAATGCAGCTTGGTGGATTATGTTGGCTTCTCTGGTTTTATGGATTTTCATTTCTAGTCAGGGGAAATGTGATTGTCTCTTACATTTTTTTTTTTCGTATATGTTTCGCAGGACATCAAGAGGGAAAAATGGGTGTTAACACGGGAGGGAGAACAGTATGCTAAATATGGATCTCCTGAAGTACTACTCTTTTCAGCTGTGCCACCGGAGGGTATCACACGAGAAGAGTTGCAGGTAACTAGTGATTATTAGTGTAGGGCTGTAAATTGGTTGCTTAATAAAGATGATATCTTATTATCGAGTGATGATTTTTTTGCAGAAAACTTTTGCGTCACAATTGCCAGATGATGTTGAGGTAAGTGCCTAAGATGAATTTGGTTATGGGGTTATTAAGAAATATACCTACTTTATTTATCTGTCTTATCTATGAATTAGTTTTTTTTTGTTCTCTTTTATTTAATTGGTGATTTATGTATTATCTTCCTATATCTAGTTATTAAAATCACCAAAGGAATGCTAGTATTACAAGGTTTAAATTTATCCAATTGAGATAAACTCTCCGAAGGCGAAGTGTCTTTTTCAAGTTTATGCTATTGAATGCATATTATATTTGATTATTTAGGTGTCATATTTGGTTATGTAGATTATATTTATTTCACACTACTTATCAGTTACTACACTTTCACCGAAAATGATCTCTGGCCCCATAGTAATTGTTTATTTGCTGATTTCTACCTTGGCGAAATACTGGTTGATTTCAATTTTGTGAACACAGGAAAAGTTGAAGTCCTCAATTTACAAAGTAGGCAGCACCCAAGCCATTAAAAATAAATGGATAGAAATGGGAAAGTCGCAAGTATCAAAAAAGGTAACGCTGATTGAAATTAGTTTTTATATACTTATAGTGCTGTAATTAGATCTGGCTATACATCCTTATAAATGCACCCCATTGAAGATACTTAGACAATGCTACTCTTGGAGCAACCTCTAAAACATATGATTATGTTACTATGTTAAGATTCTAATGTTTGGGGTGTCTTTACTATTGAAAAAACGGTAAACCTCTGTTCGTAGGATTATTCCTAACTTTTATGATTTGATATAGGTCCAAAATGTCGTTGACAGAGTAAAAGACTTGCTAATACAGATTCAGAATGGAGAGGTGTGTAACATAACTTCGAATGCTCAGCTCTTTCTACCCTCCATGTTGATATTTTTACTATTGTCAGCACACAGATGTTTTCATACATTTATGGAGGAGCACTTTGCTACTGTAAATATATGCTTGTTTCCCACTTACATCAGCTAATAATTTTACAGGATGGTTTATTTAAACAAATAGTTTCTATTTTATGGTCAAATTCTTTATAGCAAATTTTACTGAAACTCTCATGAAAGGGATGTTAATTGGGTTGTTAATAGAATTCATTAACTTTAATGCAATATCAGTAGGATTCGTGATTAATCATTTTAATAGTGTCATCCATGCAAATGTTCAATTTATGTCTCTGAATTAGTGCTGATAGAATGATGATAATGCTTTGCACGGGAACACTGAGAATTGAGAAGAATATTCTATCAAGACTTTTTTACGATTCTTGTCTGTATATTTGCAGTTTATTTAGTTGGAAAATGAGTTGTATTGTAGGCTTGTAGCGTATCATTGTTTCTTGGATCCTTTTGGCTTTGTTAATTGTCTTACATAATTGGTGTCCAAAATCTTGACCTTCCTTAAACCTATAACTGACATCCATATTAAACTGTAGGTTGTTGTGGCTGAGGATATTGATGCTCTCAAACGAAGAAAGCTTATTAGCTCCCAGTAACTATAATTTGTTATTTTTTTTCATTTCTTGATCACTTTATTTATTTGATATATGATCATGTTCCGCCATTAAAGACGTGTTATTCTATGATTTAATTATTTTGTCTTTATAATACAAGGATTTGGAAAGGCTATTCCGTGAAGAAAGGCCCTCACTATGCTCCTAAAAGGAAAAAAGTGGCTACGGATTTTACTCGAGAGAATCTACAGAGGTAATCATCAACATGGTTGTTTTCTTACGTTTTAAAATGTGATAATACACTATGAATTAGCAATTTATAGTTCATTTCTCAATAACATCAAGTTTATCTTTTCTAGTGTTGTACTTTTTCACAAGTACAGCTTCATGCTACTTCTACTGTTTTCTTAAGAAAATAATGTTATTTTTATTATAAGGTCCTCAATATGTTGCAATTGTGATCGGTTGAGTTTCCTATTCTAATTGTGCTTTTGGTGTAAGTTATACTTGGAAAGAAGAGACTTGAAATGCATTACTATAGGATTTCTATACTTTTTTAAAATGAGGACATAAATAGCATTATAATAGCTACTAACAAACTGTTTACTTATTCCAAGGCGCTTTTTCCTAGCTAACAGGGTATATTATACATATTAGATTGTTCACATGTATATATTTTCAAACATGTCAATAACCATGAAATTAATAAAAACCCCTAAAAGTTTGATTACTTCTGCCGCTATCTCTAATAAACTGGTAGGCATTTGAAATTAGCTCTAGGTTTGATGCAAATGCCTGACCCGAAACTCGCACTGCTGCTATCCCTACCTGTGTCGCATATACTTACTCTCCACATTTGTCCCTTCTCCCCACTATTTATTTGTAAGCGAGGCTTTTGTAATATGTCTAAGGTGCTGAACAAAATTCTGTTAAGCTGTGTTTTGTTGGTACACAAACACATGGGTTGCAGTCTGATGTTAACAATCTCCTGTTTTCCTTTTAAAGGGGTGATTGGAAGGAGATTGAGTTCAAAGAGTATAACTTTCTTGCAAAGGGCCAGCCAACGGAAGGTGGTTGTCTTCATCCATTGCTCAAGGCATGGTTATAGTAATTTTTCATACTTTTCATTTGCCGCAATTATTAATTGATCACTCTTGATGTGTCTCAATATTGAATCAAAGAGTTTACAGCTGCAAATGTAACAGAGTAATGATCGAGTACTTGCATTTCTTCAAAAAAAAAAAAATTAAAATGTGGAAATGATGATTGACAAGACTCAAAGAGTGGTTTTAAGTCGCAATGATTTGTCAAGTGTCAAAATTTGCGGTGTAGGAAATATAGATTTAGTTTATTGTAAGTCCTGCATAGATTCATTTTTGCATTTGATTTTTAGTCATCCAACTTACACTGCACTTGTGGACTTTACGGGTACATCTATTCATCTTACTAGTACTTATGTTCACCATTTCATCTAGTGTGATGTATAGAAGCAGGTATAACTAAAGCCCACTAGTGTAATCAGTTGCATGCCTCTCATATAATTGCGAGAAACTGTACAATGGTAAAAATATGTTCTTGTTGGGTGATAATGCCATTCTTGGTGCTGTGGTCATCCATATGTTTAATTTGCATCAAGATGGATCACTGTTAATCATTTATCTTACTGACTAGCAAATTGATGTGCTTCCTTGAAGGTAAGACGCCAAATTCAGATGATATTTCTTCAAATGGGGTAAGGAGGACTGTCATTTTTTTTGGTGAATTTATGTTTTAATGTTAAACACACTCTCTTAATTTCCCATAATTGATGAGTTTTGTTTGTGTCATGCAGGTTTGGGGAGATGCCTACAAACAACTTTGTTGAAAGCAGGTATCTTATCTTGCACTTCTGACACTTTGTTGAGATCCTAGTTAACCTTGGCTCCTGACTTGTCTGTCTTTTTAAGATTATAAGTAAGAGATTCTCCCTCCGTTTCATAATAATAGACCCTGTCCTTTGTATTTTGTGAAGGAAAGGGTCCTGTTAATATGAAACATGAGTAGTATATGAGAACATTGAGAGTATTTTTCCGTTATTATATAATGTAGTGATGTAAATGAAATAAACAACTAAAGTAGACAACTAAAATCGAGACGTATGTAAACAATTGAAATGAAAACATAAGATCATATATCCCTAGTTTTTTTTGTCTTTACTTGATTTAATCTTTTCCGGCGCATTTACTTGACCACGATATTAACACTTCCGTCCATTAATTGTTTTTTGCAGCTTCTGGAATTTCGACGTACTTTTCCAGCCACAACAGCACCCAGCTCGCGATTCACATGATACTTTCTTTTTGAAAGGTTTTGAAATTTCTTCTGAAATTTCATCTTGTATGTGTAGTTTGTGCGCTCATCAATTTCTTTATTGGTGGTTGATATTTTGCAGAGCCTTCATCCACAAGAACTCTGCCTGAAGATTATGTCGATCGAGTTAAACAAGTTCACGAATCTGGTGGTTATGGGTCCAGGGGGTAAGCACTGCTTATCATGTATATGTATATATATAATTAGCGAAACCCTCCAGTGCATTCAACATTGTTTTTATGCTTATGCTAGATATGGGTACAAATGGAAGAGAGAGGAAGCAAATAAAAATCTTCTGCGGACCCACACTACTGCTGTTTCCTCCAGGATGCTTTATGCACTTGCTCAGGTCATCCTCTTTGGAACGCATGGTTTTAAATTTTACTTGGATCATAAGATTCTCATTTGTCATTTATACCCCATCCCCACCCCTAATTTTTTCTAAGGATATGCTTCTTCATTACCTTTTTTTTGCACTTGACGCAGAATTGTATCTTCAATAACTTTTGTATGTGTGAAACCTATATCAGCTTTTAGCTATGTTCTTAAAATGAGCTGTATGCTAAAATATAGAATGTGTCTACTGCATACTAATGGACTCAATTTTCTTTTGACATTTTATCAGTTACTTAACTGCCAATGAGTTTGGTGATAATTTTTCTTCGTTTTCTTTCTAAATATGCTAAAAGACAAATCCAAACATTTACCTTGTTGCTGCTGCTGCTTATCTGTTTGCACATTTTTTCCCCTCTATATACAATGTGGTATTTATTTCCTAGATAGCATTTCTAGGGTGGATGGTGCGTGTGTAGTGTGTTTGTGTGCTCATTATGTTTATAGTTACTTTATGCAGTGTAACTCACTTTCCGTTATTATTTCAGGGACCCTTCACCCCCAAGAGATACTACTCAATAGACCGTGTTTTTCGAAATGAAGCGGTTGACCGAACTCATCTCGCAGAATTCCATCAGATAGAAGGTATTCGACTTTTGAATCTTAATGGAAATTCATGTTTGGTTCCATAAAACTCCAGCAGATTCATCTTATTAAAAGAGTGATGATTAAAGCGTTCAGATCATCAGATGTAATAGTAATTTGTTTTGGTTGTTGAAATTTTAAGTTATATCATGGTCATCTCTTTCCAAAGATGAAAATTTCTTGGAATTTCTCATGTTTCTTGGACGTATGCGGGTAGTGGGGTGCTTCAATTATTATTTCACTTGGAAGTTGGACACTCAAATTCTTGTCTTTGTGGACTTCAGTATTTACTGACAAATGATATGTTATTGAAAAATCCTTTTTCAATGGTTGTTGCAAGGGCTAATTTGTGATCGTGGTCTTACTCTTGGACACTTGATAGGAGTTCTTGAAGACTTCTTCTCTCGTCTAGGTAACAATTTACTAGCTGTCAACTCTTTCTGCTGATTACTTAGTGTATATTATTACTTGTTGAAATACTGTGTAGGATCATTTGGAAAACTCACATGACTTGACTACAGGAATGTCCAAGCTTAAGTTCAAGCCCGCCTACAACCCCTATACTGAACCCAGCATGGAAATCTTTAGGTAATGATTAATTTTCGTCACAGGAAGCTTTTGTCATGGAATCCAAGCTAATATTTTCTTTTTGCAGTTATCATGAAGGCCTGCAGAAATGGGTGGAAATCGGAAACTCAGGTATGTTTAGACCAGAAATGCTGCTTCCAATGGGGCTTCCGGAAGATGTTCAGGTTATAGCATGGGGGCTTTCACTTGAAAGGTAACCGAAATTTTCCTCCCTAACTGATTTCAGAAAATTTGATCACCTTTCAAGCTTAGAAATAACCCTCTAGGTATAATTTTTATTTGTGTGTTTCTATAAATTTGAAACCCAAAAACCCCCCATTGATGATGCAACTTTATAAAAATAACTGAGGTATTGACTAAACCTCGAGGCTATATTTTGTAATTAATCCTATTGATCGTCTTATAGGCGTGGTTTGGCTTTTTGCTGCCGTTGCACATTTTGATTTATAAACATTGACAATTTAATTGTTTGTTTTACCCATTTTTTATTTTGATTTTCATCAGGCCCACAATGATTCTATATGGTATTGATAACATCAGAGATCTCTTCGGCCACAAGGTATTATTTGCACTACTGCCACATGTAAAACCACTGATGTTTTTGTTCTTAATGATCTGTTTGAAAATAGGCTAAATAGGCATTTGAAAAATTAGTTTTCCAGATTTTTTTTACTGGTTTAATAAACAAAATTGTCTGCTATAAAATTCAGGCAGTGCGAAATTTGCATGTATTATATTCAGTAGATTTGTTTTAACCTAATGCTTAGTTTCCATTACGTGTTACACATTTCGATATTCATTTTTATATGTTTTATCAAGTAGGTATAAATGACTTAAGCATTCCCATGATTCATATATTAATTTATTTATTTTTCGAACTTGGACGTTAAACTCAGTATTCAGACAACCTTAAATCCTGATGTTTACGATATTGCTCTTGCAGGTGGATCTTAGTCTCATTAAGAGAAACCCTATATGCAGCCTTGGTCTTTAGCTGTTGCTATACCCATACACACTCTTGTGGTAGCTCCAGTTTTCACGTCTTGTCATTAAAATACCGATACCCATACACACTCTTGTGGTAGCTCCAGATTTTGTCTTGTCATTAAAATACCGTTTTGTTTTGAGGAATGCAACTTAGATTACTCGTTCGTTTACTGAATGGTTGTACCATAGATTATTCATTAAAATACAAAAAAAAAAATTGATGCTCAAGATCATTACAATTTATTTACTTCTCAGTTTTGGTTGTTATATATTTTGCCGAAATTTCCTTAAATATTAACATAGTTATGAATAAATGCTATTTATATAAGACATGATATTCGATTTAAATTTTATTGAATTTTGAAATTCTAAAAAAAAATCTATAAATTCAATCCTGTAAACTCTCAAATAAAATTGTAAAACAAATTCTATATAAACTCTCAAATGAATACTCGCTCTTGCTTCTTAAAAATTGAATTAAAAAAAAAAACAAAACATCCTAACCAATATTTTGCTCAGGCCAACCAGCCTTGCAAAAGTCGCAATCATCACTGAAATTCAGTTTGAGACGCAACAAAGAATCAACCCTATTCTCCAGCCACTGCAGTCTCCTCTCTAAAGTCAATACGGCAATGTGCATGATCCGAGTTTCGACCCGTGCAACCTTAGCACAAGATCTTAGCAATATATAATAATCCGCATGGACAGCATAAACATACACGTCTTTCTTTCTCCTCGCATAATAGAGATACTCTTTTCTCTTGACATTAACCCTCGGGGGAATATAGCAGAATTTGTTATCGTCCATGTCCATCTTCAATCGCCTTATTGCCTCGTCTTTTGAAACGTTGGAAGTGTTTTTATCGTGCTTCGGTTTCTTCACTACTTTAGGTCTATTGCTTTTCGGGCCACTGGAATTGGATTCTGAGGAATCGCCTTTTCGGTTGTCTGATTTTACCGTGTCCTGAAAACAGGGTGATCACTTAGTAGAAAAAAAAATGAACCACAAAAAATTAAGAGAATTTAAAAAATAAAATACAGAATTATCCGAAACAATTTCGAGGTTTCGTGACAATCAAACAGAAACATATAATTGAATGAAATATGCATGTCAAATATGTACCTTGTTATTATCCATATAAAAATCCCAACACTCCTTCAATAACTTATCTTCCTCGAGATCCTCATATGATGGCTTTACCCCAGAAAAAACCACATCCTTACAATATTCTAAGTACGCCTGCAAGCCACTGGCATACGCTGTGAAAAGAAGACAAAAAAACTATTTTAATAATCAAAATACTATGGTTTGAAAAATAAAATCGGATGCTACAAACTATTTAGTATTTACCATGTAAGTCATCGAGCTTATCATATTCTGCCTCAAGTATCCCTAAAAGCTTCACAGCACTCAACTCAGTATCAGATTTATCACCACCAGAAGACTCTAAATCAGGAGAAGACAAATCACCACACAAACTAGACTCCCACACTCCATAACCATTGATATCAAAAAGAATCCTTATGGCCACTATGATTATCGCCATGACAAACGCACGGGTAGGAATCCTAAACTCGTTCGCTGAAAGGTACAGCTCAGGAGGCGAAGACCATTCAAACACACGGCAAGCCATCACAAGTATTTCCTCATTCGGAAGAGACAAGCTCCCAAGAAAACGGGAGGCAACAGCATGGAAATTGACTGGAGGCAGCTCCAAGCCAATTTTTGTACTAATTTTAGCCGCATCCGACTCCAATTTCTGAGACGTAATGAGCTGGATGGGCCTGAACATGCGGCTCGTACGTATCGGACATGCCTCGTAGGGAGGCCCGAGCTCCTTCTCTATTTCGCTGAAAGCGGATAAATAAGGGATCTTGCCTTCAAGGGCCCACTTCAAAATGTCAGGTGGGGTAATTGCCTCTCTCGCCACATGGCAGAGAAGGAAACAAATGGATAAGGTGGAAGATATGGGTATTATGCTTCTAAGGGAATTATACCATACATACACAAGACGCCTCCCGCGGATGTTAACAGGTTCTCCACGATGTTGAGCACTACGATGAATTTCCTCAATATCATCATCTGAATTACAAAATTCGTGTCAAGGAGCCAAAAGACGATCATAATAACCAATTAAAATAACAACAGGAAGCACTAGCTCATCGAAAAATGATGCCTTTTCAATACAATACCCATATATCAATGATCATTTCATTTACCCTAATAGTTAATAAGGAAAAGCAGATGCAGAGTTTTTACACACGAAAATGTCGAAAAAAACAAGTGTTAGTCGAACCTTTCCCTCTCGCCTCAGAATCAAAAACAGCTCGATCCGCCCATCCATCATCCATGACACTAGTAGAAGCCAGATACCTCAACCACACAGGCCCGATAAGCCCGACGATCAGAGGGCTCGCGTTGAACTCCTCGACCAAAGCCTTGCACTGCAACTGAATCATAACCTGAATCCCGGTCAGGTATCTGGCCCTGATCTCAGCACAATACTCCTCGTGAGTAAAACTCTTTTTCGAGGGCCCGAAATCGGCCGGTTCGGTGGGCCCAACTTCGTCGACGACGTCAGCCATTCCATCGGGGCAGTCCATATACTGAGACAGGGAGAGTTTGACTTGAGAGAGAGGCTCGGAAACCACCGCATCGGTCCTCTTGGCGCGGCGGGTCCGGGTGCAACTCGGGTTGTAATGGGCGAAAAGGCTCTCCTCGTCGATTCCGGTATCGACTATATCATCGGCCTGTGAGTTGCAAAAGCCGCAATAGAAGAAGCCGTTGTCGGCCATGATGAAGCCGACATCGGTGCCGCAGATTTGGCAGGTTTGTTGGACGGTCCGTTCCATGGCCGGAAAAGCTTCGCCTTATTCGGAAGGAATCGTCGTTTCTCAATGGTCATAGCATGAATAAACTAACAAGGATATTCATCGGCCTCCAACCCCTTCTCAATAAACCCTAATCTCCAACCACCAAAATTATAATTTAGGAATTAGGGTAATTTTTTGAAAACTAATAGAGGCCAGAAGAACTCTCACAGTCACTGAAATTATAATTTAAGAAATTAGGGTTAAATTTTGAACTAAACCGTGTGAGATTGATTGGAATGAGCGGGCGTGTAAGTATTTACTTACTAATATAAGTATATTTTGTTAGATTTATATTCTTCTAATTTGAATTAAAAAATTTGATTATAAAGATTGTTCAACATAAAAATAAAATTATTTTCTAAATATAAAAAATCACAACACTTAAATAAAATAATATAAATCCATTTTTAATATTTAAATTATTATTTTAGAAAAAACTACAGTATAATTTTCACTATAATTGAAGTAACATGAAAATATTTATGTGGTACAAATATCATTTGTACAAAAATTTTAGATAATGTATATACTTAAATTAAATTTATATTTTTATATTCAAAAAATAATTTTATTTTGTTTTCAAGAATACTAATACATAGAATTACACCACACTAATTAAACTAAAATTATGTTGTATTAGCTTAATTTTAGTTTGAGCATGTTTCATAGAGTAAAGTAGTAAACAATTTATCTTTGATTTTGAAATATCAAAATATTTTCATCTTATCAGAATTTAAAAAAATTAATAAATAAATATAATTGAAAAAAATTTAAAATGCATTATTTAATCTCTTTAATAAATTTTTACTAAATGTAAATGTATATCATAATTTAAAATGTTATTAATAAATAAAATAATTTTAAATAATTTCTTTGCATTTCGTTATTTCCAAATTAAACATGACACCATACTATATTGTATACAAAAAATCATTCAATAATATTCTAAAAAATTTCACATTTTTTATTAAAATTCTATAAAATTAAACTAATCATTTTTTTTCGTGTTATTAAATCCTTAAAATATAGTGTATGTAACGCCTTATTTTTGCGGGTTGAAGTCCATCCCTAATGAGCTAGATCGATTATCAATGATTGTCATCGAGAAGTGATATATTGATCTCAATATACAAACACGCGTCTCAAATTTCAACGCATTTTGTCTTTGCTCGTGCGCACTGTTGGGAGTACACGTCGGCGGGCGTCGCTTCGAGGCAACTGCAAAACACAAACACGAGGCACAAGTCAGATCTGAACTCAACCCTAGGTCAGAGCAAGCTTCCAAATCACAACCGTCAACGGATCTATAGAGATCCGGTCGGTATAACATGAGATGGACTTGAATGAACTCTAGGGTAACATGCAGCGGCTGAAATGAAGAGAGGAAGAACAGATCTATATATATATATATATGTATAGATTAAAAGGAAAAACAGATATCAATATTGTTTTTCGGCTCAGGACTGTAGATCCGTCATCGTAGCTATGACTAGTGGTAGTAGTGAACAGGCAGTGATGTCACAGCGGCCTCGCCGGCGACCCAGGAGCACTCAAGCTCACACCACTCGTATCTCACCGTAGCCTCCGCCTCACAAAAGAGGAAATCAGTCGAGTCCAGAAGCTTCACTAGTCGTCTCCAGCAACCGAGCTCACAAGGAGGTCAGCCGGAGACGAAGGGGGATGCGGCGGAGCCGATGAACGGAGAAGGGACAAATCGCACACACTCTCGGTGTAAATCGCACACACACACTGGTAGGGTTTGAGAGAGGCGAAAAATGAGTTAATGAGGGAGCTGAGTTTCTTATATCATAAGCAATGGACGCACCAGATTCACTCTCACAGATCAACCCTATATCTAAGGGTCACAAATGATCAACGCCATTGAAATGAGAGTGGGCTTTATTTGGTTATCAGAAAACAAATAAATGGGCTGGGCTGAAGGATATAAGAAATGGGCCTGCACTACAACTGGGCCGGCTGCCATAGCAATTAAAGAATTGGGCCAACACCCATATATTCTAACATTCTCCACCTTGTTGGGCCACCACCACACAGTCATATACCTGCTACTAGGAACACAATCAAAACACAAGCATGGAATACAAGTACAGTCTCATCATCGCCTAGCCCCGCTGCCGGAGCAACGGGGACTTTCCCTACTGCCTAAACAGCAAGGGTGGTTGCCCTGAGCAACCGTCACACTTAAGTGACAACTAATCACCCCAAAGGGTGAAAGCTTAGAAAACATGTTTCTTCTGAAACACCACTGACTCAGGGGGAGTGGAAAAGCGTGGGCTTTAAGGCTGTTTCTATGTGTAGAAACACTTGTCGCACCCAAAGCAACAAGTAAAAGAACATCTCCTGGACTGGCCACACAACAGTAGCACCCCAGGGGGTCCCACTGGCACAGCATCAGTCCAGTGAGGAAAAATTCAGCAGCTGCAGGCAGTGCTTGAATTTCTCAAGGGGCAGGGGCTTAGTCCCCATATCAGCAGGATTGTCATGTGTGGATACTTTTTCAAGCAAAACATCACCTTGTTCAACATGATCTCTAATGAAATGGAACCTAACATCAATATGTTTAGTTCTATCATGAAACACTGGATTTTTGCAGAGTTGTATACTAGATTGACTATCAGAAAATACAGTCACAGAAGCACGCAACATCTTAATCTCAGTTAGCAATCCCTTCAACCAAATAGCCTCTTTAAATGTATCAGTTATGGCAATATACTCAGACTCAGTGGTAGATAAAGCAACAACATGTTGTAATTGATATTTCCAGCTAACACATCCATTACACACAGTAAACACATAAGATGTAGATGACTTCCTAGTATCTCTATCATTGGCATAATTAGCATCAACAAATCCACACAAAGACACATCAGATTTTGTCTTACAAAATTTCAACCCCAAAGTTTTAGAACCTGCTAAGTACCTAAGCAACCATTTCATAGCTTCCCAATGAGGCTTACCAGGATTAGACATATATCTACTAAGGCAACTAACAGCAAAAGCAATATCTGGCCTAGTAGAAACCATCAAATACATCACAGATCCAACAGCACATGCATAAGGTACAGAACTCATAGAAGCATATTCAGATTCTGTCTTTGGACATTGGTCTTTAGACAACACAAAATGTCCAGGTAGAGGTACAGCAGCAGTTCTACATCCAACCATTGAAAATCTCTCTAACAGTTTCACCACATAATCAGATTGGTTCAAATGAATGCAATTTTCAGATCTGTTCCTAACAATGTTCATGCCTAGAATCCTTTTAGCATCTCCTAAATCTTTCATTTCAAATTTAGCACTCAAATTTTTCTGAACAGATTTCACAGCTTTCTAACAAGGACTCATAATAAGCATATCATCAACATACAGTACAAGGAACACAAGCACATTTGCAACAAACTGATAGTACAGACATGGATCATAGGAGCTTCTATAGAATTTTAAAGACAACATAAATTCATCAAACTTCCTATTCCACTGTCTAGGTGACTGTTTCAATCCACACAGAGATTTCTTAAGCAAACACACAAAGTCAGCTTTAGATTTATCAACAAAGCCTTCAGGTTGGGTGATTTATATAGTATTTGTGTGTTTTTCGGTTGTGTTTTTAGTGTCGAGTGTATGTTGTGTTGTTTAGTTTCGTGTTTTTTTTGTTGTGTTTGATGTTCTTGTGTGTTTCGGATCTCACGGGGTGTGTTGGAGTGGTTTGAGTTTATTTTGTAGGTCAAATGTTGAAGAAAATCGAAGAGTCGAGTGAAAGATCGAAGAAACGAGCAAAGAGACGAAGAATGAAGAAATGACGACCGCCGAAATGGTTTAGCGGTCGCAGAGGATAAACGGCGGGCGCCGAAGACCAAGGGGCGACCGCCGAAAGGGTCGAAAAGAGGCAGATTTCCAGCTTGGATTTTGGGCGAAACGGCGGTCGCCGAATTCAAATGGCGGTCGCGGAACTGAGAATGGCGGGCGCCGTTTTGAGGCAGTTTCAGGGCGGTTCCATGCGAAGTCAAAGGTGTATTTAGGCGAGGTTTTGAAGGGAAAAAGATAATTTTTCGCCTGGGGATTTGAGGGAAGAGACGGAGAAGTCCGATTCGGAGCCGACAACTTCGAAGATCGTCAAACAAGTTCACAAGCCATTTCAATAATCGTAATCTTAGTTGTAATTTCATTTTCTAGAATTCAAGTTTATTTCTTTTCATGTTCTGTTCATCTTTTGCAAAACTAATTTGAATGCTTTTGAATCGAGAATGCTAATATGTTTCGTTAAATGAATTTCCGTTGGTTTATAAAAGATTGTTTTAAGCTTTCTCTTTGCTTTGTCCTCTTGTTTAATTTCTTGTTTATCTTTGAGTGCATTTTAAAATCTATGTTTTCAATTGTTGTTATTATTGTTATTAGATCGATTATGAAAATGATGAACTAAATTATTCCGCTCGGATAATCATATGAGAAATGAGATGGATAAATTATAGTAACCGGAAGATCTTATATACTCGGCATTGACTTGAAATCGTAACCCGACCGGGAGCGATTATTCAAGGAAATTAAACGTTTGAACACGAGTTAAGCAACCCGACCGGGAACTTGACTTTCTAATGTCGTTTATATAGATTGATAAAGGTGAAGAAATTTTGAAGTCGAGTTTAGATTATTATTATCCGAGTGCTTTCATATCCTTAAGTTACGAGTTATATATTTTTATCGAGTATCAAAATGAATCTAGGAATTAGTACAATGAACTACGTTTCTGTTACTTTTCAAACACTAGAACATATCTCTTTCGTTTCCTTGGATTGATACCGATTCAACTACAATTGACCTCGGATTTTGACGAGAGACACACCAAAATCGTCTAATCATTGGGACATATAAATTTTCTCTTCAAGTTCACCATGCAAAAAAGCAGTTTTTACATCAATTTGTTTCAATTCCCAGTCAAATTGAGCACATAAAGACAACATAATTCTAACTATAGTGAATTTGACAACTGGACTAAAAATCTCATTATAATCAACCCCTTCCTTTTGTGAAAACCCTTTTGCTACAAGCCTAGCTTTATATCTGACCTCATTACCTTCAGTTTTCAGTTTGTAAATCCACTTACAATCAACTAAGGAACATTTTGGTGGTTTAGCAACTAGTGACCAAGTGTCATTTTTAATCAAAGAGTTCATTTCTTCATGCATTGCAGACAACCACTTAGAGGAATTATCAGATTTCATAGCATTAGCAAAAGTCTTAGGTTCACAGTTATTTATCAGATCATGCATGTTGAACACAAAGTTACCAAGTTGGAAATCATTAAATCTAGCAGGCAGCCTAGGGTTTCTCCTAGCCCTATCCCTAGTTAACTGATAACTAGTCAGATTTGGATTTACATCAACAATAGTTTCATCTTGTTCATATTGAGCATGCATGGGGGGATTATCATTTGCAGGCAAATTTGGATTAACAGGATTTGGATTTCAGGGTTTGGATTATCAGGAAAAACATGTTCAGCAGGCAGATTTTCATTTTGCAGATTATCAGAATTATCAGGCAAATTTTCAGCAGAGGCATCAACAGAATGTTCACCTAAGGGACCTATTGAGGGAGAAGACTCCACCTCACCAGAGGTATCACCAACCTTAGGGTTACTAAC
This sequence comes from Euphrasia confusa, assembly GCA_954870475.1. Classification (NCBI taxonomy): domain Eukaryota; kingdom Viridiplantae; phylum Streptophyta; class Magnoliopsida; order Lamiales; family Orobanchaceae; genus Euphrasia; species Euphrasia confusa. The sequence goes on from OX940951.1 coordinate 23,052,860, forward strand.
ATTCAGACAAGGCATTTCATTTTCATTGAAAAACACATCTCTACTCACAATTGTCCTAAAACCAGGTTCACTTATGAGCCACAGCCTGTAGTCCTTTGTGCCCTCAGGATATCCAAGGAAAACACATTTCCTAGACCTAGGTTCAAGTTTATCAACAGATTGATGCACATAGGCAGCACAACCAAACACTTTCAGATTATCCAAACACACATTCTTACCACAGAAAACAGATTCAGGACATTCTTACCACAATAGGACCTTGGTGACCTATTAATCAGATAAGCAGCAGTCATAACAGCTTCACCCCAGAACCTCTTGCTGAGGCCATAGGATGTTAACAAACACATAACCTTCTCTAGTAGGGTTCTATTCATCATCTCAGCAACTCCATTTTGCTGAGGGGTGTAGGGCACAGTCCTATGTCTCCTAATACCAGTTTGGGCACACAAGTTGTTCATTTCAGAGTTGTAGAATTCTAGACCATTATCAGTCCTAAGAGTTTTAATCTTATTACCAGTTTGATTTTCAATCAATGTTTTAAAGTCACAGAATTTAGCAAACACATCAGACTTGTTTTTCATCAAGAACACCCAAGTTTTTCTGGAGAAATCATCAATAATAGAAAGAAAATACCTATCACCACCTTGAGTGGGTTCAGGGGCAGGGCCCCAACAGTCAGCATGCAGGTATTCAAGTACAGCAGAAGATTTGGGCACATTTGGGGGAGGGTTCACAGGAAAACTAACCCTAGTTTGCTTTCCTAGCACACATGTTTCACAGAAAGACAGGCAAGTCATTTTATCATTACCAAAGTAACCATCAGCTTTCAGAAATTACATGCCTTTTCTACTTATATGCCCTAACCTCTTATGCCACAGCTCAGAGGAACTATCATGCACAACATGAGCAGATTCTTTCAGATAAGGATATGCATTGAAGATGTACATATTATGGCATTTAGCAGCTTTACACATGATAATTGAACCCTTCACAATAGTCATAAAACCATTTCCCCACTTTCCAGAAATTCCATCAGTATCTAATGCAGCACAGGAGATCATATTTTGTCATAAATCAGGTACATGTCTAACATTCCTAAGAGTATGCAAGTACTCAGTATCAAACTTAACACATACATCCCCAATTCCCTCTACCATGCATCTCTTATCATTAGCCATACTAACAGAAGTATTATGCAGCTTTTTATATGAAGTGAATAGATGCAGATAAGGAGTCATATGATATGTGCAGCCAGAATCAATCAACCATTTGTTTTCATCAAATAGAACATGTGCAGCATTTACATCAGGAATCACAGAATTTTCAGAAAGCATATAAACCATACCAGCATGTTCATATTCAGCAGCAACATTTGCATGGTCACCATTGACCTTTTGGGGCTTGGGACAGTCCTTTATGAAGTGTCCCAGCTCACCACAGTTAAAGCATTTCTTTCCTTTAGGTCTGGACTTTGACCTTGACTTACCCCTCCCCTTTTTTCTGTCATTGTTTTGATTACCATTACCTTTGTGGTTCTGGTTACCAGTGTTCCTAGACTTAGACCTCCCTCTAACTTGATTAACTTCAGAAACCCTATGGCCACTATTAGACCTTAAGTCTAGCTCTTTACTTTTAAGCCCATTAATCACAGTTTCTAAGGTCACAGTATCTCTACCATACTTAAGAGCAGACTTAACATCAGAATAGGAATCAGGAATGGAATTCAACAACACAATAGGGGTATAATCATCAATGTGTCTATCACCAGTCAATTTGATATCTTGAATAAGTTTTGTAAAAGCATCAATGTTATCAGATATATCTTTACTCATATCCAGTTTGAATCTAAAAAAAAAATCCAGTAAGAAAAGTTTGCTGTTTAGTGAAGTTTCAGTATAAAGTTCATGCAATTTTTCCCACAATTCTTTAGCAGATTCAAGTTCACCTACTTTCCTCAAAACAGATTCAGATAGGCACAAGATTATAGCAGAATGGGCAAGTTCATTTGTTTCAAATTTAACTTCATCAGAGTCATCAGTGGAGTAACCACCACTAATTGCTTTGTAAACTTTCTGTTGGATCAAAATCCCTTTCATCTTTTGTTTCCAAATTGCAAAATCCCCTTTTCCATCAAATGGTGCCAAGTTAAAACCAGACATTTTTGAAAACAGATTTTGATGACTCAGTTTTTGGAAAACAGTTTGAAAGCAATAAGTTTAAGCAATTACAGAGAACCACACAACAGCAGTTGACAGAAGATAGTGAGCACCACAACAGTAAAACACACACACACTTCTATTTCTCACCAAAAGTGAGAGAAGGGGTCCTAAACGCCTTACTTCCTGTTGAGTGACTCAGAGCCTATGTTAAGTAGTTTAGGCTGATCCAGACAGGTGTGCACCCCAGCCCCTCCCAGATGCCACACACTCTCAAGGAGTCTGGCCAAGGAGAGTTTACCCACCGGGGATCACCGCTGGGGCCTAACACTGGCACTCAACTACCTCCAGATAGGGTAAGTCACTACAGGTTTCTGGTATCACAGAAGAAAACTCTAAATCTAGACACACTAAAGTGCAGATCACTGAGAGTTCAAGTAAGTTCAGGCAACAACACAGAGCAACACAAAAGTCACAGGTTGTTCATCATATTTTCACAAGTAAAGATTTCAGAAAATCAACTTTTCAGAAAATAATTTTGAACAAGGTTTTGAAAACAGATTTTCAACACACAACACTAAAACGACCACCAGGCGGGCCACACCATCAAGTAATGCCTCCAGGCGGGCTGACCATCACGTTGACAGGTAACAGAGGGGGTTCAGCCAATCACTCACATTGCCGGGTATTCGCAAGTGACCCGAAATGCAGTTCACGTTTCGCGTTTCACAGGCGATCCAGGTACCAACCTTACACAACCAAGCGGGTGATGAAATCCCAATTTACAATGGCCGGGGGTACCTAATTCGGATCTGCTACCTGGGCCTCCTACCGAGCAGTGCCGAGCAACGAACGACCCTCATTGACTTGCAGATCTGGAGCCCTACGGGGTCAGATCTACAGATCCGGTTGCCGAACTCCGCCTCCGTGAAGCTCTGATACCAATGTTGGGAGTACACGTCGGCGGGCGTCGCTTCGAGGCACCTGCAAAACACAAACACGAGGCACAAGTCAGATCTGAACTCAACCCTAGGTCAGAGCAAGCTTCCAAATCACAACCGTCAACGGATCTATAGAGATCCGGTCGGTATAACAGGAGATGGACTTGAATGAACTCTAGGGTAACATGCAGCGGCTGAAATGAAAAGAGGAAAAACAGATCTATATATATATATGTATAGATAAAAGGAAAAACAAATATCAATATTGTTTTTCGGCTCAGGACTGTAGATCCGTCATCGTAGCTATGACTAGTGGTAGCAGTGAACAGGCAGTGATGTCACAGCGGCCTCGCCGGCGACCCAGGAGCACTCAAGCTCACACCACTCGTATCTCACCGTAGCCTCCGCCTCACAGAAGAGGAAATCAGTCGAGTCCAGAAGCTTCACTAGTCGTCTCCAGCAACCGAGCTCACAAGGAGGTCAGCCGGAGACGAAGGGGGAAGCGGCGGAGCCGATGAACGGAGAAGGGACAAATCGCACACACTCTCGGTGTAAATCGCACACACACACTGGTAAGGTTTGAGAGAGGCGAAAAGTGAGTTAATGAGGGAGCTGAGTTTCTTATATCATAAGCAATTGACGCACCAGATTCACTCTCACAGATCAACCCTATATCTAAGGGTCACAAATGGTCAACACCATTAAAATGAGAGTGGGCTTTATTTGGTTATCAGAAAACAAATAAATGGGCTGGGCTGAAGGATATAAGAAATGGGTCTGCACTACAACTGGGCCGGCTGCCATAGCAATTAAAGAATTGGGCCAACACCCATATATTCTAACACACACCAAGACACTTTTCCGGAGATCACTTCTCAGCACTACTTCAAAGAAAGCACTCTTAACTTTAGGAGATCACCCATTCCAATACTACTCCAAAGCAAACACTCTTAACTTTTTAAATTTTGATAAGAAAATATCCATAAAAAAAATGTATCTTCCCACTGCGGGAAATTCTCGTAGCGACTAGAGATTCTCGCATCGCCTTGCAGCGCTTGGCAATCGCTGCGGAAAATTCCCGTAGCAATGCGAGATTTCTCGCATTGCCTCGTAGCGCTTGGGAACCGCGATGGAAATTTAACAATTTCTTGATGCTACAGGAATGGGAATTCGCGGTTACTCGGGGCAAGTGCCAGGCCTCGATGAGTAGGAGGGCGCGGCGATCGCTGTAAAACCCAGGGCGCGAGCCCGGGCGGAGCGGCCGTCGGTGCGGATCTTGGTGGTAGTAGCAAATATTCAAATGAGGCTTTTGAGTAGCATATTCAATCTTTTAAACACTTAATTTTTCTGTGATGTTATTGTTTAAGTGTGAAACAATAAATCTTTTATCCAATTTTGGGGAAATCTGCTGTCAAAAAATTGAAATGATATAAAAATGAGATCTTGGCAAAAAGGACAAAATTTACCAATTACTCCAGATTGAAAGTAAAATTACAAATTACATGTGCATAAGTAGGCGATGGTTAATGAATACTCTAGTCACAGATATAGGGTTCAAGTATAATTATGTCATGAGAAAAATATATAATTGTTTACAAAGGATTTTGATTTTCTTCTCTTGAAACGAATATCAATGGAGTATTTGTAATTAGATTAAACATCAAGAGTATTTTGTAATTCTCCCCACCTTAAATGCATTAATAATTGTACTCTATATTTTGTTTTCAGATAATGTTGGAGAGCCAACGAATAGAAGCATCTCCAGCTCCAAACATGGGCAGTAGTAGTATGCCTACTTCTGCACCTCCATCATATGAGGAATTGAATAGCGTGTCTACTTCACCCATGCAAACTGGATCAACCGATAGCACGAGTTACTTTCTTGGGAGGTGAGTCAGTAACTTGGTGATCATATTCCATATGACTATGTATCGGTACTTGCTGATAAATAACTCTTGATATTTCTTCTACTGGGTGTTGGTCATACAGCAGGTTCTGTAGTCGTATCGAGCTGAATCTGATGTGGAGCTTAATTTGTCAGTTGGTGACTATAAAGTCATTCGCAAGGTTTGAACCCTCAACCAAACATTAGCTTTTCTTGCAGTTTATAGAAAACTAGTACTACTGTATATGGATGTGTGAGTTTGTTTTTCCATTTCTGTTGTCATTTTTTCCCTCTAATTTTGTTCTGCTTTCTTTAAAGGTTGTCAACAATGGCTGGGTTGAAGGTGAGTGCAAAGGGAAAACTGGTGGTTTCCATTCGGTTACGTAGAGAGGCGTGAGTGTGTTCTTAAGCTAGCAAGGTAGTTGAAGTTTTTTAAGAAACTGTAGCTATTCCATGGTGTTTTGGCTTTTATGTCCGATTTTGTATGTGTTTTGAGTATATAAACATGAATAGAGCTTACTTTCTGATGCAAAATTTGTAAATTTGATCAATAAATAAGACAAGACACAAGATATTTATATAATAAAGAACAAGGGTCTTGTTATCTAGCACCCATAGCATACCTTCTAACTTGGTGTACTTTACATTGCTGCTTTTAATCTGCGTAGTGTAGCCATTTAATCTGAGTAATGGATTTATAAACTGAAAGTGAAATTGTTTGCCAACAGGGTGTTTGGTCTAGTGGTATGATTCTTGCTTCGGGTGCAAGAGGTCCTGAGTTCGATTCTCGGAACACCCCTTTTGGTTTTGTCCTTTTTGAGCATGAGCTCCAAGGTTGAGGATGTGATGAACCTTATCCAACGATCATGGATTCTTAGGACCACTCCCCATGTGATTTGGAAATACTGTATAACATAATAAATACAAAAGGAATTATGTAAATATTTGCATGTGCGATGTGCCCAGCGAACCTATATGCTTATCGTCTACCATGTTCATTAATAGTACTATAGAGTATAATATTGCTAATGATTAGTTATACAAAGTGTCACATACCCATGTCCAACTTTTACCTTGGCTTCTACTCAAGTTCCAATTGAATGTCCTTTGCTAAATTATTTGTGATAAATTCAAAAACCACCGGACATTAATAACAACAACAACAAAAAAAAAAGGATAAAAAAATGTATACATCTTAGTTTCAAGATAACAATTGAAATCATTGTAAATAAAATTTAAAAATACTGAAAAAATAAAAGTAAAATTGCTCTTTAAATTGAAAATATGTAAAATGTATTTGACAAATGAAAGTTATATGCGACACAAATTTGTATTTAATTACACGATTTAATAAAATTGTATAAAAAATGAAAGATAAATTTTGAGATTCGGTATTTAATAGAAGACACTTTTTATGTAAAGATATTGAAAAATAAATTTGTGTACTAAGCTCAATATTTTTATTATCTGTAAATAAAAATAAAATTGTAATGTATAATAGTGAGAACTACCAAATAACAATTGTATCTACATTGTACAACATTAGAGATACTCTATGTCACCAGTTTTTTTCAATCAAAACTTCAAATGATGTTGCTTGACTAAGTAATTGCCTCTTATTTTCTTTACACATAAAAATTGAATGCTCTTTTTGTTTGCAATATTTGGGTTATTCTAAAGAATAAAACTTGTTTAGGCCTATCTCTACTTTGAGATGGTAGGCAAACAAACATTTTAATACATACTGGTACAAAAGAATTATACTAAAATTACCCCCAACAACTTGGCTGTTGGAGGTTTGTGAATATTTAATTATTTACTTACATATTAATGCACACTAAAATAATTGTTAATTTATTGAGTTAAATGACAGGTTTAGTAATTGGTGGGGGTGGGCAACCCATTCACAACGGCTTTCGACTCTTCAAATCAATGATGTTTGACTAATAAATTTCGTCTTAATTTATCAGGACATTGAATTCCGTCGGAGCGTGCACGCACTCGCCGGCGAAGCGAGTAGAATTCAGCTCGTCCTTGTTGGATATTTCTGACGAATTAAAATTTATTTTACTGACAAAATTTCACTTTATCCTGAGCGGCTGATGCCACTGTCATTCCCGCTCAATTTTCCCCTTTCCCATATTTTCAAAAAACAAAAAACACACGGGAAATTCTTGTATTCAATTTCAAAACTACTGTGCTCTGGAACGCCAAAAACAATTTTGGCATTATCACTTTTTTATTTATTTATTTTTATTACTTCATTTCCTATTTTATTTAAAATGAATTTAAATTCAAAACTATTTTTAATTATTATTAAATATAGTAATAATACTAAAACCTTTCAGTCCATTCTCACTTGTAACTTGTCCTCTTCTTCCTCCTCTCTCTCTCTTCTGCAACTCATCGTAATAATGGAAGCTATTTCTTTCTTCTCCATTTTTTTCACACACAGACACGCACGTATGTGTGTGTGAATCTTCTTAGACACAAAGAGTTTTCAGCTGAAAAAAATATAATAAGCTTGGAAACAAATCAAGCAATGTTCATTACTTTGCTGTCTCACACCGCCATGTGATTTCTGACACATTCTCATATTCTCTTCTTTATTCCCCCAATTTTATTTTATTTTTCAAATCTCAGTTTGACATAATTGTTCCCGGAACAAAAGCAAGAGATTTACAGTTGTTTGGGGTTCTTCGTTTCCGTCAATGGCGGCGTCTTCTTCAAGAGGAAGAAGCACTTCTCCTTTCGATCATCAGAAGCCAACGAGTCCATACTCGTCTACATCGTCTTCATCGTCGTTGATGAACGGCCGAGTATTGCCGCGCTCGTGCTCCACTTCGGCGACTTCGTTTTACGGCGGCGAGGGCGGCGTTGCTAGATCTATGAGCACGAGCGATTACCCGAGTAGCCGGACGCCGGTGAGCTACCCTTCGATGGAAGACCAGCTCGCCGGAGAGCCCATGGACGATGCTCCGAGATCGGGGGATAGTATTGCTGTCACAATTAGGTTTCGCCCTCTAAGGTGAATTTGAATTCAAATTGCAGATCTGATTTTTATTTGAAGCTAGGGACTAGGGTTACTAATTTAGGCGATCGATTATGGATTTTGTTTTAATTGCTCTGTTGTGTGACTGACAGTGAAAGGGAATACCAGAGAGGAGATGAGATCGCGTGGTACGCTGACGATGACAAAACCGTGCGGAATGAATATAATCCGATGACTGCCTATGCATTTGGTAATTATTTTCCCTAATTGATGTAATTTCAGCTGAAAACCATATCTGCAGTTTAGCTAATCAGTGTTTTAACACTTAAAGAACTGGTAAAAAAGGTTTTTTTTTTAATTATTGATGACAGATAAGGTTTTTGGGCCTAATACGGATACCCCAGAAGTGTATGAAGTAGCTGCTCGACCTGTAGTTAAGGCTGCAATGGATGGTATTAATGGTATGATCACAATGCTATTGCATCCAATTTGTCTTTTTTGTCATTTTCGAAATTAACCGACCCTGTCACGTTGCTGCCAATTTGAAGTTTATTAAGCAGTGCTTTGAATCTCTACGATTCCAATCACAACTAATGCTGACATGGTCTGATATGCAGGAACTGTATTTGCTTATGGTGTTACCAGTAGTGGAAAGACACACACTATGCATGTAAGTTAGATCCTCAATATGATGCATCCTTAATTAATTTTCCCACCCATAGTTTGATGATCGCAGAAACCATTAAATAACTAGTGTACACCCAAATATAAATTCCTAGTCACTAGTGTACACCCAAATATAAATTTCTTCCTTTTATTTTGTATTTCGGATGTATATAGGTTTTGTATTCAAGTATAATGGTTTAAATAAATTCAGAGTTGTAACATCTTTGATTATAATTGACTTCATGATGCTCATAGTTTGCTATATTCGTTCAAACGACATGTTGGCATCAAACGTAGTAAACTTGAATGCCTTAATCAATCACTTACTTACAAGAGGACACAGTGTGTATTTGTATAATGTTTTGTCTCATGGACATGGTCAATGATTTGTATCATTTTATTCTATTTTCACTGTTGCTCTCGAGTTAGTTTAAAGCTTAATTAGAGGTTTCCTGTAATGTGTGGACTGTGGAATGACTTAATAATAACTAATTGTTGACTCATTGTTAACAAAAACATATATTATCAGGGAGATCAAGACTCTCCTGGCATCATACCGTTAGCCATAAAGGATGTATTCAGCATGATCCAAGATGTAAGTTTGCTTCAATATCACTATGCTTTGTGATTCAGCTCTTTTGGTTACAACATAATACAAAAAAAACAATGCATCCATATTTCTTGTTTCTGGTTAATTTATACATTTATATTGTAAAACCAAAAATTTCTTATAAGATGTATCAATAACTGATTTTAATTTTCCTTCAGACTCCAGGTCGTGAATTCTTACTTCGAGTCTCATATCTTGAAATCTACAATGAGGTCAGTACACAATTATAATATACTAAACTTTTAAAATGTGCCAATGGAAGTTGGACATTGGTTCATGGTTTGATTCTTTATTTCAATTTCTTCTTGAATCATTTGTTGCTTGAGAAGTTTATCCCTGAATTACTTGTATGAAAAATTTACTTGAATTATGCATTTGGGGATTCTACAGTGTTAGTAGTAGACTTATACTATGCTTTAATTTCGACCTCTCCAATTTAGCAAGTTTGGTTTAATATTTTGAACTCTTTAATTCATTTTTCTTATAATCATGCTACCAGGTGATTAATGACTTGCTGGATCCAACTGGCCAGAATTTGCGTGTTAGAGAGGATGCACAGGTTCCTTGTTCCTCCTTTACCCCTTTACTACTAGCCTTTATCTTTCATGTTCTGAAATTTCCGATGCTATCAGTTTTTCCTTCATATTATTATCATTTATCAGTGTGCTTGCTGCATATTTCTTTATATGAATAGATTTATTGTATCTTTGCTGAATTCTTCACCGCTGTTACTTAGTAGATAATGAAATGAACACACTCATTTTTATTTCGACGATCACTCTTTAAATAGTGAACCAGTAAGTTTGAAAAAAATATTATAATTATTGATTAACTGAATTAAAAATATGTTTTAGCTAGAACTATTTAAAATGGATATTTTTATGTTTTCTTTGTCCAATTACATTGCATTTGTTGAACTTATATACAACCGCCAAATCCACTAAATTCTCCTTTTTTCTCATGTCACCTGTGAATGTTACTCAGGGAACGTATGTTGAAGGTATAAAGGAAGAAGTTGTATTGTCACCTGGACATGCTCTTTCATTTATTGCGGCGGGAGAAGGTATCTGCCTTAGTTCTCTGCTTTTATTCTACCTTCTGTCATTAATTGCATCAGATGTTATTGAAGCTTGACATGACCTCATTTTTCTGACTTATCAGTAAACATAACTTTTGTTGCTTTCCCTATTTTCGTTTACTATTGAAAGCTAATTACCAACATGTTAATAGTGTTTATTAAAGAGAAAGTTAATAATACAGCACAATGAAAAGTGTGTTCATTGTATTTACAAACCTTCCATTTTGGTTTAAATTTCATTTTAAATTTCAGGCACATATTTAAGTAAAAATCGTTACATTCCTCAAATTTTCATCTATTGACTATTCATTTGAATTTGATATTGCTAAAAATATACCACCATTAAAGATGAGTGTTCAAACCATTCAAAGGTTAAATGGACCGATCACTCGACCAGTCAAGCAATATGTATAATATTAATGTATTATTTCCTTAAAAAAATAGAGGTGTTTGCTAGATATAAGAGGAGGTGGGTTGTTGGTAGAGGTAGTTGATCAATATTTTGACATTTATTTTTAACATGATTGTAGAGCATCGTCATGTTGGATCAAATAACTTTAACCTCTTCAGCAGCCGCAGTCATACTATATTTACCATGGTGAGTTTATTCTACTTGTGAGTGAATTTGTCATTTATAAATGCCTCATTTGTATGATTACTTCCTAATTTTAGTTATGTGCTTTTTCCTTGATGTTTTTTCGTCGATGTATTTTTTCATGATAAGGTTTATGGTTTCTAGAAATTCTACTCCCTTTGGCCCTTTCTTTTCCTACCTTACAATAATTACTTTTCCAGTTCACTTGTTCATTAATGTGCATTTCCCCCACTGGTGTTTTTTAGTTCATTTTTGTTTTCCTTTCCTTTCTGTTCAATTTTCTGAACTTCTCATTTTGATCTTGCTGTTGTCAATCATTCTATTTGGTATAGATGATCGAAAGTAGTTCCCATGGAGATGAATACGATGGGGTTATATTCTCACAGTTGGTACGTGTATTACTTATCTCTGGAATATGAATTGCGTTCATTACGGCCAACCAGATGCAAATGTATCATACCAATTTTAATAAAGAAATAACCTTTTGTCTGCTTTTTTTTAATATATATATTATAGAATTTAATTGATTTAGCTGGATCGGAAAGCTCAAAAACTGAAACTACTGGGCTAAGGAGAAAGGAAGGATCCTACATAAATAAAAGTCTTCTAACACTTGGAACTGTGAGTATATGTACCTCAATTGAGCTCAGCTTTAATTTTAATCTGACCCTTGATTTCTCTTAGTTCTGTATTTTGCTTATTGATGTACCATGTAACATTATAAGACAAACTGACTCAAAGAAATACATTAATACCTACAATGAGTTTTGAGTTTTTGACTTCATGATTTCTTTTAAAAACCATTATTCATAAAAGTCATTTCTCTTTCATATTATTTTCCTTGCTCTGATTTTTTTTGTTTTTTGATATGAAGGTGATTGGGAAACTTAGTGAAGGAAAATCATCACATGTTCCTTATCGAGACTCAAAGCTTACCCGCCTTCTACAATCTTCACTAAGTGGACATGGCCATGTTTCGGTACATATCGAAAATTTATTCATAACTAAGTTTATCATTTATATTCTGCTGATTTTTTTCTGCCTATCTAGTGTTTCCTTTGGTTAGGACCTCAATGTTTAGTATTAGTTGACCTTGAATTTAGCTTCTTGTGTACCATCGGCTATATTGGACTTTTTTGATTGGTATTAGTTTCGGTAAGATTTGTCTACCTTAAATTTCTTTAAAGACTTCTGAATTGCAGTTTGTATTTGACCCAGCTTATATGTACGATTACTCCTGCATCAAGTAATTTGGAAGAAACCCATAATACATTAAAGTTTGCGAGCAGGGCGAAGCGTGTTGAAATATATGCCTCACGTAATAAGGTAAGTTTGGTTGATTGTGTTAATCATTGGGTTTGTTTCCTATGCCAGAGTGGTGGTACCAGATGATGTTAATTTTTCTTAATTGTTCTAGATAATCGATGAAAAATCGTTGATCAAGAAGTATCAACGAGAAATATCATCACTGAGAGAAGAACTTGATCAATTCAAGAGTGGAATGCTTGTTGGTGTCAATCACGAAGAAATTTTGGTCTTGAAACAAAAGGTATCATTACTCCTTTTTCTATACCTTAGAATGTTGGGCAAACTGGAAAATGAGATGTTATAAATTATAATATACTTCTGCATCACTGTATAGAAAACTTGGTTAACTGCTTGATCCTTGTATATAGTTGGAAGAAGGACAAGTCAAAATGCAATCAAGATTGGAGGAGGAAGAAGATGCAAAGTCTGCACTAATGAGTAGAATTCAGAGGCTAACTAAGTTAATACTTGTGTCCTCAAAAAACACAATACCAGGAAACTTGAGTGAGATGCCTTCTCATCAAAAGAGTCATTCTGCTTCAGAGGATGATGTAAGTAGCTGTTCTGGTTGACTTCGCTTTCTTTGTATGTTTAGGAAATCTTAATATGTTCACTTTTTGATTTCATACAGTATTACTTAGTAGCCTGCGATAGAAATACAGTCTACCCATTCACACTTTTTTGTATCTGGATAAAGATATGCTGCTTCATTGTTTCAGACTCTTCGCGTATAGTGATTAATCTTAGAATTATGAAAGTATAAGATTCTAGTATAAATGTTAGTCAATTCACTCAATTTGGAGATTAATGTGCTCGTACACAATTTTGTATGTTCTGTAACATATGTAAAAGAAACCTATAAATCCATTCTGTGTTCTTCATAATTTTTGTCGCCTCTTGCTTTTCTAACATAAATTGATGGTATAACTAAAACATGATGGCGAGAATAAAGAAGTTTCTCCATCTTCTGCTATAACTATTGCATCAGATGCTTATCACTTTAAACATAGAAGATCATACAGCAAATGAAATGATGATATTTCACAAGCTGGCAGTACTATAACATTATGCTCTACTCATTCTTGACTTGATAGCTTGTCGCACCAACAATTCTTTGGCTAAACTTTGGCACCTAAGTCTGAAACACTGATTGCATCTTTAATGTGTTAATTTCAGCTCTTGGACTTTGTTACATAATTATATTGTTGGTTTGGAAATACTATCAACATCCCTTTTTTGTGTTTTTATTATTGATTGTAGGATGAGGTGACAATGTCAGATCATATGGACCTCCTTGTCGAGCAAGTAAAGATGCTTGCTGGAGAGATTGCATTCAGCACCAGCACCCTTAAGCGTATGCTTGAGCAGTCTTTGAATGATCCCGAAAGCTCAAAGGCTGAGGAGGTAACCTAAATTTCACTCTTAGAAAGCTTATAAGCTTTTCTGGCACTTTGACCTCTGCTTAATGTCACCAAGATCATAGTGAAAATGATTTTTTTCGTTTGGCATACTTCCTTCGTATTATTCATTTTTCTAGTATACTGAACTACTTGTCTTTGCCCTTTATAAAATATATCTAGTTTCTACTATAAGGGTATGATGCCTCTCATGTTGTAGTCCCTTCATCCATGTTCCCCAAAACTCTCGTTTATTTGCCACCTACTTGGTAATTTTACTAGTTCAACAAAATTATAATTTTCCTCCACATCTTGAATATTTCCTCTTTACAACAACCCTACATATAAAGAATATTTTTTGTAAACAAATATATACTCTTTTTTTCTTTGTCATTGAGACTTATTATTTGATTACAATGAGGGCTCCTATAATAGGGACCCAATAGACAAATAAGGAAACCCTAGAATCTGTGATATCAATCACAGATTCTTCCTATCAATTGGAATCACATAGGATATCTGCCCTAACACAGAATATCCACTTCCTTTTTAAACAATTATATGATTGATTCCAATGTTATTTCAACATTTTTTTGTTCAAGAAAGGAGTATTATATAAGACTCATTCTCTGTTTATCACCAGGCATGAATGTTCAATAGAAAAAGATTGTTAAATTTGGCTGTATATTCTAATATTCTATGCACTAATATGTGTTTCCAAGGATGAGGCTATTTTGATTTGTTTGTAGGCATGATCAAGCTGTAGGTGTATTTCTAGAAGGATTATGACCCTCATTTTCATTTATTAACTGCCACATGTTTGCCTAGGTTACTGATAACATTATTTTGAAATTAAAATTAACCAAATACACAGATTCAGAATTTGGAGCACGAAATCCTAGAAAAGCGAAAGCAGATGAAAGTTTTAGAACAACGTATAGTTGAGAGTGGTGAAGCTTCAGTTGCTAATGCATCTATAGTTGAAATGCAGCAGGTTTCCTTATTCATTTCAAATTTTGTCATTATTTCAACTCTCAGTATTCAAAACTAGCTCGAGTATTCCTTGTTTTTTATTGTATGTTTTTTTCTTCCTTGCAACAGACAATCATGAAATTGAAGACACAGTGTAGTGAGAAGGGTTTTGAGCTTGAGGTTTATTTTTTTCCTCCTAATTTTTTCTCCATGTTTTCTTCCCCCTCTTATTTGCTGTACTGATTACTTAGTACTTTAGTAGTAAACTATTTGTTGTACTTTGTTAACCGCTATCTAACCTTGCAAATTGTAATCTAGCTTAAATCAGCGGACAATCGCATACTTCAAGAACAGCTTCAAAACAAGGTAGCCTTACTACCCTTTTCACACTTCCAAACACACTTTAGCATAAATGAGATAAAAAACATCGTCTGGAATTATGCCGTTATATATATTGCTGCCCATGTAAGAATGTTGTTCTTCTTTTCTATTAGTGTGCAGAAATCATGGAAATGGAAGAGAAAATTATCCGCCTGGAGCAGCAAATGACTTCAGTCTCTGGTGACAGTAAGCCATCTCATGTACCTGATGAATATACTGAAGAATTGAGAATGAGAATTCAATCACAGGTAACTTGTTATCTAGATCTCTTGTACCAATTGTGTGGCTCTTCTTTCGGTGATGGCTCTCAAGGAGGATATTATGTGCCTTTCTCCACTTTTGGGCTGTCATTAGTTGTGGCTATTCTCAATTTAGCCTTTTAAAGTTTAATACTAATACTTTTTTAGAGTCTATTCTCACTCCTTGTCATGTACAGTTTTATTTTCTTGGGCAAAAAAAAAAAGCAACATGCTATGCTTGGTTTCAAATTTTCTTTCCCGTTAGAGTTTTTTTTCCTCAAAAGTTATGATGGTATATAAAGAATCTCAGAAAGTAAATTATTCATTTATTCTCTCAATCTCATCCACGCTTTAGAAAAAAGGTCTATTGCAATTTTACACATTTCATTCTTCACCCACTCACACATTTCTACTACCAAGCACTTTTATAAAAAAATGTTATTCCACTAACAGGAAATTGAGAACGAGAAACTGAAGCTGGAGCGTGTTCATATTCTAGAGGAGAACAGTGGATTAAATGTACAATGTCAGAAACTATCCGAGGAAGCTTCTTATGCCAAAGAACTAGCATCCGCGGCAGCTGTCGAGCTAAAGAATCTAGCTGGTGAAGTTACCAAGCTGTCGCTACACAATGCCAAATTAGAAAAAGAACTAATATCCGCTCGTGAGTTAAGTTCTAGAAGTTTGAGTAGTCATTCCAGTAGTAATAATAATAACCGCAAGTACAATGATGCTCAAAGGATAAATCGTAGAGTTCGGGTTTCTACCAGACCTAATGATATTTCTGGACTGGTTAATGACGACTTTGACTCGTGGGATCTTGACCTTGATGATATGAAAATGGAGTTGCAAGCAAGGAAGCAGAGGGAGGTAGCTTTGGAGGCTACATTGGTCGAGAAGGAAATTCTGGAAGACGAGTATAGAAAAAAAATGGAGGAGTCGAATAAAAGAGAGACGGCTCTGGAAAAAGACCTGGCAAACATGTGGGTGCATGTTGCTCGATTGAAGAAAGAACTGAGTGCTTTGCAAGAATCTAAGAATAGTGAAGGGCAGGATGAAGGGCCTGATCAAACCTGTGATCCAAAAGTTGATGAGGATCTTGAATGTAGGGATCTGATTGTTGAGGAAAGTCAGGTTCAAGATAATCCGATTCCAGTTTCTGTTGTGCCCAAAGAAGAATCTCTTGTTGAACGCCTCAAAGTGAGTTTATTGCTCCTTCACTCTTCTTGTCAGCTTTTCGCTGGGATTTTTTTCTTTCAAATGCCAACTACTTAAATTTTGCACATTTTAAAAAGGGATGAAAGTGCTTCAAAGGTGCGACTGGATATACTTTCATGAAAATCTTCTTTCGACTAGAAAATAGTGATAAAAAAATTGAGGGAAGAAACAGTTTTACTAAATGAATGGATATGGATCAAAATGTAATGATTAAAATTGGTATAGAGAAATGGTAAAAACAATTATTGAAAATAATTGGTAGTCAGAAATATGCGAGTGTGAATGGAAATTCGTAGAAATGATTGGTTCTATATCGAATAGTGTCTCAATGGGTTGATGAGATAAATAGAATAGTTTTTATTTTCTTTACTTAGGAAAGATATTTCTCTGGTGAAACCTTGGATTTTATGCTTTTGGATTGATATATAATGAAATATACTAATTATTCAAATAATATGTTTCAGTTCTTTCTGTCTGTTCGAGTTTTGCTGTCTTAAAAATCTTATGACAAGTGCAAGTGGGCATGTATGTGTGGTCTCATTGTTCATGTTGAATTCTTGTAGGCTCGAATGCAGGAGATGAAGGAGAAAGAATATAAGTTCACTGTTAATGGAGATGCAAATTCTCATGCATGTAAAGTATGCTTCGAATCTCCTACGGCTACAATGCTTCTTCCGTGTCGTCATTTTTGCTGTAAGTTATGTTCCTTAATTAAATCATTTTTTCTTTTCGACAATCGAGCGAGCAGCACTAATGTCGTCTGTTTGCAGTATGTAAATCATGTTCCCTTGCCTGCACCGAATGTCCAATCTGCCGAACAACCATTGCTGATAGGATTTTTGCCTTTACTTGAGATAAAGGTGAAATCATATTTTTCCTTTATTCTTTTATTTTTTTATTTAGATAATTTTAATTTTGCTAACAGGTATCTTCCATTGTTTGCTCTGCAGGTACTTGCTGCTGTTATTGATCTAAAATGTTTTCCTGCTTATTTTCCTCAGGTAGCGGGACCCATTTTTTCATTAATTTACCCTGTATGTAATTTATTACAAATATTTTTGACTGAAAGAGGAAAGTTCATGATAGATAACTTTATTTTTATCTATTGCCCAGTGTAGAAATCACCCTATCTCCCAGTATCTATTTTTTCCCGTGTGGCTGTCAAATGTTATTAATGCAAGAAAAACCAAAAAAGATGAATTGTCAATAAGAGCACGTATTTTGAATCAAGATTAACTAGTTGTGTCGAAGGTTGTTAGCTCAGTTGGTTGAGCACTTGAATTGGGGACTTGAGGTCCTTGGTTCGAATTCCAAGACACTGCAATTGACATAGACCAAAAAAAAATTAACTAGTTGTGCTCTGGGCCCCCATTTTTTAGGGGCCCATTCTAAAAAAAAAGTATATATATATACATATATTAAGAAGAATAATATAGAGTGCTTGATACTTCACTTTTAATTTTAACCGTTTTTAATCTAAAATATGGATTATTGGATGTAATTAAAGAGCACTTTATTAATGTGTGAATACTTTATTAATGTGTGGATATAAGCAGAGTTTAGAACGTTTCTTTTATTTTCATTTTTTTTTAGAGTTTAGACCGTTTCTTTTATTTTCATCTTTTTTTTTAGTTTAGATTTAACGCAATTATAATTGAAAATTTTATTTAACATAATTTTATTTTTACATTTTTTCTTTAATATTTTTTTAGATGATTTTTTATTATATTAATTACAATATTATAAAATTTTAATAAGTTAAAAAATTAATTTATTGCATTTTACATAATAAATAAATAAAATTATATATAAATATAAATGTGATAAAGTAATATATAACATGATTTTTTTTTTACAAACTTGTTATTTTATTTTTATTGTATTTTTTAAAATTCCACATTTAAATTTCAAGTAGATAATTTTATTTTATTAAAGAGGTCACCACTTATATTAACAGGTGACAGGTCAACTTAATTGGGAGTAGTAATCGTATGAATTAAGTGCATTCTTTATAATTAATGTCTCAATTTTTTATTGGTTAAAAAATATAGGTATCGTACCTTTAAAATAGTAAAATTATTTTACATTTTTAACAACAAAAATATTAAAAAATTCAATCTAATTTATTTATTTTTTAACAAAAATCTTTTAAGAAATCTCGAATTTTATTTAGTAAAAAAGAAAAATCTCATTTACATTAATTATTTTTGTTATATTATACGTAGTAATTTAAAAAAAAAAATAGAGCACTGAACAAAAATTGAGAATTAATTATTGAATTTTTGATTTTTTTCTATGATTTTAAAATTTTGATAACTTTTATTAATATGCAAAAAAAATTTAGATAAATAATATTTTTATTATTTAATATGGGGCTCATTTATAATATATTGCCTAGGGCTCCCGTAAACTCAGGAACGGGCCTGGTTGTGCTGCAAGGTAGTAAAACATAAGAAACGTGTAAGGAGACTCCTAAAGCATACTAAAAGCTGCTAACAAACTTCATACAGTATATCAAAAGTTTGGTATAATATAATGAAATCCAAAATTTTAGTGAGGTGTATGCCAACACACGGTATAGTCTTTATGGTTGTATTAAACTAAGTAAAATATTGGGTGTCAAATTTGACATTTTTTTCAATTAGCTCAACACTCTCAAATAGTCCTTATATCTTAAGATAGTTGACATTATTTTCTTTTCCAGTGTCCTACAATGAACACTCTTTTTTTTAGGTGTGCATTTTTCTTTATTTATTTCATATATATAATTATTAAATATTAAAATTACTATATAATTAATACATCAAACATGCAAAATATATTAATTGGACAAAAAAAATCTACAATATTTTAATACAATTAATAATACTAATGCTTTTTTTATTTTACAAGATACTGTACAATATTATTCATCACTTAATAAAAAAATATAATTAAAATATAGTTTGGAGAAAAATTGTAATTTTGCATTTTCATTTTAATTAGAAAAGTTGTAATTTGAATAAAAATAATTTTGTGAAGGATCATGTATAGATTGAAATTAGAAAATTAGTTGCAAAAAAAAAAGTGAAAATGAGATTAAAAAAACATGTTTTTTTTTTGTAAAGGTCAACCAAATTTAAAAGAAAAACATGAATATTTGTTGTTTGTGTCCAAATAACACAAATTTACACTCTATTTATAGAACTTATTTATAGAGGACAAAAAAATAATTTGTAATTTTATTTTTATTTTTATTTTGATTAATTATTGTGTAAAAAATAATTTTAAAATTAAGTGGAGAAATAATCATAATTTTGACCATGTTTTTATTTTTCTATTCAAATAATATGGGTTGAAGTGTGTCAAAAATTACTTGATATATATTGGATCAAACTATGATCATGGGTTCACCGGATGTTAAGTTTGACATCTTTGACACTTTTTATTTGATCGAGTTCATAGTTCATACAATTTTGACACTCCTTTAATATATAATGATGTTTTGTGTGCTGTTGAGCTCAAATGGAACCTACACTTAATATCTCAATAATTCATTGTTTTCCACATTAATGAATCAGCCGAATTATGATTTATGAGAGATGGTTAGCCCATAGACGGACTATGAGTCTTCACCTACTAAATAAATTATCTTGGTTTCTTGTTGGATAACATTGGACTATATATATAAATATCAGGACTTCTGCTACATGCCTGCAACTAATTATAAGAATGCATTATCTAAAATATTAATATTGACTATTCAGTTATCACACGATTGATATTGAAAATTATAATTATCTAAAATCTCTCGAAGTGTTCATTTTTCTAAGGATTAATATATAAGGAGTAAAAGGTAATTTAGTTTTCGAAAAAAAAAACAAATTAATTTTTATATACTATGATTACTATTGTGTAACTATTATATAACTTAAAACTATGTACTTAGATTAGTTTATATTTAAAAAAAATGTTATTTTTTTATTTTGTGATATTATTTCATAGTATTAATTTTGTATGAAAATAAAACCCATTTTATTTCAGAAGTTACGTACGATTTTCTTGTTGAAGTTGTTAATGTGTGAAGACCACTTATGAGTTGTCCCACATCGAATAATTGTGAGAGGGGAGTCTATGATATAAGCTTAGGGAGTTCTCCTACCATATGGTTTTGAGTTAGAATGAGGCTCTCTAGTGCATATTCGAGCTCCCGTTCTCGTGTGTGCGCTAGGCGTGGGACCGCACGTTAACACCCCCATTTGGAATTTGACATGGTATCAGAGCGGGACCGCACGTTAACACCCCCATTTGGAATTTGACATGGTATCAGAGCGGGACTTGACATGGTATCAGAGCGGGAGCTCGATCCTGTTTGTGAGTTTTCTTTTTTAGTATTATTATGCTATTCGTGAGATGAGACTACAATCATACATATTTTATTTCAATGAGAGATCATAGTCATATCTTTTCATATGACTCTTCGTTTGCGGTTCATACTCTTATCAGAACTTTCACTCATTTTCATGATGTCAGAGCGGATGTATTTTTGGTTTGAGAAATTAATTATTATTATGTGCTATGCGTGAAAACGTCCTTACATACTTCAAATCTCAAAATGGTATATCTTCTGTTGTTGCGGCTTATGTCAATTCATTGTTATTATGTTAGAGGGTCATGTGGTAGATCGGACTCCGAGACTCGACTAGTAGTCTTGGAATTTTGACCTCGTCCCAGTATTGTCCTGAAAGGTAGAGGAATACGTAAACAGAGGAATACGTAAAGATCAATTTTGAAAATGTCAATCTCATCTTGTAACATCCAATTTTAAAATTTTCATAACGAGACACGTAGATTATTATTTCATTTTGAACTATTTATGCACTGATGGATAGGCACGTCGATTAGAAAAAAAATCCTTTCAGACTTATCGCTCAAAAATTGAGGGATTAAAAATAAAATTTTAAATTAAAAGTAAATAAATTATTTCTATTTCAAGTTTGTACATAATAATTTGAGACATTTAAAAAATGTGTATAATTAATTGAGACAAATGATTATTTTACTTATTTAATTATGCTTGTTCATTATATCAAGTTTAAAATAATTATTTTAAATAACACATAAAAATTTATCACTTATAACAACTTAATTATAAGATTTAAAATGTTTATATATATTTTTAAATAATATTAGTCAAATACCTTCTTTATAAAACTTTACTCTTTTGAAAATCATATAAAAAATTCAAATATTGGTCCCATTTTACTACAATTTTATTTAACTTTTATTTGTTTAAGAAGACAATTTCTCAATTTTTTTATTGTATTTGTCAAAGTTTGACTAATAACACTTTAAAAGGCCTTGTTAAGGTGATAAGGTAATCCAACTTATATTTGAGCTTTAAGACTTTATTCCAAGTGGGATATTTAACACGCCCCCTCACGAGTAGACTCAATTTTCGGCTCTACTCTTGGACATAGTGTCATCTTTGGGCTAGCCGGAAATTTCATCGGCCGGGCACTTATTATCGTGTTGGGCCTGCTCTGATACCATGATAGAAAGAGAAAAGATTTGTCATCATCGTGTTGGGCCTTTTAAGGTGTTATTGGCCCAACATTGACATGATATCAGAGCGGACCCAATACGATGTGGGTCCCCCAGCCGATGAATTTCCACAAGATGGCCTTAATCCACGAGTCGAGCCGATGAAATTTGCGGCCTACTTGTGAGGGGGGGAGTGTTAGATATCCCATATCGATTGGATTAAGAACCCTGAGCTCACATATATGTTGGACAACCTTAATACATTAACAAGGTCTTTTAAGGTGTTATTGACTCAACTTTTACAGTATTGATTATCTTTTTCATTTTTCTCTATACAATTTCAAAATATCTCGATTCCAACCCGAACAAGATCAAAATTTGCAGGATCCCAACCCGAACAAGATCAAAACTTGCAAATGAATTTATATAATGCACTCATGTCTTGTATTGATATATTAGTTTCGAGATACGACTGAATCTTCCTTCCTAATCTTGACTAATGCTCAACTCTATAGAATCGACCATTGTTGAGGATGAATGGACCATTGTTGAGGATGAGACTATTTTGGTAGTGTTAAAGTTGTCTAATAATATTCATTTGTGATCAGTTATCTTATACTAACACACATTTAGATTTCAACCCTTGCATAAAAATCATGTGATGCATAACTCCATGCAAACTCACTTTAACCACACGATAATCACAGTTGGAATCCTACACAAAATCAATTAAAGATATGACGCCGTTTGATGATATTTCTTTGAGATACTTTTATTTGTTTAATTCAAGAAACAACAAGTCGAACCACGAAGCTTCTTCAGTAAGTTTAAAAACTGTATTTTTTACAGTATTCCGTAATTAGCATTTTAAATATCGAAATCTTCCTATAATTTGCATTTTAGGAAAATAAAATACTACTCCATTATTATTATTATTATTATTATTATTATTATTATTATTATTATTATTATTATTACTTGTATTATTGGTGGGGCCAGACCGAACCAAACAGATGGACAGAGTGGGTCCCACATCAACACACCAGCTGTGAACAGTGAACCTGTGAGTTGTGATTCCCTCTTTCAGATCATGCTCTCTTCTTCTTCATATGTCCTTCAATTCCTTGGTTGTTTTTTCCCTCCAAGATCCAATTTTTCTATCTCAACACACATTTCACATTCTTCAAAAAGAAAAAAAAAAAAACAAGAGCACCAAGAAATACTTAGAGGGCCTCAATTATTATTATTATTTTTTTTTTGTTGGGTTTCGAATTTGTTTATAAGCTTAAGACCAAAAATCCCATCTCTCTTGTGAAGAAAGAAATCAATGGCAGCCGACTGAGATCCTGGCAACTTCATATCAGGTCAGTTTTTCTTGTAATTCGATAATGCTATTATGTCTCAGTAGGGTAATTGTGTTAAGGTAAAATGGGTGTTGACTCGATTTTGACCAATTATTTCCGGTGAAAATATAATCAAGAATCTGATGAGATGATATTAGGACTTTGAATTTCCTGAAAATTCAGTTTTTAGGATGATGGTTTGTGTTAAATGAGGAGATAGTAGTGTTGAATGTTAACTACGTGTGTCTGATTCTGATAGATCCATCCCACGTACATTGTAAATGAAAACTAAGAGAAGGCCTTAGAGCTAAGTGAGTTCGAGTTCGACTCAGAACAAAGTTATCGTGAGTTCTAAACAAATAAGAACACTTTAGTGAGTCCAAGTTTGATCTGACTTACGAGCTAGTGGGTTCGACTCAGAACAAATACGAGTATATCATATCGTTTCTATGTTTTTGTTATATTGAAGTTGTTGTTATACCTATTTGCTTTGGGAGCCGGTCGGATTTCTAACAAATTAAAGAACATAAAAAGATTTGACATTCGAAATAAATATAGTTTTTTGTTTTTCTGAAGTGAAGGTACGGACAATTCGAGGAATGATAGTGAAAACATGGTGAGGAAAGGGAATTGGTTTTCTTCGGTGAAGAAGGTTCTCAGCCCAGATACTAATAAAGTAAAAAAAGCCAAGGTATGTAAAATTCTCATTATATTTAAATCTCGTAATTATTTATGCCATCTAATTTACATATATCGGTTTTGTATTTACAGAAAGCTAATAAATCAAAGAAGAAATGGTTTGGGAAAGAGGAGCCATCTTTATTCGAATCTCAAAGCCGGGAAATAGTCGAAGTAACTCATCCTCAACCCCTTCCACCTTTGGAAGAAGTAAAGTTAGCAGAGGTCGAGGTTGAAAACGAGCAGACAAAACATGCTTATGATGTGGCAGTTGCTTCAGCTGCGGCAGCAGAGGCGGCTGTGGCAGCGGCTCAGGCTGCCGCGGAGGTTGTAAGGTTGACATCGGTACCTCAATTCGATGGAAAATCTAACGAGGAAATAGCTGCTATTAAAATCCAGACAGCCTTTCGTGGACACTTGGTATGCATTTTTTCTTCTTCTTCTTCTTCTTTTTCTTTCTTCCTTCCTTTTTTTTGTTTGTTTGCTTTCTTTTGGTTTGGTGAATTAGTTGGGATTGATATGGCTGTTTTCTTCTGGATGGGAGAATGTACTTTTTACTGGTGCTCTGTAATTCATTCTTAATTATCGTACTAATAGGCATTACCCATGATATTCAAATGTATGTTACTACTTATTACTGATGCAATTTTTATTTTTATTCTTGGTGTTTGCAAACACTCCCTTAAGTCCTTTTTTTCTCAATTGTTATAACAGCCATTTCATTTGACTTTATCTACTGTTGTTCATAATTTCAGGCAAGGAGGGCATTGCGGGCCCTAAGAGGACTTGTCAGATTGAAATCACTTGTCGATGGGCCGACTGTAAAACGTCAGACAACAAATACTCTGAAATGCATGCAGACTCTATCCCGCGTGCAGTCTCAGATTCAGTCGAGAAGACTGTTGGTTTTGGAGGAGAATCGGGCACTTCAGAGGCAGCTCCTTCAGAAACGTGCTAAAGAACTAGAGAGCCTCAGGGTTAGTAATCTTACTACTTGCCAATGTCTTTACTATTTCTGTCGTGAGCTGTGAAAACATCTCTGCTTTAAAGAGTGGTAGTTTTGACATATATAGGAACAAAAAAATAAAAATAAAAATCTTTAAGTACTCTGAAATTTTATTTTGTCTTATGTTTACCCCTTCATTAACAACTCGCATTTCACCCCCACTCCGTAATAATATAAATAACACTGACTCAAACCCCAATGTTATTTTTGTAATTAGTTGACATTTGCAATCACTCTGTATGTGACTATTATAGATCGGAGAGGAATGGGATGACAGCTTACAATCTAAAGAGAAAATCGAGGCTAACTTGCTGCACAAGTATGAAGCTGCGATGAGGCGTGAAAAATCACTAGCTTATTCATATACTCATCAGGTACTTCATTATATATATTACAAAAAGAAAAAAAAAAAAACAATTACATTTTATACCCATTTGACTTATGTTTCCAATCCACAAAGTGCACATTTTGAATGGGCTAATTTGTAAAACAAACATAAACCTCAAGGGGGTATTTGTAATTTAAAAAAAAGGGATGATTACAAAATCACCCAAGGTTTATCGTATTATAGAAAAAGAAATCAACCAGCTTTGAAAAATTACAAAACCAGCATTGAGGTTTGGTTCCGTTTACATTTACGCCCAACTGTTAGCTGTCACAGGTGGATTTGTTGACATCACCAAACACCTTACAGTCTCTTGACAATTTTGAAAATATTACACCATAGTCCCAACTTTTTTTTCCCAAACTATTTGTGATATTCAGAAAGAAATATCGAAGGATGTGAATGTACAACGGAACACAAATATTTGGGGTTAATTGTAATATTTAGAAATTTGAGGGACACAGTTGTGAAAAATACTCAATGACATCGTCAGCATGTGCAAAATGGAAGACAAATGTAACCTCAAAGGTTGTTTTTGTAACCTCTTTTCTGTAATTTGGTAAAACCTTAAGGATTTGAGTTGTTTTAGTATTTTTCGTTATCATCATTTTATACATATTGCGAAATGATGCTTGATATCATCTTAAACAATCCATTTTCTTAACAGCAAACTTGGAAGAAATCAGCAAAGTCCACCAACTTACTATTCATGGATCCCACCAACCCCCACTGGGGCTGGAGCTGGTTAGAGCGTTGGATGGCCGCACATCCATGGGAGACTCAAACCACACCCGATAACAAAGACACAAAACCCATCAAAAGTCCAGGAGGAGAAATCACAAAGTCCTTTGCCCGTCATCAGCTCAACTCCGATACTATCAACAACAAAAATAGTAATAATCCACCTTCACCCTCCACCCAAAAGCCTCCGAGCCCTTTCACTCATACAAAGTCGGCTTCTTCAGTTATTTCCAAGAAAATTAAATCGTCGAGCCCGAAAGGGAGCGTGATAAGTCAAGATGATGACTCTAGGAGCGCTTTCAGTGTCAAATCAGAATTAAGGAGTA
Source organism: Euphrasia confusa (assembly GCA_954870475.1). Taxonomy (NCBI): domain Eukaryota; kingdom Viridiplantae; phylum Streptophyta; class Magnoliopsida; order Lamiales; family Orobanchaceae; genus Euphrasia; species Euphrasia confusa. The sequence goes on from OX940951.1 coordinate 23,079,300, forward strand.
GTAATAGGAGGCACACTATTGGTGGTGGAGGAGGTTCATCGATTGGAGATGACGAGAGCTTGGGGAGTTGTGCATCGGTGCCGAGTTATATGGCTTCAACTAAGTCTGCGAAAGCTAAGCTGAGGTTGTTGAGCCCGTTGGGAATGGAGAGTGTGATCAGTACACCGGATAAGGGTTTGGTTAAAAAAAGACTTTCTTTTTCAGCTTCGCCGGGTAAGCCCATGAGGAGGCACTCCGGGCCGCCGAAGGTTGAATCGGGCCCGGTTGGTGAGGATGGAGAAAAATAGTTTGCAATTTGATTTGTGAAGTTCCACTTTGCTGAAATTGTTTGATTTTATTTTTCCTGTGGTTTTTTCCATTTTGAGTGGATTTGTTGATATACCATAATTTAAGAAGTGTGAGAAAGATGCAACGCATTTGTGTGAATGTTTTGAAAGTTTAATTCTTTTGTATAGTTGATGATTTGGTATTCCTAGTTTTCATTGTAGGCCATTTTTTCTCAAACCATTCCTTTATTTATTTATTTGTTTGTTTTTTGATTTCATTAAGTTGATTATTTATTCTCCGGGCACCAGAGCTACTCTTTCCCGCCGTAATTCGAACAAAAATTACACCCACTCCCCGCCTCTGATTCAGGTACGCATTTAATTAGCGTTTGAATAAATTATGCTTGTTTCTCATTTGCAAAGCTGTTCATATCTCATAATACGATTTGGTCAAATATACACGTGACTCAACAATTGTGCATGTAGTGATTCAGTAAGGATTGAATGCATGTTACATTTGCTTCTTTTCGATGTTTAACTGTCCGGTCCATTTCCGTAACATTGTGTTTATTAATTATTATTGATAGTCCATATTCGGAAGGTTTTTGATTGGGCTGTTTATTCTAGTTGATTCTCTATGACATTGACTAATAGATAGGACCTTGTCTAATTGAGATTATGCTTTCCAAACACACCCAATTTTGTAAGTTTTCGCTTATATTTACGACCACTCTCTACTCGTCCCTCCTCTCAACTAGCTACTTGTGCTTCTCCTACGATAAGTCCCTTCCAAAAAATGCTAGACTATGCAGACACTCCCTTAGTATTAAGCTTAACTGAGTTCGTTGAATGAACGTGATCTTATGTACTCGATTATTCTCCCATAGACACTTGCTTTTATAGGACAAAAGTTTGTTCACTCTTGAGCAATCTATTTTGAATACTTATATGCTATCAAATGTCCATTGTCCTTAGAAAGTGTACATTGCCATAAAATTGATATGTCCCTATGAAGCTTGAAATAGTTTACAATTGTTTTTATTTTTATTTTTATCTCATGAGATTGCATATGAAAATGCAAAAGAACACCAGGCATTTTTTAAGTTCCTATACACTAGGCAAAAGCCGGATGTTGATTTTTGAGCTGGCAGTCTTTGGATGCCGAAAAATCAATTAAGCAGGTCTTCAACGTGCCAGCAGGGTAAAGTCTCAGTGAAGTAATCCAAATTGTTATCAGTCGAATCTGAATGCTGAGGTTGGCTCGACTCACTGTCCCTAAATGGATTTGACGAGGACTCTGAACAATTTGAAACTGAATTTCGCCAATGCATGATTAACTTCATTAGTCACTGAGACCTTGATTTCTGCCTCAGACCGGGACCCACGATGAGGCATCAGCCGAGAGCTTGACCCCAGTTAGTAGAAACCTGTCGTGCTTTTTCTGCCGAGTATGCTCGAGTTTGATGTAAAAGCTTTAGCCTAATTTTTTTTAATTTTTATGTCTGAGCACATGTGCTATTGATTTAAGAATCAAGACAATAAAAGAAATTAAGAGAATCAAAAGAGTAATATTTTAGTGTTTGAAATATAAATAAAAAAATTCATTACGTATATCATAATTTAAGCTAAGACGTAGCTAACAACCCGAGCATTCATGAATCAGACGAGGAAATGCAGTAAAGGTCTATCGATCTATATGTTATGAGCTAGCGACTGCAAGTCGAGACTACCCTGTCCGAGCATTCCGGAAGTTTATGTTATTCGTAAGTGATTTAAGTACTACTCCCTCTATCATGGAATATAAAGAAATAGATTAGAATACTATGAACTAAATTAAACAACAATTTAAAATGACAATAACATTGCATATTGTTTTTTCATGTTCAGAGGATTTAATATTTATGTTCTCTAATGAGTTTTTGAAGATTTTGCAGATTTGTATTATTGAATGATGTTTGAAAGAGAATGATTCTCATTGATGGTTGCGGCTGCCAATACTTTGCTATTTATAGCAAAGTGACAAAACCACTAAAAAACCCTAAAGTCCGTACATGATAAAGGGGACAAAATACTCCAGCTGGACTAGAGGGTATAAAAGACAATACACAATAAAATAAATAAAAGTCTAAATAAGCAATTTAGGGCGAATTGATTTTGAATCAATTTGGGGGTGAAAAGCGCGGGTCTTAACATCCCCCCTCAATCTCAGCGGCGGCGATATGAAGTCTGTTCTTGAGGCGCGTGTGAGATTGTTCTGGTAGCGGTTTTGTGAAGATGTCAGCATTTTGATCCATAGCCGGGACATGGCGGACGGAGATCGAGCGGCTGTGGACGTGTTCTCTGATGAAATGGAGGTCTATTTCAACGTGTTTCGTGCGAGCTTGAACGACGTCCTGTGTGGACATATGAACTGCACTGAGGTTATCAACCCAGACAACCGGAGGTAACCTAGGTAAGAATTTCAATTCTGCGAGAATCGATTTGATCCACAATAGCTCTACAACAGAGTGCGCAAGACTGCGGTACTCAGCTTCTGCACTGGAACGGCTAACAGTGGGTTGTTTTTTGGAACTCCAGGATACAACATTGCCACCGAAGAAGATGCAGTAGCCGGAAGTCGAATGGCGGTCATCTGGGTCAGAGGCCCAGTCTGCATCAGAGAATCCAGTGAGCTGCAGGTGAGGGTTTTTCTTAATATGTAATCCATGATGAGATGTGCCTGCTATATATCTTAACAGCCGTTTAACAGCTTTGAAATGCAGGTCAGATGGGGCTTGCATAAACTGGCTGAGTCGATTAACAGAGTATGTGATGTCTGGTCTGGTTAAGGTAAGGTATTGAAGGCTTCCAATCAACTGTCTATATGGTGTGGGGTTAGATAATCTGTGGCCATCATATTTTGAAAGTGTAGAAGAGCTGACCATGGGTGTAGGTGCAGCATTGGCACCTAACATTCCAGCTCTATGAAGAATATCATGGGCATATTTTTGTTGAGATAGGAACAAACCAGTAGAGGTTTTGGAAATTTCAATACCTAGAAAGTAGTGTAGAGGGCCAAGGTCTTTTAGGGAGAAAGAGGTAGACAGTTGATTGATTATGGATTGGATGACAGGCTGAGAACTACCAGTGATGATTATATCATCAACATAAACAAGTATGAATGTGGTAGCAGCTTTTGTGTGTTGGTAGTATAAAGAGGAGTCAGCCTTAGATGAGGAAAATCCAATATGCAGGAGGGTGGCTTTGAGTCTGTCATACCAGGTTTTAGAGCCTTAGATGAGGAAAATCCAATATGCAGGAGGGTGGCTTTGAGTCTGTCATACCAGGTTTTAGAGGCCTGTTTCAAACCATAAATGGCTTTCTTTAACTAACAAACCATATGCTCTTTTCCAGGTGCTTCATATCCAGGTGGTTGATACATGTACAAAGGTGTTTGAGGATCCAAGTGGCCATTCAAGAAGGCATTGTCAACATCAACCTGCCTTATAGACCAGTTTCTGGATAAAGCAATGGTGAGTATGATTATTATTGTAGCAGGCTTTATAACTGGACTAAAAACATCAATATAATCAATTCCAGCAACTTGAGAGAACCCTTTAGCTACAAGTCTAGCTTTGTGTTTTAGGATAGTACCATCTGCATTCTGTTTGAGTTTAAATAACCACCTGCATCCAATTATGTTAGAATGTTTTGGGGGTGGTACTAAATCCCATGTGGAGTTTTTATGAAGAGCAGTATACTCTGAATCCATAGCCTGCTTCCAAGGGGGTTGTTTAATGGCTTCTTTATAGGAAGTAGGTTCAGTAGGTGGGGTGGTTTTAGATAATAAAGCAGATAGGTAGGTTTTTGGTTTGAATATTCCAGCTTTAGCTCTTGTTGTCATAGGATGATGAGGAATATTTTGAGCTATGGGAATAACAGCTGAACTTGGTAAATTTGAGGAGGATTCATGGGGTGCAGGAGAAAAATGGGGTGTATGATCAGATTGATTCTGTGATGGAGGAGAATCAACAGGTTGTGAGGATGAACTGGAATTGTCATGTGATGGGGTAGAGTTGCTAGAATCAGAGGAAGTGGAATCTGAAGATGATTGTATTTGATTAGGTAACTGATCATGTATATCATGTGGGGGAGGTTCATTGACATTTTGGTGATTTTCAGGTATGACAACAGGTAGGGTTGGAGGAATATTTTGAGGAGATAGTTGAGGTGAAGGATTATCAGTAGATGGAACTTTAATAGCAGGAAAAACTTGCTCATTAAATATGACATTTCTGGTAATGATGACCTTTAGGGAGGGTAATTGAATCTTGTAGCCTTTGAATTGTGGGTGATAACCAAGAAATATCCCAGATTGGGATTTAGGTTCAAGTTTATGGGTATTATAAGGTTTAAGATGTGGGAATGCTTGGCATCCAAAAACTTTTAAAAGAGAATAATCTGGATGTTTATTAAACAATTTGTAGTAAGGGCTGGTGAACTTTAAAGTACTCTGTGGGATTCTATTAAATAGGTGGACAGCAGTAGCAAATGCATCTTTCCAATACTTAGCATGTAAACCAGAGGTAACCAATAAACTCATATCTGATTCAATGACATGTCTGTGTTTCCTCTCAGCAGCCCCATTATGTTGAGGGTGATGGTTTTCGATGCCGATCCAATCGCTCGATTACCTTGTTCGTGTGTGCGGAAGCGTGTAAAACAATAGAACACGAACAACATGAAGATCTAGGCACACATTATATGTATAGACACGTTTATATATATACATCCAATATATATATATATAGAGATTAACGAGATCACTTACAACCGGTGTAGCGTGCCTCGTTGATGTTGATGAAGGTGGTGTTGAGTCGATTGAACCACCTTCATGGATCAGCCTTGAGAATGACCTCGTCACCCTTCTTGTCTAGATCGCCCGGATGTTGAAGCCGCACAAATGGCCCGGCCTCTACGTGTTGCACACGAACCCGGATGATGAACACCTTGCTTGCTTGAAGTGGTTCTCCAAGAACACTCTCTATTCTCTCCTTTTGGTGTGAATTTCGTGGGTAAGCATAATCTGTTCTGAAAATCAGATTTTCATGTCTATATTCATGTCCATTTACCACTCCATGTAACCCCCCCATTATGTGCATCATAATGCACAAGTAATGGTGGTTAATGGGGAGATGAAAAGACACCTCCACATAATCATGCCAAATCATGATATGTGGTCCCACTTGCTTGTGTGGCATGCCATGTCACACTATGTGACATGCATTCCATGCAAACCATGCATCCCATGCATGTATTAATCCACGTAAATATTGATTCTAAATCAATATTATTATCAAGCAACGTATATCAACATCGAGTCCGTGTGTGACCCTGTAGGTTTGATTATCGATCAATATTATATTGTTCCCAACAATTAATATTATCGACTAATCATTTAACATCCATAGACGACCTTATGACTTTATCGATTGCACACGTAGGATCGAAGGTCATATCCCAACAATCTCCCACTTGGCCTTCAGAGCCAGTGTGCTGCCAATTTCCTGTTGTCACTTTATGTCTAAGTTTGAACTTGAGGCAAGACTCGAGTCATCCTCAATCGGTTCAAACCTTTCTTGGACTATGAGACAGACTGTAAAACCAGATTTATCACTATGATACGAATCTGGACGTGGCCACGTATTTTCCACAGTCTCGACTCTCCAAGTGGCCGTTAAGACATGTATCCCATTATAAAATGGAGGACAATCCCATCTTGTCAATCCAAGCTCTCCCACTTGCTTCCTGATATACCCAATAACAAGTTTTATAACCTCCTTTTACGAAAGGCGTTTACTTGTATCAAAGTACACCATTTCACAATGGAATCACTCTGGACTACTCAGGTCAGAGGAAATTGCTCGATAGTCAATGAAATAGTATTATGACTCGAAATCTTAAATACTATTCCAGTCGGGTCTGTTCGATCATTAGCTCCCAGCTAATATCTATGTAATTGTACTTGATGTCCCACATCACTAGCCCATGAAGCGGCGCTATAGTACACATTACAATCTAGTTCTTTGTATTATCGGTTTGTCCGTACTCGATTATACGAACCAGGAACAGCTATATGATTCAAGTATATCAGTTCAACCATTGGGACTTCATTATGCGGTAAGTCGACCTCATAACCCAATTGATATAACTTAATCATTTGGACAATTCATATAAATTAAACCATATTTATATGAAGAATTATGTATTATACATATGAGTGAATGTTTACCAAATCTCCAAAAGTATCTAATACAGTAATAGAAATCACAACCCATCTCTAAGATGTCTGATATCTATTGCAGTCGTGAAAGCCTCAAGTTTAAACTGCTGGAGAGGTTTAGAAAGCGGGTTTGCAACCTTACCAAAAGTTGCAACTTTATTATCTCGATGTCTCCACAAAACTATCTCCCAGATAATGTGGAACTTCCTGAGCACCAGTTTTAGACTTGTGGTGCTTTCTAGCTCATTGGCTTGCGCGATAACTCTACTATAAATAGAGAATTATCGGATGGGCTGAGCCAGCTACGCCACCTAGTTCATTCAAGAACTTTCAAATCTTAACTGTCAACATTACTGCATCCAATGCAATACTGTGCTCAGCTTCTGTAGTTTAATCAGCTATATTGCATTGCATGGAACTATTCCAGCAAATTTCACCTCTAACCAGACAAAAGATATAACCAGATTAAAATCGGAAATTATCTTAGTCTGTTTTGAAGTTAGCATTCAAGCAGCTTGTTAATATCAACTCTTTTTGTCTTCCAAAGACAACAAAATATTCTTTAGTCCATCTAAGGTACATAAGAATATTATTGGCCGCAGTCTAATGCGCCTCACCTGGATTTCCTTGAAACTGACTCGTCATGCTCAAAGCATACGATACGTCCGGTCGTGTACATATCATGGCGTACATTATAGACCCTATTGCCGAAGCATAAGGAATGTTTTCCATCCTCTTTTTCTCATCAAGTCCCGTAGGGCCTTGCATCCTGCTAAGAGATGTGCCATGACTCATTGGAATGAGACCCTTTTTGGCGTCTTTCATTCTGAACTTATCAAGTACCTTATCAATATAGGTCACTTGACTAAGTCCAAACATCATTTTCGATCTGTTCCGACAGATCTTGATGTCCAATATGTACTGTGCTTCTCCAAGATCCTTTATTGAAAACAATTTCTTTAATAGAATTAAGCATAGAAACATTGTTTCCAATAAGGAGTATGTCATTGACATACAACACAATGTATACAACGTAACTCCCACTGTTCTTCTTGTAAAACAAGATTCTTACGAGTTCCTCTGAAATCCAAAACCCAGTATGGATTCATTGAACTGAAGACTGCTACTCCGATATGCTTTGCTTTATTCCATAAATGGAATTATAAGATTGCATAATTTCTCAGCCTTATTAGGATCGATAAAACTCTTTGCTGTGTCAAAACACATTCTCTTCTAGAATCCAATTCAAGAAGTTAGTTTTAACATCCAATATTACCATAACTCATTATCAAGATGAGTAGCAATGGCTAAGATAATCTGAATGATTTAATCAAAGCAACTGGTGAAAGTTTTTCCATAATCCACCTCGTGAATAAAATTTTTACCATCAAACTTGCTTTGAAAACCCTAGGTTTTCCATCTGCCTGTTTAGATCTTAAAGATCTATTAGCATTCATTGGGTTTAACCCCGTGATGCAAATATATCAAGTTCCAAACTTGATTATCAGATATTGATATCATCTCAGATTTCATGGCACCATGCCAATTTTCAGTAGCTGGACTCGTCATAGCTTGGAATTAGGTCGAAGGTTCACCGCTTTCCAAAAGCATGAATTCATATCTCTCATTGGTCACAATATCTAAGTATTTGAATAATAGAGATAGATTTATGCCTTTCGGACCTACGAGGGCTGGTATGGCTTCCAAAACCATAAGAATACTCTCAACCCAGTCTTGAGTATTCATCATTGGTTGTTTCACTTGAACCTCGTTCAAGACAACCGAGCTCCCACTGAATTTCTAGGAAAGATAACTCTTTTCAAGAAAATCACTATCTCGAGCAACAAAATATTGTTCTCAAATAGATCGTAGAAGTTGTACCCTCGAGTTTCTTATGGACATACCATAAGGAAACTTTTATCCCATTTGAGTTCAAGCTCTATAGAGATAAATCTCGTTAGAGAAGCTTTTAGAACCTCAAATCTTGATGAAAACAATTTAGGGACCCTCCCTTTCCATACCTAGTATGGTGTCTTATCAACAACTTTTGACAGCGTCCTATTCAGTGTAAAAGTTAAAGTCTAGAATTGTGTGTTCCCAAAAGAGACCAGTAGTTCATTTAGACCTCTCATCGAATGGTCGAACTATATCTAATATAGTTTGTTTTCTCTTTTCCGAAACATAACCTTCATGTGCTTGTGAACTAATAGGTTCCACATACATCAGTATGGATCATCCCTAATTACTCACATGTTCTCCTTTCTCCAAGAAAGATGACATTGTTATCTTTTCAATCACACATCATTCACATGTATCAAATGACTCCAAGTCAAATGATTCTAAAATTCCTTCTAAAAGAAGCTTCGTTACATGTTCAGATTTTGATTTGATCTAATCAACAATGTTTCAGTTATGTCTCATCGATACTTATTCGATTTGGCCTTTGGTCTTAATGATATATATGATTTGTCAAGTTTAAAGTATACATAAACAATATAATAATCGTACCAAAACAAAGAATAATTCACAATTAAAATAGTTACCAAACTATTTAATAGTGAAAAAATTAATCCATCAGTATCTAATACTGAACCAATATTCATTGTTTATTGAAGGTACGAAATTACATAGTTATAATACTAAAACAAGGCCCTAAGGCAAAACAACATCATATGATCATACGGCTAATGCAGCGACCTTCGCTCCATTTCTTGCCCGTAGATCGACATCTCTATTCACCAAACTTATACTTCTATGTAGTTCCTCCACAAAAAATGTGAGAACCACATTTGGCATCCAATACCCAAGAAGTAGAATTTGTGAAGTTTAATGTCTGTATCATTAATACTTGAAGATGAAGCAACCCCGTTCTTCACATCTTCTTTGAACTTTGGGCAAATTCAATTATTCCCAATAATTGAGTCTCATTCAAATTTCCCATTCAAAATTAATACAATGTCAAAACGTGATAAATCGTAAGTGAAAAATCGAAGTTTTCTAACCAGCAATATTATCATGCAATTGAAGCCCTATCTCTCATAAAATATGAGGGAGCCAACCAGACAATCGTTTCACGCCATCCAATGGCTCGAAAGTCTCTAATTTGTGTCATTGATGAACTTTAAGTGTTTTGGATTAAATCACTCCCCGAGGTGTAAATAATCCTAACCTTATAATCCATCAAATGAAAGACAAATTAGGCATTTGTTTTGAAATTGAATAAAATATGAATTTTTATATGTTTGCAAGTAGTGTCCAACACTTTTGCAGTAGACACATTGAGATTCCCTAGGAACCCTAGTAGCCTTCTTGCCCATGCTCTTTTGAATACCCTATCCCATATCATAAGAATTTCCCTCTTAGGGTCCTTATCTATCGCCGGCTCAGCAGCCTTGAGCATCCCGTGGAGCTCACGAAGCGATTTCTTCAAACCATTTATGTGGAAATTTTAGCCTAAAGGCATTATAACCATCATGAGATTGAAGTATGAAATCGGTTGCCAAATAATCATCATAGGAAAAATCTAGGCGGTCACTTGAAGCAAATAATCCAATCATTTGTTGCACATGTGATTCCATAGATTTCCATTTTTCCAGCCTAGCTGAAGCGATGACCCTGGTCATACCGAACCGCTCAATCTTAGCATATTCCCCGAACATGCTATTGAGTTGTTCAATGATATCTTAGGATGTGGTTATTTAACACATTTTCATTGTCTTCGTATTTGAGGGCCATCCTCAAATTACGTTGTGAATCAAGAAAATTTATGTTGTTCAATTTTTCATAATCAAGAATTGAACCAAACTTGAATCGAGTTGAAATTAACATGATAAACTACAAAAGAAAGATAAATAAAGTATGTAAACATTCACAAAGCGGTAAACAAATAAGGTTGTCTAACAAGCTACTTATTTATTCCATTTTGTTCAATCGATATCTAATATCTTTGTTCCCTTGAACAAAACAATCCCAAGACCCTCATCTTGCAAATTCTTAAGCCGACTGAGTCCGCACTTAAGAAGTCCAAGATAGGTAGACATACCATGTCAATGACATCTAATGTCACTCTCGGTCGATGAGAGTCTCATTCTCATCTCATGTCTCGATAGCCACGCCTGCAGTGGATCTATCGATGAGAAAACCAAACTCACGTGTAAAGGTCTAACCTTTACTCCCACTTATCCCAAGATAACAAGTAGTACCCCGCTGAGGCGGACCTACCAACTTATGATCGAGGGCTTCATGAGTGTGATGTTTTTGGACAAGACATTATACTCATTATTTTGGGAACTTGCATGCATAGGTGTTTATATGTAAGTTGAACATTTATAATATAAAACATCCTATAACTAGCAAAGCAATTAAATACGTAATCGAAAGGCCCCTAGAACCTCACAACTCTCAAACGAAAAGATTAAAAGCAACAAAATAGGCCTTGAACATCTTCTGGACTGGTCCGCGCCCGCCGTTTCAGTTCCGCGCCCGCCGATTTAGGTCAACCTTAGTCCGTACCCCAAAAACCACGAACGGCGCCCGCCGTGTCACAAACGGCGGTCGCCGAACACCACCGGCGGTCGCCGTTTCCAAAACGGCGGTCGCCAAAAGGGTATAAAACGGGGCTGACCCAAAAACAGCCTTTCGGCGGTCGCCGTTTCCAAAACGGCGCCCGCCGAATCCATTCGGCGCCCGCCGGAGCAAAAACGGCGCCCGCCGTTTTGCTCCAGCAGCCCGGTTTTCGCCTGTTTCGCTTCGTTTTGCTTCGTTTCTTCTCGTTTTCGCCGGAGAGCCGATATCCAATGTCGATCCATGGATTCAATCCATTGCTTACACATTGAACAATACATTTTTGAATAGAAAAAAACCTATCTATTACAAAAGATTCCAAGGGACGCAGCCCTCCAAAACTATGGTCAATCGTACGTAAAAAAACGACAATTTCATTCACCCGACCACTAACGGTGGCCGGCCTTATATCTAAACACATAATCACATAATCACATAAAACAATTAAGCCAATTATGTTGATTTAAACATATTGTGTCCAACACAAAACATGTGCACGAGCCCTAGGCTCTGATACCAATTGATGGTTTTCGATGCCGATCCAATCGCTCGATTACCTTGTTCGTGTGTGCGGAAGCGTGTAAAACAATAGAACACGAACAACATGAAGATCTAGGCACACATTATATGTATAGACACGTTTATATATATACATCCAATATATATATATATAGAGATTAACGAGATCACTTACAACCGGTGTAGCGTGCCTCGTTGATGTTGATGAAGGTGGTGTTGAGTCGATTGAACCACCTTCATGGATCAGCCTTGAGAATGACCTCGTCACCCTTCTTGTCTAGATCGCCCGGATGTTGAAGCCGCACAAATGGCCCGGCCTCTACGTGTTGCACACGAACCCGGATGATGAACACCTTGCTTGCTTGAAGTGGTTCTCCAAGAACACTCTCTATTCTCTCCTTTTGGTGTGAATTTCGTGGGTAAGCATAATCTGTTCTGAAAATCAGATTTTCATGTCTATATTCATGTCCATTTACCACTCCATGTAACCCCCCCATTATGTGCATCATAATGCACAAGTAATGGTGGTTAATGGGGAGATGAAAAGACACCTCCACATAATCATGCCAAATCATGATATGTGGTCCCACTTGCTTGTGTGGCATGCCATGTCACACTATGTGACATGCATTCCATGCAAACCATGCATCCCATGCATGTATTAATCCACGTAAATATTGATTCTAAATCAATATTATTATCAAGCAACGTATATCAACATCGAGTCCGTGTGTGACCCTGTAGGTTTGATTATCGATCAATATTATATTGTTCCCAACAATTAATATTATCGACTAATCATTTAACATCCATAGACGACCTTATGACTTTATCGATTGCACACGTAGGATCGAAGGTCATATCCCAACAGAGGGGTATATGGACATGACATCTTATGTAAAATACCAGATTCATTTAGCAGGGAAGATAGAGGCTTGAATTCTGTCCCACCATCACTGTGAAGTATTTTGATTTTATGCCCAAACTGCAACTCAACCTGAGTTTTAAAGTGTTGAAAAGCCTTGATAGTATCTGACTTAGCAGTAAGAAAATAAATCCATGTGTATTTACTGAAGTCATCAACAAATGTAACATAATATCTGTGGACATAAACTGATGTAATGGGAGCAGGGCCCCAAAGATCAATATGAATGGTATGAATAGGCACAGTAACCCTTTCATGAACATGAGGAAAAGGCAGAATATGAGATTTAGACTCAGCACAATGAGAACAAGAATTGAAACCATTTTTATTTTCATAAGGAATGTTACATAGTTGCAAAGCTTTCTTAGTAACATTCAAAGATGGATGTCCCAATCTTTTGTGCCATAATTCAAGAGTCCTAGATGATTTAACAACAGAAGAAAAAGAGCTAATATCTTGAGTCTTCTGTGCTGAACTTGCAGGTGAAGCAGCATTTTTATTTGATGAAGTGACTGGAGAAAACATAGGGTGCAATTGAAACTGGTACAATCCTTGATTAAGCCTCCCTGTTATGAGTGTTTACTTTGTTGCTTGATCCTTAACACAACAAAAATAAGGGTGAAATTCAAAGAACACCGCATTATCTTTAGCAAACTGAGCAACACTTAGAAGATTTTTTGTAATTTCTGGAACTAACAGAAGGTTATTGAGTTTAAATGCATTCTGATTTTTCAAAGTAGGATGACAGACCATCATACTTCTACCAATATGTGAAATATCAAGGTTTGAACCATTACCAATTTGTAACTTGTTGTGTCCTTCATAATCAGAGGTAATGGACATGTTGGAGAAGTCATTTGTCACATGGTGAGTCCTGAATCAGGGTACCAGTTAGAATCAGGAGTGCTATCAGCAGCAGAGTACATAGCTGATCCATTCTGGGTGTTGTTCTGAGGCTGATTGCCTTGATTAGGAGGTTTGCTGTTGTCATTGATAGGCACTTTAGGCACATAATCAGCAGTGAACCTATGGTAGCAGATATTGGCTGTGTGATTGGAATATCCACAGATTTGACATTGAACTTTGTTGTTATTACTCTGCCTGCCACCCCTTCCTCTGCCATTTCCCCTACCTCTCTGAGCTTGTGTGCCTCTCCCTCTCTGAGAAACACCTCCTCTTTGGGCTGCATAATTAGCATTGGGGAAATTTTTATCACTCATGTTAGTGATCTCCAACCTGTTTTCATAACTTAGCAGAAGAGAAGTAAGTTCATTCATGCTGTATTTTCCTCCATGGGCAGTAACAGTGACAACTACAACATCATAATCATTGCCAAGCCCACTGAGCACATGCAATATCTGGTCTTCTTCCTTCATCCTTTCACCAGTGCTGGCAAGGGCATCACAAAGTGACTTCACTTTGTTCAGGTAATCCCTCATACTGAGACCTGCCTTTTTCAAGCTCTGCAACTGGATCTTATACTACATTTTTCTTGCAGAAGTTTAGCTGGAAAAGGAAGCTTCAAGGGTCTGCCAAATCTCTTGGGAGGTGTTAAAGCCAACCATGGAAACCAATATAGATTCTGACAGGGAAGACAACAACCAAGAAGCAAGCAACTGATCCTGCCTTTGCCATAAAATGAAATCTGGATTTGTTTTCCAGATACCTTCTTCACCAGCTGATATCAGCTTGCAAGGTTGAACATTTGAGCCATCCAAAAAGCCTTCTAGGCCATGGCCTCTCACAGTTATCATAATCTGCTGTTTCCAGATTAAAAAATTCTCATCATTGAGTTTGATGGATACCTGTGAGTTGTTGAGCTGAATGAGGGAGACCTTACTTTGGTTTGTTTGTTCTTCTGCCATGATGAATGAAAAAAAAAAAACTCCTGACTTATCCCCTTTTTATTGCTCTGATACCATAATGAGTTTTTGAAGCTTTTGCAGATTTGTATTATTGAATGATGATTGAAAGAGAAAGATTTTCATTGATGGTTGCGGCTGCCAATACTTTGCTATTTATAGCAAAGGTGACAAAACCACTAGAAAACCCTAAAGTTCGTACATGACAAAGGGGACAAAATACCCCAGCTGGACTAGAGGGTATAAAAGACAATACACAATAAAATAAATAAAAGTCTAAATAAGCAATTTAGGGTAAATTGATTTTGAATCAATTTGGAGATGAAAAGCGCGGATCTTAACATTCTCCCACTTGTATGATTCACAACTCTCTTGAAAAAATATTTAGAGTTGAAAAATAAATATAGAATTGTGTAAGGATAACATGCAACATATCTACTATTCAAAATCTATGACACATTTAAACATAAAAAATATACTAATATCACAACAAATTACATAAGCACATTATTTGAGTAGAATATATGAATATGCAATTACAAAAAGGTAAAAACTACCATATAAGGAATGTAATAAATATTTTGCACTAAATCATACTAATATAGCATATCTTTAATTGTTATCTCTAATTTTATCAATATTGAATTAGCTTAAATACTGACCAAAATTTACGCTGCATCCCATACTCTAAAATTTGTATGCAAAAATTCGACCCACCCAAATTCTCAACTAGCTAATCAATTGAGCCGCAGACCCGGTTGGAGAACGTGCCTACGTGGCCATGCTCTTGACTAATAATTAGTTAATTACTGTAATAATTAAATAAATTAATTAAGTATCATAAATAAAAAAATAACCATCTTCTTCTCTCACGGAGGATACTTGATCTATCCTTTTTTTCATATTTACAAATTTACTAATCTCGCTCGTACGCATACATTTGGAAGAAGGCTTTTCCCCTTCTCGATTATTGATAGAGAGAGAGAACCAGGTGACTGAATCCGACGGTGGGAAATGGGAGAGCAGGGGATGGGATGCTGTCCGTCGATGGATCTGATGCGTTCGGAGCCGATGCAGCTCGTCCAACTCATCATCCCCATCGAGTCCGCTCGTCTCGCCGTTTCGTATCTCGGCGACCTCGGCCTCATCCAATTCAAAGACGTACGCAGATTGTTTTTCTATACTTCCTTTGCAAATGTTTGCAGTATATCTTTTCTGAATTATTGATATTTTGATTTTCCAATTGCGATTAATTTTTTCCGCCGATGTTGTGGGAATAAGGTTCTGTTTTTTTGTTCTGATTGACGGTTGACTTAATATATATGGATATTCTGAATCTAACGATTAGGGAGAGTTTTAATGTGTTAATGTTGCTAGATACAATTATTAATCTGCTGTAGCTATGGTTTCTGTGGAGTTGATATGAATGTTATTTTGTTTGCGCTGGAGTTATTTTTAAGCTATGCCTTGTCCTAAAGGAGTACAATGCAACTATGAATTCATGAATTGGAACGTTGTTTTAGAAAGATGAAAAGAGAGACGTATATTTTTGTTTCTTGCGGCGTTGAGATTGTGAACGTAATATTTGTTTCTTACAATAAAAAGCACTGTTTTCTGTTGTACTAATTTACAAAGTCGGAAAAATGGTTTCTTAGAGCAATGTTATTTACTAGTACTACAATCATTGGTTGCTAGTTGCAGTGTTTCTTATAATATTCAAGCGAGGATGTTGTGAACATGCCATTTTAATTGCTTACTGTGCAACTTTGAACACTTAATATTAGGGTCACTCTTCTGGAAGAAAATAAAATGCTATCACACCCATTTTCTTTACTAGTGATCTTAATGCCACTCTTGCAGTTACGAAAACTGAAATCCCTTTCCCCCAATGGAATAATGGAAGTATCATGAATTCCATTTGAAACTTCCAATACAAATTATTTACCCACTTTCAATTTTAATGTAGGGAGCACAAAAATGTTGAAGTTATGGTTTGCACGAAACTTTTGTGTCTTTGTGTGTTATTTTGGATCTGGATTATTAGTGCATAACTGTTGAGGAATTGATAGTTAATTGATTCTTTTCCTTCTGAAATGTGACAAAGGAAACACTTTTATTTGCTTGAAGATGTTGATTAAACCTTATTTGTTTTGCCTCATGGTCCAGTAACAAATTAATTTTTCTTCGTTAAAGTTTTCACTTGCCTGAGTGTTTTCTTATGTGTCATCTTGAGTTGGTAAATACTCAGGAAATTATTAAATGTAGGCTTATGGAAATAATGCATATGAGCTATGTTGAGATTTGAGAACCCACAGTTACACGCCTCTTCTCTACGAACCAGAATTGAATTCGTAAAATAGGGGAAGGTGTAAATCTTTTTGACTAAATTTCAGTTATACATGAAGTTCATTTGATATTTAGGTTTTATGGGAGTGCTTTCATTAGTCAATCACTATGAGAATAGAACTTCAAACTTTTTCTTTGGAGCTTCTATTTTTTTATTCTTTTTCAAAATCAGTTTTCTGACTTCTGACTTTTGAATTTAATTCTTCTCTCAGCTGAATGCAGAAAAAAGCCCCTTCCAGAGAACATATGCTATTCAGGTAGTATTATTGTTCTAACGCCATTTATATCCTATGATTGTGTGTAGCTAGGTTAGTACTTCCATTAAGACATTATGCCTTCTTATCTGTTAAGCATGCAGAGGGTTTCTTCGATGGATATATTTAAAAATTATAGGGCTTAGAGCTCTGTAGAATTTTATCAGTGTTTTGTTTGATTAGGTTAATATCAATGTTTACTCTATAAATATCAATTCTTTTGATTATTTAATTAGGGTTCTAGTTATTATCTATAGCAATTTCTATTGAAGACATATCATGAGTCATGACTAGCGTACTGAGTTTGGTTCCACTGTCTAACCCAGACCCCACTCCTCCACACAACAATTAATAAAAAACTTTCTTCTCGCATACAATGACCATACACTATTCATCTTTGGCTTCTCCAATGAATCTTTTCTTCTGCAATATAAAATATAGTATATTTTTACATGATAAGTTCGAAAAGTATTCATTGTTTTGTCTCTTATGAAGATTAAAAGATGTGGAGAAATGGCACGTAAATTAAGATTTTTTCGGGACCAAATGTCAAAGGCAGGGTTGCCACCTGCAGAAAGGTCTGCGACACAAACCATTGCCAGCTTAGATGACCTTGAGGTATCTACAGTGATCCATCTGTATCTACTCAGTTTAACTATAGTTGATGTGTTTAACCGCAAGTCTAATCTCATTTCAGGTTAAACTTGGAGACTTTGAGGCAGAACTAATTGAAATTAATGCAAATGGTGAAAAATTACATCGTTCCTACAATGAACTAGCAGAATACAAGCTTGTTTTACAAAAGGCATGCCCTATCCTTTTGTCATTGTTGATACTTTGTTAAAACGTCTACTATGAATGGAAATTTAAAGGAAATTAAGAAACAAAAGGGAAAATTCACGTAACAATCTTAGGTCAAGCATATTCGAGTCATCCCCAGTAACTTTGTTGTTCTACCAAAGTATATTTTCCCACTGATTTTTCCTGCATTACCCTGTATCATCTAATTAGGATTGAACTGTTGTATGTAAACAAATTATTGTCTGAAAAAATATTTCCAGTTTTAGTCAAGATTGTACAACTGAAAGCTTAATGAAACTCATGGTGTGTCACCCAAAAAAATAGGACTCCTCTGGAAATCTATTGCACATTTCCACTGTTGATAGTTCTTTGTTGTCTTCCCTCCCCGCTCATCTGTTACCTGATGCATTCAATCAAAATCAACCAGCATGGTCCTGGGTACAAAAGATCTTAAGTTTACCTCTTACAGTAATCGTTTGAGGAAATTAACCATGCACAACAATGTATTCATGATGGTCAAGTTTGGCGAAAAGCATCTGGTCTAATTTCTCTTGCATAAGTTTCCACACCTTAAGATGCTTCTTGAAAAACAAGTTAGAGTTGTATTTTTATCAAGTGGAATGCCAATATTCTTGCAAAAAAGTTACGTCTTCTGGATCTTTCATAATTAGCAATAAAAGGATTCTAAGTGTTGTTTAGCAATATTCTTTTCCAGAAAAAATAAAATAAATTGAGAAGCTTTAGATGTTTTGCTACACACTGACATAAATGCTGTTTTACTTACATAGGCTGGCGATTTTTTTCACTCCGCCCTCAGTAGTGCTGAGGCTCATCAAAGGGAATACACAACCATTCAAAGTAGTGATGAGACCTTGGAAACTCCATTGTTATCTGATAAGGTACCAGCTTGTATTTCTGCATTTGACCATTTAGAAGCTTGTCATGTTCCTCTATATCAGTAATCGAATTATCTATTGATTTCTAGGGTACAACCATCGATTCTTCCAAGCAAGTTAAACTTGGATGTATAACAGGACTTGTTCCCAGGGGCAAGTCTATGCCATTTGAGAGAATTTTGTTCCGAGCTACCAGAGGCAATGTATTTATGAAACAGGCTACAGTGGATGCGCCTGTCATTGATCCTGTATCAGGAGAGAAGGTTTGTGTCTGGTTACTGTAACTATACATGTCAACTTCTGTCATGAGAGGGTTATTAACTTATTAAAATGACATATTTTGTTGTGAACTCTTGTTTGAGTGAGAAGTATGCAAAATTTTCCTTTGATTCTGGTTGTGTCGGGCATTACTAATGGTAGATAATCACTAGGTTTCAGCATTTTCTGGTGTGTATTATCGTGGAACTTCATTTCTAATGGATAGTTTTGAATATATCAAAATTGCACAATATCTTGGGCTTTTGCTAGGTTCATACCATTGAGTTTGCAAAATCACTTTAAATGGCCATATGATAACGAAAATGTAGTTATAACTTGTATTTTGAAAGGCTTCTTAAAATTGTATTTTGTTCCAGCAGATGCTATGAATGATAGTTCATAATTGCAAGCTGACTGAAAACATGAATAGTTAATGCATTTGGTTTCTCCTGATACTTTAAAATTATAATATTCTGTATACTATCTTTTTATTTGGACCCTAAAAGACAACATGCAAGGAAACCTTATTTACAGTTCTTATGATATAGGTTGAAAAAAATGTATTTGCGGTCTTCTTTTCTGGAGAAAGGGCAAAAAATAAAATTCTCAAAATATGTGATGCTTTTGGAGCAAATCGTTATGCTTTTAGTGAGGACCTGAGCAAGCAATCTCGAATGATCAATGAGGTATTTATTTATTTGTATTTGTCAGGCATGGTTTTGTTGTCACTCCTGCATATTATTTTCTTTTCTCCCTCTAGTCTTTGTGTTGCTGTATTGCTTATTTGATCCTGTTTATACAGACTGTATTGTATGTTCATATTTTATCTCTGAGCATTCTAATTATGCTGCTTATAGAAGAGTTACATTACTCATTTACTTAGAACGTATTGTAGTCCTATGTTGCTCGGACTTATGTAGTTGTGTACGGTTATCCGACTCGTACATTAGGGAAAGGTTATCCAACCTGTTTGGTAATTGCACGTCCAAATCTCCTATTTCCTTCTTACTTTCCTCCCAAGTCCCAAATCCCAAATCCCTTGTATGCAGCTGCTCATAATCAGAAAATATAAATAGCAAATTTCCTTCTATAATCCATCTCTCAAGAGACGGAACCTTTAGAAGGTAGATTGTACTGTGCGGATTTGACTTCTGAAATCCTCCAGGTGTCATGGAGAAGTGTGAATTGTATCCGCTTATTTTTCATTTTTTCTACAGTATCCAATCCATATCTCGTGTCGATCGTGGTACTTTTTCTGAAATGTAGATTCCGAGCATGATGGATGTATCAAGGATTATAATATGACGTTTACATGTTGTCTGTGAATATATACTCGACTAGAATTTAATAACTAAGAAGTCGCCTTGGACTGGAGATCTAAGAAACCTAGTGGGCTGACTTTATAGTGGTGATGTTTTTGGTGGTTCATATTATTAACCTTCATCTTGATTAGGGTATGGGTGAGGAATTTACGTGACAGCAGCATTAAGAGTAAGCTATTGAGTATGAATTCACATGACAATTTATTTCTTCTACTTCAGGTCTCTGGAAGGCTATCCGAGCTAAAGATTACTATAGATGCTGGGCTTGTTCACCGTGGAAACTTACTACAAAATATTGGAGAACAATATGAACAGTGGAACTTCTTGGTGTGTTCCTTATTATGTAATCGAGTATTTATAATTTCCCTTTTATTTGCATTCTTTGTCATGTAATCAGTATCGGTAGCTAAGTTGTGGGTGATCAGTTATTCTTACCAAGTTCAATTGTCCTGTGTGTGCTCACGTGTTTTCCTTTTGATTTATGAATATATGGTATGTTCCTTACTTCCTTTCAGTTTATGTGTATCTTGATTATTTGTTAAAGGTGAGGAAGGAAAAGTCCATTTATCACACCCTGAATATGCTTAGCATTGATGTCACAAAGAAATGTCTTGTGGCAGAAGGGTGGAGTCCTGTTTTCGCTACAAAACAGGTAATCTTTGTGTACGTATTTTGATATCATAGTTTTGTTTTTTGTTTTTAAAATCATTTTTCCACACCAAGTTCAGTCTTATCCAAATTTGGACGTTTCATAATGGAAGAGATCTTCCTTATTGCAGGTTCAAGATGCATTGCATAAGGCAACACTTGATTCTAATTCACAGGTTAATTCCATTTTTCAAGTCTTGCGTACGCGTGAGATGCCACCAACCTATTTTAGAACAAACAAATTCACATCATCTTTCCAAGAGATAGTCGACGCTTATGGGTGAGTTTTCAGATGAAAATTAATCCTAGGTGTTATAAACTGTTGTAGTAAACTCACTTTAAAAGATTGAATGAGACGGTCTGCATTAGAGTACAGGAGGTAGAATGGCTATGAGTACATACATGAATAGTGTGGTCCTTTTATTCCCTTCACTTATTTCCTGTCATTTCTGTAAATTGTCTGATGCTCTGAATTTTTTTTTAATCAAACAAACGAAATACATAATGCACATTTTCTTAAATTCTAAAAGAGGAAACACAATCTTCATTTTCTCCTTCCAATTTCTGCACCTCTGTATGATTTGGCTTGATATGAATGATAACTATGCTTACATCAGTTTGGATTCTTATAACTTCAAATACTTGTAATGAATAGTTAATACCCAATCATGTTTCAGTTCATGCACTGGTAATAGCCTTTCTTCTAAAATTATGGAGTTTTTAAGTTGTAACTTTGTAATTAAATCTATTTTGATTCCATTTAATTATCATCATGCAGAGTGGCCAAGTATCAGGAAGCAAACCCTGGTGTATTCACTATTGTCACATTCCCGTTTCTTTTTGCTGTTATGTTTGGGGACTGGGGGCATGGCATATGCCTTCTACTCGCTACGTCATATTTTATTTTTAGGGAGAAAAAGCTTTCTAGTCAGGTAAGTTTTGAGTTTCTTAGTAAGTACTGTTTAGTTTATTAGCAGCTGTAAATATTCTACTTATCTGGACTGTTAACCCATTCTCTTGTGATCTGGTGTTCTCCTGCTGATTGTAACAATTCACTATCCTTCATTTTTCTGTTCTTCTTTTACTCTAGTAAACTTCTTTTGGTTTGTTTTTTTTATAAATTCAGTAACTGGAAAACCTTGCGGAAATAAGCCGATTCACTATCTACATTTTTTTTGTCTTGTTTGTTCCTAAAGTTTGGTCTTCTTGACTGGTATATGATTGAATTACTCCCTACAATGCAGAAACTTGGTGACATTATGGAAATGACTTTTGGAGGGCGTTATGTAATTATGTTGATGTCGCTATTCTCAATTTACACTGGTTTGGTATATAATGAGTTTTTCTCCGTGCCTTTCGAATTATTTGCCCCGTCAGCATATGTATGCCGTGATCCATCCTGCAGGTATACCTTATTTACCTCAACTCTTGTATTATTTGTTGCATGCTCATTCTTGTATTTTGAACTCTTCCACTGCATAGGGATTCTACTACTGTGGGCTTGATCAAGTCACTTGACACTTACCCATTTGGGGTGGATCCTGCATGGCATGGCTCACGCAGTGAGCTGCCATTCCTAAATTCACTGAAGATGAAAATGTCAATCCTACTTGGAGTTTCCCAGATGAACCTGGGAATAATGTTGAGTTATTTTAATGCCCAGTTCTTCAAGAATAGCATTAATACATGGCAAGTTTATATTTTCTTTTAGTTGTTGCTGATTGCTATTGTACTGATAAATTTTAATTATTAGCACCTGGAAATACTCTTCCATTTATCTATTTTTATACCAATCGTTTTGGAACGATACATTATCTCAAGTTTCATTGTATTATCTACTTATGCACCTATTTATGCTATTCCAGGTTCCAATTTATTCCCCAGATGATATTTTTGAACTCCCTATTCGGCTATCTTTCTGTCCTAATTATCATTAAATGGTGCACTGGGTCCAAAGCTGATTTATATCACGTGATGATCTACATGTTTCTGAGTCCTACCGACGAGCTTGGTGAAAATGAGCTTTTCCCTGGTCAGAAGATGGCTCAGGTTGAGTATATAATGAGTTGATGGAGAAATATTGTCTCCTGTTTTTATTCAGTTCATATTATTTCTGATGCATTTGTAACTTTTCATCTTTCCAAGTGTTCCAATTTTAATTTAATCTCACTTGGTTTGTGTGTACAGCTTGTGTTATTATTGTTGGCCCTTGTCTCTGTCCCATGGATGCTGCTTCCAAAGCCTTTCCTTCTGAAGAGGCAACATAATGTATGCATTTTTAATATTCAATTCAATTAGTCAAATTATAAGGATAAATTACAAAATAAACCTTGAGTTAAAAAAAATGCGGTTATCTTTCAAACTTACAAATACCCCTTGACATGTTTCCCTTTGAAAAAATGCCTTCTCTAGAGGGGGTATGTGTTTTGGAAAAATTCAAGGAGGTGTTTGTAACACTTTAAAAGATATGGAGTTTTTTTGTAAGTAGGTTATAACCTTAAAGGTAGTTTTTCTTATTAACCCTATTTTATACATGAGGTATACTTTGTTTACACCATTTTGCCACCTTTTTAGTTGAGGCACCAAGGGGATTCCTATGCACCCCTTGCAGATACAGAAGAGTCGTTGTCATCAGGAGCAAATCATAATTCCCATGGGCATGAGGAGTTTGAATTCAGTGAAGTCTTTGTACATCAGCTCATACACACAATAGAATTTGTGCTTGGGGCAGTTTCAAATACAGCTTCTTATCTTCGTTTATGGGCTCTCAGGTATACGCTCCTTTCAAACTAAATCATGTTGAGGAGTTATTGGATCTCTATGAATGTATCAAACCTATTTTGAAATGCGTTTCCATTCATAAATATTTGTTTTCACTAATGTAATTTTCTGGAGTTATTAATATTATTTTTCCTCTTGCTGAAAGTTTACCAATACAATATATACTTTAGAAGAAGCTAGTGTTTTTTCCATTCTCTATGTTCATTTCTCATTTTGATGTTTTTCAGCCTTGCCCACTCTGAGTTGTCAACCGTGTTCTATGAGAAAGTTCTTCTTCTTGCATGGGGGTAAGTTTGTTTTATCTTTTCCTTGAAGTATATTCACTTACCTGGGTGTAGTTTTTTTTTTCTTGGCAAGAAAGAAGCAACGTATGATTGACTGTCTCCTTGCAGGTATAACAATGT
The DNA here is from genome assembly GCA_954870475.1 of Euphrasia confusa. Classification (NCBI taxonomy): domain Eukaryota; kingdom Viridiplantae; phylum Streptophyta; class Magnoliopsida; order Lamiales; family Orobanchaceae; genus Euphrasia; species Euphrasia confusa. The sequence goes on from OX940951.1 coordinate 23,103,407, forward strand.
AATTATCCTCATTATTGGCATCATCGTCTTCATTTTTGCAACTGTTGGAGTACTGTTGGTGATGGAGACTCTGAGTGCCTTCTTGCACGCTTTAAGGCTTCATTGGGTCGAGTTCCAAAACAAATTTTACGAGGGAGACGGATACAAGTTTTATCCGTTCTCATTTGCTTTACTTGATCACGAGGAGGAATGAGACTCTACTACGCTGACTATGTAACTGGTGAAATAAAGTTTTGGTTGTTTAGTTTAGCACGAACGTAGATGTCTTTCGTCATTCTTTTGTCTGGATGCCATTCGTACGCAGAGAAGGCAGCAATATATACGTCTGCCCTCATTCTTCTCATTAGCACATTTTGTCTTTTTTATCATTTTAGTAATAAAGCAGGCCCTTATTATTTGCGAGTCCTGCACTTGCTAAGTTTGTTGCAATAGCTATAGCTTGTGTAATTTATCCCCTAATTTTCGGATTAAGATCCTCTCATAATAGGAGAGTTTCCTAATATTTCTTAATAAATAGATTTCAGCCTTCAATTTAATATAAACAGTGGTGATCTTTCTTAATTAAATAGTGTATAAATATTACTACTAGTATTGAAACTTATAAATACTAATTATTGATAAAACATGATCTTTCTCAGTTTTATAGTACATTAATAAATATTAGTATTGAAATTTATAAATAATTATTATTGATAAAACATTTAACTTGGAAAAAATATAAAAAGTTTAACAAATTTCTTTGAGGTAATGTGATTTTTTTTTATCAAAATAAAAGCAAATTTACCTATTTTAAGTTTTAACAATAATTTATTTATCAAATAATTAATTTTTATTGTTAAAACTTAAAAAATAGGATTAATAGTTAGAACTTATAAAATATTTTATCAAATAATATATTTTATTGTTAAAACTTATAAATAGGATTAATGGTTAGAACTTAAAAATATACAAAATTTATTAATGGTTATACTGTATTGTATAAAGCTAAATATTTTTATCAATAAGTATTTTTATAAGTTTCAACAATATATATTTATTATATACAAGATAATATTATTTTTGAATAATTTTTTTTTATCTAAAATTAAAATCATATACAGTATTATTATTTCATAAAAAAAATTATATCATGAAATTGGAAAAGATCTATTTTTTTATATTAAATGTGAAGGAGGGATCACATAATTTATTATTTAAATTATATTTATAATGTTTCTAAAAAAATTCAAGTACAGTAAATTTTTTATAAATTAATAGTCTCTAAAAAGTAAAATTTTATTAATTAGAGAGATTATTAATTTATGGAGTATTTTTTTATTTGAAAAAACAAGTTGAGACATAAAATTTTATTAATTTAAAGAGGTTATTAAGTTATCGAATTTTAATTGATAAAAGTTTTACTGTATAGTGATATAATGAGGAATTTATTAGTAACATGAGCCCTTACAAACTCAAATTTTAACTTTTTTTTATATTATATGAATTTTCAATTTTTTCGCTCGTACAATCAATATTCAATCAATGATATGTTAAAAGTAAAAAAAATCAATGTATGATGATTTTATATAAAATGTAGAATAATTTAATAAAAAATAAAAATTATGTAATATAAAATGTGGAATGAAGCTCAAATTAGATTTTATATTTTCATAGTACAATATATTATATTTGTTGTGAATATATTAAGAAACATTAATTTGTGCACTATAAAATTGCACTATCACTTACATTTAGGGATATCAATAAATTTTCTATGAAGTAGCACTTGTTAAAAAAATACTCTCTCAATTGAAGGATTTGTCATATTCATTTGTTAATTACAAAGAAATTTGAAAAATACTTAAAGAATTACAAACTTATACTTATATAAAATACAAAATGATGTAATGTTTATGAGTTTAGTGTTAAGAATTTAGTGATTATTTATTTTCAATAAGATTTTAAAGTAAAAAATCAATCAATAAATGTAATATAAAATGTGAATAATTTTTAGTTTTAATTTTTTTTTGTTTTTGAGTTTAATATTTAGGATTTAGTAATTATTCATTTAAAAAAATATTCTAAAGTAAAAGACTAATATAGAAGAATTGTATAATATAAAATTGAGAATGACCTAATATAAAATAAAGAATAATTTTACAATTTTAATATTATCTATTTTTGGTTTAGTATGTAAGATTTAATAATTATTCATTTTCAAGATTTAGTAAATGAACTTGAAAATGATTTGTAAATATTTAAAAGTTACAATACAATATTTTACGGAATTTATTTTGTCTAAAATTAATAAAAAAATATCTAAAAATAATGCACTTTTTACATTAAAAAAATACAAAAAACACAAAGATATGGTTAGTGTAAAAATAATACACCTTTTATATATAAAAAACACAAAACACAAAATATAATAAATAAGTGTGGAGCATCATTAAATTGCGGGTCATACTTATTATTTTGATATAGGTGTAACCAATTTTAAATTGATCATGATTCATATATTTTCAACTTGCACACATAAAGTAATTGGAAAATTATGGAATATAATTCTTATCGTCGTCCTGGTTCAACAATGCACTGATTGATCATAAAGTTAACCCATATTGAGTAAAAAAATTGAATTACTATCTTTACTTTACTTTTCAAAAATTTTTATTGTTTAATGTTGTATGGAATAATTTTAATACACTACTTTAATATTTAGATTGAAATTTTAATATAACATGATTAGTTAATTTTAATTCGCTACTTTTTTAATGTTTTAATGTGTATATTTAATTTAGTTAAAGTTTATATAGAATTGGGGAAATGTATGATATATAAATCCTAAATAAATTAAATGATACTTACATATTTGAGTACGTATTTCAAATTAATCATGATTGCAAATATGATTAATAGGTGTGGAGTGAGGCTATGAAATTCTTGTCAAACATAAAATCCTTCACCTTCAATCTCTTCGAGTTAATTAACATATCACTTATATATAAGTTATAACGACTAACAATAGCTTTCCATTTGACTTCACCTAATATCGACGTCACTGATTGAGTTAGCTTGCCATTTGACTCCACATAATATAATATATTATATCGTCGACCATAATTCAAAGCAGCGCTCGCAAAGCTAAAACTCAAATTCTCGATGTTAAACCAAACATGTTCATACACTACAATAAAAAAATCAATTTAGTGGCAAACTTGTTTTGTCTTTGATTCTACCAATTTTGTAAATATGTTTGTCACAATATGTTTTAACAATGCCAAAAAAAGAAGGATTATTATATTTTATTGATAAAGTTTTAAAAATATTGACAAAATAAATTTGCTACTAAAAAAAGTAATGAATTTAAAATTAAATATCTAATTTTAAAATCATCAAGCGTCAATTAATAGATATCTAATATTAATTAATTTTTATAATAATAATAATAATAATAATAATAATAATAATAATAATAATAATAATAATAATAATAATTGTATTGATTAAATTGGCATAGGAAAAAAATGACGAAAATAATAAATTTATTGAATAACAAAAAATAATTTCAAATCTTTAACAATGCTATACAAGCAACAATCAATTTTAATAACTAAGAAATTACATTGAAATTGAAATAGAAAAAAAACATAATTTTCGTTCATTTCATTATTTTTAGTTCATGCATGATTCACAACATCTCGTTATCATTTTCGTCTTCATCGTCGTCATCATCATCATCCATCTTCATATTATCTTAATCTTCAATATCATCATCAACCTACTTACAATTAATTAATGGGTATTAATATTATAGTATATAATAGAATACCATCGTATGAAAAAAAAATGTAGTGATTTTGATTGAATTCTAAAATGGTAACAGAATTGGGGAAGTGTGTTATATTTTTAATGTGATTGATGGAGTGGAGAGAGAGAGAGGAGTGGGAGTGGGAGTGGAGAGAGGGATTATACTTATGAGTTGTTACGTATTGAAAGTAAAGAGAGAATTTAAGAAATTTATACTCCACTAAAACTATCAAAACAATCAGTACCCAGTTAAAGAAACTCAAAAGCTTAAATCCATGATCAAAATTGTTCATAAAAGCGATTTTATTCATGAAGCAACCTTGTAACAAATCGAACTCGCCATAGGTTCTGAAACGATCATATATCAAACCAATATTCTTCGCCCAATTGTGTAACACTAAGATTATAGAAATTGAAAGGTTTAGGGAAATGTTTAGGTAAGGGTTGATGAGGCGCATCCCGGCCGAACTATCGCTTTCGACATGAATGGTCCATGAGGAATTATTGGAACGCAACGGTGATCGGAGGGAATAGATTGTGCGTTTTGAGCAATGGTGGCACGCTAGGTAGTGCAAATGGAGTGAAAGCGAAGAACGTTGATCGATGCGGGGAGGTGTTTAGAGATGAGGTAGAGGAGATCATTTGGCAGGTTACATGCACATCAGAGTAGAGCTCAAAGAAAAAAATGACAAATCCTATAGTGATTTATCATTTGTACTATTTAGTTAACTAGTAGACTTTAGCTAGTACTGTAGTCCATTGGATTCTTTAAATTTTGCATATAATAAATTTTACGTAGATAAAAAAAAGTAGTTTTTTACTGTTAAATATTAAAAATTAAGAGTATAATATGTATTGTTCTATAAGCAATGAATGAGATATGTGAAAAAATAATGATATTAATGTAAATTGTACTTAGAATTATAAAGTTATAAAAAAAACTTTTCATTTATAAGTGTGTTTTGAATCAAATAAAAAAAGAAAATGTCCAAAGTGTTAAGAATGTTAAGAATTGAAGGAAGTATTATATTGTAATTTACTAGTAGTTTAGTATATTAATTAATGTTGTTGTAACACAATTTACTTCATAATTGTAAATAATTTATCAAATCAATAACAATTAAAGTATGAGTGTAAAAATTTATAATTTGAACTTAATATATCAAATAATTAAAGAAATATGAAAGATGAATCAATCATCTCGTATAAAAAAATCTTTAACGTACAACATGTAATGTATCGGTTATATGATAATCGTCATTAATTTACATATAAGAAACGTTTATTGAATTATATTTACTAGTATCTTTCTACCCGGGAAATTCCCGGGATTATCTTTCTTCAGCTTCTCCGGCTATTATTTTAATTCATGTTTAAAAAAAAACTAAATTTAGGAGAAATTGATATAGTGATGTTATATAAATTAATGACTACGATCGGCAAAAAATCTTAGTTGATAATAAATAAAAAGAACCTGAAATGATAAAAGGTCAATTCACATTTCGGAACACCTCCTTGTAAACGACATTGGTAACTTTATTCGTGAGACTACCATTCGAATCACAAATTAAGAATTTCAATCCCGCTCGATTAGTGACTCTTGAAACTGCAACATATAACTGTCCGTGTGTGAACACCGGCCTCCTCAATAGAACTCCCACCTTTGACAACGATTGACCTTGACTTTTGTTAATTGTCATAGCATAAGATATCATAATTGGAAATTGCCGGCGTTGGAATCGAAACGGCAAATTCGAGTTAGAAGGCGTAAGTGGCAACCTCGGAATGAGAACAATTTCATCTTTCTTTTCGCCTCCTAATACCTTTGCCTCTATTACGTAGGTTCCCAATTTAGAAATTACTAATCGAGTGCCATTGCATAAGCCTGAACTGTGATCGAGATTTCTTAACAACATTATAGGCACTCCAACCTAAAAAAAAAAGTTAAATAATTTCATTAATAAATTTTAGATAGAAACAATAAATATTTGATACATAAAATAAAAGAAGGTGGCATAGAAGAAATTTAAATAGCTTATTTATATATAAATTATAATTGTTTAGACATCCGCAGGGATAGTCATAAATTAAAAAAATATTTATAAATCTCAGTATTTTGATAGAAAAAATAACAATCATAAAATCTGGGAAGTCTTAAATTTATTGTGCAATCTATAAAATTTAAAATATTTAAGAACACTAATTTTTATTTGAAGTGAAATTAATAAATTCAAGAATAATGATTAATACTAACCTTAAGCTTCAGGACATGGTTCGGCAAACCTGAGCATTTAATTGTGTTCAAATATTCTGTGGAATGCATCTGATCAAATATGGATGACCCTTTATCAGACGAATCAATAGAGTCCGCACTAAGATAAACTCTCTCTTGCGTTGTATGTAGGCTAACCATGTACTCATTAACGGCTTCGACTTCATCCAAAGTAGGACACAAAATTGCCCGACCTTGCAAGAAGTTAGTGTCTCCTATATGCTGGTGGAAATCCGGGAAAATAGCTTGAACGATGGAACCGATGTAGTCGTCTGAGTTGGATATAATGAGATCATCGGGGATTTCAATAACAGCCTCGCCATCATTATCATCTCCCAGAGTTCCATCTCCAATGCACGTCATCCATTTTGCAAATGCTCTTAATGCATCAACATCTGTTCCTTGAACCACATTCTCCAATCTCATATTTTTGGTTAATTTCAGAATCTTGCAGTTATTCCAAATTGCAGAGGAGTTGATGGTTGCATGTATAATGTCTTGTCGCGTTCCTTGTTGGATTACAGGGAGAATTTGCCGAAAATCACCTCCAAAAACAACAGTTTTTCCTCCAAATGGCGATTGAGCAGAAGCTGGATTATCACGCTTCATAACATCTCTCATGGTTCTGTCTAGCGCTTCGAAACAGTTGCTGAAAATCATACAAAAAGGACATGGTTTTATAAACATCAACAGGAGGGGTTCTGAAACTTGCAAATATTAATAACATAATTTAGTTTTAAACAAATCAGTATGAGTAATAAAAAAAATAATAAAGCCACGGGTCAAAATTGAAGGTTTGAATAATTAGAATTCCACTTACCGGTGCATCATTGGGGCTTCATCCCAAATAATAAGAACTGCCCTAGAAATCATTTCTGCAGTATCGCTATCTGTTTCTATGTTACATGTAGCATTTTCAGTCAGTACCAAGGGAATATGAAATTTCGAATGAGCAGTCCGTCCTCCAGGTAAGAGCAAAGAAGCAATGCCACTGGAAGCAACGTTAAGCACTATGTCTCCTTTCGAACGAATAGCAGCCGATATTGTTTTCCACACAAACGTTTTTCCGGTTCCTCCGTAACCATAAAGAAAGAAAACCTGCCCTGTTCCGCTAATCACAGATTGCATGATGCAATTGTAAGCATAAAGTTGCTGCTCATTCAATAAAGAAAATGAGCGTGCATGTTCTTCTGCAAGGGATGGACGATCGTAATTCAACTCATTTGCTAAGAGGGAGTTTCCAAGGAATGAAATATCAACATCTTTAGGAAATGGCATTGATGGAAAATCTTTCAACGACTTGCCCTTGGACTGTAATAATGATTCAATCTCACTCAAGCAAAGATTAGTTAATTGATCTTCTGTCAACATGAGGCCTGTATAAAGAAGACAAATTATTAAATTAGTTCATTACAAATGTATAATAAACAATTTAGATTTAAAATCAAAATCAGATTACCAGGCCTTCTGTGCTTTTGTCTGTAATTGTTTAGCAGGTCTTCCTTCAACAACAAAAGGCAATCTTCCCAAACCTTCACAGGACTAATTATACAACATGAAGTTAGAAGATTCACAAATAAGGATCGAAGGGTAGGTCCACGTGCCCAAACAACAGCTTCTTTTATAGCCTCGATATATTCTTGATCGTCCCCGATTAAACCGCGAGCAGAGCAGGCCTGTTCAAAAGTGTCATACTGTTTTCCATTATAAAACCTAATTTCTTCATACGACACGCAGCCTCTTACAAAATTCAAGAGCAGTCTCATGTAGTACACTTCTCCAAGGGCTGGGTGTATATAAGCCAATCGTCCAAGCGCCCTTCCCTTTTTTCTCGGTGTCCAAGTTCTAGTGTCGTCGTGCCATACAAAATGAGACGGAAACTCTGCATAAGTTAATAGTTTGGCTTCTTCGTAATCACGGTTTGCTATCATTCATGATGTGAACATTGATTCTTTCTCAGAGGACCTTTCCATTACATCATTCACAGTCTCTCCGTCTTGAAAAACAATGAATTGTTGACCTTCTAAATGAATTGTCAACCTAACAACTGTCGGTTCTTTGAAATGGATTTCATAGCCAAACAATCTCCAAGAAGCCTCAGAGGCTGATATATATCTGACATCTAAGTACTGTTGAATTTCATCTATGTCTTTGCTCCCGTTTCCATTTTGTTGAGATTTGTAAAAGACTGCAGTTGCTCTGTCATGTCCTTTGTGCACGTATTTGAACAAATACTTAATAGAACGGGCCCTGTTGCACCACTCTACATTTATATGAGCTCGATACTTTACCAAAAGAGCACGATTATGTGGGACGACATATCTGTTCAAGATCATTGCAAATGACATAAGTAAAACATACTAATTTTTCAGAAAATTACAACAAATTATAAGTATTACCTGTTGTCAAGTTCAAAACCTCCTTTTAACACCGAATTTCCATTATTCCTTCGACGATATATAACATATCCATCCTCATCTACAGATGTGTGATCGACAAATTTCTTTGGATAACGTTTTGTACAGGTGGTTCCATTCATACACGGGGATTTCAAATTTAAGAGTCCACATGGACCATGCATCATAAATTCCTTGACAGCGTTGTGGTACTCCTTATCAGTAAGTGGATTGGGAATTTCAGCGGAAATCAACTTATCAACAACGTCTTCTGTTGCTGTGTTAGGAAAATCTTTTATCCACAAAAGAATATGAGCGTGGGGAAGACCTCTTTTTTGAAACTCGATAGTGTATATCACTACAGTGAAAGAAAAAATGCTATTTAATTTTTTTATTTGGAAAAATATAAACAATGATTATGTAGAAGATTTGTTATTTGAGATAGGAAATGAATTGAAAAAACCGAGAAAAACAATTATAGTAAAATACAAACTTACCAGCAGTAGTCTCTCCAAATAGCTTCCCTTTTCTAATGTCCGTCATTAGATTTTCCAATTTTGTATGGAAAACTCGGGAAATAATTTCTGGTCTATCGGCAGCAGTCAGACCAAGATCCTTCACATAATCAGTTATTTCACGCCACTTAGAATTACATGTGAAAGTAATAAACAAATTAGGGTAACCTAACCATTTGCAAACTGCCAGGGCATCGTGATAGTTTTGAATCATGTAACGTGCTCCGCCGACAAAAGAAGATGGTAATATTATACGCTTTCCTGTATTTGCAGTGTCAGATTTTCCTTGGGCCAATGCATTCCCCAACGCAGCATAAGAACCACACCTGAACTCTTTCTGATGATGCCTCACGAAAGTAAGCCTAAAAGCTTCAACCATTGCGTAAGCATCAACTAAAAACTGTTGAAACAATCGTCTTCCATGCAAAATATGGAGAGACTCATTTTCTCTATCTTGGACCTTGTACGTTATGTACTCCCTCATTGTAACCTTATGCTCTTTTGTTTGCTTAGATCCTGGGGGATTAAGATGTTTTATGTTGTCTCTGTACCCATCTTCACCGTAAAAATATAATAATGGATACTGAAGAGGCAAATAGCTTGGGTGCAGCTCAGATATGCGTTGCAATCCTCCTGACTGCTTTTGAACAATAATGTCACGATATTTGTCCAGATCTTCAATGTCTCCTTCGATCAATGCCGTCATCAGCTTGTGGCAAATCGTGAACTCTTCCATCAGAAGTTCGCCTAGAAATTAACCGTAATTTAATATCAGCCCCCGGATCTTGTTTGAATCTATCTCGTGCAGTACGAAACCACTTGACCAATACGTTATGTCGATCAAGAAGATCAGTCAACCTCTCTACAATTTCAACATCCTCATCATCTTCTGGTTCATCGATAGAAGTTCGATTAGAAGACCTGAAATTATACATTAGTTGGAAAGGATAACAGGAGAATAATATTTTAAGGATGAAGATAGCACGGGTGTAAGCTTTGTTTCAGAGAACAAACCTCACAGCTCTTATCCTGTCCCGGGCCTCGTTTTGAGTATCATAAATATAAAGCTGTGCAAAGGCAGCTTTAGGATTCTCGTCTTCTGGAAGTAAACTACCTATTCTATGGATATTGGATCCATGAATTCTGAAAATTGGAGCAGAAGCTCCAGTGTTGTAGGAATTATCGATTTTCCCTCCCATAGAAGTGAAAGCAAAAATCATGTTGAACATTCTAATTTTAGATTGAAAATTTTTGGACTTTTTTTCTGTTCCATACAATAAATCTTGAAACTCCTGGGGAGGATCTCTGGATGGAGGCAATTTAATTTTTCCTATAAAAGATTAAACTACATTTAATATAACTATAATTAAACTATAATTAATATATATAATGTTATAAAGACTATTTTTATTACCATTAGAGCAACATAAACTGAACAACGGAGGAGTTTTTTTTTTCCTACTTTTCTCCTTTCTCTCATCGTACCAAAACCTAGCCTTACAATGTTCACACTTCCAAGTACAGTCTCCAATGTCGTGATAACCTATGAACAAAATAAATTGAATTTCAAATAATTTAAACTTATGTTAGTATTGAAACCTGTTACTAAAATTAATTATTTAGAAAATATTTATAAGTAAAACTGTAATACTTGGATACTGATTTGAGGATTGATCAATTATTTCAGCTGCTGATGAGTGTCCCAAATAAGTTGTTGGTATGATTGTAGGAGTCAAAGAGTTCTCTGTAATAAGTTTTGGGGAAATATTCGCTTAGATGAAAAAGATGTGAAGTGCATTGTATTTTATCAAGAAAATTGAAAAGTTCACCTGTTTCATAAACAGCATTGAAATCTTCTTCCAAACTTCTAATATGAGTTACACTTCGGCTCAATTGTCCAGTTTCAATATTATTGAAATTTATACTTCTCTGGGGAACAGGAAGCCTCAGAAATGATGGTTGAGCAATTGGGGAGGTATTCACACGATTATTAGTACGTATATCTGTACGATAAGAACAGTAAGATAACAACTTCTTGTTAGAATTAAAGAATATAAATGAAGATTAAATCTACAAAGTTCATTCTGATTGATACGTGTAATCTTACTGTTTGTTATGTCTCGTAGAGGAATTCCACTACTACCATTAATATTCTGATCGGAGCGAGGAAAAATCGTTTTCAACTTTTTTCTATTGTTTTGACTAAATGACTGGGAATTCCCTGGATAAACACTTAAGGGGGTACAATTTTCATAACTTGGCTGAATTGTATGTTGAAGATTATGAAAGTTCCCTGGTAATATAAGAAGAATGTTAAATGGTTTAAATACGCAAAACATATAGAGATTATAACTTGGCAAAAATAAAACGATGGTTACATTTAGAAAGATTAAACTTGAAATTTACCAGAACCAATACCAGACGACATTGTACCAGAATCCATATCGTTGCTAGGAGTCCTTGTTTTGCTGGATTGCATACTAATATTCGACTTAACATTTGAAGATTGCAAAACAGGTATATCAATTAAAGCATCAGTAGCCAAATGTGTTTGGGGAAAATTTGTTTTCTGCTTCTTATTGGAAATTTGAGTAATTCCAGAATTTTGAGCAGGAGAACCAAAGCAGAAAGAAGCAGGTACATAAGAAGGATAAACTTCAGATTATAAATTAACATCTCTATCTCCCAATGGCACTGAAAATTAAAAACTAAATCACATGTTAAAGAAATTTAAAGAGAAATTTGAATGTTTTTATATTAATATGAAACATAAGGATATATATGTTAATAATCATTAAACAAAAAAAAACCTCGAGGGGAATTTGATTGAAGGAGGCAGGGGGATGATCTCTTCCCGCTTTGATGCAGAACAACAGAAGATGGAGAAATCACTGAAGTTGAAGCTTGAATAAACACTGAATCCAGAACATGAAAATTCAAAGACCATTCAAATTTAATTTAATAATATTCAGGATTATACATGAAATGTTCGACTTACCCGGAATATTGATCAAATTCTCAGAGTTATCCACCACATTTTCTTTCCCTGAATTTCATAACATAGTTATTTTAAAAAATGGCAATCTTGAAACAATTTAAACAGTTAAAACTGAGAATTAAGGACATACCTGAATTCAACTTTCTTCTTGGCGCCATATGAAACTCAGAAACTTTATAGAAATTAATTGAATGCGATTTTACAGAGAAATAATGAAAAGGAATAGCCAAAATAAAATAAAAGACAACTCTAAAAAGATTTCTGAGAATCAGAAACTTAACAGACAAATATAAAATTCAATAAATAGAAAGTAACATTAATGTTGATAGGAATATCTATAGAAAAGTTTGACTAAAATGTATTGTTTTATGTTAATCATGTATAATAACAGCTGTAACAATTTTAAATATTTCATTATACAATTATATAAAATTAAAGATAAACAAAGAAATGAAAAATTAACATCTTTGATCAAAAATATATAAGGAACATCTTAAATTAAAGAACATTGATTTAGACTATTGTTTGAATGTATCAAAAATATTTATTTATAAATTAAATGAATTTCTCCTATGAAAATATTTTGACCTTAAAACTTTTTATATCTCAAGAGGCCTTAATGCATATGCAACTAATTTTTTGATGAATATTGAAATTTCATAATAGAGGGGGATGAAAATTCATAAAAGCAAAATGATCCCATAATAAAAACAATTGTTTAACATTGAAAAAAAAATTACTTCAAACAATAAAACCTCCAACAGATTGAGAGAATATGGAAAGTTAAATTATAGATAAATGCAACCATGGAAATGATCACTCTGACTTGGGAGCCTTTGTTGAGGAGTGTTCTTCAGCTTCATCGAGTTCACGGTCCAGATTCCTCTTTCCTGATTTTGGAAATTCTGGAGTTTTCATATCAGAAATGGATTGACTGTCATTTTCCTCCTGGACAGAGACAGAAACATAATTGACATCCTTCATAGGGGAGGTAGACGTATCAGTGAGATCATGGTTGGACTTCTTGTGCTTCTTTATTAATTCTTTATCTTCGGAATACCTCTCAACAATGTATATTTTCTTGGATTTTTGAATGTGCCTTTCAGTAATTGTAACCTTAAAAATGTACTCTTTCCCAATCATATTTTCAATTGGCCATGGAGATCTTAATTTAGCCAACTCTGCAACAGCTTCTTTATCAGTTTTATCAATGTCACCATGCTCCTATAATTAATCATAATAAAGAAAAGCTGGGATTAAAATTTCATAAATACCATAATGAATGAATAATTACAGCTTTTAAGCTTTATTGTCCTGACCTGGAAGAAGATATCCCAAACATCAGTCACGCTCTTTCCAATCATGCTCTTGGCAGTTTCATCCCACAACATGAAAGGGGCATTAGAGGTTCCATCAACGACACTCAAAGTAACACGAAATCGTTCTTCAGCAATCACAAATTTGTTGCATACAGAGCACCAAAATTGTTCTTCTTGTTCCTCAACCTTCTTTTTACATATTGTGCAGCTAATGTAGGACCAGCCACCATTAGTCCTTATTTCAGAAATAGAACCAACTATCCAAACCTTGCAAGGCTGAAAATTATAAAGAAGTTTAGTAAGAATTTGACAGAAAATATTTAAAAAGCATTTTTAACTTTTTTGATTTAGACAGGTCAATTTTGCATAGAAATTTATCATAAAACCATAAAAAGACACAGAGTGTGAAAAGTGAAATAAAAAATTATTAAAATGGAAAAAGGAAAGTACCTTAGTTGCATCCTTCAACTCTTGGACTGTATAGAAAACAGAGTTTGAACTTTCTATATCTCCCTTGACAGAAATGTAAGAAGAATAGGATATCTGGGAGCCATCAAAAGAACTTGATACAACAGTTGATTTTAATCTGTATAATGGTTTGCCAAGAGAATTAAAGAACGTTAAAATAATAAATAAAACCCAGAAAACAAAGTTTATATTTTCAAGCTTAAAATGCATTACTTGGTCTTAAATTCTCTAATCTCATCATTATTTTGGTCGATAATCAGCTTAGTTGCATCAAAAGTATTGGATACTCCGATAGAATCTGTTTAGATAATATATTGAAATGCTTAAAAAATTCAGTAAACCAAATAAGTGTTATATAAACTTTCTGCTAAAAAATTGAAGCTATTTTAACCTGTGAATTCCTTGGCACAGCAAAGTTGCACTATTATAACCTGATGAACATCACCCCCTCTTACCAACTCCAAAAAGTTCTTCAATTCATAGCAGAAAGGATCCCAAAGTAAACAACTAATTCTTATTTTGCTAAAAAAAATAAGAATGAAAATGGTTATGAAAATGAATAAAATAATTGTAATGTAATATACCAAAGTATGACATACAAAAATAAGAAGAGCAGAAAATAAAAGCAAAACAGCAAGATGAAATAGATAAATAATTATACTTTAAATCCTCAATGAGAACAGTTACGCTCTTGGAGCCTTTAACAGAACCATCATTTTTCATCCTGTCCTCATTCATGTCAACTACTCGACCAATTACATCTACAAAATAGGTAACCAAAAAGCAATAAATAAAAGCAAGATAACCAAAGAGGAAGAAATATAAATCTCATTCTTAGAAAGTATGAATTATTACACGGAAAAATAAAAAAAAACAGTAAAAGTTACCAAAGACAGGTCCAGTAGGTTTCATGAATCCATCACGAACATCCTGGAAGTTCAAGAAATTGTAGGTGGACACTTGGAAAAGAGGATCCTCCACTTTTTTAATTAAAGTACAGGCATGAAACATGATGCGATAAGCGAAATCTGTAACTGGGAAAGCTTGAGGGGAGTTAACAACAGAGAACTGATGAACATAGCAAACATCGCCTTCTGAGACTTGGTTTTCATATTTTGAGATATGAATCTTTTTCACGGATGCATGGACTCTAGATCCCTGCAATTAAGAATTAAAAATTCAGTTAGGGAAAATAATACTGTGACATTGTGTGCATTTATATAATGATCAACAGGTATATAGAAATTTAAACAAACCTGCATATCAATAAATAAAAACTCTAAAGACTCAAGAATTTTCCCTTTAGGCTTAACCTTCCACTTTCGACATACTCGAACTTTAATCCTCCAATCCATGCGGTCCCTTGTAATTTCAGATACAGGAGTGATAGGAATTTCTGACATGACTGAATATACTATAGAGAATTGAAATTGTTAACAGTTTAGACTGTATGGATGGTTTATTTATACTGATTCTCCTTAGTAAAAGGCAGTCAATTAATTCTGAGATAATATTGATTTGTATTCCATTCGCTTATTCAATAAATATGGAATATTGACTGATTGTTATGGTAATGAATATTCATTGGAATATAAAAACTGGAATTAATATAGAATTTATTTAGAATCAATGGAATTCCTTTTTTATATATGGAATAGTTGAAAAAAATTGGTATTATATGAATTTACAGAATATAGTTAAAAAAAAATTAAATCACAAAACTTCAATATAAATGGAAATTAATGTTAATATTGACATAAATCTGCAACTATAGAACTGGATTTTCAAATATAAAATTTAACTGATAACGCAAGAAGATTTAAAAAAAATTGTTAAAAATAAGTTGGATTTATTAATATCAGAATAAAAGGAAGCTTTTTATATAAAATATATTAACTTTAAGATTAACAAAGGGCATATTAATTGTATATTTGGATTTCTCATTTATATTTCAAGACATCATACTTCAAACAGGACACATTGATTGCAAATGTTAAAATATTGAAACATACAGGAAACAAAAACTTGAAAAGTCTATTAATAACAGTGCAAAATGAAGTAGATAGTTCAAGGGAACAGGAAAACTATAAAGGAAATAAAACCAATAAAATTCAGAGCTGGAAAGTTTTTTATGAAAATAAAAAAGGAAACATCAACTTTGGAACTAATCACGTATCTGAGTCGGTCGACCAGTCAGAATCATCAGAACTTTCTTCATCTATACCATCGCTTGAATGAACTTCAAAAACCGGGGAGGGTTCAACAGGGTCATCTGCATCACATCCAAAATTACACCACATCTTCTCCTTATGAAAATTAAGTAATCTGGGATGCTCGAAACATTTATCAACATAATACTCCCTTGGTTGGAATGTCTCCACATGGTAGTCTTCAACTTTCAATTTAAAAAACATTTCCCTACCAAATAGAGCAAAAAACAGCTGATACGAATATGTTGGTTTGCCTCTTCCCTGAAAATAATAAATTAACAGTTATAAATGGTAAAAAGGATCAAGTGGTTAAATTTTATGAACTGTAATGTAAGAATACTAACCTTGAAATCAGATTTTATGAATGAGTGGACTGAAGTCTGAATTAATGAAGTTGCGAGTTCATTAATCAGGATAAGAGATGCCTCATAAAGCCGATGTCCAGTCACAGTTATGTGAACTTTATATCTTGCAGTATGTAGAATATTTTCCCCACATTTTGGACAGTGAACTTCAGAACATGAAACGTCATCAATAGCCGAGCACATGGAGCAGTAAGTGTAATACCACCCTCGGTCTTCATGCACTTCAGTTATAGCTCCATACGTCCATAAATTTAATACCTACAACACATGAGAAATTTGGGGTTCAGAGGAGATATATCATTGAAAAAATAAAGTTAGAAAACATAATATAAATAAACAAACTACTTACATCTTGGCAACACGATATGTCAACATAGTCATAAACAATACAATCTGGTTTCACCAGTTCCTTGAAAGAGGAGGTGACAGATTTAGGAGGAAACAAAGCACCATCCAAGAAATAAAGTTTTTTGGAAATTGGCATCCTGAATGAGAAAATTGGTTTTCCGCTTAAACATTGCCTTCAAATAGGTTAAATTAACAATTTTATAAAGAGAATGTTTAATAATATATAGAATTACCACTTCTTGAATTCGACAATTTCAGCAAGATCTTGATCGAATATCACATCAGAAACATCAAAGGCAGTGGCAACACAAACTTGGCCTAAACAAACAAAACAATTATTAAGAAACTTCAAAAAATTAAAAAATATTGGTTAAAATTAGAGTTGAAGTATCCATTAAATTATTTACCTTGATAGATCGATTTTCGGCACAGCTGCAAAATAACCACCATAGGAATGGAAATGTCAGACCGTAACACAGAGAGAAAATTGGAAACCTTAGAATGATGTGGCCCAAAGATTCGGCAATGCATACGATTCTTACTGATAACGTTAAAAGTTAAATATTAAGATATAACAAATGATTGCTTAAATAACATATAGATGGAAAAATAAAGATTAAACAAAAAACCTAGAATCTTCAAGCATAATATGGATAACAGGTTGGCTGTCCATACGTTCATCGACATCGACAACACGACCAATAATATCTTGTAAAGATCAGGCAGCAATAATATAATATATTAAAATGAGATTATGGATTAATTGAAGAGAATATACTGATAAAATATCAGATTATTAAAATTTTGAATAATTTTAGTACCAAAGAGATGACCATTAGAAAACTTTGAACGGCGTTTCAAGTCCTGAAAATCTGCAAAATTGAAAATTGAGGGCGGGAAGAAATGATAGTTACTGGGACTAAAAAAGGTATTATCCCGAAACACAATCATGAATTCGTGATTCATAACAGGAGAGGAAGTAGGCCTCGGGACAACATCAAAATGCCGAAGGTTACACAGGCTGCCTTCATTCAACATCTTGTTGAAATCACTTATCTGTGATTTGATAACCGATGCTAGAATTATTAACCCCTATAAAGGTTGGAAAGATTAAACAGAACAAACATATATTAGGATTAAGAAAAGGATGACTTATATTGAAACATTTAAAATCAATCCAACAAAACAACAAAGCAAAAACTTACTTTTTTATCCTTCATCACAACATGCAAATTGTCTGGAACATTATCAATGCCGATGGTTAGCCACTTACGGCATATCCTTAGGCATAAAATAGGGTCCGCTGTTGTAGGATTAATGTCACAAAGAGCTGAGTAGTAATAATCAGCCATCACAAAAAATAGAAGTTTGAACTTGAGAAGAAGAGAGTTTGAAAGAAAACTGTAAATCCTTAATCTTTTACTTAGTGGTTTAAAGAGAAAAGAGTTCTGTGATTTTGGAATGAATTGAATAATACCAAGATTAATAGATATTTTCCATTAGTCGTAATATATTAATGATTAAAAAGAATATTTTAATCAATTATTAAATGAAAGAGAATATCAAGAGACGTGAAGAATGTATTTCTTTTATTATTTAATTAAAAAATTATTGTGCATCTGTATCAGAATATGGATGGACATATTAGCAGTTATATATGGAAGTTATTTAACCTCTTTATTAAATCTGAATTAATTTCAACAAAGATACTATGTCTATACCAGAAAAAGCTTATACAGATTCATCTGTAAAACATCAAGTAAAATGCAAAATCCAAATTGAACTTATATGAAATGATATGATAACCATCAATACAGAGCACTGGTTATATAAAAAGGCAGCACAAAGTATAATAATTGATCTACAGAATGATTTAAATAACAGTAATTCATAGAAGGAAGAAACAAACATATCCAAAACGGAATGATTTAATATGTCTGAATTGAGACTTAAAAAGTACAACAGCATAATATTGTTCAAAAATTAACCAAAACAATAAACAAACGGATTCTCCATACCATTGTTAATTACAACCATCCGAGTCATCGTCGCCGTCAGTAAGTTCACCTAAAGAATCTACATACTCTGAATCCGAATCTTCATCATCACTTGCAGAGGATTCACTTTCAGATTCAACGGCCTCTGAATCAGAGTTTTGATCATCACTTCCACAGGGTTCAATGTTGCTGGTAATTTTTGCTTTGTAATGTTCAAGTAAGAAAGGGCAAACACAGCAATTTTTAACATGGTAAATATCAACCCCAGCAGGAACATTACTTTGCCCACACAGAGAAACCTTAAAAAGAACCTCCTTGCCAATAAGATTGTTAACTGAATTTTGAATATTTGGAGAAGGAGAACTCTGCAATTTGTAAGAAACATTAAAGAATAAATTAGGGAAGTTGTTTCAATATATATATCAAGAAAGAAATTGATAGACTTGATTATATAGGAGACTTACATGAATATACATCTTGAGCAAGGAGGACACCCTACTTTCTATTAAGAACGTAGCAACGTCATGCTCAATCAAGAAACAACCTGTAGCCCCTCTGTAATCAACGACGTCTATAAAAACTCTAAATTTCGCTTGGTACGTCAGATCATTCCTACACTTACGACAAAACAAATCCACATCTTTCCCATAACTTTCCTTAGAACATCTGGAACACGATACGGAAAACCAACCCATATCATAACGTATATTATCAACAATCCCAAGGGTCCATTGATTGATCACCTACAGAGAGTAGTTATTACGTTAAATGAATTACTAAAAAGAATGCAATATAGAAAATTGCGGAATAAAAAGATGGTAACCTCTGCAAAATACGATAAATGATTTATCGAGTAAACAATTTTCCCAGGATCACTCAACTCTGATATCCCGAATTTCAAAAGTGGTGAAAGAAACTTAGCTCCATCAAAACTCAGCTTGAGACCTCTGAGGTCAAACCTGTTGAATTTATAGAAAAAAAGTGTAGTTCACTTTGAAATGTTATAATCTTATAAAGTTATCAAAAAATAGAGCTTCAAAATAAAAATCACAGTAATTATACAAAAATGGATTAGAATGATATAAGAAAAAACACATAAGAATAAAACCTTGAAAAATACTCCTTAATTTCATCTAACTTCGGATTGCATATTACATCCGTCACAGGTTCTTGGGACGTTACACAAACTTCATCTGCAAGCCAAAATGAAAAAACAAAAATATAGGAAATTTTACAATTCACAAATTATAATTTTCACAAATGTAGAGAAAAATTGAGTCAGGAAAATTGCTAAAACTTTTATTTTAAATGACCTACCTTTAAAAATTACTTTCTTGCACAACTGAAGAATCATTATAAAGGTTTTGCATTTTCCACTTTTACAAAGCTGAGGGAAATTATTCAGCTTATAAAGATATAAATTGGATATCCGGCAGACCAATCTATTGTTGCTGCGATAAAAAAAAAATAATCTGATTAAGAATGAAACATTAAAGAACTATTAAGTAACTATATTAATATGATGACAATCAAGGAAACTTGAAATATGGAGAATTATTTTTACTCCAAGTCTTGGAGCATGAAACGCATGCACCCCTCACTGTCTATGCGTTCATCAAAGTCCACAACTGCTCCGATGACGTCTGTGTAGGGTAACATTATAGATAACAAAAAAACTTTATAACCAAAATTAAAGTAAAAGGTCAGATTTAAAAATGCATTTACAGAAGGGTGATGTACTTAAATGACAGAATTACATACCAAATAAAGGCCCTTCTGCCAGAGTAGAGTATCCAAGTATATCAGGGAAGGACTTGAAAAGGAAGTACGATTCATCGAAAAACGGATAGTCACTTGTAGCAATGAAGGTGTCCTGTCGAAAAACTATCATATATGCACTGGCACACATGTCATTGGATATCGATTTCTCAACAATATCAAAATTTCGAAGGTCGTAGATATTGCCTTCTAGAATCATATGATCAAATTGGGAAATCAAATCTGCATGAATAGTGGCCTGTATGGTGTCTCCCTAGAAATATAACATATACATGTAAAATATAGGTCGGGTTGGAGAAAATTAATCAACAATTTAGAACTGAAATGTAAGAACAGAAAAACTCACTGGTTTATCAACCAAAAAGAGTTCCAAGGTCTCTGGCTGTCTCTCAGGCCCAAAGGAAATCCAAGCCCTTCGAATCCTGACACAAAGAATTGGATCATCCGAATTTGGAGAAAGCTCAGACACGGAATTATACATCGCCTTAACTGAAGCAGGGTTCAATTAGGATAGATTTTTTTTCCGATTTGGGAAAAAAAGTAAAAGATGGAGATTAGTGCGGCTGGAAAATTAAAACATTGAACATATGTATTAGGGTTTTAGTAATAATAATTAAATGATGTTTCAGATTATTTTAATTTAATTTTTATATATCTAAATATTAAAAAATAAATGTAATCAATTATTATGATATTAATTATGATATTAATAACTCCAAAATAAAAATTAAATTACTTCAGGAAAAATAGAAAGAAATCAAATAGTTGATTAAACATATGAAGGAAACACTGAACCTTAAGTAGTTTGAGCAAGTCTACATGAACTCATTCATAAAGCTGTTGAAATTAACAAAGTTAGAGAAATTATAGATTGATGCAAACAAATCATTGAATTGGAAATGAGGGAGAGTTGGATCTTAAAGAAAATTAATACTTAAATTATAATATATATATATATATATATATATATATATATATATATATATATATATATATATATATATATATATATATATATATATATATATATATATATATATATATTGCAAAAACAGGAAAATATATTAATATTTGTTCCATAAATAAGATCCATCATCAGAAAACAGGGGAACAAACATGCAGTCCCAAATGTTTAGGAAAATAAAAGATTAAATTTCAGGTTGGACAGTTGAACTTGGAGCATCTTTTCTTAGTTGCAGAAGATCCTTATGAAGCTTGAGCAAGTCTACATTGTCTGAGAATTCTTCAACATCAAAAATTGTTTCACGACGTTCGACATGACACGATGAAATCCTAACTCTGAACAGGAATTCCTTCCCAATTAGATGTTGAAGCTGATTTGGATCCTGCACAGTGAGGAGGCATCTTCATGCTTTAATACCAAAAATCTGAAGAAAAAAACATATGTTTATCTGTACATACCTTGACGCATTCAGAAGCAGTAATCCCAATTATTTCAACGACAATATGATCAAGCAAGCAAAGAAGAACAGTAGAGTCACCATTTGAAACAGAGACAATGACTTTATATTTAGTGGCTGTATTTAAAACGTCATTGCACCAAGCACAAATGACTTTGCCATGTTCATCTGGACGTTTGAACTTGCAGTAATCACAAACTTTCAGGAAACAATTGTTTTTATTGACAATATCGCATATCCATCCAAAACTCCAAGTAGTCATAGGCTGAGACAAATTTAAAGTTTCGATATTACTTTAATATTAATAGAGAAATATATTGAACTTGAAATGTATGCATACCTCGTTAGCTCTGCCCAATTTCGAGAGACTTACAACATTTTGAGGAATAGAATGTAATCCCGGAGATGAAAATCGAAACTCGGGGTAATAGGTTCGATGACTCAACCTAATTGTATTAATGAGAATTGTTAATAAAGAACACCATCAAATTTAAAAAGTATATCACGCATATACAAAATTAAAACGACATTCTTCTGTAATTGCTAGCAAATTCACATCCTCCGTTGAAATTAATCTTTGTAGGTTTACCAGATGAATAGATAATAACTCTCCCTATAAAAACAAATACCAACTTGAAAATAAAATCTATAAAGAATATGTGGGGCAGTAAAAAATAAATAATGCAAAAAAATAAAAAAAACAACAACTGATGAAACAAACCACAAATTAGGGAACTTGTTAAGTGTAAGAAGCAAAACTCATACCTTCGTAGAAAGTAGACTGACAAAGCTGGATTATAACAACCTTTTGATTTAATAAGCCACTTAAACCATTATCAACAAAGACTCTTTCTTTATTTGAAAATGGAGGCTTTACCAAAAGACCAAGACTTATATACCTGAAAGATTGAAAAATCATAAAACGAAATAATGGCAATACTGAAGAAAGTCAAAACATTAGAAAGTTATAAAGGAGATAAATATAAGCAATACTCCAAGTCCTGCAAAACAAACTGCACCACTCCATTTCCCGGATCTTTGGATACACACACGACGTGTCCAATTACATCTGAAAGAAACAACAATCAGTGATTTCATTAATTTAAAATTATCAAGGGAAAACAAAAAAAATAAGAAAAATAGTTGAAATGAAAAAATAAATATACGACATACCAAAATAAGGGCAAGAATCTACATTTCCTCCAGCACTCAATATGTCTATAAAACTTTTAAAGTTGTAAATGGAACTGGAAAAACCTTCAAATGATGATTGAACAACGCAGGTTTGCTCTTTGAACAGAATTTTGAATGGATTATTGCACATAGCATTCTTTAACTCCACAGATTGAACTTTGAAATACGATATGTCATAAATCTGATTCTCAACAATGAGATCATCAAACAACTTTATGAATGGATACTTCACAGAGGCATGAATAAATGCACCCTACAAACATAAACAAATCAAAGTATTAGTTAAAACAATAAAAGAATAAATGATGATATCTAAAAATAACAAATATTACCTCATGATCAACCATTATCAATTCTAAAGACAAAGGAAATTTTGCATATCCATTCTTTTTCCATTTTCGGCAAACTCTAACACATATTTTCCATGGTTTTTCGCTTTGGTCAAGGTTGGAGACAGAATCATACATTGCCATTATATATCGGCCTAAAGCCACACCACTGTCAGATTAGACTATAGAAACGTGGTCTGCAACACAAATCAAATACATTATACTGAAATTTAAAAAGAGGAATTTGGATTAACCACAGAAGAAAGATTAGAATTATTCGTTCTCTGAAATACATTAAACTGAAATGGGATTTCAAATGCATCAACCTGGAAATTCGATACCTGCAAGGAAAAAACAAATATTAAATTGAAGGTTTCAGAGAAAGAATGATCGATGGAACGGTAAGAAGGGGATTTTGGATTAACAAAAAAATTAAGATTTAAAACATTCAGAAATCGAAATGAAATAAAAAAAACGGCCGATGAGAATGGAAACTGCAAAAAACAAAACAAAGCACGGATCGCATAATCGGACGGGGATTGTTCTGCAATAAATTATGAATTAGAATTAGAAAAACCTGAAATGTAGCCGGAAAGAGAAGGTAGCCTGCCGGATAAGAGCACCCACGAAACCGATTTCTGAAAAAAACGAACATAAGAACACAAAATAAAATGATAGGTTCTGCAATGATAGAAAAACCTGAAATATAGCCGGAAGGAGAATGTAGCCGGAAGGAGAAGAGCAGCAACTAAATTCTTTTCTGAAAAAAACGAACAAAAGAAGGCACAATCAAATAATATCGATCAATTTATTTATAATAATACCTGAGAATGCTCAACGATGTTTGATTTCACTGGTAGAATAGAAGAGAATACCAACTGCAAGAAATACGCCTCTAAACCCTTTTCTCTGAATATGGAATAGGAATAATGAGCAGAGAAGATGAAGAAGCGGAATAATAGCTGTATAATTGGAAAATTTGACCGAAATAAATATTTCAATTACTGATATTGATTTCATTAAGATTTATTTAAGATTTAATAAGTAAATATAAATTGACGTGGCAAAATTGAGAGATTCTATTGGACAATAGAAATTGAAATTGAAGGAGAAATGTTTCTCAATATGTGAAATTGAGCATTCTGATTGGTCAATAGCTTTCAATTAAATCTAGGTGGCAAAATTGAGGCTTTCTATTGGTCTACTGCTTGATAGATAATTGTTCTGGATTTATATATTAATAGATTTACGATTATATATTTTTAAATTAATTAAGTAAATGTCGTAAGTTTACATTATTTACATTTTTCAAAGGATGATTATATTTCCATGTTATTTTTGAAAATTCAAACACTTCGCTTTAGGAAAAATTGAGCATTACAAAGTGGTATGTATCAACTATCAAAGCAAGCACAATTCTATTGACTTTACAATAATGCAAATGAATAATTTATCCATCTTTATTTCTCTTGTTAGCTGATTAAATATTTATTAAATCAGAACTAAATTGAAGAAAAAAAAACTAAATTGATTTGAAGCCTAATTATGAAAACATACGATAAATCTCAAATATAGCGGTATGAATTTCATCATGCAAGTGAAAAACGATCCAACTTGAAAGTTCAGATTCAATGTCGGCTTTGCCAGAACCCGATTATACTTTTGCTATTGGAAAATGTAAATCCCGAGGTAGTTTTCTTTTGAAATCGTGTGCAGTAATGTGTTTGTCTAACCAACTATCGTAGATATAAAAAAAAGTTGTTTATATATAAGAGCAATTTTGATATACCAGGTATTATACTGTAATTATTAATTTTGAGCTAAAATTTGAATAGTTAAAAGGGTATTGTTTGTATACTGTATTACTTTAATTTAAAATTAGATGAAACAATAAGTTGTTAGAACTTAAACTATATTTATTGCACGAGAATATGCAAATAATTTATAGAGATTTTACTAGTTGAAAATAATTAAACCTAGACTATATTCATGAATTCATAGTTGCATTGCTTAAAAATAATTCCCGGGCAAACGAAATAGCTTTTCGTATCTAGCAACATTAACCCATTCAAACTCTCCATGGGGATGATGAGTTAATTATAGAGAAGGGGAAAAGCCTTCTTCCAAATTTATGCGAACAGTAGCGTCAGATTAAGTAAACACCCAAATTTAATCACAAAAGACTTTAATCACCCTCGGATAAGTCATCCTCACCTAATAAGCCATCCTCGAATTCACCCTCGGATGAGTCACCCTCGTATGAGCACATTCTACGCATGTAAAAAAATACGACTTCTCCATCCGCCAACAAAACTGAAACCATGAACCAATACTCACAAGACTCCTCCGGAGCAGTTTGCTTCACACTCATATGAAACTTACCCATCTGATGAGCACAAAGAACAACTCAAATTATTATTATTATTATTATTATTATTATTATTATTATTATTATTATTATTATTATTATTATTATTATTATTATTATTATTATTATTATTATTATTATTATTATTATTATTATTATTATTATTATTATTATTATTATTATTATTATTATTATTATTATTATTATTATTATTATTATTATTATTATTATTATTATTATTATTATTATTATTATTATTATTATTATTATTATTATTATTATTATTATTATTAATATTTATATTTATATTTATACAAACCTTGTTTAATAGATCAAGTTATTCCTTAGAGTCTTTGGAATATTTATCTGCCAACACATTCTCCAAAGCCTGCGATAATATATTTCATTGAATATGATAAAAACCATGGATCCGACGACTAAAAGACACAATAAAAATATAGGGAATAAGAAATTTATCAACGCATCCAATTGCTTATATTTCGAAATTTACATACAAGAGATTAGGATTATACCTCCACATCACCAGGGCCATGAGCCCAATACTCAAAACCTTGAATAACATCACATTTTGTCATGTCAACTCTCTCTGGTATCTGAGTGCTTCTTTGAGCATAGCGGATGATTTGAATCGGCCTAACAACATCGGTATCGCTCCAGTACCCATACAAAATACTCAAAGCTCCCCTTCAAAATAAAATGAATTAAAATAATGGCAATTAGTATTTTTTTATGCTGACATAATAAAGAAATGTGTAATTCAATGATGATAATTTCGCAAGGTCACAAATAAATATTAAATCGACGTGTTTTTTAATTAAAAATTTAGCATCATGCAATATTAAAAGAATCTAATTCCAGATTCAAAATGTAACCATGTGTTCCACCACCACATCTCGTGCTTAATAAGAGAGACAATATATAAAATGACATTTCTTGCTGTAATAGAAACTAAACAAACCTCACTTTCTTATCAAGATCCTTACTCTCGAGAATAGAGCACGTCAAAGGATCTTCTCGAATGCGACTTATTCGTTGCACACATCGGAGGAGTTGTGCACCTCTTGAATACTTTTTAAAAACATTGACTAGGGATGTTGACTATAAAATTATAGGAAGAAAAAAAAAGTCAATAATTGCTAACAGATTTGCTGTAATTTGTCAATAAATTAACATGAGGCTTGTACAAGAATATACCTGTCTCAGCGCCTTAATTAACAGGATATTGATTTGTGGATCAAACCAAAATCGATATAATGCATCCCTAAGCCCCTCATGATCCTTACTTAATGGAGCACCGTTTTGAAGACACGTCAAAACTTGTTTACACCACTCAACTGCTTTATCAATATGTGATAGCTGGTCGGCCAGTTCCTTGATGGATGCATCCTAAAACGGAATACAAGTGTAAATTTGTGTGTGTTTTTTATCGATGAAAACATCTTATCATATATACTTACTTGAAGGAGGTCTGCAATAACATGAAAAACTGGCATCCCACCTTCAAAATCGGTAGTATTGTCTCCCTGAAAAAGCATTTTTTACACTAAATAAGTCTTCGAGGAAACAAGATTTCAGATTTAGCAACAATTTAAAGCATCGATCACCTATAAACATGCATAACTTTTGACGCTTACCTTCACCACACTAAGAGAAGCATCTTCATTGTCGCATTTTAATCCAAGAGAACGTCGACCCAATGCCAAAACCAATGTAGCAATCAAGTCTTCATTACTCGAATAGCCTATCAAAATACTCGAGGCATTCCTGGAATTGATTGAAAAAAAAAAATGATTTGAGAAGACACAAATCTCACAGGGAAAAAAATGGTGCTGGAACGAAAGCACAACCATACACGAATATCATGAAATTCATAATGGAATGCAAATTTGCATGACAAAAGAACAGGGCACATTCATGTTTGATATTGTTAAATAGTAAAAGCATGGCAGGCTTAAATTTTTTTATTTTTTTTAAATTAAACTCAAAACAAACATTTCGTTGATATATTTAATAGATCAATATATATTCCACAAAATTGATCACCAAACATATTAATCATTTTAGGAGAAAAAAACAACCTGATCATACTAGCCTGGTCCGAATAATTAAATATGCTCTGAAATGAGGGGTCCTTCCTGATCATGCCACATAGGAAGGAGCACAAACCCTCATTAGCATGAAGCATATATCTATGCTTATTGCAAGGGTCATAACCCCACTGTTCATGGAAAAAAGATTATCTTTAAAGAAAATAAATTGTAAGTTGGTTGAAGTTACAATAAAGGTAAACCAAATCCGACTTTACCTTTAGAAGCACTAGGATAAAGGGCATGTTTCTCCATACATTGTTCACTTTATTGAAGTGGTTTAGAGCATAAATATCTAATTTATTGATTGGAACATTGTCAAGCGACTGAAGAACATCTTCAAGAAATGGAACGGTTTTCTCACATTTAGACACTATATCAGCCAGTTTAGTCATCTGTGGGTACTGAGTTAGAAAAAAAAAAGAAGAAAAAAGAAGAGTCGGTAGCCAAAAATAATATTTTCACAACAATTGATATTATGTAGAATGTATATTGACTTGAGCATGCACAACTTTTACAAAAAAATAAAAGTTCTTACATCCACAAGTTCGTCAAGCACAAATTTTTGTGTGCGGTCGTCTGGAGGGTCGTAGATCATCTAAAAACATATAGATACATTTACAGGGTGTGTTGGAGGGGTAAACATGATTTCGTGAATTTCGTTTATTAGATTTGAAAATTAATACCTCGTCGTCTGAGTACTGGATTCCTCTATCAGAATTAGGGGAGGCTGCTCTCTTCTTTGACATTTTTCTAATTCCTGAAGATTAACAATTCAGAATTTAAACATTAATGAGTTTCACATCATTAATTTAAACAAACAAACAAAAAACAGAGGACTTTGGTAAATCTGAACAAGAACATACTCCAATCACTAATAACAAAAAAAGGACATAAAGTATCTGTTTTTCACAAATTAATAAAAAAACCAATTTATATGAAGCAAGCAAACAACAACAAGAGGAGCAATTTCAGCCGACCCCAAAACCGAAATTAGGGTTCGATGTGTTCTTTATTTTCGAAAAATCACAATAACCAAAAAAAGAAAAATAAGCCGAGAAAAAGAAGCAGTATATGAGAGAGGAGATGAGCAACTAGAAAGAGATGTCGCACCGATGGTAGAAGTATTTGGAGAATAAATTTAAAAAGAAAAAACTTCTCATATTTATAAACGGTGCAAATAATTGTGGGAAAACAAAAACGAAAGTACGTGAAATTGTGGAAGGAAAAGGAAGTATTTTTCTTTCCATATTTTCTTCCTCGGAAGCCCAAAGCTCTTGTATGGGCCGTATTTTCGGCAATTTATTAGTTGGGCTTGAGTCCAAGATGTACCTATTTAAATTAGGGTAATTTTGGAAAATGGTAGTAATAATTAATGTTTGTTTATAATTAAATAATTTAGTTTTTCTTAATTATAAATTATGATTTAGATAAATTATAATTAATGGGAGTAATATATATACAGTAGAAATTTTGTACAGTCATATAGTTGGGACAGAGGAAAATATTAGTTATTCTTGTACAGAGTTTTACAAAATAAAAATAATTTTTTCCATAGAAAATAATATAAATATAAAAATAATATACATACAATATTATCTATTTTTAAATTCACAAAATCAATTTAATAGTTTTAAATAATAAAATTTGACTATATATGTGTAAAAATTGTGTTTAACATACAAATTGAATAAAATATTAATGAATTTAAGAACTATAAACTTTGATCATATAATATATGTTATTGATTTTGATAAATATTTCAAGCTATTTTAAACATGTTATTGATTTTAATAAATAAAGATATTATTAATAAATATTTTTATTATATATTAATCATTTATTCTTATATAGAGGTATAAATCCTTAAGACGGCCTAAAAAATGTATGACTTATGACAATGTGGAGTTTATTCTTAAATATAACTAGTCCCAAGTTGGGATTTGAATTTTTTATTACTATAGGAAATTTATTCCTATATAGGGTATTAATATATAGAGTTTCTAATATATATATATATATATATATATATATATATATATATATATATATATATATATATATATATATATATATATATATATATATATATATATATATATATATATATATATATATATATATATATATATCCTTTCGAGATTATTCTTATTATTTAATTGAATTGTTTGATTAATTAGGTTGGGTTAATTAGAAAACAGAATCAATTACTTCGCAACAGAAACTCACCGCACGACCACCCGCAACAAGGCATCTTCTCCTTCTTCAATGGCTATATGCAGCCGCTGCCTCCTCGATAACTTTATATTTTCCTTATTATCTACTTACGTATATTGTACCGATTTGATTTTATATTTTTTATATTTATAAACTCTTTAAATATAGTAATTAGATTAACTTGAAAAATTCAAATATATATAGTAATTATCACGTTGAATTAAATACACGTGCATCGCATAGTATGTCAAATACACGTTGAATTAAAGAAAATTTTCGATTATGATTATTAATAAGAGTTAAGGTCAGCTGACAAATGTTTGAATATTTTTTAAGAAATCAGTAGTTACGCATGATCAAGTGTACGTTGCGTTGTCTATAGTAACCAACACGACGTGTTGAAGCTTATGCTTTGTGAACAACGTGGTCGTATTACGAATAGAACAAATGTAGTCTGTAAGTAATCCAGAATTTTGTAATATGAATGTAATTTTTTTTATTTTACTTTTTTAATATAATCATTCACTTAATGTTTATTTTTCAATTATCAATATCTACATCTAACATAATTTATTTATGTTAAATATTAAATTTAAGCAGAAAGAGCACTACACTCCGAGAAACAAAAAGTTGAATTAAATACACTTAGGAAGACTCATTCCTTTAACAGAAATTTAATTTCACAATTATAATTATACAGAAAAAATTGTTGGTTCCATTAAAAAAAAGCTCTTTCTCAATTTAGTTTTACACATGACATTTTTCATTTTGATCTGGAATATAATAAATTTGCATATCAATTAAATCGTTTTTAAAATTCTTAATTTTGTCATTTAAGTATTCAACCATTTTAACTAAGAATAATACTAAAAGTTTACGTTCCTCATGCATGATGTGGCATGACGAGGTTTTCTTTGTTTTTGTTTTTTCTCTTTCAAATTTGGCCTCGAAATTCTAAAGTAATAATTGGTAACCGAATAAGTAGTACTTTTTGTTGGATTTTATGTGTGTTGGCCCGTTCCTTAATTGGTAGCAGCCGAGCCCAGTAGAGTCCTAGGCTCAGTTGACTTATATCAGCCCACTCCCCTTGCCCATTTAGATGTGCAGCCCAGTCCTTTTGTGTGGTTAATTGTTTTCTGAAACAATTAAATCCTTGACACGGTCCAGTAACGTGTTGACTTACCTTGACCGTTGATCTTGGGGCTTCCCTGTTGTGGCTTGATCTTGTTCGTCGATCACTTATGATATATTGAACTCTTGCCAACGCATTGAATCACTTTACACCCTCCCTCAAACCCTAGCCTCCCACTGAGTGTTTGTGCGATTACACCTTTCACTGTGTGCGATCTGTATCTTCTCCGTTCACCGACGTCGCTGCTTCACATGTCGTCTCCGGATGACCTCCTTGTGAGCTCGACCACGGAGACGATCTGAGAAGCTACTGGCGCACGGCTGATTTACTTTGTGTGAGGCGGAGCTGTTTGAGTGAGGTGAGAGCTATGTGCCTCTGGGTCTCCGGCGAGGCTACCTGACTTTGTCACCTGTTCCATCACCCCCACTATCGCGCTACGATGATGGCCTTACAGTCCCGAGCCGAACCATATACTGAATCTCTGTTTTATTTACTTAGATCTATATATATATATAAATATCAGATATGTTATTTCTCTCCCTTGCATGTTACCTTCTGGTTTATCGTATCCCAACCTCAGTGGAGCGGACCGGATTTTTTAGATCTGTTGACTGCGGGACGTTGGGTGTTAGTGATATCCTTAGGATTGAGTACGAATTTGATTTTTGGGTCTCGTTGTTTGTTTTGCAGGTACCTCGAAGCGACGGCCACCGGCGTGCACAACCAACACTCTTAAATCTTAATTCGTACAAAGACTAAGTAGTTTGGAAACTTGTTTGATCTCTTTTCATCCATAAATTTGTCTATAAATAGATATATTGTATATATCATTTCTCAAAAAATACACCCATATATATATATATATATATATATATATATATATATATATATATATATATATATATATATATATATATATATATATATATATATATATATATATATATATATTCACAATATTTCTCCGAGTTGTATTTCGACATTGTTTACGATCATAGTCGTCGTTCGCGTGATTGTGGTTTTCGAGTTCGGTGAAGTAGCTGAAGGCTTTTACCTCCCGACTCTTGGGCCATCAAATAATCCGACAAACGTCCAATTAACTATGGGCCCTGCAAAAAAAAAAACAATAGAGTAGTAATATTTACACTTCCATGTTTACTTTCCACACCTTACTTAATTATTTTTTTATTAATAATATAATAAAATGATTATATTACACTTTTTATAAAACTTATAAAAAATAAATTATTCTTCCCATCATCGTCGTCTTCAACCTAATAAACACAATAATTTGATTTCTGAAAACGTCTACAATTCCCTGTGTCATTTTATCATACGAATCTAGGGAAAATTGTTTTTCTATTTAATCCAAAAATATTGATTCTTTAATATAAGAATTTTGTTTTTGCGCAAGTTTGTTTTCTACTTTTCTCCCGCCGCACAAAATATGCATAATTTTTTTTTTTGATTTATTGTTCCTTTGTTTTCACTGATTCTCTAATTAATTCGCAGATAATTAATTAATTTTTCTCGTGTATTGTTAATTTTCATTTTTTTCTTTTTTGTTTTCAGGATAGTTATGTTTTAATTATAAACAAAAACAATATTTGTTTCTTTTTCTTAAGATGAACAGTTGTTCATCGTGGTAAATTAGGGGTAGGTGATTGACAACCTCTCGCGGCCAAGCGACGGCACGGCGAAGCTCCTGCAGTCAACGAGCGTCAAGAATAATCACCTCTACGGGCCGGTGTGACGGTGTGACGATGATCAAGCAAACACCAGCTTAGGAATAGTGATCGGCCTCTGCAATAGCGACAACTCAGCGCTCGCCTCCGACTCGACCTTCGCAGAAAGTTGAGACGGGTTGAACATCCTTCATAGTTCTTTCTTTCTGGGTTTTGGTGTTTTTTGTTTGAAGATTTTATTTTATATTTAATTAATTATAAATTCTTAGAAAGGAAGGTATTAGTGACATTACGTAATATTAATAAAAATAAAAAAATTTAGAGAGGTGTACAAAGTAATATTGGAGGTGTAAATATCATTATCCAAAACAATATATATAGGTGTAAATATCATTACCCAAAACAATAATATATGTTGGATTTTACACTTTTTTTTTATGTTGGATCTCCTCACACTTTGTAAGGAAAAAAAAAACAATTCCATGTTCTAATTGAAATTGTGAACTTTGTACTTTGTTCTACCTAGAACTAGATTGTACAGGGTAGAGTACAAACACTTAACACAATTTGGAGATTCTAAAAGAAAACTCTTTTATATAACTTGTAAAGGGTGGAACCACTTACAAACACATCTACAAAATTCTAGCGAATCTTGTAGAAAGGTCAACACGACCAAAAACTAAGTCTACGAAGAACTAATCTAGCGATGTGTTCTACTAAGACTAAACTGAAGGTAGAACCGGAGCTTTCTAGCGAAGTCTCTCGGTCTACAAATTTTCTCTCTCTAGAAAATGTCAAATCAATGCATGAATAGTGAATTCCAACAACCCGGTATTTATAGGAGTCGAGAATTAGGGTTTCCAAAATTCACGCTTAATGGGCCGAGCCCAAAGCATCTCCATGGAATATTCGAAATTCCATTTTTCCGTACTTGACGAACCCAGCTCTACGCACTGCCACACTAGCGTGTTCTTCGTGCTTCGAGCTAGTGGTGGGCATAGCTGGAATACTTAGTGTTCTTCATTGGACTATCATTCTTCTAGCGAAGTCTTCTAGTCGCACCCGCAGCTGGCTTCATTCCTTAGCAGTCAATCGTCCAGCTCTTGTGTGTAGCTATGCTTGCACCGCGTCCGTCAAGGTGTTAGCTCTGATTCAAGGTCTTCACGGTAAGCCTTGAACTCTCTGAATGATAGTGCGTTGGTGAACTCGCATTTCACTCTGATCCACGTTGAACCACGTTGATGAAATAGCTCGTTCAACGCTGACGCACTGATGTAACTCCATGATGCTTGTAGAGCCCAAGTCTGCTTGCTCCATGCTGATGAACCGTGGTCACGCGTTGATCCACTTGTTAATTCCACAGTTCAACAGCTCGTACTACGTTGACCTAGCAGACTTGTATGAATTAATGAATAGAAAGCATACAAGCAAGAAACATGAAGTTACTACAAAACAAAGTGTATAGTTCAACGTAGTTCAAACAAGAACAACGTGGTTCTATGTTGAACTAGGAAGAACTACACACTAACAATCTCCCCCTTTTTGAGTCAACTTCATAAGCGGGGGTTCGTAGAGAATCTCCCCCTCAAATTAGTATCATACTCAAAAAGTTTGACGTTGAGCAGAGAGAAGAGCCAAACAGTTATACGTATAACAAAGCATAAGGCATAAACAAGCATACGTAGAACAAAAACTGATTAGCATAAAAACAACAGCTCAATCACGAGCAAAAACAAACATAATAACAAATGTGTCATGCGTAGAGCAACGTTATGAAAATATTCACGAGCAGTAAAGATAAATAGTTCAGAAACGTAAAGCAGGGATAGAGAACACTTGATTTTAATCTCATTCACTGGCTTCAGCGTCGGATTGTTCAGGAGTGGTGTGGTGGCGCAAGTCTTCCTCGTCAGACGTTTCATCAACCAGCTTGAGATTTGATTGATACGGCTTGCGCCTGGGCTTGTTGGCGAACTGCTTTCTGCGTTTTCCCATGGCCACTTCGCTTTTGGCACGTGTAGCTTGAGCCGCTTTTATTTTTGCCTGTGCCTGCGGGCCACCAATAGCATTTAAACCTTTACCTGCGATGGTTGGACGTTGAGCAGGATCCTTTGCGCCAGAGTTTTTGAAGGTGATTTTGGGAAGCTTGGGTTGCACGGGTGTAGCATTACTAGGAATAGGTTTCTCAACAGCACTGCTGCCCGATGAACCCGCGCCCTTGGCTTTTTCAGCCTTTTTCACCGCTTCCACTTCCTTCACCGTGCCATCAGCTTCCTTCACCAACCCGCTGTGCGCATCACCGGCATCTTTTCTGCTCTTCTTCAGCGTAGCACGCAAAGCCTGAACCTCATCTTCTTCTTCTTCCTCATCCTCCTCCTCTACGTCCACCTCTTCAATTTTTCGTTTGCCACTTTTCTTTGTGGACTTCTCTGTGGGACGATCAGCCGCGTTCCTTGACGCCTCCATCTGTTCAGCAACTAAATTGACCATACCTGATAGCCGCGCGTGGACCAACCTCAACGGGCCCAGATCAGCGTAGGACGACCCATCTCCCCCTAGACGGGCCGCTCGACGTGACTTCCTATGCATATAGGCGGCGTACTGCGACGCGGCATCAATTTGAAAGCGCAAGTAGGAAAAGTCACTTAAGAGCGTGGTCGGCTCACACAGGTATAGGTCGTCCGACGAGTCATCCCCCGACTCCTCGGTCGTAGAGTCCAGTGCAGAAGCAGCCGTGCGGCGCGATGAGCTAAAGGACTTGGTCCTTTTCTTTCTTGGGCCACCTGCAATGATTAGTGGCTCAACGATCGGCCCCTCTGCGTAGCGCCGCCTGTCATCCTCCTCATTCCCCAACTGGCGCCACGGTAGATCAGCAACCTTGTGCGGCGCAATATATTTGGAGTCAAATCGAAATTGAATGATTGACTCCATTTCATCTTCTTTGTCATACGTGAAACCCTGACTGACGAGGATAGCACTGATCAAATGGGGGCACGGCAGTTTGGCTTAAGTAAGCTCTGAATCGGTCATCAGGCCGTAGGACGCGATCTTGTTAAACACCACTTGACCCAGATCTACCTGGATACCACGACTTAATTTATACATTAAGTGTAGTGCATCCGCGTGCACCACAGAAGTGTTCGACGTCGGGATCCAATTGTTGGCAATGATTTTGTTGAGGTGAGTGAAAAATTGGGTCAGCGTGGTGCAAGCAGGTGCCTCGACCGGTGAAAGACCGCCTGTGACGATGAACCCCATCATTTTGCTATCGGGGTGATGTTTGGGTGGCACGTCCCACGAGGCTTGAATGCGGGAGCGTTTGAACATGGAGTTGATCGTGGCAGGGGAAAGATCATACTCGTGCTCCCTGATGATAACTTTCCCGTAGGACGCGGAGCCGGGATCACTGAACGCAGCATCAATGTGGCCAAAAACGACTTTGTGGACGTACGGGCTGTAGTCCACGTCGAAGTTCACAGCATCCATGAGATGCATCGTATTCATAAAGGCCTGGAGGCCACGTTGAACCCACTTCTTGGTGCCGTACCACCGTTCAGCGTTGATCTTCTGATCAGCCAGTGTGTCAAACCGATCACTGCACCATTCGTAGAAGAAATCGGCAGAGTGACCTTCTCCAATGTAGCGCGCGGCTACAAGCCTGTTTTCAGGCACTTTTTCTTCCTCAGCAATGGGCTCATCGTTGAGCGGGGATGATTGAGCAGGGGCAACAACGGTGTTGGACGCACCACCGGCGTCCTTAGGCTGTTCAATGGGAACAGCAGTGGCAGCAACAGTAGAAGTGGTAGAGCGGTCCACCACAGCATCAGTATTGGTGGCTCTACGGTCAGCCATTTCCTTTCGTGCCACTTCGGCAATACGATCGGCCTCTGCCGTCTCCTTTTTCTTCTTTTCTATGACAGCCAAACGTGCAGCCGCCTCTTTTTCTTTCCTCTTTTTCTCTTCTGCGGCTACGCGTGCCGCCTCTTTAGATTTCTTTTTCTCCAAAATGGCTAAACGGTCAGCCTCCTCTTTTTCTTTCTTCTTACGCTCCTCCTCAGCCAAACGTTGGCGTTCCAACGCAGCCAAACGTTCCTCCTCTGCCTTTTTCTTTTTCTCTTCTTCGGCCCGACGTGCCGCCTCTTTCTCTCTCTTTTTCTTTTCTTCTGCCTCTTTGATTGCCTTGTCAGCAAAGTGTTTGAGGCGACGCTGTTCAAGAATAGCAGCACGTACAACCCCGATCCTTGCTTCCAGGGCAGAAATTTTATCAAAATCCTCTTCGGCAGCCTGTTCGGCCTCAAGGGCAGCCTGTTGAGCGGTGAGTTCAACTATCTTGGCAGCGTAAACTGCAGGGGTTTCAAATGAAGTCATTTTGATGAACGGTGAGTGAGTGTAATCTGCGTAGAGCAAAGAAGAAAAATGCAGGTAGATGATATGAGATAGCACGTAGAAGATATGAACAGAAATTTTGCAAGGGTTTCTCTCTCTAAAACACGCAGTGTAAGGTGCACTATGTGTTTGACCCGAGGGGGTATTTATAGAGGTGCTGTAGCGGTTCAAATTCTGTGGCGTAGAGTGAGCCACGTGTCCATCAGCCAGCCAAGCGTAGAGGTAGCCCAGCAGATGTAAGTAGTACAGCGTGGGACACGATCGTAGAGAAATACATGCGCGTTGATCACAGCAATTGTAGTTCAACGTATCTGCAAGGTCATAAACCAAACAAACCAACGCACCACAAGTAATTTGAAACGTGTAACCAAGAGACTTAGAGGGAAAAACGAGA
This sequence comes from Euphrasia confusa, assembly GCA_954870475.1. Classification (NCBI taxonomy): domain Eukaryota; kingdom Viridiplantae; phylum Streptophyta; class Magnoliopsida; order Lamiales; family Orobanchaceae; genus Euphrasia; species Euphrasia confusa. The sequence continues at coordinate 23,141,097 of OX940951.1, forward strand.
AAATATAGACCAAATGGGATAACAGGCAGATCAACGGTGTAGAGAACGGCAGATTCACAAGGTTGAGCGCATCAGCAGAGTAATATGGACTGCAAGAGTGTGTCCACGGGCCAGGGGACACAACGCATTAGCAGCAACCTAAATCAAAGAGTAACACGCGCTGCAAAAGTGGTTATGTGTAGGACAACCATACTTATAATGTAAAATCAGCAAATAGCACAACAATCAATGAGTAACACGTTAGACAGGAACGACGTTCATGAGAACTCAAAGTAGCACACGTAGAGCAGGAGTAAATACACAGAGACACACATTGAATTACCCAGATTTCAAATTCACTTAAAAATTTGTCTTGTCCAACGAAGCCTAAAGAAGCACTTCAAGGGTAGAACAGCTATGCTTCGTCGAACAGTAGTACTCTGCAAAATTTAACAATACGAAATACAGTTAAAGGCATAACAGGCACACACAACGTGGACGTACGTACCACCACACAGTGAATCAAAATCGCTGGAAAGAACACTAAGTAGAGATATTAGAGGTAGAGTGACAGTGCTTTATGGACGGTAATGCTATTTTGGCCAGTTCAACGTGTAATCACGACCATTTCTTTTGCTTTTTTCTAGCGTAGAGCAGGCTTATTAGTACCCAATGAGGGGTGTTATAGATGATGTTTCCATATATTTTTTTTTGTTTTCATCATTATATGTATAAGACCATGTCTTTTGCATTTTCCCGAAGACCAAGTCAGTCAAGACCCGATCCATCGAGGAAATCTTTAGGCCGACTTTTCCTGCTAGACATAGAGCAAACAAGTTTGCTCCAATGAATTGCTTACATAAATATTTAAAGAACAGTATGTCCAAATACTACGTCACTTTGCACCGTCAACAACTAACCTCACCTTGCTCTACCTCATGGTTCCATTGAGAAAATAAACGGCTGTGGGTGGAGGTAGCCAATTTGCGGCCTACTACCCTTCAAGATGTGGTCATGCAGAGAGACTTCCGTAAGTTCAAAAATCTTTCCGAAGCAAGTGGTTTTGTGAAGAAGTCTGAGAGTTGTTTCTCCGTAGGCACATGTTCCATTACAACCTTACCCCGTTCTACCAAGTCTCGAATGAAGTGATGCCGTATGTCAATATGCTTGGTCTTTGAGTGTTGTACCGGATTCTGACTTATCTTTATAGCACTTTGGTTGTCACATTTTAAAGTGAGTGGCGTGCTCTCAATTTGATAGTCGGCGAGCATTTGTTGAAGCCATAGCATTTGGGTACAACAACTCCCAGCAGCCACATACTCGGATTCGGCGGTAGATAGAGCAATGCAATTTTGCTTCTTGCTATGCCATGAAACAAGATTGTTGCCTAAGAAGCAACACCCACCGCTAGTACTCTTCCTTTCATCATTGTCACCAGCCCAATCTGCATCTGCAAAACCAACAAGATAAGTAGAAGTATCTTTAGTGTACCATAGACCAAGGTTGGTAGACCCGGCCACATATCGAAGGATACGTTTCACGGCAGCTAGATGTTCTTCCTTTGGTTTGGCTTGGTAGCGGGCGCAAAGACACACACTATACATGATATCCGGGCGTGTGGCGGTGAGGTAGAGAAAGCTGCCAATAAGAGACCTGTAGGTAGAGATGTCTACATCCTTGCCCTGCTCTGCCTTGCTCAACTTGTCCGTGGTAGCCATTGGTGTCTTCATGTGCTTGGCGTCCGCCATATCAAACTTTTTGAGCATGTTGATGGCATACTTGGTCTGAGAGACAAACATACCATTGTGTCGTTGCGAGATTTGAAGACCAAGAAAATGACTCAGCTCCCCCTCCAAACTCATTTGAAAAGAGGAAGCCATAGCATTCGTGAATTCTGTTACCAAGTGGTCGTGGGTAGCACCAAACACAATATCGTCGACATAAATTTGTGCAATGAGCATTTCGTTCCCAACAATTTTGACAAAGAGGGTGGTGTCCGCATTTCCACGAGTGAACCCAAACTTCAAGAGAAACTCAGTAAGGCAGATATACCATGCACGAGGTGCTTGTTTCAAGCCGTAGAGGGCCTTATGGAGGAGGTAGACATGATCCGGCTTGTGAGGGTCTACAAAGCCCTTGGGTTGTTCAACGTAAGCTTCCTCGTCCAACACTCCATTGAGGAAGGCCGCCTTCACATCCATTTGTCTCAACGGAATATTTTTGTGACATGCCACCGCAATAAGCAAGCGAATGGATTCGATGCGTGCCACCGGGGCAAAAGTCTCCTCAAAATCTATTCCCTCTACCTGGGTGTACCCTTGAGCAACCAGTCGTGCCTTGTTACGCACTATTTGATTGAATTCGTTGGTTTTATTCTTGTAGATCCACTTAGTGCCAATGACATTCACTCCTCTTGGTCTAGGAACCAAAGACCACACCTTATTTCGTTCGAACTCATGTAGCTCTTCCTGCATTGCCGCAATCCAAAACTCATCGAGAATGGCTTCCTTTATATTTTTGGGCTCGATTTCGGAGACGAAGCTCATTATGCCCACATCAGGAGATAGGAGAGCCAAATTTGAGAGAGTGGAAGGGTCGCTTGCGAGGAAGGTGTCCGTATGGCGGGTAGAGCGGGTGACCCTTTGATTTAGATCACCAATCATTTGTTGGTCTGGATGCCTCTTACGAATGTATGCAGATGGTCTAGAGTTCGGCACTCCGGTGGAGGTAGAGGCGCCCGTGGTGCCTACGGCAGGGTATGAGTTACCTTGATTTAAACCTTCATCATCACTCTCTGAGGGGGTAGAGTCACCAGAGTTGTGAGATGTGGAAATTCCATTGAGTTGGACACATGGTCCTGTTCCTTGATCTACCTCCCCCTCAACCAACACTTCCGTTGTGGGTAGAACAGCATCAAAATTGTTTCGTTGCAAGGTAGGCCTAGACGGATTGTCATGAAAATGATGCTCGTCAAACTTAATGTTTGTGGATTCTTGTACCGTCTTAGTCCGTAGGTTGAACACACGGTAGGCATGACTGTTAAGGGCATAGCCGACAAAAATAGCCTTGTCCGACCTAGAATCAAACTTCTTCAACGGATCTCTGTCATTCAAGATATAACAAAGGCACCCATACACACGAAGATGTGCCACGTTTGGTTTCTTGGAAGTTAAAAGTTCATACGCCGTACATTGAGTACCGGCTCGAATGCTGATCCGGTTGACCACATAACAAGCCGCACTCAATGCCTCTGCCCAAAACCCCTTTGCCATGCCCGCAGCCACCAACATAACTCTTGCCATTTCCTGTAGAGTCCGGTTCTTCCTCTCAACAATTCCGTTTTGTTGTGGTGTCTTTGGAGCAGAGAATTCATGGTGGATCCCTTTGCGAGTGCAATATTCCACGAACACCCCGTTTTAAAATTCACCACCGTGATCACTTCTTATACGTTGAACCCGTTTGGCGTAGGTGGTGCGAATTCTACGGGCTAAAGTTCGAAAGGCTTCAAATGCCTCATCCTTCGTGCCAAGAAAATTAACCAAGGTATACCTAGAAAAATCATCAACAATGACAAGGGTATACCACTTATTTCCCAGACTTTGCACTTCCATGGGACCCATAAGGTCCATACGAAGGAGTTCAAAACACTCAGTTGTGCGATTGTGGGTAGAGATAGCTGGATGAGGAGATCTAGTTTGCTTTCCCATTTGACAATCTCCACAAACTCTCTTGTCAATCTTGGGTAGACTATCTATGCCTCTGACTGCTTTAATTTGAACCAACATTTCAAGGTTTCGAAGGCTGGTATGACCAAGTCTTTGGTGCCAGATATCAATCTCGTCATGGGTAGAAGCACTTAGACAAGACTCAGTGATGGCATAGCAGTTGTTCTTTGCACGAGCCGCGGTGAGAATGCACTCTCCTTTGGCATTGTAAACTTCACAACTTTCTTTGTTGAACTTAACATTCAATTCATCATCGCATAGTTGACTAATGCTTATAAGATTAGCACACAACCCATCAACCAAAAGAACATTCTTGAGGGCGGGTAGACCCTTCACATTCAACGTCCCGCTTCCAACAATACTTCCCTTTGCCCCACCTCCATACGTGACGGGGCCACCGGAATGAGGGACGAAGTCGATCAGGGAGTCTTTGGTGCCGGTCATATGTCGAGAGCACCCACTATCAAAGTACCACGTCTCCTTCGTCGTACCCTTAGCCACTGTGAAAGCAACATTGCATATCACCTCTTCCTTTCTCCTCCATTCTTGCTTTGGTTTAGTGTCCTTTGCTGTGGGTAGAGCAGCTTTAATTTTCCAAACCTGTTTTGTTTTGCCATGCGTATTTTTAGGAGAGGGTCTCCGAATTTGTTTTAAAACAACTCCATTGGAGTTCAAGTCGTCGGCACGCTTATAGCAGAACGGTTTGATATGTCCCTTCTTCCCACAATAATGACACACATAAATACGCTTGTAAGAGGTAGAAGAAGTCTTCATTTTCTGAGTGGTCATGCCCGTAGCAGGGTTTAGTAAGGGAGTAGACCCGGACGATCGATCCTTTTGAGTGGATTTAGTAGTGGCATTGAATGCCTTGGATCGATTCGAGACATTTCGTGTAAAATTTTTCTTGTCATAGGTAGACTCGAGTTTAGTCATGGGTAGAGCAGCGTTGGAGACCGGTGTCAACGAGGACAATGAAGCAAGTTTGGGTTGGGGAACAATATTAGCACGTTTGAGAATTTTAACCTTTGAGGTAGAAGTCACATTGCCTTTGGATGTATGAGCATCCTCCGGCGCGACCCCATTTGTATCAACGATAGTTTTGTTTTTAGCATGCACAAACTTAGAAAGCGTATAAGGAGAGATAGAGTAAACGGAATCAAAAGTTTCCTTAAACCCAAGTCCAAAATGCTTGGTGTTAACACAACCCAACATATTATCAAGCTTAGAAGTGCCAGTGTTAAGTTTCTTGAAAAGACAATCAGCAACATCAAGTTTATCTTTCACTTGGTAGAGTTCCTTGGTGCGCATAGCATAGCCTTCCTCCATCTTGGCAAGAGAGTCCCTCAAGAAATCTTTCTCCGCATCGTCCTTCTTCACAATAGCCTCCAGCTCACTTGCCTTCTTCAGCGCCCTCTCCAACTCCAACTTCACAATCTCGAACTCTCTCTTGCTCACCCTCTCAGCATCAAGGGTAGAGTCAGCTTTCTTCTTGGTCATGCCCCCAGCCAGAGAATTGGGGGTAGAACTAGCATCCTTCTCAGTTATGCCTGCAACCACAGAGGTATAGCAAAAAATATTTTCATGAGTAGCCAAGTCAGCTTGATCTACCTCGAACTCTTCATCACTCTCATCATCAATAGCACTTAGGAGTGCATTAACTTCATTGGGCTCTACCATCTTTCCCTTGTCATCTTCAGAGGAGTACAAGGCATCATCACCATCAAACACCAAGTAACTCACATCCATGTTGTTCTTCCGATGCAAGTTAGGACATTCATTCTTCACATGCCCCATCCCCTTGCACTCAAAGCATTTGATTCGAGACATGTCCTTGCTGGGGGCGCCACTAACAAATTTCCGACTTGGGGTATACCCACTGCGGTTGGTGGCGGGTGGAGTGGAGAAAGAATTCCCAGGGCTCCTCTGATTTCGGAATTGCTTGAACCTCCTCTTCCTCTTGATGTCTTGACGAACAAGATAGCTCACGGCATCTTGAATGGCGTTGAACTTGTCGGGATTTGGGGAGTCAAGAAGAGAAAGGGCCTCGCTTTCATCATCGGAGTCTTCAGCAAGAAAGGCATTACTCTCGGTAGAGTGAGGAGAGTGGGTAGAGCTGGCCTTGTTAGAGGTAGAGCTAGATGCATTCTGAGAGATTGCAAGGGCCTTCATGGAATTTTCAAATGGAGCCATAGAATAAGACTTGTCCTTCAACTTCAAGTTCAACTCGTAGTTCTTCAAGTGACTCATTATCTCGTTGTAATCACCCGACAGACCAAGCTTCGTGTCCTCCATCGTAGTAACCTTAACGCTGAACTTCTCCGTTACACCTCGTAGAACCTTGGTGCAAATAAGTGGTGGATGAATAGGGTCTCCGAGTTCTTGGCACTCACTCACGATTGCCATGATCTTATTGAAGAAAGAGTCAAGGTCTTCATCTTCCCTCATTTCGAGCCGGTGAAAGGTAGTGGTAAGTCCTCTGATCTTGGATCTCTTGATGCTGTCGCTCCCTTCACACATGCGCTCCAGAGTATCCCACACATGCTTGGCCGAAGTGAGATGTCTCACCACAGAGAACATGTGGACGTCAATGAGGTCAGTGATAATGTGGATGGCCTTGGAATTGAAAGTGGCGGCCTCATGTTCGGCCGTAGTCCATGTAGACTCATCCTTAGCAACGGTGTCGCCATCTTTGTCAATTATGGTTGGTGCTTGCCAACCGTTCAACACAGCACCCCACACACGTGAGTCCACGTTCTTCAACTTCAACCTTGTCTTGCTCTTCCAGTAAGAGTAGTTTGTAGAATTGAGGATGACGGGCTTGACAACGGTGAATGACTCCATTGTAGAATCTCTTCCTAGGATCACACCAAAGATGGTGAACTTGCTCTGATACCAATTGAAATTGTGAACTTTGTACTTTGTTCTACCTAGAACTAGATTGTACAGGGTAGAGTACAAACACTTAACACAATTTGGAGATTCTAAAAGAAAACTCTTTTATATAACTTGTAAAGGGTGGAACCACTTACAAACACATCTACAAAATTCTAGCGAATCTTGTAGAAAGGTCAACACGACCAAAAACTAAGTCTACGAAGAACTAATCTAGCGATGTGTTCTACTAAGACTTGTTATGTCACTATTTTCATTATTATTATTGGTTATTCTTATTATTATCGTCCTGCCCGGCCGATAGAGAAAATTGCGACCCGACCACCAGCAGGGAGAGGTGCCCGGCATCCGAGGGGAACTCGCCACGTCAGCTCGCCGAGGAGGTCCGAGGTGCGAAGCCCTGCCGTGATACCTGCAAATCCCCGCCGAGCAGACCAGCCACGACCCTCCTAGGATGTCCCATATTCGGGACGGACAGGTTTGAAGACCACCGAGGATGAAGTCTGCAAAAGTCGTAGAGACCCGTCGAGCTATACACAGGAAGGACGACCCGACTGAGGATTTCCTCCGCCGGGTGGTTCGGTGTGCCCGGCTGGAAAGGCGGCGGAAATGTGGGCCGGTCCGTATATCAGGCCCATGTAGTAATTCTTGTTAAAGCCCATTAGGTCAAAAGAGGGAAAAACCCTAACTGTATCTCTATAAATACCCTATGAAACTTACCTAAAAAGGCAGATTGGCAGCCCCCAAAAAGAGTGCATTTTCCTTTTTAAGCTTAAACTTTATTTCCTTTTTTACTGAATAGGATCGGTTAGCTCAATCCTCAAAAGAAATCTCTCTTGTGTTTTCGGACGATTTAGGCCATTTCTGCCCGGTTTTTTATCGTCGTAAACAATTGGCGCTAGAAGGAGGGGGAATCCTCGAGCGTTGAGCTGACCATATTTTGATTGTGTTGATATGGAAATCGCAGGTGTTTCAGGTGCCGCCACTGCAGATCGCGGAGAGGAAACTCCCCAGGAAACGGGGGCCCCGGGCAAAGCTTGCATGCCGCTGAACGACCCCGAAACGACGACCCCCGTCATCCCGGACGAGATCGCTCGCCAGCTGGCGTGGATCGAAACCTTGCGAGCAGAGGAAGCCGAGGCCAGAGAGAGACAGAAGTTCCTCCACGAGCAGGTTCTAGAAGCGGAGAAGCTGATGCCGACGGCCGGCGGGGAGGAGTCAGATCTGGACCTGAGGCAAGTCAATACCCCCGAACAGATAAAGAGAACAATACAAAAACTGCAGGCCCGTTCCCGTTTCCTGGAGAAGAGGCCGGTCACCGAGAAACAAAACCCTGAAGCCCGCCATCTGGAAGAAGAGTTCGAGGTCGAGGCTCGCGAGGAGGCCACTCACGCAACGGCGCAGAAAACACAGGCGACCAGTCCTAACCGCGCCGCAGCAAACCCGAGGACAGTCGTCGTAGCCGATCCTGGACTGGCAAGACGCCTGGAGGAAGTGGAACGGAAGCTGGCCGAACAGGGTAGCGACCCGAAGAAGAGATCTGCTCTCGCCGAACCCTTGAGCCTAAGGATCGAGCAGGCCAGGTCGCAGCCCGATGTCGCCCCGTTGCTGAATTTCATCTATGACGGAGCATCCGACCCCGACGTCCACTTGAACAAATATAACACGTACATGGTCGGCCGAGGAGCATCAGACGCCACGAAGTGCCGCCTATTCCCTCTGACTCTCGGCGACATGGCTCACCGATGGTATACAAGCCTACCGCCGAGGTCGATAGATAGCTTCGGGGAGTTAAGAGACGAGTTCGTATCTTACTTCGCATCCAAAGTAAGTTACTCGGAGGGCCGCCAACGTCTGATGGGGGTCAAGCAGGGCAAGGATGAGTCTGACGAGATGTATATAGACCGAGTAGAGCGGATTGCCAAGCAGGGGGACCGGGTGAGTGACGAGATCCTCGTTCACTCTGTACTGGGCGGCCTGCGACCGACGTCCAGCCTGTTCAAACCAATGATGAAGGACTATCCGAAGTCATATACTGAGTTCCGCAGGAGGGCAGGCGAGGAGATAGCCCAACAACGAATATACGACGAGCGGATGAAAGAGCTGGAGCCCGAGGAGGGAGCAAAACCCCTCGCCGAGAAGAAGCCCATGGGTCCGGCAACGGTTGATTACTGGGCGGAACCGCCCCCAACGGTGAAATACCATGAAAGTGGTAAGAAGAAGGCCAACTACAAAATATACCAGGGAAATCCTCAGGCACCGCGGAGAGTCGAGATCATCGATGAGGGCGCTGAGGAAGGAACGTTTTTGGGGCGAACCCCTACTCAGATTCTGCAGATTTTCTACGAGCGGGATATCAATACCCTCACTCCCCCTCAGGCCATGAGAAGCCGTCCCGACGAGAGGAACCCGCGCAAATGGTGTTCTTTTCACCAAGAGAACGGGCACAGGACTGACGAGTGCCGCGATCTGATCGCTCAACTTCGCCAGCTCTATGAGGACGGAAGTCTGGCCGATCTCCTCCGGGCACCAAAGCGCGGTCGCCCAGCCGCCGGACGCGGAGGCGGCGGGCGTGGGGGCGGTGGCCGCGGAAGAGGGGGAAGAGGACGAGGACGGGGATATCAGGATGATCAGAATCACCGACCTCATCAGCAGCAGAGACGCGAGCCTGATCATCCCGGACCAAATCAGTTGGTTTTGCCCCCACCACCGGCGGTGGTACCCGAGGACGAAGATCCGCCCGTCCGCGGGGGAGCGCGTGTCAACATGATCGGCGGTCTGACGCCGATCATCCACAAATCGAAGAGACAGAAGAAAGAGGAGTTGCGCGAGTTTGAAGGCGTAAATGTGGTGATCCCCCAGGCGGAGTCCACCATCGCCCGCGGGATAACCATAACCTTCTCCGAGAAGGACAGGGAGGGGATAAAATATCCCAAGGAAGATGCTCTGGTGGTCACTGCAAGGATCCTCGGGGTCGAGGTGGCCAGGATTTTAGTGGATAACGGGGCCCATTGCAATCTCATTTTCAAGTCGGCGTTGGACCAGCTCGGGGACCTCTCCAGCTATGTCCGTCCATACGATGGAGTTCTGAAGGGTTTCGGCGATGTGGTAGTGCGCCCCCGGGGACGCATAAGGATGGCAGTGGAGCTGAAGGACCACCAAGACCCGAGCATAAATATGACTCGCCTGTTAAATTTTGTTATCGTTGATGCAGACAATATCTATAATGCTTTTTTCGGGAGGCCGTTCCTCGATGCCTTTGAGGCCGTGGCGTCCTCCCACTACTACTGTATTAAATTTCCCACCTTGAGTGGTGTGGTCGGCACCCTGCGGGGTGACCAATATATGGCAAGGAAGTGCTTTAATTACCTTTCGTGTTCGGATGCAAACATACCCTCGAATTATAATGATATTAACACTGGGGCATTTGGGGGCGTTAACCCCCAAATAATTTCCCAAGATTCCAGCTCGGGGGGCGAAGACACACGGGGAAAAGAATCTGAAAGCGCTATAACGGAGTGTCGGGAGATAGACCCCACGGAAGAGATGGATATGGACGATCAGGAGTATTTAACGGCCCTATGGGATAATGGCGTCCCTGGAGACCCCGGGTTTTTCAAAGGAGAGCTCGTCGAGATTAACGATCCCGCGAAGGAAATCCTTAAGCTCGAAACACAATTTCTGCACATACTCATCGACGAGATGCCTATCCCACAAAACACAGAACCCCAGCCGGGGATACGGACCCTGAAATCAGAAGACCTCGACCCAAGGATTGGTTTTGAGCCGAGCGACATACCCGATCCCCGAGGGCCATCGATGTGTACGGCGGTTGACGAAGTGGAAAGGGTGAACCTAGATCCAACCAGGCCAGAATTAGAGGTCTTTATCGGAAAGAAGATCCCGGAGCGGCTGAGAAACGATTTGATCGATTTCTTAAGCCAGAATACCGACGCTTTCGCGTGGTCCCACAAAGATATGGTCGGTATCGATCCCAAGCATGCCTGCCACCATCTGAAGATCGATCCGGAGAAGAAACCCATCGCCCAGAAGAGAAGAAAGATGGGACCATAGAAGTATGCGGCTTTGGCGGTGGAAGTCAAAAAGCTAGTCGATAACGACCTCGTTCGGGAGGCCGAGGAGGAACCCCAGTGGATCGCTAATGTCGTGCTCGTAAAAAAGGCAAATGATGCTTGGCGCCTTTGCATAGACTTCACCGACCTAAACAGGGCTTGCCCCAAAGACCACTTCCCTCTACCCCATATCGACCATCTGGTGGACAGCGTTGCCGGGCACGCCATTTTCTCTAATTGCGATTGTTTTGCAGGATATCACCAGATTCCTATGGCCGAAGAGGATATAGAGCACACTTCTTTTTATTCGGACAAGGGAGTGCTGTGTTGGAAGAGGATGCCATTTGGTCTAAAGAACGCGGGGGCTACCTACCAGCGATTGGTGAACAAAATGTTTGCCGACCAGATCGGAGATACCATGGAGGTGTACGTGGACGACATAATCATAAAGAGCAAGTCCGAGGAGGACCACGTGAAAGATCTGAAAGTCGCTTTCGAGATTTTGAAATTCTACAACATGAAGCTCAATCCGAGGAAGTGTCATTTCGGGGTATATGCCACGAAATTCCTTGGGCACATCGTCAGTCTTAGGGGCATCGAGATAAACCCAGAGAAGATCAGGGCCATTCAGAACCTGAGGGAACCGCGAAGTCTGAAGGACGTGCAGAAATTAACGGGCTGCCTGGCCGCCCTCAGCCGTTTCATTCCCCGGCTCGGTGACAAAAGCCGTCCGTTCTTCAAATCGATAAAGGACCAGAAATTCAAATGGGGAAAGGAGAGCCAAGAAGCTTTTTTACGACTGAAAGAGCACCTCGGAAACCCCACCATCCTCTCTAAGCCACTCACCGGGGAAAAACTCTTTCTATACTTAGCCGCGTCCGAACATGCGATGAGCTCGGTTCTTGTCCGAGCAGAGGGACAACTGCACAAACCTATTTATTTCGTCAGCCAGGTCCTCCACGACGCCGAAACGCGATATACGCCCCTGGAGAAGCTGGCGTACGCCCTCGTGATGAGTGTACGGAAGTTAAGATCCTACTTTTTCGATCATCCGGTGGAAGTCTTAACGACCATGCCATTGCGGCAGGTCTTGCAAAGACCGGACACCAATGGCCGATTGCTGAAGTGGAGCCTGGAGGTAGGACAGTACGACATCACGTACGCCCCGAGGACGGCAATTAAAGGGCAAGCATTAGCAGATTTCATAGTGGAGTTGACTTTCCCCGATTCCACCCCGTCCTCCACGATCCCGCCGTGGAAGCTGTACGTGGATGGATCCTCTAACTCCTCCCACGCCGGGGCTGGAATAGTATTGGTCGGACCAGGTGGACAATCGTTTGCACACGCTGTGAAATTCGAGTTCGAGGCGACGAATAACGAGGCGGAATACGAGGCGTTGATCGCCGGGCTGAACCTCGCCCTAGCAGTCGGCGCAGAACATTTACAAATCTTCATGGATTCACTCTTGGTGGTAAATCAAATTAAGGGAAGTTACGAAACCATATGTGATCGGATGGCTAAGTACTACGAACATGTGATCTCATTGTGTGAAAAGATACCAAGGACATTCATCGAGCAGATTCCAAGGGAGTTGAATTCTCAGGCAGACGCCCTGTCCAAACTAGCTTCCTCTGAGGGAATCGCTGACCTGACAAACGTGATGCTGACATGCCAGGTTCGATCCGCCATTTCAACGGCAGAAGGATTAATCACCCTCGTAGATCGTGGCGAGACCTGGATGGACCCGATCAGATCTTACTTGGTGGACGGCGTCCTACCCGCGGACAGAATCGAGGCTAAGCAGCTTAGGATCCGAGCGGCCAGATATACTATGATCGGGGACGTTTTATACCGGAGGAGTCTATATTTGCCTTTGCTGAAATGCATCACCCCGCAAGAAGGAAGCATAGTGTTTGGTGAGATCCACGATGGTGTATGCGGAAATCACGCGGGAGGGCAATCCTTGGCCCACAAAACAGTCCGGCAGGGTTATTATTGGCCTACACTGAGGAAAGATGCCATAAATTATGCTCGGAAATGCCACCGCTGCCAGATAACTGCTCCGATCATCCGAACCGCACCTGAGTATCTAAACTCTATTTACAGTCCCTGGCCTTTCGCCTCCTGGGGGATTGATCTGATCGGACCGTTGCCCACCGGGCCGGGTGGAGTGAAGTACGCGGTCGTAGCTGTGGATTATTTCACCAAATGGGCCGAGGCTGAACCTATGAAGGTCATCGACCAGAAGGCGATCATCAGATTCATCTGGAAAAATATCATATGTCGGTTCGGAATCCCTCATACCATCACCTCGGACAATGGGAAACAGTTTGACGGGCAGGATATCATGAATTTCTTTGATAAATGGAAGATTAAGAAGGCATTTTCCACCCCTTACCACCCCCAGACCAACGGGCAGGTAGAGGCTGTTAATAAAATTCTAAAGCACACAATTAAGGCTAAACTCGAAGAACAACAAGGGCGATGGGCGGCCGAACTACCCGACGTTTTGTGGTCGTATAGGACGACGAGCAAAGCCGCCACCGGGGAAACACCTTTTGCCCTGGCTTTCGGAGCTGAAGCTGTGATACCTTCTGAGATAGAGGTCACCAGTCACCGGACGTCGCAAGATTTAAATGAGAATAACGACAAGGCGCTGCGTTTGGAGTTGGATTTCCTAGAAGAACGGAGGCTGAACTCGGTTTTCCAGAACGCAGCTGCAAAACAAAGAGCCGAGCGTTTTTACAACTCCAAGGCTAAGATCCGAAAATTTCAAACCGGGGATTTGGTGCTGAAGCGTGTGCTCGGGCCAAACACTGGGGCATTGGGCCCGAACTGGGAGGGGCCAATGCGAGTAAGGAGGCACGTGGAAAAGGGATCGTACGAGCTGGAGCATCTCGATGGGGTAGCCGATCAGTACTATTGGAATGCCCTCCACTTGAAGAAATATTATCAGTAATATCTTTGTACCCGAACGTTTTCTGTTACGACGGAATAAAAGCTTATCTTTCCTCAAGCACAAATAATAAAAAATAAGACCGGGGACCGGACAAGTCCCGTCCTCGGCCATGGTTCCTTCGATACGTCGAAAACCATGACTATTTTACCGGGGACGAGTCCGCTCTCCCCGAGCCTGAGATGAGCTGGGCGATCCGTCGCCCAGCCGATCGAACAGGAAATATCGAAAATAAGACCGAGGACCGGACAAGTCCCGTCCTCGGCCATGGTTCCTTCGATACGTCGAAAACCATGACTATTTTACCAGGGATGAGTCCGCTCTCCCCGAGCCTGAGATGAGCTGGGCGATCCGTCGCCCAGCCGATCGAACAGGAAATATCGAAAATAAGACCGAGGACCGGACAAGTCCCGTCCTCGGCCATGGTTCCTTCGATATGTCGAAAACCATGACTATTTTACCAGGGATGAGTCCGCTCTCCCCGAGCCTGAGATGAGTTGGGCGATCCGTCGCCCAGCCGATCGAACAGGAAATATCGAAAATAAGACCGGGGACCGGATAAGTCCCGTCCTCGGTCATGGGTCCTTCGATCCGTCGAAGGCCATGATTGTTTTACCGGGGACGAGTCCGCTCTCCCCGAGCCTGAAATGAGTTCTCGGTCATGGCATTTCACCCAGCACGCAAACAAACTTTCCTAAGTAAATAAATGAACTCAAGTACTTAATAAAGGAAGGAAAATTCAGAATCCCGCGAACATACTAGCGCAAAGTTACAGCAAAAACAACAACAAATCAAGAGCATCAACGAAGGGGACGCCCCCAACGGTCGTGTGTTGGCCGGGGAGGCCACGAGCTTATCCTCGATCCACGAGTTCCACGCCGGCAAGACCAAGGATGATCTCGAACCGGGCGCGCCATCGAGTTGCGGTTGTGGTCGAAAACGTCGATCGAGAAGCCTTCGACGTCAGTCCAGGTGATCCGAATTATCCAGCCTTCCCGTATCCCAAACCCACCGACGAGTCGCTCCCATTCGGCTCCAGAGATGGCAACTTGATTTCGAAAACGAGAGAGGGAAAAACTCCATTCACGGTCCCAAGGATCCGTCAAGGAGATCTCATCCGCCACCCTGTCGCTGATCGGACGCAGAAAGGCCGCGGGGATGGGAAACACCTCCCTATGCCAGGAGCCATTGAACGCACGCTCGAACGAATGCGAGTCGTCGTAGAACTCGATGTAGGTCGACATCGAGCACAAGACGACGATTTCGTGTACAGATCTAATAACAAAAAGCTCCATTTTATAGAAACCAGCACGAATCGAGGAACAATAAATGCAAATGTTGACCACATTAAAAGCGGAAATTTATTTATGTTGAATAAACGGTTACAGTCAAACCCCGTAAAGGGCGCTTATTAAAACTAGGGTGAGGAAGCCCAGAAAAGGTCAGTCCAGATATGGAAGACCTAGGGAGTCAGCCAACCCGCGCGCACGGGCCTGAGGGGGGAACGACACATTGAGACGCTCCAGGTCGAAAAGGCTGACCCGAAACCCGAATCCTGGTTTCCATATCAGCCACACCTCCCAGCCCGCTTGAATGCCCGCATGCTGAACAAAGTCGACCCACCCCGGACCACCGAAAGCCACCTGCCGCCGGAGTTTGGTTTTCGTCGCAACCCAGGCCTGCTCGTTGGAGTCGTGGAATGGAATCTCCTCGCCCAGGAACTTTTCTAAAGGTTGCACAAACGCGTTGGGAAGAGGAAAGTTGTTGCGATGCCATTTGCCATCAAACCTTTGGCGCAAACGGCGCCAGCCGTCGGAGTGAACGGCGACGTCATAGTAGCCGTCCGCGTACTCCGACGCCTCCTGGGCAACTTGTTTTCCTTTGTTGGAATTTTTCTTTTGACTCGAACTCATTTTTTCTTCTCTAAAGATATATCCATATCGGGCCTATTTATAAGGATGAAATTCCAGGTTTTTTCCCGCCTAAAGGACCCTCCTTTGGCGGGATTCCCCCTTTCTAAAAAGGAAAATCAAATACATCCGGCGGGAAGATTTCCCGCCAAAAGATAAGCCCTAAAGGACGAAAATGTTTAAAGATGAGGCGAGCAGACGAAATGAGATATTCAACCAAAACATTGTTTTGAGTATCCTAGGAAAACAAGACAAAATATTGTTCAAGGCCGCAAGCCGACCAATACAAAAACCAAAAACTGAAACAAAGAGTTATAAACAGGGTCATAGACCCTCAACCATCTTGAACTGGAACATCCCCATCACCGATCAGAGAGTTCGCGAATTTCTCATCCGCCTCGTCCTCGGCCTCACCTGTTGCATCCTCGTCGTCATCTGTCGCGTCCTCGTCCGATTCCAGATCATTGGGATCAAAGAGCTGATCTTTTTTCGGCCACCAGCCGAGGTCTATCTTATGCACGGTCTCCAAATCCAGAATGGATAATTTCATCTCCGGATGGAGAACATTCGTGGAAGCATACTTCTGGATGACCGACATCAGAGCATCCACGGGTTGGCCAGCTTCAATCAGACCTCGGACACCATCGAAAAAGGCGCAGTAATAGGAATAATTACTGAACTCCTTTAAATTTTCCCAAGGGTCGGCAAGCCGAGCAGCCTCATCTTTCTGAATCTTTTTCAAGCCCTCGGTGGCCTGCTCCAGATCGAGTTTCTGCTTAGCCATCGCATTTTTCATCTCTTTGAGTTGCAAGCCAGCCGCCTCCACCGCCTCGCGGGCTTGCTTCTCGGCTTCGACGGTGCGATTCGCCATCTCGGCCACCCTAGTCGACAACTTGGCCACGTCCGAGGAGTGCTCGAACATAGCGCTTTCACAATCTTTCAACCCTTTCTTATATTCCCCCACCTCTGTCAACAGTTTTTCATGCTCGTCCGCCAGCGACTCCCGAGCAGCATGTTTTTTCTTTAAGCCCTCTACCTCGGCCTCCAAGGACAGTCTCAAACCAACCTCGAGATCATACTTACCCTGCAGCTCGGAAAGTCGCTTCCGGAGACCCTCGTCTTCGGTCGATGGGGCCGAAGGGACGGCGACACCTTTTCCTTTGCGGTCCTCCAAGAGGCGACCGAGCTGATTGATCATCACGGGAACCCGAGCTGCTTGAACTTTGAGCATGGTCAGCATGTGGTCGGGCTCAGAAGTGTAACTCTCCATTCGGTGAGACCACGCCCCTAGGATGTTATCCACAGCTTCCTGGACATGTAGAGGAATCACGTCGTCCTCGTAAGGTGGCAGAGCAGCTTTTAGGTAAGCAGCAACGATGGGGATCTCCGAATCCGCCTCGTGAATGCTGGAACTGAGTAAGGATCAGAAGGGAGACCGAGTTTTTAAACAAAAATCCAAGTCAAAATAAAATACCTTTGAATCTTCCCCGCATCCACGCCGAAGATAGGCTCGCTCATGCTCACCTCGCTCGGACTCTTCTCCTTCACGGGACGAGGACCTTTTGTCCTCCTAGGACGAACGATCCGTGATTCCAAAACCACGTTGGTGATGGGAGCGCTAAACTCCGCTTCTGGATCGTCCGAAGCCAGGACCTCCTCGTCGCGGGGTCTTTTCTCTCCGACGACCATCGCTCCTGGCGCACTCTCCGGGCCCCCGGGAATAACCTGCTCCTCCTCCGGAATCTTGGGGAGAATCTGATCTAGGGGCAAAGGAGAGGGGAACCCCATGGGAAGGGCCTCCGGGGGCGGAGCCAGGGCCACGGTCACGTCACCCTGTTTTCCGCGGCTCGTTTTCTTCTATTTTTTAGGAGCGGAGGCGAGTTTTGCCATCTTCTCCCTCTCCCTCCTAGCTTTCTCATGAGGGCTTTCCATCTCCGAGCTCTTGATAGGACGCATGATCCTAGGATAGCGGTGAGCTGAAAACAAAGTAAAAATTAAGGGTCAGAAAACAACACAAACTCCCAACAAATGGCACAACCATCAGGAAAACTCACGAGGGTAAATGTTTTCTACGTCACGAGGAATCGTGAAAAAGCGAGCCCGAACTCGTCTGGCATCAGTCAGCCAAAGCTTATATTTACATTCGTCTCCGGGAAGAGATTTTATCTTCTCCCAGATCGTTAAAAAATCCCATCCTAACCCGTCCTCGGCTGGAGCTTTAAAGCCTAAAAGGATAGACAGACAAGGTCAGGAAACACAAAGCTAGCCGAACCCCGTTAAAAAAGATTAGAGAAAGAAGTCTAGGTAAAAGCCGAGGAGACTAACGATGATTTGTCAGCCGATACTCCCCGTCGATATGGAAGTCTTTCGAATTCCACTCCCCCGCTACGAAAAACCATTTCTCTGACCATTCTGATTGTTTGCTCGGCAATTCTTTTATGACCGAGTGCCGCTGCTTCAAGTAGTAATCCCCCCCGCTGGTGGCGCTCATGTAGAGAAGGTAAATGAGCTCGAAACCCGTCGGTCCCCGGTACAACCCGTAGAATCCAAACATGATACAATAGACATATATCATCACCCAGCCATTCGGGGTGATCTGCATGGGAGCAATCTCCTGCAGGTGTAGGAAGTGCGCTACCGAGGAATGCAGGGGAAAACGAAGCCCCGCTCTCCATCATAAAATAATTAACCGCCAACATGCCCGGAGGGGGGGAGTCAGCGAATTCATCTACTTGCGGAGCATACAAATGGACGTCATTCGGAATCTGCCATCTCTCCCTCATCGTCTGCAGTTCCACCTCGTTCACAACGCTTTTCTTCCAGCTCGCGTCGAAAGGCGTGTTGCGGCGCTCTTTGACAAGATGAAATCGCCTCCGCGGAACAAACACATAAAGTTTCTCAGCGGAGTACCGGGTATAATTAAAAGAGGAAGGGGGACCCCTGGAACCAGCGAGGATATCATACAAGCGGCGATAATCCCTGCTTACTTGACCACTCAGCATGTCACCTGCCTCCTCCTCGGTGAAGGGAAATCTAGACATCACCCATTTCACTGGGGATGGGGATTCGGGATTGGCCCCTGGTCTCCCCGAAGTAGAGGCCGAACCAGAAGCCCCAACATCGCGTGACGGCCCCAAGGACTGAGAGGGGGGAGATCGATCATTACTCATTCCCGATTACAGCAGAAGAAGAAAATGCTGGGAATCTTAGTCTAAAAAGTCCTATATCCCCCAGAAAAACCCTATCGACGGAGCTTAGACCAGAGCCGCCGCCGGAAATTGAAAACCCTAACCGATTTTCTCGAAGAAGAAACCCTATCAGGAAACTGAATCACGACTTAATAAGAAACAAGGAGAGGATTCGATTTCCGCGTACCTGTGAACCGAAGAAACGGAGGAAAATGGCCGGAGGTTGTCGTGCCGCCGGAATTTTTCTTCTGCTGTCGCCTGCGCCGATTTCTTTCCGATAAATCGTTTTCTGAATAGAAAGTGATTTTTGGGGCGGTTTCTCAGAAGTATAAATACGTGGAATCTGTAGAGGCGGGCGTGCGTTTTTGAAATTTGAAAAAGTGTCCTGTATTTAATTTGAAAAGACACGTGGGCCCCTACGGAAGTCCCATCAGGCCCACTAGGCTCAATGGCGGCAGGGAGGTTATCCGAGGATGCAGCCAATGGATAAAAATAGTTCCCATCTCGGTCGGGAGGGGCCTGCTCGCCCACATCCGATCACACCCCTCCCGAGGGGCATTTGTTATGTCACTATTTTCATTATTATTATTGGTTATTCTTATTATTATCGTCCTGCCCGGCCGATAGAGAAAATTGCGACCCGACCACCAGCAGGGAGAGGTGCCCGGCATCCGAGGGGAACTCGCCACGTCAGCTCGCCGAGGAGGTCCGAGGTGCGAAGCCCTGCCGTGATACCTGCAAATCCCCGCCGAGCAGACCAGCCACGACCCTCCTAGGATGTCCCATATTCGGGACGGACAGGTTTGAAGACCACCGAGGATGAAGTCTGCAAAAGTCGTAGAGACCCGTCGAGCTATACACAGGAAGGACGACCCGACTGAGGATTTCCTCCGCCGGGTGGTTCGGTGTGCCCGGCTGGAAAGGCGGCGGAAATGTGGGCCGGTCCGTATATCAGGCCCATGTAGTAATTCTTGTTAAAGCCCATTAGGTCAAAAGAGGGAAAAACCCTAACTGTATCTCTATAAATACCCTATGAAACTTACCTAAAAAGGCAGATTGGCAGCCCCCAAAAAGAGTGCATTTTCCTTTTTAAGCTTAAACTTTATTTCCTTTTTTACTGAATAGGATCGGTTAGCTCAATCCTCAAAAGAAATCTCTCTTGTGTTTTCGGACGATTTAGGCCATTTCTGCCCGGTTTTTTATCGTCGTAAACAAGACTAAACTGAAGGTAGAACCGGAGCTTTCTAGCGAAGTCTCTCGGTCTACAAATTTTCTCTCTCTAGAAAATGTCAAATCAATGCATGAATAGTGAATTCCAACAACCCGGTATTTATAGGAGTCGAGAATTAGGGTTTCCAGAATTCACGCTTAATGGGCCGAGCCCAAAGCATCTCCATGGAATATTCGAAATTCCATTTTTCCGTACTTGACGAACCCAGCTCTACGCACTGCCACACTAGCGTGTTCTTCGTGCTTCGAGCTAGTGGTGGGCATAGCTGGAATACTTAGTGTTCTTCATTGGACTATCATTCTTCTAGCGAAGTCTTCTAGTCGCACCCGCAGCTGGCTTCATTCCTTAGCAGTCAATCGTCCAGCTCTTGTGTGTAGCTATGCTTGCACCGCGTCCGTCAAGGTGTTAGCTCTGATTCAAGGTCTTCACGGTAAGCCTTGAACTCTCTGAATGATAGTGCGTTGGTGAACTCGCATTTCACTCTGATCCACGTTGATGAAATAGCTCGTTCAACGCTGACGCACTGATGTAACTCCATGATGCTTGTAGAGCCCAAGTCTGCTTGCTCCATGCTGATGAACCGTGGTCACGCGTTGAGCCACTTGTTAATTCCACAGTTCAACAGCTCGTACTACGTTGACCTAGCAGACTTGTATGAATTAATGAATAGAAAGCATACAAGCAAGAAACATGAAGTTACTACAAAATAAAGTGTATAATTCAACGTAGTTCAAACAAGAACAACGTGGTTCTATGTTGAACTAGGAAGAACTACACACTAACACTAATTATGTTTAGTTTTAATTAATTAACTTGTAATATGTATATATATTGTTTAATGACAGCATTCATCTATAATTCCAATTCGCACGATGTGTTCAATGTGGACGAAAGAGAATCACGATAGTTGCATAACCACGGGAAGACCTTTTGATCATAATCAAAATTACAAGATCACCAATGTCAAAATATATTACTTCATTTGCAGTTTTCCGAATCAATGTGTATCTGAAATGAAGAGATGGCAATCCATGTCGTCAAAAAATTTAAGCATTAGTCGTCGGGAATGTATGCACTTTGCTGGATGAACACTGTAAATTTGTAACCTTATCATACTATGAAATTAATAATGATAAATAAACACCTCTCACCTTTTTACCATTTTTGATCGAATCAATTTGGTTGCATTTTCTTTCTTTTACTTTTTAATTGATTTTTTTAAATGTTTTTTTTTACATCTAAGTACCTTCATTAATCATTATCTCATTGATTATGATTAATTGATTTTTTATTTATCATATAAATTGAGAAAAAGGAATAAAGTTAAATAAATAATAATAAATTAATAACATTAAATAAAGTTAAAGAAAGTAATATAAGTATTAATTAATTAAAAAGAATAGGAAAAAGGCATATTTAATGTGGTGTGTTGTTATTTCTATTACTAGCACAGTCTCGACTATTAATGCATTTGTTGATGGTTATGTAATTATGAAAAATGTGTTAGGTATATGTTTTGACGTTTTGGAAAAGAACAAAATTATATTTTTTTAGTTAAAAAGTAATTTAGAGTCTGTTTGAAAGCTTATAACTTCTTAAATTTTGTTTGATAAACATTTAAAAAAGATTTTAAAAAACTTTAAAATAAACTGTTTAACCGCTTATAAACTGTTTAAAAAAAAGTAAGAGAGAGATAATTTTTTTTAAAGAGCTTATAAGCTCTTGCAACTTAAATAATAAAAGACCAAATTACCTTTAAAATTATTACTTTTTATATGTATATAAAAATTCCAAATTTATTATTTAGTTAATATAATTATTTTAAAATATTTTTTTTATATATAACAATTTATTTTTGGTAAATTTATTTATATAAAATCTTAAATTGTCAAACAAATTAATATCTTATAAGTTTATATCTATTTTATCCAAACGATTTAACAACTTATTTATCAGCTCTTAAAACAATTTATAAGAAATAAAATCTTATAAGCTCTTTTAAATCAAATTTAAAAAGTAAATAAATAAAATATGAACAAAATTTAATTTAATTTTAAAATTAAAAAAAATACTCTATTTATGTTTTAAGAGTATCATATTAAGTTGAAACATTCAAAATTTTTTTAGACTTAATTTTAATTAGTTAATTTATTTGTTGTTCAATTGAGATCACTTCCGTTTGACTTAATTTCAATTTATTTCTATTTAATTCAGTTTAATTCAGTTTTTTTGATTATTAATACGGGCTACAATTAGCAAGAAGATCTCATACCGTCTATATAAATAAAACCACCCCACGTCAAATCATAATCTAGGAGACAAACAAAAGACTTTAATCACCCTCGGACGAGTCACCCTCGGATTCACCCTCGGATTCATCCTCGGATGAGTCACCGTCGGTTGAGCACATTCTCTTCATGTCAAAAAATACGACTTCTCCATCCGCCAACAGAACTTAAACCATGAACCAATACTCACAAGACTCCTCCGGAGCAGTTTGCTTCACACTCATATGAAACTTACCCATCTGATGAGCACAAAGAACAACTCAAAATAATAATAATAATAATAATAATAATAATAATAATATATTTATATTTATATTTATATTTATATTTATATTTATATTTATACAAACCTTGTTTAATAGATCACTGTATTCCTTAGAGTCTTTGGAATATTTATCTGCCAACACATTCTTCAAAGCCTGCCATAATATATTTCATTGATTATGATAAAAATCATGGATTCGACGACTAAAAGAAACAATAAAAATATTGGGAATCAGAAAGTTATCAGTGCATCCAATTGTTTGTATTTCAAAATTTACATAAAAGAAATTAGGATAATACCTCCTCATCACCAGGGCCATGAGCCCAATACTCAAAATCTTGAATAACACATTTTGTCAAGTCAACTCCCTCTGGTATCCGAGTGCTTCTTTGAGCAGAGCGGATGATATAAATCGGCCTATTCACATCTGCATCGCTCCAGTACCCATACAAAATACTCAAAGCTCCCCTTCAAAATAAAATGAATTAAAATAATGACAGTTAGTACGCCCTCCATCCCTTCAAAGTTTGCTTAGAGATTTTGGCACAAAGATAAGAAAAAATTGTTTCTTATGAGTTAAATAATATAAAGTAAGGGTATAATGGATATGATAAGTAAGTAATAAATAAGTTAAGTGAAAAAATAATAGTATTAATGTAAATAAATGAGTATTAGAAAGATAAAGTTGTAAAATAATTTATGTGTGTGCAAATTTTAAGAAACAAGAAAAAAAAAAAAGAAAATAGACAAAGTTTTAAGAGATTGAGAGAGTATTTTTTTATTAAAAATTAGTTTTACATCCACATGTTTTTTTATTAAAAATATAGCATCATGCAATATTAAAAGAATCTAATTCCAGATTCAAAATGTCACCATGTGTTTCACCACCACATCTCGTGCCTTTGTGCTTAATAAAAGAGACAATATATTAAAAGACATTTCTTGTTGTAATAGAAACTAAACAAACCTCACTCTCTGATCAAGATCCTTACTCCCGAGAATAGAGCACGTCAAAGGATCTTCCCGTATACGACTTATTCGTTGCACACATCGGAGGAGTTGTGCACCTCTTGAATACTTTTTAAAAACATTGACTAGGGATGTTGACTATAAAATTATAGGAAGAAAAAAAAAAGTTAATACTAATTGCCAACACATTTGCTGTAGTTTGCCGATAAATTAACATTTGGCTAGTACAAGAAAGTACCTTTTTCAACGCCTCAATTAACACGATATTGATGGGTGGATTAAACCAAAATCGATAGAATGCATCCCTAAGCCTCTCATAATCCTTACTTAATGGAGAACCATTTTGAAGACACGTCAAAACTTGTTTACAACACACAACTGCGTCATCAATATGCGATAGCTGGTCGGCCAGTTCCTTGATGGATGCATCCTTAAATGGAATAAAGTGTAAAGTTTTTTGTGTTTTTTTCAATGAAAACATCTTAGCATATATACTTACTTGAAGGAGGTCTGCAATAACATGAAAAACTGGCATCCCACCTTCAAAATGTGTGGTACTGTCTCCCTGTAAAAGCATTTTTTTACGCTAAATAAATCTTGAGGAAACAAGATTTCAGATTTGGCAACAATTTAAAGCATCGATCACCTATAAACATGCATAACTTTTGACGGTTACCTTCACCACACTAAGAGAAGCATCTTCATTGTCGCATTGTAATCCAAGAGAACGACGCCCCAATGCCAAAACCAATGGAGCAATCAAGTCTTCATTAATCGAATAGCCTATCAAAATACTCAAGGCATTCCTGGATTCGATAAGAACAAAATGATTTGAGAGGACACAAATCTCACAGGAAAAAAAAAGGTGCTGGAACGAAAGCACAACCATACACGAATATCATGAAATTCATAATGGAATGCAAATTTGCATGAAAAAAGACGGCAGTACACATTCATGCAGGGATAGATTTATTTATTTTTTTAATTTTTTTTTAATTAAACTCAAACAAACATTTCATTGATATATTTAATAAATCAATATATATTCCACAAAATTGATCACCAAACATATTAATCATTTTAGGAGAAAAAAACAACCTGATCATACTAGCGTCGTCTGAATGATTAAATATGCTCTGAAATGAGGGGTCCTTCCTGATAATGCCATATAGGAACGAGCACAATCCCTCATTAGCATGAAGCATATATCTAAGCGGATTGCAAGGGTCATAACCCCACTGTTCATGGAAAAAAGATTATCTTTAAAGAAAATAAATCGTACGTTGGTTGAAGTTACAATAAAGGTAAACCAAAACCAACTTTACCTTTAGAAGCACTCGGGTAAAGGGCATGCTCCTCCATACATTGTTCACTTTATTGAAGTGGTTTAGAGCACAAATATCTAATTTGTCGATTGGAACATTGTCAAGCGACTGAAGAACATCTTCAAGAAATGTAACGGTTTCATTACATTTAGACACTTTATCAGCCAGATCAGTCATCAGTCGGGCCTGAGTTAAAAAGAGAAGAAAAAAAGTCAATGATAATAAAGTATTGAATATGTTCTCTAGTAGGCAAAAATAATATTCTCACAAGTATTGATATTAGAATGTATATTGACTTGAGCATGCATAACTTTTACAATAAATAAAAGACAAGTATACTTCTTACATCGACAAGTTCATCAAGCACAAATTGTTGTGTGCCGTCGTCTGGAGGGTCGTAGATCATCTAAAAACATATAGATACATTTACAGTGAGTGTTGGAGGGGTTCATAATTTCCTGAATTTCGCTTATAAGATTTAAGAATTAATACATCGTCGTCTGAATAGAGTATTCCACTATCAGAATCAGAATCAGGGGAGGCTTCTCTCTTCTTTGACATTTTTCAAATTCCTGAAGATTAACAATTCAGAATTTAAACATTAATGAATTTCACATTGTATTTATTAATCTAAACAAACAATAAAAAAAGACGTTGGTAAATCTGAACAAGAACATAATCACTAATATCAACAAAGACTTTTTTTTCACAAATGAAAAAAACACCAATTTATATGAAGCAAGCAAACAACAACATTATATGAAGCGAGGAAACAACAACAAGAGGAGCAATTTCAGCCAACCCCAAAACTGAAATTAGAGTTCGATGTGATCTTGTTTTTCGAAAAATCACAATAAACAAAAAAAGAACAAGAAGCAGTACGAGAGAGGAGAGGAGCAATTTGAAAGAGATGTCGCACCGAAATATGCCCAGAAAAAAGCACAGTATAAAGTTAAGAAAATTTTCGAAGGGGTTAAAATAGGATTGTGGGAACTAAAATAGGAAAGTCTTCAAACTGAGAAAGTATTTTTCTTTCCGTATTTTCTTGCTCCTGGAAGCCCAAAGCTCTTGTATGGGCCTTATTCTCGGCAAAATTTATTAGTTGGGCTTGAGTCCAGGATGTACCTATTTAAATTAAATATTTTTGTGCTTATAGCTTTTTTTATTTTTTTTATTTTTTTACATGAATAAGATAAATATAAACACAAAACACAAGATGATAATACACAAAACACTTAAAAAGAACTCCCACAAACACGTGCAAACTGCAAAACAATTCCACAACATTTAAACTTTTGTTTGTCCTTGAGCAAAGTCAACGCTACCTAAAACACAAAACAATAAATGACATAATTTATAGATACAGGGATGAAAATGTGAAATTTTAGTGCCCTAAATACATGAACAAACACTGAGTTCCATAAACATTCAACACATATGATCATAAGAATGCAAATGTGAGTGTTGGGGCTTATGATCATAAGAATGCAAATGTGAGTTTATCTATTTTAATCGATATTTATTCTGTTTAAATGTTAATTATAGTAATTTTTAATTTTCAATTAATAAATTTAGAATATGATCTTTTATTCGTCTTAGTTTAAGACTTCATTGGGTCGAGTTCCAAAACAAGTTTTAGCTATAATGATCATTAGAATACTATCTAAGAGATGTTTAGCAAATAGCATGGATATATAGTGCACAAGTTGAATCAATCAGTAACCCATTACAGTAGTTACTCGATGTGATTAATTAAGGCACATGACCGATAAAATTTAAGGAGAAAGAGTAATCCATAAAAGTGGCCATCAAGCAAGCAATTACGAAAATAACCCGTCAGTAAAAAACGGGAACAAATTGTTAATTGACCGCACCTCTCTATTTACAGAGATGAGGTGAGAGTCATTTTACTTCAGACTTCATATTCTAGTGTGAAGTACTGACAGCCACAACGGTTGAGACCATCGAGTCCACTCCACAAGTATTGTGTCCCCGGCAGATTTGATAGTAACCCTGATCTCCCCAGTTTTCTCCCCACGAGTTCTTGATAATCCAATATGACTTCTCCTTCATCCGGATAGGTGCGAAACCAGAATCACCGTAACCAACTAACAGAACACCGTGATCCAATCGCTTCGAGCATATGTAAGGGCACGAAACTCCCTTCATGTAGGTCTGCATGAAAACTGCATTGATAGCCACTGCAGCCCAGAAAATGACATTATCGTCAGAGAACAAAGTATTGGTCAATTTTTTAGTTCATTTAAATCAATGTGAACTTTGATTCATGGCAATAACAATTGATGATGAGATTTAATGGAATATCCGAATACCCCTAAATGAGATACTTCATATTAAGAACTTGATAATTGCAATGTACACAGAGTGAAAATAAAAAACTTAGTATTAACATCATGAGTGGAATTTAAAGTTAAGAAATTTATGAAAGGAGAGATATATACCAGCAAGAGGGCCATTCTTGACAAGATTTGCAGCAATTTGATCTTCATCGAGGGACACAACACTGAAGTTGGCAACCTTTGCAGCAATCTTAGACTTGTCGAACTTGCAAGCTCCACGATCAGTGCCTGTGTACGGATAGTCTTTCTCTCTCATTAGTCCACCAGATTTAAGTGTGTACTCAAAAGCACTGTTCATCAGTCCACCATTGCAGCCCGAGTCACACGAATCCTTTTCTTCCGGATCACACTGCAGAGAGGTAGTTACATAGTTAAGTTTATGTTGGCAGATACTATTATAAATGAAATATGAACGGACAATGACCTTATGTACATACTACAAATGCACTTATGTAAGAAGCAATTAATCCAAATTTTCATGCTTTATCGATTACAAAGACAAATTACATGATAAGTCATACTCGACATGACACAAAATATAAAAATTGTAAATATAGTTAAATTTGTCCATATTGTAAATTTAGGATCGGATAAGACAGAAAACATTAAAACACAATAAAATGAGGAATTCATCACCCTTATGAAATGACAACTAAAACATTGAAATAACCAGGATAAAAACAAGAAAACAAGTACTATAATGTTCCAAACAAACCTCGTGATCACAGTCGACAAGCTGTTGCTCGCTGAGGCTCACAAGTTCCCCTGTTGCCAGGAAGTTGGCACCTTCCAACGCCCCTGTTGTGCTAAAAGACCAACACGATCCACACGAACCCTAACAAATCAGTCACAAATAAAATTAAATAATAAACAACAGATATACCCTCTTGCTAAGAAGTACATTGTCTATCAATTCAGAATGTTTTTTTTTTTTATCAAAACGAATAAACTAATCCAAAAACTCCCTAAAAATAAACACAAGAATTAGCTCCACTATAAAACAGAAATCGAAAAATCAATCAAAACGAAACCTAAAATTGACAAATCAAAATCGAGCATCGGAAAAGAAAACCAAAAACCTAAAATAATGCGCTCACCTGATTCTTCACCTCCGTAACAGCACCGCGATCTCTCCAATCGAAGTCAGTCGGTAGATCGTTCGTCGGCAGAATTTCCGCCTTATGAGCGTCGGAAGGTAGGCGGAGACGCCTGTTGAGGCCGAGGAACTGCTGTCGGAATTCGCGCGGGGTGAGATCGGAGAACTTTGTGACGCCGTGGACGGCGGAGGGGTCGAGCATCTGGTGCTTCTTCGCGCGGCGCAGGTTAGCCTTGAAGATCGAGAACCTGTAATCGTGCTCCTCCTGGGTAGCGTACGCCTTGCCGAAATTCCTCTTGAAGATCGTGAAGTGGTGGTGATCGTCGAGGGGCTCGCCTTGGGCGTGATCCACCACTTGCCGGATCAAAGGATCGCTTCCATCGGCGTTAACATCGTCGTCGGCGTAGGTGCACCTAAACGACGTCGTGGCGATGAGGAGCGAGAAGAGGAACAGTAAGGCAAAGCGTGAAGCCATGGCAAATAACTCGGTCTCGGTTCGGGGGAGTATTTTTTATTTTTAAGTTTCCTGAGCTAATGGGATGGCGTGGGGATGTATTTTATAGGAGTGTAATTCTTTTTCCAATAGGAGTGGCCACGTGGTGGACATTGATTGGTGCGAGGAAACCTTAGTGGTTGGTGCTTGCTTGTGCTTTAGAAATACTTCATCTCGGTCAACTTATATGGTCAACTTATATTTTCTTTTGTTTACTTATTTCTGAAGTTGAAAAGAATGTAAATAAATCCTTCTATATGTCCAACAATAATAATACAGTAATACATTCTTTATTAAATAATCATAATAATAGAATCTTCCTAAAAAAGAAATAAATAATTTATATTTAGGTAGGGTTTAGGTACATGTCAAATAATAATCATAATATAGAATCTTCTTAAAAAAGAAATAAATAATTTATATTTAAAATTTTCTTTTTTAGTTTTATTTTATTTTGACAAGAAAGAAAGACAAATTCTACATTTATTATTTAATGTAAAAATATTTTGTATCCTTTAATGTATTGTCAAAAAATTAAAAAATACTACTTGTACTAAAAAAATATACTACTTATTATTTTGAGAAAGTATTTTATATGTCTTCTATTCATGGTCACAAAAAAGTACTTATTTATGTCTCATATTAATGGTCACATTTTCTTTTTTAGTTGTCTTATACTTCCTCATAATTTTGTTATAAGATATTGTTAACAGGGATAAAAAACCGGGCAGAGCGGTCCCAACTACCCTGAAAACACCAAAGAGAATATTTGAGGATTGAGCTTAACCGAATCGAGTGGAAAAAAGGAAATGTTATTCTTAGCTGAAAAAGGAAAAATTCTCTATTTTTGGGGGCTGCCAATCTCCCTTTTCAAGTAAGTTTCACAGTATATTTATAAGGGTACAATTAGGGTTTTTCCCCTTTTAACTTAGTGGGCTTTAATAAAAGCAATTTCATGGGCCTGATATACGATCCGGCCCACACTTCCGCCGCCTTTCCAGTCGAGCAAAACGGTGTGCCCAGCGGGAAAACCTTCCAGCTTGATCATCCTGTCTATACCCAGCTCGGTATGATCCCTTGGCCTTTGCAGATTCCCTTTGTTCCCGACGATCTTCGATCCTGTCCTCCTCAGACGGGGGGCATCCTAGGAAGACGATGGATGGTCTGCTCGGCGGATACTGGTGGGCTCCTCGCCGGGGCGTCGCTCCTCGGCCTCCGCGGTGAGATGATATGGCGAGTTCTCCTTGATCTCGAACCCCTCCCTAAGCTGGCGACCGGGTTGCGATCCTTCTCAACGGTTAAATAGGATAATAATAATAATAATAATAATAATGATAAAAATAGTGATATAACAAATGCCCCTCGGGAGAGGTGTGGTCGGCCATGGGCGAGCAGGCCTCTCCCGACCGAGATGGAAACTATTTTTAGACCGTCAGTTGCGCCCTCGGGTAACTTCTCTGCAGCCACTATGGTTAGTGGGCCTGATGGGACTTTTTGTAGGGGCCCATGTGTCTTTTCAAATTAAAATACAGAACGCTTTTTCGAATTTCAAAAACACACGCCCCCGCCCCTACAAATTCCACGTATTCAAACTTCTGAGAAATCGTTCCATAACTCACTTTCTATTCAAGGCGGTTTATCAGAGAGAAAAATCGACGCAGGCGACAGTGGAATAAGATTCCGGCGGCCCGAATATTTTCCGGCGATCCTCCTTCGTTTCTTCGTTTCTCAGGTACGCAGAAACTCACTTCTCTGTTTTTATTTTTATTAAGTTGCGATCCAGTCCCCTGACGGGGCCTCTTCTTCGAGAAATCGTCTAGGCTTTTCAATTTCCGGCGGCGGCCCTGGTCTAAGCTCCGTCGATAGGGTTTTTGGGGGATATAGAACTCTTTAGATTAAGATTCCCGAGCCTTTTCCCTTCCGCTATAAACGGGAATGAGTAACGAACAATTTCCCCCATCTCAGTCCTCGGGACCGCCGTGCGATACTGGGGCCTCTGGTTTGGCCTCATCCTCGGGAAAACCGGAGTTTACTCCTGAGTCTTCATCCCCCGTGAAATGGGCGCTATCTAAATTTCCCTTCACCGAGGAGGAGGTAAGTGCCATGCTGGGTGGACAGTCGGACAAGGATTATCGTCGTCTTTGCGATATCCTTGCAGGTTCAAGAGGTCCTCATTCTTCTTTTAGTTACCCTCGGTATTCCGCTGAGCGACCTTATAAATTTGTTCCGCGGAAACGATTCCATCTCGTCAAGGAACGCCGGAACACGCCTTTCGACGCTAGTTGGCGGAAAAGCACTGTGAACGAGGAAGAGCTGCAGACGATGAGGGAGAAATGGCAGATTCCGAACGACGTCCACTTATACGCTCCTCAAGTCGACGAGTTTGCTGACTCTCCCCCTCCGGGGATGTTGGCTGTAAATTATTCGATGATGGAGAGTGGGCTACGTTTTCCTTTGCATTCCTCGGTGGCACACTTTTTATACTTGCAGGAGATAGCTCCTATGCAGATAACCCCGAATGGCTGGGTGATGATATACGTATACTGTATCATGTTCGGGTAAAAAAAATATAACTATGTAACAAATGTCTTGAAAGGAGTATATGTACCCCTTATGACAGTGCATAAAGCTAAGTAGATTAAGAAAAAATGATTTTTTTTGTGTGTGTTTAATAATGTAAAGTAAAAGTATAATATGTATTGATGAGTAAGTTCAAAAAATTGTAGTATAAGAATAAATAAAATTAGTTGAAAAGTATGCAATAAAGAATGGAGTACTCCGTAGTGTACTCCTATTATTTTGAAAAAATAACAAAATACTAACAAATAGTTAATTTATTTAATTTCGCGGATATCACGTGGATTTTAGCTGGCCTAGGACTCTTGGTAAATACCATTGACTTTGTGAAGTCTACTTATTCCTAATCTGACTTTGTTTGTTTGTTTGATCGAAGAGCGGTGCGCAGGTTAATGAAACCAAGAATCAATGATGGTTATGAGATCATCATCTTTCTTGTTTTGGCTTTTGTCCGCTGCGGTCTTGAATGCTGCGGTTCTGTGCAGTGGAGGCACCACCAGTCGTTTTGTGAGGAAAGTTGAGAAAACCATCGATATGCCCCTTCACAGCGATGTCTTCGATCTCCCTCCCGGCTATAATGCGCCTCAACAGGTCTCAATATTTCTATTTTATTTTTTCCATTTAATAATTAATTTTAGATATATAGAGTATTGTTTTCCGTTTTTGTTCACAATCATTGCAGGGTTGATTCATTCATTACATCTAAGTACAGTATTTCTTTTCTTTAATTGAATTTCATTTTGTTTTTTTAATGTGTGTGTTGTTATTTAGGTACATATAACACAGGGAGATCACGAAGGAAAAGCAGTAATTGTATCGTGGGTCACTGCAGACGAGCCCGGTTCAGACTCGGTCATGTATTGGTCCGAGAATAGTGATCACAAGAATCGAACAAAGGGCAAAATCAAAACATACAAATTTTACAACTACACTTCCGGCTATATCCATCACTGCACAATCAAACACTTAAAGGTAAAACGTAGCAGTAGTAAATTTTGTTTTAATTTAATTAGTACATTATATGTTAAACATTATATATGTATGTAGTATGATACAAAATACTACTACGAACTCGGGACGACAAGCTCCAATAAACGAACATTTTGGTTCCAAACACCTCCAGAAGCCGGCCCTGACGTTCCCTATACCTTTGGTCTTATCGGTAAAATCCATTCTAATGTTATTCAGTTAATTTCAACACATTTTGTTTAGAGTGTTCATTTGTCGATTGATACATATCGATGATTGTAGGTGATCTCGGGCAGAGCTATGATTCCAACATAACTCTCACACATTATGAGCGAAATCCGATCAAAGGACAAACCGTGTTGTTCGTCGGAGACCTCTCTTACGCCGACAACTATCCGAATCACGACAATCGTAGATGGGACACGTGGGGAAGGTTTGTCGAAAGAAGTGTGGCCTACCAACCTTGGATTTGGACCGCCGGGAATCACGAACTCGATTACGTTCCCGAAATCGTACGAAAAAAAAAATCACGTTTTTTTCTTCTTAAATCTTTGCGACTAATTTTTTGTGGGACTAGCCCATTGGTCAATTGCAAATATTTAAATACTCACATACATATGTTTCGGGTTCGAACTTGGACCTTACAGTTCTCGAAGCAAGTGCTCAACCAACTGAG
Source organism: Euphrasia confusa (assembly GCA_954870475.1). Classification (NCBI taxonomy): domain Eukaryota; kingdom Viridiplantae; phylum Streptophyta; class Magnoliopsida; order Lamiales; family Orobanchaceae; genus Euphrasia; species Euphrasia confusa. Next base: position 23,174,069 of record OX940951.1, read on the forward strand.
CTAACAACTCTTGACTAATTTTATCCGATTGTTGCTGCAGGGTGAGAACCAACCCTTCAAGCCGTTTACCAACCGATATAAAACCCCTCACAAGTCGTCGAAAAGCAACTCTCCTTTTTGGTACTCCATCAAGAGGGCTTCGGCTTACATCATCGTGTTGTCATCGTATTCGGCGTACGGAAAATACACCCCGCAATACAAGTGGCTCGAACAGGAGTTGCCGAAAGTGAACCGATCCGAGACACCGTGGCTGATCGTTACACTGCATTCTCCGTGGTACAATAGCTACAACTATCACTATATGGAGGGAGAGTCAATGAGAGTCATGTTCGAGCCGTGGTTCGTGCAGTACAAAGTCGACCTCGTGTTTTCGGGCCACGTTCACGCTTACGAAAGATCGGTATGTGTGTATTTACTCAACTGATTTTTCGTGTTCATTGCAATGATTGACTTGAAAATTATGTTGTACACGTTGTAGGAACGTGTGTCGAACATAGCGTACAATGTAGTGAACGGAATTTGCACTCCGGTTCACGACCAATCCGCCCCGGTCTACATAACCATCGGAGATGGAGGCAATCTTGAAGGTTTAGCCACAAAGTAAGATTTGCTTAATTGTTGTTAATTAGAAGCCTCGTTATCTAAAAACTCGAACAGTTAAAAAGGTTAGATAACTTTGATACTAATGTTAGAAGTCATATCATCAAAATGTCTGAACTGTTAGAGAAGTTGAACAACTTGACATTTATATTAGTGAGTCGAATATATATTCTCTGATCATAATTGTTCGATCTGTTTTGTTTCAGCATGACTGAGCCGCAGCCTAAGTACTCGGCTTTCCGGGAGGCTAGCTTTGGGCATGCAACACTCGAGATCAAGAACAGAAGTCATGCGCATTACAGTTGGCACCGTAATCAGGATGGATACGCCGTGAATGCAGACTCGGTGTGGTTTTACAATCGATTTTGGCATCCGGTTGATGATTCTACCACTGCTCATTCTTGAAGGATGATTGTGGATGGACGGCATTTTCTGTTTTGATTTTGCTTTTCTTTTTGGCCCAACTAGTATCCCATAATATATTTCAGTAAAGAAGAAACTTGATTCTTTTATCGAGTAGTGTGGCTTAAATACGCCTACGGATTGTATAATTAAACTTTAATTGATTATCTTTTTATATGGAAAGAAGATATACTACCTATGTTCCAAGTTTTTATGAACATGAGGTCAACTGTTTTCATGACTTTTGACTGGGATTACTTATAAAAAAAAATATTAAAATAAAATTTATCTAATTGTTTCAATTTTAGTGTATTTTGTTTTAAAAACATCACGTTTTATCATGAAAACCTTCCGGTGTTTATTAAAAAAATCATAATTAAATTGTAGTACTTGTTATTATCAAACAAAAAGGAAAAGTTTTTAACAAAACAATATTAACTTATGAAATATGAATTTTTCATTAAGAATTATAACAAAGTCTTATAATTTAATAATAAAATCGATCATCTTTCCATAATTAAATTGGACTAAGACGTAAATGGATTGAACGGGCTGAATGGAAGTGGACAAAACATTGAAGTGAGCAGCCCAGCCCAATTGGCCAACTACGGAGTATTTATTTTCTTTGGAGGTCGGTTTGACGTTATAAATCCGCTTACTGAGAATTTGTAATATTCAAAGTTATTTTTTGTTGAAGCCATCCATCCTAGAGTGGGCGTGGCAATGGAGAAACCCGGAGAGCAGCTTCAAAGGAGAAGACTCAAATTATCATCTACGTACGAGTGACAAAGACCATAACAAAGGTTAATTAGGGTCGACTTTTTCAGCAAATTAATTATACTTTTCCAGTCGTATTAATTAGTGAATACTATAGTATATGCCACCAGGTTATATATTGAAGCGCAACTCATTTCAAAATATCCTATTTTACATGGCTTGTGTTTGAGTTGAACTGAACTTTATTTACAAATTTGATCGTGGCCTCATGTGCATGCAGCTATAGACGATATTTTCCGGGCTGCCAAGGGCATGGGAGTGAAGGTCTGGGGACCTTTGTGGATTCCACCAAAGACTTTGGACATCTCGACAAGAGTATCTAAGTATCTAACCACCCCCTCGAAGGTATTGTATTTAATTTTGCTTGTTCTGATCGTAATTGATTGTAGCTAGCTAGATTACCAAGTAGTTTATAGTTTATATAGTATGTTGTCTCGACATAATCTCATATTAAAAGACTAGCTAGCTGATGGGTCCACTCCACTGTCTAAATTCGTGATCTGCATTGTACTGAAGCTTAACTTCTGCTATTAATTTTAATTTAATTTGTTTTTCAGCATGCTGCGACACTTATGGCAGTTTGAATGTAATAGTTTACGCGAAGGTCATTGAACTCCTCAGCTCCCGTGAGGTACTCGACCAGATTATTTCAAATGTTGATCTAAGCTGTGTTCAGATTCAGGTTGAGGTTGTTACAGACATGAGCGCTCTCAGCCTGTTCTTTAATCGTATAGATCGGAAACACTCCCTTCTCTGCTTGAAATATGATTACATGTATTTATTCCCATAAATAATTTTTGTGATTTAAATATTTGGCAGAGAATGTTTCCCCTTTTATGTTATCAGTTCCCTTCGAGTAAAATTGCTTTTCGGTAATTTTTTTTTTTAAATCATGATGCAATTACTGCCTTCTGTTCGTGTTACTTACACTGATAAGCTGATAACCTGTGGCAATTTCAAGGTAGCCAGGTAATGAAGAGTTGCCCTTAATTAGTTTGCTAAGGATCGAAAGCCAACTGTATATATAGCTAGTAAATTACTACAAGTATATGTCTTAACATTTTCGGAATATTAACGAATAAAATCCAAGTTGGAAAGTGAGAGGGATTTCAGATTGTATTATTTGTTGAATATTAATTCACTTGGTCTTCTTTAACTAGTTTTGCCGGAATTGAAAGATAATCGTATGTGACTACTCGCATTTTGCTCTTAGTAAGATATATTGCTAATTAATTTCGATGCGCTAAAAATGGTAGAGTTTAAGCTGCTAAACTCTAAGGGGTCTCATGAACAACCTAAAATCTAGTGACATGGCATTGCATTAATTATATTGGATATTATATAGATACTTGATCTTTACTCTTGTAAAAAAAATAATAAAAAAAATCACATGGCATTCTCAGGTCACGAGGTGTGAAGTTTTCTGTGAAATACCTCTCCTTTCAAAAACAACAACTTTGGCCGGTCATAACTCGGGACCACGGGTTTAGAAAGCACTATTTCTTTTCTTCAAATGGATAATAATCATCTTGAGACCTTTGATTTGGAGAAAAAATCATGGACTCGTGTTTTTTGTTGCTCAAATTAAGTTTCCTTACCGAATTCATTTTAAATGGCTATATCTTTTGGATGTGTACCGTGAAGCTAATTAATTCTTGTGCAGATTGGATGGCGAAATCGTGGAATCGAGCTAGGTGATCGGATTGAGATCATTACTACCTCTTTATCGGCTTCTCGTACAAGATCCCCAACATAGTGTTTTTATATTCTGAGAACTTCATGTTTTAGGATGACAACCATAAATTATACTGTTATCAAAATAAAATGATGGGTTATAACTTATAAACATAAAATATCTAGTTATGTATCTCAAGTTTACATTAATTAAGAAAATAATGATGGGCTGTGTTTATAATGGGCTCGTCTTTCTTTAACTTGACTGAGTTTATTTACACCCCTCCAACATTTAAACTCACATTTTTTTAAAGGCTGAGTTTATTTACACCTCCACAATTACTAAACTCACCCCCTAAATTTATTAATTTATTTAATTTATGAATTTAATTATTATATCCTATAAGAAATACCATTCTTACCCTTTCTTTTATTGAAAAATATGGTTGTCTTCTTCCGTAAAAGAGGAACAGGAGTTCCGAATCACATGAGTTCCTAATCACAGATTATTTTTCCGACAAGAAAAAACCAAAGGGGAAGTGAGAGAGATGGGGAGAATGAAAACGGTAGGGAGGATCAGCGAGCAGTGATCGCCGAGAAAGGGCAGTGGTCGGAGATTCCAGCCGAAAGCGGCGGTGGTGTCGATGGGGACGGGGGCCATCAAACGACGGCGGGAGTTCGTCTTCTCCGGCGAATCTTTTAGTGGCTCAAGTACAACCTCCGGGGTTTCAAGGCGATGACGTATCGTGCTTTCTCCGGCAGTTGCGTCTCGGTGGTTAAGGGGGATCGGGACAACGGAGTCTTGATAGAAGGAGAATCCCGGCTGGTTTGTCGACGGCTGAGGTAAATCAGAAACAGCGTGAAGGAGATGGTCGAATCTTCCATGATTTTTTGTTGACGGCTCTGACAAAGGCGTAAGGGCTTGAGGAATTAACCGGCGTTACGAGCCTTGAAGAAAGGGGCAAGAGGCGGGGGAGAGGGGTTTATGGATTGCGCGTAAAATTGCCCAGTCGCAAAATTGCCGGGCCGATACCGATCCTCTGGCGTCGTCATTCTCAATCTCTCACTTTTGATTTTCTCTCGCCTGAGAAGATAATGATTTTAGTAATTAGGTGTTTTGTTATTAAAAAGGGTAAAATTGGTAGTTTAAAAAATAATGTAATTATTAAATTCATTAATAAAAGAAGAAAATAAATAGAGGGGTGGACTTAGTAAAAATAGAGGTGTAAATAAACTGAGCCTTTTTTAAATTTTAAATTTTTAAACACTTATAAAATACCTATATTACCCTTATTTGAAAAATCATTATTAAACATTCATTTCACATACAAAAAATATATGCGCAGAAAGAAAAAAAAAACTAAGTTTCATGGAAATTAAAACAACTAGTATCAACTCCCTGTGCGATGCACAGGAATATTTAATGTAAATTTTTATGTTAGAAAAAAAAAACTAAATTTAATATAAATAATATAAATCATATTATTTTTTATTGTTTGATATATTATAGAAAATCAATTAAAATTTGATTTCAAATAAAAAAAAATATGTTAAAAATTTGTATATTATATTACAATAAAATAACAAAATTTGAAATACTTCATTACAATTTAGTATTATTATTTTATATGTAAACTTTCATTTATTGTAAATGTTTCAACCCACATTATTAGTTACTCATGCTTAAATACTAAAATCTTAAATACTTTTTAAATTATATTAAAAAAATACTATAAAAATATAACTTTATCTATAAAAATATTTATTTTAAAATTATAGATAAAACAAAATAAGAAAATAGATTTAAAAAATAAGAAAAATCCACTAATTATTTAATATATAATTTTTTAAGAAATAATTAAAAGGAGAAAAATTAATTTTTTTAAAGAACTATTTAGCGAAACAGGTATTATAATTTATAATATTTTAAGTTTTATCGTATAAATTAAGGCTTAAAATTTAATGTTTCATTTTTTAAAATTTTTTATTAATAAAACTACTTTAAGATTGTAATTATAAAATTGTGTAATAACTGACTACCTAATATAATAAATATTAATTAATAACCACCGTGTAAATTAATAAAATTAAAATAAAATTATATAATTTGCTTCTATTAATAATAAGGAAAAATTGAGTCCTTTAATTTTAACGAAACTTTAAAAACTCCATTTTATCCAAAATCATCCATTTTTAAAGTGTGTCAAAGAAAAAATTAAACTAAAAAAAAGATGAGAATGTATAAACAATAGATGAAAAAAACAAAACTAAAAATTAAATATGTACTAAATATGATAAACCCAACAAAATCCAATTGTAAATTATATATTCTATATATTGAATATTACAATAATTAAAAAAAAAAAAAGTAATCAAGATCACTTAAAAGTTTCACAGTATAACCAAGCTTGCTTATGTGAGTCAAAAATGTCCAAAAAACACATATAACCGTCGGGACCTTATACTTTATTAGATATCAAACTTCGATGTCAGCGGAAAAAGTTACACTCGTCTTGAATTCACCGAGATATTCCATGTGAGTAGTGAGAAGCCACAAATGCTAGGGGCAGATAAACCGTTGGGGGCCTTGAGTCCTAACTGGTGAGAAATGGTGGAAAAGTAAGATTTTGTTTTGTTATTGGATTAGTGGTAGTGGTCACTAAAAGCATTTTGCAGCAACAAACCATTAATCAGAATTGTTAGAGAAAATTAAATTTGAAATCAAATATATTAATTATAGATTTCAAATTATGGTATATTTATTAATTTAATTTTTATACGTTATTATTTTTTATTGCATTATATTATGATAAATATATTAATGGTGAGTAATATTTTTAATAATTTGCATCAAATTATTTCATTGCTATAATTTAGGAGTTGCCTTATATTATGGTAAAAATATATTAAATATATTAATGGTGAGTAATATTAATAACGATTTGAATCAAATTATTTTCTTGCTATAATTTAGGAGTTGTCTTATAGTATTATGGTAAAAATATATTAACGGTGAGTAATATTAATAAGAATCTATATAAACTATTTTCTTGCTATAAATTAGGAGTTGATTTATATTAAATTGATTTAAGTTTATTATTTTATGCAAGTTAAACTCACAATAATTAAGGACGTCAATTTGACTAATTAATCAATAAATGATTTTTTAATTTAATTATTTAATTAAAATATTCTCCAATTGACTAATTAATCAATAAATGATTTTTTAATTTAATTCTTTAATTAAAACATCGGATTTATTGATTTTAAAAATACTTCTCTAACAATTAACTAATTTACATTATTTAACACGAAGGTATTTTCCGTTTAAAATAATATTGGCTTTATATAAGTAAAAAAAATCATGAAAATAATTTCCAGTTTAAAATAATATTGACTTTATTTAAAAAAAATAAAAAAATCATGAAATTGCATAGATCTTAATTTATTTTAATTTTGAATTAATTAGACTTTGGAAAAATGGAAATCAAATCTCAATTGATTTAATTTTCAAACACACATAAGATGACTTTAAATGGATAAATATAAAAAAAATAATTTAATTAGCCTAACATAAATATAATATAAGAAAAATAATTTGTATTGAATTAAATAATAAAGAGAATAAAAATCCCACTGATTTAAATCAAATAGACTTAAATCATCACTAAAGTAAAAATAAACTTAATATGAACCTAATTTTATTACAACTTTTTAATAAACATGACCTAAATAAACATTCCGATAAAAATAATTCATATAAATATTAAAAAACAATAAAATAAATTACAACATAAGAAATTCTTGAGTCTTCACAAAAGAAGAGTCTTGAGTCTTTATCATGACAACTTGTATTAATTTTGAAGAAAAAAATAACAAATAAAAGGAGATCGAGTTAGGAACGCATTAAAATCAAAAAATGTGCCATGAGAAGTTCTTATTAATGAAACACTGCAATAAAATAAACAAAATGAACAAATCAATAATAAATATGCCATGAAATAATAAATTATAATTATAAATAAATATAAATTTAATTAAAAAAACTTACAACTCCACCTGCAAGAAAATAAACAAAATAAAGGTCTCAATGAAATATAGACATGAAATAAAATTACGACATAAAATAATAATTCATAAATACAAAAAAATAATATAATAATGAAAAGCAATAAAATTACAAAAAACTTACATTTTTTCTCTGCAAAATATAAACAAAACAATTATACAATTTTTAAAACATATAAATCACCGAAATAAAAAAAGTAAAACATAAAAAAAAACAATTAGCATGAAAAATATTAAGCATTAAAAAAGAAAAAATCATAATAATTAACCTGAAAAGCAAAACGACGATCGCCAAATTACCTGCACATAAGAAAAACAAACAAATTGACAAATAAATGAAAATTTTAAATTATTTAAACAAATCATAAAATATGAAAAAAAAATCTACAATGAACAACATGAGAAAGGGGTAGAGAGAATTATAATATAAGGATACATTATCTATACCTGCAAAAAAACACAAATAATAAAGAATGGAGAGATGAAAGATACATGAGGTATAAATAGCTGTCAGAATTTGAACTTTCCGTAAAATAGATATTATAACAATTATGGAAAATGAACAAAAAATTGAAATTAACTTTGATTGAGAATAATTATAATTAGTAAATTTAAAAACTGAATTGAAAAGGCACATGACTATTGATTTATTTAAAATTTAGAATTTAAAATTATTAAATTTAAATTTATAAATTGTTAGCACGACTAATTAAGAATGATCATTCCTAATGTGATTTTTCCATTATTAATCACAACTAATTTCTCGTATTGATTTTTTAAGTCCATTAATGTGATTTCATTTCCTAGTGAATCGTAATTAAGTATGGTCATTCCTAACGTAATTTTTCCATTATTAATCACAACTAATTTCCCATATTGATTTTTTAAGTCCATAAATGTGATTTCATTCTCTTGTGAATCGATTTGACTACAGTATTACTATAAGGGAAGGTCATTATATATTATTTAAAATCAGTATTAAATTATTAAGAAATTGATTAGAGAATAAATATTAGATTTAAATAAATATTATAATTATTTTTAATATGATAGTAGAAATTTAAACGTATTAATATTTATATTTATCTATTAATATAATAGTTAAAATTAAATAGGATAAGCATGAAATATTTATACAAATATTATTATATTATTTTTTAAGTTGAGAATAACTATTATCCTATCATAAATATTATTATTATATCATAAATCAGTTAATTGATAACTCATTTTTTTAATACGTAGAAATATCACAATTAAATCGGCTAATTGATTATAAATTATATTGTCCATAATTAGTGATGGAAATATGAGAATAATTGGAAATGATTATATAAAGGACATAACTAATCTTAAATTATGGTAACCATATAATTGAGATTTCCTAATTGCTAATTCAAAATTAATAACTAATAATGAAAAATCCACGTCAATGAAAATTGAACGCTTTAGAAATGCCACGTAGACATATGTATGCTTATATGTGCCACGTAGTATGAACATACTCATTTTTTGTAGTGTATTTTTTTATGTTCACACTGGCCACGTGGGATCATCAAAGTCTGGATTTATATATTAAATAGATTACGTGACCACATTGTAGAGATGTGTTGCAGAAATCAATTAGATAAATTAAAAATTTCAAACAAAAAATCACTCCAGAAAAAAATATTAAAATCGAGAAGTGTGTGATGGCCTTGTATTTGATTATGCTGACTTCTTCAATTACGAGCTAGGGCGGCTCCGTCATGTGCTTCCCCACTTGACCGACAAACAACTTCATTCTTCCTCCTTGGACCTATAAAATGATATTTGTTTTCTCTAGAATTTCGATCTATCTTAGGCATTCCCAATGCGTAAGGAGGCAAAGGGGGAGGCAAATTCAAATTTTGTAAAAAAAAATTCTTCCAATCACATTTTCACTCCAACCACATTCATCAAACTAGTAACAACTCCCTGTGCGATGCACAGGAATATTTAATGTAATTTTTTTGTTAAAAAATCGATAACTGAAATTATTATATTATTTCTTTTTTAGTATTGCTTAATACTTATTAAAATATAATTTAAAATATGTTAAACAATTTTATTTCAAAGGTTATTTAAAAAAAATAGAAATAATTCGTAATAAAGGGCTAATTAATAGAATTACTAATGTACTAATAATATTAATTATAGAACTAAATAATATTAGGAATGACAAATCATAGCAGAATAGAATTACTAAATTACTATATTGAAATCTTCTAATATAGAAACGAATTAATTAGAAAAGTCAAATTTGGAGATATTACAAAATATCTTTTTCTTATCAATAAGATAAAAATATGAAAAATAAATATGAAAAAAATTTAATTATATTTGAATTTGCAAAAATAAAAGGACTTTTATACATTTTTAATATGTATGTATGCCAATTAAAAAAAATCAATGAAATAATTAAGAGAGTGATTAAGCAATTGAATAATTAAACCAATACAAATCTTATAATTCAAATTATACATCTATTGATCTTAAATCTTAATAGATGTTTACTTTGAATTATAAAAATGATTATAAGAATAAATTTTGATAAATAAAAAAACATATTCAAATTTTTTAGCAATAAATCGGCATAAAAACAAAAAAAAAATAAGCAATATTATACTACAACTAAATAAGATATCAAAATATTAATTAATGAATAGTAATCTAAGAAAAACATGAGATTAGTTTAATATTATTAATTAATGAATAGTAATCTAAGAAAAACATGAGATTAGTTTAATACTGTATATCGAATCTTATAAATAATAATTAATAAAATATATATTATTCTACAATAATAATTTTGAAAGATTGATGACATGTTCTTGTACTCTCGAATTTCATCAAATATATTGATCAAATTAATCTGCAAAAAACACAAAAAAATGGATTTACATGACGATCAAATGAAATAATTAATCAATTAATTAATTAATCAATTGATCAATCATATCAAAGATTATAAAAAAGAATTACACATTAAAAATAAAAATTACCTTTAAATCTGAAAAAAAAATACTTTTATACATTTATTAAATCATAAACACAAATATATGTTAAATCAAATAAAATAAATAAAAATCATACCTCGTGTTCAAATATTGTAAATATTTTTATTTACCTGCATATAAAAAAATAACAATTAGACAAATCCAATCATACAAAAATATGAATATATGCAATATAAAAAAAATAAAAAATAAAAAAGAGTGAAAAATAATTGAAAAATAAGGTGATTATAAATAGTCGTAAATTACCATATATAATTTATTTTAAATTTCTTACCCTATTATTAAATTTACCATATATTTAAAATAATAATTACGATAAATCTTTGTAACATAATAATACTTTGAAAATATGAATTTTTAATTTAAAAATCTTTCCTTAACGATCTATTTAATAAATATGAGATTTGACCGAATTACTATAATAATTAATAAAAAAATTATGGTAATAATTAATTAAGTGAAATTTGACAGTGTTATATTGGACTTCCCATATTTTGTTATCACCATAGTAGCATTATTACCTAAAATATTTTCTCTACATTATTGTTATTTACTAATTAATATTAGTCAAAAAAATCAAAACCGTGGCATCAAATTAGTCAAAAATAAAAAATAAAAAATCGTGCACATCATGTTTTATTATTATATTATTACATTTTAGGTTGAGATAATATCAATTTTATTCATTTGCTTAAATTAAGAGATGAATTTATAGTATACGATAATTTATTAATATAAATAATTAGCTAAAAACATTATAGTACAATTATTTACCATTATTGCATGGTTGACTAAGAATTAAATATTAGGTAAGAAATGTATATTAACTAATTAATATGTAATGATTTATATTACCATAGTTAATTAATAGGTAATAATATAATTACTGAATTTAAATAATAAATATTAAAATTACTATAGATAATTAAAAGTCATGTCATATTAATATTATTAAAGAAAATCCACATAATTAAATCTTGACCAATAAAAATATTGTTTGTGCCAGTGAACATGCTTATTTTTCTTATTGTATTTTTTTGTGTTCACATTGTCCACATGGGATTATCAAAGTCTGAATTTATATATTATATAGATTTTACCTCAAAAAGAATATTTTTTTAAAATCTTCTTAATTTAATTTTTATTTATATTAAAATAATATTAATTAAAATTTTAATTTCAAATTATTTTTTCAAATAATATAAAAATTAAACAAAATAAAAATGTAATGCATTAATATAATAATTAATACATAAAAACTAAATATTATATAAAAATTATCGCAATAACAACTGTTAGAATATATTAGTTATTATATTTATAGGATTAGGGTTTACCTTTTGTTTATAGGATTAGGGTTTACCTTTTGTTTTGGCTATATAAAGCCTCTCTCTTGTATATTTTAGATCACGCTTATAAACGCTTACTCATCTGTCCCACACTAATGGTCTTAGGTGGTCAACGTTGACTTTTTTTGTCCGTCAAATACATATGATAAATAGTATAAAAAAATTATCAAAAAAATACTAAAATAAAATTTAATAGTTAAATTTTATTTTAGTAATTTTTTCATAATTTTCGTATATTTATTTATCATATATATTAGACGGACAAAAAAGTCAACGTTGACCACCTAGGACCATTAGTGTGGGACAGAGGGAGTATTTTGTTCTAATACCACAAGTTTTCTACGTTTATCTTTTCCTTTCCTTTAACCCTTGTTGGATTATATAAATCCTAACATGGTATCAGAGCCAGGTTGAATAAAAAAATCTCCTGGTTCGTGTTTTTCGTCCGAGGTACATTGACATGGGCTTGTTTGGTTTTCCTCATCTGATTCCTTTGCAACTTTGTTCGACGGTTTGTTTTGTGTTCTTCGTCTGAGGTACATTGACATGGGCTCGTTTTGGTTCGTTTTGGTTAATTGGTTAATTTTGGTTCGTTTTGGTTAATTGGTTAATTTTGGTTCGTTTTGATTAATTGGTTAATTTTGGTTCGTTTTGGTTAATTTGTTCTGTTCGTTTTGGTTGTTGGCGTTTTCGGTTTCGCCAGACAATTGGTGTTCGTTTTGGTTAATTTGTTCTGTTCGTTTTGGTTGTTGGCGTTTTCGGTTTCGCCAGTCAATTGGTGTTCGTTTTGGTTAATTTTTTCTGTTCGTTTTGGTTGTTGGCGTTTTCGGTTTCGCCAGTCAATTGGTGACCGTTTTGGTTAATTTTTTTCTGTTCGTTTTGGTTGTTGGAGTTTTCGGTTTCGCCAGTCAATTGGTGTTCGTTTTGGTTAATTTTTTTTGTTCGTTTTGATTGTTGGCGTTTTCGGTTTCGCCAGTCAATTGGTGTTCGCTTTGGTTAATTTTTTCTGTTCGTTTTGGTTGTTGGCGTTTTCAGTTTCGCTTGTTTTTCAATGCATGGCTCCTAGTGAGGACTCGTTGCAGTCAATTGGTGTTCGTTTGGATGTGGCTTCAGAGTCTTTTGTTTCCATCCACCGAGGCAGAGTATCGTGCTAAGGCTTCCACTACGACTGAGATTATATGGTTGCGCTCATAGATTTTTCGTTGACAGACTCTCGATGTTCCTTGCTGTACCATCGTGTGTTTGAGGGGGGGGGGGGGGGGGGGGGGGGGGTGTTAGAATATATTAGTTATTATATTTATAGGATTAAAGTTTACTTTTTGTTTATAGGATTAGGGTTTACCTTTTGTTTTGGCTATATAAAGCCTCTCTCTTGTATATTTTAGATCACGCTTATAAACGCTTATTTTGTTCTAATACCACAAATTCTCTACGTTTATCTTTTCCTTTCCTTTAACCCTTGTTGGATTATATAAATCCTAACAACAACAACATAATTAATCCTAAAAAATATAAATTACATATAAATTAATTTTATGAACTAAATTTTTTTTCCCAAAGATGTTTAATCAAAGCATTTCGAAGTTCGAAACGAGGATTTGAATCTCTAATTTGTCTATGTCGAGTTCTATTCTATTTGTTTATCTTATTTTGTATTGTAATATGTAATTTGTATTAAAATTTGTAGTATTAATGTAATTTATATTATTATATTTCAATTTTTATGTTGTATCAAAAATTATGTTAAATAATATTATTATATTATAAATATTATTTTTTCATATTTTTTTATAACAATGTAAAAATTATAAATTAAAATCAACAAATACTATTATATTTACATTTATATATATTTAACAATTAATTGAAAATAAAAAAATATATATATAATAATTTTTGCCACCATGAATAGTGTGGAGACAAATTTGCCTCCTACTATTCACTATGGCAAATTGTCACCATATTTGACTCCACGGTTGGAGTGGTGAAATGGGAATGGGGGAAGCAAAATTTTTCATTGCCTCCCCTTTGGAAATGGTCTAAAAAATGAACAACGAAAACTCAAATTTTGATCAAATTGAAATTAAGGGATTGATCGATTCCAATAATTAAATTATCGACCCCTTCGTACTCCTTTGCCAGGAAGTCTGGCTTGCCGTCGGGTTGGATCTGACCCGTGATCCACACCTTCGTACTCCTTTGCGAGGTCCCGATGGAAGATGTCGTGCCCCCGATGGAAGATGTTGTGCCAGTGGAAATACTTAAGGTTGAGATTCTCGCTCTTGACTCGAGACTGTGAGAGTAAGAAATCGTTAAAGAAGAACAGAGTTTTCTGTGAGAATACGAAATCGTTAAAGAAGACGACGATAAACCGAGAGTTTTTCTTGAAGGGTATAATTGGAATACGAGAGGGGGTGTAATTATAAAGTACTCCAATATAAAAGGGTGAACTAATCGGTAGGGTGAGTTTAGTAAAAGTGGAGGTGTAAATAAACTCACTCCTTAACTTAATTTTAACTTAATTAAAGACGGTCTCCACATTTTGTGGAGATTCAAGTTTGAGGGAGTTGAGCCTATTTGAGAGAGTCTATATCAATATATCAATAGTTATGGTTTGGAAAATAAAATAAAATTTAATAGTTGAATTTTAATTAATTATTTTTTTTTATAATTTTTGTATACATTTTATTAGTTGAACGGTAAAAAAAAGTCACTTGTTTATAGCTATGGGAAAAAGGGAGTAATAGTTATTGTACTAGTCTATATCAATCTATCCATAGTCAATCTATCAATATTTTTACAGGAGAGTTCTAAGACCATGTACATCAGTCAAAATAAGAGAAGCATGGGGATGCTTTTTGATGACATGGTAATTACATGTGGGAGCAACAATGGAGGATGAATATGCGAAGCAAGAATACTTCAAGTTTATGAATTCTACAAAGAAGAGAAATGGTGGAACGAGTGCATTGAACCACGTGACATTTCATTATATTATTCTTACATTATCTTTAAAAATTCTATTAATAATATAATTTTCATAAAAATATCTATTAATATTTAATATAATAATATTTAATAATATAATTAATTTTATGTTTATTATTTTTTTAAATATTTTAATGTCTAGGAAAATACTTTATTAATATTTTTACTATTTATATAATTCTTTTTATTTAAAATTGATTATATTTTTTTAATAAATAAATAATATTGTGAATTAAAATAAACTAAATAAACAAATAAATAAAATGAATGACTCATTGTTGTTGGTAGTTTTTTAAAATGAATGATGAAAAAGTGAAATATAATGTGAATGAAAGAAAAAATGATATGGATGTGAAAGTTAAGGAAAAGTGAAGTATGAATGACCCATTGATGTACATGGCCTAAAGTGCCGTGCATATATCATACATTTTCTTGTCATTTTAACCTTTAGATTTTAAATTTAATATGGACCATTAGACCATCTACAACAATGAATATTCATCCATTCCCTCACCTTTATATCTCTCTTCCACATCATCTTTCTCTCACATCCACCTCATATTCAACTCATTCACCATTTATCAAAAAAATCAACCTACATCAATGAATCACTCATCCACTATATTTTATATTTTATTATAATCTATATATTATAAAAATAAATAATATATAATATTTTTAAATTTCATAAATAATAATATCAAAATATTTATTTTTGTAAAAATAATTATTTTTAATAACTTTATTTATAAAAAGAACAAAAATATTTTATAACAATTAAAACTAAAAATAATGTAATCAAAATATAATAATTATTAATTACTAATAAATTATTACAGTATAAAATTATTAATTTTAAACATATTTATATATTAGATTCATTAACTATATTATATATTAATATTTAATATACATACTCATTGTTAATTTGTATGGATAGGAAAGAGAGAGGGGGACCACGTGGGTCCCGCACTCATCAATGTTGCTCACCGTTGTCGAATTCGAAAAGACGAAGGCTTCCTTCTCTTTTTTACATGGGTCCCAGCGTTTTTTAATCCACGTAGGCACTTTATTGATTCATGCTTCGATTTGTTTTGCCGTTGTACATGTGCTCTTAGATGTGTGAGGAAATACAATATTAGTATGTGAATTCAAACATAGAATTATTAACCTTATAGGAGTACTTATTTAAACCGGTAGAAAGTTTTTAATAAATCTTTTTACTCCGTAATTACTTTATCTTGTAATTACAATAACTATTTTATATTAATAATAATAATAACTAAAATGATTTTTAAAAAATTAATATTAAATCTTTAATTAAAAAAATTAAATATAACTATATTAATAATTAAAATATTATGTTATTAATATCATACAAAAATTAAAATTAAATATTTTAAAATTTATAGTTAAAAGTAAAATTTAATTTCAAAAATATTTTATTTAAATTAATAATGTGATATTATTAGTAAATTAGAAATTCTATATAATAATACTCTATATATAAACTCATTTGAAACTAGTTATAAATAAGAATAAACTTTTATACCTCTATATAAGAATAATTGATTAATATATAATAAAAATATTTATTAATAATATTTTTATTTATCAAAACCAATAACATGTTTAAGATAACTTAAAATATTTATTAAAATCAATAACATATACTATATGATCAAAGTTTATAATCCTTAAATTTATTAATATTTTATCCAATACGTATGTGAAACACAATTTTTACATATATATATGATCAAATTTCATTATTCAAAATTATTAAATTTATTATGTATATTTAAAGATAAATAATATTTCATGTATATTATTTTAATATTTATATTATTTTTTATAAAAAAATATTATTTTTATTTTGTAAAACTTTATATAAGAATAACTTTGATAGTAATATTTTTTGCTATAAAGTTTCTATTGTAGTATAAATTTTAAAAAAAAATATATTATTCTTTTAAAATATTGTTTTAACTATATTATAAAATAAATAAAATTATAAAAATATAAGTTAAATTATTAATATGATCACTTGAAAATGTTAAATATAATAAAAATATATATAATTTTCATTTGAAAATTATTTATTATTTTATTTATTATTTTTTTGAAATTAAATACTTTTTTTACTTAATAATTTGATATTTAAATTTTTTAATGACAAATTTGAGTAAAGTTCAACTTTTATCACAAAATGAAAATTATAATGCATTTTATGAAAGGTTGAAAGATAAAATATAATTTTAAATAAAATTTTGTGAGTTTAATGTTTTGATCTTATTTTTCAATTTAATTGATATTGAAAATTTTCAACGATTTTTTAAATAATTTTAAAAACTAATAAAAAATGTAAAAAAATGTTACTCATGTGTCATTTTTAATTTGAATAATAATCCCATGTAATAAAGTGCATGGTATAAAATTCATGTGTCAATTTCTTATGTGCTAATGACTAAATGTATGGTACTTATGAAATAGACAAATGTATTGTAGCATTTTCCAAGAATTTGACTAAAATGTTTAGACTTTGGCCAAATAATATTTATCATTTATTAAAGTGTAAAAATTCTTTATTTAATTCCTTATTCTAAATTAAATATTATTATTTTTTCTCTACAAGATTACGTGCACCGTGACCATTTCTTTAAGTCAAAGCTTACTTTAAAATTATAGAGTAATTTTTCAGTATATTTTAGTTCGAAAATGATCATTTTAAATAAAAACTTTTAACATAAAATTATTATTTTAAGTGATTAAATAAAATAATTACTCCGCTTTAAAAGTATTCATACAATCATACTATAGTAAAACCTCTAAAAATTAATACTGATAAATTAATAATCTTTCTAAAATAATAAAATTCTACCGTTCCGACTTGGGCCTTTGTAAAAAAATGAGCAATTCGATAAGAAATATAATAATAATTTTTTGAAAAAACTCTTTATAAGTATGAAGTACCATCAAAATTTTAAATTAATAATTTGTAAATATTATAATTATAAATATTAGTTCTCATCCATACTATCAAAGTTGGGTATTCACGTGATCTATTTAGAGGGTTTACGTGATTATGGGTGTTCATCGGTCCAAAACCGGACCAAACCGGACCGGAACCGGCTTGGACCGAAATCGAAATTGTGAAAAATCATGACTCGGAAATCAGATCGGAATAATACCGGTCTGGACCGAACTGGACCGGTAAATTTGGGTTCGGTCCGGTTTTGGACCGGATAAAACTAGAATAATTAAAATTTTAATAAATTAAATATAAAATAATAATTAAAATTAATTTTTATATTTATAAAATTTAAATTTTATTCAATAAAAATAAAATATCATTTTTAAGTAAATAATATATTTTAAAATTAAAAATATATATATTTATTTATTTATTTATAAATTATTTTGTTATATTAATACTATATTAATTATATTAAGTATTAATAATTTAATATATAGTGAAATTTTTAGTTAATAAAAAAATTATATTTGATAAGTAGAACAATTTTTAAATTAGAAAAAATAATTTATCAAGTTATCTATTTATTTTTTTAAAATATAACAATTTATATTATTAAAAAATATTATATATATTAATAAATTAAATTCCGGTCCAATCCGTTCCGGACCGGATTTTACCGGTTTTTAATTGGAACCGGACCGGAAACCGGAATCTCGATTTTAGTTGAACCGGAAACCGGTCCGGAATTTTACAGGTCCAGACCATTTTATGAGCACCCCTATACGTGATCTATTTATAATGTTTGATAATATATCTTGATTAACATTCAAAAAATATTTTTAATCAATTGATTATTGTCATATTTTTAGTGGATGATGGTCCCTTTTATATTCACATAATATTTCATGCATTTAATCATTTATTAATGATTTTGTGATGCATTTTAGATGATATATTAACATAATTTGGTATTATAAATTAATTTATTTTTATAAATATAATAATTAACATTATAAATTGAATTTATAATAATATAAATAATTTAATTAGTTGAAATAAAGTTGATACATGAATCTTTATTTCATTATTTTAAATAAATATATTTAAATTTATTAAATTTGAAAATTTTCTATTTTAATTAATAAAATATTAATTTATATATATTAATATCTCTTTAAATTAATAAAATTTTACGTTCGTATTAATTTATAGATATTTTACTTTATTGAAAATTATCCAAAAAAATATAAATAAATTTTATTTAATTGTTATTTCATTGTCTCATATTACTGTACATAATTTCTATTTTGTCGGTCATAAATCAATAGGACACGGCATAAAAGACACACCTCTTAATTTTTTTAAATGGTCATTCATAAATTCTACGTAATAAAAGTTTTTCTTCTATACTTTTTTTTGTAATCCCTTAAAACTTTTACACATAAATAAAAAATAAATTTTTTTTTTACAACATTATCTGTTCATTACAAATTTATTTATATAATTCCCATTAATTTTTTTCACTGTTTTTTTCACTATTTTTTTACATTTAAATCACAATGCCAAATTCAAATTATTTCTTTTTATTATTTATTTAAAATAAATAAAACAATAATTTGATAATTATTGTGTTCGACACATGTATAAATTAAGGGGTAATCACGAATGAGGACACTTCTAAGATGATTATTATTTATAGTACCCAATTTTTTCTCTTAGTATTATACAGGGCACTCTGCCCATTTTATCCTTTTTCATTAAAAAAATTAAGAAATTAATTGATATATAAAATTACGCAAAAAATCTAAACTATCATCCTACATTCAATAGTTCCTCATTCGACTACACATATATTGAAGTTTCGTCAAATACATTCAAAAATCTTTCGGCTCATATAAAATCAAAATTAATTGATATATAAAATTACGCAAAAATCTAAACTACGTTCAATAATTCCTCATTGACTACACACATCAAGTGTTAGAAATAATATTAAAATTCAATCTACCCCATACCCTAATATTACCATAAATTAATGATTTTATTTATGCTACAAGTAGACATTTATGTTTAATATATCATCTCCATAAACATCAATTAATCTAGATTCTAGATAAAGGGAGTAGTACACTGTATATTATTTTGAAAAAATAAAAGCAATAATTAATAATTTATTTCATTACGCATGCATACTACATGTAAAGACCGTTGACCCAGTGAAGTCTATTTATTCGTGAGTGAATACAGTCTTCTACTGCAAGAATCAACAATGATGGTTACGAGATCATCATCTTTCTTGTTTTGGCTTCTGTCTGCTGCGGTCTTGAATGCTGCGGTTCTTTGCAGTGGAGGCACCACCAGTCATTTTGTGAGGAAAGTTGAGAAAACCATCGATATGCCCTTCGACAGCGATGTCTTCGATCTCCCTCCGGGCTATAATGCGCCTCAACAGGTCTCAATATTTCTATTCCTCTCCATGTAGAGATTAATTGAATTTCATGTTTTTTTTATGTGTGTTGTTAATTGTTATTTGTAGTATCTTTTGGGTACGGGGTGTGTGTATCCATTAGAGGAAGATGGAAGAAATGAAAAATCGAATAAATCGAGGCTCGTGTTCAACACGATTTCCTTAAAACAAATTCGTCCTCTACGGGTACGATTGTTTCCCAGGATACAACGATTGCAAAGCAAAACATTTGCTTACGGCGAACTGAGATGTTGCCTAAGAAATATCACCGGAGGGTCAAAGAAACGAGATAAACAAAAAGAAAAACGAGAGCGATTGCTCGGAAGATGTCTGTATATTCTCTTGTTCATCTTCGATTATTTTCGTGTGCTTCTCAAGTTCTCATGTTTGATTTTTTCATGCAAAATCGATTGCACTTATATAGATAATGTTGGAGTCGAAGGTTCGTTGAACGTGGACGGTCAAACCACCAAGTGTAACGTCCCGTCATTTAAAACCATACTAATGGTCACTTAAAAGACCATTATTCACAAATTAAATCCAATTATGTAACTTAAATAATAATATACATTATTATTATTATATTATTATTATTTTGTCAATAAATGACAAATCACATAAAAAATAAAATATAGCAAAAAGTGTGTATCCAATCAAAGGGTACTCCCCTATATTTATCGACTACACTTTGCATATATATATTTATTTATTTTTACCCTTTGGAATTCTCTTCCAATTAGTTACATATTTGAAAATTAATTTTTCATTCATACTACTCGAAATTGAGCGTATGAGATATCCAATCAGAGCTCTCATACGAGACACTCATTTTCTAACAATCCCCCACATGAATGAAAATTATACAGACACCATAAAGAAAAAAAAAGCTTGGTGATATAACTCAACGTTAGAAACGTGCATAGAATAAGTAGGTGTTACCCTTTGAACTTTTCCTTGTGAAAGCATACTTATTTTACTAGTTAAATAGTAGACGCGATGTCTTTGAACTATTCACCATTTGTGTAAACAATAGTATACTCCACTCACGTTCTTTCTAACAACTCTCAGTTCTCATAGTTATGTTCATTTTGGCCCTGAACATCTGCCTGGTTCTGTAAGAGTGTTTAAGAATATGCCTTACTATATTCTCTTCGAAGCGGCCCCACTTCTCTCTTACATAGGTGATTTCTTTTGAATCATTAATAGCCATATGCTAATCCTCACAACATATCACTGTAACATCTCTTAGGCAATGGACTTTCATGGAAATTAAATTCCCCCACATAACAGTGATAACGGAGTTAGACAATTAGGTTGTCCTTTTGAACCTAGTTCTTGGGATCTCCAGTCATATAGGTAAGGTTTTCCTTCATCTTACTCACTTTCTTTAAGGCTTTTAGTCCAATCCTTTAGATGACGACATTACTAACTCTCAATTTAACCATTTCTTTGGTTAACGGATTGCGATATTATCTTTAGATCTTACATAATCTATTGAGATAACTCCAGTTGAGAGTAGTTGTCATACATTGTGTTCTTCCAATTTCAAATTGACAATCACAATTAATTGGATACACATGTCTCGTCTACTTCGGATGTTCTTTTTAACTTCCGAATTTTTTTATTGTACAAATAATTCATATTTCAATATGAATTTCAAAAGTCTCATATTTACTTTTCATTAAGTAAATATTAATTGTGAGAATAAATTATTATTACCTCATTCATATTATATGAATTTCAATAATTTATTTACTTCTCTTCAACAATTTTTTTTTTACCACATTCATAACTCTATGAATTTCAATGGTTTTATTCAATTAATAATAATATAATAAATTTCACTATTTATTATATTCAAACAATACTTATATAATAAATTTCACTATTTATTATATTTTAATGGTAGCAATAAGTTTTTACTTATTTTCCCATTTCAAAGGTTAATATAATAAATTTCAATATTTATTATATTCAACCAATAATAATATAATAAATCTTACTATTTATTATATTTTAATGGTAATAATAAGTTTTACTTATTTTACCACCATAATTATAGAATAATGATTCATCATTATCACATAAATAATAATAATCACCATATTATTATTTTATCACATAAAATAATAAAATATGCATAAAATGCAAATTCTTATTATTTAATTATTTCAAAAGATATTTACATCAATATCTAGTGATTTCACATTTAGATCAAGCTATTACACAACATTTTCAATAATATCCGCTTGAAATAATTTGTTCACCATTGAACAATTTATTTTTTTTATATCACTACATGTCACAACATTTTTTTTTTATTGACTTCAACAACTTCGTTGAATTTTTTCTTCTTGGTTTATCACGATGATTAACCAAAAAATATCATCTAGTGTGGCGCACCAACACTAGGTCCCGAGGGATAATACATGTTCGTTCACTCAATCGAGTTTGAACCATTTTCGGGTGTAAGCAAAATTTTTCTTTTCAACCATCAAACTAATTTGTTTTAAGTTTGTAGTATCTTTTGGGTACGGGGTGTGTGTATCCATTAGAGGAAGATGGAAGAAATGAAAAATCGAATAAATCGAGGCTCGTGTTCAACACGATTTCCTTAAAACAAATTCGTCCTCTACGGGTACGATTGTTTCCCAGGATACAACGATTGCAAAGCAAAACATTTGCTTACGGCGAACTGAGATGTTGCCTAAGAAATATCACCGGAGGGTCAAAGAAACGAGATAAACAAAAAGAAAAACGAGAGCGATTGCTCGGAAGATGTCTGTATATTCTCTTGTTCATCTTCGATTATTTTCGTGTGCTTCTCAAGTTCTCATGTTCGATTTTTTCATGCAAAATCGATTGCACTTATATAGATAATGTTGGAGTCGAAGGTTCGTTGAACGTGGACGGTCAAACCACCAAGTGTAACGTCCCGTCATTTAAAACCATACTAATGGTCACTTAAAAGACCATTATTCACAAATTAAATCCAATTATGTAACTTAAATAATAATATACATTATTATTATTATATTATTATTATTTTGTCAATAAATGACAAATCACATAAAAAATAAAATATAGCAAAAAGTGTGTATCCAATCAAAGGGTACTCCCCTATATTTATCGACTACACTTTGCATATATATATTTATTTATTTTTACCCTTTGGAATTCTCTTCCAATTAGTTACATATTTGAAAATTAATTTTTCATTCATACTACTCGAAATTGAGCGTATGAGATATCCAATCAGAGCTCTCATACGAGACACTCATTTTCTAACATTATTTAGGTACATATAACACAAGTAGATCACGAAGGAAAAACAGTAATTGTATCGTGGGTCACTGCAGATGAACCCGGTTCGGACACGGTCATGTATTGGGCCGAGAATAGTAGTGATCACAAGAATCAAACAAAAGGGGAAGTGAAAACGTATAAATTTTACAACTACACTTCAGGCTATATTCATCACTGCACAATCGAAAACTTAAAGGTAAAATGTACGTTTCTTTTGTTTTAAAATGAACTGTTTTCGATCGTTTCCTTTTCGTGTGATATGTAGTATAACACCAAATACAACTACGAAGTCGGGACCGCAAACTCGACACGGACATTTTGGTTCCGAACGCCTCCAAAAGTCGGCCCTGATGTTCCCTATACGTTTGGTCTTATCGGTAATTAATCCATTCTAATGTTTGTTTAGAGTGTTGATTTGTTGAATGTAATGTAGAACTTCTCTCGAATTAATTATCCACTTGTTGGATTTTCCCAAAGACGTTGAAATCGGTTCACAAGTGAAAGGGTATTTGATAATATATTCGGAACCCTTATATAAATGTGAAGTTGCCAAACTTCTAAAACAATTAGAACTGTTAGATAAAGCAGTTTCTAACCGAATGATGTATATTGATGATTGTAGGTGATCTTGGGCAGAGCTATGATTCCAACATAACTCTCACACATTACGAGCAAAATCCGAGCAAGGGACAAACCGTGTTGTATGTCGGAGACCTCTCTTACGCCGACAAGTATCCGAATCACGACAATCTCAGATGGGACACGTGGGGTCGGTTTGTCGAAAGAAGCGTGGCTTATCAGCCTTGGATTTGGACTACCGGAAATCACGAACTCGATTACGCTCCCGAAATTGTACGTAGTGTTTCTAATCTTTATTTTTAAAAATATTTGCGACTAATATTATTATTCGATTGTTGATGCAGGGTGAAAGCCAACCCTTCAAGCCTTTTACGAACCGATACGAAACCCCTCACAATTCGTCGAAAAGCACATCTCCTTTTTGGTACTCCATCAAGAGGGCTTCGGCTTACATCATCGTTTTGTCATCGTATTCGGCGTACGGAAAATACACTCCGCAATACGAGTGGCTCGAACAGGAGTTGCCGAAAGTGAACAGATCCGAGACATCGTGGTTGATCGTTATGGTGCATTCTCCGTTGTACAATAGCTACACCTCTCACTTCATGGAGGGAGAATCCATGAGAGTCGTGTTCGAGCCGTGGTTCGTGCACTACAAAGTCGACCTCGTGTTTTCGGGCCATGTTCACGCTTACGAAAGATCGGTACGTAAGTATGTATTTACTCAACTGATTTTTCGTGTTCGTTACAATAATTGATCTGTTGTATGTATGGTATCTTTAGTGTTGTATGTTTCTTTTGGCTGTTTGGATCAGAGTTAGTCTGTTACTCGGTGATACAGTGTGATTTTTTCTTAACATACTTTTTCTTTTATAATATGATTCCTTTACTCAAAAATACAATAATTGACCTAGAAATTATGTTGTACGTTGAAGGAACATGTGTCGAACATAGCATACAATGTAGTGAACGGAATTTGTAATCCGGTTCGTGACCAATCGGCCCCGGTCTACATAACCATTGGAGATGGAGGCAATCTTGAAGGCTTAGCCACAAAGTAGGGCTTACTCTTTCTCAATTACCTTATATGGCTTAGTGAGTTTTTATCTTAATTATTGTTTTGTGTTTGTTTCAGCATGAGTGAGCCACAACCTAAGTACTCGGCTTTCCGGGAGGCTAGCTTCGGGCATGCGACACTCGAAATCAAGAATAGAACTCACGCGTATTACAGCTGGCACCGTAATCAAGATGGATACGCCATGGATGCGGATTCGGTGTGGTTTTACAATCGATTTTGGCATCCGGTTGATGATTCTACCACTTCTCATTCTTGAAGGATTGTCCACATTTCGTATTTTGATTTCTTTTATCCAACTATATATCTTCGTATTGTGATTCGAATCGTTTTACTATACTCGGTTGAGATATATTGTTAATTGCTATACTATATACTTTCGTTTCAATCATATATACAACGATTGATGTACACTTAGATTAAAAATTATGTTACTACTACTTTTTGACTAAAAAGTAAAAGTACAGATGTATTTTTAAATTAAAAGTAAAATAATTGTAATTACAGTTTAAAAAATAATAAATGAATAAAGTAAAATTAAAATTATATTTTAAAATTAAAAACTAAAAAATTCTTTTTTTTAAGAGGTAAATTATTCACTTTCTTTTAGTAGTGTTCCACACTTCTACTAAAGTAGTTATTTTTCTTTTCTGGTTTATCAAAAAATATTGTTGAATAATGATAAGCACCACAAAATAACTTTATTTACAATTATATTCTTAGTATACATAAAATACATCATTTTTAAAATATTGTGCTCAATATTAATTCAATAGTAACATCTTAAACTTTAATTAGAAAGTAAAAAGGTGTAAAAAAAAAAAACGGCAAGTCAAAACGGATAAAAAAATGTTACGCTAATTGCTAAATATCAAATCACAACTAACGAAGAAGAGTTAGAAATTGAGTTCAATTGGCAATGGAAGATCCAACTGCCAATAGGATCTCGTCACAAGAAGGCGACCCGGAATCTCAAAGCGGTGAGAAGCAGAAGAAAGAAGACGATGTGAATTCAGATCCAGAATGGTTCAGCTGTTTGCTTCAGCCCGCGCCTCCAGATTCCGATCCCAATTACATCGGAATCCGCCGCCTCCTCCTCTACCGCAAGGCACAGGCCGGAGTTCTCCGCCGCAAGGTATTGCGTTTCTCAATGAATTTTACATAATATAAGAGATTGCCATTGAAGCATATTGCCGTTTATTACTAAGCGCATCAGGAATTAGATTTTCCACAATTAGTGAGCGTTATTTATGCCATAATTACGAAAACAAAATTACCCAGTGACTTCGTTTTGTTGTTGTGATTAGATTATAATTAAGGTTGTAATTATGTGTTTTTGTGTGTGTGAGATTGTGAGCTTTATGCATTAATATGTACTACTACAGGTTTGCCTCATAAGTTGATTAGGTGCGTGATTGTAATGATGAATCAATTATAGGAATAGAACTAAGAAACATTTCGCACAAGCTGCATTGAGCATTCTTGTTTCGTGTAATTCATTCCTACTTACGTCCTTGCATTGTTTTAAAACACATTTGGTTTTACTCTTTACACTGAAGAGAATTCGTATATATTTTGAAAATATCTTAATTTTAGTAGCATCCTAGAAATCATATCATTTGTTACATCTAGTTGTCATCGATTAACGTGGTTTGGCAAATTTTATGCTCATGTTCATTTCATGATTTCACCCTGCATGTTGTAGGAATGGA
The DNA here is from genome assembly GCA_954870475.1 of Euphrasia confusa. Lineage (NCBI taxonomy): Eukaryota > Viridiplantae > Streptophyta > Magnoliopsida > Lamiales > Orobanchaceae > Euphrasia > Euphrasia confusa. Next base: position 23,201,081 of record OX940951.1, read on the forward strand.
GATGTAATGGAAAAGGTTACGTGGCTTACCGAAATTACATTAATAGACCAAGAAACGAAGAGAGTTTACGGACGCTAAGCTTCTCAAGCAATGCAGGACACAGGTTGCTAAATTCTAGTTCTGTTTGACAAACTACTTTGCTTTAATAGTTGCTTAGTTATATTATATCTCCTGAAATAATATTCAAAAGATTGTAATGAAATAAATCTCTACTTGATCGTTTTTGTATGCAATTATTCAAACTCTTAGTTACAAGTTTTCAGTTAGGTTAGACTTGTATTCCTATATCTTTACAATGCTAGTTTATTATTTATGTTTTTCATCCATACAATTCTCACATCAGGTTAATTTCCTGCTTGATGCATCAGCGGACGATGGGTGCCATCTTCAAGTCAACTACCCCCATTTATTGACGCAGAGAACTGGAGTACTAGCAGGGTATGTGCTCATCTTTATCACTATTTCCTCCCCTTGTATCTATTTACACATGGTTTACCCATGAACCAATGTTTCAGTAATACTCCCTCCGTGCTTTGCATGGGTCACAAAAATTTGGCATGTATAAATTAAGAAATACTACTGTATTTTATCGTGTGAAGTGAATTTGTGTGGTTGTTATTTTTTAAAGTGGGTTTGTGTGGTTGTAATTATTTAATGTATAATGTTTAAAATAACTAAAGGGGGAAATGTAACTCTTTCTACGGGATGCCCCAAAAAGAAAGTGTTACCCTATCTAGGGGACAAATGGGACGGCGATAGTAGGTCATTTGAATATTCCTAGGAACCATTCTGCCGATTGTAGAGACTGGGACAATTATTGAAACTTGTGAAGGAGTTAAATTGAGTTGATAATAAAGTAAATAAACAACATTAATTTAATGTCTGCAAGAGGGTCTAATCTTCAATTGGCTTATGAAAAGCTAATATTTTAAAATGATTACTATTTAATGCTTTATTTAGTGATGCATACCCTCAAGTTCAGTACTTTCCTTTTGTGGCGATAAGGCTTTCTTTCTATGATTCCTCGTGCTATCATATGCATTCTGCATGCTTGATTTGGTTAACTACGACAGCAATAGTAGTGGTCCAATGATCTTCTATAGGCATGCATAAGTAAGAGATTCTTACTAATATTAATATATAATTATAAACATATTTTGTATTAACTAGCAAAATCTGTTGCAAGCTTATTATGTATAGAGTATGTGAATTTAGTCAATTTACAGTTTTGGCGTGTATTTATGCTGCCACCTGGTATAGTTCTATTAGTATGTTGTTAACAATGCACAATTTAAACCTATCTCATTCAGTGAAATTAGCAATGGATCATTGGTTTTGTTCTTTTGGTATTGGGTGATTAATTGCATTTTGTGAGATATATTGTAGGAAATAGGCGTTGTTGCCTTAGAAGGTTTATTTGAATTTATTTTGCTTGGTGTAATCATAAATGAAAATTCAGATGTTAGGTTGTGATAATGAATAGACTTAGGATAACTGAAGCTGTTTATTCGTGTCCACGTTTAGAAGTTTTCTCCTTTCCATTTGGGCAACAACAAGTCATCAATTTGTAAGATTTTCTTCTTGGTCCATTTATAGGATATACGAAGTGTTAGCCAAGCACTGAGCCACAGAACAAGTTTCAGTTCCAATGCAAGTGATATCAATGCAAGTGATGTCGATTACGCACATAAGAAGGGTGAACCTGCATATTCATTTGTAGGGATGCACTGTATATTTGACCAATGCAAGGCCATGGGTAATTTATGGCGTTTGTTAACTATATATGTGTGTATTCAAATGTGGGATTGTTTATTGTTTGGAAATCAATGATCTTACCTTTCTTTTTAAATAGTTACGGTCATAAAGTTTGGCCACATGAGTTCGGATCTTCTTGCTTACGGAGCTTCTGATGGAAGCTTAACTGTGTGCACTGTCTCGATGCCACCATCAATTCAGAAGCAGTTAACAGGACATTCAAAAGATGTCACAGGTTGGATTAACTGGTACTAACTAATGCAATCTTTTCTACACTTATATACTGTTACTTTTTTCCTCGGAATAGTTGTTAGAGGAATCATCATGTATGGGAATAGTTGTTAGAGGAATCATCATGTATGATATATTTTTGGGAAATAAAGTTTTATTGCTAAGAAGGTAAATTAGCTCAATTATTAGTGAGTAGTGACTACATTCAATAGCTCAATATCCTACATTATGTTATAAGAAAGTGCTCTTTAGGAGAGGCGGTGGAAGTTATTTGTTTTGTTATTCCTATAAAATTCTGCTGGATACTCTGAATCTGAGCAGTTTCTTCTATGAAGTCAGAAAAATAGTGTTAAAAGGGTTTAGTTCTCAATAACTCACCATGGGTAGGGAGTGGTCATGTGAGTTGGAAAGAAAAAGTTAGGACTGTACATTTTTGTTTTGCTCTGTATATCCATTCAGTATTTTGCCATCACCTGGGGTCTAAACTTCTTTTTCCTTTTCAGATTTTGACTTCTCTGCAAACAATCAGTACATTGCATCTGCCTCAATTGATAAGACGGTAAGAGTATGGGACATCTCAAAAGGTGTTTGCATGAGGGTGATTTATGGAGTCTCTTCACAGCTATGTATTCGCTTTCATCCTGTGAGTACATTATATGGCTTATAATATTGGCATTGTTTTCAGTATTCGCAATTCTTATTTACATTTTATATGTGCAGATGAATAACAATTTCCTTTCAGCTGGCAACGCAAATAAAGAGATATTGGTAACTTGTGTGCCACTTTCACCAATTTTATATTTTTAATGTAATTATACATGTACTCAGATACCGTACTTAATACTAGTTGTATCATAAATTATATGTGCAACGCATGGGCTTTTTGTGTTTTTATCCCCTAAAATGAATTTACATGTGCACTCAGAATACCCATACTTTCACCAATTTCATCAAATATGCATTTTTCACTTCATTCATTGTTGTTTGTATGTAAAAATCTGCTCATCTAATGCCCAAACTACATTACTTTTCGCCCTTCTCACACTTATGTAACTTACATTATCTAGGTGTTCAATTTTAGCACCGGAAGAACAATCAATAAATCATTTTTTGACAGTGAGGTGACGGCTATGGACCATGATCACACAGGTCAACTTATCTTCTGTGGTGATGCTCAGGTATGAGGGTTTTGGCGGTGAGGATTTAGATACAGCTGTTAACTACCTTTATTATCTAATATGGCACTTTTAATATCGACTGACTTTGCAGGGATGCGTGTACACAGTTACTATGAACTCACATACTGGTGCCCTCTCTCGTTCTCATCGGCATAAAAGCAAAGCCAAGCAAAAATCTCCAGTCACTACCGTGCAGTACAGAACCTTCTCCTTGTTGGCACGGGGTCCAGTGTTGCTGACTTTGTGTCGAGATGGGAGTATGTCTTTCTTCAGGTTATTTTCATATATTTGCCTTCACAGTGCATGTATAATTTTATAATACATTATTGGGATATCTACAGGTGCAACCTTTAATTTTTTAAATTATTTTTATTTTCCAACACAAGTTCCACTTTCTCTGTTCAAATGAAGATTTATTTTACTTTACCGTTAACAACAGTGTAATGCTCTTGAGTTAACCACTCAAGAGAGTGATTTTGTATATATATATATATATATATATATATTGGGGGAATTCTTGCAATTATCACATGACGGAATAACTATGGATGTTGTAGTGTTTCATTGGAGGTACAAGGTTATTTGACACTTCGTTGTGCTCTCAAATTGACGCCGCGCTTACATAATATCCGTGCCTCCTTTTGCCCTTTGCTCTCCCTTGAGAAGGGAGAATTCATAGGTATATATATATATGCTTGCAAGTTTTTTAATGCACCACTAGCTTGTCTTCGCGCACAAACAAGCAAAGATGTATGATTCTCATTCCTGAAGTTGCTGTCTGTTTACCCTAATTTAGTTGCTGGGAGTGAGGATGCAAATGTCTACTTCTACGACTTAACACGGCCAAGGCATACATGTGTGAACAAACTGCAGGTTTGTCTTAACTCTTAACTAATTAAGTATTTATTTTTGTATGTGTTTGTGTTGGTGTTGAAGAAAGCACACACACGAGCGCACTTCTTCTACAATTCCATTTAAAAGAATAACCAAAATTTGTAGGGTCATAGCTTCCCAGTTATAGGCATTGCTTGGAACTATGGAGAGAACTACTTGGCGTCGTCTGATTTTGGCGGCACTGTCATTGTATGGAAGAGAGCAAAGACAAATTAAAGGGCTGGTGATATTGAAGGAAATATTGGGTATAATGGATGTAATTCCGAATCTCTTCTCTTTCATTCTTGTCTCTGTAAAAGCAAAATTCCAACAGAAAGAGGTAGCCTCTGCATTTAGTGTATACTAAAATCCCGAAGATTATGGAAAACAAGTTGTAAGTAGTAGAAAACCCTGTTCATAGGATTAGAATTTGTAGGTTTCATTATTTTGTATCCTACATCAAAGATCATACATGTATGGTGTACCTCTAATCTGTGAATAGAGCTCTATCCACTCTTCACTATTCCAAGTTGAAGAAGAGGCTTCAAAAACAAATTTTAATACTACTAGTCTACTACTACTATAATTGAGATCTCTATAGTCTATGCTAATTTCTGAATCCTCACTAATTATATGCATAAAATATAGAACTATTTAAGTTAAAGGTAGTAATTGTTTAATATATTTTAAGTTATACGCATAAATTACCGTTTACAATTTAATGTTTCATTTTTAAAGATTTTTTATTAATTAGAGTAGTTTAAAGTTATAATTATAAAACAATGTAATAACTGCCTACCTATTATAATTAATAATTGCACTTATAAAATTAATTGCAATTAAAATAATATTGTGTAACTAACAAAATTAAAATAATATTATGTAATTTGCTTTGCTAATTTAGAAAAAAGTGAGTTATTTAATTTTAACAACATTTTAAAAACTTAAATCTTATAATCAAGAGATATACTTTATTACTTTAAAATTTGTGAGTTATTTAATTTTACCAAAATTTTAAAAACTTCCCTCAATCCAAAATCACCTTAAAATATAATAATACAGTAACTAACTAAATTTTATAATCAAGAGATGCACTTTATTACTTTAAAATTTTATTTTATTTCTGACCGTAAAATATAATAATACATAATAAATCTTATAATCAAGAGATGCACTTTATTACTTTAAAATTCTATTTTATTTCAATCCTCGAGATTCATAATAAATCTTATAATCAAGAGATGCACTTTATTACTTTAAAATTCTATTTTATTTCAATCCTCGAGATTCGCGCTCCGCAGCCTTTATTTATTAGCCTTTATTTATTAGAGATGTTATTAGCTTTTATTTATTAGCCTTTATTTATCAGAAGGAAGAGTAATTTACTTTATTGGTTGACATTCAAGGCTCCACCTTATTTATTAGAGATGTTATTAGCTTTTATTTATTAGCCTTTATTTATCAGAAGGAAGAGTAATTTACTTTATTGGTTGACATTCAAGGCTCCACCTTACTCACTTTCAATGATGATTATGATTCTTTATTTAAAGTTTCCAATGTGACATCATAGGATAATGTCCGCATCCTCCAACTACAGGAAGTGATCATTCATTTGTCTAAACTAAAAACGGTTCGTAAGCATATAGTTGTCAATGCAAAAACAACTTTCAATGCAATCCTTTCAGTTATTTTACTGTTCGCCGAAGCGGCACGATCAAACTCAATTATTATAGATGCGGACTTTCAGATAGATAGTCGTGCCTGTGGAAGGACTCGATTGCCAGAAATTGAAAATAGATGTCTACCCTGCACATTAAGAAAGACAACAACTACCCCGTAGAATATCTAGACTATTAACTCTAACAACTTAGTGGAAGAAAACGATGATCAAAACAAATGTCACTCATCTTGATAAAAACACACATGAAATTGGAAGAGTAAATAAATATGTTAAATAGATGTGGAGCGGCATAAAATTAACGTAGGTGTGGAGCGACATAAAAGTAGGAAAGAAATATACATATGAAATTCGAAGAATAAATGAATATGTTTAATAGATGTGGAGCCGCATAAAATTAACGTAAGTGTGGAGTCACATAAAAATAAGAAAGTAAAATAACTAAAATTTTCTTTTGAGCTTAGTTTCAATTTACTTTGATCATGTCCATTAAGTTTATTATTATTATTATTATTATTATTATTATTAGATGTGTAAAATTATATATTATTATTATTATTATTATTATTATTATTATTATTATTAGATGTGTAAAATTATATATTATTATTAACATGAAATTTTTTATGCACAAAAATAAAATAAAATAATTTTAATGTAAATATATATTATATGTTTGCAATATTGAAAAAATTTATATTTCACAAAAATAATAAAATTTAAATAATGAGATTATTAACATGAATTTTTTTATGCACAAAAATAAAATAATATAATTTTAATGTAAATATATATTAAATGTTTGCAATATTGAAAAAATTGATATTTCACAAAAATAATAAAATTTAAATAATGAGATAATATACTTTCTTATTCTCTTTATTTTAAAAAAACTTTAACGATGTGTTTTTTTATTATTTTGTCCAGGTATTCTCTAAGCTCCCTTCTCCTTCTCCGGTTGTTGATGGAATCACTCTTACTTATCGAAGATCTTGAAGAAGAACTCAAATGTAACGTCAACATCAACCACATGTTTGTTATGTTTTATAAAAATAATGTCACTTCTAAGGAAAATGAGCCTGACAGAATGATTATCTCCAGATGGACTCAAGCAGCGGCAGTAGTTGAAAAGAACGACGAATCGTCCGTGCCGTCCCGTTATAAAAAAATTAAAACGGGACGGGATGAGACGAGATTGCTATTTTCAAAAGTGATTCTGTCCCCTGTTAATTTTGGAGAAAGAATCGGGATTCCGGAACGAAGTGTCCACCCTACTCATAACAAATACTTTATTAGTACTATATTTGAGAGTGTATACTATCCTCTCACATTTCTAACAACAACAATTTTCCAAGAATAAAATAAAGGGATAATTGCATTTTACTACCTGATGTTTGAGGGTTTTTGCACTTTACTACCCAACCGGAAAATTTGTTCCGGCAGCTACCTGAAGTTTGATGATTTTACAATTTGCTACCTATGTGTTGACCGGATTAGAATATTCCGGTGAATATTACATTTTTAAACATAAATGACCAGATTAACCCCAACAAATAATTTAACAATAACAAAAAAAAATCTAAAATCATAATAATCATCAATTCATTTGTATAACAATCGCAAGATCTGAACCACGACCACGCTACTGCCCGAACCTCTCGCACCTGATAGACCGCCGCGCTACCAACTACCCTCACCCAACAATGACGTCTCAGTTGCGACCAATCAAATCGCCGCCTCTACAACTCCGTTTAACCAGACCACCATCTTCACCGCCCTCCGTTCGTCAAACTTTGGACAGATCTAGAAAAAATAGATCTATTTTTTCAGATTTATTTAAAAATTCAAAGAACAATTAGGCAATTTCTCAGTAAAATTCAAGTATTCCACCAACCAATTTCACGCAATTAAAATTGAAAAATAAGTTAAAAAAATAAAAAATTGTTACCCCAGAAATTCACTCTGAGATGAATAAAGAGCTCGACGAAACCGAAGAGCTCGTACATCTGGCCGACGACCGCCGCGTTGTCGTGCGAGTAAAGCAGGGTGGGGTAGCCATCGGGTACCGCGACGATTTCCATGCCCCACCGCTTCGGGAGCTTCAATACTTCGACGTTTTCGCGGTGCGGGAAAGGGTGCAGGCAGTGCAGCAGCAGTAGTCCCGTGGCGGCGGCGGTTGTCATCTTGTAGGTAGGCGGCGCCGGCGGAAAAAACACCAGCTTTCGACTAGGGCTGGGCGCGGGCCGGGCCGGTCCCAAAATTTCTAGGGCCCGGCCCAAAACCCGTTTTTGTCGGTCTGGGCCGGTCCGGGCTTTTTAAAACTAAGGCCCGGCTTGGAACCGAGCCCGACGGTCCGGGCCGGGTTTTCGGGCTTTTCGGGCCCAATTTTTTTAATTTTAAAAAATAAATTTTAATTATTAAAAATAATTATTTATTTATTTTTTAAATAAAAAAAATAAAATTTTAAATTTTAAATAATATTATTGTATACTATATTTATAATTTAAGTTTTTAAGGTTAAATTATTAATTAAAATATTAAAAATTATATAAAAATATATAATATTTTTAAAAAAAATTATACAAAAACTAAAAATCGGGCCGGTCCCGGGCTTTCGGTCCCACAAATTTTTGGGCCCTAGCCCGGCCCGTTTTTTTATTTTTCGGTCCGGGCCCTGACGGGCCGGTCCCAAAAAAAATTGGGCTCGGCCCGCGACGGGTTTTTTTCGGGTTTTCGGTCCGGGTTTTCGGGCCGAAACGCCCACCCCTACTTTCGACCATAGATGACGTCGCCCCTCCCAATTTTCAATTTGATTCTGAAAAAAAAAATTTATTTATTTTTTATTTAATCTTTAATTTTATAATTTTTTATTTTTATTTAATTTTTAAAGTAAAAAAGATGGAAAACACTAAAATACCCTTGTGAAACAAAATATTCACCGGAATATTCTATTTCATTCAATAAACAGGTAGCAAATTGTAAAATTATCAAACCTCCAGGTAGTTGTCGGAACAAATTTTCCGGTTGGGTAGGAAAGTGCAAAAACGCTCAAACCTCAGGTAGTAAAATGCAATTATCCCTAAAATAAAAGATTACAGTTTTCAATTATTTAAATCAAGGTTAAAATATTAATAATTTAATTTTAATAATAAAAGAATACAATTTTCAATAATTTAAATCAAGGATAAATATTAATAATTTGATTTTAATATTTATTATATTCATTAAAATTATACTTCATATTTTTCAATAACTTGAATATATATATGAATCACGGACATTTTAAAATATTTTTCTATTGTTGGTGTTGGGTTTAATACACATTATTTTGGTTAGAATTGATTAATGTAATTTATACAATTATGAATGGATAATAAGTATAAAACAAAAAAATAAGAAACACAAATTAAATTTTAATATAATATTTTGGTTAGGTAGTCGGAAACCTTTTGAACCTAATTCAGGCATAAACCCGTGGAAAATTTTCAATTATTAAATCAAGATTAACATATTAATAATTTGGTATTAATATTTATTACTTATTCATTAGAATGATACTCCATATTTTTCAATTACTTTTAAATATATATGAATGACATTTTTAAATATTTTCATATTTTTCAATTATTTTTAAATATATATGAATGACATTTTTAAATATTTTCTATTAGTCTTGAGTTTAATACAAATTATTTTGGTTAAAATTGACTAATGTAATTTATATGAATGGGTAATAAGTATGAAACAAATAAAATAAGAAACTCGAATTTAATTTTAATATATATATTTTGGTTATGTAGTCTATGAACCCTTTTAACCTAATTCTTTCTATATAAAAATAATGTATTTTTTACTTTCAAAAACTTATTCCTTATACAATTTTATTATACAATTTTAAATAACCAACCTATGGATATATTTCTTATACAATTTCAAATAACAAACATATGGATTTGAAAAGTACTCGGATATGGTTAATATTCAGATATGGTTAATATGTGTGGAGCATCCTTAAATTGTCAGCGGAACACCAAACATAGAGAAAAAAAATATGGTTAATATGTGTGGTAGGCCATGAAATCGATGTTACAAATACTATTTATTTAATAAATGCAAATGCACTGATTGATCACAAACTGCAACTATCACATCTACTCGTTACACTTTACCAATTTTACACTAGGGGTGGGCGTTTGAGCTCGAAAACCCGAGCTCGGACCGAAAACCCGCCAAAAAAGCTCGTCACGGGCCGATCCTAATTTTTTAATGGACCGGCCCGTCATAGGACCGACTCGAGAAGTGTATATGCGGTCCGAGCTCAAGCCCAAAAATATTTGGGACCGAAAGCTCGGCTCGGACCGTCAATTTCATTTTTTATATTATATTATATTATATATATATGTATATATATATAAAAAAAGTAAAAAAATGAATTATTGTACATCATTACATCATTATTACTACTATTAAGATTTTCACTTCAAAATTTTCACATTACCACAGTGCACGTCATTGTAAAAAAATTAAAAAAATTAAAATAAACAACAACTTAAATAAAAAGAAGACAATAATTAAAAGTATAATTGATTTTTCTAGTGCTATTGTGGTGTATATATATTTTTTGTAAATCATTTATGAATTAGTGATGCTAATTAATTGTTGCTCTTATTTTTTTCTATTTTGACTAATTGTAAGATTGATTTGGTTTTTATTTTTTCATTTTTATTTGGGCAAACAACCAAGAAAATCATGTTTTGTTTTTATTTTTAAACTTTCAAATAATATCGTTTGATTCAAATGTTTGAAATTTTTATTGAATTATAAATTGCATGAAATTTGTAATAGAAACTCTATAAAATTGTCAAGGGTTGTTAGCTCAGTTGGTTGAGCACTCGAATTCGGGATCAAAGGTCCTAAGTTCGAACCCCAAGACATTATAATTGACATATACCAAAAAAAAAAAAACTCTATAAAATTTGGGACCGAAAACCCGAAAACCCGGCTCGGGCTCGTCATGCTCGGTCCCGAGCCGGGCCCCAACCTCAGATAAACCCGGCTCGGCTCGGACCGTAGAGGTCGGGTTTTGAGCCGGGTTTTGATATTTTTTAGCTCGGCTCGACCCGCGCCCACCCCTATTTTACACTTTACCAATTTGTATTGTTTTAATACACTACTTTTTTATATTTAGATTGAAATTTTTATATAATGTGTGTATATTATATATCATACATTTTGATAAAACTGCAATTTGTATTGTTTTAATACACTACTTTTTTATATTTAGATTGAAATTTTTATATAATGTGTGTATATTATATATCATACATTTTGATAAAACTGCAATTTGTATTGTTTTAATACATGCAAAAAGGTAATTACTTTTTTATATTTATATTAAAATTTTTATATAATGTGTGTATATATTTAATTTAGTTAGGGTTTATATATCATTACATTTTGATACAACTGCAAAAAGTAATAAAATGAAGTAAAATTTTGAATTACCAAATCCTATCACGTTATACTTTACCTTTACCAATTTCACCCATCCTCTTTACCTTTTCAAAATTCACTAATCTAAAATGATACTATTTTTTATTTATTTTATTGTTTAATCTTTTCAAAATTCACTACTGATTTAAAATGATACTATTTTTTATTTATGTTATTGTTTAATCTTTTCAAAATTCACTGATCTAAAATGATACTATTTTTTTATTTATTTTATTGTTTAATGTAGACTATGTAGTATAAGTTAATTTTAATACACTACTTTTTTATTTCAAAATTCACTGATCTAAAATGATACTATTTTATTTATTTATTTTATTGTTTAATATTTTCAAAATTCACTGATCTAAAATGATACTATTTTATTTATTTATTTTATTGTTTAATGTAGACTATGTAATATGAGTTAATTTTAATACACTACTTTTTTATAGTTAGATTGAAATTTTAATATAAATGTGTGTATATATTTAATTGAGTTAGGGATTATATACGTTTTATTTAGTTTGCACAATTGAATGATATTTATAAATTTATAAATATCATTTATAAATGACAAATAATGCAACTATATTCCAATTTCATGTTTGGGATGCATTTGAGAACACATTCCGATTCAAGCATCACTTTGCAGTCCCAATCGGTCCAAGTCACCACGGCGAATTTGGTGTTGGCGAGCCCAAATTCGCAGAGCAATCGGTGGTGTTCAATTAGGGCTTCGCACAGAGTTAATCCGCAGTCGACTTGCTCTTGGATTCCGGTGAGTTGCTTGCAGAAATCGGTGAGGACGTGGTTGCTCTTGGATTCCGGTGAGTTGCTTGTAGAAATCGGTGAGGACGTGGTTGTGTGTGGGACGCACGTAAGTTTGGAAGGAGGCTAACAGATCTCCGGTAGCGCCGCTCACGATAACGATAACAGAAGAAACTCGATGATTTCTGGGAGGTAAGAGAGTTTCTCTTGATTGCAGGAGATTAATGCAGATAATTATAAATAATTTTACGTTGTGTTTTACAATCAAGTTACAATATTAATAATTGTTTTTAGTGTATGCGCAAAGTGGGTTACCTTCTTCAACATTATGAAAAACAATATACTTTAATAATGTTTAATAGGTGTGGAGCTATAAATAATTTTGCGTTTTGTGTTTTACAATCAAGTTACAATATTAATGTTGTAATTGTGTGTTGGCCCATGTAATTGGTGCTGGCCCAATTAGCAGAAGCAATCCAGCACCCACTGCAGCTCAGCCCACACTTACCTGACCCATTTGTCTTCAGCCTATCCTTTGTGGGCTTTGACTTATCCTGACCCTTGATCTTCACTTGGTAAGTTGTGGTTGCATCTGAGCCGTTCACTGCTCCTTTTCTTGGCCTCTCCACCCGTAACCCTAATTTACTCTAAAATCCCACCTTTCACTGTGTGCGATTTCTGTATCATCACTTTGTGGTGTTGCTGTGGTTTTGATTCCTGTGAGATCCTTGTGTTAGCCGAGTGGTGTGAGTGAGTGCATGTGTGATTGAGAGAGCTGTGCTTTGTGAGTGTTGTTTGGAGGGTTTCTGTGTTCTTCCCTTGTTTGGTGGTGCCTGGTGACACTGCTGTGATTCCACCTTCACTGAGCCGAAGCTCAAATCTCTATCTCTTTCCCTTCTCTGTTTTTTATTTATTTATATATATATATATATATATATATATATATATATATATATATACATATATACTCCGCTGCATGTGCATAATTGTTTTTTAGTGTATGCCGCAAAGTGGGTTAGCTTTTTCAACATTCTGAAAAGCTTAATAATGTTTAATAGGTGTGGATCTACATAGATTAAAACATAAATATGAAAACGTAAGTGTGGAGCGATATAAAAGGCAAGAAAGTAAAATAGTTGTTGAACTAAAATTTTGTTCCGTTGAGCTTGGATTATCGTTGAGCTTGGATTATCGCTACACAATCTTTATTTTTATTTTTATTTTTATTTTTATTTTTATTTTTATTATTATTTTTATTATTATTAGATATGTAAACTTGAATATTATTATAGTATGATTTTTTTTATGCACAAGAATAAACTAATATAATTTTAATGTAAATATATATTAAATGTTTGTAATATTGAAAAAAATTGATATTTACAAAAAATTACAAAATTTAAATAATTTAATAATCTACTTTTTTATCATTAACTTTAGTTATATTTATAATTAATTCGATTTTTGTCAACTACTGTTATACAAATAATACCATTGAAATATATAATAAATTATACCAATTTATTTTTTTAAAAAATTATACTTATTTTTTGTTTAATTAGTAATATAATATTTTCAATAATTTTTTCATAAATCATTTTTTATCATAAAAAAAAGGAAAAATAGAAATTCTATATAATTGTTTATGATACAAAAAATATTGAAAATTTAACACTTAATGTTGATTTCCCAAAATAGAGTACTTTAAAATGTCATTTTGAACTTAATTTAAGATTCATTCGGCTAACTTAGAGCCTGTTTGGCTGAGCTTATAAAATCTTACATCAAGTCACAAAAAACAAGGAGACAAGCCACGAAAACTGGAGACTATCTTAGATAGGCCTGGAAATTGATCCCTTGCTTCAATCCGACCTCGGAGATCGATTGGTCATTAGAGCCACTGAGTTAGAAGCCCCGTTTGAGCTCGTACCCCAAGGATCCCCCTTTTTTATCTAGAATCCAGTGGTTCCCTTATCTCTTTCTTTTTCTGTTTGTTTCGGGCGAAGTGAGCCGGGGATCGGCGAGTGAGGGCAGCGTCAATCGGTGTAGCTAATGCCGTAGTGAGTGACCAAGGGGAACGCTCGGAGTGAGGTAAGTCTTCCATGATTGGAAGGCTAGGGAATGAGCGTAGTGAGTTAGCAAGTGCAGACAGCCCTAAATTAAATGGTCGATCGAGCGCGGCGTCTCTTCTTTATTTCCTTTGTTGTTTGTTTGCGGCTCTCCTATTATTAGGTTTGTCGAAGTTTCGTCCGCTTGTAGCTGATCCGATGTCGGTACTTCGTCTTGTGAGTTTCTTTTTTTTTCTTTGTTTAATGTGAGCCGTGAAGCTCGCCGAGGTAGGTGAGCGAGTGTCAAACAGCTTATAAGCTGTTTAAGAGCTTATAACCTCTTAAAATTTGTTTGGTAAAGTTTTTAAAAAAAGGTCTTAAAAAAATTTAAAATAAGTTGTTTAACAGCTTATAAGCTGTTTAAAAAAAAATAAGGGGGAAGTATTTTTTTTTAACAGCTTATAAGCTCTTCCAACTTAAATAATAAAAGACCAAATTACCCTTAAAATTATTACATTTTATATATAAAAAAAATTCTAAATTAATTATTTAGTTAATATAATTATTTTTAATTATTTTTTCCATATTCAACAATTTATTTTTGGTAATTTTATTTATATAAGATCTTAAATTACCAAACAAATTAACATCTTATAAGTTTATATATCTATTTTATCCAAACGGTTTAACAACTTATTTATTAAATAAGACATAACACCTTATCAGCTCTTGAAACAACTTATAAGACGTAACATCTTATAAATTCTTTTAAATAAGCTCGTCCAAACAGACTCTTAGTTCAATTTAAGTTCATTCAATATATCGTCCAAACAGGCTCTTAGTTCAATTTAAGTTCATTCAATATAATTCAATTAGAGCATCCCCAATGGTAGGTGCAATTCCTACATGGCATGGAATTGTACCCAGGTATACCATTGGGGCTAGAGGTACAATTTAGGAGAGAGAAATAATAGTATCAAAGTTTAGATACCAGGTACAAATTGCTTTGTTTCTCATTTTGTGGGTCCCACAAGTATAAAGCATAAAAATTGTACCTCAACCCATTGATATATTGAGGTACAATTTGATAGGTATAAAAATTTTTGTTGATGTGTCATGTGAAATTGTACCTATGTTTGAGTACACCATTGGAGATGCTCCTAAGAAGAACTTACATTAATATGTATAATTGCGATACAAAACGCTATATATTCCGATATTCGTTGTATTTAATTATTTTTTCTCGAATCATTTTATTCACTCTGTCCTTTCATCTTCAGCAAACCGCAACACTGATCTGTATTCTGTACTAAAAAAAAGTCCGACTTATATACGTTTTGGCGCCGTGTTCAATAAATAAATCCCCCCAAAATTGATTCATTTCCAAATCCAAATTTGACGCTTGCGGTTACCCACAATAATCATTCTCTCTAAAAAATACTTACATATACATTCACACTCTGAACAAAAACAACTGCTGCTTCCGCTCGCTCTGTCTTCATCATTTATCAATGGCTTCCGAACAGCAGCTATCTGCAATGAAGGTACCGTAATTCGCACGTGTTTCTTTTTTCTCTCTAAAACTTCAACTCGATTCAAGTGATGAATTTATATAGTGTGTGGTTAGGGCGCAAAAGTGCTTATGGTGGGCGCCGGCGGTATCGGCTGCGAACTTCTAAAAACCCTCGCGCTATCAGGTTTCGAAGATATTCATATCGTGAGTCGAATTTCTCATCTTTTTTGCACTGTTTAAAGTCTTCGTTTTGGCTACTCTTTTTTTCTTCTGTCATTTATTTTGATACCAAGCAATGCATTATTAGGGTTTATGTGAGGTTTTGGGTAATGCTCTTAAAAAATGTATAGGGTTTTAGCAAATGCTTGTTTGGCTGAGATTGTGGAGATTTGAAGTGAATTAGTTCAGTTTCACTTCGAGCTGAATCGGAACTCCGTATTGTGAATACTGCTGGATCCTTTTGTGATTGCATACTGGAAGGATTTTGGAATGTTTCGGTTGTTTTAATATGGAGAGTAATATAGAGTGTGATAGTTGATATGAGGCTCTTGTGTTCGAAGGCATTAAAAATTCCTCCTTTTTTATGTTTATGGAAGAAGGAATCCAAAAGATGCAATTTTTAACTAAAAATTTGATGTTACGATTTTCTTTTGTTCATATTAATAATTGTTTGTAAAGGTAGGCCATGGCTTATTGTATATTTGTATGATAATTGTTTGGAAGCAGATTTTGATTTATAATCATGTGTGTAGATGACAGTAATTAATTTAGCATGTTTGCTTCAAATCAGATTGACTTGGACACAATTGAAGTCAGCAACCTGAATAGGCAGTTTTTGTTTCGCCAGTCGCATGTTGGGCAATCCAAAGCCAAAGTGAGTGAAGAATTGAACTTCTCTAATGCTTGCTTATGCATACTTGGACTTGGTTCGGTACCTAATTTTACCTGGATGAAATTTCAACTAGGTTGCTCGTGATGCAGTGTTGAAATTTAGGCCCCACATCAGTATTACACCATACCACGCGAATGTCAAGGATCCTGATTTCAATGTTGACTTCTTTAAGAAATTTAAAGTGGTTTTGAATGGACTCGACAATTTAGATGCCAGACGGCATGTGAATCGCCTCTGCTTGGCCGCTGGTGTGCCTCTAATTGAAAGTGGGACTACTGGATTTCTTGGACAGGTTTTGTTTCCCAACAAGAATTCGTTAGCATGTGTGTCAATTTGTGCGATTATTAATATTGCTTTAGTTCATAACATTAAATCATTCATTTCTCGTTCACAGGCATAAAATATTCTTCAATCCCTGTGCGATAAGATTAAACAGTCGATTATTTATCCTCTTTTCATTTCTTGATCATCCCGCTACTCTACTTTTGTTTTTGTGCAGTGTCTTGCATTTCAATTGAATTCATCATTTACTGTCAAAATTATTCCTAACCCTTCTATGTGGCAATTGTTGGAAGCAGGTTACGGTTCATGTGAAGGGTGTAACTGAATGTTATGAATGCCAGCCTAAGCCTGCTCCAAAAACTTACCCTGTTTGTACAATCACAAGCACTCCATCAAAGGTATCTGTATGCTAGTTTATTCTTCTCTTGTCTTGATCTATTTTTCTAAATGAATTTTTTTGCCATTTTTCATTCTTAGTTTCATCTTTGTTTTTCATCATTTTTGTGACAAAATTGCTGTTGTGTGTTTCAATATTGCAGTTTGTTCACTGTGTAGTTTGGGCAAAAGACCTGCTGTTTGCGAAATTATTTGGCCCTAAAAGTCAGGAAAATGATTTGAATGTGCGTTACAACGATGCTTCCAGCTCAACCGCCCAAATTGAAGATGTTTTTGAGTTCCAAAATGAAGATGACCTTGAACAATATGGAAGGAAGATATTTGACCATGTATTTGGTTATAATATTGAGCTAGCTTTGTCAAACGAAGATACGTGGAAAAATCGTAACAGGCCAAGGCCTATTTATTGCAAAGACGTGATTACTAGTGATCTGATATGTCAGAATAGGAATCAAGCAAAAACATCAGTTCCTGGAGATTTGTCACCAGTTTCCGCAATGGCGTCTCTAGGTCTGAAAAATCCACAGGATATTTGGAGCTTAAAAGAGAACTCGGCTGTATTTCTCGAGTCCCTGAAGTTATTTTTTTCAGAACGTAGGAAGGTATGAGACAAGTTTTGAAGTTTCTCCAAGACATAGTTATTCTTATGTGGTTCCTATCATCTTATATTTTTCTTTTCAGGAGATTGGTAATCTGAGTTTTGACAAAGATGATCAGTTGGCTGTAGAAATTGTTACTGCTGCAGCAAATATAAGAGCTTCTTCATTTGGTATTCCCTTGCATAGTCTTTTTGAGACCAAAGGCGTTGCTGGAAATATTGTACATGCAGTTGCCACAACAAATGCCATCATTGCTGGGTTGATTGTGATAGAGGCTATTAAGGTGCTGCAAAATGATACTAAAAACTATAGGTAATTTATTTAATGCTGACCAATTTCTCCCATGTGTCGGGTACTCGCATAATTTGATGCCTTCCTTTCTTTAAATAATATTATAGGAATATTAGAAAGGTAGTCGCTGGCATGAATTTATAGTCCTGGCAATTTATATGATTTGAGATTTTCAGTAGAATATAATTATATTTTTTGACAACTTTGGCTTCTACTGTGCCCCTTGAACCATTTCCTTGTACAATTTTGCGTTTTCATTTATTAAAATTTTTATTTCCTGAAAGATATAGTAATGCATACTAAAAGTGAGTTTGCATTTTTGAGAATTTGAATAGTTCAGCTACTCCTTTGACATTTGTAGAAAGATATTATGTCTGTATAACAAAAAAAATCCCGAGCTACGCTTATTTTTCTTTATTTCATTGGTGTTTATGGGGAACGTCATTGATGAGTTGTGTTTTAACATATGATCACCATTGTCTTAACTGATTAAGAAACATGTCATTTACTATTCCCTTTAGTATCACATTCTAACAGCCTTTTCTTTGTGAAGGATGACTTATTGTCTTCAACATCCTTCACGAAAGATGCTTCTTATGCCCGTGGATCCATTTGAACCAAACAAATCTTGCTATGTCTGCTCTGAGGTTTGCTTTTATATTTTTGGTTTTGCCTGGCTCGTTTTTCTTGTTTGGAATCTTTGTTTGGTTATGTCTGAATATACTGCATCTTTGTGTGTTTTCAATTAGACTCCTTTGACTCTTGAGATAAATACACATCTTTCAAAGCTGAGGGACCTTGTTGAGAAGATAGTGAAAGCAAAGCTTGGTATGAACTTGCCTCTGATCATGCATGGTTCTGCCCTTCTCTATGAAGTCGGAGATGATCTTGAAGAAGATGAGGTTGCCAACTACGCAGCAAATCTTGAAAAGGTATCGCTCTCTTACGTCTGTCAGACTCTTGTATTCACCTATATTTTGCTCTCTGTTTTCAATTTTTCCGAAGATGCTTTTTCACTTATTTTGTCCATCTTCTGTTAGGTACTCTCCGAGCTTCCTTCTCCAGTTGTTGGTGGAATCACTCTTACTATCGAGGATCTTCAGCAAGAGCTCAAATGTAGCATCAACATCAAGCACAGGTTTGTCCCGTTTTATAAAAATGCTTACATCTGAGTATTTATTCTGTTTTGCATCGGATTCTCTCGTCTTTATTTCTTTTTACAGTACACAAAGAGGCTTGATCAGGGTTTCAGATTTTGTTCTTATTTCTTCTTCATTTCATTTTCTATTATTATTGAATAATTTTTTAGTTGAGATGTTCAGCTTGACACAATAATTTCTTATACGATTGTATTCCCATTAAATTTCGAAGGGAGCAATTTGACGAGGAAAAGGAGCCTGATGGAATGATTCTCTCTGGATGGACTCAAGCTGCTGCAGCCGTTGAAAAGAACGACGAAATGTCTGTTGAAAATGGTGTCAGCACATCTGGAACAATCGAGGTCACCACTCTAGTGACTGAAGAAGATGACAACTTGGAAATCTTCACATCTGACATGGGCAATAAGAGTAAGCAACTTGATGATACTTGTCCAGATATTCCGTGTGGCCACACTAAAATTAAGAGAAAAGCAGAAGAGGTCGATGGTGACGAAGAAGTATTCAAGCTTGATGATAGTAATACAGAAAATGGGAAGAAAAAAAGGGAAGCTTAGCTAGTTTTTATTTAGTTCTACACATCTAACTTAGTTGAGTTCAAAGATGCTTTGGTTTTTTAGGAGGTAAGGTGCCTTCAATTTTGTATGGGAGCATGGGTTGTTAATTTTGAATTACTTTTTTCTTTTTGAATTGTAATTTATGAATGTTATGTGACTTCATTTTACTAATTGGCCTCAACACATTTTCAGAATAAATTTTGATATGAACAAATTTTGATATGAATACTTTTTACAATTATTGGTGCATTTTAAAATAAAAAGTATAATTCCGAAATCGAATCGAGAATTGGTACGGTCAGTTCAGTTCCAATTTTTATAGTTACAACCATTCTCCATTTAAGAAGTTAACTCTTTTGTTAAAGAATTTAAGAAGTTAACTCTTTTGTTAAAGAAGTGTAATTTGCAAAATAATTATAAAAAAATGTAGTAACTATTAATACCAAATAACTTTTTAATTTTTTTATTTTAAAATAAAAAAATTATAATTATTTTTTAAATTTTACTTGTCAATTATTTTATTTTTTAATTTTAATTTTTAATTTTTTTTACTATTTTATTATAAAAAAATCTAGAAAATACTCTTTTCTTGATTTCGGTCTCAAAACTTGTCCAAAACTTTTACCGGACATAGAAAGGAGGTAGTATACAAATTACCTGGAACAAAATGCCCAAAAAACAAGATGCATCTTCTTTTCTGGGCATCCTCTTATAAGAACTCCAAAGTTAAGCGTGCTGGCTCTGGAGTAATTCTAGGATGGGTGACCCCATGGGAAGTCTCCCGGGTGCGCACGAGTGAGGACAAAGTGCGCTGGAAAAGACAAGTGTTGGTACAGTGGGAACGCCCCGGCCCGTTGAGGGGTCGAAGCCCGACCCTAATGGGCTGGCTCGGTTACCAATGACTGCTGTCGGGAGTGATATCCTGGCCCCACTGTACCAACACTTGTCCTCTGATACCATTTGTAACGCCCCGGCCCGTTGAGGGGTCGAAGCCCGACCCTAATGGGCCGGCTCGGTTACCAATGACTGCCGTCGGGAGTGATATCCTGGCCCCACTGTACCAACACTTGTCTTTTCCAGCGCACTTTGTCCTCACTCGTGCGCACCCGAGAAACTTCCCAGGGGGTCACCCATCCTAGAATTACTCCAGAGCCAGCACGCTTAACTTTGGAGTTTTTATAGGAGGATGCCCAGAAATGTAGATGCATCTGTTGGTATGAGTAGCATATTCAATTCCTTTAAGCACTTGCATTTTTCGGGGCATTACAATTACCTGAAACTATTATCCTGTTTCTGAATTCTCGTTTTTCAGTCTGTAATTTCTTCAGGACGCCATCAAAGGGAAAGAATATCAGGAAACGAACCTCTGTTGAAGTGGGGGAGGTTGAGGATGAGGATTGTTGTCGATCGGACGATGTATAGTATGAATAAAACAAGAATACCGAAGAAAAGAAATCAACAAGAAAAATAGAGAAGACAAGAATTTACGTGGAAACCCAACTGGGAAAAACCACGGGAGGAACGACGAACAATTCACTATAGTATCGTTTCACGATTACAAGGATGATATACGCTCTAAACCCTCAAATCTCACACAATAGCTATAGAATTATAATTGATGTGTTTATGCCTATGGAGAAGCTCTCTTTATATAGGGGAGACTCCTAATTAATGTATGGAAACATTAATTCTCGCCCATAGCATGCCTTGTAGGAGAAGGAATCCCAAACGGACCAAAAATAGGACTTTCCAAAAGTCCCCCGCGCTGGCACAATTGGCGACCGCCATTTTCAAAACGGCGGTCGCAGGACCTGTTTCGGCGGGCGCCAAAACCATTTCGGCGGTCGCCAAACCCCCTCAAAACCGTGCAGTCCCGACTTCGTCATATCGACCTTTTCGGCGGTCGCGGGTCCATAAACGGCGGTCGCCGTTTTCCTTCGGCGGGCGCCGATTCCAAAACGGCGGGCGCCGTTCTTCTCCTCGCTCGGTTTCGTGGCAAACTCAACAAATCTCCACCTTGGCACTAAACCGCGAACTTCCTTCGCCTTCCGTCTTCCTCCAAAAGCCCCTAAGGGCTTAATCTCTCGATCGAAGTCCAACCAAGCTAGAGCAAAGCTCAAACTTGGTTGCGGGTAAGCTCTTCGTTAACATGTCCGCCGGATTGTCGTGAGTACTTATCTTGCTCACCTTAATGTCGCCTCGAGCGATCACCTCACGAACAAAATGATAACGAATATCAATGTGCTTCGTTCTCTCATGGAACACTTGATCTTTTGTGAGACAAATAGCACTTTGACTATCACAAAAGATTGACGTCGTCTTAGAACTCTTCGAGAGTTCTCTAAACCAACCTCTCAACCATAGCGCCTCCTTGCAAGCCTCGGTGACTGCCATATACTCCGCCTCGGTAGTCGATAAGGCCACCGTACTTTGCAAGATCGCTTTCCAACTTATAGCACACCCACCAATGGTAAAAACATACCCGGTAAGAGATCTTCTTTTATCTAGATCACCGCCATAGTCGGAATCCACGAACCCCCGAACATCTTCTTGACTCCTCCCGAATACTAGCTTCTTGTTAGACGTACCTCTCAAGTAGCGCAACACCCACTGCACCGCCTTCCAATGCTCTCTTCCGGGATTCGCCATATACCGACTCACGGCACTCACGGCGTGGGCCAAATCCGGACGCGTACACACCATGGCATACATCAAAGAGCCCACGGCATTGGAATAAGGGACTCGAGCCATATCCTCGATGTCCTTCTCCGTAGTCGGAGAATAAGCAGAGGTAAGTCTAAATTGTGTTCCAAGGGGAGTACTTACCGGGTTCGACTTCTCTAGGTTGAATCGACGTAGCACCTTCTCAATATACCCCTTTTGGCCAAGATACAACTTGCCATCTCTTCGATCTCTCGTGATTTCCATTCCTAGGATCTTCTTTGCCGCACCTAGATCCTTCATCTCGAACTCCTTACTAAGTTGTGCCTTAACTCTCTCCACCTCCGACTTATCCTTAGCCGCTATCAACATATCGTCGACGTAGAGGACAAGATAAACTAAAGACCCATCACGGCCTTTCCGGAAATACACACAACTATCATATGAGCTCCTTCGGAAACCATTCTTGATCATAAACGTGTCGAAACGTTTATACCATTGTCTAGGAGACTGTTTCAAACCATATAAGGACTTCTTGAGAAAACACACCTTGTTTCCTTGGTTTGAACCCTCGAACCCCTCGGGTTGGACCATGTAGATATCTTCATCGAGCTCTCCGTGTAGAAAGGCCGTCTTCACATCCATTTGCTCAAGCTCCAAGTCATGCATTGCCACAATGCCTAAAATTGCCCGAATCGAGCTATGCTTGACCACCGGTGAAAACACATCATTGAAATCTACTCCGGGAATTTGGCTAAAACCTTTAGCCACCAATCTCGCCTTGTATCTCTCGTCCTCGACCCCAGGGATGCCCTCCTTCTTTTTGAAGATCCATTTGCACTTGATGGCCTTCTTGCCTTTAGGGAGATCAACCAACTCCCAAGTGCCATTCTTATGAAGAGACTCCATCTCTTCTTGCATAGCTACCATCCACTTGCCCGAGTCATCACAAGTAACCGCCTCTTCATATGAAGAAGGCTCCTCATATGAATCAACATCATCGGCTACACTCAGGGCATAAGCGACCAACTCATACTCGGCTAACCTTCTAGGTGGTCGAGTCTCTCGCCTTGGCCTATCTCTAGCTATGCATTGCGGCTCCACCTCTTTTGGATCTTCCGGAGTAGTCGAACTACTCGCCTTATTGGTCGGGGAACTTGACCCATCATCCTCCTCTTGCACCCTGTCCGGCTCCACCTCAATAGGAGTACTTGGAACCTCGAGATTCCCTTTAGACGCCCGATCACCAATCATAGAAGCCTCATCAAAGACTACATCACGGCTTAGAATGATCTTCTTCGTCTCTGGACACCATAGCTTGTATCCTTTAACTCCTTCCTTAAAGCCAACGAATATGCACTTCTTAGAACGTGCACTCAATTTCCCGTCGTTGACGTGCATGTAGGCCGGACACCCAAACACCCTCAAGTCCTCATAGTTTGCCGGAGATCCCTTCCACAATTCTTGTGGAGTCTTCTTATTAATCGCCATGGACGGGGATCGGTTGATAAGGTAACATGCTAAAGAAGCCGCTTCAGCCCAAAAACCTTTACTCAACCCAGAAGTTGCCAACAAGCAACGTACCTTGTCCATAATCGTGCGATTCATTCTCTCGGCTACTCCGTTTTGCTGAGGGGTGTATCTCACAGTGTGGTGCCTCACAATCCCCGAACTCTTGCAGAACTGGTTGAATTCTTCGGACACAAATTCTAGGCCATTGTCCGTACGTAGGTTCTTCACGACTTTCCCGGTTTGTTTCTCTATCATCACCTTCCAATCTTTGAAAGTAGAAAACACGTCGCTCTTATGCTTCAAGAAGAACGACCAAACCTTTCGGGAATAGTCATCGATGATGGTAAGCATGTAGTAAGAACCTCCAGTGGAGGGGACCAGGGATGGTCCCCATAGATCGGAATGGACATACCCGAGTATCTCCTTCGTTGTGTGAGCGCCAGTGGTGAACTTCACCCTCGTTTGCTTCCCGAAGACGCACTGCTCACAAAACTCCAACTTCGACAAGCCCTTATCCCCAAGGAGTCCTTGTCTACTCAACTCCGCCATTCCGGAATCGCTCATATGCCCTAGACGCATATGCCAAAGTCTCTTCGTGTCGACATCCTGGACCTTGGAATCTCCCACGGCTACTTCGCCTTTCACCGTGGCACCTTCAAGAACGTAAAGCCTATTTGACTTACGTTCGCCTCTCATGACGACCAACGAACCGCTGGCCACCTTCACGACTCCACCTTCTCCGGTGAACGAGTAACCCTTAAGCTCCAAAGTACTAAGCGAAATCAAATTCCGCTTTAAGCCGGGGACGAATCTAACCTCGCTTAGGGTGCGGATCGCGCCGTCAAACATCTTGATCCGGATGCTTCCTATCCCTTCGATCTTGCATGACGCGTTGTTGCCCATAGTCACCGCACCTTGCTCCACCTTTTCAAAAGTGTCGAACCAATCACGATTCGGGCACATGTGGAACGTACATCCCGAGTCTAGAATCCACTCCTCGCTTGATTTGGAGACCTCACCCAAAGCCATTAGGAGATCACAATAATTCTCGGCTACACCAACTTCACCGGAACTCTTCCCGGAATTATTGTTGTTGTTGTTGCCGCCCTCTCTCTCCAACCTATTTTTCAAGGCGTAGCAATCGGCTTTGATGTGACCCTTCTTCTTGCAGTAGTTGCAAACCTTGTTACTATGTCGTGACTTCGATCGAGACCTCTGGCTCGATTTCTGAGTTGTCCGCCCACGGACATTCAACCCTTCGCTTGGCGTCTCTCCCGAATTAGGATTCTCCATCATCATAATATTATCCCTAGATGAGAGAGCTGCAATAACGTCTTTAAACGCGAGGCTCTCTCGTGCGGAATATAGGAGAGTATCACGGAAGGTCGCCATAGAAGGGGGTAGAGAAATTAGGAGCCAAAACGCAAGATCATCATCTTCGATCTTCACGCCAATGTTGCCGAGGTCGGCAACCTTCTCCTTGAACTTCGCTACGTGCGCTTGGATCGATGATCCCTCCGCCATCTTGAGGAAATAAAGACTCCTCTTCAAATTGTGCTTACTTGACACCGTCTTGGTGATGCACATCTCTTCAAGCTTCTCCCACAATTCTTTTGCTGTCTTCATCTCCATGATGTCCTCCGCCAAACTGTTCGAAACATGGAGCCCTATGGTCGCCATAGCCATCTGATCGAGCGACACACGCTCGTCATGCTCCATATGAACCGGCATGTTGTCAATACCGTTGAGGGCGATCTCTTGCTTCAAGGATCGTAGAACCAACCTCATCTTGTATTGCCAAATTGGGAACCTTGTGTTGAGATCCAGCATCGGTATGTCATACTTCACGCTCGTCATAGATCCTTGCTCTGATACCACTTGTTGTCGATCGGACGATGTATAGTATGAATAAAACAAGAATACCGAAGAAAAGAAATCAACAAGAAAAATAGAGAAGACAAGAATTTACGTGGAAACCCAACTGGGAAAAACCACGGGAGGAACGACGAACAATTCACTATAGTATCGTTTCACGATTACAAGGATGATATACGCTCTAAACCCTCAAATCTCACACAATAGCTATAGAATTATAATTGATGTGTTTATGCCTATGGAGAAGCTCTCTTTATATAGGGGAGACTCCTAATTAATGTATGGAAACATTAATTCTCGCCCATAGCATGCCTTGTAGGAGAAGGAATCCCAAACGGACCAAAAATAGGACTTTCCAAAAGTCCCCCGCGCTGGCACAATTGGCGACCGCCATTTTCAAAACGGCGGTCGCAGGACCTGTTTCGGCGGGCGCCGAAACCATTTCGGCGGTCGCCAAACCCCCTCAAAACCGTGCAGTCCCGACTTCGTCATATCGACCTTTTCGGCGGTCGCGGGTCCATAAACGGCGGTCGCCGTTTTCCTTCGGCGGGCGCCGATTCCAAAACGGCGGGCGCCGTTCTTCTCCTCGCTCGGTTTCGTGGCAAACTCAACAAGGATGAAGACACTTCTGTGGTGTTCAATAAGAAGAAGCAAGCTGCGTTTCTCCAGCGGGCCCGTCAAGGCTTTGAAAGACCCCGAGACAACGGAAAAACCAAAATCCTCGGTTTTCGAATACGAGTCGTCCAAGGAAATCCAAGTCCATAACCGATAGTCGAGCGACAGCCACTTTGAAAACCGAGACCGAGTTCTCGAGAGATGCGAAGATGCTCTGAAAGGAAAGAACAAGGTCGAAGGGTCCGAAAAACTATACAAAGGCTTACATGGGTAAACTGATCACAAGGCTGGTTTTCGGAGAGAGTATACTGTTGCCAGTGAGAAGGCCGGCGGGTCTCTGAGGGCTTCGGGCCACATACGAGTATCAGCTTGACATTTGCAAGGATTACAAGGAGACGGGTTATTGTGGGTATGGCGACTCTTGCAAGTTTATGCATGATAGGGGCGATTATAAGTCGGGCTGGCAGCTTGAGAATGAGTGGGATGAGAAAGAAGAAATTGGCTATGGCATTGAAGGATGATGATGATGATGAGAAAGGTGGCTAGATGAGTGAAGAGGATGAAGGATAATTGAGATATGTTTTTAATTTTAGCACAAACGGTGATATAGAATTAAATCGAAGCAGTGTTGCTTCTTCTTCTTCTTCTTCTTCTTCTTCTTCTTCTTCTTCTTCTTCTTCTTCTTCTTCTTCTTCTTCTTCTTCTTCTTCTTCTTCTTCTTCTTCTTCACCTAGTTCTGCAGATCTCAAGATTTCAGCACCTAGATGCCCGTCTCGAAACGCGGCGATGACGGCGAATACTCCAAATACATTCACTAAAAGATCGGAGGTGTCGGAATCAGTGAAGGAGGAAATACTTACTAATTCCACTAAGGGCTCATTATCGGGTACTTCAGAAGAGCTACAGAGTATAAGTGGCTGTAATAAGACTTCGTCTGATAGTAAGAAACTGTATTCAAAACAAGAAATGCATAATCAGATGTCAGTGCAACAAGGTGTAAACTTACAGGTTCTCTTATTGCAACGTATAATAAATTTACTGCAGTCAATTGTGAAACCGAGATGTATAAGATCTTTTACTTCCTGCAGTCAGATCTGGAGGGACCATTTGAAGTCGAATGCTAAACCGAAAAATAAACAGGATTCAGAGGATTTGCATAGTGCATTGGCACTCCTTCATAGGAAAAGGCTAGAACTGGTAATGTGTTTTGATGCAACTTTGTGAATGAAGTTATGTACGTAATCGTACGCATGTGGTCTTAATATTTAGTCGTGTCTTGGCAGTCCTCTAAAATCGAAGTTATGGAAGATGCACTCGCGTTACATGAAGATTGCATCGAACGTATAAGGGATGGTATGTCCATTTTTAAATTCGCTCTAATAATTGTATATATGTAAATAAATAAATGCAATGTACTTAGGAGGCGATGTCGATTTGGCTCGTCAATTCTTCAACTCTATCATGAGCGGTAACTATGATTTACTGCCAAAAACTGAAGTTGAGAGGGAAAGTGGATTCCCAAACATATTCCTCCCCGGAAGATATTCATGTCAGGACTTGGAATATACGCGTCTTAAGAATAACTGGAGGCTGCCAAGATATGTTGTAGATCCATCCGATGGTAATTAAGTTTTTTTTGTCGTGAAAATGTGTTTTCGTGGTACAACTAATATGTTGATTTATCGACCGGCAGGTAAATTCGTGTCAATGGTGGCGGTTGGAAGTAAAGATTTTGAGCTGTGTTTAAAGGGTGATTTGGAAAACAGTCCCCGTGAGGCGAGGGAGTCTGGAGCTGCTCAGATGATTGCCAAATTACGACAAGGCTTTTCGGGATGATGAAGCCCATTGGATGGAAGTGAAGTTAGTTTGTTTGTTTTGAACTGAAAATAGACGACATTAATATTCAGTTGTTTCAGTACATTTCTTAAGTCTTCAAAATTGCCCTGTTACATCTTGTTAAATAAGACAAAATTAGTGGGGCAACTCCGCAAATAAAAAAAAGATGTTGCATATGTGGCCTAAAATACTTGAGAGACTTTTCACTTTTCAATCTCATCCAAAAAAATATCCACATTCAATTTTTGTTTGAAACATCTCTAATTAAAAAAAAAAAATCACTAGGAATCTTATTCTAAATCTTTGCATTTTCCTGAATTTCTCTCTTCAAAATGAATTTTGATCTAAGATTTCATATTTTTCTACAATAGTTGGACTAACAATTGCCCTCTTAAAATTACTTGTAAGCTTTTATCCTTCACAACTATTTTTTACATCATCGGCAAAAATGTTGCAAATAAGATTATAATCCAATCATAATGAATTTTTTACCATTAAAATTTGAGAAATCCATTTTATAGAAGTTGGAACACTTATTTTGTGTTAAATAAAATATAAATATAAATATTTTTACAATATTAATTAAAATAAATTAATTGTTGACCTTGATACAAAGGCTACGGAATATTTACACTTAAGATTCGAAGTTTGTTTGGTAAGGATTTTGGAGAATTGTTGGTGTTTTAAGTGAAATTTCCATTTAATTTAATTGGAATGATTCAAAGTTTCGATTAAATCTAATCAATATAATATAACTTTGGAGAAGTATATATGGTTATATAAAATTGTTATAATTTAAGTATTCGGATAAATATAATAATGCATGTTGTATTGAAGAATATATATTCGACTCACTATAAATGTCTAGTTGTCTAACTTCTCTAACAGTTCGAGTTTTTCGATGAAACGGTTTCTAACATGGTATCAGAGCCTAGCCTTGTGGCAGGTCCTGGGTTCGACTCCCGCCATGAGCGACTCCACCCGAATTTGTTATCCAACAACACTTGTTGGATATTCGGTCAACTATACAATGTCTAGTTGCCCAACTTTTAAAGGTACCTATTCAACCAAATAATCCCTTTTAACTTTTTTTCTCCCCAAAAGAAACGGATGATGCTTCGCCGGAGAGAACAATTCTTGCAAAAAAATTGATCATTGTACCTGCAATGTAAAATCGAGGAAAAAACATGATATATTTTGGGATGACATACATAAAAATCAAGCATATTACTCATAATCAACTTTCTCACCGTCTTCAATCAGTCTGATGTGGATACTGGAAGCTCATTATTTAATTAGGTTATTCAGTTACCTTTTTAATAAAGCCCAACATGTTTAGGGTTTCATAGTTATTTATATTTCGTTTTATTCATTTATTCAGTAGTCGTTTTTTTAATATGAAATAAAAGAGTTTTCTCTCTTTGTTTATCAAATATCGGTATTCGAAAAAATCAACGATCTTTGATCGATTAATTCTAGGTAATCTGTTGTATCAACTAGTTTTAATTTGTGTGTATACGCTTCCGCCTACATCACAGCCCCAGATTTTGTTCGCCTTCGATCAGTTCTAGACTTTGATCAGTGAAATGATTTGAGAAATTAACCGTCGATGATCAGTTTCAATCAGTTCCATGATTTAAAAAATAAACTGTTGTGAGAAAGAAATGGAATATGACCATGCCTCGGCTGAATAAACTAATTTATTTTAATAATAAAATTGTTATATTTTTGTAATGGTAATATAGTAATCAATTTTTTGAAATTATATCTTTTATTTTAATTATTTAAATTATATTTCCTAATAAATAAATAAGTTAACAAAAATTTCTTAAATATAAAGTGAATTTTAGTGGTTTAGTTTGTAAATTAAAAAACTAAAATGTACTTTTTTCTAAATATACCTTAATAAATTAAGCTGACAACATTTTTATTTTTTAATATAAACAGAATTACTCTAGAAGAGTGTTTGTAAAGAACATTTGAATACCTGTCGATACATTATTGGTGGATGCCACAAACGTACCAATATTCTTAAAAATAAATTTATTGTGATTATATGGAGTATTAACTTAATCCGTCCAAATTAGTAAATTTTGAAATTTGACATGCCCTTTTAATTCTCATTTGGCAATTTCATTTTGTTGAAAAAAAAACCTAGGTGTAGTAGTCACCATCTTCGATTTCTATCGATTGATCCGCCGCCTCCGCATTTACACATCGATTGTGCTTTTCGATTGATGTGTTTGCTATAATCGGCCTCATTTGCGAAACGAAGCTCGTAAATTGGTCAACTCGTTGATCTTGTGTTCGTGTTCGTGTCCGTGTTCTGTCCTCGACTCTTGATTCAAGGTGAGTTTATTTGTGGCCAAATCCAATTATTTCAAGTTTACTAGTAAAAAAAAAATCGAGTCTTTAATTTAATTTATTACTATGCGCAAATATCACACAACTAGGGGTGGACACTTCGTCCCGGAATCCCGATCCCGTCCCGATCTCATCCCGAAAATTAAGGGACGAGATAACTTTTGAAAATGACAATCCCGTCCTATCCCGTCCCGTTTTAATTTTTTCATAACGGGACGGGACGGTATCGGGACGATCCCGTTCTATCTCGTCCCGTCTCGATAATTTATTTAATAATAATATAATTTTTTATTTTTTTCAAAAAAATTAATAAAATATCAAAATATTAATCATACTCTCAATTAAATTTATTATTAAATTAAGTACATATTTTTAAATTTTCATAATATTTCAAAATAATTTAATTTTGCTGTTTAATTTGTCTTTAAAAATATTAACATTTTTATTTTGAAATATTAAATAAAATTAAAATATCATTTAAATTGAATATAAATAAGTCCAGTATTATTTTACTTATTTAATAATTTATGTTTAAAATTAAAATTTAAAATCAATTCAATATATATATATGCTCGTATATGTATATATATTTGTTATAAAAAATTGTTGATTTATATTTTATTTGAATTTTTATTGTTTTATAAGTCGTTAATATTATTATTTTATTATTTTTTTTATTTAATTAATTTTTTTTTATTTTTTATTTAATATTTTGGGAAGTCTGATCCCGACCCAAATCCAAATAGGATTGGAAACGTGCGAAACAGATTTTTAAAATGCAAATCCCTTCCCAAGCCCACCCTACGCACAACTACTACAACTACTACAAGTAAATCCATTTTCATTGCCAAATTCAAAACTTTTATTACCGCCTTTTTTGCTATTTTTGTGCTATTGTTTTTCTTCGGATTCACCTGCTCTCATTTTCTTCACATAACTCCTCTCTGTATGAAGGTAAAGAAAGCGTTTTTATTATTCTTCAATTCTTCTTGTTGTTTTCCTGTGCCGATTCGACACACACAGATACGTTTGTTTGTGTTTTATTTTCTTGATACTGCATTTTTCTTAACGCGTGTGTTACTCAAAACTCTGATGTTAAAGATCCTGTTTTTGCTCTGTTTCTTGTTCTTATTTTCTTAGGTTTGATTAACCCTTTGTGGGGGGTTTTTACTGTGTGTTTTTTCCTCTTGTTCATTTTTTTTGTGTTTTATTTTCCGTGCACAGAACTTGCTGCGATGGGCCCCACGGAGGATGTGGTTCACGCATTGATGGATCTTCTGGTTAATCCTATGTTGCCTTACTCTGTCTCCATTAGCGAGCCTTCCACCGATGCTCAGAGCTCTGTTGCCAAACAGGTCATTGTTTTCATTGCTTCAGAAATATTGTATCTTCAATATTTGTGTTTAATCGTTCCAATCGATGTTCGATCCTGAAAGAGAAGGAAAAGATTTTAGAATAGTGATATGGACTTTTAGAAGCTAATCATAAACATGAATCCTGACCAATTAAATTGCATTGTATTTTACATGTTGGTGTAGATGCAAGCAGTTGTTGTGCTTTACAATTACTACTACAGAAAGAAGAAACCGGAGCTGGAGTTTTTGGATTTCGTCTCCTTCTGTAAGTTGGCTCTTTCACGCAGAGCCAATCTGACCGTATTCATGAAGGCCACTAGCGAGACTGAACTGAATCTGGACAAAGGATATCATCGGCTCTCGGTGACTGAGAAAGCCGTGAAGGAAGCATGTGATATCGCTGTGGCTCTAGACGCTTCGAGAGACTTTCCGAAACTAGAAGGTTGGCCGATATCCAAGGTTGCTATTTTGGTGATTGACTCGGAGATGGAAAACTGTTTACTCAGGTTTGGATCCGTTACCCAAGGTGCTTATTCACTCATTGAGAAGGATGTTGATAAGAATCTAGAAATCTCAGTTCGGGGGGATAATAAGGTCGGTGTGAAGAGGAAATATGATAATCATAAGTTGCTGCAGATTGCGTTTGATGTCGTGGAGGGCATAACTGGTATTTCATCCATTACTTCATCGATCACACTTGATATATGGTTCTTGATGAGTGTAAATTTGTTGCATGGTGCAGGCATTGATCGTGTTGACCTTGTGGTTCTAGAGAGACAGGCCCACGATACATACTCGTTGAGTAAAGAAAAGTCGGCCGTTAAATTTTACATGATGCAGTATTGTAAGACGTTCGACACCAAGCAGAGAACTCCTCTTAAATTTCTCGTCGAGAGGTTAGCTCAAAAGAAAAAAAGCTGTATATATACAGAATATCATGTTGTATTACTTGTATATTGATTCTGCAACTTTTTGCAGTTTACGGGGCCCTTTGGTAAGAAAGTACCCTGATGGTTGGGGGACTACGGAGTTTGTCGTGTACTACGAGATGCTTCCTTACTTGAAGATCATCTCAGACTGGGTTTCAAGGTATGATCGATGCCTATAAACCTCGATTTCTTTTTCTTTATTATTTTTATATATAGTTTGTTCTTGTTCTTGCATTAGTGCTTCATTTGTGTTGATTAGATTCAGGAAAGATTTGTGCTTGCCTAGTAGTCCAAATGACGACAATGCCCCAAGCATCGCAAAAAGTGAAGGTATAGAATTAAGCGAAAGCAGGGTTGCTGCA
This sequence comes from Euphrasia confusa, assembly GCA_954870475.1. Taxonomy (NCBI): domain Eukaryota; kingdom Viridiplantae; phylum Streptophyta; class Magnoliopsida; order Lamiales; family Orobanchaceae; genus Euphrasia; species Euphrasia confusa. Next base: position 23,234,301 of record OX940951.1, read on the forward strand.
TCTTCTTATTCACCTAGTTCGTCTGATCTCAAGACTTCAAGTAAGAAACTGAATTCAAGACAAGTAGTAGTGTATAATCAGAAGTCGGCTCAACATGGTGCAAACTTAAAGGTTAATCTTTTTGCGACGTAATTTTTTTTTTTTTCAGTCAATTGTGAAACTGAGTTTTATAATATATTTTCCTTCAATTCCTGCAGTCAGAAGTGGCAGACCATATGAACTCGAATGCTACACTTGCACTAGTTCAGTACGAGGCGGTTAGTGATGCCAAACCGATAAATAAACCCGATCCCGAGGATTCGAAAAGTGCATTGGCACTCCTTTATAGGAAAAGGCTAGAACTGGTAATCTGTTTTGATTCAACTTTGAGAATGAAGTTATGTACGTAATCGTATGCATGTGGTCTTAATATTTAGCCGTGTCTTGGCAGTCCTCTAAAATCGAAGCAATTAAAGATGCACTCGCGTTACATGAAGATTGCATCGAACGTATAAGGGATGGTATGTACATTTTTCAATTCTCTCTAAAATATATATTAGTACTACATTTTTTCAAGATGTATGTAAATAAATAAATGCTACTGTATTTACGTAGGAGGCAATGTCGATTTGGCTCGTCAATGCCTCGAGTCTATCAAGAGCGGGAACGATGATTTACTGCCAAAAACTGAAGTAAAGAGGCAAAGTGGAAAATTCCCCAACATATTCCTCCCTGGAAGATCTTCATGTCAGGACTTGGAATATACGTGTCTTAAGAATAACTGGAGGCTGCCGAGATATGTTGTAGAGCCATCTGATGGTAAGTTTTTTTTTTTTTTCTTTTGTTGTGGAAATGTGTTTTTGTGATACTAATCTTGATTTATCGATTGGTAGGTAAATACTTGTCAATGGTGGTGGTTGGCAGTAAAGATTTTGAGCTGTGTTTAAAGGGTGATTTGAGAAACAATCCATTTGAGGCGAGGGAGTCTGGAGCTGCTAAGATGATTGCCAAATTAAGAGAGCACTTTTCGGGATATTGAAGTGAAGTTTTATTCATTTTTCTGTGGTTTTGAACTTAAAATGGATGATTATGTTTTATAGAGGTGCTTAAACTGAATCTCGAAACCGTCTGTTGGAATTGGCGGTTCGAAACCAATTTGGAACTGATTCCGAAATCGAATCAAGAATTAGTCCGGTCAGTTTAGTTACAATTTTTATAGTTGCAACCATTTTACTCTTAAGAAGTTAACTCTTTTGTAATTTTGCAAAACAAATGTGACAATTAATATGAAACTGAATCAAATGATGGAGTATAACTTACTACTAAGTAATTTTTTTATTTTATTTTAAAATAAAATTTATAATTATTTTTTTTAATTTTACTGTTAATTATTTTATTTAATTTTATTTTAAAATATTTTTTATTTTTTATATTATAAAAATCTAGAAAAATATTTACAGTATTTTCTTGATTTCGGTCTCAAAACCTGTCCAAACTTTTACCGGACATATAGAGAGGAGTATATATTAAAGACCCAAATTCTACAAGTACTTATGTAGTACTCTACAAAATACTACCTCTACTCAAGGTTTTGGAAACCTGGTACAAACTTGAAACAAAAGTAGAAAACTACGGATTACAAAATGTCCAGCGAAAACGACGATGCTGCTCGCCGCAAGACGGCGGTTTCGGATTACCGGAAAAAGCTTCTTAACCACAAGGAACTCGAAGGCCGCGTTAAGTCTGGTAATCGATTTCTTATAACCCTAACACATCCCACCTCTAAATCAATATGTGGTTCGATCTTAGTGAAACTACCTTTGTGTTATTTACGGTCATATTGAATGGTTCGATTGAGCTATGAATTCAGAACTTGGCGGTGGATTATATTTGTTCTAGGGTTTTCGACGCGATTACAATTTTAGGATCACCTCACTATTTGCTTTGGATAACGGTTTGTTGTAATTTGGTGAAACTGAGATGTGTAAGTATTTTTACTTTTCCTCTTTCTGTTGGGTTAAACAACTGATTTTCTAGATCCATTGGTTTGAAGTTTGGGTGCAGTCTTAATTTCGGTAATCATGTGAGAGATTGTGGGTTATAAATAAATGTTGTTTGAATCTCTATTTATAGGTCTAAAAGTAACAAGTTTCTTTCTTTGGTGATATTTAGAATTTGCCTGATTACCTCCCCTACTCTTAACAAAGAAAAAAAGGAAAAACTGAATTGGATTCCCATGGATTTCAACTGTGGATGCAGTGTTTGTTCAGTGTACCTTTTGATTTTGCTATTATTTCTAGGTGAGTTTGTGAATATGCCAGTTTGTTGTGTATAATGTGTATATTTATATAGACATTTTTGTAGATATTCCTTATGATTTTGATCTGATTGGAATTAAATATTCATTTGTTTTTGTACAACTTGCTGGTTTGTACTTTCTTATCGTGTTGATTTAAAAGAAAAATCGACCTGAGCTACATATGCCGCTCTGTAGATACCTACTTTTTGCTTTTACGCTTTCAAAGTTTCAATGTACCTTTGTCTTAGCATATGTGATTTGTAGATTACTAAATGTTCGGATTTGATTTTTAAGCAAGGGAGAGTTTAAAAGCTACAAAGAAGGAGTATGCAAAAACAGAAGATGATCTGAAGTCACTGCAGAGTGTTGGACAGATCATAGGCGAGGTTCTCAGGCCTCTGGATAATGAACGTTGTAAGATGTTTGTTTCATTTTCATTGATTTTTAATGCCACTGTAACACTTCTATTTCTTTGTTTTAGCCTTTCAGGAGTTGATAGTTAGTAATTCACTCCCTCTCCATTTGCATTTGGAAAACATTGAATATGAAGGGATTGAGACCATTATAATTTTACATGAGATTATTAAAAGTCAAGTTAAATGTACTGATGGTATCTGAGCCTACTCCATAGGCACCCACGGATTCTAGGACTAAAGTCCTATGGAAGTCGTGCCTAGTCTCCTGTTAGTATTGGATCACATAGAACTTACCTTTTTTTATTCAATTTGCTTGCCGCTATACAGCTCGACTTTGCTTTGCTTTCCTTAGTGTCTGGATTTTTTATTCTGTTAGGTCACCATGTCATCACATTATTGAATCATTATCCTTCTTTTTTTTCTCTAATCATTGTCTTTTGCTAGTGATTGTCAAAGCCAGCAGTGGCCCGAGATATGTGGTTGGATGCCGCAGTAAAGTGGACAAAGACAAGCTCACGTCAGGCACCAGGGTAGTCCTTGATATGACAACACTGACTATTATGCGAGCTCTCCCTCGCGAGGTACGCAGAACTGTGCATATCCAGAACTGGTTGGTTATGGTTCAACTATTATTGACTGTATTTTTTTCTGAAATGTTTGTTTTGTGATGTTATTATGCAGGTGGATCCTGTTGTTTACAATATGCTTCATGAAGATCCAGGAAACATTAGTTATTCTGCTGTGGGTGGGCTGTCGGATCAAATCCGAGAACTGAGAGAATCTATCGAGTTACCTCTGATGAATCCTGAGCTCTTCATTAGAGTTGGAATTAAACCTCCCAAGGTAGCTTTTATGTCCCTTTTTATATTAACATAATACATCCCATTTTTTCCCTTCCATATCTCAGTAAGACCTTGCTTGGCTTAATTGTCAAAGGGCGTACTTCTCTATGGGCCTCCTGGAACTGGAAAGACCCTGCTGGCTAGAGCAATTGCTAGCAACATAGACGCCAATTTCTTGAAGGTGTGAATATAAAAAAGTCTCCCTCCTTTACATTCCTCGTTTCGTGCAAGTTGCTTATTATAGTACTATTATTAAGAAAAATGACCAACCCTGCAGGTTGTGTCAAGTGCTATTATCGATAAGTATATAGGTGAAAGCGCGAGATTGATCAGGGAAATGTTCAGTTATGCCCGCGATCACCAAGTAAGTCTTCTTACTAGACTAAACTTTTTCTTCCATCCATATGTGGAAATTTTATGCATTGAAATATTAAAATGAAGACATTTTCTTACTTTGAAGCCCTGCATCATATTTATGGACGAGATTGATGCAATCGGTGGACGCCGTTTTAGTGAGGGAACAAGTGCTGACCGTGAAATTCAAAGGACACTTATGGAGTTGCTAAACCAGCTCGATGGGTTTGACCAACTTGGGAAGGTTTATTCAATATTTAATTTAGATATAAAATGTTGGATATATGTACTTAATCCAAACATCTTTTTATTTATTGGCATAATTTTCGTGCAGGTTAAAATGATAATGGCAACAAACAGACCTGATGTTTTGGACCCTGCACTACTTCGTCCTGGTCGCCTGGACAGGAAAATAGAAATACCTTTGCCTAATGAACAGTCAAGAATGGAGATTCTCAAAATCCATGCTGCCGGGATAGCCAAACATGGGGAAATTGATTATGAGTCTGTCGTCAAACTTGCAGAGGTGATTACAACTTACTTTTTCCAGTTTTTCCCTAAAATCCTTTGGGAATGGCATTACTGATAAGTTGTCTTATTGGCATATTTAAGGGATTTAATGGAGCTGACCTCCGTAATATCTGCACCGAAGCTGGCATGTTTGCGATTCGAGCAGAGCGTGACTATGTTATTCAAGAAGATTTCATGAAGGTAGTTTTCTTGCACTTCGTTAATCCAGTCGCATTCTTAAAGTTATTTTATTGTCATCTTTATTATTTAGTGGGGGTAAAATTATAGTGCAAACATACTGTTGTCACACCCTCTTTCCAATCTTTATTATCAACATTTAGAAAATAAAAGGAATTCGCCAAGCATGTATAAACCAGTTTTAAGTTGTCAAGGACTCGGGATATCACGGATTGATCATGATTCATGCATAAACTGTTCTTTTCTTTGTATCCTTCATTTTGATTCTTACATCTATCTATCTATATATCATATTCATGTTTGTATTATTGTTTCAGGCGGTAAGGAAACTGAATGAAGCTAAGAAGCTTGAATCAAGTGCTCATTATAACACAGATTTTGGGAAGGATTAAAATTCACATCTTCCACTTTGATAGATGTGTGACATTTGTCCTCCACCGAGAAAATATCAGGAATGTGCACGTTAAACTTCGTTGGGACAATGTAACCATGTCAAAACTTAGGTAGAATATGTACTTTGACAATGAGCTATCATTAATATATTCTATCATAAACAATGGTTAGCAGTAAGTACATAATCTCAAGTAACCGAAGTACGTCAATTTATCTGCTAAACGATGCTTGTTTTTTGCTTGAGAGTTTACTGCCTTCCTAGTGTGTCTATAGTTTCTAGATGAAGCCCTTTGTCTCCTGCTGCTACTACATTAAAACCTGGAAATTTAAGGTGGGAGGGAGATGTTAATGTTATATTGATACAGGGCTAGTTATAGTTGTTTTAATTAGACTAAAACTCTTAATGGTGGCAATGTTCGAAATAATCTTGTAAACTATAGGTTGAAAAGTGTAACGTACTTGCAGCATGAGATGTAGAAGAAGCCTCCCAATAAAGTTGTCTTCCTTCCCAATCAGTAACAACACCACCAGCCCCTTCAATCACAGGAATCAGGGCCAGGAAATCGTACGGCTGAAAAAAAATAAGTGAAGGCCGTCAAAATTACCGTTGCAGTTTTAATTTTATCCCATGCTTAAGCCAAAAGGGTGATACAACAATATTTGTGAAACAACAAGAGGTATTGTTGAAAGTGAATTAGTGAATCAACTAAGAAAATGTAAAACACGGAACTCACCTTGAGCCCTGACTCGATGACCAGATCTACAAAACCTGAGGCCAATAGGGCATATGCATAACAATCACAACCGTATAATGGCACTTTGACCTGTGAAACCAAACAAATTTGGTATTAGAATGAGGTAACTATATAGACTGAAAAATAAATGAGGTAACTATATAGACTGAAAAATAAATGAGGTAACTATATAGACTGAAAAAACACGCTTATTTTTTAAATCCTTCATAATTCTGATCATCAACATAAATAAAGAATAATAAAAAGGAAAAAAGTCTGCTTCATAAGTCCCATAGAGAATACATCCACTTTTTTCGGATGATAGAAAAATAAGAATCATCTAATATCATCAAGATAAGAGCCAATGTCTCTTTAGCTTTACCTAAATTATTTGGAAGCAATTAAATCTAAAGAAAAATCGTATAAATTCGTGTTTTCTTCCATATGAATCCATATAATTATAGATATTAAGAAAGAATAGATCTACTTTTGTCATGGAAACAGAATAAAGACAAACCAAAGAAGATATATATTCTTTGTTCTCGAAGCGCATGCATCAATATAACATGATAATTAGTCACAATTAAACGACATTTCACAGGCAAGTGGCAATTCCAATAACTTTGCTCACATAATGCTTGTCATAACTCATAAGTGATTTAAGTCCAACAAACTATACCATATCTGCTCTATATCAAACATACACAAAAGAGACATACCTTACTCCTCACTTGAGTGAAGGCCACTTCAGCATCCCCACTAAATAAATGTGGACTAGTCGTGTACCTGAAAAAGACCCCGTCACACACATACATATTTTGAGATCCCAATATATGTAGGTTATATTTTGTATTCAATGTCAACGGATTGTGAAAATTTTCAAATCATCAATTTGATTGAAAGTACGAAAAGATAGCTAACATACATGTAGGCTTTAGAGAGTTGTGAACAGTTGCGAACAGAGACCTCCTGTCCATTCAATGTAGTCTTCCTCCCACTTATCCCGATCCATCTTTCTCTGAGAATGGGTTGGTCAATAATACCGAGAATCTGGCACATAAATAATTGATTTGCATTTCATGATCATAATCCATTGAGAGAGTGTGTGTAAACAAGAATGGAAGGACGAACATCATAGCTTTTAAATGCTAGAATCCTTACCGGTTTACCCTTATGGAGTAATGCAATTAATGTTCCAAACACCGGTTTGCCTGTGAACAATTAGGAACACAATTATAAACCAGCTCCTATGAGAAACTTCGTACTCAAATTATACAATGAAAAAGACCATGCACTTAGTACCAGTGATGAAACTCTTTGTCCCATCTATCGGATCCAATATCCATACAAAGTCAGCAAAATCTTCTTTGCACCTCCATCCATTCTCCTCTCCATATCTAAAAAATTGAAATAATTTGTACTAACAATATGACGAGAATGAAAAACAGAAGCATATTTTCCCACTTAGTTATTATATCATTTGGCAGTGAAAATTGAATACAATTTTATGATGCATACTTGCTTCATTCATCCGGATGTGTTTGTCAAAGTTATCACTATTTATCGAAGCATCATGATCTTCTAGACTTTTATAAATTCGCATAATACAATTATAAGAACATAAAAAAACTATTGTCGAAAAAATCAGGTGCAGGGAAAATACAATTAACAAAATAATATGATCACACGCACAAGTACGAACATTTCATTTGTGAAATTTAAATTAACAATGTTTTTAATTTGAGTTAAATTTCAATGAGAAACTAGACAGATCAAAATTGATTAATTTTCTTAAGAGCTAAAAGGAAGAAGATGAGCTCACATTCCATGAGAAGGAAAATGCTCTTGTATAATATTAACCATCGACTCCTCCGCAGCTCGATCAGCAATCGTTACAGGACCTAATTAGAACTCAGATCACCAATTATCACTATAAATATGGAGACAAACTAACACACCATACTTAAAAGCTAATTAAAAAAAAATTACTTAAATCCTCCTTATCGAGAACGTCAAAGCTCTTGCGGAAGTACCGGCGGATGACGTCACCAGCTGCGTCCGCGAGCTTATTGCCTACGTCAGCGAAGAGGTCGATGTCTTCGTATTTATCATCCAAAACAACGGCCACTGCTTGATTGCCATTAGACAGATGCGAAGGACGAAGCGAATCCATTTTATTCGAATTCGGAAATTGAATTCGGCTGAAATTTAGAGACGAGCTCGACAAATTGGTACAGCCGGAGAATGAAATCGCCGGCGAGTGAGAGATCCGGCGACGGTTAAGAGAGAGAAAGTTGGATTGCGAGTGAGAGAGCATTTGGAGATGGAGGGATTGCATAATGAGGGTAATATATAGGCGGACGGGAATGTGAGAGTGATGGGGGGTGGCTTTTGTGTGCCTGTGCCGGCGGTTATAAGCGAATGGAAAGGGGGAGACAGAGAATCGAGCACGACGTGTTTTCCACCGTTGGATGGACTCACCTGATTTACTAACTTATTTTTGAATGCCCTATTAAACTTTCAATTTACCGTAGTAAAAAATTAATTTATGATAATAATAAAATTACGATTAAATATTAAAAATAATATTGGTCAATCAAAAAAATACTGAACAAAAGACATGTGTATGTAAATATTTAAAAACTCTGCCTGTATTATTTTTGTTTTGATTGATTTCTCACAAATTTGTATATTCAAAATAAAAATAATTTTGAATATTCATTCCCAAAATGTACATTATCTGCAGTTCATTTTATACTTGTCAAATTCTCCACAAATTTATGATGAACAAGCAAAGAGTAAAAATTTATGTTGAAAATGAATGAATATACTAGGTCTAAAAGAGTAAAAAATTATGTTGAAAATGAATGTGCAATAATATACTAAGAAATGAATGAATATACTAGGTCTAAAAGAGTACAAAATTATGTTGAAAATGAATGTACAATAGTATACTAGGCGTGTTCTTAAGAATAATCACACTTTTTTTCACAAAATACAAATAAAATGTTACTATTGCTAAAATACGGAGAGAGTATAATAGTACTACTCCTGTCTCGAATCTCATTTGTAAATTACAAATGAAATGAAGTGTCCGATACAGATGATTATTTCTTAGGTTATAAAGAACAATTGAAGAGTGAAGTAATTTAGTTGCAACCCCATTAGTTTCTATTTTCAGAGTAAAAAAAAAATACTGCAAATATAAGAAACTGAGATCATAGACTTTTCAAGGTAAAAGAAACAGGCACACAGGCAGGCCTGCAGGAGTGCTCTGAAGCAATTAAAACATGAAATTAACAAATCACCAAATACAAATCTTTTCATCCTACCATTTTTCCTTCTTTTTTCTTTCAATTTAATATTAAAATGAAAACAAACTTCCTTAGTATTGAGTATCCCTTTTTTTTTTACAGTGTCTTCTGCTGTAGTTACCCTATATCTGACACCTCTTCATGGAGACGAAGACAGACGCTTACAGCTTCCGTCCCACATTCTTCATTGTCCCCTTTTCCAAACCAGTTTTGCAACTGAAGCTACAAAAACAGCATCTCAGAACAAATCTTAAACCGAGAAAAATATACATTCACGGAATCTCTAGTGCTTCTTATAATGGTTGGGATGCAAGGTATATTTTTAGGGTTTATTGTACGCACAAATTCTATCAAGGGTGTAATTTGTAAAAAGAAACATTCCAAGGGGTGTTTGTAATTTTGAAAAATGGTCTCGGGTATTTGAGTAGTTCAGCCAAACCTTAAGGGTAGATTCAGCAATTAATACTGATATTGTTCTCCTAAGAAAAAAAGTGTGTTGTTTCCAGTTTTGTTCTCATAAGAACAAAGTGGATACTTACCTCTTACTCCACAAGAAACCTCAGTCCTTACTTGACCTGGCCCAGAATAAACCCTTCCTTGGATTAGATTGATTATTATCAGAAAACGACCTACTGCTTGTTTTCGACCCAAATGAAAAGTGACGCCTCAAAAATGGCTTCCGGCCTGAGCCCTTCAGGCTCGAACTCGAGCTCAGCTTAAGACCCCCCTTCCCATCAAGTGCACCACCATTCTGATGATCAAACATAATCTCATTACTACTCAGATCACTATCCACCGCACGCTTCCTATATATTTTTCTAGCCTTCGAACCCATCTCAGCTTTCAATGCCTTCTCAGACATCATCCTCACGGATTGTTTCTCCCCAACGGTACAAACCGGACAAGCAGGGTCATACTTATTGATCTCAGGAGTCGTACACTCCAAGCACTCAGAATGGTACACGTGCCCACATGTCAAGACGGAGACCACAGCGAGCTCGTTCGCGTACATTATTTTATGGCTGCTCAAACCCAATGAAGACCTATCGCTCAAAAGCTTGGAACAAACACCACACGTTTGGAGATCAAAGGAAGGAGAGCCCGAGCTGTGCCCACTGCATCTCATGATTTTGTCACGACTGAAGGCCGAGGTCTCACTGTCGAAAGACCACCTTTCTCTCCGGGTGTTCACGAGCTCGGATAATCCGGGGATTGACCAGTTGTCAGAGGACCCGCCATTGGAGACCCTGGTTGATTCATTTCCCCAGGACGGAGGCAGATATAGAGATGGCTCTTCAGATATCGAGAATGATGGTGACTTAGGGATTCGACTGTCGGGCACTTGCCATAATAAGTGGTGTGCTGGTGAACGATAGTGCCATCTTGATGGGATTGGGTTTGGAGGTAACAGATGGCTTTGGGAAGAGAGAGGAGATGCTGACTTGGATGAAGCTGAAGGGACTGACGGAGATAGCTTTAGAGATGGGCATGAGACGGATGGTGAATATGTCGAATCCTTCACCTGTACAGATGGGGGGTAAGAAAAAACAAATTTAAAAAATGGAGAAGGGACTCCATGTTTTTATGAACCAGAATTTATTATTAAAAGTTTTATCTTTATTCTTAACATACCTCCACATTATTCTGTGATATGACCTGATCTGCAGAAAATTATACAAATACAAATCTATTAGTATAAATCATGAAACAAAAGAAAAGTACCCTAATATTCTATTTTCTGAGTAAAATGCAAGAAGACTCCTATGACCTGCTATAAATTAATACATAAGTAAAAGAGTTAATACATGAAATGCTAGTATTTTTACTACTGAGTATTGAGTTAAAACCAGAGATCATGTATCTGAACATAGAGAAGCATATTTTTGTTCTACAACAGAACGAATTAAGTCAAAATGAACGGGGAAGTGGGATTTAATATGTACTGGAGATCACAGTTATCTGAAATCCCGTATAATTTCACACCCACCTCCAAAACATGGGGGGAATAGGAGCAAGATGCGAAACCCAAACTATGCTGACAAGACCAAGCTTATTTTAGAAATGCCTACTTTAAAAATCATAAATACCTTGATCAATATATACATATCTGACTAGGGTACACACAACATGGACAACAGCAACTATGAGCATGAAAACATATTTTGTATGGACAACATCAGAACATATCACTCCTGATTCAACCTATAGCTTTATCATACTGTATTGAGCTTTCACTTTGTTTGTGCTCTTTCTCTCTCACTTAGACTCAAATAACGTCACATGTTTAAGTTCTCGAATATTATAGCATAGAACAAATATATTTCTCTGAATCTCTCAACTAATAACAACCTTCACAAGTATATATGCTACAATGGTGTAAATTTCACTTATAATGATTAAGCCATTATAGAAAGTTCAGATTTCTATAAAACAGACAATTAACCTCATCACACTACTTTTCAGAATTTGGCATCCCCAGCCTTATTTGAGAAGCTATACTAAGAAAACCAAAAACATAAATTAATTTTGACCTGGATAATTATCGCAAATATTATTGATCTGCATTCAAATAAAACAATAATTTTGCATATTACAGTTTTTCAAAAGAAGCGCACATTTGAGTTAAAATATACCCCAAAATTTGAAGGAAAAAACTACTCCGCCCGTCCCAGATAAATATGTGTGAAATCTTTGGGGCACAGTTTAAGAAAAATGAAATATTTGCTTTATAAGTCAGCAACATGAGGGGTAAAATTTAAAATTGATAAATCAAGTTCATGATTAGAGATTGGGGTAGTCGAAAAAGTATTGGCATGATGTGTAATTCAACTATATAGAGTGAGGATGAAGATTGGGAAATTTATTTTCATTTTAGTTTGTGCAAACTTAGGAGGGACAGACCCAAAAGGAAGAGTATGCAAACATTTTTGAGATGGACAGAGATTATATCTAACAATAAATGTACAAAGTTCAAAGTCTCACTCCAAAGGTTTCACTATAGTATTGGATATATGTACATAGCTCATGGACATACTGTAGTTCTTGTTATAAAACGTCAAAACCTGCTTCATTCTATCGTGAACGACATAATATTAAATATGGAGTTCATAAGGTTCTAAGCTTAATTCTGGCATTGTATCTCCAACAGTTTCAATAAATTTGACCCCACAAGTAAAAACGAGGTGTTTAAAAAATAATAGAAGGGCAAGATTGTATGGACAATTCTCTCCAAATTTGTTCCTATAAGAAAAATTCTCAGATGATTTCCATAACATAGTCAATGAGACATCTTGTATATCACAAATTAATAGGAGGCAAATGGTATTTTACCAGGATATCGAAGCCTTAAGGTTCCACCATTTACTTCAGATGGTGGGGACTTCTGCCAAGCAAGCGACCTAAAACTGTCCAGTGAACTACCGTCCTCAGAAGCAAAGGTAGCCTCAGCGCTGGTACCGGATTTATTTCTCATTCTACCAGTTCCAAAACCTCCATCGTGAACGTAGTTCGGATGTATCTCTTCCCCAGCGACTCGTCCACGATTATCCCATCTAAAGCTCCAACTTGGAGAATAGTGGGTATGCCTCTGCAAACTATCACCCGGTGATCCATTTGTCACAGTTTTACCCTTAGAAGCAACACAACAAGCAGCCCCCATTCTTTATCACACTCAAATCAGAAAAGTGAACAGTGATATTAATTGCCTTTTACATCAACACCACAATGAAGGAAAAATGTAAAGGACATCAACAGAACATAAGATACCTGCAATGATAAAAATAAAACATCATCAGGAACAAGATAAATTAAGAAATGCAAACAGCATCAGTTAGTAACCACATTAATCTACCATAACAGCTCCTCTAAAACTGCTGCACTCAGGTAAATAATCATGATCTCAACCCATTCAGGTCAATAAATATGCATGAGTAGTATAATTATGATAACATAAATCAATTTAAATCTTGCAAGATGTAGAGAAACGATAATCATCATTTACACTATTTGCCTCCGATTATTACAAAATGAATTCAGGGTAAGCAAATAATTTCCACGAAAACACTTAAACATAAGATGAGAATCTGAATTCACCAGCCATCTAAATCAAAAAAAAACACTTGCAATTTACAAAACCCACTTAGTAATACACTTTTGCTACCATTCAAAATTCCAAACACCTAAAACACCTCTTGGACAAAATAATTTTACACATAGAGAAATTCCAAAAACACATGAACACGGGAAAAATAGTTTCAAGAGCTATTTCTGGAGAAGACTATTATAAACCCTAAAATCCGACTGTCAGACGCAACATAGGTCAATAGGGAAAATATTTACCGTTTCCAATCAAGAAAAAATGCAATTTTCAGAAAATTAAATTGAAATATTAACCTCTGAAACAAAAAAAATCGAAAAAATTACAAAATCAAATCCAGCTTTACAGAAATAGCAAAACTAAATTGAATATTCGTATAAAAACAAAACGTGGCTTACGTGATCGAGCGATATCCTTCCACGCTCACAAACCCTAGAAAAAATGAGAGAGAGAACTGTGTTGAGAGTCAGCAGCTGAAATGATTCACAATAAATAAATATATATATATATATATATATATATATATATATGAATCAATTATGATGAATATTATATATACGATTAGGTATGTGTCGACATTAGAGAGAGAGAGTGTGTCATATGGAAGGAGAAAGTGAAAATAATTCTGATAACTTGATTCATCTTCTGTAATACTACTGAAAAAAACGGGGAAGGAAATGGAGAGGTAACGATTTATTTTACGGCGTTAGAAGTTATAACGTTTTTAAACGGAGAGGTGTTATAAGAATTTTCAATTTTGTAGAGCCGACCCTTATTTGATTAGTAGTACTAGTATTTCCTAAACTTTTAGTCTTTCTTTTAAATCATTTTCTTTTGGACTCATATCAGCTGAAAACTGGAACTAAATTGATTTATTTATAAAAATAATAATTATTATTTATAATAATTTTTATAAATTATAAATTATTTTTTTAATAATATTTATAATATTGTAACTTTAACTAGATTTTATATTTCAAATTATTATTTCAAAATATTTTTTATTTATTTTTATTTTAATTTATTTTGAAACGATCTAAACTGAAATTTACTAAAATTAAGTTTAAAAGGAAAAGTTTTGATTTCAAGTAGGTAATGAAGAATTTCTAAATTTTCTTAGTTTACCAAAAAATTACAACTCCTATAATTTTATTTCTATTTTTTAATTTATTTTATTAATTTTCTTTTATTATTTTATATTTTTAACATTAAAAAAAATTATTCTTTATTTTTTTGTTAAAAAACATTAAAATTCAACATTTTTTAATTTTTGTTTTTAGAGAGTACTGAGTACCTATAATAAATTGCTTTAGAGAAATATCACGGGTTTGATGGAACAAAAAGATACACTACAAACTTGGGCTTTGCCTATAATATTACATAGTCGTCAATATGTCCGAGTGGTTAAGGAGACAGACTCGAAATCTGTTGGGCTTTGCCTGCGCAGGTTCGAATCCTGCTGTTAACGTTTATTTATCTATATTTTTTTTGTTTTGTTTAAGTTAGTAAGACTTGTGAGTTTTTTGTGCTCAATTATAAGAGCATGAGTTTTCTACACCAATCTTAATTGAATGGTCAAATATACCCTTCAAACTTATTAAAAAAAGACAAAAAAGAATAAAAATATTTTGGTCCCCACTATTTTTCTCTCTCTTCTCTCCCGTAACCTACCGCCCGCCCCCTTTTTTTTTCGATTTGAACTCACATCACCGCCGGAGCAAGCAATGTCGTCGGCGTCCGAGCATGAGAAGGAGCACGAAAGCGAGGAAGAACAACAACAAGAAGAACCGAGTCTCCAACCTCCGGTAATTCCCGAATCCGTCCCCTTTTTTTTGATTTTTTTTTCGAAATTTTGAGCAATTTGATGGATTATATGGTGTTTCGATGCTTGTTTAAGTTCTTTATTGTGTTATACTTCATTTAGAACTGTAAATGTGAGTTGAATTGTTCTGAAATTTGAGTTTTTGATTTCTGTTCATGACTGCTCGATGGCAGTCGATTAACCCGATCGATTAACCCTATCGACTAACCCTTCGATTAACCCCTTCGAGTAGTCAGCCCTGTTAATCGAATGGGTTGGTTGATGGGGTTAATCGAATTGGTTGGTCGATGTGGTTAATCGACTAACCATCGACTAACGCCTTCGATTAACCTCTTCGAGTAGTCTGCTGTTAGTCGATGGGGTTGATTGATGGGGTTAATCGATGGGGTTGGTCGATGGGGTTACTCGAAATTGGTTGGTCGATGGAGGCAGAAACTTTTTTTTTTGTTTGTTTTGATCCTATTAATCTGTTTTTAATCGATTCGGTTCTCCATTTGTGCAGGCTGGTTTTCGATGGAGGAGACCGGATTTCGTCGACATTTCGAGAGCGATCAATTGTGGCGATCGACGCGGCGTTTTGAAAAACGTACGAGATACTCTGAGGGAGGTGGGTGGAGACGAGGGCCTCGCGGAGTACGAACAGACGTATCTCTTCAGTCAGTTCCTTCCCATGCCCAGTGCAGACCGATCGAACAAACCTCTGCACAAACTGCTATCGAGAGAGATCGTTAGCAAGCGCAGAATACCAGAGTTTGAGCACTGGTTTGCTATCGGTGATCGTATTGTGAAGTTCCGAGCACAAGAATACGCCCTGATCACCGGCCTGCGCTTTGGGGATAGTAACTTCGATCCCACAGACAAAGGTCATGAAGCTCCCATTACAGGCATCCATCGGAGGTTATTCCGTTGCAGAGTGATGAAGATTGAAGCACTGCTCAGTTCGTTCAATGGTCTGCGGATGGGCAACGACCTAAATGATTATTTCAAGGTTGCCAACATCTTGATTCTCTACTTCGTTCTGATTGGTCGAGAGAAACTGGATGTCGAGAACTGGGTCTGGACACTGGTGGAGGATCACGATGGCTGGGAGTGGTTTCCTTGGGGTTCTTACACGTTCCAGAACTTCTCGCACTACATCAGCATTACTGGGATGGCAGCTGATCAGGCCGAGAAAGTGGCTTATCACTTTTACGGTCCAGTTTGGGCCTTCCAGTGTTGGGCCTTCGAGGCCTTTCCTGCTTTAGAGAGACAGTGCGCTACTCGGAGCCGAGAGACGCGAAGGCCCCGGTTTTTGCATTGGACGCAGAGGAAGACTAACTTCGATTTCACGGATTATTTCGAGGATGAGCAGGTAACCGTCAATCTGTTTTTGTTAATAATTTTGAATTAATAATTTTATCGAATATCTAATAAAAAAAAAATTTAATTGTTTTCTTTTAGCTTGAAGTGCACGAGACCCTCACACCGACACCGGAGGAGGAGGAGATGATTTATTACAGGAGTTTGACGGAGGCCGGTGAGCTGTATGCCGTCCCGTACCAGCCTCCCCTCCGCTTAACTCACGCAGCGGCAGCGGCGCCGGCACGAGCACCGGCACCGAAGAAGCAGATGGAGAAGAAGAAGAAGAAGAAGCTTGTGGACCGTGTGGCCGAAAGCGTGGCCAAGACATTCAAGAAGGCGGCGACAGGTATCCGCACGCGTGACGATGTCACGCCCAGCTCTTCAGCAGAGAGACTAGAGAGACGTAAATCTCGGAAAGCTCGACATAATTCTCCGCCTCCTCGACATGCTTCTCCTACTATTCCTCCTCGAGGTTCTTCTCCTCCTGCTCGAGATGCTACTCCTCCTGAGTCTCGAGCTGCACATGCATCTGAGAGAGTGGTGGACGATGATCCACCTATTTATCGTCGGAGTGACCTCGAGAGGATCTTGTTCGACACGTCCGAGAAGGGATTCACGACTCACATCGTGAAGGCCGTCACGGAGAGCGTGACGAAGAGTGTCACGGAGAGCTTGCTCTCCAAAATGAAGGGCTTCTTCGGTATGAGACGACACTCGCAGCCACGGCCTTATCCCTCGAGGCCAGTGTACGAAGAGCCTTCCTCGCCGCCTCGGACTTCACCTCCTCGTCATTCCTACCACTGCGAGGACATTGTTGAGACTTCTTTGAGCAGAGCACCAGCTCGATTCTCGACGTCGGTGATGCCTGACCCTCGGTATTCATATGCAGACGCTGACGCATGGATGCGTTACCGCATGCAGCCCCAGGTGCCTCCGGCCTACCCGTTTGAGTATCCATTCGAGATTTACCAGATGTCGGGTCCATTCGGTCCATTCCAGGGTCCAATCTTTCCATTCCAGGGTTATCAGATGCCGCCACCGGCCTATCCATTTGAGTCCCCCAGCTACCGCACGCCTCCGTCGATTGTTCCTTTTGATCTGGAGACGTCCAGCACTCCGACACCACCTGTTGTGGTCGATGTCGAGACCCATACTGGGAGGACCTTTGATATCTTCTCACAGGCAGCTGCTGATGACGAGGAGGGTGACGACGAGTATGACGGGGACCTCGGGTGCTTCAGTGACGAGGATGACGACGACGAGGAGGAGGGTGACGAGTCCGAGCAGGATGTCGGGGAGAGCAGCCTCGGACCTCGTGTTGTTCAGCCTTCCAGGTACCTGCGTAGCCCTTTCATCCGACAGTTCACCAGGGCACGCGGTAGAAGAAGCTGGAAGCTGTACGATGTGTACAGAGCAACGGGGCCCGATTCCTGCGTTAGGGTGAAGTGCTGTGATGATTTGATCCTTGATCAGAAATTCTTCGACGATGTGGAAAATCCCTCTGTTTGGTTCAGCTCTCAGGTAATATTTTAAATTATAACCTTGTTAATTTATGTTTAAATATTAACAACGTGTCAATTTTCAGGTGCTCGACTTGTATATTGCGTTCATGAAAGTAAAAATCAGAACTAGGACAGGGGTGAAGGGTTACGTTCAGGCAAGTGGGCACCAGATCTTCGGTCCCGGCTTCTACGTAAGTGAATGTCTTTTATCTATGTTAGTTATATTTTACTTTTATCGTGTTCTTACTGACATAAAATTTAATATTTATGTCATTTTCAAAGAATGATTTCTGCATCGAATACGGGAAACTGAAGCATACAGGGACTTCGAGTGATTTCGAGCAGCGATACAAGAATTGAAAACCACCTAAGCGTATGCTAGACATTGTCGAAGTGGGTCCGGGTCGTGGTGAGCATGGTTGGTACAATATCCATCAGGTATGTTAACCGAATTTGAACAATCTTTGGTTTCTATGATTTCTTATATTTTCATTGTTTGTATTTTCAATGTTTGTATGTAAGGTGGCCATGATTTGCAACATTGATAACATTCACTGGGTCGTGGCGGTCATTGATTTCGAGAACTGGACTGTCGAAGTGTATGATTCATTGTGCAATATCAGAGCCGCACAGCTAAAGCCCCTGACAGATTTGTTGCCTCGATTGTTGAGATGCGGACACTGGTGGGACCAACACTCGTACCTGTAAGTTTCGTTCATTTCACTGTGTAGTGTAGTTTTTTATCTTATATGATATTGACGTGAGAAGTGTTTCATTCATTTCAATGTTTTATGTTTCAGGGAGCGTAAAAAGTGTGCTTTCAAGTTTAAGCTGATGCCCAAGGCTCAACAAATAATCCAACCCGACGGAAACTCGTGTGGGCCGATTTGTTGCATGTACCTGGATCGCTTGTTCAACAAGAAACAAACTCACGAGAACAAGACTATTGACCTTCCTTACATCGTTAAGTATAGAAAGTACATTGCTAGGATGATTTATTGGTTAGCTCATGATGCATACACGGAAGAAGACGTACGAGCTTAGTATTTATTGGTATTTGTGTTTTGGATGTGTTGTATATTGAATGCTTGGTTAGAATGTTGGTATTTTTGTCTTGGATGTGTTGTATATTGAATGCTTGGTTAGAATGTTGCAGGTTTGGGTTTAAAAATGTGTAAAAAATTCATTTTTCATTCTGCCCAGAGGTTACTCGAATGGACTGTTCCATCGAGTAACCATCGAGTAATCAAGAACATGTCCATCGAGTAACGTAGAATCAGGCCTGAATCTGCAAGAGTACTTTAAAACGGTTACTCGAAATGGTTAATCGACGGGGTTACTCGAAAGGGTTAAGCGAACGGGTTACTGGAATGAGGTTACTCGAAATAGGTTACAGGAAAAGGTTACTCGAATGGACATCATCCTGTAATCATAAATCTCCAAGGTTGGTCGATGGTATGTTACTCGATCTACCATCGACTAACCATTGAGTAACCATCTAAAATTAGTATTTTTTGGCCTTTTTTTAGATAATTAAGTTGTTATTTGCACTAATAAGTTCAATTTAGAGCCATAAAACATTAATAAAACAGTTTAGATGATCAATCGATTCGTTTAGAGTGAAAACAAGTGAAACGTGGAACATTAGTCATACTTTTCTAAATATCTTAAGTAAGTTTACAACAAAAAAACTATGATATTAGTTCAATGTTGACATGTTATGGATTAGAACTCCGAAATTGATCATCAAAACATGTTTAATAAGTGTTTTTTATCATTAAGATGAAGTTACATACTCAAAAACACAATTAGAAATTAAAGAACGGTCTTAAAATTGAAAAAAAATGGGTATTGTTCTTAGTTACTCGATGGTTACACGATGGTTACTCGATAGTAACCCTAATGTACTCGATGGAAACCCTAATGTACTCGAAAGGGTTAATCGAATGTAGGGTTAATCGAATGTAGGGTTACAAGTTTGGGTTAATCGAATAGGTTACTCAAATGGGTTAATCGATGAGGTTACAAGATGGGGTTACTCGAATAGGTTGCAAGATGGGGTTACTCGAATAGGTTACAAGATGGGGTTACTCGAATAGGTTGCAAGATGGGGTTACTCGAATAGGTTACAAGATGGGGTTACTCGAATAGGTTACAAGATGGGGTTACTCGAATTAGGTTAATCGATGGGGTTACAAGATGGGGTTAATCGAATTGGTTACAGGATTGGGTTACTCGAATTAGGTTAATCGATGAGGTTACTCGATGGTGTACAGAATATGCAGAATGTCTTTTCTGTTTTTTTACATCCCCTAACCTGCAAATCACATAGGTATAACAACAACCGCAAATATCCAAAGAAACACACTGCATATATTCAGAAACAAGATAACAAATCAATCCTAGTCATACGATGTATCGAGAAACACGATAACAAATCAACCAAACACAAGAAGAGCCCTCAATCCACACGCATCGGACATTTTGTTTTTGTGTGGCCCTCGATTCTGCAAATGCTGCACTTTTTCTTCTGCCTTCTTCGACCCGATTCTTGCGTTCCTGAGGCTTTCGGAGGGACATTCAAATCAACGCCTGCAGGAGGGATGTAAGCCTTGCAGTTGCGTATGTTATGTCCTACGCCCTTACATTTCGTACACACCTGCACACAAAGACGCGGTATTAGGTCTTTACTCAAACTAATGACGACACAATATTAGGTACGAAGAACAAACCTGTACACGACGAGCAGACCCAGATCCCTTAACTGCAGAACGAACCCGACTCATCCGCGGACGTCCAGCCTGACTAACCACTTCCGGTGGAAGACACATGTACGAAGCTACTTCTGGAGGGACAACCCAATCATCAACGTGTGGTACTGACACAATAGGAGTCACATACACCTCTCTCAAGCTTCTTTGCTTGAAATAGGGGCCGACGAAATCGTACAATGAAAATCTAGCCCGTCTACACAAAGTATCAGGTTAGTGGCATTAATTAATTGAATGTTTAAAATTAAAAAAGAAGATGTAAGGAAACCGATACCATACCGTATAGCGGCAGCAGCATGACGACACGGAATAAGGTCTAAGTCGAACTCCCGACAGTCACACGTGCGTCTCGCGATATCTACGAGATAGGACCTGCCGTTTTCCTCAACTCTGAACACGGTCCCCGCACTGACCTCCCGAACAGGAAAATGATGACTCAACTGATTCTGATTAGACACCTTTGCGAATGCCTCTTCGGTCATCTCATCCTCTCTCTCATTAGCCTTCTTTCGTTTCTCGTCAAACCATCTCTCAATCATCGCACGAATCGACTCGAGCATAGCACAAACAGGCAATCGTCGTGGCCATTTGATAGCACTGTTGAAGACTTCGGCCGCATTCGATGTCATGAAACCATATCGTCGTGCAGCACATTTCGACCTTGCCCAGGTCTCAACACCGAGTCCAACGAGGCGCCTATAAGCACCGTCTCCACTGGCTTTCTCCAAATCAGATAAATATTTATCAAACTCATCCACTCGATAACAGTAGACAGCTTTGTGTACAATTGTGATCACATGAGAGCGGTACATCGCTAGATTCTTCTCGAGGTGGTGACAGCACAACGCACGGGTTGCGTGGGGATAGGCACTCCGAATGGCATTCGCGATGCTCTTGTGCTGGTCGGACACAATGAGCAGATCGTCTCCATCGTAGCAAAGCCTGAGGTTCTCTAGAAACCACGTCCACTCCAGGTCATTCTCAATCGGACCGATACCAAAGGCAAGCGGGAAAATCTGCTCGTTTCCGTCCTTCGTGAAGGCAACAAATAACACACCACTGTTTTTCCCCTTCAAATGAGTGGCGTCGACTACTATGACGGGACGCAGAGTGCGCTGCTGAAATGCACTAATGCACTGCCCAAGTGCAACAAACATGTGACAGAACACGCCCTCACTGGTCGTCTGAATCTCATACCGAGTGCCTGGATTGCATTCTTTCAGCACGTGCAGATATGACGGGAGCATCTGATATGAATCCTGATAGTTGTCGTACCTCATTTGAACGGCCAGGTTCCTCGTCCGCAGGGCGAAGCTGTAATCGATCACTACTCCGTACAATCTCCTCAGATCAAAAATCATCGTCTTCGGCTTCAGTGTGATCTCATCGTCGACTAGCTGACGTGCAAAGTAAGTAGCGGCAACCTTGCTCGACACGTGACGATCGGCAGTCCGACTCAAATCATTGACACACTCGTGATTCAAGTTCAACCTCGTAATCTTCCAGAGTGTTTCGTCATTCCCAGTAGCACACAATTTGAACGGGCACTTCTCAGAACCTTGCTTGCAGACGAACGCTACCCGTTCAGTGGTCGAGCGTTTAGTGGCACACTCCACCATATGCTCCATGTGATACATCCCCACCGCTATCTTCAGATCCGATTTCGTTCGGAATGTCGAGCCGACTGCAATGTGACCATACACCAGTTCGGGAGGCTCGACCGATCGCAATGGAACCGCGGGGTCAAACTCCGGCAGTGGAATGATCCAGTTGCGCAGTGGATTATTCTGAGCATTCTGAGCTGCTTCGGGATGCTCGCCGGCTCCCACACTAGAACTCGAGGACAGATTACGGCGTGACAGAATATTTGTGATGACCCGCGGCTGTCTAATCCATTATGTCCATTCAGTGGTCAACGACTGCAACAGATCGGTCTGACGAGCTTCTTCGTCGTCCTCGGAATTCTCAGCATGCCTCTCGCCCTCGGTCGGTACATCCGGATCCACTTCTGGAATACTCACCTCGGGGGCATTTGGTTGTGCCTCCTCTAGCATCTCGGTGACGAAAATGAAACAATCGTCCTTTTGCTCGTCTAGCATGCGGGATACATCGTCGTCGCTAAGCAAAGGACACCGCACGCTCCTAAAATCATTGCCTCGTGTTAAGATGAACAACATGTACTCGATATTTGGCGGAGGGCGCAAAACGGCACGAATCTGGCTCACAAGACCATTGAGGGTAAGTTGATCCCTCCTGAAGAAAAGGCACATATCTATCCCGTCGACGTAGACCGCTCGTACCCAACGACCACCGTAACGTATCGTGATTCGTTGATTCGACATCTACATTCACAAAAAACATTATTGAATTAGGTTAACTAATACAACATATCCATATATATCGACGAAACAAACCAAAAATTACGAAAAAATGCATTTTTTGGCAAAAAACAGGTCCTGTTACTCGAATGGACTGTTCCATCGAGTAACAGGATGGACAGTTTCATTCGAGTAACAGGATGGTCATTCGAGTAACCGCCATTCGAGTAACCTCATCAGTTCGAGTAATCTCACATTACTCGAATCAGTGTTCCTGGAATGAGGTTAGTCGAAACATGTTACTGAAATTAGGGTTAATCGAAAACCTACTCGAAGGCATTTCGGGTAACCTCAGTTCGATTAACCTCAATTCGAGTAATGTTTCGCTTCATAAATTCATAGTTACTCGATGGGTTGCTCGATCGAGCGTACGATCGACCAACCCATCGAGTAACAGTCGCAGAAAAAAATTTGCGAAAAAATTGAACACGTACCTCTCGTTTTGGCTCGTCAAGGCACGCGTATATCCGACGGAGTTTTCCAGAATCTAACGGGGCAACATGTAGAGAGTGTTTGAGAGAATTTTGAGAGAATTTTTGAAAATTTTTTGTTTGGTTTTGGTAGGTTTAGATGAATATGGAAGATTGAATGCACAATAAACCCACACCAAACCCTCCAACCAAACAATAAATCTGATCTCGTGGGTCCCACATGTATTTTCTTTTTATTTTTATGTTAATTGATATTTGTTTTTGTATTTTGTTTTTGTTTTTTTTATTTATTAAAAGAGTAAGTGTATAAGAGACTTTTTATGGACAATTGGTGTAAAAAACTCACACATTTATAAAGGGGGATTTTTAACTCATGCACTTATCAAATGTGACTAAAAAGTCACATTCCCTCTTTATGAAAACAAATGATCATTTTCTTAATATTTATTTTCACATATATAACATCTTACATATATATATATATATATATATATATATATATATATATATATATATATATATATATATATATATATATATATCATACATAAAAACCTTCTTATAATATATATATGCTTGCACACACTAATTATAGTTTATAGAGTAGCTATAGATGGGAATGAGTTCGAACCGAGACCTGGCCTTGCTTGACGACATGCGTGTGTCTATAATAATACTATAAGTATATGTATATATATAATTTTCTAGTTTGGAATTAGTTTGAACCGAGGCTTGGCCATTGTTGGCGCACGATCATACTTTCCATAATCATTCGTTTCAACCTTAAGAATCCTTTTATGGATTTCACTAACTTCATCGTGACGTTTGGCCTCCCACCATTCCTTTTCCTGCAAAAATTTTAGAGATATATAAGTACTTAAAAATATGTGTATAGTTATAATTAATAACTACCCATGTTAAACTTCTTGTTCTGTGATGTTGTATTATTTCTACAGTAATTACATAAACAATATGATGTCTAAGAAAATCCTACAATTGTTTGTGTACAAAAATATTGTCTGTTCTTCTTAACCAAATGTCAATTTTTTAACATGTGATGATTTATTGAAGAAATCAAAGGTACGTAATCGTCAAAAGTAGTCTCAATTCATCACATGATTCCTACCATTGATCCGAAAGCAGAAGCTTACACTAAAACCCCTGAGAGTACTGGACGTGGACAGTTCTAATTTGCTCGGCTAGCTTCGGAACAAATTAAACTAGATGAAATCTCAAAAAAAAAAAAAAAAATGAATTAGCTAGTATACATGGATCTTAATTTTGTTTTGTGGCAGATATTTTGCAATGGAACCTTCACATAATTATTATAGTTGTTTTTCGAAATCATTGTTTGAAAAAAGGAATTTCAAATTATACTTACATTTGTTCCCGATTAATGTTCACACTTTCTTTACAAAATACAAAGGAGGTGAAAGTATTAGTCTGACACGGAGGAAGTATATTTTATGAACCGCGAGGTACATGTTAATCACAATTAATTATACAACAAGCTCACTTCCTGATCATATTCACATTGTATTGTATGTGGAAATTATTATATATATTTATGTCATGTAGTCTTACGTACATACGTACCTCATGATGAGTTGTACTCGTTGCTTCTTTCGACGCCACTGATTTATGCAAGACTCGACCTGCATGATATGTTTTAGCACAAACATCTATATATATATGAATTAAACCCTCAAATCCGGCCTGATGAAAAATATAATCAGTATATAAATGTACATCATATATATCCGGTTTTTATCTAACTATCGTATATATGTATTACCCTCTAGAAATTAAGAAAAGTGCCCGACTATATATATATATATATATAGATACCTGCTAAAGAAGTCGGGAAAAGAGACGCGGAAATGAGAAGGAAGAAAAGGGTGAAGATCTTAATGAGTCTCATTATTGTTCTTGATCCTCTTCTTCTTCTTAAGCTTAATTCTTCAGAGTTTTCTTAATGTTTTTTTTTTCTTTTTGTGTGTGTGTTAATTGGTGTCACGATATAAAAGCAAACTAAAGGTTTAGGGATTATATATAATATAAGTATATATTATCAACAAATTAATTTAACATGAAATCATTATTTTTTTTTCTAAAGATTAAAGAAGACCATCTTTTAAGCTTTTAATTTAAGTTTAAAAACATGATAAAGTTGATGGACAGCATTTTGTTGTTGTTGGGGCACTCAAATTAGACAAATTAAAACCCCACGTAGACATGGAACCTAATTCTGCATCGTCATCAAATTAAATCACATATGGATCGAGTATTAAATTGCCAATATTATGAGAGTTATGAGCTATATTTTGGCAAGTCAGATCATCGATCGGGACATCTATCATCGTTTTGGGCTCACTATAGTACTATGGTAAAATTGATAATAGCACATTGAGTTATTTATATTAGTTTGAGTTAAAAAAATCAAAAAAAAAAAAAAGAAAAAACAATAGTACTACATAATAGTGGTAGGATATTTGAGGTGGATGAAAGATTATACTGTACTCTTTATGCACTGAATCTTTGTAAATTACTAAAGAATAGTGCACAAATAGTTAGGACAAAATGAGTATATTTTCTTTTTCTTTTAGATAAGTAAGAACTAAGAACACAAGATATATACAGTATGTAATTAAAAGTGAGTAATGAGTTTGTAGTGTTTAAGAATACTAAATATGTGTGTTTAAGAATACTATATATATGTTAGATAATTTGGTGATTAGTTACAGGAAAGAGATCATTGACCGATGACGTAATAATAGTTTTTGGTCCAATTTGCTGGAAACATTATAAGCATCACATAACTCAAATGAAATCGGTTGGACCACAAACATTAATCCTCGGACTAATTTGATGTGTTTGTTTGTAACTAAACGAGCTTGGCAAGTGAACTGCATGAGTGAATGTATGATAGTATAACTTATAAGAAGCATGACTTTGTCATTACTCTGACAGCCTTGTTGCGGTTGATGCTA
Organism: Euphrasia confusa; assembly: GCA_954870475.1. NCBI lineage: Eukaryota > Viridiplantae > Streptophyta > Magnoliopsida > Lamiales > Orobanchaceae > Euphrasia > Euphrasia confusa. The sequence continues at coordinate 23,260,671 of OX940951.1, forward strand.
GAAAGAAGAAGAGCAAGACCTTATTGCACATATTTTTAATAGAGTTTTAGTGAGACCTTTTAGTATTAATTTATGTTTAATTGTCTTTCTTGCTTTGTAGTTTTTCCGAATTGAAAAAACTTGTTTTGTTATTTGTATTCTTCTTGATGCATCTGTACATGTATAAGAGGATGATACGATTTTTACATGTGAGTTGTTTTTTAGTGATTTGTACGTGACTTTGAGGTCAATTTTTTAGTTGTTTTTATTCAACTGTTATTGTGTTTCTTGTTGCTGAATCCAATCAATCCATTGATTCCTCAATTTTCAAAATCCATGTTTGAAAATCTTTTACTAAATATTGTTTTTTTTCAATAATTAACTTTATTTGATTGAATTATGAAATTTATTCAGATATAAAAGTGCAATGTATATTTTTACAATCAGCATAGAATATAAATCTAAATTTGTCACAATTCTGAATGAGAAAAATAAATAATTTAAATTAGCAAAATTAAACTTAATTGTATTTATAACCGTACATGGTCATGACATCAGCTACACGCACGTGCGTAGCTTCAGTTTGGTTAATTGAACTTTGAGTTACTTAAGATGAATACATGTAGAGTATTTGGTAAACCTAGCTCAAATATGATAAAAGTAAATTCTTTATTTCTTGACCCCAATTATTAGCGGACTATCAATTTCGTGCACTTGCACTTTTCCTTTACTTTGGCCATGCAGAAATTGGATATGATTACCATTAATTATATCTAAATTAAATAATATTAATAATTAAGTGGGATGTGATTGTGAGGATTTGTGTGGCTTGTAGCTAGACAAATTAGGTTGAGCTAAAAATAGCTTTTTGTGGAAGGACTACTAATTAGACTTAGTGGTATCAATTATCCAAAACGACAAAGGCTATGCACCAAATGCCACTCAAGATTAAGGGCATTGGTGGAGAATAAAGATTAGAAGCACTATCACCCTTTTAAGTATTTAATTATTACTTAATTAATTAATTAACCACTTAAAGTTGAAGGAAAATAAATGATTCTCATATTCCACTATTTCTTTTATTTAATTTAATACTATAAAATGAGAATCCTAAACAAATTAGGATGCTCAATGAATCATTCATGGTTTTTTACTATGATTCCTTTTCCATCATTTCATGTTCATGGGTCACAATAATATGACGTGTTTTTATTCTATCACAAACTCGGATTTTTATTCAAACGCAAAAATTAAAAAATATTATAATGATAGAATATGCCTTTTAAAATGAACAAAATTAAAAGTAATTATTTCTTATTTTATAAGGTGTGACTATTAGTTTTGGACAAAGAAAAATAAAAAATATGATCATTAGTATGAAACGAAAATAATATTATTTTAATTTCAAAAAAAGAAAACACAAAAAATATGATATAATGGCACAAAAACTAGTAATAACCGAAAAGGTGATGTCAGCCAAATATCAATAAGCTCTTCGTCTAAATCTTGTACTAATAAAAATATGATACCAAAATACTGTTATCTACACATGCTGCTTACAGTTTATACACTTAATACCAAAACAATGTTTTTTCTTTCCTCTATTTTTGAAGTGTTTACGTGAACAGGAAACATGGAGTATATTTTACATTTGAGATATCATCGATTCGAACCTTCAAAACCTCGACCGATCGATATATAAGCTGATCCTCAATATGAACCTCGGTTCTTGAAAATAGTCAAGGGCTCAAGGCTTCGTCATAGTCTGTTTTATCTTTCCTTTGCACCCTAAAAACAAGTAAAAAAGATCCTCATCAAAACTTATGGTTTCTCACCAAGGGAAGGGCGGCACTGTAACTCACTCTAGGTCTGTTATAGTAGACTTACTAGGAAGATGTTCCCGAACGTTTTCAATCCGCGGGCACGAGAGTTGAGGATATCCTTGGAAACACTGGTGTCTTTGAGAACCTGATTATGTAACAACATAACAAAACATCTTGAAAATAATTCAAATATATATGTGCAAAAATTAACAATTCTTGAACACGAAAAAATAAAATATAAAGGAGATTGAATTACCGCATGACACACGTGAGATAAGGTCATCTCGATATCCGGCAGATTCATTTTCCAGAAAGAATAAAAGAAACGGTCTTTTATCTCTTGAGCTGCTTTCGAAGTCTTCTCGTCCCTGATCTTTTCCCCGTTGCAACTCTTCCATTCTTCCCGCAATCGAATGCAGGCAATAGCAGCTGACATGGAAAAAATCACAAACAAGCTAACCGATAAGGTGTATAAAGGCAGGGGATGGATAGGAAAATTTCATCTAGATTTTAAGCTAAAGTCGACGATAGCTATTTGAATGTGATAATCACTTTCTAAAAAAAGTCGTTTTAATCGTGAAAAAAGTATTGGCACCTTTAGCGGCTCTATTCTGCATCCTTCTAGCGTGCCTCTTATCCCGAACCCACTCTGCTAGGAAAGGGACCTTCACATACCGCTTCCTCTTTCCGATTTCTCTCGCAGCTTGTCTCGAGTATATGTATCCAATAGTGTACAGCATAGGCTTGCCAAAAGCTGCAGAATAACACTAGTCTTAATTTTCTGAACAATAACTTTTAGAAACGAGTTTAGCCCAAAAAAAAAAAAAAACGCGTACCAACTTGGGAAAGACGGTGGGCTTCTGATTTTGCGAAATCTACAAAATCATCCTTTTGGCCTTTCACGTATAGTTCCAGACTGCTTTTCAGAATCGTAATAAGTTTCTCTGCCCTATCCTCTTTGAATTCCTTCAAGTGAAGAGATGGGCTCGGTTAAACCACTCTTCCGCAAAATCATTTCACAAATTCAAAAAGATAAAAGAATAAAAGTTAAACCTTCATTATCTTCTCGAGTTTCGGTTTTTGAACTTCAGGGGGTAATGTAGGATCGAAGTCGAAGAGTGGTGAAGAGAGCAACAAAAGCTGCCCAACATAGTTCTCAAAAGTTTTGTTCTCAAACATCATTCCAAACAGAACAGTTGGATCAACCACATAGTCCCTAAATTGAAAAACAGAAACAAAAATTGATAAAGGAGTCACTTTTCCTGTTATGAACTCGTCTTGTCGTGTTTACTTACTTTGCTACTTCCTCTTTCCCATATCTGTCATAAGCTTCACGCTTTTCAGGGTCGCTCAGTACCTGGTAAGCCTCTCCGAGTAACTGCGTACAAGAAAAGAAACACATACGACGATTAAGAAAAACTGATTAAGAATCGCACAACCTTTCTTAAATTCAATCATAACAAAAAACATACTTGAGTTACATTTGATCAGTAGATACTCATGGTTCATGATTCAAACCCAAATGAACAGGGACAAAGTAAAATAGTGTCGTGTAACTTACGCAGAAATCTGTGGCAGAGGCTTCTGGATCTACATGATGACTTTTATCAGGGTGGACCTCTCTTGCCTACAATAACATTTTCCGTATATTTCAACATACATCTATTCGTAACCACAAATTGATATGCTCGTAAGCTGTTGCGTTGCTTGCTAACATTTCCCAAAACATCACTATTCGTGTTTTCACATTAAAACGAATAATTGATCAAACAGACTATACGACTACACGAGCATTCGTTTGTTCGTTCATGTCATATCAACATATATCGATTTAAAAATAAAATATAAAAACGATCCATAATTACCCTTCGGTGGTAAGCCTTGTTGATTTCATCATGAGAAGCATCAGCTTCGATTCCCAATACATCGTAATACTCTTTGTCAACGACCACGGCCATGAATTAACTAATCAAAATACGAAGAAAGAAAAAAACAAGGTATTTTTTTTTTAATTTTCCAGAAAATCGAGAAATGCATCATCGGACGGGACGGAAAAAGGAGAACAAAATGAAAAATCAAAACAAGAAAATAACGGCGTGGCGAGAACTTACGAGTGCGGTTGATTTGATTTTGGGGCAAGGAAAATCAACAGAATTTCTTGCCCTAGAACATTCGATTATTGAATTTCCCCTGCAAAAATAAATTAATGAATTAAAGAATGATTTTTTTTCTTTATGTTGTAAGCATATTTGGGGGAAAATAAACTCAAATGTTTTCTGAAAAGGCATAAAATATGCAATCCATGCATCAAAATATATGAAATAAACTCAAAATCATTTTTTAGGAAAAAAATAAAAGAATCCAAGAATTATTTTTTTTTATTCTTTTTACACGTAAAAATTTCCATAATTATTTGCATTCTCAATGCGAACATTTTTTCTTTATTTTATTAAAAAAATAATTTAATTATTTATTTTATTATTTTATTAAAATAATTTAATTTACATATTCTGATTTATATTTTCTGAATTAAGTGAACTTGTTTCTCTATAACACAAATATTATTATTTATATTTTCTTATTTTTTATTTTTAAAATTTTATATTTATTTATTTTTTATTATATTTCATTTGAAAATAAATTTAAATAACTACACGTAAGTAGGAGTACCAATTATTCATATCTTATATTTATTTATTATTTTACCACTTATATATTCTTTAATACATGACCAATTTATTTTTATTATTTTTTTCTCAAATATATTTTTTTCATTTAAATTAAAATATCAAATTAAAATATTTAATTTTATTATTCAATTTTTATCACCCAAATTAAAATTCTATTTTTTTTTAATTTTTTTTTCATTTTATTTAACATGATTATGTCTCACGAATATTTATCTAATTATTTTTAAAAGTAAAAAAAAAAAGTAAGTTAATTAATGCTAAATATGTCACTAGATTGAAGTCTTGTACTGTATTTAGCTCGTGTTTATATGTGTTTTTGTTTGGTTTTTTTGATAAATTTGTAGTATATTTATAGAAAAAATTGCATATTAATTTTTACGAGCTTCATTGTTGTGTATTTTTTTTTTGGTGATAAATTGCAGAAAATTTGGCTAACTATGAACACAAAAAAAATTCTTTCACAAAATAGTACAAACGATCCCGCATTCAAATTAATATGTGGAAGTCCAAAACTCGCGAATCAAACATTGCTCCTACTTAATTTGGGTAGAAATGCGTTTTCGATAATCGTTGGATCGTTTATAAGCGAATAAAAAAATATTACTATAATCGAATCAACGGGACACACTCTCAATATTAATTTGATTCTCTTATCGTCTCACAATCGTCATTCATTGCCGTGTACCGAAGATTCTTAATTATAAACCTAGAAATCCTATATATAATATGTAACAAACATTAATAATAAGAATAAAATCATACTACTTATGTCATAAACTAATGGTAATAGGTCATTTGTAATTATAAACGACTTATAACTATTGATTCGGGACAGATGAAATATTTCAAATAAAACGATTTGTCTCTTAAGTCATGTAATATGAGCACATGGTTCATTGATCGAGTCCATATGTTGAAATCGAATGTGTGTGAGTACGGTCTTACGTCAAGCTACACGCACAAAAAACAGGAAAAAAAGATATTAATGATCATCTAGGGAGATTGCATCCTAAAATTAATAGTCACCGTATAATGATCATTAATGTTGAAAATTAATACCCCTATGTAACTAGTAATCACCTTTCCTTTTCGTTTTTCTCAACATCTTAATTTATAGTGCTAAATTCCAAACTTCTTTCATTACATTCTATATACAATGGATTTAAGGGTACCTTTCAATTGAATTCACTTAATTTTATTTAATACTCTCTCTTACCCACATCAATTGTCAAATTTCTTTTGTAAATTATAAAGGAAATCTAACCATTGATGTGGGTGGGAGAGAATACCAGTGAACAACGCGATGATACAATAAATTGATAATGATGATCTATGAAAAATTTTAACCAACCTTTAGAGATTGAGATTGAGCATTGAATATACGAATTAACCTCAAATTTTGAATTCATAGCCTAAATTCTAATAAATCAATTGGAGTTGTTATAATTGAGTGTTGCTTACCCTCTTTAATAACATTATAAAAACTGGTCAACAATTATTGATTCAAATTGAGTTGCTAATAATGTAACATAACTCAATAGTATTTCAAAACCAAGACCCAAATTCTATTGATTAATAAAGTATGTACAGCAAAACATAAAATAAAAGAGAAGAGAAAACGTAGGAAGACTTTATATGCGTTTAGTAATTTTTCAAGTTAATTTGACTAATAATTAAAAAAAATATAGAAAAAACAACCGACACGCTTCTGTGCAAACAGCATGCGTCAAATCAATGCGCGTCCCAGGCTAACAGCACAGTACTGTACAGAAAATCACGGCACCGAATAATAATAATGATCAAAAAAATAAATTAAAAATAAAAAATATTCCCTCTTTTGGCATTTTGCTACACTTACCGCCGGCGCTTTTCCTCCTTTCATCCTCTCGACCCGCTCCTACTGCCACGTGTCCCGCTCAGCGCTTTGATCCTAAAGGATTGGTCGCCGGCGATCGTAATCGGAGATGTCAGGACCATTGGATCGATTCGCTCGGCCTTGTAAGCCAAAACCTCTTTCAATTTTATCATCTGCGTTTACGAGTTGGATTTTGTTACTTAAATTATAAGTTTAGCTGTTTGGAATTTGCGACATGAATTCATTTGTCTTGAGCTGGAAATTTGTGAAAATTTTATTTTCTTGATTAAATTTCAATTTTATTGTTGCTACTTGCATATGGTGGAAATTTGATTAAAATAGGCCTTTATTTGTTATGCAATCAGAGTAAAAACATGTTATAATTTTAATGTGTAGTAGTATAAGTTTTTATTTTGAGAAAAATATGTATCAGTGTTTTTTGCAAAACCGATTTGGTGTGGTCGACCTATATGCTGATTCTGGTCGTCGACCTGGTTCAATTGTTAAACCAGCTATTTTTTGACATAGATTTTTCATTTGAACAAATTTTGGGCCGGTTATGATTATTGACTGGATAATGTGTGTCTAAATTCTTTGGTGTTTTCTCTGGGCTTATTGTCTTTCATTCTTCTTGAACCCATAAGTTAATGAGTTGTTACTTGATTGCTCATATGTTTCATCATCTGGGGTTGAATGTCTTACTGAATTTACAGTGCCCTTGAAATTCTTGTGATAGTTGTCTATTTTAAAGTATATATATTAAAACGTATAGCTAATTTTTGTCATCCAATAAACAGGCTTTGAGGGTTCATCTGGTAATGACGAGAAAAAGGATAGAAAGTCTGATTTCGAGAATTCCGAGGATGAAAGGAGGACAAAAATCAGTTCCTTGAAAAAGAAAGCACTCAATGCATCTTCTAAGTTCAAACACTCTCTCAAGAAGAAGAGTGGCCGGAGAAAGAGTGATGGTAGAGTCAGTTCCGTTTCAATTGAAGATATCCGTGATGCTGAGGAGCTCAAAGCTGTTGAGTCATTTAGACAAGCCTTGATTTTGGATGAGCTGCTACCTGAAAAGTTTGATGATTATCATGTGATGTTGAGGTAAATACTATTGACATTTTTTAACTAAGAAATTATTTATCAATAGTGTAAGATTAATTCGTTGGTTAGGAAGTTTGAGAAAAGGGAAGAGTTTTTCTTTGTAACACTGTAACCATTTGTCTAAGAAAATGTAGTAAACTACTACTTCCACCATCATAAAATAATTGTCTTTCTTGCTTCTGTTGCGATTGAACAACTCTTCAGTTCTCTGTATGATTTTCATGAATTGTATGCGTAGGTTTTTGAAAGCTAGGAAATTTGATATTGAAAAGACAAAGCTCATGTGGGCTGATATGATTCAATGGAGGAAAGAATTTGGTACTGATACTATTGGAGAGGTAATCAATTAACTAATACCTAATTACCTATAATCACTTGTTGATATGCAACTCTTCAAAAAAAGTTTTCTACTTTCTGTGTCCAGTGTTATTAGCGTTTTTTCCTCACTTTTATTTTCTTCTCCAGGATTTTGAATTTAAAGAGTTGGATGAAGTTTTGAAATACTACCCCCATGGCTATCATGGGGTTGATAAAGAGGGAAGGCCGATTTACATAGAGAGACTGGGAAAAGTTGATGCAAATAAACTCATGCAAGTAACCACCATAGACCGTTATGTACGATACCATGTGAAAGAATTTGAGAGAACCTTTGCCATTAAGTTTCCTTCTTGCACCATAGCTGCGAAAAGGCACATTGATTCAAGCACGACAATTTTGGATGTTCAGGGTGTGGTATGTTTCACACTTATTGACTAATTATGACTCGGTAATTTAGAATATAATTTAAAATAAAATAAAATAATTCTGCTATTTGTTCAGGGTCTGAAAAACTTTACGAAGAGTGCAAGGGACCTAGTCATGCGGCTCCAGAAGATTGATGGCGATAATTATCCTGAAGTAACCCCTGATTTCATGACAATGCTCAGTTATTACTATTATTTTATTTATGGTTTTGGCATTTTATTCATGTTCTGTTTCATAATCCCAGACACTCCACCAAATGTTCATCATAAATGCTGGTCCGGGTTTTAGGCTACTGTGGAATACTGTGAAGAAATTTATAGATCCTAAGACTGCCACCAAGATTCATGTATGGCAGTTCTTACTTTATTCTGTTTTGGAAGCTTTTAGTATACTTGATTGTGTACTCAGTTTTTCTCTATATCTGGAATCTGTCACAGGTTCTTGGAAATAAATTCCAGAGCAAGTTGCTTGAAATTATAGATGCCAGGTGAAAGGGGTGGTCATCTTGTTTGTTGCCTTTCGTGTTAAATACAAAACCGTCAAATCTCTTCTAAATGACTTTTCATATTTTTGGGGGGGCTTTTGCAGTGAGTTGCCAGAATTCTTGGGAGGAACGTGCACCTGTGCAGACCAAGGGGGATGTCTTCGTTCTGATAAAGGACCATGGAAGAATCCAGAGATACTCAAGGTCCTAATAAGTTGCACTAATTAGTTTACTTATTATATAGAATTTAGATTGTGGTCTTAATTGTAATTTGGTTGTCTCCATGACAATTGTCCAGATGGTGCTTAGTGGTGAAGCGCGGCGTGTCAGGCAGGTTGTTAAAATCGTCAACAGTGAGGGGAAGGTAATTTATGCCAAGTCACATTCCTCCACGGTATGTCTTCTCTCTCTCTCTCTCTCTCTCTCATTGATCTGAATATGTCTGTATTGGGTTGAGATATGTCATGTTCATTTTGTTTATGTTTGCAGTTAAGAGGATGCAGTGATGTGTCTACAGCAGAGTCTGGATCTGAAGCTGAAGACATTGCTTCACCGAAAGCCACTAGCAGTTACTCGCACCTGCGGTTGACTCCAGTTCGTGAGGAGGTATGCATGGCTAAAGCCTAATGTTGATGATCCATCTAATGTTTAGTTGGGGGTAGGCGTCTGAAGTTTCTAATTTTTCCCATGATAACATAGACAAACATTTCTCAATATGAAATGCATTCATTGGCAACCCTGTGTTTTTAAACTTTAAATATTAAATTTAATTTTTGAAAGAAATTTGTTTGATTTCCTCTTATGCACATATGCGGTAATTACTTGATATCACATTTATATTCCAACTCTAAAGATTCTTTTGCATATACTGTAATGTCATAAAAAATGGTAATGGGGAGTTAAAATTTGTTGTCAATGATTTTGATGAATAATTTTACTTGTTTGTTAGGTGAAGGCTACTGGAGCAGCTGGCTATGCAGCCCATTTTGGGGGATATGATGATTATGTTCCTATTGTAGATAAGGCTGTTGATGCTGGATGGAAGACGGAGATATCCCCTCAAAAGCATAGCCTTTCTAAAGGTTTGTTGCTTTTTGTAGTGATCTATTTGAAGTACTTATTTGTTCTGTCACTGTCCCTCGTTTATTTTTTCTTAAAACGTATATTTACAAAAGTCTTTTTTCAAGCTTGACCTTTATAATTAAAAAAAATACAATTCTCTCAAAATTGTTAATAGTCTCTTAGAGGCTTGCATTTATTTTAACAAATATGAACCTATTAATGCTGTCTTTCGTAAAATAGAAAGAAATATAAAGTGGTCTTACTATTTTGGCCAAAAGGAAATAATCCCTTTTCGATTTTTGTTGTAATTAGACAAAAGTCCAGGGTATTGCCATAATTTCTTTAACCAAAAGAAATATAAAGTGGTCTTACTATTTTGGTCAGGAAGATGCTGATCTTTCTTTAATATCAACAGATACATTTTCTCCATCTGATTCTCAGAAGCCATCAGTACAATTCCATGCTCGTCTCCTGACTGCCCTTATGACGCTTTTCTTGTTCTTCCGTTCATTATCAAGCCGCGTCACCAAGAAGCTTCCGGATGCTTCATTGCAGCCAGGGCAGATTAATCAGGAACTCTCTTTCGATGCAGGTCCAAAAGAGGAGTTTAGGCCGCCATCCCCTACAGTTTCGTTTACCGAAACTGAAATTGTGTTATCCGTCATGAAGAGGTTGGGCGATCTCGAAGAGAAAGTAGACACACTCCAGTCAAAGCCATCTGAGATGCCGTGTGAGAAAGAGGAACTGCTCAATGCTGCCGTTTATAGAGTGGATGCCTTAGAAGCAGAATTGATTGCCACCAAAAAGGTGTATTCCCTCTCCCTCTCTCTCTGCACATGTACACGTGTATCTGGGTGTTATTTGAATGAATTTTCATGCGGTTTGGCTGAAGATACAAAATTTCAAAATACAATTGAAAAATAGAAATTGACAGGTTTTGCTGATAAAAGCTGAAAGTTTTATTACTTGGAGAAATACAAGTTTAAGGTGCAACCCCAATTACTGTTATATTGTGATTAAATTAGGAAGCTTCAGAATCAGAATCAGAAATTGGTGTCTGTAAATGCTAATAAAGTAAAATAAAATAAAAAATAGTGATAATAATCTGAAGTTCATAATCTGTAACAGGCTCTGTATGAGGCTCTGATGAAACAAGAGGAACTGCTTGCTTATATAGACAGACAAGAGGATGCCAGATACGAGGTAAGTGAAATTGATTTGCTCGTCTTCTGGTAAATAGATGATACCGTAAGTATAAATCACAAAAACATCTTCAAGTTTGCTCTAATTACAAAAGAACTCATTTATCTTCCAAAAATACAAGATTACAAACTTAAGGCGGTATTGTACTTTTGAATTTGTAATTAGGTTCAAATCTTGAGGAAAACTTTTTTTTTAATTTTTCGTTAAATGCAACTGAAATCTCAAGAAGCCAATCTGATATTTGGGGTTTATATTTCTTTGTTCCAGAAAAAGAAGTCTTGCTGGTAAGGCGCTTCATGTGTGGAATCTCTGATGTTTGAGGTATCTTTGTCTGTAACTCTTGAGTGTGATTAAGATGTAAATTTCTTCGATGATGACGGAAACTTTTTATTGCGTGAAATTATACGGTGAGACATATATCGTGATTTGTGGATTGAGAGACAACTATGGTTTGGAGTGCTGTTTGAAAAACCTTTCTCTGTGGAAATGTACAACTCTTCTTTGCTTTTCATTTTCCTAATATACAGTTTTAAGAAGTTTACAGTTTGATTGTAAAAATGTACAATTTTTAAAATGTATAATTTTTAAAATGTTGCAGTTTGGTCTCAACTATTATCATAGTAATTTTTACATTTTGATTGTAAAAATGTATAGCAGAATTGCCATCGTATTTTCTAACATTACGAATAAATCGCAAAATTATACTTATAAATTCAACCTTACATGAGCGAAATTCGAAATTAAAAAAAAAGTTTGAAATACTTGTGAATGAAATATATCTTTTTATAGAATTTGATTAAGATTACAAACACAGCATGACAGCAAACCATCTGTTGAATAAATCACAATGGAAAAAACAGCTGATATCAGAAGGGTGATGTGTGTCAGGGCCTAAAGGGAACAGGAACACCATTTTTATGCTCTCAGAATCAAAAACATTAAAAATCATACAAAATCTCCGGGCTTAGAACGCGAAGAACTTCTTTTTCTTCTTCTTTTTATCGATATAAGCAAGTAGCTCTTCTTGTTGAGACAGAGATTGCTCCAGAGCCTGCAAGAACACAAGAGACCATTTAATCAAATAATAATTACAAATACAAAAACTGCGTTTAGTTTTAAGGGATATATACTTGTTCTAACCTTTCTGGCATCTGATAGCTCCTGCTCCAAAGCTTCCACACGACTCAACGCCTTCGCCAGCATCTCCTCCTTCTCCGGAGGCATAACCATCGGCTTGCTATAGACAACAGCCACTTTCTCCTCTAGCTCGTTCATCCTCTTCACCATGATCAAGTAGTCAGCCCTCGAGATGGAAGTTTCCGGAATCTCGTACCCGTGATGATGGTGCGGGTGGGGGGCCCGATTGCCCCTCATCATCTCGTCTCCTCCGTAGATAGAGCCGGAGTAGAGAGTGGAGTCGTTCTTGGGCATGTTTCGAGTCATGCGGACCATAGTCATTACCCCCATCACGAAAGTCAGCACGCCCGTGAAGAGGTTATTGTCCGAAGGTTGTTGTTTAACGTAGTTGGTGCTCGTTGTGATAGCCGTGGAGTAATCCGAGACTGTAAGGAGATTCGGTATTTTTTTTTCTTGGTATATATATGAAGTTAAAATAAATGTGACTACACTTGCTTACCTTTAGCAAGAGCTAAGTTGTTCTTCGCCGCGATTTGCCAATTTGCGGTCGGAGATTTTTGGACATTTTCTTCGGGTCGGGGTGCCTTGGGGGAGTCTTTGGTTACCTGAAGTGGGATATTTCAGATTACTCACAGGCAGTTACAGAGTGACTGCTCTGTGTTAAATTGTTGGCTACTTACTGCTTCTTCAAGAACAGGAGCTAGCATAGAGCTGTTTTTCTTCAAGTCCCGCGAACCTTTAATCGATTCGCTTCTCAATTCGAACGAGTTGTTTCTCTTCACATAGCACATGTGAGAAGAAGTCAGTCTATATCAAGTGTATGAGATTCAGTTATAATCTTCTAGCCTTATTTTGGCTGGAGGCTGAGAATTATTTTTTGGATAATTGCAAAACTACCCCGGAAATTCAGGTTAATTGCGAAAGAACCCCATCTTTTTGAAAATTTAGGTGTACTCCACCGGGTGTAGCATAGATAAAACCGTGTGATCTTACCTCACCTTACATTCAACAACTGAACAAAGATTCCAACTCAAGTTTCTTTTGTACTAACTTTCAAACACATCAGAGTTATTTATGCAATTAACCCAAAGTTCAGGAGGAATTATTTTTTGAATAATTGCATAACTACCCCAGAAATTTAGGTTAATTTCATAAGAAACCCATCTTTTTGAAAATTTAGGTGTGATCTTGTACAAAAATTTAGTTACCTCACCTTACATTCAACAACTGGACAAAGCTTTGAGCCTCAAGTTTTTTGTTTTTTTCGTAATTTTCAGAAACATCAGAGTTATTTCTGCAATCAACCCAAAGTTCAGGGGTAGTTTTGGTACCTTGGAAATAGCATTTTCATCCTCTGAGGTTGTCCTCTCGTCCGCTTTGTTTGAGCATTTGTGTTCCCCGTTGCGAACCATCTAGAAACCATGAAAGTAAATCAACTTCTGTTTTGACATTTACTCATGAAATGTGGACTATATATATATGAATGAAAATAACCTTCATGATTTCGGGGTCGTTCCAAGGGCCTTTATCGGAGACCATACACCCGCCCTTGTCCTCGCAGGTGCACGTACCCCCCAAGAACTCCGGTAGTTCACTAATAAAAAAAGTAACAGATAAAATATAATCCTAAAAAATATATTAATCCAAACTCAATCAGCTATACACATACCTCGGATCGATGACCTCCAGCAGCTTGCTCTGATACTTGTTCCCCATAACCTGATCAACAACAACAAAATTTCAAAAATACGAATATCGACTTAGTAATGCCGAGTGTCGACTAATTTAGCTTACATGGATTTTGGCAGTGGTCTTAGGATCAAGAAACGACTTCACGGTGTTCCACAAGAGCCTGAACCCGGACCCCGCGTTGATTATATACATTTGGAATAGGGTCTGACACAAACAAAAATCATTCCTCGAATTTCCAAATCAACCTTAAAAGCTAACTAAAAAACCGAGAGCATGCAGTACATATATACCTCAGGGTAATTATCACCATCAATCTTCTGAAGGCGCTGAATGAGTTCCCTAGCCGACTTATTGAAATTTTTCAACCCCTGGCAACGAAAGCTCGATTATATATATACACAATACTCGACCGAACCTATAATTAAAAAAAAAAAAAAACGTACGACTCCTTGGACATCCAAAATGGAAGTGCTTTGATCGATGTGCCTTTTGGCAGAAATGGAGCATGCAGGGAACTTATCGATGAAAGTCCTCTCGAACTCCTGGACGTGGTACTTGAGATATCGATCCAAAGTGGTGACTTGCATGAGCTTTGTGGAGTCGACTAAGCCGAGGCGTTCGATGTAGATGGGTCGGCCTTCCTTGTCGACTCCGTGATGCCCTTGAGGATAGTACTTTAGGACCTCTTCCTTCTCCTTGAAATCAAAGTCCTAGAATGGAAAGCAAGCAACGAGGGCGGAAAATAAACGACGCCATTGATTTGTGTTGGTATTATGTAGCTATTACAGTGCTTGTTTCTGGATTAGAATCAGTACTACTGAGACTTTACACTTTTCCAGAAACTAAATAAAAATAAAGAAATGAAGAAGATGAGAAACACTCGAACAGATCTTCAACTCCGGTGGTACGTCAGAACTGGACACGAACTTCGATCAGATTGCGGGTAGTCGAGGCGCTTTCGCTATCCGCAAGACAAATACGTCCCGTGTTTGCTACGGTTTTCAGACGTAATGTCCCCAAAGATACAACGACTTTCAGTTGTTCTTCTCTGAAGCAACCAGAGCAGAACCTCTTTCGAACGAGAAAAAGTGAGGAGTATCAACTGTATGATATGCTGGGAAATTCTTTTTCGTTTTTTCTGTGTATGTTATGCAGCCTAAGACACTCTATTTATAGGCGTCCACATGCATGTGAAGGGTCAACAAAGGCATTCATTCGGGTGAGTAATGCAGCCTCATTACCACCTTGTAACGTTCAGCCTCATTACACCATTGTAACGTTAGGAATGAACCTGGTCATCTGACCTTTGAGGATTTTCGAAATTCAAAATAATATTAATATAATTATATTATATAATATTATTTTCTAAACAAAAATAGTTCAGCCCGTCAGCAAAACTATTACGATGGCCAGGCCCAGAAGCCCCAAGGAGCCCAAGGAAGCCCAAGTCCAGCCCAAAGTCCAATTGCCAAGATCCAAGTCCAAGTCCAAGTCCAAGTCCAAGTCCAAGGACAAGTCCAAGGACGAGGCGAGTCGAGTCGGGTCGGGACGGGACGGGACGGGACGGGCCGAGCCGAGCCGAGCCGAGCCGAGCACGAGCACGAGCACGGGCACGGGCACGGGCACGGGCACGGGCACGGGCACGGGCACGGGCACGAGCCGAGCCGAGCGGACGGACGGACGGACGCGCGTGTGGCGATTGTCATGTACCTTAACGGTCCATGGTCTTACTCACTTGTTG
The DNA here is from genome assembly GCA_954870475.1 of Euphrasia confusa. Lineage (NCBI taxonomy): Eukaryota > Viridiplantae > Streptophyta > Magnoliopsida > Lamiales > Orobanchaceae > Euphrasia > Euphrasia confusa. Next base: position 23,276,182 of record OX940951.1, read on the forward strand.
AACACATTAATCCTCCAATCACTTATTAAGTGTAATAACTTTATTACATCTTTCAATGTGGGATGTAATAACTATTACACATTTCAATGTAATAAAGTCTTACACTTTATTACATATTCAATTAAATGCCTTTTTAATTGGCTATCTTTAACAATTTATTTCTCACTCACCGAAAATCGGTTTTTGACGAAATAAAATTCTATAATTATCTACGAACGACGTAGAAAATTATCGTACAATTTATTTCCCAATCGGAATTAATTTTATAGCCAGTCAAATCGGTCAAACGTTGGATAAAACCAACTTTGACTTAATGATTTTCCAACAATCCCCCACATGAGTGGAAATCAATGCATGCATGTATGCAGACTCTTCGTTCAATTCCCCAAAAGAATCTATCGCTTCCGGAAAGGTAGTTTGCGGCTTTGAACCTTCCGTAGTGAACAACATCGGAAGTACAGGAGGCCTAGTGGACACGATGCCTTGAACTATTCCCCCACAACGTACAACGAGTCAATGCTATTCACGCAATAAATTCCGTTCAATTTCCCGTTCTATGTTGTGTCCGTTTTGGCCATGGACAACACTTTGGATTCATAAATGTATACATTTGAAGCGGCCCTCACTTCACATTTATATAGGTGACCTCCCATTTTAAGTATCCTGACATACTTAACCTTTTCAAGGTAGGGATTCATTAAAAGTCTCCTCGAGAACTTAACCTATTACCACACATCAGGAAACAGCACTTGAATTGCCTTTAGGGATGAGTACAAGTGCTCGATTGAACTTTCATAACTTAGTTTTCCCTTTGAACCAAGTTCATGGGATCTCCATTCATCAAGGTAGGGTTACCGTTATGATCGTTCGATGGATTGTGGTTTTTCAAACCCATTCCCTCTAGCAACACGCTCAATTGATCTCGATTCATTCCTTTTGTCAAAGGATCAGCCAGATTTTCCTTAGATTTTACATACTCTAAGGAAATTACTCCATTTGAGATCAATTGTCGAACGGTATTATGTCTCCGACGAATATGTCGAGACTTACCGTTATACATAATGCTCTGTGCTCTCCCTATAGCTGCTTGGCTATCACAGTGAATCATCACGGGAGACACAGACTTTTTCCAACATGGAATATCTTCCAAAAAGTGACGAAGCCACTCTGCTTCTTCACCAGCTTTATCTAAAGCTATAAACTCAGATTCCATGGTGGATCTGGCTATACACGTTTGTTTCGTTGACTTCCACGAAACTGCTCCGCCCCCGATACAGAAGACGTAACCACTAGTGGAATGTGAACTTTTAGAATCAGATATCCAACTAGCATCACAATATCCATCAAGTACATTAGGATATCTTGTATAGTATAGCCCATACTCTCGGGTGTATTTCAAATACTTTAAAACCCGATTCAAAGCATTCCAGTGTTCAACACCGGGATTGCTTGTATACCTGCTCAGTTTATTCACAGGATAGGCCAAGTCTGGACGTGTACAATTTGTTAAGTACATCAGACTGCCTATAACTTGAGAATACTCTAACTGAGCTACAGGTTCAGCCTTATTGACAGTAAGATTTATACTTAAGTCAATCGGCGTCCTACTCGTAGGACCATCATGGGCATTGAATTTCTTTAACACTTTCTCAACATAATGAGATTGTGATAAGACAATTCCATTTGGGGTTCTTTCAATTTTAATCCCGAGGATTAAATCAGCAACACCCAAATCTTTCATGTCAAAATTTCTTTTTAACATTGCTTTAGTATTCATGATCAATTCACGAGTACTACCCATGATTAACATGTCGTCTACATATAGACAGACTATGACAAACGAGTCAGATGTACCTTTAATGTACACACATTTGTCACACTCGTTGATTTTATATCCATTTGATATCATAATGTTATCAAATTTCAAATGCCATTGTTTAGGAGCTTGCTTAAGTCCGTACAACGACCTTATTAATTTGCACACCTTTTTCTCTTGTCAGGTGCTACAAATCCCTCGGGTTGTTCCATATAAATTTCTTCTTCCAATTCACCGTTCAGAAACGCAGTTTTCACATCCATCTGATGAATATCGAGATTGTGCAAAGCAGCAATCGCAATAAGCACCCGAATAGACGATATTCTGGTTACAGGTGAATATGTATCAAAGAAATCATATCCTTCTCTTTGTTTAAACCCTTTGGCTACCAAACGAGCTTTAAACTTATCGACCGTTCCATCTGCTTTATACTTTTTCTTTAGGATCCATTTACATCCTAAAGGTTTACAACCCGGTGGAAGATCAACCAACTTCCACGTGTGATTTTGCAGAATAGACTCCATTTCGCTATTAATAGCTTCTTCCCAGAGCGGTGCATCTGGACTGGATAGAGCTTCCCCGTAGGACTTTGGCTCGTCATCCAATAAATACGTAATAAAATCAGGTCCAAACGACTTAGCCGTTTTTATCCTTTTACCACGTCTAGGTTCAATAACCTCTTCGTCTACATGATCGTCACCAACAGGTGTTGTGTCGACATCAGGTTCATAAGTTCTTTTATTAGAACTTGATTCTTCTCTTTCTTTACAAGGAAAAATATTTTCAAAAAATGAAGCATTTCTCGATTCAATCGTGGTACCTTTATGCACGTCTGGATTATCAGACTTGTGTACCAAAAATCGGTAAGCCATACTATTGTATGCATATCCGATAAAAATGCAATCGACCGTCTTAAGTCCGATTCTCATTTGCTTTGGTTCAGGTACAGACACCTTAGCCAAACACCCCCACACTTTAAGATATTTATAAGACGGCTTACGATTTTTCCACAATTCGTACGGCGTCTCATTTTTACCTTTAAGTGGGATTTTGTTCAAAATGTGGTTAGCTGTCAAAATAGCTTCCCCCCACATGTTCTGAGGTAAACCCGAATTAATCAACATGGCGTTCATCATTTCTTTAAGAGTTCTGTTTTTTCGTTCTGCAACACCATTTGATTGTGGTGAATAAGGAGCCGTCGTTTGATGAATTATCCCATTTTCAGAACATAATTTCTCAAACGGAGCTACATATTCTCCACCTCTATCACTTCGGATTATTTTAATTCGTTTACCAAGTTGATTTTCAACCTCAGCTTTATACTTGGTAAAAGCCTCTAAGGCTTCGTCTTTGCTACTTAATAAATATAAGTAACAATATCTAGTACAATCATCAATAAACGTGATGAAGTACTTTTTTCCACCTCTTGTTTGTACAAATTTCAAATCGCATATATCAGTATGGATTAAACCAAGAGGTTCAGTACACCTTTCAATCGAGGGAAAAGGTAACTTAGCCATTTTGGCTTCAACACAAATTTCACATTTCTTTTGTGTATCAATTTTTGAAGTTGGTAATAATTCCAAATTCATCAATCTTTTAATTGCATTTAGATTTACATGTCCTAATCTAATATGCCACAATTCAGAACACTCAAGCAAGTAAACCGAAACAGAATCAATTTTATTAATGCTCGAGGCAGTAGGGGTTACACGGCGCACAGCCATTACATTCATCTTGAACAGTCCATTGTCGAGATAGCCCCGACCAAGGAAAGTTCCAAACTTAGTCAAAATAAACTTCTTAGCATCAAATACAAGTTTAAAACCATGCTCAACTAGGAGAGACCTAGAGACTAAGTTCTTGCGGATGTCTGGGACATGCAGCACATCCTTCAACAGCAGCTCCTTTCCAGAGGTGAGCTTCAGGGTCACGTTCCCAACTCCAGCAACAGCAGACGAGGAAGAGTTCCCCATGTGGAGCTTTCGGCCAGTCGAAGGAGCATAGGTAGAAAATGCATCCTTATCAGAGCAGACATGGCGAGTGGCTCCAGTGTCAATGAACCACTCCTTGGGATTACCAACCAAGTTGGCTTCAAACACCATTGCTGACATATCCATTTCAGTCAGCTCCTGCCCAGAGGTTTCAACAAGGTTAGCAGATTGCTTCCCTTTCCCCTTGTACTGTGCAATAGGCTTTTTAGGCTTCTTGCAATCTTTAGCCATGTGGCCAGTTATTCCACAGTTGTGGCATTTTCCCATGAACTTCCAGACCTTGGTGGCAGGCTCTTTCCCTTTAGAGGTATTCTGAGGAGGAGGCAGCTTCCTTTTGGGTTGCTCCATTAGATTCACACGAGGCTCCTCAGGCACACTCCCAGGATTAAACCTCTTACGGTTTTCCTCTTCGATACGAAGCTTGACAACCAGCTTGTCAATAGTCATTTCCTTGGTCTTATGCTTGAGATAGTTTTGATAGGCCCTCCAACTCGGGGGTAACTTCTCAATAGCAGCAGCCACCAGAAAAGACTCGCTGATTTTCATGCCTTCATTCTCAAGGTCATGCAAGATCAGCTGGAAGTGTTGGAATTGAGATATCACCGACTTAGAGTCGACCATCTTAAAATCCAAAAACTTCCCGACGACGAACTTCTTAGTTCCGGCGTCCTCAGTTTTGTACTTCTTCTCCAAAGCATCCCAGAGTGCTTTGGCCGAAGGCATGTTCCCATACACATTGTACAGGTCATCGCTCAACCCGTTCAAGACGGTATTCCGGCACAGGTAATCACCCTGGCCCCATGCTTCATAAGCCGCACGCTTATTAGCATCAGTTTCATTCTCATCCATGGCCAGAGGCTCATCCTTGAGAAACTTTGTCAAACCCAACGTGGTCTGGTAAAACATCATCTTTTGTTGCCACCTTTTGAAGTCAGTCCCATTGAACTTCTCAGGTTTCTCAGCATGAACCACCGATGAAGGCATGATTGGAATGTTCATGTTCAACGGTGGAACAGTGCTATTTTTCTCAGTACCAGTGCTTTCGGTTGTCATTTTTTAGTACGGTTATTTGTCTTGCGTTGTTGGTATTATGTAGCTATTACAGTGCTTGTTTCTGGATTAGAATCAGTACTACTGAGACTTTACACTTTTCCAGAAACTAAATAAAAATAAAGAAATGAAGAAGATGAGAAACACTCGAACAGATCTTCAACTCCGGTGGTACGTCAGAACTGGACACGAACTTCGATCAGATTGCGGGTAGTCGAGGCGCTTTCGCTATCCGCAAGAAAAATACGTCCCGTGTTTGCTACGGTTTTCAGACGTAATGTCCCCAAAGATACAACGACTTTCAGTTGTTCTTCTCTGAAGCAACCAGAGCAGAACCTCTTTCGAACGAGAAAAAGTGAGGAGTATCAACTGTATGATATGCTGGGAAATTCTTTTTCGTTTTTTCTGTGTATGTTATGCAGCCTAAGACACTCTATTTATAGGCGTCCACATGCATGTGAAGGGTCAACAAAGGCATTCATTCGGGTGAGTAATGCAGCCTCATTACCACCTTGTAACGTTCAGCCTCATTACACCATTGTAACGTTAGGAATGAACCTGGTCATCTGACCTTTGAGGATTTTCGAAATTCAAAATAATATTAATATAATTATATTATATAATATTATTTTCTAAACAAAAATAGTTCAGCCCGTCAGCAAAACTATTACGATGGCCAGGCCCAGAAGCCCCAAGGAGCCCAAGGAAGCCCAAGTCCAGCCCAAAGTCCAATTGCCAAGATCCAAGTCCAAGTCCAAGTCCAAGTCCAAATCCAAGGACGAGGCGAGTCGAGTCGGGTCGGGACGGGACGGGACGGGACGGGCCGAGCCGAGCCGAGCCGAGCCGAGCACGAGCACGAGCACGGGCACGGGCACGGGCACGGGCACGAGCCGAGCCGAGCGGACGGACGGACGGACGCGCGTGTGGCGATTGCCATGTACCTTAACGGTCCATGGTCTTACTCACTTGTTGAACACATTAATCCTCCAATCACTTATTAAGTGTAATAACTTTATTACATCTTTCAATGTGGGATGTAATAACTATTACACATTTCAATGTAATAAAGTCTTACACTTTATTACATATTCAATTAAATGCCTTTTTAATTGGCTATCTTTAACAATTTATTTCTCACTCACCGAAAATCGGTTTTTGACGAAATAAAATTCTATAATTATCTACGAACGACGTAGAAAATTATCGTACAATTTATTTCCCAATCGGAATTAATTTTATAGCCAGTCAAATCGGTCAAACGTTGGATAAAACCAACTTTGACTTAATGATTTTCCAACAATCCCCCACATGAGTGGAAATCAATGCATGCATGTATGCAGACTCTTCGTTCAATTCCCCAAAAGAATCTATCGCTTCCGGAAAGGTAGTTTGCGGCTTTGAACCTTCCGTAGTGAACAACATCGGAAGTACAGGAGGCCTAGTGGACACGATGCCTTGAACTATTCCCCCACAACGTACAACGAGTCAATGCTATTCACGCAATAAATTCCGTTCAATTTCCCGTTCTATGTTGTGTCCGTTTTGGCCATGGACAACACTTTGGATTCATAAATGTATACATTTGAAGCGGCCCTCACTTCACATTTATATAGGTGACCTCCCATTTTAAGTATCCTGACATACTTAACCTTTTCAAGGTAGGGATTCATTAAAAGTCTCCTCGAGAACTTAACCTATTACCACACATCAGGAAACAGCACTTGAATTGCCTTTAGGGATGAGTACAAGTGCTCGATTGAACTTTCATAACTTAGTTTTCCCTTTGAACCAAGTTCATGGGATCTCCATTCATCAAGGTAGGGTTACCGTTATGATCGTTCGATGGATTGTGGTTTTTCAAACCCATTCCCTCTAGCAACACGCTCAATTGATCTCGATTCATTCCTTTTGTCAAAGGATCAGCCAGATTTTCCTTAGATTTTACATACTCTAAGGAAATTACTCCATTTGAGATCAATTGTCGAACGGTATTATGTCTCCGACGAATATGTCGAGACTTACCGTTATACATAATGCTCTGTGCTCTCCCTATAGCTGCTTGGCTATCACAGTGAATCATCACGGGAGACACAGACTTTTTCCAACATGGAATATCTTCCAAAAAGTGACGAAGCCACTCTGCTTCTTCACCAGCTTTATCTAAAGCTATAAACTCAGATTCCATGGTGGATCTGGCTATACACGTTTGTTTCGTTGACTTCCACGAAACTGCTCCGCCCCCGATACAGAAGACGTAACCACTAGTGGAATGTGAACTTTTAGAATCAGATATCCAACTAGCATCACAATATCCATCAAGTACATTAGGATATCTTGTATAGTATAGCCCATACTCTCGGGTGTATTTCAAATACTTTAAAACCCGATTCAAAGCATTCCAGTGTTCAACACCGGGATTGCTTGTATACCTGCTCAGTTTATTCACAGGATAGGCCAAGTCTGGACGTGTACAATTTGTTAAGTACATCAGACTGCCTATAACTTGAGAATACTCTAACTGAGCTACAGGTTCAGCCTTATTGACAGTAAGATTTATACTTAAGTCAATCGGCGTCCTACTCGTAGGACCATCATGGGCATTGAATTTCTTTAACACTTTCTCAACATAATGAGATTGTGATAAGACAATTCCATTTGGGGTTCTTTCAATTTTAATCCCGAGGATTAAATCAGCAACACCCAAATCTTTCATGTCAAAATTTCTTTTTAACATTGCTTTAGTATTCATGATCAATTCACGAGTACTACCCATGATTAACATGTCGTCTACATATAGACAGACTATGACAAACGAGTCAGATGTACCTTTAATGTACACACATTTGTCACACTCGTTGATTTTATATCCATTTGATATCATAATGTTATCAAATTTCAAATGCCATTGTTTAGGAGCTTGCTTAAGTCCGTACAACGACCTTATTAATTTGCACACCTTTTTCTCTTGTCAGGTGCTACAAATCCCTCGGGTTGTTCCATATAAATTTCTTCTTCCAATTCACCGTTCAGAAACGCAGTTTTCACATCCATCTGATGAATATCGAGATTGTGCAAAGCAGCAATCGCAATAAGCACCCGAATAGACGATATTCTGGTTACAGGTGAATATGTATCAAAGAAATCATATCCTTCTCTTTGTTTAAACCCTTTGGCTACCAAACGAGCTTTAAACTTATCGACCGTTCCATCTGCTTTATACTTTTTCTTTAGGATCCATTTACATCCTAAAGGTTTACAACCCGGTGGAAGATCAACCAACTTCCACGTGTGATTTTGCAGAATAGACTCCATTTCGCTATTAATAGCTTCTTCCCAGAGCGGTGCATCTGGACTGGATAGAGCTTCCCCGTAGGACTTTGGCTCGTCATCCAATAAATACGTAATAAAATCAGGTCCAAACGACTTAGCCGTTTTTATCCTTTTACCACGTCTAGGTTCAATAACCTCTTCGTCTACATGATCGTCACCAACAGGTGTTGTGTCGACATCAGGTTCATAAGTTCTTTTATTAGAACTTGATTCTTCTCTTTCTTTACAAGGAAAAATATTTTCAAAAAATGAAGCATTTCTCGATTCAATCGTGGTACCTTTATGCACGTCTGGATTATCAGACTTGTGTACCAAAAATCGGTAAGCCATACTATTGTATGCATATCCGATAAAAATGCAATCGACCGTCTTAAGTCCGATTCTCATTTGCTTTGGTTCAGGTACAGACACCTTAGCCAAACACCCCCACACTTTAAGATATTTATAAGACGGCTTACGATTTTTCCACAATTCGTACGGCGTCTCATTTTTACCTTTAAGTGGGATTTTGTTCAAAATGTGGTTAGCTGTCAAAATAGCTTCCCCCCACATGTTCTGAGGTAAACCCGAATTAATCAACATGGCGTTCATCATTTCTTTAAGAGTTCTGTTTTTTCGTTCTGCAACACCATTTGATTGTGGTGAATAAGGAGCCGTCGTTTGATGAATTATCCCATTTTCAGAACATAATTTCTCAAACGGAGCTACATATTCTCCACCTCTATCACTTCGGATTATTTTAATTCGTTTACCAAGTTGATTTTCAACCTCAGCTTTATACTTGGTAAAAGCCTCTAAGGCTTCGTCTTTGCTACTTAATAAATATAAGTAACAATATCTAGTACAATCATCAATAAACGTGATGAAGTACTTTTTTCCACCTCTTGTTTGTACAAATTTCAAATCGCATATATCAGTATGGATTAAACCAAGAGGTTCAGTACACCTTTCAATCGAGGGAAAAGGTAACTTAGCCATTTTGGCTTCAACACAAATTTCACATTTCTTTTGTGTATCAATTTTTGAAGTTGGTAATAATTCCAAATTCATCAATCTTTTAATTGCATTTAGATTTACATGTCCTAATCTAATATGCCACAATTCAGAACACTCAAGCAAGTAAACCGAAACAGAATCAATTTTATTAATGCTCGAGGCAGTAGGGGTTACACGGCGCACAGCCATTACATTCATCTTGAACAGTCCATTGTCGAGATAGCCCCGACCAAGGAAAGTTCCAAACTTAGTCAAAATAAACTTCTTAGCATCAAATACAAGTTTAAAACCATGCTCAACTAGGAGAGACCTAGAGACTAAGTTCTTGCGGATGTCTGGGACATGCAGCACATCCTTCAACAGCAGCTCCTTTCCAGAGGTGAGCTTCAGGGTCACGTTCCCAACTCCAGCAACAGCAGACGAGGAAGAGTTCCCCATGTGGAGCTTTCGGCCAGTCGAAGGAGCATAGGTAGAAAATGCATCCTTATCAGAGCAGACATGGCGAGTGGCTCCAGTGTCAATGAACCACTCCTTGGGATTACCAACCAAGTTGGCTTCAAACACCATTGCTGACATATCCATTTCAGTCAGCTCCTGCCCAGAGGTTTCAACAAGGTTAGCAGATTGCTTCCCTTTCCCCTTGTACTGTGCAATAGGCTTTTTAGGCTTCTTGCAATCTTTAGCCATGTGGCCAGTTATTCCACAGTTGTGGCATTTTCCCATGAACTTCCAGACCTTGGTGGCAGGCTCTTTCCCTTTAGAGGTATTCTGAGGAGGAGGCAGCTTCCTTTTGGGTTGCTCCATTAGATTCACACGAGGCTCCTCAGGCACACTCCCAGGATTAAACCTCTTACGGTTTTCCTCTTCGATACGAAGCTTGACAACCAGCTTGTCAATAGTCATTTCCTTGGTCTTATGCTTGAGATAGTTTTGATAGGCCCTCCAACTCGGGGGTAACTTCTCAATAGCAGCAGCCACCAGAAAAGACTCGCTGATTTTCATGCCTTCATTCTCAAGGTCATGCAAGATCAGCTGGAAGTGTTGGAATTGAGATATCACCGACTTAGAGTCGACCATCTTAAAATCCAAAAACTTCCCGACGACGAACTTCTTAGTTCCGGCGTCCTCAGTTTTGTACTTCTTCTCCAAAGCATCCCAGAGTGCTTTGGCCGAAGGCATGTTCCCATACACATTGTACAGGTCATCGCTCAACCCGTTCAAGACGGTATTCCGGCACAGGTAATCACCCTGGCCCCATGCTTCATAAGCCGCACGCTTATTAGCATCAGTTTCATTCTCATCCATGGCCAGAGGCTCATCCTTGAGAAACTTTGTCAAACCCAACGTGGTCTGGTAAAACATCATCTTTTGTTGCCACCTTTTGAAGTCAGTCCCATTGAACTTCTCAGGTTTCTCAGCATGAACCACCGATGAAGGCATGATTGGAATGTTCATGTTCAACGGTGGAACAGTGCTATTTTTCTCAGTACCAGTGCTTTCGGTTGTCATTTTTTAGTACGGTTATTTGTCTTGCGTTGTTGGTATTATGTAGCTATTACAGTGCTTGTTTCTGGATTAGAATCAGTACTACTGAGACTTTACACTTTTCCAGAAACTAAATAAAAATAAAGAAATGAAGAAGATGAGAAACACTCGAACAGATCTTCAACTCCGGTGGTACGTCAGAACTGGACACGAACTTCGATCAGATTGCGGGTAGTCGAGGCGCTTTCGCTATCCGCAAGAAAAATACGTCCCGTGTTTGCTACGGTTTTCAGACGTAATGTCCCCAAAGATACAACGACTTTCAGTTGTTCTTCTCTGAAGCAACCAGAGCAGAACCTCTTTCGAACGAGAAAAAGTGAGGAGTATCAACTGTATGATATGCTGGGAAATTCTTTTTCGTTTTTTCTGTGTATGTTATGCAGCCTAAGACACTCTATTTATAGGCGTCCACATGCATGTGAAGGGTCAACAAAGGCATTCATTCGGGTGAGTAATGCAGCCTCATTACCACCTTGTAACGTTCAGCCTCATTACACCATTGTAACGTTAGGAATGAACCTGGTCATCTGACCTTTGAGGATTTTCGAAATTCAAAATAATATTAATATAATTATATTATATAATATTATTTTCTAAACAAAAATAGTTCAGCCCGTCAGCAAAACTATTACGATGGCCAGGCCCAGAAGCCCCAAGGAGCCCAAGGAAGCCCAAGTCCAGCCCAAAGTCCAATTGCCAAGATCCAAGTCCAAGTCCAAGTCCAAGTCCAAATCCAAGGACGAGGCGAGTCGAGTCGGGTCGGGACGGGACGGGACGGGACGGGCCGAGCCGAGCCGAGCCGAGCACGAGCACGAGCACGGGCACGGGCACGGGCACGGGCACGAGCCGAGCCGAGCGGACGGACGGACGGACGCGCGTGTGGCGATTGCCATGTACCTTAACGGTCCATGGTCTTACTCACTTATTTAGTGTAATAACTTTATTACATCTTTCAATGTGGGATGTAATAACTATTACACATTTCAATGTAATAAAGTCTTACACTTTATTACATATTCAATTAAATGCCTTTTTAATTGGCTATCTTTAACAATTTATTTCTCACTCACCGAAAATCGGTTTTTGACGAAATAAAATTCTATAATTATCTACGAACGACGTAGAAAATTATCGTACAATTTATTTCCCAATCGGAATTAATTTTATAGCCAGTCAAATCGGTCAAACGTTGGATAAAACCAACTTTGACTTAATGATTTTCCAACAATTTGAAACTAATTTACGTTGTACGAAAAACCGAATAATTAAATACCGTCATGATGGTGTCGGACTCGAACTCCTTCCTCCATTGAAGCATGTCGCCCCACATTTGCTTCGACTTGTCGATCTCGAATTTCCTCGCCTTCAAAAATCTGTTCGACAAATAAGTCGTCAACTATTTATGCACATTTTTCTTTTTCGATGTCTCAACTAATTATGCGGAAATTATTATTTTAGACTTCACTTTAAAATACAATTTTACATTTATTTTTTCACCTACTTTACTTACAAATACTTACTTTTAAAATTAAAAACACATTTTTACCCTCAATTTTTTGGTAAAAAAATCAAAAATTAACATTGTTTTTGTCAAAAGTTTGGATATTCTAACGGCTAACTAATTATGCAGATCCCTTCAAAATATATAAAAACTTTATTTTTTTTTATTTTAAAATACAATTTTACTCTTACTTTTTAAATTTTATTCAACGTCGTCTAATACATTTTAACTTAAAGATACATTTTTACTCTTTACTTTTTTCTTCAACTAGTGCATAAATAGTTGGGACGGAGCTAGTAATTTTTTTCATATACCTGAGCAGTGTGTGATAGTCGTCGTGTTTTTCCGGAAGGAGTTCTTCGAGGATTAGTGCCTGTCGGAAGGCGTCGACGGCCTGCACTTCCTCGGCGTCGTGCACGTCGTCGAAAACGACGGACATCACTCTGCTGCTTTTGCGGCCTCGTTTGTTCAACGAGTTCCGGAACTTGTTGGAAGCGCTGATGGCCGCCTTCTTCAAGGACCCCATCCTCGTTTTCCTCTCATCGTCTAAACCTTCAGCATCGACTTTCTCAACACCTTACACGTCCCAAAAATAAACATGATATCAATGTATATATATATTCGAAACGTTCAAATTCATATCAAAATCAATCGTTGTCTTACTCGTCCCATCCGGGTGTTCCGATGACATGATCGATGGTCGATCAAAGCCAGACAGCAGGATCTACGAATCGCCTACATTTTTTAAGACTCAGATTTCTATTATGTATGTCCAAATATCATTGAGCATCATGCATGATCCTAAATATAATCAACAGTGTTCATTTGAAATGTGATTACAAAAAAAAACCTAAATTAATGAAACCTAAATCCACAGCACATATGCAACGATTCATATGTATATATATATATATATATATATATATATATATATATATATATATATATATATATATATATGATAATCATTAATTACATAAATTACACCAAGCAAATAACAAAATTAAAAACCAAATAAAATACCTAATGGAAAGCTGAGTTTTTTTGTTAAATTTCTTGGCAGGACAGGGGAGAGAGAAATAAATAAATTAAAAATGAAAATGAAAATGGTTGGAGTCAAAAATACTCTCTCCAAAAGTTAGTGGCTTCCCATAACACAGACAAACAACTAAAGTCAATGTTTGACCAATATTCATTCACTCATAATCTCATATTTTTATACTTTCTATTAGTATTTTTTCATTCAAATTCATTTTTTTAATTTTGTTTTTGATCAATAATGTTTGGTTTCCTGTATAGAAATATTTTTCTAATTTTGATCCACAATTTTATTGTTGTTTTTGTTGTGAGTTCACATCTCCCAAACTTGTAGTTACACTTAAAATCTTTCTTTGAAATGAAAACAAAATTCCATAATATATAGTATATACATGCAGCATGTTACACTAAAAAACTCATATACTATATAGTATTTGCAGTTATATAAAAGGAAAGAGAGAACACATGTTATATATCATGATCAAGTTTCTTCTTCTTCCTTCAAAATCCTCTGCTGCCTCGCGATAAACGCCTCCACCGTCCGCCGAAACTCTTCGCTACTCATCTCATCCTCGGCCGCCTCCGCCTTCCGCCCGCTCTTCCGGCACTTGTCGCTCATGCTCCGCCTCAAGTCCTTCCCACGCGACCTCTCGAGTTTCTCCGACCGGCACCTACTCATCATGATCATCTTCTTCTTCGGCTGATCAATATTGTTATAAACCAAAGCTACTTCTTTATCCTCTACCCCGAAATCATGCACTCGGTTATTCCGACATTTCTCCATGTACTCGTCGTAAAAATCCATTCCTCCCTTAATCTTCTCACCCTCCTCGGATGAGAATTGGCCGGATATCGAAAGAAGTAGGATCACGATCGCGTTCCCGACTAGGAACACGAACCTCGGGCTCATAAGGGTTGACGAGAGCCCACTCAGATATTCGGTTGTGGTCGGGAAATTGAACGAAGGAAAGGAAAGTCGAGAGGTAGAAAACTTGGAGAGGATGATGAAGAAGACGAGGAGTTCGAGGAAACGAAACGCGGACGTGATTTTTTGTGTCCTCCGGTGCTTTAGAGTCGCGCTTGCCTTGGCGGCGACCTTCTTGTCGCGAATTTTGAATGAATCCATTTTTTTTATTTTCTTGGATAGAATGAATAGTTTTTGTATCCAAGAAAGATCTTGATTAGGGTTTTGTGTTTTTTTTTTCCACTAGGAAGAGAATTAAGGAGTGTGGTGTATATTTTGTATTGGCCTTTGGAATGGTAGAGGTTGAATTGATCAGTTAGAGATAGGGAGAGTTGATAGTGTATTTATATATACACTCAAAAAGAAATGGTTTAAAAGTTGATCATCTTTTTTCCATAACTTTCTTTTATTTTACTTTAAAGTGTACAATTTAAGTACACACATAGCAAACTCTTTAAATAGCTAAAAAAAAGTAGTAATGATTTTTTATTATATACTAGTAGTGAGTTTCACAGTATATCGCTTTACTTAATTCATTTATAAATACTAATAAAATATTAAAATAATATTAGACCAACATCAGTAATTCACTGCACAATTTTGTTGTTCCTATCGGAAAATATCAATTTCATAGCACATAACATATGTAGCGTACTAATAAGTTAATTAAACTTGAAAATTTTGCATTTGCTTGAATTAAATCAATAATTCATTTTAGTTCATTTCACGTTTATATATTTTGTCGCATATTATATGTAGTACTAATTAATACTCCCTCTGTCCCGGACTAATGATCCTACTTCTTTTGTAAATTACAAAGGAAGTATGACCATTAGTCGGGATAGAGTAGTAAGTTAATTAAACTTGAAAATTTGCATTGGTCTGAATCAAAACAATAATTTATTTAAGTTAATTTCAAGTTTATTCAATTCAATTTTATTAAATTTAGTTCAATTCATATGGTTTAAATTCATTAATATTGGTGTATGCACACTTTTTTTAAAGTGTATAATTAATTAATTAAATAATTATAATATATATATATATATATTATAGTTTGGATAAGTACGGAATAATTAATAAATTATATACTTAATCGTACTAATTAAACTTTTAAGATGAAAAATATAGGTTATACCGTTATATAGTTCTACTATTATAATACTACTAGTACTTCAAAAGATGGTTAAGAAAAGAAGAAAAGGCTAGCTCATTATTACTCCTATATTATGATAATAAAAACTTTACTCTAATAGTGCATTGATATCGGATTTTTTCAATTAGAAAATACACTTTTCCGCTCAATTTTGCACCTGTTCTTAAAAATATATTTCCTCTATCTCAGAAAAATTGTACTACTAGGTAGAAAAATTGTTACTGTAATATTTTTTTTGTAATTTACAAATAGTAGTGTAACTTCTTTGAAACGAAGCTGAAAGTACAAATATTTGTTCGGAACGAAAGGAACAATGTAAATAATTTTTTGAAACAAAATTATACTAGTAAATATTAAAATTCATAATTATAACATCACCGTGAGTTTGAGTGTTCTATTCACCTCCATTATTAAGGTGTAAAATTATTTTTTTATTACAGAAAAACAGAACAAATTATTTTCAAAATAGAAAAAAAAAACCATTGTATATATTTTACTGAGACTAACATAATATAAATTTGCATATCCATAAAAACATGAAAAGAGAGTGTATAATTTATAAAGGTAAAATATAGTAGTAGTAATAGTTACAAATTAAATCGTGAAGATCTAGAATTGAAAGAGATCGATTGTAGGTAGGGTAGTTTTGTTCTTCCTTACTAACTAAGAAAAATCCACGTCGCCTCCCTCAAACTTAAATTCCTACTTGCATACTTTTTCCATGGGCCCCACCAACAATATATAATAGGTGAGTGACTTTTACGTGGCATTTTTATTTTTTATTTTTTATTTTTAATTTCCAGCAAATCGTTTTCAAGCAAAGAGCTTTTTTCAAATTTGGTTTTTAGCCCTTTGGAAAAAAAGCAAACAAGTTCATGTTGCTTGCCACTCCTTTTATATGTGCACACATCAATCACACCTTATTTCAATATTTAAATTTTAAATCCACATTTTAATTTACTCACGGAAAGTGTAATTTACACATTCCATTTCGAGACTTAAATTTTGCATTTCATTTATCCCTCTCTTTACTACAATATCGTACTCACGAATTCACACTGAAATGTTATTTCACTAGATACATAAAATTCTCCGTCTATTTATAAATTACGTTTATTTCACGCATAAAATACGTTATTTTTTAATTTTAATTCTGATATTTGTAAGCAAACTTGTACAGTATACATTTTTTGTTGAGTGTATGAAAAAGTGATTGGGCCCAGTTTGTACAGGTCAATATACAATAATTGGGCTTTATGTAAGAACACATATTTCCAAATGAGTCGGATATTTGGGCTCCATGGCTTCCTTTAATGGGTTTTAAAGTATCCGATTAATGGAACTCCCAATAGACGGAGTAGTAGTATTTTCTTTTGATTTTATCCTTTTAAAAGAGCATTAAGGAAGATATATAATGATTTGATACGGACATCAAACTCAAACCTCGTTACTTATAATTAATTAATTCACTACATTCGAAAATTCCAAAACCATATTGGATTTTATTTTTAATTGTTTTATCACTAGAGATAGGGCTGGGCGTTTCGGCCCGAAAACCTGAAAGCCCGGACCGAAAACCCGAAAAAAGCCCGGACCGGGCCGGTCCTAATTTTTTTGGGACCGGCCTGCCGAAGGCCCGGACCGAAAATTAAAAAGTCGGTCCGGGCCCGGTTCCAAAAAAAATTGGGACCGAAAGCCCGGACCGGTCCGTTTTTTTTTTTATTTTTTATATATTTTTTTAATAAATATTATATATTTTTATATATTTTAATATAATTTTATAATTTTTAATTAATAATTCAATTTTAAAATTTTAAATTATAAATATTTTATATAATAATATTATTTAAAATTTAAAATTTTATTTTTTTATATAAAATATTAATAAAAAATTATTTTTAATAATAAAAAATATTTTTTTAAAATTAAAAAATCGGGCCCGAAAAGCCCGAAAACCCGGCTCGGACCGCCGGGCCCGGTCCCAAGCCGGGCCTTCATTTTAAAAAGCCCGGACCGGCCCGGACCGAAAAAATCGGGTTTTTGGCCGGTCCCTAAAAATTTTGGGACCGGCCCGGCCCGCGCCCAGCCCTAACTAGAGATTCCACTTTTCTATAAAAATCATTAATTTTGTTAAGAAAAATCTAGATAATATTTTACTTAATTCTGTGCTACTATTAAATTTGGTAAGAATTAATATTTAAAAATTAAATTGATATGATTCTAATTATATTTGGATTACTATGATTCTAATTATAGTTGGATTAATATTTTTTTCATATAGAATTTAATTGTATTTTGTTTAATATTAAAAAAATTTGATTAATTCATTTTCATAAGGATTAATTGATTGGTTCGAATATACATTGCCTTCGTAATAGGTCGTCGGATAATTGAATTATATTTTGCTTTATATTAAAAAAAATTAAGAATTAATTAAATAGGAAGCAAAATACATAGTTTAATATATTTTAATTAAAAAGGCCACATATTAAGAAATATTGAGCCAAGTCCAATATAGAATGTGATTTATATTTGTGTGCACGGCCGCAAGCCCGCAACTAGGGCTGGAAACGAGCCGAGTCAAGTCGAGCTTGAAGCTTATCGAGCCGGCTCGGAAAAAAAATTAGCTGGCTCGAGCTCGAGCTCGAGCACCCTCTCGAGCAAGTCCAATATAGAATGTGATTTATATTTGTGTGCACGGCCGCAAGCCCGCAACTAGGGCTGGAAACGAGCCGAGTCAAGTCGAGCTTGAAGCTTATCGAGCCGGCTCGGAAAAAAAATTAGCTGGCTCGAGCTCGAGCTCGAGCTCGACGAGCTGCTCGAGAGGGTGCTCGAGCTCGGCTCGCAAATTTTAATTCATGCTCGGGCTCGACTCGATTTAGCAGCTCGAGCTCGGCTCGACGAGCCGCTCGGGTTTTGCTCCTTCGATTTGTTCAACTTTAGCTTGTTCAAGTGGTTCGACTCCTATTGCTCGAGTTCGACTCGACTCGAATGGCTCGAAAAGCTCGACTCGACTCGATATATATACGCATATAAAATATATTTAATAAAAAATATATATTCGAGCGACTCGCGAGCCGCTTGATTCTTCATGGTTTGAGCTCGAGCTCGGCTCGTATCAAATAATGCTCGACTCGAGCTCGGCTCGAGCTCGAGCTTGACCAAACTCGATTCGAGCGTTGACTCGAGCAGCTCGCGAGCGCTCGCGAACTGCTCGGTTCGTTTCCAGCCCTACCCGCAACTAAGGGGTAATTTGACGGGTCGTCTTTCATATCGATTTTGTTTAATTAAAGAGGATTATAATTATATTTTGTTGCGATTTAAAGTAAAAATCGCGCACGGCGCTTGAAAATATAAACGCGAGATTACACAAGAAAAAGATATCCGAAAAGAACGAACACAAAATTTACGTGGAAACCCAAAACATTACAGCCCACCATATAATAATTATAATATAATTACTACTACAACAACTAGTATATATAAAAAGTAGAGAATAAAAGAGTTTTCCGTCATGATTGTTATCTGTGTGTTTGTTTTACCTAAATACAGTTTTCGTTACAGTATAATTTTATTACTGTTATATATTATAATACAGTATATATTATGAATGTTTCAACACACCAATAATGTTTGAGTGGCGCGAACTGCTCGATTCGTTTCCAGCCCTACCCGCAACTAAGGGGTAATTTGACGGGTCGTCTTTCATATCGATTTTGTTTAATTAAAGAGGATTATAATTATATTTTGTTGCGATTTAAAGTAAAAATCGCGCACGGCGCTTGAAAATATAAACGCGAGATTACACAAGAAAAAGATATCCGAAAAGAACGAACACAAAATTTACGTGGAAACCCAAAACATGAGAAAAACCCAATAAGGATGAAATAATTCACTAGCTTACAATAACTCGTCTAAGTCTAATTTAATTTCCGTCTATCGGAGAAACCCAAAACCTATCAAATTGAAAACAATAAAATTAGAAATAAATCTTTTTCCTAAATTATTACTCCTAAATTAATAAAGAATCATATAATTTTAATTTCTTAATTAAATAAACCCAGCAAAAATTATAGTGCAAAAACGCCCGACCCAGCGCAGAAAAAATCCCGTTAGGACAAAACGGAACCAGGATTTTTGTCGAGGGGGGCCCAAATATTAGAATATGTAATTTCAAAAAAATAAATTATAAAATAGCAAATATCACGAAGATAGTTTGGAAAAAAAATCAAATAAACTTCACTTTCACTTGGTACTATTTAAAAAAACATTGGAAATGGATAAAGTTTTTGTTGGCAAATATTACTTTCATCCTAATTATATATGAATATTTTTCTTGTGTGTATGTTCTAACTAATTATACACATTCAAAAAAAAATTATTTTACTTTTTCACTTAAAATACTATTTTACCTCTATTTTTTTACCTACTTTTTAAACTTTACTTCTAATTACTTTACTTTTTAACTTGAAAATACAATTTTACTCACAATTTTTCAATTTTTTGGTCAAAAAGTAAAAAAAAAAAAAAAAATATTTTTCTTAATCTACATACCGATAAACCGGTAAAAATATTGTTAGAAAGGAGATAGTAAGATGTGATAGTGATAGAAGTTTTTTTTAATTAATTCATATGCACAATATAATGTTTTAAATAGTATTCTAACATAGAATTATACAAATAATACGCATACAAATTTTATATACATAAATTTAAATTTATGAAAGAATAAAAATGAACTTTAATTAAATAGAGAGAATTTGGAGAAATTATCATTAAATAAATTGATTCAATTTTGGAAATCTTAAATTATCTTTGCAAATAATTGAATAAAAAAATAGAATAAATATTAGTTAAAAATCACATTTTTTTATTGATAAATACACATAAAAATAAATGAGTTTTAAAAAATGAGCTTTCACTAGTAGTGATGGCCATAAAGAGCCCAACAATACTTCACCAATATATTAGGAGCCCAACAATACTTCAACAATTTATTATCATTATTATTTATTTTATATTTAAATAAAATAAATGTTAAATTACTAAATTACCTCTCTCTTTTTTCAAAATTTCAGGGGGGCCCAGTGGCCCCATAGTGGCTCCACCCCTGGACAAAACACCGACCGCTGTTTCCCCACCCGCGGTCGCGGGTCAACCTTCAGCTGGCGCGGAAGCACTTCAGCGGGCTCTGAATGTCCTCAGGTTTCGATCTTCCACCGGCGGGCGCGGATGCACTTCGGACGCGAGAACACCTTCCGCGGGCGCGGTTTCTTTTCGGCGCCAGCCAAAACCTATTTTGGCGTTTTTGACCTATTTTGCGTTTCGATTTGAGTCATAATTCAACATATTTGGATTTTTTTTTAAATTTATGAACGTCATTTGTGTTTTTCTCTATTTTGAGTTTTCACATATTCATTTCTATTTTAAATATCATTTTATTTCATCATCTATTTTTCATGTCATTTGTTATATGTAATTCTTTGAAGTGTTTTGCTTCATTTACTAATCCATGTTTATTTTTATTTTTTATTTTATTTTATTTTTAAATAATCAAATAATGTAGATCAAAGCATAGTCACGATCTTGTTATTATGATGTGCTTTATTAGACAAATGATGAAAAATACTAGTGATAAGAATGTAAGATATTGTTGATAAAATTGTTATCTCAAACATATATTATTGAGAAAAATATACGAGTAGAATTTTATTATTATATATACAAATATTCTATTTGAAAAAATATATTGAACGAAAATAATTGATAAAATCGTGTACAATCAAATTATTGATTTTCGTTTAATAATTTTTTTTCAAGTGGAATATTTAGATGTAAAATATTATACTTTATATATATATATATATATATATGTTTTAATTTTTTAAACATGTTTGAGGTAAGAGCTATTCCATAACAAAAAAAAAAATCATATTTTTCTAAATATATATTGGATTTTGCGGAATATTACTTAGTATGTGGTTTTATTAATTAAATTTCTTCCTTATTAATATTTGAACCAATTTGATTAATTCTTAATAAAATGAATTAATCATTTTTTAAATATTAACCAAAAAATATTAAAATAATTTATATTTTCAAAAATAATATTTTATTTTAAAATATAATTTTATAGGTATAATTATTGAACTATCAAGAATTTATCGTAACAATTTTGTTATAATAAAAAAATGAAATTTTACAACTAATATATTTTATTTCAAATTTTCGATTTAAATGAATTATTTAAATCAATTGAATTTACTTTTACTTTTTTTTTTTATACATATTCGAATTCAATTCTCTAAATAATTAATTGAGATGATTAATTATTTAATATTATAATTTTAAATTATTTTAAAATTTAATAGAATTAAAATGTGTTAAAATTTTAAATCGAATCGAAGTAATAAATTGTATTTAAATTTAGTAAGGAGTAAAATGTTTCAAATTGCACCGTAGTACCCCTTTCAAATTTCGATTGGGCCTTTACTTGGGCTCAAATTTGACGAAAAGCCCAGAAGACCACTATAGCCCAATTCAGTCGTACGACGTCGCTTAAAATGGCAACGCAAATAAAACCCTAGCTAGGTTTCAGTTTTAATCGCCATCTCTTCACTACAAACCCTTCGTGCTCCATTCTCTCCGCCGCCGTTCTTACACAACCTACGCTCCCCTTGAGATGGTTCGCCGACGCCGCCCTTTTACATTTTCTACACTCTGATTATCGCGTACTTTGTTTTTGTTTGTTTCAATTTCGATTCTTCCTTTTTTCAGGCACCGAAGAAGGAAAAGGCTCCACAGGCATCCAAGCCGGCGAAATCCACCGGCGGCAAGCAGAAGAAGAAGGTCGGACTGCCTTCAATTTGCACTCTTATTTTTCCTTCAGCTGACGTGTGTTTGGGTTCTGAATCTTGAAAATACTTTGGCGAATTTGTGATTGATTTTTGCAGAAGTGGAGCAAGGGAAAGCAAAAGGAGAAGGTGAACAACATGGTGCTGTTCGATAAGGCTACCTACGAGAAGCTGTTGTCTGAGGCACCCAAGTACAAGCTCATCACTCCTTCCGTGCTCTCAGATCGCCTCAGGGTATTTTTTTCTTTTTTAATTTCATTTTAGTTATGTGTTCTGGTGATTATTATATACTTCTGCATTGAATGTTGTTTTGTAAATGTGTTTTTTCTGCTAAACATGTTTTTGTTGGAGAATCTGCACCGATGTTCTAAATGATTATATTGCCTGTGATGTGTTAATCTTTAGGTTAAGTATATAATGGTTGGCTCGATTTTACTACGAATAGGTAGGCATGTACATTGAAAACTAACAAAAGACTCAATTTGGCATGCGTAGCAGTCACAATTGACATGAAATATGAGCTATAAGTTGTTATTGGTTGTTGATTAATGATTTATGTTCTTGTGTTTAATTTTGTTATTGCTTGTGATGTGTTAGTCTCTATGCTAATTAGACTATTGTTGGCTCAATTTTTCTATGAATTGGTAGGCATGTACATTTAACACGAACAACAGTTGCAATTTGACATGAACTATAAGCTACACTTTTGTATTAGTAGTTGATTTGTGATTAATATTCTTGTTTTTCATTTTGGTTTTGACAAACAAGTTATCTTTTGATTAACGAAAGCTGTTAACTAATATTCATCCGAATAATCTTGATTTGCAGATAAGTGGATCTCTGGCTAGGAAAGCAATCCAGGAGCTGACCGAGAGAGGTTTGATCAGAATGGTGTCTGCTCATTCGAGCCAGCAGATATACACCAGGGCTACTAACACCTAGGTGTTTATGTCTTTTATGTATTGCAGAACTTGAGATGTTTTTTCTGTTTTTTGGTTTTGATTTCTTTTTCTATTCGACTATTATGTTCTCTCTTTGAAATATTCCAATGCTAAACTGAATGAAGTCTTTGTCTTTTGCTACTGTGACTGTAGACCCATATATTATGGTTATTGTTGCTACAAAATTTTGAATTATTGGAACAACTTATGCATGTTCAATAACTTAATTGAGGAACAATTGTTGTAAAAAATGAATTTTGTTTATTTTCTCATCAAATGTGTAGAGGAACAGACATGTTTCTAAACTTTGAAGATGTATTTGTTCTTTATTGTTTGTGAGCATTAATTCGTGCAACTAAGTTTCAAAGACTAGGTCTTTGTGTATTCATTCGTGCAACTTAGTTTCAAACTAGGTCTTTGTGTATTCGTTCGTGAGGACTTAGTTACAAAGACTGAACTTGTGCATTTGTTCGTGCAACTTAGCATCACATACTAATGGAAGAAATACTTTATTTCTAGCAACTTAGCATCAAAGACTAGCTGAAGAAATACTAATGTCTTAAAACGAAAACATGAAAAGCTGATAAATGAGATAATATTGAATACTAGTACAAAGTGTCACAACACAATACAAATAATTCCATGCTTCGCAAGAACATTAAATAGAAGAATTCTAATCACTCTTGTTCTTGGCGAGAGCCCTCTTCCTCTGCCCCAACATGTACCCATAGAGATGAGGGCTTCCAGGAACATAAAACCCTAATATCAGAAGGGCATTATAGTAATAATCGAACGAGAAATTCCACTTGTTGGGCATCCGAATGCTGTACTTATCCGACTCCCTCAAAAACGGCAAAGCATTGTAGATGAGACCAACCTCGCTCGAAATCCCCACAGGGTACAACAGCAGGAACGTGCTGTACCTCAGCCAAAGCAGCCACGCCGGAGCAACTCCGAACGCCTCCTTCAGGCCGAAGAACGAGTACCGGATTATCTCCGTCACCGACCAGCTTATCACCAGGGACGCCACGAGGAAATGCGTGCGGATCTCGGGGAAGCTGTATAGGATGCCCCAGGTCACGTACAGCCTCGAGCTGACCTGCGGGAGGGTGGCGGTCACCGGAGATCGGACGATTCCGGCCAGGCTGTGGAGGATCTCGAGGAGCGCCGCGGATTGGGCGAGCATCAGGGGGTTCTCGACGGCGGCGTAGACGGATTGGGGGCCGGAGGTTTTGAGGGCTTTGAGGGAGAGGTACAAGATCTGGGACCATCCGAAGAAGAGGATCCAGTTGTAGAGGATGAGGTAGATTCGTCGGAGGGAGTAGGATATTCCGGCCATCTCAGATTTGGAGCTTTTTTTTTTTTTTTTTCGATTTTTATGCTATTGAGATTTAGGTATACAGATTCAGTATATATTTAATTTTAGGAAAAGTGATTTTATGAGCTTATTAGGTGGACGGACCAACTACTTTTTTGTTAAATTTATTAAACATTGAACTCATTCTTCCCGATTAAAAGACATAATATCATTTTACGTCCTGTAACTAAAGCCAAATCCAATTTTAGTCCTCGTTCTTTCAAACTCTTGAAATGTCATCCTTTCCGTCAATTCTTTCAGCCGGCCGTTAAGCATCGCTGACGTGGAATTTCAGTCCGTCAAACCTAAAACACGCGGCGAGAGTTCACTGGGCCGTTATTCCACGTGTATCCGGATTCAATTTCCCCCCAAAAATGGATGGCATTTCCATTAAATACATTATGAAACACCACTGTTCCTATACCCTTCGAATTATTAATGATGCGTTATTTTGGGGAATTTTGGCTGAAAATGCATCACTTACACTAGAACCCTAGAACTGCAAATCCGTCAATCCCAAATCAAAACCTCAAAATTCCAATTGAAAACCCTAATTCGAGAATGAGAGAGCACGGAGCAACCGATAATGATGAAGATGGAGGAGAAAACAATAAACGAAAATGGCTGGTTGAAGATGATGCAGTTGGTTATGAGCCAAGAAGGCCAGTTTTCATAAGGGCGTACGCTGGACCCCATTCAGCAAGAGAACCTGGTTGTCCTCCTCCTCAGTACCTGCCGAGAGCCGTCTCCTTCTCACTGGTTTTCAAATGTGGTGGCAGATTACTCAAGGAGTCTGATTCTATCTCTTTTGCAGAAGGCAAAGTTACAACTTTTGACTTCTTTTGTCGGGGTTGGATGAGTATGAACAAGTTGCATATGCTTTGTGAGCAAGAAGGAGTGAAGGGGACTAGGAGATTTTTTGGGTTGTCTGGATCTTCTTATCAACTTTTGGAAGATGATGTTGAGTTGAGTAGTTGGTTTACTGAACTAGGAAAGACTCACATTGTTGAAATATATGTTGAGTTAGTTGAGGAACAGGGGGCTGTTGATGAGGGTGTTCATCAGATGGATGTTGATGAGGGTGTCCAAGTAACTGATATGAAAGGGCGAGAGAAAGAGGTGGTTCAAGAAGATGATGTTGATCAGGGGGGCTGTTGATGAGGGGGTTCAAGAAGCTACTGAAAAGGTGGTTCAAGAAGAAGCTACTGAGGGTGTCCAAGTAACTGATATGAAAGGGCAAGAGACAGAGGTGGTTTAAGAAGATGATGTTGATCAGGGGGCTGTTGACTTAACTGGATTGGTAGAGACAGAGGTGGTTCAAGAAGAAGGTGTCAAAGTTAGAGGTTGGAAAGGGAAAGAGGTGATTCAAGAAGATGATTTAAGTGGTTTTGTAGAGACAAATGTGTATTTGGAAGATGAGTCTGTAAATCTATTTGAAACTGAGTTGGATGATAGTGGTGGTGATCACAATGATGATGACAGTGATGATGATGATTTTGCTGTGGGAGAGAATGATGAGGTGGATAACTCCAGTGACAGTGTATCTGTTGTTGCAAGTGATGAAGAACTTGCTGAAGATGATGAAGAGGATGTATGTGAAGATGAGTACATGGTTTCAGATGGAGAATACTATGATGAAAGGTTAGTTTCAGATGATGACAGGCCAGAGGAACCTCCAATCAAATTCAACAAGGATGTTGTGTATACTCCAGTGTTCAAGCTAGATATGGTGTTTAAAAGTAAGGATCTGTTCAGGAAAGCAATCACATCACATGCTATTAATACTAAAAGGTCATTGTACTTCCCAAAAAATGATAATATCAGAATTTATGCTAAATGTAGGGAGAAAGGTTGTGATTGGGCTTGTCATGCCCTGAAGGTTGTTGGTGAGGCCACATTCAAGGTCAGCCTTTATAATGATGTATATAAATGCAGCCCTACATTTCATGTTACTAATATGAAAAGTACCTGTTTAGGAGAGAAACATTTAGCAGCCTTCCAAAGTGACCCTAAGAGAAATGTAAAAGGTTGGAGGAAGGAGGTGATGAGGGAGTATAATGTGAATGTCTCTGCTCAGCAGGCATATAGGGCAAAGGTGGTGGCACTGGATATTATTGAAGGTGAACCTGACCTCCAATACTCCAAGCTATGGGATTATGCTGAAGAGATCAGAAGGTCTAACCCTGGTTCTACAGTGGTTATTGACATGGATCAAGATCAAAAATTCTCCAAGATGTATATATGTTTTCAGGCTGTGAAGGATGGATTTATGGTTGGTTGCAGACCTTTTGTGGGAGTTGATGGGTGCTTTTTGAAAGGGCCTAGAGGTGGTATAATGTTAATCAGCAGTTGGTGTTGATCCAGCAAATGCATTATATCCACTTGCATTTGTTGTGGTGCCAATTGAAAATAATGAAATATGGGACTGGTTTCTGGTGAATTTGAAGCATGACATGCACATAGAGAATGAAGGTAGGGGATATACCTTTATGTCAGATAAACAGAAAGGATTGATTATGGCCATGAGGGATGTACTTCCAGAGGCTGAGCATAGGCACTGTGTGAGGCACTTGATTGCCAACTTTGTGAACTTTGGATTCAGAGGAGAAGCATACACAAATGCTGTATGGGAGGCTGCCAGAGCTACAACCCCAGGTATGTTCAAGGAGAGGATGAAGGAGATGGCATATGTTAATGAAGCTGCAGTGAAGTGGTTTGATGACAAAGATCCAAAACACTGGTCTAAATCCCATTTCAGTGTCCACTCAAAGAATGATATGATCTTGAACAATGTTTTTGAAAGCTTTAATGCTGTGATTCTTGATGCTAGAGAGAAACCAATCATTACAATGTTTGAGTGGGTGAGGCTGTGGTTGATGGAGAGGCTACAAACAAACAGAGACATAGCCAATCTTAGATGGAAGGGAGCATTACCACCAAGTATCAAAACATTACTGAGAGAGAACATGAAAAGGATGAGCAAGTGCATCCCTATGAAGTCTACTAGCAGATATTACCAGGTATAGTGCAATGATGGCACCCAATTTGCTGTGGACTTAGAGCTTTGGGAGTGTTCTTGCAGGGCTTGGGATTTATCAGGGATACCATGTATTCATGCCCTATCAGCCACCTGTCATCAGAAAAGAACCCTGAAATGTATGTGCATCCATACTACAGCTTGGAAACTTACAGGAAGGTGTATGACAATGCATTACTCCCTATGGCTGACCAAGTTGACTGGGCAGGAACAATGTACATCCCACCTCTTCCACCAAATTTTGGAAAAAGGGTGGGAAGGCCTAATAAATCTAGGAAGATTGACCCCAAGGAGAAGCAACTAAAAAAGCTTAAAAGGCAGCAAACAACTTTGAAGTGCAACAGATGCAAAGAAAAGGGACACAACATAAGGGGTTGCAAGAATCCAGCAGCTCAGAATCAACCTACTCAATCTGAAGTTGCAGCAGCTGAGCCTTTACCTCCTCAATCTCAAGTTGCAGCAGTTGATCAATAGCTTACTTCAATGTCAGAGAGTGGTGTAACTAGGCCTCCTAAAGAAATTCCTATTAGGGGAAGAGGGAGAAGGACACTTGGGCTAAGAGGAAAAGGTGTTGCACCTATGCTCAGAGGAAGAGGTGAACCTACTGTTAGAGGTAGAGGTAGAGGTAGAGGTAGAGGTAGAGGAAGAGGAAGAGGAAGAGTAAGAGGGAGGGATAATTCATCTACTGGAAGCAACCATGGATCAAGGGTAAGTGTAAATAATTAATCTCCAGCTATTTTGTTTATTTTTTTAACTAACAATACTTTCTATTTTGGTTGCAGCTTCTAGGTGGCTTGTTTGATGAAGATGAAACTGATTTTGAAGCCCTACTGAGTCAAGCCAATACTGGAATGATACAAGGACCTACACATTGGGATCGGTTGAAAATGAGTACTAATTTAGCATCATCTAGCAGTGGGGTGTGGAAGGGTAGATGTTATGGTGTTCTGTATTGGCCATGAAGAATTAAACATGATGTTTTAGTATTTTGTGTTCTGAAATATGTTGGGACTTTCCATTTTGTTTTGGTGTTTTGTTTTGGCCATGAACAAATTAACACCAGGTTTTGTGTTGTCATGAACTATGTTATGGGTAGTCATTTTGTTTTGGTTTTGGTCTGAAATGCCTTTTGGATTAACTGTTGTCACAGTGGAAGTTTATGTAATGAATATTCTGCATTTCAGATTCAGTTTGATGTCTTATTACAGTTGTTTAATTACAGATTGAGTTTTATGATTTACTGCATAACAACACAAAACAGGGACAAAACAATTCATTGAAACATAACAACATTTTATTCACTGAATCTTATTACATCAACTAAAACAGGGGCAACACAAGGCACATTCATTTCAACAACACAACAAGAACTGCAATTACAAGCAACAACACCATGAAAATTAGAACAACAACCACCCTCATCAACCCTGCCATATCTGCATTTGACATTCGCAACATCTTGAGACCAGTCTTCATTTTCATAATGGTTTGTGATGGAGGCACGTCATTTTCAGAATGGCTATCTTCTTGCTGATTTATAGGGTTACACCAGCTGTCGAATCTGTGCTCATAGCAATTGTAGTACAGCTTCTGAAAATTAGGAGTTCTTGTTGAAACAAGTCGGATTTGAAGTTTCTTATCACATTTCTTGCAATTCCTTTCCTCATACTTCAAATGGCTCGCGGTGTCGAAACCATTGAAATTCATTGAAGATGAAGACATGATCCTACGACTGGAAATGGAAAAATTGAGAAATTAGGGTTCACGATTTGGAAACGATTCCAGAATCGCGATTCAAAAACAATAAAAAAAACTTACCTTCAATTAGGGTTCTCTTGTGGTCGAATCTTGTGGTCGTCGATTCCAAAATTAGATTGCTCGAATCTTCTTCTGAAATTACGGATATTTTTCTTCTGAAATTAGGGTTCAAGAAGAATGAAATTGGGGAAATGAGAAAACATCCCGTTTTTTATTCTTGTAATGTTTCTTATATTACGAAAATGCCATTATAATTTATCCGAAAATGAAATTGCATTTCCACGTCAGCGATGCTTAACGGCCGGCTGAAAGAATTGACGGAAAGGATGACATTTCAAGAGTTTGAAAGAAGAAGGACTAAAATTGGATTCGACCTTAGTTACAGGACGTAAAATGATATTATCTCCGAATAAAATGAGGCATTTGTTTTAGACTACTTTGTGACGTGTAAATTTTAGAAAACAGTCTCGGTACAATTTAAATAAACAATTATTTATTTATTTTTTATTCAAAAAGAAATATATTTATACATTTGGAACAATCGTAAAATGACATTTAAATTTACAAATAATACAAAAAGTCAAAATAATTTATATTCTCAAGAAGATGAAATATGTGATTATTAGTTTGACACAAACATAAGTTATTTCATTTTCATAGAATTATACACTGAAACATTAGAACGAGAATTAAGGAGGGTGTCAGAGTTTATAGGATTTCATTTGATTTTAAAAGTTTGGAGGTATTCAATCTAGATTTTTAAAAGTCCATAAAAATCTTGGGGTATTCATTACAAACTTTAAAAAGTCTTAAAAAATCCATAGGTATTCAAAAGTTTATGAATTTTAATATAATATGGATTTTGATGGATTTTCCTTTCAAAATAGGAATAATTTTCACTATTCAAAATCTCTTACCATTACATGAGATTTCTATGGACTTGACTAAAATATTAATAAAAATAATAAAACTTATAAAAATTACTATATTAAAATAATAATACTCATTAACATTAATAAAAATAATAAAAATTACTATATAAAAATAATAATACTCATTTTTTTCTAATGAAAAAAATTATTAAAAATAATAAAACTTTATAAATTATATATATTTTTTTAATTAGCTAAATTATTATTAAAAATAATAAGACATGAAAAATTATGTTAAAAAAATTGAGTTTGAAGTGAACAAAAGAGTAAAACAAACAAAATTAGAAGTAAAAGTAAAAAAAGTTCAAATGTTTCATACTATTTTTAAACAACAATTGTACTTTAATCATCATACTTGAATTTTTATTATACTTGACTTTTTATTTTTCATTTTATAATTATATTATTTACATTGAGTAATTTATTAATTAATTATTTTTAATTATTTTGAATACTTATATTTTTGAAATTTATTTTATTATTATTTGATCATATCTTTATTTTATAAAAAAATAATAAAAAAATAGAATAATAATAGTGAATAATAATTTATCTTTTTTATTAATGTTTTTTTCGTAAATTAGTTTGATATATATTTTTATAGTAGTATATAAGTAAT
This sequence comes from Euphrasia confusa, assembly GCA_954870475.1. Taxonomy (NCBI): domain Eukaryota; kingdom Viridiplantae; phylum Streptophyta; class Magnoliopsida; order Lamiales; family Orobanchaceae; genus Euphrasia; species Euphrasia confusa. The sequence goes on from OX940951.1 coordinate 23,307,070, forward strand.
TCATATATATACACATTAAAAATTATTTTACACAATCAATTAAAAAATATTTTAAACAATTCAATCAACTCTATAGAAATCCTTATAAATCAATAAAAAAGTAAGTCAAACTCTCTATAGATTCTATGGATTTTCTAAATCTACGGACTTTTTAAAGTTTTAAAAAATCCAATGAAATTTGAATCCAATACACCCTCCTAAGAGTTTTTTTTACTTGTTCACCAAAAAATTGATAAAAATATATATTTCAATTACAAATCAAAGTAACCTGAATAAAAAAGTAGTAATTATTTTCTTTACAAGTATGCATATTAAATTTGAACATCCAAATAAAAGTGTATATATTTTCTGACATGTAAATATGTAATCTGTACCGTGGGGTTGATATAATATTTAATTTTTATTTTAATTAATGTGGAGTAGTAATGTGTAGTGATTTATGTTGTACCCTATTTTCTCAGAACCCCCTATGCCCGGTCTATGGCCCAAATTCAGTTCAACCCACAATAACTCACCCAACAGATACGCGATGAGACCCGGCCGACGACCACTCGCGACCACTACGGCATACAAACCTTACACCATCGAGCACGACCGACGGAGACACGTCACGAGCACGACCGACGGAGACACGTCACGAACACGACCGACCACATCACGATTCTCCTGTTCACAGGAGGTCATCGTCGCGCAGTGTGTATGCGACCTTCGTCACCCAACTTGCGTGTCACCAAGCCGGCGATGAAGAGTTGATCGCATAGACCGGCGGTTTGCATTTAACCTAAAGGACGCCCTGATGATGGCTTGCTAAAAGGGTGACTCGTTCAGGTGAACCGGACCAGGGGTAAGAGAGGGCACATCGCTACAAGGGGTATAATTGAGATCTCCTCCTAATAGGAGGGGTAATTTGTGTAATTATTCCAGGAAAAGCCCATGTAATTTAGGCCCAAGCCCATGTCTAGAAACCCTAATCTATGTACTATAAATAGTTGAATTTTCCCATTTGTAAAGGACAGACACAGTTCCCAAGAAATATACCAGGAATTTTGCACTAAAAGCTTTTTAATTATTTCTTTGTTTGTTCACTCAATCCCCAAAATATCAACACGTTCGCGGGAGAATTCTTGTTAGGATTTTCTGCCCGTAAACAATTTCCGCTAGAAGGAGGGGTGATCCTCGGGCGTTGAGCGAACAAGTTAAGGGATAGCATGAAGATGTTAGAAATAGGTCTTCCGAATACCACAACTATAGGGGAGTCCGCGATCAGGAATGCGCGCGACAACGGAAAGTCTCCTATGGTAGAAGGGGGGTCAGAGGTTCAGCTGCCACCGATCTCCGAGGAAGAACATCGTCAATGGGCGATGATTGAAAAACTGAGGGCCGAGCAACGCGAGCTCGCAGAAAGGCAAAGGGTCATCACCGAGAGGTTGGCCGAAGAAAGAAAGAAAGCAAATATCCAAGAAAACGAGGTTCCGGACCTCAACATCGAACACTTGCAGTCACCCGAGGAGATAAAGCGGACCATTCAGAAGCTAAAGGAACGTTCCCGTATTCTTAAGGGGAAAGAGCCGCCAAAAACACCAGAGGTCGAGGGAAGACGTCTAGATGCTGATTTCGGGGAAGGGACCCCCCGACCAGACAATATCCAAGTAACCATGAAGAAGACAGGGGGACGCAGTGTCCATGCAATAAACAGAGGCCAGGCCCAGATAGCGGTTGATCAAGATCTAGAGCGACGACTGAGCGAGATAGAGAAGAAAATTTCTCAGCAGGAGAGCGATCCGAAGAAGCGGTCAGCCTTGGTCGAACCTCTGACTTTGCGAGTAGAGAGGGCGCAGGCACAACTTGATATCGCCCCGCTCCTGTCCCTGACTTATGATGGAAGGACAGACCCCGAGGTCCACTTGAACAAGTACAATATATATATGGTCGGGCGAGGCGCCACTGATGAGACCAAATGCAAGCTTTTTCCGTTAACACTGGTGGATGCAGCCCATCACTGGTATACCGGACTCCCGCACAGGTCGATCGATAGTTTTGGAGAACTAGGAGAAACTTTCATCTCATATTTCGCCTCAAGGGTCAGATGTCCGGAAGGGCGGCAACGCCTGATGGGAATCAAGCAGCGGATAGATGAATCCGATGAAGAGTATGTTGAACGCATCGAGACCATTGTGATGCAGGGAGAACAGGTCGGAGAGGAGGTTTTAGTGCACGCCGCGGTAAGCGGACTGAAAGCCACGTCTGAACTTTTCAAACCTATGATGAAGGACTACCCCAGAACGTACACCGAATTTCGGCGAAGAGCTGGCGAGGAGATCGCGCAGCAGCGGATCTACGCCCAACGCATGAAGGATTTAGAGCCCGGGAAGGGCAACAAAGAGGTTGTGGAGAAGAAGGATTGGTCGAAGAAACCCGGGGGGTACAAAGGGTATCAAGGCCCTAAGAAAGGCGAGCAGGGAAATCATAAGGTCGAGGATGGAAATCTGCTGGAGAAGAGCCCCAGAGCGATATTACAGATTTTCATGGAAAATCAGATAAATGCCCTCTTTCCTCCAAAACCTTTATATACGCCCCCGGACAAGAGGAATCCCAGGAAATGGTGTGCTTTCCACGAAGACATCGGGCACACAACTGATGAATGCAGGGATTTAATAACTCAACTTCGTCGTCTGTTCGACGAGGGGAAGCTGGGACAGCTCCTGCGGGCACCGAAAAGAGGTCGCGACCACAATCAGGGCAACCGCCAGGATTATAGGCCGCACCAACAGCCCAGGTTGGAGGGACCACCGATGAATCAAAACTTGCTGCCCCCGCCCCCGCCGGCAGGCGGTCTTCAACAGAATGAGTTCCCACCTGATTTGAACGGAGGAAGGGTTAACATGATCGGGGGCTTGGCCCCCATCATCCAAAAATCCAAACGACAAAGGAAGGAGGAACTACAAAAGTGGGAAGGCATCAACTCTGTGATCGCGTTCAAGGAGCCGACCAAAGCAAGGGGCATGACCATCTCGTTTAATGATCGAGATCGAGAAGGCATTGCATACCCAAAAGAGGACGCGAGGATCCTAATTGATAACGGCGCGCACTGCAACATAATCTTCAAGCCGGCTCTGGACCAACTCGGGGATCTAGTCAACTATGTGAAGCCTCACAAAGAGATGCTGAAGGGATTTGGGAACGTGGTCGTGTGCCCGCTGGGGAAGATCACAATGTCTGTGGAATTGAGAGATCACTGGAACCCGAAAATAAAGATCACGAGAATGATAGATTTTATTATTGTTAACTCCGAGAGTATATATAATGCTTTCTTCGGGAGGCCGTTTCTCGATGTTTTCGAGGCTGTGGCGTCCTCCTATTATTACTGTGTTAAATTTCCTACCTCTAGCAGATCCGTTGGGACCGTGAAAGGAGATCAATATATGGCCAAGAAGTGTTTTGATTATCCTGATTTTTCCACACGCTACCATTTGATAAACATGCTCGAAGGAAATGACGAACAAATAAACACTGGGGCATTTGGAGATCACGATCACCAAATAAACGAACAATTAATAAATGACAACAAACAACAAATTAATGAAGAGAATGAGGAAACTGTCCGACCAGTAGAATCCGACGATGCGAGCACGTTAAATCTTCAGATATTACAAATCCTGATCGATGAAGTACACGAGGAAGTCCGAGGATGCGAACACGAGATTACATCGATAAAAGCCATAGCAAAGGAGGATCCCGACCCCCGTTTGGGGTACGAACCCGAAGAAATTGAGGATCCCCGGGGACCTTCTCAATTTACAGCGGTAGACGAATTGGAAAGGGTGAAGTTAGATCCTGAACGTCCGGAGTTGGAAGTTTTCATAGGATCTAAAATCCCAGATAAGCTGAAGGGGGAACTGATAGACTTCCTGAAAGAAAATACGGATGCTTTCGCGTGGTCGCATAAAGACATGGTCGGGATAAGTCCTGAACATGCTTGTCACCATTTGAAAATCGATCCGGACAGAAAACCCGTGGCACAAAAAAAGGAGAAAAATGGGTCCCGAAAAGTACGCCGCGCTAGCGGAAGAAGTAAAAAAGTTAGTCGATAACGACCTCGTAACCGAAGCGTCAGAGGAGCCCCAGTGGGTGGCAAATGTAGTGCTGGTGAAGAAATCCAATAACGCGTGGAGACTATGTATCGACTTTACCGACCTGAACAAAGCCTGCCCGAAGGATTATTTCCCCCTCCCGCATATCGACCATTTGATTGATAGCGTTGCCGGGCATGCGATCTTTTCAAACTGTGATTGTTACGCGGGGTATCACCAAATTCCCATGGCCGCAAAAGATATGGAGTGTACATCTTTTTACACCGATAAGGTCATTCTATGCTGGAAACGGATGCCTTTTGGGCTAAAGAACGTGGGAGCGACTTATCAACGATTGGTCAACAAAATGTTCGCCGAACAGATCGGGGACACGATGGAAGTGTACGTTGACGACATCATTATCAAGAGCAAAAGCGAGGAAGATCATGTGAAAGACCTGGCCACTGCTTTCGCGATCTTAAAGGCTTATAATATGAAGTTGAATCCGAAGAAGTGCCATTTCGGGGTGTACGCTACGAATTTTTTAGGGCATATAGTCCATCAGCGGGGAATAGAGGCAAATCCCGAAAAGATCGATGCGATCATAAATCTAAGAGAGCCCAAATGCCTGAGAGATGTGCAAAAATTGACGGGATGCCTGGCAGCTTTAAGCAGATTCATTCCCCGGCTAGGGGACAAGAGCAGGCCTTTCTTTAAGGCCATCAAAAATCAAAAGTTCCAATGGGGAAAAGAAAGCCAAGAGGCGTTTGAAAGACTGAAGGAGCACTTGAAAGACCCCAAGATTCTATCTAAGCCCGTGTCCGGGGAAAAACATTTTCTATACTTAGCGGCGTCCGAACACGCTTTGAGCTCGGTGCTCGTACGAGCGGAGGGGCAGATCCACCAGCCCATTTATTTCGTCAGCCAAGCACTCCATGACGCAGAGACCAGATACACACCTTTAGAAAAGTTGGCATATGCTCTGGTCATGAGTGTTCGAAAACTTCGGCCCTATTTTTTCGACCACCCGGTGGAAGTTTTGACCACTATGCCTTTTGAGACAGGTTCTGCAAAGGCCTGACACGAGCGGCAGGTTGCTAAAGTGGAGTCTAGAGGTCAGACAGTATGACATTACTTACGCTCCTCGCACTGCGATCAAGGGACAGGTCCTGGTCGATTTTATCGTAGAATTAACTTTCCCAAAGATTGTCCCCACAAGCGATCTCCCACCATGGAAACTGTATGTAGACGGATCGTCGAACAGTTCCCACGCTGGGGCTGGAATAACGCTGATTGGGCCTGAGGGACAATCTTTCGCGCATGCGATCAAATTCGAGTTCGCAGCAACTAACAACGAGGCGGAATATGAAGCTCTGATCGCAGGATTGAACTTAACGCTGGCAGTAGGGGCACAACATGTCCACATATTCATGGATTCCCTGTTAGTGGTGAACCAAATCAAAGGCGAATACGAGACAAGGTGTGACAGGATGGAGAAATATTACGAACACGTTTTGGCCCTTTGCGAGAAATTTTCCAATATTTTCATCGAGCAGATCCCCCGGGAACAAAACTCACAGGCGAACGCCCTATCAAAATTAGCCTCGTCCGAAGGAGTCGCGGACATAACGAACGTCATAATCACAAGCCAAGCGAGCTCGGCCATAGAAGAGAAACATGACCTGATGATAATCGACCGGGGAGAGAGCTGGATGGATCCCATAAAAGCATACTTAACAACGGGGGAACAACCCAAGGACAAAGTGGAAGCCAGACAGTTGAGGATCCGGTCAGCCAGATACACCTTGATCGGAGACGTATTGTACCGACGAAGTATGTTCCTACCACTTCTGAAGTGTGTAACGCCCCTGGAGGGGCAGAGGATTTTCAGCGAGATACACGATGGAGTATGCGGAAACCATGCGGGCAGACAATCGCTAGCACATAAAACTGCCCGCCAAGGGTATTATTGGCCCACACTAAGGAAGGACGCGATCCGCTACGCGAGAAAGTGTCATCGATGCCAGATCACCGCTCCTATCATCCGAACACAGCCGGAGTACCTCAATTCGATATATAGTCCATGGCCGTTTGCCTTATGGGGGATTGACCTTATTGGCCCCTTGCCGACTGGGCCGGGAGGAGTAAAGCACGCAGTAGTGGCCGTAGACTATTTCACCAAATGGGCCGAGGCAGAACCACTAAAGACAATCGACCAGAAAGCCATCATCCGCTTCATTTGGAAAAACATCATCTGTCGATTTGGGATCCCTCATACGATCACATCAGATAACGGGAAGCAGTTCGACGGACAGGAGATAATGGAATTTTTTGACAAGTGAAAAATCAAAAAAGCTTTTTCTACACCCTACCACCCCCAGAAAAACGGACAAGTGGAGGCAGTTAACAAAATTCTAAAACACACTATCAAAGCCAGAATCGAAGAGAAACAAGGGATATGGGCAGCGAAACTGCCTGATGTGTTATGGTCGTATAGAACGACCAACAAAGCCGCTACGGGGGAAACCCCATTCGCCTTAGCATACGGGGCGGAGGCGGTGATCCCGTCAGAAATTGAGATCCCCAGCCACAGGACATCTCAGGATATAGACGATAATAATGACAAGGCTCTGCGGCTAGAATTGGATTTCCTAGAAGAAAAGAGGCTAAATTCTGTCCACAAGAACGCGGCATCAAAACAAAAGGCGGAGAGGTTCTTTAACTCCAAAGTGAAAGTTCGAAAATTCATGCCAGGAGATTTGGTTTTGAAGCGAATAATGGGCCCGAGCACTGGGGTGTTGGGCCCGAACTGGGAAGGACCAATGCGAGTCAGGAAGCACGTGCAGAACGGTGCTCACGAGCTCGAACACCTAAATGGAGTATCGGACCAATACCTTTGGAATGCTTTGTACTTAAAAAAGCATTTTCAGTAGAGTTGAACAATGTAATGGTTTGGCATGAAAACGTCGTAGTCAAATTTGAAAAATAAAAGCCGTCACTCTATTTTTGTCCATGAAATGGTTCGTTTTAAAGGATAAATCCTTACTCTTCGGAGGTCGCCGAGCCGGACATGCAATGGACTGTCCGACCACTCGGGCGACAAGAATAAAAGACTCCAGGAAAAGACAAGGATAAATCCTTACTTTTCGGAGGTCGCCGAGCCGGACAGGCAATGGACCGTCCGACCACTCGGGCGACAAAAATATAAACTCTAAGAAAAAGATAAGGACAAATCCTTATCTCCCGGAGGCCGCCGAGCCGGACAGGCAATGGACTGTCCGACCACTCGGGCGACAAGAATGAAAAATGTTGGAAATCGATGTCCCGGGCTATTAAAATTTGCGGAAATAATAACCCGACCGAAATCCTTCATCGCCGGAGATCCGAACGCGAACCACCGCACGAGCCGGGGCCCAACCGAACACCCAGCGAGGCCCGAAGGCCGCGAGCGTCCAGCCGAGCCCCCGCACGGGGCTCGCGATCATCTCCATGATGATCGCTGGGGATGCACGAGGCATCCCCGGGGCTGCTCGTAGCAGCCCCGCAGCGAGCTCATGGGCTCGCTGCTCGCGGGGGGTTTGATCCTCCCCGCATCGCCGCTGCGGGAAACCCCGCAGCTTGATACGAGGCGCTGCGGGTAAACCCGCAGCTCACCCGGCGATCGAACCCTAGGTTCGATCGCCCCCTCGGCTCCAGTCGAGGGTTTCAGCCCGCGACGCCGCCGGTCGAGAGGGGCTGGGGTTCTCCCGCCGTGGCACCAGCCCACGACGAACCCCTGAGATCGACGCTCGGTCGATCCCACGCCCCGGCGTCCAGCCGGGGCTCATCCCTTCGTCCGCGCGCCGGCGGTCGAACCCTAGGGTTCGGCCGCCACCCTCGATCCCATCGAGGGTTCCTCGATCTTCGCCGGGGATCTCGAATCCCCGTCCCCGAAGTTCGTACGTTTACCCGGATCGTGTGTTCATGTATATGCTACAATTAATTCACATAAAATCATAGAAAGGGTTTTATGATTTTACCTTCGATTCGTTGTTCGGAGAAACGAAATCAAACACCTTTGAAGACCTTCGAATCTTCCTACGTATTCCTTGCACTCCGTTCGAACGTCGTGTGGGCGACGATCTATCGAACTCCTATGGATCTCCTTCAACTCTCTAGAACTATCAAATATTGATATTCTTGTCTTATGATTTATGAAGGCCATGTAGTGCTTTTATAGGCTACGTAGGGGATCAAAAGGAGGTGGAATATTGAGCTTCCAATATTGAAGATTAAATTGAGCCCAGCCCAAATCTATTAATCCTTATCAATATTAATTAATTTATGTTCCACTATATAAATTAATTGCACTCCCAATATTAAACCATATTATATCAAATAATATTTCTCCGGTAGTATTATTTATTCCGTGTATTTAAGATTTAAATATCCATGAATAAAATTAATTTATTGCTAATTAATTTATTCATCTCTTATATCCGAGAATAGTACCATTCAACTTTAATTATTATGCGGATTAAATCCACCTGCAGGGTTTACATAATAATTCCTTATGAACTCATCTCGGGGATATTATCAACCCTTACGGGATACACTTTCCCGTCAAGTATTTACGGCATGTCGTATATAAAATATAGTGACCCAACTTAACCGGTAATTAACCCAATAATTAAATCGGTTAATTCCTTTGGAAAATCAAAGTCACTTATATTAAATATACACACCCGCAATAGTATCGGGGATTAAGAATAAAATACTCTGAGATTTAAATCGATTATCCAAGGCAATCCTAATCGATAAATCTTAAGCGATCCGCCCAATACACCGAGTGTACAAGTGTGATAAAATAATTAAGATAAATTATTTTCTCTTTCACACATCGACTATACCGATGGATTGGTCCGGGTCCATCTAGGTCGTGAGCATCTGTTTGATTAAATACGAGTGACCGATAGTATGATCTTCTGTGTGGGCCCGACACACCATACTAACTACAACGTATAAAATCCAGGACTATATTTTGCATAATTAATTAATAATAATTAATTGCAAATAATTGTTTATTAATTAAATAGGTTAAATGCTATGACTGGAAGTTTACCGATACTTAAATCTAGACATTAAGTACACAACTCCAACAATCTCCCACTTGTACTAAGGTCTAGTAATTTCCTCCAAACTCCCGACTCCCATACTCATCACGTGCTTATGTTATACTTCCCAAAAGTATTATGTGAATGAGCAATCTAGGTTGCCGCTCTGAAGTTATCTTGGTGACTACTGCGTCGTCTCCCTAGACGATGACTCGAATCAGGTGGTACTTGCTCTATGTGTTATCATCACCTTTTGAACTTATGACTTCTTCCAGTTTACCATGCACCGCTATTTACATAGCCTTTGGTGAACCAAGAATCATATTCAAGCTCAGAGGTCATTCCGGAACCTAACCAAAACCTTCCTCTGCCTCTGAGGCTGCTATTCGGTTTATGATAGAGTCCGAGAAGCATCATGCTTATCACTCTTTCATCTTTAGGTTCCACCTCTTTTAAAAGTGAACACATAGCCTGATATCGACTTACACTGGTCTTTCTCTGATTTTGGATCTGGGAAAATGTAATCCAGGAAGAATTCGTATTGCTCCGTAAGCCAGTACTTCTTACAGCATTCGAATATCTTTTGTTAAGATTACTTTGATATCCTCCCACTATGCCAATCGCATAGTTGATATCAGGTTCTTGTTTTTATAACATTGCATCTGTAAAGCTTTCCATACTCAAGTGTAGGAAACCGCTTTATCTCTATCTTTCTCCTTCATGTGTTCAAGACACATACCTTTAGATAGATGTATTCTGTTCCCTAAGGCAATAACCTTTCTCAGAATTATGCATGTTTTAAAAACAAACCATAATCGTATAAGATATCTTAAGAGAAGTACAAATGTTCTAGAGATCGTAAGATTTCAAGAACATGATCCAGCTTACTCTTAATCTTATATCTCGATTCATTTAGACAACCTCTATTTTATGTCTGACAACACTTTTACATTGTTGCCAACGATGAAGTGTTATCTACATAAAATTCCGAGAAACATCACCTTGTTTCCATTACGTTTCTAATACACCTTTCTTTGTCTTATGCCCTTTGATGAATCCATCTCATGGACTATCTCATCAATTCGCAAGTTCCACAATTCACAGCTTTGTAATAATTCACTAAGCTTGTACTTCTAAATGGTCTTGCCTCTTAACAATAATATTTATTGCTATCCAAGTAGGCACATTCAGATTAGTACTGCCCCCTATGCAGAACTAGGGATCGATTTCATGTCTACTAGATCCAGAGTTCAAAACTCCTCCAGTCTTATGAACATCTCCGGTTGCTTAACAACCTCCCACTGCAATATGCAGAGCCAGGGATCGATTTCATCTTTACTAGATCCAGAGTTCAAAACTCCTCTAGCCTTATGAACATCTCTGGTTGCTTAACAACCTCCCACTGCAATGGCGTTCTGGTGTATAACAGTAATAACATTAGGTGCAGTTAGTGGTGTACTACTACTCGGTTAGGCTGGTTCTCAGTCTTTCCTTTTATCTCATTTCAAAGTACCTTTGTCAGTTAGGGCATTGTAGTTCACCTAATAGTCTTCCTCTAAGAACCGGGCGTTGATGCCCTTCTGGTTCATAGTACTATTGATCATACAATTACTCGTTCTTCTAGGATATCCTACAACCACATTGAATGTGCCGTTGTGTCCAGAAATATCCATAGAACATAGGTGGTTCCGAATAAACTTGTTCTTTTACCATTAGAATTCCATTTCTTATTACTGACACACCACTTCTACACATCAGTGTATGGTGTAGTCCTTTGAGACTTAAATCCCAATCCTTGATATATGCCATGTGTTGTTTAGATAGGTGATAGCCTCCGCGAACAAGTCGCAGACTACCAACGGATATACTTTGAAGGTTCCCCATAATAGCTTTGTGATAACTGAAAAACACTTTGCTTTTATGGCACATCAAGTATTCTAATCCATCTTCGAGTATCCCTAAAAGGAACTACTCATACCTTTCTAATTACACATATGTCTGCATATATCATCTTGGATCATTCTTAATACTTGTCCGAATTCCACCCTTTAGAAGGTCCACTTAGTTGTATTATCTTCCAAATTTAGTTCTTAGGTCGGAAGGTCCATTCCTTCAACTATAATTGATCAAATCAATTTCGACCTTTGAACCTTATTTGAATAAATATTACTAAGTACAAGAATTCACAAGTATAATGATTAATAAGGAAATATATCTGATGAGTAAAACAAGTTATACATATCGGTTTGTTGCATCGTGGTAGACTAAGGATTCATCATTCATATATTGCTATCTAATGTACCAGAATAGATATCACCATTATTTCTTATCCAAACCATCAAATGATTAAAGAAATAAAATATCCATTAATAATAGAAAACCAGAACAAAAGTTCTTTCTAAAATAAAAGGTACATAAAGCAATAAGCTTGAAATGAAATCCTATAATTATCAAAACAGATAAATGTCTTCCACTGCAACCGCTGCTTCCTCAACAGCTTCGCCCATGTGGACTCGAACTCTTCTTCTCTAAGTCGCCGGGTTTTCTGGAACCCCTGCATTTAGAATGCACATACCGTCAGTGGTTCCATATCTACACACCAGAATTCTGGTAGATAATACCGCTGACTATGTTTTACGACTAAAGAAAAATTCGTACCTTTGAGAGGACAAGATATAGACCCCCAGTACTCAGACTGCTTCCCTTGGGGATATTTGCCAGAAGGCTTCTTTATCCCCCCCTTTGGTCCAAGTCCCTTAGGACCACTGGATCCCCTTGTCTTCTTCTCCTTTTCCTTATGTATGCCCTTAGGTTCGAAACCTTTGACTTTGGCTATAAGAGCTTGCGATTGTTTCAACTCGTCTAAAAGATCCATCATCTCAAAAACGTGTTCAAGCGTTTTCTCGAAGCAACTGATCTTTATGAGTATCCTCATCGCCTCTTTTCTAGCCTTTACATCATGTCCAAACATCAACTTGAGTTTAAGCATGACATCATGATTAGCGGCTAATGCATGAGCACTATCCCACTTTTCAAAGTCAACTATTTCCTCATCAGTTGAGTTAATGGTAGGTCTAGGAGGACAAGTTTCACTGAGTACGTCTTTGTACTCCTTTACAGTCTGAGTAATGTCTAACTCTTCTTTCCATTCAACACAGTATGGAACCAGTGCGTTGAATTCCTCAAGTATCAACGAAAGTGGATTCATAGTAATTCTCTAAACCTATAAGCACATATAAACAAACAATTAATTTAATATCCGATATTATCTCCCTCAAATAATATCATTAAATTACTAATTACGTCTAAAATCCCATCAGGTAAGGCAAGCCACGATAGTGTGGACGTTTACCCACCCAAATGATTTTGCAATTAGATTTGCTTTGGTCGTACATCATCAATAGCGTTACTTCGATGGGAAGAATACTATGAAGCGTACCTAAGTGTAAACCATTACTCAGTACCAAGAAGTTTGTTTGGGAGTCGCATATCACCGCAAGCCACGATAGTGTGGACGTTTACGTTAACATACGTATCCCTTACTCCCTTCTAAAACTGTCTACATCAATCATTCCAAAATCCCATTCAGTATAGCAAGCCACGATAGTGTGGACGTTTACTATACCAAAAGACTTTTACAATTGACATCCTTTTACTCGATCCATTGAATTCTCGCAAACCAAGACGCGGAGAATCATAAGTGAAACTCGAAGTTTCTAACCAGTGATTCACCATGCGAACAGCCCTATCTCTCATAAATGAGGGAGCCGAGCAGACAATCGATCCACCTTCAAAAGGATGGTACGAAGGTCTCTAATTTGTGTCATCCACATGACCAAGTGGCTTTGGCTCCATTCCACTCTCCGGGGTGAGAATGAGTCGACTTGAAGTCAGTTTCAGAAAGACAAATTAGGCATTGTTTGATAAACTTGATCAATGTTTCTTGTAAAAAAGAATTACAAGAATTCTCCTCCAATGACTCGTCTATACGAACTTCGAAAGTCCATAAGAGTCACCAAGAGAACAGTAATGGAGACCATGGGAATGTTTCCATCCCCTCTCCCACTTAGCTTTTTACAATAAAGGGATACGCTATTTAGTGCATAAAATAAACACATATAGCATGCATACAAGTAATAAAGCACATAGTATCACATAGTCAAAATAATGCTAGAAAAATTATTTTCCTGACTATCATGGCTTTATTCCATCTCCGTACGCATCTTCTAGTCTTCAGTCTTCGTTCTTGAATGCTCCATGTGACGAGAATATTAATCCCAATATTTAAATCTATTTATTTTTAATTAATCCAAAAGTTACTTAATTCGAAAATTAAGTCAATCGAATATATTAGAAATAAAATTAAATATTATTAATATTTTTTATTTATTTTCCTATCTAATTCTATTAAATCTCTAGAACAATCTATCCAAGCAAAACTTGGAATATTCTAGAAGACTTCTATAATAGAATAAGGAAATAAAATAAATTAGGACTCTTCTACTTTCCAAAATTAATTAATTTCCATGTCCATGAAAATTCCCATAAAATAGGAATAATCAATTAGGAAATAAATCAATTTATTAATTAATTATTTTCCTATCCAATTCCATTAAATCTCTAGAATTCTATTCCAAGTAGGACTTGAAATATTCTAGAAGACTTCCATAATAGAATAAGGAAATAAATTAATTCCAATTAATTCTTTTTCTAATCCATGAGAGTTTCCAAAAGGAAGAACACTCAATTAGGAAAACCGAATTAATTTAGGAAAGCCGGATTATGGCAGGAGTAGCACGGGTTGGGAGTCCCCGCGCCACCCACTACCATCGATCGGTCGTCCGTCCTCGGAGGAGGAGCCGCCGCCCAGCCACGCCGGCCAGCCACCGAACCGGCGGTAGCCCGCGGCTTGGGCAGTCGAGCCCCGGCCCCCTGCCTTCGATCGATCCATGGGGTCGATCATGGGGATGATCGGCCCCTTCGTCCATCGTCTTTTTCGTCACACCTTCGTCTTCCGGCGATCGTCTCAACATCGAACCAACGTAAATAAATACAAGAAATAAATTTACAATTCCGGTATCGATTCTATACATGAAATCGACCCTATACATTTTCCGGAAAACATAGAACGTAATAATAAATCCTAAATTCGGTCAACCCCCGAATTTTTACTATTAAAAACATTCATCCACACAAAACGAATCTCGACATGTCCGAGAGTTTAATAAATGAATAATCATGATAATTAATTAACACAATAATTAAATCCAACCATGATAGCCGGAAATCCCTGCAAGGTAGAACAATAATCGAACATATACATGAACACGAAACCAAACGCTCTGATACCAATTGTTGGAAATCGATGTCCCGGGCTATTAAAATTTGCGGAAAATAATAACCCGACCGAAATCCTTCATGGCCGGAGATTCGAACGCGAACCACCGCACGAGCCGGGGCCCGACCGAACACCCAGCGAGGCCCGAAGGCCGCGAGCGTCTAGCCGAGCCCCCGCACGGGGCTCGCGATCATCTCCATGATGATCGCTGGGGATGCACGAGGCATCCCGGGGCTGCTCGTAGCAGCCCCGCAGCGAGCTCATGGGCTCGCTGCTCGCGGGGGGTTTGATCCTCCCCGCATCGCCGCTGCGGGAAACCCCGCAGCTTGATACGAGGCGCTGCGGGTAAACCCGCAGCTCACCCGGCGATCGAACCCTAGGTTCGATCGCCCCCTCGGCTCCAGCCGAGGGTTTCAGCCCGCGACGCCGCCGGTCGAGAGGGGCTAGGGTTCTCCCGCCGTGGCACCAGCCCACGGCGAACCCCTGAGATCGACGCTTGGTCGATCCTACGCCCCGGCGTCCAGCCGGGGCTCATCCCTTCGTCCGCGCGCCGGCGGTCGAACCCTAGGGTTCGGCCGCCACCCTCAATCCCATCGAGGGTTCCTCGATCTTCGCCGGGGATCTCGAATCTCCGTCCCTGAAGTTCGTACGTTTACCCGGATCGTGTGTTCATGTATATGCTACAATTAATTCACATAAAATCATAGAAAGGGTTTTATGATTTTACCTTCGATTCGTTGTTCGGAGAAACGAAATCAAACATCTTTGAAGACCTTCGAATCTTCCTACGTATTCCTTGCACTCCGTTCGAACGTCGTGTGGGCGACGATCTATCGAACTCCTATGGATCTCCTTCAACTCTCTAGAACTATCAAATATTGATATTCTTGTCTTATGATTTATGAAGGCCATGTAGTGCTTTTATAGACTACGTAGGGGATCAAAAGGAGGTGGAATATTGGGCTTCCAATATTGAAGATTAAATTGAGCTCAACCCAAATCTATTAATTCTTATCAATATTAATTAATTTATTTTCCACTATATAAATTAATTGCACTCCCAATATTAAACCATATTATATCAAATAATATTTCTCCGGTAGTATTATTTATTCCGTGTATTTAAGATTTAAATATCCATGAATAAAATTAATTTATTGCTAATTAATTTATTCATCTCTTATATCCGAGAATAGTACCATTCAACTTTAATTATTATGCAGATTAAATCCACCTGCAGGGTTTACATAATAATTCCTTATGAACTCATCTCGGGGATATTATCAACCCTTACGGGATACACTTTCCCGTCAAGTATTCACGGCATGTCGTATATAAAATATAGTGACCCAACTTAACCGGTAATTAACCCAATAATTAAATCGGTTAATTCCTTTGGAAAATCAAAGTCACTTATATTAAATATACACACCCGCAATAGTATCGAGGATTAAAATTAAAATACTCTGAGATTTAAATCGATTATCCAAGGCAATCCTAATCGATAAATCTCAAGCGATCCGCCCAATACACCGAGTGTACAAGTGTGAAAAAATAATTAAGATAAATTATTTTCTCTTTCACACAACGACTATACCGATGGATTGGTCCGGGTCCATCTAGGTCGTGAGCATCTGTTTGATTAAATACGAGTGACCGATAGTATGATCTTCTGTGTGGGCCCGACACACCATACTAACTACAACGTATAAAATCCAGGACTATATTTTGCATAATTAATTAATAATAATTAATTGCAAATAATTGTTTATTAATTAAATAGGTTAAATGCTATGACTGGAAGTTTACCGATACTTAAATCTAGACATTAAGTACACAACTCCAACAAAAAATCCCCGGGAAAGGGTCAAAATTTGTAGTTTTGAAAATTACCGATCTGAGTTTAAATCTCCAGTTATTTGGGCGAACACTCGATACGATCATTCTTGGATTGGAAATCGCTTATTTACGCTCGTTTAGGTACATGCTATCTTTCGAACACCATAAGTAAGTTGATAGAAGAACAAACGATAAAATGAAAGACACAATCCAAACAAAGAGGGAAAAGGAAAATTTTCATTCATAAAAAAATATCCGGGCAGAGCCGGGATTACAAAAGGTAAACTAAGAAAATAAAAGCGGGATAAGGAGAAAATCTTCAATGGAAGTCCGGGTCAACCACCAGCAGAAACTCCGAGTCGAACACCCGAACAGAGAACCCATCGGTCGGGTGGTAGAGGAAGCGAACATGCCATCCGTGGCGGATGCGCGACTCCCTCACGAACTCCTCCCAGCTTGGCCCGAACACAGAGATGAAGCCATGACGGCGCTTCAACTCGAACACCCAAAGCTTTCTCCTCACATCGGTCATGAGGACGAAATAGCCCAGTCGCACCCCGATCAAGTCGGTGAAGATGGGCGGCAAGGGAAGTTTCTTGCTGTGCCACCTGCTGGAAAAGAGCAGGTCGACGCGGCAAGAGCCATCAGACTTCGCGGACACTCGGGCCATAATTCTGTGGATAGACGAGTATTTAGTGGATTTGAGATCGGTAAAGTAAGAATGAATTGGGGAAGGACTATGTATTTATAAGTGCGATTTGCTTGTCACCTAGGGAAGTGGAATCGGCGCCATTTCTCTGAAAAGGTATTTCAGAGAATTGAACCGACGCAAAGAGCATCTGTCAGATACGCAGTGCCTCGTTTGGCGTAATTTTCACCCGAAAAGTCGCGCCGTTTTTCTCACGCGTATTAATGATGATCTGACATTTGAAATCTTAACAACAATTAACATCTCCGCGAAAAGAGAAAGAGCGACGAAGTAGAATATAAATTCCGAACACTGGGGCATTTCGGTCCGCGTGTTGGTCGCGGACCGAAATAAGCGATCTCACGAACATAACAGTATAATATCTCGCGAACATCAATTCGAATAATCCGATGAAGCAAACTTTAATCAAGGAAAATAACGATTACTTAATACGAGTCGCGAAACGAAAATACAAATACGGAATAAGCAATGTTTGAAAACGCAGACCAAAAGAGCAAGCAAAAAGGAAAAAGCTAAGTGTTTTTAAACATTGTGTTCGGAGGCATCCACATTCCCACCTCCACCGGCATTTCCCGAAGTCTCACCAATTTTCAGATCGCTCTCATTCCTGACCGGAGCTCGATTTTTGAGAGGACGACACAACTGACTCTTGTTCGGCCACCATGAGAGGTCGAGGCCCATATCCTCGCTCAAATCCAATGCCTCGATGGGGAGATCCGGATGAATTTTGTTGTCCTCGACGAACTTTTTGAAGCTGACTATCAAAGCGTCAATCTTCTGGCCGCCCTGAATCAAATCCCGCAAACAGTCGAAAAAGGCGCAACAGTAAATCCAATCCCCATAAGTGATCAGATTGGTGGCAGTATTCTTCTCCCTCTCCGCATCGGCCACACGAAATGCCGCCACCTCCTCCTTCAACGTTTTGATCACCTTATCTTTCTCTTTCAAACTAGACAAGGCAGTGTTCTCGGCCTGTGTCTTCTCGGCAAGCTCGGCCCTAACAGAATCCAGCTCGCGTTGCACCTCCCGGAAATTCTCCTCATGCTCACTCTCCCTTTTGACGGAAGCCTCAATTTTCTCTCTCAGCCCGACCACGATCCCCTCAAGTTTGGCCACCTCAGAGTTAGCAGCTTTGGCCTTTTCCTCCAAATTCTTGGTCTTCTCGGTTTCCTTTCCAGGCGGTGAAGTTCTTTCGTCTGGGCGATCACGACCATCATCTTATCATACTCCTCTTTGAGGGAGGAAGGATCCGCCTCGGGCACCTGAGATGCATTTTCCACGGCCCCTAGCAGAGACTACACCAAGAAGGAGAGTCTAGATGCAGGGATCATAGTTAGATAGCCCGTTTCTTTGGGGTGTTGGCGAATATATTCTAGGTGCTTACACCAATCGCGGGGAACGCCATCAATCGCCTTTTTGATATGATCAGGCACATTATCCAACGAGGGGACGAATTTGGCCGAATCAAAGGACTTTAAGAAGTCAGAAAAATCAGTGTCACCCGGCCTGAATCTGTAATAGTACGAATAGACCATAAGGACTCCGAGAAAGCACACAAAAGACATACGGTTTAAAAACTAGAGAGGATCACGAGACTACTTAAGCGATCGGAAATCTTGAGCTGCTCGCTGCGAGAGAAGCAGGATTGAAAGCTAGAGTGACTTTATCGGGACTTGGTTTATGCGAAACCTCGGTCTCTTTCCTGCCCGCCGGATGAGAGATCATCGTGTGCCGAGGGGTTTTGTCCCGGGCAGTCTCGAAATCATCGTCGAGGATCGGCGAGGAATACTTTTCCCTGTCAACCCGAGGATGCTTGTCCGCGGACGGGGAGCGGTCTCTCCAATTTTTCCTCTTTATCAAAGATTTCTTAGATGCCGCACCTGCCACCTCGGCAACCGTCTCTTTTTTCTTCTCGTCTCTCGCATTCTTCTTACCACCTAGCAGCGCAGACAAGCGAGCATTCATGTTTTCCGAGCTAGCTTCGGTCGGAGGATACTTGTATCGAGGATACCTGCGAACTGCGAAATTTCGAACACAAAGTTATACCCATTCAAGAGACGTGGAGAATAGTTGTAAAATAACCTATTACAACGAGAGGGCGCGAACTCACTAATATACTCATTCTCAGCATTTTGAGGGATACTAATGAAACGCGACGAACGAATGCGATCAGCGCTAATCCATTGCCTGAACATCAACCAGTCGTCGGGCATGCCCAAAATCCTTTCCAAAACAACCAAAAAATTCCAACTCAAATCGGCCAAGAGCGGGGGTTGGGGTCCTAGAAAGGATAAAGAAATGATCGGAACAAGACATAACTGAAATAAAGTATTACTAAAGGAAACACAAAAATATTCACTAACGGGTGCGGGGAATCTGATACTCAGTGCTCAGCCGATAGTTGATCGAGTTCTATGCTCCGCTCACAAAAAACCATTCGTTCCACCATGACTCTCTTTTTTCCGGCAAGTCCCAAATGATGCTCTGTCGAGATTTTAAGTAATGGTCGCCGCTATTTCTCACCGCTTGGCGGACCAATAAAGAGGTAAACTCCACGGGAAGCAGGCCTCTATATAGACCGTAATGACCGAAGAGGGTGGAGAGAGAAATTAATAATAACCAAGAGTTTGGCGTTAGTTGCATAGGAGCAACACCCCACTCGAGGACTGCCCGAGCAAGATTATCATGTATGGGGAAGCGGAGACCACTCCTCATCATGTCATAATTTATGGCGACCATTCCCTCAGGAGAGCGATCGGCCCGATCAAACTTGTTCGGACAATGAAGATGGACATCAGAAGGGATCTACCACCTGATCCTCTGTGATTGGAGGTTTTCATCAACCACTGTACTTACCCGGACTCCAGCGTTGAACACACTGGGTGGCGGATCCTCTGTCGGGAGATCTGTGCGGACCACAGGCACATAGGGGTGGTTGGCCAGATAGACATCATAAGAAAATTCTGTCGGGGGACCCCGGAAGCCCGCGACCAGTTTTGCGAACAACTCGAAGTCAGAGTGCACCGTCTCCGAGAACCAGTCGTTCTCTTCATCTTTAGTCAGAGGATATGGGTCCATCATGCTCGTAACCGGAAACTGATCGGGTAATGCCAGAAATTCCGAGGATAAAGGCGATAGAACTCTCGGGATGTCAATAAACGTGGGGAAGATCACGCTTTGAATGTAATCAAAATCGTATTCGGGAGTTGACGTTTCACTAGACATCGACCAAAGAGAAACCCCTTAACAATGGTGCGGACAAGAAGGCGTATTTACGAGATTTTCAAAATTAAAAAGATTCCGCGCCCCGAGCAAGAACCTAAAATAAAGAAGCGATAAAGGTAGATAATGCGTACCCGAACAAGAGATGTCAAAAGCAGAGATCAGATTGCGCGGTGCTTTCGAGGATTAGCCAAAAGTGTTTATGGTTATCCTACCTCTCATATATATAGAGAAGAAAGGTGGCGGCAAAATTCCAAAGATTCAAAATTCAAAATCTCTGACAGCCGAAAGGACGTTTATGCAAGTTCCAAGGCGCCGACTCCTTGGGCCTTTAAGACCATTGATTGAAGGAATTTGGACCGACCATCAAGGGGCAGAAACGGTCCATCTTTTCCGAGCATAACATTTCAACTCCGTAAAATACTTATCCCCGGGGGGCATTTGTTGTACCCTATTTTCTTAGAGCCCCCTATGCCCGGTCTATGGCCCAAATTCAGTTCAACCCACAATAACTCACCCAACAGATACGCGATGAGACCCGGCCGACGACCACTCGCGACCACTACGGCATACAAACCTAACACCATCGAGCACGAGCGACGGAGACACGTCACGAGCACGACCGACGGAGACACGTCACGAACACGACCGACCACATCACGATTCTCCTGTTCACAGGAGGTCATCGTCGCGCAGTGTGTATGCGACCTTCGTCACCCAAGTTGCGTGTCACCAAGCCGGCGATGAAGAGTTGATCGCATAGACCGGCGGTTTGCAGTTAACCTAAAGGACGCCCTGATGATGGCTTGCTAAAAGGGTGGCTCGTTCAGGTGAACCGGACCAGGGGTAAGAGAGGGCACACCACTACAAGGGGTATAATTGAGATCTCCTCCTAATAGGAGGGGTAATTTGTGTAATTATTCAAGGAAAAGCCCATGTAATTTAGGCCCAAGCTCATGTCTAGAAACCCTAATCTATGTACTATAAATAGTTGAATTTTCCCATTTGTAAAGGACACGCACAGTTCCCAAGAAATATACCAGGAATTTTGCACTAAAAACTTTTTAATTATTTCTTTGTTTGTTCACTCAATCCCCAAAATATCAACACGTTCGCGGGAGAATTCTTGTTAGGATTTTCTGCCCGTAAACAATTTATTCACATGTATTATAATAAAATTTTAATATTTTTTTGTCTCAACTATTTATGCAAAATTTATTTTTTAGTATGTTTCAACTTAATATGCACCTCCTTAAAAATAAAATATTTTTATATTTTAAAATACAATTTTTGTGCATAAATAGTTGAGACGAAAGTAGTATCTTTTATCCAAAAAAAGTTGACATAATTACAAAAAACACATGTGTATTTTTTTTAAGTTAAACAATTTTATCACTTTAAAAAGTTTTTTGAAGCATGAGGAAATTCCAGTAGCTGCAGAATGGATCAACATGTAATTTCTATAACAAAGTTACATACCAAATAAGTTTAATTATCCATGAGCTTTATATAATTCCAAACAACCCCTTAGTTTTCCATAGATCTCACCCAACTCCATGAAATCTCTCTCAATTAATCGGAATGAGTTCGGGTAATGAAGCGACGAAGCAAACCGGGATCATTGCCCGTGATAATAATGTCATCGACGTAAAGAAGGAGATATAGCACCGAGGAACCCCGGAGAAAATAGAAAAGAGAAGAGTCGGGCTGCGATTGTCGAAACCCCAAGGACAATAAGTACAAATTGAACCGCTGAAACCAAGCTAAAGGGGCCTGACGAAGACCATAAATGGCCTTCTTGAGATGACAAACATGATCTGGGAAGGAGGGGTCGATAAATCCCGGTGGTTGGGCCATGAAAACTGGTTTGGTGAGTATACCATTCAAGAAGGCGTTCTTGATGTCGAGTTGATGAAGAGACCAACCATGATGGACCGAGAGGGCTAAGATGATGCGCACAGTAGCAGCTTTGACAACGGGGCTAAACATGTGATGAAAATCAGCGCATAAAACTTGAGTAAATCCCTGAGCGACAAGACGGGCCTTATGACGCTCGATGGAGCCATCCGAAAGGAACTTTGTGCGAAAGACCCACTTGTAACCGAAAATATTTGTGTTCGGAAGACAAGGGACTAAATCCCAAGTGTGGTTGGTCTTAAGAGCGTCAATTTCATCTTGCATGGCACTGACCCAATGAGGAGACTTGGAGGCGGACTTAAATCCATTAGGCACAGGAGTCGCAACGAGAGCAGTAAGCAAGGCATTCGACGCAAGGTTAACGGGGTACTTCGGCTTGAAGATCCCGGCGCGTGTCTGAGTAACCATTGGATGAGTAGAGACGGTTGGCAGGTCAGCGACAAGAGGAGGAGATCCAGCTGGAGGCGGAGGAGGGGCTGCTGGAGTTGGGTTGGCAGCAGGTGCAACAGGTGCGACTGCACCGGTGGGAGGACAAGCCTCGGGTGGCGCCTCTGATTCCGGATGAAGGTGACACGAGGAGGGCTGAGGTCCAGGAGGTGCTCTATCACTGTTGATTGGAGAGGAAGGTAGAGATGACGAGCTATGGTCCGAGAAGCTCGAAAGAGGTAGATCGTGGGCCGACGTGGCAAGACTACCGGAGAAGGGAAAAACCTGCTCGTCAAATTGGGCATGCCGGGTGACAAAATTTTTGGCGGAAGAAGGATCGTAACACCGAAAACCCTTATAAATGCTGCTATATCCCAAAAAAATACATGGGCGACTACGAGGTGAGAGCTTGTTTGGAGAATAATCACGGAGATAAGGAAATACACGACATCCAAAAGGCCGAAAAATTGCATAGTGTGGAGTTGAGTGAAATAATAGTTCGTATGGAGATTTGTTGGCCAAGACGGACGAAGGAAGTCGATTAATAATATAGACAGCCGTAGCGAATGCGTCAAACCAATACGACGCTGGGGCAGACGCCTGGAAAAGCATAGAAAGTCCCATTTCCGTGATGTGACGATGTTTGCGTTCTGCCCGTCCATTTTGTTGCGGAGTGTACGGACAAGAGAGGCGATGCAAAATACCGTGATTGAGCATAAAGTCTTGTACTCTTTTGTTCACAAATTAAGTACCTCCATCGGATTGAAATATTTTGACTTTTCTCGAGAACTGGGTACAGACAAAAGTGGGAATTGTACCAATACATCATAAAAATCTGATTTCGCAAGTATAGGAAAAACCCAAGAGAAGCGAGAAAAATCGTCCACAAACACTGCATAATAACGATACCCTGCATAAGATGTAA
Source organism: Euphrasia confusa (assembly GCA_954870475.1). Classification (NCBI taxonomy): domain Eukaryota; kingdom Viridiplantae; phylum Streptophyta; class Magnoliopsida; order Lamiales; family Orobanchaceae; genus Euphrasia; species Euphrasia confusa. The sequence continues at coordinate 23,330,609 of OX940951.1, forward strand.
CGGGGGCGGGCCCCCACAAGTCACAGTGAACCATATCAAGCACATACGAGGCACATTTATCATTTAAAGGAAACGATAATTTTTTGCTCTTAGCCAACTGGCAAGGCGAACAAAGAGTAGGGTTCGGTAGCAAGGACGTGACAGATAAATGTCCCTGTTTATTAAGCAATGAAAGAACATCAAACGAAATATGACCAAGGCGTAAGTGCCATAAATTAAAACTAGCTTGGACTGCCTTGGAGTGAAGAGCAGCAACAAGAGCCGAACTTCCACGCTCCAAGATATGGAGCCCGTTCTCACACTTGCCTTGAGCTAGTGGTGCTTTTGTCATCCGATTCTGAATGACAAATGACTTGTCAGAAAACACAACATCGACAGCATAATCAGAGGTCAACTTGCTGATAGATAATAATTTTTTAGTGATGTGAGGTACGACCAAGACATCCAATAATTTTAAATCAGACGCAAGATGACGAGAGCCAATATTACAAATAGAAAGTGCATTGCCATTGCCAACTATAACCGAACTATTACCAGAGTATGGTGCATGAGAGTCGAGGTAAGTTGTCTGAGAAGTCATATGAGCTGAGGCACCGGAATCAACGTACCAGTCCGAAGAATAGGGGGCTTCTGACAGATTGCAAGCTGCTTTGAATGCGTGTGCGAGGTTAGCCGAAGGAGATGGAGTCGATGAACGGCCTGCTCGATGCTAGAGATGGATAAATTGGGGACACTTATCGACATAATGTTCCCCTTTACAAAGCTGGAAGCGAGGAACATATCGACGACGGCCTCATCGACCACCACCAGAGGTCGTACGACCTTGACCCGAAGAGGCATCGCGGGCAGGGGTCATGACCATTCGGGTCTTAGAAGTGGAGGTACAGGGGTCATGACCATTCGGGTGTCCGAAATTGTGTAAATATTTGGCCGAGCCCGCGGAGGAACCAATGACTCTTATCACTTTCTTCAACAGGTTTTCCAATGGCAGAAAGTTGCGCACATAGAGATTTGAACTTTGTACCATATTCGGCAACAGGAAGCGATTCACGACGCAACGACAAAAGTGCCTCCCAAGCTGATTGACGCGAGAAGTAGACGCATTGGCAAATATGAATTCAAGTGTGAGCCATGCTGAACGAGACGATGTACAATCGAGGACTTCATCCATAGCCTCGGGTTCGAGGGTGGCGAAAAGAACACCAAGTAGTTTCTGGTCACGGAGATACCATTCGGCATATGCCGGATTCGGAGATTCAACACCGTTAGTTGTGAGCATTGGAGAGGGGGCGACGGACGAGCCCGTGATGATGTCGAGCATCTCGAAAGTTGTAGCCATGTAAAGGAATTGACGCTTCCACATCAAAAAAGTAGCCGATGAAAGCTTGATCTGGACAAGGTTAATCATGTCAGTGGTTTGAGTTGGGGCAGGTGTGGTAGAGGTAGCAGCCATATGATCGAAGTGGCTTAGAAAATCCGAGAAGAAGGGGACCTGTTCAATTCGGAATTCTGGAAAAAAGAGAGAAGCGAAGGTGACCGTTCACAAAGAAAGATTAGGGTTTAAGGTGAGAGGCGTGATACCATGTGAGAGTAAATAGAATAATCACCGATGATCGATGATGTTGTGATTACTGTAATTTATACAAGTGATACAACAGAAAATAGCGAAATCTAAGTTGTGATTACTGTAATTTATACAAGTGATACAACAGAAAATAGCGAAATCTAAGGAGTACATAAAATAAATTACATATTTATCTGTTATTATGCGTTACTAAACTACTTTATTTTCAAGAAAGTTTAGTTCAGTCCTTAGCCTTTCTAAATATTACACTTTGAATGTTCGGGGATACGAAATGCGTGTAAACCGACTAAAATAACTTAAGACATTCCATAAGAGCAAAAGCATAACTAACTTTATTTGAAGCATTAATTTAAACACGATCATATTATAAGTTTATTGCTGAATCCTCGGACAAACCACAATCGGACTTCTGACGGTGTGCTTCTCGGAGTCATCCACCCAAGTGAGTGATCCATGCCTTGCAAATGATGAAGAATCGTTATGAGCCTCGTAAACAATGGTCAGAAGATAGCTCTGCTTCGCATTTTTCCTTTGAAAAAACAAAGTCTTTGGCCAGATATAGATCTTGGTGCCATTGGGTTCTTCTAACTTGAATCTGTATGTAACCGGAACATCGTCATTCCCCACGTGCGTGACCGTCCGCAAGAATGTTTTGATCAATTTTCCATATCGTTCGTTGGAGCTAAAAAGAGCGATGAAAGATGGGTAATTGAGGTCGTGGGAATATCTCGAGCCTGAGCATTTGTAGTCCGATCCAACGATGGTTTTAATTTGTGCTCGAGTGAGATTCATGGAGCAAACAAGATCCACGTAGGCTTGTGGGGATGCGTCGTAAACTAGACCTGGATCAAGTGCGCGGTTGGGGTCCACGTGTCCGGATCCCATGGCAAGCGGAGTGGCATCTTCGTATTGGAAATATGGATCTCGGATTCTTCTTCCGGTGTTGTCCAAAGGGTTGGCTGTGGTCATGATGGCTGATCGAATTGCTGCCGGGCTCCACTCAGGATGTGCGCCTTTTAAAAGTGCAGCAATACCGGAAACATGAGGGCAAGCCATAGACGACCCAGTTTTAAGTGCAAACTCACTAGTCAAAGAAATGTTAGTGCCGATCTGAGCTGTTGTTATGTGGGGATTCCAAGATGCTAGTACTAATGTTCCAGGTGCCATAACATCAGGTTTCAAGATGTCCTGGTAACCTTGAAATGGGCCTCTTGAAGTGTAATAAGCCACGACGGGAGCAGGTTTTGTCCCCAACAATGTGTGTTGGAACTCAATGCTAGCGGTTGGGTTTACGTGTACTTGGGTAGCATAAGATATCAAGAGTTTTGCGTCTTTCGAACTGATCACGACACCAGGACATGTAAATTCACTGTATTCAATAGCCCGGGGATCGTCTGAGATAAAGACAACTGCTGTAACATTTGACCGTGAGATATAATATGTTTGGTAAAAATAATAACCCTTTTCGCATATGACAATCCCATGTTTAGCCGTCAACATTAATGTCTCACTTGAATTGCAAGAAGAGAATGTTTCGTTGTAAATGAGAGGCAGTTTCATAACAGGAGGGGACGCGGGGAATGTGGTCCATCCAGTGATTGTTATCCCGTTCCCCAAAGTCAACTTACCTGTGAAGAAACGGTCGATGGATCCTGCAGCCACCGTTAAGGCCCAAGGAAATCCATTGATTACGCTCCCGATAGCAACGTCATTTCCACCTGAAGCTAAAACAAGAACTCCTTTCCTCATAGCACCAAAAGAAGCTATGGAGATTGGGTCCTCGTACAAGTGAACAGCATCATCCCCAAATGAGACAGAAAGCACATCAACTCCATCGGCAAGTGCCTGGTCCATACTGGCAACCAAGTCAGATTCACTGCCTTCATCGTCCCAAAACACCTTATAAATGGCCAACCGAGCACCAGGTGCGACGCCTCTTGCCGTGCCATTTGCATAGCCGAAAAAGGATGCTCCTTGAACATAATTCCCAGCAACAATGGAGGATACATGCGTGCCATGACCAATCGTATCCCTTCCCGAGTTCATACTCAGGGTGATATTGGGATTCGCAGCTAAAACACCCTTGTTGAAATATCTGACTCCGATCAGCTTTTTGTTACACATTGATGAGTCAAACTCTTGCCCCGCCTGACAGATTCCTTTCCACCTCGCCGGGACATCAGTCATTCCATCATCGTTGAAGCTTTGACTTTCGGGCCACACCCCACTATCTATAACACCGACGATCACGTCTTTGCCATTACGGGAAGCCGGCCCCAATCCCGTTACAGGATTAAGCCCCATAAATTGAGGAGTGTGAGTTGTGTGTAGTTTGACGCGACTTCTGGCACGATAGGCAGAGACGAATCCGGGCGATTGTTGTAAGGCCTTGAGTTCGCTATTCGATAACATTGCACTGAAGCCATGTAGCACATTATCATAAGTATAAAGTATGCTTGCTGGTTCTTGAGATGATTCGGGGATCAAAGAGTAATTGTTGTCTTTCAAAGAATTGACGATTGAGGTATACCACTGGATGTGGTCGGCAAACGCCTTAGGCATGAGAGATTTATCTATGTGGACGATATAATTATATCGATCGGCTAGTGTATTTGGGTAGACGATCATGAAAAATATATAGACAAGGTGATGAACTTTGATGGACTCCATGTATGTATGACTCAAAGTTTGAAGTGTTTAATAAAAAGTAAGAAAAGGAGATGAATATGAGATGTCTGAGAGCTTTATATTTATAATACTTTAATTGTGAAGATCAGGGATTGTGTTATTCAATGTACTATAGGAAAAAGGTCTGTGAATATCACTAAAACTAGGACTTTGATATTAAAACGAACTAAAACTCATGAACTAAAAAAAACAAAAAACAAAAGTAAGAATAACATAAAACAAATAAAATAATCAATACTATTAAAGTTGTAATAATTTCATAATCAGTATGATTGGTGATTTAGACTAAATGGTTATATGTAGGATAAGCTTAATGATAATTACTGAGATTTGGGCCTAATATTCAATAGGTGAACTTTGTATTTTTCTTATTAATTTCATATTTTATACTACTCTTTTGTAATGTATTTTAATTCAACTCATAAACGCATGTTATGACATCCGTAAAAGAGTATAGTGCCATATAGTAGTATATATACTACTACAGCTGTCTCGTACTAACATCTTTTGTAAATTACAAAGGATCTAGGACTATTGATACGGGACAGAGATAGTAGTATGTATGTAGCTAGTATCAGTCATAAGAATTTAAAATCCAGATTTTTTTACAAATAAATTAATACTAAAACTAGGACTTTGATATTAAAACGAATAAAACTCATGAACTAAAAAAACAAAAAACAAAAGTAAGAATAACATAAAACAAATAAAATAATCAATACTATTAAAGTTGTAATAATTTCATAATTAGTATGATTGGTGCTTTAGACTAAATGGTTATAGGTAGGATAAACTTAATGATAATTGCTGAGATTTTGGCCTAATATTCAATAGGTGAACTTTCTATTTTTTTTTTATATTAATTTCTTCTTTTATACAACTATTTTGTAATGTATTTTAATTCAACTCATAACGCATGTTATGACATCCGTAAAATAGCATAGTGCCATATAGGTAAAGATGCACAACCGGGTCAGGCCCGGCCCTGCTCGTCCATCAGGCCGGAATTATCCGGGGCCCGCCCAACCCGTTAAAAAACCCGATCGACCCATACAGAAAGCAGGCCGGGGACCGAATTAAGTTTTTTAACCCGTGAACCGGCCCGGCCCGGCCCGTACTACTGTCCCGCCCGACCCGCCATCCAGCCCGCCCTATCCTTAGCACAAAATTCTCAGCCCACCTTAAAATTATATAGTGCCAAACTCAAGCCAAATAATTACCTCAACATTATTACACCCCAAATACTCTACAATTATTTAAATTCAACAAATTATTACAGCTCAAATATCCGGCACGCCTGGCCCGCTCCGTCACGGGCCGGATTACGAATCCAATTCTCCCAGCCCGTGACCCGCCAAACCCGGCCCGCCCGCCCGGGCCTTCCCGTTGTGCACAGGTCTACATATAGGTGAACTTTGGGCCTAATATTCAATAGGTGAACTTTGTATTTTTCTTATTAATTTCTTATTATATACTACTATTTTTTATTGTATTTTAATTCAACTCATAACGCATGTTGTGGCATCTGTAAAAGAGCATAGTGGCATATGGTAGTATATATACTACTACCTCTGTCTCGTACTAAGGTAGGTCTGTTGTAAATTACAAAAGATCTGAGATCATTAATCAGAATATAAATAATAGTACGTAACTAGTATCAGCTGTAAGAATCTAAAATCCAGATTTTTTTACAAATAAACTAGTACTATTAACTTTTTTTTTATCTTGACAACACTCACGAAATTAAAAGTAAAATTGACAAACACTCACGAGACTAAAAGTACATTTTATAATAATTGTAAAATCACCTCAAAATTAAAAGAAATAATAATTCAAAATCACTTAAAAAAAGGGCAAGTATCCCCAATGTGTACCTGGATGGACGCCGCGAGCAAAGATCAGGGCCGTATGTAGAGGTGTTAATTCGGTTAAACCAAAACGAACCGAACCGAAATTTCGGTTAACTGAACCAAATAAGAGTTATTTTCAAAAGCTAAAAACCAAGCCGTTTAAGAAATGGTTTGGTTTGGTTTGGTTTTGACCAAATTTTAATTAAAAAAATAAAAAAAATATTGTTTTTAATATTTTAATTCAAAAAATATTTTTTATTTTTTATTAAAATAATTAAAACGAAATATAAAAAATGAAAAAAATAATTTTAATTAAAAATAACTTGGTGGGAATATCGGATTCAGGACCACCTCATAAAATAAATAAGTTCTGAGGCCCTGTCCATAAAAGTAGAAGTTTATTAGGCAATTGGGTTGGAAAAGTCTACACTACCCTCGATGTTTAACAAATGAATATAAATTGAATATGTAATTTAAAATAGAATTTCTCTTTTAAAAATTAATAATAAAACTCCAATAGACTATGCACGATAATAAGACACCGTGAGCCCAATCACGATAATTGTACGCCGTGAGTTCATCCACGATGAATAGACACCGTGCGACCATCAACGATAAATGGACACCGTGAGAACATCCACGATAATCGTACACCGTGATACCATACACGATAAGTAGACACCGTGAGAACATCCACGAAAGTTGCTCGCCGTGAAAGCATACACGATAAATGGACACCGTGAGAACAACCACGATAATCGTACACCGTGAGACCATGCACGATAAGTAGACACCGTGAGATCATCCACGAAAGTCGCACTCCGTGATAACAAACACGATAACTGGACTCCGTGAGCAAATCCACGATAGTCACACATCGTGAGAATAATCACGATTATTGAACACCGTGATACATACACGACTAGTGGACTCCGGGAGACCATCCACGATAAATGAATACCGTCAGAGTACACAATAAACCTAAGCCGTGAAACCAGTCACGATAAATGGACAACGTGGTACGATATGATACACGATAATTAAAAGCGACTGTGTGATAAATTTGAATGAGAATATGAAAATGCAGAAATATAAAATAAATTAAAATCTTATAATTCATTATAGTAACGATTACACAGAAGATTAAAAAGCAGAACCATAAAACTTGAGAACAATTGATGGATCAAAACTCTAAACCCTAAACACAATCGGTCAGCTGTATACCAAAAAGCTGAAAAAAACAAGAAAAATAACAAAGCATCACACCAGTGAATCTGCAGCACAGGTTTTTAAGCCTCGATCAGAACTGGTAAATCGAAGGAGGTAGACAAGGAGCTCAGGCTAACATGCACTCCGAATCATCACCACCGACACCCCGGAGTCATAAGGAGACACATATGAATACTAGGGGAGGTTTTGGAACCTCGCGTATCTCGTGCAAGATGACCCAGGGGAATGATGCTTTAATTTTGGAAACTCGAGTATCTCGATACAGTAATGCAACTGCTGTGAAATTCGAAAAAGTGTGGTGATAACTGCTCCATGAAAAAAACCAGAACAAAACAGAGAAATGGAGAATTAATGGATATAGAAAAATAGAGTTCTTTCGTTCGTATTTATAGGAGTAATATTCTGATTCATCCAACCACCAGGATTTCAATCGTTCCACGAAACGATTCAACTGCCATACGCTTATTAATTACTCGTATTAATTAAATTAATAGAAAATCACCTCATACACTCCCTATCCATTAATTTGATATGACCATTCAATTCAGGGAATTAATGCATCTCTGTTCTGAATCATCCCACCGCCGGATTTCAATCGTTGCTCGAAACGACTCATCAACTCCCAACCACGCCCATTAAACACATTGCGATTAATTAATTAAGAAAATAAATACGTAAAACCTTAGAACTGTGTCGCCGTGGGGTTCCCTCGGTGGATTCTAACACCGTGCAACGGTATTAGGAAGGCAGAAAACCCTAAAACCTAATGTGACGCCGTGGATATTCCACGGTGGATTGTAATACCGTGCACCCAGACACGAAAAGTGGAAACCCTGAGCCATCCACGATAATAAAACGCCGTGTTACAATTTACAAATCACGATAAATGGACACCATCGACGATAAACGGACACCGTGATAAAAACACGGTAGGTGACACCGTGAGAACATGAAAGATAATCGTTACGCCGTGAGACCATCTACAGTTATATTACACCGTGAGACCATCCAAGATAACCCGTCACCGTGAAGAAAGGCACGGAAATTTTATACCGTTTACATACCACGGTCCATGGTTAAAGGTGATATATTAATAAATTTAGGGTTTCAACGTGTCCAAAAGCACTGTATCCCCATTCTCCATCCTCGAACCTTCTACATTAATTGCATTTCAGCAGGTCCAACAACCACAAATAATAATTACATTTTACCTCGACGTTAATGACACTTCAACAACCCATTGGGCAGTTGATGTGTTGCTGCTAAAATCAATATGAGAATTTTAGAGTAAAAAAGAATAATGGTCTGAAACCAAACTCAAAACCCATTGGGCAGTTGCTGTGTTGCATTTCTCTCGAATATTGCTAGTTCATTTACACAACAAGCTCAAAACAAGTTCGTTGTCGAGTCTCTGAAGCACATCAAAGGTACGAAAACAACGAGGTAGCACATTTCGCATTTTGTTTAATTGTTTTAAAGCACACTGAGGTGTTTTTCACCGAATGTCGTCGTTCACCGTGAGATAGAGAGCACGTTGCACGGTTCACTGAAGGTGTAATAGGTTTTCCTTAACCCCGACGTGTTTACGAAATCACCGTATTATTACCACGGAGATTTTACCGTGTTATTTATAGCGGTGGTGTCACCGTAGCACGTTGTCTTCGTTCACCGTTTGATACTTAATCGTAATAACACCGTGTGATAAAAAACATCTCGTTTACATCGTGCATACTTATTAGACCATGCATGCATGCAGGTCGTTAGGTTTTCAATAGCTGTTTGTTTTAATTATCTGTAATTTTATATCACAGATGTCGTGGCAGCGTGTTTCTTTACGACATGGTGGTCACTGGGAACAGTCAGCATACGTAGGCGGAGATAGCGTGGCCATACACATTACGTGTTCAGAAATCAGTTATGTTGATCTAATCAATCAAATTAGATCTGTTTTGAATGCTCCAGAGGACAGAGATTACGTGATTTTCTACTTAGACGCGCAGAGAAGTAAAGTTAGTTTGCAGAACGATACAGATCTATTGCGATTCATCGTGCAAGGAAAAGTTACCAATCACGTGCTCTTTTTGACTGAGAGAAGACAATATCGGTCTAAGAATGCTAATGTTGGAGGTACATATTCTGAAGCAGAGAATGTAAGCATTACTCCACCTCAACCACCATCTTGTACTGAACCCGATGACGAGGAAGTATTTACATCAGATGATGAACGAGCGGAACGTGATAAAGAGTTAAACGATAGCCTAATTCAAGAGTTTAGTGATTGGCTTCAACATCCGAAAAAAAAAGAGAGGATTGTGGGATCCCGTAAATTATCATCTGATCATCAACCGATCCACGAAGAACCAGTCATGGAACATAATCTACTACTACAGCGAAAACTAAGCAACTGGATGATCCCGATGCCCGATTTTGATATTTTGCCACCACCTATGCGTTGGGTCGAAGAACGTGAACCCGAAGATGGTGAACTCGCAGTTGGTTCCACGTTTCGAAAGAAATCTGACTTGGAAATATCTTTGGGAATGCATCACTTGGAGAGTCGCTTAGAATATGTCACTGATCGTTCAAACAAAAAGCGTTGTGCATTCGTTTGCAAGCACGGTAGGAAAGTATGCACGTTTAGATTGTGTGCTAGTGGGAGTGATGATACACTATGGATGATCACAAAGTTGAACTTGAGTCACACTTGTCAGACTATATTGCATCGTACTAGCTGTCGACGAATTAAATCTGTAGTTGCTGCTAGTTACTTTTCTCGTAAACTTGTCAAAGAAGGTGACGTTCTGAAGCCGAAGGACATGATAACATATTTGCGTGTGCGTTACGGCGTTGAGATGGATTACAGTTTCACTCTCCGAGCGCGGAGCATAGCGATAGAGATGGCGTATGGCTCATATGCTGAGTCATATCATAGGCTCGCTTCGTATTTGTATATATTGAGAGATCAGAATCTCGGCACATTTTATGAAATACAATCCACACGGAATGGGAGGGTGTTCCAACACACGTTTCTTGCTCTCGGACAGTCTATTTCTGCATTCTATAGTAATCTAAGGCCAGTGATTGTTGTGGACGGGACTCACCTCAAGGGAAAGAGCCAGGGGATATTGTTTGTCGCCATGACGAAGGATGGGAATGAAAACGCCTTCCCACTTGCAATTGGGATTGGTCCGAAAGAAAATGATGAGTCGTGGACATAGTTCCTTCATAACCTGAGCAGGTGCTTCAATAGACAAGATGGTTTGATTGTCGTATCCGATCAGCATAAGAGCATCCAAACTGCCGTTGCGTCTGCATACCCGAATGCAGTGCATGGGTTCTGTATTTACCACATTAAGAAGAATCTAGTTCGTTATGGCGGTCGCGTCAGGGCCGTAATAACCTCTGCATCAAACAGTTACCGTGTTGAGACAATGCACAGACATTTAGCTGATTTGGAGAGGCTGAGCCCTGACGGGGCTTACAAGAGAATGTTTGAAATAGGGGTCGAGAGGTGGTCGAGGGCAATGTGTCCAGTACGACGATATGGTTTCATGACCTCCAATATTGCCGAGTGCTTCAATTCTCGTATGGTCTGGGCGAGACGTCTACCCGTATGTTCATTGGTCGAGGCATTCCGCGCAGTCTTGGAACAATGGTTTCAAGAGCGAAGCGCGAAAGCTGCGTCAAGAGAACATGAGTTGACTGAAGAGACGTTTAATAAACTATCTTGCGCGGTGGAGCACGCTATGCGTATGGTTGTCCGAGACACAACCACACCTGACGTGTACAAAGTGGAGGATGGTAAGCTATCTTTTCAAGTTGATCTTCAAATTCGGACATGCGAATGTCGACGCTTCGAACTTGATGAAATCCCCTCCAGTCACGCTGCAGCCGCTGTTAGGTACGTACTAATCAAACAAACACTTTCAATTTATTAATTCGACAATATGTTCGTACTTGTTAGGATCGTATCACTTCACATTGCCACCACAACTTCTATTTCTCAGACAAAGAGGATTGCATATATATGACTTCGTCAGTGGATATTACAAACAACACAATTTGATGGAGACATATTCGACTCCTATCAAAGGACTTCCGCATCTTGCTGAGTGGGTCGTTCCAGCGTATATAACTGATCACGTCATTCATCCTCTGGTTGCGGTGAGACAGGCTGGTCGTCCGAGGATGAGCCGTGCACGGTCTTCTGTCGAGGGTAATGCCCCCAGAAGAAGAAGTCAGCCTCAGAAGTGTAGTAAGTGTAATTCGACCACACACAACGCGCGCAAATGTGACCAAGTTGTTTTACCCACCGAAAGCCAGACGCTCGAAGATGATCAGAATTCTCAACCCACGGTGGAACCAATCCGACAGAAAAGACAAAAGAAAAAATGTAGCGTATGCCGGAGTGCAGACCATAACATACAGACATGTCCGGTGCGGGGGGATTAACGTTAAGTTCTGTGACCATGCTGAACAATTGTGATATTTAGGTATTGCAACTAATTATGGGTTTTTTTTTTGTATGATATTCTGCGATTGTGTGTTTTTTGGATTATTTGGGGTTGTTGGGATTTGAATGGTTTCTGTGAATTCGTTTTTTGTGTGTCACGGTGAATCTTATAAATGACCGTGTACCACCGTCCGTGTTATATTTGTAGTACATCGTGTGGCGGCCGTGATATTACGCCGTGCATCGGTTGTCCCGCCACCATCTTGGAAACTAGTACTATACCAGTACTTTTCTCGTTAAATTTCAAATTTAAAAATTGATCTGATCTCCGCACGGTAACCCGATACGGTGATATATCACAACATCACCGTGTAAGTATGAACAATGACGTTTTTTGGTGATTATTGCTCGGGTTGTGTGAATATTTTGGTTAAAATGCTAATCCAAAGTTAATTTTCCATCTAGATGATTATATGAAATCGATAAAACTCCAAAATTATGCAAGAAACGATTGAATGTGATATATCATGTGCAATGTATGATCACACTTGAGAGTAACTTGTAACAAATGAATTAGACATCTCTTAAATTTGAGACATGCATACTCCAAATCGAATCATACGTGTTTAAAATCAAATACCATACGTCTCAATGATTGAAACATATCACAGTGAACGTTAATAAAGAATTCAAAGTGTGTACAAACCATGAGAACTCGTTTTTTTGGTGTTTCACGAATTCACGATGAATGTTATAAATGACCGTGTAACACCGTAAGTGTTATGTCGTGCGACGGTCGTGATATTTAGTATTTACACCTTGCGAAACTCCATCCCTTCAGTTTTATTTTCGATAATTTAATTAGAATTTCAAATATAAATCGGTAAAATTAACTCGCGCCTGCAAAAGCTGTTTTGAGTACAGTGCATCGGTTGTCCCGCCACCATCTTGGGAACTAGTACTATACTAGTACTTTTCTCGTTAAATTTCAAATTTAAAAATTGATCTGATCTCCGCACGGTAACCCGATACGGTGATATATCACAACATCACCGTGTAAGTATGAACAATGACGTTTTTTGGTGATTATTGCTCAGGTTGTGTGAATATTTTGGTTAAAATGCTAATCCAAAGTTAATTTTCCATCTAGATGATTATATGAAATCGATAAAACTCCAAAATTATGCAAGAAACGATTGAATGTGATATATCATGTGCAATGTATGATCACACTTGAGAGTAACTTGTAACAAATGAATTAGACATCTCTTAAATTTGAGACATGCATTGATACGTACCTCGTCGGGGATAGAAAGATAGAAGATGAACGAAGAACAAGAAAAGATAGAAAGATACCGGCGGAAGTCCCAAAACCTCTGAACCTGAAATCGTGAAATCAATTAAGGACGGAACCCTAACCCCCAACACGAAATCGATGCAGCAACTCGGGGATGATGAAGACCCACAAACGAGATTTGACTGGCTCGTTGATTCGTCGGTTGAATTCTTTTGGATAATCGGGATAGAATTCGAACCCGAGAGAGATTTAACAAAACTCACAAAACATAATTGTATTCATCAAAAATAATCTTCATCGTTCAATAATAAAAACAAGGCCTTTATATATAGGCAACATAAAAATAATAAAGAAAAGGAAAGAAAACAATGAAGTCACGCTGAAACCTAAATTCCGCCTCCCTTCAGATCCTGTCGGACGACAGGATATGATGTCGTCCGACATACTTTTGTCGTCCGACAGGAAATCCTGTCGTCCGACAAATCTCTGTCGCTCGCAGGTTCAACCTGCGAATCCTCTCTGCCTCGTACGTAAATTTCCACGTCCTGTCGTCCGACAGCTGGGAGGTGTCGTCCGACAGCTCGCCAGAAACCTTCCCGACTTCTCGGCACGTCCCGACTCCTATTTCGATGCTCTCTTCGTCGTCCCGGATCTTGGGTTGCATCATTCCCCTCCTCTTCAAGAGGATTTGTCCTCAAATCCACGCCGATGCCGGGATCGAACACCACTCTCACGAACAAGCTCGGAACGACGTAATTCTGTCGCTCACACCCTCGATGAAAACTAGGAGATCTTTCTTCAGGGAAGTCATCATGAAGTTCCTGAAAAGCACAATGAATAAAAGGGTGTAGAGACAATAAAACGTTAGTGTAGCACTTCGCCTCCTCGCACAACACCACAGACTTCGCTTGTCCCTCTTTCGTTGCTTGTTCCACCATGGGTAACTCCAATTGCGGAAGGTCCTCGGATTTCATCAATTCCTTCTCCGTGGACTCTACCGAAGTCTCCTCCTCGGACTCTACCGAAGCCTCCGCGACATCAAAATCCACCGAAACCTCCTCGATGTCGGACCCCACCGACTCCTCGATGTCAGAAACCACGGCAACCGATGGTGTCGGTTCGTCGCACTCTTCTACGGACTCCTCCAAAATCAAATCCTCCTAGGAATACACCAAGACCGACTCTTCTTCGGACTCCACCACTGCCTTCGATTCCGGTTTCTCGCCTTCGTCATCGGTCGCTACTTTCACAGGCTTCATTGACGCTTGTACCAGCTCCTCTATCTTACGCTCAATATTGTTCCAACACTTGTCCCAACGCTCAGCTCTGGCCCTCCTCTCTTCATGACGCTCCCGACTAAGATCACGGGCTTGGCGGAAGTCCCAACGCTCAGCTCTGGACCTCCTCTCATCACGACGCTCCCGATTAAGCTCACGGGCTCGATGATAGCCACTCTGATCTTCTCGGTATCCGCCGCCACCTCTTCGATTCCATGCATCTCCACGATGAGCTCTCTCCTCTAATGCGGTGAGTCGTGCATTCACCACCTTCATCTCCGTTGAGAAGATCTTTGTCAGTCGCTTCTCAACTGCCGTTGCCAGTCGCTCCTCGCTCTTTGCCATGCGCTTATCTATCACATCCTCGATGAATTGAATTTGGGTATGATCCATCTCGTCAACCTGCAAAAGTGTTAGAAACAAAAATAGAGACCCTCACCACTCTCGTGTATCACTCAGTATGGTAAATCACTCAATACTCGGTTCTCTCACTTTCACTCTCTCTCAAGAATCGAAATCTCCCAAATCACCGATCGAATTCAATTCCAACAAAATCCACAAAACGAAGAATAACTCTAAATTGTTGAACGAACGATGGACAACAATAAAAAGAATAATCGAGCTCAAGTTCAATTTTTTTTTTTCACAAGGAAGAAGAAAGAATAAGAAACGAAAAAGAAAAACGAGGTTACGTAATCGAAATATGAAAACCCAAACCTGGGCTCTGATACCAAATGATACGAACCTTAGCTCTGATACCAAATGATACGTACCTCGTCGGGGATAGAAAGATAGAAGATGAACGAAGAACAAGAAAAGATAGAAAGATACCGGCGGAAGTCCCGAAACCTCTGAACCTGAAATCGTGAAATCAATTAAGGACGGAACCCTAACCCCCAACACGAAATCGATGCAGCAACTCGGGGATGATGAAGACACACAAACGAGATTTGACTGGCTCGTTGATTCGTCGGTTGAATTCTTTTGGATAATCGGGATAGAATTCGAACCCGAGAGAGATTTAACAAAACTCACAAAACATAATTGTATTCATCAAAAATAATCTTCATCGTTCAATAATAAAAACAAGGCCTTTATATATAGGCAACATAAAAATAATAAAGAAAAGGAAAGAAAACAATGAAGTCACGCTGAAACCTAAATTCCGCCTCCCTTCAGATCCTGTCGGACGACAGGATATGATGTCGTCCGACATACTTTTGTCGTCCGAAAAATCTCCGTCGCTCGCAGGTTCAACCTGCGAATCCTCTCTGCCTCGTACGTAAATTTCCACGTCCTGTCGTCCGACAGCTGGGAGGTGTCGTCCGACAGCTCGCCAGAAACCTTCCCGACTTCTCGGCACGTCCCGACTCCTATTTCGATGCTCTCTTCGTCGTCCCGGATCTTGGGTTGCATCATGCATACTCCAAATCGAATCATACGTGTTTAAAATCAAATACCATACGTCTCAATGATTGAAACATATCACAGTGAACGTTAATAAAGAATTCAAATTGTGTACAAACCATGAGAACTCGTTTTTTTGGAGTTTCACGAATTCACGATGAATATTAGAAATGACCGTGTAACACCGTAAGTGTTATGTCGTGTGACGGTCGTGATATTTAGCGAAACCTCCATCCCTTCAGTTTTATTTTCGATAATTTATTTAGAATTTTAAATATAAATCGGTAAAATTAACTCGCGCCTGCAAAAGCTGTTTTGAGTTTTGAGTACTGTCAATACTTAATAGACCGTGCATCGGTTGTCCCGCCACCGTCTCATCAGGTTCTCCACGAAAATACACGACTAGTTAAATTTCAAATTTTAACATTGATTTTAAAACCGCACGGTCTACTGTCACGGTATAAATTGATACCGTGTGACAAAGAGACCGTGTGGTCATCGCGGAGTTGTTTGACACCGTGCCATACTGAACTCTCACGGTGTCTAATTAGAAATTTGTTTTCGTGTGTCACGGTGATTTTATTATAGACACGGCGATGATGTGTTTTTTTATTAGGTCTCATACATAATACAACTACCACTAACAAATGGGCCTTAATAAGTGGGATGCGTAAATCCGAAACGGCGCCTATCACGTCGCAATTATTTATAATTACACGCGACTTTCTGTAATAATTAGTTAAACGCGACCTTTGGAATCCAGCGAGAAACATTATTTATAGTGATTTATGCAGGCCTAATCCTCTATTAAACTCTGAATATTTCTTGGTCCTTAATCCTCATACCAATAATGGATACCCCTCAGATAGCTGATGCTTTCATTGTTGTGCTGACTGATGAACATCTTGAATCTAGACGGTTTCGACTTCCCGAACGTTTCTAACGTTTGCGTGTGAGATACAGTACAGAGCCTCCGCTCTTCTACCTCCGCTATGTTCACGGTGAGAGGTGGGCAACCTTGATGGGCTTTAAAAATGGCTTGGCGTATTTCTACAATAATTGGTCTGAATTCAAACACATCCACAAGTTGAAGAAAGGCATGACCCTCCTGTTCGAGCATAGGCCACTTCCAGACGAGTTCCTGGTGCGGATATTTCAAGAGGATGGAGATGAACTCAAGTCATTCTTGCCGAGACCTGCTCCAGGAAAGAGAGCATTCGAGGATGCACCTTCGTCGTCGTCGTCTCTGAAAAAGAGTAAACCATCTTAGGGTTTCGGCGTTTGGTTTTTCTTTTGTAAATCGGCGCCTTTTGTAATTCGGATTCCCCTAATTTAGTACACCAAAATTACTCCATATTCCTTTTTCCATGTTTCCAAAATTATACGCTGGAATATTGCACCGTTGTTTTCACGGTCAATATAAGATTCACGGTGTACACATGGTCTTACCACCGTGTGTATTTCACCGTGTACACACCGTGTACACACCGTGCGCGATAGTATACACCGTGAAAACTAATTTCTAGCCCTGCAACAGATTTTTCACAATGTAGTATACGGAGAGAATGAAGCAAACGACCTCAAATTTCATATTTCGAAAATAACACAATGACAAGTTCATTGAAAATCACTTAAGCATAACAATAATTATGATTACAAGAACCATAATTATGGAGACAATAAACAGAGTAGTCTTCAACTGGATGGATACGTCGTGCAATGACGTCTCCATCTTCTTCAAATCTTTCCTAATTTTAGCTTCTGTGGCTTTCTCTTCCGCTCTTGACATTTGTTCATGTTGTATCTCTCCCTCATTTGACGGGTTACACCAGGAATCGAAAGTATGATCTTGACAATAATACATCAATTTTTGATAATTCTCAGATTTCGAGGACACCACACGAATCTGAAGTTTCTTCCGACATTTACCACAAACTTTATCTTGGTACTTCAATCGGCTTGGTTGACCAGTACTCACGGAGTTAACCGATTGTGTAGACATATTGTTGTGATAAGTTTTTGACTGATTTGTTTTGGATGATTTGAATTCAAATTTGAATTCAAATGTTTGCTTATGTTGAAAGAGGACTGCGGCTGGCACGTGTTTAGAGAGGACTGCGGCTGGCACGTGTCACGGTTCAAGATACACAGTGGAACCATGTACAAATATTGATCCACCGTGACACGGTAAATCATAGGAGTCTACTATTGGCTACAACACAGTACTGTGATTACACCGTGGACTTATTCATTCAGGCACCGTGTACAAATATTCGTTCACAAAACAGCAATTACAAACCAGTATTAATGAATCACAATGTGAAAGCAACCAACCTGTTTATACTGACACGTTAATCAAAATGGATCAGCAACATCATTCAAGCTCAGCCAAAAAATCTTCAGGCATATCTGTTTCCTGACCTCCTCAATGTACCCTTCATCGATGTTTTCGTTACGATGCATCAGAGGGTCGACTAACAAACGGTCAAGCTGCATGGTACAGTAAACTCCACAAGAGTGTTTATCAGTAACATCCTGGACGAATTGTTCGGCATCCGGCATGACTTTCAACTCGAAGGCCTCCGTAATCCCATGGTGTTGACCCTTCTTTGCCCAGTAATCTGATCTCCTCAACACAAGAGGTAAAAACTCCATTAACGGCCTCAATTCGTCCTTCCGAAATCCGTATTCAGGATACGTCGCCAGTTGAGTATGAATTAATGAGTCATACAACTCAATAGTCCAATCTTCGGGGGATATTCGGACGGTGACCCAATGATGGTGGACATTACAAATCGCCACGAGCTTTACATGCCATGTTTAAGGTTTGCGAGTTAGAATTCAGTTTCACACTAGTTAAAATGAAGCATGTATGCTTTTCAATACTTACGTGAGTAGGCTGGTCGGACTCCATTGACATCGGACCATATGTGTTATCCACTGCTTCTCGAAGAGAATCAGGCACTACCCAATCATCAATAGAGCCACGATGAATCTTATATGCAGCATCTATAGTACTCTGGAAAAAGATATTATTAGTAAAAACGAAGGTGTCCAAAATGAGAGAACTGTAAAACTTACCCAAAATTGAGTGCTCAATAAGACTGTGTTTGTACTCCCTTTAACATCACGACCTTTGCACTTCAAATAAATAATATAGAGATCTAGCACCTCAGATTCGAAGGCCCAATTGAAGTCCTCAATTTTATCAAACAATTCTGCACCCACTCTGTGGTCTATGGAGCCTCGACTGCACGAAATCAAGTCGGTAGACCCGGAATTCTTCCATTCTCTGAACAACGTTTCCACATATTCGAGTCCGCTTTGGTTCGCACTAGATTGCGAATGGAAACGTTTCATGAGTTCGAAGACTTTTTGAGCAACAGCTTCCTTAAAGCAAGTGCCAGAATCATCAGCAAGGAACGAAACAATATCTGCCCTCAGTTCGGCAGACCAAATCCTACCTACCTGGCGATCGATCTCATCGTTGTCCGGCCCCTCAGGACCGAAGACACCTGCTTTTCGACAGCAAATGTCCATCACAGAAGTCAGATCAGGTCTGGAAACACGTCGCTTGGAAATAGGCCTTTCTATAGCACGTGAAGCTTTTTGTGCAGCACGCTTGTGAGACGGCTTGGCTCGATCTTTCTTCTTAATACCTCCTTTTCGTCGAGGTGGACAGAATTCAACAGAAAATAGTTCACAATCATCTATAGATTCAGTTACAGTAACATAAGATAATGATTTGGCCTCTTCCGGTGTAGGAATTAACGATTCAAAAACTTCCATCTACAGACAAATATACTCTGTATCAACGTACAACAACAATAAAGTTCAACGCGTGTGCTTTTTAATAATGAAAATTCAATAAAGTACCTTCTCATTGAAGAATTTAGTGACATCGCACGCAGCTTGTTTCGATGCAGTAGAGTCCCACATCAGGCAACGTAGAATTCTCGTAACCCGAGCACGTTTCGCGCATAATGCTCCGATCGACGGTACGGACTCGTACATCCAAAACTGAAAAGCCCAAACCGGCCCGTAGAAATGGTAAGTAGATTCATCATCATGCATGGACGTCATTTTGAGGTAGTAGGATAAATTCTGATAGGAATAAGCGCCCCAGGGAAATTCCTCCCAACAATCGTGGTCCTCGACCAACAACCATGCCGACTTATCGATTTTAACCTTATGGTCTCGGCAAAGCAATATGAAATAATACATGAGGAGCTTGGCTACTTTCATATAATCCTCCGCCTTCGCTTCTTTGCCGAGATTTACATCCTCGAACTTTTGGCGTAGCTCCGATAAGCTAATGGTTGTATCTCCTTTGAAAAATCGAATAAACAAGCTATCGGGAGGAAACTCACGTGACTCAAAAATATCAAAGCCTGTGTAGTGCCCAAAATTGAGTCCCGTTACCATGGCATAAGCAGCCGGTGTGAATTTCGCGATCTTCTCACCGACATAAAACCAATGTTCCATCGCCGGTATTGTCGGACCAGTCAACTCTCTACATAGGAAATGATGCAAATAACGAGATGCGTGTGCAGCGTGTCCTTTAAGTAATCCTTCGTTGGGTTTTACGAATTCCAGAAAATGCTTCATATAGGAATGCTGAGCGAATTCAGCCAATGTTGCATCGCCGCCGTCGATTGAACCCATAACACGCTTTATCAAGTTTATCACGTCGAAACGGTAATACAAATTGATTCTTGGGGTGATCGACTGCAAAGCTACTGGTCTTTTCCATTCGTACCCAGCCTGAAAATATCAATCAAATTAGAGAAGATTTCACGATTCACGGTGAGTTTAACTTAACACCGTGGCACGTCAAAGGGTGAAATGTACACAGTGAACATCTAAGGGTGTAGTGTACACGGAGATGTTAAATCCACGACGAGCATATACAACAGTTATCAAGGGTATACGGTGAAGATACACACGGTGATGTCAACCACCGGGATCGTGCATAACCATAAGACGGAATTACACCGTAAGAAAAAAACTATTGAATATCACGGTGTAAATTCACCGTGAACATACAAAACGGTGTTTTTCCACGGTGTACAAAAACTATTGAATATCACGGTGAAGATACATACGGTGATGTCAACCACCAGGATCGTGCATAACCATAAGACGGAATTACACCGTAAGAAAAAAACTATTGAATATCACGGTGTAAATTCACCGTGAACATACAAAACGGTGTTTTTCCACAGTGTACATTACACACGGTGTATGTACACCGTGGATCGAGCACGTACAAGACTGTAAGTACACATACATCGTCAAATAAAACACTGTCGTGAATCGTGATCATACACGACCGTAAGTACACGCGGTAACATTACACTGTGAGATAAATCACAGTCGTGGATCGTGCTCGTACAAGACCGTAAGTACAAACGGTGTAAGTCACCCGTGAGATATATCACCGTCTTGAACTCTACCGTGATAATACACGGTGATAAAACTCACGGTTGAACCGTCGTCTACCAGAACTGACACACAACCGCATGCGAAAAAATTGCAGAGAGCAATAAACCATTAACCATTTTAAAATGTCGGAAACAAAAACCATATCTTGAATGAATATACCGGTATCAAATTACAAATCGAATGATTTACAAGCATCAAAGCTCGAATAATCGAAAGTTGGAAAGCTAGGGTTATGGACTTACCGGAGGTTGAGCGCGATTGTCTAGGGTGTCCATATTGTCACTGCTTGCCATAATGATGATCGCCGGAGACGGAGTTGAATAGTTGATTCGATAACGGTCGGGGCTGATGTTTCACCGTGGCGGCGCTCGTCGTGCGTGTGAATTTCAAAAGTCGAAAATTGATTTTGTGGGGCAACTTTATTTTTCTGATATTCTTTTTATTAATTTTTAATATTCGATTTATTGTTTTGTGAGAAAAGATAACTTTTGAGGGCACTTAAGTCTTTTCATTCAAATTGGCCTACTTAACTTCCATTTTTATGGACGGGGCTTCAGAACTTGTATACTCTTATGCTTTGGCCTTTAAATGCCTCCGCCCCAATAACTTGGGCATGAATATTGTTAGAAATAGGGCTGATTGTTACATTTATCTAAATCAAAACTTCATATGTTGAAAAAGTGCTAGAAAGGTTTTACATGGTTAATTGCAAACATATTTCTGTTCTCTTAGCTTCTCATTTTACTTTGTCTAAGGACCAGTGTCCTAAAAATGAGTGTGAAATTGATGCGATGAAAAATGTGCCATATGCGTGTGCTGTAGGGTCAGTGATGTATTTGATGGTGTCGATTAGGACTAATATAGCTTATTCTGTGAGTTGTCTTAGTCGTTATATGTCGAACCCCGGTCAGCCCCATTAGGAAGCCATGAAGTGGCTGCTTAGGTATCTTTCTGGTTCTAAGTAATCTGGTTTGAAATTTGTTAAATCCAAAAGTGGCGTTGTGTTAAATGGATATGTTGATTCCAATTATGCGAATGATAGAGATTCTAGGAAATCCTCGACTTCTTATGTGTTTACTGTGTGTGGTTCATGTGTTAGCTGGAAATCCCAACTTCAACCTGTTGTTGCTTTGTCTACGACTGAATCTGAATATATTGCTATAACTGACGCTTTTAAAGAAGCTTTGTGGTTGAAGGGTTTGCTAACTGGAATTAATATGTTGAGTGATTGTGTGACTGTGTTCTCTGATAGCCAATCTGGAATCCAACTTTGCAAAAATCTTGTGTTTCACGATAGAACTAAGCATATCGATGTTAGGTTCCATTTCATACGTGAACTTGTTGAACAGGGTGCTATTTTGCTCGAAAAGATATCCACTCATCACAACTCGTCCGATATGGGGACCAAGCCCCTGCCCCTCGATAAATTTAAGTTCTGCTTGCAGTTCTTAAATTTTAAGTCCCTGGACTGAGCTGTGCCAGAGGAACCCCCTGAGTTGCTACTGTTGTGTGGCCAGTCCAGGAGGTGTTTTGCTAGTCGCTTTGGGTGCGACTAGTGTTTCTATATAGAGAAACTGTCCAAAATCCCACGCTTTTGCCACTCCCCCTGAGTCAGTGGTGTTTCAGAAGAAACCGGAAGCTCTCGCCCTCCGGGGTGTTAGCTGTCACTTAGTGTGACTGGTTGCTCAGGGCAACCACCCCTACTATTGAGAAAGTAGGGGAAACTCCACTGCTTCGGCAGCGGGGTAAGGGGATGATGATGATTGTATGTGTATGTTTTGCGCTTTTGCTTACATACTTGTTTTGTTGTCTGATTAGTGCAGTGACTAGTGACTGTGAGGTGACCAACAAGGTGGGGAATGTTGTATTTTATTGGTGTTGGTCCACTAATATATTGTTAAGGCAGCCGAGCCCAGTAAGTGCTAAGCCCAATTATACTTGGCCCAGTTCTTTGTAGCCCACTTAATTAATTGTTTGTACAATTAATCTGTTGACCAGCCATTTCTTTCCTTGACCATTCTTATCCGTGGATTTTATAGCTGTTGGGCTGAGATGAGATCTGGACCGTTGCTTGCCTTGGTTATATTGAACTTTTGCTGCAGAATTAACTTACTTTACACCCTACACAAACCCTAGCCGCTCCTCTGTGTGTGTGTGCGATTTCACCTATCACTGTGTGCGATTTTAAGTTTCCCCTCCTTACACCTCTCACCGCCGCCTTCTCCTATCTTCTCCGGTCAAAATCTTTGGATTCCGGCGGCTGGAGAAGCTTTGTGATGCGGAGGGTGCTCGGTGTTGTTGTCTCGTAGTGAGAGGAGGTGGGTTTGAGCGGTGTGAGTCGAATGTGAGTTAGGGCTCCGTGCTCCTGGGCTGCCGGCGTGGTTGCCTACGAACCATGCTCCTGGGCTCCGTGCTCCTGGGCTGCAAAACTTGGCGAAAATTGCCTACGAACCCCGAACTTGTGTGCGGGCGCGACTGTTGGGATATGTCCTTCGATCCTACGTGTGCAATCGATAAAGTCATAAGGTCGTCAATGGATGTTAAATGATTATTTGATAATATTAATTGTTGGGAACAATATAATATTGATCAATTAAATCATACCTACAGGGTCACACATGAACTCGAAGATAATGTACGATGCTTGATATATATATTGATTTAGAATCAATATTTACGTGGATTTAATATACATGCATGGGATGCATGACTTGCATGGATGCATGGCACATAGTGTGACATGGCATGGCACACAAGCAAGTGGGACCACATACAATGCAAAGTGGCATGACCTTTCACCTCCTTTGTAACCCCTTTTGCATGTTAATGGTGCATTATGATGCCCATTATGTTGTAGGTTACAAAGAGGTGTAATGGTGTGCATAATGAAGAGATTATATAGATGAAAATCTAATTTTCATCACACACAATATTCAGCCACGAAATTCCACACAAATAGAGAGAAAAGAGGTGATCTTGGAGATCCATTCTCAAAGCAAGCAAAGTTGTTCATTATCCGGGTTCGTGTGCAACACATAGAGGCCGGGCCATTTTTGCGGCTTCAACATCCGGACGATCCAAAGGAGTGAAGAGGTCATTCCAAAGGTGAACATTTCGAGGCTGATCCATTTGAGGTGGTTCAATCGACTCAACACCACCTCAACGACATCAACGAATCACTTCATCACCAAAAGTAAGAAATCGTTGAACCTTATATATATATATATATATATATATATATATATATATATATATATTGGATGTGTATATATATGTTTATATGTGTTCTTATACACAATAAGTGTGCACTAAGATCATGGCATAGTAGATCTATCGCTTTACACGCTTCTGCACACACGGTATATCGATCGGATCGGTGTACCGATTCAATCAATTGGTATCAGAGCCTAGGGATCGTGCACACTTTTGTGTTGGACACGAATTGTTTAAATCACATAATTGACTTATATGTTTATTTGTGCTTATGTGAGTAGATGTAAGGCCGGCCACCGTTAGTGGTCGGGTGGATGAAATTGTCGTTTTTTACGTACGATTGGCCATAGTTTTGGAGGGCTGCGTCCCTTGGAATCTTTTTTAATAGATAGATTTTTTCTATTCAAAAATGTATTGTTCTACATGTAAGCTATGGATTTATCCATGTTTCAGAGTTGGATTTCGAAGCCCAAGCTAAAACCGAGAAGAAACGAAGCAAAACGAAGCAAAACGGGCGAAATCGGGGCTGCTGGAGCCAAACGGCGGGCGCCGTTGGTGCTCCGGCGGGCGCCGATTGGATTCGGCGGGCGCCGTTTTGGAAACGGCGACCGCCGAAAGGCTGTTTTTAGGCCAGCCCCGTTTTATACCCTTTTGGCGACCGCCGTTTTGGAAACGGCGACCGCCAGTGGTGTTCAGCGACCGCTGTTTGTGAAACGGCGGGAGCTGTTCGTGGTTTTTTGGGTATGGAATAGGTTTGACCAAAATCGGCGGGCGCGGAACTGAAACGGCGGGCGCGGACCAGTCCAGAAGATGTTCAAGGCCTATTTTGTTGCTTTTAATCTTTTCTTTTGAGAGTTGTGAGGTTCTAGGGGCCTTTCGATTACGTATTTAATTGCTTTGCTAGTTATAGAATGTTTTATGTTATAAATGTTCAACTTACATATAAACACCTATGTATGCAAGTTCCCAAAATAATGAGTATAATGTCTTGACAAAAAACATCACACTCATGAAGCCCTCGATCATAAGTTGGTAGGTCCGCCTTAGCGGGGTACTACTTGTTATCTTGGGATAAGTGGGATTAAATGTTAGACCTTTACACGTGAGTTTGGTTTTCTCATCGATAGATCCACTGCAGGCGTGGCTATCAAGACATGAGATGAGAATGGGATTCTCATTGACCGAGAGTGATATTAGATATCATTGACATGGGTATGTCTACCTATCTTGAAATACTGTAGTGCAGACTCAGTCGGCTTAAAGATTTGCAAGATGAGGATCTCGGGATCGTTTTGTTCTAAGGGACAATGATATTGGATATCAATTGAACAAAATGAAATAAATAAGTACAATTGTTAGACAACCTTATTTGTTTACCGCTTTGTGGATGTTTACATACTTTAGTTATCTTTCTTTTATAGTTTATCATGTCAAATATCAACTCAATTCAAGTTTTATTCAATTCTTGATTATGAAAAATTGAACAAATATTCTTGATTCACAACGTAATTTGAGGATGGTCCTCAAATACGAAGACAAGGAAAATGTGTTAGATAACCACATCCTAAGATATCATTGAACAACTCAATAGCATGTTCGGGGAATATGCTAAGATTGAGCAGTTCTGAATGACCAGGGTCATCGCTTCAGCTAGGCTGAATAAGAGAAACCTATAGGGACCACATGTGCAGCAAATGATTGGATTATTTGCTTTAAGTGATCTCCTAATTTTTTTAAGATGATGAGTCGTGAATTAAAAAGGGACCCTGAGAGGGATATTCTTATAAGGGATGAGGTATTCAAAAGAGCATGGGCAAGAAGGCTACTAGGGTTCCTAGGGAATCTGAATGCATCTACTGCAAAAGGTGTTGGACACTAATTGCAAATATGTAGAAGATCATATTTTATTCAATTTCAAAACAAATGCCTAATTTGTCTTTCATATGATGGATTCTAAAGTTAGGATTATTTTCACCTCAGAGAGTGATCTAATCCAAAACACTTAGTTCATTAATGACACAAATTAGAGACTTTCGAGCCATGGGATGGCGTGATTCGATTGTCTGGTTGGCTCCCTCATATTTTATGAGAGACAGGGCTTCAATTGAATGATAATATCGCTGGTTAGAAAACTTCGACTTTTCACTTACGATTTATCAAGTTTTGATATTGGGATAATTTTGAACGAGATTTCGAATAAAAATCAATTATTGGGAATAATTAAACTTGCCCAAAGTTCAAAGAAGATGTGAAGAACGGGGTTGCTTCATCTTCAGGTATTAATGTTATAGACATTAGATTTCGCAAATTTTACTTCTTGGGTATTGGATGACATTTGTGGTTCTCACAATTGTAAGTGAAGGAACTACATAGAAGTAGGAGTTTGGAAAGTAGAAATGTCGATCTACGGGCTGGAAAAGGAGCGAAGGTCGCTGCACTAGCCGTATGATCATATGATGTTGTTATGCCTTATGGCCTTGTTTTAAGTATTATAACTATGTATTTTTCGTACCTTCAATAAACAATGAATATTGGTTCAGTATTGGATACTAATGGATTAGTTTTTCACTATTTAAATAGTTTGATAACTATTTTAATTGTGAACTATTCTTTGTTTTGGTACGATTATTACATTATTTATGTATACTTTAAACTCAAAAAATCATATATAACATTAACACCAAAGGCCGAATCGAATAAGTCTCAATGAGACATAACGGTAACATTGTTGATTAGATCAAAATCTAAACATGTAACGAATCTTCTTTTAGAATGCATTCTAGAATCATTTGACTTGGAGTCATTTGATACATGTGAATGATGTTTGATGGACAAAGATAACAATGTCATCTTTCTTGGAGAAAGGAGAACATGTGAGTGATTAATTAGGGATGATCTATACTGATGTATGTGGAACCTATCGGTTCACAAGCACATGAAGGTTATGTTCCGAAAAAGAGAAAACAAACTATATTAGATATAGTTCGACCATTCGATGAGAGGTCTAAATGAACAACTGGTCTCTTTTGGGAACACACAATTCTTGACTTCAACTTATACACTGAATAGGACGCTGTCAAAGTTGTTGATAAGACACCATACTAGGTATGGAAAGGGAGGGTCCCTAAATTGTTTTCATCAAAATTTGAGGTTCTAAAAGCTTCTCTGACGAGATTTATCTCTATAGAGCTTGAACTCAAATGGGATAAAAGTTTCTTTATGGTATCCATAAGAAACTCGAGGGTACAACTTCTACGATCTATCTGAGAACAATATTTTGTTGCTCGAGATAGTGATTTTCTTGAAAAGAGTTATCTTTCCTAGAAATTCAGTGGGAGCTCGGTTGTCTTGAACGAGGTTCAAGTGAAACAACCAATGATGAATACTCAAGACTGGGTTGAGAGTATTCTTATGGTTTTGGAAGCCATACCAGCCCTCGTAGGTCCGAAAGGCATAAATCTATCTCTATTATTCAAATACTTTGATATTGTGACCAATGAGAGATATGAATTCATGCTTTTGGAAAGCGGTGAACCTTCGACCTAATTCCAAGCTATGACGAGTCCAGCTAATGAAAATTGGCATGGTGCCATGAAATCTGAGATGATATCAATATCTTATAATCAAGTTTGGAACTTGATATATTTGCATCACGGGGTTAAACCCAATGAATGCTAATAGATCTTTAAGATCTAAACAGACAGATGGAAAACCTAGGGTTTTCAAAGCAAGGTTGATGGTAAAAGTTTTATTCACGAGGTGGATTATAGAAAAACTTTCACCAGTTGCTTTGATTAAATCATTCAGATTATCTTAGCCATTGCTACTCATATTGATAATGAGTTATGGTAATATTGGATGTTAAAACTAACTTCTTGAATTGGATTCTAGAAGAGAATGTGTTTTGACACAGCCAAAGAGTTTTATCGATCCTAATAAGGCTGAGAAATTATGCAATCTTATAATTCCATTTATGGAATAAAGCAAAGCATATCGGAGTAGCAATCTTCAGTTCAATGAATCCATACTGGGTTTTGGATTTCAGAGGAACTCGGATGAGTCTTGTTTTACAAGAAGAACAGTGGGAGTTACGTTGTATACATTGTGTTGTATGTCGATGACATACTCCTTATTGGAAACAATGTTTCTATGCTTAATTCTGTTAAAGAATGGCTTGAAAATTGTTTTTCAATAAAGGATCTTGGAGAAGCACAGTACATATTGGGCATCAAGATCTGTCGGAACAGATCGAAAAGGATGTTTGGACTTAGTAAAGCGACCTATATTGATAAGGTGCTTGATAAGTTCAGAATGAAAGACGCCAGAAAGGGTCTCATTCCAATAACTAATGGCACATCTCTTAGCAGGATGCAATGTCCTACGGGACCTGATGAGCAAAAGAAGATGGAAAACATTCCTTATGCTTCGGCAATAGGATCTATAATGTACGCCATGATATGTACACGACTGGACGTATCTGTTGGAATAGGTGACCGACGAGCCAACGGTTGGCCGAGCGGCTAACCGTATTCCGTTATATAACGGTTTATTTCGTTAATTAATGAAACCTATATTAATGGCATATACTATATCTGCTCCCAATGTTGAATCATAGATATAGTCCTGTACAGTTACACATGTTGTATGAATTCGGTTTTGTGGAAACCGAGAGATAATTCTGTTAACGCAACGTAACTGGTCAAACTCAGTTCCTAGTCGATGGGTTACGCCAATAACAAGGATACCCGGCCTTTCCCCCTTGAGACTAGCACTTAGTGTATGTGGGCTAATCTCGAGCCTCGGTGTTGGGACATCGACATACTTGAGTGGGTGCTCACTGTTGATGAGTTCACTGAACCCCCTCTCCCTGGAATCTCTAAGTGGTTATCACTGATCGAGTAGAGAATTCCATAATATAGTTGTACACAATTAATCCTTAAGACCCAGACATCACCGTGACTTCATCAGAGGACTAGCTGTATCGTGACATGTCTCTGATTCCCTGGAAAGGGAGTAAGTCGAAAAAGGAGACAATGTTCATGCAGTTCGAAATCTGATGTGAAGTCTGTGCATGGTAGTAGGGGATCTGATCGCTTGATATAGATCATGGATGTCCTGTGTGTTCTGATGGTTCGTAGTCCCGGAATCTCTGGCCAGAGTTGAATAGTGAGGTGATTAGAGAAATGTGTTTCTCTGAATCAATCACGAATGGATTTTACGAAACCTAGAACGTACGCACAGTTATCAAACTCAACAAGAGATCTCGATTAACCAATATCTCTAGTTTGATCGGGACATATGTATCGGAGGGATCGTACTGTACGCTAACTATATTACAAGGTTCTTGCAGGCACTTCATTTGTATCTAGGGAATTAGTGAAGCGTGGCTGCTAGACGCTCGTCACTGATTCGTTGGGCACCGACTTGTTCGGAGATTAAATAATATGATTATTAATCTAAAACTCTTGGGAGTAGTTGAAATAAGAACAATATGTTGTTCGAATCACAATATGTTGTGAGCCCACAGCTAGTTATACACCTGAACCATTGAGGGTCACATTCTCGTGTAAACCGATCCTTGAATACGATCATGTATTAATTAACTGTTAATTAAGTACATATAGTCGGAGGTCAATATGATTGAATCCGAGATTCATAATTGTGATTATGAGTTGGAAATAATAATGAGCTAAAGAAAACGGACACGATGGTGTACACTTTCTATTTTGGGAAATTTCCCGATTTAGCAGTACCCCTGAAATGGGCTTTCCGATTTTGTGAAATTGGAAATTTTTATTTTTATCTCATATTGATGAGAAAATTAAAACGAGAAAGAAAATATAATCGTTATATTTTTCGGAGATGAAATTGATTGTCAATTTTGGAGAAACGTAATGACGGCTAATGTATTGGGCCGACTAGGGTTAATGGATCCGATCCATTAGGGTTTGAGCCCAACAAGCTCCTTTCTTCACCTATAAAAGGAGCCTCATAGGCATGAGAATAAACACACCAAAGTGAAGAGCTCAAAACCCTAGCCTCACTTTCTCTCCTTCTCCCTCTCGTCCGCCCCCTCGGCTCCTCCCTCGGAGGACCGCCAACAACCGGAGCCGCCGCCCGCCGCCGCCTAGTGCCGCCGCCGGCAGCCGCCTCCCCTCGCCGGAATCCGATTCCGGCACCGTTTTTCCGGCCCGTTTTTCCCGTCGTGTTCTCCCTTACGTGTTTCTAGTGCAATACGTAAGTTGGATTACCTATACGAGGTGAAACCTGATTAGACGAGAGACGCCGAAGGAACGCCCGAGCACAGCCCGAGTCGCGCCCGTGCGCTCCAGCCGTCACACACGAGTCCAGCCGAGAGCCCCGCCACTCGCCCGGCTCTCCCCGCACACGACCCGTGCCGTCCCCGCGTCGCATCCGCGCGACTTCCGACGAACCTCGTTTCGTCCGATGAATCCCTGAGGTACTTACGATTAAATTTAGATTTAATTGTTTGCGTTAAATGTTTGCGCTATGTACTGTTAATGTTTGCGCCATGGGATTTTTAATTGATATAGAAAAATTAATTTTAATTAATTTAAATGTCAATTAAATTCAAATTGATTCGAATTAAATAATATGATTATCTTAATTGTCAATTTGACGCAAACTGATTATGTGCACATGTTTACGTAATTAATTATATATGTGTAATTAATTAATTTGATTAATATAATTGCACAATTCAAGTTGATTAGAATTAAATAATATGATTATGTTAATTGTCAATCTGATGCAAATTAATTATGTACGGATGTTTACATAAACTCCAAGTTGATTAGAATTAAATAATACGATTATGTTAATTGTCAATTTGACGCAAATTAATTATGTCTGTATGTTTACGTAATTAATTGTAATATATTAATATGATTAATATAATTGCGCTATAAGTAATATATTAATATGATTAATATAATTGCGCTAGAAGTAATTATTTTATATGATAATATAATTGCGCTAGAAACAATTAATTTATATGATAAATTTAATTGCACTAGATTTAATTTATGTAGTATGGGATGCATGAATTAAATATTTAATTATTTGATAATTAAATTAAATGGTGAATTATTGATTTTATTAGATTTGAATTAAATCAATTAATGCATGTAATATTGAAAATGGGATTTTCAATAAAATAAAATAAAATAATGTAAAATGTTTACATTAATGAAAAACGGTTTTTCATAAAAAATTTTGTTTTCCGCTGCGTATACATGCATGATCTCCAACAGTGGTATCAGAGCGTAGGTTCTGAAATTGATTAATTGTCTATGAATATAATCGCCTAAAGCGTGCTGTTTGTTGAATTGATTGATTTAATGTTGTTTAATTGGGACTTAGTTGTTTCTATTAAGATATTTATTTCTATCTAATAGATTGAAACAATGCCTGATTTGTTATCAAGTAACAATTCAATGTCGAACATGAATGCACCTCGGGGAGTGATTCATCTAGACTTGATTTTGTTAAAACAAATTAGAGACATCGAGCCATATGATGGCATGATTCGATGGTCTGCTCGGCTCCCCCATTTATGGGAGATAGGGTCGCTCGCATGATGAATCGCTGGTTAGAAACCTCGAGTTTCACTTACGAGACATCACGTTTTGATTATTAAGATATTAATAAATTGAAATAGAAAGGAAGTATCAATATTTAATTTAGTGAAATTATTTATTGACCAATTAAATAATTGATTTAAATATTCGATCAACAAGGTGATAGATTAATTATTTGATTTAACTGTTAAATCAAGTTAATTAATAGAGCACCATTTAATTTACATACCTCGTTTTAATTGTGATTAAATGCTATGTGAATTATGTGAGATATATATATTGTGATATATGTTATGATCCTATGTGCTCGTTAGGATGACCTATAGAGGACATAGTTGTTAAGAATCAACAATCGATCACTCACTTCATTCTCTCCTGAGAATGTACAACGATTATTCTGATGAGATAACCAATCCTATACTCCTCCATTCTCTCCCGAGAATGTATATCAAGCCTTAAAGGAGAACCGATGTGTCGTTCTTTCTCCTTTCCTTCTACCGACAATAAATTATGTGAAAGCCACTTACAAGTAGTATGGTATGCCGTGTTAGCGGGGAGTACTGCTTGTGAGTTAAGCTGTAATTTATTGACATAAGATGGAGAGGTGTTAGCTACGATTCTTTTGAATATGTGTGGTCGGATAGATTAACTATGGGCTTACACATGTTTACTGGAGTCCAACTTTCACTTCTCACATCGGTAGGTCGGTCTTGACACATGGTTGACTTTGAAGGGTACGATTAACGTAGTTCATTGTCATGGTGAGGAAAAGTAATCTTTAGGGTCACATAGAGATGTGATTGAAAATGTTTCTACCTTTAGGTGAATGTAATCGGGCTAGATTAACTACGGGTTATATTCACGCTATTGGACCTAAAGCCCAACTAAGGAAAAATAAGTTTTCCCGTCTGTCTGCTAGAGGATAGCGAAATTCGAAAAATTTAGTGGGAGGCAATTAAATGATAAAGACCAAACATTTAATTGTAATCATTAATAACGAATTATCTCAATGTTAATTTTCTTAATATTTCTCAGTAATATTCTCTAAGATATCCTGTAACATCGATACTCGACCAATCCAAACTCACTGGGCCAAACCATTTGAATTGGAATCTCAATCTTGTGATTTAAAATGATGAGTGCCTCTATGTACTTGAGAATAGATTATTTGATAATCTCACTCAACCTTTGACTGCTGAGGAATGCCACTTATGAGAAGTGGATTTCTAGTTCTTATGAATCGTTCATTATGAACTACAACATGAACAAAGCTCGATCCTTCAATGGATAAGTTGTTCAAGATGTTGATCAAAGAGTCAACAATCAATACGAGAAATTTGTTCTCATTATTGCTTCTTCATGAAAGAAGTGTTCTTCTTGAAGAAAATGACGGAAATGGTTTCCGGTCTAAGTGTAAAGATGGATAAAGGTGATACTAGAAGGGCGACTAAGAACAAGGTCAACAAATGAGTTGATGACGCTTGCCATCGTTGTGTGAATAAAGGCCATAGGGCCATAACTGCTAAAATACCTTGGGCAGAAACGTTCTGACAAAGGTTCGTATTGGGTTATAGTTATTCTATTGTTTTGAACAATTGATTATTTGTTTCGTCTAAATTTAGAAACCTGCTATTAATAGAAATGTTCTATTATTAGATCTTACTTCTATATTTGATATAGAAGGTAAAGGTTTTAATTTTTTTTTTGGAAATCCGATTTCCTTCATACAAAAGAAAGCAAATATGATTTGCTAAAGACGATAAACAAATAAACAAGAATGAACTAAACCCAAATATCAGCAATGGATAGAAGTCAAAACCCCGCACAACTTTAGCACGCTAGTTGAGTGTGTTGAAGATCTATTGGATTTGATCCAAACGGAAATAATGTGTTACTGGTGGGGCGGTTTTCAACTACCAAATGTACTTATGAAGTACACGTCTTTAATTTTGAAATGTTCAATAAATTTAGACATCAAAGTAGGAAACCAACTTGGTTGCTATATTACGATATGATCGTGGTAATAAATATTTAAGCACCAAGCTTATTGACTATCTAAAAGAGAATATGATTCTCTGGCAATGGACTACGTCTGGAACTCTTTAATTGTATTGAGTGTCCGAATGTTGGAATCAAACTTTGTTGGACATGGTTCGATCCACAAAGGGGTTCACCAAATTGCCGACGAAACTGTAAAAGTCCTGCACTTTTGACAGTCGTCCATTTGCTGAATAGTGTTACCACCAAAGCAGTTAAAACCACACCATATGAACTTGGGCACTCCCGTATCCTGCTTGCGTGAAGCGGCTAGTGGGAGATAGTGGATCCGGCTTATGCCATTTTGTGGGGTATCCTGAACATTCACAAGGATACCTGTTCTACTATATTTCTAAAACAAAATGTTTGTTTAAAGAAATGTTGCCTTCTTAGAGAAGAAGTTTCTATTCGATAGAAAAGGCAATATAGTAAATCTCGAAATAGTTCGAGAATATGAACCACACTATGAAGTTCAAACACAAGTACTTGGAGATGAACCAATTCAACAAACCACTGATATACCTCTTCATCTATCGGTTCGTAAATCCGAAAGTGTTCGGAAGGTACCTGGTAGACGGTTCCAACTTGATAATGATCAAGATAAAGTTGACGATGGATATGATCCAATAAACTTCAACTGGTTCGTATTAGATATGAATATGAGACATTGGCTTATTGCCATGAAATTCATAATGGACTGTATGTACTCCAACAAGGTTTGACCTTGGTAGATCCACCAAAGGGAATCGTTCCCAAAGGCTGCATATTGATCTATTAATTATGACGTGAGAGTATATATATAGAAAGGTGTGACCTTTAAAGCAAGGATGATGGCGAAAGAAGTTACTCAAAGACAATGTGTTGTTTATGAGGCAATCTTTCCATCAGTCGCTATGCTTAAGTCCATTACAATTTTGCTGGCCATTTCTGCATAGTACGACTATGAGATATGGAAAATAGATATGAGGTCTACTTTCCTTGAATGTGATATTATGGAAGAGTTGTAGCGCAACCGGAAGGCTTCATATTTTCTGGAAAGGAGCAAAAGGTTTGCATACTCCAGCGATCCATTTATGGATTGAAACGAGCATCCCTAAAATGGAACATGTGTTTTAAATACAATAGTCAAAGCGTTGACTTGGTATAAAACTTAAAGGTACCTTGTATTCAAGAAGGTTAGTGGGAGCGCAGTGAAATTTAAGTGTTGTACGTTGATGACATACTAATCATAGGGATGATTGAGTGATGTTGCAGTCAACGAAAGCACGGTTATCCACACGTTTCTCGAATAAAGGATTTGAGCAGAGGCATCCTACGTATTGTGATACGTCACTATAGATATAGATCTAGAAGGATGCAAAATCTTCTCAATCCTTGTACATAGAAATTGTTTCTGAAATGGTTTAGCATGGAAGAATCCTGAAGAGATTCTTGCCAATGTCCCATGGGGTTCATCTCTCGTAATTCGTGTGACTGTAATGTTGATGGAATTCGAGGAGATGAAATGGACAACACATATATCTCCGCACTATGGAGCATTATGTATGGCATGCTGTGTACTAGACGTGATATTATAAATGTTGTGAATGTCACAAGTGAATATCAGTCGAACCCAAGACCGGCTTATTTGAGGTCGTGAAGGACGAAATCCTTGAGCACTAGCAATCAAAAGCATTAAGGAATTGTTCTTAGTCTATGGGAGGTCCGAGTTGAATTTAGAGGTACTTACGAACTCTAGTTTTCAACCGGATGTGGATGACTAAAAGTCGATATCAGGATTCATATTCGAGCTTAGAGGTGGTGTCGCATGCTGGAATGGTTCCTGCAACGACTAATGATTCTACCACGAGAACCTGAATATGTTGCAGCATCTAAAGCTGTAAAAGAGACTGTTTTGGACACGGAACTTTATCCAAATGTTGGTTATAGTTCCGGACGCAAATAATCAAGTAACTTGTACTGTGATTATACGGTGTCCTGTAGCGAATGCTAAGGAACCGAGATCTCATCAGAAGTCCAAACATGTACTTGAGAGAATATCATGTGATCTAAGAGATCAATGACAGAGGTGACGTCTGAGTCGAGAGTGTCACTTCGGAAGATAACTTTGTAGATCCCTGTACTAGGCCTTTATCTGAATATGTCCGCGAGAAACATCGAGGGTCGATAGGACTAAGATTCATGGATAGTTGGCTCTAGGTCAAGTGGGAGATTGTTGGAATAGGTGACCGACGAGCCAACGGTTGGCCGAGCGGCTAACCGTATTCCGTTATATAACGGTTTATTTCGTTAATTAATGAAACCTATATTAATGGCATATACTATATCTGCTCCCAATGTTGAATCATAGATATAGTCCTGTACAGTTACACATGTTGTATGAATTCGGTTTTGTGGAAACCGAGAGATAATTCTGTTAACGCAACGTAACTGGTCAAACTCAGTTCCTAGTCGATGGGTTACGCCAATAACAAGGATACCCGGCCTTTCCCCCTTGAGACTAGCACTTAGTGTATGTGGGCTAATCTCGAGCCTCGGTGTTGGGACATCGACATACTTGAGTGGGTGCTCACTGTTGATGAGTTCACTGAACCCCCTCTCCCTGGAATCTCTAAGTGGTTATCACTGATCGAGTAGAGAATTCCATAATATAGTTGTACACAATTAATCCTTAAGACCCAGACATCACCGTGACTTCATCAGAGGACTAGCTGTATCGTGACATGTCTCTGATTCCCTGGAAAGGGAGTAAGTCGAAAAAGGAGACAATGTTCATGCAGTTCGAAATCTGATGTGAAGTCTGTGCATGGTAGTAGGGGATCTGATCGCTTGATATAGATCATGGATGTCCTGTGTGTTATGATGGTTCGTAGTCCCGGAATCTCTGGCCAGAGTTGAATAGTGAGGTGATTAGAGAAATGTGTTTCTCTGGATCAATCACGAATGGATTTTACGAAACCTAGAACGTACGCACAGTTATCAAACTCAACAAGAGATCTCGATTAACCAATATCTCTAGTTTGATCGGGACATATGTATCGGAGGGATCGTACTGTACGCTAACTATATTACAAGGTTCTTGCAGGCACTTCATTTGTATCTAGGGAATTAGTGAAGCGTGGCTGCTAGACGCTCGTCACTGATTCGTTGGGCACCGACTTGTTCGGAGATTAAATAATATGATTATTAATCTAAAACTCTTGGGAGTAGTTGAAATAAGAACAATATGTTGTTCGAATCACAATATGTTGTGAGCCCACAGCTAGTTATACACCTGAACCATTGAGGGTCACATTCTCGTGTAAACCGATCCTTGAATACGATCATGTATTAATTAACTGTTAATTAAGTACATATAGTCGGAGGTCAATATGATTGAATCCGAGATTCATAATTGTGATTATGAGTTGGAAATAATAATGAGCTAAAGAAAACGGACACGATGGTGTACACTTTCTATTTTGGGAAATTTCCCGATTTAGCAGTACCCCTGAAATGGGCTTTCCGATTTTGTGAAATTGGAAATTTTTATTTTTATCTCATATTGATGAGAAAATTAAAACGAGAAAGAAAATATAATCGTTATATTTTTCGGAGATGAAATTGATTGTCAATTTTGGAGAAACGTAATGACGGCTAATGTATTGGGCCGACTAGGGTTAATGGATCCGATCCATTAGGGTTTGAGCCCAACAAGCTCCTTTCTTCACCTATAAAAGGAGCCTCATAGGCATGAGAATAAACACACCAAAGTGAAGAGCTCAAAACCCTAGCCTCACTTTCTCTCCTTCTCCCTCTCGTCCGCCCCCTCGGCTCCTCCCTCGGAGGACCGCCGACAACCGGAGCCGCCGCCCGCCGCCGCCTAGTGCCGCCGCCGGCAGCCGCCTCCCCTCGCCGGAATCCGATTCCGGCACCGTTTTTCCGGCCCGTTTTTCCCGTCGTGTTCTCCCTTACGTGTTTCTAGTGCAATACGTAAGTTGGATTACCTATACGAGGTGAAACCTGATTAGACGAGAGACGCCGAAGGAACGCCCGAGC
Organism: Euphrasia confusa; assembly: GCA_954870475.1. NCBI lineage: Eukaryota > Viridiplantae > Streptophyta > Magnoliopsida > Lamiales > Orobanchaceae > Euphrasia > Euphrasia confusa. Next base: position 23,368,730 of record OX940951.1, read on the forward strand.
ACAGCCCGAGTCGCGCCCGTGCGCTCCAGCCGTGACACACGAGTCCAGCCGAGAGCCCCGCCACTCGCCCGGCTCTCCCCGCACACGACCCGTGCCGTCCCCGCGTCGCATCCGCGCGACTTCCGACGAACCTCGTTTCGTCCGATGAATCCCTGAGGTACTTACGATTAAATTTAGATTTAATTGTTTGCGTTAAATGTTTGCGCTATGTACTGTTAATGTTTGCGCCATGGGATTTTTAATTGATATAGAAAAATTAATTTTAATTAATTTAAATGTCAATTAAATTCAAATTGATTCGAATTAAATAATATGATTATCTTAATTGTCAATTTGACGCAAACTGATTATGTGCACATGTTTACGTAATTAATTATATATGTGTAATTAATTAATTTGATTAATATAATTGCACAATTCAAGTTGATTAGAATTAAATAATATGATTATGTTAATTGTCAATCTGATGCAAATTAATTATGTACGGATGTTTACATAAACTCCAAGTTGATTAGAATTAAATAATACGATTATGTTAATTGTCAATTTGACGCAAATTAATTATGTCTGTATGTTTACGTAATTAATTGTAATATATTAATATGATTAATATAATTGCGCTATAAGTAATATATTAATATGATTAATATAATTGCGCTAGAAGTAATTATTTTATATGATAATATAATTGCGCTAGAAACAATTAATTTATATGATAAATTTAATTGCACTAGATTTAATTTATGTAGTATGGGATGAATGAATTAAATATTTAATTATTTGATAATTAAATTAAATGGTGAATTATTGATTCTATTAGATTTGAATTAAATCAATTAATGCATGTAATATTGAAAATGGGATTTTCAATAAAATAAAATAAAATAATGTAAAATGTTTACATTAATGAAAAATAGTTTTTCATAAAAATTTTTGTTTTCCGCTGCGTATACATGCATGATCTCCAACAGTATCATATGCTTTGAGCATGACGATTCGGTTTCAAGGAAACCCAGGTGAGGCGCATTAGACTGCGGCCAAGAATAGTCTTATGTATCTTAGATGGACTAAGGAATATTTTGTTGTCTTTGGAAGACAAAAGGAGTTAATATTAACAAGCTGTTTGAATGCTAACTTCAAAACAGACTAAGATAATTTCCGATTTTAATCTGGTTATATTTTTTGTTTGGTTAGAGGTGAAATTTGCTGGAATAGTTCCATGCAATGCAATATAGATGATTAAACTATAGAAGCTGAGTACAGTATTGCATTGGATGCAGTAATGTTGGCAGTTAAGATTTGAAAGTTCTTGCATGAACTAGGTGGCGTAACTAGCTCAACCCATCCGATATTTCTCTATTTGTAGTAGAGTTATCGCGCAAGCCAATGAGCTAGGAAGCACCACAAGTCTAAAATTGGTGCTCAGGAAGTTCCACATTATCTGGGAGATAGTTTTGTGGAGACATCGAGATAATAAAGTTGCAACTTTTGGTAAGGTTGCAAACCCGCTTTCTAAACCTCTCCAGCAGTTTAAGCTTGAGGCTTTCACGACTGCAATAGAGATCAGACATCTTAGAGATGGGTTGTGATTTCTATTACTGTATTAGATACTTTTGGAGATTTGGTAAACATTCACTCATATGTATAATACATATTTCTTCATATAAATATGGTTTAATTTATATGAATTGTCCAAATGATTAAGTGATATCAATTGGTTTATGAGGTCGACTTACTGCATAATGAAGTCCCAATGGTTGAACTGATATACTTAAATCATATAGTTGTTCCTGGTTCATATAATCGAGTACGGACAAACCGATAATACAAAGAACTAGATTGTAATGTGTACTATAGCGCCGCTTCATGGGCTAGTGATGTGGGACAGCAAGTACAATTACATAGATATTAGCTGGGAGCTAATGATCGAACAGACCCGACTGGAATAGTATTTGAGATTTCGAGTCATAATACTATTTCATTGACTGTCGAGCAATTTCCTCTGACCTGAGTAGTCCAGAGTTATTCCATTGTGAAATGGTATACTTTGATACAAGCAAACACCTTTCGTAAAAGGGGGTTATAAAACTTGTTATTGGGTATATCAGGAAGCAAGTGGGAGAGCTTGGATTGACAAGATGGGATTGTCCTCCATTTTATAATGGGATACATGTCTTACCGGCCACTTGGAGAGTCGAGACTGTGGAAAATACGTGCCCACGTCCAGATTCGTATCATAGTGATAAATCTGGTTTTACAGTCTGTCTCATAGTCCAAGAAAGGTTTGAACCGATTGAGGATGACTCCAGCCTCGCCTCAAGTTTACATAAAGTGACAACAGGAAATTGGCAACACACTGGCTCTGAAGGCCAAGTGGGAGATTGTTGGGATATGTCCTTCGATCCTACGTGTGCAATCGATAAAGTCATAAGGTCGTCTATGGATGTTAAATGATTATTTGATAATATTAATTGTTGGGAACAATATAATATTGATCAATTAAATCATACCTACAGGGTCACACATGGACTCGAAGATAATGTACGATGCTTGATATATATATATATATATATATATATATATATATATATATATATATATTGATTTAGAATCAATATTTACGTGGATTTAATATACATGCATGGGATGTATGGCTTGCATGGATGCATGGCACATAGTGTGACATAGCATGCCACACAAGCAAGTGGGAACACATACAATGCAAAGTGGCATGTGTATGTGGCATGACCTTTCACCTCTTTTGTAACCCCTTTTGCATGTTAATGGTGCATTATGATGCCCATTATGTTGTAGGTTACAAAGAGGTGTAATGGTGTGCATAATGAAGAGATTATATAGATGAAAATCTGATTTTCATCACACACAATATTCAGCCACGAAATTCCACACAAATAGAGAGAAAAGAGGTGATCTTGGAGATCCATTCTCAAAGCAAGCAAAGTTGTTCATTATCCGGGTTCGTGTGCAACACGTAGAGGCCGAGTCATTTGTGCGGCTTCAACATCCGGACGATCCAAAGGAGTGAAGAAGTCATTCCAAAGGTGAACATTTCGAGGCTGATCCATTTGAGGTGGTTCAATCGACTCAACACCACCTCAACGACATCAACGAATCACTTCATCACCAAAAGTAAGAAATCGTTGAACCTTATATATATATATATATATATATATATATATATAGGATGTGTATATATATGTTTATATGTGTTCTTATACACAATAAGTGTGCACTAAGATCATGGCATAGTAGATCTATCGCTTTACACGCTTCCTCACACACGGTATATCGATCGGATCAATATATCGAAACCAACAGCGACCTGCGTACACGAATGTCGCTTCGATTTGGGGGCAGTCGACCAAGCTACTTTTTGCGATTTTTCTTTTCTGAACCGTTACAAAGTAACGGTTATTTGACTAATAAATATTGTGATTTATTTATTTAATAAATAAATCAAATAAAATTATATTCTGATTATATTTTGAATTTCAAAATGGCCATTAAGGAGTCCTTAATGCATAGCCATAATGGTTGGACCGTTACGGTCAACCTGTCCAGGTTCATCCAAAAACCTACAGCAGATCCCTATGCTCACCTATAAATACGAGCATCATGTTTGAGAAGAAACACACCAAAACCACTCCATCAATTTGCTACTTTCTTATCTTTTTCTTTCCTATTCTCTTTGGCCCTCCGGTGAAGTCTTTCAGGCAACTCTCGGTTCGACGTGTGTTTTGGGTCGTTTTTGTTGGAAAGAATGAAGTACGGGGTGGATACGAGGGTTTCGCAACGACTACCAAACCAAGTAAATTTTTATGTAGAAAGGGCTGAAATTTCTAGACCGGGAAGGAAAAGGATAAGAATCCGAGCTCAAGAAGATAATGTCTTTTATTTCGATAATACTTTTAATCGTATTTTCCGCCGCCCTTATAATGAGACGGGGAGGCCGGCTTTTATAGGCGAGAGCACATGCTCATGCATAGCCACGACATCACGACACGTTAAGTCTACTCTAGGATCATTAAATGCCGGGGCACGATTCTGAGCTGGGTTTAAGCGAGACCCGGGGCTTGAGTTCGGCTGGGCTTGTGCGACTTCCGTTCGGAGACTTCGGCGGAGGTGCTTCCCAATCTGTCCTTTTGGATCAGCCATGAGAGTGCGATGCTCTTTCCTCGGCCCGGGGTGGCGCTTCGAGCGCGTTGCCTGAGCCCGGGCCCGGGGTCCGGTTGGGATTCGTTGCGGGGCATGCCACGTCTTCTGACTCGGGACGCCGTTCCCTAGTTGTTGGGTCGTGGGGATCAGCGCAGCCCCTCCCCTCCGTCGATTTCCCAGGGCTACGTTCTTGTATGGTTCGCGTGGACTCGGACCCGGGGTTCGGCCTAGACTCCCTTCGTCGGTTCTGAGTGTCGCGGGCGAGCCTGCCTTCCACGTGTACAAATTGATTTTTGATCCCCCAACATTGGCCCCCGGAAACATCGTCGGAAAGTACGAGATCCGGGGAGGTTTCCGCCCGTTGGGCCGGCGACGCCCCATTTCTACTGCTTATTGGGCTGATTCCCTACCGGCCGGTCCTTCTTTAAATGAGATAGTTGGCGGCTGGGTGACCTGTTCGTCTCACAGTCTTCCTCGAGGGGCTCGTCTCGGTCTGGGTGCCTTTCGTCCTGCGGCTCTCTGAAAGACTGAATTAGCTAATAAATGCTGTGCTCTCGGAGTGGTGCTTTCAGGAGGTGGCGTTGGGGAGTGGGATTGACCGTCTGGTTCCTCTGGGCTATAAATCGGATTCGAGGCCGCTGCTCGCCTTATCTCGCTCCTTCCATGTCTAACCATCCTCAGCGATCTGCTCACTCCGCGGTGGGCCCTATCATTCAGGTTCGCGAGCATGAGCCGGGTGATGAGTCACGGGTGGAGACGGCGGATTCCGGGGCGCGACGCTACGTGGTCTCTCGCAAGTTTAACCTGCGTTATCACCGCGAGGTTCTTCTAATTCCGTCGCCCTTTGCGCAGATGTACAAACATGTGTGGCCCGCCATGCTTGCTGTTAGCGACTCTTCCGGCTGCCTCTGGGTTTTTGACTTGATCCCTGGTGGCAACCGTCTGGGTATCGGCGACATTGGTTGGGCCGTGTTCGTGAAGCACATGCAGGTTCAAGATGGATGGCGGGTGGAGCTTCGGTGGTCGGAGACGGAGGATATCAATGTCGCCGTTACTCGAGAGGACGGGTCTTTGGTTCCTGTCCCGCCGACCTTGTTTTGACTCGGCGGTCGGAGTAGCTCTCTCTCCCGCGTCGTGCTTTGATGGCTTTTGAAAGGGTTTTGTAATTTTGTGTGCTTGTATCTCGGGCCCCGGGTCCCAGACACCGCGTCGCGGTGCGAATACCCTGAAATAATTTTTAAATAAAAGATGTAAAATTAGTAATCGAAAAATAGGTTCCCTGACGTTGGTTCGGAATCCGGTCCAAACCCAATCGGGGCCACCGCCCGGCGCGGTTTGGTTCCTTGGGATTCGGACAGTCGCGGCGGTTCCCCAGGCTAATGATGACGCCTTTTCGGTGTGTCACGTCTGCTTGGCACCTTTTTAAAATCCGATCCTAATCAAATTATTCCTCCGACTCCGAAATCCTCCACCCCTCTTCCGGTCATCTTCTCCGGTAAGAAAAAAGAAAAACTCTCCCCAAAAAATTCAAAACCATGGTGAGCTCCTCTGTGGGAAGCAACGATTTCAACCCGCCGGAGATAGTCTACATTTCCTCCGACGAGGAGCCCGCGGCGGCACCGGAGCCGCAACCAGAGACGCCGGAAATATTCGACGTTTCCTCCGACTCGGATCCGGATGCCGGAGACAGCCACCTGTCCGTCCCCCCTTCTCTCGAGGTCGCGCGTTTCTGGCACGCCCGAACCTTCACCGGGTCCCTGCGCCGACCGAGAGCGAGACTGCCGCCGCCTCTGACCGTCCCCTTCCGGGGTCTGGAGAAACGGAGCATAGTTCTCCGGGATGAGCTGGGTCAAAATTGGCCGATGCACATGGTGCGCTGCGGGGATCGCCTCCGCATATCAGGAAAAGGGTGGAGGACCTTCTGTCGCCACGTGGGCATTGGCCAAGGGTGGCGCGTGAGAGTCCAGTGGGACTGGGAGGTGTGGTCGAAGGTTTTTGTGATCGACGGAGAAGGCGTAGCCCGGTCGCGGCTTAGATAACTCCTCCTCTGGGGGATAGGTTAGCTAGGGTTTTTCTAGTGTTTTATCTGTACTTTTGCGATGATGTAGTGTAGACCCCCTGAGGTCCCTCCGTCTTTTGTAAAGAATTATCATAAGTAATTCTATCATTTTGTCCAATCGGCAACCTTTCTTGCTTCGATCGCCTTTTGCTTGTCTTCTTCTTTGCAGAATCGAAACTCAAATTTTTGCGAACGAACTCCCCGTGTGTCATGATCCCCTCGGGCTTGCCCCGGGGTTGATATCCAATAATTCGAGGGGCCTGGCCCCGGGCGTCGATGGGCGTTTGAGCCCCGGGCGGCCCCTCGTCGCGAGACCGGGTCTCGGGCCTACATCGTAGGGTTGCAGGGGTAAGCAATCCAGTAAGCAATCATTGGGATCTCGTTGGGCCCACTCGCGCCCAATGGGCCTCGTTGGGCCTCGTGAATAAGAAAAAACACTCGAGTGCGATTTATGGGTAACCGCTCCCGCCCCTTCAAATCTTGCGTGCGTATCCTTCTTAAAAAACTGCCGTGTTTGCTGCCCACTATCTTACGTGCTCCGGTGATTTGCAAACCCTAATTTGGCTGACGCGCAGGTAATCGATCCCTTCCACTTTTATTTTCTTTCTCGCCCAATTGTTGTCGAGCTCGCGGGATGAAGTCATGGCCGAGGCGGAGGGATCCTCCGCGAGTTCGGGCGGTGGTACCGCACTGAATGATTCCTCGTCCAGCTCCGGCGAAGATAACGACATTCACCTACTTCACGCCCAATTTCTCCGTCTGATGGATGAGGCGTTTCCGCCGCTCGCCGCCCTTGATTACCCGAGCTACTATCGGACCCACCGCTACGTGGCCGCCGTTCGCGACCCATACACCCCGCCCGCCGAATGTCATACCCCCAAATGGGGCGATCATGGCAAACCAAGTGTGATTACCGCCGAGATGATCGAGCGGAAGAGAGTTGTATGGCGGGTGCCGGTGGACGTACACCTTCACGCTCCGGCCCCCGGGGAGTCTCCGTGTTGTCCGCCTCCCGGGATGGTGGTCGTGGGGACGGATGCTCTGGATCTTGGGTTGCGATTCCCACTTCACCCCTCGGTGAGCGCGGCGTTGCGGTTCTGGCGGGTGGCCCCGCACCAGATCCATCCCAACGGATGGGCCCAAATCATAGCCTTCCTATCCCTGTTGGGTAGCTCTGGACTGATTCGGGTCTTGACTGATGCCGAGATCCGTCGTTCGTTCGGGATCTCGAGCACTGGAGGGTTGAAAGGGCGTTTCACTGTGAGGGGTCGCGATGGCATCCCCACCGTCGGGGTGAAGTCATCGAAAGTTGACATTCCTTGGCCGAGGTGGCTTTATGTCTCTGGGGCCTGGCAAACCCTGACGCCGGCGGGGGAGATCGATATCCCCACGAAATATTCTGAAAAAATCCCGAGTGAGTCGCGTTTTTCCTTAAATATCGTTCTTCCTTGCTGATTCTTGACCTCTTCTTCTTTGTAATTAGGTGTTAACACCCGGAGAGAGGGCCCTCTGAATTGGGATTACCAGGTCGCCCTGAAGATCGCCGAAGCTTACACCTCGTCCGAACGCCAGGCCACCGTCCTTTGCCGAGAAGATCTGCTGCTGAACGCGCGCCTTATTTGCCCGCCGCGACATCTCCACGACCCATATCCAGGTAATGATGCGAGACCTTAGCTCAACCTCTCTCTCTGATGTCTTTCTTGATTTCATGACCTATAAATGCGCTCTGATTGCAGCTCCTCGTACATTTATCTTCGAGGACCGTCCCTGCTCGAAGATGTCGGGGTTCCCTGGGATCACCGATCGCAAGGGGTCGGATTTTCCGATCCCGGCATCGCGGAGCCGGTCCGTCGGATCGGCCGGTCCTTCGACCTCTGTGGCTCCGCCGCGCTCGGGGTCCATCCCAATCGATATGCCCCGGACCTCGCCGGCCGTCTCTACTGAGGTGGTCGACCCGGACGCACCCCGGCATGCGGCGGCGGATGGCCCCCCGCTGTCCCGTGCTAGTGACAAGGATGTGATCGAACTGACCTCGGACTCCGCACCCCGGACCTCAGAGCAAATAGTGGTTCCCCCGGTCTCCTCTCCTTCGCGGGTGAGGATGGAGGCAGTGGATTGTCCTCCCTTGTTTGCCGCGGTCCAAGCTACCTCTCTCTGTATGGTGGAGGGCTCGGTCGCAGGTGAGTCGCGGAAGCGCAAAGCTGTTGAGGACCCGGAGGCCCCGGACCTTAGCTCCGGACGACCGCCGGTGACCGCGCATGAAGGCTCTGGACTCCCGTCGGCCGTGATGGGATGCTCGCCGTACTACGGTGTAGACCCGAGTCGCCAGCAGAGGTAAGATCAAAACTGAAACCTTTCTTTGGTGGTTTTGTAAAATTCGATATTTAGATCGTGGTTTGGGACATCTCTCTAGGTTATGTCTGTTTTCAAACACCTCACCCCAACCTTGTCCTTCCTTCGAACGCAGGATCCTGGACGCCACTCCGGACGTGCCCCCCGTGATCCGGGATTATCTAGCCGGCTACGGCCCTGCGCTCCCGGTGGTTACTCCCGGGACCCCGGTCGGCGCGGCTCTGAGCGCTCTTGGCCAGTCCTGGACCCACGAATTGCAGGGCCTGGTTGGCCGTCGGGATCATACGTTCATGTTGGCCACGATGCTGATTAGCCAGGCCGCCATCGTCAGTGCTGCGGGGTTCGAGTGGTCGGAGAACCAGGCCCGTCAGATCGAGCAACTCACCGCGTCGGTGGAACAGTGGAAAGCGTCCGCCCAGGCGAAGGACAGGCAGGTCGGGGAAATGGCTAAGCTGAACGAGGAGGTGATTGCCCAGAGCGACCACCTCATGTCAGAGGTTAAAGATTACACTGCTGCCCTAGCCGCGGCCTCGAAGGACAGGGACATGTGGCGCGAGTTGGCCGAGTACCGGAGCGACAAGCTGGAGATAGCGGGCGCGGAGGCCACGGCCCTCAAGTCACGAGCCGCGGTTCTGTCGCAGCAGATCACCGAGGCGAATGGGGAGGTGGCGAGACTCACCGAATCCTTTGAGGCCCGGGTCGCGGAGGCCGCTGCCCTAAAGGTCCAACTAGAGGAAGCCCGGGCTCGGATCGCCATCCTTGAAGAGGAGTTGTCTAGCCCGTGGACCGACCATCGTGTGCTCAATGATCACTTTTACTCGAGCGGCCTGGCCGACGCCGTCCGATATGCTCACTCGAAAAACGATGTGGCGGCTCGGGATCGCGTGCTGGAGTACTGGAAGAAATATATGAGCACCAGGGTCCTCGATCCTCGGCTTCACCAGGAGTACCTAGACCTCGAGGAGGATTTCCATATCGACATGAAATGGTGGCCGAGTTACGATCGCCTGATCCGTCCTAAGGAACTGCTGATCAAGCTTCCCGCGCCGGCACAAGGAGAAAAAGTGGAGATCGAGCCCGAGGCGGGAGACGCGACTTCCTTCGTTGGTGCGGCAGGTGGCTCCCCGAGGCCCGAGGATGGGCTGTCTCCTCGCCAGGTGGCAGTCATGGAGGACGTCGTCGCCGGTTTCCCTGAGCAGAGCATTGATGCTTTCTATGAGGGTTTCGAGGCTGACCAGTCCGTGCAGCCCGCTGAAGAAGGTGTTGAAGCCGACGCCGATGCCCCGCTGGAAGAAACCCCTGATGCTGACCCGGAGTTAGCGGCGACGTCCCCGAGGTCGTAGGTCGTGGTGGCTCTTGGAGTTTGTCCCTGGTTGCCTCATGAATTTTTATTCTCTGCTTTTGTTTTGTTCTGATAAGGGCCTCGGCCTGAAAAAAATTTCTTGTTTTGATTTGGTTTTTTGTTGGGGCAGTAGCCCGGATATTTTGGTGGGGATGACCCTTGGTATGTTTAATCATGTTTTTGCTTCTTCATCATGACTTAAACTCTTATTTGCGTGTTTCGCGTGGGGCCTTAGGGCTTTTCTTTAGTCCTGGATGTTCAGGGATTTTTAGCTTGGTTTCTACGAGCCGCGGGCCCTGGGTTTTTGGTTGTCCCGGGTACCGGGGCTCTGTGTGTAGTGTTCATATTGAATTTTGCCTGCTGACGCGATTTTTTATTTCTTTCCGAAGTTCGGTTTTGGCCAAAGATTTTTGGTTCTTTTTGTACCCGTACCTCCGCGACCCGGGGCTCGGTAGAGTCCTTATGGGTTTGAGGATTGATGGTTTAAATGGGGTTTTTGTGGCTTTTTATAGCTTTTATTTTATCCCCCCGTGCTCGCAACTTGGGACATGGTAAATAACTTTCTTACTTTAGAGTCGCCTAAGTTGGAGACTGAATGGGTTCGTGGCCTTTTGGGCTTTTGCGGATGAGTCCACAAATTATTCTCGTATTGTCCTTGCAGCCCGCGTCCCGGGATTGTGTTATTTCAATCTCCGCTCTTCGGGTCTTAAGTAGGTTAGGCCTTATTCTCGACTAAACGACAATACTCAAATCATAGGGAATTGTTTCAAATTCTCCGGCACTCGTGGGTGCTCGTTTTATTTTTGCTATCTTAGAGCATATACATATAGCCTTCGTTCATCGGCTTCGTGGGGGCTCGGGCCTGCTCCGGTCCTCGTCCCTCTAGTGGTAGAATTTTTTCAGATGCAATGCGTTCCATCGGTATTGGTCTGGCGTCCCGTCCATCAACTCTAGCGCGTATGCCCCGTTCTCCAAGCAAGTCGTTACTCGGAAGGGTCCTTCCCATGTCGGCCCGAGGGCCCCGGGGTGGGTTCCTAGTAATTTTTTCAACACCAACTCCTTGGGGCTGAATTCTCGGGTCCTCACCTTTGTATTGTACATCTTGGCAATTCGTTGTTTGTTCATCGCGTTGAGGGAGTCAGAACTCAACCTCCGCTCCTCAAGGAGGTCTAACTCGAGACGTAGTACCGCCTCATTCTCCGGGGTGACGTCCTGGGCGGTACGGTGCGAGCGGACTATCACCTCGGCCGGGATCACGGCCTCCGTACCAAACGCGAGAGCATATGGTGTCTCTCCGGTGGCGTTCTTCATCGTGGTGCGATATGACCACAACACCTCTGGTAGCTCCTCGGCCCACCTTCCTTTTCGCAACTCCAGTTTCGCCTTGATGGTGTGCTTCAATATTTTATTCACCGCCTCGACCTGCCCATTAGATTGCGGGTGGTACGGGGTCGAGAACGCCCTCCTTATGCCCCATAGCGCGCAAAAGTCCGAGACTCGCTCGCCGTCGAATTGCCTACCGTTGTCCGAGATGATGGACTCGGGTAATCCGAACTGGCATATGATGTTCTTCCAGATGAACTTGATCACTTGTTGTTGGTCGATCTTCTGGACTGCTTCCGCCTCGGCCCACTTGGTGAAGTAGTCGACCGCGACAAACGCGAACTTGACTCCGCCCGGGGCGGGGTCCAACGAGCCGATGATGTCTATGCCCCACCGGGAAAAAGGCCATGGGGAGTACAACGCCTTGAGGGATCCGGGTGCGGTGAGAATGTTGGGTCCCATGAGTTGGCACTGGACGCATCTCTTCGCGAACTCGGCGGCGTCGTTGCGTAGGTTTGGCCAGTAGAAACCTTGACCCATGGTTTTGTGGGCTAGCGATCGTCCCTAGATATACATTTTAACAAAGGCATGGAAAAACTCCTGCGATAAAGTTGGGAGCCCAGAACAGAGTACCTTGCAGCCCGCGTTCGGAGCTGTTTCGCCTCGACCTTGTCCGAGGGCAGGGCCCCGGACTCGATGAAACCTTTGATCGCGTCCCGCCAGTCGGCCCCGGACTCGAGGGCTACGGGGAGGACCTCCTCTCGGGCGTCGACTGATGGAGTCTTCAACTGTGTCAGCACGACTCGGGACAGATCTGCAACCCCTTCGGAAGAGGCTAATTTGGACAGCGCGTCGGCCTGCGAGTTCTGCTCCCTGGGGATCTGCTCGATCCGGACGTCGGGAATCTTGCCGCACAACCTCCACACCAGCTCGAGGTACTTGATCATCTGCTCTCCTTTGGCTTCGTAGTCGCCCGTGACTTGGTTCACTACTAGCTGCGAGTCCATGAATACGTGGAGTTGCGGGACGTCCACCGCGATGGACATTTCGAGGCCTGCCACGAGCGCCTCGTACTCTGCTTCATTATTTGTTGCGGAAAATTCAAATTTTACCGCGTGGGAAAACGAGTCACCATCTGGCCCGAGGAGCACTACTCCGGCCCCCGAGCACGCACTGGTAGACGACCCGTCCACATAGAGTCTCCAGGGGCGTGCTTGACCCGTGCTCCGCTGGGGAAAGGTTAGCTCGACCACAAAGTCCGCGAGTGCCTGTGCTTTTATCGCGGTGCGAGGTGCGAACGTTAGGTCGTACTGGCTCAGCTCCAGGCTCCATCGGAGCAATCTTCCTGATACGTCGGATCGGTGCATGACTTGCCGCAACGGCATTGTGGTGAGTACTTCTACGGGGTGTTCGAACAAATACGCCCAGAGTTTGCGGACCGAAATTATCAAGGCGTATGATAATTTCTCGAGCGGCGTGTAGCGGGCTTCCGCCTCGTGGAGGACATGGCTCACAAAATAGATAGGTAGATGGAGGGTCCCTTCGGCCCGGACGAGTACCGCGCTCAGCGCGCACTCCGACGCGGCGAGATAAAGAAAAAGCTTCTCCCCCGCCTTGGGGACCGTCAAGATATGGGGCTCCGCGAGGTATTCCTTGATCCGTAGAAAAGCGTCCTGGCTATCCTTCTTCCAGTGGAACTCTTGGTTTTTTATTGATCCGAAGAACGGGCGAGTTTTATCCCCGAGCCGCGACATGTACCGGCTGAGCGCCGCGAGGCAGCCGGTGAGCCGCTGGACTCCCTTCACGTCTCGCTGCTCGGCCATATCGAGCACGGCCTTGATCTTCGCTGGGTTGGGCTCGAGCCCGTACTCTCCAAACACGTGTCCTAGAAACATTCCTTTTTTGATCCCGAAGTGGCACTTCTTGGGATTCAGCCTCATGTTGTAGGCCCCGAGGATCTCGAAAACCCGAGCGAGGTCCGTCACGTGGTCCGCCTCGCTCGCACTCTTCACAATAATGTCGTCGATGTATACTTCCACTGTTTTGCCGATTTCCCCGGCGAACATGGTATTGACCAATCTTTGGTACGTGGCCCCGGCGTTCTTCAGGCCGAATGGCATTCGCTCCCAGCAGTAGATGCTACTTCCCGTGTAGAATGCGGTGTGGCGGGTATCCTCAGGATCCATTGGAATCTGGTGATACTCGGAACTCGCGTCCATGATGGAGAACATTGCGTGGCCCGCGGTGCTGTCGACCAACTGGTCGATGTGGGGCATCGGGAAATGATCTTTGGGACATGCCTCGTTGAGGTCTGAGTAGTCGATGCAGAGTCTCCATTTGCCTCCCGTTTTCCGCACCATCACCGCGTTGGACACCCACGTCGCGTCGTGCGGGGCGAGGCGTATCAGTCCGTCCTTCAAGAGTTTGTTGGCTTCCGTGGTCAGTGCCTCGCTCTTCTCGGGCCCCATCTTCCTCCGTCTCTGGGCTACGGGGCGGTGCTTCGGGTCCAGGCGGAGGCGATGGCTAGCGTGCTTCGGGTCGACTCTTCCGAGCTCCCCGCTGCTCCAGGCGAATGTGGCCAAACTGGTCTGTAAAAATGACTCGAGGTCGGTCCGGGTCTCGGGCTCCATGAGGGAACCTAGCAAAACTTGTCGGGGCACCTCCGGGGTTCCGATCTCGCACCGGACGGGCTCTTCGAGGGTCTCGACGCCACGGTCATGTTTGAGGCGAGTCTCGGGGAAAGGGTCGGGTTTTGACTCGCAGAGATCCGGGAACGCGAGGTCCTGTCCCGTCCCGAGGCTCACGACTCGCTCGCCCGTACCCGGGCCCGGGGCGTCCTGGGGAACCCCGCGGTGCATCCCGGGTGCGGTGCTGGTCTCAAGGACGGGGACGACTCCGGTTGCGGGAACCGCACTTTCTTCAGGACCTCGGACGGTGGGTGGGTCTAGATCGAACACGCTCGTCCGAGGGCCCGGGGTGCTGAGCCTGGCCACCAGTTGATTGACCCGGGAGGTATCCGTCGCGGCTTCCGCCGACGGGTCCGCCAATTCATACGAGGTCGAATAGAGTAAACACTTCTTCGCCATTAGTTGGTCCCCTCGAATGGTGCCAACGGCCCCGGAGGGGACCGGGAACTTGATAAAATAGTAGTAGGTGGAGGCCACGGCTTCGAAAGCTTCCAAGAAAGGCCTCCCTGGGAGCGCGTTGTACCCACTGGCCCTATCTATGATCACGAACTCCAGGTTCCTCAACACCTTGACCTCGTGTTTGACCGAGTCCGCCAGCTCCAAGGGCAGGGTGATTGTTCCGAAAGGGGTCACCACGTCGCTGCCGAACCCCTTGAGCTTGAGATCGCAGGGGAGGATGTATTGCGCGAGTTGACCCATTTGGTCCAGGGCCTGCTTATATAGGATGTTGCAGTGGGCCCCGCTATCGATCAGTAACCTCGAAACCTCCATTCCCAAGATGGGGGTTTTAATCACCAAGGCGTCCCGTTTGGGGAAGGTGACGCCGTCCTTGTCTGCGGGGGAGAACGAGATCTCCGCCCTTTTCGTGATCCCGGGGGGTGGGGCCGGTCGCGTCGCGTGGTAAACCTGCCACACCTCGAGTTCACGCCTCCTCTTGCGCTTGCTTATGCTGGCGATCGGTCGTAGCCCGCCTATCATCAGGATCTGGGCTCCCTGGCCCCGCTGCTGGTCACGGTACTGTGGATCGCGGCCTGCTCCTGCCTGCTCGGGGTTGCCCCGAGCCGCGGCCCCGTCGCTTCGCGGACTGGGACGCGAGAGCAGGTCCCAAAGCTTCCCGTCTTCGAAGAGTTTCCATAGCTGTCTGAGTAACTGTCTGCACTGGCCGGTGGCGTGCCCGTGTTGGTCGTGGAACGAGCACCACAGCCTCTTGTCTAATTTTCCTTCGGGGGCTCGCATGGGCCCCGGCTTCACTAGGATATCTCCTCATGTGGCTAACAGGACCTCCATCATAGTCATGGTGTCTTGACCCGTCAGAGCGACGAGCTTCACTTCCATCTCTTTGTAGCCCGGGAGCGGCCGACCCTGCTCGTATGGTTTGTAGGGGGCCTTTCGCGGAGCGGGTGCGACCCTCCGGTCCACGGGCTCCGGGTCCCGCCTCTTTTGCTCCGGGGCACTTTCGTTTCCTCGCATGAGACGCTGGAACCAGCACTGGGCCCCGGCTTTGATGCGGAAATCTTCGTAGCTCCTCGGGTAGCAAAGCATCAGGTGTTTGAATAGCTCCGAGTTCTTCCGGAGCCCACTCATGGCGGTGTGTAATTTCAAATCGTCGCCGACCTCCTCGCCACCGAGCAGGATGTCCCCTACCCGGTCCACATATGACTCGTCACTTTCTTTCGCCGCCTGCCGGACCCCGATCAACCTCTGGCTTTGCTCGAGCCGATTGACCTTTGAGGCGAAATGGGCGACGAAACGTTGGACCAGATCTTCAAAGCAGTGGATGGATCGGGAGGGTAGCCCCGCGAACCACTTGTGGGCCGTGTCCCCTAGAGTGAGTGGGAACAGCCGGCACCTCGTGGCGTCACTAGCACCTCGCCCCGACATGTAGGTGCGGAAGCGGCTGAGGTGGACCTCGGGGTCCGTCTTCCCGTCATATAGGGCGGTCTGTAGGGGCTGGATCTCGTACTGCATGATGGCGTGCTCGACCTCTAAAGCCAATGGTTCCTTGCAGAAGTCGACGCGTTCGGGCTTGACTTGGGCCTCGGCGAGCCTTCTCTCCACCTCGGTCATTTTCTCGTACAGGTCGTGGAGTCCTGCCTCGGGACCCGACGCCGTCGGACACGAGACGACGGGATGAGATCCGCGTCCGCCATGAGTCTCCCGCTCGCCGGCTGCTTCGAGCCCCGGGGCCCCGTGCGCTGGTGACGCGGATAGGTACTCGGCTGGGTCGTTCAGATCGAACATCAGCCTCCTAGCCGGGGGCAGGCGCTGGTCATGACTCGCTTGCCCCGGCCCGAGGCGGTTGAACGCGCTGGTTTTAACCTGTTTTCTCGATGATAGAGATATAGGAGTGGTAAGGGCGTGCTTACGCTGGGCCAAACTGGCCATGACTTCGTCGAACTTCTCGGGGTATCGAGCATACTGCCCGAGAAGAGAGCCGGGGTGGTGGGTGCTGGTGGATCTCGGCGTGGGCCGGGGCGAGCGCGCCGGTTGTGCCGTTCGGTAAGCAGGTGACGCTTCAGACGTCGTGCTTCGGAGCTGCTTCGCACCTGGCGACGAGCGATTCGTCGAGAACCTGGCTCCCTCAAGTGGATCTCGGCCTCCGACGCGGGATAGCATCCGTGGGCGGTCGGTGCCTGGACCGTGGGTTCATCTTCCACGGGCATCTTTGCCCGTTCTGACCTTCCCCGAGTGGCGGATCTCGGAGAGTCTGACGCCGTGGCTCCGTCTTGCTCCTGGCTGGACATTTCTTCACCAAAGCTCTTTTCCTGGGTCTAGAAATACAACCCCCTCCTTCTAGCGCCAACTGTTTTGGGTCGTTTTTGTTGGAAAGAATGAAGTACGGGGTGGATACGAGGGTTTCGCAACGACTACCAAACCAAGTAAATTTTTATGTAGAAAGGGCTGAAATTTCTAGACCGGGAAGGAAAAGGATAAGAATCCGAGCTCAAGAAGATAATGTCTTTTATTTCGATAATACTTTTAATCTTATTTTCCGCCGCCCTTATAATGAGACGGGGAGGCCGGCTTTTATAGGCGAGAGCACATGCTCATGCATAGCCACGACATCACGACACGTTAAGTCTACTCTAGGATCATTAAATGCCGGGGCACGATTCTGAGCTGGGTTTAAGCGAGACCCGGGGCTTGAGTTCGGCTGGGCTTGTTCGACTTCCGTTAGGAGACTTCGGCGGAGGTGCTTCCCAATCTATCCTTTTGGATCAGCCATGAGAGTGCGATGCTCTTTCCTCGGCCCGGGGTGGCGCTTCGAGCGCGTTGCCTGAGCCCGGGCCCGGGGTCCGGTTGGGATTCGTTGCGGGGCATGCCACGTCTTCTGACTCGGGACACCGTTCCCTAGTTGTTGGGTCGTGGGGATCAGCGCAGCCCCTCCCCTCCGTCGGTTTCCCAGGGCTACGTTCTTGTATGGTTCGCGTGGACTCGGACCCGGGGTTCGGCCTAGACTCCCTTCGTCGGTTCTGAGTGTCGCGGGCGAGCCTGCCTTCCACGTGTACAAATTGATTTTTTATCCCCCAACAACGTGCAACGTAGTTGCTTGAGACGTTGTATCCTGGGAAACAAACGATCGGTAGAGGTCGAATTTTATTTTAAGGAGATTGTGTCTAACAAAAGCCTCGTCTTTTTCTGTTCTTAGCCATCTCCATAGATCCCACACCTACAGTCTTAAAACAAAATCTCTACGAGATGGCTGCTTCTGACTCTCCCATCATCACCGAGAAAGCAACTGACTCCACTGCTCAGAAGGAGACGATCCCTATCACTCCTAACCCTACTGGACCTTCTATGATTGTGCCTCCTTCGGGACCTGGTGGTGGTGCGCCACACCAGATGGCTTTTCCGGTCGTGAATCATCACGATAACCCGGAGAAGTTCAACGGCTTGAACTTCAAGCGTTGGCAACAGAAGATGTTGTTCTATTTGACAACATTGAATCTGGCGAGGTTCTTGAAAGAAGATCCTCCTCGCCTACCGGAAGATCCGAACGTGCAAGCGGTGAGCGCGCTTGATGCATGGAAGCATTGCGACTTCTTGTGCAGGAACTATTTGATGAATAGTCTTACAGATGACTTGTACAATGTGTACATTGGAGTCAAATCCGCTAAAGAGTTGTGGGAGACTCTGGATAAGAAATACAAAACCGAGGATGCCGGTGCCAAGAAATTCATTGTTGGGAAATTTCTTGATTTTAAAATGGTTGATACTAAATCTGTGATGTCTCAGGTGCATGAGTTCCAAGTCATTATTCATGACATTCATGCCGAGGGGATGGTGATCAGCGAGACTTTTCAAGTGGCTGCTATCATCGAGAAACTTCCCCCCGGGTGGCAAGACTTCAAGAACTATCTGAAGCACAAACGAAAGGAGATGAACGTAGAAGAGCTGATTGTTCGCCTTCGCATCGAAGAGGACAACAAGAAGAATTCTCGTCTCTATGGCCATGAACCCAAGGCAAATGTAGTCGAGGCCAGCTCCAAGCCTACCTACAAAGACAAAGGCAAAATGAAAGTTGACCAGATGCTTGCTCCGAAAAAGGGAGAATTCAAAAAGAAGTTTGCTGGAATTTGTCACAACTGTGACAAACCTGGTCATCGGGCTTCCGAGTGCAGGAAACCTAAAAGAAACAATGCACTTGTTATTGAAAATGATAATAATTTTGCTGCTGTTGTTTCAGAACTGAACATGGTGGGGTCTAACCCACGTGAGTGGTGGATCGACACAGGTGCTACCCGCCACATCTGCTCATCCAAGGAGATGTTCCACACTCTTGATGAAAGTGCTACTGGACAAAAGCTCTTTATGGGGAATTCAGCAACTTCTGATGTCAAAGGGAAAGGAAAAATAATGCTGAAGTTTACTTCTGGAAAAGAATTAACTCTGAAAAATGTTTTGTATGTGCCTGAGATTCGTAAGAATTTAGTGTCTGGGTCTCTTCTGAATAAGCATGGTTTTCGTATTGTAATCGAGTCGGATAATGTTATAATATCCAAGGGTGGGGTGTATCTGGGCAAGGGGTATGAGAATGATGGGTTGTTCAAGCTCAATGTAATGACTATCAACAAGAACATGAATAAGACTGCTTCTACTTCCGTTTACTTGCTTGAGTCATCGATAACTTGGCATGGCCGTTTAGGACATGTAAACTTTAATTCATTGAGAAAATTAATGAACTTAAAAAGCATACCCACACTCCAAATTGATACAAATCACAAATGCGAAATTTGTGTAGAAGCGAAAATGACTCGATCATCTTTTCGAACTATTGAAAGAAATAGTGAACCCCTCGATTTAATTCACACGGACGTGTGTGATCTAAAAACCGTGCAAACACGTGGTGGAAATAAATATTTTATCACGTTTATTGACGATAGCACAACATATTGTTATGTATATCTCCTAAAAAGTAAAGACGAAGCTTTCGAAAAGTTTGTACTTTACAAGACAGAAGTTGAAAATCAACTTAATCGATAAATTAAACGATTAAGAAGTGATCGAGGAGGTGAATATGAGTTTCCGTTTGCTGATTTTTGTGAAAACATGGAATCATGCATGAAACTACTGCACCTTATTCCCCTCAACAAAACGGTGTTGTCGAACGCAAAAACCGAACATTGAAAGAAATGTTAAATGCGATGTTGCTTGATTCTGGACTACCTCCGAACATGTGGGGAGAAGCGTTGTTAACCGCAAACTACCTTTTAAATAAGGTGCCCCGAAAGAAAATCGACAAAACTCCATATGAATTATGGTTTGGTCGAGCACCGTCATATAAATACTTGAAAGTATGGGGGTGTTTAGCAAAGGTGGCAATTCCACTACCGAAAAAGGTTAAAATAGGCCCTAAAACTGTTGATTGTGTATTTATCGGATATGCACATAATAGTAGTGCCTATCAATTTCTTGTGTACGAATCAAAAATCGACGATATACACAAAAATACTATTATGGAATCAAGAAATGCTCAATTTTTTGAACATATATTTCCATGGAAGACATGCACTGATAATAGCAATGAAGTTAGTTCCTCGCGCATGCATGCAAACCCAACAATTACAGAAATTGTTGATGACATAAATATTGAACAAAGACGAAGTAAACGAGCTCGTATAGAAAAATCGTTCGGTCCTAATTTTTTAACGTACATGCTCGAGAGTGAACCTCTTGGTTTTAAAGAAGATGTAAATTCTTCTGATGGCCCTCAATGGAAAGAGGCAATTCAAATTGAAATTAATTCTATTTTGCAAAATCATACTTGGGAATTAGCGGACCTTCCTCCGGGAAGTAAACCCCTAGGTTCTAAGTGGATTTTCAAAAAGAAAATGAAAGCCGACGGGACTATCGATAAATACAAGGCAAGACTTGTGATTAAAGGTTATAGACAAAAAGAAGGGCTTGACTATTTTGATACGTATTCTCATGTGACGAGAATTACGTCAATTAGATTAATTATCTCCATAGCAGCGCTAAGAAATCTCAAAATATATCAAATGGATGTAAAAACGGCCTTCTTAAATGGTGATCTAGGTGAAGAAATATATATGGATCAACCAGAAGGATTTTCTGCTCTCGGGCAAGAAAATAAAGTGTGTAAATTGGTGAAATCCTTGTACGGATTAAAACAAGCACCAAAACAATGGCACGAAAAATTTGATTATGCTATGTTAGAATATGGCTTTCGAATAAATGAATGTGATAAATACATTTATATAAAAAATACGGACGATGATTATTTAATCATGTGCCTATATGTTGACGACATACTTATCGTGGGAAGTAACGATAATATGGTCAAATCAGTGAAAAATATGTTAAATTCAAAATTTGACATGAAAGATATGGGCAATGCTGATGTTGTACTTGGAATTAAAATTTATAGAACATCAGACGGCTTTGCTTGAGTCAATCTCATTATGTCGACAAAATCTTAGAGAAGTTTAGCAAAGATGATACGGGTCTTGCTAGAACTCCAATAGATACAAGTCAACACCTCGCTAAAAATAGAGGTGAAGGAGTAAATCAAGTAGAGTACTCAAGAGTGATTGGCAGTCTAATGTACTTAACGAGTTGTACAAGACCAGACATAGCCTATACAGTAAATAAGTTAAGTAGATACACTAGTAATCCTAGTGAAAGTCACTGGAAAGCTATTGTACGATTACTTAGATATTTACGATATACTCGAGATTTTGGGTTGCATTATACTCGATATCCAGCTGTAATTGAAGGTTACACTGATGCAAATTGGATTTCTGACATAAAAGACTCCAAGTCCACAAGTGGATATGTATTCACTCTCGGTGGAGCTGCTATTTCCTGGAAATCGTCTAAGCAAACAGTAATTGCTAGATCCACAATGGAATCAGAGTTTATAGCTCTAGATAAATGTGGCGAAGAGGCCGAGTGGCTCAGGAATTTCCTAGAAGATATCCCAAAGTGGACTAAACCTGTGCCTCCAATTCGTATTCATTGTGATAGTCAATCTGCAATTGGACGAGCGCAAAGTAATATGTACAATGGTAAGTCTAGACATATACGTCGCAGACATAATACCATTCGACAACTACTCTCGACTGGAGTTATCTCAATAGACTACGTAAGATCTAAAGATAATATCGCAGATCCATTAACCAAAGGGTTAAATCGAGAGTTAGTAATGTCGTCATCTACAGGAATGGGACTAAAAGCCTTAAAGAAAGAGAGTTGAGACGATGGAAAACCTTACCTATATGACTGGAGATCCCAAGAACTAGGTTCAAAAGGACAACCTAACCGTCTAAACTTCGTTATCACTGTCCTGGGGGGGATTTGATTTCCACCAAAAGTCCATTGCTTAAAAGATGTTACAGTGATTGTGTGTGAGGTTTAGCAAATGGCTATTAATGATTCAAAAGAGATATTATGAATACTCTTAAAAGAAATCACCTATGTAAGAGAGAAGTGGGGCCGCTTCGAAGAGGATACAGTAAGGCATATTCTTAAACACTCTTACAGAACCAGGCTGATGTTCAGGGCCAAAATGAACATAATCATGAGAACTGAGATTTGTTAGAAAGAACGTGAGTGGGGTATATTATCGTTTACACAAATGGTGAATAGTTCAAAGTCATCGTGACTACTATTTAATCAGTAAAGTTGGTATGCTTTCACAAGGGAAGGTTCAAAGGGTAGCACCTACCTATCCTATGCACGTTTCTAACGTTGATTGATTTCACCAAACTACCTTGGTTTATGTGTAATTTTCATTCATGGGGGGGACTGTTGGAAAATATAGAGCTCGGAGAGAGCTTCGAAACGATAGCTCATTCGCTCAAATCGGAGTTGAAATGAATGAGAAATTAATTTCTAAAATATAATCAAAATAGAGGGAAAAAGGGAAAAAAAAAATGAAAGGGATATTAGTTATCCCACATTGGAAAACTATCAAAAGGCAAGTGGGTATATAAGATGTTTGGCCTTTAGTAGCTTATGAATCAACTATTATAGTATTGCTCTGCCTCCTACGTGCGCGCAGGGGGTGCAAAACTTGGCGAAAATTGCCTACGAACCCCGAACTTGTGTGCGGGCGCGACCTGCGTACACGAATGTCGCTTCGATTTGGGGGCAGTCGACCAAGCTACTTTTTGCGATTTTTCTTTTCCGAACCGTTACAAAGTAACGGTTATTTGACTGATAAATATTGTGATTTATTTATTTAATAAATAAATCAAATAAAATTATATTTTGATTATATTTTGAATTTCAAAATGGCCATTAAGGAGTCCTTAATGCATAGCCATAATGGTTGGACCGTTACGGTCAACCTGTCCAGGTTCATCCAAAAACCTACAGCAGCTCCCTATGCTCGCCTATAAATACGAGTTTCATGTTTGAGAAGAAACACACCAAAACCACTCCAGCAATTTGCTACTTTCTTATCTTTTTCTTTCCTATTCTCTTTGGCCCTCCGGTGAAGTCTTTCAGGCAACTCTCGGTTCGACGTGCAACGTAGTTGCTTGAGACGTTGTATCCTGGGAAACAAACGATCGGTAGATGTCGAATTTTGTTTTAAGGAGATTGTGTCTAACACAAGCCTCGTCTTTTTCTGTTCTTAGCCATCTCCATAAATCCTACACCTACAAATGATTACTACTATTACTCATTTCCATTCACATTCATCACTTGCCACTTTCGTAAGAGTCAGAGCAAACGTCTGTGTAGCAAAGTGGTTATATGTTGCTCAAAGTGGTGGGATACTTACTGCAAAATCACCTCCATTGATGAAGTTAATGAAGAGTTCGAAAGTCGTTCCTTCCTCGTTCTTGCTTCTGCTGTAAGCGCTAATGATGGTGTTCCAGGAAGTGACGCTTCTTGCGGGCATTTCATCGAACACCTTGTAGGCGTAGTCAAACACCCGCCGTTCTCCTAAAACGTGGATCACCCTAGTTGTAGGTGATGAAACATGTCGTCGGGGATGGACTCCGGCAACACCTCAGCGACACCACCACCACCACTGCTCGGAGCCCGCGTCACGTCGAGAACCGTGAGCTCCAGCCCCGTCGCATCTCCGACGCGAACCTGCACCACCGTCCACCTCGCTCTAAACTGAGCACAGCCCCGACTCCAACCAACCCCGCAGCAACTACGGTCCTTTTCATCGTCGAGCTCGACAGCCGCACCTCAACCTCGAGCACCGCACGGTGGGCGTTTTGGGGGATCTGGAACTCCTTCGAGATCGCGTGGGTCGAATTCTCGATCTCGAACCACATGCCGTCGTTCGGTGGAAGGGGAAGGCTTCTCGAGAGGGGGAGGATCAAATCGGCGGCCTTGTGATTTTCGTGTTTTGGATGTGTGAGGGAGGACGTGAGTGAGTGGTAGGAGGGGTAATGATATCTTTACCCATTTTAGGCGGCCTAAATGACACGCGTAATTTCTCGAAATCCTTATTGGTCAAAAAATGTGGGAAAAATGCTTAATTGACATTTTTCTCTATAAAAAACATAATATTCAAAATTTTAAATAATATTTATATTTAAAATTTAAAATTTTAAAGTTGAATTACAAATTAAAATATAAAAAATTATATTTCTATAAAAATAAAAGATGGGCAGCTCTTGGTCCCCATATTTTTTAGGCCCAAGTTTGACCGATTTTTTATTTTTCAGTCCGAAGCCTTGGTGGGCCGATCTAAAAAACAATTGGGCTCAGCTGTGATGATTTTTTTTTGTGTTTTCCGTTCGGACTTTCGGGTTTGCCAGCACAAACTAATCGGCATTGCTACGGAAAACACATTCCAACAAGAGCCAAGTTACATGTGCCCGCACTCAAATTTTCACAACATTATTAAAATCTTGTCCGTTCATTCCAACACTATTTGAACTAAATTGAATTTCCAATTTTGCCCTCATTGAAAATTTCCAACGAAACGAAACGTGTATATTGTTGAAATGAGTGAATAGGCAGAGTGCAGGAATTCCCGTGAAGACTCGCAGGCCAATAAATTAAGCTCGCTTGATCGCCACCTCTATCAAATTTATACTTTACTACTCACTTGCTTAAGATTACAAAATATTCCTCTATCAAATTTTGTTGTTAGTTTAAGTCGGGCTGGGCCATGGATCCTTGGTGTGCGACACCGAAGAAGCCCTCAACTATTTTGGCGCACGTTAGCAAGAGCGGAGAAAACGGGTTCCTGGGAGAGAAGAAGATGATGATGAGCTGGAGCTGGAGAAGTCGAAGAATAATCAAACACCGGATCACCGCTCACTCTCTCCTCACCGCACAAACCAACAAACCACCAATACCACCGGAGGAGCCGCCGCCGCGCCGCCGCCGCCCAAGGCCAAGCCCCAAAAATGTGGCCGCAATTATTCTCGGTGGGGGCGCGAGCACCCAATTATTCCCCCTCACAAGCAGAGCAGCAACCCCCGCCGTAAGTAATTTCGTAAAAATCACAGGGGCGATTTTGTAATTTCGCCAATCCTCGTCGGTAATTATTAATTGACAGGTTCCGATGGGCGGATGCTACCGGCTGATCGATATTCCGATGAGCAACTGCATCAACAGCGGCATCAATAAGATCTTCGTGCTCACGCAGTTCAACTCCGCCTCCTTGAATCGACACATTTCCCGCACCTACACCGCCAGCGGCGTTGCCTTCGGTGACGGATACGTTGAGGTTACGATCCGATTATAATTATCGTCAGGGGTAGTTTTGTAATTATGATTTCCTAGCTCCTTGCAGGTTTTGGCGGCAACTCAAACCATTGGAGAGACAGGAAACCGGTGGTTCCAAGGAACAGCCGATGCCGTTAGGCAATTTATATGGCTATTTGAGGTCAGTCAATCGAGAGGCCTTCGCGTTTTTTTTTCCTTAAAATTTACGGTGAAAACTATCTGTTTATTGTAGGATGCCAAGGCGAAAGATATTGATAACGTCTTGATACTGTCCGGGGATCATCTTTATAGGATGGACTATATGGATTTCGTTCAGGTATACTTACATTGATTCTGAATCGAAGAAGATTAAGAAAATACTGTGTTATTGATTTTTTGATAAAAAAAAAAGCAAGTAGTGAGAATAATGTTTAAAAAAGTAGTTGGAAAGGTAAAGAAATATATGTTTTTTAAATGAAAAAGTATTTGTTTAAATGAGGTGTGATTATTGATATGAGACAACACGAAAAAGAAAGTGTGATCATTGATATGAGACAGATGATTGTAATGTGTGATGCTCAGCTCTATGCTCGTACAGAACCATGTTGATCGGAATTCAGACATCACGCTTTCATGTGCGCCGATTGATGTCACCCGAGCTTCCGCATTCGGACTGGTGAAGGTCGACAGCAGAGGTCGTATATATCAATTTTCTGAAAAACCGAAAGGTGACGATAAGAAAGCAATGGTAAGCTCTCAAGTGTTTCTACTTTTTGTAACCAACAGAATCAAAATCAGCATCGACCCTTTTTGTTTTGGGCAGCAAGTAGATACTTCGATCATCGGATTGTCTCCGGAGGATGCTTTGAAATCTCCGTACATTGCTTCTATGGGAGTTTATGCGTTTAGGACAGATGTTCTGTTGAAGCTTCTTAGGGAAAGTTACCCCAACTCCAATGACTTTGGATCTGAAATTATACCCTCTTCGGTAAAGGAGCATAATGTGCAGGCATATGTATTCAGAGACTACTGGGAAGATATTGGAACTATAAAATCATTTTATGATGCTAATTTAGCACTTGCAGACGAGGTTAGTCGATTTGCCCTTCTGCATAAAATGTTTTTGTTCTTTTGTTTTTTTGGCAATTAATGTTTTACTTTTTTTTTTGTTCAGTTTCCAAAGTTCGAATTTTATGATCCGAAGACTCCTTTCTACACGTCTCCTCGTTTCTTGCCTCCAACTAAAATCGACAATTGCAAAGTAAAGATAGAGTGAGATTTTGTCTTATGTTTGTTTTTTTGTCAATGGCTTTAATTTTGTTTTTATTGATGGTGTTTCTCAGATGAAGGATGCGATAATCTCACACGGCTGCTTCCTACGAGAATGCACTGTCCAACATTCTATAGTAGGCGAGCGATCTCGTTTGGACTCGGGTGTCGAGCTTAAGGCGAGTGACAAAAATACAAAGCTTTTCCGGTTGATTTCCTGAATGGGGAAGTATATTGTGAATCCTGTTTCTTGATTTTACAGGATACGTTTATGATGGGGGCGGATTACTACCAAACGGAATCCGAAATCGCCTCGTTGCTTGCACTTGGGAAAGTCCCGATGGGGATAGGAAAAAATACCAAAATCAGGTAGTACTTCAAAAAAATTGTCTTTCGAAAATGAGATTCTAACTGAAATGATCTTGCAGCAAATGTATTATTGACAAGAATGCTAGAATCGGGAAGGACGTGATCATCAAGAACAAAGATGTAAGTTCGATTTAAAACATTTGTTTTCGGGTCTAATTATCAGATAATAAAGAGTCTTTGTCTTGGTGTGTCGTTTTGTTCATTTTGGCCGAACAGGGTGTTGTTGAAGCTGATAGACCCGAGGAAGGATTCTATATACGTTCGGGGATTACTATCATAGCCGAGAAGGCAACTATCAAGGATGGAACGGTCATTTAGATTGTTTCGGTTAATGTTTTCTTCGGCAGCTTTTTCTGGAAATCGTCTTTGTGGAATTCGTGCAAGAAAACTAAAATAAGTAATCTTCCATCTCTTTCTAGTAGAAAGTAGAAAATATCATGTAATATGAGCTAACACTAAACTTTTGGAGCATTGTTTTGTTTTTTACTAACATTTTAATCAAAAACATAAAAAATAACATTATTTTTCTAAATTAAGATTGCAGTGCATTAGCAAGCAAAGTTTAAAAATATACTACTATTTTTTATTAAAATGAATTTTTCATAATAATATGATAATCTGTAAAAAAAAGTTGCTTTTTTCTCTTTAGATTTTATACCTTATTCTTTTTAGTCATAACCAAAAAGTCAAAATTTAAAAATTATTTTAAATTTGCTTATCCCAATATTGGTTCTATTATTTAGAAATAGAGGGAGTGGTAAATTTTATTTTTTGTTTTGAAATTAGAAACTTTGAAGGAGTTAATTAGATAAGCGGCAAAACTAGTGATTTAAAGCTGGACAAGGTCTGAGGATTGCTATGTGGTATGCCAATATTTGAGACCTCGACTGTATTTACCAATAAACTTGTAACAAAAGCAACAAACTTGTAACTTGGTTGAAATATGACTCAAAATCACTTAAATTTTGAGTTAAAAGAAAATGGACGATTCCATCGTACACAATAAAACTTAAGAGAGCATGGCTCTTAATTTTGAGCCACATTGCCTCGTTCGAGTCAGACTACAGAGGTGGTGGCTAGCTCGAGCCAAACCATTTTCCAAAATGGGCTCCGATTAGTTTCTACTTCGATATGTATATATTTGGTTTGAGGATCAAGTCAATATTATTTTAAAAATTACTACCCTTGTTCAATGATCACACATGTTTTATAAATTACAAAAAAATGTATGATCATTGATTCTGACAAATAGAATGAATATGATTTTATTTGTTTATTTATCCTCACTCAATCGTTAGCCCCTCGAACTACAAGGCGGAGAGACGGAGAACTCCAACCGATGTGCTATAAATTCGAACAGATAATATTTAAATCGAACTAATAGAATGTAAATGAAAAACGTGTCCTACAAATCTCACCCTTTTAATGAAAAATTCGTTCGACCCGAAGATCGAACTTGCGTCGCCGATGAATTGCACTCACGCATGCCTTACAACTTGGCTATGCCTCTGGGGTCAATTATTCAGACGATGAGACAGAGATACAATACACCTTTTATCATTTGTATGCACCTTATGCATAAATGCATTGTGCCTTATATATTTCTCAAGAATCCACCAAAAGCCAAATGCAGATGGAGGATATATCCATTTCTATAAACAAAAAACATCTATCCCAACATCATTAATCAGTGTTCCATACCGTGCAACCACGCCTCTTCCGAACATCACGCCTCCCGGGACCATTCAAAGCCTTTCCCAACAAAGCCAAAGTCGCCACACTCGGAACATCCTCTTCCTCCACTACTCTCACCACTTCCGGTAATTTCCTCTCCGATCCATTACCAAGCAACCTCTTCATCCAAACACGCTTCGAAAACGAATCCACACCCTTGATTTTCCCAAGTTCTTCACCTCTTCCTATCCCATCCGACGGCATCGGCTCCTTACCCCTAAGCTGCTTAATCCGAGTTGCTTCTTCTTCTTCTTCTTCCTCTTGAGACAAGGGTTTGGTCTGAGTCTCGGTGGGGTTATTACTAGTACTACTAATTATGTTTGTGGGGTAATTAGGATCTTCGTTGTTGCCCATTGCTAAGCTTCGAGTCATTTGGGATATTGTGACATGACGTTTGTTATTACGCGACGGGGTATCTGAAGCGACCATCACATTAGGTACTATTGGCGGTAGACATGTGGTGAATGCTCTCCCCGAACCCAAAGGTGGTGGTTTCGACGATGCCTCCATATTCTCGACGGTCCACTACACGAATTCGGATCGACCAACGTTAAAGAATGAGAATTGAAGGAGAAAAAATGATGTTTTTTTTTTTACTTTTGATAGTTTAAAAAATAAATAAATTGAAATTTCACTTTTAACTCAAAAGAAAAAGAAAAGTTTGTTTAAATCCAGAAGCTAGCTGAATGGAAACATATCAAAAAGGATCGAAGATTAGGAGATGGAGTCAAAGTGTAGTCAACTCACCTCTCGGCGTTCAAAGGGACGTTCAAAGGAACATGAACTACACAGGGTGGGGCCCACCGGCGAGCACTTTCTGGTCAAGTTTTATCCTTTTTTTGTTTTTTCTTCTTATTAATATAATGAGAGGAAATTTATGAAAGTGTTTATCTCTCCGTCCTATAAACCTATTCACACTCTTATTGTTTTTACGGATCTTACAATAATATGAACATATAGTAATTTATAAATTATAAGTAGTACTGTAATTACTTTTATTAAAAGACAATTCTAATTTTACGGTTTTCACTTATTTTTTTAGTTTTATTTATTATTTATTAGTTTATAAATATATTTTAAGGTTACTTTTTTTAATAATTTTTTTTTGAAATATTTGTATCAATTAAAGTTTGAGGATTAACATTATGAAAAATATTATTTTTTATAAATAAAGATGAACGTTAATATGTACTGTATATGAACATAATATTATTTCAGAGTAATGAATTATCTGGCGGTACAGACAAAAAAACATTAATAAAAAAAATTATATGAAAATAAAAACCATGTGCATTAAATTATCTAGCGGTCATTACGTCCGTGCAAACTATGGGCAAACAATATAAGTTTATAAATTATAATGTCATTTGGAACCATCTGATATGTCAAACCATCAAATGATAAATATACAAATTTACATGTAATTAACAGAAAGAAAACACTAATAAAAAAATTATATTAAAATAAAAACCTTTCAAACCATCAATAGATATATAAATTCACATGTAATTAACAAATAGAAAATATTAATAAAAAATTATATTAAAATAAAAACCATGTGCGTTAACTAATTTCACAATTTGTTAAACGTGGTTCAAAAGCAAACAAATGTAGGTTTATAGTAGGGGTGGGTGCGGGTCGAGCCGAGCTCAAAAATATCAAAACTCGGCTCAAAACCCGACCTCTACGGTCCGAGCTGAGCCGGGTTTATCTGAGGTTGGGGCCCGGCTCGAGACCGAGCATTACGAGCCCGAGCCGGGTTTTCGGGTTTTCGGTCTCAAATTTTATAGAGTTTTTATTACAAATTTCATTCCATTTATAATTCAATAAAAATTTCAAACATTTGAATCAAAGATATTATCTGAAAGTTTAAAAATAAAAACAAAACATGATTTTCTTGATTGTTTGTCCAAATGAAAATGCAAAAATAAAAATAAAAACTAAATCCATCTTGCAATTAGTCAAAATAGAAAAAAATAAGAGTAACAATTAATTAGCACCACTAATTCATAAATGATTTACAAAAAATATATATACACCACAATAGCACTAGAAAAATAAGTATATTTTTAATTATTGTCTTTTTTTATTTAAGGTGTTGTTTATTTTTTTAATTTTTCTACAATGACGTGCACTGTGAATTGTTAACTCAGAACGAAAAAGAGAGTAATGTGAAAATTTTGAAGTGAAAATCTTAATAGTAATAATGATGATGTAATGATGTACAATAATTCATTTTTTTACTTTATATATATATATATATATAATTTAATATAATATAATATAAAAAATGAAATTGACGGTCCGAGCCGAGCTTTCGGTCCCAAATATTTTTGAGCTTGAGCTCGGACCGCATATACACTTCACGAGTCGGTCCTATGACGGGCCAGTCCATTAACAATTTGGGATCGGCCCGTAACGAGCTTTTTTGGCGGGTTTTCGGTCCGAGCTCGGGTTTTCGAGCTCAAACGCCCACCCCTGGTTTATAGTGCAATTTCAAATTATTTGATCTTTAAACCTATTCACACTCTTGCTGTTTTTACGGATCTTATATGAACATATAGGAATTTATACTGTAATTACTTTTCTTAAAAGACAATTCTACTTATTTTTTTAGTTTTACTTATTATTTATTAGTTTATAAATATATTTTATGGTTATTTTTTTAATAATTTTTTTTTGAAATATTTGTATCAATTAAAGTTTGAGGATTAACATTACGAAAAATAATATTTTTTATAAATAAAGATGAATGTTAATATGTAAATGAACATACTATTATTTCAGAGTAATGAATTATTTGGCGCTACAGACAGAAAACATTAATAAAAAAAATTATATTAAAATAAAAATCTATGTGCATTAAATTATCTAGCTGTCATTAAAAGTCCGTGCAAACTATGGGCAAACAATGTAGGTTTATAGTATTATCTAGCTGTCATTAAACGTACGTGCAAACTATGGACAAATTGGCACGGTAGATACGCGTTAGGTACGGTCGGTACGTAGTTTCTACATACATATTTTGAATTTTATTTTATATTACAGATTTTTTTTCTTTTCTTTTTCATATTATCTTCAATTTTGATGAAAAATTTTGATGAAAATACTTATCTTACGTTACTAAATTCTAGTTTTTTTATATATCATCACCAATTTTAATAAAAATATAAATATTTAGAGTTTATGTATTTTAATTTTTTTACTTTACTTTTTTTTTGTTTATGTAAGAAAAACATGCAAATTTATAATGATATATATAAACATGAAGTACATAGTAGAAAAATAATATTCAACAATATGATCAATATGTTATTTATAATATATAATTTTTACTATTTTTCTTTATATTTTAAGATATTAATTTATTACTAATTTGTTTGGTATAAATTGGTACATACCATGTACGTGTTAGAAACCGCTTCATCTAAAAGCTCGAACTGTTAGAGAAGTTGGGCAACTAGACATTTATAGTGGGCCGAATATAGTCTCCAATACTCTCTCTCACTTGTGGGCCGATTTCAACCTCAGAGGAAGGCCCAACAAGTGGATAATTAATTCGGGTGAAGTCGCACATGGCGGGAGTCGAACCCAGGACCTGCCACAAGGCTAGGCTCTGATACCATGTTAGAAACCGCTTCATCTAAAAGCTCGAACTGTTAGAGAAGTTGGGCAACTAGACATTTATAGTGGGCCGAATATAGTCTCCAATACTATATGCACTAGAGAGCCTCAATCTATCTCAAAACCATATGGTACTAAGTAGGAGAGCTCCCTAGGCTTATTCATAGACTCCCCTCTCACAATTATTCGATGTGGGACAACTCACAAGTGGCCTTCAACACACCCCCTCCACTTGTGAGTCCTAGTCAAAGGGTGGTTATAACCACTCACGAACAGGATCGAAACCTGCTCTGATACCATGTCAAATTCCAAATGGGGGTGTTCAAGTGCGGTCCCACGCCTAGCGCACAAACGAGAGCGGGAGCCCGAATATGCACTAGGGAGCCTCAATCTATCTCAAAACCATATGGTACTAAGTAGGAGAGCTCCCTAGGCTTATTCATAGACTCCCCTCTCACAATTATTCGATGTGGGACAACTCACAAGTGGCCTTCAACAGTACGTACATGAAAATTTTGTACCGTGTACCGTACCAACTTTTAATATTGGTACGGTATACTTTACCGTATACCACTTTGATGGTATACCATTAAGGTTGGTACTAGTAGGTATATGAATTGGTTGAAATGGAATCATGTACCATTGCCACCCCTAAAACAATGTAGGTTTATAGTATTATCTAGCAGTCATTAAACGTCCTGCAAACTATGGGCAAACAATGTAGGTTTACGGTGCCATTTGGAACCATTTGATATTTCAAACCTCAATAAATATACTAATTCACATTTAATTAAGTAGAAAACACTAATAAAAAAATTATATTAAAATTAAAAACACTAATAAAAAATATATTAAAATAAAAATATTTCAAACCATCAATAGATATACAAATTCACATTTAGATATATAAATTCACATATAAGAAAACACTAATAAAAAAATTATATTAAAATAAAATACACTAATAAAAAAATTATATTAAAATAAAAATATTTCAAACCATCAATAGATATACAAATTCACATTAGATATACAAATTCAAATAAAAAAATTATATTAAAATAAATACATTTCAAACCATCAATAAATATACAAATTCACATGTAATTCACAAACAGAAAACATTAATAAAAAATGTAATTCACAAACAGAAAACATTAATAAAAAAAATTATATTAAAATAAAAATCACTTGCGTTAAGCGATTTCGTAATTTGTTAAACGTCCTCCAAAAGTAAGCAAATGTAAGTTTATAGTGCAATTTGATATTTCTAACCCTCAAATGATAGATATACAAATTCACATGTAATTAACAAACAGAAAACACTAATAAAAAAATATATTAAAATAAAAATCTTTCAAAACATGAATAGATATACAAATTCACGTGTAATTAACATAGAGAAAATATTAATAAAAAAAATTATATAAAAACCATGTAAAAAAATTATATTAAAATAAAAACCATGTGTGTTAAGTGGTTTCACAATTTGTTAAACCTCGTCCAAAAGAAAGCAATGTAGGTTTATAGTGCAATTTCACTATCTGATATTTCAAACATTAGATGATAGATATAGAAATTCACATGCAAACATTAGATGATAGATATACAAATTCACTTGTAATTAATAGACAGAAAACACTAATAAAAAAATTATATTAAAATAAAATACATTAATTAAAAAATTATATTAAAATAAAAATATTTCAAACCATCAATAGATATACAAATTCACATTATATATACAAATTCACATGTAATTAACATACAAAAAACACTAGTAAAAAAATTATATTAAAATAAATACATTTCAAACCATCAATAAATATACAAATTCACATGTAATTCACAAACAGAAAACATTAATAAAAAATGTAATTCACAAACAGAAAACATTAATAAAAAAAATTATATTAAAATAAAAATCACCTGCGTTAAGCGATTTCGTAATTTGTTAAACGTCCTCCAAAAGTAAGCAAATGTAAGTTTATAGTGCAATTTCGAGCTATCTGATATTTCTAACCCTCAAATGATAGATATACAAATTCACATGTAATTAACAAACAGAAAACACTAATAAAAAAAATATATTAAAATAAAAATCTTTCAAAACATGAATAGATATACAAATTCACGTGTAATTAACATAGAGAAAATATTAATAAAAAAATTATATAAAAACCATGTAAAAAAATTATATTAAAATAAAAACCATGTGTGTTAAGTGGTTTCACAATTTGTTAAACCTCGTCCAAAAGAAAGCAATGTAGGTTTATAGTGCAATTTCGAACTATCTGTTATTTCAAACATTAGATGATAGATATAGAAATTCACATGCAAACATTAGATGATAGATATACAAATTCACTTGTAATTAATAGACAGAAAACACTAATAAAAAAATTATATTAAAATAAAATACACTAATTAAAAAATTATATTAAAATAAAAATATTTCAAACCATCAATAGATATACAAATTCACATTAGATATACAAATTCACATGTAATTAACATACAAAAAACACTAATAAAAAAAATTATATTAAAATAAATACATTTCAAACCATCAATAAATATACAAATTCACATGTAATTCACAAACAGAAAACATTAATAAAAAATGTAATTCACAAACAGAAAACATTAATAAAAAAAATTATATTAAAATAAATATCACCTGCGTTAAGCGGTTTCGTAATTTGTTAAACGTCCTCCAAAAGTAAGCAAATGTAAGTTTATAGTGCAATTTGATATTTCTAACCCTCAAATGATAGATATACAAATTCACATGTAATTAACAAACAGAAAACACTAATAAAAAAATTATATTAAAATAAAAATCTTTCAAAACATGAATAGATATACAAATTCACGTGTAATTAACATAAAGAAAATATTAATAAAAAAAATTATATAAAAACCATGTAAAAAAATTATATTAAAATAAAAACCATGTGTGTTAAGTGGTTTCACAATTTGTTAAACCTCGTCCAAAAGAAAGCAATGTAGGTTTATAGTGCAATTTCGAACTATTTGATATTTCAAACATTAGATGATAGATATAGAAATTCACATGCAAACATTAGATGATAGATATACAAATTCACTTGTAATTAATAGACAGAAAACACTAATAAAAAAATTATATTAAAATAAAATACACTAATTAAAAAATTATATTAAAATAAAAATATTTCAAACCATCAATAGATATACAAATTCACATTAGATATACAAATTCACATGTAATTAACATACAAAAAACACTAATAAAAAAAAATTATATTAAAATAAATACATTTCAAACCATCAATAAATATACGAATTCACATGTAATTCACAAACAGAAAACATTAATAAAAAATGTAATTCACAAACAGATAACATTAATAAAAAAAATTATATTAAAATAAAAATCACCTGCATTAAGCGGTTTCGGAATTTTTTAAACGTCATCCAAAAGTAAGCAAATGTAAGTTTATAGTGCAATTTCGAGCTATCTGATATTTCTAACCCTCACATGATAGATATACAAATTCACATGTAATTAACAAACAGAAAACACTAATAAAAAAATTATATTAAAATAAAAATCTTTCAAACCATGAATAGATATACAAATTCACGTGTAATTAACATAGAGAAAATATTAATAAAAAAAATTATATAAAAACCATGTAAAAAAATTATATTAAAATAAAAACCATGTGTGTTAAGTGGTTTCACAATTTGTTAAACCTCGTCCAAAAGAAAGCAATGTAGGTTTATAGTGCAATTTCGAACTATCTGATATTTCAAACATTAGATGATAGATATAGAAATTCACATGCAAACATTAGATGATAGATATACAAATTCACTTGTAATTAATAGACAGAAAACACTAATAAAAAAATTATATTAAAATAAAATACACTAATTAAAAAATTATATTAAAATAAAAATATTTCAAACCACCAATAGATATACAAATTCACATTAGATATACAAATTCACATGTAATTAACATACAAAAAACACTAATAAAAAAATTATATTAAAATAAATACATTTCAAACCATCAATAAATATACAAATTCACATGTAATTCACAAACAGAAAACATTAATAAAAAATGTAATTCACAAATAGAAAACATTAATAAAAAAAATTATATTAAAATAAAAACCACGTGCGTTAAGCGGTTTCGAAATTTGTTAAACGTCCTCCAAAAGTAAGCAAATGTAAGTTTATAGTGCAATTTCGAACTATCTGATATTTCTAACCCTCAAATGATAGATATACAAATTCACGGCAATTTATACCGTATACCTAAGAACAAAATGAGAATTGTGTACCCACATTCTATTATAAAAAGGTTAAAAAAAATCCACGCTCTTTTTTAGGTTTTATTTTTTTTCTCTCCATTATCATTTTTCTCACCCTTATCTCACTGCCGTCTTTCATAAACCCATTTTAGTGATTTTTAACAGCGTTTTCATTTTGTTTCCTGTGATGGACATGGATGAATACTTTGCATCAGTATTTGAGAATGATATTTCTGAGCCTATTTCTGAGTATTCGAATCCATGTGTAGGTATGTACTAGTACTTATTCGAGTACTTGATCGTAAATCATCATCATTTGTATGGTGTTTATATTCCTTATAGTACGAAGAAATCTTCATTGTCGTGTGTGTATATATGTTTTGATCAGATTTGTCTGCCGCGGATGACGATGTAGCTTTCAACTCCATTGAGGAGCATGACATACTTAATGTATCTGACATATCAAATACTGATCAACAATCTTCTGCGGAAGTTAACGGTACTCAAACGTGGAATCTTATTTTTTTCCATAATACAATAACAGTAATGAATATTCATCCAAGTCCTCAACAATCTGCATTCTGTTACACAAAAATATGCATTTCGTGCTGACGACAAAATTTTAATACTTTTTAAAGATTTTGTGTTTGATAACATGAATTCGGCATATACATGCAGGTGATTTGGTTGAAGCATTGGATGAAAATGATTTGGTTGGTGTTATAGTGCAAAATGAGAAAGATGCTTATGAAGTTTACAATGACCATGCCTTTAAGATAGAATTTAGTATTCGTAGGTCTAAACAAAGGTTCAGGGTTGATAAAACAATCTCTATGAAGCAATATGTATGTTGTCATGCTGGTTCAAAAAAAAAGATTACTAAAGAAGACCAATGTTTTTCAAAACTTGATGTCAGGTCAAATTGTCCAGCTTTAGTGCAATTTCATATTGATAGGTCAGGTACGTGGGTTGTTTCTAAACATGTCAAAGACCATAATCATGCCTTATGCCCACCTGGTTCAACCTACTTTCTTAGATCACATAGACGAGTGTCAAAAACCCAACTTGCTTATTTGAAAGAACTACAAAAAAGTGGTGTAGGCGTTGCCGATGGATTTAGAGTGTTGAGAAATCAGTTTGGGGGGGATCAATTTGTAGGATTTTCTGTTAGAGATGCTTATAATTCTCTGAACAACTCCAAAGTATTCAATGGGACAGATTCTAACACATTGATTTCAATTTTCAAAGATCGGCAAGCCAATGAAAAAGATTTTTTCTTTGACTTTGAACTAGACAACGAGTCCAGATTATGCAATTTGTTTTGGAGAGATGGGAGAATGAGACAAGGCTATGAGTTGTTTGGGGATTTGGTAGTGCATGACACTACTTATCGAACAAATAAATATAACATGATTTGTGGACCATTTGTTGGGATGAATCACCATGGGAATAATATAATGTTTGGTTGTGGTTTTCTTTTGAATGAGAAGATTGAATCTTTTGAATGGTTGTTCCGAGCATTCTTGAGATCTATGGGAGGAAAATGTCCCATTACCATTATGACGGACCAGTCTCCGGCAATGGCGTCTGCTATTGCTAAAATTTTCGTGACATCTCGACATCGTCTGTGTGTGTGGCACATCGGGGAAAACTCCAAAAAACATATCAAACATCTTAGGAGTATGAAAGGCTTTATGGAACTCTTCAATCACATAATGAAGTACACTGAAACAGTTGCCGAGTTTGAGTTTTATTGGCAGAAGTAAGTTCCAATGTTTTTTATTTTGCTGCTTAATAATTAATATGTTACTTTTAGTACTTTACAATGTCTGTAGTTATAATATTCATTATGGGTGTTCAAAATATTCAGCATACAATGGAAAAATATTCAATAAATGATTCCAGGCCTCACAGTTAGAATATGAAATGCAAATAGACAAGATTAAATCTTTACAATGTGTTCTGTTGGTTATCTCATTAATTTGTAATTTTTTCATGTGTTTTCAGGTTGCTTTCAAAATATCAATGTGGACAACATCCTTGGTTGCTCAAGCTTTATAATATAAGAGAGAAATGGTGTCCAGCTTTTAGCAAAGATTATTTCTCAGGTGGCATTTTATCATCTCAAAGGAGTGAGACCACAAATAAATCCATTTCTAGGAAATTATCTAAGACTACGAGCCTTCATGATTTTTATATGTGCTTTGTTGAAGTGGTGTCTGAATGGAGGTGCAAGGAAAATGGCGAGGATATACGATGCTTACTAGGAAAACCTTCTATGGTTTTGGGTGATGCAAAGTTATTGTTACATGCCAGGGATGTGTACACATTAGAGGTATTTGACATGTTTGAAAAACAATTTTTGAAAGGTACTCAATGTCATCAAGTATGGTTAGCTTCAGAGGGTCCGAAATTAAAGTATCATGTTTGGATTGATGGTGTTGACACCATTAGGCATGAGGTATGTTTTGTTTTTAAAGATCTGTCCATTGAGTGCACGTGCAAGATGTTTTATGAAGTCGGTATTTTATGTTCTCATATTCTGAGGATTTTGAATATTAATTGCATCCCTAATATTCCTGAGAAATATATTTTGAAGAGGTGGAGGAAGGATGTTGTCGGTGAAAGGACAGTAGAAGGAGAATTGATGAGTTGCACAACTTCTGATCATGATATGGCTTTATCGTTATGGCGTATTCAAACAATTAGAAAATTTAATCAGTTGATTCTAGCTAGTGAGGATAACACTGGTGCTCGAAAAATGTTAGATGAAATTTTGCAATATGCTAAATCCAGACTTGCTGAACGTGTGGGCCCTATTTGGTTGGGCGATGATGCTGTTGGAGATCCAAATACTAATGGTATTGTTCAGAATCCACAAAGTACTAGTTTAAAGTAATCATCATCCATGTCCAACTGTGATTGATTTATTTGTGGGGATGGGTTTAGTTCTTCTACGTCGCTTCGGACTATCCTTTCAAATGTTTTTTTTAATAGACCCGACGTCTTCTTGTCCCCTTTTGTTTTCACGATCTCTCCAAACTCCACAATTGCTTCAGTGAGTTTGTTGATGATTGTGGTTATTTTATGGTTCTCCTCATCAACATTTGTTTTTACATTATCTGGTTCTTGTACAGGTTCTTGTACTGATACTGGTGGGTTCATAGGTTCATTATTGGGATTATTCACTCTTGATATTGATTTGCCCTTGCCGAATCCTCCAGCACTGAGTTCGTCTTTGATTCTAGTTTGTACCAATTTGTTATCCCAATTTCGGCAAATTGGGAACAACCTATTGGTACTTCTAGCTTGAAATTCCATCCTATCAAGATAAGCTAGCTGCATGCATATACATATTTTATTCAGGGAATTGAATACTTTAATTCAAATAAGAAAGAAAAAATAAATTGCTTACTAGGAGAATAATGGAAGGTCCTGTGAAAAAGTTTGGTTTTTTCTCTTTCCACTTTTGGACTGATAAATTTATCTTTCGAATTGCATAGTCGCACCAATTGTAATTCCTTATCTGGCTGATATCACGTATAGAGTACAAGACCTTGTAGTTTATGTATCTATTTTGTACGGCACTGAGTAAGCTGCTTACGACAACGATAACGAAGTATTGCTTAAATACATCACCACTATCTGTACTTTGACAAAGGTGCTAAGCTACTTGCTTTGTGGTTGGGAAACTTTTCTGATTGCCCCACCTAAGTTTCCAAGTTCTAAGGTATTCAGCATACCCTTCTACTTCATCTTTCATGGAAAGGCCTGCGACATGAAACATACGCATTTTCATTAAGCCACAATTGGTGATTAAGATCAATGAATATAAGAGTTACCTCGAATGAAGATATATTTCATAGAATGAATATAACTTATATTTAGGAATTATGTCTTTGAACATATTAATTATCATACCTTTGCTTTCAACAACTTCCTCTGTTCCCTTAGGTAGATCAAATGCAACCACCACATCATCTTCCTCAATCAATATTTCATCCTCAGATAATTTAATGGAACATCGACAATAATCGAACTTTTGAAGAATATATGTCATCAATTTTGGCTCATTTTCTTTAAACCTCAAATGGAGAACTCCACCAAAACCTATTTCTTCGACAGCCCTAGCCTGATCGTCAGTCAAATGTGTGATTAGATTATAAATTGTTGCCGGCGTCATCCTTGAACTGAATGTGTTTTCCGTCCCCCCTTCATTTTTCTGGTGATTGTCAACTTCATTCATCTAGAAAACACCATATAAATTATAAATATCTATGAAATAATAATATTTCAATTTCATGAAGAAAAAAAAAACTAACCTTCCTTTTTTTTGCAGACGAATCATCATCATTAATTGTGTTTCCTTTAATTCTCATGGACGGATTCTTTGTTCTAACCATGACTGAACTTAAATATCAAATCGACACACTGAGTATTAACAAGATTAAGCGATATAAACCAATTCAAATTTAAAATGATGATTTAATAGGCACATGATGAAGATTTCACCAAAACAGAATGATGAACTCATCAAACTTCATTTATAGTTGAGATATAGAATAAGGTGTATACATAAATCATCTTTTCATCTCAGTTCATTTACAAGGGAAATTCAAAAATAAAAACATCATGGACAAACAATATTGAGGGCAACATTTTCGAATTATTGTGAAGTTAATTGGCACATACCTGTTGAAAATTGATGTTTCAACGAAGATTCTTCAAGCAATACGCACGTTGAAAACCTTCTTCATGTTTCAACGATGATTTTTAACCGGCAGTAGAATATTTTATTTACTGTCTAGGTTTTTTCTACCTTTTTTTGGGCTTCTTATATTTAAATGATGGGTAATGGGTTTGGGCTTTGGGCCGAGAACAAAAGGAGAATTGTGCTCCTAGGAGCACTGTATACAT
Source organism: Euphrasia confusa (assembly GCA_954870475.1). NCBI lineage: Eukaryota > Viridiplantae > Streptophyta > Magnoliopsida > Lamiales > Orobanchaceae > Euphrasia > Euphrasia confusa. The sequence continues at coordinate 23,410,037 of OX940951.1, forward strand.
ATTGCAAATTCACATGTAATTAACAAACAGAAAACACTAATAAAAAAATTATATTAAAATAAAAATCTTTCAAACCATGAATAGATATACAAATTCACGTGTAATTAACATAGAGAAAATATTAATAAAAAAAATTATATAAAAACCATGTAAAAAAATTATATTAACAATTTGTTAAACCTCCGTCCAAAAGCAAGCAATGTAGGTTTATAGTGCAATTTTGAACTATCTGATATTTCAAACATTAGATGATAGATATAGATTTCACATACAAACATTAGATGATAAATATACAAATTCACTTGTAATTAATAGACAGAAAACACTAATTAAAAAATTATATTAAAATAAAAATATTTCAAACCATCAATAGATATACAAATTCACATTTAATTAACATACAAAAAACACTAATAAAAAAAATTATATTAAAATAAATACATTTAAAACCATCAATAAATATACAAATTCACATGTAATTCACAAACAGAAAACATTAATAAAAAATGTAATTCACAAACAGAAAACATTAATAAAAAAAATTATATTAAAATAAAAACCAGTGCGTTAAGCGGTTTCGGAATTTGTTAAACGTCCTCCAAAAGTAAGCAAATGTAAGTTTATAGTGCAATTTCGAACTATCTGATATTTCTAACCCTCAAATGATAGATATACAAATTCACATGTAATTAACAAACAGAAAACACTAATAAAAAAATTATATTAAAATAAAAATCTTTCAAACCATGAATAGATATACAAATTCACGTGTAATTAACATAGAGAAAATATTAATAAAAAAAATTATATAAAAACCATGTAAAAAAATTATATTAAAATAAAAACCATGTGCGTTAAGCGGTTTCACAATTTGTTAAACCTCCGTCCAAAAGCAAGCAATGTAGGTTTATAGTGCAATTTTGAACTATCTGATATTTCAAACATTAGATGATAGATATAGAAATTCACATGCAAACATTAGATGATAGATATAGAAATTCACATGCAAACATTAGATGATAGATATACAAATTCACTTGTAATTAATAGACAGAAAACACTAATAAAAAAATTATATTAAAATAAAAATCATGTGTGTTTAGCGAGCAAGCAATGTAGGTTTATAGTGCAATTTCAAACCATCTGATATTTCAAACCATCATATATTAGATAATAGATATACAAATTCACATGTAATTAATGTAGGTTTATAGTGCAATTTCAAACCATCATGTATTAGATAATAGATATATAAATTCACATGTAATTAACAGGTTAAACGATCTAGCGGTCACAACAATTACTTAACCTCCGTCCTAAGTTTACACTGCAATTTCGAACCATCTGATATTTCAAACCATCATGATATTACAAATTCACTAATTAAGTTTTTCAATAAATTCTATACACTTCACATTTGTCTCTCTATATAGTTAGTATAAATTTGTCTCTATAGTTAGCACTACTATTTAACCAGGAGATATATAATATTTTTGGAGATGTAATTTACTTTTTCCCAATAAAAGCTATTTTATTATTTATTAAATTATACGGTTATCAATATCAATCTAAGTAAGCTATAAGATTAGAGAAAATTATAGAAAATTTTATAAGTAATTATGTAATTTAAAGATTAATAAAAAAATTATGTGAAATTATAGTATAGATTATTATATAGTACAATTTAAGGTCTTTTTTTTAAACTTATTTTCAGTTCAAACCTATTAATTTCAGTTTAGTTTAGACTTATCCAATTTTTCAATTCAGTTCAAACCTATTAAGTTCAGTTTAGACCTATTCAATGTTCAGTTCAGTTCAGATCTATTCAATTTAGTTCAGTTCACTCTCTTTCAGTGCAAAAGAATAGCGGTAAATGACAAGTGACAATAAATTGGGCCCCTGTTAAAAGGTCTATCTCACACGAGATAGAAATAGTCAAATAGACCAATAATTGGGCTGAACATTCTTTATGTTTTAGGACCAGGTCCATTCACAGACGACGCGGGGGACGCAAAGTTTCGTCATTGTCGAATAATTGAGTGTCTACTTGATGCAGTTCAAGAGTCGTCGATGGTACAAGACTCGGTGCATGTTCTAGTTGGACCAGTTACGCGCTCGAGAGCTAAGAAGTTCAAGACAAGTCTAATGGTGATGATCCAAGAAGTATGGACGGAAGAGTTGTTGAAGAAACCAATTGGTGATTTGGAGAAGTCGAGCATTATCAAATACCTGAGTATTTGATGTAGGTGTGGGATTTATGGAGATGGCGAAGAACAGAAACAAAACGAGGCTCGTGTTAGACACGATCTCCTTAAAACAAAATTCGACCTCTACCGATCGTTTGTTTCTCAGGATACAACGTCTCAAGCAACTACGTTGCACGTCGAACCGAGAGTTGCCTGAAAGACTTCACCGGAGGGCCAAGGAGAATAGGAAAGAAAAGGATAAGAAAGTAGCAATTGCTGGAGTGGTTTTGGTGTGTTTTACTTTCAGACATGAGGCTCGTTTATATAGCCGAGCACATAGGGTTGCTGAGGGTTCATGCATGAACCTGGACATTGTTGACCGTAACGGTCAAGCCATTATGGCTCTGCATTAAGGACTCCTTAATGGCCATTTCAAATTCAAAAATATAATCAGAATATAATTTCCATTTTATTTATTTAATAAATAAAATCACAATTATTTATGAGTCAAATAACCGTTACTTTGTAACGGTTCGAGAAAGAAAAATCGCAAAAAGTAGCTTGGTCGACTGCCCCCAAATCGAAGCGACATTCGTGTACGCAGGTCGCGCTCGCACACAAGTTCGGGGTTCGTAGGCTATTTTCGTCAAGTTTTGCACCCCCCTGCGCGCACGTAGGAGGCGGAGCAATACTATAATAATTGATTCATAAGCTACTAAAGGCCAAGCATCTTATATACCCACTTGCCTTTTGTTAGTTTTCCAATGTGGGATAACTAATATCCCTTTCATTTTTTTTCTTTTTCCCTCTATTTTGATTATATTTTAGAAATTAATTTCTCATTCATTTCAACTCCGATTTGAGCGAATGAGCTATCGTTTCGAAGCTCTCTCCGAGCTCTATATTTTCCAACATTTGATACTATGCGAATCCCGAGGCTCAGCACGAGGTGAAACCCGAAGTTCGAATTCGGTGTCGGTCGACACCAAATACCTGTCGGCCGACAATTAGTCGAAAATGATATTCTGAAGATTGCGAGGTGTAGCCCGCGTTTGAACCCGAAGTGAGAGTTGGATGTCGGCCGACATCCATATCCTGTCTGTCGACAATGTTCCAGAATTGTCAAAACGCGGCGGACAATATTTTAGTTTCATTTGTTTTTCTTTTTCGTGTCTTTTTAGGTTTATCTATTTAAAGAATTTTGATACCCTTTGTTGAACACAACTAAATGATTGAAATGAATTCAACTGATTTGAAATTGAGCTGTGAACTTAAGTGAATGAGTATGAATGAATAAAAGCTCCATGAACTAAATAAGTTTGAACTGAAATGAAAGGTAAATAAATCCAAAACAAGTTCATGATTCTTAACCATAAGTATGTATAACCAATTAATCATTGGTTGCGAAATGACGGAATTGCCCAAAATAATTCTTAACCATAAGTATAACCAATTAATCATTGGTTGCGAAATGACGGAATTGCCCCAAAATACAAGAGCATATTCCAACAAGCGTTGTCTTCGTTTCTGTCTCGGTGCCGTGTTTTTTTTTCTTCGCATAGTTTTCAAAGGCATCGGTGCTATCAGAACCCTTTCCCCCAAACAGATCCAAATCCAAAGCTTTCACCTCCGGTAAGCCCCCACCACCACTATCTATCACCCGCCTCCGAAGGTATGACATCAAATTGCAGCTGTGTCTTGTTTATCCACAATGCCTATTTTTATATATTTATATAGGAGTGTTTATTTCTGAAGAAAATTGGTTATTGGATTTTTATTGGATTTAAGCTTTTTTAATTTTTGTTGTTGGTGTTGATGTTGAATTCATTGGATCGGTTATTGTCAGATCTTCTTGGTTTCAATCGCAAATTTATGAATCGTATCTGTGTTGGGAGAAGATGATTTTGAACGCGTAATGTTAAATGTGAATCCCGGTTGAATACACAGCTTCGTATGATTCGATCGATAAAAATTTCAGTTAAATTCACTTGTTGGGCTTTTGAAGGTTGACTTTCTTCTCATGGAGGGGGTTGGAGGTGATGGCCCCACAGCAGCATCGGCATTGAATCAAAAGAGGCATCAAGCTTCGATGCTTTTCCAGCACTATTTGGACAAATCCACTCCCCATGCTATCTACAGGTGGATTGGGACTTTCCTCCTAGTGTCTCTTTATGCTCTCAGGACTTACTATCTTCAGGGATTCTACATCGTGACTTACGGTCTCGGGATCTACATTCTTAATCTGCTTATCGGATTCTTGTCCCCTCTGGTGGACCCGGAGGTGGAGAAAACCGACCGCCCCCTGCTGCCGACAAGGGGTTCAGATGAATTCAAGCCCTTCATTCGTCGTCTGCCTGAGTTCAAATTCTGGTTATTTTTTTTCAATGTCTTATAATATTCTGAACTTTAATCCGATGCTTTCAAATGATCATATCCCAAGTCTTACTATATTAATCTGTTGCATCTTCCATTACAAATAATGTCATTGTCGATATGTATCTACAGCTTGATCGTGTATTGATTAGATAGTGAAGCTTTTTTTTCCTATAACTTATAGTCGATGTTATTAATTGCCTCGTTGTTTTTATGGTTCCAGGTATGCCATCACTAAGGCTTTCTGTGTGGCATTTGTGATGACCTTCTTTTCCATGTTCGATGTCCCAGTATTTTGGCCTATACTGTTGTGTTACTGGCTTGTTCTTTTTACGCTTACCATGAGGCGCCAGATCATGCATATGATCAAGTACAAGTATATCCCATTTAATCTCGGGAAGCAGGTGTGCATATAAGAAGATTCTTTGCTACTTCCTTTTCTATAAATAAAATATACTATCTTCTATGCTTAACTGATGTGTAGTTTTGAGATCAATTACAAAACTATCCTCAAAGTTTAAAACTAGTTCTCAAAACAACTGCTGTCAAACCAACATGAGAAAGTGGGTGGCTAGATATGTATTTTCTCTCTAAATAAAATAAAATCATTTAGGCTTGTATTGCCAAGAAAAAAACTACGGTATCTTTTTGTCTTTAAACTTTAAAGACATTTTCATCTATCAACTGAAATTTGGATTTTTTAAACTCCGTTTGGATTGTGTTGTGTGTACTGTGTATAATCAATCATTAAAGTCAATCATAGTTCTTGTTTCTTATAACATAACCTAAGAAACAAAAATGCTATCACTGTTTAAAAAATTGTCGAAAAACACATTTTGTCTATTCAAATGACTTTTTAAATCAAAATCAAACTTTATAAATGTGTATTTTCCTTGGAATATTCATGAAATATATTTCCAATGAATAATAATACCGATGATCTTAATATAAAAAGAAAGTCTTTTGACGGCTACGAGAGCACATTTTTTTACTGTGAAATATTGCTTTCTGAATCAAAATTATAACTTTATCAAACGTTAATTCACTTAAAGAGTCCTACCCAAGCTTAAAAGTCGATTTCTATTCATACCAAAAACATCAATCGTAAGCATAATATGTTCTTAAATAATCACCTAACCATGATGTCTTTTAGATTTTTTTTAAAATAGTTAATGGGCTTTAAATTATAGAGTTGGAATATACATTAGAATGTATTGTGTTTTTAAGTTTGGGTAGGAAAAATCGTCATGAGTAAATTGACTCTTAAGCTTGATTAAGGAGAATTTTCATGAGGAATATTGGCAGCTTGCGCTTGTGTCAGGTTTCGTGTCTTCGTTTTCTTCATTTAAATAAATATATTCTTATCTTTATTCTCTGCATTAACCTTTGATTCTATCAATAAACACCTAAGATCTTTCACCAATAATAAGCCTCAAGTCCACTTTTTTAACCTAAAAAGTTAATTTCTGACATTATTTGGATGGGGATAGATCAATACACGTTCTGTTTTTTATTATTTACACTTGCTTGTCTGGGCGGAGGCTGGTTTCCCCTACCTCTGCCATTGACTTTAGGAGTAGTTTAGTAAATACAATTTTCTTAATGTTAATGTTATAGTGTTGCTTGATGTGATGGATTGATGGCTTTTGATTTGTAACAGAAATACAGAGGGAAAAAACCTGCTTCCAGTGCAAACAGTCCAAGAGCTGACTGAACTTCTGCTGTGTTATACCTATAACTAAGAAAATACGAAGGCACCTGGAATTAGGAGTAATTTGAAGAATGGCAGGAGGGCCAAGATGGAAAGGAAAACGATAATGGAGAGTTGTTAGTCTATTTAGATCATGAAATTCTCATTTATTTGAAATATCAACACACTCGTAATCATGCGACTGATAGAATATATATAGTTACAGTTGAGTGCGGTTATTTGATCATGGCAGCAAACTGTGAATGAATGATGTAGGTAAAAAAGTACAGTATAATTTTGTTTTATATCCAGGTCTCTCTCGGGAGAGTTATTATTTGATTTGATCTGTTTATAGGGATTGTTCATTCTGTTTCATGTTTGAGTCTTGTATCATGTATTATGTCTGATCCTTATTCGAATAAAATTCATTGAATTGGTACGTTAGAAAAATGATCTACACAATCAAGGAAGACAAAAAATGAGTCTTGAAGAAGAAGAATTTGATCTACATATTCGAATAATATGCATTGAAGTTTTGGCGAAGCCTAATTGCCTGTTCCTGAACTCTCTCCAACAGCTTATGAAACGCCAATAATCAGGAATCCACTTCACCCGAGTTGTAGTATTCGAACTATTCGCCCCATCATCAGAAATTCTGTGTTTGTTTGGAACTTGGAAAAGACATTTCCTCGAGACTGAAGGGGAATTGTGTCTGCAAACTACACATTGTAAAATTGTAATGTAAGCATATTTCCTAGAGACATGGGATACATGGTATATATTCATATAATATGGCTTTAATTTTTTTTCATCCCGTTCTGTAAAAACAGGACCTCTGTAATTTACTAATTTTTTTTGATAAAAGGAATTTTACAGAATTTTTTTATAAAGCTTAAAATTCAAATAAAAAATATTTTACCTCACTTTTCATAACTAAAGAAAAAAAAATCCAAATCTATATCATATTTTTTTAATTAATTTTTAATTTTCTAATAAGAAATAAAATAATACTTCCAAAAAGTATAATTTTAATATGTATATATATATATATATATGTATATATATATATATATATATATATATATATATATATATATACTAATAATTAAAAATTAATTTATTAATCATATATTAAAAAATTAAAAATTAATCTTCTTAAAATTTAGGAGGGTGTATTCAATTCGGATTTTAAAGGTTTTTTTTTGGATTTTTAAAAGTCCGTGGATTTTTATGGACTTTTTAAATCCACGGAGTTTGACTACTTTTGTATTGATTTTCATGGATTTTCATAAAATTTGTGAAATATATTTTTAATTATTAACATTAATTTTCATAAACTTATATTTATAAAAAATAATAAATTGTTTTAAAAAAATCTAAATTATTTAGAAAATAAAAAACGAAAAATACATTAATTCAAAATTTTAAAATAAATAACTTATTATTCATCACTATTATTAATCTTCATTTACATAATTTGTTATAGTCAATCTCATTTCTAATATTATTATTTTCATTTTCATTTATATTATTGTTATACAGCGACCTATAGATACGTATATATAAAATATACGTATTGTTTATCTCCCTCGTCAAATTTTTTTAAAAAATCTTTATTGGTATCGAGACGGGTGAATTTTTATCATATTTTATCAAATATTAAACAATACACCATTATAAATAAAAGATTATAAATAATTTTTTAAATAAATTGAATAATAATAATAATATTAATAATATAAATTTATTATATTTGAATTGTTATTGAGAAAATATATTATTGTATATAATAAATACAAAATAATTTATTATTAATATGATATATAAATAATTAATTTTAAATAAAATATGATAATATCAATTTTCTCAAATAAAATTTTAATTATTTTATATAAATAGATTTGTGTAATATTCTTGTTAAATGATGATTGTTTTATTTTTAGTTTTCATGTTAGAAGTCCGTCAAAATCTCTCATAATTATGAGAGATTTTGAAAAGTCAAGTTTAGTTATATTTTAAAAAAAAAAATCCATTAAAATTAAAGAATTATTAAAATTCATTAAAATCCATAGACATTTGAATACCTATGGATTTTTAAAGACTTTTTAAAACCTAATTGTATACCTCCTAATTTTAATGGAATTTAAAAAATCCGAATTGAATACCTCCTGATTTTAAAAGTCCATTAAAATTTTACAAACTCCGGAACGAATACATCCTCCTTAAATTAATTCGAATAAAATAGTGTTAAAATATATAAAAAAATCATCTACAAATGGTATTTTTGTAAATTACACAACATGAACATTTTAGTCATTTCAACAACATTAATATTTGATTTTAAGAGAAAAAGTGAAACAATGTTGTTTTTGTAAGTTGAACTGAAACGTGAAATTCACCCTCATTTCTTAACAAAATCACTTGTTTCTTGTTGGGATGTGATTATTGTCAGCACATTTTTACTCTCAACTTGAAATTGTTGGATTTTGATTGAGAAGAATAAGTTAGTTGCAAGTTCAAAGCACTTGAATTGAATTTTGAATTTGTGCTTTATTTTAGTGAAGTATATAATAATTTGTGTTTGTAATTGATATGTGATCTATATGATAGCTAAGCCTAACCATTTTCACAGTTTGAGCAAACTCAAAAAGTCAATATCTTCACCATGGATGCAGAGTCTTTCGACGATCGAAACATGAAAAATTCCGGTGTTCTTTTTCTTCATGCATGTGTTTATAATGATCTAACATAGCTTGCGGTGAGTTGTATATGAAGTAAGATCGCGATTTCATATTTTACCATTATTGAGCAATTTTAAAGATCAGATTTTGATCGATGACTTGGACGATGTTTCCTGTTAAATCTTCAACAAATAAATAATGAAATATAACTTCAATTTATAAATTTTATGAATAGTAAGTAACTATGTGAATTAAATGTTATTTTAAAAAATTATTTATAAACAAAAGTGTATTTTTAATTATATACTGTAAATTTTTAATAATTATAAAATTATGTTAAAACTAATTAAAAAAAAGTTGTTGTGACTTGTGTATACTGTACAATAGAAGCAACTTGGACGATAGCCGCTTAAACCCTAGTATTAAGTATTAACCCCTCTCATCGGTCAGAAACCCTAACTTCAGAAACAGCCACAGCCACAGCCACCATCGATGGGGAAAGTGAAGGGAAAGCATCGTTTGGACAAATACTACCGCTTAGCCAAAGACCACGGCTACAGGTCGCGAGCCGCCTGGAAGCTCATCCAGCTCGACGCCAAATTCAAGTTCCTATCCTCGGCTCACTCCGTGCTCGATCTTTGCGCCGCCCCCGGAGGATGGATGCAGGTCGCCGCCAGCCGAGTTCCAGTCGGAAGCCTAGTCGTCGGAATCGATCTCGACCCAATCCGACCCATCCGCGGCGCGATTGCGGTGCAGGAGGACATAACCGTGCCCAAGTGCCGATCGACGGTGAAGAGAATCATGGCGGAGAACGGAGTCAGAGCGTTCGAACTGGTGCTGCACGATGGATCGCCAAACGTTGGTGGCGCGTGGGCGAAGGAGGCGACCAGCCAGAATTCGCTGGTTATCGACTCGATTAAGCTTGCGACTGAATTATTGGCTCCAAAAGGGAATTTTGTCACCAAGGTATGATTATTTGATGTGTATACATTGCATTATTTTTCTGCCATTTTTCACTGACTGATTTCTGGAATTTCATGAAATTCTGTTTGATGTTTGTTGAAGTTAAAGGTCTATAAGTAGTATTAGGGTTTAACTCAATCTTTATTTTGAATAGGTGTTCAGGTCTCAAGATTACACAGCTGTTTTGTATTGTCTCAGACAGGTAATATTTCAATCATTCTCTGAAAAAATTGGTTTGATAATGGAGACTCTGAGCAGTAATATGTTTCGTGCAGCTATTTGAGAAGGTTGAAGTGGAGAAACCACTAGCTAGTCGTTCTGCATCTGCTGAAATCTACGTTTTGGGCTTGAAGTACAAAGCACCAGCAAAGATTGATCCTCGCCTTCTTGATGTAAAGCATCTATTTCAGGGAGGAAAAGAAGCTCCAAAGGTAATCTTTTTGCATCCCTTCCTAGTTTAGTATTTGTTCTCTCAAATTTACTTCAGTTCGTTCTTAAGATGCTCATCTCTGTGAAATCAACATTACCAGATTTTAGATGTGCTAAGAGCAACAAAGCAAAAGCGACACCGTGATGGGTACATTTTTTTCTTTAGTTTATAATCATGATATTAAAAAACATTTTTGCTATTCTTTATATTCTCAGTTTGTAAGTTAGTAGGGTGATCCTCTTTGCAGGTATGAGGATGGAGATACAACATTGAGGAAGTTGTCAACTGCATATGAATTTATTCAGTCAGAATCCCCTCTTGAGGTCCTTGGTACCGTTAGCTCTATAACCTTCAAGGACTCTGAAAGTTTGCCTATTAGAGACCATGCTTTGACAACAGAAGAGGTGATTTGTTTTTGTTTGACAACAGCTCTATAATCTGTTGAATGGATAAAGATTACTTGCCTGCACGTCCCATTCAATGATTATTCTTTTAAAATGCAACAGGTGAAAGTTTCATGTGATGATCTGCGTGTTTTGGGAAAGCAAGACTTTAAAAATATTCTAAAGTAGGTTTTTTTTCTAAATAACTACTTAGTTACCTGCAGAAATTGCATCAATAGTTTTTTACTTTCTGATAATAATTCAAATCCATCATTTTCCTTGTCTTTTTAGGTGGCGCATGGGTATTAGGAAGGCACTATCTCCCTCAGAGAAGGTTGCTCCTGCTACAAATACAGTTGAGCCTGAGAGCCAGGAAGATGAAGAACAGAGAGTTCTTAATGAAATGGAAGAGCTCACCAATGCTTTGGAGCGGAGGAAAAAACGTGCAAAGAAAATCGTGGCAAAAAGACAAGTCAAGGTTTGCCGATGAATGCAGATTCCATTCTTGCTTAATCATGTCTTAACTGTCTCTTAAAAATCTCCACTTTAAATTTCAACTAATGTATTTGATAACTACATATGAATAAAAATATTGCAGCTGTTGAATCAATATGGTTTCCCTTATTTGTATCTTATGCTATAGGACAAAGCTCGGAAAGCGTTGGGAAAGCATATGGATGCAGTTGAGGATGGTTACGTTGATCTGGAGTTGTTCTCTTTAGCTGCCATCAAGGTACTTTCACAATATTTGAATATGTCACATTTTGTTTTCTATCAATCCTTAACATATCTTTTGTTAAATTTCTCTTGGACCTATATGCTATTTGGTAATAGACTCGTTTTTTCTTCTGATATTTTATTCAGGAGAAGAAAGATCTTCTTGCCGTTGATAACAATGAATTTGACGATGATGCTGGTGATATGGGAGATAGTGAAAGTGAAGAAAGCCATGAAGATGAAGGATACATGTCCAGTGATTTAGACTCTGAGGAAGAACGGAAGCGGTAAATTATTCATCACTCAAGTCTGTGAAAAATTAACACTATCTTTGTTTCTTCTGCGACTGATAGGATCCATCCTAATTCAGGTATGATGACCGAGTGGAAGAATTACTAGATGAAGCGTATGATCATTTTGTGACTAGAAAGGAAGGTAGTTCCAAGCAGAGAAAGCGATCAAAGCAAAAACACAAGGAGGAGGACCAACTTCAGGAGGTATTGACCATATATTATTTATCAATAATTACATAAACTACTACATTGAGCTTTCATTTAAATACAGAAGAACCGAATGACTACTAATAACGTTAGAAATGACCGATTAGTTTTAGTTCGAAATTCAGGGTATTAGTATTAATCAGGTAAAATGATTTTTCCTAAAGGAATGAATTTCTTTTGTTCAACTCTGAGGTTCATTATCTTACATTCATATTAGTGGTCTCTAGTAATTTTCCCTTATTATGTTTGTATTTTCTTTATTCCACAGGGTGATGGAGATAGTAAATTTCACTCTGACCAAGACTCGGATAATGATGGAGTTCACGAAGCAAACCCACTAGTTGTACCCCTTTTTGAAAATCTACCTAGCCAAGAAGAGGTCACTGCACAGTGGTTTAGCCAGGATGTCTTCACAGATGCAGTAGATGACCACGAGGAACTGAACAAGGACGACAGCGAAGACGAGATGCAAACAGACCCACCCCCGCCAAAAAAATCAGTCGATGGGAAGAACAAATCCAGAAGCTCCCTCGAAGAGCCCACCACTAAAAAGGAGAAGGCGGATGACGATTTTGAAATAGTGCCTGCCCCCGCCACCGACTCGAGCGACTCATCATCGTCTGAATCTTCGGATGAAGACGACATTGGCACGAAAGCTGAGATATTGGCCTGCGCAAAAAAAATGCTGACGAAAAAGAAGAGAGATGAGATGATTGACGATGCTTATAACAAATACATGTTTTACGATGAGGGACTTCCCAAGTGGTTCCTGGACGAGGAGATGAGGCACCGTCAGCCGATCAAGCCCATCACGAAAGAGGAGGTTGCAGCGATGAAGGCCCAGTTCAAGGAGATTGATGCTCGTCCTGCCAAGAAGGTGGCGGAGGCCAAGGCCCGGAAGAAGAGGTCTGCTCATAGGAAGCTGGAGAAGGTGCGGAAGAAGGCAAATGTGATATCGGACCAGGCGGATATATCGGAGAGGTCAAAGAGGAAGATGATTGACCAGGCCTATAGGAAGGCAGCACCTAAGAGGCCGGAGAAGGAATATGTGGTGGCGAAGAAAGGGGTTCAGGTTAGGACTGGGAAAGGAAAAGTGCTCGTCGATAGGAGGATGAAGAAGGATTCCAGAAAGCATGGGATGAGCAAAGACAAGAAAGGGAAGCAGCAGAAGGGGAAAGGAGGTAAGAAGAATTCAGGGAAGGGGAAAAAGGTACAGAAAGGGTAGTCTGAGTATTAATTAAAGCTCTTTTTGCGATTTTCGTTCGATCTTGCAGTTTTTGTTTTGTTTTTCTTATAGTTCGTGTAATCGACATTCTTATTCTGATGATTTGAACAATTTCTGGCTGAGTTTTGGAGTCCATGTATTCGAAAATATTGACAGTGTTTCTTTGTTTTAAGTGTTGAAAATATTTACAGTATTTCTTTGTTTTAAGTATTGAAAATTTTGCCAACAACTTTGAAATACTTCTTTCTGTAAGGTAAACTAATATTTTTATTTCTTGTTTGTATTTGTTCTAGTATTGATCTTTTAAAGAAACTAATCAATGTGGAGAATTTGATAGTGTCAAAATACTACAAAAACAATTTATAGGAATTAATTTATTTTCTTGGAATAATAGTAAAAAGAAATAATTGTGAGATAATTATTCCAGTATCAAATTATTTCGGCCCTTTATTGCAATTTTTGAATGTGGGCCTGACCGAATTGACAAAGCCCATCCCAGTCAAAATTTACAGGCCCAATTGAGAATACGTGAGCTGACCGAATTACCCTTTTCATGCTTCTATAAAGCTCACTTAAAATATGTAAACAAAACCCTAGCTAACACCTCTACGACTGCGGCGGCCTTTGATCTGTTTCCACATTTCACACAATGCACACAGTTGCACTTCGAAAATAAACGCACGCACAAACCGGCGCGGATGTGTGTGTGAAAGAGAAGGCGCGGTGATGAAGTAAAGAATATAATCTCGTTAATCTGATGATTACTGAGGATAAACATCTAATCCATTCTTAATTTCTGAGCGCTTTCCCTGTTTTTTTTTTCTCCAATTTTCATCTATTTTTAATTTATTTATGTTAATAATATCATTATATTTTTAATTAGTAAAAACTCTGTTTAATACATTTAATATTTTTTATTTTTTATTCCTACATTTGAATATTTGATAAATATATTTGAATTTATATTTAATTATAACGAAATCATTATGACTTAATTAATTAGTATTAAGCCAAAAGGAGGGAGAAGAATAGTTAAAGAAAATTAACTGTTGATTTTATTTTTACATGGATCTTTTCAACTAGATATTCTTCTTCATTAGCTCCACGCCTTATTATAATCTTTTGGATGAAATTCATTCAGGCTGAACTCTTACATCTTCACTAGTTTTTGAATCCTGTTTCAAACCAAACAAATAATAATTAATCAATAAATAACGGTAAAAATGAAAGATTGTAAATCAGATCGATCAACTGCTCAAATCAAAGCTCAACTTTTAAATAGGTTAAATTTGAACTCGAGTAACTTGGTACTTTGTTCGATATGTGACTCCATTTGTCTAATTTACAGCCATGTACTTATGTGGCCTTTTCATGAGAACATGCATCAAATCAAAAGAAGAAAAAAAAAGATGAATTAATTTACAAATATATATATATTAATAATACCTGATTGTTTGATCTTGAAAAGTGGAAGAGGGGTTGTTATAGTTAGGAATAGGAACATGGCCGGATTCAATCCGGCGGAGATCGTCGATCAGAATCTGGTAGTGCTTCTTCACTTCCTCGACGGATTTTCCTCCACCGATTGCCTTGGCCACATTTGGCCACCGCTCCGGAGTGTCCCTGTCGAACCGGGCGAGAGCATTCTCGAACATTTTGTTCTCTTCGGCCGTCCATGAATCGCCCCGTCTCATTAACCTCGACGCCATATATAGTAAGTGATCAAATGTGGATTGAATAAATGATTCATGAGAGTGAGCTGAGGTGATGCTTATTTATAGCCCTATTTATTATTATTTATATATATATATATATTTCTAATTTTATTAATTAGAATATATATCTATTATTGTTAGGAGTTATTAGTAAATTTAGAGGATTTTGAAAATGAGCACCACCTAGATGCAAACATAAGAATTTACCCTAAATATTTACATAGTCAAGCACACATAATTCAACAATCTTTTAACTTGAGTACTCCACCTACCAAGAAACTCTCAATTGCTTGACTCGATTTTGTTGACTCTCTTCGTTTGCACAAGCTATATATGATCCAGCTGCATTAACTCTTTCTTCGACACCCTAGAATTTTCGACGATTACTTCTTTCACCGATGCTTCTGTTAGATATCTCACATCGTTTCTGAATAGGTTATTGAACTTAAATATATGTTAGATTACCTTATCATCTTAACAAATAATTTTAAAATGTTATTATATTGACCCAACTACAGTATGTTATCAGAGTAGTCTCAAAACGTGGTGGGTGCTCCGGACGATAATATTTCTGGCCTGCTCAAAAGTGACACATACGTGAACGAGTAGAGCTGACAAAATCAATCATACGCGTAAGGGGGCGTGTTAGATATCCCATTAGGAATGTATCATACTCCAACATATCTCTAGTCGCTTGTGGAAAGATCATTAAACTCATATATAAATTGAATTACATTATCAGCTTAACAAAGTTTTTAAGGTGTTATTGACTCAACTTCAATAGTTTCCTTGTTCAACTTGGTCATTATAGCTTCTCTTATAAGTTGCATACGTTATAATGATCGGGTTTACTTTTCATCCAAGAGTCTAGAATCTGTCCCAGTTACTACTGTTTTCATCGTGCCTTGTTTGAAACATATGGTCATCTCGTTTTGTTTTCTCCTCTCATCACTACTAAAGTCCCTTTTGTAGTCTTCAAAATTCCACATTTACTAATGTGCCTAGATTTTGTGGATGTATTCCCAATCAATTCAATCTTGCACGGGGTGCTATTACATATAAACATCACACCTTGCTCCTATGAGTTGCAAGTCTTTAACAACTTTTGGTTTAAGCACATGTGAAATGAGTATCCCGAGTCTGATATTACTCTCCGCTTGACTTCGAGTCCTCTCACTTAGGGTAAGTTTTAAATCTCCACCGCAATAGTCTTCTTCTTAACCTACATCTTCAAAATTCTTACGACTTTCGGTTTGGTTGTTGTCCTCTCGTTAAAGCTTATTGCTCAAGCTATATCAATCAATCTGACTTTATAATGTCTTTTTCTTACAAACTTGCATACTTTATTCTTGTGTTCCGATTTCAAAGCATTTTTTGAGCCACTTTTTTTAACGGTTCTTTCTTTGGACGTTAAGTCCATACTCGATATCTTATCAAAAACACTTGAATCAATTCTCGTCATGTTCTCCTCACAATGAGCGATGGCACAAATACTCACAAATAAAAAGAAAGTTCAAAATTGAAATTTAAAATGAACTTAATTATGTAACTTATTTTTTTTTTTAATTTCCACCTCAAAATTTTTGAAAACTCTTGTCGCCTAACACTTATTATTGACTAGTACCATAAATAAATACATAAGGATATTTATCATTATTGTTTTATATTCACAATTTAGATTTTGAATTCAATTGTATCAAATGGGACGTGGTGTAACTAATTTGTTTTTAACTTTTTCAATTCAACTTATGAAATTATCTTGATGGAAAACAAATTAATTAAAAATGTTGATAATTTTATATTAAGGCTTAAGTAATTTATTTATTCTTATGTGTCAGAACTCAGAAGCATCATTAACAAGATGATAGCATTGATTAATTATCAAGATGATAGCATTGATTATTAATTAGGATAAGCTTTTCCACGTTAACTTTTGAAGCATGTAGTATGCATTAACATAGATACAATATTATAATTTATTTAATTACACTTTTAATTTGTTCACGAGTCACGAACACATGCTCTAAAGGATCAATCGATCACTAATAGATCCAATTAATGGAGCGCCACTAAATTTATTTCAAATAGTTAATAAAATGTTTTTGAAACATAATTTCAAAATGTCAAAATAAACCACTCTTTCCGTTTTATAATAATAGCATTTTATCATTTGTATTTTATAAAGGAAAGAGTCTTGTATGAAACCAAACAATTTTATAATATTTAAACGAATTCATAAAAAAACTTTTTATTTTAATTTGTAGAAATACTTATGGTTTAAACTCATTCATAAAAAACTTTTAATTTTAATTCGTAGACATACTTATCGTTGAACAAAAAAAGGTGAAAAATAATGAGAGAGTCCCCATAGCATATTCAAGTGGTAAAATATATGATGATGTGACTATAATTTTTAACAATGCAAGTTCGATCATCAAGTGAGATAATTATATGTTACCCTAAGAGTATTACCATGTTACCCTAAGAGTATTACCGTAACACCACACAAACATTCACTTGTCACATTACTTTCAATCTCTTTTTCATTTGATTAGTTAAATTAATTTTAAGTGGCCACATCTACATTTTTAAATGGGTTAGGTTAGTACTCACTTATAGGAATATAAAAAAAACTCATCATCGGGTGAGATTTTTTTTATTGAAATATAATAAACTTTGTTTTGGGATGAAATTTGTTAAACCTTTTACATAAATTTGATATTCGAGCATATTTTTCAATTTAGATTTCATTCGATTGAGAGGACAACAACGGGTAAAGTGTAATTTCTAGTATCTCTCATTATAAAAAAAATGAAGAGAGAGATGAAGAAAAAAGTAATGGAAAACAAACAAAAATACAAATTTTAGTTGACAAACAAAAAAGATTCCAATAACATAAATTGATTGGTGAAGCAAAATTGGTGAAGCAAAACTGGCGAGTGCAGTTATCCCTTGCAACCTACTGTATTATAGTAGCTACCTAGCTAGCTTGAGGATTTCATTTAACTGGATGTGTGGACAAATAAATGTACATAGAATTTGAGAAATTGCTCAACCAAATTGTATCAATTTTTTTACTACTACTAATTAATTTGTGCAATGAAATTTGAATGGTTGTAATTATCACTATGGGAAAATGTTTCATAGACACCGGGCATTGACCGGTGTTAAAAAAAAACTTGTCCGGTGTCTTTGTGCGTGGTGTTAAAAATCAGCTATGTTTTAACACCAGTCAATGACCGGTGTTAAAAATAATTTATAACACCGGGTTTTGTGATCTGGACCGGTGTCTATATTATTAAAGACACCAGTCAAAACTAGCAAAATCAACCGGTGTGAAAAGTAATAACACCGGTCTTTTTCATATCCGACCGGTGTTGTTGATAATAATTAAAATAAAAAAAATATAATTTTATAAATTATCAATAATTAAAATTATATTACATTCATGATACATCACCCTTCTGCCGTCACACCATAAATAATAGTTAGTCGCAAGTCTCAAAGAAAGGTATATAGATCAACAATATGAAGAGAAACTATTAAAACCGAAAGTGTAGAATTGACTCTGAAGAGCATAAATAATATACAAGGTCAGGCCTTTTTAAGCTTTCACACAGGAAAGACGATGAGGCAACAACAACCAGAATTGGAATTAACTCAGTTCTGCACCCGAAAATGATCCAGCCGAGTTTCTTCAACCACAGCCTCAATGATCTTCTTCTCCAACTCAGCTTCGTCGACCCATAGAGAACTCTGTTTGTGCATTGTCTGTGCATAAGCTCCTTATCCTGTTTCTTCCTTTCCTCAATTTTCTGTTCTCTCATCCTCCAATACTCGAGTTTCTCAGCTCATTGTTTCATCTGCCCCATATCACAAGAATTGGGGTATGTTAAAAAAATGACGCTAAAAACATAAAAACAGGCTAGTGATAAATCTTTCATATTACCACAAGAAAGGCAAATCAATCTCACACGTAGAACTTGAAAGGAAAAAACAAATAGAATAAAGTCCCCATGAATTGTCTCAAGTCTCATCGGTTCAGTATGGAACAAATGGTTTAAGCATATGCAGGAAGTGATAATATAACAGGTATCAATTCTGAAAATAAAACAAAACTATCAAAACAAAAATCCTATATGATTGAGAACAAGATCGTTTGACAGAAACTAGAAGTCATTGTCCAGACCAATAATTGCTTCATTTAAAATTTTTGAGTGCCCCCATCAGAAGAAACTCTACCTGCACTAGCTTACAAGTCATGTACTCATTTTCAATTATCATAAAGTTCTCTCATCTTCTAATTCTAAATTAAATTAAATGAATCAAAAGCGATAGCATGTGCAACAATAATGCCAATTCTAAAGTCGATAGACATTAGCTGGTTTCATATTTCGTAGGAGCACCTAGGTAAAGTTACCAATCTACAAAAACAACACCAGATTCTTATTTCTATTTTGTTAACTACAAAATGTATCATATGATTTTTAAGTAAAGTTCTCAAGCCAAGTTTTTTCTTGATATTTTCACATTGTCATCTACATATGAATCTCCAAAGCTACATGATTTCTATAAGAAAATATAAGCACTGAAAATAGTTTAAAAATAATGAAATGATGTTTTGTATAATTTTAATCTTGTTTTCAATAGAGTTGTATCAGATGCTTTAGAAGCAAAGTTCTCAAGCTAAGTTTTCTTAATATCCATACTCCACGATAAGATTGCTATCTACATTTGAATGGACAAAACAACAAGTAAAAATGGATGTGATTGAATTCAGTTTCTACCAGAAAATAAGCACCGACAGAATCATATATAGGAAAAATAGTTCCAAAAAGGATGTATAATCACCAATCGCCAAATCGGAAAATAATCGAACGTACCAGCATTTGGCGGAATTCCTTTTCAGCAGCTTGTCCCTCGATAGCCACTGCCTTCTTCTTCGCATCCTTAGCAGCTCGTCTCTCCTCGTTCCCTATCCTCAACGCTTCCTTCCTCGCCTCGGCCTTAAGGGATTTCTCGATTCTCTGCAATTCCATTTCCTCAATGTACTCCTTCCGCATTTCCTTCACCTTCCGGTCGTAATCTCGGCGGAGAAAGGCCAACCGCGCGGCGGCCTCCATAGGGTTTTGCGGGGGTTTCCACGAGTTTATGTAGTCGGTAGGAGGGAGGAACTTGTGGAAGTTTCGACCAGAGGGTGGGGATTCTGCGGTGGAGAAATGGCGGAAGACAGCGGACTTGGCCGGCATCTCAAGCTTCATTAATTATTAAATCAACAATTAAGGAGGAAGAAGGATTTGGACTTACCTCGCGGCCGCCGGAAGTGAACGGAGCAGGAGCTCGACTTCAGGGGTGGTCGGGTGGCGTCGACTGGGCTGCAACGGCGCCGTCGGCGCGGGTCAAAGAAGCGGCTACAGATCTGAGGATAGAAGTGGTGTCGTCTCGTCGACGGGTCAAAGAAGCGGCTACGGCTCCGACGTCATCTCGACGGGTTAGATTTTTCGAAAGAGGCAGAGCTGAAGAGGGGTAGGGTTTGTGTGTTAGAGAGAAAGTAATAAATCGTTTAAGGCTTTACTTATTGGGAAGTGATAATTTGTAAGTTTTTAACATCGGTCTTCGCTAATAAAACTGGCGTTAAAAAATCTAATAATTTTATTTAAAAAATGTTATTACAATTAACATCGGTCCGAAAAAAATTGGTGTCATAAATTAAAATTGAAATTTGAAATAGATCATTTAACACCAGATTGTATAGAAACCGGCGTTAAAAATAATTTAACCTCCTCTTTTTTCGCGACCGGTGTTATAAATATTTTTAACACCGTTCTTAAACGCGTCCGGTGTCTATGAACTGGTGTCTATGTGACATTTTCCCATAGTGTATGTTTATATGCAATTGAATTTGTCTCATTTGTTTAATGAGACATTTTGGAAAGGGAACAACTGAAGTATTTTTTTAACAAAATGAATTGCATGCATTGAGAAAATAGACGAAAACATAAAAGAAAATTATTTTTAAAAAAAATGAAAAATAGGAGTAATTGTAATTTTTTTGTATGCGGCGTGACTATTTATTTGTAGTGAAAGAAAATATTATTATTTTATCATCCCACGATAAATTGTAATGTATTCTATTTTGAACGACATGTTTAGAGAAAATTTTAATGTATGTGTTCTACATTGATTAATTAATAGCACGAATCTTTTCCGTGTGCAGAAGTGTGCTGATCAAACGAAGCTTCAGAGTTCAGACACGGATTTGTTGTTTTATCATACACGTACGTATGCGTGTAACTGTGCGTAAGAAAAAGATCCCAGAATTATTACTTTTTCCAGACAAATAATGTCAACCCAAATAATTGAAATTAGATTATGCAGAAAAAATATAGATAGATTCTCACGCAAACGCAAAAAAAAAAAAAATACAAAGCGGAGTTAATTCTCTTGTAAACTATTAGTGTTCGATCAAACAAATTTTTATTGAAATATTATGAAGTTTATCCTAGTTTAGGCTCTCTTTCACATATGTCTGCTTACTCGAGCACATTCCTTAATTTACGTCTTATCGAGTTATCTCCCACATATGTCTGCTACTCGTGCACATCTCTCAATTTACATCCTACCCGATCGGGTGAGAAAGAATTCCTCGTCTCTCTTCCTAATAAAGGAGGAGTTTCTCATCTTTCCTCCTAATAACAATAAATTGATTGAGTTTTGATTTACATTCTACCCGATCGGGCGGAGAAGGAATTTCTCGTCTCTCTTCCTAATACAAAAAAAAAATTGTTTAACATCTTTGTCTCTCCTCCTAATAAAAAAAATAAATTTGTTTAACATCTTTGTCTCCCCTCTTAATAAAAAAACAAATTTGTTTAACATCTTTGGTTCATTCACGTTCATATCTTAAAATTTTATCTGATTTGTGTTATTGTTATTTAAAAGTTTGCATAATTATAAGTAAATGTCAAAGTTGGGTCAATAACATTTTAAAATATCTTGTTAAGGTGATAAAGTAATCCAACTTATATGTGAGTCCAGTGGGATACTCTAACACTCCCTCTCACGAGTAAGCCGGAAATTTCATCGAAGTTACTTGTGGCCGAAAATTCCATCGACAGGGGCTTCCACATCGTATTGAGTCTGCTTTGATATCATGTTAAAGTTGAGCCAATAACACTTTAAAAGGCTTTTTAAAGTGTTATTGAGTCAACTATATATGACAGTAGAAATATTTTTTACAATTCTATCATTTAATATCAATTTAATTATTTACATTAATAATATCATTTTTCTACCTAAAGTATTCATTATTTATATAACAATGTCTATATACCTTTATTTATCACTGCCATATTTATTGTATTACTTTCACACAAGTATTTATTATACTCATTTTATATCATTTTGCTATTTTTAAACCAGTATGTTATTTTTTATGTGCAAATCTATCAATGTAGTAATTTTCAACATTACTATCTTCGACATATTTAGTAAATGTAGGTCATAAATTGTAACGTGGTAATCCAAAACATCCTTCGTAAGTCAGAATCCGGAGCGATTCTTCGTAAAATTGTTTCCAAAAATCCGTTGTTTATAGCTGTTTTTCTTCGGTGAACACTACTACGTACGTACGTAATATTAATGTTGTGGTGGAGATACATATATATATATATCTATACCTTATATGAAAGTTGGGATTTTTGCAATGAGCGACACGTGTCTTTTGTATGTATTATGTAAGTATCCCCTTTGTATGTATTATGTAAGTAGATAGAAGGGAAATGAAGCCACGTATCCTCCAAGGATGCGCCACGTGTCGTGTCCTTCAAAATACTTACAAATTACTTACACAGTATATATATCTATCTCTAAATTGTCTGTACGAAATTTGTATGTATGCTATGTATATATTAATTATGTATATTAGGTATATAATTTAATCAATGCATTATCTCTAAAGAAAAGCCAAAAATCAGATCTGCTTTGTTCTCGTATATCGTCTGCCCTATTCTTCTTTGGCGGATTGCACAAAATCTTTGAATCGCACAAGATGAGTAGCAGGTCCAGTTCTTACAAAACTATGCATACAAATTACGTACAACTTGATTACGTTATTTGTAATTTGTTTTCTCACTTTTACTACTTTTTCCGTTAGTTCCAAGATAGGGTTTCTCTCGATCTATCTCTCCGGTGAAGCAACCACATCAGAAGCAAAATAAGGTATTACCCCTACTCGTACCTCAGTTTATTCATGATTGAATTTAGGGTTTTGTCAGTTTCATCGGGGAAGCCGTTGTCGAGGTCGAGAAATTTCCAGCTTGCGAAGAGAGCGCCGACGATATCGTACCCTGTTTTTCGCGGAAATTTCGAAGCTCAGTTCGTCGCTCTGTCCTCAAAATTTCAGAGCTTTGGATTGCTTGCTGCCATGGCCGAAAGGGTATAAGTTTCACCTTCCATTGCCGACAACCCGGGATGAGGTAGTGCTTAATTTTGGGTTTTTTTCCTCTGCTTTTTTTTCCTGTGTTATTGATTTATATGGACATTGAAAACAGAGGATGCATGGTAGGAGAAATTGATGTTGATGATATTGTATACATTTTATGTTTGTTTCATAATTCGGAATCGATTTCGCCGCATACAGGTTCAATCAAATGTGAATTCAGAAGGTGATGAAACGATTTCTATCCCCCAATATATGCAGTATTCAGTAGCTTCGACTCATCCCTATGGGCATTTTGTTCATTTTTGTGATTTTGCAGTCCATGGGATTTCTGATTAATTAGAAGCTTGATAAGTGTTCAAATGTGGATGCAGGTTCGGTTTGGTAATGTACCACATACGCTTTTAGTTGAAGCCAACGGAAGCCGAAGCTGGATATCTAAAGAAGGAGATAAGGTTTTATTATCCGGGCATGAACCTCCATATGCCAACGGCGCAGATCGATATTCGGATCACATATCCAAGGTTTTCGCTTCATCTCGATTTTTGTTTCCTTTAGATTTTTGTATTATATAATTATCTCTATTTTTTTTTTCATTTCTCCCTATTTTTGTGCTCAGGTGCGCGACGTCGCGCGGTGCTCCAGCTCCGGGTTCTCAGGCTTCTTCAGGAAATACTGCATGGACATGGCGAGACGGCTCCCCGTGTTGGCGCATTTGCTCGAAGAAATTAAGGAATCCTCTAAACTATGCTCCTCGTTGCAAATGTTGTTGGTAAATGTCGATCCTTCGGTTGTCGCATACATGCTTGAAAAGTTTTTTTCGCTAAATATTTATTTCTCTGTGAAGTTTTATGCTTTATGTTTTCTTCTGTGCTGATTCTTCCAACTATATACTTATGCATATTCTTCGATATTTTATAAAGGGTTTCCTCGTAATGGATCTCTACCTTGGAGGCCGGAGGGTAAAGACGGGCATTATGTTTTTGCCATTGGGGAGAACTTAACTCCTCGTTGTAAGTATACCTGAAATACCATCAAACATTTATTATTATGGGCTGCATTGCTTTGTATATCTATGACATTCTCAGTGTTATTAATTTAGTGTATTTTCTCTATGTTTGATGACTGATTCTGTTTCTTCTTGTGTATGTAACATTGCATTTGAACAAAATTTCTTCATCAATAAGGGGTACATCTTAATTCTTAAGTAGTAATTGGGATGATTGAATTTGATTTGCTTGAATTTATTCTGTCGGGGTTTATAACATGTTCATTGTCATTATATAATTGTTTTATTTATTTGAAAATTGTTCTCTGTCTTATATCTTTTCCCCCTAATTTTGCAGACAGGATGCTGAGTAAAATGGATGAGGGTTAGTCTTAGTAGTTTGTTGTTCACTGACTTTCCGACTCATTACAGCTCGATGCCCATCATGTTGTATCTGGTTTTTTATTTAGTTGTCACATCTTAGCTTATTACTATATTTTATGAATTTACTCACTTTACTCTGTAAATAAATTTAAATCATGAATATATCACCAGGGAATTTCAGATCTGTATCTCTACTCCACTTGAATACTTTAGAATTTTTTTGGATTTTACTCTTCTCATTATCTTTAACACACTTCGTTAGATGAATTTTTCAGGTAAATAGAACAGAGGAAATGTCGGAGGAGGAGAATTAATTGATATTCAAGTACCTGGCGTTGAAGGTATTTTTTATTTATTAAACAGATTATTAAATATTTTTTTCACTATCATTGACTCATTATCGATACCTTAGTATATCACACTTCTCTATAAGCTGTCAGTGCCCTATATTTTTTTACTTGATTTGCAATCTTCACTTTGTTGGACATGCTGTTGATTGTACTAAATTGCCGTCTTTGGAAATTAAAATTGTAATCCATTTTTACTCTCGGACCACAGGACTTGGTTGCAATGGAGACTTCTTTGTTCCTGGGTGGTCTTAACCTCTATGAC
The DNA here is from genome assembly GCA_954870475.1 of Euphrasia confusa. Lineage (NCBI taxonomy): Eukaryota > Viridiplantae > Streptophyta > Magnoliopsida > Lamiales > Orobanchaceae > Euphrasia > Euphrasia confusa. Next base: position 23,435,324 of record OX940951.1, read on the forward strand.
CAACACCGAGATATGAGACTGGATATCAATGACATGTCATACGAGGGTTTTTTTTTTTTTTTTTTTAATTTTAGTGTTTAACTGTGTGGATTTTTCTAGAAGTCTTTTGATTGGTGTGACATTCTTTTATGTTTTTTACAGGAATTATTAGCTCTAGAAGCGAGAATGGGTACGGTGAGTACGACACTCCCACATGAGGCACTGTCAAAGTGTCTGACAAGAAGCATATATGAGGCGGACTCGTCGTTAAATGCTGCATTTCCCAAGTTATTATTTTATTTTATTTATCATAATTTTAAGTTGTTAATTACATGGTTAATTTCATTCTTGTGCATCTAATCATAAAAACAGTATCATCACTCATTTCTCATATTTTGCAGGAGGATTATGTAAACGGGGACGAGATTGGGACATTGGTCAAGTGCCGACACGGGTACCACGCGACTTGCTTAAACTGGTGTAGATATATTTTGGTTAAGATATGAAGCTCAAACTATGCTTTATCTACCTCTTCTTTTGGTGTACCTGCCAAGTTAAACAATGAATTTTGTTAAGCGCATCTACTTTCTTAAAACAAGTTAAACAATGAATTTTGTTAAGTGCAACTACTTTCTTAAAACAAGTACTTTGCTGTAGAGTTTTTGGTGTCTAAGTTGGCTAGGGACATATATTAGAAGCGAGGTGTACTTATAAATGTATATTAAATGTAACTTATGACATGTAATCTCATGTTGATTTTGTTTATAACAATTCAGGCTATGATGCACAATTTTTTACTCTACTGGGCCTCGTCTTGCATAGCAAGACGAAAGAAAATCTAGTATATATATATACTAGTAGTCTAGTACTATAGTAGTATGTATAGGTAGCTATAAGTTTAAAAGCATAACATGGATATAGATTGAGGCCCATCTTATCTTTTATACAATTGCGCCATCAATATCACAGCCACCACATTCATCCAATTTGATCGATCGAGTTTAATTAATTCGGGCCGTACGTGACGTGCGTGGTCCTAGTTTTCCTCTCTACACGGAGGATGTAACCTTTATCCGATATCGATGATTTTGGTAGCAAATATCCCTTGTTGAGTATTTCGGTTGGTGAATATGTGATTTCATCAGTATTCAAACTTATAGGGTTTAATTTGATTATCGATAATATATTATCTTTCGTTGGTGAATATGTGATTTCATCAGTATTCAAACTTATAGGGTTTAATTTGATTATCGATAATATATTATCTTTCGATCTTATAAGGTTTCGAGATAAGAGAGACGATCGAAGATATGATGATGATGATGATGATAAACAAAAATACAATAATAAATATTATTGCAAGTGAAATTAAGTGATGAATTAATGAGGTGAGAATTATAAAAAATGGAGCGAGCTAAGGTTATTTATAGGGTGAGTGTTGGGACATTTATACGAGCTTTGTAGAATCTACGTTTGGAATAATGAACGTTAATGATTTGTCTCCTTCAAAACCACAACTCAAACAGGACAAAATTAAAAATTGTACATGATAGAAATATTTAAATATCAATTTTCATACTACTTTCAAATGTATTTTGGGGTTCTTTCATAATTACCCCAAATCCATGGGTAGTAATTTAGAAAATGAATTAATATAATTTTATTTGTTCTCTTAGTAACGGATCAGACGGGGAGGTTAGAAAGAATAAGAATTCACATCTCATTTGCATGCGTACAGGGACCATTGGACCAACAAATCATCAAATGACATGGTGTACAGGGTACATATAATTATTCCTCACTAAGAATATATATATCTTCCTGACATTTTAAAGGCCCTAGGCGAAATATAAAAATCGGGCCCTCACAATATAATATATTTATTTTATTTATAAAATAAAATTTTAATAAAAAATTATTACGAAGTAAAAAATATTAAAATATTTTCTCAATACTCAACAACTAAAATCAAATAAAAAATTTATTTAAAATACATCAATATCAAACAAATTAAAAACTAGAAAAACAAAAAAAAAATAGAAAATAACCTTTTAAAAAACAATTATAATAAAAAATATTGAATAAAAAGACATTTTATATAAATAAAAAATATTCATTTTTTTTAGTAAAGCATAAAAAATATCATTAAATTTGTGCACAATAAGCAAAAAAAAAAAATCATTTTGAAATCAATACTTTTTTAATTAATGAATAAAATTTAAAAATTAACAAATTGTTTATTTTCTTGATCATTCTTCAAAAAATAAATTTTAATTTTTTTTTTGAAAGCTGTTTACATTAGTTAAGATTCAAAATACCTTTAATAATTAATATTATAAGTAATATAAAATTTACTTGAATAATTAAAGTTACAATTAATATTATTAATTACGTGGGCCCATCAGAATTACAATTAATTTGAATTAAGATTCAGATTCACTTTACGGTAGATATCAATACTACATATAATTTTATTTCTTTTAATATATATATATATATATATATATTAAAATATTAAAATTAAATATGGGCCCTCTTTGAAGTTGGGCCCTGGGCCGTCGCACCCTGGGCCTATGCCCAGGGCCGGCCCTGATAGGTACAATATGTGACTACAATTTGTCAATTTGTACTTAAGTATGTTTAAATTATATGGTAGGGATAGGTATAAGGTATTTATGTTAAATTTTTTTTCCTGCAAGTAAATTATAATTAAGATCAGCCAAAAACTATTTAACAATTTGTTTTATAGGTCACATGTTTTTAACAAATTAAACAACACATGAAAAGTGCATCCTAATTTTTAAAGCAAATTTGAACGTTGCGACAAAAAAAAAAAAAAATTGACCTGATTGTTAACATATTTGAGAATTGTTAATTATGACTCGAATCGAAAGCAAAACGAAAGAAAAATGAATTATTCGTCTCCGTGCAAAAGTAACTCACGCGGCCCATGAAATTAATTAATGTGTGACGTAATCATCAAAAGCGTAATAAGGAAAGTTGTTGTCATGGCCATTTTCTTGATGTGTTGTATCTCAACACAAAATGCTAAGTGTTTCTCGGACTGCCTCAAGATTCATGAATATATATATACTACACCGTATAAGTTTGGAGCTGAAGACAAGTGTGAGGCATTTTGTTTTGCTTTATTCCCTTATGCCGTGACGTCGGTTTAATTTTGTCCGCAAAACAATTTGATGAGTAAAAGTCGAAAGCTTTTGAATGTAGAAGTTAGATGCAGAACACTTACAAGCACTTCTAACTTAAGAAACAAATTCGCCGCTAAAAGTCTGTACTCATGTTCTGAATTATGCGTCAACAGAAATAGAGCACACGACATGTTATTGAAATTGCAATTTTGCCTTGTCTTTGGATCCGCTAAAAAAAAACCGTGGACGATGATGACTTGATTCAAGAACACGTCACATAGAGAATATGGCTATGAGCAACTGGTCTAAGAAGGAAAATATCACATTTGATCCTGTTTATGAGTTATTTCCAATAAGGAGTCCTTTATCTTCTAAATTTATCACAGTTGGTCCTTTGACCTGCTACTATAGGTTAAACCGGTCATTTTTTGAAAATAATTTGATCCTGTTTATGAGTTATTTCCAATAAGTAGTCCTTTATCTTCTAAATTTATCACAGTTGGTCCTTTGACCTGCTACTATAGGTTAAACCGGTCATTTTTTTGAAAATAATTTAAATAAATAAAATGTTAAACAAGGAATCGAACATTTGACATATTAAAAATTAGTTGCACATAAACCCACTACACAATGAAACCAAATATGATCATTTTGAACCATTAAAATATTTGTACTAATAATTAATTATACTAATATTAAATAAATAAATAAATCATAAAAGATAAAAAGAAATACTTAAATAAATAAATATTATAGTATAAAATAAAATAATATAAATTTTAAATTAAATACATAAATAAATAAATTATTAAATTTTAAATTAAACACATAAATCATTTGAAAAATAAATTAAATATTAAATAAAATAACAATTTATTTTAATATTATAATAAAAAAAAATTGTTAAAATTTTGATTATTAAATTTAAATAATTAATTATTCAGTAATAAATTTAAGATACTGAATTATTAAATTTGAATTATTTTAGTTTATAATATTTAAAAATAAAGCAATTCAAATTTAATAATTCAGTATCTTAAATTTATTAATTATTAATTAATTATTTAAATTTAATAATCAAAATTATAACAATAAAAATAATTTAAATTTAATAATTCAGTATTTTAAATTTATTAATTAATAATTAATAATTTAAATTTAATAATCAAAATTATAACAATTATTTTTTATTTAATATTTAATTTATTTATAAAATGATTTATGTGTTTAATTTAATATTTAATAATTTATTTTATTTATGTATTTGATTTAAAAATTTTATTATTTTATTTTATACTATAATATTTATTTATTTAAGTATTTCTTTTTAACTTTTATGATTTATTTATTTATTTAATATTAGTATAATTAATTATTAGTACAAATATTTTAATGGTTCAAAATGTTCATATTTGGTGTCATGGTGTATTGGGTTTATATGCAATTAATTTTTAATAGGTCAAAGATTCGATTTCTTGTTAAACATTTTATTTATTTAAATTATTTTCAAAAAATGACCGATTTAACCTATAGTAGCAGGTTAAAGGACCAACTGTGATAAATTTAGAAAATAAATGACTACTTATTGAAAATGACCCATAAACAAGACCAAATGTGATATTTTTCCGGTCTAAGACTATGTCTTTCAAGAGAGAATACGCGATCTCCATTTCGATTGTTAACATATATAATCGTGTTTTTTTCTATTGGGAAAACATCTTTCACAGAAGAGCTATAGTGTATTATGCATATTATGTTTAAAAGAAAACATATAAAAGAAAACGTGGTTTTAGAAGTTTTTGTTGTTTACAATTAGACTGAACGATATTAGTATTTTACTCTTAGAATTTATTCTTTTTGTGAATTCATCTTTAAAATTTCTTTTTTTTTAACTTAATTTTAGTTTATTTTAGTTCAATTTTTTTTGATTCATTCCGTTCATACTCATTCATTCAATTTATCTCGATTAAGTTCGTTTAAAAAAATTAAAGTAAAATTTCAAATATATAATTTAGGTAAACTTTATATTAAACATTACAACTATGATAGCAAAAGGTAAAAGCACACACATAAATAAAAGAATGTCGTTTGAGAGGGAGTAAACGAGGATCTGATTTAGGGCAACAAATTGACCCCTAATTGTGAATCAATTTGGGCATTTTGTCTTTGTTATTAACTTATGACACATTATTTATAGGTGTTTCATGCAAGTGAGAGATCAACTGAGTCGTTAAATCTCGTGGTTAATGGAGACAAGAATTCTCCATAGTACCCACTACTAACCGTTAAATAATGACTTCTCTCGTTGGAAATCCTTATAATATATAATTCAGCTAGCAATTGTCCGAGGTGTCGTATATTTTCACCGTTTGATTTTTTTGTGTTCACACCTATTATTAAACAAGCACCGTTAGATTAAATTTGTGTTCACACTGGTCATTATTAATTATTATTTTTAGCGTAATTAATTAAAATTTTTAGCGTAATTAATTGAAACAATTATTTTTGATTAATTAGCGTAATTATTTATTTCTTTATATAATATAATTTTCATTTATATTTTCCTTAATATAATTCAATATTATTTTTAACATAATTAATTAGTGTAATTATCTATTAATATATAAATCCTGAACAATCATTCCACATGGCCCAATTAAAACTCTTCTATTGTACACCTGGACCAATTAAAAACAAGCTTTCAACTTTGTGTTCACACCATTCACAATATTTTCTCTTCTACGCTGAATTAATATTGTTATTATTATTGTTATAAAATAAAAAACCCTCATTCACTCCGATTATAATTTCTTTTCTGCCTCCATAGAGTCTCTTCGCCTTCGTCTTCTCTAAAACTTTGGATCTGCTCTTGCTCTCTTCCTTCATCTTCTCCAGGTAATTTCTCTTTTTTTTATTAATAGATTACATATTGAAACATGTAGATGAAAAAGGCTAATACCATATCAATTTTTTTTTTCAGATTCATAATCGTTTTCGTTCGTCAACTGTTGAACTTCTCTGCTGTATGTGGTCTCTGTTTTCGTTTTTCGTTTTTCATTTTCTGATGTCTGTTATCTTTTTTTCCGATTTGTAATTAATAACGTGTAATGTATTCGTGTTTTCTCATTCGATTTTTCAGATTCATAATCGTTGATCGTTGAGAATTTTGCATCGCTTCTTCTGCTGTAATCGTTCTCTGCTTCTGGGATGTTTACCTCTTTCGCTGGAATTTTGAAAAACTCGGCCGATTATATTTCATGTGTCATGCTTCGCAGAAAGTGGCGTTCCCTCTGCCCAAATTTGGAATTCGATTCTTTTGAGTTTTTGTTGCTTGATAACGATGTAAGATTGTATTTAGATTATTCACTTAACCCATCCTCAAATTTTTCTGTTTGCAGTCCTTTACATTTTTTTAATTAATTTTTTTGATTTATCTGTGATTTATAGGGTTCTACCTTTCAAGCTACTTCTCAGAAGGATCTCGGCAGCCAATTCGATTGTTTGTTGATAGAAGGCTACCTGTACAACCTTCGTACTTTTGATTTTGTTCTGAAACCGAAATCCAATTTCCTAACCGATCACGATTATATTATTTGTCTGCGGGAGGATTCTGTCATCACTCAATGCAAAGACCCTTTCCCGTATGATTCAATTTACTGTTTCAAGTCTTTTCCTGATGTACTTGGCTATTCCACATTCTGCGATGGCCCCCTATTCGGTAAGAATATGCCAATGTAACGACCTAACTGTCTCCTGTTTGTAACTTACATTTTAAGTTCATTGTTTACCTCTTTGCCTTTCATTCTTCCTAATTGTTTAATGGAATCTCTGAAGTTGTGTTTTCACTATTTGTGTTATATAAAAATAAATGTCATTGGGGCAGTTGTAGACATAGATGAGAAACTAGATGGTGATCGTGGCATCCGTCTCATGCTTCAAGATTTGAAGTATGATATAACTCCCTCAGTCATCCATGTTTAATGTTTTAAATCCTTATTTTCTAAATTGTTCTTTTATCTAATGTGTTCTTTTTTGTTGTTTTAAATTCCTAAACTGGTCATATTTTTTTTCTCAGGTTCAATAGGTTAATGTGCCTGATATCTACTCCTTATGTTGAGAAGCTTAATACTTTCATTAAAGTATGCAGGAGTGGAACATACAATTTCAATGTTGTGATCATACAGTTGTGCAAGAAAATGATTTATAAAGGTTCTTATTTGCATTATTGGTATTTTATTTAATAACTTTGCTTTTAATCATATAATGAACTGCTTCTTTTCATGAATGTAGGTGAGGTTTGTATTTCAACGTATGAACCTGTTACGGACGTTATATGCAACCCGTTCTTACCTGAGATTGAATCGTATAAATCCAGGTGAAATCTTTTGTTCACATTTTTCATTATTTATTTAAAAAATCTTATTTCTGTTAGAGTGCCCCGATTAAATTCTGCTTCATTATCGTATATTGCGTAATAACATAATCAAATTAATTTATCATTCAACATTGATCCGACATTTCCTGAGATGTATTCTTTTGATGGTTCAAAGTTTCCTCCTGCATTTATCAAGTCCGCCAAAACAGAACTTAGTGATCCGGGAATGACTGTTTACTCAATTTATGACTTATCTTCCTATGCAAAGATTATAACATCTTGATTATTTAACATTCTTATATACTTTATATTTATCATTTATTGTGTTTTTTTGTTATTAACTCCTTCATTTTATTCAGGTAAATGATTTGTGGACTCTAGGAACTATAACTCTTATACATGAGGATAAGGGTTGGTATTTCACCCTATGCTCCCGTTGCGACAGTGGCTGTACAAACCTCAGTATTTCGACCGTTTGTCCTAAATGTGGCGATAATCTCATTTGTAGTGCCGGATATAAAATTTATATAAATTTGAATGACGAAAATGGTTCTGATGGTTGTTTTGTTCTTCAAGATGAAGTTGCTACATTCTTGGTTGAAAATAGCGTCCAGTCTTTGCTAAACATGCAGAGTCACGTAAGTTGTCATAATATTATAGATCATCTTTTTATATTGTGCAATTTAATTTTAATGCTTCACTTTTAAAAATTTTAGCTTCCTCATTTGTTTGTAATTTTATTATTTGTTTTATTTTAAATTTCATATATTAACATATTCCTCTGTTTACCTTTCAGTGTGTTGCCTTCCCTGTAATTCCGATGTCCGTTCAACGTCTTATTGGCAAAAAAATTCTTTTCAAGGTCAAATCTCAAGATCATGCTCATCATTCAGGATTAAGTATGGAATTTTTTATTCAAAATTGCTGTGTATGTCCTATTTTACTGGACCTTCATATTACAAGATTGAAGAAGGAGCAGAGTTCGTTAAATTCTTCCGATTCACTCATGGACTCAGACCTTGAATTTTATGCAACTGATGATTCTGAGCATGCCCCCTCAAACGATGTTGATTAACTATTTAGTACTTTTGTCTAACACAATGTTTTTTTTTTTTTTAAACTATATTATGCCCAAATTAGTTTTTTTTACTAATGATCTATTTTCATTAGCATTATCCCTGGGATTTTACAAGTCAATATTAGAGGCGTCTATTTATTCTTCCAGAGATGCCATTGCAAGAATATATCTAAATAATTTTAACTTATAATTATCTATTTTGGTCCGTCTTGACTATAAATATATTTATGCCATCTCCAATCGAACACAAAAATTATAAATCATACGTTGGACATCTCCAATCGAACACAAAATCTTTAGGTAAAAAATTATGTTTTTTTTAAAATATTTTAATGCTTCTAATTCTAAAGCTTAAAAGAATATTCTTATAAAAATTATATAAAAATTAATATACTTATAATAGATTTATGTTTTAGTATCGCTTAAATAATCTCGCCTACTCTCAAATATGTTTTTGGTATCGGTTGAAGTTTTAGTACTCAACTAAATATCTTAATAGATGGTTGATTTTTTTTTTTTTGTTTGTTTGTCCTTATCTATTGATCAAAAGTTTTTTTTTTTTTAGATTGTAACTATTTTTTTTTTGAACAGATTAATTTTTGTATCAATTATTTTTGCTGCTTTAAAAATATTAAATTTTCATATTCAATCACTTATTAGTACTTCAAAAACCTATTTTGGAGTAGGGGAGATGCTTCAACCGATACCAAAATATAAACTTTTTATAGGTATTATGGTGGGACCCACATAAAAACTAATTAGATTTACGTTTACCTTAAACTCAAACCAAGAACTATTTATTATTTATAAAATCATTTTTTTATTTTACAAACTAATCACTTCACCTATTAACCTTTTATTTTAATTTTTTATTTTATATATTTTTTTATATAAATCCTTTTAATAATCATATACTAATAATTAAAATAAAATTTTATTTTAAAAACAAAAATAAATATTTATAATTAAATATTTCATTGAGTTTTATTTTTTTTGTTTGTTTGTCCTTAACTATTGATCAAAAGTTTTTTTTTAAATTATAACTATTTTTATTTATGATCAGATTTATTTTTTTAGCAGTTATTTTTGTTGCTTTAAAAAATATGGAATTTTCATATTCAATCACTTATTATTACTCATTTATAATAACTCTAAAATTTAAAATATATATTTCATTCATTTCAAAGTAATGAATAAAATTTCAATTATGGATTATGATTTATCAATTATGAATCCTGACCTTTCATATTTCTATAATAACTAAATAATGTCTTAAATTTTATTCAAATATAATAAAAAGAGGATATTCGTATATTTCTGCTTCTCTGCCGATTTGTATTCCATAAGAAAAAGATTTTGTTCGGTTCTTTTGCTAAGAGATTATCACTGCAAGGATTTAATAAAGTAAAATACACTATATTTCGTTCCTTCTGCGGTTCATCATCCAAAGCAAGAAATCTCATACCCCTTTCAACCTTTACAGAGATTTTCGAAAGAAAACTTCTGAACATGGATAGTTTGTACACCGATCTCTCCCAGCTTTCTCCTTCCACAGTCGACCCGTGCTTACGCGTTATAATATGCCGTAAATGGCAAACCCTAGGTTCCGATATGCTTCCAGAATCTTTGCACGCGGTGCTAATGGATCAGAGAGTAAGTTCTGTGTTTTAAATTTCAATTTTTGTTTTCTATTTTGAATATGTTTCTTGAATTCTTTTGCACATGCATTGAATAATTTTTTATCTTTAAAATTTTGTGCTTAAATTCCAGGGCTGCAGAATTCAAGCATCGGTTCAGAAGAAAGATATCAGCCTCTTTAGTCCCAAATTAGTTGAAGGTCGTCTTTTTAATATTCGGAATTTTCATGTCCTGAATAAGACAAAATCGACTTCTGTTAGAAATCACGGATTTGTTATTCTCTTCCAAGTTGGTACTTTTGTTGCTGAAAGTAGTTTTCATTCTTTCCCGCCATCGCGTTTTTCTTTTGAAAAATATTCGGATGTGAAAAGTCCTTCCAAGTTCTCTGTTGGCCATCTTTTTGGTACTTTCTTATTTATTCAGAATTTTTTAATTCATAACTATTGATTTCTCCTATTTATAGTTTGAGAACTGTATTTGAATTCCCCTATTAATTATTAAATTTTTGCATGTATTGTGCATCAATCGTATAAGACGTTATTGGCCAAGTTGTCGATGTCGAGGTTCTTAATCACGGCAAGCCTTCTTTTAAGTTCATGCTTCAAAATTCAAGGTAATTATTTGAAGTATAACATATTTAAAATTTTGTGTTTATTATCCTCCTGATTACATGATTTCATAGAATATTATATGTCTAATTTTTGTTATTCAACCAGTTCTGAACTTTTGCAATGCCAAGTTTTTGAGCCCCATCGTTCCAAGATATACGATTTTGTTAAAATGTTGAGGGAGAACATTTCTGTGCCGATAGTAATCATCTTGCAGCTGTGCCGAAAAACCATTATTCAAGGTAAGGCTTTTTAGTTTGTCTTATAAATCTGTAGTATATTATTTCATCCATGTTGATTGTTGATTTTTTATATTTCAAGGTTCTGTATGTGTCGCAACTAAAAGCGACATCTCCGATGTGATTTTTGACCAAAATGTTCCTGAAATAGTTGAATATAAATCAAGGTATTTAAATGGTTTCTGACTTTTTAATTATTTAATTGAGTTATTTATTTTATGAGTATTTCATTACGACTGTTTTTTAAATGCTTTCCCTTATCCATTATAATTCTGAAAATGTATGAAATCAGGAATCCCGTGTCCAAAAATGTTGGTTTCTGTGATGGTTCTAAGTTTCCTGTTCCGTGCGTGACATCATCTAAAAAGGAATTGCGTCATCCCCGAACAATGGTTTATGATCTTTTTGATTTGGAATACGTGAATGATGTAAGTTTATTATCTTTTTTTTCTTTATAATATTTCAGCATGTAATTTGTTGTTGTCCTCATGCATAAGTGTACTAACACAGTTTTCATTTTTTTTAGGTTATGGACATATGGACTATTGGAACTATAACCAGTATAAATGAGGAACTTGGTTGGTATTATACTTCTTGCTCTGACTGCTCGATTATAGGTGATGTCTCATCTTCGGCCTTGGTCTGTCCTTCGTGTGGTGATCCTATTCTTCATAAGTCCAATTTTAAAATTCACGTAACTATCGAGGACATTGGAGGGGGGTCAGCCAAAATCATTTTGATGAATGAACTTGCGAGGTCTCTAATTCAGGCATCTGTTTTCTCTTTGATGAAAGTTCATTTCAAAGTAAGCCCATATACTGAACTCTTTTATTATTTAGTTTTGAACCAGTAAATATATTTATATTTTAATATTTGTTCAAACTTTTGTTGTTACTAATTGCTGCAATATATGTTATTTAAATTTACAGGGAAACCTAGATCGTGGATTTCCTGCTCAAGTTTATCAAAGTCTTATTGGAAGAGAGTTGTTGGTTAAGGTCAAGGTCGAAGATCATCACTTTGACACAACCAAAGCACGGGAGTATTGCGTTGTCAAATGTTGCGATGATACTGAATTGTTGGAAAAACACAAGGAATTAATGGAAAGAGGATATTCTGAAGGTACATTTGAAGTCTCCTGTGTTATTTCTTCCGACGACGACGATTCAAGTTCAGATTCCAGTGACTCTTCTTCCGAAGACAGTGAAAGCAGTACTGAATAATTCAGGCATGAAGGCTTCGTATTTTGCTGATTTCAGCCAGTTGTCAAAGTTTTTGTTAGAGATATTTTGAAATCATGTTTTTTATATCATTCTAAACTCTATATTGGCTGTATCTTTTTGCTTGATTCCTGAACAACGTTTTCATGACTCTGTGTTGGATGATCTTTAATCTTTTCTTTAGTAATATACATTACATGATCTCATTCATTCCCAGTAGATATAAGTTTTTGAAGTATAATCATTAATTTCTTCGGCATCTACATCCTGTGTTCATTTGAACTGTACTAATTTGGTTAAATTCTTTTCAACAATTCAGAAATCTGATCCCAAATATAGTTACAAATTTATATATATTCATCCCAGGATTAAATGCTTTAATTAATCAATTACTCAATCTAAAAATCTGTCCTCCTTTAAAACAAAATATTCTTTGTCTGTTAATATTCTATTTTTTAATTACAATTGAAGATTTACAACCTAAAAACGTTCAATATACCTAACAAAAAACATTAAATTAACACATCATTCCATTCTTTTCAACTTCCCATATAACCTTTTATAATCTTTTTTCAGAGAAGATATCAATGTTCAAACTTTCCATGTTGAACGTTTTTCTCTCTTATAAGTTTTAGGGTCATTCTTCTCCAGTCATTTAGAATTAACCAAAGATTTTCAAAGCAACTATGTCAAGCCAAATAACTCTCCTCAGTGAAATTACAAAATTCAGAATGGATTTTAAGATTCAAGTTCGAGTGTGTCGCCAGTGGAAAACTCAACCGAAATCGAAGATTCATGAATCATTGGACTATCTTTTTGTTGATATGCAGGTTCGTGTAGATGATAAGATTGTAAAAATAATTGCAGAGTTTTTCTGATGTCTTAAGTTGTGTCAATAACTCAATTCATTATTTCTATGTCAGGGTACAAGAATCCATGCATCTGTCAAGAAATTGCATATTTTAAAATATGAGAATAAAGTCCAAGAAGGCGACGTTTGCTACGTGCATCGATTCTCTGTTGTTGAGTCTCCGAAAGTTTACCAGATTGCTGAATGTCCTTTCAGAATTCTGTTCCATGCTTCAACTCTCATTAAAACATGTGAAGATCCAAGCTTTCCAATCGGAATATTTAACTTCAGGGAATTCTCCAAGATTACTGATGGTTCAATCCAGAAAGACGGTCCTGTTTTTGGTAAATTAAGTGTCTAAATTTTCTGACAATATAATTTTAGAGCTATCTCATTATTTTCGATATTTATGCCTTTTGTAAATTTTGTTTTTTAGATGTCATTGGAAGAGTTGTTGACATTAGTGAGGATCGTATGAAATCAGATGCAAATGTTAAAGGCAGTAAGAGCATCACTTTTCTCATTGAGGATTTAAAGTAAGGTTTAAAATTTTAGATATTTTATCTTTTCAGTTAGATAAAAGCCTGTATCATTAACCCCCATCAATTTTTTTTTTTCAGCAAACTAAGAGTTCAATGCTTACTTTGGGAACCATACTGTTTTGAACTGAAAAACCATTTTGACATGGTAAGGGATAAGAAAGATCCCCAAATGATAATAATTCAGCTATGCAGGGCAAAAGAGTTTGAAAGTAATGATTTTCTTTTTCAATTTAATTAACTATTTACTATATTTCTGTTTCATTTTAGACCTTATTTTTCAAACATTTCCTTTTATGATCAGAAAGTGTTGGGGTTTCTAACACTTACAATGCTACCAAACTGATAACTGATCAGAATACTGAAGAAATAATAGATTTCAAGAGCAAGTAAGGAAGTTTTCAATTAATGCTTTATTTCTCTTTTAAAATAGTCATACACTTTCTTAATGTTCTTATTAGTTCTGTGCATATTTATTTTTTCAGGCTAAATATAACCGAAGTATCCAATTCATTTGATGGTTCACAAATCTCAACTTCAACTTATATGTCTGTAAAGGATGATTTAGCTAGCCCGAAAACAGTTTTCTTCACGGTTGATGAGTTAAAGGCTGCTACTGTTGTAAGCACCTAAAAATCATTTTCTAATTCTGTAATTAGTTAATATATTGAGAACTATTTTAAATTTATTATTGCTCTTTGTTTTCATTTCTGTATTTCCTCATGTCTTTTATATAACAGACAGGAAAATTTTGGGTTATTGCCTCCATTGCTGAAATTAGGCCAATTGGTGGGTGGTGTTACATTAGTTGTCCAGTGTGCAAGAAAAAGGTTGAAGAGAAAGAGGATCAGTTTTGGTGCAGTTGGTGCAAAAAATTTGTGATTGCGGAAGAACGTTTTAAAGTTCATTTGACAGTTGTTGATGGTGCATCAAACGCTGTTTTCTTGCTTTGGAACGAAACTGCAAAGTCAATGATCGGGAAGAGTGTGGATGAAGTCTGGGAAAAACTTTTTCAGGTCTGATATACTTTAATATGTACAGTCTTCCTTGAAATCTGTCTTTTAAATATCTGTTATCCGAATTTCTAAATCTTCATTTTCATGCTAATTCCATTCGCTAGGATGCTGGGATTACTGACCCTGATGAAAGGCAAAAGGTTACAGATTTCTCTAAATTTGGGTGTCCTCAACCAATTGAAGCTTTGATTGGCAATGAGTACTTATTCAAGGTTGAAGTAACTGAAAGACACATTGCTCTTACAGAGAAAGTTTATCAGGTTGAAAGGTATTCAAACGATCAAACAATCATCCAGAAGCACAAGAAGAACAGCCATGACATCATTCCTTCAAGCATGTCTACTGAAATTGAATCTCTTGGGGAAGCAATATCTGTCCATGAGGACAATGGCAGCCAAACTTTTGATGAGGTCAAAACTCCCGAATTCCCAAAATCTGCGAAAAGAAATCTGTCTGCATCTCTCCAAGAAACAGAGGAGCATTCCTCAACAAAGGCACATAAATCAGCTTGAAAACTGATAAGTGTTGCTGCTAAAAAGTTTTTAATAAGTTTTCCAATATGCACTCTTTTATTGTCTCTTATGACATTTATTTCTTTGATGTTTAGTTTTTTGAAACAATTTTCTTTTCATGTTTGCCTATGTTTTAACTATTTAATCTTGGTTTATTATTCCTTGCTCTATATTACCTAATTCCAATGCATGACTATCCTTTTCTATATTCTGAAATTAGTCCACAATTTATCATCAAATAAATGAAAAACATCAGCTGATGTTGATTTTTATAATTTTCACTTCTTTTGTTATGACCTTTTCCAACATATTCCAATTATTATCAATCGAAATATTTTTCTTTGTGAGGATCTTATAACTCTTTTTTTATTAAATATTTATTTGATATATGTTGAGAAATATTTTATTTAATAGATGTTGTTAATAAATTCTAATAAAATAGTGAATAAAGGTTAAAGGGTGAAAGTGATCTGTAACCATCTTTTAACAATAAAAAATAATTTCTATAGCTACTTCATATCCTTGATCCTGTTTAAACCTTAACCTAATTTATTTAATTTGGGATATTATAAAAAAAATATACATGATTTAAATCTTCAAGATTACAATCTTAGATAAGTAAATTATAGTAAACCCTTATTAGGAAAACTGAGCTGCCTTGATGGAATATAAATCAATAGTCAACTCTAAATAAATACAAAACAACTGTAATCTTCATTACCCAAATAATCGCTTAAAATATACAGTAACCTAGAAAACTTTCAAAAATCTCGGTTTATATATCATAATAAGGACATTGCAGGGATAATTTGAATTGGTTTTTCTGAATTAGATTCTTCATTGCTTATTGAAAGTTCTTTCTGATATAATTTATCTGTTACTCTCAGGAACTTGCCCAATAATTTTAAAGAGTTTAGAATGGCGCCAAGGAGAAAGCTTGATTCAGGTTACTTTAATTCTGATTTCTTGAATTTGTCTGGTCTTGATTTTCAATTTGTTAATTCTATATTTTTTTTGTTCCAGGTAAAGAGAATGTTGGCGAATCTTCTGAAAAACCTAAAAGTAAGTTTCACCTATTCAATATCAAATGTAAAAGACTGAACGTTTTCAATCTATTATCATTAATAGAGATTGATTTGTAAATGATTTGTTTTTTATTTAATACTTATTATATCGTATTTTTCGTAATAATAAAGCTCCAGGAACAAGCTCAACTCCGAATGCTCCAGTCAGTTCTAAATCAGGAATTAACAGAGTCTTTTCAAGTTCTCAATCATATCCCCCTCCAAATAATGGTGAGTAGTTGTTTTAAATTTTCATGTTAAATCTGATAATTGGTTTATTGTTCTTAAAATAATAAAATCATTTGTAAGCTCAAACTTTTCCTGAAGCTTATATGTACTGATACTCATCCATTTTCCCACTTAGTATTATGAGGCTTTTTAAGACGAGATTAATTTTTCTGAGTTCTTTTGCAGTTCATTACTTATACAGTGGTTCTTAGCCTCAACGATCAGAAATCACCCAAATCCCAAACAAGAAGTTGAAAACAATTTTGCCCCGCTTACAGTCGAATTTTAACGGCAGCAGCGGAAGCGCTCTTCGAGACATAACAAATAGTATAGAGATTTAAATTAAACTTTCTGTAAAAAAAATCATCTATTTGTTATAAATGCGGAAATTCTCTGTTTATACATTCAGGTAGCAGGTCTGATCTTCATGTCCATAGTTTTCCCATTTCGGATGGTTCCACATTAAGAATTCCTGTGTTGCAATCAAATAATAACATTATGCCGAATCCTAACGAGCCGTCCATCCGAAGTACTGCACCCGTTCGAAATTTGGATGAGGAATTTGCCCGAGTTCATCATTCAGGTCTTCTTCATTTTTCATATAACCGTTGTATCCTTTGAGCGATCAACCATGACTCTTTAATCCTTAATTGGATATTGTAAAGAAGAAATAATCCTATTTTCCTGTTAATATAAACCGTGCAACTTTAATTGTTTAATTGTCAATATAACACCTGTTGCTCAAACATGTATTGCAGCTGGTCAGTTCTCCAATATTTCTGTTCCTCAAGGATCTTGCATCACGCAAAAACCAACGAAGACTTTGAAAAAAATTATGCCCCGCGTTCAGTCCAACTCTCGAGGCAGAAGAGGAATTTCAATTCGAGACGTTCCAAACAGTAAAAAAAAATTAAATAGTAGAATGCTTTGTTTTACTTCCATGACAGTCATATTTTCCAATTTTTTTTCATTGATTCAGATAATAGGTGTGATCTGGATGTCCTTAGTTTTCCAATTTTGGAATCTTCCAGTATGAGTAATACGCGAGTTGAAAGCAATAGTAATATTCAGTCAAATTCTCTTGGTCCTTCCAGCCATTTTAGAACTCCTATTCGAAATTTGGATTCAGAATTTGCTGCAGTTCATCCCTCAGGTATTATATTTTGCTCATATAACAGTTTTAGGATTTGTAGGAGCAATTAACTTATATGAACATGACATATTAATTTATATTAGAAAATCTTCCTCTTTCAGCGACATTGCCAAATTCTACTGTTGATGTTAATACAAATGTACTTCAATCATCAACTGCAGATGCGATGGAGGAATCCAGTGGAGTTAATAACAATGATTATCCAAGTATTTTCCTCATTTTCTTCTCTTTAATTACTTGGAAATATTAATAATCATTAATTTATAATCAACTTTTATTATGAATGAGTTTTATTTCGTGAATTTCATAGGTTACAAAGACATTGGGGACTGTAGTTGGACGTGTGAACATTGCTCTGCTATATTCTGGTATGACGAGCGAATTGAGAAAAATAGGAAAAAAACAACTTCTCCTCTGTTTAGTCTGTGTTGCTGCCACGGTTGGTTTTAAATCAACTAATACGTGTTTAATAATATACGTTTATATTTATTGTTCCCATACTTAAATCTATATTTATCATTAATGTTGTACCAGGCAAAATAAAATTGCCTCCTCTTAGAGAACCTCCTGAAGAATTCAAGCAGTTGTTGTACGGGACAGAAAGAAAGTCCAAAAAATTTCAAAGCAAAATGAGAATGTTCAATATGATCTTTGCCTTCACTTCGATGGGAGGAAAAATTGACAGATCCTTCAACACAGGAACTTCAGCTCCAACTTTTAGAGTAAATGGTGACATGATTCATTTGATGGGCAGTTTACTTCCCGAAGCTTCTGGAAAGGCTTCATTTGCTCAGCTTTATATTCATGATACCCAAAACGAAACAAATAATAGGGTAAACTGTGTGAGGTATATAAACAATTCCCTATATTTTCTTTATCTATTCTAATTTTTGTTTTTCTGTTCATATTTAAAATAAATATTGCTTTTTCGAAATATCAGAAAAGATGCAGAAGATGGAAACAATGAAGAAGGCGACAATGATGATGTTGAAATTGTCGAGAGTTTGAAAGATTTGCTCGATCGTCATAATATTTTGGTTAAGTGGTTTCGCACAACTCGAGACAGATTTCGGGACGACGAAACAGCTGATATTAAACTAAGGTTGATATCTAGACGAACACAGGACGGGAGAGTTCACAATTTGCCTCAGGTAGATGAAATTGCAGCTTTAATTGAAGGAGACATTGAGAATCTGGAAATGAATAGAGATATCATTGTTGAACGTAAGTCCAAAAGTTTACAACGAATAAATGAGTTGCACCCTAGCTACTTGCCTCTGCAATATCCGTTATTGTATTTTTACGGTGAAGATGGTTATAGAGACGACATTCCGCATGAGAAAACAGCCCGATCCACAGAAAAAAAACCCCGTAAAGTAACAATGAAGGAGTACTTCACATATTTTCTGCAACATAGAGCAACTCAATCTCTTCATCTTTTATACGGACGAAGATTGTTTCAGCAGTTTGTCGTTGATGCTTACGCAATGGTTGAGTCTTTTAGGCTTACTTACATGAGGCATCATCAAAAAGATTTGAGATGTGGTTCTTATTCATCATTGGGTGATGCGCTAGCTAAAGGTGATTCTGATGTGTCAAACACTGGAAAGCGTATAATATTACCATCATCTTTTGTTGCGGTGCACGGTATATGATCCAGAACTACCACGACGCGATGGCCATTTGTAGATGGTTAGGTTATCCAAATTTGTTTATTACCTTCACATGCAATGCTAAGTGGCGTGAAGTTACAGATTATCTTAAGGAGAATGGTTTGAACGCTACTGATAGACCAGATATTATTTCTAGGGTTTTTCATGCGAAGTTGGAGCATTTGATGGATGACATTCGAAAAGGAAAGTTATTTGGAGAAACAGCGGCTGGTGAGTCCTTTCTTTGCTTTTAGTTTAAATAGTTATTTTTTATTTTTTTATTTTTTACAATGCTTATTACAGAATAATTCATTAACTAATTAAACTTATTCTTTGAATATAGTTATATACACTATAGAGTTCCAGAAGCGAGGACTTCCACACGCTCATATACTTTTGTTCCTAAAAAATCAACCTACTTCATCATCTACGGAAGTTGTTGATAAGTTCATCTCAGCCGAAATTCCGGATCCCTTGGAAGACAAGGAATACCATGCAGCTGTAAAGGAATTCATGATGCACGGTCCGTGTGGACATGCAAATCTAAATTCCCCCTGTATGAATGGGGTATCCTGCACAAAAAGTTATCCGAAGAAATTTGTCGATCACTCTTCTGTGGACCAGGACGGATTTGTTGTTTATAAAAGAAGGAACAATGGCAGGACAGTTTTCAAAGGAGGAATTGAACTTGACAACAGGTTTGCTATTAACTCTATCACCTTTTTTTCTCCGAATGTACATGATTTCAACCTTCAAGATTATCTTTCTTTGATTTACACAGTTACTTATCTGGAGATGCATATATAAATTCTTTTGTTTATATCCACAGACATGTCATCCCGCATAATTCCTTTTTGTTGAAAAGGTATCGAGCTCATATAAATGTCGAGTGGTGCAACAGGGCCCGTTCCATTAAATATTTGTTCAAGTATGTGCATAAGGGAAATGACAGAGCCACAGCCATGTTTTACAAATCTCAACATGATGGAAATGGTGGAGGGGTAATAGACGAAATACAACAGTATTTGGATTGTAGGTATATCTCATCTTCTGAAGCAACGTGGAGATTATTTTCATATGAAATACATTTCAGAGAACCGACAATTGTGAGGTTAAAGATACACTTGAAGGATGAACAATGTCTCGTATTTGAAGAAGGAGAGACCGTTGATGACGTCATGTCCAAGCCATCTTCAAATGAAACTATGTTTACGGCTTGGATGATTGCCAACCGTGATTATGAAGAAGCTAGGCATCTCACATACGGAGAGTTCCCATCTTCATTTGTTTGGCATGCCGACACCAGAACTTGGACGCCTAGGATAAAAGGGAAAGCTCTTGGAAGATTGTCATATGTACACCCGGCAATGGGAGATGTTTATTACATGCGTCTTTTGCTGAATTTTGTGCGGGGCTGTACATCTTATGAAGATATTAGCTTTTATAATGGAAAGCAGTACAAAACTTTTAAAGAAGCATGCTATGCCCGTGGTTTGCTTGACGATGACCAAGAATATATCGATGCTATTATAGAAGCTGCTCCGTGGGGCTCTGGGACAATGCTTCGGTCATTATTTGTTAATCTCCTGACTTCATGCTCTATTGTTAGCCCGTGCAATGTATGGAAGGCATGCCACTCATATTTGATGGAGGACCTACTGCGAAATTATCGAATTAAATTCAGACGTCCTGGTATGTATTTATTTTATTTCTCGGTCCAATTCTTAATTACCTGCTGCTATGTTTTACTGAACTGCTAGGCTTAAAAATGAAGTTTGAATATGGTTGAAATTATAATTTATAACTTATAATTCTTCACAGTTTAGATTTTTTTCTTAAGTATTGCTATCACTATTTTTCCAGGGCTCATGTTGACCGATGAACAATTACAAAATCTATGCTTGAAGGAGATTGAGACGCTGCTGCAGAAGACAGGAAAATCTTTGAAAGACTACTCCAACATGCCGTATCCCCAAGATGTTGATGTTTCATTCTTCGGAAATTCCCTATTAGCAAATGAGCTAAATTACAATCGTGAAGAACTTTCTGAAGTGTATAGACGGAATTTTTCAATGTTGAATGATCAACAACTTCACGCTTACGAATCCATCATGGAGTCCTTGAGTAATGGACGGGGACAAGTTTTCTTTCTATATGGCTACGGCGGAACTGGGAAAACTTTTGTTTGGAAAACTATTTCGGCTGCTATTCGTTCGAGAGGAGAAATAGTGCTAAATGTCGCTTCGAGTGGCATTGCTTCTTTGCTCCTACCAGGGGGGAGAACAGCCCAATCAAAATTCCACATTCCCTTGGTTTTAACTGAAAATGCAACGTGCAACATAGAAACAGATAGTGACAGCGCAGAGATGATTTCAAAGGCAAATCTTATTATATGGGACGAAGCTCCAATGATGCACCGGTATGTAATTACATTATACTAAAGTCAATAATATTCTTCATTTTTTCCAGCCTATTGAATGAAAGCTTTAAACCTTGATTGATTGTTTTTTAAATGTAACAATATTAAACTGTACACTACTTATTTTATAGAAAAAAAAATTTTGTGCTTTTTTTTATATCTTTGAATTTCAAAATGATTTAGTACTTTTTAGTGCTTATTTGTTTTCAAACCTATGTAGTTCATACAGTTATGATAACAATTTTTCAAATCTATGAAATGCATGCGCTTATGTTGAGATTTTTTCAAATCTCTGAATTTAAAAATGTTGATTTTTTTTTCTAATATATGAAATAAATGCGCTTATTCACAGATTTTTCAATCCATAGAAACACATATGCGGATGAATAGCTTTTTTCAAACTCTATATATTTAGAACTGATGCTTATTATTATTTTTTTTATTACAAATCTATGAAAATCTTACGCCATCCCTTAAATTCTTGAAAACATGAAGAATGACTTTTAAGCCTTCTGCATATAATTTTTCATTCAGCGTACTAATTTACTCTTTTTCAGAAATTGTTTTGAAGCCCTTGATAGAACAATCCGAGATATTATGAGTCGTGTAAAACCCGATGTTGCTGACTTACCATTTGGGGGGAAGGTTATAGTTTTTGGAGGTGACTTTCGACAAATCCTTCCCGTCATTCAAAAAGGCACGCGACAAGAAATTATTCATGCAACTATCAATTCTTCTCCAATTTGGAATGAATGCAAAATTCTGAGATTAACCAAAAATATGCGATTGGAAAATGTTGGGGCTGCACCAGATCTTGCTAATTTAAGGGAATTTGCTGATTGGATGTCCAACATCGGAGATGGCACTTTGGGAGAGGATAACGACGGATATTCGACTATTGAAATTCCACAGGATCTTCTGATTTCACGCTCTGATGACTATATTGGCTCTATGGTGCAAGAAATTTTTCCAGATTTCGATAAACATATTGGAGAGCCAGAATTCTTGGAAGGTCGTGCAATTTTGGCTCCAACATTGGATGAAGTCGAAGCTGTGAATGAGTATATGGTTTCATTGCATTCAACCGAAGAGAAGGTATACCTTAGTGCAGACTCGATTGATTCGGTTGATAAAGGATCTACAATGTTTGATCAAATGCACTCCGTGGAATTTTTAAACACCATCAAATGCTCAGGATTGCCAAATCATACACTCAAGCTAAAGGTTAGTTCTAAGGCTTTTAAGTTCAGTCTTAATATTATATGGATAGGGATGTTTTATTTCTGAAGTTTCAATTTTAACTTTCTATATTCAAATGATGCAAAATTAATTAATAGGTTGGCCATAATATATCAGCAAATTTACTTTCTGAACATGAAGAAAATAATATGTCTGACGGAAAGATATTTCTATTGTTAACAGTTAGTTTTACAATCATCGCCTGGAACATGTTTATGTATGAGAAACCAAAGAATAATCTGAATAATGAGCAAGTTTATTTATATAGACCTCCCTAATAGATTTATCAGTTTCATATGTAGGACAATAATCCCCTATTATGATGATAAGTGTCAATCTCCTAATTTTTAATACGCCACTTATTCATGAACCTCGAATATATTTTACTTCCCATTTTGTAGGTTGGCGTTCCAATTATGTTATTACGAAATATTGATCATACAGCGGGATTGTGTAATGGAACGCGATTGGTAATCACAAAAATGGGAACCTATGTGATAGAAGCGAAAGTATTAGGCGGGGAACACAAAGACGAAATTGTGTACATTCCAAGGATGACTCTTAGTCCCTCAGATTCTAAATTGCCATTTCGCTTCCAACGTAGACAATTTCCTATTATGATTTCGTATGCGATGAGCATTAACAAGAGCCAAGGACAGTCTTTATCAAAAGTGGGAATTCTTCTGAGACGGCCGGTGTTTACACATGGACAATTGTATGTGGCAGTTTCCAGAGTCACTAACAGAGCTGGATTGAAATTGTTATGTTGCGACGAACAAGGAAACCTCACAAATAAAACCACTAATGTAGTTTATAAAGAAGTATTTAGAAATTTGCAATGAATGTGTAACAGTTTGAACTGCCTTTCATTGTTTTCTTCTTGAATTTTTTCTATTTTTGATACTTTGCATTTCAGTTTATAAGTCTCTCAAAATTCATTCGCGTATACTCCCTAATTCTTTAAGCTCCTCAAATCATGTTCAGTTTATTAAGTTAAAAAATTATATAAAAACATTTTCAGCCCGTGCTTATTATTATAATTTAAAATAACAGGACTCTCTCTAGAAAATATCCCGGTGCATCGCACGGGCTGAAGAATTCTAGTTTTTAATTAATTAGGCAATTAATTGAAATTAATTATTATTTTTAACTTAATTAATTAGGTAAAATAATAATTAATTACAAATAATTGCCTAATTAATGTAGGTAATTAATTAGATAATTATTATTTTTAATTAATTAGTTCAATTATTTTTAAGTAATTAATTAGATAATTATTATTTTTAATTAATTAGCTCAATTATTTTTAATTAATTAGCGTAATTATTTAACTTTTTTATTTATATAATATAATTTACATTAATAATATTATTTTTAGTATAATTAATTAGCGTAATTATTTTTAATTAATTAATGCAATTATTTTTAATTGATTAGTGTAATTATTTCTTTCTTTCTTTATATAATATAATTTACATTTGTACTCTTCTTAATATAATAAATATTATTTTTAGTGTAATTAATTAGCGTAATTATTTTTAATTAATTATTATAATTATTTATTTTTTTATATAATATTATTTACATTTATAATCTCCTTAATATAATCTTCGTAAATATTACTTTGAAATATTCAAAATATAACATTTATTTCTTATTTATCTCCTTTAATTACGTTATGATAAGAGAGAATCTCCATTTGTTATTGATATATTTAATGGATAAATTAATTAATTTTTATTATACAAACAATAATAACGAAAGAATTCAAATTAGTTATATTTAAAAATAATAAATATTATCAAACCCTACTTCAAATCCGTGTCTATATAAAGACGTCATCTTCACTCACTCCATACCTTTCACTTTTCATTTAGCTATTTTTTTATTTGTTCATTGCTCACATTTATTTATTCACTTTTCATTTCAGCTTTTTTTTATTCATACTCACATTTATTTATTTTTGTGTAGAGCTCTATGTAAGTTTTTTTTTTGTTTTGTTTTTTTATATTTTTTTGTAGCCTTTACATTTCAGCTATTTTTTTTGTTCATGCTCACATTTATTTATTTTAGTGCAGAACTCTATTTAAGTTTTGTTTTTTGTGCAGAACTCTATTTAAGTTTTGTTTTTTTTTATTTATTTTTGCACTAACTCTCACTTTTAATTTCAGCTATTTTTTTTATTTGTTCATGCTCACATTTATTTATTCAATTTTCATTTCAACTATTTTTTTATTTATTAATGCTCACATTTATTTATTTTTGTGCAGAGCCTAAGTTTTTTTTTTTTTTTTTTGTATTTTTTGTAGCCTTTTCATTTCAGTTATTTTTTTTATTTGTTAAATCCTCACATTTATTTATTTTTGTGCAGAACTCTATATAAGTTTTGTTGTTTTTTTTGTTTTTTTGTATTTTTTGCACTATCTCTTACTTTTATTTTCAGCTATTTTTTTATTTGTTCATGTTCACATTTAATTATTCAATTTTCATTTCAGCTATTTTTTTTATTCATGCTCATATTTATTTAATTTTGTGCAAAACTTTATATAAGTTTTGTTGTTTTTTTGTTCTTTTTTTTATTTTTTGTAGCCTTTTCATTTTAGCTATTTTTTTTATTTGTTCGCTTACATTTATTTATTTTTGTGCAGAATTCTATGTAAGTTTTGTTGTTTTTTTGTATTTTTGAACTAACTCTCACTTTTAATTTCAAGCTATTTTTTTTATTTGTTTATTCTCACATTTATTTATTTAATTTTAATTTCAGCTATTTTTTTATTTATTCATGCTCACGTTTATTTATTTTTGTGCAGAGCTCTATGTAAGTTTTGTTCTTATTTTTTTGTTTTTTTGTATTTTTTGTAGCATTTTCATTTCAGCTATTTTTTTTATTTGATCATGCTCACATTTATTTATTTTTGTGCAGAACTTTATGTAAGTTTTGTTGTTTTTTTTGTTTTTTTGTATTTTTGCACTAACTCTAACTTCTATTTTTTTTATTTTTTCATGATCACATTTATTTATTCAATTTTCATTTCAGTTATTTTTTTATTTATTCATGCTCAAATTTATTTATTTTTGTGTTTGTTGTTTTTTTTTGTTTTTTTTGTATTTTTGTAGCCTTTTCATTTCAGCTATTTTTTTTTATTTGTTCATACTCACATTTATTTATTTTTTTGCAGAGCTCTATGTATATTTTGTTTTTTTTTTGTTGTTTTTTGAATTTTTTACAGTTAAGTATTCTTTTACTAATTTGATTTTAATAACTTTTAGTGTAATTATTTATTTCTTTATATAATATAATTTACATTTATAATTTCCTTAATAATAATAAATATTAATTTGAAATATTCAAAATATCACATTTATTCCTTATTTATCTCCACGTTTATTCTATTATACTAATATTGCATAGCTCAGTTTTGTTTTGCAGAGCTCCATAAGTTTTGTTGTTTTTGTTTGTGTAAGCATTATTTCACTAATTCGATTTTAACTTAAATATTATTGTTGATAATTAATGTTTTTATTTTTTGTAGTATCTTTTACTAATTTAAATTTTAGTTTTAATATTATTGTTTGATTATTAATATTTTTATTTTTTGCAAGGCTTGAATGTAAGTATTTTTTACAAATTCGATATTTAATTTTAATATTATTTTTTGTTGATTATAATTGTATTGTAAATATAACAATTTATTTGGTAATGATTTTTGTATTTTTTTTAGGCTTTTTGAATTTTTTAAAGGATTCATTTTTTTTCCAGGCCTTTTGTATTTATTACGTTTTTTTGTTTATTTTGTAGGTTTATTTATAAGTAAAAGACTCTGCAAATTGAACAATCAGAACTCCGTTGGGATTGCAAAAATTTTAAATAGAACCAAACTTTTCATTATTACTATAATTTTTTTTATCTTTTATTTTATTATGTAATTTACTGTAATTTATAATATTTTATGTAACTCACAATTATTATTTTAATAAAATTTATAATATTTTATTTAATTTTATTCTAATTTTATTTCTGTTGTAATTTACTCAACCGTATTTGTATTTAATCCTTATAATATATAATTCAACTAACATTTGTACATATATTTTAACTGTTTGATTTATTTGTGTTCACACAAATATTTATTAATATTTAATCTTAATCAATTTATTAAGTAAATATTAAATACATAATTAATATATAAATAATAATATTTATATTTTTTTATTCTCTTACTATTAAATTTTATATAATTTATCTTTATAAATTCCTTAATTATAGTAAAGATTGACTTGAAAAAATCAAATTATTAAATAAATCATTTTTTAATATCTTCTATTAATATTTTCACTTTATTACTTATTTATCATATATTATTAATTTATTTACTTTATCATATAAATCTTAATAGATAATAGTATTAATATTAATTTGTATTAATCATTATATCATATTAATATTAAGTAAATTAGGTTACATTTAATTTAATTTACTCTATTCTATTTTTATTAGTCAACTAAATTATAAATTTTCAACCAAAATATCATTTAATTCTATAATTTGCGATTTTTATTCAATTAATTTTTAAAAATTATACAAAACTTAATTCAATTTTACCCCTATAAAAAGTTTTCATCTTTAGTCATTCTCAACTTCTATAAATTATTTTTTCTAATATGATTATGATTTATTTATGTATTAACATTTTTTATAATTACATCGAGAATATTAATTTTCTAAAAAGACGAGCGATTCTAGCGCCGACTCTGGATGACGTTAATGAAATCAACGATTACATGGTTGCAATGCATAATACGGACTAAAGGATTTACCTGAGTTTAGATAGTATTTTACATACTGAACGCGGAGATAATATGTTTGATTAAATGCATTTGGTTGAGTTATTAAATATCAACAAGTGTTCCAAACTACCAAACCATGAAGTTTAAATATCAACAAGTGTTCCAAACTACCAAACCATGAAGTTGAAGGTTGATATTATTATAATTTTTTTTACTAAAATCTAAATATATATATATATATATATAGACTTATTTTTCTTTAAAGAACAATTTATATAGTCATGTCATATTCTATTTATTGTATATAATATACGAATTAATTAAATGTTGTGACATAGTATATAGTTTTTGATACATGAATTGTTTCGTATTAGTTGGGGTGACCGTTATACTATTGTGGAATATGGATGTGTTGATAGACATTTTCTCGGGCCCAAGTATGATGAGCTCTCGGCCCCTATATCAAAGCAAGATCCGACAGCCCAATAAAAAGAGTCCAGGTCGGTGATCAATTGTGAGAAGGTGTGGGCTAGCTCGGTAGATTACGAGCGAACAGGCCATGAGGAAATAAGCTATCATGACCGCTAACTGATACACCGAACCGACCGAGAAGCCTCGCCCTGCTCGGTGGAATATGAACAAGCAAGGCCCAATCCGAACAGGGAAGCATACTCACCGGAGAACACGGCAGAAGGCGAGGTCGTCGAGGGATTCCGCATGGGCCGCGATAGTATAAATTTACGGCCCAAATTAGATTTCGGCCCAATACTCATTTTTGTAAACCCTAATTTGTATCTCTATAAATAGTAGGTATTGTACACGGATTATTTTAATCACACGCTTCCCGAAAAATTCGGACCGAGCTTGTTACGTGACCCACTTTACTCAATCCCCAAAATCTCTTTATTAGTTCGGTAGATATCGAGCAGGATTTTCTCACCGTTAACAGGATGCTTCTGTCGAACTAAGCAATAGTACTAGGATGATTGTAACACTACTTGATAATTATATTATCCACGCGAAAGTATTAGGAAGAAATAATTCTGGGGAAATGGTTTTTAATACTCAAATTGCTCTGACGCCCTCGAATACAAAATTTCAGTTTGCTTTCCAATGAAGACAATTTCCGATTATTATATCGTATGTCATGATTATTAATAAGAGTTAAGATCAATCTTTGACAAATGTTGGAATATTTTTTAAGAAACCAGTATTTACGCACGATCAATTGTAGTTGTCTAGAGTAACCAACACAGCCGGGTAGAAGCTTTTGCTTTGTGACCAGCGTGGTCGTCTTACTGATAGAACAAATGTAGTGTATAAAGAAGTATTCCAGAATTTGTAATATGAATGTAATTTTCTTTATTATACTATTTCAATTAGATCATTTACTTAATATTTATTTGTCCATTATCAATGTATACATCTAATATTAAGGAGAAAGAGCACTACTCCGAGTAACAAAAAGTTAATTAAATACACGTGCATCGCACGGGTAGGATGACTAGTTTTATCAAAGAAAGAATGATGATAATAATAATAATAATGATAATAATAATAATAATAAATTTTAAAATAATGATCACACTTGTGTAATTTACAACAAAACTGTAATAATTTTTATTAAAAAAAAGTAAATAACAACTAGTATCATTTTAACAACCACCAGTTATACTAATCATTTTTGTCTTCAAAATAAAAATAAAAAGTCCAAAATAAGGAGTATTCTACAAAAATAATCAATAAACCGCCAATTTCAACTTTATTATTATAATTAAATTAGATTCCGTAATTGATCAAGCGTGATACCACGATCACATTGTAATATTCCATCATCTTATTCCTAATTTGGTTTTCTATTAATTAATATTAAAAAAAAAACATTACTCACAGTACATTTACAATTGAAGTCCAACCGCATTCGTCGGCGGTGACCCGACCCGGCCGACGCCGCCGGGGAAAACGAACTCCTCTACACATCATTTAGGAAAATTAATCTACAGTAAAATTTTCTATTTCTACTGTTCTGCATTTTCACTGATTTTCAATTCACTCCCCCATTTTTTTTAACCCCACACCCTCTCTCTCCTCCTGAACCAAACTGAGATTTTATTTTTTTCAGTAAAAAGGAAACAGATTTCTTTCTTTTTCGGTTTTTATTTTTTCCTTGATTTCTCTTCTAACGAAAAGATTTTTATTCAAGGAACAAAATCGTTCATTAATAAAGGTAAACAAGCTTTCTCAGAGTCAACCCATATATAAATATATACATATGTTTCAGACGAATGTGAGTTTTCGTGAAGTTCGATGAAGCTGGAACAAAAATGGCGGATCAGGAGGAAGCTGTTTTCAATCTGTTCAGCTATTTTATTCCTCTTCTCGGTGTTCGGTTTGTCAACAGGGCAGTCCTCGATTTCCGGTCCAGAGAGATTCGCTCTGCTTCAGCTGAGATCGTCGTTGGGGTTGAGGGCCCGAGAGTGGCCCGTAAGATCCGACCCGTGCGAATCGTGGCCCGGAATCCAATGCGCGAACGACGGCCGGGTCACCGGGATCAACATCTCCGGGTTCAGGAGAACGAGAAGGGGTCGTCGTAACCCCCAATTCTCAGTCGACGCCCTCCGCAATCTGACCGTCTTGTCCTCGTTCAACGCCTCCAGCTTCGCCCTCCCCGGCCCGATTCCGGACTGGTTCGGGTTACAGCTCCACGCACTCCAGGTGCTCGATCTTAGGTCTTGTTCGATTTCCGGCGCCATTCCGTCAACCCTAGGCAACCTCAGTAGCTTAGTCCAACTCTACTTATCCCGGAACAATCTCACCGGCGTTGTCCCTCCAACCCTCTCTCGGTTGCTCCGTCTCAACGCGCTCGATCTCTCCGTCAACTTCTTGTCCGGCAACATCCCTCTGGAAATCGGTTCGATTCTTGGATTGCAATCGTTGAATCTCGGGTTCAATTCGCTTTCGGGACGATTGCCGAGCGATTTATTCGCTCCTCTGTCCCAATTGCAGTTTGTTGTTTTGAGTCGTAACGGCTTCACCGGAGAATTCCCTGATGTTCTGTGGTCAATGCCTTCCTTGCTATTCGTAGACGCGTCTGAGAATAACTTCTCCGGTATGCTTCCCGATGTTGATTCTAGAGTTAATAACAACGATAGTAATGCTACTCCTTCCGTATTTAACATATCCCGTAATTCGTTTTATGGAAATATTACACCCGTCATCAGGGGGTTCGGTTTTGTCGATATTTCTTGGAACTACTTAGAGGGTCCCATCCCGAATTACGCTCGTGGGCCGACATCTCTCGGCAATAATTGCCTGAGAAATTCTACCGCCCAGAGGAATGTGACCGAATGCGTGTCGTTCTACGCCGATAGGAATTTGGTTTTCGACAATTTCGGGGAGCCAAACGCTTCACAACCCTCGAGCCCCACAAATAGGAGTAATTCTCGATTAGTTATTATACTCGCTTCCGTTTTCGGAGGCATCGGGCTTGTTGCTCTTGTGACGCTTCTCGTTGTACTCGTGATCACATGCAAACGCAGGAGAGGAGGGGACAATACAAACCAAAGTCGTGGGGGAATCAACGTGGGGCCCGTCCCTGAAAATGGGGGTGGTGGTCCTCCGCCTCCAGGGGCTATTCTGGAATTTTCGAAACTCGGAGAAACGTTCACGTACCAGCAGATTCTGCAAGTCACAGGTGAATTCAACGAGGAGAATCTACTAAAAAAGGGTCACTCGGGAGACCTGTTTCGTGCGACCCTCGAGGATGGAGTTCAAGTGGTTATAAAAAGATTCGATTTGAATTCGTCAATTAAGAAGGAATCGTACATGTCTGAGCTGAATGTTTTCAGCAAGGCTTCCTCGCATCCCAGATTGGTCCCTCTGTTGGGTCATTGCTTGGAAAATGAGGACGAGAAGTTTCTTGTCTACAAGCACATGCTGAATGGTGACCTGTCGAGCTCTCTATTCAGGAAGACGAATGGTTTGGAGGAGAGCTTGCAGTCGTTGGATTGGATTACGAGGCTCAAGATTGCGATCGGGGCTGCCGAGGGGCTTTCTTATTTTCATCACGAGTGCACTCCACCACTTGTTCACAGGTGCTATTGAACTCACACGTTTTTCCTTTTGTATTTGATATGTCGGATTCTTAGTCTTTGTTGTCGTGTTAGATCCTGCCCTTCGATTATCTTACCATGTAGGATACCTAGAAGGTGGCTTGTGAAATATTAGAACCCAACTCCAATATGCGTGTTCCCGAATACATAGTATACTTTTAACTTGGGAACACTCATTTATGTAACCCTTGTTTGAGCTAATATATTAAATTAATTTTTTGGTTGGATTTTATCAAACTATATTACTCTCTGTCTCTCTCTCACTAAAAATAGTATTGAAATGCTTATTTAGGAACTCTACAGCTGAATTCACTGATCTGAGAATTCTGTCGATTTTTCTCATTGTGATAAAACATAAAAGATGAAATGGAAAAGGAACTCGAATTTGCATTCCTCTCATCTATTTATATAATTTTTGGCACTTTAATCTCTCAGCAAAATGGCTCAATATTTTATTTATTTATTTTATTTATTTGTGAAGGGATGTTCAAGCTAGCAGTATACTTCTTGACGATAAATTTGAAGTACGGTTAGGAAGTTTAAGTGAGGTTTGTGCTCAGGAAGGTGACACTCATCAAAACCGGATCACAAAGTTGCTTCGGTTTCAACAGTGAGTATTTATTATTTTAATCTGGACTGTTATTTTTCTTCGTTTACTTTACTGTGGTTGTGACCTTGTTTATATTATTCCCTGTTTGCAGGTCATCGGACCAAGGTGCTTCAGGTATTTATAAATATTCAACCTCTTTTTAGTGTTTTTTTCCCCTCTATTATCCTCAATTGCTATGGTGCTATTGAATAGTTTGCAGCCTCATTGCCATTATTGAATCTAAACTATGGACTATGTTAATTGAAGTGCATTTGTTTTGAGTCGATGTAAATGGTCAAAACTTGATTAACTGTTTGCTACATGCTTATGGTAAAAACATCACTTTCTAACCCTTGTCATGCAGTGAGTCATTGCCAACTTTCTCGTTACCAATGGTAAAACTTGGTTTCGTACATTTTTGATTTTTAAATATAACCTAGCTTCATCTTGTGTGAATCTTGATCTCGTCATTCGTAGATGAAATATTTTGGTTGATGCTGCGGATTGTTCGTTCTAAACTGTATATAGATGAAAAAACGGGAACTTTATAAGATTCATAAAACCATTGAATTTACTTGATAATTCTGTTTGTCTGCACAAATGCTGTAATTAATAATAAAGGATTATTAACACTCACCGTATTACTTAAAATCATGCAATAATTCCAGGCACAGCCAACGCTTCATGTGCCTACGACGTGTACTGCTTTGGAAAAGTCCTCCTCGAACTCGTGACCGGCAATCTGGGCATCAGTTGCTCCGTGGACCCCAGCACCACCAAGGAGTTGCTGGACTCAACCTTACCCCACATCAGCATACACGACAAGGAACTCGTAACCAGTATCGTGGACCCCTCTCTGATCATCGACGAAGACCTCCTGGAGGAGGTGTGGGCCATGGCTGTCGTCGCCAGGTCCTGCCTCAACCCTAAGCCCAACCGAAGGCCTCTCATGCGCTACATTCTCAAAGCTCTCGAGAATCCCTTAAAGGTCGTGAGAGACGAGCAGAACATTAGCTCCGATCGGTTCAGGACAACCTCATCCAGAGGGTCATGGAATGCCGCTCTGTTCGGAAGCTGGCGGCATAGCTCCTCCGATGTGGCGGCACAGCCGGCTACTGGTACATCTGCAGTCGCTCGTATAGCTGAGGGTTCGAGTAGTGGGAAGAGGTCAGGGACAACAGGGTCTCAAATTGGGGAAGGTTATAATGGTAATTCGTCATCTTCAAGACGACAGACGAGGGAGATATTCCCGGAGCCTTTAGACGATCATGTGGGTTAGTTAGACGGGGGGAGGTGATTGTTTTTCTATTTCTTTATTCTTTTTGTGATTAATAACGTGGATCGGGTTGCTGATTGTGTGGTTCTCTTGTAAATTCTTGTTAAGAGACCAGGTTTTGTGGCATCTTCGAAAAACCGAGTTGTTTTTGCAGGTTAGTGAGAAGCCAAAGTGTTTTTATGTTGTTTTTTTGTGATGGGGGTGGAGAGTGATGCTTGGTTCCATATTTGTTGTTTGCTGAAATGTAAATTTACTTTCATATTACTATGCCTTATTTTGGATGGGTGGAGAAAGAAAATTAATCTGTTATGTTCCCCTTATTGTGATTGCTTTTATTTTCACAGAAGTATGAGACTTGTCTATGTAGGGATGGTTGATAATGTTGATTACACTATCGGTGATCGACTGAACTTGTTCTCTACCACCTCCGAATGTTCTTACGAATCTGTAAGAACATGGCTCATTTTCAGTTGGCCGGTATGTTTAGGTTTAGGACAAGGCTCTAGGGACGATGGATCAATATTTGTTTGTTCTTATCGGAGGTGTATACTCTTGCACAATTTGTTTAGGGGAGGCAATGTTAATGGTTAAAATTGATTCAAAAATTATGAAACAATTACATATGTATGTAAGAGACAATTAAGTGGATAAAAGAGACATTTGGCTTGCGAAAATCGTTTTGTCCTGATAACTGAAGAACTTGTTGTCTTAAATAGAATATGCATCATTGAAAAGAATCCATAACTACTATGATGATAATCGCTAAGAATATGTGTGTGCTCGGAACTATTCAATCTAATTGTTCTGGGTGTGATACTATATGATTCTATATTTCCAAAAATCTCAAAACATCATTTTTTTCACAAAGAAAAATCAGTACCTTCTCAATTATTACTTAAATGGTTTTACGGGTGGAATTTGAAAAGTGGTGATAAGAATGAAAAGAAAGCCACAAATCAACTTCACTTAAAAAAAGTATCCCTAGTTGAAATGCTTATGCAATGCTTCCTTTATTGTCTATCATAACATAAGACATCCCAAGGATCAAAACCTCTCAGGAAAACAAAATCCAACTCTAGACGTTTAAATAGTTGGCATCTTTATAGTAGCAAACATACAAGAAGCAAATGTCAAACATCAGTCTTCGATTTAGAAGCATCTCTGGCAGCATTGGCATAGAGCGGATGGATCTCATGACCTTCCTTGGGCTCGACGTGGATCCACTTGCGTCCACTCAGCTTGTGGCGCTCAAACTTGACACACCCTTCCTTTAAGGCGTAAAGAGTGTGATCTTTCCCTATTCCGACATAGTTTCCCGGATGGAAACGCGTTCCCCTTTGACGAACAATGATGTTCCCGGGAATCACTCTCTGCAGCAATTTGGTGATGAATTAGATGTGAGAAAGAGTTTATTTGTTTATAAAGAAACTTGAAGCGAAGAAAGAAAAAATCTAATGCTGCAATTTTTTTAATAAGTTTGGCTGATGGATCGATTAAGAAGGGTAAATCCTAATGAAATTGAGAGGTGAGAAATGCAAGGTTCAAACTTCAAATCACTGTTCTGGTAAATCTAATACTGCAATTGGAAGTAAAGGAAAAAAAACTTTCATCTTAATTTCTTTATACCATAAACACACACATTACTGTTCGCCTATTTTCATTTCTCTCATCAATCACATGCTATCAATTTTTCAGAAAGACCAAAATCGCTACTTCATACTGCATTTCTCTATGGATTTCTGTATTTACCAGCTCACGTAACATACCTCCTCATTTTTTTAATAAGTTTGGCCGATGACTCAATTAAAAGGGGTAAATCCTAAGTAAATTGAGATGTGGGAAATGCAAGTTTCAAATTACTGTGTTGGTAAATCTAATACCGCGATTGGAAGTAAAAAAGAAAAAAACTTCCATCTTAATTTTACTTTATACCATGAACACACTGCATACTGTATATCTCTATGGATTCAGTATTTACCAGCTCACATACCTCCTAATTAACAATCATTTTCAACTATTACTCTAACTAATTTTATATCACATCACCTATCACAGTTACATTTTCATCTCACAACGGATCATCCGTACGTTTAGAAAACAACTTTTCCACACTAATCTCTCTAATAAAGTGTGAGAGTGGACAAATATAATTGAATCTAATCACACCCAAGCACGGGTTTTAGATTCTTGTTAAAAAATATGTACAACAGGTTTTAATTACCGTTCCTTTTAATTCCTGAATTATATGAAGCTGTCTATGAAGGCTGAAATGCACAATTCAGACCAAAATCTATATACAAAAACAACGTTCTCACCTCTCCACCGAATTTTTTAACCCCGAGATTCTTGGGCAACGAGTCACGCCCGTTTTTTGTGGATCCTGCTGTCTTCTTGGTAGCCCACCGCCTGAACACCAAGCTCAATCCCTCCCCGGATACATCTGCAAATGTTTCGAAATAGGTTCAATGTAAATCGAGAAATTAAATTCATCTGTAAAGGGTAAGATTAAATTCTTACCAGCAGCAGAAGTGTAAACGGGTGTGGTTGCAATTAGGTCCCTGATACTCAATCTTCTGTAAACAGATGCCACCACATTCATCTTTTTCTGCTTGCAACAATAGATAACTCGACGATGAGCTATTATCAAATATCAATAAGATCATGAAATACATATATAGATCATGAAATACATACATGGGCGATTATTTCGAAATTCGAATTTTAATAAATAACCAAAACCCTAAAAAATTATTTCACAAATTGAATCGCGTACTGAACAAGTCGCAGCAGCTAATATGACAAACATACGGTTTATTAAAAAACCCTAATTTAGGTCAATGGCGGAAACAAGGAATTACCAGAAACTACTTGAGCGTAAACACTGTGTACTCGCGCGAGTGACCGAGCGAGAAAAAGAAGGCCGACTGAAATTAGTTGACAATGCCGGAAGCTGATACGGTTACACTCGGTGTATTGACTTTTCAATACACTTCCAATTAATTTTTGACATTTGAAATTTATTTGATTAGTTATTTTTCATTTTTAGTTTTTAGTTTTTCGCACGTGGTCAAAGGTAATAAGAGAGCAGTTACAGATTTAGTCCTTTTCTTGTGCCGAAAGAGTTTTAAATTTTGAAAAAAATTGTTTTTAAATAATTTAATTAATATATATAAATATAATCTTAAAAACTTATTATTATTTTTCGGAAAGAGTACTTTTTATTTTAAAAACATTTATTTTTCAATAATTTATTTAAATATATAGAGTAAATATAATTTTTTTTTGCAAAAAAAAGTTCATTATTTTGAAAATTTTTGTTTTTAAAAATAATTTAAATAAATATATATAGTGTATATAATTTTAAAAACTTTATTATTTTTCGTAAAAAAATTATTTAAATTTTTTTTTAAAATAATTTAATTAAATATATATAGTAAATATATAATCTTAAAAACGTTTTTTTTTTTTTTGCGGAAAGAGTACTTTTTTATTTTGAAAACATTTGTTTTAAAATAGAGTAAATATAATTTTTTGAAGAATACTTTTTTATTTTGAAAACATTTGTTTTTAAATAGAGTAAATATAATTTGTTTACGTAAAAAGTTTATTATTAAAGAAAAAAATTGTTTTTGAATAATTTAAATAAACATGTATAGTGTATATAATCTTAAAAACTTTATTTTTTTCTGTAATTTTTTTACTTCTTTTACAAATTTTAAAAATTAAAATACCTTATTTAGTAAAAAATAAAAAATAATAATAATTGATTTTTATAAATAAAATTACTGTACATGAAATATTATCAATTATAATATACACAATCTATATTTTATTATTATTTATTTAAGAAAAAATAAATGCATTTATTTTTCAAAGAAATAAATCTATTTTTTTATTTAGGTAAATTGTACAAATTTAAATACTCACACACTCATGTTTCGATTTTGAACTGTGAACCTTAAGATACTCAATTCAAGTGAGCTAATAAACTTCAACAAAGAGATCATTTTTCTAAAAATATCATATGGGTGGCATGTGCGTCTTTTAATGTAGTTTACAATAAAGTACTTTAAAATTTGAAATGAACGTCAAATTATTTTTTTTGTTTTCATTTGTGATTTCATTTTTCAATATCTATAAATTAAATTTTAATAACTAATTACGATAATTTAATTTAATATTATTCAATTAAAAAAATATAAATGTATTTATTTTTTAAATAGATCAATGTTTTGAAAACTTCACATATTTTGCATGTGTGTGTATTAGATAAGTGTATTGGATTGTGATTTCATAAGATTTTTTTTCGCATTTGTATATGTTAGAGGGTCGCATATTTCACATGTATGTCTATTAAAGGGGTGTATTGAATTATGATTTCATAAGATTTTTTCATCTATATATTAGAGTGGTATGTTGGATTATGATTTCAAAAGATTTTTTTTGAAGCTTTAAAAGTTCTTAAATTTAAAAAGTCTATAGACTGAGACTCTATGTAAATTTTGAATGGTTTTTTTAATTGATTTGTATATATGAATTTTCATTAATTTGAGAGAACTGTAAACAAAAATTATTAATTTAAATGAACTTCCATACACTCTGACTTATTGATTCAAATTAATATGAGTATATAAAAAAAATCATATTATTTAGAAAATACAAAAACTATTATTATTTATTATTATTATTCTCATTTTTATTATTTTATACTTGACTTCATTTTTTAAATACATTAACGATACTTGTTTTTCATGTATCAACTTTCGTTATTTGTTAAATTATAATTTTTTCTATTTCATATCGAGATTTTCTACTAAATATTAAACAATATACAATTTTAAATAAATAGTTATAACCAATTTTTTAATTAAATTAAACATTAATACTAATAATATTAATTTATAATATTTTGATTTATTGTTAAACAAGTCTTTATATTAATAATCACAAAAATAATTTATTATAAATATCATCTATAAATAATTATTTTAAAAAAATATATGATTAGTCTAATTTTTTCAAATAAAATTTTGATTATTTGTCTAAAAACTATTTTAATAATGTGGAATGTAAACTTTTGCAATAATTATGATTACTAAATTAATAGAAAAAAAGAATTAAAAAAGAAAATATATTAAAATAAAAATAATTATTATTACAAAGTGAACGCATGTCATATTTTTTGATGGAAATGTATAAAAGATTTATTACCAATAATATTATTACAACCCGTCAAATATTTTTTGATGGAAATGTGTCAGAATATTAAACATACAGTATAAGAGTGTTTTGCTGTGAATTCATTTCTTGTTTTCATTCCATAAGCTACCGCTTAAATAAGGTTTACAAGATCTTCTAAAAAGATAATAGCCGAGCATAACGGGATTACGATAACCAAAAAGATCGCGTAATATCCGCATAATATCAACTGATATGATATTCTTATTATACGGATATTATACGCGTAACACCCCCCCTCAAACTGGAGTATGAAGATCAAGAGTGCCCAGTTTGCGGAGAAGAAACACAAATTGAGATGCAGCTAAAGCTTTAGTAAAAATGTCTGCTAACTGGTTTTGAGTGGAAACATGTATGGGCGTAATAAGACCGTCTCCAATGGCATCACGAATGAAATGACAATCGATCTCAATATGCTTCGTCCGCTCATGAAAAACTGGATTCTGAGCGAGTTGAATGGCAGATTGGCTGTCGGAATGAACATGAATAGGACAAGAGAAAACAATACCCAGACTTGTTAACAATCCCTTGACCCATTTTAGTTCGCATAGAATGGTGGCCATGGCGCGGTACTCGGCCTCGGCGGAAGAAAGAGAAACTGTGTGTTGTTGTTTCGTCTTCCAAGAGATAGGAGAGTTTCCCAGAAACACGACCCAGCCAGACACTGATTTTCGCGTGGTCAAACAACCTCCCCAGTCCGAGTCACACCACCCTGTCACCTCAAGCTTGCTGTCGGCCCGTAATAAAATACCTTGTCCCGGACTTCCTTTGAGATAGCGAACGACACGAAGTGCGGCGTCTAAATGTTCCTTGCGAGGTTTGCTTAAAAAACGAGACAAGACATGCACAGCATAAGAAAGATCTGGTCTTGTAACAGCGAGATACACGAGTCTCCCAATGAGCCGACGGTATGATTCGACATCATCCAAGAATTCCCCTGTAGCAGCCCCGAGGGTGTGGTTTTGTTCAATAGGAGTAGATACAGGTTTAGCTCCCAATAAGCCGGCCTCGGAAATAATGTCAAGAGCATATTTCCGCTGACTCAAAAAAATACCCTCTGAGCTGCGTGCTACCTCAATGCCGAGGAAGTACTTCAACACTCCCAAATCTTTCATGTGAAAGCACTTCCCAAGATAATATTTAAAAGTTGAAATAGCAACGGGGTCATTACCCGTAATAACGAGGTCATCCACGTAAACCAAAATATGGATACATACTTGATCACGAGTGTAGCTAAAAAGGGAATAATCGGAATAAGATTGAGTGAACCCATAGTTGCGTAAGGCAGCAGCCAACTTAGCGAACCAACATCGAGGAGCCTGTCGAAGCCCATAAAGAGATTTTTTAAGACGACACACTTTTCCTTCTCGACCATGGCCAAAACCCGGAGGTAGCTTCATGTAAACCTCTTCGTCAAGATCACCATGCAAGAAAGCATTGTGTACGTCCATTTGATGAAGTTCCCATTTTTTTATAGCTGCAACTGCTAAAAGGGATCGAACTGTAACCATTTTAATGACAGGAGCGAAAGTCTCACCATAATCTATGCCTTCGACCTGATGGTTACCAAAAATTACCAGACGGGCTTTGTATCGCTCAATACTACCATCGGAGTTGTATTTGATTTTGTAAACCCAACGACAGCCGAGTGCTTTCTTACCAGCCGGAACATCAGACAGTTCCCAAGTAGCATTGTTTTCGAGAGCTGTAATTTCATCTTTCATCGCTTTACACCAAGCCGGGTTAGAAAGTGCAGCACGAAAATTTGGTGGCTCAACACCTGCAGTTATAGCTGCGAGAAAAGCTTGGTGGTGCAAAGAAAATTTTTCACTAGATAAGTAATTAGCTAGAGCATACGGAGTACCTGAGGAGCGAGGAAAGTCGGGAGAGGAGTCGGAGTCAGAGGACGTATCGGCGGTGGTACCAACAACATAGCCTTGAAGACGAGAAGAAGGAAACTTGGGCCTCTTGCCACGACCCATATCAGCTTCAGACGAAGCAGAGGGACCCGAATTATTTGAAGTATCCGAGCTGGGACCCGAACCCGAATTATGAGAAGTATCCGGGGAGGTACCCGGGTTGGTACCCGTATCTGTCGCTTCAATAATAGTAGAATCTGAACCCATAGCAGGCATTATACTCATTTCATTGTTAGGCTCAGGGTAAGAATCACTACTAATGGGTTCCATGTCAGGGTAATTACTCGTGGGAGAAGGCCTAGCATCCGGAAAATAGGGAAAATTGTGCTCGTAAAAATACACATCTCGACTCACAAAAATTTCCCGTGTAGCCAAGTCAAGAACCTTCCAACCTTTTTTATTATGAGGGTAACCAATAAATAAACATTTACGGCTTCTCTTAGCAAATTTATCTCCTTTGCTATGTACATTATGAGCGAAACACAAGCAGCCAAAAGTCCGTATATGTGTATAATTTGGTGCAGAGCCAAATAAATGCTCATACGGAGTTTTATTTTGTAACAAAGGGGAAGGAGTGCGATTAATTAAATATGCCGCAGTTAAAATGCATTCACCCCAAAAAGAGAGCGGAAGGTAAGCTTGAAACATGAGAGCTCTAGCGACATTCAAAATATGACGGTGTTTTCT
The DNA here is from genome assembly GCA_954870475.1 of Euphrasia confusa. Classification (NCBI taxonomy): domain Eukaryota; kingdom Viridiplantae; phylum Streptophyta; class Magnoliopsida; order Lamiales; family Orobanchaceae; genus Euphrasia; species Euphrasia confusa. The sequence goes on from OX940951.1 coordinate 23,476,891, forward strand.
TTCAACCCGTCCATTTTGTTGAGGAGTGCCGACACACGAAGTGCGAAATAGAATTCCATTTTTTCGAAAGAAATCAGCCATGTTAAAGAATTCCGTTCCATTATCCGATTGCACATATTTTACTATGGCTGAAAACTGGGTTCGAACCATAGCAAAGAAATCTAAAAACATATCAGTGACCTCTGTTTTATCAATGAGTAAATAAACCCAAACAGTTCTAGAGTAATCGTCCACAATGGTTAAAAAATACTTGGCACCACATGTAGACGGAGATCGATAAGGACCCCATAAATCACAATGGATTAATTCAAAAATTGTTGAGGCTTTATTATCATTCGAATCAAAACTGCTACGACTATGCTTTGCTTCATGGCAAATGTCACAAATAATGTCTGAATCGGAACGAAAATTACTAACACACGGCAAAAGTTTAACTACTTTATTGGATGGATGACCAAGACGTCGATGCCATAAATCAAAAGAATCAGCGCTAACCCGATGGATTGTTGGTTTAACCACCGCTCGCAGCAAATAAAGTCCTTCCCTTTGCTCACCGACTCCAATCCTCGTCCTCAAAGAACGGTCCTGAATATGACAGGAGGTGTTAGTAAAACTAATAACACAATCCGTCGCGGAAACCAATTGGGAAACGGACAAAAGATTGCAAGTAAGACTTGGCACATATAATACATTTTGTAAAACAAGAAATTCATTTAACCGAACCGTCCCGGCTAAAGTAGCCGGTACACTTTGCCCATTGGGAAGCGTAACCGGATGTGGTGGAATAAGATGTGGGTCAGCTAACCATGTCTCGTCTCCGGTTACGTGATGTGAGGCTCCCGTATCAATAATCCAGTGAGGGGACTTACCACTTAGACGATCTTGAGACGGAATCGACGAGCTACCCAGAAAGTTGACACGGGTTGAAGAAGAACGAGAGGCAGAGCGTTCCCGTCGTGCTTTAATTTCATCAATAGTCCGGGGACGATCCCCCCACCACTCCGGAAATTTTTGAGACTTAATGTAGCAATTATTTACCTCATGACCCAAAGCAGTACAAAAACTGCATTTTAGTTTCTGTTTTTCTTGCCTCTCGGTGTCACGCAAGGCACGCCAATCAGGGACACCGGAAGAAGCAACAGCGGCAGAGGATCCACGAACAGCAAATGCCATGACGTCTGTGACTTCAGTCGTCACCGCGGGACTAGCAAGGAGGCGTTCTTCTTGTAACACCGCATGATATACACGACTAAGAGTCGGAAGCGGATCAAGAGCAAGTTGATGATTGCGAATGGGTCCATAAAGGGTCTTATCCAAACCCATAAGGAACTTATGAAGTCGTTCCGAGTCTTGTCTTGCGAGAGCGGCTTTAGTGACACCACAATTGCACCCGTCAGTGTTGCAAGAAAATGGTGGTTCGTGTGCAATTATGGCATCCCACAAGGTTTTTAAATTTCCATAATAAGTAGTTACCGACATACCTTTAGCTTGACGACATTCATGTAATTGAGTTTTCAGATTGTGAATTTTTGCTCCATCAACCACGGCATATTGATCCTCCAGTTCTGACCAGAGAAGACGAGCATCTTCCGTGTCCGACACACTATCCCGGATAGATGGATCGATAGAGTTGAGAATCCATTGTACCACGGTGCAGTGTACGACTTCCCACTGACCGAGCATAAAGTCACCAGTGGGTTTAGCAATCGACCCGTCACAGAAACCGAATTTGCGTCTTGATTTCAAAGATCGACGCATTGAACGACTCCATTCATCATAATTGTCGCTTCGGAGTGTGACGTGAGTGATTGATTGACCCGGCCCTTCTTGATTAACGAGAGAAAAGGGGGATAAGGAATCAATTTTGTTATTGGAAGTAGAAGGAGCCTCTGTCCCTGTCATATTCGATCAGAGAGGAAAAAGGAATAGGGTATGGAGATTAGACGGCAGGGAAGAAGAAGAAAAGAAAAAGGATTCGCTCTGATACCATGTCAGAATATTAAACATACAGTATAAGAGTGTTTTGCTGTGAATTCATTTCTTGTTTTCATTCCATAAGCTACCGCTTAAATAAGGTTTACAAGATCTTCTAAAAAGATAATAGCCGAGCATAACGGGATTACGATAACCAAAAAGATCGCGTAATATCCGCATAATATCAACTGATATGATATTCTTATTATACGGATATTATACGCGTAACAAAATGTATAAAAGATTTATTACCAATAATATTATTACAACCCGCCAAATGTCATGTTTTAATTGGAAGTGTATCAAACATTGGTTACACTTTGTGTATATATAGCCTTTTCCGACAATGCCCATTTCCAAAATACTTATGCAAAAACCCGTCGTGTGTTGTATATCAATTTTTATTTTTTAAAAAGGATTACGAAGTTTAAATAATTTTATGCAAATAATTGTCATTTTTCTTAGGTCCTAACAAAAATTCGTTTTAATTTTTACAAGGCGGAATTAGGTTTAACTTAAAAATAAAGCTTAATTAAATATAGGGTCGAGCTTTAACTTTGTCAAGTTCGACCTTAGAGCATCTCTAATGGTGAGGTAGAACCTCTCACCAAAAAACGAGGTAAAAACCATTAGAGGTGCGCTGATTTGTTAAGATTAGAAGCTCCTAACAATTCTGGAGTAGAAGAACTTCTACCCGTTAAAGATAAAAAATAATATTATTTTATTATTATTATTTCAGCGTTAAATAATTATTTTATATTTTAACGTTATTTTGTATTTTATATAAAAATTAATAAAAAATAAGAATTTTGAACTAATTAAATTTTTAACTCGGATTATTTGTATTTTTTATTTTATATAAAAATTAATTAAAATTAAAAATTTTGAAATAGTTAAAATTTTAACGTTAAATTATTTGTATTTTTATTTTATATAAAAATTAATTTAAAAATAGTTTTTATTTTATATAAAAATTAATTAAAATTAAAAATTTTGAAATAATTAAAATTTTAATTGTATTTTTATTTTATATAAAAATTAATTTAAAAATAGTTTTTATTTTATATAAAAATTAATTAAAATTAAAAATTTTGAAATAATTAAAATTTTAACGTTAGCGGATTTATTTTATATAAAAATTAATTAACATTAAAATTTTTGAAATATTATTGATTTATTAATTTATTAAATACAGTATTTATTTTTTGTAATATTTTTATTTTAATCATGAATTATATGAAATATTAAATATTTATTTTATTTTATCTAAAAATCATTTTTTTCACTTTTACTATTATTATTATTATTTAAATATAATAATAAATAAATAATATAAAATAAGTAATTGGTGGGACCTATAAAATTTATTTTTGGGGTAGATATGTTGGATGTGTTAGAAGTTTTTTTTGGTAGAAATAGAAAAAAAAATGAGTTGGCCACAAGTGGCTTACTTATCACCCAAAACTTAAACCCACCACTTGAGATCTCTTATACAAGTACGACACATTTTATAATAATTATAATATATATTATAGAATAATCATATAATTTTATTAATTTATTTATATAAATAAATAAAATAGTAATTATTTATAGGGAAAAATGGCGATAAGGCCATTTTTCAACATTTTTTCGGCAATAAGGCTTTCGAGAAATTACGCGTGTCAATTAGGCCGCATAAAATGTTTAAAGACATTGTTACCCTTCCATATATACAAATTTGAAACAAACGGGTTCTCATTTCTCTCTCGCGCACGAAACCACGAAACCACTGCTCTCTCTCTCTCCCTCTCGCTAAAACACGGTAAAGAACGAAAACCTCTCTCACTTTCGATCTCATCTCAACTGTTCGATTCTCATCTCAACTGTTCGATTTTCATCTCCTCTGTGGCTCCGTCGAGAAGAAAACCGCCGCGAAAAAAATCCACCGTGCCGACTCCAACCACCAGTTCTGTGGCTGCTTCCGAAAACACTGAACGGAGGGAGGCTTGTTCAGTACACTCCGTCGAGTGAAGAGCAGGAGATCCCTAGCCTTCAGCCTGCCGCCGGCGAGAAGAAGGAGAGGAAGTAAGTATTTCGAACCCTAATTCGATTTTCACTTTCAATCTGTTAATTTCCATTGATTGTGTGTTTTTTTATGTGTTTTTCGGTGTGATCGTGTGTTGATCAACTTGATTGTGTGTGTTGGTGTATGTTCAGTGTTAAAATGTTCTGTTCAGTGTTAAAATGTCATGTTCAGTGTTGTACATGCCATTTAAGTGCCTCTGCATGTCACTCAGTGTCATTGCATGGCCACTCAGTGTTGATTGTGTGTGTTGGTGTATGTTCAGTGTTAAAATGTTCTGTTCAGTGTTTTTATGTTCTGTTCAGTGTTGTATATGCCTGTTCAGTGTCTCTGTATGCCACCCAGTGCCATTGCATGGCCACTCAGTGTTGATTGTGTGTGTTGGTGGCTGTTCAGTGTTAATATGTTCTGTTCAGTGTTAAAATGTCCTGTTCAGTGTTGTACATGCCATTTAAGTGCCTCTGCATGCCACTCAGTGTCATTGCATGGCCACTCAGTTTTTGATTGTGTGTGTTGGTGTATGTTCAGTGTTAAAATGTTATGTTCAGTGTTGTGTATGACTGTTCACTTAAAATGGGGGAGGCAGATAATAACTACTTTTATTTAAGTTATATAAAATGGGATTCTGAAATCACTCAGGTTGTGGAGTTTCATTATTTTATGTACACATAAAAATGTCTAATTCCTATAAGATTACTTACCGACTATTTATTTATTTTCCTTACAGGCGGCTGGTAGAGCGAAGGTGAGTAGCTTCTTACAAACGTTTACACATTCTGCTGGTCTATTTGCCTTTTCCTGTAACTGATTTCCCCTGTCAAAAATTTATTTGCAGAAATATGCAATGGAACAAGTCTGTGGGAACAGATGCTGGAATGCCACATCATATCCATATCTCAAACCCCTTCACCAAATGGATTGAGTCCATCGAGAATTGGCTTTTCAAATGCGTCTTCCTCAAGCAGAACAAGATATTCGAGCGATACAAGATCAGATTCAAGCCTCCCTCGCTCAAGGACTTGGGCCCGCCGATATACATGATATGCGGGGCCTGGCTGGACCGAAGATGTTTGCTGACCTCCAGGAGGCTATGAGCAGTACAACTCACAGCAAGGATGACTCTAATATATTTTGCAGGAGAATTAATTTAAGGAGATAAATTAAAATAAAGAATCACATATGGAGTACTACATAGTTAGAGAACTATAGAAGAAACATATACATGGTGGGGGTATTTATTTGTACATGACAGATTCAATAAAAAAAAAAAGTTTTTTTTTGAAATGGGATGTTATGGAGAATGTGGAGTAGCTTTTTGTGTAAAGCTATACAAATTATTTTATATCAGATTTTGCTTTTGCTCAGTTTATGCTCTTATAGTGTTTTTAATTGTTCTTGTGTTGTAATTTTTGCATTTGGTTGTTTTTTAATGTTGCAATTCAAGAAGTTTTCAACTGCTGACACTGAGTGGGCAAGATTAACACTGATGACAATGAAATACAGAATAAACACTGCTAACACTGAGTAGACAATATTAACACTGAGTAGATGACAATTACATAGAAATATGAACAAAAAACATTTTTTTTACAGAAAATAAAACCAAAACACAATCATAATCATGTTCATACATTCACAGAGAAAAAAAAAATACTTCTTGTTTTTTTCAACCAGAACTAAACAAACAACCCACAGGCCAAGAAGCGCACTACTTTTCCTTCATGGTCAGGATGGTTCGTATCACGTGAGCCTTGAATAATTGGAACTCTTCCGTCCGGAATGGACTCTTTCTTCAGAATTTTCTCCATGTAGTAGCATACGTACAAAGCACATTCATTCCTGGACACACACATAGGCGCAGAGGAGTTAAAGGGGGAAAAAAAAAAACTCTGACACTGAATGCATAAATATAACACTGAGTGCATAAAATGAAACACAGAAACACTGAATGAGTTAATTATGCACTGAACTACTTACAGAGATGGGGCTTGCTGTGGGAGAGGCTTCACGGCCTCGATTTCATGTATCGGGAAACCAGACTTCCCCGCTTTCTCAAGCCTTTGATCCACGTTGGTTTCTAACTTTTCCTTCTGAAACGTACGAAACAAACAATTTATCAGTTATCATTATAAAGGGACTATTTTTAAATATCGACTAAAAAACAGTACACCTACCAATTCCGCTGCATTCGCCATGTAATGGTCCTTTGATTTCGACCCCCTGGGTTGAATCGAGTTGTAGAATCGCCATTTCCGTTGGACGAAGTCGCAGACGAGCAGCGTCCAATGGTTTGGAGCTGCATTCTTTCTCAACCCAGGTGACACCATCGGGACATTATAATCCCTTCTCGCACGCATGGAATCATTTCTGTGATTTTTTCATACAATTTCTCGTGGTCAAGAGTTCCCAAGACAATGGAGGTCTGCGAGAAAAAAAAAAAAAACAGAGTATAAGACAATGAACATGACATGAAAGACACTGACTAACACATAAAAACACTAACTGAACATGATAAGCACTGATCAACCATCATTAACACTGAACAGCCCTAACAGCACTGATTAACCATCATTAACACAAATACAATGAGCATATACACACTGAGTAGCACATTAAAACACTGAACAACACACACAAACACTGAATCAACCATCAATAACACTAAACAGCACATACAAACACTGAGTAGCACATTAAAACACTGAACAGCAGATATAAACACTGATCAACCATCAATAACACTGAACATCACATACAAACACTGGCAACCCCTAACACACTGTATAACCACTAAAAACACTGAGTAGCACTGAATGCAACGAAAAAACACTAACATGTATATTAAAATCCACACACAGTGCGTGCATGCTGAATCACGCATTTAAGCACTGATGGGTTATGTGGATTCGAAATCACGTACCTGGATTCGAAATCGCCGGCAAGGAAGGCGGCGGCGTATCTGACATTTGAACTGTGCCAGAAACGGCGGCGGCGGCGGCGGCGATGAAATCGATCGATCGATGCCGATGGAGACGGACTGCATGAAATCGATTCTCCTTAGCGGCGGAGAATTCAAGGTGCTCACCGGTGGCGACCTTCCCCCTCTCCTTAGCTTGAACGCGGCGGCGAAGACGATGAATTCCCTCGGCTCGGAATTGAATTTCAGAATTGAAATCCCCTCGGTTGGAGTAGAGAGAGAGAGAGAGAGAGAGAGAGAGAAAGAGAGAGAGATGCGCACAGAATTGAATGCGTGATTGTACTCCCGGTTCGATTGTGAAAACAGGTGGAAGGGTATTTTCGTCCTTCCAGGTATATTATTTTGGCCCAATTGACACAAAATGGCCTACTTGACACGAAAATTGAAGATCGGCCTTATTGCCGAAAAAATGTTGAAAATGGCCTTATTGCCATTTTTCCCTTATTTATATATGAATATGATTCAAAGTATTAAAAATATATTATATTATTTTAATTTTTGATAAATTTATTATTTTAATTTGATAAAATTTTATGGATGAGTTTGTATAAATTTTAAAATATTAATTTATTTTATTTGCAATTTAATATTTTGAAATATAATTTATATTTTTCTTTAAATAATGTTCTAAGTATTATTTATGCATTATTTTATATTTATTTCTACAAAAAATATATATTAAATTAGATTTTAGCCTCATATCTATCTGAATCCCAAATTTTTATATAGGTCGAATTTGAGCTTAAATTTTCAACCTCATAGGTCGAAGCCCATAGCCCTTAAAATTACATAGGCTGAGTTATGGTTAATCAAAGCCTGACTCATATGGCTCTATTGATAGCCCTAGGCATCGGTCGAAATGAGACAAGATGTACTTGATGTTGGAAATCGATATCCCGGGGTATCAAAAATTGTGGAACCGATAACCCCGACCGAAATCCCGTCGCTGGAAAACCCGATCGCGAACCACCTCACGAGCCGGGGCCCGACCGAACGCCCAGCGAGGCCCGAGGGCCGCGTGCGCCAGCCGAGCCCCAACGAGGGGCTCGCGATCGTCTACGGACGATCGCTAGGGATGCACGAGGCATCCCCGGGGCTGCTCGTAGCAGCCCCGCAGCGAGTCGCTGACTCGCTGCCCTAGCGAGGGCGTCGCCCTCGCACGACCGCTGCGGGCGAACCCGTAGCTCATGCGAGGCGGCTACGGGTGACCCCGCAGCACCCCGCGATCGATCCTCGTGATCGATCGCACCCCTCGGCTCCAGCCGAGGGTTCCTCGCTTCACGCGCCGCCGACGAGGGTGGCGGGGGGTCCACCCGCCGTGGCACCAGCACACGGCGAACCCCCGGCAATCGACCCTAGGTCGATCGCGTGCCCCGGCGTCCAGCAGGGGCTCCCCTCGTCGCGCGTCCGGCGGTCCGAACCCTAGGGTTCGACCGCCACCTTCGATCCTCGCCGGGGATCTCGAATCCCCGTCCCCGAGGTTCGTCGTTTTCCCGGATCGTGCGTTCATGTATGTATTACAATTTAATACGCATAAAATCATACAAGAGGGTTTATGATTTTACCTTTGATTCGTTGTGCGGAGAAACGAAATCAAGTTGAAGACCCTTGGATCTTCCCACGTATTCCTTGCACTAGCTTGAACGTCGGGTGGGCGACGATCCTCCAAGCTTATGGATCTACTTCACGAACTCTCTAGAATATCAAGTATGATAATCTTGTCTTATGATTTGTGAAGACCATGTAGTGCTTTTATAGGCTACGTAGGGGATCTAAAGGAGGTGAAATATTGGGCTTCCAATATTGATGATTAAAGTGAGCCCAAACCCAAATCTATTAATCTCATCAATATTAATTAATTTATTTTCCACTATATAAATTAATTGCACTCCCAATATTAAACCATATTATATCAAATAATATTTCTCCGGTTAGTATTATTTATTCCGTGTATTTAAGATTTAAATATCCATGAATAAAATTAATTTATTGCTAATTAATTTATTCATCTCTTATATCCGAGAATAGTATCATTCAACCTTAATTATTATGCGGAACAAATCCACCTGCAGGGTTTACATAATAATTCCTAATGAACTCATCTCGGGGATATTATCAACCCTTACGGGATACATTTTCCCGTCAAGTATTCACGGCATGTCATATATAAAATATAGTGACCCAACTTTACCGGTAATTGATCCAATATCAAAATCGGTTAATTCCTTTGGAAAATCAAAGTCACTTATATTAAATATACACACCCGCAATAATATCGGGGATTAAGAATAAAATACACTGAGATTTAAATCGATTATCGAAGACAATCCTAATCGATAAATCTCAGGCGATCCGCCCAATACACCAAGTGTACAAGTGTGATAAAATAATTAAGATAAATTATTTTCTCTCACACAACGACTATACCGATGGATTGGTCCGTGTCCATCTAGGTCGTGAGCAACCGTTCGATTAAATACGAGTAACCGATAGTGTGATCTTCTGTGTGGGCCCGCACACCATACTAACTACAACGTATATAATCTAGGACTATATTTTGCATATATTTAATTAATAATAATTAAATGCAAACAATTGTTTATTAATTAAATAGATTAAATGCCATGACCGGAAGTTTACCGATACTTAAATCTAGACATTAATTACACAACTCCAACACTTGATCTCAGTTCGGTTCTAAAAAATTTTGAACGACCGGGGGATCACATTTTTTTATAAATTAATCTCGTGAAGTCAGGATTTTATATGAAATTGGGACGAGGTCTAAGAAATGAGATGTCGATTTATTTAACTAATTTTAGTAAAATAATATTATATACTTTTAAAAACATTTTTAATAAAAATAATTTTCAGTATGTGTAGTATGTGTTTTCTCTTGTTTCTCATCTAAAATATTACTGAAAAAATATAAAAATTGTTATAAACTCAAGAAAAATTGAGATAATAATATATTAGAGTAAGAGAGAATATAAGAGATGAATAGAATTGTTGTATTCATTCATATGGGAAGACCCCTTTATATAGGATACAAAGTAGGGTTTATGTCTTGTTCACCAAGAAAGGGTAAACTAGTCATTCACTAATTAATAATATTTATAACACTCCCCCTTTAATAACTATTTACAGGATTGATGCTTCGTTAAAACCTTGCTAGGAAAACCCAGTGGGACAAAATCTTAGCGAAGGAAAAAGAGTGCAGCTTGCTCCCCCTGATTGTAATCACCGAAGATCTTTAACTTCTTGAAAATAATTATTGGTGATCAATCTTTCTCATTAAAACTTGTAACTAATAAAACCATATAGGAAAAACTTAGTTATTCAAATATATATTTTGGTCTTCAGGACCCAACCTTCGAATTGTTGAGTTTCACATTCATTTGTATTATTGTATATTTTTCGTCCTTCAGAGACATGCCTTTACCAGACATCTATATTGAGTAGAGCATTTGCAATTGCTATAATCAGCCGGTAACTCTTCTGGAGTATGTTATATGCATCTAGTGTTCAATATACATTTCTTGACAAATGAATAATGTGAACTTCAATTCACAATCATTTGAACTTCAGGTTCAATATCTCAGTTTATCTCGAAAACGAACTCATATGGAACATTCTGATGTCCTCATTAATTATTATCGAGTGATGTGCATGCTTCGTTAAAAACCTCGTTATAAAACCCTGTAGGAAAAAATACTCGAGGAAAAGAGTACATGACATTCACATTTTTATTGTGGTGATTGTCTCGTTAAAAACCTATAACTAAGAAAACCCTGTGGAAAAAACTTAGTAGAGGGAAAAAGAGTGCAATCATTGGTCTTCGGGACCAATCACTGGTCTTCGGGACATTATCTTCAATATCATTTTTGTCCATATGTAATATGATATTTTACATGTTATGATTTTCATTTCCTTTCATATCAGAAATTTTAAAATCCATCAAGGATTTTCATGTATGTATCTTTCTAATGACTTCTACATAGTCAAATCATACATTCGATGCATATATCTATCGTTGTTGCTGCCATAAATATTAAGTAGCGTAACTTAATGTCATCTTTCAAAATATTTGATTAACATTGAGTTTCTGCGAAAAACTCTTGAGCAACTAATCTCGCTTTTATATCTCACCACATCATTACTCGTTTTTCGTACGAACACCCACATATATCCTTCTGGGATAATATTTTGAGGTGTGTACTATAGAGTCAAATATCTCTTTTACTCAGCGAATCATGCTCAGCCTCAATTGCTCGTTTCTGTTTCTTTGAGTGCTGCCGGCACACTATTATAGATTTATGTTTTGGATCCAAATTTTCTAGAGCAACCCTTGAGGCAAATATGTCGTTGTCGACTTTTTATTTTTCCATGTTGATAACAATTCAATATATCAACCAAATCTTTAATCATTTCCCAAAATATTTAATTTGGTTGTTCCGCAATCCCACGATTTTCTATTATCATGTGCACATGCTTTTTCAATGGGATTTCCATCTAACTCTCTTCAGGAGATTTTGAGGGTGACTTAATTTCTTTATTTTTTCGCGGATTTATTTTATATTTTAAGATCGATCTACTACGCTTCAGGCGTATATTAGAATCAACATTTGAGTTGACCTCTTTGGTATTTGAACTGTTATAGTTCATTTATCACAAATATATGTGATTTTGTCACACCTTCATTAATTTGGCAGATTACTTGCTGAATATTGCAAGTCACTTATTTTAATGAACTTCGGGTTCAATTGATTGGTACGTGGATCTAGAATTAAAGATTGTTTTCATTTCATGAAATTTCTCGACATTTATATCTTTATATTCTTATCTCCCCCTAATGCCGGAAATGATATTCGTTAAATATGCAAATCAACATAATAGCTGTAAGCCGATCTTCAGGATCGCGGGCTCAAGATATTTAATATACCTTATTTTCTATTATGCTCGTTCATACACTTTAGTGGTGATATTAATATATGTTGCATATTAATTCGCAGATGGGAAATAACAATTTTCACGCACTTAATAATAATCATGATATGCATTTGTAGTACTCGCGAGGATAAGTAAAGCTCTTCCAGAACTCATTCTTAGTATGTCATCATTTGCGTAATAATATATTTACCAATGATCCTTCGGGGATACAGTATCTTTACCAATGATCCTTCGGGGATACAGTATATTTACCAATGATCATTCGGGGATCAAAATAAATCTCAATATATAATTTTCTCATAAATTACATTTTATTGGAATTGACTTTTTCGATATTCATTTGTTCTTGATTTTCAAAAATATCCTCCAGGGACAATTATTCTTATATAATCATTGTTCCAACGAGAACAATCGATATAACTTTATTAAAAAATTGTTTGAACTTTGCTTCTTCGGAAGCAATCAATAAAAATATTATTTCAAGAATATTTTGTATTATTTATTATGAATATCAATATTCGATTCTAAATATTTAAAGTTTATTTCCTATCCCAAAAGCAATTTTATTTGATATTTCTGCGGTAATATCATATCATGATGTTCTCCAAGAACATTTAAAATTTAATTTTGATATTTATTCATGAATATCATATCATAATGTTTTTCGGGAACATTTTAAATTTATTGCTATTACGGGAGCAATTTAACTTGATATTTCAAAAACTATTGCTACTACGGGAGCAATTTAATTTGATATTTCCAAACTTATTGCTAGAGCAATTTAATTAGATAATTATCGAATAATATCAAATTATGATTTTCTTTCAGAACACGATCAATATAATATTTAAATCTAGTTCTTCAGGAACATTTAATTTAATTTATATATTAAAAATAATGGATTTGATATTACTTCAGAAATATAAAATTATAATATTTTTCATGATAGCTTTATTATATGTCTCAACATATATAAAATCTTGTAATCCAATGTGGAGTCAATCATACCACGATTTGGTAGTACGACCAACTTCGGGTGATCGTATCTTTGTTTTAAATCTTTACACAAAGCTATTGAATCTTTCACAGTCAATTTTCAAAGATATTATTCAAGATTATTAGTATATAATCATAATCAATTTGATATTGATATTTCTGGAAGAATATAATATCACGATTTAATATCAAGAACATTTAATTTTGATATTTCGTCATGAATATCAGATCATGTTCTTCAGGAACATTTAATTTTGATTTTTTTTTTTACAAACTCAAGAGGAATTGAGATAATAATATATTAGAGTAAGAGAGAATATGAGAGAAGAATAGAATTGTTGTATTCATTCATATGGGGAGACCCCTTTATATAGGATACAAAGTAGAATTTCTGTCTTGTTCAGCAAGAAATGGTAAAGTAGTCATTCACTAATTAATAATATTCATAACAACAATTATATTTTCATGTTTGAAATATTTTTCTCATCTGTATTATGCTCCATCTATTCCGTAGAAGTTGCCCCACTTTCTTTTTTGAGCCCAGTTGTCACACCAAAAAAAAACTATAATTACACTTTAAACCCTTAAAACAATATAATATTACTAAGATATTATCACTTTTACCCAACAAAATTTATTCTCTCATTAAAAAAAGACCGCAATACTCTTTGACTTTAATCAATAACAATATAATAATATTATTTTTTAACCTCCGTGCTCATACTAGTGTGATAATTAGGGGTGGGCGTTTGGTCCCGAAATCTCGATCTCGTCCCGGCCTCGTGGTAAAATGGGACAGGACGAGACGAGATTGAAATATAAAAAATGTTCACCTCGTCTCGTACTGATCCCGTATCAAAATAATGGACGGGAGCGAGATTAATTAAATAAATTTCGTAATATCCCGTCTCGTCCCGTAATATATTTATATATATTAAAAAAATATTTTAAACTATTGTCTCGTCCCGTAATATATTTATATATATTAAAAAAATATTTTAAACTATTTACAATATATTAGTGTATTTAATTTAATATAATTTGTAAAAAATAAACTTTTTAATACTATATTATAAACCAAATCAAATAAATATATGAATTTATAAAAAAATATAATAAATTTTATAATAAATAATTAAATTAAGTATATAAAAATTATTATTAAAAATATATAATATATTTATTAAAATTAATTAAATAAATGTGATCCCGTTTCAATTCCAATCCCGTCCCACTTTCTTATGGGATCCCGAGTTCACGAGATCAATTTTTAAAAAGTGTGATCCCGTCCCGTTAAAAAAATTATGGGACGAGACTGAGATCACCTAAATCCCCTCCCATCCCGGCCCATGCCCACCCCTAGTGACAACTAGTATGAGACGGTGAGAGTATCATTTTTTTCCAATTTCCTATATCGAAATGCCGGTTTTAGTGCATTTTCTAAATTGAGATGCATCTGAAAAAAAAAAGAAACCACATTTCTTTTATTCATTTTCTCATATATCATTTATTCGATTCGTAATCACAATTACGAATCTTGGATTCAATCATATTGAACTGTCATTTACACAATTAATCAACTAATTAATTATTGCTTATCCCATTCAAGAATATGTGTGCACGAGTGTGTGATCGGTGACCCTCTATGATTCAGAAGCTTCAGGTGCAAGTTAGTTGTGGGCTCACAACACATTTCTTCAATCACCCCACCGTCAGCTTTGTCCATAGACTCCATGGACTATAAACATCACAGAACATCCATGATCTATATCAAGCGATCGAATCTCTTACTACATGCACAAACTTGACACTAAATTTTGCACTGCACGAAGGTTGCCCCTTTGAGTGGTTATTTTAGATGAAACGTAGTTTTGATGATTCAGTCATGTTTGCTTTCTGGTTATTGTAGTGGGTTGTAAAGCCAATGTCAAGACAAGAGTATTCTCAGCAGGAACTCGATGAAGTCCGTAGTGAAGTGGCTGTGTACTTGCAGGAGATGGCGTAGGTTGTGTTGTGACTTGTAATTTCACAACTCCACTATTTTGTGACTGAGTATGATCGATTCCATCATATATTGTTTTATGTTGTGTTGTGGCTGAGTATCCTGGCCGAGTATCCTGGTTGAGTATATTTATCTTGTTATATATGTTGTGTTTTGTTGCAAATGATCATTTACAACGGTACATATGTTCTATATATAGAGTACTTGGTTAATTTTAGTTTATTCATGTATTGTCGTTGAGTATCTTGTTATATGTTGTGCCTGAGTATCTTGTTATATATGTTCTATAAGGTACTTGTTTTGTTTTGTTGCAAATGACCATTTCCAGCAGTACATGTGTTATATATATAGAGTGTTTGGTTAATTTTGGTTTATTCATGTGTTGTCGATGAGTATCTTGTTATATGTTGAGTAACCTGCCAGTTACATATGTTCTATAGAGTACTAGCTTGTTGTGTTTTGTTGCAAATGACAATTTTCAGCAGTACTTAATGTGTGTCCACTTGGTTAATTTCATTTTATTCATGTTGCATCAGTTGATATTCCGTTGTGTTTTGCAGCTATCCATACTTCAAGCGGCTGTTGGAACTTAAATTGGCAAGCTCTTATAATTTTGAACATATTTTGGATATTTATCGACTATTATGATGTTTATTTTCGATCATGTTTTGGATTTCTATCGGTGTTTGATCGAATGTCTTGGATATTGGTTAATACTGACAATGTTTAGGATGTTATTGAAGCAAATATTATGGTATTGAAGTTTTTATTAATATATTTATATATTTAATTGGTTTGATTTTAGTGTTAAGAACATCATTTGTAAAAGAGTAAACGAATGTATCAAACCGTAAAAGACATCACTTTTTGTTAATAATATATGAAAACTGATATCTTTATATATTTGGAAAATTGGTTCTACAAAATTATGTTTCAAAATTCGGTTTTCCTGGGGTATTTTAAATCGGGTAATACCCGATTTAACTGCTATGTTATGGGACGCGATATCTATACTCGACATATTTCATACATCGAGTTTCTGTGCTCGCAACGAAATCGATTAATACTCGATTTCTTAAGTTCACAATTATATCGCTTCTACTTAACTAAGTATGATTTAAATGTTAATGCAGACATCAGTATATTAACCGATGTTTGAAATCGGTTAATACTCGATTTCTTAAGTTCACATTTATTATCGTTTTTCCTAGTTAACACTGATTTAAATATTAATACAGATATCGGTTAATAACCGATGTCTAAAATATGGCGGGTATAAATATCGTCTCCATACACATCGATCGCACAAGTCATTTATATCGGGTAATACCTGATTTGTATGACTATTTTTTTAGTAGTTCTAGGAAATTTAGATACATGCTACGATACATGTGGTCTTCTAGTGAAGTCCGATAATGTTTGCGTTTTAAAGATTATATACGAATACATTCATTTTTCGAGCTCAATTTTTTTGCTGGAACTCGATATTATCAATCATGTAGTAGTAGTAGATATTTTTACCAGAAGATCAACAATTTCAAACTTATTGTTCATAATGGTGTCTATATTTTAGGTGTTTGAAATAATTGTCGGGGATGTGCAAGTAAAAACTAAATAAAGGAAAAATGGTGATATAGTTGGGTGCATAAAAGACTTTTTTGTGTTTGGGTAAATAAATGAAAGTATTAAAGATATTTTTATTTTGTAGTGTGTGTATATTAACTTGGAAAATGAATTAAACAATAGATTATTTACTTAATATACTTAATATAGTAGTGGATTAGAGAAATATTTATTTTTATGAAACACATTTTTAGGTTAATTTCAGAAATTTAAATAGTCAAACACACATGTATCGGGTTCAAACTTTGGACCTTACGTTATTCAATTCAAGTGCTCAATCAACCGAGGTAACAATCCTTAACTATGAAACATATTTACTTAAAATTATCATATTTCTTTTAAAATTTTACAAAAATGGTATAACAATTATCTTAAAACACATAAAGTATTTAATATTGATTTTTTTTAATGATAGTAGTGTTATTCAATTACATAAATTATCATTTTAATTTTTTTATATAACTTTTTTTGAAAAAGTAATTTAATTGATATTAATTGCACCCAACCAATTCACTCATTTGTCTGGCCCGGACCCTCATCTTTAGAGATGTTCGTTTTTTTTGGTCTTATTGTCCACATCCTACTCCATACCGACTGCTTCAATTTTCATCCTTTAGGTTTTGTTTTTCTTTCTATTATTTCTACAGGTCAAATTATAAAAGTACCATCTTTTATTACAATTCATATTTTTTTTTAAATACATACTCCCTCTGTCCCGTACTATTGGTCATTGCTGGTCAACGTTGACATTTTTTGTCCGTTCAATACAAATGATAAACAATATACAAAAATTATGAAAAAATAACTAAAATAAAATTTAATAGTTAAATTTTATTTTAGTTATTTTTTCATAATTTTTGTATATTGTTTATCATTTGTATTGAACGGACAAAAAATGTCAACGTTGACCAGCAATGACCATTAGTACGGGACAAATGAGTATAAATTTAATGTTTGGCGGAGTTTATAATTTTTTTTAACATCTTATAAAATATTTAAAATTTGTAAGTTTTTTAAAGTTTGTAAATTTATTTGATAAGTATTTTTGGAAATCAAACTGTAATATCATACATTACTTTTATACTTGTGGAGATACATCAATAATATTCTCCTCATTGACAGAATTTTATAGTATGGATAAATTTTTTAAATTTATATTTATGTAAGAATAACACTTATTTTTTATTATTTAATAGTAATAAAATATATTATTCTATTAATATAATGCAATCATAAAAATATATGTCTAAAAATAAATAAATGTTAAAGTAAATAAAATAATTTGTTTTTTTTTATTCTTTTCTTTTCTACTCGTTTAGCAATCCATATAATATTATCTAACGCACATTGGGTGGGGTCTTGTGGTTTAATAGTAATTAATAAATTAAGTTGTCGTGATTTAGCCGTTGTTTACGTTATTCGCAATATGACCGATCACAAGGCATCTTGGACCCTTCTTTAATTGTTCTCTTTTGAAGGACTCCACATGCTAAATTACTATTGAATAATACACTTTCTGGATTTACCAGTTACCATATATAAAAAATCATCACCAAGTACTATCTTTAATTCATACTATATTAGCAGTAACAAACAAGTCAAATGACAAATTGATTTAAAAATTATATCATTCTTAAGAAAACGATCGAACAACCAGACAAGTTGTTCTCTCGCTTCATAGTGATTGTGAAGCGATTAATTGAAGCTTAACTTACACTATTTTTCAATTTGTTACACAAACATTTTGTGTTTTTGTTAAACCTTAATAATTGGAAGTTTGAAAAAAGAAAGTAAAATACTCACTTTTTCAACCTATTTTCACACTCCAAAGTCCATACTTTTCTTTACTTATACACATACTCTCTCCCCCATTTTTTCCTCACCTCACCTCACCACCATCAAATTCAAATTCAAAATCAAAATAAAAAATAAATTAAAATAAATGAAAAAACACTCTGTTTCCCATACCCCACGAGGCATTTTCAGATTTCCACACCCTTCATAATAGCATCTCAATATCCTATTACTGTACTTTCTTTATTTTTTTTATTTTATTTTGTAATTACTTTACCATAGCTATGGCTGCACTTGCAAATATCCAGAGATTTTTTACTTTCTTGTTCCTCTACTTTTCACCGTCGCTTTTTCACTTTTCCGGTAAGTCAATTCATTCTGCCCTTTTCAGTTTCAGTTCGGCATTTCCCTTGTAGGTTTTCCCCTTTTCTTTCATTTTTCTTGATTTATTTCTGATTCTTCAGAATAAAGATTGAAGCTTTATAATTTATTTTTCCGGGTTTTTTTTCTGAAGATGCGCAGTCGTTCGTCGGGGTGAATTACGGGCAGGTGGCGGACAACCTGCCGCCTCCGGAGGCGACGGCGAAGCTCCTCCAGTCGACGAGCATCGAGAAGGTGCGTCTGTACGGAGCCGATCCGGCGATAATCAAGGCGCTGGCCAACACCGGCGTCGGAATAGTGATCGGCGCCGCCAACGGAGACATCCCGGCGCTCGCGTCCGACCCGAATTTCGCGGGCAACTGGGTCGGGACGAACGTGCTCCAGTACTACCCGGCTAGCAAGATCATCGTCGTCTCCGTCGGCAACGAGGTGGTGACACTAACTGATCAGAAACTGGCGTCACAGCTCCTGCCCGCTATGCAAAATGTCCAAAATGCCCTCAATGCAGGTACAGTACTGATTTCTCATCTGGGTCCTTCTAATCTTCCATCAATTTGATGATGATGAAGGGGTTACATTGTAATTTTTGTGTGGGGTTGTTTAGAATGTGTGAATTATTTGATGCAGCATCATTGGGTGGGAAAGTCAAGGTTTCGACAGTACATTCCATGGCGGTGTTGACTCAATCGGAGCCGCCTTCGGCTGGTGCGTTTGGATATGCTGACATATTGAAACCATTGCTACAATTCCACAGCGATAATGGCTCTCCATTTATGATCAATCCATACCCGTTTTTCGCATATCAAAGTGACCCCAGACCCGAAACACACTCGTTTTGTTTGTTCCAACCAAACGCTGGAAGGGTGGATTCAGGAACCGGAATTAAGTACATGAACATGTTCGATGCTCAGGTATGTTTATAGGTTGTTTAATTCGATCGGATTGTTATGTAATTAGGCTTAACATCAGGGGTGGCTTTTGCAATTATCCCTCTTTGTTTTTCAAGAAAATAAAATACATGGAAAGTTTGTCATAATAGCTAGTTGACTGTGGGATGACTACATACTAATTGAAAACAAGGAAAATTTCAGTACTCTTCTTACCTACCGATCCGTTTTGACCCGACTGAGAAAAAAACAGAGAAAGTATAATTTCTTAAATCTCCTTTTTTAAATTCCAAAGAGGTGTGCTTGTAGTTTTTGAAAATGACCTGGATATTTTGTAATTGGTGGTTTCTGCAATTATCCTTTTTGCTTAAGTTAACACCATGACGACTGTGGTTGACTACATACTGATGTTGGATTTTTACATATTAGAAGGTGTGTGTAGCCGTGTTAGTGATCATGTCATAACTTATGAACCACACACTCATTGTGAAAAAGATATACTATATATCTCTGACGTTAAGGCATCAAGTATATTGATTTATCCCGAGAATCGAATGCATATATGTGCTACTTGGATGTAATGTGTCCTTCTGTCTCCATGTGGTGCCGACAGGCTGGCCATTTGAAAAGTTGGGCCTACGTGTAATTACTCGGAACTTATTCTAGTGTATAACAATTGTTTCTACAAGTATTCTTATCACGAAGAAAAAAGTTTGATCAATGATGCATTTTTCCTAATGTCATTGTCAAGTTGAAAATGAGAGCTAGTTTGATATTTGTACCGACCTAAGAAAAAACAATTTTCTTCCAAAATTATGAACCCCCTTTACCAATTTTCCTCTTTGTAAAATAGAAACAGTAACTATTTTTTGTTTTGTTTTTGTAATCAGGCTAAAGCTGAGGGGTGGTTTTGTAAATAACCCACACATCTATCTCTATGTTTCTCAGGTTGATGCTGTGCACTCTGCCTTAAAAGGAATAGGATTTAAGGATGTCGAGATTGTGGTTGCCGAGACAGGGTGGCCTTATAAAGGGGACCCCACCGAAGTGGGCCCTAGTGTCGACAACGCCAAAGCTTACAACGGTAACTTGATAAACCACCTGAGGTCCAAGGTTGGCACTCCGCTCATGCCCGGGAAATCCGTCGATACCTACATCTTTGCACTCTATGACGAGGATCTCAAACCCGGGCCTGGTTCCGAGAGGTCATTTGGGCTTTACAGGCCCGATCTTTCGGTTATATATGATGTTGGGCTATCGAAGAGTACTCAGGTATTGATAAGCCCTAAAGATCAATTTTTTTTTCTAGTTGTAATGTACGATTGTTATTGTATATTGCTAACATAATTCATTGATCTCGGTTAGATGACCCCTGCACCAACCCCATCGACTCCAGCCCCAGCAACTCCTGTGGGCCCAGTGAACCCAGCCCCAACAACTCCTGTGGGCCCAGTGAAGCCAACACCGAGCCCATCATCATCAGCAGGTTGGTGTGTACCGAGGCCCGGGATATCTGATGCTCAGCTGCAAGCAGATCTCGATTATGCTTGTGGGCAGGGCATAGATTGCAGCCCGATTCAACCGGGTGGTGCCTGTTTTGAACCAACTACTGTTTCATCTCACGCTGCTTATGCTATCAATCTTTTGTATCAATCTTCTGGCAGGAATACGTGGAATTGCGAATTCAGCCAAACCGCCACCCTCACTATCACTGACCCTAGTAAGTCTTTTTCGACCCCGGATGGACGTGTGTAATTCGTATGTTTCGTGATGTGATTGATAACTCTTCATGTTTGCAACAATGTTGTCTGCAGGTTACAATGGTTGTGTTTACCCTGGTGTTGGGAATAAAGGAAGCTGAGTATGGGTATTTTAGTAATTTGTCAATGTTACATGCACATGCATGTGGATTACAGGGTTGTGGACCACACGGTTGATATGATATAGTAATAATGTGTGACCTCAATAAGATTTTATATTATTAGCTCATTTAGCTGTAGCAAAATTGATGTAATTCTGTGTTTAGAATAGTTTGTGCTATACCAATTATATTCCAATAAAAAAAATGTGTAGAATAATTATTAGGACTTCTGATAAATTTCACATTTTACTTTTTTTTCTTTCATTCAATATTTTTAATTTCTCGTTTTAAGTACTCTTTATTAACTTGTGCACTATAGCTGTGTTTCTTAGTATAGATTTTTTTTGGTTGAATGTTGCAAAACTTAAAATCAAAACTTATTATTTTTAAGATAATATTACAAAATTTCATGCAATTTTATCTAATTTCACATTCAGTTTTTTAAATTTATGAAAAACTAAATTTTGTTTTATTTGACGATTTTTAGTGTAATTTTAAAGTATTTAAAGGGTAGCTCAATCTAATGTTATGATGTCGTAGACTAGTATGTGAAGCCAATTCAAATGAGTGAGTCTCACCAAAACCTAACTTTAAAAAATAAAATATATTTAATTTTTTCATATTTGTGTAATAATTGTTTAATTGAATAAGTATCAAATAAGACAAAATACTAGAGTAAGTAGTCAGGCTTAGGTACAACTAACACGTGAAATTTCACTAAAATTTACGAAATTTGATTTTTCGTAAAACTAAAGTACTAAATGTAAAATCGAGCTAAATTACATAATGTTTTGTGATATTATTTTCTTTATTTTTATTTTAATGCGGTTCAAATGAAAGTCAGAGGCGATTGCAAGCCGAAATGACGCGAGTAGGATTGATAAAAGTGCAAGTGCCTAAATTGACAAATCTTAAAAACTAAAACAAACACAAATAAAATAAATATTTTTTTGTTAACTTACATTTTATATTTTAATATTAGTCCAATTAAATTCAAATTATTAGCATAATTTTAATTCACTTATCTATATAAATTTTAAATACGGAGTATGAGATTTTGAAAATTAATAAAAATAACACACATATATACACAATCATATTTTTAGACTTAATTTCCATTTACAGTAAAACATCTATAAATTAATATAACCTTTTTAAATTAATAGAATTTTCTGTTCCCGATTTAGTTTTTAAATGAAAAAAATACTTCGATAAATTAATAACCACTCTAAGACTATGTTTATCGGTGGGTCATCACGCCCCACTGACAACAAAAAGACAAAAACAAAACCAAAAAAAAAAAAAGAAAAATGAAATTATTTCTCACGATCCGTGAGTTTGATGGACCATGGATCGTGAATATTATAAGAGTTTTTAAATCCACATGTTTATTTTCTATTGGTAGTTATAATTTATAGTTTAATGTGTTTTTTTTATTTAAGATTTATATTATTATAAATGTATATAAATTTATAAAATAAATATCAAAATTTTTAATTTTTTCTCCTTTACAAATAGAGACCAATATCGATAATGTTTTATTAACAATAAAATTTTACACATTTTTAATATCATATAAATTTAATAAAAAATAAATAAATAAGAATAAAATAGATTTTTTTAATATAATAAAATTCAATAAATAATTAATAAATAAATTAAATTAATAAAAAATGAATAGATTGTAGATTGTTGATAAAAAGTGAAAAAATGAAAAGTTAGATTATAGAAGAAATTGATGAGGTGGAAGAGAGAGAAATGAATTTTATATTGAAAAGTTAGATTGTGTAGATTGTTGATAATCATAGTCTAAATTAATTTATAGAGATTTTACTATATTTTTTTGTTAAATTTCAAATTTATGTATTGTATAATGTAAATTAAATACTCTTCCCTTAAAATGACCTAAAACTCTCCACACTTTTTTTATAAATTACAAAGAGGAAGAATACTTTTCAAAATTACCTTCAAATTTACCACTAGTAAAAATATTACTTACATTTTGAAACATACTATAGTACTTAATTTCGTTTTTATTTTTTATTTTTTATTTTTTATCTATCATCAAATATTAATACTTCAATAGTTTTTCCAAAGAATAATACTCCGTATATACACGTCAGCACAACGGGCGGCTTTCAGTCAATTTTGCCTCCATTTTACCAGAGAGTCCAACCTCCCCCAATACTCCGACGCCACCGCCGACTTGCCACCGCCACGAAGAAGCACATTTCAGTACCTGAAGCCTTTTCTTTTGTACCAGTTTGATTTAAGCCTTGAATTTTGTAAGAAGAGCACCCAATTTAGGGTTTTAATGAAGCTGAAGGGTTAGATTTTTTCCGTTTCTTCATTTTCTCCCCTCGGTTTGGTGGAGGAGGAGGAGAAGGGGATGTCGGTTTCTGAGCTGAAATATCGGCACACGGCGGCCACAGAAACCGTTAATTCCCTCAGAGATAGATTGAAGCAAAAGCGTCTTCTTCTTCTTGACACCGATGGTTCGTAATAATTTCTTCGGAATTGATTTTTATTTTTTAAGTTTATTTTGATTAATGCTTTAGATCTCTTTTAGTTTTTAGTTAGCACGAATTGTGTTGTAATTATCTTACCTCTGCAATTTATTGTCAGTTGCCGGTTATGCGCGGTCGCAGGGAAGGACTCCGGTGACTTTTAGCCCGACTGATCTGGTTTGTTGCCGGACTCTACAGGGTCACACGGGCAAGGTAAACATTTGGTACATTAATTTTCGAAGTTTTCAGTAATATAAATATGCATGAACAAAAACACACATTATTTGATTTTATATTCAATTATTGTATTTCCAGATGTGTTATTGAATGAGCGTGTTTTTTTATCTCGTACGAAATTGCAGTGATTAGTGTAAGGAGTATGGGGAAATTACTAGTCATTGCCCAGTGGAAATTACAGTTACATGTTTGATAGTTGTACTTTTGATGATATTAAACACTGAGAGATTAGAATAAGCTTTTCTTCATTTAATCCGTCGACAAGCATCTGCGTTGAACCGTAGTCCACATAGAAGGGTTTCTAACATTTATTCGCTAGGGTGTTAGTGACTTTCGAAAAAACGTAGTCATTTGAAATAGATTAAATGAAGTTATGTAGGACATAATGAATGACAAGATATATTTAGTTGAAGACGATTTCTTCATTAATGGATGTATAGCTCATTCATTTTGTACATTAGCTAGGAGAAAATAAAGGAACCTAACCCTATTACACAGAAAGAATACATAAGATTTTTTCTGAGGTTGTGTAGGACATAATGAAAGACAGGGAAGGAAATACATAAGAATTATTTTGAAAATAGCTAGCACTAACAGACTAGAAAATAACAGCCTACCTAAAGGAATAGAGGCCACATGCCCGTTTGTAGTGGGAGTGATTCTGGCCATTCTCGTCCCTGCTGTGGTACCAAATCCCAATGCAATGCACCACACTGTGAAACTAAGTGGGCATATAACTGTGATACGTACCATACTAATATTATCTCCATCCTGGAAACTTTAGGTCTGTTGGCCGATAGTTCGAACTTCTGCAGTTTAGAATCTTTAGATAGTGGGCCCTAGTTTCCTAATTATGGTATATATCTTTATTTATTTCCACATTTAAAACCATTGTGTAGGTATATATGGCACTGTGGTTTTATTTTATTTCCACAATGAATTTTGAAAACCTCCTTTATGGGTTCAAAAGAGAATCTTTCACCAGACATTTTCTCTTGCCTGAATACGTTCTGTGAATAAATATTTAAAATAGGTGTATTCACTGGACTGGACCCCTGAAAAGAATCGAATCGTCAGTGCATCTCAAGATGGCACATTAATCGTATGGAATGCTCTCACAAGCCAGAAGACTCATTACATTAAGCTACCGTGTGCATGGGTCATGACGTGTGCCTTCTCTCCGAGTGGACAGTCTGTCGCCTGTGGTGGCCTAGATAGTATGTGTTCTATCTTTAACCTCAACTCTCAAACTGGTAATGACGGGAATCTTCCGGTCGCGAGAATGCTAAGTGGGCATAAGGGTTACGTGTCTTCATGTCAGTATGTCCCGGACGAAGATACACACCTGATAACTGCTTCGGGTGACCAAACATGTGTTCTATGGGATATTACCACTGGTCTGAGGACGTCTGCATTTGGAGGCGAGTTTCAGTCTGGCCATACTGCTGACGTTCTTTGGTACGGTGGCCATCTTTTTTGTGTATTCATTAATTTTTTGATTGGGTAATTAAAATATGGAGGAAGAGGCTTAGGCATTTTAACACTACCCATTTGTAGTTGTTTCTGTTATACAAATTGCATCCTCAATACGGGAACAATTGTTACAAAAATAGAAAATTTAAAGCGATTTTTACAATACCTTAATGGGGTTATTTGTAATTTTGGTGGTTGTAATTAACCATTTTCGCTAGGTTGCTTGCAATAAATAGCGTTGAGGTTTAGTCAAAATACAAAAGAACCTAGCTATATTTCAAAATTGTAACTACCCCTTTGTGTTTGTTCACAAAATTGTTCCCTCAATACATAGTTTATTAAAAAGTGCAAATATCCAGGTTGTTATTCATAATCCTTTTGTTTTTGGTAATTCGGTCACATCTCAATGGTAGTTGTAGTTATCCATTTCTTGCTTAGCCATTTGAGCCCATAATTATGGACCTTTCACGATGGTGTTTTGTTACAGTGTTTCAATAAGCGGGTCCAACTCCAGAATGTTTGTTTCCGGCTCTTGTGATAAAACTGCCCGTCTGTGGGACACCCGTGTTGCTAGTCGAGCTGTTCGTACTTTTTATGGTCACGAGGGAGATGTTAATGCTGTTAAGTTTTTCCCGGATGGGAATAGATTCGGTACGGGTTCAGAAGATGGAACTTGTAGACTATTTGACATTAGAACTGGACACCGGCTACAAGAGTTCACTCCACCTAATAGTGATAACAAGGTCCGTCATGTGACTTCAATTGCATTTTCTACTTCTGGTAGGCTCCTCTTTTCCGGGTACACGAACGGAGATTGCTATGTATGGGATACTCTTTTGGCACAGGTATGTAGCATATTCTTGCTGTTTTTCTTATATTTTTTCTAATCATATTCTCATGTTTTTAACCCTAAGCCATTGTTAATAGATGGTTTTGAACTTGGGGTCTCTTCAAAATTCTCATGATGGTCGGATCACCTGTCTTGGGCTGTCGTCTGACGGCAGCGCCTTGTGTACAGGAAGTTGGGACACTAACCTCAAGGTGAGTTGATTTTCGTATTAGTTAATTAAAAAGAATTTGATTGGCATGGCAAAACATCAATCGAGCTTACATTCGATATTCTTACACATAAATTTTCCACGACAGATTTGGGCTTTTGGCGGGTACAGAAAAGTGATCTGAGATGGCATCAAGACCTCTTCCGAAAATATTCAGTGTCCCAGCTGTGTGCTCTTCTTGTACTTTTGTAATTTGTGTTGTCATCGTTCTCTAATCTTGTGATCTTTTAGACAGACAACTTTCAGTAGATAAATTGATTATTAGATTGAATGCATAAAAATTGATCAATTGTTGTTAGGCACTTAGGCATAAGCTTCCTTTTCTTGTTGGTTTAACTACCTTTCTTGTCTGATTTATATTTAAACAATAATTGTAAAAATCTTAACTGCGTTGACTCGTTCATCTCCATCACTGAACATGATACATATTTGTAGGCGTCTTCTCCTAATCCATTACTCGGTTATATCAGCTTCTGGACTTCTTTCAGTCTCTGGATTGTCTTCGTCTAAAACTATTGAGCTAACAAACAAATAACTCTTTCACATTACTTCATAAGCACATCAATAAGTAATAACCACAAGGGATTTATTATTATACATGTATATAAAAAAAAGATTGTCATCTGTTGAACATATATAACTCCAATCACACCAAATTCTTTTCCCGGTCAATTAAATCCTGAAGTCAAATTCGTTATTACTATTAAAGAAAAAACAAATATCACAACTCTCCCCTCTCAATCTATCATTACACAACAAAAAAGACCTTGATACCTCAACCACGAAGTCACAAACTCTAAAGGGGTGATAAAGAAGACTACCCACTGGCAACTATTTCATGAATCGCATCACTAACGTTCTCATCCTCTGATCTCACTGCTAACTTCATCGCCACTTCTTTCCCTCCATCAATTCCGAATGACAACCGGACAAGCACCTTCACGTTTCCTATGTATACCCCTGACAATAAACATGTATGTGATCTCGAGTTGCTTGGGACCACCTCTGTACCCTGGGGGGAATATACCAAGAAAATGACTTCTTTCAGAATACCAACAAAATGGCAAGATAAATGTTGCGAATTAATTGCAAAGAACCACCCCTAAAGTTGAGCATAATCAAGAGAGAAAAAACACAGTTGTCTTTTAAACTTATAAATAGCCCCTTCGACATTTTTTTTCACCTTCAAATTGCAACCTTTCTAAGGGTATTCCGTATTTCCGTAAACTCAAATTTTAAGGATGCACTGTAATTTTGGAAATAATAGGGCTTTAATTTCTTATCTTAAACTTGAACTATGAGGTCAATAAGACAGACAGCAATAACTGCATTCATCAAAATCTACCAGCAAAAGTAATTGTAAATTCAACAACAGAGGAAGAAGCCTTATCTTGTAAAGAGCATTTACTAGCACTAACCTCGCAAGGTTGCATGCCCAGAAGATTGATGACTGTGTTGACAGCTTCAGTAAGGCTTTCTCGAGGCCCAAGACCATATTCGTCTACGCGCTCACCATCAGGACCCAAACTCTCCCAAGCATTCTTAAAGTTAGAGACCCCAACTTTAAGAATATAATCGGCAGCAGATACCTCAAAATCCTCGAGCTGGTATTCATCTTCCACACCATCATCTTCAGCCTCTCCAGTAGATGGATCCACCTAACCCGATATTAAGCAGCCAAAAAAAAAACTACTACATAAAAAGAGACTATGTAAACAATAGTACTCCCTATGTCCCATAAAAGATGAACCACCTCATTTGTAATTTTCAAAAAAAGTGAGTTATCTTTTCTGAGACAGGCAGTACTAGTTTTTTATTAAACCAACAAAACAAAAATTGGTTTTATGAATCACAGTCAGAAAAGATAAGTAAAGGTCACACATAAATAAATATTTCCACCTGAATATGTAAGTGGAATCAATTTCAGATATTTTCAAATAGCATGTGATGGACTTATAAATTTTACTTTCCGCCGGAACATGGTATGCCAAATCTAAAATACATGGATAATGATGACTCATCAGTGGTATAAGCTATTGGGCAAACAAACAATACCTCTTTAATAGTAAATCTCAACACATTTGAGAACTTTCCGACTGCGGTGACATTTTCAGGTATCTCAAATGCCACAAATGTTTGAGCTGGTGTATCGTATGGAAGAGATCGTATAGGTTTTGTTCCCACCTCAGAAAATTCCTCAGCTTCAGAAGCATCCACAATAACGGTCACCTAGAAGCAGGAAGACAATTGAGAAAAAGAGTAAAAAAAACCTCAAACTAAGGTCAAAAAATGGAAAAAAACAGAAACACGTCGGATATGCTATCTTTACATTTTCAAGTAGCTGTTCTGGAATCGTATTAGTGCAGATGTACTGGAACACCAAGTGGCGGTCGAATATGTGCTTGACAACATTAACCGCATATTCAGTTTCTGCTTCTGTAAGCTCCACTGGCGCTGATGACTGGTGAAGGGCAACAACAAATTCAGTGAGCACCTCACCGAACAGAAAAATACAAAAATGAAGCATAGCAAGAATTTTAAAGGTCGAAATTGCTAATCCATAAACCTTGAAAAGCTTTCCGAAACATGCAAACTCGGGGATAGAGGATAGAATTTTTTCATAAGCATCACCAGCAGAGATGGGAGCAGAAGGCGGTGCACCCAAACCAGTTGGCTTTTTTTTACTAGAGGCTTTCTTCTCTGCATGAGGTTGAGGCTTAACCTCTGTTGGAACAGAATTTATATCAAAAGGGTGTTCTGTAGGATCCCGGATCTGTTTTCCAAAAGAATAAATGAGAAACCACCATATGCTTTAATACAATTGCAAATATAACACAAAACTAAAATAAACACAACGATTCTTTACATAGTTTTTCAGACTAGTTTCCATATTTGTCAATGGTATATCAAGTGGGCCAAACAGAAATCCTTTCACATCTCTGTCAGTTTCAGAAACTGAACCATCTCCAAGGGTATTCAAGTACAGTGTAGCTCTGTCTCGAACCTGTAAAGAGGATGGCATGTCATAAAACGCTATAATTTTCCAAAATAATGGTATTGAAATAGCATAAATAACCTTGGTATTTGCATGAAGCTGTTAGGAACTAACTAATTTGTGTTTCAA
This sequence comes from Euphrasia confusa, assembly GCA_954870475.1. Lineage (NCBI taxonomy): Eukaryota > Viridiplantae > Streptophyta > Magnoliopsida > Lamiales > Orobanchaceae > Euphrasia > Euphrasia confusa. The sequence continues at coordinate 23,506,800 of OX940951.1, forward strand.
TATGCTTGATGTGTTAGTATTTCATATTTTAGTGTCTTGTTCATTTTTTTTTAATGTTATCGTTATATCATTGTGGAAAATATTTTGGATGTAGTCTGCTTGGAAAGTGAATTAGTATATTTTATGGCCAAAAAGAGCTTACGCGTGATTAACACAAGCAAGGGCATCAAACCAGGGGAATATCGACCGAAATGGGCCCAATACAGAGAAGTTTTAGTGCAATGGGCTGAGATGCGCACTCCAACCTCACCCACTCCCAACCCCCACGGGCAGACCTGCACTTATTCTTTCCTTCCAGCATCCAATCCCCCATGCCTCGCACCTGCACGCGAGCACCCAAAGAACATGGCTACCAGTATTTCTCAGCACGGGCATATGTTGCGCCCAGTGATTTTCCAAACTTGCACACAGCCGTGTCACAGACCTTCAATATTTTTTCTTAGTTTTTGTATTTTTTTCCAGTTAAATCCTTTTTTTCATCTTTTGGTCTTGATATTTATAATGTTGGCCATTTCACATAGTTCAAAATGGTTTGAAAGGCTCCTGTGCCGAATAACATCCAGATTGTGTTTGTAGTCGATAATTTCGGGAAAGTTGCCAACATGTGATACTGATAAAAAATGATAGCCTAACTGCTGCATTAGGCAAGTTTCAAAGTTGGTGTGTTTGTCATATACACTTGCATGTCTTAATGCTAGAGAATAGAGGCACATGGATTTAAATGAATTAGGCATCATTGGGTTATCTCAGATTCGATTGTGACATTGATGCTAACTAATGATGGGAGTTCTACAAGCAAGAAATGTTTTTTCTATGGAGAATTGGTTTATGTTCTCTTAGTCACAATACTTTTAAGAGGTTTTCCATCTCTTGTGTAAATCTTGTCCCTTTGTTATAAAAATATATGTTTTATAATAAAAGATGAGTTTGGGCTTATGTATTGGACATCATAAGGAGAACATACATATCGCAAACTTGGCTTTACATGCTAGAAGCATAAAGAAAATATTGAGAGCGAGAAGTGAAGGTGTTCTAGGAGAGCCAACCACGTTTTTTTTAGGACGGAGAAGATTGCAGCTATGAATCTCACTTTAATTTATTTTGCATATTTTTTTAGAACAACTTTCTGATTTGGGGATTTAGATGTTTTATTATCAATTTATTGATTTCCTAATTTCATGTGTTTTACACTTTATTTTCCCAAGTCAATATTTCTAGTATATTGGATTGATTCTGTTTCCTCGTTTTTTGGTCGAGAGAAACATGGTGAGTAATACGCACAAGTAGAAGGAATAACATGAATCCTATAAATAGGATGACGTAAATCTCCAAAATTAAGGTGAAACCAAATAGTAGATATCACAATTCTTAATACGATTTTGGGGTTTTAAATTAGAAAGATTAAGTTTAATCAACTTAAAATTAGAGTTAAATTGCTCAATAGAGGATTTAGGATTTTAAAGAAATCTCATGGTTATGAAGCGTAACTTTGTATCAAGGCATTGGTCGATTCTTAAGGCATTTGGGCAAATTATTTTGATAAACCACAAAGGGAGTTCTATGTGCATTCATATTCAACCACATCCATCTTCCTCATCAATATCTCTAATTTTGTATTCCTTAATATTACTTTCAACTTTCATCACGTATTCATGTCCTACGTACTAATATTTTCATTTAATTATCATAATTACTAGTGAAGCTAGAGGATGAACTATAGGGCATTTGCCCAGATTTTGTAGTAGCAACAACATCATTACAAGGTTAATGGACATATAGCTTACCTCGTCATCAGTATCGAAAAGGCAACGTCTCAACAAAACAAATATGCGTGGCTGCAGAAGAGAATTTTTTCAGTAGTTAGGAACTCGGGATTTTAATTATGAGCATATAAGGGATGTTGCCTTACTTTCAAGGAGTCAATCATGGCACCAAACTTTGCCAGTGTGCTGACAGCGCTGGCTCGGACGGTAGCATTCTCTAGTATTACACGATTATAAATATATCGGATATATTTACTGGGATCTGAGGTCTTGGGTCCTTCATTGCCAATAAAGTGTAGTATCTAGCACAATTAACAATGAAATTCAGAGTGATGAGCCAAAACAAGCATGCACCAAAGAATAGTAGCCTGGGCAAAAATAATGGTCCCGAGAAGATAAAAGTTAACCTGGGTGGAAAGATATGTGAATTCACAGTCCTCAATGAATTCACATAAGTGGAGCAATCCACTTTCTTTGGCATCTGGAATATCTCTAATTAAGATCACAATTGAATCAATAATTGCCTTTTTGTACTCAAACCCACCCTCTTCCCTCAAGATATTGCTTAAGAAATTCATCCTGGGAGGAAACCAGAGCACAGTCAGATATATACACCAAACTCTTATGAAATTTAAATAACACTGCTAGGTAGCACGGGAACGGATACGTAAAACGGATACGGTACGGTACGGATACGGGAAAACGGCAAACTTTAAAAAATCAAGATACGGATACGTCAAAAATACGTTTTATTTTTTAATGATTTTTAATATATATAGTATCTTAATTATAAGAAAATTAGTATTTTTAAAATAATTATTTATTTAATTAATTAATTAGCTACAGTAGTCAAATAATTGTGATAATAATTAGTTGTTTAGTGGGGAATAAAAAAGTAGTAGTCAAATAATTAATCACAAAAATAACTGCCCATATTAACCCACATTAACTATTTTAACTATTTATTGTATCCCCAACAATTAAAAAAGGAGAGAAAAAAAGAAACTGTCACAAAAACGTTTCTGGACGTTTTTCACAGGTATCCGTTTCCAAAACGTCCCCAATACGGGGACGGCACCAAATTAGCCGTCCCCGTGCTTCTTAGAATAACAGTATTAAAAGAAATGCAACATGATAAGTTGTGAATCAAATGTATCAGGGTGGAAATTTATTGTCACTCACAAGGATCTGTACTTGAGGGGAAACTTCAAACACAATGATCTTATAGCTTCGACCACAACAATCTTGAATTCGTCGGCAATGTCAGACATAAAACTTGTGATTTGTTTCATCAAGCGCTCAATACTAGACTCATTGCCTGTTTTCAATAGAGTGGTAATGGCGAGGGTTGCAATACTTCTATTCTGGTCTGAGATCAAGCTCTCCATGTCTATATTGCAATTGGTCACAGCCATGGGATGTGTCATTGCTACCTGTGTACATTGTAAGTTTCAAATAATTGAAAATTAGTGAACTCGATTGACAAAAAATACCTGCATCAAGCATGTTACTTAAAAATACTAAATTATAAGAGTGAAACATTCAAGACATCACATAGTTAAATGGAAAACAGAGATATGCAAAGTACACCTTATGAGCAACACCAGTTGAACTTACAGTACCATAACCTTAATTTTTGCAAATTTCTTATAGTAAAATATATGGCAGTATCTATCTATATATATAGATAGATAGTACAAAAAATGCCTCACACGAGTACAATCATTAGTGCAATAAGTCAAATTGTACTATTACAATAATAGAAAAGCTGCTTTTATGGGCCCTTTAACGGCCATTTTTTCAAAGGCCAAAACAATGCAAGAATAACTAGAAAAGTACCAAGAAAATCAACATAAGGAAAGAAAAGATATAATCAAAATAGTGCTTCAAATAATGGTATACTGAAGAATGAAGATTATATCATTGTGAATATTGAAAATGAATAGATATTGAGTCAAAATAAGAAGACCAACCTTATTCAATGTCCGGATAGCAGCAAACCTCAACACAGGCTTCGAAGAACTTAAAAAAAGCTGTAAAACAGTTATGGCAGGAGTCAGCTCTCTGGTAGTGACATTGCTTAGTTCCGTGATTGCACGAGCTGCTTCAAAGATAACCATTTCAGCTTTGTGTCTGAGACAACCCTCCAGATAATCATAGAATGGTCTGTCTCCTGTTTGAGTGTTAACGCTTGATTCTCTGATGACCTACATAACTCAACAAATAACTGCTTTATCAGTACTAATAAGAGCCACAACCACCTCCCACGTCCCCACAAACTCCATCACATCATAAAGACACTACCTGATTAGTGTACCGAATCAGAAGGCATTGAGCCAAAGGAGAACGGACAGTCCCCTTTGTCAAGCTGGAAACCAATTTGCTAACAGCCAACCGATCATTCTGACGTATCTGCAAGCTCATAAATTGTAAATGTCAATCTAATCAAACCAAGACACGGTCTCTCATACAAGGAAAAAAATAGGAATTATGAATCAAAATTGCAACCAATGTACTACATTAAATGATATCTTTTCTGCAGCATTCAACGGACAAAAAACACCCTTAAATGTAAGGAGGATATAGTGACTTAAAATTCAAGAGCTAATTTCCTCGTCAAAGATACTTGAAATGGTAAAGCTAAAGATATCCACCTAAATATAAAAGCTGCTACGAAAAATTTCTTGATGTTAAGTGTCCAGAGGCAATTATTTGGAAATTGGTACAATACACTTGCAGTTATTAGTAAACCAAATTGAGAAGCTTCCTCATATTAATGCTAGATATAGTTTTGCTACTTAGTAATTCACTTGAATTGTACTAAAATGGTCAAAGTGGTTTTTCATCACACACTACCAAGCAACAAGAGTACAAATCCTCTGACCTGGTGGAGCAGAGCAAGTGCATGGAACTGAACAAGTGCAGCTCTAGATTGAACCGCTTCTTGCACTTCATTACTCCATCTTTTGACTATCTCCGGAGTTGTCTGTCAAAATAAATTACAATTTAGAAAAATATTAATGTTTCAACTAACTACAAATCGTGTAATTCTTTAAACATAAAAAATTACCTGTAGCAGATGGATACCACTCACAAGTGCAGCACTGGCAACCACAGGATTTTTGTCCACAATAGCCTGTTTTAAGTATCTCTCAATTTGGGTCAGAAGTGTTCCATCAATAATCCGACAGAGTACACGGATAGCATTTGCTCGATACATATCAGTGCGGCTATTCATGTCCTTCATTAGGGAGCTTGTGACTATGATAACCTTCCAAGCCAAATATAAAAGAGTTCATTATCAATCTCCTTGGAAAACTAATGCTCATCAATACAACAGTAAAAAATAATATATGGTGGATGTCCAGTTCACCTCATCTGCACAAGGAGAAAGCTCCTTTATGATTAGATACACCATCCTTCTCAAACCAAGATCTTTAGACTGAAACAACTTTGTAACAGAAAAAAACACTTCTGTTGCTTCAACCTACAAATCAAACTAAAATACGTTAAGTAATACTCCATTGCTAAATCACAATTAACAGAGAGGCTATATCAACATGTATATAATATCATAGGCCTTTGCTAAATCACAATAAACAGAGAGGCTATATCAACATCACATCCCGACCTTGGTGAATGTTTCACCCTGATTCAGCAGATACAGAAGCTTCGTGATGACCTAAAACGAAGAGAAGTTGAACAGTAATTTGTTTAGTTAAGACAAAATTAAAAGAAAAAAAAAAACTAAAAACTATTATAATCCATTTGATACAACAACATAGGTGTACCTGCGAGCATCTCCTAGCATCCAACTGAGGGTCATTAAAAACCCGAGCTTCCTGTAGTACAGCTCCCTTCTCAATCCCCAAAAATGGGGAGTAATCCACTGCAAGTTTACAATTTCAACGTCTATATCAATAACTATCGGCATGGTTGTTGCATATAACGAAGAGAGAGTGGGATGAGAATTTCCAAGTTCATCTCTTTCCCGATTCCAATCCAATGTCCAAATTACATCACAATGATAAAAATCGAATTCAAGCACGTTGTTAAGTCGTTGACTATAACCAGCGCAATGCATAGCGGATTTCACAAACATGGAAATTCTGGAAAATCTAATCGACTCGAATTAGAGAAAAACAAAATGCAAGTCCACACCTCAAGTGAACCAGTTGTACAATGAAACCAAGTCATAGTATCAAATCAACCGAGACACCTCATTCCATTCCCCTGTGAACACAAACATAGCACAAGGATCCAATGGAGGTACTTTGACATTTTCTAGCATTTCTAAACCCCTTAATTCGGTTAACGAAAAAACTGAAACTGAAAAAAAAAAACCCATTTCTAAACCGGCACTGCAATTACATAAATCGAAAAAATTGAAGCTACCGAGCAATAAAAATTGTATTCGAGAATAGCACCTTCTTCATCGCGATCATCGTCTTTCTTGACGAACGGCTGCGCCATTGTACAGAAATCTGTTCGACTTCAAATTGAAACGCGAAGGCAAACGAATTACGAATCCGGTGTTTGTAATTTGTATCACTGTAGAAGAATTTGCAGATCTCCGATCAGTATTTTCTTTGTGTTTCTGTTTGTACAAGCGGGAGTAAATACGAGGGGAGTGGAACGCGGATCTCTCTTTTGGAGTCACACACCAAGATTTAATCTATTGTTTTGTTTTTTTAATTGATAGGAACCTAATTTATTTATATACTCTCTTAGAGTACTTATTACATTACGTATATATTTATTTCTTTTTATTAAAAAAAAAATTATAAAAGAAGTGTAACCAATTCTTTGAGTGAGAAGGAGTACGACATTTCACTACTTACATAAAATATTACTCCACTCGTTTATAATATAATGAGATCATTTCCTTAATACAATGTTCAAATGCACTCATCTGGTTACACATCTAAAATATTACTCTCTTGGTCCCGTTACAGTAGTCTTCATTATTGATATGAAAAAAATACTCAATTTGTTTCGATTCAAAAAACACATTTGTTTTTTTTGAAAAAAATTACTCGGTTGTCCCGATTCAAAAGACATTTGTTTTTGTGATTGGATTAAAAAAAAGTATTTTAGGTGTGAAATAGAGTAGAGTGTAATTAGAGTTGATGTAATATTTAATTGTTATTTTATAAACAAAATGAGTTGATATAATAGAGTAATAGCGAGTCTCACATATGCTATAATATGAATTTAATGTTATTTTTTTCATTTAAGAAAACATTGTATTTACAATGAGACGATCCAAAATGAAACATGCACAAATTTAAACAATCATTTGAAATCGATGAATGGATCGTGGACCAACAAATCATCCAATGTTACTTCTGTAATTCATCAACATCGATCATTTTCAATCAAATCATCGAGCCATCTTCGATTTTCATTATCAGTTCACATAATCCATTCATTGATTTCGTGTGACGTTGATTATCCAACACTTTGAGATCTCATCTGACCTTTAATTTCATTGCCGATTGACGCATATCATACGTGTGAAGAAGAAGAAGAAGGTAACAATACCACATTTACTGCACGTGTTTGATCAGAAAAACACGCGTGCTTACTTTTATTCACAGTTGAGGGTTGTGGGGTCGGCGAACTTCTTGTGAATTTCCATCTTCGCTGCTGGTGAATTCGTTACTAGTCGAGTCGCCGGCGCCCTTTCCAAGTCTTTTCAGGTCCAGCTCAGAGCCTCCGCTCGACCCAAACATAGCGATTTGCGCTGTTTTCACACCCCCGTCCAAGGCGTCCAGAGAGACTTCTCCTTCCAGCGCACGTACAATCTGATCAATTGAATAATAATTTTTAAATAATCTAGTCAATGTGTTTTTTTAGTTCTGGATAAAATACAACTCTTCAGTCCTTTCAAATTTTGACTACTTTCTATTTTCATTGACTACAGTTGCACACATCAATGAAAAAGTTTTAAATACTCATTTATTTACATTAATATCATTACTCTTTCTTTACTTACTCAACAATATCCATTATACCTTTACTTTATATTATTTAATACATAAAAACATTTTTTTCTTAATTTACGTTTTCTCTAGGCAAACTTTGTCGGGAGTATTGAATATATATATGGTTAAACGACGTATATATACCTGGCTCATTTTAGGTCGTCTTCTTGCAGAATGACGAATACAAGCAGCGGCAGATAGCACCGCACGAAGCATCTCGTGGTGATCGTAGTTGTTTCCTAACCGTGGGTCCACCATCTCCTCGTAACTTCCTCCTTCACTCGCTCGAGTCAGAATAGGTCTTGCCTGCAGTATCAAAAATATATATGTAGTTATCCATATTAATTAATTAAAGTGTATATATGCAATGAACAAAGATGCATGTATATATACCCAATCAACTAAGCCATCGTCATCGCTGCTCATGTCGATCGGGCGTCGTCCGGTTATCAGTTCCAGAAGCATGATTCCGTACGAGTAACAATCGGACTTCTCTGTCAACTTGCCGCTCGATGCATATTCAGGAGCCAAGTACCTGCCCAGTCCAATCGTTTAAACTGCAAACTGCAAAATACCTAAATGTATTAATGTATGTTCTTACCCAAATGTTCCCATTATTCGGGTCGAAACATGAGTGAAGTTTTCGGAAGAAAGTTTAGCCAATCCAAAGTCAGCAACCTACATTATACATTTCAGGATCAAAGTAAATCGGTTCGATAAGTATAGGCATTAATTAAACGATTTTTAGACGACATATATATACCTTTGCTTCAAAATTTTCATCCAGCAAAATGTTTGCAGCTTTGATATCACGATGTATGATACGAGGATCACCTAGATTGAACGAATGTAACAAGTTAATTATAATTTCTGTTCAAATTAAAGATGGTAACATCAACAAATAGAATTGAACTTACAATCTTCATGAAGGTATGCGAATCCTTTAGCAGCTCCCAAAGCGATTTGAAGCCTCTTGGACCAATCCATAGACGGGCACCCAGCCCCTATACATTTGTTGATCGATCGATGGAAGCAAAATCAATCGTCAATAATTAATAAAAATAAAAGTAAATTATATATATATATATACCATGAAGGTGATACTCAAGGGTTCCATTAGGCACAAACTCGTAAACCAACATCCTCTGATTCCCAGCAATGCAATACCCAACGAGCGAGACGAGGTGCCTATGATGAACTCGGCTAATGATATCGACTTCGGCCTGAAACTCACGCTCGCCCTGCCCGCTATTGGCCTTGAGGCTCTTCACGGCTACTTCCTTCCCGTTGGGCAGCACGCCTTTGTGGACGTACCCGAACCCGCCCTGCCCGAGGAGGTTGGCCTGGGCAAACCCGCCCGTGGCAAGCGCCAGGTCATCGTACGTGAAGCTGTTCTGGTTGTGGCCCATTGTCTGAGCTGGCGGCAAGGGCGGAGCTAATTGGCCGATGGAGCTCATCTCGCTGCTGCTCATCATCGGAGGAGGGGGAGGGGAAGGCTTAATGTGCCAGTTTTGGTCGTTCATTTTGTTTCCCGCCGCGTCTTTCTGCCAGTTTGGGACCTCGTTGTTTTGCCAGTTTTGGGCTTTGTAGTAGTTGTTGTTATTGCCTGCCGTCAGAAATATGTAGTAAGTGTCACAAAAACATAACATTAAACAAGGAAAGACACTACTAAACACTAGAGTAAGCAGTCAAGTAGGCAGGGAAATTTCACTAAAATTAAAGTCAAATATATTTGATGAGTGTTATAGAATTGAAGTATGTTATAGAATGATGTTTTGTAATATTATCTCGATATATAAAAGAAGTGTGCAGATAATTACATTAAGAAACGCAAGAAGGCGTAAACGTACGTACTGGCATTGGGACGAGGAGGATTATGGGTGTAGTATTTGGGATCCTTTCGCTTCTTCTTCCTCTTGAAGCAAGTGACCATGAGCACAACCATAACCAGGACCAATAGACCAACCGCAGCAGCTACTCCGGCTATCAAGGACCCGTTATTATTAGAATCCGATTTATCATTATTATTATTATTATTATTATTATTATTATTATTTTTATTATTATCTGATGATGATACTCGTGCCGCGTCTCCTCCTCCAGATCCCCTTTCCGAATTCCTATTATTATTATTATTATTATTATTATTATTATTATTATTATTATTCCTGGCCGGCGGACTCCGATCTGGAGAAGCCGCTGTTGAATTTCCGCCCGATGAAGGCGGCGGCGGCGGCGGAGATGGTTCTGAATTGTCACTCGGAGGCGGAGGCGGCGGAGATGGTTCTGAATTGTCAGTCGAAGGCGGAGGCGGAGGAGATGATTCTGAATCGTCGGCCGGCGGCGGCGGCGGCGGGGATGTGGAATCGTCAGAGGGCGATGCTTCCGGCGAAGACATTTTTGGTGATTTATTTATCTGATGAATGTGATTTCCCACACCGTTCTCCTGGGTGAAGGAGCCCTGCCCTGATCCATAGTACGTAATTAATTAACTGAGATTCATTAATTGGAGATTGTTTTATTCTAATTACTACCAATTAATTAATAAAATAAAAATAAAATTGTGATTTAGAAAAAGAAGAAAAAAATGGAGAGTACGTACCTTTAGGAGAATGGCAGAGAGGGGTGGATTTCTGAAAGGAGGAAATACATTAGGTGCATGCGAATAGAGTTTGTAACTCGTGCGTCCTCATAAACTTCCAACATAATCGGAAATTAAAATGTTCCACATACGGAATACAATACTCTTCATATTCTTTTAAAGTGGATAGAGAAAGTTTGATTTAGATTAAGAAAAAATAATTTGTTTTAAGTGTTAAATTAATAAGAATAAAGGGGTATAATAAGAATGATTGAGTAAATAATAAATTAGTTAAAGTGAATAAGTAATAATATTAATATAAATAGATGATTATTGAAAAAATACAATTATTAAAAAAAATTATTTATAAGGGCAACCCCAATGATTTTGCTAAAATGGCAAGGGACATCTTCTATTTTGCCAAAAAATGGCAAGTCCAATGGTTTAAATATAGCAAGAGCCATTTTATTAATTAAATAATAATATATTGCTTTTTGGTATGTCATCATATCAACCTTTATTTTTAAAAAAAATATTGTTGAATTTTGATTGGTGAAAGTGGTGGTTGTGATGACATGACATAAATGGCAAGGGCTATTTTGCCATGTATATTTGCCCCAATATACATGAAAATTTGGCAAGGGCCATTTTTTGGCAAGAGCCATTTCAACCATTGGGGTTGATTTTTTTGGTTTTTTGCCAAAAAAGGGCAATAGCCCTTGCCATTTCACAACCATTGGAGTTGCTCTATGTGCCCAAAATATTGTGAATTGTGGAAACTCTTAACAATCTTAAAAAACATGTGGAATTAGAGCACAATCCAATGGTGTACAAATTTATGCCACATCATATGACATATCAAAAAGTAAATTATACTTATATTTAGGTATATTTTATGTGACATCATATGATATATCAAAAGTAAATTATACCTATTAATTTATACATACACTGCCCATTTGGGAAGATAAAAATCTTGTTTAGACTACCCACTAATTTAGACCTGTAAATGGGGCGGATCCGGAGCGGATCAGTGTCGATCCGTACCCGTTTAATAATTTAAATTTTAGATCTGTACCCGCTCCGTGACCCGCCGGATCATCGAAAACTCAATCCAAATCCGTATCCGACAGATCAACGGGTATCCAACGGGTTTTTTCGACCCGTTCTAAAATTGAAAAAAAAAAAACATTCCTAACTCTTAGTCTCTTACTTATCGGATGAGGAGATTGAATGGAAAATATTTGTTCTTTCTTTACTTTATATGAGAGTGATATGGTGAGAGTTGTGTTGGTATTGATAATTATTTGTCTTAATAAAAATTGGGAAAACAAACGTCCTCTTAATTGTTTAGGTTATAAAAATATAATTAATTTATTAATATATATATATATATTAATTTTTTAGAGGGTCGGGTCATTAACGGATCGGGTCGGCCTTGATCCGTATCCGATCCGTTTATAAAACGGGTAAACGGGTCGGGTCGTAAAACGGGTAAACGGATCAAATATTGCGATTCATATCCGTTAAAATGTCACGGATCTGGAGCGGATCTGGATAAAATCCGCTCCATTTACAGGTCTACGGCCACTATAGCAACCAGACACACCTGGTTGCTCCCATTTATATTATTAAAATATTAAAAATGTAATAAAAAAAAAGCAAAAACAAGAGTATAGGTGCGACCAGGCAAAAAAATCGACCGCCCGGGCTTGCCTAGTCACATGCCATTTGTCAAGATAGGATTAGTTGCTTATTTAATTTATGTAAATGGTTGAAAGCCACGTGTTTATTTTTCATTGGCTACTGAAATTTTTATTTATCCTACATTAAAACATTAATAACTTTTCATACATTTAATAATAAAAAAAAAAACCAAAAATTATATTTTTCGATTCTCTATAAATAGAGACCAAATAGTTTGGAACACAAAAAAAAATCCGATTCTTAATAATCGACGGATCAATATTTCATAATATGGATCAAAATCCCTTTTTTTCAACCTCTAATCAAAATCCGACTCCCAAAATTACAATAATCCCGAACCATATCCAAATTATCCAGTTTATCAGAATCCCCAAAATTTTGAAAATTTTGGTACTGATCTAAATTTCCAATTTTCACAATTTTCTCATAATATTTCTCAATTTCATGCATTTGGATATGCTCAACCACCTTCTAAAAAAATTAAAATGATCAACACGCACATACCAATTCTCAAATTGGTCCTAAAAATTGGGAGGAACAAGAAGACATAGCCTTAATGTCAGTTTGGTGTATCATCAGTGAAAATCCAAATGTTGGAAAAAGTCAAAAGAACAGTGCTTTATGGGGGCGCATCTTACAAATGTATGAGCAAACTCGTGCAGAAAATCCAGGAAGTATCAATGAAAGAAACATTGAGTCATTGAGTCAAAGTTAGTAAAATCAAGTGACTCCTCTGCATACTCCACTATGTGAAGACCCATCAAACATTGATGGGATTGCCTTCTGCACCTTCTGCAAAGTTAGTAAAATCAAGTGGCATGCTCCACTATCTCCACTATCTTCACTATCTCCACTATCTGCATTATCTCCCCTAAAGCCACATGCTCCTCACACGAAACCAATAAGCACACACATACCAACGATTATATATACTTACTAAATATATACAAAAAATACAACAAAACAATTTCTTTTTACAATGTGTCTTCAAATGAAAATTCATCACACGATTCAAGTTCTGATTCTTCCACAATTGATGAATTTGATGAATGGGGTGAACGAGTTAATCAATACAATCGACATCTCGATCGTATATTGGAGGATATGGCCATAAATCTTCGAACAAGTCAACCTACAATTCACGCTACTAGGGGCAGAAGACGGTACATTGAACGTCAACGTGAGACACCAACATATCCTGCAGACATATTCAGGCGGAGATTTCGTATGTAGAAACATTTGTTTCTTCGTATTCTGGAGAAAATCACCACGCATGATGAATTTTTTCACCGAAGACGTGATGCCACAGGTAGACAAGGTATGTCTTCACTCCAAAAATGTACTGCAGCCATGAAGGTGTTGGCCTACGGGACATCACCAGACGCTCATGATGAATACCTACGGATGAGTGAAACCTCGATAAGGGCTTCCCTCGTACATTTCGTGGAAAGAGTCATTGCAAACTTTGGCGACGAGTACCTTAGACGACCAAGTGAACAAGATTTGGCAAGACTATTGTTTGTTGGGGAACAACGGGGATTTTCAGGGATGATGGGCAGTATTGATTGCATGCACTGGGAATGAAAAAATTGTCCAAATGGTTGGCTGGACAGTATACTGGAAGAAGTGGGAAACCAACAATCATTTTGGAAGCGGTTGCATCATACGATCTATGGATATGACACGCATTCTTCGGAACACCAGGTTCGAGTAATGATATTAATGTACTTGATCAATCACCTGTTTTTAATGATATTTTGGAAGGTCGAGCACCAAAAATCAATTACACTGTGAATGGTAAACAAAAGAATATGGGATATTATCTTACTGATGGTATATATCCTTCATGGGCTGCATTTGTCAAAACGATTTCTTCTCCACAAATACAAAAGCACAAGTTGTTTGCTCAACATCAGGAGGCCGCGAGAAAAGATGTTGAGAGAGCATTTGGAGTTACAAGCACGTTTTGCTTTTATCAAACGCCCGTGCCTTGTTTGGGATCGTTCTTTTATGGGAAAAATTATGATTGCTTGCATCATCATTGACAATATGATAGTAGAGGATGAACGAGACACATACCTAAACTATTGTGATCCATTTGAATTTATGAAAGATATACCTACAAATCAACAAAGAGACGGAGGAAATACAGTAGAAGAACAAGAGGGTGATCTACATTTTGAATTCTCTACTGATCGGTTTACAAGTTTATCAAGATACATGACTAATAGGTCACAACTACGAGACAGACAAGTTCACGCAACTCTTAAAAATGATTTGATCGAGCATTTATGGCAAAAATTTGGCAATGGTACTTGAATATGTATTTGTTTAGTTGTATTCTGTTATTTCTATTATTGCTATTTCATTTTTAATATTTGGTTAGTTAATATTTTTTTAAACAATAAATGCTTAATATTATTTATAAATGTTTTAAAATTTTATTAAATAAATGTTTGAATATTTAAGAAATTTTACAAAAAATATTAAATATTTTTTAATAATAAATACAATATTAGATTTACAAAAAATATTTTGATATTATTTTATTTAAAAATAATAATTAATTAAATATATAAATAAAATAAACATATTTATTAATTGAGAAAATTAATAATATATAAATTATTATTTTTATTGGGTAGGTTGGGTTTGAAGGTGGTTGTTGATAAATGTTGAAAAAAAATATGAAATGGTAGGTTGGATTGGGGTGGTTGCTGTAATGTACGGTCTTAAATAGTATTAACGATTTATTGGAAATGACATGTTTATATTGACACTAAAGTCAAAAATAATAATATTTTTCATTTGTTTTCTATTTTATCAGTTGCAAGGTGCGGAAAAATGAAAATTATGTATTTTTTTTTATTCTTCCTCACTTATTCATAATTTTTTATTTGCGTTTTCTAATGGATCTACGATTATGAAAAACGTAAAACATGTGTTTTACATTTTTTTTAACTTTTTTTTTGTTTGAATGGATCTGCAAGACGACTGCAACTATGAAAGGATTTTTTTTTTTTTTCATTTTGAATTAAATTAATGATTGTTTTTCAATCAAATTATATTGTTTATGTTATTAGTCAGTTTTTATTTTTTATTTTATGAATTACCACCCGGAAAAAGGAGTATGAAATGAGGATGAGAGAGATGAAAGGGCCCTATGAAAGGAAAGAAAATGTATTTTATTTTATTTTATTTTAAAGTTTTCATTTTGAATTAAATTAATGATTGTTTTTCAATCAAATTATATTGTTTATGTTATTAGACAGTTTTTTTTTTTATGAATTACCACCAGAAGAAAGGAGTATGAAATGAAGATGAGAGAGATGAAAAGGCCACAATAAAATATTTTGATTGTTTATTAACAGTAATATTTCAATATTTCCATAGTTATTTAAAATATCATAAATATATGAACCAAAGCTAGTAAAGACCTTTTGATAACAATACCAAGATAAGTTATATCATGTTAACTAAAGATAATTTAACTTGTACACCAAACATGACCAAATTGCCTTACAAAATAGGTGGAATTGAAGGGTTGCCCAAATTGCCAAATTGGGTGGGCTGGCTTGGTTGGCTACCCTTTTTTTTAATTAAATTTTGGTATCCATTGTATCTAATAATTTTTTATTTATATTTTTTGTTTAAATTTTAAAATTGTAAATTAACCTCAACTAAAATTGGGACAAATTTTTTAAACGTTCAATATTTTTATATATTTCATTTTCGATCTTTCTTATTTAAATTTAGAATTTAAAAAATATATAATCAAAATTTTGAATTATACATCTTTCTTATTTAAATTTAGTATTTTAAAAATATATAATAATTTTGAATTATATATTTAAAGAGAAAAACAAAAAAATTAGAGTCACACAATTCCGATCCAATCCTCAGATCCAACTGCTTAAGCTATTTAATCAGGTAAAAATTAAAACCCTCAAAACCCAATTTGGGCTTCTAATATATATAATTAAACCAATTTGGGCTTCTAATATATATAATTCAAACTTTATTACGTATTATTTATGATAAAAGTAAAACACGAATTGAAATTACAAATGAACCTCAATTAAAATTAGAATACAATTTTTTTAAACATTCAATAATTTATAAAATTATAATTGTGAAATCCATAAACATAGTTAATTTGATCGAATAAAAATTAATTATATACTAAAACAATTTATTTTAATAGAATAACTCTACAATATTTTATATTAAATAAAAGAAGAAAAATTCTACATTGATTTTTCGCCCTCACCTACATTGTTTTATTCTAATTTCTGCACAAAATAAAAATGTGATTTAGAAAAAGAAAAAAAATGTAGAGTACCTTTAGGAGAATGGCAGAGGGGTGGATTTCTGAAAGGAGGAAATACGTTAGGTGCATGCGAATAGAGTTTGTAACTCGTGTTCGTCCCCATAAACTTCCAACATAATCGGAAATTAAAATGCCCCCAATATGGAATAGTACAGTACAAAATATTTGCACTTGAAAAGGATTGCCCAAATTGCAATCCTTTAATTAAAGCGGGCTAACGGGCTTGGGTCAAGTCAGTTTAAACCACACTTTCTTATTTATCTCTACTATCTTTCTTATTTCAATCAAATTGGCGTCGTAGCACAGGTAAGTATTCCCGCATGTCACGTGGGAGATCCGGGTTCGATCGTTGCCGACATTTTGATTGCTCAAAAACTATTTATAAATTTCGAAAGATTTATGAAGGTAAATCTTTCGAGTCGAACTCTCCAGAAGCAATACTATCAGTACGCGAAGTTTCAAAAGAAAAAATAGCACTAACATCTAAAGAGGGGTTGCAAAGAGTTTGATCAATTAACTAAAACAACAAAGCAATTAAGCAAGTGATTAAAGTGAGAGAGTGAAAGTGATTGAAAGAAGCTAGGGTATTTTGATTGCTCTACCTCTAAAAATTAAATCGAGTTGAATCAACTTATTCAAAACACTTGATCCTCTAAAGATAGGACGAAGTGATCACGGTTTTGTCAATTAAGACCTCCGCCGTGATCGTGGAGGCTCGATTACACTGCCCACGAGTGTTTCACCCGTTCACCTCCTCAAGGTCATCAACTCGGGATGACGGTATTTTGTTCTTCGATATTGTAAGTCTCAATCGTGGAATTCACTAGTGATACACCACCAAGGGTTGTTCAGCGCGTTACCACAACAATTGAATCGTACAATTATCCGATCAATAGAAATCAAACTACTTTAATTATCAATTCTCAACTCGCTCATTGAAGCATTTCATGGAATACCCTAACTAAAAGTCTAGCCAATCATGATCATATATGTAATCAAGCAATACATAGACTTGCCACAAAGATTAACTAATTCGATCAAAACAAATGTTTGTGAATGAAGATTTGTGAATTTGTGATATAATTGATAGATTAACTAATCCGATCAAAACTGCAAGTTTGACGAGATAAACAAATGTTTGTGAATGTAATGTTTGTGAATGAAGATTTGTGAATTTGTGAGATAATTGAAATTTATTTTAATATTTTAGTGTTGAATTTGTGAAAAACAATGAAATATTAATTCTTTTCTTTCAATGCTACAAACAATTATTTATATTTAACCAACTGGAATTTAGCAAAATATCCAATATTTCCCAACTGGAATTTAGCAAAATATCCAATATTTCAAAAAAAAACTAATGATCCTAAGATTTTTAAAAAAATATAATCAATTATAAATAATTTTTGTTTTTAGAGTAAAAATAAATTGTGTTATTATTAATAAATTTCTTGATAATTTATAGATTCCTAAGATTTTTAAAAAAATATAATCAATTATAAATAATTTTTGTTTTTAGAGTAAAAATAAATTGTGTTATTATTAATAAATTTCTTGATAATTTATAACCGTCCCTCGTCGGTTGCCCGCGAATTCCATTATCAAGAAGTGTGAAATCCATAAACATAATTAATTTGATCCAATAAAAATTAATTATATACTAAAACTATTTTAATAGAATAACTCTACAACGATATATATGTTTTTTCAAAAACATTCAGTATATTTTTTTAATTATAAACATAATTAATTTGATCCAATAAAAATTAATTATATACTAAAACTATTTTAATAGAATAACTCTACAACATTTATGATATATATGTTTTTTCAAAAACATACAGTATATTTTTTTTTTCAAAAACATACAGTATATTTTTTAAATTGTACGTTAAAATAAAATTAATATCATATTTAAAAATATATTATAATAAAATAATAATACAATTTTCATATAATAAAATAATATTATAATTCGAGTATATTTTTTTAATTATAAACGTAATTAATTTGATCCAATAAAAATTAATTATATACTAAAACTATTTTAATAGAATAACTCTACAACATTTATGATATATATGTTTTTTCAAAAACATACAGTATATTTTTTTTTTCAAAAACATACAGTATATTTTTTAAATTGTACGTTAAAATAAAATTAATATCATATTTAAAAATATATTATAATAAAATAATAATACAATTTTCATAAAATAAAATAATATTATAATTCGAAAGTAGAATTTGCCCTACCCAAAACTTTCTACGCATCATCAATTTATTAAGGCTTCCTACTTTTTTTTCGTGAGTAGAATGACACATATTCACTCCACCCGAACTAGAGATGCTCTAAAACAAAATAATTGTTCAAAAGTTTATTTAATTTATAATCCATCCTCAACTCTCAAGTGATTTGTGGCTCATGGTTTATTTAATTTATAATCCATCCTCAACTCTCAAGTGATTTGTGGCTCGTGGTAAAGTTTGGAAGCAAAGCCGCTTAATATTAAGGTGAATATAATGCATCAAATATACAAAGGATTTTTAGCATACAAATCTCCAAAACTGTGACGGCATCTAGTGTTGGAAAAATTGGAATAAAATCATTGGTTTGACCAATATTTGACCGATTTTTTGTGGCTAAATATTAATTCACGTTGGAATTAATTTGTTGATAATTTTCTACGATGTTGCGTAGTTAATTATAGTATTTTATTTCGTCAAGATCCGATTTTTCAGTGAGTGAGAAATAAATGGTTGAATTAGCCAAGTGAAAAGGCATTGTTGAATGAGAATGTTAAATCTCATCCCACATCGAAATGTGGTAGATAATGGGTTTGTGAGAACCATTATAAAAGGTCTTGTGTATTAATTATTGAGAATATGAAAAGTCTCTAATCCCACATTGAATGTGGAGAGAAAATTAATACTTTCGGGGTGTTATATGAGGAGTAGTGAAATGTTTCAACTTTGATTAAGTCCATTGACTTGAATTTTATTCTTGGTCAATTGGAATATGATGATTTGGACTTGGGCCTCCGAGAATTTTCTTGGGCCTATAAAAGTTTAACAAAGTACAAATTTAATTTGTATTGGGCCTGTTATGGCTTGGGCTTATTAGCCTTTGGGCTGAGTAAATTAGTTGAAATATTTAATTGTGTTATGCTGTTGGGCTAGCCTAAATGGGTTGTACGAAATTTAAATAGTAAGCCCAATATGGGTTGTACGGAATTTGAATAGTCGGCCCAAAGACTTGAAAAGTCATCAGAATTTTATTTATATATTTAATAAAAATATATAAATTAATCCTCATAATTGTTGTGACTTTTGAGTTACTATGACCTTTGACATGCCTCTTTTGATACTCCCCCCTTGATGGGTATAAATAGAGCATCTTAGTTGAGAAGAAGAGACAACAATTCTTTCCATACTTCATATCCCACATCTGAAATCTCTTCTCTCTAAGTTCATAAACATTCTAGTGTTAGAATATTGTGTAGGCAATATTAGTTCCTTGCATTTGCATATGCTCGGTTCTCTCTCTTTTCCGTTCGCCGGAGCTTCTAGCTGGTGTGCCTCAGACTAGAAGATGATTGAAAGTCGTTGTATCTTTGGGGACTAACGTCGCAAAACCGTAGCATACACGGGGCGTTTTAGTCTTGCGGATAGCGAAAGCGCCTCGACTACCCGCAACAAGTTTATGTTCGAAGCCCGATTCAGGTTAATTTATTTAATTATTTTATTGTGGAATTGTAAAGATCAGTAGTACTGTTCTAGTCCAGATTTATTTTTATTTTATGTTTCGGATTTAGACATTTTGTACAAAAATAACCAACATCTAGCTCCAAATTACGCAAGAAAGATCTATGAGATGTTACACCGGGAGCAATACTCTTGGTGGCATATTAACCGTAGATGCATACACCATACACGTCGGGCGTGTATGATTGAGTGTATTTAATATAATAATATTAAATCTACAGTTAAGATTGTCGAGCGTGTGTGATTGAGTGTATTTAATATAATAATATTAAATCTACAGTTAAGATGTAGTGTACTCCACATGTGTAGCATAAATAAAACCCGCAAGAAATATGATCAACATCATGTGGAACGAAATCTCAAAAACTGTCACTTTTCTTTGGCAGTCTCACCTTCAAGTGGCACAAAAAATCTCTTAAACATAAGCAATTTCCTACAAGCTAAAATTAAAAGAAAGTGAACTTCATCTAACTTCGTGAACCTTACAAATACATAATTGAACTAACATTAACAAAAATGTAAACTGTACATAGAGACGAACGAGCACCTAACTTTGGTTTATGCTGGATGCACTGAAAGTTTCCACAAAAACAGTAAAATATTTCAATGTGTGTGCATGAGTATCAAATTTGACTGAGTAAAAGTGGCACCCCAAACAAAAGATGATTATTCAACGCCCCATAAATCTTGAGCCGACGAGAAAATTGCACAAAACATGCAGGCTAAGAGAATACAACTTCAAGCCTACTTTAGCGAAGGGAAGGAATTTCCTATCAAACTTGCATGAGAAATTGTAATTTTGCACTTTCTCCGATTGCAAAAAGAACCCACCTAATGAAACTCAGAATAAGAGACAGATAATGAGATAAATTGAAATATTAATTTCACTTATGGTCACTTGCTTAAGCAGCACCAACATCAAAGCCTCAGGTTAATATATATATAAAAAAAAAAAGACTCGCAACTTAAAGAAAAATTGAAAGCTATGGTGATAATTTACTCACTTGGCAGTAAAAAGTCGAGTTGTCATACGTTGAAAGATAACAATATTTGCTCAATAATATAATAGAGAGCAGAGACTACTTCATGCCAACGGAAGAAAGCCTATCCGCATCAGGCTGCAGAGACCCTCTCGTAGCACTAGCTGTCATTAAAGCGCTTGAAGTAGGATTTCCTGGCATCATTGGTCTTGAAATAGGAGGTCTAAGTGAGTTCATGCCCACAAAGGGTCTTGGTGCAGAGTTGGATAAATTGGCTGCTGCTCCATTGGGAGGTAATATTTTTGTAGGGGGACGAGCTGATGCTGACATCCCAAATCGTGATGCGATTATTTGAGCTCGCTCCTGGAAAAGCTTCTGTTTTGACCTTTCTAACAGTTCTCTAACCCGCATCACGACATTTTCCATGTCATTAAAGAAACCTAACTTGGTCTCCAACTTGAACAACTGAAACCAATGCATAGCTTAAGCTGTTACAGATATGTATATTTATATATGGAGGGATTCTAACCTCAAAGACCTTGTAATGTGTAACAGAAATAAATATCACCACAAATTAATATATTTGGGTTTCCAATTTCTATGTAATGCTGGGATTTTGTAATTAACTCTAGCACCATAGCACTAGAATATATGACAACTAATCACGTTAGAAGTATATAGGATTGTACATTTCTAGGTCTACCGGCAAAGATATGGTGAATCGTAGCTGGTTAGGGAAAAATACCTGTTTTTCTAATAGTAAAGCAGAAAGCTTAAGTATTTGATCTTCTTCTTGGTCAGCCAGAAGCTTTGCTTTCACTGCTGCAGCTGAAATAGCCGTCACTGCCGCTCGCTTTAACTTGTCATTGACATCTATGTCATTTTCGTTCGTTAAGGGATCTTCACTTTTGTTTGCTATGGAATCTTCTTTTTTGTTCCCCAAGGGATCTTGGTTTTTGTTCGCCAGGGGATCTTTTCGTGTGGTGTCACTCTCTTTAGCTTCTTCTGTATCACCTACTTAAAACACCAAATATATAATATCCAATCAGATTTCCCATGCAATTTCTACAAACAAGCCATATTGGTGCCCCAACAGGTTACAAAATATCCAGGGAAGATAACCAGGATTAATAAACTTCATGTGCTGTAAAATTTGGACATGACCGACCAATATATCCATTCTCTCAAGGATATTCCATTTTAATATGCCCAGCGAATACAATATTTTTAAATCTAAAAAAATGAAATCCATCTCCAATACTTAAACATACTTTACCGAATTATACACTAGTCCAATTTTTATGTCTTGAAGATTTTTTAGGTCAATCATCACCATAAACATTATTTTTCCTTACAAATGATGGAACAAAGCTAAAAGGCGAAAATTGAATTTAATACCTAAAATCTCTTTTTCAGCTATTGAAGTTGATATCATTGATGGATCAGCTTCTTTCTTCTCACACAGAAAGATCATATCTACATCTTTCGGAGGGTCTTTTGACTGAGTTGCTGCCTCTTCAGCTGAAGCTCCATCTCCTGATTCCTTCATAGTTTCGGATTGAAGCTCAGTATCAGATGCAGGAACAACTTTTTCACCATATTTTGGAGCCTGTTCCTTGGGGAAATCTGAGCTATTAGGTTGACTTTCGGACACCGGTTGAGTCTCCTGATGAGTGGACATCTTATTTGGATCTTTCAAAGTATCAGGTTTATCTGCGCCCTCGGCACTAGTGGAATCCACATGTTTCTGGTCTTTAGAAACAAGGTCTGTTTTCTGATCAAGTTCTTCAGGTGCAGATTCCTTATTTCTTTCGTTTTCATCATCAACTAAACAGATGGAATTTGAATCAGGTGTTTCCTTCTGCTTTTCAGCATGTTGAACCTCATTCTTCTGAGCTTTATGTTCAATTGTTTCAACCTTAGCTCTGAAAATTTATACTGAGATCAGGAAGGGAAACCATAGATAAGGAGTAGTATGAAAATGATGACGAATAGACTAACTCCTCTGAGACGGCAAGATTCTTCTTATAATCTGGTGGATCTTCCAAAGGGAAACAGTGCCTTGTGGCAAGTTCCTCGCTGGAGTAATTACCAGATATAGCTTTCAAAAGGCTACGCACTGATGCATTGGCAGTGTTAGGTTCTACAAGGCGCGATAAGAATGCTGCCTATAACAGAGAGAAAAGATTAAATACACACACACAAACACACATGACAAGTTACTACTAATATGGGAGGTAAAGAGTGGGGGAAATCAACATACCAATGTCATCACGGGATTACCAGACTCAGCAAATGATAGCCCTTTCCCGGGCGAAGGAAGAGAACCGACAGCTTCAAACGCTTCCTTGAGAGCCTTCAAGGCAAATTTTTCACCTACTTCTACATTGTTATCTGACTCTCCAGCATCGTCTGCCTTTCCGATTTCCATTGGACAGGATGAGTCCTGATTGTCAGTGTTACCTCCCTGGGTTTCGTTATTCTCATGGACATCTTTAAGAGCAGTATCACTGTGCTGTTCAGCTTTAGGAACTAAATTTTCAGTAGTGGTGGAAATCGAAACACTGTTTCCTTTGAGAGTGCCGCTACTTTCGTCTTCACAGTTGAAAAACGCATCTTCAATGGGCATTTGAACAAAGTGCAATATACACTGAGCTTTCGTCTTTGTTGCAACGTGCTCAGCAATCTCACTCCAGTTATCTCTAAATATCTCTATAGCTTCAAGAAGTAGCAGAGTTTCTTGATCGGTCCATTTTCCTCCACTTGCACCACCAGCTTCTGCTGGTTCCATAACAATGAAATCCGATGAAGACATATTTGAGTCAAACATCCCATTGTTGAAACAATCCGCACACAGATCAAAATCTGCCTGTTTGCAGATCAGATTCAGCAGACAAAAAAACTTCATAGTAAATATAGGTGTGGGCAATCAAACTGGCAAGACAGAACATAATTTTACCATAATACTTGGCGCAGGACTACATAGTTAATATATTAAGCAAATGATTACAAGTACATACAGATAGTTCCAGAACAATTTTAGGAGCTTAACATAAGCACCACATGATGAGCAATTAGATATAGTTCTAGAACTTCTCGACTCAGACCTCAACTTAGTTTCACCCAAGCTCAATTCTTAATCAACCGGACTGATAGAGGAAAAAGAAATCACTGCCGGGTTCCATTTTATATACAGGCAATTATAGAACATCTTAAACATTTCCTTAGTTCTTGTCATCTTGAGTGGGAATGAGCCCCTCTATCCCATTTCCTCTGTCTTGCTGTCAGGTTCTGGATAAACGTTGAATCGGACGTTGTTGTTTATATTGAGTTTTAAGCACTATTTTGTATTTTTTATCTCAATGTTTCAAGCTGAGCATAAATATGATAAAAACAAAACATATGAGATCCAATCATAAACCACTTTTCCCCAGATTCAATCATAAAATGTCAGTAGAAGCACAAATTCTGCAATGCAGAGTAAACTACACCTCAACTCATCAAATGACCAACAAGTCATTCCAAATATTTACCTTGGACAGTTAGTTATAATTCTTTATGCACAACTACATTACCTTCATATAAGAAGATGAACCCTGAGATACGCCTTTAAGAAAACATGGAACAAAAGGGAAAAACAATGCTAAGGAAAACAAAACCTGCTTCTGGCAGTGATATCGCTTCCGAGAGCAATCTGCCGAACAAGAATTACAATGATACTCAACAGCAGGATCCTCAGACTTCACCAGTTCCTCAGCAATGACAGATTCCGGAAACAAGCCAGATGG
Organism: Euphrasia confusa; assembly: GCA_954870475.1. NCBI lineage: Eukaryota > Viridiplantae > Streptophyta > Magnoliopsida > Lamiales > Orobanchaceae > Euphrasia > Euphrasia confusa. The sequence continues at coordinate 23,531,701 of OX940951.1, forward strand.
CATGGCTGGTACTGTCGTATTCACCTTGGGAACCAAAGGAGTCCAGGACTGTACTGATTCAAATTTAAATAGCATATCCATCAAAGAGTCCCTTTTCGCAGCTTCATCCTTTTCAGCATCGGCAGCAACAATCATAGCATCAGCAGGTCCTTGATGTGGGAATGGATGGTAATTAATCAAACCCCAATAGTCTAGAAACTCCATCACCTCTTGACGAGCATCCAACTTTCCAACAGTAAGCTTGGACAGATGATTCGACTCAATTTGTTCGTTGGAGTTGGCATGAAACTTCTTCATTATCCAATTACGAATCTCCATATATATTTCTGGAGTCCTACTTTCTGATTTCCCGTTAAAGAACAAAGGCAACATCCTCTCCTCCAGTGGATGGATTTTTGTCCACGAAAACCAACCTATAACCGAAAACGCATTACTTTCAGAAAAACGAAGAGATACAACACACAGAGGTTGTATGCATTTAAACCATAAATAAGTTTTTACTTGATTCTTTTACACCAACATACTGGAAGGAAATAAATTATCTAAATAAAAACATATTTTATTAAGTTCCAAATTCTCATTATAAAATTACAGAAAGTAGTAACATTTTCACAAGTCCTGATATTAAAGAACCAAGCTTTAGCAGTAAACACTTGACCCGAAAATAAATTTAATTAAAATATATCACTCACCTAACTTCCATTTCAATGAATTCAGTTGAGAACTATAAATACACATTCACAAATCTAAACCCCCAAATTAGTAGAATGTGCAATGCGCCAAAAAATAAAATCAACAATTACACATAACAAACATTTCAAAATCACTCACTCACCGGCATGAATAGGCACCACATGAACGTCGGCATCTCTCGAGATCACAGCTTCGTACTCGGCCTCGATCTTCGCCTCCAGCGCCTCCCAATTCGCAATCGCTCTACTCATCTCCTCCGCCTTCGCCGCCGCTTCACGCGCCTCCGACTCGCTCTTCACCGGAGCCACCTCAGCGGAACTGCGGCTGTTGAAAGGCTGCAGGCGCGCCCTAGTGAGGGGCCCATTCATGTGGATCGGGGGGAGAGGCAGCGCCGGGGGCTTTTCCCTGGCCTGTCTCTTAGACGACGTCGTATGAGGAGTAAAGCCGCCGCTGTTTAGGGAGGTCGATTTCCGCTTGTGTGCTCCGCCTCTGCGCCGAGACACGGGATGCTCCGACGGCGGCGCGTCTTCCATGGATGAAGGCGGCGGCGGGGTTCCGGCGAGATCTCTTCGGTCTTCCTCCTCCATTTAGTGTATTTTGATGGTGCATCTGAGTGGGCTTTATTATTCTCTGCGACGCCCGCCTACTGGTCGTATCCAGTTGCCGCACAACCTGTGTCTCTGTTGTCCGTCTATTTTCCAACATTTTTAAATGAAATAATATATGTAACTGTATTAAAATACCTCTTCATTAAAAAATATAGCGAGTAATTAAAATATAAAACTCTCAATTACTGTAAATTAGTACGTTATTATCAAACTCAATAGTTACTCCAACTCTTCAAGCCCTTTATACAGAACTTTCAAACTCAATTGAAGTTCTAGTGTAGCATTCCAAAGTTATTTAAAGTTGTAACATAACTTAAAAAATACACGCACAATTCAAAAATAAAAGATTTTTTTTAATAGAGTGTTAAAACCATAATACATGCAAACCCTAAATAACTCTTTTACCCCTAAATGAGCTGGACTATTTATTCTCTATTTGAATCCGTTTATTCATTGTTTTTATTATGATTGTACGAATTGCTTGTAGTCCCTAGGATCTAGGTTTGATCCATGTGATGTCGACTATATATAAGTCTTATGTAATCGCCTCCATCAATCAATGAAACTCATTCTTGTTTTCTTGTTATTTATTATTTTCTTAAATGGCTGTTAAAGCTTTCCTGGAGTACAATACACATCACAAGTGATGGTGGTGGTGAGTTTTCTTCATTACACATTTTCTCCAACACTGTATCATACACCAAACTTCATGCCCATATACTCCCAACAAAATGGGAAAGTGGAAAGAAAATATCGGCACATTCTTGAATGCGCTTTAACTCTTTTATCCCAGTCTACCTTGCCCAAAAATTATTGGGAATATGCTTTCTCCACAGCTGTGCATCTCATTAATAATCTCCCAAACAAAACCCTGCAGTACAACACACCCCATAAACTTCTTTTTGGCACTGATCAAGATTATTCATTATTGAAAGCTTTTGGTTGCCAATCATTTCCATTGATGAAACCATATAACCATGATAAACTTGACCATAAATCTGTCCCAAGTGTCTTTCTTGGTTATGATTCAACTACCAAAGGCTATAAAATCTTTTTACCAGATGGCAAGATCATCCTAAAATAGACATATCACCTTTAATGAATCTGTATTTCCTTTTCAAAACCAAAATGCAGATTCTGCTACCCTTAATTCCAACACTTTTACTGATTTTCCACTTCCCATTTTCAATAACCCTACTGTCCCTGTTCCAGATGTGGTTTCTTCAGATACCACTTCTTCTAATGATCCATCTGATTCAAATCACTCCCCACAACCATCTCCTAATAATTCTGTATCTAGCTCCAGTCATTCCAATATACCACATTCTCCTTTATCTAACTCATCTCAAACTTCTCACTCTCATTCTGATTCTAGCTCTTCTTCCCAACCACCATCCCCTCCAGTCATTGAGCCACCCATTCACAAAATGATCACCAGATCTCAACATGGTATTTTTAAATCAAAATCTTATCTCACAACTCTACTTTCTGAAGTAGAACCTCAATCTGTCACAGAAGCTCTTGCTGCTCCTTATTGGAAACAAGCCATGACCTCTGAGTACATGGCCCTTATATCTAACCACACATGGGACCTAGTTCCCTGTCCTCTCAACAGGCAGATCATTGGATCAAGGTGGGTGTTCAAAGTAAAAAAAAATTCAGATGGATCAGTCTCTAGGCATAAGGCCAGACTTGTGGCCAAAGGGTACACTCAATTGGCTGGCATTGATTATGCTGAGGTCTTCAGTCCTCTTGTCAAGCCAGCCACCATTAGAAAAATCATTTCCACTGCCCTCTATAAAGGGTGGCCCCTCAGACAACTGGATATAGACAATGCTTTCCTTAATGGGGATCTTGATCCCTCTACTGAACTCTACATTCATCAACCACCTGGTTTTGAGAATCCAGATAAACCATCACATGTTTGTAGACTGAGGAAGGCATTGTATGGTCTCAAACAATTTTCTAAAGCCTGGTTTGACACATTAAAATCAATTCTAATCAAACTTGGTTTCAAAAGTTCAAAGGCAGATTCTTCACTCTATATTTTTCACTCAGGAGCTATCACTGTATTTCTTCTTGTGTATGTTGATGACCTCATCCTTACTGGCAGTTCTTCTACTGCAGTTGACTCAGTCATCAAATCACTCTCACATCACTTTTCATTGAAGGATCTTGGCAGACTTCATTACTTCTTAGGAATTGAAGCTAAACACACTGATCAAGGCATCCTTTTGTCTCAACAAAACTATGCTTCTACCTTGCTTCTTAGAGCTAATATGGCCACTGCCAATGGTGCTCCAACTCCCATGATCAGCTCTTCTCTGCTTTCTAAAACAGGTGGTCCAACTTTTCACAACCCTACTCTTTACAGACAGATAATTGGAGGCTTACAATACTTAACCCTCACCAGACCTGACTTAACTTTTGCTGTGAATAAGCTAATTCAGTTTATGCAGTCACCTCTTGAATCCCATTTCAGAGCCCTCAAAAAGGTTATTAAGATACATTGCAGGTACCATTGACCATGGTCTCCTTTTTCAGAAGCCCTCCAATCTACTTCTTAAGGCCTTCTCTGATTCAGATTGGGCCAGTGACATTGATGATAGAAAATCGACTTCTGGACAATGTGTATTTTTGGGTGAAAACCTTATATCATGGAGTGACAAGAAACATTCTACGGTCTCTAAATCAAGTGCAGAAGCAGAGTATAGGTCCCTTGGACATACTATGACTGAGGTTATGTGGCTCCAATCCATTCTAAAAGAGCTTCAGTTTGTTCCACCTCAACCTCCTATTGTGTGGGTTGATAACCTAAGTGTTGTGTATCTCTCTACTCACTCAGTGGTTCAAGCACGCACAAAACATGTGGAAATAGACTTACATTTCATTAGGGACAAGGTTCAGTCCAAATCCATTCTGGTTCATCACCTTCCGGCTTAAGATCAGGTGGCAGACATTTTCACCAAGCCTCTGCCAGTCCAACCCTTCACAAGGCTTGCTTGGATTGGGGGGAGACAATTTATAACGTACAACTAGATGTACAAAGCATGGTACATATAGTTGATTAACATTTAAATTTAAATTTATTTATTTATTTGACTTTCTGTTGTAGTTCTCTTCTTTATTTTTTTCCTTTATTTTTCTCTCATGTATTTTTTTGCTTAATATCAAAATTAATTAATTTATTCTATTTATTTTTTTTCATAATATTTTGCGTAATATAAGAATTAGTTTTCGTATTTTTCTCATGTTGAAAATTTATTTAATTTATTTGTTTGCTTAATATTTTTATTTAACTTGATATTTTTTACTGATATAAGAATTATTTTTCATTTTTTATTCATATTAAAATTGTAGGATAATGAAAATCTTATGTACAATAATGAATATTATTGTATTAAGTGATGAAGATTTGTGGGTAATATAAGAATTATTTTTTATATTTTTTTTATAATGAAAATCTTAGTACGATAAATGAAGATTGTTTTATTACTTAATGAAGATTTGATTGTTTGGTTAAATGATAAAGATTTGATTGTTGTATTACGTGATAAATATTTGATTAATATGTTGTAAATTGTTGAAAATTCTAGATGAATATTTGAATTACACGGAATGAAGATTCATTTATTACGTAATGAATATTAATAATATAATATAAATTAAAATAAATTTTTTATTAATTAAATACCATTTTAAATTTATATTTTTGTATCAAATTGAAGTTTATTTTATTTAATGTTGTTTTTTTTATTTAAAAATTTAACGCTAAATTAAAATTTTAATTTGTATTTTTATTATTAAGTGATCTGCATGTACGATGTGTATTGTACATACAGTTGCACGATATAGGGACTCGGGGAGGTGTTAAAACCATAATACATGCAAACCCTAAATGACTCCTTTACCCCTAAATGAGTTGGACTACTTATTCTCTATTTGAATCCGTTTATCCATTGTTTTTATTATGATTGTACGGATTGCTTGTAGTCCCTAGGATCTAGGTTTGATCCATGTGATGTCGACTATATATAAGTCTTATGTAATCGCCTCCATCAATCAATGAAACTCATTCTTGTTTTCTTGTTATTTATTATTTTCTGAAATGGCTGTGAAAGCTTTCATAGAGTACTCTCTCTATGTCAACTATTTACACTGTTTCTTTGTAAATTAGAAAAAAAAAACAATGTATAAATAGTTGAGATAGAAAGAATATAGTAGTATAAGAAGATAAATTTATAATATTAATTATAAAAAAACAAGTAATCACTTGGATATAGTAAGAGAGTAGATGAAGATGCATAAAATTTGTGTAAAAAATGAAAATTGATGTTGGTGTGAATGAAAGTAACTGCTAGTTGTTCTGTGGATTTATAACAGCTAGTAACGACTAGTTCTTCAAATTTTATTCAAATATAAATGGACTGTTGATCTAAATGTTAGTAGTTAAAATCCTCAACCAATAGACCCCTAAGACTTGAATGAAACCTCGACGCGTAATAAGTTTGATGATGAGAGGAATATAGTTGCAAAGTGCATTTGATCGATCCCATTCGAATCATATAGAGTATATAGTATATTATTCAAAGAATAAAAGAAAAAAGCGGTCCTCACTTTATTCAGCTTTCTCATATAGGATTAGGAGGAATAGAATATCCTACTTTTCTTTCTTCTTTTGGTATATAATATTTTTTATATATATATTCCTTTAAAAAATTACCAAACTGTGCATTTTTTTTGATCATATTTGATGGGGTGTGGCGCCTTCAAGCTCGACGAGTTACCGGCGGTGTCTCTCTGCCGTGATCGCCGCGCCTTCTCGGACGAAGCCGTACGACATCGTTTCGCTCTCGCCCAATCCCACGCTTCCTATCTCCACTCCCTCACAGCCGTCGGCCTTTCCTTGGACCGATTTTTCAACCTCAAAACTCACCATCACATCCGCTCGCCTTCCGACGCCTCTGGTTCCGATTCGTTCGTCAAAAAACAAGTGAAGGAAGAGTCGACACCTGTCAGTCCAGAAACGGCTCAAAAATCTTACGACGATTTCGAATCTCTCGGTGGTTCGAAAGCGCCACCGAGAAGCTCGGCGTGGGATTTTCTGAACCCGTTTGAAACATTCGACAGTAATACTATAAGCAATGTCGATAACTATAACAGTGCTTATAGTATTATGAGGGAGGAAGAGGGGATACCGGATTTGGAGGATGAGGACGACGACGAAGAAAAAGAAGCTCGTGATGATGATGCTGATCAGAAGCATGTGTTGTTGTTCAAGAATGAGGCTGAAATTAAGGCGCGTGGCGTGTTCAGGGATGATTCTGAAGTTGTCAAAGAGATTCGAGTTCAGTTTCAGCGTGCTTCGGACTCTGGTGCTGATCTCGCTGAGTTTCTCGAGGTTGGGAAGCTACAGTATAAGTGGAAACGTAGTATCCAACACCATCATGGTACGTAAAGATTTTACCTTTATTCATACTCTGCATTTCTTCTTATGCTTTGATCCACAGTTTCTTGGATGGGTAAAAGATTCGGTAATGGCGGGGATCCTCAAGTCTTATCGGACGTGGAGCTGAGGTCCAAGAAACTATCTTCCACATTGCATAAGCTGTATCTGTGGGAAACAAAGCTGCATGAACAAGTTAAGGTACATTTGTTGGATGCACTGTATTCGTAGTAGTCAACCGAGAATCCAACCTCCTTTTAATTGTAGGTTGAGGAGAAAATGAGAGTCCTCCATGATCACAAGTTGAGAAAATTGAAGCACATGGATGAGAAAGGTTCCGACACTCAAAAAGTCGAGGCGGCCAGAACTTTCATCAGGAGCCTCTCCACAAATATCAATATTGCAATTCAGGTAGTTGATAACATCTCAGTGAAGATTAACAAATTGAGGGATGAAGAACTACTGCAGCAGCTACATGAACTCATTCAAGGGTATGTGTGTGAATGAATCTCTATTGTTTTCATATTTTTTAAATCTATTTCATCTACAGTTTACCTTTTCCAATTAGGTTGGCTAGAATGTGGAAATCCATGCTCGAGTGCCATCGTAATCAGTGTCGAGCGATCAGAGAAGCCGAGCATTTAGAAGCCATGAACATCAGTAGTGACAATGCACACTTGGATGCCACTTCTCAGCTGGGACAAGACCTCCTCCATTGGAGTCTGAGGTTCTCACAGTGGGTAAAGGCACAAAAGTGTTTCGTTAGAGCTTTGAATAACTGGCTTACCAAATGTCTCCTTTATGTTCCGGAAGAAACCCCCGACGGGATAGCCCCGTTTTCCCCAGGAAGAATGGGCGCGCCACGAGTGTTTGTTGTGTGTCATCGGTGGGCCCAATTGGTGGATGGGGTTTCCGAAAAGGAAGTGGTCGACTCTATGCGTGACTTTGCATCGAACATGCTTCAGCTCTGGGACAGGGATAAAGCTGATAAAAAACAAGAGAGGAAAATGAAGAGCGTGGAGGGAGAACATACGGTCGATAAAAAAATAGGACTCATCTCTGCTGTGTACCCAAGTGAGACGACTAACGGGAGTCGTGGGGTGCAGGCTAGTCTGAAACATGCTCTTGAGGCTATGAGTTCTTTCACAGCCAACTCGTTGAAAGTTTACGAGGAGTTATTGCAAGGGATTGAAACCTAGAGTTTTTTTTTTCTTCAATAAAATCCATGCAAGGGGTAAGGTATGTTTCTTTGAAGTAACTACTAATGCTACACACAGAAATCACTGCAACACAACATTGATATGCAATTATAATTCAAGACTAAAATCGGCTGTATAATCAGTGAAGGTTGTACATTATTTATAGGTATCGTAGAATTCATCAGCAACACGTGCTATTCTTGTACATGACAAACAAGAAACTGCTACTTGGAGTATACCGGTTCATTTACCTGATGGAAAAAAAGGGAGAATGTACAATATATAAGCATAAAACACAAGAAATTTACAACGAAAAATGTTCTTGATGAACACAGAAAAAGAAATGCTCTCTTCCAGATCAGATTTCTCTCCAAACATCAATAGCAAGATAATGTGTATACAAATTGAGGTTCTATTTCCAGAGAAACTAAGGTCATAAAAACTTTTAACCCGCTTTCAAGTTTCAATTTTGATTTCAGACTCGAATCGAACACAAATCATACTGTGGCAGGAAGCATTACATAATTGAAGTGGGCATAACATACCATAGTTTTGATGCACTGTAGTAAACCTGTGAATAGCCTTGATGATGGCACCAAATTTCATAGACTTCAAGGGGCCCATGTGCCTGCAAAGTATGTATCATTCAAAAGTGATTTTACTTGTACCGAAGACATGGTATGGGAAAACAAATTATAGATATCTGCAATTTTATTCATCAAGTGACCCAAAGAAGGCAATTAGACAGATTAACAGATTTGCTCTGGGCAAAATGTAGTAAAAGGAAGCCGGAGTTTAACCTATGTTTTCATAAAGAAAAAGAAACACATCTTTGAATGTTTGATAGTTAAAAACAAAAAACAAACTCCCTTGATATTTGTTTCTCTTTTAACAAATTGCGTTCTCCTGCGAGGAGTACTTTTCAGCTAAATAAGAACGTCAATGTATAGTATTTGTAAATTTGAGAGAAACTAGATTTTTGGGTAAATAGAAACATTCGAGGTAGTATTTGTGATTACTTTTTCCACTTTTGAAAATACTCCGAGGCTGAAGTAAGCTGTCCACTAATATTGAACGGTTGAAAATAAAAATAATAGCCAACACTTACACCATCTCCGTGTAACGACTTCTCCAAGCCGGAAAACCCAGGTGGCATCTTGCGGGACCATAAATTAACATGAGATCAGGTTCTAAAGTTGCATACCCTGATTACATCAAAATGATTACAGAATGGTAAATCCAGATGAGATTTTTGTTCCAATTTTTGAATATAGTATTAATTTATGTAAAGAAATAGTTAAAAGTTCGAAGTAAAACATACCTATTGCTTCAAGAGCATCTGCCATGTCAGGCTCCGTTAAGTTGGGCTTCTCATTGGTACCCAAATAATGCTTCTTTAGAAGATAATTAGCAGCTTTCGCAACTGCAGGTTTCGAATCAGAAAAAGAAATCACTTCCAAACTCATATATTTCTGTTCAAGAAGTGGGTCACCGGTAGTTTCCTGTACAAATATGGTTTGCTTTCATATTAGAGCCATTCATAACAGCATTGTACAGTAATGTTCAACATTCTTATTTTCTTTTGTTACCGCTGACAGAAAAATAAATGGTTATGAGTCATAAAGAAAAGACGGGTTAAAATATGTTCATAAACATGACACCTCAAAACAATCATTTAGAGAGAAAGATCGCTCGTAATGGTACCTCGCAATTCAAAAGTCTGTTTATCCAGTTATTACCAGATTTATTTTATTTATAAAAAAACAGATTTATTTATGAGGACATCATAGTTGGTGATACAATAGGCTAAAATATAAAAACATTCTAGTTGGGAATGTAGAGCAGAGGACTGTACCTTTGACATTGTTTCACTATTCAACCAAAGTGTAAGGTACTCGGTGGATTTTTTCAACACACCTGAGGGGAAAAAATGTCGTAAAATTTCTTTTACAATATATATGTAAGCTGGAATACATAAATTTGACACATGGTTAATTTACGGTTTTTATGAACCCGTACCTTCTTTATCATAGAGACATACTTTTTTAAAACCAATATTTGCAAGCCACCGTAATAACTTGCAAACTTTCACAGTTTCAAGAGCTTCTTCGCTATCGATAACAACAGCTAGGTACTGAACTTTACTAATATCGATAAATTGGTATCGCTTAAACAAACCGCTTGATATAATAGCACTCTCGATTGCTTTTACCAAACCATGGATAATGTAGCATATGCTAACAATCAGATGCATAAGATGCCAAAGTAAACGAAGCCCGGGATTGCCTCTCTGCAAGAAATTTAAACAAATAAAAATATAATCAATTATATCCTTTAAGAACACCTAACCTACAATCATTCTTAACACTCATAAGCAATCGAATCAAATAAAAATGGAATCACTGACCGAGGAGATCCACATGTACATCTTGTGCACCCCACCCCTTAAATTCAAGAGTCTGCAAAACACCATCAAATCAGCAAATGAATTACACCAAACTACCAAATAAAATAAAAATGAAAACGTGCGACTTACGTGGATTCGAGCCGGCTGAGGAGCATCATGAGACGACCAGCATCAAGCTCCAGCATAGATAATCCCGGGAAAGGCCTAACATAAAAGGGGGAAAGTGTCAGTGATTTACTTATACTAACTGGATTCATCCTCTCATCAAACGTAAGAACAACAATTAGGGCAAAATAGAATCAATTGAGAATATATAATCTGTGAAGAACGAAGAAGATGAGGAGAAAAAAGATGGGCGATGAATTTCTTACTCGGTAATTAGTCGTCTCCTTCGCGGGCACTAACAGTGCGTGACTTTGATTTGCAGTTTCAACGCCAGTGCGATCGATAAGTTCGTTGCTTTTCAGATTGGTGAGCATCTTCTTTACATGCCATGAAAATAAATGATTTTTAATTTGCGTGCTGTTCCACGATTTTTATTTAAATACCATAATATATGAAAATTATCTATCTATACATATATAATTTCTGGATCTCTCCATGCCACGTGGACCAATAGAAGAGGTTTAATATTGTCGTGTTCACACTATAAATTATAAATAAAAATAATATAAATTATAAATAAAAATAATATAAAAATAATTATTATTTATAAATTCTGAATAATTATTTATAAATATTTATAAAAATTTGAATTTTAAAAGATTTCATAATTAGTATAAATACAAAAAATTTAGTATTATAAATAAAAATAATACAAAAATAATTATCTATACATATCTAATTTGTGGATCCACTAATGCCAGCATTTTTCGCTCTGGTTTTATCCAAAAAGGATTTATATAAATCAATTATCCAATCATTCCTTTGAATTTTTGGGCTATCTTTCAAGTTTGCGAATGAACCCCTCAGTGGTAAGGAGTCAAAGTCTAGAAAATGCATTTCTAATCAATAATGCTAGCAAGAAAGTCGATACCCTTGTTCCAATTATTCCTCTGATTGCGTCATTGGTTAAAGCGAAATTTTGTAACGTATTTGGGCATCCCATCAGTAAGCCGGTTTGGGCTGATTTATCAGATTCGAATATTATTGACCGATTTGGGTGTATATGCAGAAATTTTTCTCACTATTACAGTGGATCGTCTAAAAAAAAGAGTTTGTATCGAATAAAGTATATACTTCGACTTTCTTGTGCTAGAACTTTGGCTCGTAAACACAAGTGAACCAATAGAAAAGCAATAATAATGTTATGTTCACACTATAAATTATAAATAAAAAAATTATAAATTCTAAATAATAATATTATTAAGCATATTTAAATTATATATAAATTTTAAATAATAATTTGAAATTATATATTTTTGGTAATAATAATTAATCATAATCTTAAATATATAAGTTTTTATTTCTCTTTCTTAAAATTCTTTTTTTATTCTATTAATATTAATTTAATTCCAATTAATCATATCTCATAAAAATCGATCTTTTCTTATTTCATAATCCACCGAATTTTAAAAAAATGATCAAACTTTTTAAGTATGTTATTTTCTGTTGATGAAAAATTTTATTTTTCTGAACATTGAATCGATTTACAATTATACGTTCTTCTATTCATTCATTTTTTTCCTCGATTTTTTTAATTTTATGTATTAATTATGATTTTTTCGCAAATTCCAGAATCAAATTGTCGAGTTATTAATTATGTTCGACTAGATTTTTTTTTTAATTTTTAGTTTATCTCTGATTCAGTTCTGTAAATTTTGTTTTGCATCATTCGTTTTTTTCCTCAATTTTTTTAATTTTATGTATTAATTATGATTTTTTCGCAGATTTCAGAATCAAATTGTCCAGTTATTCCCCACCAATTTTAGGTATTTGCTGAAACACATGTAGGAGATAGTCAATAGGTCTCATCCATGTATTAACTTTATAATATTTAAATGAAAATTTGTCATATCCGAGATTCGAATTCCTCTTCCACCAGATCAGAGGCTCCTCAATCGGGTAGGATGTTAATCTCTCCCACCAGATCAGAGGCTCTTTAATTGGGTAGAATGTAAATCTTTGTCGAGTTATTAATTATGTTCGACTAGATTTTTTTTTTTAATTTTTAGTTTATCTCTAATTCAGTTTTGTAAATTTTGTTTTGCATCATTCATTTTTTTTTTCCTCGATTTTTTTAATTTTATGTATTAATTATGATTTTTTCGCAGATTTTTGAATCAAATTGTTCAGTTATTCCCCACCAGTTTTAGGTATTTGCCGGAACACATGTAGGAGAGAGCCAATAGGTCTCATCCCAATACTAACTTCATAATATTTAAATGAAAATTTGTCATATCCGAGTTTCGAATTCCTCTTCCACCAGATCAGAGGCTCCTTAATCGGGTAGGATGTAAATCTCTCCCACCAGATTCCACCAGATCAGAGGCTCCTCGATCGGGTAGGATGTAAATCTCTCCCACCAGATTAGAAGCTCTTTAATCGGGTAGGATGTAAATCTTTGTCGAGTTATTAATTACGTTCAACTAGATTTTTTTTAATTTTTATTTTATCTCTGATTCAGTTCTGTAAATTTTGTTTTGCGTCATTCATTTTTTTTCCTCGATTTTTTTAATTTTATGTATTAATTATGATTTTTTCGCAGATTCCAAAATCAAATTATCGAGTTAATCCCCACCGGTTTTAGGTATTTGCTGGAACACATGTAGGAGAGAGTCAATAGGTCTCATCCCAGTACTAACTTCTTTGTCATATCTGAGATTCGAATTCCTCTACCACCAGGTCAGAGGCTCCTCAATCGAGTAGGATGTAAATCTCTCTCACCAGATCAAAGACTCTTTAATCGGGTAGGATGTAAATCGAGGGATGTGCTCGAGTAACTGACACATGTGAGAGAATCGGGTAGAATGTAAAAAGACTCTTTAATCGGGTAGGATGTAAATCGAGGGATGTGCTCGAGTAACAGACACATGTGAGAGAATCGGGTAGAATGTAAATCGAGGGATGTGCTCGAGTAACAGACACATGTGAGAGAGAGCCAATAGGTCTTATCCCAGTGCTAACTTCGTAATATTTAAATGAAAATATGTCATATCCGAGATTCGAACTCTGCGTTGCCGGGAAATTACACCAACATCACCAATGACCTTACCATTCGGCTATGCACTTGGCTATGCCCAAGAAGCTTACATACTATAAATTACATCAAACAGACGTAATCTTTGAAAATAATAAAAATTTCATAATTGAGATAACGATTAATAATGTACGAGTTTATAAATTTAAGAGAGAGTTCGATTATTAAATAAAATAAAATCTTAGTTCACTAATAAATTTTTGGTGAAATACGTTGGAGATTAAATAAAATTTTTAATTATTTCAAATAAAAAAATCACGTGCATCGCCACGGGCAGTGATACTAGTTATTTTAATTTTGAAATTTACTTAGTACTCGTTTAGTCGTTTTACTATTTGTTTGTAAGCTTTTCATTAGATATTTTTAGTGAATATTGCAAGTGCAACTTATAATAACTCATGTTAAAAATAGTCTCAATCTAGCTCTTTTTAGTGAATAACTCATGATTAAAAGTCTATATCTTAAAAAATATTTGAATGAATGATAATGTTTGACAACAATGATCTTGACTTTTATTAATGGTATGTGCAAGTGATAATAATGAGACAATTCAAAACAAATCATAAAAATATTTTGATAATTAGCAGTAATAATAGGTCCATAGTAAATTGAAAAGAAACTCCCAACTAGCAGGTTGCTCCTAATGAAAATACAAGGGCAAAAATGATAATTCAAAGGAGAAATGATAGACAATAATAGATCATTGACATGTAATTAACCTGAAAAAAATATAAAATAAAACTCAACATTGAATGGCAGGCATGATCTTATGGAAAAGATAAGGATGAATATTGCTATCCATCATAAGCAATTTGATATCATGTGTTTGAACATTGTAGACAGCGCGCACCCAAGATTGAGTAAATCTGTTACCCTTGGCCGGCTTGTAAACAACAAAGACAATAACATCTGGGTATTTTAACCAACCAGCTGGAACGAGTTTGCAATCCCAGCTTTCACCTTCACTAGTATAGAAGGGGCCCTCGTCTCTATTGTACGACTCATTCAATAAGCCCTTGTGAGATTCCAAGTCAATGTCGGGCAGTTTTGACCATTCCCCTGTTTCGGATTTCATCTCCCACAAGTTCCACTTCAAATAGCCACGGGCAATCAACAAAGAAAGATTGCTTTCCCCAGAGGATAAATATTTATAATAATAATAGCCACCAACACATTCAGGGACAGAAAACTGAGAAATAGTCTCAGTCTCCATGTTCATTGTCAACACAAAATTATCACTCATATGAGTAGTAATAATCCTACTGACACTCAAACAATTATTGTTACCCCAATCCTGGGCCCAATGCACAAAGCCTTCTGTGACCAATGGAACCTTGTTGAATTGCTTACAAGTGTCGAGAGGTAAGTGTTGGGTATCGACAAGTCTCCAAGAGTTATCAACTCCGACAGTCAATATAGCACAATTTATCCGTGCTTGAAACAACTGAAGGGGAGACGACAGCAAATATGTGCCGACAACTTTATATTGCATGCGAGAAGCGACGTATGCTATGGCGAATCTATGATGGGGCTGTTGGGTGGGGTCCATAATCGGAGGAAGAGCCAGAGTTTGGTTTGTTGCTGGATTTCTGATCATAAGCCCGTAGTGGCAAGAGATGCAGGAGAGACTAATGGAAAAAGGCTCCAACAAGAAACCATTACAACTGGACCAATAAATTTGTCTCAGATTGTGGCTGAAATCGGATACCTGAATTTGACCGGATTGTGTCAGGTACATAAAATAAGTTCCCTTGGACTCGAACATATCAGTGCTGCTGATCAGAAGGCCAGGAGTAAAATCATTCGGGATGCAGTTGTCGTGAACAACCATCTGCATCTGCATCTACATATATCAAATTATGTGTAAAAATAATACTCCTATATGAGGATGATCATTATGAATATTGTATTTGAAATTTTGAATTAATTGTAAAGCATTATCAACCCAAAACCTAACCCTAATCATATCGATAAACATAGATATAGTATATTACAATATATCAAGAAAGGATTTACAAATATTATAAAAATAGCAGTACCTCTGAGTTATCATCTTCTTCATTATGAGTATGATCCATGAGAAAACCACAAGAGGTCGATTGATTCGATATGTCTGCCTACCTCATCTGATCGTCTTCTTTTTATATACATGATCGAGCGCACCGGGCCACCTCTTTTTGATGGGCTTGAAATTCGAGCCCATACTGGAATTCGTAAGAATAACACGTTTACAAACACCTAACCTATAATCATTATCATAAGCAATCGAATCAAATAAAAAATAAATAAAAATGGAATCACTCACCGATCGAGATCCACATGTACATCTGCAAACACCATCAATCAACAAATGAATTACACACAAAAAAAACATCCCAATAACGGTGTACAAAGAAAGTTTTTACACAAAGTGATCAATATGTCCATGATCTTAAGTAAACAAAATATGTAATATATAATGTATTCAACAAAATCTTTATCCAATGTTTTGTAGCATGGACAATTCTTGCTGTAACCCTCTCGCCTGTTTGCGCCTCCACCCCACCACTTGAGGCTCTGTGTTGGGGGACCCTCGACCAGCATTCTGCATTCCTACGTCATCTCGACGGCGAATCAAGATTCAACATTGTTTTGTCGGGAAAAAATGAATTTTGTGAGATATTTTCTTGTCGAATGTTTATACATCGAAAGATGTACCCGAGTTGCAGACATTTGTGATAGAGAGTCAACATGTCTCACCCACGACAAACTCCATATTTCAATAAAAATTTATTCCACCCGATGATCGAATCTGCGTCATCGGGAAATTGAATTTACCGAGGAATGATAGGCATTCAACTTATTATCGACATTCCAAATATCAACCGGCAAATCATAAGTATTGAATTAAAATCAACAAATGATTAATCCATATACATCTTGTGTTATTTCTGGTCTCGAAGAATTAATAAAACAAAGGCTCAGCAATGATCCGAAGGTGGATATCTAAGCTTAAACATACTTCATGCTCATTGCATCATGCTGTGCGTCATACCACTGTATACGCCAAACATAGCCTACATGAATAAAACACATAACAGTAGTGTGCTGTGCCATACCAAGATCAACAATGATGGAAGAAGCCTTCTTCCCTGCAAAAAAAAACAAAAAAAAAAACACAACAAAGGCTTAAATTGCTTAAAAAACAGAACTAAAGAATAAAAAATAGAAATCCTGATTCGGAATTTTGTTCCAACACATAAGCAAGAGTTCATATTTCTAAAATCAAATGACAATGATACATAATAATCAGACGAGTTCATATCATTTACAAGTGTTCTCATATAATTGTAAAAATAAATTAAATCCAGTTATTGTTCATATTATTGTTCCACTAATGAGTGATGCAAAAACTACAATATAACACAGGATTTTGATTTATAGGCCAACCATCATTAGTCGTTTAACTTGAAATTGACCCTGTGGTACACAATCCAAAATCTCGCACCAAAAAGTTATCTACCAAACCATACTCTCTAATCGTGACGAATGTATGAACCTCTAACTCGAAATTTTATGACTAGAAATAATTCTACTCCCCTTATTTAGCAAAGGGTGTTAGTTACAGCATGATTTATTTTATTTTATTTTATTTTTTTTTTTTTTTTTTTTTTGCGTTATAAACTTATCATAGTAAAAGAATGATGAATGTGAAATCAAAGATAGGCAAGTGGGCTATATTATTCGGAGGAAATATTTTGCAGACTTTAGTATACAGCACAAAAAAAAAACATGAACTGAAAATAGGACGCAAGAGCATAATACAATACCTATTGAGCCGTGTCTTCAGAAAATCTAGCATCAAAAGGGGCGTTAATAGAGTTAGGCTGCGACCCACTACCACCAGCACCCGATCCCTGCTGCAACTCAATCACTAGACTTCTAACGGCTTTACTCATTTGCTCCAAGCGGACAGCACTGATAGGTGGAAGCCCGCTCGGCCCGGGCTGTCCCGGTTTACTAGCAACAGAGCCCGTGGCCTCATCGACAAGGCACTCGGACCCTATTCTTTGCTTCACGGACTCAACAAATTCCTCGGCTTGATCACAAGCAACTCTGAAGAGTTCCCACCGTTGCTTGAAGTTTTCGAGGGCAGCATCGGTAGCTGGAGTATGTTGACCACCACAAGTTTCTTTTGCCTCTAGAGCGATAGCTGCTGCGGAAATGAACTCCTGATAAGCGCTATTCAGGGAATCGACTATGTTGTCCATGTGGGGTCCACGAGTGGAAGATATATCGAGAATCAACAACTGCAACGGAATTAAATTCGATGAACCATTTCAAGTAGCATGCTGGAAAGAAAGGGGGACTTTTGATTTATTTATTTTGCCATTTATAATCACAAGCTTAACCACAAGACTCGTCGATAAATTGATCCATAATGATGAAAAGTGAGTTGTTTGTAATGCAGATAGGATAATTAAGGTATGGACTTCATGAAAAAACCCAATCAATCACGACGTCGACTAGTAACTCGATTTATAATGATGAACAATCAATCTCTGTATGAATATCAGTACGCTCATTGAATAATGTGATGGAAAGTAGAAACAATATTTTCTTTTCCAAAATTACACCGACCAAGAAGAGCTAAAAATGGATGCAAATGAAACTTCAAATTCACCATCGTCTCCGGCAGCGAATCAAACATACATACATAAAGTTTGATTCGGGGAAAATCGAGCTCGCACACAATTGAAAGAATAAAAGAAAAATCGAACAGGAAATGAGTGCAGTTGAAGGAGAAATTTGAAGATTTTTTTGTGCCTGAAACTTACCAGATGATCAATCAATTAGGGTTTGCAATCTTCGTCTTCCGGACGGGAGGATTCACACTGAATTTTCACCTAAAACTTCATCTCCCCGTCAATGCACACTGAATTTCACAGTCGATTTTGAAAACTGAGAACCCTAATACCCAATGCCCGTTTCCAATTAGGAGTAATTAATTAGTGATAATTTAAACCGCATTTGAATAATTCATTTCATTATTTGATTGATTAATTAAATAATACTATATACAAAAGATCAATTTTTAAAAAATATTTCTGAATACTGTATGTCGTTTCAATAAAGTCGAAAAAAGTGTTAACCACACATGTACGATTAATTTTTTTCTTTCTACAAGTATTTTGTCACGCTCCGTTTTATTTTAATAAATAAAAGAAATACAAGTAATAATTTTTAAAGATCTCAAGAGCGCGAAATGCAATTTTTCAAACTCTACGTCGGCATAATAAATTTTTAACGGTAAAAAGGTTTAAATAATAGTAAATGCAGCGAAAATAATTAAAGTTGCAAAACACGTGCGTTAAATACTAAAAATAGTTTTACTCATTAAACATTGTACGAATCACGACGCAGCATCCTCGACTACTCCATTTTATCAAATAGTATCACCTGAAAACGTTTGTAACAGCAAGGGTCAGTCCACTGACTGGCAAGTAGGCATGCAATCTATATGCTTTAATGTTATCACTTGTCGTCTTAGTTCGTATTTTCAACGTTGATCTTTAATGCAATGCACGACATACTTAACTTAGACGTAGGACATAAACTTTAACTTTAACTTGAAACGTTTACGTAACTTTCCTTTAACATTAACGTTCATATCATTTCTTTCACGTTTAGACGCGAGCTCACTTGACATCGTAAGGGCTACCCCAGTCCATTGAGGCCATTCATTCGTTAGTTGCACACCCTGTCTAGAGGCCCTTTCGCACTCTAGCCATTGAGGCCATTAAAGTTAGTTGCACACCCTGGTCTAGATGCCCTTTCGACGCTCTAGCCATTGAGGCCATTAAAGTTAGTGCCACCCTGCTTAAGGTAAGTCCTTACGATGCCCGACATTTCGTTTACTTTAACATTAAGTTTCGTTCTTTAGAATTTTGACCGTGAACTGGAACTCTAATGCAAATGCATCCTTACGTGTATGCATGAACTAATGACATGAGTGACTTAACATCGCATATACTTAGCATAAACATTGATATGAACATATATAAACATAATGAAAGTACAATCATACTGTGACCAAATATTGATGTACAACTCTCATTATACACAAACCTCCAAAGCAACCCCGAAGTACACAATTTCAAGAATAATCAAAATGACACAACATCCTAACTGCACAGTTAAAGAACTTGTAAATCTTTCTTCTATATAAATAATATTAGTATACATATAATTTCACTTTGTTGCTGCATAAGTAGCAGCCATGATCAAAAGCACACACACATCCATGCTATTAGGCTATTACATATACACATAAATAAACTCACAGCCTGTACACAAAGGCACTTAACAATTCACGCACACACACACATATACACATTTACGTATACATATATACCAACATACCCACATAAATTTCATAAACACATCTATTTAAACATACATACACCTTAGTACAGGAATATCTCTACACGAGCACACACGTACACATATATCCATACCTATCGCCATACCTCATAAACATACTTAGAATACTATATATTTATAATTATACACACATATCGGCACAAACAAACATACATGAATCGCATAAATTAAATGATAACTAAAAACCCTAGATTTAAACATAACTTAACTACATGAACTTAAACTCACTTGCCTTGATTAATATTGAAACGTGATTTAAGAGTCGAGGAACCCTATGAAGGTCGACACTTCCTCCTTGCTCCTCCCTTCCGGTCGGCTCCTCCTTTCCTCCTCGGTGGTTCCGGTCTCTCTCCCCTTCATGCTGCCCGCCTCTTCTCCTTTTCTTATCGTTCGTCCCTCTCTCACTCTCTATTCCCCGTAACGTCAAAACCCTATCCCCATTCTTTATATTTATGTGTTTTTATATAAATTTAATAATTAGTTTGGCCCAATAAAATATAATTCAACTAGCTTATAAAACTAAAAAGTCTTGGCAGCCCACACGATAAACTCGATTATAACATCGGCCCAATAAAAGTATTTACATTTTATTAAAAGTTCATTAAATTAAAAGTTTATAAAATGTTGAAGCCCAATTAAAAGGTAAATACGTTTAATTAAATTATAAGTCCAGTCCATAAATATTGAAGTCCAAATAATTATTTAACACGTAAGCAAACGACCTATTTTAATTACTTAATTTTTATATGAGAAATTCGAGTTATTACATATTTAGTATTTTAAAATAAAAAATAAACATCTTTTGAAGATATTTTATTTAATAGTAGTATAAGTATGAATATAAATTGAGACAAATGATTAATTAAAATTAAATTAAATTGATACAAAATAATTTTTTTTGGGGTTTTATGAAATATATGATATATGATTCAATTAAGTTTAAAAATAATTTATAATTTAATTAATTAAAAAATATTAATTAAAATTGTAATAGTAGGTATGGAATAATTAATCATCACAATTAATTATTTAAAAAATTAATTTTGAATTTGTATTAAAAATAATTAAATTAAGAGAAATTGATTTAAATAATTTTTCTTGAAAATTCATAAAATAAATCGATATTGTATGGAATATATGGATTCAATTAGGTTTAAAAATAAATTATAATTTAATTAATTAAAAAATATTAATAAAAATATAATATTGTATAATTAATTAATCATCACAATTTATTATTTAGAAAATTAATTATAATTATTTATTAAAAACATTTAAATTAAGAGAAATTGATTTAAATAATTTTTTAAATCGAAAATTCAAAAAAACTTTAATAATATACAACATCATACAAATTAAGATAATAAGTAACTTTTTTATCATTAAATTGATTGAATTGTAAATTTAATTGAATTATATTAACATAAATTTGCACAAAAAATATTTTCGTATTATGTTTATTTTGAAAAAAATATTTTTCATTTAACTAAGTTCATAATTTTTTTAATAATTCAATTATATACAGTACAAATAAAGATACTACTAATAATGATATATAAAGCCCGAAAATAACCCTTTTAAAAAAAGTGTGAAAAAATAACTTCTCCAAACCGCCCAATTTCATTTTCCTATTTTCATGGAGTAAAAAGGGAAGACGAAATAACCAAACAAGAGAATTAAAAAGATTAAAATAAATAAAATTCACAGATACAAACACAAAAGATCTGAAAAAACGGAGGCGACCGGCGGTAATGTACGACCCCAAGTCCTCAAGCCCAGCACCACTACGCGAAGAAGAAGACGAAGAACGACACCGACATTACGACGACGTTTCATCGGTGGTCATCGCAGCCACCCGTAGACCTTGACGACATCCTCCGTTACGTTTTTCGAAATCGCCAAAATTCACCCATTATCTTTTACTGTTCCGATCAACGATAATTTATCGAGGATATTGACGAATCAGAGTGATGGAGTCGATGGTGGAGCTCTGTGATGTAATTGCGCAAACTCCGGCGCAATTTGCCCAGAAAATCGCATGGATTTGCAGCCGATGCCCGCCGCCGTCATCGTCTGTAGTGTCGAGATCGCAGCTCCATGGCATACTGACGGTGGCGCGATTCCTCTCCAAGTGCCCG
This sequence comes from Euphrasia confusa, assembly GCA_954870475.1. Classification (NCBI taxonomy): domain Eukaryota; kingdom Viridiplantae; phylum Streptophyta; class Magnoliopsida; order Lamiales; family Orobanchaceae; genus Euphrasia; species Euphrasia confusa. The sequence continues at coordinate 23,553,814 of OX940951.1, forward strand.
AATTCCGACCAGGAAACCCCCAAATCGCTCTTTCTCGCCTTTTACCGATCGATTCCCTCATCCTTCAATGTAAAATTCTGGCCGCAGGCATATCCCGTGGACGCGATTTCGTCGTTCTACACCGATTTCCTGGGCTACGTTTCAAAAGCGGCCGAAATCTCGCCTGATTTTGCCACTGACGTGGGAGGATTCACAGGGGAGATTGTGATGCAGGCGATAAGCAATGCCGACTCTAGTGTTTCTGGAATTTTCTTGAACGCTCTGTGCACAAACTTTCCTCCGATTCTACCTACCGATGCTAATAAATTGATTTCTACACTTCTTGATCGTTGTGATGTTGGGGGAAGCATTCTTTCAGCAGACTCACCTAGCAGCACTGCTTCAAAGGATGGGAGTGGCAGCATTGCATGGAAAAGCAACGGGGATTTATTCGGTAGCACCCCTGGGATCATTGATGGTGAGGGAGGTGGTGCCTCAGCTTATCAGAAGATTGTAACATTGTTTGAGAAAGAGTCCATTGAGAGTCTTCAAAAACAAGATATTGCTTTTAAGTTGATAGGGCGTATAATCAGTAAGACCACTATCGATCCACAGCTTATAGAGAATGTAAGGGGAATATCGAAGAATCAACTCCATTCGATGCTTTCATTCTTAAAGGTATCTCAGCAGGTTTAATGTATAGAAATTCGGAAAGTGCCAACACCCTACTAAAATCAGGGATTTATTTTTCATGTAATGAATGTTTAAATTGTTTTTTGCATGGGCAGATAAGGAAGCGTGATTGGTCAGAGCAAGGGCAGTTGCTGAGAGTTAGGATCAACACAAAGCTGTCAGTTTACCAAGCTGCTGCAAGGTTGCAAATTAAGACCCTGACATCTCTCGACACAGAAGGTAAGTCATCAAAGAGGTTGTTGCATGGAGCTCTAGCATTGTTGATAGAGGCTGCGGAGGGATGCTTGTTCTCGGCGTGGCGCAGATTTAGAGCCTGTGAAGAGCTATTTGGCTCCTTGCTTTCTGGAATTTCTCAAGCTGCTGTCACTCGTGGTGGTCAACTCCTACGGGTTCTTCTTATTCGCTTCAAACCCCTTGTGTTGTCCACTTGTGCTCATGTACATTCACTTATGTCAATTTTTTTGATATTTCTCCAAGAAGATTGTAGATTTTTACTCACTCATGGTTTCCTGTGTCTGCTATGGACAGGCTGACACTTCGACCAGCAGCCAGGGATCCATGTTTGAAAGTGTTTTGACAACATGCTGTGAGATAATTGAATTTGGATGGACTAAGGACCGGCCTCCTTTGGACACTTTTATCATGGGACTGGCTACTAGTATTCGAGAAAGAAATGATTACGACGAAGAGGTTAGTGGATTTTATAGCTTCTGATATTGTAATTATAGGCTTTCTAGCTGCAGTTATTATCGTAAAGCATTACTTAATAAGACGAAAAAATGATTACGATAAAATTTTAGAGTTATGATCATTAATATTCTCATTTGATATTCCGATTATATTACTGTCACTTGTCTTCATGCTGTACTATCAACTCGCAATCTTCTTCAAACTTTTCGACAAGCAAACTAAAACTGTTAAATTATTACTCAATTGCAATCTATGCCGAAATCTTTCAATAAGCAAATCAGAATCTTGGGTTCATGACTCCTAACTTTAACTCAGTTATCAGATAGTGCAAAAATATTTAGCCCTTCTTATATCCATCCCGAGTTTTGCTCAGAACCATGTATTTCTCGAACTGTTTTTTGCCCCTCTTGATTTGATGAGAAAGTAATAAAATTTTGTTTCACCTTTTTAATTTGTTACAACTATGTACCACCTGTTTTATTTTAGGACGGTTATAATTAATTGGAAATGTGGATTTGGTTATTGTCTCAAATTGCTTCACTTTTAATTTGTTATTAATCTTAAAAGTTGTCAAAAAACCATGCGGTTGATATGAACTATTTAAATACTATATGCAGTTTTCAGTTTTTTATATTGATGTTTGAGGTTCTGTTAGATACTCAAATAGAAACCTAATGTCCCATTATCTGCAAATTACTTAATTTTATGTGCCCATTTTCCAGTCTACATTACTTCAACAGCAAATTGTACATGCCTTTTGCTAGATTCTTAAACTTGTGTACTTTTCAGGATGGGAAAGAAAAACCTGCAGCTCCACCTGTTCAGTTGAATGTCATACATTTGTTATCTGAATTGAACGCTGTTGTTAAAAAGCCTGAAGTCGTTGATATGATATTACCCTTATTTATTGAGAGTTTAGAAGAGGGCGATGCTTCAAATCCAGGCTTATTGAGACTCCGAGTATGTCCTATATTTTCAATGCATAATATGTTTGCATATTTTTTTCATTGTATTATACTTATAATAAAAAGGCATGATCTTTATTGCATCAGCTCCCAAACATACTGCTCTTATTTATTTATTTATTTATTTATTTATTTATTTATGCTTCTCTTGCACGGTTTTCTGAACCTTATTTTTGTGATATGCCACAGCTTCTTGATGCTATTTCTCGCCTGGCGAGTTTAGGTTTTGAGAAATCTTACCGTGAAGCTGTAGTCTTAATGACTCGGAGCTACTTGGGAAAACTCTCTGCTGTTGACTCTGCTGAAAGTAACACCCAAGTACCTGAAGCCACAAGTGAACGCATTGAGGTAGAATTTAAATTTTATCACATTGTTTGATAGTTTATTAGTTAGTGATCAGTATTTGTTGTGATATGGGTGCTCACTGGTTCAATTACACTCTAGACATTGCCTGCTGGATTTTTGTCTATTGCGGGAGGCATTACGTGCAGTAAATTACGTTTAGATTACCGTCATCGCTTGTTGTCACTTTGCTCAGATGTGGGCTTGGCTGCAGAATCAAAAAGTGGAAGGTAAAGTAGAGGATAGTTGATTTGTTAGTGTCATTGTTGGACCGTGATGTTGTGATTTCTTCACTGGTGAAATCAATGTTTCAGGAGTGGGGCAGATTTTCTTGGGCCTCTTTTGCCTGCCGTGGCTGAGATATGTTCAGACTTCGAGCCCGGTGTAAATGTGGAACCTTCACTCTTGAAGCTATTCAGGAACTTGTGGTTCTATATTGCTCTCTTTGGGTTAGCACCTCCAATACAGAAAACTCAGGCTACGACAAAGTCAGCTTCAACCGCAGTTAATAGTGCAGGCAACACGGGCGCCATTGCTCTCCAAGCTGTAGCTGGACCATATATGTGGAATTCGTTATGGTCGTCTGCTGTTCAGCGAATTTCTCAAGGGACCCCACCTCTTGTGAGTTGAGCTAGAGTATGCTTTTCAGTTATAAATATTACTCTTACGTCTTTGTGCCCTTTGTGGCATTTGATCCTTTGTTTGAAAAAAAAAAAAAATACATTTGGCCAACCTACTTTCTTTATGCAAATGTTTAAAGACTTGGTGGCTTTTTTATTTATCATGCAAATGTTCTGTTTCTGAAAGGGGCTTTATGTGGTAATTTTTTCATGGGAATTTTATTGTGCAAATAAATCCTGCCCATGTATTTAGATATTAGCTCAAAGTAGCTTAGGCTGTGGAAGGTCCCTCGTTTTGCATTAAAAGTCTATTATTTATTTCAATAGATTTTTATACCTCTTTTTCTCAATTCTTTGGTTAGACTTAAATGTTTTCAATAGAGGTAAAGAAAGATGCCATCAGTATGGTGATTTTTTTCTTTTCTTTTCAAATATGCTCAATATTTCTTCAACATGCATCTTATCGGGTTCATGATACGTGGAAGATTCTTTATATATGATTACCCTATTCTTGCATGATCTGTGCCATCATTGATCGCTTTGATATCATTGCAAAATTTGCAACAAGTATATGGCTCTAAGAGCCAACATGTTTGTGATCAGGTTGTGAGTTCTGTGAAGTGGCTTGAAGATGAGTTGGAGCTTAATGCTCTTCATAATCCTGGTAGTCTGCGTGGGAGTGGAAATGAAAAAGCTGCTGTGAATCAAAGAACTGCACTCTCTGCTGCTTTAGGAGGGCGAGTGGAAGTTTCTGCTATGAGTTCAATTTCAGGTGCACTAATTTTTTTAGTTGGTCATCAAATGCTTCATATTTGGCAATTAATTAAAAAAAAATATACTTTTAGTTCTTTTTTTGTTGCAAGGCTGCAAAGGGTTACATAGTCACAAAAAATGATATACTTATCTTATGACTTATTCAGGTGTGAAGGCAACCTATCTTTTAGCTGTAGCATTTTTGGAGATAATAAGATTTAGCAGCAATGGTGGTATTCTCAACGGAGGCCCAGAATCAACTGCTTCTCGGAGTGCTTTCGGCTGTGTTTTTGAATACCTGAGAAGTCCTAATCTTGCGCAAGCTGTCTCCCAGTGTTTGACTGCTCTAGTCCATCAGGCATTTGAAACAGCTACAACATGGCTGGTATTCTTCCTATCATCCTTCAATCTTTCTTGTTGATGTTTATATATCTGCGCGTGCTCATAAGTTCACTCATTTGCATGTGAAGAATATGGCTACTAATTACCAGGGTTGAGATTCAAAGCATATCTACGCAACTCGATCTATTTCTTTTATTGTCTCAATATCCTTTTGTTTTCTATTTCCTTTAGATATATATTTCCAAATATTATGGTCTATGCAACTTGTGGCAGGAGGATCGAGCATCTGATACTGGTAAAGAAGCTGGGGTTAGAGAGTCTACTCTCTCCGTACATGCTTGCTTTCTCATAAAAAACTTGTCTCAAAGGGACGAGCATGTACGAGATATATCTGTTAGTTTGTTAACTCAACTTAGAGATAAATTTCCTCAGGTAAAATTGTACTTTGGTTGTGTTTTCTTTCACTAAATCTACTCACATCACTTTCTTTTGATGTCCTTAAATGTTTTTCATGGCTTGCAGATCTTATGGAATTCTTCTTGTCTGGATGCTCTGCTACTCTCAATGCATAATGATCCACCATCTGCTGTAGTTAGTGATCCTGCTTATATTGCTAATGTCCGCTCTTTATATCAAAAGATTGTTCGGGAGTGGATTGTTGTTTCACTTTCTCATGCGCCATGCACTAGTCAGGGTCTTCTTCAGGTTTTTTCTATCATTACCTGTTATTGCATCTTCTTCTTTTCTCTTTAATCACTTTCTATAAATAGTATGGCTATCCTCGCTCTTCAGTCCCTCGCTAGAGTTTAGGATTGATGTCACTTCATATACTGGATGGAGAATAATATCTGAAATTGGTAGACAATCTTTTAATCTCGGAAGTTGTGGTCAAATGGTAATGTTACTAATGTATTAACCTTTTGTTATTTTTCTCAATTGACTTCTATCTAACCGAACTTTTCATAGCACTCTTCAATGTACTCTTTATTTTCTATCTTTTCCCGGATGTCTATTAATTTAAATTCGCATCTAAATATGAACTAAAGATTTCTACTCACTTATTGTTATCTGTGTTTCTCCGTACTTCGGTCATAAAGGAAAAGAAGGGAGATTAAAATGTTATTGCCTGGAGATGCACTTTTCGTCTATTTACCCTTAACTTTTTATTTCAAAACTTATGATGTTCAGGAAAACCTTTGCAAAGCTAACACATGGCAGCGAACACAGCCTACAGCTGACGTGGTTTCTCTTTTGTCTGAGATAAGGATTGGTACCGGGAAGAATGATTGTTGGACTGGTACAAAAACTGCAAACATACCTGCAGTCATGGCTGCTGCTGCTGCAGCATCAGGAGGAAACTTGAAACTAACTGATGCATTCAATTTAGAGGTTCTTGGTACTGGAATGGTCAGTGCGACCACTAAGTGTAACCATGCTGGTGAAATTTTGGGCATGCGAAGGTTATTTGAGAGCATTGGTGGCCTTAGTCAATCTACTGATGGCCTCAATCTTGACCTTCCTGTTATGGGATCTTCTCCCCAATTACCACAACCCAAAAATGAATCCTTCAATGAGGTATTGCTTTCCAAATTTGTGAAGCTGCTTCAAGCCTTTGTAACTACTGCAGAGAAAGGAGAGGAAGTAGACAAATCAAAATTTCGTGAAAGTTGTTCTCAAGCGACAGCCTTACTTCTTTCAAATCTGGTAAAACAATTATCTTTTTCTTATTTAGTAGTAGTATGATAAAATGGCTAATGTGAGTCTTTTTTTTAATAATGATATAATTTATTTTTCAGGATTCAGATTTAAAATCATACAGTGAGAGCTTTTCACAACTTCTACGCCTTCTTTGTTGGTGTCCAGCTTACATATCCACACCTGACGCTGTGGAGACTGGCGTGTATATCTGGACTTGGTTAGTTTCTGCTGCTCCTCAGTTGGGATCTCTTGTCCTTGCTGAGCTTGTAGATGCATGGTTATGGACAATAGATACGAAGCGAGGCATTTTTGCATCCGAAGTAAGGTTCTCTGGCCCTTCGGCAAAGTTGAGGCCCCATCTTGCTCCCGGAGAGCCAGAGTTGCCACCTGAGAAGGACCCTGTGGAACAAATAATGGCTCATAGGCTGTGGATTGGATTTTTTATAGATAGATTTGAAGTAAGGATCACATATCTTCAGCATCAAGATGTCATCTGATTTCAAATGTTACTTGATGATTTTCCATAAATCTACAGTCACATATGGTTGAAGTTGAAAATGTTGCACTCTATTGCAGTCATTAGTAGGAGTTGCAATCATTTTTTTAACACAGTTTTATTTATTGATTCATTTAATTTTGTGTTCTCACCATTTCAGGTAATTCGGCATGATAGTGCTGAACAACTTTTGCTACTCGGTCGAATGCTACAAGGAACAACAAAACTCCCCTGGAATTTTTCACGGCATCCTGCTGCTACAGGAACTTTCTTCACTATTATGCTTTTTGGCCTGAAAGTTTGCTCATGTCAAACACAGGGTAATCTTCAGAATTTCAGATCAGGGCTTCAGTTGCTAGAAGATAGAATATATAGGTACGGGACCGTTTAGAAGAATGCAGTTTCATTTCAATCATCTTTACTCAATTTCATTACAAAAGAGAGTATTTAATTATTTATAGAACACTCATTATGGTATACCTAGTGCATGTCAGACACCTGCTACTAGTACGAGCTTGTCACTTGCTAGATAAGTTTAGTGAATTATGTAATTATGCAGCAGGAGCAAGCATTTGCAAGTTCTCTTTCCGCTAATGAGTAACAATTATTTTGTGTAAGATTCACCTAGGTGTAACCTACTTAAAAAAAACCTGAAGTTACGTATGGAGCTTTATTTAATGCGAGAATTGAGTTTTATTAATTTAAGGGTGGCTGCAAAATATTTAGTTACTGAAGATTTGCTGTTTCAATTGACATTTGTGTTTATTATGATAGATTTGCTTTGAAGTACCTTTTGACACACACACACACACGCATATATATATATATATATATATATATATATATATATATATATATATATATATATATATATATATATATATATATATATATATATATATATATATACACATGTGTGTATGTGCCTGCGCTTATGAAATGGATTATTTATTGGTAAACATGCAACTTATTCTTCTATCTATTAATGTGGCTGATCTACTTTGATAATACAAGTTCTTTTCATGATTAGAACTTTAGTGATATTCCTTATCCATGTCTCTTTTTGTTTAGTGATCGTTTAAGGCTTTAAGCTGTTATTTTCTATATTTATACTGTAACTTTCTTTGAAGTATACTGACGTATGAGTAATCTGGTGTGCATTCTGCAGGGCATCCTTAGGGTGGTTTGCTCATGAACCGGAGTGGTTTGACCTTAACAACAATAATTTTGCACAGAGTGAAGCTCAGTCTGTTTCATTTTTCGTCCAACATCTTTTAAATGAGCGTGTGGAGACACCCCAGCTTGATCAGAAGGCACAAGGCGTTGAAAATGGTAGCTCTTCAGTTGATGTGGTAAGATAATCATAGAGGAGATCTGTCAACTCTCAGCCCCTAAATTATAGTAAAACTTCTTATTACAAAATAAAAAAAAAAAAAAAAATCAATGGGGTTTATGAAGCTAGGAAAACATCTTATGTTCTGCAGAAAGATCAATATCATCCAGTCTGGGGTCAGATGGAGAACTATTCTACTGGACGAGAAAAGCGTAGGCAGTTGCTGCTGATGCTATGCCAGTATGAGGCTGACAGGCTAGAAGTTTGGGCTCAACCAGTTGGATCAAAGTAGTTTTTTCATCGAATCTTTTAAAGTCTCAAAATTAACTTTGTTGTTTATATCATGGAGAAAAATCCTATTTTAATATTCCTGTCTTATGTCTAATGCAGGGAAACCACTTCTAAGCTTAAAATTAGCTCTGAGAAATGGATAGAATTTGTGCGGACGGCTTTTTGTGTTGATCCTCGAATTGCTCTATCATTAGCTGCTAGATTTCGAGCAAATGCCACTCTAAAGACTGAAATCACACAACTAGTACAAGTATGTTTTTTCTTTTTGGTTATAAAAGTATATATTTTTTATAAAAAAAGTTTTTACTTCATTTTTTGCAATCTCATACTTTGAACGTGGATTTTGACGTAGGAAAAGCTAGTGAGGGATAGTTTATGCCTTGTTTCATGAGTGAAATCCTAATCAAAATTTTGAGTAATGATTCATCAATGACACTATCGTAGATGATGCTTTCTGTGGTTAACTTTCTTACATCATATTTTATCTCATTTTAACTTGTTCTTTTATATTTCTACCGTAGTCGCATATATTGGATATCCGCAATATTGCTGAAGCGTTGCCTTATTTTGTCACCCCCAAAGCGGTGGATGAGAATTCAATACTATTGCAACAATTGCCACACTGGGCAGCTTGTTCAATTACACAAGCTTTGGATTTCCTTACTCCAGCATATAAAGGTCACCCACGAGTGATGGCTTATATTCTCAGAGTATTGGAAACATATCCGCCTGAGAGAGTGACATTCTTCATGCCTCAGCTGGTGCAAGCACTACGATATGATGATGGGGTGGGTTCTTGTTTAGGCATGTTTACATACAGTTTTATTTTTGACCTAGTTACCTAAAGAAATCGTTCCTAGCAAAACTGCAGGTTAATTAATTAATAATTATCAATATAGTATTTTGGTTTTTGCTGATTTTGAGGTTAATGTGTTTCATAGCTTGTGAAAATTACTTGACTAGGTAAGAGATAATACATGGGGTAATTACGCAAATAATGTTTGTTTGACATTCTACACTAAACGAACATAACAATAGGAGAAATAAATACTTCTCCCTCAGTCCCACAGCTGTTTGCCAGCTTCTTTTTAAATTTCTAAGAAACTGGCAAACAGCCGTGGGACTGATGGGAGTACTCCGTATATGATTTTAAGTGGCACACTATAGCTTCACCATCTGATCAATACTTGGGTAATTTTTTTCAGTTTGTTTTTTGCATCTACATCTAATTGTAATAACGGATCTTTCATTCTGGATCGCTTCATTTTACAGAAGTTGGTTGAGGGATACTTACTTAGAGCTGCACAACGGAGTGATATTTTTGCCCACATATTGATATGGCATTTGCAGGTGAACTTTTTTTTTTTACTATTGATTGTTGTAGATAAATAATACAGACAACCATGCAATGTGAAAATGCTTTATATTATACATTACAACATTGTGCTTTTGCAGGGTGAGACTTGTGAATCTGAGACAGAGAAAGATGCGCCATCTGCCACGGTATACTTCCTCAGACATAATGGATTCTTTTTTGCACTGCATGGAAATTTAAATATGCATTTCATACCTTCATCCTTTTCACCATATTTGGTTCTTATGCCTGTTTTGTGAATCAATGCTAAATGCTAATTATGTTATAAAGATCGAAATACATCTACACATTTTCTGTAATTCTGTTCTTTTCATTTGACACTTAGAATAGTTAGAATATGCTTTTAGTTTTAGTGTCTCTAAAAGACCCATTTTATGTTATTAATTGATTATTTTTAGGTTATTTAATCACTGCATCTATTAATTTCTTCTGAATTCAGCATTTTCTGGTGTAACATTTTTTTTGTCTTTTCAGAATAACTCGTTTCAAGCACTATTACCGGTTGTTAGACAACGAATCATCGATGGTTTTAGTCCTAAAGCACTTGATGTGTTTCAAAGAGAATTTAACTTCTTTGACAAAGTTACATCTATATCTGGTGTCCTATTTCCACTCCCGAAGGACGAAAGACGAGCTGGGATTAGAAGGTAACTGTTTGGGGGCATTTATTGCAATATTGTAGCCCATGCACTTACAAATTATATACTAAGTTATTTTTCTCTTTTAAAACTGTGATTAATGAGATACTTTATCTTCATGTTGAAACAGGGAGTTGGAGAAAATCGAAATGGACGGAGATGACCTATACCTACCTACTGCACCTGCTAAACTTGTTAGGGGTATTCAGGTTGACAGTGGAATCCCTTTACAATCAGCAGCAAAAGTTCCTATAATGATCACATTCAATGTGGTGGATAAGGATGGGGACCAAAAAGATGTTAAGCCTCAAGCTTGTATTTTCAAGGTATATGGTATATGATACTCCCTCTGTGCCATTTATATATTCACACTTTCTTTTTTTGGATGTCCCACATATATTTTCAACTCCAAAAAAAAGAAATAATTATACTTACCTTCTCACCTTAAATACAATTTTACCCTTACATTTTTTAATGAACATAAATATCTTTTTTTCTTAATCTGGTTAGAAATTTGAGGGTGACCCATATAATAATTCTTGAAGAGAGGGGTAACCGGGTAAGCCATTATAATACTACATAAAATCATGTGTCGAATGACACCCCTAACGAGTTCTTATTCCACACGACTATTTATACATGTCATGTGTGACTTTTGAACTAGAACATTAAGTATGATAAATGACTTATCATATTCTAGATACATAACCTTTCATATTATTCTAAGAACATACGTTCAAGTTTACAACACTTAATAATTTCAACAATTCTCCCTACCTGACAAAGTGTGGAGATATTGTCGGAACGGAGGGAGTATATCCCAAGGAGCATTCATAAGCTGCCTTAGCAAAAACAATTGGAATCTCTTGCAGAAATCAGATACTGGATATATATTTAACTTTTGTCATCTTCCTTTCATGGGTTTTTGTGACTTGCTGTATGTCTATTATTGGGAAATTTTGATATATACTTTTATTCCTTAGGTTCGCATGATCACATTATATAGAGTTGCCCTTGTGATATAGAGAAATATTTCTTATTTTCTGCAGTTTGTTTGTAGTGCGAAAATCAAAATATGTATATAATGGAGATTTTTATGGTTATAAATCATTGCCACATGATTTATAGGTTGGAGATGACTGTAGGCAAGATGTTCTAGCTTTGCAAGTTATTTCACTTTTGAAGGACATCTTTGCAGCTGTTGGGCTAAATCTCTATTTGTTTCCTTATGGAGTACTGCCAACGGGACCAGAGAGAGGAATTATTGAGGTACGTGCATCTTAGCTGTTCTGATGTACTTTTATCTATTGCCATCTTCAGATCATTTGTACATTCAATTTCCATTAAATTATGTTTGAACTTTGAATTTTGACCAAATTTAATGTTACAGTTAACTTGTGCCAGCTGCAATTATCTCATTTGTTCATTACTGACTACAATGGTACTTGTGCAATCAAAATAAACTACTAAAATTTACTATAAGAATTCGAAGAAAAAAATAAGAATTGGTTTGCTAGCAAATGACGAGGTTGTTCACAATCACAATGTTTCACACCTACAAGTTTAAGTGCCAATTGTATTTAACTATTTATGTATGAATTTATGATCTTGTGGTAGAGTGTGTTGAGGCCATCTGTTAGAGCTATTGAAAGAGTCATCTGCGGCTGCCCAAATGGATTTTATTTAATAAACTTAAACCACTTAAATTGCACACTGACCACATGAAAATGTTTCTGATACATATTCTGGCAAACAATGTGTCTAAAATTTAAAACGTAAATTATGAAAAATACCATTGAGGTTAATAGACCCTAGCTATCTTTTTAAAACTTCAAGGGCTTGTTTGGTAGCCCTTATAAGGCCTAGATAGTTTAGTTATCCATACATATCTCACGTTTGGTTACAAAGTAGTGGGCCTGCGTTAGATTGCAGGCCCGCTAATAATTACTGTTCTCCTTTGGCATATGTAACGTCCCATTTTGGTATGATACTAATCTAGTCTCAGCAGTATTTTTATTTTTATTTTTAATTACACATATACACCTCACACTTTTAAAGTAAAAAATTTTTTTTTTTTTCATTTGTTTTTCATTCTTCATTACGCAGAGAGGAAAATTAGGTATTTTTCGATTAATCCTCTCTCCTATTTTTTATTTTTTATTTTTGAATGAATCTAAATTTACGGTAGGTGAAAGATGTGTTGTTTATTTATTTTTTTTCTTTTTTCTGTTTGAATCGTTCTAAAAGATCTAAAACTACGAAGGTAAAATAAGGTATTTTTATTTAATTTTTTTTCTCATTGTCAATAGATCTGTTCTTCGCTTCTTAACCAAACACATTTAATTAATGATTTTCTTAAATTATGTTGTTAATGTCTATTCGTGATTTTTTTTTTGTTTTTGGCTTCTATCAGGAGAAATAAGGGGAGAAGAAAATCACGATGAATGAGATGAAGGGACCCACCTAAAATATGAACAATTTTTTTTCTAGAAATTGCAATTTGGTTATTATTTTTTCAACGTAATTTCTCTGTGGCTATCTGAAATGTCACAAGTAGGAACCAAACACTTGAAAAAACTTTTTCTTCCGATAAATAATATCAAGATAAGCTATCTTAAGTTATCTAGAGATAACTTAACATGGTCACCAAACATGCACCAAATATCTAGTTGATATTTTTGTATTTTTTTAAGATTATTGGATATTTAATGTGATAAAGTCATACCTAAAGGATAGTTATTAGGTCATTATCTTAGATCCTTTGAACCTTTTTGCTCGGCAGGTTGTCCCCAATTCACGAAGCAGGAGCCAGATGGGCGAGACCACTGATGGTGGTCTATATGAGATTTTTCAACAGGATTTTGGGCCTGTTGGCTCTTCAAGCTTTGAAGCTGCTCGTGAGAATTTTCTCGTTAGCAGCGCTGGATATGCAGTTGCTAGCCTCTTGCTTCAACCAAAAGATAGACATAACGGGAATCTCTTATTTGATAGGTAAGCATGTCTACATGAAGTGTTAATTACTGCATTGAAAAGCCACGATTAAGTTCTTCCCTTCAGTGTTAAGTATAGTATTGTAATTCGGACCATGTTTATGATTTTTATTATTATTATGCATGAACTTTGGTGTATTCTACTAAAACAATTATGCAGGTGTATTTGATAGAAAAAATGAATGCCACGACAGATTCTTAGCTCGACTGTTTATGAATGCAGTGTTGGCAGGCTCGTCCATATTGATTTCGGTTTCATTCTGGAAACTTCGCCCGGTGGAAATATGCGATTTGAGAGCGCCCACTTCAAACTGAGTCACGAAATGACTCAATTACTCGACCCTTCAGGAGTGATGAAAAGCGACACTTGGTACCTATTCGTACGGTATGTTCCATCCACATATAATAAGCTAATGTGACCGCGCTTTTGCTTGATGTATCCATAAATAAACCCCCTCGATTTTTTTCCTGGTGCACAGCTTGTGTGTAAAGGGTTACCTTGCTGCCCGTCGCTATATGGATGGTATCATAAACACAGTCTCAATGATGATGGACAGCGGCTTGCCTTGCTTCAGCAGGGGGGACCCTATTGGTAATCTTCGCAAGAGGTTTCATCCTGAGATGTCCGACCGTGAGGCGGCTAATTATATGATTCGCATTTGCACTGATGCCTATAATAAGTGGACCACCGCCGGTTATGATTTGATCCAGTATTTACAACAGGGCATCGAGAAATGAAGCGAATGGATCGTTAATTATTTTATTTTTCTTCTGAAAATTGTATATCTTTGATATATGGTAGATTTCTGCTGCGCATAATTTGTAGCTGAGAGAGACTGCACTGGTCTTTTTACCGATCAATGCCTGGTATAGTTCAGGTTCAAAACAGTTTTTCTTGTTCTTTTACTGGGTTCCTCTCGTTGTAAAAAGTTATATAGGCTGCTCGCTGTCCCTTAGGTAATTATTGATCGATTCAAAGTAACCACTTTTTGGGGATTCATAATTATGTGAAGAGTAATAAAGGTTGTTTGTAGAAGAATGCATTGCCTTTGGTGATTCATATCGGTGTTTACATTTTCATATTTAGATGGAGTAAGACTGGTCACAACGGCAATGTCCCATATGTTATGATTTTTTTTATTTATCCTATATTAAAACTGTAATACTAACTTTTTATATATTTCATAAAAATATATATTTTTTATTCTTTATAAATAGAGACCAAATATGATATATAGTTTGAGATAAAAAAAATCCAAGTTTCTATATTTTTTCAGCTTCTAATAAAAATTCAAACTTCCAAAATTACAATATTCGTGTTCTCAATTTCATGTATCTGGATATGTCCAACAAGACCCTCCAAGAAATCAAAATGATCAACATACATACCAATTCTCAAATTGGTAGATAATTGGGAAGTACAAGAAGACATAGCCTTCACGTCATGTCAGCTTGGTGTTTCATCAATCAAAATGTAATTGCTAGAAAAAAATCAAAAAAGTTGTGCTTTATGGAGGCGCATTTTATAAATGTATGAGCAAACTCGTGTAGAAAATTCAAGAAGTATCAATGAAAGAAACATTGAGTTGTTGAGAAATCGTTTTAAACGACTCAATGCCAATGTGAACAAGTAGATTGCTGCATACAAAGAAGCATATGGTCGAAAAATGAGTGAAATGATCATGAAATATGTTGAGAAAGTGGCTCAAAGAATTTATGGCAAGACTAAGTTCAATAATTTGCGAGTTTTTCAAAAAGTTATGAATAAGCATCCTAAATGAGAATTGAAAAATGTAAACAGGCCGTAAACATTTCATTCCTGAAGATAAACAAAGCAACGAAGAAGTTCATAGCAGCTCAAAAAGATCAAAGACTGATGAAGACGACGGACATTCAACTTTAATCCAGAAACTCCAGGGAGAGAAGCTTCATCAATTTCTCGTCAAACCGGCAGAGATGCGTCTAAAGCTAAACAGGAGGGAAAAGTTGTGGCATCACAATCTTCTCCAACGTCTGATGATATTATTGCAGAATTTCGTGAAATGAGGATCACACGTTAGGGGAAACTTGCATTGATGTCCAAAATGGGAGAAGAAAAACATGAAGTTGAAGCGCAAATAAGAAGAAAGAAAGATACTCAAGATGGAAATATTTATATTGTGTAAACGGATGGAAAAAAGAACACTTAGCGTCCGTAGAAGAAAAATTGAAAACTTAGTTAATGATACTTTTTTATCCACATTGATGTTAATCGAGATAATTGTGTTGTCTGTTTAATTCATTAATAATTGTATTGTTTGAATTTGTTTTACTCTTAATAATTGTATTTCATGTTTCGTTCCTTTAAAAATTGTGTCTTTCGTTTAATTCTTTAATAATTGTATTGCACATTAATTGATGGATAAGTCTTATGCAAAGTTTGATGAATCAAATGGCTCATCTGTGCACACATTAATGGTATCAATTTTTTTGAGTTTGAACTCATTAAAGTGAACTCTTACCATTGGGAGTTTCAGTTCATTATACCCACCCTACTTATCTCACCCAACCAAAGTGAACTCGGTTCAAAGGTATGAACGAATTTTTTTTTTCTGTCAGAGTATACAAATGTCCACAAATAAATGGACAAAAATGCGAGTTTTTTTTTTCCTGTTAGAGTATACAAATGTCCACAAATATATGGACAGAAATGTTGCTTGGGAGACACGCCCCAAATGCGCAATTAATCCATATTTCCTGCCGCCCAGCATTCATTTCATTTATTATTATTATTATTATTATTATTATTATTATTATTATTATTATTATTTTTTTTTTTTTATTATTATTATTATTATTATTATTATTATTATTATTATATTATTATTATTATTATTATCATTATTATTAATAATATTAATATTACTTTAATTTTTATATTTATTTCTTATTTTTATAAATAACTTACATTTTTTTCATATCAAGTCTCTTTTATTTTTCTATTTTTTATATTATTTTAAGAAGATAAATTTTCTACAGTAATTATTATCACAATTTTTTTTTCACATTTTACCTATAAATACACAAGTTACCTATTCATATTTCACACTCAAATTTAGCCTCTCTTTTATTTATTTTTCACTTGAAATTGCGGATAACAATCGCAATTTTCTCACTAATTTTTTCGATGGACAATTTTCGTCAAACTTACCAAATTCCTATCTTTCATCAAACTTCTTCAATTTTCATTTTCCTCCAATAAACTTCTCCAATTCTCCAAATTTTCAAACATATGAAAATACGGAAGATTTTCCATCTCCAAATTTTCAAACCCCTACGTCTGAATTTTGGCAACAATCATTAGGGCAATTTTCTACTCCACGAGCAACTCGTATGCCCTCGACGGAGAACATTTTCACCGAACCATTTAGTCCGTCATTCGTCCCAGAAACACAATTCCAATCGTTTAATCCGGTTGAAGATTGTGTAATCACAAAAGGCGGCTGTTACACCATAAAAATCCGACACCGACAATTGTCCAGACGATCGGAGCCACGTCATCAAAGGGGTGGTCAACGGGAGACAAAAGTCAATTTTGAAGCCAAGTATGAAGAAGGTACCAGACAAGTTAAACAGTAGCCCCGGGCAGGCAACCTCGTGCAAGAATAAAAGATCGGTCAGATAAGGCTCCAGGCAAGAGGCGGTGCTTCCCTGGTGACATGCAGCAAGTGGGAGGACAAGATTAGTGGGTTTTTAATGTAAAGCTTAAAGTCTTGTGTCTGCCCAATTAGATAGTAATAGGTGGCTAATAGGTGACATTAGAAGAGCTTGCATGCTCATGCAATTGTTAGTATATAAGAGAGGAAGAGAGGAGGAGAAAGGGGGCTCTCACTTTGTATTTTTTCCAAATACTTTAAGTAAGGAAATAAAATACAAGAGTTTGAAGCTCAAGAACACCATACCTGTTTTTTCAGATGACGGTCATGTATTTTCCGATCTATAACTTGCCTAGCCTATCAAATAAATATTATGTTGGAGCCTTTCTTTGTAGTATTGTCTGATTAGGCTGCATGTTATCGTGATTTTATTTAATATTATCTTAAGTGTCGTGAAATGAAGACCACACGCCAGAGGGAACTGCATTAATGTCCAAACAGAGAGAAGAAGAATTTGAGTTGGAGCGTTAAAAAGAAGAAAGGAAGACACTCGAGATAAAAATGTCTATATTGATTAAACTGACAAAAAAAAGTACTTAACGTCCGCAGAAGAAAATTTGAAAAGTGAGCTCATGATACTTTTTATCCGCGGTGATGACAATCGAGATAATTGTGTTGTCTGTTTAATTTCTTGATAATTGTATTGTTTAAATTTGTTTTATTCTTAATAATTGTATTGCATGTTTATTTCTTTCAAATATTGTGTCGTCCGTTTAATTATTTAATAATTGTATTGCACATTAATTGATGGATAGGTTTTTTGCACAATTTTAAAAATGAAATGATTTCTCTACATTCACATTATGTAATGACTCATGAAACATTTTGAAAAATCAAATGGCTTCTCTGCGTACACATTCTGTGATGAGTAATCAAACATTGTTGGAATGGTCTTCTGAAAAGTTTGCAGAATCAAACGACTCATGTGTATATGCACCATGTGATGACTATCAATTCAGTAATTGATGGTCACTTGCAAATTAGATTATTCATCAAACATTGTTGGAATGGTCTTTTGAAAAGTTTGCAGAATCAAACTGCTCATTTGAATACGTACAATGTGATGCCCCATCAATTCAAAATTTCAATTATTGATTGTTAAAAATTAGATTATCTATCAATGCAATATTAAATTACAAAATATTTTTAAATTAATTTATTTTAAAAATAATAATTAATTAAATACTACAATATAAATAATATATAATATATTTATTAATTGAAAAAATTAGTAATATGAAATGTAATTTTTTATTGAATATTTTTTGTTTGAATAATGAAAAATAAAATAAAATAGTTAGGTGGTTGAGTTATGAGTGTGAGTCCATCTAAATGTTTTATAATAAATACATTGTTTTATACTCCCTCCGTTCTATAGTCGTCACACTAGTATGACCACGGAGGTTAAGAAATAATATTATTATATTATTATTGATTAAAGTTAAAGGGTATTGTAACTAGTATATAGAGAAAAGAAAAGTGTGATAAATATTTCATTACTTTTGTCCAATTACTCCATCCAACTGCCTCATTAATACTTTACACTTTCATTTTTAAAATAATTATTCTTAGTTTTTAAAAAAAATACAATTATATACTCAAATTGTTTTTTTTTTTGGTAAAAGTCAATCACATATAAAGGAAAGAGTGTATGGTACAGTATAGCGCATAAGAATGAAATCCCTACCGGATCATCGAGCTAACAGACTAGCTCTCCAACCAACCAACTAAACATATAACATTAAAGAATACAAACACAATCACCAAGCTATATGTCATACCCTCTTCAGCGCACGTGCCTGAAGAGAATCAGGAAGTCGTAACGAGCGAATCCTCTCATGTATGATAGAGATCGCCTGAGAGGCCACCACTCCTAGCGACACCGAACGAGCCTCATGAATCCTCGTGTTTCTCTCGAGCCAAATAAAGTAGATCAGAGCAGCGAGAAGTCCACGATACGCGCAGGATATCAAGTGCTTCCCACGCCATCGACTAGAAGCTCGTAATACAACACTATGCCAACTACCACGTGGCCATAGAAATCCCACCTCCACCTTGAGCCTCCGCAAGCAATCCTGTGAGAAGGGGCACTAAAAAAAAGGTGAGAGTGTGTCTCTGTGCTCCCCCTACCACATAGTACACACGAGTCATCCCCCCGACCAATCCACGGCTTATCCATAGTCGGCAACCGACCTCGGATAGCCATCCAAAGAATGAAGCAATGTCGTGGGATACGTCCTGGTCCAGCCTAAAGGGCAGCCCACGACACCCTAGGTCTCTCCGGGCGGAAAAGAGTATATGCTGATTCAGAGGTGTAGGTTCCAGATCGATGTAGTTTCCACCGCACTGTATCTGTCCTCACATCTATACTCGACAAGCCATCCATAAGATCAACGAACTCAGCCGCAAAGTCTGCTGGCCATCTCCACATCCCATCAACTATGACCATACTCAACGACGCAGCCCTAGGAAGCCTCCTAATCCACGGTCCTAACTGACACACCTCCTCTAATCGACCTAGGGGATGCCACGGGTCCCTCCAAAGATAAAACTGCAATCCATCCCCGACCCGCATCTGTATAGCTGGTAACACAGCTGGGCGTAGTTTAAGAAGCTGACGCCAACTCCAGGAGCATGCCTTCGACACCTTAGCACTCCAAAAGGAATGCCTCCTCAGTCAATTATCCTGAATCCAACTGACCCAAATAGAGTCCGGATCCTGGCTCAGAATAGCCCAGATGTGTCTGGTCATAAGGGCTCGATTCTGAGCAGTGAGATCACGGATACTCAGTCCACCCTCACAAGCAGGCCGACAAATATCTTCCCATCTGACCTTGGCGTACCCCTTATCGCCCAACCCAAACCAAAGAAATCTCCGCAGTCTCTTCTCAATCTCCTCAATAATCCCCTGGGGGAGTATGAACACACTGGCCCAGTAGATATGTAGCGTACCAAGAACTGATCGGATCAACTGTAGACGTCCTGCATAAGATAGTGTTCGAGAGGTCCAGGAACCCAGTCTGGCATCAATCCTATGCAGCAGGGGGCACATTTCCTCAAACTCAACCGAGAAGATATTAGAGGAACTCCGAGATAACGCACCGGAAGGGTCCCGACCGAGAAATCAAAAACTGGCTGGAGTATCGATACATCATCCTGCCCTGCGCCTGGAGGGAGAGATAGATATTACTCTTATTCTTATATACTCAAATTGTGAAAATTTCTTGTGTGTATAATTTTGAATAATATAATAATAATATATTCTATTTTTTAGAATAAAATAATAATATATTATGAAAAATATAAAATGCAATGAAATAGAGATAAAAAACTTTAGTCCCATAAATTTAGTCTTTTTTCGATTTAGTCCCACATAAATCCGTTTTTTCAATTTAGCCTCAAATATGTCGAATTTGGTTTCAATTTAGTCCTTTTTTTGTACAAAGTGCCCATGAAAGCTGACTCAGCGCTACGTGTCAGCATCCCATTGGTCAACGACTTTTTAAAAAAGAAAAGAAAAAAGTCGTTGACCAATGGGATGCTGACACGTGGCGCTGAGTCAGCATCTATAGACACATTTCGACGAAAATTGAAATTTTCGTACAAAAAGGACTAACTTGAAATCAAATTCGATATATTTGAGGCTAAATTGAAAAAACGGATGTATGTGGAACTAAATCGAAAAAAAAGTTACATTTATGGGACCAAATTTTATTTTTTTATCTCCAATGAAATATGGATTCACGTTATACCGTTCGATATTGAGAAAATTATCTATTTAGTACCATAAAGTAGGACAAGTTTCTTTTTGGTACCACTTTGTTACGAGTTTTTATTTAAGTACCATAAAGCTTAAAATTTGGTTAATTTCATATTTTTTTCGCCGAAAAAATCGAAACTCGCCGGAAAGTGTACACGTGATTTTAATTTTGGGACATTCAGGTGATTAGATCTACGTGTCAATTTTTAATTGGACACATGATTTAATAAAAAAATGAAAATAATGTTAAAATCCAAGTAGGCTGCCAATTCACTAATTTTATATTAAAAAAAAGGTATTAAAGATGAATATATGAGACCTGTAGTGTTCGAAATCAAATCTCCCGAGTTAAGAAAGAACTTTGAACCATCTCTGCAAATGAGACAATTTGAATATATATTGATTTACAAATAAATGTATATAAAATAAAGCTTATCATTCCTATATTAGTATTATCATTTACAAATGTAATTGATTATTCTTATATTACTCAATTTATATATGTATATTAATTTTTTAAATACAATTATTAAATATTGAAATACTTTATTTACTCTTTCACATATTAATTTATTTACAAATGTAGTAACTATGAACTATTTTTATATTAATTAATTGCTATTTTTAATTATAATGGAATTAATATTTTTAGTATATTTAGTTAATTTATATTTTATTTTAATTATTTATTACTTCATATTTAATTATTTATAAAATATAATTAAGTTGACAAATAAAAAAAAATCAATATTTAATAATTATAATTTAAAAATAAATAAAAAAAATATGAATTGATTAATTTAAGAATAATTAATAGTCATTAAATAAGAGAATGATAAGCTTTATTTTATACAAGTATATAAATCTATATATGTATCTAAAAATGAAAATATTTGCCATTTTTATATATGTATATAAAAATGCGTAAATGGTGAAACCCATTTCTCAAAAGTTATTGGTCATGAGTTCGACCCATAGCCCACTCAATAGATTAATTATTTTGATTTTTTTTTCTTTTTTTTTTAATCCACGTGGATTTTTATATTTTATTAATCCAGCGTCTAATTAAAAATTGATTAATTATTTTGATATTTTTTTCTTTTTTTTTTAATCCACGTGGATTTTTATATTTTATTAATCCAGCGTCTAATTAAAAATTGACACGTGGATCTAATCACCAGAATTCTTCAAAATTAAAATCAGTACACTTTCAGGCGAGTTTCGAATTTTCCAGCTAAAAAAAAGATGAAATTGACCAAATTTTAAGTTTTATTGTACTTAAATGAAAACTCGTAACAAAGTGGTACGATAAAGAAACTTGCCCAACCTACTTTATTATGGTACTAAATTAATAATTTTCTCGTTCGATATTTAATATTATCTCTCCACCGAATCTATCTATTTTCGGTCCATCATTATCCGAAAACCAAAAAAAAAAAAAAAAAACACTTGCAACTATTAAGCATATGGAGAAAAGGGTGGCCGTAGTTGGTGCCGGAATCAGTGGGCTTCTTGCCTGTAAACACTTAGCATCGAAAGGGTTCCGGCCGATCGTATTCGAGGCCCAAGATCAGGTCGGTGGGCTCTGGAACCACACAATCGAGTCCACCAGGCTTCAGATACCCAAAGACACTTTCCAGTTTTCCGATTTCCCATGGCCTTCCTCCGCCGACACGTTCCCTCACAACACCCAACTCCAGAACTACCTTCACTCCTATGCTCTTAATTTCGAGCTGCTGCAGTACATTAAGTTCAATTCCAAAGTCATCTCCATCGACTACGAGGGAGATGCTGCTGAGGATGCGCAGCTTTGGGAGCTATGGGGTGGGGCTGGGAAAGCTTTTTCCTCCAAAGGGAAATGGCATCTTAAGGTCATGGAATCAGAAGACTCATCTCTTAAGGTAACTACTCTTATTCTTATTAATACCGAAAATTGATAATTCATATACCAACTGTGTTGTTATGACTTATGTTGATGTGATTTTGGTTCCTAATTGATTTTTAAATCAACTGTTAAAGTTTGGCTGTTGTTTTATTGATAAATTGCTGTGATTGAGGGTGCCTGAATTGATGAGATTCTTCGATCGGCTTTCCACTTGGTTGTTAAGTGATCAAAATTTTATATAGGGACTTTTTTTTTTGTTGTTGTTGTTGACAGGAATACGTGACTGAATTCGTAGTTCTCTGCATCGGAAGATTCAGTGGTTTGCCGGATACCCCAGAGTTCCCTCTGGGCCGTGGGCCCGATGTGTTTTCGGGAAAAGTGTTGCACTCTATGGATTTTGCAGAGATGGACAATGCAAGTGCCGCGGAGTTGATTAAAGGGAAAAGGATAGCAATTGTAGGCTCTGGCAAATCAGCAGTCGACATAGCATTTGAATGCGCAAACATGAATGGTAAAAAAAGCAAAGATTACTCTTCTAAGTGGTTGAGAAAAATTTAGTAAGCTCTTAAGAGGATTTGTTTTTTTCTGTCAGGAAATGATAATCCATGTACAGTGATCCGAAGAACCGTCCATTGGATGCTTCCAGACGCACAAGCATGGGGAGTTAGTTTCGGTTTGTTGTGCTTCAGCCGTTTTTCTGAGCTATTGGTTCATAAGCTAGGAGAAGGGTTCATCTCTAGTGCTGTGGCAACAATGCTTTCACCACTGGTGCTTGTCTTACATTTTATTTCTACCCCTTTAAATTTTTTGAAGTTCAAATTACTAAGCAATAATTGTGAAAACATTTTAGCGTTGGGCAGTGTCTAAGTTCGTTGAAAGCTATGCCAGATGGAAACTTCCGTTGAAAAAGTATGACTTGATTCCGAAAGAGAGCTTTGTTCAAGAAGCTTCGTCTTGTCAGTTATTTTTTCTTCAGGAAAATTTCTTCGACAAAGTGGACGATGGAAGCATTGTTTTTCGGGGATCGCAGCAAGTTAGATTCTGCAGAGAAGGATTGATCCTTGATGGAGAAGAGAGTCCTTTGAAAACAGATCTTGTTATCTTTGCCACAGGATATAAAGGTGACGAGAAGCTCAAGAATATATTCGCTTGTCCAACTTATCAGAACTTGATAGCAGGATCTCCAACCTCAGTAATTCCACTCTACAGGTATATTTTTTCTTATGAACTTTTATATGATACAAGTTAGCGTAGTGTTCTGTGTTTGCAAACTCTATTCAAGCAAAAAAAAACCAAAAAGTTGATTATTGATTGTATGGGTTTTTCTGAAGTAACCAAGTGTCAACCCCTTGAAACTGAATATATCACCTTGCAAGATATATTAAATGCCAACAAATACCAAAAATGAATAATTTCCTTCCACCGTTGGAGGTACAAACAAACTGCGTTTGTCACTTTTCAAGAATTCGAGAATAGGTTACTGTTTGGAGCGACTACAACCTTATCTTCAGACCATTACGCTTTTCATGTCGAATCCATGTCGGGCGTTAACTCGCAATCCTAACAAAAGCATGCGTCCGTTTTAAATATTTACGATTCTTCGGTTTGAACTTCTGTGATTCGTTAATGTTACCTTGTTTTTTGTGCCATTGCAGACAAATGATCCATCCACGAATTCCACAACTGGCAGTAATAGGGTACTCAGAATCTCTTTCTAACCTCTTTACGTTTGAAATGAGGTGCATATGGCTCGCGTTCTTTCTAGATCAGGCCTTCCAGTTGCCGAGTATCAAGGAAATGGAAAAGGACAATAAGGCTTGGGACAAGTACATGAAGAAATACGCGGGGAATGGTAAGTTCAGAAGGTCTTGTATCGGTGGTGCTCACGTCTGGTACAATGATCAGTTGTGCAAAGACATTGGAATCAATCCGAGAAGAAAGAAGGGGTTTCTGTCGGAGCTTTTTGAACCTTATGGATCAGGAGACTACCAAGGGTGTTAAGGTCCTTGAGAGTTGAACTATATTAAAGAAATAATGAAAATGTCAAAATGATATAAAAGTTTAAATTTGTAAATTATTTTGATTTTATTTGCTATGTTAAAATTTGAATTAATATTAAATTATTTATAAATTGTTTTAATCAAATTATTGCATTAATATACATAAAAAATTATTTTTAAAATATAAAATTGATTAACTATGTATTAAAATGTAAAATCACTATGCTTATTAAATCATTTATTTTTACTATTTTTTTAAAGTTAATAAGTTAACTTTTGAAAACCAAACTGTTTGCCAAAGAAAAAAAACCTCCACTTCCTCAAAACTCAAAATTGAAAAAGAAATCAGCCTGCGTATTTTTTCTTTGCATTATATTTAGAAGATGAACTAAAGAATGATGCGATTTCGGAGCAAATACATCATCTGGATGATAAGGTAAAATTTCTCCTCTGTTTTTTTTTTCGATAAATAAATGTGCGATAAAAGTAGGGTTTAAATTTTTCGGAAGGAATTTTGGAACAGAAATTACTCTAGATCCTTAAAGATAGATCCTTAAAAAAGAAGAATATTTTGGAACATAAATTCCATGGTTGATCGAATTTAATTTGGTTGCAGTTGTTAATTCTGAATATATCCGCCACTCACATGGACAACATAGTCGATTCCCTGAATAGCGCTTATCAGGAGTTCATTTCCGCAGCAGCTATCGCTCTAGAGGCAAAAGAAACTTGTGGTGGTCAACATACTCCAGCTACCGATGCTGCCCTCGAAAACTTCAAGCAACGGTGGGAACTCTTCAGAGTTGCTTGTGATCAAGCCGAGGAATTTGTTGAGTCCGTGAAGCAAAGAATAGGGTCCGAGTGCCTTGTCGATGAGGCCACGGGCTCTGTTGCTAGTAAACCAGGACAGCCCGGGCCGAGCGGGCTTCCACCTATCAGTGCTGTCCGCTTGGAGCAAATGAGTAAAGCCGTTAGAAGTCTAGTGATTGAGTTGCAGCAGGGATCGGGTGCTGGTGGTAGTGGGTCGCAGCCTAACTCTATTAACGCCCCTTTTGATGCTAGATTTTCTGAAGACACGGCTCAATAGGTATTATATTATGCTCTTTTGTAGTACTATTTTCAGTTCAGTCTGCAAAAACTATTCCCTCCGAATAATATAGCCCACTTACCATCTTTGATTTCACATTCATCATTCTTTTATTATGACCCAATTTAAAATGCATGTTGTAACTAGCACCCTTTGCTAAATAAGGGCAGATCAATTATAAAACTGCATATTTGTAATTTCCAATGTCGAATTGGGCTATTTAGATGGGGGAGTAGAATTCCTTTGGTGATAAAATTTCGAGCTAGAGCCTTTGAGGTGCATACATTTGTCATGATTAGAGCGTTTGATTTGGTAGATAACTTTTTGGTGCGAGATTTTTGATTGTGTGCTACAGGGTCACATTCTTGGTATCGTGTTGGTACTGATTAAACGACTAATGATGGTTGGCCTATAAATCAAAATCATGTGTTGTAATGTAGGCTGAGCCTCGGTGGAACAATAATGTGAACAATAACTGGATTTAATTTATTTTTACAATTATAAGAGAACACTTGTAAGTGATATGGGCGCGTCTGATTATTATGTATCATTGTCATTTGATTTTAGAAATATGAACTCTTGCTTATGTGTTGGAACAAAATTCCGAATCAGGATTTCTATTTTTTTTATTCTTTAGTTCTGTTTTTTAAGTAATTTACGCCTTTGTTGTGTTTTTTTTTTTGGTTTTTTTTTTTGCAGGGAAGAAGGCAGTTGTGATCTTGGTATGGCACGGCAGGCACGACACTACTGTTAATGTGTTTTATTCATGTAGGCTATGTTTGGCGTATACAGTGGTTTGACGCAAAGCATGATGCAATGAGCATGTAGTATGTTTAAGCTTAGATATCCAGTCATCATTACTGAGCCTTTGTTTTATAGTTCTTGGAGACCAGAAATAACTCAAAATTTATATGGCTTAGTCATTAGTCGATTTTAATTCAATACTTATGATTTGTTAGTTGATATTTGGAATGTCGATAATAAGTTGAATACCTATCATTCCTCGTTTTATTGGAATATTATGGAGTTTGTCCTGTAAGAAATACATTGGCTCTTTTTCACATGTGTCTGCTACTCGAACACATCACATATGTTTGTTACTTATCCATCATGGGTGGAGTTTCTAGTCTTTTCATTTAAAAAAAAAAAATGAATGTTACTACTAACTTTTCAATTATTGGACACTAGTGTAACACCCGTGCGATGCCCGGGATATGTCCTTGCGTCGTGTTTGGTGTTTAATGTGCCCTTGATCTCGCGGTGTTCGTGCTTTTACGTACATAGCTCTCTACAATATCGTTTAAAACAATTTGTTTTCATTTAAAACATACATTACAAAATAATAAGAGAAACATACATTACAATTTGTTTTCGTTTAAAACATACATACATTACAAATTTCATATAGCAAAATTTAATAAAATAAGAAATGTACCAGTTCATACTAATAAGAAAAACAATAGTTCAAACATATCATGGGTAATGCAGTCACTCGAAGTCAGAATCCGAATACAAATACTCACGTTCTCGAACAACGAACAACGTATTTGAGTTATAATCGTAATAGAAGTCCAACTTACTGCCGACTTCAAACTTATTCAGATCATAAAAATCCTTCCATTCGCTGCCGATAAAAATGCTTTTATTTGTTTCTGATTCAGTTCGTCTACGCAAGGTCGCTTCCATTTTGATTCTTCTATTATTTGATAGTGTCAACTCAGATTTGTTCTCAAGTTTAGTATCCGTGGCAAACATCCTCGGAATAGTCTGAAAATCATGAAAAAAATATAATGTTCAAATTAATTTAAAACTGATTTATATTAAGTAGTAAAATAGCTTGTAGTAGAAATTACCAGTCGATAGTGTTGATGTGCTTCAAGTTGTTCAGAAAACTTGTGCGCAAGACTCTTTAAGTCTACTTCGCGTCCTCTTTTTTTGTGGTCAACATCATACGTTATCTCAACACCATCGACATCATAGATATGTACATGGAAGTAGATTGGATCAATCAAATGAAAAGTCAGCAACTGCCCCGTTCTAATTTCATACCTTTCACGAAACTCCTGCCATCCGGAGAATATATGCAGACAACCGTCTTCGTCTTCACGCAAAGCAACAGAATGAGAAGGACCATAAGGTGTCTTGATTTGGGCGAAGTTGGGCATACGGTATGAGCACTTTTCAAGGAATGATGTAGGTATTTGCTTAGCAAAAGACAAATTTGGTTAATTCAGAGATAAATATAAACACAAAATATGAAGACAACATAGTATATATATACTTACAACACTATCAATAGCTCCATCGATGATCGTAATGTGGAATCTCATTGGAGATGGTAATGTTCTTGTTACTTGCGAAACAATTAACATATCAGTAGATAATACTTTAGATGAGCCCAACTTTTAAAACATGAAGTCAACAATCCGGGGTAATGCAGAGATAAATGGGTTATTGATACAAAAATTAAAATCTATACAAAAATCGAAAAGAATAATTTAGCGAAACTGAATTAAGTGATTATTTAAATCGAAAATCCAGATTCGACCATATACCGAATATGAAACAAAATCTTATCATATACAAAAATTTAAGTAGAAGTATCAAAAACAAACTAATCGATACAATAAAAAAAATGTATAGAATACTCACAGTCAACTACACCAGGATTCATCTTTCCGAGACCTCCACTCGAACTTCCAGCGGAATATCTAGCCTTAGGAGAGTTGGAATTCATGTCTCGTATGAGTTGTGACCTTCGCTTCTGAAAAAGGAGAAGAAAGATTAAAGACTAACCTTAAATATTCGGAAAAAAGATAAAAAAGCTTAACGACTAACCCTAGATTGTTTCTGAAAAAGATAAAGTTTCTTATGAAGATGGTGAAGCGTCAGGTAGGGTATAAGTAAAAGTATTAACATTATTTTAATTAATAAATATTCATTATTTAAAGTGTATTTCATAATAATATAGTAATATTTCAAATTATTTATTTATAGTAAAATTAAATTTGGGATAAATATCAACATTATTTAATTCCTATAATTAAGAATTGAATCGACTAAAATCTTTGTAAGACATCAATTTGATTGAATCGACTAATTGACTTAAATATTAGTAGTTTTTTACTATAGGTAAGGACTATATTAACCAAATTTAAATGGGTATAATTATCGATTAAACCTCACTATTTATCCATTTCCAAGTAATGACTATGAATTATAATTTAAATTTATTTAATTAATATTACGTACCTACAATTAATATTAAAGATTAACATTGATTTAAAAAAGAGAAGAAAAAAAAATTAAGTATTTAACTAAGTATTTACTTGAACGAAAGTAAAAATTATGTTGATTAACATGCTAGTCGAAAAAATCATAGAGAAGATACAAACATATATATCATGATTAACATATAAATCGAAAGAATCGAAAAATTTGCTAATAATTATTATTTTACATAACACTGAATTGTATAGTAGTAAATTGACGTTCCGTGGTTGGTGTTTTAATGTGCCCTTGATCTTGCGGTGCTCATGATTTTACGTACATAGCTCTATACAATATGGTTTAAAACAATTTGTTTTCGTTTAAAACATACATTACAATTGTAAAGTACATATTTGAACTTCATTTATATTCTCTAAGGAAAACATTAAAAGGCAAAATTCTAAACTTTTATTACAAATTTTGAAAGACTTCCTTAAACACCACATTATTTGTTTTGTTTGTAAGTTTACCATTCTCGTCACAACACAAAATTTTTAACCCACTTCTATTCGTCACCCTTGAAACAGCAACGTACAGTTGCCCATGAGTGAAAACCGGTTTCTTCAAAAACACACCAACATCTGTCAACGATTGACCTTGACTTTTATTGATCGTCATTGCATACGATATCATCAACGGGAATTGTCTTCGTTGAAATTTAAAAGGAATCCTCGAATCAGAAGGACAAAGCGTCATCCTGGGAATATACACAATTTCATTCGCATTTTTGCCTCCCAAGACTCGCGCCTCTATAACATAAGTCCCAAGTTTGGTTACGACCAATCGAGTTCCATTGCATAGTCCTGCCGAGTGATCCATGTTTCTTATCAACATCACCGGAACACCAACCTAAACGAAAAAAAAAAAAAACAGTAAACATCAATAACTAAACATCATGTTCATATGCATCAAGCATACAAACAATAAATAAAATAATCTACATTTTCATTTTACGAATAAGATACCATTTAATATAAACATTAAGGAGCATAACATCCATTAATATTTTATATTACGAACAAACGTAAAAACATTACAAATAAGATAGAACTAACCTTTAACTTCAACTGATGATTCGGCAACCCTGAGCATTTGATGGTATTCAAGAATTCAACGGAGTGCATGTTTGCAAACATATTCTCTGCACCCTCAGACTTTTCAATCGAATCAGCACTAAGATATATTCTTTCATCCGTAGAGTGCATCGAAACCATGTAATCGTTAATAGAATCAACTTCTTCCAAAGTCGGAGCCAAAATGGCCCTACCTTGTAAGAATTCCACGTCTCCAATATTATTTGAGAAATCCGGATATATTGCATCAACCATTGAACCGATGAAATCATCGGAGGACGTTATGAGAAGATCATTGGGAATTTCTACAACAGCAACCCCATCATTGTCGTCTCCTATAGTTCCATCCCCAATCGAAGACATCCAATTAGAGAATTCTCTTAAAGTAATTAAATCATTTTCGTCCACAAAATTCTGCAATCTCATATTAGTCGTCAACCTCAAGACTTTGCATTCTCTCCAAATGTTGGAGGAATTAATCGTCGCATGAACAATATCCTGTCTCGTACCTTTAGCAATTACCGGCAAAATTTGGCGGAAATCCCCTCCAAATACAATAACCTTTCCCCCAAAGGGCTTTTCACCAGCCCGCGGATCAGAACTTCGCATAATATCACGCATTGTTCGATCAAGTGCTTCAAAACAATGCCTACAAAATTATACAAAGTCAACTTCAGTTAGATAATTTTCAGCAAAAAAAAAAAATACAAACAATGTGAAATACGAAACCTGAGAATGAGACGCGTTTTATTACCTATGCGTCATGGGAGCTTCGTCCCATATAATCATTTTAGCTTGTTGAATCAACTCAGCGAGTTCGGTTCTCTTGCTTATATTGCAGGTTGAATCATCGGTTAAGTTCAAAGGAATAGAAAATTTTGAATGAGCTGTCCTGCCTCCGGGTAAGAGAAGAGAAGCTATTCCGCTAGAAGCAACATTCAACACAATATGTCCCATTGAACGAACAGCGGCAGAGAGAGTGTTCCAAACAAATGTCTTGCCGGTTCCTCCATAACCATATAGAAAGAAAATTTGTCCTTTGTTTTCGTGGAAAGCAGACATTATCGATTCATATGCTTGGCTTTGATCACGATTGAGCATTCCGATCAGCTTGACGTGCTCTTCTGTAAGTATTTTTCGATCGTAATTCAGCTCTTCTGCTATAAGGCGATTTCGGCCAATAGCTTCATCGTGCTGCGGATACGGCATATTGGGATAATCTAAAAGGGTTTTCCCTTTTCTTTGCATTACATCTTCAATTTCCCTCAAGCACAAATTTTTAATTTGATCGTCACTGAGAATCAAATCTGTAAAAAAAGAGAACAAATAAAAAATCACAATTTTTAATTTGATTGTCGCTGAGAATCAAATTTGTAAAAAAAGAGAAGAAATAAAAAATCATATAAAGAACTCTTAGACCCGATGTATAGTGCATTTATGTCGTCAACACATGAATAAACTGTAAAGAATGAATAGGAGATGTTAATAATCATACCAGGGCGTTCCAAACGAACACGATATTTATTTAAGATGTCTGGCATGAGTAGATGGCTGCAACTTTCCCAAAGAATCTCTGGCCGACTGACAGAATCAGAAGTAATCAAATTCACAAATAAAGATCGAAGCATTGTTTCTGAACCCCAAACTGCAGCTTCTTCAATGGCTTTAACGAATTCATTATCGTCATCAATCAAACCACGGGCGAAACAGGTTTCTCTAAAGGTTTCATATCGTATCCCGTTATAACGATAAATATCATCATACGATTCACAACCTTTCACAACATTCAGCAGAAGTCGCATATAATACAACTCCCCCCTGCCTGGATGTACATAGTTCAATCTCCCTAGAGCAAATCTTCTCTTCCTTGGCCTCCAAGCATGTTCCTTCTCATCCCAAACGAATTTCATAGGAAACTCAGCGTAAGTTATCTCCTTCGCTCCTGGAAATTTAATGTTTGCAATCATCCAAGCTGTAAACATAGTCTCTTTACCCGCTGCTCTGGTCACAACATTCGTAACAGACGACCCTTCCCTAAATACAACAACCTGCTCGTTAAGCAGATGAAATTTCAATCTCACAACGTTAGGCTGGATGAAATGAATTTCATATCCATATAACCGCCACACCGCTTCCGAAGCAGATACGTATCTGCAATCTAAATATTGCTTTATTTCATCAATAATTCTATTTCCAGCAGCGTCATTGTGAGACTGATAAAAAACGGCAGTTGCTCGATCGTGTCCTTTGTGAACGTACTTGAACAAATATTTAATAGACCGCGAACGATTGCACCACTCCACGTTAATATGGGATCTATATTTTTTCAGGAGATAAGGGTTATGGGGAACAACAGACCTGAAAAAAATATGAACGCAGTGAGATTATTAGAAGATAAATTTTATACAATGGCATTCTGGACGAAGTATTCAAAGATGATTTTTTTTTATTATCTAAGCATAAATAAAACGAAACATCCTAAAAGCATACCTATTGTCAAGTTCAATTCCTCCCTTTAATATTGTCCTTCCATCATCCCTTCTTTTGTAAACGACAAAGCCATCATTATCTACCGTTGTGCGATCAACGTATTTCTTCGGGAATTTTTTTGTACATCGACATCCATCCATGCACGGTGATTTTTTATTTGCTACACCACACGGACCATGAATCATGAACTCACTGACCGCGTCATAATATTCCGGATCTTCCTTGCAATCAGGAATCTCCGCAGATATAAAACTGTCGACGACACCTGGAGTTGGTGTTTGGGGGAAATTTTTTATGAACAGTAGAATATGAGCATGCGGCATTCCACGTTTCTGAAACTCGATAGTATAAACAACTGAAAATAAGAATTAAACACAATGAGAATTTAAAACTTTAAACTAATTAAATAAGAGCAGTTGAAAATTAAAAATAGATAAAGGATGCACTAACTCGCAGATAACTCCCCAAACAGCTTTCCCTGACGAAGATCTCTCAACATGTTGTCTAACTTAGTGTGGAACATTCGAGAAAGAATATCCGGTCGATCATTTGCAGTCAATCCTCTTTCTTTACAATACCTCTCTATTTCATCCCACTTCGGATTACACGTGAGAGTAATAAACAAATTTGGATATCCTACCCACCTACATACAGCCATTGCGTCATGATAATTCTGTATCATGAATCGGGCACCACCAACGAAAGAAGAAGGCAAAATAATCCTTTTACCAGTTTCTGCCAGGTTAGTCTCTCCACTAATTAATGCTTCGCCCAACGCAGCGTAAGAGTCACATCTGAAATCCTGCTGATGATTTTTTATGTAAGTAATTCTGTACGACTCAACCATCGTATAAGCGTCAACCAAGAATTGTTGAAATAAACGTCGTCCAAAAAGAATATGAGGAGACTCAGTATCCCTCTCCTGCAGCATGTAAGAGAAGTACTCTTTCATTGAAACATTTTTTTTTTAACTTCTTTACTCCTAGTCGTTTTACGATGAGGAACGTCATCTCTAAATCCATCTTCTCCGTACAAATATAGCAACGGATACTGGAGCGGCAAATACGACACATGCAACTCATTTATGCGCTGTAAAGTCTTTGATCGAGTTTCAATAATAATATCCCTGTGATCCTCCAGGTTATCAACATCTCCAACAATTAAAGCCGCCACCTCCGAAACAGTTGGCAAATTGTATCTTTGGCCATCAGAATTCCTTCGGCAAATCAACCTCAGTTTAATGTCATCTTCAGTGAACAAATTTTCACTATGTTCACGTATCTTTTCCCCGGCATAGCGAAACCAAAGAACCAACATATTATTCTCATTCAGTACGTTCTTGAGAACAGAGACAATCTCGGCATGAAACTCAGCATCTTGTAGTTGAGCCTGTATGTCCGCAGCATTACTGTTAAACAGACAATGCGATATTAATTAAATTTATCAGAATTTAAATAAAAAAAAAACTGCAATCTCCATGCAAATAATTGAATACCATAAATTAATCAAAACATCTAACCTCACGGAATTAATCCTGTTTACTACTTCATTTTCAGTGTCGTAGATGTACAGTTGAGCAAACATAGCTCTATCGCTTCGGGTTGGGAGTAAACTACCAATCAAATGATAATTATCGCCATTTAATCTGAAAATAGGAGCTGCCCTTCCGTCGTTAAATGACCTGTCGATCTTCCCTCCCATTGAAGTGAAAGAAAAGATCATATTGTACATTCGCATTGACTTTTGAAATTTTTTACTCATCGGGCCATTTCCGTACAATAAATCTTTGTACTTTTGCGGAGGGTCCAGGATGGCTGGTAACTTAATTTTACCTGAGTACCAAAAAAACAGTTGTTTAACTATCCTAATACTGTATATAAATAAAACAAATTATCTACCAAAAAAAAATATCATTATGAATACACAACTGACATAAAATATAATAACAAATACTAACCATGAACGCAGCACAAATTATACTTTGGAAGTCCTGAAATATTTTTGGCCTTTTCTATTCTCTCATCTCTCCAGAATTTAGCACCGCAATGAATACATTTCCAAACCGGATCGCCAATGTCGTGATAACCTTAAAAGAAATGAAAATTTTAAAACTTTTATTAATTCATGCTTATTACAAAGTAAATTAAAAATAATGCATGCCGCCGAAAAAGATTAACCTGGATATTTTGCATTCTCCTTAGAAAGTCCTTGATTATTCAATGCGCAAGCACTTGGCTGATTTTCTTTTCCCTTCCGCTTTGGAGCTCCGATTGTTCTATTTACTACTGAAGGGACTACATTATTCTGAATTGGAGCATTTGAAGTTGATCCTTCGCATGTCGCCATACCACTATTTATCAAAATTGAACTTTGACCACTCTCGACAATAGGAGATTTATTAGTAGATCCGCCTAATGAAATCATAAAATGTTATCAGTGATTTATTCTTCGATAATAATATAAAGGTTAAAATTTTTGAAATAGATCTGCAGACTACATTGAACTTGTACGCAATCGAATGGTTTACTCAAATCGACAATCTTGATCCGTCGTATATTCTGATCGGTAGTAACCGATAAAGGAGGGTTGATCGACGAACATGCATTCACGGTAGACGACTCTAAAATAAAACCATCTGATTGTAGATAGATAAAAAAACATAAAAAGATTTAACGAAACACGTTGATCCTATGAAAATATAACTTGTAAAATAAAATGTATTTATTGTTTATTAAAAACATTGCTCGAAAATAATAAGATTACCGAAAGAGTTCGTTGTAGACCGAGCTTTCTTCGTATTTTCCGCAAGGTTGGAAATATTATCTTTCCCTATGAGAATTAGTGAGAAATTATTATCGACTTTTCAAAATATACAGTTCTCAAACACATTGGAATGATACAGAAGAACTTTTGTTGAAAATTCTTAACTCGCTTTCTCACCTGATTTTTTTTTCCTCTTGGGTGACATTGATATCAAGAACTTGATATATATATTACTGTTAAATAAGAAATCGTGAGTAAATAATCAATCAGAATGTATATAAATTTGCATGTATGTATAAAACATGCATGGCAAAATAAGAAAATAAATAAATTCATAATAAGAAATATTTAGAATCAATTACGTTTCTTCCCTACCACGTGATGCTTTGAAGTCGTGTTCTTGACCAGCGCACGATGCTTTGGTGTTGTTTCTTGACCAGCACCTGATGCCCTTGACAACATTTGCAATTCATTCATCATATATATATAATAGCTAGGAAAAATATGTAAAGGTATTAATATTAATAATGATTAGGAAACATAACTTGTGGGAAAGAATAATGTAATTGCGTATGGTATTCACCTTTCCCTCTGCAGGGGATAAACCATACCATGCGCATGGAGTTGATTATTCATTTTCTTTAAAAAATATTAATGAAAAACAATACAATTAATATAAACATATTAGGAAAAAAATATATAGAAAATATTAGAAAGATATTATATAATGATTATTTCCAAATATAAAACGTATATTAATTTTATTATTAAAGGGTAGAATTATTAAATAAAAATTTAATTTAAGAATTTTATTAATTTGAATATGAATTATAATACTAAAATAAAATGAAGATTAAACTTATCATCATTACTTAATTTAAGTACCCATAAGTAAATAGTGATAATAGAGAGTACTGAATATTCAGAATTACAAAAATAAATATTGTTCAAAACTAAAAAGATTAAAAGATAATACTAAATAGAAAATATTATAATTTAAAAAGAAGCTGCCGTTTTCGAAACCATGTTCCTCGTGGCATCTGAAGAAGGAGATTCATTCATCTTTGAAAAAGAGGTGCTTTTTCATGTCAATAAGAAATCGATCAGTGGATAACTCATCAACAACATATGCAAATTTAGATTCTTCAACTTGGCTTGAAGGAACGGCGACATTGAACAAAATTTCTTTTCCAATAAGATTGATGATTGGTTCTGGAAGAATACGTTTAAGACTAATTTCTAAGCGAACACAATTGCCATCAACTTCTTTAAATGTATCCTGCAAAGATGACAAATATTTAATTATGAAAAAATCATTTTGAATATATTGTAAAATAATGATATTTATAGAATCAAAATTTTTAATTAATCAACATTTTATAATAACAATATTTATATAAATAAGAAATAATATTACCAGAACCATCTTCTGAAAAGCTTCTTGAGCAGTTTTACCAAGAAGCTCCATAGCAACTTGATCCAACAAACGCAACACTACAATATCGCGGCCATTAGTAACACGAATGAAGATATCGTACTTTGCGTTTTTAATAAGATACTCATCACAACCATGGCAAACCAAACTGGAATCATTAGCAGGAGGATATTCATTGCAATCAAAACAAAATGTATAAAACCAATCTCTTGTGCTAACAATTTCAGTTATCCATCCAACGCTCCAAATATTACCTGACTACAAAAAAAAAAAAGAATTTAATTAAATAAAATTGAACTTTAAATAAAATAGACATAGACATAAATTAATTAAGGAACATATGGATAGTACCTCTAAACACTTCGGAATATCAGAGAGGTTCACAACTTTAGTAGAAGTAATCCGCAAATCATGAGCAGCTCTGATAAAACTAAGACATGGAAACCGAGACATAGAAAAGTTGAATACAATTGAATACAGAACACTGAAATTGAATTTTTTTGAGAGAAGGATGAGGATGAGAATAGAGAAAAATGGTATTATAAAAAGATATAGAGATAATGATAATCCTTTCGAGGAAACGTACGTCATCATTTTTCTTTGGTTGAAATATCAATGCTTATAATTATTACTTAAAAATAAAAATAAAATTTTTTTTTGGTCTAGGATAATTTTGGCAGGTTTAATATGCATTTCTGGAAAAAATAATTCAACAACAAAAACAATTAAATCATACTGAAAATTAAACAACGAAAGCTCCTACTTCTTCAAAAGATATTTCATAATATCAAAAGCAACGTTTCCACGTGCTGAAACACACTTAAACTTCAAAACAGAAAATAATACCCGCAAAACACCAAAAGGATTCCAAACAGAATTTTGTAGCAGCACAACAAAAAGAGGAAACACAATAATAAAGTCCGAAGCATAACACAAAATGAGAAAACATTGACGGAGAACACATTCTTGCATCAACTTTATTTTTCAGTCTTGATGATCTTGGAAGTTACCGATCCCGCTGAATCCTGTAAAGCACACTGCAAATTCCTTTTCGTAATCTTCTTAGTTTCAGGGGTTTTGAAGCCTTCATCCGAGTTGACAACTTCTTTACCCTTGGGGGTGACTGATTCAGCAACAACATCATCAAGAGGACACCAACCGAAAGGAAGAACTCCATGGTTGAATTTTTTATGCTTCATGATTATTTCCATATCATCGGAGAATTTCTCAACAACATACACAGGGTCGCTCCCTTCAATATGCTTCAACCCAACACTGACCTTGAACATAAATTCCTTTCCAATCAATTTGTCAACAGGCTCGGGGAGATCAACTTTAGCAACATCATTTATACCACCTTCAACATTTTTATTTAGAAAATCCTGAAATACAAAAAGAATTAATATATATATATATATATATATACATTAACATCCATGCCATTAAGAAAAACAAAATCTGTAATATATTTTCGAATGTATTACACAAAAAACAATAATCTTACCTTCCTGGACAAAAATCTTACCTTAGTCATACCACCCAAAACCTCCGAAGCAGTTTTTCCAATTAACAACGTAGAAATTTCATTCCACAGCAAGAACTCAGCATTACCGGAACCATCAACCACATTAATATGTATTTTATAACGTTGACATCCAAGAACAAAATCATCACACGAACCACAGTACAACTTGTTCTCTTTGTCTACAACCTTTTTTTTGCACTTCATGCAAGACGTATAAAACCAAGCTTTCTCATATAAAACCTCGGCAACAGACGCCACAACCCAAGCCTTCAAAACCTAAAAATAATGAATTCGGTATAAAAATTTAAATAAAAAAATCAGTTCACACAAATAAATTATTAAATAAATAAATGTTAAATAAATGCCATAAATTAAATAATAGACAACAAACTAACCACTTCACATTTCTTCAAGTCATGGAGAGTCAAGTAGACAGTAGAAGGGTTCTGCAACTCATCCTTTACACTGACAAAAGATGCACTTGATATTTGTGAACCATCGAAAGAACTTGTAACGGAATTATTTGGCAACCTGTTTATAATAAATTCCAACATGATTGTCAGTATTCTGAGTTATTTATAGCATTGATGAAAAAAACACAGTATTACCTGCTCTTGTACTCAACAATCTCTTCCAAATTTTGATCAACAATAACTTTAGTAGCATGAAAAGTATTCGAAACTCCAATCGCCCCTTCAAAAAATATACAACACATTTTTTAAAAATTAATTAAGTTGGAATTATAACTAATGATATAAATCAATATTTATTCGAGTAATTTCTTTACCTCTAAATTTCCTTGCTCTGCACAACTGTATAACCACTACTTGGTTATCTTTGTTTGTTCTCAACTCTTCAACAAATTCTTTCAACTCATGGCAATAGGGTTCCCACAAAACGCACTCAATTTTCAGACCTCTGTTAATTCAATGATTAATCTTTAGTATTCGAGAAATTAACTTTAAAAAAATAAATACAAAACGTACTCATGATCTTGAAGCAAGAACTGAATACTCCTGATGCCTTTGACATGTTGGAATTCGCTATCCCGGGTTATCAAAATTGCGGAACCGATAACCCGAACGAACCCTTCGCCGGAGATCGTACGTACACCGACTCATCCGCAGGAGTCCGGGCTTTGGAGACCACGCACCCAAAGGCACGTAATCCGCCCCCACCCGAAAACCCGCGAGCCGAGGTTCATACAATCGACAACCTCAATCGCCGGAGAAATCACGAGCCCACGCGAACCGGGACCCGACCGAACGCGTCGTGTGCACGAGGCACGCGGACGCCCAGCCGAGTCCCCGCGAGGGGACTCGCGATCGCTCGCAGCGATCGCACGGGATGCCTCGCGGCATCCCCGGGATGCTCGCAGCATCCCCGCAGCGGATCCGGCGATCCGCTGCTCGCGGCTAGGGCTCGCGTCCAGCGAGCCGCTGCGGGGAAACCCGCAGCTCGCTACGAGCTGCTACGGGTAAACCCCGTAGCCCTAGCGATCGGCCCCGTAGGGCTCGATCGACCCTCGGCGTCCAGCCGAGGGTTCGCGCACTCGATCCCCGCGAGGGATCCACGAGCCGCCGGCGGTCCGGTGGTCCAACCACCACCGCCCGGCTCGACCCTCGTCCCGGGGTTCGATCCTTGGATCCTTGTTCTACGGTATTCTCGATAAAACAAATCGAACAATTAACAAGTACGTTGAGAATTGTACCTACGATTCGTTGTTCGGAGAAACGAAATCGATGATGACCTCGTGACCTTCCCGCGTATTCCTTGCACTCCGTTCGAACGTCGGGTGGGCGACGAGCTATCGAACTTATGGATCCTCTTCACTCTCAGAACTTTATTGTTGGCGTAACGTAGGTTAGTAAAAAGTGAAGACCATGTAGTGCTTTTATAGGCTACGAAGGGGATCAAAAGGAGAATAAATATTGGGCTTTAATATTGAAAATTAAATTGGGTCCAACCCAAATCTATTAATTCTTATCAATATTAATTTTATTTATTTTCCACTATATAAATAAAATTGAACTCCCAATATTATTCCATATTATACCAAATAATATTTCTCCAACTTAGTATTATTTATTCCGTGTATTTAAGATTTAAATATCCATGAATAAAATTTATTTATTGCTTAATAAATTTATTCATCTCTTATATCCGAGAATAGTACCACTCAACCTTATTTATTATGCGGAACAAATCCACTCGCGAGGTTTACATAATAAATCCTTATGAGCTCATCTCGGGGATATTATCAACCCTTACGGGATACACTGCCCCTTCAAGAATTCACGGCATGCCATATATAAAATATAGTGACCCAACTTAACCGGTAATTAACCCAATAATTAAATCGGTTAATTCCTTTGGTAAATCAAAGTCACTTATATTAAATATACACACCCGCAATTGTTTCAGGGATTAAGAATAAAATACTCCGAGTCTCAAATCAATTATCGCCGAGCAATCCTAATTGATGAGTCTCAATCGATCCGCTCAATACACCAAGTGTACAAGTGTGATAAAATAATTAAGATAAATTATTTTCTCTCTCACACAACGACTATACCGATGGATTGGTCCGTGTCCATCTAGGTCGTGAGCAACTGTTCGATTAAATACGAGTAACCGATAGTATGATCTTCTGTGTGCCCATGCAACACCATACTAACTACAACGTATAAAATCCAGGACTATAATTTGCATATATTTAATTAACAATAATTAAAAGCAAATGAATGTCTGTAATAGATAGGTAAATGAGAGTGCATACAGAGTTCAGAATACTCAAATCTAGACATTAAGTATACTACTCCATCAATCTCCCACTTATACTAAGGTCTAGTCTTATCTTCCAAACTTCTGACTCCCAAACCCTCCAAGTGCTTGTAGTATACTTCCTTAGGAAGTATCTTGGTGAAAGGGTCCGCTAGGTTGTCTTCCGAAGCTATCTTGGTGACTATCGCATCGCCCCTCTTGACGATGTCTCGAATCAGGTGGTACTTGCGCTCTATGTGTTTTGTAGCACTATGGGACCGTGGTTCCTTACTGTTTGCCACTGCACCGCTATTATCACAATAAATTGTCATAGCTTTAGGCAAACTTGGAATCACATCTAAGTCCTGGAGGAAATTAAGGAACCACACTGATTCTTTCGCTGCCTCTGAGGCTGCAACATATTCAGCTTCCATGGTAGAGTCCGAAATGCACTTTTGCTTAACACTCTTCCATGATACGGCTCCACCTCCCAAAGTGTACACATAGCCTGATGTCGACTTACGCCGGTCCTTATCAGCTTGGAAATCCGAATCTGTGTAACCCAAAGGAATCAGATTGTCTGCCCCGTATCTCAGAACATAATCCTTAGTATTTCGCAAATACTTGAAAATGCTCTTTACGGCAGTCCAATGAGCCTTTCCAGGGTTACTCTGATATCTCGCTACTATGCCGACGGCATAACAGATATCAGGCCTCGTTCATAACATTGCATACATTAAGCTTCCCACAGCCG
Organism: Euphrasia confusa; assembly: GCA_954870475.1. Lineage (NCBI taxonomy): Eukaryota > Viridiplantae > Streptophyta > Magnoliopsida > Lamiales > Orobanchaceae > Euphrasia > Euphrasia confusa. Next base: position 23,595,519 of record OX940951.1, read on the forward strand.
AAGCGTAGGGAACCGCTTTCATGTCATCTTTCTCCTTCTGTGTCCGAGGACACATATCCTTAGAAAGATAAGTTCCTTTACTGAAGGGCAGATCACCCTTCTTGGAATCTTGCATGTTAAAACGAGCTAGAATCGTGTCTATGTAAGATTGCTGGGAAAGACACAATGTTCTATTCCGGCGATCCCTTATAACTTTTATCCCTAGAACATGTCCGACTTCACCCAAATCTTTCATATCGAATTGTCTAGACAACCATCCCTTTATGTCTGATAACATCTTCACACTGTTGCCAATGAGAAGTATGTCGTCTACATAAAGCACGAGAAACACCACCTTCTTTCCATCACGTTTCCAATACACACACGATTCGTCCATGCTTTGAATGAATCCAAAAGATTGGACTACTTCATCAAATCGCAGGTTCCACGATCTCGAGGCTTGTTTCAATCCATAAATGGATCGATTAAGCTTGCACACTAGATGATCTCGCCCCTTAGCAATGAATCCTTCTGGTTGTTTCATATAAATCGTCTCGTCAAGACTTCCATTAAGGAAAGCTGTCTTGACATCCATTTGCCACACCTCATAATCCATATGAGCTGCTATGGATAAGAGAATCCGGATTGACTTTATCTTGGCTACCGGCGAGAAGGTCTCCTCATAATCGATTCCCTCTTTCTGAGTATATCCTTTCGCAACAAGCCGAGCTTTAAAGGTTTCAACCTTTCCGTCAGATCCTCTCTTTCTCTTGTAGACCCATTTACACCCAATTGGCTTTACGCCGCTTGGTGGTTCTACAAGATCCCAGACTTTATTAGAATCCATAGATTCTATTTCGGATTTCATCGCTTTCTTCCAAGAAGGCGCATCTATATCTTGTACCGCCTCATCATAGGTCCAGGGATCGACTTCATGAACTCCGGGTGCCGAGTCCGAAGACTCACCCAGTCCAATCCATCTGTCCGGTTGTTTAACAACCCTCCCACTACGACGGCGTTCCGGTGTATTAACAGTGACAGTATTAGGTGCAGGTTCTAGTGGTGTATCTATACTCGGTTCGGCTGTATCCAGGTCTTCCTCGTTACCTCTCAACTCATCAAGTATTATGTCACTTTTAGGCTTGTGGTCCATGACATAGTCTTCCTCTAAGAACCGAGCGTTAGTACTTATAACGATCTTCTGGTCCGTAGGACTATAGAACATGCCACCCTTAGTTCCTTTCGGGTATCCTACAAACAGCCGTATTTCTGATCTAGGTTCTAACTTATCGGCGCCATGTCGCAACACATGTGCTGGACATCCCCAGATCCGAATGTGTTTCAAGTTAGGCTTACGCCCACTCCACAATTCCATGGGTGTAGTTGGTACCGTTTTGGTCGGAACCCTATTCAGAATGTACGCCGCTGTTTCCAAGGCAAGTCCCCAGAACATAACAGGTAAATCCGAGTAACTCATCATCGATCGCACCATCTCCATAAGAGTCCTATTCCTTCTTTCTGACACACCATTCTGCTGAGGAGTATATGGTGAGGTCAGCTGGGATTCAATCCCATTCTCTGCCAAGTATGCCTTGAATTCTCCAGACAGGTACTCGCCTCCGCGATCAGATCGCAGGCATTTTATGGATTTACCACGAAGGTTCTCCACAAGAGCCTTGAATTCCTTGAACTTGTCAAAAGAATCACTCTTGTGGCGCATCAGGTAAATATATCCATACCTTGAGTAATCATCAGTAAAGGTGATGAAATACTCGTACCCTCCCCTTGCCTGAGTAGACATAGGTCCGCATACATCAGAGTGAATCAAATCCAATACTTGTTCAGCTCTACGTCCTTTACCAGAAAAAGAACGCTTGGTCATTTTACCCTCCAAACAGGATTCGCAGGTTGGAAGGTCCTCTCCTTCTATGCCGCTAATGAGACCATCAGCTTTCAACCTTTGAATTCTATTCGAATTAATATGACCTAGCCTTAGATGCCACAAGTATAATTGATTCATTTGAGAAGGTTCCTTTCTCTTATTGGTGTTCGTAGATGTGTTATTACTCTCGGTTAGTTGCATCGTGTTAGACTCAGGATTTAGAATATACAAATCGTCTACCAATGTACCAGAACAGACAATCTCACTATTTCTTCTTATGACCACAGAGTGATCAAAAGAAACAGAATATCCATTCAGAATTAACTTAGAAACTGAAATTAAATTCTTTCTAAAATTCGGTACATAAAGACAATTTTGTAAAACCAAAACCCTATCACTACTAAAGCGTAAGTGAACGTCTCCCACTGCAACAGCCGCCACCTTCGCGGCATTGCCCATGTAGACTACGATCTCTCCCTCTCTAAGTCTCCGGGTTTCCTGGAACCCCTGCAATGAATTGCAGACATGGTCAGTGGCACCCGTATCTACACACCAGGTGCTGGTAGATATCACCGCTGACAATGTTTCAGTGACTAAGGAAAATTTCGTACCTTTGATGAGAGGACAATCAGACCTCCAGTGCCCAAACTGCTTGCATCGAAAGCACTTGCCAGAAGGCTTGCCTTTCCCAATCCGTGGCATTGAGCCACTGGGTTTCTTTGCACGCTTTTCCTTTAGCCTTGCCACAAAAGCTTGTGATTCTCTTAACTTACGCACAAACTCCGCTCTCGTTGATTCCTTTTTAAGGGACTCATTGAGAGAGAATTCTGTGAGTATGTTAATCACCTCTTGCCCGGCTTCCAGGCTATGTCTCAACATCATCCTGAGGTCATTTCGAATGTCCTCATCAGTTGGGACAACAGTGGATTCGGAAAGCTCAACAGTCTGGACAATGTCCAGATTTCGTTCCCAATCATCACCATATGGAACCGGTGAGTTTTCATCCTTAAGTATATCACAAAGTGGGGTCACAGTCATTCTTAACCTATAAGCACATAAAACAGACAAACAATTTAATATCCGATATTATCTCCCTTAAATAATATCATTAAATCACTAATCACATCTAAAATCCCATCAGGTAAGGCAAGCCACGTGGTGTGGACGTTTACCCACCCAAATGATTTAGCAATTAGATTTTCTTTGGTCATACATCAATTATAGCGTGACCTCGTGGGGAGGAATACTATAACGCGTATCTAAGTGTAAACCATTACTCAGTACCAAAGTAAATTACTTGGAATTGCTACATCACCGCAAGCCACGTGGTGTGGACGTTTACGATAACTTCACAACTCTTCATAATTACTTACAACTGTCTATATCAATTAATCCAAAATCCGTCAGCATAGCAAGCCACGTGGTGTGGACGTTTACTACACTAAGAGACTTTTATAATTGACTCCCAATTACTTGATCCATTTAATCTCGTAAATCAAGACGCGGAGAATCATAAGTGAAACTCGAAGTTTCTAACCAGTGATTCACCATGCGAACAACCCTATCTCTCATAAATGAGGGAGCCGAGCAGACAAACGACCCATCTATCAAAGAATGGCACGAAAGTCTCTAATTTGTGTCCTCTACATGACCAAGTGGCTCTGGCTCCATTCCACTCCCCGGGGTGAGAATGAGTCGACTTGAAATCAGCTTTGGAAAGACAAATTAGGCATTGTTTGATAAACTTAATCAATGTTTCTCGTAAGAGGAATTACAAGAACTCTCCTACAATGACCTATCTATATAAACTTCAAAAGTTTATAAAAGTCACCAAGAGAGCAGCAATGGAGACCATGGGTATGTTTCCATACCCTCTCCCACTTAGCTTTTTACAATAAAGGGATACGCTATCTAGTGCATAAAATAAACACATATAGCATGCATACATGTAATAAAGCACATAGTATTATCACATAGTCAAAATAATTACTAGAATATTATTTTCCGACTATTATGGCTTCATCACATCCCCGTACGCATCTTCTAGTCTTCAGTCTTCGTTTCTTGAATGCTCCATTTGACGAATATTAATTTCCAATATTTAAATCTATTTATTTTCAATTAATCCAAAAGTTACTTAATTCGAAAATTAAGTCAATTGAATATATCAAAAATAAAATTAAATATTATTAATATTTTATTTATTTTATTTTCTTTTTCCACTTCATTAAATCTCTAGAATAATCTATCCAAGATATTCTTGGAATATTCTAGATGATATCCATAATGAAATAAAGAAATAAAATAATTAGGACTATTATACTTTTCTAAATTTATTTTACTCCTAATCCATGAATATTCCCATGAGTAGGAATAATCAAATAGGAAAAATAAATTTAGTACTAAATTAATTCTTTTTCTATTTTTCTAGAATATTCCATAAAGAAATATTCAAAATAGGAAATTATGAATTAATTAGGAAAGTACATTTCCGGTAGGAGTAGCCCGGGTTGGGAGTCCCCGAGCCACCCCCCACCATCGATCGATCGGCCAGCCACGGGGAGGAGCCGCCGCCGCCCAGCCAAGCCGACAACCACCGAGATGGTGGCAGCCGCGGCTAGGGCAACCAGCCCCTAGCCCATGGCCGTTCGATCCGGGCATCGCACGGGATCGATCAAGTCGATCCCAAGCCCTCGTCCCTCTCGTCACTTCGTCTTCTCCGGCGGTCTTCGATACGTCGATCCAATCGCAAAATTAAATTTACAAAAATCTAAATTACAATTCCGGTATCGATTCTATACACGAAATCGACCCTATACATTTTCCGGAAAATCAACGAACATAATAATAAATCCTAAATTCGGTCAACCCCCGAATTTTTACTATTACAAGCATTCACCACCAAAAACGAATCTCGACATGTCCGAGAGTTTAATAGAACCAACAATCACATGACAAAATAATTAAACGAATAATCATCAAGCCATAATAGTCGGAACCCTGCAAGGTAGAACAATTTTATCGAAAATACCGCAAACGTAAACCACGCTCTGATACCAATTGTTGGAATTCGCTATCCCGGGTTATCAAAATTGCGGAACCGATAACCCGAACGAACCCTTCGCCGGAGATCGTACGTACACCGACTCATCCGCAGGAGTCCGGGCTTTGGAGACCACACACCCAAAGGCACGTAATCCACCCCCACCCGAAAACCCGCGAGCCGAGGTTCATACAATCGACAACCTCAATCGCCGGAGAAATCACGAGCCCACGCGAACCGGGACCCGACCGAACGCGTCGCGTGCACGAGGCACGCGGACGCCCAGCCGAGTCCCCGCGAGGGGACTCGCGATCGCTCGCAGCGATCGCACGGGATGCCTCGCGGCATCCCCGGGATGCTCGCAGCATCCCCGCAGCGGATCCGGCGATCCGCTGCTCGCGGCTAGGGCTCGCGTCCAGCGAGCCGCTGCGGGGAAACCCGCAGCTCGCTACGAGCTGCTACGGGTAAACCCCGTAGCCCTAGCGATCGGCCCCGTAGGGCTCGATCGACCCTCGGCGTCCAGCCGAGGGTTCGCGCACTCGATCCCCGCGAGGGATCCACGAGCCGCCGGCGGTCCGGTGGTCCAACCACCACCGCCCGGCTCGACCCTCGTCCCGGGGTTCGATCCTTGGATCCTTGTTCTACGGTATTCTCGATAAAACAAATCGAACAATTAACAAGTACGTTGAGAATTGTACCTACGATTCGTTGTTCGGAGAAACGAAATCGATGATGACCTCGTGACCTTCCCGCGTATTCCTTGCACTCCGTTCGAACGTCGGGTGGGCGACGAGCTATCGAACTTATGGATCCTCTTCACTCTCAGAACTTTATTGTTGGCGTAACGTAGGTTAGTAAAAAGTGAAGACCATGTAGTGCTTTTATAGGCTACGAAGGGGATCAAAAGGAGAATAAATATTGGGCTTTAATATTGAAAATTAAATTGGGTCCAACCCAAATCTATTAATTCTTATCAATATTAATTTTATTTATTTTCCACTATATAAATAAAATTGAACTCCCAATATTATTCCATATTATACCAAATAATATTTCTCCAACTTAGTATTATTTATTCCGTGTATTTAAGATTTAAATATCCATGAATAAAATTTATTTATTGCTTAATAAATTTATTCATCTCTTATATCCGAGAATAGTACCACTCAACCTTATTTATTATGCGGAACAAATCCACTCGCGAGGTTTACATAATAAATCCTTATGAGCTCATCTCGGGGATATTATCAACCCTTACGGGATACACTGCCCCTTCAAGAATTCACGGCATGCCATATATAAAATATAGTGACCCAACTTAACCGGTAATTAACCCAATAATTAAATCGGTTAATTCCTTTGGTAAATCAAAGTCACTTATATTAAATATACACACCCGCAATTGTTTCAGGGATTAAGAATAAAATACTCCGAGTCTCAAATCAATTATCGCCGAGCAATCCTAATTGATGAGTCTCAATCGATCCGCTCAATACACCAAGTGTACAAGTGTGATAAAATAATTAAGATAAATTATTTTCTCTCTCACACAACGACTATACCGATGGATTGGTCCGTGTCCATCTAGGTCGTGAGCAACTGTTCGATTAAATACGAGTAACCGATAGTATGATCTTCTGTGTGCCCATGCAACACCATACTAACTACAACGTATAAAATCCAGGACTATAATTTGCATATATTTAATTAACAATAATTAAAAGCAAATGAATGTCTGTAATAGATAGGTAAATGAGAGTGCATACAGAGTTCAGAATACTCAAATCTAGACATTAAGTATACTACTCCATATATTTTTCAAGTATAGAGTAGCGAAGTACAACAAATAGAATGCACAGATCGAGCATATAAAGAAGGATGCATCGTTATCGATGCTTTGAAAAATAAAATAAATTATTAGGTTTCTCTTGGAAACGCCATTAGGAGAATACGTGTTGCATTAGGTTTAACCCAAAAATTTTCTAACAATGAAAAGACAAAGAATTATAAAAAAATAACGTGTTGCATTAGGTTTAACCATTATTTTTTCTAATGAAAAGACAAAGATTAATAAAAAAAATAAAAAGTAACGTCTTGCATTCAGTTTTACCAAATATTTTTCTAATGAAAAGACAAAGAATTACAAAAAAAATAACAAATTAATAAAGAGTGATTAAAATGAAAAGACAAATCAGGCAAAAATAATTATTACATTTCTTTATTTAGCGTGTAACTTTAGGATTGGGATCCCATCCTAAATGAAAATTTTACTAAAATAATTATTACATTTATTTAAGCAAACAATGGAGACATTTCATTGAATATAGAACCATTAAGATCTTTCAAAATTAAAAAGATTAAATAAAATAAATATTATTATTATTGAAACTTAGGATGAATAATTAATGGTAAAAATTTAACTTGGTAAAAAATAAAAATAGTAATGTGCTACATAATATAAAATTTTAAATGATTTTTTACCATGTTTGTGATAATTTATTTTTTGTATCAAAATAAATAATATTTTGTCATATAATAACTTTTATAACAATTTTCTAATCTATTATTATTAGTTTCAATAGACTTAAAAACATACACAACCATACACCGTATAATAAAATTAGGAGTTTATATTATACAGTATATTGTTTTGTGAAGGATTTGTAACTAATTATATTACTTGTGCAACCGGTTTCTATTTTTCCATCAATAAAAACAAACACTTCAACTTCTCTTTTGCCTCCTTTTTTTGGTAACTGAAACAGCAGTTTAGCTCTTTCCATACATAACAAACACTTGAACATCTCTTTTGTCTTCTTTGGTAATTGGAAAAGCAGAACATCAACCACATATGCCATCTCCCTCACTAAAATTTTTATAATTGCTTTCAATAATAAACTTTTAAAACAAATCAAATATTCCTTCAACAAACAAACAATCCATAACAAACACTTCAACCACTGCCATTTGCTCCTCTGAAATTATTATCCAAAATACAGATTATTGAAAGAGTTCTAAAAAAAAAAAAAAACACCAAAACAAAAAACAAAAGCATGAAAAACTTGAATAGCATAAGTACGTTGTTATAATAAAAACACATTTTAATTTAAAAAATCCGATAAATACTACTCTAATAAACATAACTTGGTTTATAGATCCAAGACAAAATCATAAAGTCGACATCTAAATATGTCACCCAAAATGCACCCAAAGAAAGTGCTTGAAGTCAAGTACATTTAGAAAATCCTAGAAATATTCCAGTTAAAAATGAACAATATATCAGTTCAAAATAATAATAGAAATACTAATTAAGAAATATTCTAATTCGTCAATCGGAGGAGTCGGAAGCAGACAACATTTCAAATTCTGGAACAACATACAACGTGGTGGAAGTACGATCGTAGTAGAAGTCCAACACCTTGCCAACATCATACTCACTCTGATTACAGAATTCCTGCCATTCCTTGCCGAGAAAAACGCTTTTATTTTTATCTGGATCACTTCGTCTTCGTTTACGCAAAAGGGCTGACGTTCTGATTCCTTTTCCATTTGACAGGGTCACCTCTGATTTGTTCTCAAGCTCAGTCTCGATGGCGAACGATCTAGGAATCGTCTGAAAATCATAGAAAAAACATATGAATTAATGTATATTTAACTGAAACAGAGAAAGAATGTATAGAAGTACTTACCAAGCGATAGCGTCGATGGTCTAAAATTCGTACAGAAAACTTATGAGAGAGACTCTTTAAATCTACTTCCCGACCTCTTCGAACGTGGTCAACATCATAGGTTATCTCAACCCCATCAGCACCATAAATGTGCACATTGAAGTGGGATGGATCGTTCCAATGGAATGTCAACAACTGCCCCGTTTTAATCTGATATTTTTCCCGGAAATCCCGCCAACCCCTTACTATGTGGAGACGACCATAGTTGTCTTCACCAAACGCAACAGAATGCATTCGAGCAAAAGGAGTCTTAATATCGGCGAACAGCGACATACGGAATGAGCACTTTTCAGTGAATGATGTTGGAATTTGCTTAAAAAAGACGCATTTGGTCAAAATCAGAGTTGAAAAAAAACAAAAAATAGGGAGACAACGTAGTATATATATATACTTACAACATTCTCAGTATCTCCATCTTTGATCGTAATGTGGAATCTCATTGGACAGGGAACTCTTCTTGTCACTTGAGAAACAATTACAATATAAGAAGATAATACATAGCATAAAACAATGTTTTAAAATAAGAAGACAATAAGTTGGGACATTATTCAGTTAATAATTCTTATAATCATAGAAAAACACAAATAAGACATAACTAATTGATACATATATACATATATACAAAAGTTTTTTATATAAAACTGATGCAAACATTTTATTTTATCAAGATTCAAAAAAGAATAATTTAATGAAAATGAGTTTAAAAAATAAAATCGATGAAGGGGGTAGAAACCCCATCACAAATTTGCAACAAATAGTTTGTATGAAAAATCTAAAATAGAGTCAGAAACAAAAGATTTGTTAATGTAACAAAAGGGAGAGAAGACGCACAATCAATTACACCGGGACAGATCTTCCCTTGACCTGTAGTCGAAGTGCTACCGATATTGATCTCTGCGCGACCTTCAGTGGAAGTACTACCGGAATTTCCAGAAGTGCTAGAGGAATTCCCAGAAGTGCTATCGGAATTTTCAGCCTCTCAGCCGGTGAAATTCATGTCTCGTTGGAGTATTCTTTAATTTCTGGATTAGGAGAAAAAAGAAAAAACCGGAGAAGGAGAAGAAAGAACAAAGACAAACCCTAAATCAATTTTAAAAAACTAAATTTTATTGTATAAAGAAACCGAAGCAGTCAACGAAAGTTATTTCTTCATCTTTTTTATGGAATAAATCTAAATATAAATTAAATACTAATTGTGTTCTTAATTCCAAGAAAAAAAAAGAGTCGACTCTATTATATAAGTATCTTGTTCATATGACGATAATAACAAATAGTTCATAATATACTACACTGTTTGAAAAATTACGCTTATAGATGCGAGTTTCAGATCGAGAAACTCGACATTGACAATGAACTTTGATGGAGTTTTCAAACTTCTTCAATAAAACGACAAAGCATGAGTACAGAACCAAAAGAGTTTTCAGATTTAAAAACGCAAAAAAACGTCAACAAATCAACTAACATACACAGTAGAGAATATTCAAAGAGTTTTCAAACAAAATAACTCCAACAAAACAAAAGCACGCAAAAGTTGATAATTCAAAAAAGTGTTCCACGAATAAAATCCAATCACTCAGAGTCAGTATCATGTGAATGGACTTGGGCTGAGGAACCTTCATCTTTCCTTTGCTTCTTGCGGGCAACTCCTTCCTCTGAGCGTACTTCATCATTGTCGGCAGCATAGTCACCGGACACAGGACTTAAATTGGAAATCAATTGCGTGTCATCATCATCAGCTGGTACCATCACGGACACAGGGCTCAGATCGTGCATGGACTGATCAGAATCATCACTGGGGTCAGAACTTTCAGACACCGCTACATCATCTTCCACTGGAAATTTAGGTTTATTGTTGTTCAATTTCGACACGTGCATTTCCACTAACACACTGTCAAAACAGATATTGTGAACTAAGAAAACAGCTTCACTTTTGTTTCCCTCATTCCCTTGAATAGATACTTTGAATAAAAGGTCCTGTCCAATCACACCTTTCACAACCAAGGGAATAGAAGAACCTAGAGTGACGTTGGGATCACCAGACTCATCATCCTGAAAATATGTTATCAGAATAAATATTTAATAATCATAAGGATTTAAAGATTAATATACCATTGAAAATTAATATTGAATAATAAATTACCAAAATCATTGAATCAAAAGCATCTTCCACTGACTTTCCAAACAACCTGAAGCATAAATTATTTTTCAATAAGAGGAGGAAATTGTAAGAACCATCAGACACACGCACATAAAGGTTGAACATTGCGTGTGGAATTATATAATCCCCACACGACGAACAACACAGCCTTGAATATGAATCAACAGACACGTTCTTGCATTGCGGGCAAACTGCATGAAACCACCCTCTTTCCTCCACAATGTCAATTATTTTTCCAGCTGTCCAAAAAATCCTGGGCTAACAAAAGAAACAAAATAAAGAACAGATAAAAAACTTGTGAATGTAGGTTTTAGAAATACAGGCATATATGAAATGGAATGTCCATGTGAGTGTGCGCACATATTCTTGATTGTTTAAAAATACATGTATAGATAGCATATGTATGTATACAGTTGTTAGCAGTAGGCAAACATACACTTATATATATCAATAAGAGAATAATGTTTATAGATTTGAGTATAAGTATATAACACAGAATCCCATTTTCTACACCAATTCGTTACCTTAATAAAATTAAGAAAATCAAGTAATGATATATAGTTACCTCATCACAAAAGAGCAGAGCGGATAAAGATATAACTACCGCCGATTTGTCTGACAACTCCTTTTCCGCGGGGACATAAAGAGGGTCGATAGCAAAATCGCCATCCAAAACATTCACAACGGAAGAAGAACCAAACATGCTACATAATATATCATTAATTTTAATTAAATTTGAATTCATAAAAGCACTGGATAAACAGTAATCAAAGTATAAAATAAAATAAAAACAATGAGATATTAAGAATACCTCTTACTGAAATCCTCAATTTCCTTCACGTCGGGGGAAAATACGACTCTAGTTAAATTGAAAAAATTGGTCAGGTGATATTCTCCTGTAAAAGACATAAAGATAAAAATTTCAATTGTAATTTATACATAATTTTTCAAATTTTGTTCAGCACTTTTAATGATAATAAAACTAACCTTGGTATTTTTTGGTCTTGCACAGATGAATGATGATTACACACTTTTCCATCTCAACAGATTTCTTCATAAATTGAATGAAGTGGTTCACCGATTTTGAATATGGTTTGAAGAACTTGCAAGTTAATATATTTTCTCTGAAATAAAGAACAAAAAAATATAAAGTTAGCAAGAAAGAAGCAATTTAGTAAATATGGTTTAAAATAAAGGAATGGAGAAAATAGCCCTTGATAATTTTAGAAAGATTAATTACTCAAGATCTTGAAGAAGAAAATGCAAGCCGGGTTTATTCAAGTCTTTATCATACACAGCAATAACGCGACCAAGAACATCTGAAAATATAAAAAAAGATTGAATTGAAATATAAAAGAATACAATGTTTTAACGTATTGCACAATGAATTAATATTAAGAATCCATATATTCAAATAAATTTAAAGATGATTTATGATACAAAAAGAAATACCCAAAAGAAGATCATTAGCCTCGTGGAAACTCTTCTCGACATCATTAAAACTTTTGATATCAAAGATAGATTTAGAAAACCACGGATAAATAGCTGGACCAACAAATGACTCTTTTTTGAAAACGATCATAAAGTCGTGATCGATTAGAACCGGATATTCAAATTGCGGCAGAACTGTGATATTACGAATATTGCATAACATTCCCTCTTTAAGATCATCATCAAACCACGAAATAAGCTTCTTCGGTACAGATCCTAGAATCCGGAAGCCCTACAGAAACCAAAAATCAGAAATACACACCAATATAATTAACCCACCTGTGAACAAAAAATTATATATTATATAATAGTACTAAAAAATAAACAAACTTACTTGAAGATCAACCATTACAACCTCTAAAGATCGAGGGGTATCGGAAGGATAAGAATGTTTCCATTTCCTGCAAATCCTTACTAATAGAATAGGATCAGAAGTAAAATCATTAAGATGTTTAAGAGAGGCGTAAGATTGAGACATGTTTGAGAGAGAGAATGGATACGGTTGTTTGTAGAGAACCTAATGATACAGTTTTTAAATACAAACTAATTCTGAAAACTGTAAAAGGTGAAGTACGGTTTTAGATAACCGTTTGATTAAAGTGAGAAGGCGAAGAGGTTCACCCTTAAAATAATAGAAGAATCCTACACAACGCGTGACAATCACTTAACAAATATCAAGAAGAATATAATGATTAGTGATTAGCCAAAAAAACAAAAAAAAGTACTGTATATAGATTGTTTCATTGATTTACATACAAACATAGTTTTTGTTGTTGTTGTAATATAAATATGTTCTTGTTTTAGGATTTACATGTTTAAAAAAAAAGAAATTAAAGAAAAAAATATAAAACATATATGAATATATTTGTCATTAACTTATACCGTATCTAGTAAACAAATTGTTTTCATTATTAATTTTAAGAAACAAAATTGGTCTTACATAATACTACTTTCATAATATTTTTTCAAACAATACAATTATTGTACTTTATAAATTTAAAATAAATATTTTTCACTTGGAATAATACTACAACATACCTAAAATAAGTACATAACTTGATAATGGCGCTAAATAATATTAATCATCTAGATCAAGTTGATACATGCAAAAAAGCTTCATTCTGCTATGTATTTAAGAATCACCGAAATCTATAAGCCTTGTTGTTTTTGAAGATAATTCCTTTGAAGTTCTTCCGTAACAGGCACTGAAAATTTTCACTCGGAGATGCGAGTTTCAAATCGAAAAACTAAACATCAACGATGAACTTACAGGGAACCATTCAGATAGAAATATTGAAATTGAGTTATAAAAAACCTTAAGTAAAACGACAAAGCATGAGCACATAACTAAAAAAGTTTTCGGTTTACAAACACACGAAAACAATTCAACAAACCAAGAAAAATCCACAGCACAGAATATTCAAAGAGTTTTCAAAACAAAAAAATCCAAGAAAAAGCAAAAGCATTAAAAACTTGATAATTTAAACAGTGCTCAACGAATAAATCCCACATCACTCGGATCCAGAATCTTCTGAATGGACTTGGGCTGACGATCCTTCATTTTTCTTTTTCTTCTTGCAGCCAACGTCTTCCTCTGAGCATACTAAATAATTTTCGGCAACATGTTCACCAGAGACAGGACTGAGATCGTGCATGATCTGATCAGTATCACCAATGGAGTCACAACTTTCAGACACCGACAGATCATCTCCCACTGGAAATTTAGGCTCAAATTTAACCCTGTACAATTTCGACATGTGCATTGACACTAAATTATTGTCATCACAAATATTGTTAACTAAGAAAACGGCTTCACTTTTGGAATCCTCATTCCCTTGAATAGATACTTGGAATAAAAGATTCTTTTTAATCAGATCTTTCACAACCAAGGGAATAGAAGGATCTAGCGTGACATTGGCATCATCAAACTCATCATCCTGAAAAAATGTCATTATAAAAAAAAATGATAATCATAACACTTTCAAGATTAATATAACAATGAAAATTAATAATGAATAATAAATTACCAAAATCATGGAATCAAAAACACCTTCCACTGAGTTTCCAATCAACCTCAAGCATAAATTATTCTTCAATAAGAGGAGGAAATCGTGAGAGCCATCAGAAACACGGACATAAATATTGAACATTGCGTGTGGAATGATATAATCTCCACACGAAGAACAACAAAGCCTTGAATTTGAATCAACAGAGATGTTCTTGCACTCCGGGCAAATTGCATGGAACCACCCTCTTTCCTTCACAATATCAGTAATAGTTCCAGCAATCCAAACCATCTTAGGCTAACAAATGAAACAAAAATAAAATCATATAAAAATTATTGTCGATGTGGGGTTACATACACGAACATACTTCACTGGTATGTGACTGTGTGTGTGTGCACCTGTACTTGATTGTTTAAAAATATATGGATACACAGCATATGTATATAGAGATAAAAAACTTTTTAGTCCCATAAATGTAGTCTTTTTTCGATTTAGTCTCACATATATCCGTCTTTTCAATTTAACCCCAAATATGTCGAATTTGGTTTCAATTTAGTCTTTTTTGTACGAAGTGTCCATGAATGCTGACTTAGCGCTACGTGTCATCATCCCATTGGTCAACGATTTTTTAAAAAAGAAAAGAAAAATGCCGTTGACCAATGAGATGATGACATGTGGCGCTAAGTCAGCATCTATGGACACATTTCGACGAAAAATGAAATTTCTATACAAAAAGGACTAAATTGAAACTAAATTCGACATATTTGAGATTAAATTGAAAATGCGAATGTATGTGGGATTAAATCGAAAAAAGACTACATTTATGGGACCAACAAAATTTTTATCTCTATGTATATATACTATTCTTAGCAGTAGGTAAACATACATGAATATATAAATAAGAGCATAATCTATAGTATATGTGACCATATGCATATAAGAAAACAGCATTACATAACATTTTATTCTATACTCCAATTTGTTAACTTAAAAGAATTAACAAAATAAAGTAATAATATAAACATACCTGATTACAAAAAAGGAGAGCGGTCAAAGGGACTACTGCAGCCGATTTACCTGACAACTCCTTCTCCGCAGGGACATAAACAGGGTCGCTAACAAAACATCCATCCAAAACATCGACAAAAGAAGAAGAACCAAACATGCTACAAAAAATTTATTCATTTTTAATTCAATTTGAATACATAAAAGAATTGAATACATAGTAATCAGAGTATACAAACATTGAAATATCATGAATACCTCTTACTGAAATCCTCAATTTCCTTGACCTCGGGAGAAAATACCACATTAGTTGCATTGACAAAATTGAACAAATGATATTCTCCTACAAATTAAAGAGATAAAGATAAAATTTTCTATTGCAATCTATATACAATTTTACAAATATTGTTCATTACTTTTAATAGAAAAACTAACCTTGGTATTTTATACCCTTGCACAGTTGAATAATGACCACACACTTTTCCGTCGTATGAGCCCTCTTCACAAAGCGAATGAAATTGTTCACCGACTTTGAATATGGTTCGAAGAACTTGCAAGATAAAATATTTTTTCTGAAATAAAGAACAAAAAAATTGAAAGTTAGTCACAAAGATCCAATGTAGTACATATGCTACTTAAAAAAAAAGGAATGGAAAAACAGTAATCGATAATTTTAGAAAGACTAATTACTCAAGATCTTGAAGAAGGAAGTGCAAGCCGGGTTGATTCAAGTCTTTATCGAAGACAACAATGACGTGACCAACAACATCTCACAATATAAAAAAAAAAATGAATTAGAATACAAAATAATACAATGTTTTATGTACGAATAAATTCAAAAAAAATTAAGAGATAATTTACGATAAAAAAAATACCAAAAAGCAGATCATTTGTCAAGCTGAAACTCCACTCGACATCATCAAAACTTTTGATATGGAAGATAGATTTTGGAAACCACGGATAAATGGCTGGACCGACATATGATTCTTTTTCGAAAAGGATAACAAAGTCGTGATCAATTAGAAACCGATGTTGGAAATGCGGCAAAACTGTGATATTACGAATATTGCACAACTTTCCCTCAGTAAAATCATCATCAAAATACGAAATAAGCTTCCTTGGTACAGATCCCAGAATCCGACAGCCCTACGGAAACCACAAAGATGAAAAATAGAAAAATATAATTCCACCCGCTGCGAACAAACAAATTATATACGTATAGATACTACGAAAAAAGAAACAAACTTACTTGAAGATCAATCATAACAATCTCCAAGGATCGAGGGGTATCGGAAGGGTAAGAATGGATCCACTTCCTACAAATCCTTACTAAGAGAATCGGATCAGGACTTGAACGGTTAAGATGTCTGAGAGAGGTGTAAGATTGAGACATGTTCGAGAAAGAGAAAGGATATGAGAGTTTCAAGAAAACCCCAAGATAGAGTTTTGTAAATACTAACCTATTTTCAAAAGTGGAGATTTAAAAAAAAACAAACTAATTCTGAAATAAACAGAATCGATATGATTAAAGTGAGAAGTGATTTGATTAAAGTGAGAAGATGAAGAGGTTAACCATAATAATACAACTTATACAAAGCGTGTGGTAAACACTTACCTGGTTTCAAGAAGAAGGTAATCATTACTGATCAGCAAGAAAAAAAGCCAATCAAATAATAACAAATTCTGATATTTAAAAAAAAAAAAAAAAAAAACATGTTAGTGTAAAAATATATTCTACTATTATTGGACCACAACAATTTTTCCTAAAATATTTACTTATATCTGGTAAACAAATTGTTTTCATTATTATTTTTAAGAAACAAATTTAATCTAAAATATTTACTTAAATAATATTTTTTCCAAAAACTACAATTATTTTTCTGGATATAATTTAAAATTGTATATTTTTCACTTGAAATAATCAAACTTCTACGTGTTTAATTTAAAAAATACGTTTAACAAAATAAGAAATTATAATTTAATACATTAAGGAAAAAGAGTAATTGAAACAAATACAATATATAATAATTAATTTGTAGTACAAAAAAAGATTAAAGAGAAATTACTAATTAAACAGTTATATTAAATACATACATTAATTAATTGTGTAATTTAGCAACTGATCGATACAACCCAAAAAGTGAGATCAGAAAAGCATCTTTTACAAACATACATAAAATTGAGTACATAACTTGATAATTGCACAAAATTATATTAATCGATCCATATCAAGTTGATGCACGACAAAAAAAAACATCCAGGTTAATGATCAACGAAATACATACGGCTTGCTGTTTTTGAAGATGGTCCCTTGGAAGTGCCTCCGTTTGTGGCCGCCAAGAGCGCATCCGGTGAAGAACCGCGCCCCGCAAAAAGAGCACTCGTGCTCTGGATAGCGAGTGGCGCCGGCGGGGGGGGGGGGCACGTATTTCTTGCGTCGGTGGCTGGTCATGTGTCCGCCTAGGGATTGGTATGAGCAGAAGGACGCGCCGCAGATTTTACACGGATAGGGCAACGGCGGCTTCGAGGAAGATATAAATCGGATTCTCTTGATACGGAACGTAGTAGAGGGCTTCTTCGGCACAGCAACAGCAGCAGACGGATCATATTCCGTGGACAACGGCAGACGACGGACGCCAAGAGAGATCATGCAAAGAGACTCCGCCGCCCAGATCACGTCCGTTGCCAAGGGAGGATCTTGCCTGCTGTGGTTAACATGCAAAGACATTTGTGTAAAATCTAAAGAGAATTAATTTTTGGTGTGTCTATTTTGAATCCAGTATGGAAGTAAAGGATGTGAATGAAACCTTTATATATAGACATATTGAAAATGTGTGTTATTTATATTACAATAAAATTTTTGAATATGTTTACAATTTTATTAAAGAATATCAATATACTACTATATAAGTAAAAAAGTTGATGAGGTACTCCTGCTGGAGGGCTGTTGCATGTAACAAAATTCCACAAAGTAGTTTATGAGATACTGGGAAAATTGCATAGTAAAGGAGTGAACGCAGATGACGCTGTAGCTACGGCACCTGCTATTCAAGGTACAATATTACGTTTTGGTATCAAAGTTGCTTTTGCAAAAGGTCACTCATCTTTCCCGCGGACTTGAGACGCTCAGATGTATTTTTAGGAGATTGACACCGATAAGAACACAACTCTTGAAATCATTTCTTCTTAATAAATATAGCTACTAAAGTCCCTGGTATCATTCCCTCTCGACCTCATAAAGAGAAAATACATACATGAAAGTAGGTCTATTACACCACCGTTTCTAGACTTGAATTCGTTAGACCTCAAGAAAAATAGTTAGACTCTTGACTTTTTATGGTGAAATGTTATTTACATCTGCAAAATATCTTCAATTCATTAGGATTCTAGATATATTCATCCAAGTGATGAAGTAAAATATAATTAAAAACATACTTCATATTGTTGCAAGTTGTTCATATTAACAAAAATATTAAATTGAAAAACATAATATTGCTCAAGCGTATTAAATATGATAGTTATCACAAACATAACAAAATTCGGATAATCAAAACATAAAACTATTAAGTGAATAGTAGTATAGAAATGCAGGAAGTTAAATACAACTATTTGAAAATAAAACATAAGAAGCATACATGCATATCATCCAATAAGAAACATGAGAGAAAAAGTCAAAAGTTTAGTACCACAAAATGCACCAACTTAAAGTGGTGAATAGAAAGAAATGTACCACACACAAAAAAACAAAGCACTTAAACTAAAATATAGACCAGTTCAAAATAAAACGAAATGTCCTAATCAAAACACACCACGGTCTATCAATCCATATCAGAATCGGAAAGCAATGCAAGTTCTGGTTTGACGTACAACGTCGTTGAACGATCATCATAGTAGAACTCCACCGTCATGCCAGTCTCATATTTATTCTTAACATAAAATGCTGTCCATTCACTGCCGATAAAAATGCTTTTATTTTTGTCAGACGCACTTTTTCTTCGCAAACGGACAGTCATTTTTTCTTCTCTTCCATTGGACAGCGTGAGTTCAGATATATTCTCAATACCAGTATCCTGGGCAAATTTTCTAGGAATCGTCTGGAAATAAAAACAAAAACTTCCCAATAAATGATATACTAACGGAAATATTGAAAGAATTAGTATTAGCACTTACAAATTTGTATTTCTGATGCTCTGAAAGTTTTCGAGAAAACTTTTTAGCAAGCCTCGAGAAATCTACTTCAGGAACAATTCGGGAGACATCAACATCGTATGTTATCTCAACCTTATCAACACCGTAAATGTGTACATTAAAGTGGGAGTCAGGGACCCAACGGAATGTCAACAACTGCCCTTTTGTAATATTGTATTTTTTCCGGAATTCCGGCCAACCGCTCATTATTTGAAGACGACCTTCTTCGTCTTTACCCAACGCAACAGGATGCATTGGACCATACGGTGTCTTGAGATTGGTGAACAAAGGCATAGTGTACGTGCACTTTGCAACAAACGATGTTGCTAAAATCTAGAAAAAGAATTAATATATCAAAACACAGAATAACAGAGAGGAAAATAAATTAAGAACCGAGCGTAGTACGTATATATACTTACGATAGTATCCATATCTCCACCGAATATAGTAATGTGAAATCTCATGGGACAGCGTATTCTTCTTGTTGCTTCAGAATAAAAATCATAAAAGAAGAGAATAAATATGATCAGAATAGTGTCAGAACTAAATCAAAAACAAATTTGAACAAAATTCAGTTAAGTTATGTAATAATAGAAACAAAAAAAAAAAAAAAGACATAGCTAATGGATACAAACAAATAAATCTATCAAGCAACTTAGAACCCAAACCCTAACTTATTAACAAACAGTTTGGTAATCCAATAATCGACCAAGACGTTAGAAACCGTAACACTAATTGCATAAACAGATAAAAAAAAAATTAATATCTCAAGCTATTAGAAGACCTAACCCTAATTTCATAAACAGTGAACACGAACACAGTTAAAATAAGGAATCGGCAACACATGATTTATCAAAGTATTAACAGGATAAAAGACTCACAATTATATACAACAGCATTTCTCTTGCGAATACCTTCTTTCGAAGACCAAGGGGTGTCCATCGTGCAATTCATACCTATAGTACAAATAAAATTTTGTAATCAATCAATCTAAGTAAAATATAAGTAGGAACAAATAATAAAAACATGTAACTGAATATTTGAAAGTATACATATATTTAGGGTCATTGATTCAAACCTGATTCGCGAGAAGAGTACAAAATCAATGAATCGAGTTTAAGATTTTGCAGATTTACTAACACCAGATTTGTTTTGAAATTTAAAAATTAAATTAGAATTAAGTAAAGAGCCGGCGGAAAGATAAAAAACTCTTCATATTCCTAATTTAAAGTGTATTTAGTAGTATTTGTATTAAAAATAACATCATTAATTATAAATTATAATTCAAAATCAGAAATTATTAGATAATATAAAGTTTATTTAGTTACTTAAATAGTTAAGTAATTGATTAAGGAATTGGTTTTTGTAATTAATTACTTTCATTATCAGTAAATATATTGCTATAATTAAAACACGGTTAATATAAAGATGGTCCTCTTCTTACTACAGAATTATTAGTTGACAAAGTTATATGAAAATAAACAGGTTAAAAAACATATTATTATGTCAACAAAGTAAAAGAAAAATCGATTTATCACTGTAATCATAGGAAACCTCGAATAATAAATAACTAATAAATAATTTTATATTCTTGTACAAATCTTAGGATCCGATTAATTTGTTTAACAGTAACAAACATTTGATTAAAAAACAATACATACAATAAACAGAAAGACAAAAATAAGTAACATAAAATTTTGATAGATAATAAACTAAATTTAAAATGTCAATAACAGAAATATAAAACTCCATACATAAATATTTGTTATAAATGTTTCAAAATTATTTAACGTAAATAAACAGACAATGTTGTAGAAGAAGGATTGTAGGAGAAGACCAACTCCATGCCCTCCTTAAAATCATTCTGATCATAGAATGAGCTCTATTCTTCTTTGAGAAAAATACGCCTGCGATCGTTTCCTTTTCCTTTTTGCAAACGGGCTTCCATTTTTACTCCTCCAGTATTACAGAGAACCAATTTTGACTTGTGCTCAATCCCAGTATCCTTTGCGAACTGGCTTGGGATGGTCTGAATAATCTTTGAAACAAACTGGTTAATGAAAAATTAAGCAATGCACACATGTACCTTATCGAATTGGCCTGAATTAACTTACCAGACGATAATGGTGATGGGTCTCGATGGTTAAAATAAAACTGCTGGAGAGATCCGATAAACTGAATTCACGGCTACTTGGGAGTAAATCAGGAGCATACTTTGTTTCAAACACAGAATTAATAAAAATGTGTACATTGAAGTGTGAGGGATGAATCCATTGTGTAATGACAAAAAAAAAATTAATCTAAGTTAATTAATTAAGTAATTCACCTCAATTAAAATTCAAGGTTTAAGTAATTATATTGTATTCTAATTGGCTTAAATAAATCTACTATTGGGCCTTCAAGTGATTAAGTTTACATCCAGCATGTTATGACTATGATTTTAGATCAGGTCTATTTTATTGGGCTTACTCCTTAATTCATATAAATTAGCCCAATAGGCAAGCGTAGGAATTCTCAGCCTCAGACCCTAGAATTCTCTTTATATATGCGTCTGTTGTATTCTTGTAAAACACTTTATGCCATCAACCTCTTCACGCGCATCGTCAACTAAATTCTAAGTGGTATGGGTTTTATCCTCTTTTAATTTCAACCTTGCTTGTATCTCCAATTTCTGAATCTGATTAGGGTCAGTCAATCGAAAATTTTCAAGTTTGTTTGGCGAGGAATCGATGATTTAAGTTTAAACTTTAGAAGCTTGTTCGGCTAACCTTTATTGAATTGTGGAAGAGATATACGTGCTTACTTGTCTTTTGGGGGTATGATTGTTAGTGAGTTGGTTGGTAGATCCTCTTCTTAACTTAAATTGTTATTAGATTAATTGGTTCTAAGAAATTCTAACTCTATTTCTAATCGTATTGCCCACAGCAAATTATTTCTAAATTGTGGCCTATAATGTGATTATTTATTTTCCTCTAAGTTTAGTATAATCGCTTAATCTCTAGATATTTCTAATTAATATTTAGCAATTTCAATTAAATCGTAAAGAGTTCATACTTACCAATCATTACCCACTTGCCCTCCTCATTTTATTGGCTTCGTTTTTGCTGTTAAGAAGAATGTATTGGCTTTGTTTGTTTTTATTTTGAGTGGCAAGAGTTTTTAGGTTTCTGTAACTTTAACTAGCAGTTCTTTGAGATTTGTAATTCTTTTGTCGTGTGAGTAGATTTCTAGCAAGTGTACAGTCAGTTGACTTTTGGATTTAACATGTTCGATTGATTTATATCTTTCTGTAATGTTGATTTCTAAATTATTATTAAATGTTCGAACTCCATGCTTCTGTTTGTCTCTTGTCCTTGGGTCTTTTATTTATTAAGGGTTCATTGTTGTATAGTTAGCAAGAGTTTCGAGGATTAGGTTTGCACGAGCATTCATTCAAGCATCATTGTCGTTCGTCGTTTTCAAGGTAGGGGTATTTCTAAAACCTTTTCAAATACAGTTCATATCAGTGTATGGTACGTAGGTAATTGTTCGATATCGAGGACTTTATATTCTATTCATGTTATGTGCACATATTAGTCGCGCGACGAAACTCATGGCCGTGTTCACGTAGACGTGTGACGTGTTCACGGTAATAAATCAAGCAAGCAAGTGATAGGAACGTTTAATCGTTCGGAAATTCATGTCCTTGGGTATATCCCACTATCTAACAAGTTCAAGTTAGTTTATAAAGTTGAGCGTCATTCCGGTTGCTTTCGTATTGTACAATGTATGAACTGGTATCCCTACTGAGTTGTTGATAACTCACCCCTTTAAAACCCCATATTTTCAGGTTAAGCGAAATCGGAGCGAGACGGGGATGTGGCGGCGATAGTAGTAGCAGCGTTTATTTCAAAGACATTATTTTCTTTTATGCTTTCCGCTTTTGAAACTTCGTATTTGAGTATTTTTATTTAAATTTGACTATTGAGGGTTATTATTTTTAGTTAAAGATTTTATTATGAAAAGTGTTTTGACATTTTGTTATTTTAAATCTTACAATTTATTTTGAAAAGTAAGAAAATCCTCTTTAGTTTATATTATGAAAAATGGGATGTTACAACTTGGTATCAGAGCATTACGGTTCTCTTTACGGACCTAAAATAAGTTTAAAAAAAAAAATAAAAAAAAAAAAAAAAATTGCTACTATCGTCCACCTCTGCCGCTCGCGCCGACTTCGCAAGTAAGTGCATTCTATATTCATGATATTTCATTTAGGTTGCATGTTTAGTTGCATGATGTGGAGGTCGCATGCGTATTACATTCATGAGTTTCAGGTACAATGCATATCAAATTCATATTTTTCAATTTGGATACATGTCTAGTCTCATTATTTTCCAAGTAAATTGCACGTTATGTTCATGATTTTCAAGTAAGAGGCATACTCAAGTTTATAGTTTTCAAGTTCATGATCCCACAAGTACATTGCATGTGTTTATGTCGAAGTTCATGTTCATGTTAAAATTCAAGTTCAAGTTCAAGCTCATGTTTAAAGTCTAGTTCATGATTATTATGTGTATATGTGCTCAAATTATTTGAAAATATGCTGCATATGTGTATGGAAAATGTTAATCTATTAATTACCATGGACGATTCGTTTGAAGTAATGAAGTTTACTTCATGTTTACATGGTTTGTTTCGTGTAAGTAGAGCATGCCTACTCGTGGACGACCACGTGCTAATCGTAACGCTAACGCGAATGCAAATCCGCCTGTCGGGAATGGAAATCCAGCACATAATGCCCCAGTAGGAGACCAAACCGCAACTTTGCTCCAGAACTTGGTTGCAGCTATTGATGGACTCAGACAGCCAGCGCAAGCACCACCACCTCCCCCAAACCCTGCTAGTGTTACTGCAGTGGTGGTCGAGCAGTTTCGAAAGTACCTACCGCCAAGCTTCGACGGTGATGGCGACCCAATGGTGTTTGAGGAGTGGATAAGGAGTTTAGAACGGATTTTCACACATATTGCATGCGCGGATGAACACAAGATTTCATGCGCCGTATTTCAGATGATTAAGGATGCAGCCCACTGGTGGGATTCTTACAGGCGCACTCATATGGCTCAGGTGGCAGCAATGACTTGGGAACAGTTCAAGGAGGTGCTAATGCAAAAGTACTTCCCTCAATCATACTGGGATGCTAAGGAGACTGAGTTCCTTGAACTCAAGCAGGGAAACCAGACCGTGGAGGAGTATGAGCGCAACTTCAATCAGCTATCCCGTTTTGCTGAACATTTAGTCAACACTGATGAGAGGAAAGCAAGAAGGTTTGAACGGGGACTTCGACCAGAGATTGGTACCATTATGGCAGGACTAATGCTCACGACTTATGCTGACGTGGTGGGACGTGCTCAGGCCATATCTTCTCGCATGGTTCCAGCACCGCCTACTCAGATTAGTGGTGGTGAAGCTTCTGGTAAGCGCAAATGGGAGCAACATAAAGGTGGGAACTTCAGTGGAAGGAACAAGAACTTCAATAACAAAGGTGGGAGCTCTGGATACAAGGGAACCGAGGTTAAGAAAGTTAGGACCGAGGAGAATGGGCCAGCGAATTTTACTCCTACTATACCACCGTGCAACAAGTGTGGGAAGAGACATACAGGAGAGTGTTTGCAAGGGACAAGATCGTGCTACAACTGTGGACAACCAGGGCACACGTACGCATATTGTACTCGTCCAAGGGCTCCAGACAACAACAAGAAGGGCGCAGCTAGAGTGTTTTCCACGGGAGGACATGAGCCAGAGTCAGATGAGGGATCAGATGCTATGACAGGTATGCTCACTATCTCCGATGTACCTGGCTTAGTTTTGTTTGATTCTGGTGCGACGCATTCTTTCATATCTGCAAAGTATTTTACTCGAGTAAGACATGCCTGCGACGTAGTGAAAGACACCTTAGAGATTAGTATACCTTCTGGTAAAACAATGGAAACTAACCTCCTTTGTAAAGACGTAGCTATGAAATTTAACACCAAGACCTTGAAAGCCGACCTTCATGTATTAGAGATGAAAGACTTCGATGTTATACTAGGAATGGATTGGTTAAAAGATAATCACGCTAATATCATATGTCGAGAGAGGAAAGTCATCATCCGGAGGCCAGGAGAGGAGGAAGTCACGTTGCTTGGAACAAGAAACAAATCGATACCACGTTTGGTGTCAGCATTAAAGGCGATGAAGATGTTGAGGAAGAAGGACTGCCAAGGGTATTTGGTGAATATAATGGACACCCGTTCAGAGAAGCTTACTCCAACTGATGTACCGATTGTGTGTGAATTTGAAGATGTTTTCCCTGAGGACCTACCAGGACCCCCTCCTAGTAGGCAAGTGGATTTCACCATTGATCTGGTTCCCGGAGCAGCACCAGTATCCAAAGCACCCTATCGAATGGCACCCATGGAGCTTGAGATACTAAAGGAGCAAATTCAAGAGTTATTGGATAAGAAGTTAATTCAACCGAGCGTCTCCCCTTGGGGCGCACCAGTGTTGTTCGTGAAGAAGAAAGATGGGTCTTTAAGGATGTGCATCGACTATAGAGAGTTGAATAAACTCACCATTAAGAACAAGTACCCACTACCTCGAATTGATGATCTCTTTGATCAATTAAGAGGGGCTAGCGTGTTCTCGAAGATTGATTTGAGGTCGGGGTATCACCAGCTTAAAATAAAAGAGTCGGATGTCTCAAAGTCAGCTTTCAGAACTCGATATGGACACTATGAGTTTACAGTGATGCCTTTTGGTTTAACAAATGCACCTGCAGTGTTTATGGACCTGATGAACAGAGTTTTTCAGCCCTTTTTGGATCAGTTTGTCATTGTATTCATAGATGACATATTGATCTACTCGAAAGATGAAGCTCAGCACGAGGAACACCTGAGGTCTGTTTTGGAAACGTTGAGGCGAGAGAAGTTGTATGCTAAATTTTCGAAATGTGAGTTTTGGCTTAATCGTGTAGCTTTTCTCGGTCACGTTGTTACTGCTCAAGGTATTGAGGTTGACCCCGCTAAGATTGAAGCGGTCAACGATTGGAGTTCACCTAAGAACGTTGGAGAGATACGAAGCTTTCTTGGTTTGGCTGGTTATTATCGAAGATTCATTGAAGCTTTCTCCAAGATCGCTTTGCCAATGACGCAGTTAACGAGGAAAGGTGTGAAGTTTGTGTGGACAGAGAAGTGTGAAGAGAGTTTCCAAGAACTCAAGAAAAAGTTGACTACAGCTCCAGTTCTGACCATTCCAAGTGGTACAGACGGTTTTGTAGTGTATAGTGATGCATCTAAACAAGGATTGGGTTGTGTGTTAATGCAGCATGGGAAAGTGATAGCCTATGCTTCTCGACAATTGAAGACACACGAAATGAATTACCCTACACACGACCTGGAGCTAGCTGCTGTAATCCATGCACTGAAGATTTGGAGACACTACTTATATGGAGTGAAATGCGATATATACACTGATCACAAGAGTTTGAAGTATATTTTCGCGCAGAAAGAGTTGAATATGCGACAGCGAAGATGGTTAGAGCTTGTCAAGGATTATGACTGTTCAATTCATTATCATCCTGGAAAGGCGAACGTGGTGGCAGATGCCTTAAGCAGAAAATCCACAGGGCATGTAGCAAGTTTACTGACGAATCAAGAGCAACTTCGGAAGGAGTTCGAGAACCTAAGAATCGAAGTAATTTCTCAACCTCATAGTACAGACGCAATGTTATCTGCATTGACGATTCAGCCTACTCTAGTTGAAAGAATTAAAGAAGCTCAGGAGAAGGATGGTTTCCTATTAAAGATAAAGAACCGAGTTCGTGAAGGGAACATTGAGGGTTTTTCTGAAACGAGAGATGGTGTCCTAGTATTTAAGAAACGGTTGTGTGTGCCGAATGATCAGGCTTTGAGGAAAGAAATCCTAAAAGAAGCACATTGTACGCCTTACACCGCACATCCAGGAGGGACAAAGATGTATCACGATTTGAGAGAGTCTTTCTGGTGGAGGAGTATGAAAAGAGACATCGGGTTATTCGTGCAAAAGTGTTTGGTGTGTCAGCAAGTTAAAGCCGAACACCAACGACCTTCTGGTCTACTTCAACCATTAGAAATACCCGAGTGGAAATGGGAGCACGTGACGATGGACTTCGTGGTAAGTTTACCGCGGTCAGCAAGAGGAAACAACGCAATTTGGGTGATCGTTGATCGATTAACAAAATCTGCACATTTTCTCCCGGTGAAGATGACTTGCAGTATGGACCATCTCGCACAGTTGTACATTCGCAAGATAATGAGGTTGCATGGTACTCCATTATCAATCGTGTCGGATAGAGATCCGAGATTCACATCAAGGTTTTGGAGAAGCTTACATGACGCTATGGGAACGAAGTTGAAGTTCAGCACCGCGTATCATCCTCAGACAGATGGTCAGTCCGAAAGAACAATACAAACGCTGGAGGACATGTTGAGAACATGCGTGCTTGATAACGGAGGTAAATGGGAGAATCTCTTGTCATTGGTAGAGTTCGCGTACAACAATAGTTATCACTCGACTATTAAAATGGCCCCGTATGAAGCACTCTACGGTAGGAAGTGTAGATCGCCTCTATATTGGAGTGAAGTCGGTGAAAGGAAGGTTTTAGGCCCCGAAATTGTCGAGGTGACAGTTTCAGCAATAGCAAAGATACATGCTCGTATCAAAGAGGCTCAAGATAGACAGAAGTTATATGCCGATCGTCGTCGTAAGGACTTACACTTTGAAGTCGGTGATCATGTTTTCCTTAAGGTAGCTCCTACGAGAGGAGTTATAAGATTCGGAAACAGAGGGAAGTTGAGACCAAGGTACATTGGTCCCTTTGAGATTCTTAAACGAATTGGAAGTTTGGCATACGAGTTGGCTTTACCGCCAAATTTGACCTCAGTGCACAATGTATTTCACATCTCGATGCTGAGGAAGTATGTACATGACCCAAGTCATGTCGTAAACCATGAGGAGATACAAGTTGATAAAGATTTATCTTATGATGAAATGCCGGAAAGGATTCTGGACCGTAAAATCCACACGCTCAGAAATCGAGATGTGTCTTTAATCAAAGTTAAGTGGACACGTCATGGCGAGGAAGAAGCTACTTGGGAGCGTGAAGAAGAGATGTTAACCACTTACCCTGAGTTTTTCGCAAGAGGTACGTAACAAATTTCGAGGACGAAATTTTTATAAGGAGGGTAGGTTGTAATGACAAAAAAAAAATTAATCTAAGTTAATTAATTAAGTAATTCACCTCAATTAAAATTCAAGGTTTAAGTAATTATATTGTATTCTAATTGGCTTAAATAAATCTACTATTGGGCCTTCAAGTGATTAAGTTTACATCCAGCATGTTATGACTATGATTTTAGATCAGGTCTATTTTATTGGGCTTACTCCTTAATTCATATAAATTAGCCCAATAGGCAAGCGTAGGAATTCTCAGCCTCAGACCCTAGAATTCTCTTTATATATGCGTCTGTTGTATTCTTGTAAAACACTTTATGCCATCAACCTCTTCACGCGCATCGTCAACTAAATTCTAAGTGGTATGGGTTTTATCCTCTTTTAATTTCAACCTTGCTTGTATCTCCAATTTCTGAATCTGATTAGGGTCAGTCAATCGAAAATTTTCAAGTTTGTTTGGCGAGGAATCGATGATTTAAGTTTAAACTTTAGAAGCTTGTTCGGCTAACCTTTATTGAATTGTGGAAGAGATATACGTGCTTACTTGTCTTTTGGGGGTATGATTGTTAGTGAGTTGGTTGGTAGATCCTCTTCTTAACTTAAATTGTTATTAGATTAATTGGTTCTAAGAAATTCTAACTCTATTTCTAATCGTATTGCCCACAGCAAATTATTTCTAAATTGTGGCCTATAATGTGATTATTTATTTTCCTCTAAGTTTAGTATAATCGCTTAATCTCTAGATATTTCTAATTAATATTTAGCAATTTCAATTAAATCGTAAAGAGTTCATACTTACCAATCATTACCCACTTGCCCTCCTCATTTTATTGGCTTCGTTTTTGCTGTTAAGAAGAATGTATTGGCTTTGTTTGTTTTTATTTTGAGTGGCAAGAGTTTTTAGGTTTCTGTAACTTTAACTAGCAGTTCTTTGAGATTTGTAATTCTTTTGTCGTGTGAGTAGATTTCTAGCAAGTGTACAGTCAGTTGACTTTTGGATTTAACATGTTCGATTGATTTATATCTTTCTGTAATGTTGATTTCTAAATTATTATTAAATGTTCGAACTCCATGCTTCTGTTTGTCTCTTGTCCTTGGGTCTTTTATTTATTAAGGGTTCATTGTTGTATAGTTAGCAAGAGTTTCGAGGATTAGGTTTGCACGAGCATTCATTCAAGCATCATTGTCGTTCGTCGTTTTCAAGGTAGGGGTATTTCTAAAACCTTTTCAAATACAGTTCATATCAGTGTATGGTACGTAGGTAATTGTTCGATATCGAGGACTTTATATTCTATTCATGTTATGTGCACATATTAGTCGCGCGACGAAACTCATGGCCGTGTTCACGTAGACGTGTGACGTGTTCACGGTAATAAATCAAGCAAGCAAGTGATAGGAACGTTTAATCGTTCGGAAATTCATGTCCTTGGGTATATCCCACTATCTAACAAGTTCAAGTTAGTTTATAAAGTTGAGCGTCATTCCGGTTGCTTTCGTATTGTACAATGTATGAACTGGTATCCCTACTGAGTTGTTGATAACTCACCCCTTTAAAACCCCATATTTTCAGGTTAAGCGAAATCGGAGCGAGACGGGGATGTGGCGGCGATAGTAGTAGCAGCGTTTATTTCAAAGACATTATTTTCTTTTATGCTTTCCGCTTTTGAAACTTCGTATTTGAGTATTTTTATTTAAATTTGACTATTGAGGGTTATTATTTTTAGTTAAAGATTTTATTATGAAAAGTGTTTTGACATTTTGTTATTTTAAATCTTACAATTTATTTTGAAAAGTAAGAAAATCCTCTTTAGTTTATATTATGAAAAATGGGATGTTACACATTGGAATGAAATCGAATCACCATACTTAATCTGATATCTTTCCTTGAATTCAGGCCACCCCCTACGCACGTAAAAACGTTGCATGAAATCTACATCTAACTGAACAGGCATCATTGGACCATTAGGTGTTTTGAAGTATGTGATCTCTGGAATTTCACACGTGCATCTCTCCCGGAATTCCAAAGGAAAAACCTATTAAAAGAGTTTTTGTGGAATCATAAAAAAGTGGGATAATTAAATCAGATAAACAAAAAATAAAATCTAAAGTATTGCGTGTACTTACAATTATCGGGTCATTTTCATCTTCTAGACAAACGTTGAATATAGGTGTGTAGTTAGGTCCAATCCTGACTATAGAAGTTAGGTTAGGGTGAGATTAAAAATACAAAAAGCACAAAGGTAAATTACAAACATGTATTTGAATAAATTAAAAACATAGATGGGATACAAAATTCAATTACCACATATCCTTAATAAGAACAAAATTTTTAAGTAGGTTGAAAATAATTTCGTTTTCTTAAAGTAGAAACAAACACTGAAACTTTTAAATTAAAAAATATATAAAACTTACAATTATCTGTCTCATGAACACTATCCCGTGATATGTTCTCGTTGGAATCGATATCAGACATTTTAAAACCTAGTAACTGAAATTAAATCCCTGCAAATTACATTGAAAAGTAGAGTAATCCAATACAATAAAGAAAGTATAAGAATACCGAGATCCTCCTTGTTTAGAATATTAATCGTAAAGAAAACAAAACAATTTTAACATTGTCGAATAGAATAGGAACATGATTTCAGAGAATAATATCGTATAGGATAGAGAACAGATTGAAGATGTTGAATACCATAAACGATTGTTTCATACCTTGTTGAAGTGAATCGGCAAGTATCCTTCTCTTCAAGAAGCTGAGATCCAAATTCGCGAAACCCTAATTTTAAATTCAAAACAGAGAGATACAAATTTTATGAAGTAGACGATGGTTCAAAGTCTTAAGTAAATTATTCTTATTTAATACAATTATTCCCGTTCACTAAATTTATTAACTACTTTTTTGTTTTTTCTTAAATAATTCTCACATTTACAAATATAGCAAGTATTTTATTTTCGTGAGCTGGAGATTTAGTACTCGCACAATAAAATAATCGTTGTTTTTCTACTTAATTACTCTTGTGCATAAGATTTTACATATATTTCAATATATATAAATATAATCCGTTTAAGTTATTATTTATAGAATTCAAACAAATTTCTAAAAGTTTGAACAAATATAAATTTTAAAATTATTTGTCGAAAAGAATACTTAAAACAGTTGAAGATATTGAATAAAATTGTAAAAATACTAAAAGTTTTATAATTTAGCTATATTTTCAAAATATTATAGGAAATTAGTAATTGTTTTTTTTTTTAGATTCATCCAACGAAAGAGATTCTATAAAGTTGTAGGGATCCTAATATTGAGTATAAGTAAGGGACAATGACTAAGTAATTTTATGTTTCAAAAAAAATATATTCAATATTATATAAATGAGATGTTTATTAAGCAGTTTTTTTCCAAAAGTGCAATTATAAATTCAAATACACCTTTACATTGCTTTTAAAAAAAAAGAA
Organism: Euphrasia confusa; assembly: GCA_954870475.1. NCBI lineage: Eukaryota > Viridiplantae > Streptophyta > Magnoliopsida > Lamiales > Orobanchaceae > Euphrasia > Euphrasia confusa. Next base: position 23,627,683 of record OX940951.1, read on the forward strand.
TGTCAGGCAAACCTTGGTTCACTATTATGGTAGTTGCATTGCCGTGATTTGAAACACAAATTTCACCTACGTACAATGTCGCTGAATCATAAAATTTTAGATGGGATATTTAAACTCTCGAACAAATAATACTACATAATTAAAAATTGTGTTGTTAATAGCAATAATGATCAGAATCATAAAAATTCTTCCCCAACGTACAATGTCGCTGAATCAATATCGTAGAAGAATTCCAAAATCATGCCCTTTTGAAAATTATTCTGATCATAGAACGCTCTCCATTTTCTTCCAAGATAAATGCTATTTCTCCCAGTACGTTTCTGCAAAGGCACGACCATTTTACTTCCTCGACTGTTCGACAACGTCAGTTCTTTTAGTTGATCAATCTTTGTGTCCTCGGCAAAAGGTTTAGGTATCGTCTAATACAAATTAAAATATGTACATTTATATTAAAAAGCAAATTTAACTGATAAATAAAAAATTTAGGAATGACAAATTAACAGACGATAGTGGTGATGCTCTTCCAATATTTGAGTAAACTTGTGACGTAGAGAAAGAATATCTACGACAGCCACACGTCCGATAACATCAGCATTATAGGATATCTCAACATAAGTATCGTCAAAAATGTTTACATTGAAGTGCGATGGATGGACCCATTGGAATGTCAACATATGTCCATACTCAAGACGATATTTTTCCTTGACTGCAGTCCAACCGCTCGTTATATGAAGACGATGATTATTGTCTTCACCTAAAGCAATAGGATGGATTATACCATCCGGGGTCTTCAGATTGGTGAACAATGGCATCTGGTAAGTACACAGTCTAACAAATTCTGAAGGAATAATCTAACAAAATACAAAATTGGTCAATATAATAATCATAGAAAAAGAATTCAGTACATAATGGATGCTTACAATAGTCTGGCTATCAGGAGGGCCGACCCATGTATTAAATCGGGGAGCGTAGGGTGGTTCTCTTCTCGCTTCATAATTAGTTGTCATAGTTAGAAAAAAATAAATCGGTCACGATCAGTATTATTATGTCAACAAAGTAACAGGAAAATCGATTCATCACTGTAATGATACAAAAATTCAAATAATACACAACTAATTAAGAATTGTAAATGGTTATAAAAAACTGAGGATAAAATTAATATACAAAGTATATTAGTCAATAACACGGCAAGATTAGGAAAATATAAACATCATTGAAGAAACTACAACCAATAAAGAAGATTTGTTTAAATAACTATGATGAATTCCTCAATAAATACACAATAACACTTCACAGCTAAAATTAAATCTAACAACAGGAGAGAATACTCACAATTTCTCAGATCGGCATCGATTTTCCCTCGACCCTTATTCGAATTGCTACCTGCCATTCTAAGGTTGGGATTGATGGAATTCATTCTCTGTATTTTGAAGAATATTGATATAGAAAAATAACATGTAAGACAGAATAAATATTATACACACAGATTAGTATAACCTAGAAGATTCAAGATAAGTATAACCTAAAAGATTCAAACCTGATTAAAGTAAAAGATTTATTATTATTCTCCTCAAGCAGCCGAGATCAAAAGGATGAGTAACCCTAGTGGGTATTTTAACTGCTGTTTCACAGGGGATTAAAGTAAAGGGGTTATTTTTATTCTGTAAAACAGCCGAGACAAAAGGATGAGTAACCCTAGAATTGAGTTCAAACAATCCTTTTACAGTTTCTAAGAAGTACACTTTGGTGATTAAGACAGAATCAAACTCGACCATATAGATTAGCATAAATATTATTTCATACCGGATTCAAATAGAGGGTTATGTTTCTTCTCTTCAGGAAGCCGAAAACAAAGGATGAGTAATAACCCTAGAATTGAGTTGAAGACGACAGCATACGGTGTTTAAGAAGTACAGAAAGCGTGGTTTGCCTTATATAAATATTGTATAAATAATACAGATATTTATTAATATACATGAAAAAACAATAACAAAAGGAAAAATAATGGAAGTATACATCATCAATAAGATAATTGTTTCTTGCTTAATTACGTACATCTATAAAACATGTAAAATTTAGCTGAAGAATGAGTATTAGATTATGTTTATGCGCAAGGAATAGAACTATAATTGTAGCACAAAACATTAAAAATTACTTTGTTATATAAACTGTTCACTATGCAACTTGCTTTTAAAGAAAGGAATAGAACTATAATTGTAGCACATGTGGGGATTAAATTTTAATTTGTTATAGAAATTGTTCACTATGCAACATGCTTTTAAAGAGATGGCATATCACATTCACAATAAATTTACTATTTAAGCAACATATCAAGAGTACATAATTAGTCCTTAGATATAATAACATACTAAGTACATACAAACATAAGAAGCACATATGCATATTATCCGATAAGAAACATGAGAGAAAAAGTCAACAGCGTAGTACGACAAAATGCACCAACTGAAAGTGGCGAATAGCAACAAATGTACAAAACAAATACTCTGAAACTAAAATCTAGAACACTTCAAAATAAAACGGAATCAAATTAACACATTATAGGACGAATCATGGTTGCACTTGCTACTGCTTGTCCGAGACTCCAAAATCAAGGTTAACATAATATTTATTCCGCACCAACTTTTCTTTGAACAGCGGTAGAAGGTCAGAATTATCACTTCCCGTATCAACAATGTACTCCGACAGTCTTCCCAGTAGATGGCCTGGATCAACTGTGACCTTTAATATCATCTCTTTTCCAAGAAGTGAAGATACGACAGCGGGGATCACTTTTTTTATACTTTCACTGCCAGAAGTAATTTTAGAATCGCTGGGAGAAACCTTGTAAGAATATAATAAAAATGCAGTTACATAAGTCCAAGAAAGTAAAATTTTAATGCGATAATCGAAACCATATATATGCGAATGATCAAATTAGTTACCGTGCTAATTGAATGAATAACTTCAGGAGCTGATTTCCTAATTAGATTCACCGAAAGTTCATTCATCAGGACAAAATTTGCAGAATCATTGCCATCATCAACACGTATATGAATTTTATACTTTGAGTGAGGAATAAGATCTTGACGACAGGAATAGCAAAACAAACCGCAAGAGGAGATATCATCTGAATTATTGCAAGCTGGGCAAGAGGTGTAAAACCATCCGCTGTTCGAAATAATTTCTGTTACTTTAACAACTGTCCAAATTTTCTGAACCTTCATTAAAATAAAAAGTAATCGATTCAAACATTATTATTATATATTAATATTCAGGTTAAAATAAGATTGGAAGTAAGATATTAATACACATTATCATATTAATATACCTTCCCACAAAGTTTAAGACGAAATAGAGATAGGACCTTCGGCGAGTTGCTCCGCAATTCCTTTTCGGCACTCATCACACACGACGTAGAAAGTTCTGATCCATCAAACGAAAGAGCTTCTACATTCACAGGCATCCTATTATTGAGTATAAGTAAAGGACAATGCATAAGTAATTTAACACTACAAAATAGAAAATATTCAATATATATAAATGAGAAGTGATTCATAAGTAGTTTTTTTCTAAAAAAATAAGTATTACTTAACTAATAAAATTCAAATACACGTCTACCTTGCTTTAAACAAATATATATCAGGCAAATCCTGCTTCGCTATTATGGCTGTTGCATTGCCATGATTTGAAATACAAATTTCACCTACGAAAAAACAAATTAATACAGTTAAAACATTACACTTCAAATATCAGTTGTTTAATAAAGTCATAAGTATTAATACTTTATTAAATTTACCATGGATGTTTGTTTTTTTGCAGAGCTGCACAACCACCACGGTATCAAACATTTTATCCCTCTTCAAATATCTAATAAATTCAGATATCTTTGAAGAAGGAGTTTGGAAGAAAATGCAACGCAAACGGATACCGCTATAACAAAAGAAAAAGAACCATTATTTTTATATTAGTAATTGAAGTATACATTTAAATAGTAAGGGCATTACTGGCAAAGGAACTAAATAAATACAGTAACATACTTTAAATCTCGAAGCATAATGTCAAATCGATCGGCATAAGTAGTTTCCTTGACATCAATTACATGGCCAATGATATCTAAGAAAGAGAAATATTATGACAAAACAACATGACAAATAGAAAAACATAAATACTTTGTAAAAAAAAAATTACCAAATAAAGAACTGTCATCGGCAGATGAAGGATCTTTAACGTAGGCGAAACTCTTGAAACGGAAGACATTGTGGTATAAGAAAGAATAATCACATTGAACAATAGAAGTATGACACGTAAATAGTATCATGTACTTATGATCACATATGCAGTTTGTTATAGGTTTATCTACAACATCAAAATGTTGAATTTTGCACAAAGTCCATTCTCTAATCAACCTGTCAAAAATTCCAAAAAGGGATTTTTGCACCGAAGCTTGAATACGATTTCCCTTTCATGAAAAAAACACACTATAAATATATAAGAACAAATAAACAATACAATGATTGTAAGACAGAAGTAGATTATAACTTACATAAAAATCCACCAATAGAATTTCAAAGGACTTCGGTATATAATCTTCTCCGTAGGTATACCATTTCCTACATATACGAATAGATAAAATCGAATCGATGTTGGATGGGTTGATTTCAGACAAAGAAGAATAAAAATTAGACATTCTTGCTTAGGAATAAGATTAGGGTCTGATATAAAATTAGGGTTCGAGAAAGATATAAGAATTAAGAACAATATTACAGTATATTTATTTAAATCATAATATTGATGAATTCCGACTCCAAATTATAAAAAGTATTCGTCCATATTATGTATTAAATTTGAATCATTACTTAAATTACATTAAATATATACATATTATGCAGAATAATTTATTTAAATTATAGACGCAATAATAAGCCTATAATTAAAGAATAATTGACGAATGTGAATTTCTTTTGCACTAAAGTCCTTAATTAATTAATATATCTTCAAATAAATTTCACCCGACCTATAATTAAGGAATTTATTTGAATTATAATTAAAATTTTGTTTTTGGATGATTAAGATAAATAATAATATCATTTAATTAAAAAAATAAAATAGCTAAATATAAATAATAATAATTCAAATTCAAACATAATTATAGTAATAATATAGAAAAGGATTATGTTTCTTCTCTTCATGAGGAAGCCAAAATACAAAAATGAGCAATTAAGATTTATGTTAACTGTTCAAACATAAGCCCAAAATGTAATCAAAAGACAGCACTAAATTGTTCAGAAATACTAATCATAAACAAACATCATAAATTGTCCATCCTAAACAAAAACTCAAAAATTGTTTCAAACTATTCTGCCCTGAATCATATTTTCAAAAGTCAGCACTGCGCATCCGTCAAACCGCGTCGAACTCTGATCATCCTCTAAAGTCAAATGCTAATTCCAAAGCAACCTTAACAACAAAACTAAATAAATACAACAATGCACAGGAAACAGATTAATTTACTTAGCCTAAACAGAATAAGTACACAATTCAATATTGATTAATGTAATGTTAAAAGATAGTACCGCTGTTGATAATCCATCGCATCCGGACACTGATGATACAGAGTCATTCGGGTAGCCTTAGATGTATTGCACAGTACAAACTGCCCTGTAAAGGAAAAATAATTATAAACAATCAGGTACATAACTAATAGAATTTCACAAAGAAAACTTCAATAGATAAGTACCATCGACAAAAGTCGTGTTGCACAGCTGTATGGTCACAACAGATCCGTATAGCTTGTACTCCCACCACATGTCAACATATGCCAAGATCTCATTGGAGTATGGGGAAAACACACAGAAACTCTTTTCAATGTTGCTATTAAGAGAATATCAAAAATATAATGTTAATCACAATTACATAAAGATGTAAACCTAACACACAAAGTAATATACATTTCTTACTTGAGATCAGAAATTTTAAAACAAATGTATTCATCTCCACCGGAACCATCACCATACATCATCGTATCATCAACTTCAATCAGATGACCAATAACATCTTGCACAGTCAGCAAACATGGTTTATGAACATATAAGATATAACTCAAGTAAATAACAGAACATTAAAAGTAAGAATGCAAGTTAGCAATGTTGAATGATACTTCACATACCAAAGAGTGGTCCAGACTCTGGAAAGGTTTTTTCAGTTATTCGATCAAAAGAGACGAACTTGTACGGAGATACTGGAAAACCTCGCTCAACAACGTTGATAACAGACGTGTCCGGATCAAAATATATCATAACAGGGTTAACCAAAAGAGGATTTATCAGTGAGCTTTTTACAACATGAAATCTTGTTATGTTGTAAGCTTCTCCCTCATGAATTTGGTCACGGAAACGACCGATCAATTTTTTTTCAACTGCACCATGTATTTGATTGCCCTGACAATTAATTTTTCAATTAAATAGAAAAAAACCCTAAAAACACGGACTTAAAAAGGATTGCGATCTTGAGTACAGGTCTGATATTCAAGTAAACCCATTTATTAAAAAAGGATTACGATTTTGAGTACAGTAATAATACATCAACCCAGCAGTTTAAAAAAACCAAGTTCTGAAATCCATATATTCAGGTATTTTAAGATCTATAATCTGCACTTTCGAAATAACTAAAATACATTAAAACAAAAATCATATAAAGTAAACCTCCAAGTCCATTAGCACGAAATCAACGCTGGATTCGACATTGTTAAAGTCTTCGCTGATAAATTTCCGGGTGCATCGAACGACTATGCTCCAGTCCCTCGTCGAACAATTCAGTTGAGAAATAGATGCACGGACGGCCATTCTCACTGGAGAAAAGAAAAAGAAGAAGATGAAAAAAGAAGATGAAAAGGCAGCGGTTTTTGAAAAAGTGTGTAATGGAACCTTCCTTCTTACAGTTTCCTTCTTGCGGTTTCCCATATAAAGTAGGATATTCTTATACACAATGATTCATTGGGAAACGTGGGTTGTACAATAGTAATTTCAAAAATAGTTAAAACAAATACATTAACTCATAGCAATATTATTATAGATAACTTTTCTTGTAAAAATACAACTGCAAAATTAATTATACTACTACCATTTAAAGAAATTATTGGTTATTAAACATTTCACTAAAATTTACAAAATCCAAATCGATGATTATAATATGAGACATAAAAAGTAATAATATCCAATAAATATGTTGAATTAATTACCAAGATGTTTTTATTTAATTACCAATATGGTTTATATTACTTGTTCTTTTGAACTTAATTTCAGTCAACTTCAGTTCAGTATATCATTGGTTGCAATGATATATACCTCGCGGCATTGGGATATCATTCCATGGTATCCAATCGTAAGAGAAACATTCTTCTACACAATGATAAGAGAAACATTCTTCAACATGCTCATCGTTCTCACTAAAAGAAAAACATTCTTCAACATTTCTCCTACACAATGAAACATTCTCTAAAAAAGACAACATGCGGAATTTGACGGGACTAAATTAATGTAAAAAAAGAAGAAGTAGCTTATAAGGAGACATAAAAAAAATAAGAAGAAGAAGATTGTCATAATAGATTATGAAAATTACATGGACTATTTTACATACAAAAAGCACTTGATCAAGTAATTTGACAAAAAGATTAAATTTACAAAAATTAATGCACATTATGGAATGATTTCCAAAAAAGTTCAATCTCTTAAGCAAAAGAGATCAGAAATACAAAAATCTATCATTTACAATTGATATTATACATAGTAGAATTTGCTTCTTTTTCATTAGCCGCTTCCAACTCCTTTTAATCATTCAAAGAAACCTGCCAAAATGTAACAATGTAGAGGTTGTAATAAAGTGAAATGATGGTGAAATATGAATTTAATAATTTTATCTGAAATCAATTTAATTAAAGATACAACAATACGACACATATAATAAAACAAATGCACAAAAGGATCATAATACCTTCTTAAGTAGTCAATGAACTTATCAATAACAGTATAGAAAGTGACTTTAGTAGCATACTCGGTCGTATAAATAACAATCTCATCTGAAACATGAGTATTAATAGACATCTCGATAAATATAAATTGAGTTTCAAAGAGAAAGAAATTGGCAAGATATGAAAACGGACCGTTAGAAAATGTAGCGGCACCGAGTTGAACTACGACCCAAAGGTTACCACTTGCAACAAATAATTCATGGCCAACATAGCTCAAGATATAATCAGAGAATGGACCGACCAACACACATCGCGCATACGTCTCTCTGTTATAGAATAAAATAAAAGAATCAACAACACAAAGATAAAATAAAAAAAACATTGTTGAAAAGAGTAAGAGTTATTTTGTGATCAATTGATTATTGGAAAAAACATATGTTAGTATGGCACTTTTAAACAGAAAGAGATAAAAACGTACTCAAAGTCTTGGAGGAATAAACTTATAATGTCTGGCCCATCATCGTCAGGATGAACCCTCATCAAAGATCGATCAACAGAAACAACGCGACCAATTGCATCTGGTATCAAAAGAATAAAAGACATCAAAGAAAAAAGAACAAATATGTGAATAAGAAAAGTCAAAGCACAATAACCTCGTAATCTCCATAAATTATGAAACTCTATGTAAAAAATCATATTAAATGCAGATAATAGATATTACTCCATGTGTTACGTAAAGTATACGTACCAAGGTACGGCCCATTAGTATCTCTGTCATTGAGATAAAAGAAATCAACGAAACTATAAATCGTCTTGGGAAAACGCGAATGAAGAACAGGGCACATCGACGTGTTGCTCAAGAACAGAATCCTATTAGGATTGAAAGTGACAGGTTGCTGGGGAAAGGTAGGAATCACTCGGAAATTCGACAACTCGTATATTTGCCCTACGATGAGCCGACTATAAAACTTATACAGGATCTCAATGCAAATAGTTGCATGAATAAATTGTCTCTGCAAATTAAACATGTATAAACTGATTTTAGCATGAATATAATATTAATTAAAATTGTTGTAAGAGCATAAGAAGATTAGAAAGGACAAACACATGTAAAGGTGCAGTGCCAAAAAGTATTCAAAATTAACCATTTAGATATCACTCTACTACTTTATATACTCCAAAAGGAAATTGTTTTACTAGGTTTTTCAAAATCAATGTTTTATAAACAAAACCACATACAAAATACAAAGCTGACAGGAACAAATTCAAAATCTTGAAATATACAAATAGATACTGACATGTGAGAATCATATATGGACAAAAAACAGAGTATAAAGTACAGTTTTTGAAACACATTTATATCAAATTTGCAACTACATTACAACAAATAAATACACATTACTAAAATAAGAGACTCTCAAAGTAAATGCTACGACTAACTACCAACATACTCCAACTGCTATAAATATCTATTGACACAAATCAATTGAGATATAAGAATCTAAAAAATAAAACCCAAATATAGAAATTAACCAAACAGTTAAAATTGCAAAACCCTAGTCGTAGGAAGAATTGCGATGAAAAGGAAAATCAATATTAGAAAAAAAATATCATGCAATACTCATACAAATCATCAGAAATAAACCTCAAAATCCATTAGCAAAACTTCCAACTGATCAGCGTCGCCATCGGGATCTTCAGAAACCCAAAACCTACACACACGAACACGCAAAATCCAAGATTCCTTAGATCCGTTAATTTTTGAAATCGTATCGCAAGGAGCCATGGATTTGAATTAAGACAGAGAATATTTTTTGATGCAGAGTATAGAAATAGAGAGATATGTACGCCGGTGAATATATGTATCGAAGAACTAAAAAAAGAACCTTGAGTAAAAAGAGAGATTAAAACTCACGGAGAACCGAAAAGATTTTTGTGCAGTTTTTTCCTTTTTCAAGAAACTAATCAGCGCTATGAATTTGAAGAGGTGAAATTATAAGAGGAAAATATACAATCATGTAAATAATACTTTAAATATATTTCCAGTTCCCTTAAATAATATAATACCTGATAATTATAATTTTTAATTTTAGTAAGATAGAATAATAGTATCATGTATAAATAAGAAGTAAAATAATCCTTAACTAATTTATATCATTAATTAATATAATGTAAATATTGAAATTAGAAAAAAAGAAAACGAAATCATAAAAATATAGAATTGATTATACTACTACCATTTTAATATGAAACATAAATTCACAAAAATCTAATTGATGATCATAACATGAAACATAAAAAGTACTAATATCCAATACGAATGTTGAATTAATAAACAAAATGTTTTTATTTAATTACCAATATGGTTTATATTACTTGTTCTTTTGAACTTAATTTCAGTCAACTTCAATTCAGTTTATATCGCTTCAGTTCAGCTTAGATTAAGTTAGTTTCAAAATAAATTAAAATAAATTAAATAAAAGATAATTTAAATAATATATTTTAAGTATACATTATAGATAATGTTACAATATTATTAATATTTTTTAAAAAATATTAACTAATATATAATAATAATAATTACTTTTATAAAAAAAAGCAGTTTAGTTCAGTTCAGTCCGCTTAAATTCAGTAAAATCAGTTTCAGTAAACAACCTTGGTTTCGAAAAAATATTATTATAGACATAATTTATTTTTATTAAATACTGTGCAAAGTCATAACACGAAATATATAAAGAATGAGAGGGAGTATTATTGTAATGTTGCCTAAATTTACATTGAATAGTTGGCGGTATTAAACTGCATTGTCAATATGATGATAAATGACAAACTTTGTAGTAAAAATAAAATTACGCAAAACAAAATCGAACACGAATCGTATATAATATGAAAAAATCGGACGTAGGAATACATAATAATTATTGTTTATTGCTTATAAAAAATGTCTACAAATTATGCTGAAATTTATATAAAAAAAACACGAATGTTGTTCAAGTTTAATACATTTCGAGAAGATGACGATCGGGACTCCAATTGTCTTGAAACCTGTTATACATGTTTTTTTTTAGTTAGAAACAAAAAATGTCAAGATAAGAAAAGCGTATATAATGTTAAGAGTAAAATTTTCGTATCCGCAAATTAGATAAATACCGTCGATGGTATGCAACTGCCTCGTCAATATGATGATAAATCCGAACCTTTGTAGCATTCTTAGCACTACACAAAACAAAACCACCTACAAACAGTATACAACATTATTATAAAAAAAATAACATAACACATTTTCAAATATAAATAAAAAATTGCACGTAAATAAAATATTTACCGTTGAACATCATTGTGCTTGCAAGCTGAATAATAATAACAGCAAGACCCATCCTGTTATCTCTGGCCATATCAACCACTTCAAGTATTTCGGTTGAAAATGGTTCGAAATATAAGAACTCAACGATACCAAAACTGTTTATCAACATGATATAGTTATTGTATGTAATACATATATTTTAACTGTATAATAAATTTTTTATAATTGAATTAATACAATTAAAACTTACTGTAGATCTCCAACACGAAGACGTATAAACCTATGCCCTTGACCGCGAATACCATTCATCATTTCAGAATCAACATCAACAATGTGACCAATAATATCTTGTAAAAAATAATGTCACACGCGAGTAAAAAACAAATATAAAAATATTAAACGTTGTATTTTTATACTGTACAAAATATAAGTTTGTTAAAATTGTCAAGTTATTTTTAAAGATAACAAAACATACCCAATAGAGGACCCTCGGCTGGAAAATTTTGCTCGTTGACACACCAAAAAGGTCTGAAATTGTAGATAGATTTAGGGAAATCTAAATACCATGTAGGTTCCACAGTTGTTCTTTTATGGAGGATTATCGTATATTTATTGTCGACAACCATATCTTTCCCAGGCAACACAATCACTTTAAACTTCTGGAATCTGTAGAGTTCACCCTCAACGATCTTACTGTGAAACTGATCGAATAGATCTGTCTTTACAAATGCATGAATTTGATCACGCTGGTAAAAACAAAATCATAAATATGGATATTTTGTTTTCTAAAGAGAATTTATTAAACAAAAAAAACTCAACCGTATTAATTAAAAAACGCATCAGCTTACCATGAGATCCATCATTACAATATGCATCGCCCGCTTAACAGGATAACCTTGTGATGAGAAATATATTCGACAGATTCTTACGACGATATTCCAGTTAGTCCCAGTCGTATTTAAACCGCAAAGCAAATCGTGCCCCGCCATTGATGAATCTTGGTAGTGTATCAAGAAAAGAGAATTGATGTTATATTTTTTTACTGATAAAATAATAATGCAAAGAAAAAGGAGAAAACGATTGTGAATTCTAGGTTTAAAGGGATAATAATAATATATAGAAAAATAATATAAAAGGCCAACCGCCTGTAGATTACTCTTAGTATTTAATTTAAAGATGGATTTTTTGAACGGATACAATCTTTCTTTGAACATATACATCTTATTAATTACACGTCTTTTTGAATAGATATGTATTCCGTTTTGTTTATTAAATCTAATTAGAATATATCTATCTATATATTAATGTTAATCATAGATATGTATTCCGTTTTGTGTAATTCTACAGATAGTAATATATCTATCTATATATTAATGTTAATCATTATCTTTTCTAAAAATACATTAAGTTGACTAATTAGATTTTTGATTTATTAGTAGAAAACATAAAAATAAATGTATAATAATAACTGAAGAATTTATTCAATGATCCTGAATTGAACTGAATTTAAATCTGAACTGAATTTTTCATTAAAATATGAAAATATATTGAGTACCTAATTACTCCTTAATAAAGCTAAAAACATGGTAGAACTACTACAAAGTCATAATCGATAACCATAAAGGAACGCTTTTAACTGTTCAAAAGAAAGATCAAAATGAAATAAAAACATATTAAGATTATGTTCATAAATACTACTGCGAAACACACATTATATAATTATTCATATTAAAAAAATGTACATTGATAACACTTTCATCAAACCAAGGCATGCATGCTATCCCTCAACATCAGCTTCGTCGCACTCCATCACATAATCTAAATCCTGCCTATTTAAGAATATTTAAAAAAAAAGTATGAAATTTGTCACAACCAAAAAAAAATAAAATTAATAACATCATTATAAATGTATTCTAATAAACAGGTAAACAAATAGCAAAATTCTTACATCTGTCGGTATTGAACGACTTCATCGGAGTGATTGTAAAGAAGCATCCTACTATACTTGAATGTGTTGCAAAGAACAAATTCCCCTGAAAAACAGAATTTTAATGTTATTATATACAGCTATCAGAATCATTTCTAATAAAGTTAAAAAAGATAAAATAATAGAACTTGCAGATACCTTCAAAAAACATGCCTTGACAAAGTTGTACAATGATAATAGCATTATTCAGTCTGTTTTCCCTGATCATGTCAGCATATCCTTTTACTTCATTCGAGTACGGTGCAAACATCAGAAAATTCACAACATTGAAGCTGGTTAAGAACACAAAACATTATCAATACATTAAGTACCAAATAAAAATATATTGAATCATTTCTACTTATAACATATAAAAAGTGTTCTTACTTCAGATCTTCAACAACAAACCGTATGTACTCATCTCCTCCTTCACCATCACCATTCATCTTACTAAGATCAACTTCAGAGACATGACCAATGATATCTTTGATAACATTATAGAATTCATCAGCAAACATAACAACATTAAACAATAAAGAAAGAACAAATGACTCGAAAACAAATTGCAGTCATAAATATGAACATTAGAAGATAACATACCCAGCAGTGGTCCATTTTCATGATATATTTCTTGGTTAATATCAAGAAAAGCAATGAAGTTGTAGGGAGATTGTGGAAAACATGTATCAATTGAACGGGCAATGTGCGTATCATCCAAGAACCAAACTGACACTTGTGTAGTCAAAACAGGATTGACTGGTGGGCTATGTATCACTTTAAACTTTTTGATGTAATAGATCTGACCTTCTTCAATACGCTCATCAAAATAGTGAACCAAAGCATCACCAACTTCACCAAGAATTTGCTTACCCTGAGCAAACAAATACGACATTACATTTAGATTTCAAATAATAAACCTCAAAAAAACATTGATATTAAAAAGAATATATAATCAACAGTACAATGAACTAAAGAAAAATATTGTTTATTAGCATCAAAAGTATCAGCAACAATCTAAGGTTTACCAAACAACATTCTAAAAAATGCGTCTATTTCGATAAAAACAAAACAAAATTTTATTTTTACAATTAATAATAGTGTTCGAGTACAATTTTAACATGCATATATTTCTGAAATTAATAATCTTACAAACAAATCTGTGAAAATCAACAAAATTAGGGTTTACATTAAATAAACGGTATCTAAAATCAGATATTGTAAGCTATTATAACAACGAAAAGTACTTAATTGGAATAAAATAACCTCTATATCCATCATTAAAACTTCCATAATCCTTGATTCGTTGTGCTCCCCTTGTGAGATCCACTTCCTGCATATTAGAACCAACAAAGTCCAATCGTTTGTAGTAGTTGTCAGTTCAGATATCTTGTCGTACGATGCCATATTTTTTGCAATGTAAGTAGAACAGGAGATGGAATCACAAAGAGAGTTTTAGAGATCTGTTTTTTGTTCTTTTGTGATAATATAGATAGAATTCGAGAAGAGAGTTATTTGCACAAAAGTTAAGTTGCGCACGGGTATAAACAAATAAAATACAACCCTACGTACTCTCTGCAATGATGAAATCTATTACCGCGGCAACCGTGCTGCTTTATGAAATCAAATCCACAGGCCTTTTTGAAACTTGTATGTTTTCCAAATTTCTTTTTCATTTTAATTTTATTTTAGATAGATAAGTTAGGACCTGTTCTTTTGGACTTAATTTCAGTCCAGTTCAGTTCAGTTCAGATCGCTTCAGTTCAGTTCAGTTCAGTTCAGATCGCTTCAGTTCAGTTCAGTTCAGATCGCTTCAAAATAAATTAAAATAAAATAAATAAAAAATAATTTCGATCTATAATTTTAAATATACAATCTAATTAGTGTCATAATATTATTAATATTTTTAAAAAAATATTTAAAATTTTATATAAATTATTATTATTTTTATAAAAAATCAATTCAGTTCAGTTCAGATCGCTTAAGTTCAATTCAGTTCAGTTCAGATCGCTTAAGTTCAGTTCAGTTCAATTCAGCCGGTTTTAGTCCAAAAGAACAGGTCCTTAATATGATGCAATCATTGAAAGGATTTATATTTATTTCAAATAAATACTTGTAAGTTTATGTGAATTTATATTTATTTCAAATAAATCATATGTAAGGATTTATATTTATTTCAAATAAATCATTGAGAAACATATGCATATCAGAGTGAAGAAAACATTAAAAAAAAAAAACTAATATTGAAATTTTTATGTGTAAATCAATCATACTGTATACATAGAACATACACTAATTGCAGTTAAAGATCTAACTCGAACAGGTCGCTTGGTTCAGGAACGTATTCTTTGTAAAGATGATCTGGACGGGAATTCTTTAGACTTCGAGAAAACAGTACTGACTTGTTCTTTTAGACTTAATTTCAGTACATTTCAGTTCATATCGCTTCAGTTCAGTTCAGATAGCTTCAGTTCAGCTTCAATTAAATTCGTTTCCAAATAAATTAATATAAATTAAATAAAAAATAATTTCAATCAATAATTTTAAGTATACATTCTAGTTAATGTGACAATATTATGAACTTCAGTTCAGTTCAGATCGCTTAAGTTCAGTTCAGTTTAGCCGGTTTCAGTCCTCTTGGGTTTTTATGGTGAAATGTTATTTACAACTGTCACATTTTCATTCATATTTTCATCTGGTAACAAAAGACATCAACAACATACAAAGTATTAAATAAGGATGCGCAATAAACCCGGAAGGTTGCTACTTCAAAAGATATTTCAAAATATCAAAATCAACGTTTCAACAAACTTAAAAACTTAAAACTTCAAAACAGAATAGTAGCAACAAAACACCAAAAGGATTCCAAAAAGAAAATTGTAGCAGCACACCAAAAAAAGGAGACACTATTATAAAGTCTGAAATATAATAGAAAATGAGAAAACAGAGAGAACACAGACTTATATCAATAGGGTAACCTTTTAATGTCCGACCGGAAAGAATAGCGCAACAATTTATTAGAAACTCCTTCCTTATGCTTCAGAATAAAATAAACATCATCAGAAATTTTGTCCACCGAGAAAAAATTCAAACCTCCTTCAGAGCTTCTTCCTTGTGACCTCAGCTTGAACAAAAGTTCTTTTCCAAGCAAATCGTTGACAGGAAACATGGGATTAAATTTCACAGCATCATTGATTGAACATACTGTCTCAGGATAATTTCCATCCTTCAAAAAAATAATAGTTGAAAAGAATACATGAAAACACAATAATTATACAGAATTTAAAATATAATGTACCCAATGAAAAAATATGAATATAAAATTACCAAAACAACTAATTGTAATGCCTCGGATGCAGACATATTCAATAGCAAAAGGGACATATCATTATCCAAACATAAGGAAGCTTGAGCAGGGCCATCACAAACAGAAATATAAATTTCATACTTTGCACTCTCAATCAGACATTCACCACAAACCATGCAACGCAAGAGATGAACGTTCTCCAAATCACATCTTTTGCAATTACGACAACTCGTATAAAACCAACCTTTTCCATAAAGGATTTCAGAAATAGTTGCAAATGTCCAAAAAGGGGTAAACTGTAAAAAATAAAAATAGGAAAATTGATCAGAAATGGACAAAACGCAAATTCAAGAAAGAAAATTTTTACATTAAAGATGAAGAATCTAGACTGATGTATGCTTGCCTCGTCAGAGAAGACAACATCAAAAAGACAATGAACAACTGTGGAATCAGTACCCAACTCATTGTCAGCAGTTATAAATGCAGTGTCTTTCAAAAAAGATCCATCGTACATGATATCGAAATTAGAATAGGGTATCCTGAACAACAACATACAGAACTCAAAGAATTAGTGCATCAAACATTTCTTCATGAGGAAAAAATAAAGTACCTTCCCCTGAATTCAACAATTTCTTTCAAGTCTGCATTATATATGACATTAGTGGCATTGTCAACATTAGATATACCGACCACTCCTGAAAAACTCAAAGCATAAAAATTCAATTAAAATTTATAAATATTTCTAAATTATTTCAAAACCAACTAATCCAATAGAAAATATTACCTCGATGAATCACTTTCTGGCACATCTGAATAACAACGACAACTTGATAAAAAATTTTCCTTTTCACCAAATCAACAAAATGTAACAAATATTTGTAGCGAGAACCCAAAAGCACACAATTTAGAGTGTTCTTCCTGAATAGATGAAATGCAAATAATCAAATGACTATAAAAATCAAATTCAATCAGAAAATTGATTAAATTTGACCTATTAAAATCATACTCTAAATCTTCCAGCAAAAAATGCAGACCAAATTGACTAACGCTGGTATCGTTGATATCAATCAAACGCCCAATGACATCTGGAAAAAAAACTTAAAATTAAATCAACCACAATATTGGACTTCATTTATTCAACAAATATAAATAAAAAATAAATATATTACCAAAGCAAGAGCCATGAGGTGGAGATGAACAGTCTTTAATAGAAGAAAAAGATTGGAAAACAAATATTGATTCAGGAAACCATGGATATATACATTTCCCAACAAAAGTTTTGATTAGGAACAAAATATTAAACTTATGATATGAAATTCTGTTTTCAACCAAATTTTCAAGAACATCGAACCGGCGAACATTGCATAAATCACCAACATTAACTAAATCATAAAAATAATCGATCATCCATCTCTTCTTAACCGAAGCCTGAATTCGAGTACCCTGAAAAAAAATATAAAATTTAGATTAATTACTTTGTATCCAGAAATCTGGAAAAGAAGGAAAACAAAAAAAACTTACATCAATATCCACCATTAAAATTTCCAAAGATACAGGAACTTTATCTTTGTTGAAGGAAAACCACTTTCTACAAATACGAACGCAAATACACAAATCATAATAATCTTATTTTTGAATAGCTTTTAGAGGGACATAAATCTGAGACATGATCGATGATGAAAAAAAGATAAGGGGGAGAAGAAGAAAAATATGAAAAGATTGGGGTGGAAAACTTTTTCAGCTTTATTGGGGAATTGAAAGCTTTATGGAGAAACCTTATATATATTTTTCAGTATACAGTCTTTACGAAGCAGTGGAAGTGTGGTTGCGTGTTACTATGGTAACACAATGGAAAAATAATGGAAGTATATATCAGGACTATGTAGCTTGTTGTTTTTGTTAAATATAGTATGATAAGTAAAACTTGCAAAACATTATTATACTACTACTTAAGAAGCATTTTTTAGTTTCGGACAACATTAATTTATTTGAAGACATGCAATGAATAATAAAACTATAATTATAGCCCGAAACCTTATAAAAAACAAATGTTATCAAGATGGCTCAATAAAAAACTTGATTTTAAAAGCTTATATCGAATTCACTGAAAATTAATATTTAACCAACGTGTAATGAGCAAATAGTTAGTTATAAAATAAAAAAACATAATTAACCCATACATTAATTGTTGAAACATAAGCCCAAAATGTAAACAAAAGAACAGCATTAATTGTTAAGAAATACCACTCATAAACAAACATTATACATTTGTTGATATTAAGCAAAAAGGTAACAATTGAATAAAATGTCGCCTGGACATGCATACTATTGGAAAACATCAGCTCCGTCGCACTCCATCGCATAGTCTGAGTTCAACCTTTTTTTAAGAACACAACGAATGAAAATAAAATCTTTGTAATTATTGGGACTACAAAACTGATATTTTTTAACATGATTATAAATGAATTCGTTTACAAAAGAAATAAAGATGAAAAATCTTACATGTGTCGTTATTGAACATATTCGTCAGCGGATTCGTAAAGAATCATTCTGGTGTACACGAAAGCGTCACAAAGAACAAAGTCACCTGAAAAACAGAAATCCAATGTTATTGTCTAAAGAAGTAACAATAATTACTAATGGAATTAATAAATAAAGATTCAGTAGACAAAATACCGTGAAATTTCATCCCTTGAAAAAGCTGTAAAAAAACATGTGGCTGACTCAAAACTGTTATCCCTATTCATGTCAACATATCCTTTCAATTCATTAGAGTAAGAAGGACAATATGATGTATACTATAAAGTAAAGTAAAGAATACTATAAAGTAAAGAATACTATAAAGTAAAGAATAAAAATCAAACTCACAATATGAGATGGACAATCCTCAAGACAATTCAAAACATGAGTGGCATAAATAACTGTAGGACATTGTTCTGATCATCTCTTCCCAAGAAACCCTAGTAAGTAAGCCTACCAAAAATATCTAAACCAACTAATTCTGATCAATTAGAAGAACATGAAAAGGAAGGGAATCGAAATATCAGTAAAGATTAGTAAACACTAACAAAAATAAAAGATGATCATTTAGACACTAACACATCGAATGGCTTTAGACTTTCTGAAACAAAACCCTGCATTATAATCAATTAATTATACATTTATCCACCTGCATGTAGAATGGGTTAGTTTAAGGGGAAAAAAGCATTAATATACACTAACAGGTTATAGACCAATAGACAAAACAATAAAAAAAAAACACTTCACGGTTAAAAAGAAAAACATAAACTTGCGGAAAAAAAATTAATTACAAAACTCAGTATAAAACTTATCTAGAAACCAATGCGGCTGCAATTGATACTGAGATGCAGAAACAATCATTACTTACGCTGTCCAATGGAAGATGAAACAAAATGTCCGTTTCTTTGCTTACATGGATTTTTAATTCTATCGTTCTCAAACGATGTTGTGCGTGAAGCCAGAAAGTTGACAACAATCAATGACACTTAAACATAATAGTGAAACTTAGATTTTTAGTTAGTGCACCAATTAGTATCAAATTCGTAGCTAATGTGCAGCCATTATGTTTTATTAAATTTTATCATTATGCTCCTAATAATGACACTTAGTAATCATGGATTAGTAAAGTGTGAACCTAGAAATGCACGAATCTTCATACATTACTAACCTCACACTTTACTAAGTCATCATTATTAAGTTCCGTCAGTAGAAGCATAATATAAAAGTAAAATAAAACACAATCACTGCACATTAACTACGATTTTGTAACCTAAATTGGTGCACTAAAACCCTAAATTTCACTATTATGTTTTAACTCTCTTTGATTGATGTCAAAGTTCTGGCTTGACACACAACATCATTGGAGAACGATGGAATTAAAAATCCTCGTAAGCAAAGCAAGGGAATTTTGGTTTCATCTTCCATTGGACAGCAAAAGTAATGATTTAGTCTAAACCTCAGTATTAATGGCAAAATACACGGAAAACTTATGCAAATGACGGGGAAAACTTACGAATAAATGCTGACCTAACAGAAACAATAATACAGTATGTACATGCACTTAAAAATAATAAATAAAAATATAGTAAAAACAATACATACCTCAAACCTGCAAAAAAAAAATATTAAAAACAGACAAAAATACACAAACAAAAATGAATACATACTTGTTAACCTGCTAAAAATGATTAAACCATGTATAATTTATAAACTAAAAAGAACACAACAAATGAAAATAAAATCTATGTAATTATTGAGCCTACAAAACTGATCATTTAAACAGGATTGTAAATGTGCTCGTTTAAAAAAGAAATAAAGATAAAAAACCTTACATGTGACAGTATTGAACGGATTCGAGAGCACAGTCACAAAGAAGCATTCTGCTGTACATGCAAGCGTCACACACCTGAATTAGTTCACAAAGGATCCGTTAACTGAGACTCGACGAAACCTACCTGAATCTGCACAATGAAAATTAAATTAAATTAATACATTAAAAATTTTATTTAAGAACACAAAAAGTGAAAATTTGCAGAACACGCTACTCAATCTATTTGAATTACTTATTTATTTATTAACAACAGAAATAAAATAAAAATATACATACCTTAACCTGCAAAATTAACAAATGAACATGAAATGGCTAAAAATGATTAGAACATGTATAATTTAAATAATAAAGAGCAAATAAACAGGAAAAGTATGCACAAAAAAACATTAAACTGACCTTGATCAAAGGATGAGAAGGAACATAAACATGTTGAAGTGCAGTATTACAGAAACCAAAAACAGAAATAACATGAAAAGCTTGCCAAAAAAACCATACCCTGAACACCAAAGGATGAGAAGGAACATAAACCGGTTGAAACCGACGTACCGAAACTAAAAACATAACTTGTGGAAAAAAAAACATACCTCAACCTGCAAAATAAAAACATGAACATGAAATGCCTAAAAATGATTAAACCATGAAACATACATAAAAGAAACAGAAATATAGCAAAAACAATAAATACCTTAACCTGCAAAATTAAGACATGAACATGAAATGACTAAAAATGATTAAAACATGTATAATTTAGAAAATAAAGAGAAATATAGTAAAAAAAATGCACACCTTAAACCTGCAAAAACAACGCATGAACACAAAACGGCTAAAAATGATTAAAACATTATACTTAATAAAATAAACAGAAATATAGACAAAAATACATACCTTAAACCTGCAAAAAAAAAATTAAGAACAGAAAAATGATTAAACCATGTATAATTTATAAAATAAAGTGGGATGTAGCAAAAAATACATACCTTAAACCTGCAAAATAAAATTATTAAGAACAGAAAAATGATTAAACCATATATAATTTATAAAATAAAGAGGAATATAGCAAAAAAATACATACCTTAACCTGCAAAATTAAGATAAAAACATGAAATGACTAAACATGATTAAAACTAATTCTGCATACCTTAAACCTGCAAAAAATATTTATTAAGACATTAAAAATGATTAAAACATTTATAATTTAAAAAATAAAGAGGAATATAGGAAAAAGATACATACCTTAACCTGCAAAATAAAGAAAGGAACATGAAATGACTAAAAATGATTAAACCATGTATAATTTATAAAATAAAGTGGGATGTAGCAAAAAAATACATACCTTAAACCTGCAAAATAAAATTATTAAGAACAGAAAAATGATTAAACCATATATAATTTATAAAATAAAGAGGAATATAGCAAAAAAATACATACCTTAACCTGCAAAATTAAGATAAAAACATGAAATGACTAAACATGATTAAAACATGTACATACATACCTTAAACCTGCAAAAAATATTTATTAAGACATTAAAAATGATTAAAACATTTATAATTTAAAAAATAAAGAGGAATATAGGAAAAAGATACATACCTTAACCTGCAAAATAAAGAAAGGAACATGAAATGACTAAAAATGATTAAAACATGTACAATTTATAAAATAAAGAGAAACATAGTAAAAAAAATACACACACTAAGCCTGCAAAATTAACACATGAACATGAAACGGCTAAAAATGATTAAAACATGTATAATTTATAAAATAAACATGAATATAGTAAAAAATACATACCTCAAACCTGCAAAAAAAACAAAACATTAAGAACATGAAAAATATACAAACAAACTTCTCGACAATAATCCATTAGGAGAAATCGCTGACGAAGACATGAAAAATCTGAAAAAAAAAACATTCATATTCATATATACCTCACGGCATCAAATCCACGATGGAAGAGTCCTTCGATCGATCGTCAAGATCTGAAAAAATAAAATACGCAAATACATATACATACCTAACGGAGTCAAATTCGCAATGGAAGCGTCCATCGAGAAAAGGAATTTCAAAACCTTCTCGAAGATAATCCACTGGGAGAAATAGTATACAAAGATCTAAAAAATCTGAAAAAAGAAAACATGCATATTTGTATATACCTTCTTTACAATCAAACTCGCGATGGAAGGTCCTTCGAGAAAAGGAAATTCAAAAGCTTCTCGACGATTATCCGTTAGGAGAAATCACCCACAAAGACATGAAATATCTGAAAAAAGAAAACGTGCATATAAATATATACCTCACGGCATCAAAATTCGCGATGGATGCTTCCTTCGATCGATCGTCAAGATCTGAAAGATCTAAAAAAATAAAACATGCAAATTAATATACATACCTAACGACCTCGAATTCGGGATGCAAGGGTCCTCGCAGAACAGGGAACTCGATCGATTCTTGACGATTACCCATTCGAAGAAATCGATCACAAAAGATGCGACAGCAGATGAGGAGCGAGCGGCTGAGGTCCTGATCGGGGAAAAAATTGGGGGCTTGGATGAGTTTCTCCGCCTCTCGACCGGAAGAAGAGAAATTTGCAGAAAAAAAAAACGAAATATGCATACCTCAATATGAATATGAAGAAGGCGATCGGCGGAGTAGCCTCAATATGAATACGAAGAAGGCGATCGGCGGAGTAGCCGCGAGCGGCTTAGGTCCTGATCGGGGAAAAAATCGGGGGCTTGGATGATTTTCTCGGAATCTCTACCGAAGGGAGAAAAATTTCCAGAAAAAAAAAAACGAAATATGCGTACCTCAATCCGAATACGAAGAAGGCGGTCATCGGAGTATTTGGAGTGCGACGGGGAGCCATCGGCCTGCACATGATGATCGAGGATGGGAGGACGATGATGAAGAGGGAAGACGATTCAGAAAAAAAAGAGGAGAAATTATGGTATCGGAATTATGAAAAGAATTTTGAGGGGGGAGCTTTTATTGGGACGTGAAAAAGGTGAAAAGAATACAGCTTTTTTGTACTGTTTATGCACTGTTTAAGCCTTGCGTTACGCAAGAGAGAAAAAAAGTATCTGAAATTGAAGAATAAAAAATTAATATATTTTGTAGTGTGAACGCATTCTGGGTATGCTATTGGTCACATTGGGAGGCAGAACTTCTCGTTTTATATATGTATAGATTTGTTTAAGGGTTAGAATCATATATCGTCCTGGCGAGATGGGCCATTTACCTAGATATCCTCTAAGTTTGATTTTTATCAGCGAACGTCCTTCGGTCTCTTTTTCCGGGCAAAACATCACGTGAAGCGCACGTGCGTGCCTAATGGCACCGGAAAGTTGACGTCAGCATGCCACGTCAGCAGGATTTGCCACCTTGCCACCTCAACACTTGAGGAAAATTCAAAAGCAGGATTTGCCACCTCAACACTTGAGGAAAATTCAAAAAAATGTTTGAATGACATGAGATTCAAACTCTTGATCATTGAAGATAGAAATAAGAGTCTTTACCACTAGGCTATATAAGCTAGTTGGGAAGTTATATAACAGATTTAAATATATACAAAAAAATTATTTCGCTTAATTACCATAAAAAACAACAAAAAAATTATGTTTCATTTAATTTAGTATAATATATGTTTCAACTTAATATTAATACTTTATAAATAATTTTTTATTATATTTTTTTAATTCAATAGTAAATGTACTTTTTTATATGTTTTATTGATTATTTTTTATTAAAAAATATATGTTTACTATTAAAAATTAAAAAGTAAAAATATACAAATAATAAATTATTTCTTTCGATCAACATATATTTTTACTTTTTAATTTTTAGTAGTAAAAAATTATTTTGAATTAAAAAAATATAATAAAAAATTATTTATAAAGTATTAATATTAAGTTGAAACATATGTTATACTAAATTAAATGAAACATAATTTTTTTTGTTGTTTTTTATGGTAATTAAGCGAAATAATTTTTTTCATTTATGTTTTATTGATTATTTTTTATGTATAGAATAATTTTTTATTTAATATGATAATTATTAATTAATTATGTAATTCATAATTTATACTACAACATATAACGTATATATATAAATCTATTATATAATTTTCCATCTAGCTTATATAGCCTAGTGGTAAAGGCTCTTATTTTCCTCTTTAATGATCAAGGGTTCGAATCTCATGTCATCCAAACATTTTTTTTTGAATTTTCTTCAAGTGTTGAGGTGGCAAATCTTGCTATATACACGATGACTAGACTGTACAAATGTTTCAGCCATTTAGTCCTGAATTCAGGAAATGTTTTAGATCACATCCTTTAAATAAAAAAAATATAGAAACAAGGCAGATGGAAAACACAAATTATATTACTCAATCAAAAGGAAATAATAAAATATTGACCAGCCTAAATCTGACTTTATCTACGTAGCCGGAACTCGAGTAGCCTTAGTCGGACATTCAAATTAGAGGAAAAACATGATGAATCGAACAGAATAAATGGTGCTATAATAAATTTTGAGAGTGAGATCAATATACAATCAATATTAATGAAATAATAAAAATGATGTAAAATTTTAAATTTGCAAATTATTTTGATTTTATTTGCTAAGTTAAGACTTAAATTAATATTATATTTAAATTATTTACGATTTGTTTTAATAAAACTATTGCATTAATATACATACAAAATATTTTTAAAATATAAAATTAATCAATTATGTGTTAAAATGTAAAATCACTAATCTACCCACATTATTCTCTATGCTTATTAAATCATTTATTTTTCCTATTTTTGTAAAGTTAATGTTAACTTCTGGAAACCAAATCACTCTAATTCCAAAGAAAAAAATCGAGTCTTCAGATCTGTTGGCCAAGAAAAAAAACACTCCACTAGCTCAAAACTCAAAATTGAAAAGAAATTGGCTGCGTATTTAATTCTTTGCATTATATTTAGAAGATGAACTCAAGAATGATGCGATTACGGAGCAAATGCATTATCTGATGATAAGTCTATGATAAGGTAAAAATCCATTTTTATTTTTATTTTTATTTTTACTAATTTCTCCTCTGTGTGATAAAAGTAGGGTTGAATTTCTCTTTTAGTTTTTCCTGGTGCGTCCCTTAATTTTAATAAGAATTGAGAAAGGAAATTCGGAACAGAAATTACTCTACATCCTAAACCTAATTTCTTTTATTTAGGTATTATTGAGCTTAATGGAGTGTAATGATGTGCTCGATTTGGATAAAAACAAAGGCAAAGAAATGGCAACTTCCGATGAATGTGAAATCCCAGACATTGTTGAGGTAAGAGATGAAAAATCGATTATCGATGAGTTGGAAGGAAAATTAAATGTTGGTTGTGTTATGAGCAGTGTTGAAAATGCATATTTGCTTTATTGTCAATATGCCCGTGCTAAAGGGTTTAGCGTTAAGAAGGGCGACCAACGTTATTTTCCTCGTTCAAGTGAACTTCAAGCAAAACAATTTGAATGTTCATGTGAGGGTGTTAAAGACGAAAAAAGGTCTAGCAATAGAATTCCAGACTATCAAAAGTCGATGACTAGGACCAATTGTAAAGCTAGGCTTAAGATAACTCGAGAAAAGGAAGCAGATTGGAAAGTAAGCAGATTCGTTATCGAACATAACCATGAAATGGTTGCACCTGATCAAGCTTATTTGTTACGGTCGTCACGTAATATTTCACATGCACAAAAAAATGTTTTAGAAGCTATGGTTAGTGCCGGAATACCCGTAGATCGTGCTGTCGCTTTTATGCAAAGTGAAGCAAATGGTCTAGAAAATGTTGGGTTCATTCCGAAGGATGCTTGTGATCCCATGAATAGTCTGAAGAAACACACTAAATTTGAAAATGGAGATGCTTCTGCTGTGCTTAAAGAATCTTTTATGCAAAGTGAAGCAAATGGTCTAGAAAATTCCGGGTTCATTCCGAAGAATGCTTATGATCCCATGAATAGTCTGAAGAAACACACCAAAGTTGAAAATGGAGATGCTTCTGCTGTGCTTCAATTCCTTATAAATAAGTCTAATAAAGATAATTTCTTTTATTGGAATGTTCAGTTGGATGACGATGGTAGGATCCTAAACTTCTTTTTTAGGGATTATTCATGTGCTCTTGATTATGAACATTTTGGTGATGTTTTGTCATTTTATACAACTTATCGGACAAACAAATGTGACTTGATATGTGCTCCGTTTGTTGGGATAAATCACCATATGAAGAATGTTATGTTTGGTTTAGCGTTTTTGGCTGATGAAACTCAAAGTACATTTGAATGGTTGTTTACCACATTTCTTGATTCCATGAAGGGTAAACAACCTCAAATTATTTTTACAGACCAATGTCAATCCATGATGAATGCCATAGAAATAACTTTTCCAGATGCACATCATCGATTATGCCAAAGGCACATAAATCAGAATGCCCCTTCACATTTTGGTAACTTGAATGATAATTCATCATTTATGAAGTTATGGCATAAGTGCATGAATAATTGTGAATCTGAGGAAGAGTTTGAGGCTACATGGAAATTTATGATCGAAGAGTATCATCTCAGTGAACATAGGTGGCTAAACGAGATGTACAAGTTGAGAAAAAAATGGGCGTCGGTTTTCAGTAATAAGAAATTTAGTGCTGGGCTTTTGGAGATATTGAGAAGTGAAGGTACAAACAAGGTTCTGAAAATGGTGGGCGATAAGAAAATTTCACTTTATGAGTTTGTTTTGAATTATGAGAAAATTCAAAGTAATTGGCGGGCAAATGAAAGGATCGATGATACTAAGTGTCGGCATTCGAGGCCATCGCCATGTGTGAAAGGAAATCCAACATTGAACCAGGTTGCTGATGTATATACTCATAAGGTGTTCAAATTGTTTGAATATGAATTCGTAAATTCACTGAATACTTTCTTAGTTGATCAACCGAGAAGTGTTAAAGATGATCAGCTCGAGTTCAAGGTTAAGTCTCATGATGAAGGAGCAAGAGTTCGACAAGTTATGTTTCATAAATACAATTATGAGGTTAGTTGTTCTTGTCATTTGTTTGAGACATTGGGGGTACTGTGCAAGCATATTTTGAAAGTCTACACTGTGATGAACGTGACTATTTTGCCCCGAATATATATTTTGAGGAGGTGGTCGAAAAATGCCAAAAATAGAGATCACAAAAACAATGGTGATGGAAATGAGAATGTATCCGAAATGGTGTTTGTCAACCACATAATGAGATCAACATATGACATTGCTCAATTAAGCAGACCACATGCGCAAGCAAGAAGATTGTTGGTTGAATTACTTGATAATGCAAGTAAAGAAATCTCCACTCTTCTTCAAAACATCAGTGTGCACGATTCATGTGAAAATTTGGTTGGGGAAAATCATGATCAGAATAAAGAAGTGCTAATTCGTGATCCATTGAGTGGTCACATAACAAGCTATTGGGATGATAAAAGCAAACACGGGAAAGAGAAAGGAAAAGATGGAAGCTCAAGTAAGTTGATAATTTTGTAAATTAATATGCTGAAAATGTCTTCATTTTTATTGTTTTTTTTAAATTAATTTTACAGATGCTAAAAGACAGAAAAAGAAGGCTCAAATCTCGCAAGAGACGGTAAATCTTCAAGGATCAGACATTATGCCGCCAACTCAAAATTATGTTTTCGCACCACCTTTGTGCCCTGTTTCATCACAACAATATCAATCTCAACCCTCTCAATATTCATCTCATTTTGGTGACAATCAGCAACACTAGCGTTCTCAAAATTTAGAGGTAAATATATTTATGTAATTTTAAAATGCCAATTTAATGTTTATATTTTTATTTTGCATGTGTCATATAGGGAGGGAGAGGAGGTACTGTAAATTTAAATATGGGAGGGTCAAATGAATTTATGTGATTATCCATTTGAAAGCACTAATTCATCAAATATATTATGGAGTATATTCTTAAAATTATTAAAAACAACATGATTTATTTGAATGTATTTTACTATTTTCTTGACAATTTTGAATATTTTGTAGGGGTGTTTTTATAATAATTGAAGATTACTTGACAACGATCTTGGAAGTATGATTTGTTTGACTCATCGTTGACGACTTTGTTTTGTTCTGAATCACGCGCTCAAGTTTACATGCATGTGGCTTGTTCGTGATAACATTCATCTTTTGTAATTGCCGTGGAATGTTTTTGTTGCAGATGACTTTAGAGTTGGATGACTTTTGTAGCAAATGACTTTAGTTGAACTCGTTAGTTTTTTTTATCAAGTTTGCTCTATAAGCTTAATGTTCGACTCTTAACTCTTTTACAAATCAACCCTAATTATGACCGATGATGGACTCTTTTATCCTTGATGCAAACTTTGTTATTCATGATAAAAAGAACACTTGCTCAAATTTTCTTCTCTCAAGTCTCAACACAATTTTCACATCAACTCTTTACATAATAACTTCATCAAATCAATAAAATAAAACATAATAAACTTCCACAAATCACAATTCTGAAAGATAAATCTGATTAAATGAAATCTACAAAGAAGCCCATCAAAAATAACAAATCATAAAACCTTGAATATATTACCAAAAATAAATAAATGATCATAATAGTTCTTCCATGGACGACTCGAGGCTAAAAATACAACATTTGCTTCAGTTAAGATATTGAGATGCATGTGTAAAACCCCACAGCTGCAAAAGAAACAAGAACAACAAAGGTGAATAGAAAGTCGAAATGAGACACAGCTCTGCAAAATAGAAGAACAAGAGCAAGGTTGAAAGAACAGTTAAAGTTTTGAACAG
Organism: Euphrasia confusa; assembly: GCA_954870475.1. Taxonomy (NCBI): domain Eukaryota; kingdom Viridiplantae; phylum Streptophyta; class Magnoliopsida; order Lamiales; family Orobanchaceae; genus Euphrasia; species Euphrasia confusa. The sequence continues at coordinate 23,657,395 of OX940951.1, forward strand.
TAACCACATTTATCAGTTATCTTCGTTCAACAATTACCGACACAGGTGACGAGCAAAAAAAAAATAGTACTAGTAGTATTTTTTTTTTCATAAAAATAAAACTCCTCTTTATGTAATTCAAAGAAAAGACAAAGTATCTATGGAAATTAGTAATTATGAAATACACTTGTTTCGTTATTCCTTTTCCTTCCTAATTAAGCTAATTAAAATCTCAAAGCAGTTGTTAACCCAAAACCCAAAAAATACCTCTACATTCTTCAATTCAAACTCTTGATCATGGGCTAAACATGAGTTGCCAAATGTTTCACAAGGTCCACTTGTTCCACATAATCTACAGCGATGAATTAAGTAAGACCACAATACATATATGTAAAATGTATAACATTAAGTATTATAAGGAGTATTTAGTTTTGCAATGTGGAGAAGAAAAAAACTTACAAATCTTCATTCAAGGATAAAGCAAAGTTTGCACCTCCTCCAAGGGCAAGCAAGTCATTCACACACAAATAGAAGTATCGGTTGGAACCTATTCAAATAATAAATAACATTAAAGAAAGGTCATAATATCAGTTCCAAATATCCAATTCTTATTAACTCAAGTATAATCCCAACAAACTCAAGTCGAACCCGAATTTGATGTTAAAGCTTATTCTATAAATTCCCAACATCCTCAACACAACGTCAACCATGAAGATTTTTCAAATCTATTCATACATGCATAAGCACAAGTAATATATAGTTTTGAATATATATATATATATATATATATATATATATATATATATATATATATATATATATATATATATATATCCTCAACACAACGTCAACCATGAAGATTTTTCAAATCTATTCATACATGCATAAGCACAAGTAATATATAGTTTTGAATATATATATATATATATATATATATATATATATATATATATATATATATAGGATAAAATATTTTAAAAAACGCAACAATCTTCCAAAATTACAAATAGCCTCTTCACATTTATTTCTCAATTACGAACGACCACCTCAAATTCAACAGGGAGTATATGTTGGGTAACTACAAATACCTCGAGAAGGTGGTTCATAATATTTTGAGGTTGTATTCATAATTTTGGAAGATAACTCGAGTTTCTTTTAATTTACCCCTTGGTGATATATATGAAAATAATATTGTAGGTATAGTCGTGCTTACCGGTCGGTCTAAATAGCCTCGGCTCACCATACAATGTTGTGAAGACGAAACTTTGAGGTGTTCCCTATCAGATATTTGGTCAAAACAAAATTTTGTCAAACAAACTACACTCAAGTTCAAAAGTAAACCCACAAAACGTGCCATATGGTTAACTACACTATTAAGATCTTACTACAGCTTGATCTTTAAAACCAATGTTATATCATGGTCAATGGTCCACATCACAAAATGGACCTCACCCAATAAGTGCATTAATTAAAACTTTGAGGCACATCACATAAAAAATGTGTCCACATTGCAAGGTCGACCCTGATGCATAGTATACATTACCCTACAAAACAAGATAACCATTATGCAGTAGCATAAAACATACTTGATATTTCCTTTTGGCAGTAGGCTTCAAGGGGCAATCAAGTAATCCACCAAATACAGCACCTTTCTTATCGCCAGTAATCTACAAGCCAAAAATTGGGTTCGTTTCTCGAAGAAAAAAGGTTAAAACATGCCATTATATACAGTACATACCAATAGACAAGGACCATTAAGACCTGTACTCTTCCGGATAAGCGTGTGTAGTGATATGCCATGTCTCGCCGTACTGCCCTTCATTCATTCAGTAAACTATAAGACATACATCAAAAAAATACAAATGCAATAACAAGAACGAACACATTATCAAAATTACAAAATAACTCCTTGATATTTCTTTCTATCTTCACAGTTAATGTATATTTCAACCTTTAAAATTTTGCAATTAAATAGTATATACTCAACTTACAATTTAACTTCAAAAAAAAAAAGTGTCCGTCAATTTTATACTCAACATTTCAAAATAGCAAAATCTGACATCCTATAAGTTCTTGGCAATTATTTTTCTCAATCAAAGCTATTTCTATAAGGATGAAAAACACCTCAAGACAAAAGTATTTAATTGCCAATATCCGAAGGTTGGAAAAATGTATTAATGGAAATTTATTCTTTTGTTATTTACTCAATATCCCCGTTCAAAATTACCTGTATAACATAACCCATTCACAACCCTTGACTATGTTAGGAAGGGATGCCTCAAAGAAGTGATACAAATCTCGAGAAATAAAAAGAGACTCGTCCAAAATCCTTGGAACGGGTTTCTCAAAAGCATGCGGGGTTGCAGCATCTTCAAAGACATCCGGGCTGCTCCCAGCGCTTGTCCCAGAGCCAGATTCGGCAGTTTCTAAGTGCCTATACTCGTTGTTGAGTTCATTGTTCAACTCGGTAAATCCAACCTCGTTACTGCGTGCATTTGACTTGAACAAATCAAGACTAATGAAGGACATAATAGAAGTCGGTGATTTCACGTCTTTAGCATATTGCCTGACCTACACATATAAAACCATGCTGTTACAACATACTACATGGAAAAACAAGTAACAGGGATAATGTAACTTTTTCGGTCTCAAGTGTGTTTGATAACGTAAATAACGCTAATAAACTAACGGACCATTTCATAAACCGATGCTGATTTTCATACTCCCTCCATCCCCTCCAAATGTTTCATGTCGTTCGGATTAAGAATAACGTATTTTACGTGTAAAGTGAATTTGTGTACATGTTTTCTTATATAATTATTTAAACAATCAAAAGTAAAAAAGCGAGAAATTTTCAGAGATGAATTAATTCACAATTACTCAAAATTCACAATTTATTTCATCTAAATCCAGAATTAGGAAAATTGTAAAGTAAAAATAAGCCAGAACCACAATTACATTCAAAACCCAGAGGACAAGTTAATGAAATTGTACGGAAGATTATCAATTGTATAAAACATGAATTTAGCAGAATCACCAATTCATCAAAATTCAAAAAGCCCTAAAATTTTTGCATAAATTCAAATAATTAAAAATTAAAAGTAGAAAAAAAAAATTGGGCACAAAGGGGCACCTGAGAATCTTGATCTATCGTCTGTGAATCGGAAAACAATTTCGATACCTTCTCGTACACGCTGTCTCTAATGGCGTGCATGCCTTTTTATTTTTATTATTTATTTATTTATTTATTCATTCATTCATTCATCTCCCGCTTATGAATTGAGAGAGACGGTGTTTCTTCGCAAATCGCAGATTTGGATTTGGACGAGTTAATATACTGTCGTAGCAAGCTATTCACATGTCGTGTCGGTCAAAGCGGAAATTGCGGAAAAAGGCATGAGTAATATTTTTTTGTGGGAATGTGACTTTTTAGTCACATTTGATAAGGGGATGAGTTTAAAGTCCCCCCTTAGAGCAACCCCAATGGTTTGGCCAAAATGGCTCTTGCTATTTACCATTTTGGCCAAAAAATAGCTCTTGCCATTTGCCATTTGTAAAATGTACCCCAATGGTATAAAAATGACTAGAGCCATTTTTATTTAAAAATATATATTTTTGACTTTTTGATATTTTTTTAATATAATTTTTTTTCTATAAATTATATATACAATATTAAAATCTAAAATAATTTATTGAATTGATCATTTACCAACTAACAACCTACATATATCTTGATATTAAATTCAACAACTCAATCAACTCTATAACAATCACATTAAATTGTCCATCATATTCATCTTCAACATCTTTTTTTTTGTTGGAATGAATGAGTTCAAAATTAAATAATAATATATTGTTTTTTGGTATGTGATAATATCAACTCTATAATTAAAAAAATGTTGTTGAATTTTGAGTGGTTGAGATGAGAGGTAGTGATGACATGGCACAAATGGCAAGGGCCATTTTTCCATGTATATATGCTCAAATATACATGGATATTTGGCAAGAGCCATTTTTTGGCAAGGGCTATTTCAACCATTGGGGTTGATTTTTTTGGCAAAAAGCCAAAAAAATCAACCCCAATGGTTGAAATAGCCCTTGCCAAAAAATGGCTCTTGCCAAATATCCATGTATATTTGAGCAAATATACATGGAAAAATGGCCCTTGCCATTTGTGCCATGCCAAAAAACAATATATTATTATTTAATTTTTAACTCATTCATTCCAACAAAAAAAAAAGATGTTGAAGATGAATATGATGGACAATTTAATGTGATTGTTATAGAGTAGATTGAGTTATTGAATTTAATATCAAGATATAGGTAGGTTGCTAGTTGGTAAATGATCAATTCAATAAATTATTTTAGATTTTAATATTGTATATATAATTTATAGAAAAAAAATTATATTAAAAAAATATCAAAAAGTCAAAAATATATTTTTTTAAATAAAAATGGCTCTAGTCATTTTTATACCATTGGGGTACATTTTACAAATGGCAAATGGCAAGAGCTATTTTTTGGCCAAAATGGTAAATGGCAAGAGCCATTTTGGCCAAACCATTGGGGTTGCTCTTATAAAAGTGTGAGTTTTTTACACCAATTGAACATAAATTGTCCTTTATACCCTTACTTTTTAAGTAAATCCAAAAAAAACAAAACAAAATACAAAAACAATATCTTATAAATTAAAAATAAAAACAAATTGGACTGTGGGGCCCACGAAATCTGATTTTTTGGTGAGGTGAGGGTTTGGTGTAGGTTTAATTGTGCATTCATATCCATATTCATAACAAAACCTACCAAACCAAACCAAAAAAAAATTCAAAAATTCTCTCAAACCCACACATAAAATCTCTATCATGTTGCTCCGTTAGATTCTGGAAAACGCCGTCGAACATACGCGAGGTTAAAGGAGCGAAAACGAGAGGTACGCGTTCAAGTTTTTTTCGATTTTTCTGTTCAGCGCTGGTTACTCGATGGGTTACTCGATGGAGCGTACCATCGAGCAACCCATCGAGTAACTATGAATTTATGAAGTTAAACATTACTCGACTGAGGTTAAACGAAATCAGGTTACTCGAAATTTCGAGTAACCCTAATTCCAGTAACAGGTTTCGAGTAACCTCTTTCCAGGAACACAGATTCGAGTAATGTGAGGTTACTCGAATTGAGGTTACTCGAATTGAGGTTACTCGAATTGGTTAATCGAATTGGTTAATCGAATGTATATGACGTTAATCGAATCCTGTTACTCGATGGAACAGTCCATTCGAGTAACAGGGCCTGTTTTTTGCCAAAAAATGCATTTTTTCGTATTTTTTGGTTTGTTTCGTCGATTTATATGGATATGTTGTATTAGTTAACCTAATTCAATAATGTTTTTTGTAATTGTAGATGTCGAATCAACGAATCACGATACGTTACGGTGGTCGTTGGGAACGAGCGGTCTACGTCGAAGGGATAGATATGTGCCTTTTCTTCAGGAGGGATCAACTTACCCTCGATGGTCTTGTGAGACAGATTCGTGCCGTTTTGCGCCCTCCGCCGAATATCGAGTACATGTTGTTCATCTTAACACGAGGCAATGATTTTAGGAGCGTGCGGTGTCCTTTGCTTAGCGACGACGATGTATCCCGCATGCTAGACGAGCAAAAGGACGATTGTTTCATTTTCGTCACCGAGATGCTAGAGGAGGCACAACCAAATGCCCCCGAGGTGAATATTCCAGAAGTGGATCCGGATGTACCGACCGAGGGCGAGAGGCATGCTGAGAATTCCGAGGACGACGAAGAAGCTCGTCAGACCGATCTGTTGCAGTCGTTGACCACTGAATGGACAGAATGGATTAGACAGCCGCGGGTCATCACAAATATTCTGTCACGCCGTAATCTGTCCTCGAGTTCTAGTGTGGGAGCCGGCGAGCATCCCGAAGCAGCTCAGAATGCTCAGAATAATCCACTGCGCAACTGGATCATTCCACTGCCGGAGTTTGACCCCGCGGTTCCATTGCGATCGGTCGAGCCTCCCGAACTGGTGTATGGTCACATTGCAGTCGGCTCGACATTCCGAACGAAATCGGATCTGAAGATAGCGGTGGGGATGTATCACATGGAGCATATGGTGGAGTGTGCCACTAAACGCTCGACCACTGAACGGGTAGCGTTCGTCTGCAAGCAAGGTTCTGAGAAGTGCCCGTTCAAATTGTGTGCTACTGGGAATGAAGAAACACTCTGGAAGATTACGAGGCTGAACTTGAATCACGAGTGTGTCAATGATTTGAGTCGGACTGCCGATCATCACGTGTCGAGCAAGGTTGCCGCTACTTACTTTGCACGTCAGCTAGTCGACGATGAGATCACACTGAAGCCGAAGACGATGATTTTTGATCTGAGGAGATTGTACGGAGTAGTGATCGATTACAGCTTCGCCCTGCGGACGAGGAACCTGGCCGTTGAAATGAGGTACGGCAACTATCAGGATTCATATCAGATGCTCCCGTCATATCTGCACGTGCTGAAAGAATGCAATCCAGGGACTCGGTATGAGATTCAGACGACCAGTGAGGGCGTGTTCTGTCACATGTTTGTTGCACTTGGGCAGTGCATTAGTGCATTTCAGCAGCGCACTCTGCGTCCCATCATAGTAGTCGACGCCACTCATTTGAAGGGGAAAAACAGTGGTGTGTTATTTGTTGCCGTCACGAAGGACGGAAACGAGCAGATTTTCCCGCTTGCCTTTGGTATCGGTCCGATTGAGAATGACCTGGAGTGGACGTGGTTTCTAGAGAACCTCAGGCTTTGCTACGATGGAGACGATCTGCTCATTGTGTCCGACCAGCACAAGAGCATCGCGAATGCCATTCGGAGTGCCTATCCCCACGCAACCCGTGCGTTGTGCTGTCACCACCTCGAGAAGAATCTAGCAATGTACCGCTCTCATGTGGTCACAATTGTACACAAAGCTGCCTACTGTTATCGAGAGGATGAGTTTGAAAAGTATTTATCTGATTTGGAGAAAGCCAGTGGAGACGGTGCTTATAGGCGCCTCGTTGGACTCGGTGTTGAGACCTGGGCAAGGTCGAAATGTGCTGCACGACGATATGGTTTCATGACATCGAATGCGGCCGAAGTCTTCAACGCTGCTATCAGATGGCCACGACGATTGCCTGTTTGTGCTATGCTCGAGTCGATTCGTGCGATGATTGAGAGATGGTTTGACGAGAAACGAAAGAAGGCTAATGAGAGAGAGGATGAGCTGACCGAAGAGGCATTCGCAAAGGTGTCTAATCAGAATCAGTTGAGTCATCATTTTCCTGTTCGGGAGGTCAGTGCGGGGACCGTGTTCAGAGTTGAGGAAAACGGCAGGTCCTATCTCGTAGATATCGCGAGACGCACGTGTGACTGTCGGGAGTTCGACTTAGACCTTATTCCGTGTCGTCATGCTGCTGCCGCTATACGGTATGGTATCGGTTTCCTTACATCTTCTTTTTTAATTTTAAACATTCAATTAATTAATGCCACTAACCTGATACTTTGTGTAGACGGGCTAGATTTTCATTGTACGATTTCGTCGGCCCCTATTTCAAGCAAAGCAGCTTGAGAGAGATGTATGCGACTCCTATTGTGCCAGTACCACACGTTGATGATTGGGTTGTCCCTCCAGAAGTAGCTTCGTACGTGTGTCTTCCACCGGAAGTGGTTAGTCAGGCTGGACGTCCGCGGATGAATCGGGTTCGTTCTGCAGTTGAGGGATCTGGGTCTGCTCGTCGTGTTCAGGTTTGTTCTTCGTACCTAATATTGTGTCGTCATTAGTTTGAGTAAAGACCTAATACCGCGTCTTTGTGTGCAGGTGTGTACGAAATGTAAGGGCGTAGGACATAACATACGCAACTGCAAGGCTTACATCCCTCCTGCAGGCGTTGATTTGAATGTCCCTCCGGAAGCCTCAGGAACGCAAGAATCGGGTCGAAGAAGGCAGAAGAAAAAGTGCAGCATTTGCAGAATCGAGGGACACACAAAAACAAAATGTCCGATGCGTGTGGATTGAGGGCTCTTCTTGTGTTTGGTTGATTTGTTATCGTGTTTCTCGTTACATCGTATGACTAGGATTGATTTGTTATCTTGTTTCTGGATATATGCAGTGTGTTTCTTTGGATATTTGCGGTTGTTGTTATACCTATGTGATTTGCAGGTTAGGGGATGTAAAAAAACAGAAAAGCCATTCTGCATATTCTGTACACCATCGAGTAACCTAATTCGATTAACCCCATCGATTAACCTAATTCGAGTAACCCAATCCTGTAACCAATTCGATTAACCACATCTTGTAACACCATCGATTAACCTATTCGAGTAACCCCATCTTGTAACCTATTCGAGTAACCCCATCTTGCAACCTATTCGAGTAACCCCATCCTGTAACCAATTCGATTAACCCCATCTTGTAACACCATCGATTAACCTCATCTTGTAACCCCATCGATTAACCAATTCGAGTAACCCTATCTTGTAACCCTGCATTCGATTAACCCTTCATTCGATTAACCCTTTCGAGTACATTAGGGTTTCCATCGAGTACATTAGGGTTACCATCGAGTAACCATCGAGTAACCATCGAGTAACTAAGAACAGTACCCTTTTTTTTCAATTTTAAGGTCGTTCTTTAATTTCTAATTGTGTTTTTGAGTATGTAACTTCATTTTAATGATAAAAAACACTTATTAAACATGTTTTGATGATCAATTTCGGAGTTCTAATCCATAACATGTCAACATTGAACTAATATCATAGTTTGTTTGTTGTAAACTTACTTAAGATATTTAGAAAAGTATGACTAATGTTTCACGTTTCACTTGTTTTCACTCTAAACGAATCGATTGATCATCTAAACTGTTTTATTAATGTTTTATGGCTCTAAATTGAACTTATTAGTGCAAATAACAACTTAATTATCTAAAAAAAGGTCAAAAAATACTAATTTTAGGAGGTTAGTCGATGGTTAGTCGATGGTTGATCGAGTAACATACCATCGACCAACCTTGGAGATTTATGATTACAGGATGATGTCCATTCGAGTAACCCCATCCTGTAACCAATTCGATTAACCCCATCTTGTAACACCATCGATAAACCTCATCTTGTAACCCCATCGATTAACCTATTTCGAGTAACCGTTTTAGAGTACTTTTGCAGATTCAGGCCTGATTATACGTTAATCGATGGACCTGTTCTTGATTACTCGATGGTTACTCGATGGAACAGTCCATTCGAGTAACCTCTGGGCAGAATGATAAAAGACTTTTTTACACATTTTTAAACCCAAACCTGCAACATTCTAACCAAGCATTCAATATACAACACATCCAAGACAAAAATACCAACAATACTAAACAATAAATCATCCTAAACAAGTATATTCAAACACAAATACTAAGCTCGTACGTCTTCTTCCGTGTATGCCTCCTGAGCTAACCAATAAATCATCCTAGCAATGTACTTTCTATACTTAACGATGTAAGGAAGATCAATAGTCTTGTTCTCGTGAGTTTGTTTCTTGTTGAACAACCGATCCAGGTACATGCAACAAATCGGCCCACACGAGTTTCCGTCGGGTTGGATTATTTGTTGAGCCCTGGGCATCAGCTTAAACTTGAAAGCACACCTCTTACGCTCCCTGAAACATAAAACATTGAAATGAATGAAACACTTCTCACGTCAATATCATATTAGAAAAAAAAACTACATTACACAGTGAAATGAAAGAATCTTACCAGTACGAGTGCTGGTCCCACCAGTGTCCGCATCTCAACAATCGAGGCAACAAATCTGTCAGGGGCTTCAGCTGTGCGGCTCTGAGATTGCACAATGAATCATACACTTCGACAGTCCAGTTCTCGAAATCAATGACCGCCACGACCCAGTGAATGTTATCAATGTTGCAAATCATGGCCACCTTACATACAAACATTGAAAATACAAACAATGAAAATATAAGAAATCATAGAAACCAAAGATTAACCTAATTCAGTTAACATACCTGACGGATATTGTACCAACCATGCTCACCACGAGCCGGACCCGCTTCGACAATGTCTAGCATACGCTTAGGTGGTTGCCAATTCTTGTATCTCTTCTCGAAATCACTCGAAGTCCCTGTATGCTTCAGTTTCCCGTATTCGATGCAGAAATCATTCTTTGAAAATGACATAAATATTAAATTTTATGTCAGTAAGAACAGGATAAAAGTAAAATATAACTAACATAGATAAAAGACATTCACTTACGTATAAGTCGGGACCGAAGATCTGGTGCGTAAAGTCCTTCACGTAACCCTTCACCCCTGTCCTAGTTCTGATCTTCACTTTCATGAACGCAATATACAAGTCGAGCACCTGAAAATTGACACGTTGTTAATATTTAAACATAAATTAACAAGGTTATAATTTAAAATATTACCTGAGAGCTGAACCAAACAGACGGATTTTCCACATCGTCGAAGAATTTCTGATCAAGGATCAAATCATCACAGCACCTCACCCTAACGCAGGAATCGGGCCCCGTTGCTCTGTACACATCGTACAGCTTCCAGCTTCTTCTACCGCGTGCCCTGGTGAACTGTCGGATGAAAGGGCTACGCAGGAACTTGGAAGGCTGAACAACACGAGGTCCGAGGCTGCTCTCCCCGGCATCCTGCTCGGACTCGTCACCCTCCTCGTCGTCGTCGTCATCCTCGTCACTGAAACACCCGAGGTCCCCGGCATACTCGTCGTCATCCTCCTCGTCATCAGCAGTTGGCTGTGAGAAGATATCAAAGGTCCTCCCAGTATGGGTCTCGACATCGACCACAACAGGTGGTGTCGGAGTGCTGGACGTCTCCAGATCAAAAGGAACAATCGACGGAGGCGTGCGGTAGCTGGGGGACTCAAATGGATAGGCCGGTGGCGGCATCTGATAACCCTGGAATGGAAAGACTGGACCCTGGAATGGACCGAATGGACCCGGCATCTGGTAACTCTCGAATGGATACTCAAACGGATAGGCCGGAGGCACCTGGGGCTGGGGCTGCATGCGGTAACGCATCCATGCGTCAGCGTCTGCATATGAATACCGAGGGTCAGGCATCGCCGACGTCGAGAATCGAGCTGGTGCTCTGCTCAAAGAAGTCTCAGCAATGTCCGATGCGTGGTAGGAATGACGAGGAGGTGAAGTCTGAGGTGGCGAGGAAGGCTCTTCGTACACTGGCCTCGAGGGATAAGGCCGTGGCTGCGAGTGTCGTCTCATACCGAAGAAGCCCTTCATTTTGGAGAGCAAGCTCTCCGTGACACTCTTCGTCACGCTCTCCGTGACGGCCTTCACGATGTGAGTCGTGAATCCCTTCTCGGACGTGTCGAACAAGATCCTCTCGAGGTCACTCCGACGATAAATAGGTGGATCATCGTCCACCACTCTCTCAGATGCAGGAGGAGCTCGAGACTCAGGAGGAGTAGCATCTCGAGCAGGAGGAGAAGAACCTCGAGGAGGAATAGTAGGAGAAGCATGTCGAGGAGGCGGAGAAGCATGTCGAGGAGGCGGAGAAGCATGTCGAGCTTTCCGAGATTTACGTCTCTTTAGTCTCTCTGTTGAAGAGCTGGGCGTGACATCGTCACGCGTGCGGATACCTGTCGCCGCCTTCTTGAATGTCTTGGCCACGCTTTCGGCCACACGATCCACAAGCTTCTTCTTCTTCTTCTCCATCTGCTTCTTCGGTGCCGGTGCTCGTGCCGGCGCCGCTGCCGCTGCGTGAGTTAAGCGGAGGGGAGGATGGTACGGGACGGCATAAAGCTCACCGGCCTCCGTCAAACTCCGGTAATACATCATCTCCTCCTCCTCCGGTGTCGGTGTGAGGGTCTCGTGAACTTCAAGCTAAAAGAAAACAATTAAAAAAAAAAATTATTAGATAATCGATAAAATTATTAATTCAAAATTATTAACAAAAACAGATTGACGGTTACCTGCTCATCCTCGAAATAATCCGTGAAATCGAAGTTCGTCTTCCTCTGCGTCCAATGCAAAAACCGGGGCCTTCGCGTCTCTCGGCTCCGAGTAGCGCACTGTCTCCCTAAAGCAGGAAAGGCCTCGAAGGCCCAACACTGGAAGGCCCAAACTGGACCGTAAAAGTGATAAGCCGCTTTCTCGGCCTGATCAGCTGCCATCCCAGTAATGCTGATGTAGTGGGAGAAGTTCTGGAACGTGTAAGAACCCCAAGGAAACCACTCCCAGCCATCGTGATCCTCCACCAGTGTCCAGACCCAGTTCTCGACATCCAGTTTCTCTCGACCAATCAGAACGAAGTAAAGAATCAGGATGTTGGCAACCTTGAAATAATCACCTAGCTCGTGGCCCATCCGCAGACCATTGAACGAACTCAGCAGTGCTTCAATCTTCATCACTCTGCAACGGAATAACCTCCGATGGATGCCTGTAATGGGAGCTTCATGGCCTTTGTCTGTGGGATCGAAGTTACTATCCCCGAAGCGCAGACCGGTGATCAGGGCGTATTCTTGTGCTCGAAACTTCACAATACGATCCCCGATAGCAAACCAGTGCTCAAACTCTGGTATTCTGCTCTTGCTAACGATCTCTCTCGATAGCAGTTTGTGCAGAGGTTTGTTCGATCGGTCTGCACTGGGCATGGAAAGGAACTGACTGAAGAGATACGTCTGTTCGTACTCCGCGAGGCCCTCGTCTCCACCAACCTCCCTAAGAGTATCTCGTACGTTTTTCAGAACGTCGCGTCGATCGCCGCAATTTATCGCCCTCGAAATGTCGACGAAATCCGGTCTCCTCCATCGGAAACCAGCCTGCACAAATGGAGAACCGAATCGATTAAACACAGATTAATAGGATCAAAACAAACAAAAAAAAAAGTTTCTGCCTCCATCGACCAACCTATTTCGAGTAACCCCATCGACCAACGTGTTCGATTAACCCCATCGACCAACGTGTTCGATTAACCCCATCGACCAACGTTTTCGAGTAACACCATCGACCAAACCCACATCGACCAACCAATTCGAGTAACCAAATCGACCAACCAATCTGACTAGTCGATGAGGTTAATCGAATAGGTTGCTCGATGGGTTGATCGATGGGGTTAGTCGATGTTACTAATCGACTGCCATCGAGCAGCCAAGAACAGATTTCAGAAATCGCAATTTTAGACAATTCAACTCAAAATTACAGTTCTAAATCACTTATAACACTACTAAGAACTCAACCAAGCATCTAAAGCACAATATAATCCATCACATTGCTCGAATTTTCGAAAAAAAAAATTGAAAAAAAAGGGTTTCGGATTTGGGAATTACCGGAGGTTGAAGACTCGGTTCTTGTTGTTGTTGTTCTTCCTCATGCTCGGAATCAGATGGTGTCGCCGACGATGACATTGCTCCGGTTGATTCGAAATCGAACAAAAAAATTGGTGAAGGGGGCGGCGGGTTTCGTTTACGGGAGAGAGAGAAGAGGAAAGAGTGAAGTGGGGACCGATACAATTTTTTATTTCTTGTCTTTTTCTTTTACTTTCAAGGGTATAATAGGTACTTCAAATGCAATTGGTGTAAAAAACTCATGCTCTTATAATTGAGCACAAAAAACTCACAATTCTTATAAATGTGACCAAAAATCCACAGGACTCATTTTTTTTATTAATAAAAATAAAAATATTTTAAAAGTAAAAAAGTTAAATTAATTTATTTATTTTCAAAGAAGTAAATTGGATTTTACTGTAATACTTAAAATTAAATACTACTGTAGTAATTATTTTTCAGTTCTTTTGTACTAGACTACTAGTACTATTTTGTAAAAAAAAGTGGGGTTATTTGGAGATTCTGAATTGAAGTAGTAATAAGTAAGCTGAAAAAATAAGTAAATAAAATAAGAGTAAAATTATATTTTAAATTGAAATAAAATTGTTTATTTGAAGAATTTTACTATTGTAAAATGTCCTTTTAAGTCAAATTGATTATCTAATTATGAAATTATGAAATGGAGAAATTAAGTACATTATTGTTTGATTTGTTAGATGTAATTACACCTTTGAATCATCCAAACATAAATATAACACACATATTTAATTTTGACCGCAAGTGAAAAGACCTATTTACCCTCCGATGCCCCTTTCCCATGATCACTTGTTATCTTTTCATCCAACGCTCTGGTAGTCGATCTCCACTTAAAAAACGTCCCGAACAACGACTCCATCTCCTCGAGCGTCCTCCCGTGCGTCTCCGGATACAATGCGTAAAAAAACACCCACGCCACCCCCGTGATCCCCGCGAAAAGGAAAAACGCCCCTCCAATACTTATCGCCTTGTACAACGATATAAACGTCATCGAGAACACCGCGCTCGTCACCCTGTTCATCGCGATCGCCAAGCTACACCCCTGCGCCCTCAGCCTCAGCGGGAAAATCTCCGAGCTGTACACCCACGTGATCGGCCCGAACCCGATCGAGAACATCGCCACGTAGGACAAAATCGAGACCACGCACAACGACACCGCCCACACCAGCCTCTCGTCCGAGTTCCCGATAAACGTGAGACCCGTCGCCAACCCGATCAAGCTCAAGCAACACCCCCCGACGCTCGTCAATAGCAGCGGCCTCCTCCCGACTCTGTCGAGCTGGAAAGTCGCGACGAAAACGAAGAGCGTCTTCACGACTCCGACTCCCATGGTGGCGAGGAGCTTGTGCGTGTCGTCGCGGATTCCGGCTTTTTCGAAGATGGTGGGGCTGTAGAGGACGACGGACTCGATCCCCGTGGCCATCTCGAAGAAGTGGATGCCGAGGGCGCAGAGGAGGATGTGGCGGACGGCCGGGGTGGGGCGGAGGAGGAGCTCCCGCCAGACGCCGGAGCCGGAGTTGTTGGCCGGGGCGGGGACGACGTCGGCGGTGGAGTGGTCCGGGATGCCGGCGGCGGACTTGATCTCGGCGAGGCGGAGGGAGGCCTCGGAGGGGGAGTCGGAGGTGCGGTCGAGGACGCGCTTGGCCTCGCCGAGGCGGCCCTGCATCACCAGCCAGCGGGGGGACTCCGGCATCACGAGGATCGTGGCGGAGATGAGGGCGGAGGGGACCACGCCGATGCCGAGCATCACGCGCCACCCGAGGTGGGTCGGGAGGCCGGAGAAGGCTAAGTTGGAAGCGTACCCCAGAAGCAACCCTGTTATTATTAAAATAATAATTAATAACGGTAATGATTAGGAATTAATTAATTATTATGTTCGATTTGTACAACATAAAATAAATTACAAGTACTCCACTGGTGTAGTATTTTAATCGAAGTGGTTGCTACGATAGTGAAATGTATCGCGCAGTGGTGGTGGTGGGCAATAATAAGTAAATGCAAGAAAATAGTGTCACATAATTAACTAATAAATTGGACCCCGCGACACAGCTATTCCAACAAACATTGATAATTATGTACTCTGACTAGGACAAACTGGAAATGTTATTTATTCATAATTTTACTCGAATATGATAATATAACGAAATCAAAGCTCATGAATGCAAGGAATTTATTCCAAAACAGTAGTAATTCAAACATAAAATCTTGATAATTATAACTAAGTCCATGTAAAGAATATTATTACAAATCAGAATTCAAACATAAAATCTCAATCAATATCCGTATCTTATATGTAATGAATAACTCTTCTCAATTTTGACTAAAAGTTAATGCTTTTTAGTGAAGGTTCCTTTCCGTTTGGACGACCAATCCGATTAATTTGCCCATTGCAATTTTAGCTTAGAGTACGTGGATGTTTTAATATTAATTTTATTTTCAATAGTAATAATAATAATATATAGTTAGTACTGTATATCATATTCACATGCTCCTACTGATACGGATCTACTTGACCAAAACAAGTTGACTCGCATGAAAAAGAACAAGGAAAAACATAAGATTAATAATGCACACCACAATAAGACAAAAACATTGGCTATTATTATCCTACTATCACATATAGACACATACCGATGTTGATGAAGGCCTCCGGAAAGGATAGAAGGAATCCGCGAGACGAGGCGGGGGCCACCTCGGCCGTGTAGACGGGGGCGATCATAAGCGCGTACCCGACACCTATTCCGGCCACCAAGCGGCCGACCATCAGAAAAGCGTAGTTGGTGGCCAATCCCATGAGAAGGGCTCCCACGAAGAATATGGCCCCCGCGAAAACTATGGTGAGGCGCCGCCCCACCCTGTCCGAAGTGCGGCCCGCCACGGCCGACCCGATCAGCGAGTAGAGACTGAACACCCCCATGATCACCTCCTTTTGGACGTCCGTTATCTTCAGGTCCTTTTGGATGTAGATGATTGCTCCACTCATCACTCCAATATCTGCATATATTCATATTTTTTTCGATTTTGATTTTGGAATATAATTATGAAATAAAATTAAAGAAAACGAGATAGATACCGTATCCGAGTAATATCGAAATCATGGAAGCTAGGAAAGAGCAAGCGAATGCGAACTTGTTTCTTTTCGGGGGTTTCGAAGGGGGGAAGAAATCGGGTACGGGTTTTCCATCGGACATGGCGGTGAACTATGATCTTATTGATCGATCAATGAGTAGAGTTTGTTACACAAGAGAAGAGGGTTGATGTTAATACATCTATATATAGTATAGGCCCATGAAATGGAAGTACGTACGTATACAAGTGGGGACTGCAGTTACTAGAGTTCTATTGAGTATTTGCTTCTCATTATTCACTTTTATTTTTTGATTTGCATTTGTTATTTGTTACTTAATTTGTTATTGGAAGAATGATTTTGAGTCAAATAATATAAAGTTCGATAACTTTAATATCTTAACAAAATATTTTAAAAGTCAAATATAAATTAAATAATTTTAAAGTGTTGCGACATACTACTTCTATCTCGAATTATAATAGTCCTACTCCCTTTGTAAATTATAAAAGAATTAGGAACATTAGTCCGAGACGGATGGAGCTAGTATGTTATATTTTAAACTTAGGAGGGTGTATTCAATCAGGATTTTAATGGATTTTTTAGGATTTTTAAAAGTCCGTAGATTTTTGTGGATTTTCTAAATCTACGGAGTCTAGGAAGAGTTTGATTGATTTTTTCTTATTGATTTTCACGGATTTTGATAGACTTTACATAATTCTGAAATTCATTTTTTAATTGATTTACTTGAATTATCATAGACTTTTACATATAAAGAAATCCAAATTGTTTTAAAAAAAATTCAAATTGTTTAAAAAATAAAATACAAAAAATGCATTAGTTTAAAAATAAAAAATATAATTATTCAACATTATTATTCCTATTTTTATTTACATATTGTTATACGACATCATTTTTCATAAACCATTAGCAAGCAATACTCATTGTATGAATTAGCTTGTTCATTTTTCAAATACCATTAGCAAGCAATACTCAATACTCGTTGAATGAATAGCTTGCGTTTTTTGTTTTGATGTAAATAGTATTCATGATATATATATATATATATATATATATATATATATATATATATATATATATATATATATATATATTATTTTTTGATTTCTTTATTTATTAATATTTTTTTAACTTCATTATGTTTATTTATATATTTTTAAAATTTTATTATTTTTTTAATAATTAATTAATAATTTTATTTTATCTATTTCATGTTTACTAATTTTATTTATTTTTATTTATATAGTTTTAAGTTTTATTATTTTTTTAATAATTAATTTGTCAATTAAAATAGAAATCCGTTGAAATCTCATGTATTTGGGAGAGATTTCAAATAATGGATTTCCTTTATATTTTTAGGATAAAATCAATAGAAATCCATTGACTTTTAAAATCCATTGAGTTTTGAATACCGGTAGATTTTAATAGACTTTTTAAAATCTGAATTGAATATCTCCGGATTTTAATAGACTTTTAAAAATCCGGATTGAATACTCCTGAATTTTAAAAGTCCAAACAAATCTTACAGAGTCTTAAACGAATACATCCCCCTTAATTTCAGTCTATTTCGTTCTTATCATTTCAGTTCAATTAAAATTTATTTCAGTTCAATTAAGATTCATTGGTTCAGCTCATATGATTAAGTTTATTTTAGATAAATTAAAATAAAATAAATAAATATTAATTAGAATAAATAATTTCAGGTATAGAATATAGTCAATGCATGCTAAAATATTAGTATTATTTAAAAAATTTAACAATTTATAAAAATAATTATTATTTTAATATAAAAATTAATATTAAAATAATAATATTAATTGAAATTAATTCAATTTATTTCAAATTCATTCAATTTAGATTTATTCAAGTTCAAATTAATTGAGATTCATTAAATTCAGTTCAACTAATTTTGTCCAAAAATGATCCAGCTTAAGATCTATTTCTTTCTTTTATTTTTGGAAAAATTTAGTTTTTGTCACATGTATGGGTTGATTAAAAATTAATTTTATTCGTCTTTGACTAGAGTATTTAAATGTAATTTAAATATAAATGTGGCATATAAAATATGTGTATGGAGATCGATAATACATTACATTTGACGTCACTTAAATGTTATGAGATCAATAAGACATCACAGACATCACATTTTACGTCACTTATATAATTTAATTAATAAGGAATTTGTAGGTACACCACCATCCATCTTGCTATAAATTATGTGTAAAAATCATTTGTAACTTACAGTACTATAATTCAAATTAAACAAATAGGAGTATTTCTTTAGAAAAATGAGTAATTCATCAATATATATTTTTGCATTAATCAATAAAAATAAAAATAAGAAGACAATTTCATCAAAAAAAAAAAAAATGCTCTCGGTCAAAGAAATTCTACTAATATTGAAATGTGCTAAATCATGAAAATTCACCCCAAAACAAAAATTGAATAAAATGTTACTAATTTGTATTACGTAAATAAAATAAATTGTATCTATTTTAAATAGATATAATATTTTATGTAAATATAAACAGATATAAATTAATAATTAATAAATCAGTTTAATAAATTGAAAAGTTAACGCAGAAAAATTAATGTTATAATTGAAACGTTGAGTGTATAATCTCAAACGTTGTATCTCTCTTAAACAGCGTTATAATATGAAATGTTGTGTATAAACACAAGTCAAAACAGAGAAGTACAAGAGAGTACAGTACATACAAACGCAGAAAAAAATCTCCTATTTCTCAAATGAATTTTGTGCCTTATTGTATCCTATAAACAAATTTCTACATAGTTGAAATATTGTTTTTAAATAGTGATCATCACCCTCAAGACTTTTTAATTTCTGTCTCCTATATATATAAAAATACACAACATAAAATTCAAAAATCTATAACCTTTGATTTTCATATAATTAACAACCAAGCCTTGCATTGTATTTTGAATTTCATATTAACAACTAACCAAGTGCTTTGAATTTAATTTCCTTGCATCCTACTCAACATTTTTGGCATAAGATGATGATCGCAAATATTTTATACTTCAGTATCCTTCAAAACAATGCACTCTTCTTTGTAATTTTAGAAAAAAATGAGTATTATATTGAAGGATATATATATAATACCATATTTTAATTTTTGAATAGTCTTGTTATAAGGTTTATAACCAAACACCTACAAAATTAGACTTTTTTTAGAAGTCAAGATTTTTATCAAACAAACAAACAAAAGTCAACATGTTATGATCACAAATTGAAATTAATTTTGTTTTTAACAAGACCTTAAATTAATAGACACATGCATATTGTTGGATCTTAGCCATCGGCATAATATACACAGTGACATCACTGATATGCGATGGCAATTTGGACTTTAGCACTCCAAATAATTACATTACATTGTGTTATCATAGCCATCGCAATATATATAATACTATTAGACTATTGGTAGTAGGAAACATGTCATAAAATAGTAATTTGTCGACCACTTTGTGTAAATAAAACAATAAAAAAATTATTTTCTAATTTCCACCCAAATATAGATGGCTACAATATTCGATCAAGTTGCTAATACTATATAATACTCTATTATTTTATGAAAATTAACACGGAGTACAGTATATTACAAGTTTACAACTTAAGATTTGAAACATAGATCATTTTACAACATACATCATCCATAACTTAAAAATTTTGGACGATCTTTCATAAGCTATCTCTCTGAATTCGTCGAAACTAAATGTTTTTCTTGTAGTGACATTTCACTAGTATTTTGAATTTGTAATTTTTACTTATGTGTACTTGAAATCAAGTCAATTTTCAAATATCATATTTGATTGAGTTGATTAATTAAAGATAGGTTCTTTTGGATGAGATGAAATAAACTAAATTAAATGAATATGAACTGAACTGAATTGAATAAATCTGAAATAAACTGAATTAATTTTTTTATTAAAATAATAATAATTCTTATAAATTGTGAAAGTGCGTGGGCAACGATATTTATGAAGAAAATACGCTGCATTGCTTAAGGCAGAGCGATGCGCTACTTCAGTATGCCGCACCACGAAGCCTTATAATTTAGTTTGTTCGTTTTTCGTGATTTAATTTATTTACGTATTTTAACAGGTGTATTAAAATATCAGATTAATATATAGGTGATATATGTATATATATTATGCAGCGGAAGAATTAAAAATAAATTAAACGAACGAACGCACACACACGCAAGCAAAATGAAAGAACACAAGAATTAATCTTTGTATGGGTATTTAAATTAAATTTAAATTACCCATACGAATGTGCCTTACGGCAAAAATATATTATTAAAGAAACGAGTCTTTACAATGAGTAATCTCGGATTTACAATCGATTAAACTCAAGGCAATGCGAAGGCATTCCTTAATGTTTATCGGATCCGGAGATTAATGAACAATCAACACAAAACAAAAGCTACTTTAATAAATCTATTCTAAGCAACTGATAATCAGCGTAGCTACAAAATCACTCTCACAAGAGAGAGGATGAACGGCACGAAGAACTTCACAAGCGAAGTCTTCGGCACAACAAGCTAGATGATCGATCTAGGCGAAAATGTGTTTTTGGATAGATAAAATTGTTAAGTAATGAGTTGAGGACTTCTGGTACTTATAGGTGAAGTCTCTTAACCGAATTCCCTAGTAAAACTAGGTTTGAAGTGGTTGAGAGAAAGTAGCAACCGCCTTTGACCAACTCCTGGCCTTGCCGCACAGTGAGCTATTCTGCAGGCAGGGCGAACCTTCTTCAATTGATTGGAACGCTTTGCCTCTTGTCAATGCCTTCCATTCTTCCTTGTTTTCAGGTTCTCTATGCTTAACGTTCGTACTTAAGTCCTCTGCCCTTGTTCGTCGTGCAGCATGCCGAAGCTCTTCGTCCTGCGGCATGCCGAAGCTTCGTCCTGCCGCAAGGTCTTGCGTAAGTATTCAAAGTCTATATCTTTAGCTTGCATTCTTGAGTCCTCAGCACTTGGTCGTCTTGCGGCATTGCGAGTCTTCGTCATGCCTTGCGAGTGTTCGTCATGCCGCAAGGTCTGGTTCAGTAATCCAAAGTATTGATTGTTCGTACAAGCACGGATCAAGTGATACATCATGCTAAAATACATCACACATAGAATGATTGACAACAACAATATACAAGTGTGAAGAAAGGAGAAAAACATGTAAATATGATCAAGGCATTGTTATGCCCAGTAACTCTGCGGCATTGCTCTGCCTAACATATTTACATTAACAAACTCCCCCTTTTTATCTTTCTTCACAAAACATGAGGAAGAGCATAAGAAAAACTCCCCCTCAATGAAAACTCTCTTAACATAAAAGTTTAAAATTTAATCTTAGTATATCACTAAGGAAAACAAAACTCCCCCTTAGTGAATTACCTCTAAGGTAAGAAATAGAAAAAAAGGAACATGTAGATAAAGCTTATCTGTAAAAGAGAATCACACCAATTTCCATTTAATATAATAAAATATAAATTAACTAAGTTAAAACTAAACTATGCTAAAATAAAATTTCCTTCTTCTCTTCTTGCCTTTGCCCTTGCTCTTGCTTTTGCTTTTCCCAACGGCTCCCCCTTGCTCATACCCGTGTCCTTGCTCTTCCCAAACTGTTACTCCCCCTTTTTGTGACGAAAGGTGCTCCAGAAAAAAATGCAAGTCATTAGAAGGAGTTTTTGCGTCAAAAGCATGGAGGTCCATCCAATGTAGGCAATGAAAAGAAAAACGTCTTTGTATCAAATCCTTGATCGATTTCTATTGTGGAAGGGCTAAAAACATCAATCTCACATGGCACGAAAAAGAAACGCTACGGTCAAAGCAGATCATGTTGTGGCAGTTGCATCAAGCTAAAAGCACAATCTACTATAAACAAGAAAACCAACGCATCCCTCTGCGGCAATAAAAAAGATTTTTTTTCTATATATATATATATATATATATATATATATATATATATATATATATATATATATATATATATTTTAAGGTTTTTTTTTTAACTAAAAAATATTTTTGAGGTGTGATAGATAAACTAAGAAATTAATATCCAAAAATTAAAAAATAGGAAGTGTGTAAAGAAAAGGCAAACTCCTATTGGGCAACACGCTGCTTATGAAAAAGTTGCATACTTCTCTTCATGGATGCCAAGATTCAGAAGGTGAATGTATTGAATATCTTAGACACTTAGTATATTGAATTAAAACCCTTAGTATATATTGTTTTTTTTTTACAAGTATTTGAGTTTTTCTATGTTGCCTAAGAGCTTTGGATATCCTCTCTGCCTTCGGAAGATTTTACATTCTTTATTATGGCATTCTGATGAGGCAAACTTGAAAGAGAAGTTGAAGCTGCCATGTCAATGCGACAACGTGTTGCAGTCGTGCATCTAGGGCACGCTGTGCATACACAAAGGTTTGTTTATGTCAATTGGTGGATTTCCTGCCTTCGTGTCTGCGGGTGATGCGGCAGCAGCAACATCAGTTGAGGCAGCATCAGCAGCATCGATTGAGGCAGCAGCAACATCGGTTGAGGCAGCACAATCAGCTGAGGCAAAAACACCGATTTTTGTTTTGGGAATCCAAACTTGATTCACTTTCTTCTTCATCGGCTTAGTAGGAGACATTGATTTGTTGAGATATTTGCTGGGATTCCAAGGTCCTACATTTGAGGATAGAAAACGACCGTTTTCGATGTCTTTTTTACGTCTCCAACAATAGGGTCGAATATGACCAGGGACGAGGCAATAGTGGCATACATATCGTCGTTTCGATTTGTTCTTCAGTTTAGGCAGGGGTTGCCTTGTTCTCGTCTTGCCTGATTCTGCATGCCCTTGCCTCTTCTTTCTGCCTTTGTTGGGGGCAGGGGCAGAAACCTTGCCTTCGGTTGGTGTGAATTCTTGTGAACTTGAGGGCTTAGAAGCATCATTTGAAACACCTTCTGATGCTTTCACAAAAGTAATTCCCGTGGATATCTTCTTTGGAGGGAACACGACATCGATAGTCTTTTGGTAACCGAGGCCTTGCCTTTCAACATTTGATATGCTCATCACGACATCCAATTTGGAAGTGCCTGTGTTGAACTTCTCAAAAGTATTGTTGGCAGCCTCCAACTTTCCATTTGATCGCTCGAGATCGATCTTGAGTCTGCCCATTTCCATATCCTTCCTCGTCAGCTCCACATCAAGCTTCTTTAATCGTTCTTCATAATTTCCTTTGCCGGCTATCAAACTCTCCACCACCTTGGATTGATTCTTGAATCGTTCTTCGGTTGAAGCTTTGTCGGCAATCAAATTCTTCATCATCGTGGATTGCTTCTTCAAATCCATTCAGAGGTCATCAAATTTGTCTTTTAGTTCCATGAAAAGATCAAGGGAGATTGTAACTTCTTCGGACTCATCGTCATCAATGGAGGCAGTGAGACACATGAAACTCCCTGACTTGGTTGCAGCAGCTGTATGGCACACTTTCGGGTATGCTGTGGCAGATTCCGCGGCAGAGGTTGCGGCAGAGTTATCATCTTCATCATCTGATAAGCATCTGCCTTCAAAGCGAGATGCAAAGGCAGTGTTAGTACAAAAATTCTCAGCCTCAGTTTGATTAAAGAGATCTAAGTCCTGAAATGCTATCATGTTAACAAATTTTTCAATTTTTATATTTTTAGATGGGCATTCGGAACATTTTATGAAAACTGCCTGCCAACATTAATGGGTAGCGACCGCTGGGCATAGGGTAGCAGTCGCTACCCCCTTCCAATCCCAAATTATTTCTTTGGCGATCGTCGAGCGTTCCTTCCAGTGGCTACCGTGGCGATTACTGTAGCGGTTACTGTAGCGACCGCTTCATTGGCTTTTAAGCTCTTTTCTCCGTCTCTTCGTCTACGACTCGTTTCTTTTGATTTTCCTTCGCCTTTTCACCTGAAATATGACCAAACAACAACTTCCAACTACCCGTGAGATTCGACACAACACAACATAAAACATAAAATAAAATGACACTAAAGTAACAAAACACGACTCACACTCTACACAAAACGTAAACTAAAAACACATAAACACGACACAATTCAGGTAGCATAATGTCCAATTCCATGGCATGAGTGACACTCAATTTTGGACCAGTCCTTCTCTTGGCTTGAATTGGAATTTGAGTTTGATCGTTGAGGCATAAGTCTTCTTTCTTGACTCGTTGCGGCCTTTGATGGATTCCTCCTTCGTCGTGGATCGAACTTACCTTTGAGAGATCGTACAAGAATAACATCGAGCTTCCTTGAGAGTAGATCAAATTTATCATCAACATCGTCGTATCCAAGTAACTCATAAATTTCGTCATCAGTCAGGGCATTAGCTTCAGCAGGGTTAGCAAAGGCAGCATGATTGTTTCCTTTCGAGCTGCCTTCCTCTTTGCCGTTAGGTTCTGCCACAAAGTAGCCCAAATTTACCACACGAGACAAACCGTCAGTGTCACGATCTTGCATATTTAGCTCATAGGTTTTGAAGACTGCCATTAAAGAGACGAAGTCTTCAGAGGAACCTAAAAGGCCATCTTCAATTGCCGTAACTTTTGCTTGAAATTTTGAATTCAAGGATCTCAATACTTTGCTACAAACAGCCACATTGCTTATGAGAGATCCAAAATCAACACATTCATTGACGATAGACATGATTTCGCCAAAGTAATGCCTTGCCGACTCATCATCACGCATGCGCAAATTCTCAAAACAAGACATGAGCATGCGGAGCTTTGTCTTCTTCACTGTGGTATTTCCTTCACAATGAAGAGCGAGTTGATCCCATATGTCTTTAGCAGATGCGCATTGCTTGACAATTTTGTACATATCACAATCGATAGAATCAAGGATGACACACCTTACCCTATCGTTGGCAGTACTTATGGCAACCTCATCGGTAGACCATTTTCAGGTGCTTTTTCAAGCTTACTACCTTCCGGTAACTCCTAAATGGGAGGTTTCCATCCTCTAAGGACTGAAAGCCAAGCATTTCGGTTAATGGATTTGATCCTTGCCTCAATACGAGTTTTCCAAAATCCATAATTATCACCATTAAGAACAACCGGTGTTCTAATAATGTACGAGGCATCTGACATTTTGAGTGTGTATAATCAGAGGGACTGTTAGCACTAAGTGAGTCTAGTGTCGGCTCTGATACCACTTGAAAGTGCGTGGGAAGCGGTATTTATGAAGAAAATACGCTGCCTTGCTTAAGGCATGGCGATGCGCTACTTCAGTATGCCGCACCACGAAGCCTTATGATTTAGTTTGTTCGTTTTTCGTGATTTAATTTATTTACGTATTTTAACAGGTGTATTAAAATATCAGATTAATATATAGGTGATATATGTATGTATTATGCAGCGGAAGAATTAAAAATAAATTAAACGAACGAACGAACGCACACACACTCACACGAAAGCAAAATGAAAGAACACAAGAATTAATCTTTGTATGGGTATTTAAATTAAATTTAAATTACCCATATGAATGTGCCTTACAGAAAAAATATATTATTAAAGAAACGAGTCTTTACAATGAGTAATTTCGGATTTACAATCGATTAAACTCAAGGCAATGCGAAGGCATTCCTTAAAGTTTATCGGATCCGGAGATTAATGAACAATCAACACAAAACAAAAGCTGCTGTAATAAATCTATTCTAAGCAACTGATAATCAACGTAGCTACAAAATCACTCTCACAGGCGAGAGGATGAACGGCACGAAGAACTTCACAAGCGAAGTCTTCGGCACAACAAGCTAGATGATCTATCTAGGCGAAAATGTGTTTTTGGATAGATAAAATTGTTAAGTAATGAGCTGAGGACTTCTGGTACTTATTGGTGAAGTCTCTCAACCGAATTCCCTAGTAAAACTAGGGTTGAAGTGGTTGAGAGAAAGTAGCAACCGCCTTTGACCAGCTTCTGGCCTTGCCGCACAGTGAGCTATTTTGCAGGCGGGGCGAACCTTCTTCAATTGATTGGAACGCTTTGCCTCTTGCCAATGCCTTCAATTCTTCCTTGTTTTCAGGTTCTCTATATATGCTTAACGTTCGTACTTAAGTCCTCTGCCCTTGTTCGTCGTGCGACATGCCGAAGCTCTTCATCCTGCGGCATGCCGAAGCTTCGTCCTGCCGCAAGGTCTTAAATCAAAGCCACACATCAGAGCTTCACCAATGAAAGTGGTGAGGTTCGAAAGCTTTGGTCGAAAACTTGATTGATAGTTTTTTAAGTTATTTATTTAAATTTATGTATGAAAAAATACAATTTTTTTAGTTGTAAAAAAATTATTAAGTACTTATTGTTGAGTTTGTGTCACAAAACCGAGAAAAGGAGGCGATGATCGAGTTCCGCGACCGCCGGAGGAGAACTGCGCTCGCGGCAGGGCTTTCAGCGCCCGCTGGGGAACATCGGCGCCCGCCGAAAAGTTATCGTATGACGAATCGGGGATTGGACTGTTTTTAAAGGTTTTGGCGCCCGCCGATTCAATTTCAGCGCCCGCCGGAGGAAAACGACGGTCTCCGATTTCTCCTGCGCGGAATTTTTGGAAAGTAATTTGGTCCGTTTGTGATTCCTTTTCCTACTAGGTTTCTTATGGGCGAGAATTATAGTTTCTATACAATAATTAGGTCCTTCCCCTATATAAAGAGAGCTCCTCCATGGGCATTAGAGATAGATTAGACGAATTATTGTAAGCCTCAACGATATAGTGAATTGTTTCTTCATTCCCGTGATTTTTTCCCGTGTTTTTGGTTTCCATGTAAATTGTGTGTTCGTTCTTTTTGCATATCAATTTCTTTGTTTCATCTCGTGTTTATATTCTCGAGCGTCGTGCGCGATTTGTGCTTTAAATCGCAACAAGTGGTATCATAGCCTGAGGTCGCGAATTGGGTTTTCCGTTTTCCGGTGGTGATCGTGAATATTTTGAGAGATGTCGGCGAAATTTGATATTTCGTTGTTAGATCGTAGCATGTTGTTCTCTACATGGCAATTCAAGGTGGAGTCGGTTCTCACCAACAAGGATCCTGACGATGCGTTGCTGGGCATGGACAAGATGGCAAGCACGATGAAGCCAGAAGAAAAGGCTCGGAAGGACAGAAAGGCAAGAGGTATAATTTCGGTCTATGTCTCCGATCCTTTGCTCGAAGAGGTGATAAAGGAGAAGACGACGGTTGAGATGTGGTCGAAGTTGGAGGATCTGTGTATGACAAAAACTTTGACCACAAAGTTGCATCTAAAGCAAAGGTTGTACGGGCATCGCATGATGGAGGGTACAAACCTGCAAGAGCATCTCTCTACCTTCATGGAGATCGTGTCTGATCTTGAGGCCTTGGAGTTAAAGTATGATACAGAAGATCTTGCTTTGTCCGTTGCCATCTTCGTATGATTCGTTTAAGGATACTATTTTATATAGTAGTAAGACCCTAAAGCTTGGAGACTTGGTCGATGCTTTGAGATCAAAGGAGACGATGAAGAAGGTTGTAAGTGGTGAAAATCCTGGTGAAGGTCTTAATGTCCAGGGCGGGGCAAAGAAGAGGATATTCAAGGGGATTTGTCACTACTGCAAGAAAGAAGGACACATGAAGAGAGACTGTCAGGCCCTGAAAAATCGGAGAGAGGAATCGAACGTGGTCGATTTCGGAGGAGGAAGTTCACTTGATGGGGAACTCCTGGTTGTATCCGATTTAGGAACGAGTGGGGTGAATCTTGGATTCGGGATGTTCACATCACATGTGTCACAACAGGGATATGTTTGACACATTTGATGAGAGTGTCGGTGGAACAGTGGTCATGGGTAATGACTTATCGTGTGAGATACGCATCACAGGAACGGTGAGAATCAAGATGGTCGATGGGATTATTCGAATCCTCGGTAATTTAAGGTACGTTCCTGACCTGAAGATGAATTTTATCTCTCTCAGCACCTTAGATCAGAAGAGGTACCAATACTTCTGTAAAGGTGGAGTGTTGAAAGTAAGTCGGGCTAAAGGACTTATTTTGCGAGGCGAGAGAAAGATCGGTGGATTGTATGAGCTGTGCGGCAACACAATTACCACGAGGGCAACTGCCTCTGCCCAAGAAAGTCATTCGCTGGAAAGTAAGTCGGGATCACTTTTGGTTGAAAATTCATGCATGTGTGATAGTGTCGGGGACACTAGGAATACTAACCCGAATAGGATTCATAAATCGGAGATCGAGCCTAGGCGTACTATGGATATCACTGAAGTAATATCGAATGCAGGGGTGCTGATAGTAGTGGGAAGGCAAGACTTGAGAATGGAGATTGAGTGACGGTCATGGAGTTTGGCGGTACCCAAGGGATGATCGGTGCAACTTCGCGTTCTTGTACTAAGTTTGGGTGTGGCTCAAACTTAGGTTGCTCATGCTTTGAGTGAGCCCTACGTGGCTGGGAGGAAGGAAGAAACATTGGTCTATGATCGTTGGAGGTAGACAATAGACGAAGAAGTTCGCGATTTAGTGCCAAGGTGGAGATTTGTTGAGTTTGTGTCACAAAACCGAGAAGAGGAGGCGATGATCGAAATCTGCGACCGCCGGAGGGGAACCGCGCTCGCGGAAGGGCTTTCAGCGCCCGTCGAAAAGTCATCGTATGACGAATCAGGGACTGGACTGTTTTTAAGGGGTTTTGGCGCCCGTCGATTCAGTTTCGGCGCCCGCCGGAGGAAAACGACGGTCTCCGATTTCTCTTGCGCGGAATTTTTTAGAAGTTTTCCATATTTGGTCCGTTTGGGATTCCTTTTCCTACTAGGTTTCTTATGGTCGAGAATTATTGTTTCCATACAATAATTAGGACCTCCTCCTATATAACTTAGCTCCTCCATGAGCATTAGAGATAGACTAAACGAATTATTGTAAACCTCAACGATATAGTGAACTGTTTCTTCCTTCCCGTGGTTTTTTCCCTTGTTTTGGATTTTCACGTAAATTCTGTGTTCGTTCTTTTCGCATATCAATTTCTTTTTGTCATCTCGTGTTTATATTCTCCAGCGTCGTGCGCGATTTGTGCTTTAAATTGCAACACTTATTAATTAGTATGTTACTCTGTATTTTATATTATTAAAAAAATTATAATTGAAAAGTGAAATGTAATAATAAAAATACTTTTTTAATACTTTTTAATATTGAAAATAATTAGTATGTTACTCTGTCTCACAGGTTGATTGAAAAATAGTACTTTTTAAAATTTTTTGCATTTATAAATTATTATTCACTTGTTTTTTACTATTAATTGCTTAAAGGTAATTTAAATAAGAAGTATTTAAGAAAATATATATTTTAGTTTATTAATTTACATTTCAAATATTATAAAATATACTTTTAAATTAAGGGTAGTTTGTTTATGTCTTTTTTATTATTTAAGGTATTATTAATTTTATAATTATAAAAAAAGTAAAATAATTACTATAAAACCCTTGACGGTTAATAAATAAACACCCACCTATGTTTAAATAAAGAACTATAGTTTATAATATTTTAAGTTTTATCGCATAAATTATTTCTTACAATTTAATGTTTCATTTGTTTAGATTTTTTATTAATAAAAGTACTTTAAAATTATAATTATAAAATGGTGTAATAACCGCCTACCTAATATAATAAATATTAATTAACGCAGTGTAAATTAACAAAATTCAAATAAAATTATATAATCTGCTTATATTAATAATTAGGAAAAATTGAGTCTTTTAATTTTAATGAAACTTTAAAAACTCCCCTCTATCCAAAATCACCCTTAAATAAAAAGGATATTTTTTAAAATTTACTCATATTTATAATTAAAAAAAACTAATTCATTAATTTATGGAGTATCTAATTATTTAAACCTACACTTTTTCAAAAATCACCTTATATAAAAGTCATTCTCCTGAAATAACAAGAGCACTCTCTATTTGTTTCCATTATCTAATCTCAATAGAATATTACTACATGCTTCAATTTTTGTCTCAATTTTTTTTCATTCTATTAAAATGTCTCATACAAAAACATTTCAAATTTTACTATTAAAACTTTCTCCCTCTCACAGTGCATGCACCATTGTGAAATATAAAACTCTCTCACACAATACATGCACTACTTCTTTTTACGTGTCTCATAATAGTTGATACACCCAAAAAAAAAGAAATAAACATTCCTACTTTTTCACGGTTTTTTCTATGCTACCCTAATGGGTAGTGCACTAATCTACACAAAATAAAACATGTGACCACTATAAAAAAACTTAACCAATGAAAAAAATTAAAAAAGCTAAAGTATTTACACATGTAAATGTATAAATTGAATTAGAGTAGCGCACTTGTTCTAGCATAGAATTAACCCTTTTTTCACTTTACAATTTTACTCCTACTTTATCAACCTATTTTATAATTACAACTCACAACTACTTTATTTTTTAACTTAAAAATACATTTTTACCCTTTATTTTTTAGTTAAAAATTTAAAAAACAACATTTTACTTAATCTCCGTGTAAAATAAATTATTGTAACCATTAGTATTTTTGAAAAAGTGAATTTAAAATATTAAATTATAAAATCACTTGATTTTTGTTATCTCAATTAAATTATATTGTACTTTATACATATTTAATTTATTTTTTAAATGATTTAAAATATTCTTAAAGTGTACGAATAAGTTTTCATGATTTGTTATATCTTTTAAATATGTTAAATTGTTTTAAAATTATTTTTAAAATAATTTAAATAATTTAAACATTTAAGTCTTTTAAAATAATGTAAAAGTGATTTAGAATAAATTTTAAATATTTTATAGAAAAATTAAACTAATTTTTAAGTAACTTGAAATATATTTTAAATAATTTCAAAGTATCTTAAAAATATTTTTTAAGTTATTTAAAATACATTTTAAAATTTTAAAATTAGTTTACAATACTTTAATTTTAAATAGTTTTTTAAAATTTTTATTTTTTTTAATAATTTCAAAATATTTTAAGAACTTTAACTAGTTTAAAATTATTTTTAGATTACTTGGAATAAATTATAAACATTTAAAAATATTGTAAAATAATTTAAAAATAATTTAAAATAATTTTTAAACATTTAAAAATATCTTTAAATAAATTTGGTAATATTAGGGTATGGGGCCGATTGCATTTTAATATTATTTTGAACACCCATTCTTTTTCACTTCATTTTGAGGGGTTGTATATTTTTTACTTGTTTATTTATTAGTATATTTGTATTCTTTAAATACTAAATAGGGGCATTTTTTAAAATGTATAAAGTCGTAAATATCCCTACGTTAGTTTATTTAATATTCACTAATATTAATATATTTGCGTCGTAAATATTCTTACAATAACGTTAACATATTAATTTATTTAATATTCACTAATATTAATATATTTGCGTCGTAAATATCCCTACAATAACGTTAACATATTAATTTATTTAATATTCACTAATATTAATATATTTGTGTAAGAATGTAAATATATTTGCCTAAATATATTTGTGCAAAAATCAGTAAATTATATATATAAATATATTTGCGTAAGAATATAAATATTTGCGCAAAAATTTAAATATATTTGTGCAAGAATAGTAAATATATTTGGTAAAATATATTTGCGCTACCATTCTATTATATATATATGAATAGATATCTGTCATAGATTTACACATATCAATATATATTTATCATAGATATGTCATAGATATTTAATATCAATATATCTATCATAGATGTATATATATTTATCATAGATATCTATCATAGATGTATATATGTATCATAGATATCTATCATAGATATAGATATCTATCATAGTTATGTCATCTAGTTATGTCATGGTAAACCAATATGACATATTGAAGATGATAAACCTTTTTTTAGATATTCTTTCTAAATTCAAATTCAACTAAAATTTTCCCAAATTGATTAAAATATAAAAAGTGAAATAAAAAACCTAGAAATTGATTATCGATGAATGTCGAAGGTTTTTTTGTTGAAGGTTTTGTTGTTGGGGTTCGTTGGCCGTTGTCGAGTTTGGGATTTGTGGGGGTGGTTTGAAACTCTCAGCTACATAGCGAATTTGGCAAAGAGATATTAACATAGAATTCTACCGCAGTTATTTAATATCTCATATATATTAAATATTTCTTTTTTTTTGGTATTTTATGTTTAGATACGTAGTTATATTAATTAATAAACATTGAAAAGGTTAATAATGTAACACTGCCCTATATCAAAAATTGAAGAAAATATAGGTATTACATGTAATTGTACTCTTACAAATGCCCCGATCCATGATTCCCCCAATAAATTTTAAATTACTTAAAAATATTTTAAACATTTTAAAGTGTATGGAAATAATTTTAAAGTTATTCATATTTCGGTTTGATTATTAAATTATAATAAATTGCACGTGATTTATTAAATTATTGAAGTATAAAATTCACATAATTCATTAAATTATAATAAAATATTTTTAATTAATTAAATTATGATTAAATTCACTTATTTTGCACCTAATTTATTAAATTATAGTAAAATACACGTAAATTATGTTGGAGTTGTGTACTTAATGTCTAGATTTAAGAAAAGGAAACTCACGATCCATGGCCATTAATCTATTTAATTAAATAAACAATTATTTGCCTTTAATTATTTATAATTAAATATATGCAAATCATAGTCCTGGATTTTATACGTTGTAGTTAGTATGGTGCAAGCATGGGCGCACAGAAGATCATACTATCGGTTACTCGTATTTAATCGAACAGTTGCTCACGACCTAGATGGACACGGACCAATCCATCGGTATAGTCGTTGTGTGAGAGAGAAAATAATTTATCTTAATTATTTTATCACACTTGTACACTTGGTGTATTGAGCGGATCTGCTTGAGATTTATCGATTAGGATTGCCGGGCGATAATCGATTTAAGTCTCAGTGTATTTTATTCTTAATCCTCGATACTATTGCGGGTGTGTATATTTAATATAAGTGACTTTGATTTACCAAAGGAATTAACCGATTTAATTATTAGGTTAATTACCGGTTAAGTTGGGTCACTGTATTTTATATATGACATGCCGTGAATACTTGACGGGAAAGTGTATCCCGTAAGGGTTGATAATATCCCCGAGATGAGTTCATAAGGAATTATTATGTAAATCCTGCAGGTGGATTCGTTCCGCATAATAATTAAGGTTGAATGGTAATAGTCTCGGATATAAGAGATGAATAAATTAATTAGCAATAAATTAATTTTATTCATGGATATTTATATCTTAAATACACGGAATAAATAATACTACCGGAGAAATATTATTTGATATAATATGGTTTAATATTGGGAGTGCAATTAATTTATATAGTGGAAAATAAATTAATTAATATTGATGAGGATTAATGGACTTGAACATTGGGCTCAATTTAATCTTCAATATTAGAAGCCCAATATTCCACCTCCTTAAGATCCCCTACGTAGCCTATAAAAGCACTACATGGTCTTCTCTATTCTCATAACTTGAAGATCACAATTCTAGAGAGAGAAAGTAGAGAGGGAGATCCATGGAGTTCGGAAGATCGTCGCCCACCCGACGTTCGAGCTAGTGCAAGGAATACGTGGGAAGGTCTCAAGGTCTTCAACGATCTCGTGAAAACCCCCTCGATGATTTTACATGTTAATTATCGTGAAAATACCGTGAACCAAGATCCGACGGACGAGACCCAAAGACGAGGTCGAACCGGGCGGTGGTGGGCGGACCACCGGACCGCCGGCGGCTCGACGACTCGGCTGGATGGGTCAAGGGGCGTGAGCCTCGGCTGGGCGCCGAGACTCAATCGAGCTCATGCTCGATCGCCGCGGACGGACCCGCAGCGAGCTACGGGATTTCCCGTAGCGGGATCGCTGGACGCGAGTCCCGTCCGGACGAGCTACGGGCTGCAGCGAGCAGCCCGTGGGATCGATCATGGGTGCTGCGGGGTTACCCGCAGCGGCTCGCATGTGCGCGCCCCATCCACGAGCAGCGAGTCGCCGGACTCGCTGCGGGGCTGCTACGAGCAGCCCCAGGGATTGCTACGAGCAATCCGCGAACCCCACGCGGGGGCTCGACTAGGCAGCCGTGGGTTCTCCCACGGCGGGCTGTTCGGTCGCGCCCCGGGTCACGTGGTGTGTTCGTGGTTTCCGACTCGCGGGGGACTTCGGCTGGGGGCGGGCTGCGTGTCTTCGGGCGCGTAGTCTCCAAAGGTCGGACTTCTGCGGATGAGTCAGGTGTTCGTGGTTTCTCCGGCGATCGGGATTTCGATTGGGTTGTCGGTTCCGCAATTTTTAGACAATCCGGATATTCGATCTCCAAAGGATTTCGGTCGGAATTAATTGGATAATTAATTTTAATTAATTTATTAATTCCGGGATATCGATTTCCAACAACTGGTATCAGAGCGTTGGTTTTCGTTCACGGTATTTTTCGATAAATTGTTCTACCTTGCAGGGTTTCCGACTATTATGGCTAGATTTAATTATTTTTTAATTAATGTCATAATATTGTTCTTGATTATTAAACTCTCGGACATGTCGAGATTCGTTTTATGTGTGGTGAATGCTTGTAATAGTAAAAATTCGGGGGTTGACCGAATTTAGGATTTATTATTACGTTCTACTTTTTCCGGAAAATGTATAGGGTCGATTTCATGTATAGAATCGATACCGGATAATGTAATTTTAATTCTTGTAATTTTATTTACGTTGGATCGATGCCGAAACGACCACCGGAAAATTGTGACGGAGGAGACGAAGAGAGGGTTAGGGCTCGGTTCGGCTATCCCCATAGCCGAACCATGGATCGAGCGCGTGGGGGGCACTCGACCGCACCCTCGTGAAGAAGCACTTTTCGTTCACAAAGGAAAGAAAAAGTGTTTTACCTCGCTTCAAAAACCGAGGGTGCGTTGTACTCGACCACTCGGATTATCAATCCGAGGGAGGGCTATGAGTGAGAGGTTCAAAAGTCGTATTTAATGTCATGTTTGTCAAGCAAATAAAAGCAAGAATGGAAATGAAAGCATATATGGAAAGTAAGTAGTAAACGAGAATGCTCAAATAGAGAAAGACGAGATTAGGGTAGAGTCAACCTACTAAGCGAATTCTAAAACGCAAGAGAGAATAATCCGGTTGTAATCCTCTTCCAAATCATACAACCTTGTATTTAGGTTCAAAATATAGCCCGGAAAGGAAGGTTTTGTTCACCCAAACCAACCATTTAATTCCCTAACAAAGCATCCCAAAATGGTGATGAGTGTGTTAGTCGACTATACTCGTTCCCTAAGTTTTGAACAATAATTGATTATAATCGACCTTTGGAAAGAAAGCCCCCGTTCCCGGTGATAGCAATCGTTTTAATTCCCGATTGAGTCTAATCCCGATCACCGATGATTATCCTCACTCGTGGTTCGAAAATAATTCAATTAGGCCAACTAAAGCTCTCTCAAGCATTTTATCAAACACTATGTAGGCATGACTTTAACCTAATCTCTTAATGAGAAATTAGCTACTTCTAGCCATGAAATCACACATCAAAAACAAGGAATCAATAGAGGAAAGCATGATAAACATAAATCTCAAGTAATATCTCAATTTTCATACAAATCCAACACAAATCAATACTAGTAAATGAGAAATAACAACAAAACAAATGAGGAAAGAGAAGAGAAATGGGTAGCCAATTGAAGTAGAGGATGAATCTCTCGTCTCCGTGGTCGTTCGAGCTTGAATCCGTCGTCAATGGATGCTTGAACTTTGAGGAAGATGATCTCCAATCTCAATTTGCACTACTCTCTCTCTCTAATTTTCTCTAAGTGTTTTGAAGTATGGAATGTTATGTGGGAAGAGTGTTTCTTCTCTTATTTATAGCTAAGAGAGAGAAAAACCGTTTCTCTTCTTTTCCCACCAAAAATAGACCGGAAATGACCCTTTTACCCCTCGGTCAATGCTCTTTAAGCTCGGTCAATGAAAGTCAATGCTCGGTCAACGCCGGTCAACCAATTTCAGTCCGGGTCAACTTCTTCTTTGGCGCATATTAGCCAATCCGCGCTCTTTTCCTTTGATCCGCGCCCTTTGATATGCGCCATTTGATATGCGCGTCTAGTGCGCATATTGCTTGATCCGCGCGTTGGCAATCCGCGCGATCCCCTGCCTCAACTCATTAGCTCCTCTCCTCTTATGCCTATCCGCGCGCCCTAGTGCGCATATCATCGATCCGCACCCCGATCCGCGCGCTTCCCTTTCCTGTGCGCAACCTCTCGATTATTGTCATATCTTCGTCGTCCGAACTCCGATTGTCGAGATTCGAAATTCTACGGATTCACGACTTCAAGATCTTCGCGTCCATGTATGTCACAACCTGTAGTTCCGAGCTAGCGATAGCAGTTTTTGCGTCAAAGTCACTGCAATTTCTAGGTTCGTGTCGACACCTCGTTTTGGTCGTTTTTTACCTACAATTCACACAAAAACTCGACTATACCACGCATAAGCTCCGTCACGTCAATAATAAGCAAACCCTCAATAATCATACACATATATACCTAAAATATACCTAAAACCACCCGAAAAACAACAATAAAATCGAGCATAACATCGGCATTTCAAACTACTACAACGACAAAGCAATGCTCGTCCCGAGCATAGTGTTCCAACGTGATACACTAACTAGCCGGAGAAGCACGTTTCAAACCAATCCCATGTTCAACTCAATCAAGCATTGTTAAAATAACATGAGACACACTATTCGAATCACTCAACGCACGGTTCACTCGTTTCTTTCCTCTCTAAATCGAATCAAAGGTCAATTCACTCTCAATATGCAAGAGATAGAACAAGTAACTTGCATTTAGTCAATAAAGCTCGAGGAGTAGAATGGATAGCACGCATCATGTATACATTTCGCACATCACAAGCTCAAAAACGATTATGCTCAATCAATCCCACTTTCCTTAAATCAAAATGTGATCTCAATGGTAGGATAAGGTTAGGGTAGGATAAAATGAAACAAGAATAAGGCACTCACTACTCCCTCGTCCCCTCCTACACCGGATGTATCTCACAATCACCACGCCCTTATTTCTCCATCTATGTGCAAGGAACATAAGTAAACCGAGTTTACAAATCAATTCATATATTTCAAGAAAAACCCTCGCCTTTTTTAATCGATCTTTTTTTTTTTTTTTTTTTTTTCGATGGCCAAGCATTTTGCTCTTTTTTTTTAGGCTCTTTTCTTGCACTTTTTTTTACATTTTTTTCTTTCTTTTGTGCACACAACATCATTCATCATACATCATTTATTCTCGTCATTCATCTTTTAGAGGGTTTGGCTTTTTCCAAGAATTACTAACAACATACTCAAGTCTACAATGTCCTTTTTATGCACAATCCTAAAGAATGACCCCTTTTTAACAATCGAACCTTCATCACCAAATGACCCCATTTATGCTCACACCACTCTTGGAAACACACGGCAACAAGAAAAAGGTATACATGTAGGCTCAAGGGGTTTTCTAGGGTGTCCCACGACGGGCTCGGTCAAATATGGGGAATATATATTAGTGGAGCTTCCTAAAGATCAACATTCATCATTTTCAAGGCATAGCATGACCAACCAAGCTTGCTACAATTTACTCATAATGCACAAAAGTATACACATGCCCAACAAGAGAATCAATGCATATCCATAATGAAAAACGAGAAATCAAAGTGAGATAACATATATTGCATTCATCAAAGAAAGCTAAAGGTTCGACAATCCTCACAAAATATCAAGGGCTACAAACTAGCGAATAGTGCAAAATCACATTATCCAACAATAACTAGATAAAGATGAACGACAACCAAGCTAACGACTCCTCCGACTTTGACCACATCCACATGTATCACACACGTCTACGGGACTCACACACTTCATCAAAGTAGGAAAACGCCAAAAAGCTCGAATCTAGTACAAATACAAGACTAAGAAAAGAAATAAGAAAATAAAAGAAACAAATAAAACAAAAAATTACACAAACATCACCAAAACACCTCAAACATCCCAAAATAAAAATAAAAACGATCAAAGAGGGATAAGCCATTCACATACCTCACCCCGAACTCAATTCGGGTTGTTCGACGTTGCTTGTGGTGTAGAGACAATATAAAAGGATTCACCGTAAGATCCGGGAAATGTAGGAAGACTTGGAGGAGTAGAGCTTCATCTTCATGTATGAGAAGGCTCTTACAAAGCACTCTTTAACGTCATGAGCTTGAAGGCCGTGGGAATGCCCCCACGAGGCGCTCGGTTTTCGGCTCCGAGCTACACCCGATCCTCGATCTCCTTTAGACCTTTAAAAATATCGAAGAAAATCGTCGTAGGAAGAACATCTCGGCTAAGATATGATGCTCCTCCGAGTAAAATCCATCAAGACAAAGTTTGGGGAAATAGATAGCATTAGAAGTCAAGATGTAAGACTTCCCCGTACTCATGGCTCGATGTGGGTCATACTCTTCTTCTAACCCGACCGGTAAAAAGTACGAACTATACTTTTGGAGATAGATCACTTCGGGCTCGGGAGTACGGTCCTCCATGGAAAAGAGATCAATTCCATAACCGTGGTATGTCTCTAAATCAAACCTTCCAACGCCATCCACCTTAGCCGGCAAAAATATTGAACTAAATCTCCTTAGAAACTCCATCTCGGCCAAGGTCTCACGATCTTCCATATAAAGCTCATCACTCGGCCAACCGGCTACATACCCAATCTTGTCTCTCAACTCAAATGAATCCAAGATTTTTCTATCTAAACCGCGAATAATATAATTAAGAGTATTACTCGGACTAGGCGGCTTAGATGAGTCGAGATCGTCGTACTTTTCTTCATGGTCCTCATTAGACAAGGGAGTTTTAGAATGAGAGCTAGAAAACTCAATTTTGACTCCCAAGTCAACCAAGCCATATATACTTCTACCAAATCCCCAAGATGTCCGTTTATCATATATAATGTCAAGCTTGACATGCTCTTCTTCAACCTTCTCCTTAACCTCAATTTCTTCATCAAGAAGGAGCTCAACCATAGGAGACACGAAGTTATTTTCTATAAACTCAACGCCACACTCCAAAGGAAAATCGACATGTAGAGTCTCTTTAACCTCATCAAAACCAAAAATTGGCTCGTCCCCATCAAATGACTCAAACCTTAGAATATTAGTCTCAAATGGAATTGGAGAAAAGTAAAGAGACTCATCCGGAATGTCAAGCATAGGAAAAACCTTTGGAGCTTGTTCGGCCTCGTCACTCTCATTGGACAATATGGCATACTCTTCCCAAGCAAGAGATTTTGTGGGTACTTGGTGTGATTGGATCGAGAACTCATCATCATCATCAAATCCCAAAAGTGGCATGTCTCCATAAATGGACTCAAGCCTCATGTCATTAGTCTCATCCAACTCCTCTCTTTTCCTCTCGTCCAAGCAAGTAGCTATTTTTGACAAATGAGCCTCTATTCTCTCGAAACCCGCTCGGAGATCATCTACAATCTCTTGGGTCGATTCGGCTTGAGAAAATGTTGTCTCTTCCTCGTGTTGTTCAATATCTTCATCATTTTCATACTCGTACGACATCTCCTCCTCCATAGACTTGCCTTTGGTAAATTCATTGTAGGGACATGTCCTAAACTCATGCCCTTCATCACCACAAATAATACAAGTATCTCTCGTATCTTCTTTCAACATTTGCATCTCCTTCCTAATCCCTTCCATTTCAACCTTCAATTTATTTTCGGCATCAACTTCATCGGTCTCCACCATAGACCTTCTCAATAGTTTCTCGTCCTCTTCATCTTGTTCATAATCTTCATCATAATGGAAGTATTCTCTTGCTTTGCGAGCAATCATGGCATCAATGCGATCTAGCTCACGTTGGACGGAAGCTTTCCTACAAGATGGCGTGGGACGTTAATAATAAGTTGGAGGTGGAGACTCATAATGTGGCTCGGACCAATGATGAGTAGTAGGAGGATATGTCGTCTCCGGCCCGGATGAATAAGACCTAGATGGTGGATACTCGGGCCTTGAATTGGAATGACTCGGCTCGGGCCTTTGACGTTGATAGCTTGGCTCGGGTCTTGGATTATAATAATTCGGCTCGACTCTTGATTGGTACCCTCCTTGATACTTCGGTTGAGGATGAGGGTAATAAGAACCTTGATAGTTTGATTGAGGAGACGGTGGTTGTGGCGGGTAGTAGTTGCCTTTGTAATGAGGTCCTCCATAAGGTTGTGAATATTGTGGTTGTTGTGGAGGAGAAGCATGGTAGTGGTTGTATGGTGGAGTCGCTTTTTGATAAGAACGTGAATACTCCGGTGCAAACTTTGAGTCGTAAAATGATGTCTCGTTGGATGTTGGAGTTGACTCTTTGTACGCACATGACCTCGGATATTGGTGACTCCACATACCTTGCATTCAGAAACAAAAGAAAGCAACTAAAGTAAGCTAACTAAAGCTAAGCTATCTAAACTAGTGGGGGGCATGATCAAAGCAAAGTAAATGAAACTAAAACAAGTAGCAATTGAAAAGAACATGACTAGAAAACTTCAACTAGCCCTCCCCGGCAACGGCGCCATTTTGAAGAAGCACTTTTCGTTCACAAAGGAAAGAAAAAGTGTTTTACCTCGCTTCAAAAACCGAGGGTGCGTTGTACTCGACCACTCGGATTATCAATCCGAGGGAGGGCTATGAGTGAGAGGTTCAAAAGTCGTATTTAATGTCATGTTTGTCAAGCAAATAAAAGCAAGAATGGAAATGAAAGCATATATGGAAAGTAAGTAGTAAACGAGAATGCTCAAATAGAGAAAGACGAGATTAGGGTAGAGTCAACCTACTAAGCGAATTCTAAAACGCAAGAGAGAATAATCCGGTTGTAATCCTCTTCCAAATCATACAACCTTGTATTTAGGTTCAAAATATAGCCCGGAAAGGAAGGTTTTGTTCACCCAAACCAACCATTTAATTCCCTAACAAAGCATCCCAAAATGGTGATGAGTGTGTTAGTCGACTATACTCGTTCCCTAAGTTTTGAACAATAATTGATTATAATCGACCTTTGGAAAGAAAGCCCCCGTTCCCGGTGATAGCAATCGTTTTAATTCCCGATTGAGTCTAATCCCGATCACCGATGATTATCCTCACTCGTGGTTCGAAAATAATTCAATTAGGCCAACTAAAGCTCTCTCAAGCATTTTATCAAACACTATGTAGGCATGACTTTAACCTAATCTCTTAATGAGAAATTAGCTACTTCTAGCCATGAAATCACACATCAAAAACAAGGAATCAATAGAGGAAAGCATGATAAACATAAATCTCAAGTAATATCTCAATTCTCATACAAATCCAACACAAATCAATACTAGTAAATGAGAAATAACAACAAAACAAATGAGGAAAGAGAAGAGAAATGGGTAGCCAATTGAAGTAGAGGATGAATCTCTCGTCTCCGTGGTCGTTCGAGCTTGAATCCGTCGTCAATGGATGCTTGAACTTTGAGGAAGATGATCTCCAATCTCAATTTGCACTACTCTCTCTCTCTAATTTTCTCTAAGTGTTTTGAAGTATGGAATGTTATGTGGGAAGAGTGTTTCTTCTCTTATTTATAGCTAAGAGAGAGAAAAACCGTTTCTCTTCTTTTCCCACCAAAAATAGACCGGAAATGACCCTTTTACCCCTCGGTCAATGCTCTTTAAGCTCGGTCAATGAAAGTCAATGCTCGGTCAACGCCGGTCAACCAATTTCAGTCCGGGTCAACTTCTTCTTTGGCGCATATGAGCCAATCCGCGCTCTTTTCCTTTGATCCGCGCCCTTTGATATGCGCCATTTGATATGCGCGTCTAGTGCGCATATTGCTTGATCCGCGCGTTGGCAATCCGCGCGATCCCCTGCCTCAACTCATTAGCTCCTCTCCTCTTATGCCTATCCGCGTGCCCTAGTGCGCATATCATCGATCCGCACCCCGATCCGCGCGCTTCCCTTTCCTGTGCGCAACCTCTCGATTATTGTCATATCTTCGTCGTCCGAACTCCGATTGTCGAGATTCGAAATTCTACGGATTCACGACTTCAAGATCTTCGCGTCCATGTATGTCACAACCTGTAGTTCCGAGCTAGCGATAGCAGTTTTTGCGTCAAAGTCACTGCAATTTCTAGGTTCGTGTC
Organism: Euphrasia confusa; assembly: GCA_954870475.1. NCBI lineage: Eukaryota > Viridiplantae > Streptophyta > Magnoliopsida > Lamiales > Orobanchaceae > Euphrasia > Euphrasia confusa. The sequence goes on from OX940951.1 coordinate 23,700,090, forward strand.
GACACCTCGTTTTGGTCGTTTTTTACCTACAATTCACACAAAAACTCGACTATACCACGCATAAGCTCCGTCACGTCAATAATAAGCAAACCCTCAATAATCATACACATATATACCTAAAATATACCTAAAACCACCCGAAAAACAACAATAAAATCGAGCATAACATCGGCATTTCCCCATATGTAATTTTAATTCTTGTAATTTTATTTACGTTGGATCGATGCCGAAACGACCACCGGAAAATTGTGACGGAGGAGACGAAGAGAGGGTTAGGGCTCGGTTCGGCTATCCCCATAGCCGAACCATGGATCGAGCGCGTGGGGGGCACTCGACCGCACCCTCGGCCGTGCGATGTCACCGGCGGTGGTGGCGCGCCGGTTGGGTGGTGGCGGTGGTGGCGTGCTCCTCGGCCGAGCTCGGGGATAGACCGGAAATCCCCATTCCGTGTTAATCCCGGTAAAGATCCTATTCCTAATTTAATTCGGTTTTCCTAATTTAATTATTCCTATTTTTTGGGAATTTTTAATGGACTAGGAAAAGAATTATTTTTCCTAAATAAATTTATTTTTCCTTATTGATTATTCCTATTCTTGGGAATTTTCATAGATTAGGAAAAGGAATAAATTTATAATTAATTTATTTTTCCTATTTAATTATTCCTTTATGGAATTTTTAATGGATTAGGAAAATAATTAATTTGGAAAGTTTAGGAGTCCTAAATTAATTTTTCCTTATTTAATTATTCCTTTATGGAATTTTTAATGGATTAGGAAATGAATTAATTTGGAAGGACTAGAAGTCCTAAATTATTTTATTTCCTTATTTCATTATGGAAGTCTTCTGGAATATTCCAAGTGGGTCTTGGATAGATTATTCTAGAGATTTAATGAAGTAGAAAGGGAAAATAAAATAAATAAAAATATTAATAATATTTAATTTTATTTTTGATATATTCGATTGACTTAATTTTCGAATTAAGTAACTTTTGGATTAATTGAAAATAAATAGATTTAAATATTGGAATTAATATTCTCGTCACATGGAGCATTCAAGAACGAAGACTGAAGACTAGAAGATGCGTACGGGGATGCGATAAAGCCATAATAGTCGGAAAATAATATTCTAGTATTATTTTGACTATGTGATAATATTCTATATGCTTTATTACATGTATGCATGCTTATGTGTATTTAATTATGCATTAGATAGCGTATCCCTTTATTGTAAAAAGCTAAGTGGAAGAGGGTATGGAAACATATCCATGGTCTCCATTGCTGTTCTCTTGGTGACTTTTATGGACTTTTGAAGTTCGTATAGACAAGTCATTGGAGGAGAATTCTTGTAATTCCTCTTACAAGAAACATTGATTAAGTTTATCAAACAATGCCTAATTTGTCTTTCTGAAACTGATTTCAAGTCGACTCATTCTCACCCCGGGGAGTGGAATGGAGCCAAAGCCACTTGGTCATGTCGAGGACACAAATTAGAGACCTTCGTACCATCCTTTTGAAGGTGGATCGATTGTCTGCTCGGCTCCCTCATTTATGAGAGATAGGGTCGTTCGCATGGTGAATCACTGGTTAGAAACTTCGAGTTTCACTTATGATTCTCCGCGTCTTGATTTACAAGATTGAATGATTCATGTAATTGGGAGTCAATTGTAAAAGTCTTTTGGTGTAGTAAACGTCCACACTATCGTGGCTTGCTGCATTGAATGGGATTTTAGAACGATTGATGTAGACAGTTATAGAAGGGAGTAAAGGAGCGTATGTTAACGTAAACGTCCACACTATCGTGGCTTGCGGTGAATATGCGTGTCCCAAACAATCTTCTTAGATACTGAGTAATGGTTTACACTTAGGTACGCTTCTTAGTATTCTTCCCATCGAAGTAACGCTAATGATGATGTACGACCGAAGGAAATCTAATTGCTAAATCATTTGGATAGGTAAACGTCCACACTATCGTGGCTTGCCATATCTGATGGGATTTTAGATGCGATTAGTGGTTTAATGATATTATTTGAGGGAGATAATATCGAAGATTAAATCGATTGTTTGTTGTTATATGTACTCATAGATTAGGATATGGCTTTGAACCCACTTTATGTGATACGTAAGGATTTTTAAACTCATTGGTCCCTGAATGTAATGATTGGAATAGAGATCTAGACATTACCCAAACTGTTGAAGAGTACAAGTTTGTACTCAGTGAGCTTTGTCCTCCCGAGCCTACAAATGTCTTAACTGATGAGGAAAGGACTGATTTTGATATCATGTTCAAACTCAAGGAGATGTTTAGACATGGTGTAGAGGCTAGACAAGAGGCGATGAGGATACTCATAAAGGCCAGTCGATTCGAGGAAACGCTTAAACACGTTTTTGAGATGATCGACCTTTTAGACGAGTTGAGACGGAAATCGCAAGCTCTTGTAGCTAATGCCAAAGGTTTCGAGCCTATGGGCAAAATCGGGGGAAAGGAAAAGCAAGCAAAGAAACCCAGTGGTCCTAAGTTTCTTGGACCACGAGATGGGACGAGAAAGCCAAGAGGCAAGTGTTCTCGATGCAAACAGTCTGGGTACTGGAAGTCTGATTATCCTCTCAAAGAAAGTACGAAATTTTCTTTAGTCGTAAAACATAGTCAGTGGTATTATCTACCGGAACCTGGTGTGTAGATATGGAACCACTGACGGTATGTGCATTTTAAATGCAAGGGTTCCAGGAAACCCGACGACTTAGAAAAGAAAAAATCGTAGACTACATGGGCAATGCTGTAGAGGAGGCAGCAGTTGCAGTGGAGGACATTATATAGGATTTCATTTTGAGTTATTGCTTTTATGTACCTTTCATATTAGAAAGAACTTTGTTCTGGATTTCTAATAAAAGGATATTTTATTTCTTTTAATCATTTGATGGTTATAAGAAGAAATAATGATATTTTGGTACATTAGCTAGCAATATATAAATGATGAATCCTGAGTCCACCACGATGCAACGAACCGTAGTATGAAACTCGTTTTACTAATAAGAGATTTCTTTATCAATTATACTTGTGGATTCTTATGCTGAGTCATGTTTATTCAAATAAGAAGTTCAAAGGTAGAAAATTGATATTTGATCAATTAAGTTGAAGGAGTGGACCTTCCGACCTAAGAATCTAATTTGGAAGATAATATGACTAAGCAATCCTTTATGGATATAAGATGTAAGATCCGGACAAGTATAAGAATTGATTGACTCTGATGTATGCAGACCTATGCCTACTCAGACAATAAGGTACGAGTACTTCATTTGATGATTACTCGAGAAATGGATTAGAATACCTGATGTGCCACAAAAGCAAAGTGTTTTGACAAGTCAATGGACACAAAGCTATTGTGGGGAACCATCATGGTATATCCATTGAAAGCCTGCGATCTAATCGCGGAGGCAAGTGCCTGTCTGAGGAATGCATGGCATACTGATCAGAGATTGGGATTTGATCCCAAATGACTACACCATACACTCTTGTGTAAAAATGGTGTGTCGGAAATAAGAAGTGGAACTCTTATAGAAATAGTAAAAGCATGAGTTATACGGAACTACCTGTGTTCTATGGATATGTCTGGAAACAACGGCGCATTCAAATGCGGTTGTAGAATATCCTAGAAGAACAAAAGATGTGTGTTCAATAGTACTATGAACCAGAAGGACGTTATAAGTTCTAACGCCCGGTTCTTAGAGGAAGACTATTAGATGAACCACAAGCCCAAAGTGACGTAGTACTTTGAAATGAGAGAGAGAGATTAAGACTTAGAACCAGCCGAACCGAGTAGCGGTACACCACTAACTGCACCTACTGTTATCACTGTTTATACACCGGAATGCCATTGTAGTGGGAGGTTTTGGGACAACCGAAGATATTCATAAGACTAGGAGAGTCTTCGGACTCTGGACCTAGTATACATGAAATCGATCCCTAGATCTACATGAAGGCCGTACTAGATCTAAATGTGCCTTCTTGGAGAGCAATAAGGATTATTGCTAAGAGGCGAGATCATTTAGAGTACAAGCTTAGTTGATCCATTTATGGATTGAAACAAAGCATTGAGTTCGTGGTACTTGCAAATTGATGAGATAGTCCATTTTATGGATTCATCAAAAGCATAGACGAATCGTGTGTATGGGAAACGTGATGGAAACAAGGTGGTGTTTCTCGGAGGTTTTATGTAGATGACATTTTATCATTGGTAACAATGTAAAGATGTTGTCAGACATAAAATGATGGTTGTCTAGAAAAATCGATATATGAGATGAAGAAGAAGTTAGAGCATGTTCTTAAGATCTAGGATCTCAAGAAAAGAACATTGTACTTCTCCTGGACATCTTACATATATATGATTATGGTTCGTTTTAACATGCAAGATTCCGAGAAAGGTTCGTTACCTTTCAGAAACGGAATGCATCTATCTAAGGATATGTGTCTTGGAACACAAAAGGAGATAGAAGCAATGAAAGCAGTTTCCTACACTTTGAGTGTGGAAAGCTTAATAAATGTAATGTTGAAAACAAGAACCTGATATCGGCTATGCGGTGAGCATAGTGGGAGGATATCAAGGTAATCCTGGAAAGGAATATTCGACTGCTGTAAAAGTACTTTCGAAGTACTATTCTAGACTACGAAGCAGACGAGTTTTTCCTTTGGATTACATTCTCTTAGATTTCTAATCAAATGAGGACCAGTGTAAGTCGATATCAGGCTATGTGTTTCACTATTGAAGGAGAAGGGGTTTTAACATGGAAGAGTGATAAGCACGATGCTTTTCGGACTCTGCCATGGGTAACCAAATAGCGGCCTCAGAGGCAGCGGAAGTTTTGGTATAACTCCGGGATAATCTCTGGGACTTAGATGTGATTCTAAATTTGCCAAAGGCTATGTAAATAGCGGTGCAATGGCAAATGGTAAGAAATCACTAGTCCATAAGTGTAAGATAACACATAGTGCAAGTACCACCTGATACGAGTCATCGTCGAGGGAGACGACGCTGTAGTCACCAAGATAACTTCAGAGCGGCGACCTAGATTGCTCATTCACATAGTACTTCTTGGAAGTACACTTTAAGCACGTGATGAGTATGGGAGTCGGGAGTTTGGAGGAAATGACTAGACCTTAGTACAAGTGGGAGATTGTTGGAGTTGTGTACTTAATGTCTAGATTTAAGTAAAGGAAACTCACGATCCATTGCCATTAATCTATTTAATTAAATAAACAATTATTTGCTTTTAATTATTTATAATTAAATATATGCAAATCATAGTCCTGGATTTTATACGTTGTAGTTAGTATGGTGCAAGCATGGGCGCACAGAAGATCATACTATCGGTTACTCGTATTTAATCGAACAGTTGCTCACGACCTAGATGGACACGGACCAATCCATCGGTATAGTCGTTGTGTGAGAGAGAAAATAATTTATCTTAATTATTTTATCACACTTGTACACTTGGTGTATTGAGCGGATCTGCTTGAGATTTATCGATTAGGATTGCCGGCGATAATCGATTTAAGTCTCAGTGTATTTTATTCTTAATCCCCGATACTATTGCGGGTGTGTATATTTAATATAAGTGACTTTGATTTACCAAAGGAATTAACCGATTTAATTATTAGGTTAATTACCGGTTAAGTTGGGTCACTGTATTTTATATATGACATGCCGTGAATACTTGACGGGAAAGTGTATCCCGTAAGGGTTGATAATATCCCCGAGATGAGTTCATAAGGAATTATTATGTAAATCCTGCAGGTGGATTCGTTCCGCATAATAATTAAGGTTGAATGGTAATAGTCTCGGATATAAGAGATGAATAAATTAATTAGCAATAAATTAATTTTATTCATGGATATTTATATCTTAAATACACGGAATAAATAATACTACCGGAGAAATATTATTTGATATAATATGGTTTAATATTGGGAGTGCAATTAATTTATATAGTGGAAAATAAATTAATTAATATTGATAAGGATTAATGGACTTGAGCATTGGGCTCAATTTAATCTTCAATATTAGAAGCCCAATATTCCACCTCCTTAAGATCCCCTACGTAGCCTATAAAAGCACTACATGGTCTTCTCTATTCTCATAACTTGAAGATCACAATTCTAGAGAGAGAAAGTAGAGAGGGAGATCCATGGAGTTCGGAAGATCGTCGCCCACCCGACGTTCGAGCTAGTGCAAGGAATACGTGGGAAGGTCTCAAGGTCTTCAACGATCTCGTTTCTCCGTACAACGAGAACAAAGGTAAAATCGTGAAAACCCCCTCGATGATTTTACATGTTAATTATCGTGAAAATACCGTGAACCAAGATCCGACGGACGAGACCCAAAGACGAGGTCGAACCGGGCGGTGGTGGGCGGACCACCGGACCGCCGGCGGCTCGACGACTCGGCTGGACGGGTCAAGGGGCGTGAGCCTCGGCTGGGCGCCGAGACTCAATCGAGCTCATGCTCGATCGCCGCGGACGGACCCGCAGCGAGCTACGGGATTTCCCGTAGCGGGATCGCTGGACGCGAGTCCCGTCCGGACGCGCTACGGGCTGCAGCGAGCAGCCCGTGGGATCGATCATGGGTGCTGCGGGGTTACCCGCAGCGGCTCGCATGTGCGCGCCCCATCCACGAGCAGCGAGTCGCCGGACTCGCTGCGGGGCTGCTACGAGCAGCCCCAGGGATTGCTACGAGCAATCCGCGAACCCCACGCGGGGGCTCGACTAGGCAGCCGTGGGTTCTCCCACGGCGGGTTGTTCGGTCGCGCCCCGGGTCACGTGGTGTGTTCGTGGTTTCCGACTCGCGGGGGACTTCGGCTGGGGGCGGGCTGCGTGTCTTCGGGCGCGTAGTCTCCAAAGGTCGGACTTCTGCGGATGAGTCAGGTGTTCGTGGTTTCTCCGGCGATCGGGATTTCGATTGGGTTGTCGGTTCCGCAATTTTTAGACAATCCGGATATTCGATCTCCAAAGGATTTCGGTCGGAATTAATTGGATAATTAATTTTAATTAATTTATTAATTCCGGGATATCGATTTCCAACAAATTAAACGTTAGTTTATTAAATTATAGTAAAATGCAGTAACTTGTGATTTATTAAATTATTGAAGTATAAAATTTACAAAATTCATTAAATTATAATAAAATATTTGTAATTAATTAAATTATAATTAAATGGTAATATTAGGGTATGGGGCAGATTGGATTTTAATATTATTTTCAACACCCATTGTTTTTCACTTCATTTGTAGGGGTTATATATTTTTTAATTGTTTGTTTATTAGGGTATTTGTATTTTTTAAATACTAAGTAGGGGCATTTTTTAAAATGTATAAAGTCATAAATATCCCTACAATAATATTACAGTAATATATACTCCCTCCGGCCATTAATAGATGTCATACTTTCTTGGACACGGAGTTTAAGAAAATTGTTGTTGTTTTATTTTTTAATTGAAAAGTAAGAATTAAAATATATTTTAAAAGTGAAAAGTAAAGTAGTTGTGAGTAAATTTAAAAAGTAGGTGGGGTAAAGTAGAATAAAATTGTATATTAAAATGAAAAAATTAGAATAATTATTTCCTTTTTTGGGGTGTGTCAACTATTGTTGGACACCCCAAAAAGGAAAGTATGACAACTGTCTTTGGACCGAGGTAGTATTAATTTATTTTAATATTCACTAATATTAAACACGCTACTAATATATATTTATATATTTGTGCTAAATATATTTGGTAAAATATATTTGCGCAAACATGAGATTACATTAATATCAAAATATATTACGCAAACATATTTGCATTATATATTTATAATTATATATAAATATAATTATATATTTTGGATGAGCGAAGAGATGCGTGTTTTATGAGATGCGTATGTGGAACATTCTTTGTGTAATGTTTTTACTGCATCTATAATAGATTTTAGTTTAGTTTGTAAATATCTATAATAGATTTATGATTTACATTTCTAGTTTAGTTTATAAATATCTATAATAGATTTATGATTTACTGTGATTTTATGAATTCTTTGATATCTATGATAGATTTCAATTTTTTTTTTCATATCTATGATAGATATATCAATATTATTATACGAATTATCTATGACAAATTTTTGAATTCAAGTAATTTTATATCTATGATAGAAGTGTTGATTTTATATCAATGAGCTGAAGATGAAAGATTTTGGAATGTCTTTGACGAAACTTGATGTGTGTAGTCAATGAGGAACTATTGAACATAGGATAGTTTAGATTTTTGCGTAATTTTATATATCAATTAATTTTGATTTTATAATTCATGCACCTAATTTAGAAAATTATAGTAAAATACACGTGGTTTATTAAATTATAGTAAAATACACGTAAATTGAACTTAATTTATTAAATTTTAGGTATATCCACGTAAATTGAACGTGATTATAATAAATTGCATGTTATTCATTTTATTTAGAAAAAAACATAATTATTTATTACTCTTTAATATACAAATTTGCCTATGGACCTTATAAACTCAAGAACGATCCTGAACATAATCGAAGTTATTTTTGTTTTTGTAAAATCCATTCCACCCAATCAAACATCATCAAAGTTAATACCAACATAATAGAAAGCTGTTTTGGTAAAATCCATTCCACTCAAACATCATCAAAGTTAATAACAACATAATAGTAATAAGTTAATGAAAATTAATAGTCTAAGATAGTTAACCATGAATCCTAAATCTGAAAATGAGAAGAAATAAGACAACCATACATGAATCCTAAATCTCGACGACCTCGGTCCCTGACGGTCGACGGAGTCGTCTCGACCACCTCGGCCCCTGAAGGAGTCGTCTCGACGACCTCAGTCCCTGACGGAGTCGTCTCGACAACCTCGGTCCCTGACGGAGTCGTCTCGACAGTCTCCAACAGAGTTGGCTCTATGGTCGCAGCCAGATTCACAATATTCCCTCTACCGGGAATAACACGACGAACATAGATGTATACACACACCTGCAGAAATACTAAGAAAAACCCAAATAGATTGGGATACTTCAAATTTAAAACGAAAAGAAAAGTCAAATTTTTTTTACTGAATACTTCAAATTTGTACAAAAAATACATAAATAATTTAATCATAATCGAAGTAACTTACTACAACGAGCCAGAAGTTAGCCACCCGTCCATAAGTAACCGAAATGATCTGAGAAACTCCATTCATACAGATTAAATGAATCTTCATGTGATCTACATTGTGGTCTCGAAATCCTCGGAACACGGATGACATCGATGATGCTGATACTATCAGTCTGCAAAATATACATGTCCATCCCATAACCATAACGACAGCTCTCGTAGTACCGGCAATGGTATAAATAAAAATATATAAAACGAACACAATATCAATAAAACATGAGAATATATAAAAGTGCTCACAACATCAATAAAATATTAATAAAAATATATAAAAATGAACACAATATCAATAAAACATAAAAATATATAAAAATGCACACAACATTAATAAAAAAAATTAAAAATGAACAGAACATCAATAAATCATACAAATATATAAAAATGCATACAACATCAATAAAATATATAAAAATTAAACACAACATCAATAAAATATTAATAAAAATATATAAAAATAACACCACATCAATAAAACATAAAATTATATAAAAATGCACACAAGGACACGAACCAAAAATGAAATCCAAAGCAAACCAAGGAAATAAAAATAAAATATAGAGAAAAAAATCGAAATGAAGATCTAAACCATATACATCCAACAAACAACTGTGTGAGAGATAAAAAAAATTACTAACTCACCCTCGATCTTCATTGTGAAGAGGGACAAGTTCTAATAATATGAGTAGGGCTCCTAGTTGGCGCGTTCGTGGAGGCAAACCGAAGGAAGAGAAAAAAGGAAGGTCGGGTGCTTAGCTATGGATCCTCCCTACTTGCAGAAATGAATGGACTAGAAGGGGGTTTGGTTCTCTCTATTTTCGGGCCGAGGGAGGGCTGGGTTTTCTCAAGAACTCTTTCAAGATATTTTTTAAGTCCTCTTTCAAGATAATTAGGAACAATAATATAATAATATTTAGATTTGAACGTCTTAAGAAAAATGTAGTATTTTTGGGTGACATGCACAAAAGAGAAGGAGAACCAGTATCAGAAAGAAGAAAGTGTCTGCGGCCCACACCTGAAAATATTTGACTTTCTTATACTTTTGTAGTTTTGTTTGAGGTTTTGTTTGGGTCTCGATTTTTTTTACGCTCTTACTAGTATGTCTTATGTAGACGACTCCACTATTAATAACAAATTAAAGAATATGACATTAAAAAAAGAGTTGCAACATGAAATACTACAATACGATTTAATTGCATCTTTGTCATCCATTTATTACTCTCTACAAGAGAGATTTGGACCCAACCAATTTGTTTTAGTACATCTACATTCACTTTATTATTTAGGACAACTTGTAGTATAACCTAACTGTACTAATCTTTGATTCCTATATTAATTTTATAGGATTTTTTTTTAAAAGTTCATGAATTTTGAAAATTTATAGACGAGAGTTTGACCGACTTTATTATTGATTTATATGAATTTTTATAGATTTCTCAGAATTGTAAAATATAATTCTTATTGATTTACATAAACTTTTATTGACTTCAACTATATGAACATACTTGTATATAAAAAAAAAACCATTTTTTTAGAAAAACAAAAAAATAAATTATTATTCTAATTTTTATAATTTTTATTTCCATCATAAAATAATTTATTATTAATATCATGTATAAATAAATATTTTAACGAAAATATGATAAGATCAATTTTATCAAATAAAATTTTAATTATTTTAATAAAGTGATTTGTGTAATTCTTGTTAAATAATCAACAATTGTTTTATTTTTATTTTTCGTGTTTAATTTTTTGTGTTGAAAAGAAGTTTATTGAAATCTCTCATAATTGGAGATTTTGAAAAGTCAAATTTAATTATATTTTGTAAAGAGAATCAATCAAAATCCATAAACTTTTCAATACATACATATTTTTTAAGTTTTTTTAAAATCCTAATGGAATATATACCTACTATATTTTTAATGAACTTTTAAAAATTTGAATTAAATACACCTAAATTTTAAAAATTTATTAAAATACTACATACTCTCAATTGAATACATCCCCTAAATTTATAATATTATAATGCTTCGAACACAATTATAATCTCTCACTACACATATTAAAATACAGTATTATTCTTAACTATTGTGCTTGAAAAAATGTTACTGAAGAAAAAATTAATGAAACAAATAGAGTATTTTTCTAGGAGAGTGAAATTTAATTTTGCAACTCGAATAAGTACTCCTTATTACAGTACAATAGTATATTTTGAAGCAATTTTAATTTTGCAACTTAAATAATATTATTGGCTTTTGTATCTAAAATATACTCTTTCTATTTCATAGTAATATATAACATGAAAATTTTTGTAAAATGAAATTTCACAATAAAAAAAACTTTCATTTTTTTACTTTTTTAATTGGTCTAGATCAATTACAATGTTTTGAATTCGAACTTACGATCTTTGTTCTAAATTCAACTGCTCAACCAATTGAGCTAACAATCATTAACTATTTTTTTTACTTTAAAATAACAAGTTCGTCCTAATTTTAAAATTGTTTTTTTACCCTTAAAAATAACAAGTTCGCTCTAATTTTTCTGATTTAATTTTTAACTTAAAAATACATTTATACCTTTTTTTTTTACTATTTTAAATTTCATGTTGAATTAACTTATTAGTAACAACACTATTTGAGTACGTTGAAATTGCTCTCCTTTGCTTCTTTTTATTCAGGAAAAATATCACATTTGGTCATGTGTGTGTCATTTCTAGTAAGTAGTCATTTCCGGTAAATAGTAATTTATTTTATAAAATTATCAAAATTGGTCCTTTGACCGGCTACAACAGGTAAAATTATCAAAATTGGTCCTTTGACCATTTGGTCTTGTGTGTGTCATTTCTAGTAAGTAGTCATTTTCAGTAAGTAGTCATTTATTTTATAAAATTATCAAAATTGGTTCTTTGACCGGCTACAACAGGTTAAAGTCCAAAAATTAAATTGCAATTCTTAGGAATCGAACTCTTATCTAATTAAAATTTTAAACTACCCAACTACCACTTCGCCAAATAGTTGAATTGGAAAATAAACACTTTAAATAATTATATACTATAAATTGTTTTATAATAAATAAATAAAATACATTAAGGGGGGTGTATTCGTTTAAGACTCTGTAGGATTTGTTTGGACTTTTAAAATCCAGGGGTATTCAATCCGGATTTTTAAAAGTCTATTAAAATCCGGAGGTATTCAATTCAGATTTTAAAAAGTCTATTAAAATCTACAGGTATTCAAAAGTCAATGGATTTTAAAAAATTTTAAAAGTCAATGGATTTCTATTGATTTCATCCTAAAAATATAAAGGAAATCCATTATTTGAAATCTCTCCCAAATACATGAGATTTCAACGGATTTCTATTTTAATTGACAAATTAATTATTAAAAAAATAATAAAACTTAAAACTATATAAATAAAAATAAATAAAATTAGTAAACATGAAATAGATAAAATAAAATTATTAATTAATTATTAAAAAAATAATAAAAATTTAAAAATATATAAATAAACATAATGAAGTTAAAAAAACATTAATAAATAAAAAAATAAAAAAATAATATATATATATATATATATCATGAATACTATTTACATCAAAACAAAAAACGCAAGTTATTCATTCAACGAGTATTGAGTATTGCTTGCTAATGGTATTTGAAAAATGAACAAGCTAATTCATACAATGAGTATTGTTTGCTAATGGTTTATGAAAAATGATGTCGTATAACAATATGTAAATAAAAATAGGAATAATAATGTTGAATAATTATATTTTTTATTTTTAAACTAATGCATTTTTTGTATTTTATTTTTTAAACAATTTGAATTTTTTTTAAAACAATTTGGATTTCTTTATATTTAAAAGTCTATGATAATTCAAATAAATCAATTAAAAAATGAATTTCACAATTATGTAAAGTCTATCAAAATCCGTGAAAATCAATAAGAAAAAGTTAATCAAACTCTTCCTAGACTCCGTAGATTTAGAAAATCCACAAAAATCCACGAACTTTTAAAAATCCTAAAAAATCCATTAAAATCCTGATTGAATACACCCTCCTAAATAAAATTAAGTAATCAATCACAAAATAATTTATTGAAAAAAAAATATAGAAACAATTCATTAATTAACGCTTAGAGAGGGGCTAAAATTGCAGGCCGGCGCCGTCAAATCCGGTTTTCCCGCAGCGGTCGTCACCTCCAATCAGCTCATCAATCTCTACTCCAAACACGGCCTCACTGATGACGCACGCAAACTGTTCGACGAAATGCCTGAACGAAATGTCTTTTCTTGGAACACCATAATAAACGCTTACATCAAGTCCCGGGATTTCGTCAAGGCCGAACGCCTCTTCGATTCATCTCCACGCAAAGATTCCGTCACGTACAACTCGATGATATCCGGTTACGCGCGCTCCAATTGCTACGAAGACGAGGCTATCGAGCTATTCACTCGAATGCGGTTCGAAAATAGTTCGGCCTGGATGGCAAAGGTGAAGCTTTTGCATTACAGGAGGCAGGTGCATTCGTTCATGGTGAAAACAGGGAATAATCTAAGTGGGTTCGCTCTGAGTTCTTTAATCGACATGTACTCCAAATGCGGGAGCTTCGCGGATGCTTTCAAGGTCGTTGATGCGAGTAAAGGCGAAGGCTTGATCGATTTAGTGGTAAAGAATGCTTTGGTTGCTGCCTGCTGTAGAGAAACTTCGATTTATGCGAAGGCTTAATCAATGTAAATATTTATTTTGATTTTTTTTTTATCCCAAAACTTCGATTTCTTGATTTAAAAGTGTGACCATCTCAAAGTATGTAGTATTCGTTGTGATTTCTCCTATAAAAAGGCAACTAGGGCACGTGATGGGAGAAAACGGAATACAAACAAAGAAATAAACCTGGTACCCTGGATGGAACTCCAGGTGTATAACTATAAGCACTGGCTGAAGCATTAAAGTGAAAGTAAGAACAGTTAAGATTGAATTGCACATCAAAAGTATCTCCCTGAAATTGATTTTATTAACAGTTGGTCTCACATCCAGTGTAAGGGTCTTGAAATATTGGATCCGGTGTAAAGTCCCTTTGTCCTGAATTTTGAAGGATAAATTCCACAACTTGTTGCTGGTAAGAAAGAGGTAAATTTTCCTTTAGCAGCCACTTGTCAGCCACGTCATACGAATTGTCTATAAGTAGGTTGTTGTTTACAACGTCAAGAGAACACTGATTAAATATTTTACCAAAACAAATATCAAAGGAAAAGGAAGGGAGGCTGTAGAAAAGGTAAAAGAATTTGTACAGTTCCTTGGAAAGTTAATAGTTTTAATCAAGAGTATACCCGAATGATTGTAAGGCAATTTACGTACAGGCTCACCATCTCCAATGTCGACATCAAATACTAAAGGACATACAATGTAAACAGTTATTGAAAAGGAAAATATATACAGATGCACGAGTAATTACAGAAAAGTCTTACCAAAGTCGTATTGGATTCCATCAAGTATAGGACTCTTCATGTTATCATCAGGACCATCAACAACTTCACCAATCTAACTGTGAAATACAGCTTAACTATTAAAACCACACTTTTAAAAACACCAGAGCTTTTGACTTAACTAAATAAAAGAAGCTGAGTGATATACGTAGTTAGAACCCACACATGTATTTTAAAGATGCAAAAATCCAATTATAATAAGAATGAAATCAAATAGTACAAAATAACAATGTATGGAATGTCAAAGTATAATCACCAGTCCACCACAGCAAACAACCCTTCCCAAAAAGAAGAAAATAAGCATATTTGCATAAATGAAAATTGTTTTTACCTTATACCAGGTCTGTTCACCGTTCACGCATATTCCACGAATAAGCCACACCATTATCTCCTTCTCGGACTATCTTTGTCTGCCCATCACTACTTCCTGATCATTTTTTATCATAGAAAAATCTTGCAAACATAAATTTAAAAGGATATCTCCGTTACAGGTTAATTTCAAAAGTTTACATCCTTTATTCAGACAACATCCATAATTTCTACCTATCATACAAAGCGTACCTGGAGTCTTCAGTGCATCAAGACCTGGTAAGTCTTCCAATTTCATCCCTCCCACATTTTTCCTGATGCACAATGATATAAAACATCAACTACTAAAAAGTGCAACTAAGATACTTTAAAAGTGGATCATAAGCTATTCAAAAGTCTGGTGCATTTTCATCAACTGAGTCTAGGAAAACAGACTGTGTTTACCCACCAAAAATACAAAAAATATCTACAAATATTGTTAATTTCTTATAAATAAATCAAGCAAGAGAATCATGAAAAACCATTTCTTGCATGTTGCATTATGATAACGTCGTACAATAAATTTGTTTTTATCACAACTTAGTTTAGAAAAAAAAAATAGCGAAGCAAGGACTACATACCTACTGATCTAGTATTGGGAAAGTTGAGTAGCAAATGAATCAAGTTCTACGGTATCAACAATCCTTTCATGACTAGAAGTCCAAACACTCACGATTCCATCAGAGCAAGCCGTTATAATGTCGCCATTTTCCAAAAATTTGGCATCCCAAACACAACCAGGAATCCAGGATGCTCTATATTTTGCACACAAACTCCATCTGCAAACAAAACTCAGTAATACATGCTGACAAAAAAAGAGTCTCAAATGTATACTGTTGGAGCCGTGTTTCAGAAAACTACCTCTGTTATGTATCTTCGACGTAAGCTACCTGTGTTCGTACGCTCTTTCTTTTTCGACATGAGTATTGTACTTTTCGCGATTTTATGATACTCAAAGAGTTTGCTTACTTGTTATTCATAACCTTGTGGAGTATATAATTGAGACATGTTTCTAATTTTAGCACAAAACATTTCTTTAAATCCATAATAAAGGTAAAAACTTCAAATAAGGAGCAAACAAAATAATCAACACAAACAGAATATGGAAATTGAGACCATATTCTGAATCTATATGTCAGTATCCATATTCTTTATACTTCTACCATCTTTCTCTTACCCGACCGTCCGGAAACACGGGAACATGATCTTTGTCTTCGCCCTCGCCCGATCCTTTACCTCTCTCACTTGATTGGCTAATTATTTCAGAACCCGACAATGCTTCATCTTCTTCGTCACTGAAATCCGGTGGCACGTCATCACCCTCACTCCATTCATCCTCACCGTCATCACTATCAGCACCACTTCCCAGATCATCATTATCCGACCACTCATCATCCTCACCTTTATTCTCTGAAACCTCGCAATGTTGACAAGCACCCGGAACTTCTCCTTCACCAACAACAACGTATCTTTTTCGATCAACTGAGAATCACGATACGCCTCCCGGAGGAAGACAGAGTCCCTATCTCCCTTAAGAGACACGTAGAACATGTCCGGAAATGGGTCAGGTGGTCCACCAGCGTTCTCTTCTCAACCGTGAGACTCAAGATCTCATGAATGACAGCACAGGCGTGCTTTTCCTTCTCTGCCGAGAAATCCGAATAAGGCGAGATGTAAGGGATTAAGACCCTTGGGCATCCTGACTCGATTGAACCTCGGGGCCCGATCGATGATCAAATCCTTCTGCCTGTTGTCTTCCTCCGCCAGGTCAGGGTCCCAGTGGGTGAGCTCGAGGCCCAGTAACAACCACCCTCAAGTACTGAAGATGGTGTCTCGGAATTCCAACGGGAGGGCGATTTTCTCGAGGAGAATGCGCTTATCCATCGACATCATCAGTAATTTCCGAAGCTTTATGACCAGCAAATCCTCCATCTCGTTCCTAATCCTCATCTCCTCGAGGTAAAGCCTCTCGGCCTCGGGGGTTAGCTTGAACCGGAGGGAGTAAACACCTTCCTCCACAATCTCGAACACCTCAGCAGAGCTATGGAACGGCGGCGCTTCTCGAGCCCCAGGGCCTTTCTGAAGCGGCCCAGATCGCAGAGGGGCATGATTCGGTCCGGGTGGGTCATCAGGATCTTCCGGATCTTCAAGGCCAGTTTGAGCTTCTTATCCCTTTGAATCACGCTGTCCAAGGGAAGCTCTTTTCGTCTCTTCACGGCGCCGGCGCTTATAACGAACAAACGGGTCGTCGGGTTCGACCGGGGTTCGCGATTTTCTCTGAGGCCCAGAAATGGAGTTTTGTTCAATTTCGGGGCGAAGAACTAGAAACGGGTATCCGAACCCGAACGGAGTTTTTGAAGGAAAGACGAGGAGTTGCAAGAGAGGCGAAACGGGAGAGCGTGGATTGACGGTGAGGGTATATGCGGGGAAATCAAGAATTGAGGTTCCATTGTAATTGTGCCAAGGAGAAATGAAGAAATCACTGACCTGAATGAGAGAGCTTTGATGAAGTAGGTTTATTTCATATCGGAGGGTGAAAGATGGACTAAGGTGTACGTTGGCTTTTCATATCGGATGAATTATGGTGGCGGGTTTCGAGCTTGAGGGCTTTGGCGCTGCTGCAATTCGTTGGAGGTTTGAGATGGGATAGGATATCGATGGAGAGTATATGAGGATTTACAAGAAGACCAGTGCTAATTGCTAAAGAATGGGGCTTAAATATAAATAGGGTTCGTTTTTCTTTCTTAATAGTATATATTTTGTTTTTTACCGTTTTTAATTTCATGTTTAATTAACTTATTAGTCACCCGGACACTATTTGAGTATGTTGAAATTGCTCTCCATTTATCTTTGCTTCTTTTTATTCATGTAAATGATATCGCTCAGAGAGGGACTAAAATTGCAGGCCGGCGCCGTCAAATCCGGTTTCCCCGCAGCGGTCGTCACCTCCAATCAGCTCATCAATCTCTACTCCAAACACGGCCTCACTGATGACGCACGCAAACTGTTCGACGAAATGCCTGAACGAAATGTCTTTTCTTGGAACACCATAATAAACGCTTACATCAAGTCCCGGGATTTCGTCAAGGCCAAACGCCTCTTCGATTCTTCTCCGCGCAAAGATTCCGTCACGTACAACTCGATGATATCCGGCTATTCGCGCTCCAATGGGTACGAAGACGAGGCTATCGAGCTATTCACTCGAATGCAGTTTGAAAATAGTTCGGCCCGGATAGACGAGTTCACGCTGACCACGATGCTTAATCTTGTGGCGAAGGTGAAGCTTTTGCATTACGGGAGGCAGGTGCATTCGTTCATGGTGAAAACAGGGAATAATCTAAGTGGGTTCGCTCTGAGTTCTTTAATCGATATGTACTCCAAATGCGGGAGCTTCGCGGATGCTTTCAAAGTCGTTGATGTGCGTAAAGGCGGAGACTTTATCGATTTAGTGGTGAAGAATGCTTTGGTTGCTGCTTGCTGTAGAGAAGGTGAGCTGGAATCGGCCCGCGAGATATTTTCGATTAATCCAGAGTTGAACGACGAAGTCTCTTGGAATACGATGATCTCCGGGTATGCTCAAAATGGGTTCGAGTCGGAATGCATCGAACTTTTCAAGAGTATGGCGGATGAAGGGTTTCGATGGAACGAACACACTTTTGCTAGTTTACTTATCGCTTGTGCCTCTTTGAAGAGTTTGAAGCTAGGAAAGGAAGTTCACGCGCGCGTTCTGAAAGAAGGGATGTGTTCGAACCCGTTTATAAGCAGTGGCATTGTCGATATTTATTCCAAGTGTGGGAACATGAGGTACGCCGCGAGTCTTAAAGAGAATGTCCCGGGAATGGATAAAAATGTGTATGCTATCACTTCGATGATTGTGGGGTACTCGGCGAAAGGTGACATGTCTGAAGCCAGGAGGCTTTTCGACTCGTTGCCCGAAAAGAATTTCGTGGTGTGGACAGCGATTATTTCCGGATACGTGAAATCGCATCAGTGTGAGGAAGCTTTCGTTCTGTTCCGCGAGTATATTAAGGAAACGATAGTTCCTGATGCCGCGATTCTCGTTAGTATCCTCAATGCGTGTGCTGTACAAGCCAGCTCAGAGCCCGGTAGACAAATCCACGCGTATTTATTTCGAATGAGAATCGAGACAGACGAGAAAGCTTCGAGTGCTCTGATCGACATGTACTCGAAATGCGGATTCATAGTATACGCGAAGAGAGTGTTCTCGAGCGTTGGGAACTTAAAAGATACGGTCGTCTACAATGTGATGATTTCGGGCTGTGCACATCACGGCTTCGAATACGAAGCCGTGTCTTATTTCGAGGAGATGACGAGGAATGGAATCAAGCCCGACTCCGTCACGTTCATAGCGCTTCTATCGGCCTGCCGGCATCGAGGGTTGGTCGAGGCTGGGGAGAATCACTTCCTTTCGATGACGAGAGACTACGGGATAGAGCCGGAACTCGACCACTACGCGTGCATGGTTGACTTGTACGGGAGGTCAAACCGGCTGGAGAAGGCCGTTGACTTTATGGAGAAGATGCCGTTGGAGGCGGACTCGATTGTGCTGAGTGCTTTCTTGAACGCGTGCAGGGAGAATAGGAATGTGGAGCTTGCGAGAGTTGCTGAGAGGAAGCTGTCGGAGGTGGAAGGAGGGAAAAACGGAGGGAGGTATTTTCAGTTGGCGAGCGTTTATGCTCTGGGGGGGAGGTGGGACGAGATGGGGCGGGTGATGAAGACGATGAGAGGGATGGAAGGGAAGAAGCTCGCCGGCTGTAGTTGGGTGCGGGTTGGAAACGGGGTCCACGTTTTTACGTCGGGCGATAGGTCGCATTTGGAAGCAGAGGCTGTGTACTGTGTTCTGGGGTGCTTGATTGATCAACTCTATGATAGAGCTGGTGTTGATGAAAACCAGTTTTTGTTCTTCTAGTTTATCCCATCTTATTGAGCTGCATGAAGTCATCTGGATGCTGTGTAATTACTAAAATACCCCCAAGTTTTAGCCTAATTACGGACTAATCAAATGGTACACACTTGTGAGAATTTTTTGAAAAAATATAATTCAATTTTTGGGATAAATAACCGATTCAAATTTATTATTATGAATAATAATAATAATTATTATTGTTATTATTATTTACTAGCACAGAAATCTAGTTTTCACCTACTTAGGGTTTTGCTTTTATTTCTAAATTCAATTTTCCTCGATTATAATTCTTAATCTATAAGTAAAAAAAACGATCTTGAATTGGTAACAATTGTTGGCTGAAAATGGCTCTGTTCGGATCCAACATCGCCAATGAGGTATATTGATGTTTTGTTTGTTTCTTTTCATTCGGATTTTATTTTAATTTTTTTTTTTGGCAAAGGAATTCGTAGTGGTTTCTTTTTCCTGCGTTTTTCAGTTCAATTCGTCTAGGTTAAAATTTCCAATGTATAAATAAATTGAACTAGTTAATTTTAGCTGAATTTCTGAGCGCTGAATATCTGAGTGTGATTTTGGGACTGTGTGGCTCTAGACTTATTGGGTATACCTTCTTCAGAGTTATATGTACATACTATTCGATAAGCATATCGACTCGTATTGTAATTTCAGGTCGGCCTGCAATTGCTTCTTCGTCCGCTCGGTTCTAACGTCGTTATGCGTACAGCATGGTGAGTTAGTTAGTTTTCAGTTTAGTCAACTGTCGAAGTTACGGCGTGCTGAGTTGCTTGTTCTTTGCAGCTGTACTGTGGGCGTAGTCTTACCCGTTTATTCAACATTTAAGGCCATTGAGTCGAAGGACGAAGACGAACAACATAAAATGCTTGTATACTGGGCTGGTTAGTTATGCCGTTAAAAGACTTTTTTTGTTTGTTTAGTTTTTTTTACCTTTTTTATCTCTGATCGTGGCATGTATGCTTGCAGCTTACGGATCCTTTAGTGTAGCGGAGTTGTTCACGGATAAGTTTATCTACTGGTACTATTTTACGCCTCGTTTCTTCCTCTGCCTCCGTGACTAGTGCATTAGGACTTACTGCTGTTATTTATGGTTTTATCAGGTTTCCTTATTACTACCACGTGAAGTTTGCATTTCTTGTGTGGCTGCAGCTACCGTCTCTTAACGTAAGCTTGTCATTGCACATTCTGTATTTTCAGTTGAATTGTTATTTGAGAAATTTGACGATGAATGTGCCTGACATTAGAGGAAAAAACATATATTTGTATTAGTCGGTAACAAAAAATGATGTTTCAGACTTCAGTATCACCGCTAAACATTATATTGACTGCTAAAGTATTGTGTGTGGAAATGAGATTTAGTTGATGGGTGTTAAGGGATTCGGCCGTGAATCATGTTCCAAAGTAGGATTAGCAGGCGAACTTCGGCAAGATGATTCCACATTTGGTTCCACATGATTGAAGAATTCTTCATTGAAAAAGAGGAATCTATTTTGAATCATTCAAAATCAGCTCATTTTGGTTTTCATAGTATAGGACTGAAGACATTACACTTTTGGTCTCAATATTATGAAAATTGAATACAAAACATCTCATTACATTGTAAGGACATATTCTTTTAGACTTAAATCGGCTGAACAGAACTAAATGTATCAGAAATAAATTGAAATTAAGTCTAAAAAAAACAAGTCCTAAGTCCCAATAGTTCCCAAAAATGGAAATCGATAATGAAAACCTGTGGGATGAAAAGTGAGAAAAAGCCTTCTAAGGGACCAAAAGTGCAAACATAACTTAAAGTTCGACTAAAAGTGTGAGTTCCTCAAATGTTTTTGGAGACGAAAGTGCAATCTTATTATGATTATTTTTGTAAATTATGATACTGTCTTAGAAATTATTTTTGTGTTATGTTTTGGCAGGGGGCAAAGCAATTGTATATGAATCACATGCGTCCTTTTCTCCTAAGGCATCAGTCGAGACTTGATCAACCTATGGATTTCTTTTACGGTGAAATGGTAACTAACTACTGCGAACCTTCTTATAGTGATCGATTGCTCTGTATTTTGTTATATTACATTTTCTATGTTCTTTCCCCAGGTGAAATTTGTCAGTAACCATGAAAATGAAATTAGTCTTGCAAAGAAGATCTTCGTGAAGATTTTGTTAAAAGGTAGGTGCTCGCTTCTATTGCAGTATCTCAACCTTACAAGTTACAAATGCACGATTGAATCGCAAAACTAACCATGTTCTTAACACAAGAATTTGATGGTTGTATATATATCTTGTCTTAAATAGCTAACTGTGCTGTTCGAGAAATCATGCACCCGGGGCAAAGAAGACAAGATGATAGTTCCACAACAGAAGATCCTCCAGAACGAAATGTGACTTCAGACTCGGAATCAGAAGACGATTGAAATTTCTTGTAATTAGAAGATATGTAGGATTTTAGGAAGTATCAAACCGTCCTTTTTCACAATAAAGACTGTTTGCAATGTTGATGACAGTTTGGAAGGTATTGTTATTAACTTTCAGTTTGTGTAAAATCTTCAAGTTAGGGATTTTTTGAGTGTTCAATATAACCATAGGAAATTTATAATGAATATTATAATTTAATACTCCATACAATTAATTGAATCAATGAATCTCAAGAGTTTGCATACTTTCTAAACTATAAAAACACACTTTATAAATTACAAAGGAAACCATACAACTAACAATCAATACAAGAATTTGCATACTTTCTAAACTATAAAAACACACTTTATAAATTACAAAAGAAGTACACAATACATTGTTTTTTTGCTTCTTAATGTAAATATTTTCTTATAGTTTAGATAGTTAAAAAAAGATAATATCAATAATATAAGCCAATTTTATATTTCATATTTTAATTTTAAAAATAAAATAAAATTTGGGCCGGAGTCTGGAAACTAATACTCCTTCCGATCTTTTTTATTTGTCGTTCTAACTTTTTTTACTAACTAATACTCCTTCCGATCTTTTTTATTTGTCGTTCTAACTTTTTTTACTTTTTACAATTTAATTGTCGTTTTAAGATTTTATCTCTTATATACCCATATGCATTAAATATATCATTAATTAATTAAATTTAAAAAAAATCTAAAATTTTAAATATTTACTGTTGATTTAGTGTCCTACTTTATTTTTTTTATACTATGAAAATTTTCAAATCTTCAAATTGTAAAAAGAATAAAAAAATAAAATTAATAAAATATTTTCTTCGCAATTCATTTTTAGACTATGTAGTTTTAGATTAATATTATGTCAATAAACTAAATTTGATTACAATAAAAATACTCATATATTTTAATGAAAAAAAATCTAAAATATTTTCTTTATATGTTGGGAAAGAATTTACGCAATTCATTTTTTAGACTGAGTTTTAGATTAATATTATGTCAAAAAACTAAATTTGATTTCAATAAAAATACTCATATATTTTAATGGAAAAATGAGTTTAAAATATTTTATTTATATGTTGTGAAAGAATTTACGCAATTTATTTTTGAGACTATGTAGTTTTAAATTAATATTATGTTAAGAAACTAAATTTGATTTTATTTTAATGGAAAAAGAGTCGAACAAGTTATGAGTTTTGTGTGAAAAAATAAATAAGTAATTATCATAAATATAATTAACAAAAGGTAAATTGGGTAAATAAAAATTCCTTAATAATTATGTCAATGCTTAGGACGACAAATAAAAAAAATAGGAGGGACTAATTGTCAAGGTATTTCTGTTAATCACATTATAATATCAAAAATCAAAATGGGATTTTCTCCACCTTCCCCCTTCACCATATTGGTCGTTCCATTTCCTCAACTCATCGTATGCAAATGAGACATACATTTTGGGCGTTGATCACATGTGAGACATACAAGACAATTTGCTTTTAACCTTTTATTTTGTTTGAGGGTCTATTCCGTTGAATTATAATATTTCTATTTGAATGCAATAGTCACACTTCATTCATAAATAACAAAAAAAGTATGATTATTAATATATTACTAAGTAATATCATACATTAACTCAATTGTTAAGTAGATTTCATGTGATTTACTTGGAAATTCAACTAAGTTTTTTTAGATTGAAGAGTATAGATTTTTCGAAAAACTAAAGAATTAAAAGTAAAAAAAAAACTTATTTTGTACTTCATCTGCCTTAAAAATTTATGCATTTGGATATGACATGCATATTAAAAAAATTATTTTTATCAAAAGTTAATAGATAAAAAATATTTTAAAGTTAAAAATAAAGTAATTGTAAGTATAATTTAATTGATGTGCATATTATGTTGAAATATAAAAAATACTAACCCTCGCACTTTTTTCACAAAATAATAATTCCTCTTCACAAAATAAAAAAGAAGTCACACTTCTTTCACAAAATATAAAAGGAAATAATTCCTTCACAAAATAAAAAAAGAAGTATAATTAGCTTCACTTAGATCACAATTTCTTCGATAAAATACAAATCAAATGTCAAACATTAATAAACAAAGAGAGAAAATTTAAAAAGGTTACAAATGTTTACAATTATAACTTATACAAATGGTAAATTGAAGGACAAAAATGTCACATTCCCAATCTCACTGTTATGTGAAGATTATTGGAGGCCTTCGGAAAAATGCCCCTCTCAATAGTAAGTAAGGGTTATTTAACCGTTACAAAAATAAAATCGGATATCTACCCCTCCCTCCATTAAAATAAATGTAAAAGAAATTACAATACAAAATATTTACACATTAACCCCTAAAAATATTTACACAATAACCCCACTTTCATTTCTTCTTCTCCCCCATTTTTGCTCTCCCGTAACCTAAATCGCCAAAAAAAAAAAGCTCCGACATTCTCAATTTTCCACCAACAATTCGACGTAAAAAGGTTAGCATTCACTTCTACATGTCTTGTGTGTGTGTTGTTGTCAATATCGAGTTTTAATTTTGCGTTTTCAAAGCTTTTCGAAACAAGAAAAAAAATGAAAATCGCAGACTGACGCAGGTGCGCAGGCCTCAACCTGCGCACGGCGTCAAAATTGACGCAGGCTTCGGCCTGCGCACCTGCGTCAGTCTTCAGACTGCGCACCTGCGTCAGTCTTCAGCCTGCGCACCTGCGTCAGTCTTCAGCCTGCGCTCAGCCTGCGCACAGCTTCACTCTGTGCGCAGGCAGTGGCCTGCGCACTTACCAGTCCAGTTTTGGAAATCTGATTCTTCCCGTTTTATTGTAATTACAGGCATGGATAAGAGCATGGATAAGATATCAATCACAATACATTATAGTGGAGAGTGGAAGCTCTTCGAGGGATATTGGAGATGGATAATGAGCGATTTGAAGCACTCGAAAACAATATTGATTGATAGGAGCATTTCGTTTAATGCACTTATTGAGAAAGTGTGTGGAAAAATCGTCATCGATCCATCATGTAATGAAGTTGCGATCTCTCGATTCCCAAAGGAAAAGTGTCCTCCTAAATATATTAATGATGAAGAAAGTTGGGCCACGACTTTATGGCTTCATAGAAACGAAGATGAAATGGAGTTGTTTGTGACCTACAGTCCCTCTGTACCGAGAAGTCCTGCCCGTGAAAGTCCTGCCCGTGAAAGTCCTGCCCGTGAAAGTCCTGCACGTCAAAGTCCAATTCGCCCAGAAAAACTTCCAACTCGACGAACTTCAGGTGAAACATCTGAATATTACAGTAAAGTAATAGTGCCATCTACTTATGATCCGTCTGTATCTATTTGGGATAGCATTGATTTATGCAATAATTATGATGGTTATGATTATGATGGTGGTGCGGGCGGTGATTATGATGATGGTGGTGGTGGTGTCGAAGTCGATGATAACGACGATGATGTTGTTGATGACGATGGTAATGATGGTGGTGACGACGGTTATAATGAGGGCGGTAGTTCTTATTATAATAATCCTGTTGTGGACGAGCCTGTTGTTCCTGCTTTTAGACTTTGTGATCGAGACGGAGGTGGTCGGTATGATGGTTCCGATTTGGTAGTTGGTCAGACTTTCAAGAACAAAGACGATTTCAGCTATGTTGTCGGTCGGGTAGCATTGCAGGGCAAGTTTGAATTCGTTGTGCACAAATCTGATCACAATCGAAAGGTGGTGAAATGTGTTGAAAAAAATTGCAAATGGAAAATTCGTGCAACGAGGAAGAAGGCGACCGATGAGTTTGTGATTAAAACCTACACCAATATCCACACTTGTTCATTGATTGATAGAAGCGGTGTGCACAGGCAGGCCTCTAGCAGTCTTATCGGAAATCGACTCCAGGACCAGTTCTTGAACGCAAAGAAACCTCTGACACCGGCTGCAATTCAGCAGTTTATGCGTACTGAGGAAAATATTACTGTCAGTTACGACAAAGCATGGAGAGCGCAGCAGAAAGCCCTGGAAAATGTTCGCGGATCCTATGAAGATAATTTCTCGAAGCTTCCTTCGTATTGTTACATGCTTGAAAAAAGGAATCCAGGTACGTTCACCCGTATTCAGACAGATGTCAATGATGAATTTCAGTATTTCTTCATGGCTATCGGAGCGTGTATTCGGGGATTTCAGTACATGAAGGACGTTATCGTCATTGATGCATCGTTCATGACCAATAGATACAAGGGAACGCTTCTTATTGCTTCTGCTACTGACAGTGAGCATCACAGTTACCCACTTGCTTGGGGTGTGGGTGATGCAGAGGACACCAGTTGCTGGACTTGGTTCCTCGAGTGCTTGAAGTTTTTGATTCCAGATAGATCTGATCTGGTAATCGTGTCTGACAGAGGTCAGCCAATTATAAATGTTGTAGCTGCTGTTTACCCTAATGCGGAACATGGACACTGTTATTGGCACATCATGCAAAACATCAAGTCCAAGTACAACAAAAGAAAAGACTTGGTTGGTCATTTTAAGAAGGCTGCGTGCTCGTACACTTTATCCGAGTTCAATCTCAATTTTTCAGAGCTTAGAGCAGCGAGCGAAAAATGTGCGAAGTGGTTAGAAGATATCACGTTTGAGAAATGGTCAAGAGTCCACCACCGTGTGAATAGATACGAGGTGATGACGTCTAACGCTGTGGAAGTGATAAATTCTGTGATGAAAGACGCTAAAGACCTCCCCATATGTTCCTTGATCAAGTTTATTGTGGATAAGATGGTTGAATGGTTTTGCAAACATCGTGAAGAAGCTTGGGCGTTCAACGGTGTATTGACACCGAGAAGGGAAACAACGTTGCGTGAGCGTTATGACCGTGCTCCTAAATGGGTTACCAGAAAAATAAGTACTTGGATGTACACTGTGGAGTCGACTAGATGGTGTGGGGTTGTGGATTTGGAGGCAATGACGTGTGAATGTGGTGTGTTTCAGATTGACATGATGCCGTGTGAGCATGCCATAGCCGCAGCGTGCGCCAAGGACCCGAGTCGGGCAGGACAATATGCTTATGAGCTGACTTCTCCTTATTTCACCCGTGAGTATTTCATGCAAGCATATAAGGAGAACATTATACCTGTTCCTTCAGAAGATCAATGGACGGATATTCCCGAACATGTCCAAAGCATGATAGTGCTGCCACCACCGGTGAAACGAGCTCCAGGGCGGCCGAGAATGGACCGTTTCACGAGCCGAATTGAGAGGTTTTCGAAGAAAAAATATCGTTGTGGCAAATGTCAAGGAGAGGGTCACAATGCACAAACTTGTCCGATTCCGCCAGAGTAGACACTGTTTAACTTTTATGTAGTTGTGTGTGTTTTCATATATATTTTTTTGTAAATTGACTTGTGAAACATTTACTATGCAGATTGTGAAGTGAAGAGGAGGAAGTTGTAGAAGGCCGGTGTAGCGAAGAAGAAGACGCTTTGGATTTAATTTTCTGTTTTGAGACTATTATGTATCGAGACTTCGTATTTGAGACCTTATATTTGTGTTGTACTTTATTTTTCATGTTGGAAGTGCTCAATTTGTGTGAAAATGTGGTCTGAACAGGTTTGGAATTACCAAAAAACGGCCAAAGTCATGTTCTGGCTTCTGTTGTGCGCAGGCTGGCGCAGGCTGGCGCAGGCTTCAGCCTGCGCCACATTTGTTACTGTGCGCAGGCTTCAGCCTGCGTCAGTTTGTAATCAGGCTGCAGGCCAAAGCCTGCTTCAGATTGTGTCTCGATGGGGTTTTCGCTATTTTTCGACTACCTCGTGAATAATCGATGTAATTTGAACCGTTGGATCATCTTAAGATGTAGTTTTACGTGTCCCGTGCAATTTTCGTGAAAAAATAATCTCCGGACGTGCTCGATCTGATAGTGTCGAGAAAATCGACAAATTCTCGACGTTATCGATCCGAGCACTTCCGGACATAATTTTTTAACGAAAATTGGACGGGACGCGTAAAATTACATTTTAAGATCATCCAACGGTTCAAATTTACTAAATCACAGTTTAATGTTTTGTCATACCTTGAATATCATAAACTCAACTCAAACTATAACATTTATAATTAAACCTTAGAAGTAATAAGTGACCAAAACACTAAATACTTATACCCGTGGATAATTAATGTGATTTAAACCGTTGGATGATCTTAAAATGTTGTTTTACGCGTCTCGCCCAATTTTCGTGAAAAAATAATGTCCGGAAGTGCTCGGATCGATAACGTCGAGAATTTGTCGATTTTCTCGACACTATCAGATCGAGCAATTCCGGATAATATTTTTTCACAAAAATTGCACGGAACATGTAAAACTACATTTTAAGATGATCCAACGGTTCAAATTACATCGATTATCCACGAAATAACGAAAACCGCATGAGACGCACTTGTCACTGGCGCAGGCTGGCGCAGGCTTCAGCCTGCGCACCATTTGTTGCCGTGCGCAGGTCTCAGCCTGCGCCACATTTGTTGCAGTGCGCAGGCTTCAGCCTGCGTCAGTTTGTAATCAGGCTGCAGGCCAAAGCCTGCTTCAGATTGTGTCTCGATGGGGTTTTCGCTATTTTTCGACTACCTCGTGAATAATCGATGTAATTTGAACCGTTGGATCATCTTAAGATGTAGTTTTACGTGTCCCGTGCAATTTTCGTGAAAAAATAATCTCCGGACGTGCTCGATCTGATAGTGTCGAGAAAATCGACAAATTCTCGACGTTATCGATCCGAGCACTTCCGGACATTATTTTTTCACGAAAATTGGGTGGGACGCGTAAAACAACATTTTAAGATCATCCAACGGTTCAAATCACATCAATTATCCACGGGTATAAGTATTTAGTGTTTTGGTCACTTATTACTTCTAAGGTTTAATTATAAATGTTATAGTTTGAGTTGAG
Source organism: Euphrasia confusa (assembly GCA_954870475.1). Taxonomy (NCBI): domain Eukaryota; kingdom Viridiplantae; phylum Streptophyta; class Magnoliopsida; order Lamiales; family Orobanchaceae; genus Euphrasia; species Euphrasia confusa. Next base: position 23,729,404 of record OX940951.1, read on the forward strand.
TTTATGATATTCAAGGTATGACAAAACATTAAACTGTGATTTAGTAAATTTGAACCGTTGGATGATCTTAAAATGCAATTTTACGCGTCCCGTCCAATTTTCGTTAAAAAATTATGTCCGGAAGTGCTCGGATCGATAACGTCGAGAATTTGTCGATTTTCTCGACACTATCAGATCGAGCACGTCCGGAGATTATTTTTTCACGAAAATTGCACGGGACACGTAAAACTACATCTTAAGATGATCCAACGGTTCAAATTACATCGATTATCCACGAGGTAGTCGAAAAATAGCGAAAACCCCATCGAGACACAATCTGAAGCAGGCTTTGGCCTGCAGCCTGATTACAAACTGACGCAGGCTGAAGCCTGCGCACTGCAACAAATGTGGCGCAGGCTGAGGCCTGCAGCCTGATTACAACTTAAAAGGATAGAGAACTAACAGCGTTTTGTCATTCCTGTCCGCCAAATAATCTCTAAACCTGTCCACCGCTGGCCTTCTAGGTAGCCCCTTCCTGGGGAGCGCGTTGTACGGTGATCTCACGAAGTGTGAAGGACGACGAATACGTACGTCTCGCATTCTTGTCCTGTCCACGCTCGACGACGAAGCTTCGTTCACTACATTCGACTGGAATCGCGGAGGTTGGAATGGAGTTTGAAAATCCTCAACCTCGCGCGAGAGTGGCACAGGAGAAGGATAATACTCGATCATCGCTTGCGGTTGTGGTTGTGGACTATCCCAAGTTGGAGCAGAGTAATACTCCATTGGAGGAAACTGAACAAACAAACAAAATGAGTTCAAATAATAGGTCATACTAATTTTTGAAATATATTAATAGTAATATATTTTTAAAAATTCATATTTTAAAAAAATACACAAAGAAACAAACAAAACAAAGGAACTAATATAATTTTTTCAAAAAATATTAATAGTAATATAATTTTTTCTTGTTCAAAACAACAAAAAACAAACAAACAAACTACGGAACCTCGTTCTGCCTATCTCCTAAGTTGCAATGCTCCCTAAAGCTCGCCTGGAGTGAGGTGATCTGATCACCGTGCCCTCTCAGCACAACACCATACTCAGTCAACTGCACACCGTACCCGTCGAGCTGCGTACCGTACCGGGTCAACTGATCCCCATACCCGTCGAGCTGCGTACCGTACCGGGTCATCATCGCATTCTGCTCGGCGATCTGAGTAGTCTGCACGGCGATCTGTCTACTCTGAGCAGATATCAACTCCCTCTGGGCCCTCATCTCTGCCATCATCTCAGTGTTCATCTGCTGCAAACCTCCCCACCACGAAGGTAGACCTGCAGCCTGATCTGACGACTGACCTGCAGCCTGAAAGTGCGACTGACCTGCATCCTGAAAAGACTCAGGAAATGCGGAGTACGTCGTGTGGTGTGCAGGTGAGATGTGGTGTGCAGGTGAGAGTGTCCTCTGTCGTCGAGGTGGGGATGGGGATGGAGCTGGAGCTGGAGGTGCAGCAATGAACGACACGTAGTCGTCGCAGAAGATGTCGTCGTCGTTCAACCGTAGAGCGTCTGCGCGTCTGGCAAAATATCTCCGCTCGAACCAGCACAGGGTGCCATGAAAATACGAAGACCGCAACTCGACAACGTCCGGCTTCAAGCGCGGATACACAACCTGCATGTTTGTTTTTAAAATTCTATAAGTTTTAATAATTTAAATTCATACAATAAAATTGTTCAAACATTTACCTGCACATCGTTCACCAAGAACTTCTTGAAATCTTCGTTCTTGGGTGAGTTATTACTCAGAGACCATCGCAGCATCCTGGGGTATGAATGCCTGTACTCTCTCCTCCGGGTTGCGTCCAATTGTACATCCGCACCCTCCAAAGCCTCAAGCATCCAAAACTAAAACCAAAACAAGTTTATATTATTAAACACTAAAACAACTATTCAATTATCAACAAAACTAGTTTAAAACATAACGCATAAAAATGAATGAACCCATAGGCATTCCATGCGCGCGTTCGGCCGGCCCCCTCGATTTCCCCTATCCTATTGAAGCAATCATCTACGATAGCGTCCCACGCCTTTATCCCCCATGGATAGTTCTGGCATGCATCGAGATTACTGCAAAGCTGTAATAAACACAAAAATTAAAAAAAGAAATAAATTATTTCAATAAACAATAAAAAGAAAATTTAATTCGCGTATTACCTTGAAAAACTCATCAGGGACATTTAATTGTCTGTTAGGTATGTCTAACAGATTTGTAATCAACCAAACAAATGTTAGGTTGATTACAAATGGGTACCTCTCCGGATTATTCTTGCTCAAAAGTTTTTTGATTTTTTTAAACAGCAAGTCGTTCGGAACCTGTTCAAAAATGAAAAAATAATTAAAACACTACACACACAATATATATTTTTTGACAACGAAGTATTGTTATAAAAATAGAACCTGTTTTTTGGACTCCTCATAGTCCGGAAATGCTATTTCTTTCAGGTCTTCATCCTTTTCCTTGTCCTCATCGGTGCGAAGGTCCTGAAAGTGCAACCCGGTGATCATACTGAACTCCACGGGGCTGAGGCGAACTATCATGTTGTTCACCTCGAAGAACCTACATCGGACCTTCTTCGGGTCAGGCCAACTGCACACTCGAGCCATCAACTGATGGATGGCCGCATTTGGCACGTTCCCTTCCCCGTCCAATAGTAAGAACTTCCCCAACTGAGGGTAATCATCCACGACATGTGGGAAGGCCCTCAACAGTGGTTCGGCTATCTAGGGAATGTCCTTGTACCCGTGGCGCGTGGTTAACTTCCCAGGCCTGACCACATCGCCGTATTTGCGTGGGGGTAACTCACCGATATCGACTGCCATCACAGGGCGATAATCCTCCTGAAAAACACAGAAAAAAACAAAACTGTCAAAACTGGAATCTGCAGGTGCGCAGGTGCGCAAGCCTCAACCTGCACACGGGTTGACGCAGGCCTCGGCCTGCGCACGGCCTGCGCACGGCTTCAGTTCTGGCGCAGGGCCTGCGCACGGCTTCAGTTCTGACGCCGGCCTTGACCTGCGCACGGCTTCAAAACTGACGCCGTGCGCAGGCCGTGCGCAGGCCACGGCCTGCGCACCTCACTTAAGAACACAGAACACAGAATGCAGAATTTTCAAAAAACTTAATCTCGACCCAAAATTAAAGCTACGACAGTTAATTGAATTGCATTCGAGCCAGGGAAGTAGAGTGGTACCTGATAATTCATTTGGGCCTGTGTTTCCGGCAAGCCGAGGAAACGATCGTCGTCGCGGTCGTGCATCGACTTCGAACGGGCTTCATCCGCCGGGTTGCTCTGAGCAGTTGGGGACGGGGATGGCCGACGAGGCCTTTTCCCTGCCCTGTTCGCGGAAGTTGACGCGGTAGACATTGCCGGAAATCTGCAGTTTCAATTTTTTTTTTAAACCTTGAAGAACTGAGATAGAGAGAGGCGGCGAAGAGAGAATTGGGAGGGGTGTAACTACCTGAACACTCAGAGGAGCGAGGGCGCGAGTTGCCGGAGTTGGTTGCTTCGCCGGTCGGAGTTCGTTTTTTCGCCGTCGCTGGAATGGAATCGCGTTTCTGTGAAAGAGAGGAGAGAAAAGAGAGGGGCAGCGGTAAGATTAGGGTTTAAAATTGAATAGGGACTGATTTGCAATAATTAAACATTCATAGGTTAAATTGTAAATCTATAAAATTTATTATTCATTTTTTATTTATTTTTAATGTATTTTAATTTAAAAGAAAAGAAAAAAGGCAGGGAGGGCATTTTTCCGATTTCTGATATTGGGAGGGTTACCCCTCCCAATTCCCTCAGATTATTGTGACTTGGTCGTGTTTGATGAATTGGGCAGAAAGAAAGAATAAGAAATCCCCGATTTAAAATCTGAGCTAAAGTTCTCTCAAAACCTCCTTCGATTTTACTCTACATGTCGAAGAGAACGACAGGGATGACGGGGTTCGACGGCGTTCGCAGACGAAGGGAAACTCCATCAGAAATCCCGTCGATGTTGACTCGGTCGGTCAACTCGGTTTTCGCCTTTGTCCGTTTCGCAGAATTCGAGATCCTCTTCGTGCTCTTTTTCCTCGTCGCTTTCCTCATCTTCAAGGATCTGGTTAGATTTCCATTTCATTTGCTTTGATTCATCGTCAATATCACTTTCGGAGTTCTGTTCTAGTTTTTATTGGATCTCTTGGAAATTTATAAATGTTTCTTTTTCAGATTTTTTTTTTATGATAAAAGAAATATTGTCTACTAAAAGATTAAAGCTTCGATCTTGTTCGAATATCATTTGATTCAAGGTTCTGTTTTATAGTATGTTTATATCATAGAGTACTGATTGATGGGTTGATTATTAAGATTTGGAAACTTAGTAATTGTTTATCGGAATTCGAACTCAGCACATTAACTTAGATTCAGCTTAATTACCAGCTCGGGACTTTTTATTAACCATGTTTAAAATGTGAAACAGACCTCAAGACCCGAGTATAACGATTTCCTTGTGAAGAAGCCTGGTGGAAATGACCGGTGGCTGTATTAGGGGACTGAAACTGCATCAGGGAGCTGCGTCTTCAGATGTGTTAGTGTTGTTTTAGTAATTGTACTATGATGTGTTTTTTTCCGTTCTTTTTTTGTTTCGAAGGATGAACTGAAAGACTCCTCTACAGCACAAGAAATATGATAGTTTATTCTTTATCAATACATATTATTACATGTATTAATGCCCCTTCCCCTCTTTTTAATGGGCATTTTGAGTGAAATTGTTTGCATGTTGTTGACACCCTATATTCACAGTAAAACAAGCAGGCGTGTATAGTTTATGAATCACGTGGAGAATCGGGGTTTGGAAAACATATATAAAGCACTAATACAGGTGTAAAAACAAGATTTTCTTCCATTCTGGGATTTAGTTTACTACTCCGGCAGTCACTCCAATGCAGAGGTTCTATTACTATTTATTTTAATTATTCATCCTATCATTGTTTTTTCTCTTTCTATATCTTGAATGTATTGTGAAGTTTTATTTAGCTCAGACTCCTTATGCGATCTTAAAGCAAAATATAATTGTTGTATGATTTTTAGGGGATTTTAGTCGTGGTTGTTCTGTCGACTGAGGATGTAGATTTACTATTAAACCATCCATGGAAAGTAGAAAACTGAAAATTTCTGCACAAAAGTAAATCATGATCGTGTTACAGGGGTTAGTAAGAGCTGTTTGATGCTATTCGGTAGCTTACACAAATTCATTGTTCTGTAAACTGAAAAGGACGACACAAAGAAATATTAATAATATGCCTAGAGGTGGCAATTCAGGTCATTGGTTGGGTTTGTGTTCAGCTTCAGCTTAAATTCAACATAAATAAATGTTGTACTATAAACATAACATGACTAAACAAGCTGAGAAAATTGTACGAGTTTCGTGTTAGCTAGGTTTGTGTGTGTTGTACGTCTTCGTTGGATTTGTGTTAGCCATTTTCGCATCATTTTGGGTTCGTGATAGCCATGTTCATGTCGTGCCGGGTTCCTGTTTTGCAGTATAATTATTGAAACCATGTATTATACAAGTCTTTGTCTAGGTTTCACTATTACCCAAACACAAGTTAAGGTATTATTAGAACACTATTTTTTCGTATTTTATTTGAGGATACTTGTTTTCGATTAAAAATCTGGTCACAAATTTTGGTTTGTCGCATAAGAAACATATTACCAACAAAAATTTGATGCCATCTCTCCTAGCGCGTTAAAATGGTTAACGCATGTTGGATGTATCATGTATGGTTTACGATCATCGGAACATTGTTTGTTAATCCGATTCAGATGGCAAACCTTGAGGGGTGAGTAATTTCGACAGGGTATCCATGAGCACACAAGTCAATTTATAGTCTTTGTTAAAAAATAAGTACTAGAATTAAATTCAGTATAAACGATTCAGCAGAAAAATAAATTGATAAAAATATTTATATTGAATGAAATAAAAAAAATGGTCCCAATGTCCCATAAGAAACGAACACGAAATCCTGGAAAACAAGTTGAATGAAATTAAAAACCAGGCCCTGCCGTTTGTATGTACGAGTACAAACACATCCGCGCTATTTTATAATTTAACTTTAGTTTGAAACATTGAGAATGCGGAAGGAGTATAAAATATTGTCGTTGTTCACCCGCACTATTTTTGTGTTAAATATCAACCCCTAATATTGGTTGCCAATGAATGCGAAAAAGATTAATCGGAAATTGTTGGAGATATTGCAACAAAGACTTTCCTCACTCGAGCTATTTTTGTGCTTAAATATCAACTCCTGGTATTGGTTGCCAATGAATGCAAATGTGATGAATTGAAAATTGTTGGAGAAGGACAAGATTGCATGCAGAAACTTTCTTCACTCACACTATCTTTGTGCGTATCTTACTTGAGGTTTATTTGCAGTCATATGATGGTGGTTTTGGATTGATACCTGGATCAGAATCTCATGGTGGTGGATATAAATGTATTTCTTCTTTTGATTTTTTTTGATGTGTTGCTCTAGAGGTTCTCAACTTGTTGTACCTGCCAACTCTTCTTTGCTACTCCGCACTAGCTTCATTGTGGACTGTTGGAATGTACACAAAATTTGGATTCTAGAAGTGTTTCTATACGTTCTGGAAGTTTGGGCATAGTGACCATTTTATCGCGTTTTCAGTTTGGGCACAGTGCCCATTTCAGCATTAATATTTGAATCTGCCGCCAAGGACAAAACGACGCAGTTTTGGGCAAAGCGACGTCGTTTCACCTGGGTTCACAGAATAGCCGCGGCGCATTGGATCAATCCTCTCTCACGTGTTAGTTGATGGCAATGCGAGATTCCAAGTGCTCCAAGTTCCTCGCCAGCTCACGCACAACATGACGTCCACAATTTCTGTTAGAAATCTGTGGTGCGGATTCGCTTATTTCGATTTGATCGTAGGGTTCATATGCATCGTGGATTTGGGGATAATCGCGTGCGTGTATATAAATGTAATTCACGTGTTGTGTGTGATATAGAACTGTAACTTAGTGTATTCCGATAGCCTTGAGAGCTTGAATAATAGCAGAGAACCACCTCCCTCCCTGAGCACGTAGATCAATTTTCAATCGATCGAAGCTCGTAAAATACTTTGTAATTTCGTGTGATTTCTTTTGCGTTGTGTTCCTTGAAGTTCAGAGATACTTTTAGGATCCATAAATCGCGTGTTCATCGTCGAATCCCGATTTCACCATTGTTGAGCTTGGAGTTCCGATTTGAGCTCTTGAGCGCGCGCATCTCGATTGTTGTTTGTTTGGTATTGTTCGAACTCTCAACAAGTGGCGCCGTCTGTGGGAATCAAATCCAGCTGCTGCGAAGATGATGAAGGGTGGATCCGCGAAGTTCGATCTAGAGAGATTCACGGGGAAAAATGACTTCAACCTGTGGCGAATCAAAGTGAAGGTTGTACTGGTTCAATAGGGGCTAATCTCTGCGTTAGATGCTCCGTTGCAGTCGCCTAAACCAGAGGGAAAAGGGAAGGGGACAGAGGAGTCAGGCTCTGTAGAATCAACACCTGATCCAGTGGAGATTTCCATGAGAGCTCACAGTGTGATCATCTTGAGCTTGGGGGACAAAGTGTTGAGGGAAGTATGCAAGGAGTCTACTGCCGATGGTTTGTGGAAGAAACTGGAAAGCTTGTACATAACCAAATCCTTGGCAAACAGGTTATATTTGAAGCAAAGGTTGTATATCTTTAGGATGTCTTCTGATAGATCTGCAGTTGACCAGATGGATGATTTTGTGAGGTTGTTAGATGATCTGGAGAATGTAGATGGTCGGATGAAGGAAGAGGATTAAGCACTGTTGTTGTTGAGTTCTTTGCCTTCATCATATGATCAGTTTAAGGATGTATTGTTGTATGTTATGTTGTAGTTGTATACTTAATGTCTAGATTTAAGTAACGGAAACTCCCGATCATAGCATTTAATCTATTAATTAAATAAACAATTGTTTGCTTTTAATTATTTGATAATTAAATATATGCAAATATAGTCCTAGATTATATACGTTGTAGTTAGTACACAGAAGATCATACTATCAATTACTCGTATTTAATCGAACAGTAGCTCACGACCTAGATGGACAAGGACCAAGCCATCGGTATAGTCGTTGTGTGAGGGAGAAAATAATTTGTCTTAATTATTTTATCACACTTGTACACTTGGTGTATTGGGCGGATCGCTTGAGATTTATCGATTAGGATTGCTTTAGATAATCGATTTAAATCTCAGTGTATTTTATTCTTAATCCCCGATATTATTGCGGGTGTGTATGTTTAATATAAGTGACTTTGATTTTCCAAAAAAATTGACTGATTAGAATATCTGGTCAATTACCGGTAAAGTTGGGTCACTATATTTATATAAAACATGTCGTGAATTCTTGACGGGAAAGTGTATCCCGATAAGGGTTGATAATATTCCCGAGATAGTTCATAAGGAATTATTATGTAAACCTCATGAGTGAATTTGTTCCGCATAATAATTAAAGTTGAATGGTACTATTCTCGGATATAAGAGATGAATAAATTAATTAAGCAATAAATAAATTTTATTCATGGATATTTAAATCTTAAATACACGGAATAAATAATACTACCGGAGATAATATTATTTGATATCGGAGATAATATTATTTGATATAATATGGTTTAATATTGGGAGTGCAATTAATTTTATATAGTGGAAAATAAAATTAATTAATATTAATGGGATTAATAGATTTGGGCTTGGGCTCAATTTAATCATTAATATTAGAAGCCCAATATTCCACCTCCTTTAGATCCCCTACGTAGCCTATAAAAGCACTACATGGTCTTCACAATTAACACACCATAAGATTATCATACTTGATATTCTAGAGAGTTCGTGAAGGAGATCCATAGGAGTTCGGAGGATCGTCGCCCACACGACGTTCGAACGAAGTGCAAGGAATACGTGGGAAGATTCGAAGGTCTTTAAATCATCTCGTTTCTCCGCACAATGAGATGTAGGTATAATCGTAAACCCCCTCTTATGATTATTTGTTTTATATAATCGTGATATATACATGAACGATGATCGGGGACGAACAAACTCTGCGGACGGGGATTCGAGATCCCCGGCGGATATCGAGAACACCCTCGGCTTGGAGCCGAGGGGTGGCGGTCGAGCCCTAGGGCTTCGACCGCCGGCGTGCGCGCAAGGGAAGCCCCGACTGGACGCCGGGGCAAGCGATCGACATGAGGTCGATCGCTGGGGATGCCACGGGCTTGTGCCGTGGCGGATCCCCGCCGCCTCGATGGCGTCATGCGCAAGGGAGCACCCCGGCTGGGCCGGGGTGGGCGATCGATCGCCGGGGCGAGCCGCGGTGGTCAGCTGGGCTGACCGCCCCTCCCGATGGTGGTGGCGGTGAGTCGTCGGACTCACCGCCGGGGGCTGTTCGCACAGCCCCGCGGGGTTGCATCCGCAACCCCATGCGATCTCCATGCTCGGCGATCGCGAACCCCGGCGTGGGGTTCGGCTAGGGTTTCGGCTGCGGGTTTATCCCGCGGCGGCAATTCTCTTATTGGGCCCGGTTCATGCGGTGTTCGTGATCGTGTTTCCGGCGACGGGATTTCGGTAGGGTTGTCGGTTCCGCAATTTTTTGATAGCCCGGGATATTGATTTACAACATGTTAGGGTTCATGATTTGACTCTGGAGGAAGTGCAGGTTGTTGGAAATCGATATCTCGGAATTAATTAAATAAATAAATTATCTAATTAATTCCAACCGAAATCCTTTGGAGATCGAATATCCGGAGTTGTCAAATTTGCGGAACGACAACTCCAATCGACTCCCAGTTGCCGGAACATTCCGCCACGAACCACCACGAAGCCCCGGACTCAACCAAAACCCTAACCGCGGCAAAGCCGCGGCTGTTCGGTCGAGTCCCCTCGTGGGACTCACGGATGTCCTTGGCAGCCGCCTAGGGCTGCTCGTAGCAGCCCGCTGGGCACGCTCGAACTCCTCGCGGACAGCCCCATGCAAACCCTAGCCGCGGCCAAGCCGACGCGTGTTTGCTCGGGGCGTGCGCACGTCACCGGACGTGCGCTAGGGTTCAGCCCGTAGGCCATCCCACAGCACCGGCGAAGCCCTGTGGACACGCCCAGCCATCTCACGGTGATCGCACGCCCAGCCACGGTTGAATCGTGGCTAGCGATCACCGCCAGCACCGCCGCGCGAGCGGCGGTTTCACCCGCGCGAGCGGCGATCGCACCGCGCGAGCGGGGATCGAGCCGCGCGGGCTGTTTCGTCCAGCTGGGGTTCGATCGAGCTCTCGGCGCCCAGCCGAGGCTCACGCCCTCTCGATCCCCGTCCATCCGAGCCGTCGTTCCGCCGGCGGTCCGGTGGTCCAACCACCACCGCCCGGTTCGACCTCGTCATGGGGTTCGTCTTTTGGATCTTACGTTCACGTTATTTTCACGATAATTAAACATTAAAATCATCGAAGGGGGTTCAACGATTTTACCTTTGTTCTCGTTGTACGGAAAAACGAAGAACTCAATTTGAAGACCTTGAGACCTTCCCACGTATTCCTTGCACTTGTTCGAACGTCGGGTGGACGACGATCCTCCGAACACTATGGATCTCCTTCTCTACTTTCTCTCTCTAGAATTGTGATCTTCAAGTTATGAGAATAGAGAAGACCATGTAGTGCTTTTATAGGCTACGTAGGGGATCTTAAGGAGGTGGAATATTGGGCTTCCAATATTAATGATTAAATTGAGCCCAAGCCCAAATCCATTAATCCCATTAATATTAATTAATTTATTTTCCACTATATAAATTAATTGCACTCCCAATATTAAACCATATTATATCAAATAATATTTCTCCGGTAGTATTATTTATTACGTGTATTTAAGATATAAATATCCATGAATAAAATTAATTTATTGCTAATTAATTTATTCATCTCTTATATCCGAGACTAGTACCATTCAACCTTAATTATTATGCGGAACAAATCCACCTGCAGGGTTTACATAATAATTCCTTATGAACTCATCTCGGGGATATTATCAACCCTTCCGGGATACACTTTCTCGTCAAGTATTCACGGCATGTCATATATAAAATATAGCGACCCAACTTAACCGGTAATTGACCCAGTAATTAAACCGGTCAATTCCTTTGGAAAATCAAAGTCACTTATATTAAATATACACACCCGCAATAGTATCGGGGATTAAGAATAAAATACACTGAGATTTAAATCGATTATCCAAGGCAATCCTAATCGATAAATCTCAAGCGATCCGCTCAATACACCAAGTGTACAAGTGTGATAAAATAATCAAGACAAATTATTTTCTCTCTCACACAACGACTATACCGATGGATTGGTCCGTGTCCATCTAGGTCGTGAGCAACTGTTCGATTAAATACGAGTAACCGATAGTATGATCTTCTGTGTGGGCCCGACACACTATACTAACTACAACGTATAGAATCCAGGACTATAATTTGCATATATTTAATTATAAATAATTAAATGAAAATAATTGTTTATTTAATTAAATAGATTAATGGCAATGGATCGGGAGTTTCCGTTACTTAAATCTAGACATTAAGTACACAACTCCAACAATCTCCCACTTGTACTAAGGTCTAGTCATTTCCTCCAAACTCCCGACTCCCATACTCATTACGTGCTTAAACTGTACTTCCAAGAAGTACCATGTGAATGAGCAATCTAGGTTGCCGCTCTGAAGTTATCTTGGTGACTACAGCGTCGTCTCCCCTGACGATGATTCGTATCAGGTGGTACTTGCTCTATGTGTTATCTTACACTTATGGACTTGTGATTTCTTACCATTTGCCATCGCACCGCTATTTACATAGCCTTTGACAAATTAAGAATCACCTCTAAGTCCCAGAGATTCCCGGAGCTATACCAAAACTTCCGCTACCTCTGAGGCCGCTATTTGGTTACCCATGGCAGAGTCCGAAAAGCATCGTGCTTATCACTCTTCCATGTTAAAAACTCCTTCTCCTTCAATAGTGAAACACATAGCCTGATATCGACTTACACCGGTCCTCATTCGATTAGAAATCTAAGAGAATGTAATCCAAAGGAAAAGCTTGTCTGCTCCGTAATCCAGAACATAGTTTCCAGTACTTCGAAAGTACTTAAAATGTTCATTACAGCAGTCGAGTATTCCTTTCCAGGATTACCTTGATATCCTCCCACTATACTAGCCGCATAGCAGATATCAGGTTCTCGTTTTCAACGTCGCATTTATCAAGCTTTCCACACTCGAAGTGTAGGAAACCGCTTTCATTGCTTCTATCTCCTTTTTGTGTTCCAAAACACATATCCTACCTTTCTCGGAATCTTGCATGTTAAAACGAACCATAATCATTTATATGTAAGATGTCCAGGAGAAGTACAATGTTCTTTTCTAGAGATCCTAGATCTCAAGAACATGTCCAACTTCTTCCTATATCTTTCATATTGATTCATCTAGACAACCATCATTTTATGTCTGACAACATCTTTACATTGTTACCAATGATAAAATGTTATCTGCATAAAACCTCCGAGAAACACCACTTTGTTTCCATCACGTTTCCCATACACACGATTCGTCAATGCCTTTTGATGAATCCATCAAATGGACTATCTCATCAATGCGCAAGTTCCACGAACTCTAGCTTCGTTTCAATCCATAAATGGATCAACTAAGCTTGTATTCTAAATGATCTTGCCTCTTAGCAATAAACCTTATTGCTTTCTAAGAGAGCACATTTAGATCTAGTACTGCCTCTATGTAGATCCAGGGATCGATTTCATGTATACTAGGTCCAGAGTCCGAAGACTCTCCTAGTCTTATGAATATCTTCGGTTGTCACACAACCTCCCACTACAACGGCATTCCGGTGTATAAACAGTAATAACAGTAGGTGCAGTTAGTGGTGTACCGCTACTCGGTTCGGCTGGTTCTAAGTCTTAATCTCTCTCTCTCATTTCAAAGTATTACGTCACTTTGGGCTTGTGGTTCATCTAATAGTCTTCCTCTAAGAACCGGGCGTTAGAACTTATAACGTCCTTCTGGTCCATAGTACTATTGAACACACATCTTTTGTTCTTCTAGGATATTCTACAACCGCATTTGAATGCGCCGCTGTTTCCAGACATATCCATAGAACATAGGTAGTTCCGTATAACTCATGCCTTTACTATTTCTATAAGAGTTCCATTTCTTAATTTCCGACACACCATTTCTACACAACAGTGTATGGTGTAGTCATTTGGGATCAAATCCCAATCTTTGATTAGTATGTCATGCATTCCTCAGACAGGTACTTGCCTCCGCGATCAAATCGCAGGCTACAAATGGATATACCTTGATGGTTCTCCACAATTGCTCAGTGTCCATTGACATGTCAAAACACTTGCTTTTGTGGCACATCAGGTATTCTAATCCATTTCTCGAGTAATCATCAAATGAAGTACTCGTACCTTATTGTCTGAGTAGACATGGGTCTGCATACATCAGAGTCAATCAATTCTTATACTTGTCCGGATCTTATATCTTATATCCATAAAGGATTGCTTAGTCGTATTATCTTCCAAATTTGATTCTTAGGTCGGAAGGTCCACTCCTTCAACTTAATTGATCTTACAATCAATTTTCGACCTTTGAACTTCTTATTTGAATAAATATGACTTAGCATAAGAATCCACAAGTAAAATTGATTTAACAAAGAAATCTCTTATTAGTAAAACGAGTTATATAAAACGGTTCGTTGCATCATGGTGGACTCGGGATTCATCATTTATATATTGCTAGCTAATGTACCAGAATAGATAATATCATTAAATTCTTCTTATAACCATCAGATGATTAAAAGAAATAAAATATCCATTCATTAGAAATCCAGAACAAAGTTCTTTCTAAAGGTACATAAAAGCAATAACTCAAAATGAAATCCTATATAATTGTCCTCCACTGCAACAGCTGCCTCCTCAACAACATTGCCCATGTAGACTACGATTTCTTCTTTTCCAAGTCGTCGGGTTTCCTGGAACCCTCGCATTTAGAATGCGCATACCGTCAATGGTTCCATATCTACACACCAGGTTCCGGTAGATAATACCACTGACTATGTTTTACGACTAAAGAAGATTTCGTACTTTCTTTGAGAGGATAATCAGACTTCTAGTACCTAGACTGTTTGCATCGAGAACACTAGCCTATTGGCTTTCTCGCCCCATCTCGTGATCCAAGAAACTTAGGACCACTGGGTTTCTTTGCTTGTTTTTCCTATCCCCTGGTTTTGCCCTTAGGTTCGAAACCTTTGGCATTGGCTACAAGAGCTTGCGATTTCCGTCTCAACTCGTCCAAAAGGTCCATCATCTCAAAAACGTGTTTAAGCGTTTCCTTGAATCGACTGGCCTTTATGAGTATCCTCATCGCCTCTTGTCTAGCCTCTACATCATGTCTAAACATCTTCTTGAGTTTGAACATGATAAAATCAGTTCTTTCCTCATCAGTTAAGACATTGGTAGGCTCGGGAGGACAAAGCTCACTGAGTACAAACTTGTACTCTTTAACAGTCTGGGCAATGTCCAGATCTCTATTCCAATCAATACAATCAGGGACCAGTGAGTTAAAATCCTTAAGTATCACATAAAGTGGGTTCAAAGCCATCCATAATCTATGAGCACATATAATAACAAACAATCGATTTAATATCCGATATTATCTCCCTCTAATAATATCATTAAACCACTAATCACATCTAAAATCCCATCGGGTAAGGCAAGCCACGATAGTGTGGACGTTTACCTACCCAAATGATTTAGTAATTAGATTTGCTTCGGTCGTACATCATCAATAGCGTTACTTCGATGGGAAGGATACTATGAAGCGTACCTAAGTGTAAACCATTACTCAGTATCTAAGAAGATTGTTTGGGACACGTATATTCACCGCAAGCCACGATAGTGTGGACGTTTACGTTAACATACGCTCCTTTACTCCCTTCTATAACTGTCTACATCAATCGATCCAAAATCCCATTCAGTGCAGCAAGCCACGATAGTGTGGACGTTTACTACACCAAAAGATTTTTACAATTGACTCCCAATTACTTGATCCATTCGATTTTTGTAAATCAGGACGCGGAGAATCATAAGTGAAACTCGAAGTTTCTAACCAGTGATTCACCATGCGAACAACCCTATCTCTCATTAGATGAGGGAGCCGAGCAGACAATCGATCCACCTTCAAAAGGATGGTACGAAGGTCTCTAATTTGTGTCCTCTACATGACCAAGTGGCTTTGGCTCCATTCCACTCCCCGGGGTGAGAATGAGTCGACTTGAAATCAGTTTCAGAAAGACAAATTAGGCATTGTTTGATAAACTCAATCAATGTTTCTCGTAAAAGGAATTACAAGAATTCTCCTCCAATGACTTGTCTATACGAACTTCGAAAGCTCATAAAAGTCACCAAGAGAACAATAATGGAGACCATGGCATTGTTTCCAATCCCTCTCCCACTTAGCTTTTTATAACAAAAGGATACGCTATCTAATACATAATTAAACACATAAGCATGCATACATGAAATAAAGCACATAAAATATTATCACATAGTCAAAATAATTCTAGAATATTATTTTCCGACTATCATGGCTTTATTGCATCTCCGTACGCATCTTCTAGTCTTCAGTCTTCGTTCTTGAATGCTCCATGTGACGAGAATATTAATCCCAAAATTTAAATCTATTTATTTTCAATTAATCCAAAAGTTACTTAATTCGAAAATTAAGTCAATCGAATATATCAAAAATAAAATTAAATATTATTAATATTTTTATTTATTTTTATTTTCCTATCTAATTCTATTAAATCTCTAGAATCCCATCCAAGTCAAACTTGAAATATTCTAGAAGACTTCTATAATAGAATAAGGAAATAAAATAAATTAGGACTCTTCTACTTTCCATAATTAACTAATTTCCATCTATTAAAAATTCCCAAGAATAGGAATAATCAAATAGGAAATAAATTAATTTCAATTTAATTCTTTTCCTATTCCATGAGAGTTCCTAAAAATAAGAACACTCAAATAGGAAAACCGAATCAAATAGGAAAGTCGGATTATGGTAGGAGTAGCGCGGGTTGGGAGTCCCCGCACCACCCCCACCACCATCGATCGATCACCAAGGGAAGGACCCGCCGCCACCACCCCAGCCGGCCAGCCACCACCCACCGGCGGCAGACCATGGCCGAGGGCGCGTCGCCCCTCCCACTCGATCGATCGTAGGGTCGATCATGGGGATGATCGGCCCTATGGTCCTTCGTCTTCTTCGTCACACTTCTTCGTCTTCCGGCGGTCGTTTCGGCATCGATCCAACGTAAATAAAATTACAAGAATTAAAATTACATTATCCGGTATCGATTCTATACATGAAATCGACCCTATACATTTTCCGGAAAAAGTAGAACGTAATAATAAATCCTAAATTCGGTCAACCCCCGAATTTTTACTATTACAAGCATTCACCACACATAAAACGAATCTCGACATGTCCGAGAGTTTAATAATCAAGAAGAATATTATGACATTAATTAAAACAATTAAATCTAGCCATAATAGTCGGAAACCCTGCAAGGTAGAACAATTTATCGAAAAATACCGTGAACGAAAACCAACGCTCTGATACCAATTGTTGGAAATCGATATCCCGGAATTAATTAAATAAATAAATTATCTAATTAATTCCAACCGAAATCCTTTGGAGATCGAATATCCGGAGTTGTCAAATTTGCGGAACGACAACTCCAATCGACTCCCGGTTGCCGGAACATTCCGCCACGAACCACCACAAAGCCCCGGACTCAACCAAAACCCTAACCGCGGCAAAGCCGCGGCTGTTCGGTCGAGTCCCTTCGTGGGACTCACGGCTGTCCTTGGCAGCCGCCTAGGGCTGCTCGTAGCAGCCCGCTGGGCACGCTCGAACTCCTCGCGGACAGCCCCATGCAAACCCTAGCCGCGGCCAAGCCGCCGCGTGTTTGCTCGGGGCGTGCGCACGTCACCGGACGTGCGCTAGGGTTCAGCCCGTAGGCCATCCCACAGCACCGGCGAAGCCCTGTGGACACGCCCAGCCATCCCACGGTGATCGCACGCCCAGCCACGGTTGAACCGTGGCTAGCGATCACCTCCAGCACCGCCGCGCGAGCGGCGGTTTCACCCGCGCGAGCGGCGATCGCACCGCGCGAGCGGGGATCGAGCCGCGCGGGCTGTTTCGTCCAGCTGGGGTTCGATCGAGCCCTCGGCGCCCAGCCGAGGCTCACGCCCTCTCGATCCCCGTCCATCCGAGCCGTCGTTCCGCCGGCGGTCCGGTGGTCCAACCACCACCGCCCGGTTCGACCTCGTCATGGGGTTCGTCTTTTGGATCTTACGTTCACGTTATTTTCACGATAATTAAACATTAAAATCATCGAAGGGGGTTCAACGATTTTACCTTTGTTCTCGTTGTACGGAAAAACGAAGAACTCAATTTGAAGACCTTGAGACCTTCCCACGTATTCCTTGCACTTGTTCGAACGTCGGGTGGGCGACGATCCCCCGAACACTATGAATCTCCTTCTCTACTTTCTCTCTCTAGAATTGTGATCTTCAAGTTATGAGAATAGAGAAGACCATGTAGTGCTTTTATAGGCTACGTAGGGGATCTTAAGGAGGTGGAATATTGGGCTTCCAATATTAATGATTAAATTGAGCCCAAGCCCAAATCCATTAATCCCATTAATATTAATTAATTTATTTTCCACTATATAAATTAATTGCACTCCCAATATTAAACCATATTATATCAAATAATATTTCTCCGGTAGTATTATTTATTCCGTGTATTTAAGATATAAATATCCATGAATAAAATTAATTTATTGCTAATTAATTTATTCATCTCTTATATCTGAGACTAGTACCATTCAACCTTAATTATTATGCGGAACAAATCCACCTGCAGGGTTTACATAATAATTCCTTATGAACTCATCTCGGGGATATTATCAACCCTTCCGGGATACACTTTCCCGTCAAGTATTCACGGCATGTCATATATAAAATATAGCGACCCAACTTAACCGGTAATTGACCCAGTAATTAAACCGGTCAATTCCTTTGGAAAATCAAAGTCACTTATATTAAATATACACACCCGCAATAGTATCGGGGATTAAGAATAAAATACACTGAGATTTAAATCGATTATCCAAGGCAATCCTAATCGATAAATCTCAAGCGATCCGCTCAATACACCAAGTGTACAAGTGTGATAAAATAATCAAGACAGATTATTTTCTCTCTCACACAACGACTATACCGATGGATTGGTCCGTGTCCATCTAGGTCGTGAGCAACTGTTCGATTAAATACGAGTAACCGATAGTATGATCTTCTGTGTGGGCCCGACACACCATACTAACTACAACGTATAGAATCCAGGACTATAATTTGCATATATTTAATTATAAATAATTAAATGCAAATAATTGTTTATTTAATTAAATAGATTAATGGCAATGGATCTGGAGTTTCCGTTACTTAAATCTAGACATTAAGTACACAACTCCAACACAGGTTGCTCTTAGGTCAAAGGAGTTGAACAAGAAGGATCCTAAGGCCAAAGAACATCTTTAAAATCCAGAGGGTTTAACTGTCACAAAGAAGAAGCCATAGGGAAAAAAGGACAACAAGAAGAAACCACATGGAGGTGGTGATGCAGCTGCATCAACCTCAGAAACTAGGAAGTGCTACCATTGCAATAAGATAGGTCACTTGAAGAAGAATCGTTACCAGTTGAAGAGTCAGCAGGGCAAAGGGAAGGAGCCAGCTCAATCTGCATATGTGGTTGAGTCAACTTCGGATGCTGAGGTACTAGCTGTTACTTCTAACTCTAGAAATGAGGAGTGGATGCTTGATTCTAGCTGTACATTTCATATGTGTCCTGTGAAGCATTGGTTTGAGGACTTTGAGTTCATAGATGTTGGTTCTGTTGTTCTTGGAAATAATCTTACATGTCAAGTTGAGGGTATTGGTTCTGTGAGGTTGAGACTCTCAAATGAATCAATTAAGAAACTAACTAAGGTGAGATATATTCCATCACTCAGGAGAAATCTTATTTCTCTTGGAATGCTTGACAGTTTGGGCATGAGTTTCAGTTCAGTAGGTGGATGCCTTCAAGTTAAGAATGGCTCTACTGTGGTACTTGAGGGAGTCAAGAGAAATGACTTGTATTTCTTGAAGGGTTCAACTGTGGTTGGGGAAAACTCTTTAGGTGCTGCCTCTGAGAAGGTGGAGTTATGGCACAGGAGACTTGGTCATCTCAGTGAGAGGGACTTCATGAGTTGTCTAAGCAAGGTGCATTCAAGAATGGTTAACTTGACAGGCTCAAAGTATGTGAGTATTGTGTTCTGGGAAAAGCTACTAGGGCCAGTTTTGGAGTGGGAAGGCATAAAACTAACGGAGTGTTGGATTATGTTCACTCTGACCTATGGGGCCCAGCTAGAACAAATACCAAGAATGGAGGCAGGTACTTCTTATCCATCATTGATGATTTCTCAAGAAGAGTATGGGTGTTCATTCTGAAAAATAAGAGTGATGCCTTTGAGAAGTTCAGAGATTGGGTAATTGAAGTGGAGAGGCAGTCCGAGAGAAATGTGAAAAACTTGAGGACTGATAATGGTCTTGAGTTTCTCTCTGAGGAGTTCAACTCTTTTTGTGTTGAGAATGGAATTTCAAGGCATAGAATTGTGGCCTCTACTCCTCACCAAAATGGAGTTGCTGAGAGGATGAATAGAACCTTGCTGGAGAGAGTGAGGTGTATGCTTTTAAGCTCTGGCCTTAACACGTCATTCTGGGGAGAAGCAGTGTCTACTGCAGCCTATTTGATCAATAGGAGTCCAGCTGCAGCTCTGAGCATGAAGACTCCTCAGGAGATTTGGACTAGGGAAGTTCCAAGTTTTGAGAATCTTAGGGTGTTTGGCAGTTTGGCCTTTGCTCATGTGAGGGGTGATAAACTTGAAGCCAGAGCACTGAGGTGTGTGTTTCTTGGTTATCCAAAAGGAGTGAAAGGTTACAAACTGTGGTGCATTGAACCTGGAAATCAGAAGTGTGTGATTAGTAGGGATGTGACTTTTGATAAAGACACTATGCCCATGCTCTTTGAGAAAGAATCAACTGAGATAGATTAGTTTGAGGTGGAGTTACATGGTAGAGATGTAATTAAAGCTCAGAGAGAAGCCCAAGTTAAAGATGAGGATGAATTTGAAGTTGATGAGGAGCCTGTGGTCAGTGATGGTTATCAACTTGCTAGAAACAGGGAGAGAAAGGTGATACAACCTCCAAAGAGATATGCCAGGCAGATACAATCTCTTATGCACTTTTAGTGGCTGAAGACATAGTTAGTAATGAGCGAAATTCATATTCTGAGGCTGTGAGTTGTTCTGAGAAAGAGAATTGGATTCTAGCTATGCAGGAAGAGCTACAATCATTGGAAAGGAATCATACATGGGATGTTGTTCAGAGGCCAAAGAATCAGAGGGTTGTTGGATGCAAATGGATCTTTAAAAGGAAACAAGAGGGTTCTGGTATAAGGTACAAAGCAAGGTTGGTTGTTAAAGGTTTTACTCAGAAGGAAGGAGTTGATTTCAATGAGATCTTTTCTCCAGTAGAGAAGCATTGTACAATCAGAATTCTGTTGGCCATTGTTGCTCAGTTTGACCTTGAGCTTCAACGGATGGATGTTAAAACAACTTTTCTTCACTGAGAGTAGGAGGAAAAGATCAATATGAGGATATCTGATGGTTTGGAGGGCAGCTCTGACATGAACAAGGTGTGTTTGTTGAATAAATCCTTGTATTGTCTCAAACAAAGTCCAAGGCAGTGGTATAAGAGGTTTGATAGCTACATGTTAGTTATTGGCTTTGTGAGAAGCAAGTTTGACTGCTGTGTTTATCTAAAAATGAAGACTGGAAGGGTTGTTACCTATCTACTGCTTTATGTGGATGATATGTTGATTGCCAGTTGTTCCAAGGTGGAGGTGGAGTCTTTGAAGAGGCTGCTAAGTGCTGAGTTTGAGATGAAAGACCTTGGAGAGGCAAAGAAGATTTTGGGAATGGATATTTCCAGAAACAGGTCCACTGGTACCTTGTTTTTGTCTCAGGCTTCTTATATTGAAAAGGTTCTCAAGAGATTTTATATGCATGAGGCTAAAACAGTGACTACACCACTTGGAGATCACTTGAAATTCTCAGTTGATCAATATCTAAAGAATCAGTCAGAGGAGGTTGCTATGAGTAAGGTTCCTTATGCTTCAGCTGTGGGGAGTGTGATGTATGCTATGGTTTGTAGCGGGCCTGATCTTGCTTATGCATTGAGTTGCGTTTCTAGATACATGGCAAATCCAGGGAGATCACACTGGGAAGGTGTTAAATGGCTACCGAAGTATTTGAGAGGCACTTCTGAGTATGGTTTGATGTTTAGAAGAGTAAGGAGCTCTGGAGATGCTCTTACTGGATATGTAGATTTTGATTATGCCAGCAATGTGGATACCAGGAAGTCACTTACAGGGTATGTGTTTACCTTGTATGGTAGTGTTGTGGTCTGGAAGGCTTCTCAGAAATCTGTGGTTGCTTTGAGTACCACTGAATCAAAGTATATTGCATTGACTGAGGCCATAAAGGAGTCTATATGGTTGAGAGGTTTTATTGAAGAACTTGGAGTTCTGTAGGAAAGGGAATCTGTGCATTGTGATAGTCAAAGTGCAGTGCATTTGACTAAGCATCAGGTGTATCATGACAGATCCAAGCAACTTATGGAACTTATTTAGCCTGGTTATCACGAAATCCCTCGCAGGATAAGACAATAACGACACTCGAGTCTTAGGCTTAGAACACGAACAACTTAT
The DNA here is from genome assembly GCA_954870475.1 of Euphrasia confusa. Classification (NCBI taxonomy): domain Eukaryota; kingdom Viridiplantae; phylum Streptophyta; class Magnoliopsida; order Lamiales; family Orobanchaceae; genus Euphrasia; species Euphrasia confusa. The sequence goes on from OX940951.1 coordinate 23,751,415, forward strand.
GGAACTTTATGTATTATTTGTTGCTTCAAAGCTTTCAATTTCGTAGGTGATGTTGTGTGTATTCAGAAAATGAATTCCACTCCCTTATATAGGTTTTAGACACCTCTTCATTTGAACATAAGCACCCTTTAGTTGAATATGTATCTTTTAGTGAAAGCACCCTTTCAAATGGCACCTATTCATGTTGTTTTGCATGGTTATTCATGCAATTCCGAATTTGCATACAATATATGATATTAAATCATTATCTATCCATGCAACCATGCAACCACAAGATTAAACTCGACATGCATCAACATGTTTATTCAAAGTATTAATCCGTATCAATTTTATATGAACGTGTACTCCACACTTCTCCAAATTCATATTCTATTGACTAGGATTAATCTAAAACTTTGAATGATTCCAACTACATTAAACGGACAATGATTTCACTTAAATCATCATCACGGATTCTCAAGTATGTTTCTTTGAAAGCATTAAAAGTTTCAGCTTTTGAATTCAGAAATTTTATCCAAGTAAATCTAGAAAAATCATCCACAATAACAAGCGAGTACCATTTACCTCCCCAGCTTTCTACCTCCATAGGACCCATGAGGTCCATGTGAAGTAATTCAAAGCATCTCATGGTTGACCTATATGATGAATCAGTTGCAGGATGAGACGTACGGACTTGTTTGCTTTTGAAGCACGATTCACACACTCTTGTGTTGCATGAGGTGATTTCTGGAAGTCCGATAACTGCATTGAATCTACTTAGTCTCTGAAGATTTTTGAAGTTTGTGTGCCCAAGCTTGTTATGCCACAATGTTGTATCATCGACTTGTAGAAAGTTACATGCACTTATGAACCAACTTCAGATCCACACTCTGAACTCAATAGTGAGAGTTAGACCCTCTAATCAGTCCCAACATGATCCTTGTAACCTCAGCTTCAAAACCATAGCCAGAGCACATCAAATGATCCACCATAGCCTCATAATTTTGCAAATGCGCCTAACCCGACCACTTCAGAATTGTACTGAGTTGAAAAACTCACATACTCAAATTCTGTAATTCTGATCCAAATGGACTCAAAACACTTCCAACATGTTTGTACACAGAAATATGACTTCACTGCACATTCCATACACCACAAACAAGCCTCCTACTCTGAATCACCATCAAGGTAATTCAAAACAGAAAACTGTCAAGTCAACTCCACCATTGACTTCAAGAATTCTTGGCATCCATGTAGAAAACTCAATCTACACAAGTCATATACATGATTGTGAACCTCAGGCCACAACCCTAGAACTCAGAAAACCACTGAGCAACAAAATCTCAGAATCATACTCCAAAATCCTCAAAACTGCTAGTATGAGTATTTTGTTGCATAACTCCACAACCACAGCTGATCTCTCACCTCAACTGCAGCCAAAAGTTCCACAACCTCACTGAGATTGTGAAAGGTCCACCAATTGGACCAGATCCTGACACAATTTGAACTTATCCACAGACAACACTTTAGTGAAGCTATCTGTTGGATTTTCTTAGTTGTTATTTTCTCAACTTTGACTATATTTTTATCCACAACTTCCCTCACAAAATGCATCCTCACATCAATATGCTTGGACCTTTCATGAAACACCTGATGTTTGACCAAGTGTAGGGCACTTTGACTATCACAGTTGACTTTAACCGTGTCTTGATCAATTCCCAACTCCTGTAGGATCCCTCTTAACCACATAACTGATAGAGTAGGTGACCAACAAGCCAACCAGTGGCTGTGGTCGAACCTAATTTATTATTTAATTAATAAATATTATCAATTTATTTCGAAATTATGAAAGATTATTAATTATGATTAATTAAGGCATATGCTATATCTACTCCCCATGTTGAATCATAGATATAGTCCTGTACAGTTACACATGTTGTATGAATTCGGTTTTGTGGAAACCGAGAGATAATTCTGTTAACGCAACGTAACTGGTCAAACTCAGTTCCTAGTCGATGGGTTACGCCAATAACAAGGATACCCGGCCTTTCCCCCTTGAGACTAGCACTTAGTGTATGTGGGCTAATCTCGAGCCTCGATGTTGGACATCGACATACTTAAGTGGGTGCTCACTGTTGATGAGTTCACTGAACCCCCCTCTCCCTGGAATCTCTAAGTGGTTATCACTGATCGAGTAGAGAATTCCATAATATAGTTGTACACAATTAATCCTTAAGACCCAGACATCACCGTGACTTCATCAGAGGACTAGCTGTATCGTGACATATCTCTGATTCCCTGGAAAGGGAGTAAGTCGAAAAAGGAGACAATGTTCGTGCAGTTCGAAATCTGATGTGAAGTCTGTGCATGGTAGTAGGGGATCTGATCGCTTGATATAGATCATGGATGTCCAATGTAGTTCGTAGTCCCGGAATCTCTGGCCAGAGTTGAACAGTGAGGTGATTAGAGAAATGTGTTCATCTAGATCAATCACGACTGGATTTTACGAAACCTAGAACGTTCGCAAAGTTATCAAACTCAACAAGAGATCTCGATTAACCAATATCTCTAGTTTGATCAGGACATATGAATCGGAGGGATCGTACTGTACGCTAACTATATTACAAGGTTCTTGCAGGCACTTCATTTGTATCTAGAGAATTAGTGAAGCGTGGCTGCTAGACGCTCGTCACTGATTCGTTGGGCACCGACTTGTTCGGAGATTGAATAATATGATTATTAATCTAAAACTCTCGGGAGTAGTTGATATAAGAACAATATGTTGTTCGAATCACAATGTGTTTGAGCCCACGGCTAGTTATACACCTGAACCATTGAGGGTCACATTCTCGTGTAAACCGATCCTTGAATACGATCATTTATTAATTAACTGTTAATTAAGTACATATAGTCGGAGGTCAATATGATTGAATCCGATATTCATAATTGTGATTATGAGTTGGAAATATTACTGAGCTAAAGAAAACCGACACGATGGTGTACACTTTCTATTTTGGGAAATTTCCCGATTTAGCAGTACCCCTGAAATGGGCTTTCCGATTTTGTGAAATTGGAAATTTTTATTATTATCTCATATCGATGAGAAAATTGAAACAAGAAAGAAAATATAATCGTTATATTTTTCGGAGATCGAATTGATTGTCAATTTGGGAGAAACGTAATGACGGCTAGTGAATTGGGCCGGCAAGGGTTAATGGATCCGATCCATTAGGGTTTGAGCCCAAGTAGCTCTTTTCCTCACCTATAAAAGGAGCTCCATTGGCATGAGGAAGAACACACAAAACCTAGAGAGCTCTAACCCTAGTCTCTCCCTCTCCTCTCCCCTCTCTCGTCCGCCGCCTTTCGGCTGCCTCCCTCGGAGGACCGCCGCCCGGAGCCGCCGCCCGCCGCCGCCGCCGGCAGCCGCCCACCTCACCGGAAATTGTTTCCGGCGTCGTTTTTCTGGCCTGTATTTCCCGTCGTATTCTCCCTCTCGGATTTCTAGTGCAATACGCGAGTGGGATTACCTATACGAGGTGAAACCTGATTTGACGAGAGACGCCGGAGGTACGAACGAACAACGCCCGAGCACGACCGAGCCAAGCCCGCCCGCGCCGGAGCGCCGCCCGCGACCAGCTGAGAGCCACCCCGGCTCTCCCCGTGAGCATCCCGCACGCCCCGCGTCGCATCCGCGCGACTTTCGACGAACCTCGTTTCGTCCGACGAATCCCTATGGTACTCACGATTAAACTTGAATTTAATTGTTTTGCGTTAACTGTTTGCGCTAAGTACTGGGATATGATTGACAAATAAAATTAATAGAGATTAATTTAATTGTTAATTAAAATCAATTTGATTTGAATTATATAATGTGATTATGTTAATTATCAAATTGACGCAATTAATTATGTGTGCATGTTTGCGTAATTAATTGTTTAGTGTAATTAATTTATATGATATATATAATTGCGCTAGAAGTAATTAATTTATATGATAAATATAATTGCGTAGAAGTAATTAATTTATATGATAAATTTAATTGCGCTACATTTAATTTATGTAGTATGGGATGCATGAATTAAATATTTAATTATTTGATAATTAAATCAAATGGTGGATTATTTATTTAATAGATTTGAATTAAATCAATAAATGCATGTAATATTGAAAATGGGATTTTCAATAAAATAAAATAAAATAAAATATTTGTTTTCCGCTGGGTATACATGCACGATCCCCAACAATAACCTCTTTTATAGCCTCAGTCATGGCCATATACTCACTCTCAGTGGTGCTCAAAGCAACCACACCCTGATGAGAAGCCTTCCACACAACTGTAGTTCCAAACAAGGTAAATACATAACCTGTTATGGATTTCCTTGTGTCCAAATTACTTCCAAAGTCAGAATCCACATAACCAATCAAAGAATCTCCACTGAGATCATTCTTTCTGAATACCAAACCATGATTCACAGTCCCTTTTACATATCTAAGCAGCCATCTCACTGCATCCCAATGCATTCTCCCTGGATTTGACATGAACCTAGAGACTGTACTCATCCCATAAGCCAAATCAGGTCTGCTACACACCATAGCATACATGATACTCCCAACAGCAGAAGAATAGGGAACACCACTCATAACATTGATCTCTGACTATGATTTTGGACTTTGATCAACTGAAAGTTTTATATGTTTAGCCATAGGAGTTGTTGAAGTTTTAGCCTGATCCATATGAAACCTTTTGAGAACCTTTTCAAGATATGAAGTTTGAGATAAACTCAAAGTACCAGAACTCCTGTTTCTGATTATATATATACCCAAAATCCTCCTGGCTTCACCCAAATCCTTCATCTCAAACTCAGATCTCAGTAACCTTTTCAGAGACTCCACCTCAACTTTAGAACAACTAGCAATCAACATATCATCAACATAGAGTAACAAATAGGTGCCTACTTTGCCAGATTTCAGTTTCAAGTATACACAGAAGTCATACTTGGATCTAACAAAGCCAATATGAATCATATAGCTATCAAACCTTTTGTACCACTGTCTAGGACTTTGCTTCAAGCCATATAGGGATTTTCTGAGCAGACAAACCCTATTATCATTGGTAGCACCCTCAACACCTCCTGGAATCCTCATAAAGATTTGTTCCTCAAGTTCACCATGCAAAAATGCTGTTTTCACATCCATTTGCTGCAACTCAAGATCCAACTGAGCTACAATGGATAATAAAATCCTGATTGTGCAATGTTTGACCACAGGAGAAAATATTTCATTGAAATCCACACCTTCCTTTTGTGTAAAACCCTTTGCAACCAACCTGGCTTTATACCTAACATCATTTGCACTGGTGCCTTCCAGTTTCTTCTTGAAAATCCATTTACACCCCACAACTCTCTGAGATGGTGACTTCTTAACAATTGTCCAGGTTTGATTCTTCTCCAATGATTGAAGTTCCTCCTGCATGGCTATAATCCACTTCTCTTTCTCAGAACATGATATAGCTTCAGAATAGCTATTTGGTTCACTTGAATCAACTTCATCAGCCACCAACAGAGCATATGACACCACATCAGCTTGAGCATACCTCTAAGGTTGATGAATCACCCTTCTTTCTCTATCTCTTGCTAGTTGATAGTCACTAAGATCATCCTGTGTTTCTGAAGGCTCAAGCTCATCATACTCATCAACTTCACCTTCTTCCAGAGATACATTCTCTCTATCAGTTAGCTCAAGTTCAAACAACTCAGTCTCCTTTAGATTTTTATCAGTGAGCATAGGCATACTATATTCTTCAAAAGTCACATCTCTACTTATGACACACTTTTGTTGCCCAGGCTCAATACACCATAGTCTATACCCTTAAACTCCTTTAGGATATCCCAGAAACACACACCTAAGTGCCCTTGCCTCCAGTTTATCACCACTCACATGAGAAAAGCATAGACTACCAAAAACTCTCAAGTTATCCAGATTTGGAACAACACTAGTCCATATCTCTTGAGGAGTTTTCATACTCAAAGCAGATGCAGGGCTTCTATTAATCAAGTAAGCTGCAGATGTCACAGCCTCACCCCAAAATGACTTGTGAAGCCCATAACTTAACAACATACACCTCACTCTATCCAATAGAGTCCTGTTCATTCTCTCAGCCACTCCATTTTGCTGAGGAGTTGAGGCAACTGTCCTGTGCCTTGCAATGCTCTTGCTTTTACACAAGTCATTAAACTCTTCAGAAAGAAACTCAAGGCCATTGTCAGTTCTCAACTGCTTCACTTCCTTCCCTAACTGTTTTTCTAATTCAACCAACCAATCTTTGAACTTTTCAAATGCCTCAGATTTGGTTTTAAGTATGATCACCCATACTTTTATACTAAAATCATCAATGATAGACATGAAGTATCTACCATCACTTTTAGTACTTGTTCTGGCAGGTCCCCAAAGGTCAGAATGCACATAATCCAGTACACCCTTTGTTGTGTGTCTCCCAGTTCCAAAAGAAGCTCTAACTGCCTTTCCCAAAGCACAAGTTTGACAGAAACTCAACTTATTCAACTTGTATTTATGAAAAAACCCTTGTTTAGCAAGTTCATTCAAGCCCTTTCCACTGAGATAACCCAACCTTTGATGCCATAACTCAACTTTTTCATTCTCTGCAACATGTGATGATTCACCAACAACAGCATTGCCTTTGAGAAAATAAAGGTCATTTTTCTTGAACCCTTCAAGAACAACTACTGAGCCTCTCTTAACTTGCAAACAACCACCATGAGAATTGAAACTGAACCCCATGCTATCAAGCACGCCAAGTGAGATCAGATTCCTCTTCAACTCAGGTATGTATCTAACTTTGGTTAACATCTTAGTAGATCCATCATGAAGTTTTAACCTAATTGAGCCAACACCTTGAACCCTGCAAGTGACATTGTTCCCCATAACTACACAACCACCATCAAAACCCTCAAACTGCTTAAACCATTCTTTCCTTGGGCTCAAATTGAAAGTACAACCTGAATCCAATATCCACTCAGTCTCCTTTCCACCCAAAGTCACATTCAACACCTCAGCATCCTCACAGTTATCATTTCCAACTGTGACATCAGCTTGTTGTTGAGTAGGTTGATTCTCTTGGAGCTTTTTCCAAGCATAGAAGTTCTTCTTGAGATGTCCAACCTTCTTGCAGTGATAGCACTTTCTACTCTCTCCAGAATTAGAAGCTCCACCTCCACTTGCATTTGGCTTGTTCTGTGGCTGCTTTTTCTTAAAGGTTTTCTTTCCAGTGGTGACCAATATATCTCTCATGGGCACTTGGATGATCCTTCTTAGATGATGACTCCTTCTTATGCAGCTCCTTAGCTCTCAATGCAATTTGAACTTCATCAAGAGTAAGAACATGCTCTCTACCATAAATCATAGCATCTCTAAACTGATCAAACTGTGAGGGCAGAGATCTCAATAGCAATAAGGCTTGATCCTCATCATCAAGCTTCTTGTCTATATTCTCCAAATCATCTAGAATCTTAATGAATTCATCCATTTGATCAACCACTGACCTATCACTTGACATTTTAAAGGAATACAGTTTCTGCTTCATGTACAATCTATTTGCAAGTGACTTGGTCATATACAGAGATTCAAGCTTTTTTTCATAGGCCATATGCAGTGGTTTCCTTACATACCTGTCTCAAAACCTTATCACCAAGGCTGAGTATGATGACACTGTGAGCCTTCATGGATATCTCCTCCAAATCATCTTCATCAACTGCACCAGAAGCAGATCCATCCTTTTCCTTCACTTTTGTTTTCCCCTTCTTCTCAGCTTCAGAATCAGGTGGAGTAAGAGCTGCAATCAACCCCTGTTGAACCAGAACAGCTCACACTTTAATTCTCCATAAATTGAAGTCATTCTTCCCTGTAAACTTCTCCACCTCGAACTTTGCAGATCCGGTCTTCATGTTCGATGTATCAGCTTTCCCACAGACGACGCCACTTGTTGAGAATCAAGCCGGAAACAACCACGAGCTCCGGCGAGAATCGAACTCAAGCTCAAATCGAACAATCGAACATAAAACACCAAAACTCGAACGCGAGCTTTAAACTCAACTCTCACCACTCACGAAGTTTGAATCAAATATATAGAACACACTCACACTGCAAAATTGAAATAAACAAGGATTTTACGGGTTTCGATCGTCGGGAAGACGATCTACGTGCACGGAGGAGGGGAGGGTGGTTCTGGGATTATGCGAGGCACAAAAGCGATTACAACAAGTTCTCTGCAGCTCAAGGATTGCCTATCAATCTCTAACACTCGCGATTATATACTAAAACAGAAACGCACAAAAGGAAATACATCATCTAAGCCGTCCCTCTGTAACTGCCTCGCGTTTCCAAACCGTGCGATCAAATCTTGCAATTCCAATTGCAATCGATAGATGAGCTGGCAAGGATCACGCTCCAACAAGAATCATGTGAAATGGTGTAGAATCGAGTGAGAAAACGCCCACGCAATCCAGCTGCATCCGACCCCAAATTCGAACCAAAACGGTGTCGTTTTGACATGCGGGAATTTCAAATTTCTTGGTGAAATTACCAGGATGCCCCTGAGCTCGTTTCTTGTACATTTTGCACCCGTAGTTGGATTTTTGTGTACATTTCAACAAAGATAATGATGGATAACTTAGCAAAACATCACAACAAATATATAGTACTCCCTCCGGCCATTAATAGATGTCACACTTTGCTGGACACGGAGTTTAAGAAAATTGTTATTTTTTAATTTTTTAATTAAAAAGTAAAGAGTAAAAATATATTTTAAAAGTGAAAAGTAAAGTAGTTGTGAGTAAAGTTTAAAAAGTAGGTGGGGTAAAGTAGAATAAAATTGTATATTGAAATGAAAAAGTTAGAATAATTATTTTCTTTTTCGGGGTGTGTGTCAACTATTGTTGGACACCCCTAAAAGGAAAGTAAAGTATGTCAAGTGTCTTTGAATAAAAAAAAAAAATTAAAGTATATTGTGAAGTAAAAAATTGCGCAAATATATGTTCAAAATTAAAATATATAGTTAAGTAAAAATTGCGCAAATATATATTGAAGTAAAATCGCAAATATAGAGTGAAGTATACAATAAAGTAATCGCAAATGTAGAGTGAAGTAAAGCACAAACATACAATAAAGTAAAAGCGCAAATCTATAATAACATTAATAAAGTAATATTGCAAATATATAGTGAAATGAAATTAAAATATAGTGAAGTAAAAAATTGAGCAAAATATATAGTGAACTACTGTATAAAAGTGACGTAAAAAATTGTGCGCAATAAATAAAATCAATTATTTTAGTTAAAATATTGTGTAGTTAAAATATACAAACATATAGTGAAGTAAACTCGTTTTAAAACTGAAAATGATAATACATATATAATAAGTAATTTGCATAGAGAAGTCCTTTGTCATATTCTCTCTTTTCTTAGTTAGCACGCACAAACTCTTCAACAAGTGGAAAAAACTTCTACCTCTAATCCCTTACCTCCAAATCCAATTAGAGAACAAAGAAAATTCATTTGTCAAATTTTCTCTTTTTTCCCGACTATGCCGGTGACACCAGCATCCTCTCCAACAAATGGAAAAACCTTCTACCTCTCATCTCTTACCTCTAAGTCCAATTAGAGGACACCCACCTCCTTCACCCACATTTCTCATGGTACCACAATCAAATTTTTTTTCAATTTCATACTTATTCACTAAAACCAAATTAATTTAATTGTATCTTTTTGGCCAATCAATTTGAATTTCACCAGAAATTGAATATGAAGAAATGGAAGTCAAGATGATGATAGATAAACATCAAAGCAAATATATAATCAAGCAAAATTAAAGTATACAGTGAATTAAAAAATTGCGCAAATATATCTTCAAAATTAAAATATATAGTTAAATAAAAATTACATATAGTGAAATGAAAGTGCAAATATTTGAATTGAATATGAAGAAATGGAAGTCAAGATGATGATAGATAAACATCAAAGCAAATATATAATCAAGCAAAATTAAAGTATACAGTGAATTAAAAAATTGCGCAAATATATCTTCAAAATTAAAATATATAGTTAAATAAAAATTACATATAGTGAAATGAAAGTGCAAATATTTGAATTAAAAGCGCAAACAAATATATAATAAAGTAAAAGCGCAAATATATAATGAAGTAATAGTGCAAATATATAGTGAAACAAAATTAAAATATAGTGAAGTAAAAAATTTAGCAAATATATAGTAAAGTAAAAAATTGTGTGAAAAAAATAACATCAATTATTTTAATTAAAATATTTTGTAGTTAAAATATTCGAACAGTAAAGTAAAATCGCTTGAAAATAATAATACATATATAATAAGTAATTTATCTAAAGAAATCCTTTGTCAAATTCTCTCTTTTCTCTTGACCAAATACTTGTCACTCACATCCTCTCCAACAAGTGGAAAAACCTTCTCCCTCTTAAAATATTCGAACAGTAAAGTAAAATCGCTTGAAAATAATAATACATATATAATAAGTAATTTATCTAAAGAAATCCTTTGTCAAATTCTCTCTTTTCTCTTGACCAAATACTTGTCACTCACATCCTCTCCAACAAGTGGAAAAACCTTCTCCCTCTTAATCCTTACCTCCAACTCCAATTAGAGGACATCCAGAGAAGTCCTTTGTCATAATCTCTCATTTCTCCCGACCAAATAAGCTAGAATTAGAGAACACCCATAGAAGTCCTTTGTCATATCCTCTCATTTCTCCCGACCAAATAAGCTAAAATTAGAGAACACCCATAGAAGTCCTTTGTCATATCCTCTCATTTCTCCCGACCAAATAAGTAGCGGGCACCAAGATCCTCTCCAACAAGTAGAAAGACCTTCTACCTCTCATCCCTTACCTTCAACTCCAATTAGAGAACACTTACCTCCTACACCTCACTTCTTATGGTACCACAATCAATTTTTTTTTCCAATTTCATACTTTTTCATTAAAACCAAATTAAAATAATTGTATCTTTTTGGTCCAACAATTCGAATTTCACCCAAAATAGAATATAGAAAAATGAAAGTCAAGATGATGATGGGTAACTTGACAAAACATCATTCCAAATATATAGTTAAGCAAAATTAAAGTATATACTGAAGTAAAAAATTGCGCAAATATATTTTCAAAATTAAAATATATCTAGTTAAATAAAAATTCCTTAAAAATATATACATAGTTAAGTAAAAATTGCAAATATATAGTAAAATAAAAGCGCAAATATATAGTGAAGTAAAGCTATATTTTCAAAATTAAAATATATCTAGTTAAATAAAAATTGCGTAAAAATATATACTGTAGTTAAGTAAAATTTGCAAATGTATCTTGATTTCCCGGTGTATGAGTTTTCCAATGTTGACCATATCATTATTCAATAGAGCACATAGCAGCAAACCTTGATCAACAGTTAGCATGTAGGACCCTAACGGTGGTAGGAGACGATGCAAAACACTTAACCTCAGATAATTTGCATTTAGGCGAAGGTGATCAATGGGAAATCCAATGATATTCCCAGCACAATCAGATACAAAATCACCCTCATGTGTAATGCTATGCGCTACTGACCTCAGAAACTTTGGCTTGGAAATTGGATTACTTTGAAAGAAATCGCAGGATATGTCAAATGATTTCAAGTACGAGTTTATAAAAGCAGGTTCGTAACGAATCTTAACCCCTCTAACAGTAGGTGTGTCGAAAGACTCGTTATGGGCAACACTTGCATAAAATTCCCGTACAATCGACTGGTTACACTTAGTAGGCATGTTCAAAAAATCCCCCCAATCTCTCAGTTTCAGTTTATTATACGTGTCATCTAAGAGCATACGTCTCCCATCATCATCACGCTCAGGATAAACTATTCTATGCTCCCAGTCTGAAATAAAAGACTCACAGATAGTACTATTTTGAAATCGTTTTGCCGTAATTCGTACCGGAGCATTTTCGTCTTCATCGAACATAAACCTCGTCGAAGAACTCATTCCCTATATGACAAAGAAAAAAACGCGGTTAGAACTGAACTGAGATTACCCCCAATTTGACAAAACGCATTAAAACAGAACTGATATTACCCCTAATTTTAATAGTAGAACCGAACTATATTACCCCAAATTCGAACAAAAATCGATTTTGAAAATGAACCAAAAATTTCGAAAAGTATAGCGAGACGAAAGCAGTGGATACATTACCTTCAATTTGAAGAAGTGTTTGCGTGAAACTCACAGTCGACCAATTAGAATTGGGAATTAGGGTTTGTATGCCATTAGTGGAATCTCTCTGGCTCTATCTCAAAACTAGTTCATTTGAATTGCTGACTGAAAAGTAGAATGAACTTTGAATTGGTGAAAAGTAAAATGCAAAATTGGAAGGCGGGAGGGAGGGAAATTGAATGGCGGAGAAGTTGAAATTTCAAAAAAAAAATGAAAATTTGAAAATTTAAAGATATACATACCTAAGAAAAGAAGTAATATACTGTAACGCCCCAATTTTCGTAACTCAAAATAAAAGATATTTCATCAGAAAATAATTCCGTATTTAGAGGCGCTACTCACATACTTTTGAAAAGTCAAATATTCCACGTCATAATTTTTAAATACCAATAATAAAAATAAATTCATTATTTCAGAATTATTAGTTCAAAAATAAAAGTACTTCTAGACGTTTTTGAAATCAAAGTTTGCAGCGGAAAATAATAGATAATAACCAAATGAAAATTCCTAATTCGTCTCCTCGTCATTCCCCCGGTGATCATCCTCGTAAGTACCTGAAAACAATGCGTTGATTTGGGGTGAGCTCAACGTGCTCAATAAGGACTACTCATCTCCAATAAATATCTCAAATCACCGTACGACATATATATGCAATGATCATATCATGAAATCACACAATGAACATAATTTTCAATACATGTTGCGCATATTATAGAACACGGCGTGTAAACCACGATGCCTCCTCCTGACACTGACCCTTCTGGGTCACAGGTTCTATAATATAAATTTTTGACCCATGCGAGTATACCTCGGTGTCTCCTCCTGACACTGACCCTTTTGGGTCACGAGTCTAAAACATTTTCATATCATGCAATAATTCACGTATTTAAATCACATATAACACATACTTTGAAATTAGACATTAAAAAGGAGATGAGAAACTCCTACCTTATAAACGTGCCGTGCGATTAAGTCTTTAAATCCGAGAGGAGTTCCTAAGTCCCTTGCGCTTTATTTCCTATTAAAGTGAAATTTTCATATTTAATATAAATATAAATTATTTAATTAAATCAATACGTATAATGTTTTGATGTATATTGATTCTTTTTTTTTGGTAAAGGTCAATCACATAAAAAAGAAGAAAAGTATATGATACAAAACAGCGCACAGGAGATGAAACCCCCATCGCAACACCGAGCTAACAGATTAGCTCTCCAAACCACCAAACTACACATATAACACTAAACAATACAATACAAACACAATCACCAGGCTATATGCCATACTCTCTTCAGTGCACGTGCCTGAAGAGAGTCTGGAAGACGTAACGAGCGAATCCTCTCCTGGATGATAGAAACCGCCTGAGAAGTCACCACTTCAAACGACACTGAACGAGACTCATGAATCCTCGTGTTCCTCTCGAGCCAAATAAAGTATATCAGAGCAGCGAGAAGCCCACGATATGCGCAAGATATCAAGTGTTTCCCACGCCATCGACTAGAAGCACGTAATACAGCACTATGCCAACTACCACGTGGCCATATAAACCCCACCTCCACCTCTAGTCTTCGCAAGCAATCCTGTGAGAATGGGCAATCGAAGAAAAGGTGAGAGTGTGTCTCCGCGCTCTCCCCACCACATAGCACACACGAGTCATCCCCCCGTCCAATCCAATGCTTATCTCTAGTCGGCAACCGACCACGGATAGCCATCCAAAGAATGAAACAATGCCGTGGGATACGTCCTGGTCCAGTCAAAAGAGCGGCCCAAGGCACCCTAGGACCCTCCGGGCGGAAAAGAGTATATGCCGAGTCAGCGATGTATATTGATTCTAATTATTTGGAATATTAATTTTTGGTTAAACTGTATCTTTTAATTGAAATCATTTAAGACTACTTTGTAATTAATATATATTCAAAGGGCCAAATTGACATTATAGAGAAATAGGAGAAGTGATGCTGTACTCCTATTTGATTTGCGGGAAGCGGTCTCTACATCAATTAGGAATTAGGCAAAAACTACAAGACTCGATCTCCTTCTGCTAATCGGGTTTTCCTAATCGATTCATCAAGGGTAGGTGGAAGGTGGAGACCAGTATGTATTATTCCAAATCTCGATCGTGATTCTTAATTCTTTTGGTTGACTGGGTCTAACATGGATTTAAGATTTCATTGTGGGATATACTAGGAGGGGATTTAAGACGACTCCATTAGCCTAATATCTAATTAATTTAAGAATCTAAATGAACAAAAGTCATATGAGCATAAACACGTATTCCCTTCGATTCTCTTTTACTAGTTATTGGTTTCTAGGAGATTTACAGGAGCATATGAGCAGATTGTTTAGTTCTGACATTTAAAGCAATAGGTAAACTTAAAAGGCTCTATACTAAGATACAGGTTTCTTGCAGGTTCTTATAAAAACGAAGACAAGTTGATTACAAGGAAATTTGAGGATTACCTTCTATGAGTGGTTACGAGACCAGGAAAGCAGAGCAAACGGAATAAACGACGATGAAGCTAGCACTTAAGGTTCTGCGTCTAAGGCTCGTGACTGGAACTCTGGAATTCTGATTGCAGGCGAAGGACTTGTTGGATGCGTGCGTGTTTTCCTTAGTTTACTGTATTTATTGGTGTTTAAGAGTTGAGGAAGTAGGGTTTTGATCGATGGCAGATAAATTGTGTGTATTGTTTTTCCTCAAAGAAGCTGTTTATATATATTGTGATTGAGTTAACGTTGGGGTCAACCCCTTCTGAATAGGTTGTTTTGTTAGGGAGTTATAGGTTTTTGAGATTCTGTAACGTTATAGCCTTTTGACTACGTGATCGACTTAGTTTGATTAATTAGCTTTGTTGAGATTAAATTATATTTATGTTGAGATTTATATTAGTAATTTATATTAAATATTGTAATTTAATTAGTGTAGAAATACCTTATAAAGTATTTTATACTTTATTAATTAAATATACTTTATTGTTTGTAATATAATTATTTATAAGATTAAATTCCAACTATGCGCAAGTTCGGGACTTCTAAAAGAAATTAAATAATTTTAAATAATTAATTATTTTATTTTATTCTCTACGCATGGACATTACAATACTACCCTCCTTCAAAAAAATTTCGTCCTCGAAATTCAGAGTCTAAACAATAGGCAGAAAACTCGGATACTTTGCGTAAAATTCATCCTCTCGTTCCCATGTAGCTTCACTCTTGTTATGACGTCTCCATTGAACTTTGATCAGAATAACTTCTCTGTTCCTTAATTTTTGGACCTTACGATCCAATACCTCCTCGGGAGTCTCTTCGTAAGTGAGGTCTTCTCGAATGTCTAACTCGTCGTGACACACAATGTGTCTCGGGTCATGCACATATTTTCTGAGCATAGACACGTGAAAGACGTTGTGCACGTTTGACAATTTCGGTGGCAATGCTAGCTCGTATGCTAAGTCTCCGATCCTTTTTAATATCTCGAAAGGACCTATGTATCTCGGTTTCAGTTTACCCTTCTCGCCGAATCTTATGATGCCTCTGACTGGTGCTACCTTCAGAAATACGTGATCGCCGATTTCAAAGTGAAGATCTTTCCTTCTTCGATCCGCGTAAGATTTCTGTCTATCTTGGGCGACCTTGATCCGATCTTGTATAGTAGCGATGTGTTTCACGGTTTCTTGAACCAACTCGGGTCCCAAAATCTTTTTCTCACCCACTTCGCTCCAATATAATGGGGATCTACACTTTCTTCCGTACAAAGCTTCATATGGCGCCATACCGATTGTCGCTTGGTAACTATTGTTGTAAGCGAACTCTACCAACGGTAAAAGCGTCTCCCATTGACCTCCCAAATCTAGAACGCAAGTTCTCAACATATCTTCAAGTATTTGATTCGTTCTTTCGGATTGACCATCCGTTTGGGGGTGATAAGCTGTGCTGAACCTTAATTTTGTTCCAAGAGCTTCTTGCAAACTTCTCCAAAATCGAGAGGTGAATCTCGTGTCTCTATCTGACACAATCGACACAGGAACTCCGTGCAATTTCACAATTTCTCGAATATAGATTTGAGCGTATTGCTCCATGTTGAACGTCATCTTAACTGGTAAGAAATGTGCTGATTTCGTGAGACGATCAACAATCACCCAAATAGCTTTGTTACCTCTTATCGATGGTGGCAATCCTACCACGAAGTCCATCGTAATGTGTTCCCATTTCCACTCAGGAATTTCTAACGGCTTGAGCAGACCTGACGGTCGTTGGTGTTCAGCCTTCACTCTTTGACAAACCATGCAACTTTCCACGAACTTAGCTATGTCCCTCTTCATGCCTCTCCACCAAAACATGGTTCTTAAGTCTCGATACATTTTTGTTCCACCAGGGTGTGCTGTATAAGGAGTACTATGAGCTTCGTCGAGAATCTCTCTTCTCAACTCTTCATCTTTTGGAATACATAACCTCCCTTCGTACACCAGGACATCATCGTCGACTATTGCAAAACCTTTGATGTTTCCTTCATGTGCTTTTTGTCTCATTTTATTCAAGAATGCATCTCGAGGCTGGAGTTCTTTCACTCGATCTCTGAGTGTTGGTCGTATAGTCAAAGAAGCTAATCTCGCTTTCGTGTTACTCGGAGGTACGATTACTTCGATTTTCATTCTTTCAAAATCTCGTACCAAATGTTCTTGATCGGAGAGTAAATTCGCCAACTTCCCTTTTCGACTCAGAGCATCAGCTACCACATTTGCCTTACCCGGATGGTAGCTAATTGTGCAGTCGTAGTCTTTCACTAACTCAAACCATCTTCGTTGTCTCATGTTCAATTCTTTCTGCGTGAACAAGTATTTTAAACTCTTATGGTCGGTGAAAATCTCACATTTTCCTCCATACAAGTAGTGTCTCCAAATCTTTAGTGCATGGACTACTGCAGCTAACTCCAAGTCATGTGTGGGGTAGTTCGTCTCATGCGGCTTTAGTTGTCTTGAAGCATAAGCCACCACTTTGCCATGTTGCATCAAAACGCAGCCTAAACCCAATTTCGACGCGTCGCTATAAATGACAAAATCCTTAATGGGGTCAGGAATTGTCAACACTGGTGCAGTAGTGAGTCTCTTCTTCAACTCTTGGAAACTGTTCTCACATTTTTCGTTCCATACAAACTTCTCCCCTTTCCTCGTCAGTCGAGTCATCGGTGTTGCTATTTTCGAAAAATCTTCAATGAACCTCCGATAATAACCTGCTAAGCCAAGGAAACTTCGAACTTCGCTTGCATTAGTAGGTGCAACCCATTCATTGACAGCTTCAACTTTGCTCGGGTCGACTTCAATTCCTTGAGCAGTGATAACATGTCCCAGAAACACAACTCGATCAATCCAGAATTCACATTTCTTGAATTTCGCGTACAATTGTTCTTTACGAAGTTTCTCTAGCACTATTCGCAAGTGCTCTTCATGCTCTTCTCGACTCTTCGAGTAAATCAAGATGTCGTCGATAAACACGATGACGAATTGGTCCAAGTACGGTTGGAATACTCTGTTCATCAAGTCCATGAATACTCCAGGTGCATTACTTAGACCAAATGGCATAACCACAAATTCATAGTGTCCATACCGTGTTCGGAATGCCGTCTTTGGAATATCGCTTTCCTTGATCCTCAGTTGATGATACCCTGATCTCAAATCAATCTTTGAAAAGCAACTTGCTCCTCTTAGTTGATCGAACAAGTCTTCGATTCTCGGCAGTGGGTATTTGTTCTTCACCGTGAGTCGGTTAAGTTCTCTATAATCGATACACATTCGGAATGACCCATCCTTCTTTTTGACGAACAACACTGGTGCTCCCCAAGGTGACACGCTCGGTCGAATGAAACCCAAGTCCAATAGTTCTTGAATTTGCCCTTTTAGTTCTTGCAGCTCTTTCGGTGCCATACGATATGGGGCCTTCGATGTAGGGGCTGCTCCAGGTATTAAATCGATCGTGAACTCCACTTGACGGTTTGGTGCAATGCCTGGTAGCTCTTCTGGAAATACATCCAAGAAATCTCGTACAACGGGCACATCACTTGGCACGGCTTCAGTCTTTACACCGCCGATTAGGTTCACAAGGAAACCTTGACACTGATCTTTTCTTAACATCTTTACGGCCTTCATCGCTGATATTACATATGGTAGTGTCTTAGCCTTTGCTCCGGGAAGTTTAAGTTCACCCCCTTCTGGAAGTGGAAAAATGATTTCTCGCTCGTGGCATTGGATGTTAGCTCGATGTCTGTTAAGCCAGTCCATGCCCAAAATCAAGTCGAAATCCTTCATATCAATCACGTAAGGATCAGCCAATAGAAATCTTCCACCAACATCAACTTCTACTCCTTCGACTCTTTCACTCGTTAAGATTGTGTTCCCTGAAGGTAGACTGACTTCTAAAGAATCCTCTACTCTAGTGCTACGTTTATCAGTTATATCGTGAAACTTTCTAGAGATAAAAGAATGTGAAGCACCCGTATCAAATAACACAAGTGCAGGTACTCTAGAGATTGATAACATACCAGTCATCACATCAGGATCTTTAGCAGCATCTTCCCTTGCCATTGCATACATCCGTGCATTTCCTCCTGGTCCACGCCTATCTTGATTTTGCTGCTGAGGTGCATTACCGCCATTTCGTCTCGGGTTACCCTGTTGGTTACCCTTTGGACAATCCCAAACTTGATGCCCTTCTTGGTGACATCGGTAGCATGCGTTCTTGCCTCTCAAACAGACTCCGAAGTGATGTTTCCCACATTCATTGCACAATGGTCGGTTGTTTGGTGCTGCATTGCGGTTGTCTCCGCCAGTTCTCATATGTTTGTTGTCGTTCTGGTATCCTCCATTCCACTTTCTCTTTTCGGATGAGCCTGTGACTGGTTTTGGCTTTACTTCTGCAATTCTCAAGCTCGTCTCCACATCATGAGCTCTACTCACCATTTCCGAATACTCGATATTCCCTTGAGCTGATAGGATACCAGCCAATTGGGACTTCAATCCTCTGCGGAACCTGAGTGCCTTCTTAACATCCGTGTTCACTAGATGCGGGGCATATCGGCTCAACTGATTAAATTTGCGTTCGTACTCAATAACAGTCTGATTCCCTTGCTTGAGGTTCAAGAACTCGGTCTCCATTTCGTCACGATAGGAATGTGGGAAGAATTTGTCCATCATTGCTGTCTTGAAATCCTCCCAAGTGAAAGCATTTCGCTGTGCATCTGTAAGAGTCCTCCAGTAACCCTCCCACCAGTGATCGGCATCTTTCGTCAGCTGGAAGGTGGCACATGTGATCTTCTGTGCATCGTCACACTCGATCATTCGATATATCCTCTCCAACGAGCGGAACCACTCTTCGACGGCTTCAGGTCCATCTTTTCCATTGAAACTTGGGGGACTATAAGAACGAAATTGTTCAACTGCTTTGACATTTCGATTTCCATTCTGATTTCCATTTCCATTACCGTTGCCATTGCCATTTGCTTGATTCTGTAGATTCTGAAGAAAATTAGCCAAGACAGCTCCCATGGCATTCGCAGCAGCCTGGTCGACAGGGATGTTGTTACGTGGGTTTTCTTGTTCTTCTGCCATTGGAGGGTTCCTAGATGCCCAACGGGATTAATCATAATTGTTCATGCGTAAAGAAATTAATATTGATCTTAAATGCTTTAATAATTCATGTGCTACGTACCTTGAGGATGTCACGGGGTAGGACGAGGACGAATGAAACTAATAATATATCGAAAAGTTTTAACGAGTCTGCAGAAAAGCAAGCTAGCTCTGATACCACACTGTAACGCCCCAATTTTCGTAACTCAAAATAAAAGATATTTCATCAGAAAATAATTCCGTATTTAGAGGCGCTACTCACATACTTTTGAAAAGTCAAATATTCCACGTCATAATTTTTAAATACCAATAATAAAAATAAATTCATTATTTCAGAATTATTAGTTCAAAAATAAAAGTACTTCTAGACGTTTTTGAAATCAAAGTTTGCAGCGGAAAATAATAGATAATAACCAAATGAAAATTCCTAATTCGTCTCCTCGTCATTCCCCCGGTGATCATCCTCGTAAGTACCTGAAAACAATGCGTTGATTTGGGGTGAGCTCAACGTGCTCAATAAGGACTACTCATCTCCAATAAATATCTCAAATCACCGTACGACATATATATGCAATGATCATATCATGAAATCACACAATGAACATAATTTTCAATACATGTTGCGCATATTATAGAACACGGCGTGTAAACCACGATGCCTCCTCCTGACACTGACCCTTCTGGGTCACAGGTTCTATAATATAAATTTTTGACCCATGCGAGTATACCTCGGTGTCTCCTCCTGACACTGACCCTTTTGGGTCACGAGTCTAAAACATTTTCATATCATGCAATAATTCACGTATTTAAATCACATATAACACATACTTTGAAATTAGACATTAAAAAGGAGATGAGAAACTCCTACCTTATAAACGTGCCGTGCGATTAAGTCTTTAAATCCGAGAGGAGTTCCTAAGTCCCTTGCTCTTTATTTCCTATTAAAGTGAAATTTTCATATTTAATATAAATATAAATTATTTAATTAAATCAATACGTATAATGTTTTGATGTATATTGATTCTAATTATTTGGAATATTAATTTTTGGTTAAACTGTATCTTTTAATTGAAATCATTTAAGACTACTTTGTAATTAATATATATTCAAAGGGCCAAATTGACATTATAGAGAAATAGGAGAAGTGATGCTGTACTCCTATTTGATTTGCGGGAAGCGGTCTCTACATCAATTAGGAATTAGGCAAAAACTACAAGACTCGATCTCCTTCTGCTAATCGGGTTTTCCTAATCGATTCATCAAGGGTAGGTGGAAGGTGGAGACCAGTATGTATTATTCCAAATCTCGATCGTGATTCTTAATTCTTTTGGTTGACTGGGTCTAACATGGATTTAAGATTTCATTGTGGGATATACTAGGAGGGGATTTAAGACGACTCCATTAGCCTAATATCTAATTAATTTAAGAATCTAAATGAACAAAAGTCATATGAGCATAAACACGTATTCCCTTCGATTCTCTTTTACTAGTTATTGGTTTCTAGGAGATTTACAGGAGCATATGAGCAGATTGTTTAGTTCTGACATTTAAAGCAATAGGTAAACTTAAAAGGCTCTATACTAAGATACAGGTTTCTTGCAGGTTCTTATAAAAACGAAGACAAGTTGATTACAAGGAAATTTGAGGATTACCTTCTATGAGTGGTTACGAGACCAGGAAAGCAGAGCAAACGGAATAAACGACGATGAAGCTAGCACTTAAGGTTCTGCGTCTAAGGCTCGTGACTGGAACTCTGGAATTCTGATTGCAGGCGAAGGACTTGTTGGATGCGTGCGTGTTTTCCTTAGTTTACTGTATTTATTGGTGTTTAAGAGTTGAGGAAGTAGGGTTTTGATCGATGGCAGATAAATTGTGTGTATTGTTTTTCCTCAAAGAAGCTGTTTATATATATTGTGATTGAGTTAACGTTGGGGTCAACCCCTTCTGAATAGGTTGTTTTGTTAGGGAGTTATAGGTTTTTGAGATTCTGTAACGTTATAGCCTTTTGACTACGTGATCGACTTAGTTTGATTAATTAGCTTTGTTGAGATTAAATTATATTTATGTTGAGATTTATATTAGTAATTTATATTAAATATTGTAATTTAATTAGTGTAGAAATACCTTATAAAGTATTTTATACTTTATTAATTAAATATACTTTATTGTTTGTAATATAATTATTTATAAGATTAAATTCCAACTATGCGCAAGTTCGGGACTTCTAAAAGAAATTAAATAATTTTAAATAATTAATTATTTTATTTTATTCTCTACGCATGGACATTACATATACCTTATGCATTATAAACTCTGTAGAATGAAGTGAACTTCATGGGCAATAGTCATGTATATCGATTGACCATCTTCTATATCAACGTATTGTCCATCTCATATATCAACATACCTAAGTATTGAATGTCACATACCTCAATAATTATATTGTAATTAAAATGAAAATTAACTTTATATTAGTAATTATAATGTAATTAAAATGAAAATTAACTTTATATTAGTAATTATAATGTAATTAAAATGCAAAATTAACTTTATAATATCATTTATAAGTTAATTAAAATGCAAAATTAACTTTATATTAGTAACTATAATGTAATTAAAATGCAAAATTAACTTTATAATATCATTTATAAGTTAATTAAAATGCAAAATTAACTTTATATTAGTAATTATAATGTAATTAAAATGAAAATTAACTTTATAATATAATTTATAAGTTAATTAAAATGCAAAATTAACTTTATAAGTGAAAACAAGTGAAACGACAAAGTCGAATAAAAGTGAAACGACCAACTCGAAAACAAGTGAAACGACAAAGTCGAATAAAAGTATAAAAATTCAGCTTTCTTTGCGAAGAAAAGTATAAAAGTCGAAAACAACTCGAAAACAAGTGAAACGACCAACTCGAATAAAGGCATAATACATTCTGCATAGGCATCTTTCCAACAAGAAGTATAAAAATATTTTGTGCATAATCGGCTAGGTTGCAATTCAGCTTTCTTTGCGGCTGCGAGTGCGTGAAGACAAGGATACCTAAGTATATCAAATTTTCTACATGAACATTTGCCTGCTTCCAGGTCCACAACACGTCCGCTGGAACTCCCGATGCGTACCTGAAACTTATGAGGATGACTAATAACAGAAACCACTGGATTAAGAGAAACCAATTTCTCAAACTTTTTTAACAAAATCTTATCAATTGCAGGGGTGAGTGTCTTTCCCCATGAATTAGCTAAAACTCGTCTTTCGGCAAACCATCTCTGCATTATGTCACAAATGGATTTAAGTAACCCCACAATTGGAAACTCTCTTTGCTTCACTAACAAACCATTCAATGTTTCTGCATTATTGGAGGTCATGATATTGTATCTTAATCCATCAAAGTGGGCTCTAGACCAATATTGAAAATTTGCCGATTCCAAATATTCTCTAATTCCTTCACGCTTCAAGCAAAGTTCATCAAATTGCCTTTTAAATGCTCCAACAGTGTATGCATTTGCAGCCCGTTCAAACAATACATCAAGATCAAGTCTTGGAAAATGAGATTTCACATTTTTTTTTCAAGTGTTACGTGCAATGGCCATGACAAGCATTCTTATATACCTGCTTAAATCCATGTGTGATCCTCTCGGACCGATCAGAAATTATAGCAAGTTCATGCGTGTCACCTACAACAAAAATATCATAATTTTCAGAATTGTATTTGAATAAAAAACTGTACATTTCAGAATTGTATAGCAAGCTAGGTCAAAAATATTTTCATTTCAGAATTGTATTTGAATACAATCTGTATCATTTCAGAATTGTATTTTCATTTCTGATTCTTGTACATTTATGATTCTTGTACATCTCTAGTTATATTACAATACAATTTGTACATTTCCTAATTAGGGAAAAGAAAAGAAAATATCAGAAAGTACTTACCTGTAATTATTTTCAACTTCTCAAAGAACCAAGTCCATGATTTGTTGCTTTCCGATTCCACAACGGCCCACGCGAGTGGATAAATTTGATAATTTCCATCTTGGCATGTTGCCACAAGAAAAGTCCCTTTCCTTCCTTTAAAAAAAGTACCATCCACAGAAATAACTTGTCGCATTAATGAGTACCCCCGAATACTTTGTCCGAGTGCCATAAAGCAACATTCAAATTCATCCACATCATTAGTTTGGAGAAATGTTAAAGTACCTGGGTTGTGCTCCTCTAACAAATGAAAAAACTTTGACAATTCCTTATAACTATCGATGGGATTACCTCGTATTAATTCTTTCCCATGTCTTTGAGCATTATAGGCCGTACAATACTTTAATTCATACCCATAATCTCTATCAAAGTTCATCATTACATCCTTCGGCTTGGAAACATGGTTAGGATCTTGGAAATTCGATGATAAATATTTTCCAATCAACTTAGACGAAGCATGTTTGTGATATCTATTGGGTAGACTACGTGAGCAGCTATGACTACGTTCATAATTTCGAACTATAAACATTGGTGAACCTCCCAAATTAACTGCCTGAAGTCGCCACTTGCACAACTCAGTTTTACAAACCACAACATACCTGGATTTATCTGACTTGTCGGTATTGAACTCAAAATGGTGCTTCAAACCAAGCATCTGCAACTTTTCTTTCAGCAGCGCCTTTGTTTGGAACACTTCTTTCACTTTAACGTCATCTTCCGGAGGAATACACCAACAAAGAGCCTCATGAACAACCATAATCTGATTTCCAGTTGACTCGTTTGCCAACCATAAATCATCACGAACTTCTGAACCAGTTTCATTTGTCGACGACGGCTGAATAGCATCACAATCTGCACCCATCTCATTTGTCGGCTGTTCTGGAATCTGATCATTTGAGTTCAACATTGGTTCAAGATCAACACCATTAGTTCTGGACCCAAGTGACTGCACCCTATTCATTTCATCTGACCTGACCTCACCACCAGATTCAACATACTCACCAGCCTCTTTA
The DNA here is from genome assembly GCA_954870475.1 of Euphrasia confusa. Classification (NCBI taxonomy): domain Eukaryota; kingdom Viridiplantae; phylum Streptophyta; class Magnoliopsida; order Lamiales; family Orobanchaceae; genus Euphrasia; species Euphrasia confusa. Next base: position 23,776,285 of record OX940951.1, read on the forward strand.
CCCAGTTCTTCAACCTCAGGTACCACCTTCGATTTCAACGTTACACATAAACGAGTCTTATCACAGCACGACAACAACCAACCTACACTATCATCGTCGTTTATGGAATACGGAAGATTGAACAGTGGGTCTTTATTCTTCGTAGGCCGATGACATCGCAATACCATTTCGTACGCAGATGTATCGATTTTCAACCTATCAACAAGCTTCTGGTACAACTCCAAATACGTAATATTTTTCGGAACAAGAAATGGGATTACCTTACCATTACCAAGCCCACTGTCGAACACCCAAGTGACAACACCATCGGAGAGAGTGAAATCCCCTGTATAACAAACCGATAACCACGCTTCTTTTGGTTCTTTTGTCATTGCCAATAATCGACCGTACGGTATTGAATGGAATTTGGGTATGCACAAACTTCTCTGGAGATGTTAATTGGATTCGGGAATCCACAACCCAGTGGAATAAAATTGAATTTGTCGGCTGCAGGCTTCGGATCGCATTTGACGACGGAAGACGGACGGCGGTATAGACGGCGGCGGACGGACGGCGGACGGACGACGGAAGGAGACGGTGAAGCGGTATCCGAAGAATGTAGTGATTCCAGATGATGAACTGATTCAAGAATCGAAGAAAATGATTTCTGCAAAAAAAAATCTGGGAAATTAGGTTTAAAAAAAAAAAAACGATCGATCGATCGATTTGGGGATTTAGAAATTAGGTTTCTGCAAAATTGGGTAGGAATTGATTTGATTTGTGTAGGGGATTTGAGATATGGGTCAAAGGGTGTTAAAGTAATTTTACATGAATTTTATTTGTTAAATAGAAAAGAGGGTATTTGATGAAGAAAAATTAAGAGTAGCTTAGTTCGTTAATATACACACGACAATGTGGTAGTCCATCAAAGAGGCCATTAAAAACGTTGTAAAACTGAAAATGATAATACATATATAATAAGTAATTTACATAAAGAAGTAATTTGTCATATTCTCTCTTCTCTCCCGTTAACACAGACAAACTCTCCAACAAGTGGAAAAACCTTCTACCTTGCATCCCTTACCTCCAACTCCAATTAGAGGACACCCACCTCATTCACCCACACTTCTCATGGTACCACAATCAATTTTTTTTTAATTTCATACTTATTCACTAAAACCAAATTAATTTATTTGTATCTTTTTGGCCAATCAATTTGAATTTCACCCGAAATTGAATATGAAGAAATGGAAGTCAAGATGATGATAGATAAACATCACAGCAAATATACAATCAAACAAAATTAAAGTATAAAGTGAATTAAAAAATTGCGCAAATATATCTTCAAAATTAAAATATATAGTTAAATAAAAATTACATATAGTGAAATAAAGCAAATACAGTTTGAATTAAAAGCGCAAACAAATATATAATAAAGTAAAAGCGCAAATATATAATGAAGTAATAGTGCAAATATATAGTGAAACAAAATTAAAATATAGTGAAGTAAAAAATTTAGCAAATATATAGTAAAGTAAAAAATTGTGTGTAAAAAATAACATCAATTATTTTAATTAAAATATTTTGTAGTTAAAATATTCAAACAGTAAAGTAAAATCGCTTGAAAATAATAATATATATATAATAAGTAATTTATCTAAATAAATCCTTTGTCACATTCTCTCTTTTCTCCCGACCAAATACTTGTCACTCACATCCTCTCCAACAAGTGGAAAAACCTTCTCCCTCTTAATTCTTACCTCCAACTCCAATTAGAGGACATCCAGAGAAGTCCTTTGTCATAATCTCTCATTTCTCCCGACCAAATAATCTAGAATTAGAGAATACCCATAGAAGTCTTTTATCATATCCTCTCATTTCTCCCGACCAAATAAGCTAGAATTAGAGAACACCCATAGAAGTCCTTTGTCATATCCTCTCATTTCTCCCGACCAAATAAGTAGCGGGCACCAAGATCCTCTCCAACAAGTAGAAAGACCTTCTACCTCTCATCCCTTACCTCAACTCCAATTAGAGAACACTTACCTCCTACACCTCACTTCTTATGGTACCACAATCAATTTTTTTTTTCAATTTCATACGTTTTCATTAAAAACAAACTAAAATAATTGTATCTTTTTGGTCCAACAATTCGAATTTCACCAAAAAATAGAATATAGAGAAATGAAAGTCAAGATGATGATGGGTAACTTGACAAAACATCATTCCAAATATATAGTCAAGCAAAATTAAAGTATATACAGAAGTAAAAAATTGCGCAAATATATTTTCAAAATTAAAATATATCTAGTTAAATAAAAATTGCGTAAAAATATATATACAGTAGTTAAGTAAAAATTGCAAATGTAATAAGACATATTCTTAAACACTCTTACAGAACCAGGCAGATGTTCAGGGCCAAAATGAACATAACTATGAGAACTGAGAGTTGTTAGAAAGAACGTGAGTGGAGTATACCATTGTTTACACAAATGGTGAATAGTTCAAAGACATCGTGTCTACTATTTAACTAGTAAAATAAGTATGCTTTCACAAGGAAAGGTTCAAAGGGTAACACCTACCTATTCTATGCACGTTTCTAACGTTGGGTTATATCACCAAACCTTTTTTTTGTGTCTGTATAATTTTCATTCATGTGGGGGATTGTTGGAAAATGAGCGTCTCGTAGAGAGCTTCGGTTTGATATCTCATACGCTAAATTTCGAGTAGTGTGAATGAAAAATTAATTTTCAAAATTGTAACTAATTGGAAGAGAATTCCAAAGAGAATTATGTACTTAGTGAAAAAGAAAATACAAATTGTAGTAGAAAATATAGGAGAGTACCCTATTATACACATTTTGTTATTTTATTTTCATAAGTATTATTTATCAATTATTGATAAAAAATAATATAATAATAATATTGTATTATTATTATTATTGTGATAAGTTACAATTTGAATTTTAAATTGAATTAATTGTACTAATTCATACTTATTAGGTGAATTGAATGATGGACGTTACGTTTTGTGGTCAAACGGTCCAAGTTCAATGAACCTTCGACTTCAACTATCTCTATATAAGAGCAGTCGAGTGGGCTGCAAAAACACACGAAAAACATGACTTGAAACGTCGAGAAAATCAAAGATGAAAAAGAGATTATACAAACATCTTCTGAGCAATCGCTCTCGTTTTTCTTTTGTAATCTTCGTTTCTTTGACCCTCCGGTGATATTATTCAGGCAACATCTCGGTTCGCCGTAAGCAAATGTTTTGCTTAATAATCGTTGTATCCTGGGAAACAATCGTACCCGTAGAGGACGAATTTGTTTTAAGGAAATCGTGTTGAACACGAGCCTCGATTATTCGTTTTTTCATTTCTTCCATCTTCCTCTAATGGATACACACAACCCATACACAAAAAGATACTACAAACTTAAAACAAATTAGTTTGATGGTTGAAATGATTATTTGTGCTTACACCCGAAGATGGTTCAAACTCGATTGAGTGAACGAACATGTATTATCCCTCGGGACCTAGTGATGGTGCGCCACACTAGATGATATTTTGGTTAATCATCGTGATAAACCAAGGAAAAATTCAACGACGTTGTTGAAGTCGGAAAAAAAAAATTTGTTCAATGATGAACTAATTAGTTCGAGCGAACATTATTGATAATGAGAAATCAATAGAGGTAGATGTATATATCTTTTTATATAATTAAATAATAACAATTTGCATTTTATGCATATTTTATTATTTTATGTGATAAAAATAATAATATGTGGATTATTATTATTTATGTGATAATGATGTAATCATTATTGGATAATTATGATGGAATTTATCATTACCATTAAAATATAATAAATAGTAAAATTTATAATATTATTATTGGTTGAAAATAGTAAATAATGAAATTTATTATTGGTTGAATATAATAAATAATGAAATTTATTATGTTATTAGTAGTTCAAATAAAATCTTTGAAATTCATATAGACTTATGAATGTGGTATAAAGATTGATTGAAAAGAAGTAAATACATTATTAAAATTCAATATGAATGAGATAATAATTATTATACTCACAATTAATATTTACTTAATGAAAAGTAAATAAATGAGAAGAGATAAAAATTCATATTGAGATATGAATATTTGTACAAAATAATATTATTGAAGAATTATTTACTTAATGAGAAGTAAATATGAAACTTTTGAAATTCATATTGAAATATGAATTATTTGTACAATAAAAAAAATCGGAAGTTAAAATAAAAACAACCGAAGTAGACGAGACATGTGTATCCAATTAATTGTGATTGTCAATTTGAAATTGGAAGAACACAATTTTTGACAACTACTCTCAACAGGAGTTATCTCAATAGACTATGTAAGATCTAAAGATAATATCACAATCCACTAACCAAAGAAATGGTTAAATTGAGAGCCAGTAAGTCGTCATCTAAAGGATTGGACTAAAAGCCTTAAAGAAAGTGAGTAAGATGAAGGAAAACCTTACCTATATGACTGGAGATCCCAAGAACTAGGTTCAAAAGGACAACCTAATTGTCTAACTCCGTTATCACTTTTATGTGGGGGAATTTAATTTCCATGAAAGTCCATTGCCTAAGAGATGTTACAGTGATATGTTGTGAGGATTAGTATATGGCTATTAATGATTAAAAAGAAATCACCTATGTAAGAGAGAAGTGGGGCCGCTTCGAAGAGAATATAATAAGACATATTCTTAAACACTCTTACAGAACCAGGCAGATGTTCAGGGCCAAAATGAACATAACTATGAGAACTGAGAGTTGTTAGAAAGAACGTGAGTGGAGTATACCATTGTTTACACAAATGGTGAATAGTTCAAAGACATCGTGTCTACTATTTAACTAGTAAAATAAGTATGCTTTCACAAGGAAAGGTTCAAAGGGTAACACCTACCTATTCTATGCACGTTTCTAACGTTGGGTTATATCACCAAACCTTTTTTTTTGTGTCTGTATAATTTTCATTCATGTGGGGGATTGTTGGAAAATGAGCGTCTCGTAGAGAGCTTCGGTTTGATATCTCATACGCTCAATTTCGAGTAGTGTGAATGAAAAATTAATTTTCAAAATTGTAACTAATTGGAAGAGAATTCCAAAGAGAATTATGTACTTAGTGAAAAAGAAAATACAAATTGTAGTAGAAAATATAGGAGAGTACCCTATTATACACATTTTGTTATTTTATTTTCATAAGTATTATTTATCAATTATTGATAAAAAACAATATAATAATAATATTGTATTATTATTATTATTGTGATAAGTTACAATTTAAATTTTAAATTGAATTAATTGTATTAATTCATACTTATTAGGTGAATTGAATGATGGACGTTACGTTTTGTGGTCAAACGGTCCAAGTTCAATGAACCTTCGACTCCAACTATCTCTATATAAGAGCAGTCGAGTGGGCTGCAAAAACACACGAAAAACATGACTTGAAACGTCGAGAAAATCAAAGATGAAAAAGAGATTATACAAACATCTTCCGAGCAATCGCTCTCGTTTTTCTTTTGTAATCTTCGTTTCTTTGACCCTCCGGTGATATTATTCAGGCAACATCTCGGTTCGCCGTAAGCAAATATTTTGCTTAATAATCGTTGTATCCTGGGAAACAATCGTACCCGTAGAGGACAAATTTGTTTTAAGGAAATCGTGTTGATCCCGAGCCTCGATTATTCGTTTTTTCATTTCTTCCATCTTTCTCTAATGGATACACACAACCCATACACAAAAAGATACTACACCTCTAACTTTAATTATAGGACACCCAGAGAAGTCCTTTGTCATATTCTCTCTTTTCTCTTGACCAAATAAGCTCGAATTAGAGGACCCCAGAGAAGTCTTTTGTCATATTCTCTCTTTTCTCCCGACCAAATAAGCAGCATCCTCTCCAACATGTAGAAAAATATTATACCTCTCATCCCTTATCTCCAACTCTAATTAGGGGACACTTACCTCCTACACCACACTTTTCATGGTACCATAATTACATTTTTTTTCAATTTCATACTTTTTAATTAAAACCAAATTAATTTAATTGTATTTTTTTTGCCAAACAATTCGAATTTCACCCAAAATAAAATATAGAGAAATGAAAGTCAAGATAATTATGGATAACTTGGAAAAAATCACTGCGAATGTATAGTCAAGCAAAATTAAAATATATAATGAAGTAAAAATTTGCAATGCAAATATATAATAAATTAAAAGCGAAAATATATAATAAAGTAATAGCGCAAACATATAGTGAAAGAAAATTAAAATATAGTGAAATAAAAAATTGTGCGCAAAAAATAAAATAAATTATTTTAATTAAAATATTGTGTATTTAATGTTAGTGTATTTATACCATTGTTTTTCACTCTTTATATGTGTGAAATGTTTTAGCATGATGTCATTGTTGAGTTGTGCTTGTTTGGATAATCAAGACTTACGCAAGACCATGCGGCACGACGAAGGTGTTCGGCATATCGCAGATGAACAAGAGCAGAAGACTCAAGAATACAAGTGAAGTATTGGGAATCTGAAAACGTAGAAGAATGTAAGGCATTGCAAAAGGCAAAGAATTCCAATCTAATGAAGAAGGTTCGCTGTTAAAGGCGGTTGTTACATTCTCTCAACCAATTCAAACCTAGTTTTTCTAGGGAATTCGGTTGAGAGACTACTCCTATAATTACCAGAAGTCCTCAACTCATTCTTCAACAATTTAACTATCCAAAAACACAATTTCATATAGATCACACAGTAGTCCGTTTTTGTAGGCAAGACTTTTATTGAAAGTTCTTCGTCCTTATTTCATCTCGTATGTGAGAGTGACTACGACTATGTGGTGATCTGATAGTTACTATATGATAGATTTAGTTACTTTATTTCAATTTTGATTGTTCACGGAGATCCAATAAACAAAAAGAAATGCCTTCGCATTGCCTTAAATTTAATAGATTATAAATCTTAGATTATCCTTTGTAAAGACGTTGATCTTTAATTATATTTCTTTAATAATATATTTTTGGGCACATTGGTATAATTTAAATACACTTTAATTATATTTCTTTAATAATATATTTTTGGGCACATTGGTATAATTTAAATACCCATATACAAAGATTAATTTTGTGTTCTTTATTTTTGCATTCGTGCGTTCATTAGTTTAATTTATTGTTTAATTTTTCCGCTGGTACATATATCACATATTCATTAATCTGATATTGCATTGGTGCGTATACTGAATTAGCGCACTTGACAGCGTATTTTTTTCATAAATACCCTGCCACTCACTTTGATTTAAAATATGCAAACATATAGTGAATTAAAAACGTTGTAAAACTGAAAATGATAATACATATATAATAAGTAATTTACATACAGAAGTAATTTGTCATATTCTCTCTTCTCTCCCGTTAACACGGGCAAACTCTCCAACAAGTGGAAAAACCTTCTACCTTGCATCCCTTACCTCCAACTCAAATTAGAGGACACACAGAAGTCCTTTGTCAAATTAGTGGGGCCAAGATATCACTCTCGACTATAGTAATCGGTAACCGAGCCGGCCCATTAGGATTGGGATTCGACCCCTCAACGGGCCGAAGCGTTACAAATTAGAGGACAACCCTTCCTACACCCACACTTCTAATGATACCACAATCATATTTTTTTTCAATTTCATACGTCTTCATTAAAAACAAATTAATTTAATTATATATCTTTTTGGCCGAACAATTCGAATTTCACACAAAAAAGAATATGGACAAATGAAAGTCAAGATAATGATGGACAACTTGGCAAAACATCACAGCAAATATATAGTAAAAAAAAAATTAAAGTATATTGTGAAATAAAAAATTGTGCAAATATATGTTCAAAATTAAAATATATAGTTAAGTAAAAATTGCGCAAATATATATTGAAGTAAAATCGCAAATATAGAGTTATGTAAACAACAAATATACAATAAAGTAAAAGCACTAATATATAATAACATTAATAAAGTAATATTGCAAATATATAGTGAAAGGAAATTAAAATATAGTGAAGTAAAAAAATTGAGCAAAATATATAGTGAACTATAAAAGTGAAGTAAAAAATTGTGCGCAATAAATAAAATCAATTATTTTAGTTAAAATATTGTGTAGTTAAAATATACAAACATATAGTGAAGTAAAATCGTTTTAAAACTGAAAATGATAATACATATATAAGTAATTTGCATAGAAAAGTCTTTTTTCATATTCTCTCTTTTCTTAGTTAGCACGCACAAACTCTTCAACAAGTGGAAAAACCTTCTACCTCTAATCCCTTACCTCCAAATCCAATTAGAGGACACACAGAGAATTCATTTGTCAAATTTTCTCTTTTTTCCCGACTATGCGGTGACACTAACATCCTCTTCAACAAATGGAAAAAACCTTCTACCTCTCATCTCTTACCTCCAACTCCAATTAGAGGACACCCACCTCGTTCACCCACACTTCTCATGGTACCACAATCAATTTTTTTTTTCAATTTCATACTTATTTACTAAAACCAAATTAATTTAATTGTATCTTTTTGACCAATAAATTTGAATTTCACTAGAAAGTGAATATGAAGAAATGGAAGTCAAGATGATGATAGATAAACATCACAGCAAATATATAATCAAGCAAAATTAAAGTATACAGTGAATTAAAAAACTGCGCATTAAAATATATAGTTAAATAAAAATTAAATATAGTGAAATAAAAGCGCAAATAAATATATAATAATGTAAAAGCGCAAATATATAATGAAGTAATAGTGCAAATATATAGTGAAACAAAATTAAAATATAGTGAAATAAAAAAATTTAGCAAATATATAGTAAAGTAAAAATTGTGTGCAAAAATTAACATCAATTATTTTAATTAAAATATTGTGTAGTTAAAATATTCAAACAGTAAAGTAAGCTGAAAATAATAATACATATATAATAAGTAATTTATCTAAAGAAATCCTTTGTCACATTCTCACTTTTCTCCCGACCAAATACTTGTCACCCACATCCTCTCCAACAAGTGAAAAAACTTCCCCCTCTTAATCCTTACCTTCAACTCCAATTAGAGGACATCCACTAGAAGTCTTTTGTCATAATCTCTCATTTCTTCCGACCAAATAAGCTAGAATTAGAGAACACCCATAGAAGTCCTTTGTCATATCCTCTCATTTCTCCCGACCAAATAAGTAGCGGGCACCAAGATCCTCTTCAACAAGTAGAAAGACCTTCTACCTCTCACCTCTTACCTCCAACTCCAATTAGAGAACACTTACCTCCTACACCTCACTTCTTATGGTACCAAAATCAATTTTTTTTTTCAGTTTTATACTTTTTCATTAAAACCAAATTAAAATAATTGTATCTTTTTGATCCAATAATTAGAATTTCACCCAAAATAGAATATAGAGAAATGAAAGTCAACATGGGTAATTTGACAAAACATCATTCCAAATATATAGTTAAGCAAAATTAAAGTATATACTGAAGTAAAAAATTGCTCAAATATATTTTCAAAATTAAAATATATCTAGTTAAATAAAAATTGCGTAAAAATATATACAGTAGTTAAGTAAAATTTGCAAATATACAGTAAAGTAAAAGCGCAAATATATAGTGAAGTAAAGCGCAAATATATAATAAAGAAGTAAAGCGCAAATATATAATAAAGTAATAGTGCAAATATATAATAAAGTAATAGCGCAAATACATTGTGAAAGAAAAGTAATCGTGAAATAAAAAATTGAGCAAAATATATAATGAAGTAAAAAAGTATGCTAAAAAAATAATATCACTTGTTTTAATTAAAATATTGTGTATTTAAAATATGCAAATATATAGTAAATTAAAAATGTTCTAAAAATGAAAATGATAATATATATATAATAATAATTTATCTAGAGAATTCCTTTCTCACATTCTCTCTTTTATCCGAAATTAAAATATAGTGAAGTAAAAGCACGAAATTAAAATATAGTGAATTAAAAAATTGAAAAAATATATAGTGAAGTAAAAAAGTTAAAGTAAAAAATTGTGTGAAAAAAATAACATCAATTATTTTAATTAAAATATTGTGTAGTTAAAATATGCCAACATATAGTGAAGTAAAATCGTTCTATAAAATTGAAAATGATAATACATATATAATAAGTAATTTACCTAGAGAAGTTCTTTGTCACGTTCTCTTTTTTTCGCCCGAACAAATATGCAGTTGTCACCCACATCCTCCCCAACAAGTGAAAAAACATTCTACCTGTTGGGTTATTTTTGTATTTCGAATATTACACTGCTGAGTCGAGAGATGACTCTTTGTCTTTAAGACGAATTTGCCCCGTATTAGTGCTTTACGGAATCAGGGGCGGACCCAGCTTTCGAAGTGAGAGTGGGCCAACCAGCGGCCATTTTTTTGAAATAAAATATAACAAAATAACGAATTTATACATATAAATTTCAATATTTTCAGTATTTTACACTCTAACATGATTTTTTAATGTTAATATATATATATATATATATATATATATATATATATATATATATATATATATATATATATATATATATTGATAATACAGAAAATAAATTTAAATATTTTTTAAACTTTAGTATATATTTTTATTGATAATATAAGAAATAAATTTAAATAGTTTTTAGTAACGAGTAATAAAAAAAATTTAAATGATTTTTATTTGGTAAAACATGATAAAATTGTTTTATAATATAATAATATTTTTTTAGTTTATTAGATTTAGTTTAAATTATTTTTTATCTATTTTTGAGTTAATTATTGTAGTTACAACTTACAAACATGAAAATTATACTAATTTGAAAAAAATGAAAGAAATTTCCGTTTATACAATGATAAAATTGATTTAATTGAATTGAGAAAAAATCATTTAAAGACAATTATTTGTGAAAAAATTAATTAATTTTAAGGTTATTTTCTTAAGTACACTTAATTTATTTTAATATATATTCACCAATCATAATAAAAATTATATTTATACATAATATATACATGAGTGAATATATAATTTAAAAACTAACGACAGAGTACATTTTTTACTAGTATAAGTAGTATTTATATACATACACACGTTCATATTAATATATTTATATAATATTCCATAGGTCCCACCACTAAAATATGTGTTAGATTTATTTTTTCATACAAGTAAATCAACTAGTATTATTCTTTTGTAAAATATTATACCTCTCATCCCTTATCTCCAACTCTAACTAGGGGACACTTACCTCTTACACCACACTTCTCATGGTACCATAATTACATTTTTTTTCAATTTCATACTTTTTATTAAAACCAAATTAATTTAATTGTATTTTTTTTTGCCAAACAATTCGAATTTCACCCAAAATAAAATATAGAGAAATGAAAGTCAAGATAATGATGGATAACTTGGAAAAAATCACTGCGAATATATAGTCAAGCAAAATTAAAATATATAATGAAGTAAAAATTTGCAACGCAAATATATAATGAATTAAAAGCGCAAATATATAATAAAGTAATAGCGCAAATATATAGTTGCGAATATATAGTCAAGCAAAATTAAAATATATAATGAACTAAAAATTTGCAACGCAAATATATAATGAATTAAAAGCGCAAATATATAATAAAGTAATAGCGCAAATATATAGTGAAAGAAAATTAAAATATAGTGAAATAAAAAATTGTGCGCAAAAAATAAAATCAATTATTTTAATTAAAATATTGTGTATTTAATGTTAGTGTAAATATGGTTAGTTATTAAGCATAACAATGCCTTATACATATTTATATGTTTTCTCGTTTTTTCACACTTTTATACTATTGTTTTTCACTATTTATATGTGTGAAATGTTTTAGCATGATGTCATTGTTGAGTTGTGCTTGTTCGGACAATCAAAACTTACGCAAGACCATGCGGCACGAAGAAGGTGTTCGGCATACCGTAGACGAACAAGAGCAGAAGACTCAAGAATACAAGTGAAGTATTGAGAATCTGAAAACGAAGAAGAATGGAAGGCATTGCAGGCATTGCAGAAGGCAAAGAATTCCAATCTAACGAAGAAGGTTCGCTGTCAAAGGCGATTGTTACATTATTGTTGTGTATTTTTATATGTATAGGAGACAGAAATTGAAAAGCCTTGAGCGTGTTGTTCACTATCCGAAAAACAATATTTCCACTATGTAGAAATTTGTTTACAGGATACAATAAGGCACAAAATTCTTATTGAGAAACTTATTGGAGAGATTAATATTTGCTTGTCTGTTTCGGTACTCTTATTGTACTGTGTGTTGCTCTCTGTATGTTACTTTGTTACTTTGTATTTTTACTATTGTAACTTAGGGCAAACATATATTTATACGCACAAAACATATTGAGAAGGGATGCAACTTTTCAGATTATACACAATGTTTCAGCGTTAACTTTGTTGACACAGTTTCATACGCAACAACTTTTAACTTTGTTGGACACAACGTTTCATATTATCCTGTTTAAAAGGGATACAACGTTTCAGATTATACTCATCCTTTAATTTTTTGCGTTAACTTTTCCAAACTGTGAAAATTAATTTATCTGTTTTATTATTAATTTATATCATTTGAACTGATATAATTAATCTATTTACGTAAAATATTATATCTATGTAAACTGATATAATTTATTTTAGTTACGTAAAATAACAGATACAAATTACTAACAATCCCCCACTAATTTGTATATTCTCCACTTTAAACATATTATTATGAATACAAGAAGGTATCTTTCGATTTGGACCTCCAATTAGTGTATATACTTTAAAGTTTAACCAAATTATAGGTATCTTTAAGAGATTTGAACCTTAATCTCTTAAATGTTAAACCGAAAGTATAACACATATAATATATTTATTATTATATTTCTCAAAAGATTTTAACTAACCCTAGCACTATTATATATGGCCATGTGCTAATCCTTTCACTTTCGTAAACATTAATAGAATATCACAAATTCTAATCGAAGCGTCACCACTTCTATGTTTACTTAGGTAAAGTCTTTAATTTGTCCCAATTGCTTTAGACTTAAGACTTTATTTTCATCCTCTTCTTCTGGCAATTGTCACCACTAGTTTTAATTGTATTGTTTTGAAATACACTAGTGCTATCAAGCACATTACTATGACTTGTTATTATCCATTGAACTTTATCATTAGTGGTTACTAATTCAAAGTTTGGTTACCATCATAGGTGCTTATTTTTTTTTTTTATTTTAAGTCAAATAGTTTTGGTCGAATTACTCACTAATTGCTTGAGATGATCTGCCCAGATCTTTCATAAATAATTGTAATTACACTTTTTGTAATTAAATTTCTTACATATTAGTCTTTTAATCCAATATGTTTACTATATATGTCTCTTGTAATTACACACTTTGTAATTAAATTACATATGTCTATATGCTCTTTAATTTTAATTACACATTTTGTAATTAAATCTTACATATTAGTGTTTTAAACCAATATGTTTATTATATATGTATCAATATACTCTTGACATTGTACCGCAACTCTCACGGTATAAGTATAAAGAAATAGCAGGTTGTGGCCACAACTCTATATCAATTAACAAAATTTTAATTATTCTGTTTTTTCTTGTAGTGCTAACTCAATATCGATTAACTAATCGATTAACAAAATTTTAATCATTTTGCTTCTTTTATTGTAAACTCAGATTTTATTGTGCAATATAATACGTTTGTTCCTTATATTGAGAATATTCATTCAGTAGATTTTCTCTCATTAGTACTGGAAATACAACTTGTATTACAATAACTTTATTGCACATTTAGAAAGTTATTATCATCTTATAGTCTTTCTGAGATAACAAGGATTCATTGCGATTTCTATCCAATGATCTATATATGCTAATATTTTGAACATTTTCTCTAGTAGGTTCTACTAGAAAATTATTTAATTTACCGAAATAAAAACAAGACCAAAGTCCTTTTCTTTTCTTACTTCGTGAATTTACACTTGATCTTTTCACGGTTTTCCTTGTCTTTTATCATATTTGATAGGCTCTTACATATTTTATAAGAATCTATTTTTTTTTTCACTTAAATGGATTTTGTATTCCACTATTATAATAGATTGTAAGTCAACAATCTCCATGCTTCAGAATTTTGAGCATTACCAACAAAACACTTTTAATGTTTTATGGTCCTAACTTGGAATTATTAGGAACAATAATCTTATAATAAGATATATAACTTATCAAAGAGAAAAAGAGAGTAGGAGAAACATTATTTTAACTTGTCACCTTATATAGTTTGTGCCATATGGAATCCTTCTCCTTGAATTGAATCTTCTTGTTGATTTCTGGAATTGCACTTCTTGATGAATTCTTCCGTCTCTCCATTATAGAGATATTGTTTTTCGATTGTTGTGTATTTTTATATGTATAGGAGACCGAAATTGAAAAGCTTTGAGCGTGTTGTTCACTATCCGAAAAACAATATTTCCACTATGTAGAAATTTGTTTACAGGATACAACAAGGCACAAAATTCTTATTGAGAAACTTATTGGAGAGATTAATATTTGCTTGTCTGTTTCGGTACTCTTATTGTACTGTGTGTTGCTCTCTGTATGTTACTTTGTTACTTTGTATTTTTACTATTGTAACTTAGCGCAAACATATATTTATACGCACAAAACATATTGAGAAGGGATGCAACTTTTCAGATTATACTCAATGTTTTAACTTTGTTGACACGGTTTCATACGCAACAACTTTTAACTTTGTTGGACACAACGTTTCATATTATAACGTTGTTTAAAAAGGATACAACGTTTCAAATTATACTAATCCTTTAACTTTTCTGCGTTAACTTTTCCAAACTGTGAAAATTAATTTATCTGTTTTATTATTAATTTATATCATTTGAACTGATATAATTAATGTATTTACGTAAAATATTATATCTATGTAAACTGATATAATTTATTTTAGTTACGTAATACAAATTACTAACAATTATCTCAACCAATTGAAACCTAGTTTTTCTAGAGAATTCGGTTGAGAGACTACTCCTATAATTACCAGAAGTCCTCAACTCATTCTTCAACAATTTAACTATCCAAAAACACAATATCATATATATCACACAGTAGTCCGTTTTTGTAGGCAAGACTTTTATTGAAAGTTCTTCGTCCCTATGTCATCTCGTATGTGAGAGTGACTAGGACTATGTGGTGATCTGATAGTTAGTATATGATAGATTTAGTTACTTTATTTCAATTTTGATTGTTCACGGAGATCCAATAAACGAAAAGAAATGTCTTTGCATTGCCTTAAATTTAATAGATTATAAATCTGAGATTATCCTTTGTAAAGACGTTGATCTTTAATTATATTTCTTTAATAATATATTTTTGGGCACATTGATATAATTTAAATACTTATATACAAAGACATTAATTATATTTCTTTAATAATATATTTCTGAGCACATTGGTATAATTTAAATACCTATATACAAAGATTAATTTTGTGTTCTTTATTTTTGCATTCTGCGTTCATTAGTTTAATTTATTGTTTAATTTTTTCCCTGCATAACTTATACATATATCACATATTCATTAAACTGATATTTTAAGATACATATTAAAATACATAAATAAATTAATCATAAAAAACAAACAAACTAAATCGTAAGGCTTGTGGTGCGCATACTGAATTAGCGCATCACAATGCCTTAAACATGACAGCGTATTTTCTTCATAAATACCCATCCCACTCACTTTGATTTAAAATATGCAAACATATAGTGAATTAAAAATGTTGTAAAACTGAAAATGATAATACATATATAATAAGTAATTTACATAAAGAAGTAATTTGTCATATTCTCTCTTCTCTCCTGTTAACACGGATAAACTCTCCAACGAGTGGAAAAACCTTCTACCTTTCATCCCTTACCTCCAACTCAAATTAGAGGACACACAGAAGTTCTTTGTCAAATTAGTGGGGTCAGGATATTAAAGGCGAAATATTTTCCTTATCATTTCACAAGAGTTTCACATACAATATATACTAACCTCCTACCCCTAATACAACTATACTGCGTGAATAATGGGATTGAAATCCCTGTGATATATGTTAACTCTATCACTTATCTATGGATATATACAGAAATATATTTACACAAAGTAAATAAGAATATACTAAATATATTCTAATATTCTAACACACCCCCTCAGTCGAAGCGGGAGGTTGCCGAATACTAAGACTGTCTCGAAAATCATCAAATAAAATGGACGGTAAACCTTTCGTGAATATATCGGCGATTTGATGTCTAGAAGGAACATGCATCACACGAACCTTGCCACGAGAAACTTTCTCACGAACAAAATGGATGTCAAGTTCAATGTGCTTTGTTCGTTGATGTTGTACGGGATTGCCGGAAAGATAGATCGCACTCACGTTATCACAATAAACTAAAGTGGCTGTAGTTATCGGACAATGGAGCTCTAGTAATAAATTTCGTAACCAACATGATTCTGAGACGACGTTAGCTACCCCACGATACTCCGCTTCAGCACTAGAACGTGAGATGGTAGGTTGGCGTTTGGCAGACCAAGAAACGAGGTTATCACCAAGGAATAAACAATAACCCGAAGTCGACCTTCGTGTGTCAGGGCACCCCGCCCAATCAGCATCAGTGTAGGAGACTATAGAGGTCGTGGAAGATGGATAAAGATACAAGCCGAAGTCCAACGTGCCACAAATGTACCGAATAATTCGCTTCAATGCATTCATGTGAACCTCACGTGGATCATGCATAAACAAACAAATTTGTTGTACTGCATACGATATATCGGGACGTGTAAACGTGAGATACTGCAAAGCCCCAGCTAAACTGCGGTAGTGAAAAGCATCAGTAACAGGAGGACTAGATGAGGCACTAATTTTTGGTTTAGTGTCCACAGGTGTTGCTGAAGGTTTGCAAGATGTCATACCAGCCTTTTCAATTATTTCGGCGGCATACTTTCGTTGAGAAAGGAACAAAAAATCTGGTTGTCGAACAACTGCAATACCCAAAAAATAGCTCAAGGGACCTAGATCTTTCATGGCAAACTCGGAACTGAGACGAGACATGATAGAAGTACGAAGCAGATCGGAGGAAGCCGTCAAAATAATATCGTCGACATATAAGAGAATGTAAGCTATGTCGCGTCCCTTTCGATATATGAATAATGAGTGATCCGATTTACTATGAGTGAAACCCAATGAGGATACATAATCGACAAACCGTTTGTACCATGCTCTGGGGGCCTGCTTGAGTCCATACAAAGACTTTTTGAGTAAGCAAACGTGATCGGGACGCGTCTTGTCTCGAAACCCCAACGGTTGATACATGTACACTGTCTCACGTAAGTGACCATGTAAAAACGCATTCTTGACATCTAATTGATGAATTGGCCACTTCTTTGACAAAGATAAGCTAAGAACAGTTCGGATGGTAGCCGGCTTCACAACCGGGCTAAAAGTTTCCCCACAATCGACACCAACTTGTTGAGTTTTGCCATCGCCAACAAGTCAAGCTTTATGTCTCTCAAAAGAACCATCAGACCTGTGTTTGTGAGTAAAAATCCACATAGAACGAATCACATTAATTCCAGACGGACGGGGTACTAATTCCCACGTCCCATTTTCAATAAGAGCATTATATTCATCGGTCATGGCCATTTTCCAATTCGGGTCATTTAGTGCCAGTACAGGAGTCCTAGGAAGAGGTGATTTGGTAACAGTAGTATTTAAATTAAACAAAGTTTTAGGTTTAAAAATACCATGTTGACTCTGAGTCGTAGGACGATGAGATGGAACTATAATGGCCTGAGATTGAGTATGAGCAGGAGGGGGAGAGTTAGTCAAGTTTGGAGAAACAAGAGGTGACTGCCCAACTGAATTGGTTGGTTGAATAGGAGAAGTGGGATGCGGAGAAGAGACGAGCGGCTGAATTGAAGTTGGCAAATTAGAGGATGTGAAATCAACCCACTGCCCATTGTAGTAAGGATGTGTATCAACACCTAGAAATTTGTATGATTGGTCTGATCGTGTGTGAAGAGATGCAAATGGAAATTTTGTCTCGTCAAAAATGACGTGACGATTAATAATAATTTTACGAGACGTTAAATCATAACACTTGTAGCCGCGATGATTCGACGGATATCCTAGGAAGACACAAGGAGTAGATCTTGCTTGGAGTTTGTTAATCATAGACGGAGGGAATAACGGATAACAAAGACAACCAAAAACTCGCAAGTGAGTATATGAGGGAGACTTGCGATAAAGAATACTAAGAGGCGACTGAAACTTGAGAATTTTACTGGGCAGAATGTTGAGCAAGTATGTGGCCATTTGGAGGGCGTGATGCCAAAATGAAGGAAGTACCGACGCATGAACCATCATTGTTCGAATAATATTATTAATTGAACGAATTTTGCGCTCGACTTTTCCATTTTGTGCTGAAGTGTAAGGACACGATAAACGGAAAGATAACCCATTTTGATGACAAAACGTTTCAAATTGACCATTGTCAAACTCCCCACCATTATCACACTGGAAGGTCTTAATTTCTCTTTCAAATTGAGTACGGATGTAATTTCTAAAGGTTAAAAAAGAAGAGTAAACATCCTATTTACGAGCTAAAGGAAAAGTCCATAAATAATTAGAGAAATCATCCAACAAAATCAAATAGTAACGATGACCCGATGAACTTAAAATAGGAGACGTCCAAATGTCACTATGAATAATATCAAAGGGTGACGATGTACGAGAAGTTGATAAATCAAAAGGTAATCTAGTATGTTTTCCCAAAGAACATGCATGACAAACAATAGACATATTCATAGGATTACATTTTATTGACCTATTTTTGATAAGAGAATTAAAAGCAGGTGCTCCCGGATGACCCAAACGATCGTGCCATACGGAGGAAGACAAAACAGGAAAGGCATAAGAGGTAGTGGTGTTGAGAGAATAGATGTCTCCTTTACTCTCACATCTCATGAGATGTCTCCCCGTCCGGAAATCCTTTACAGAAAAACCAAACGAGTCAAACTCTGTAACAACCGCAAAATTTAAATATATTAATTAATTAATTAGGGGCCCAATTAGTTAACCATATGAGATAATTATACTATGCATGAGTTCCAACTATTTGAAGTTCATATTAATTTACATGTTGAGTCACATTTTGCATTTTGATTCATTTAGTATTTGAGTCATATAGTGATCCTCAGTCCAAATTTCCTATTAACATTATTAAATACTACTTCTATTAGAATTAAACTTTTAATGCTATTAATATTATTATAATTACTACGATTATGGCAAGACCACAATATTATTATTACTAGTTCTATAAGTACTATTAATTTATTAATTAGTATTACTATTTGAATCTACTGGAATAGGTTTCGGCCCATAAACCACCTCTTTAGCTTGTTGAAGAATTGATCCTTTTACACGATTCATATACATAAACCCTAGTGCTAAATTGCTTATATATAGGGTTTAGTTCCGCCTCTCAAAGAAACTCTCTCTTCCTCACGCCCAATCGGAGTCCCTAAACCACAAACAAGAGACCCCTTTGATGCAAATACATAGAAATCCTTTATTATAAGAACATCAGCAACACATTAACTACCCTCAAACCTCATGCCGAGTCCCGTCGAGAATATGATGACCTCACCTTTGAACAACCTTTGTTCAGCTACTCGCTATTGGATCCGATTCCTAGTTTCTTCTCTCGGCTAGACGAAACCCCGGTGAGCTGTTGCCAGTCATAGCAACGAGATCTTGTAGTCTAGAGAAGCAGTCCCTTCTTCATCCATTGTTCGTCCTCAAAGACCCTGTCTCCTGGAGAAAACATCTTATCAACGCAGCCAACAGTAGTAGGGGAAGAAGGCGTAGCATCAAATCGAAGGCCACCACCGAGATCGAATCGTCGTCGCCTCCTGCTGTAATTTACACCACCGTGGCGAATCCATTTGAAGTCGTCAATCCGCTGTTCGCCGAAATCAGTCCGTCACCATCGAAGGCCAAAATTCTCAACCAAAGGTCGACCACACCCCAATTGTGCCATCGTCGGAAGTGGACTTCACAAGTCGCGTCCGTCGGAGAAGAGACGAAGGTGCCGCGGTCGCTACCGAACATTCCAGCCAAGCCTTGACCGTTGTTAGCTTTCGAGGACGGCAACCATCGCCGCTGTGAAGACGCCGTTGTCTTAGTCCAGAACCGAAGACGTAGCTTCTGTGCTCTCTCAGAATTGAATCACTCTCTAGCTTTTGTTGAGCCGATTAAAGAAGAAAAGATTTCGATCCCCAATTCTTCAACTGGGGAGAAGATAAGAGTGGATCTAGGCTTGCTTACGGCCCAACATACCATTAAACTCTAATAGTCTTTACTAGCCCAATTATCAAGCCCAACTAAAGTTTATCTAAGGTCAGTACATTCCCTATTATTACTACCAACTAACTCTACGGTAATTATATATTATATCATCTAAATGTATTAATACTACAGTACATTAATATTATATTTAGGATTTGTGGATTACGAGAATTAGGATTTCACGAGCATTCATTCACGCATTTGGTCGTCAAGTCAAGTTCACGCATTTGGTCGCCAAGTCAAGTTCTGCATTGTCAAGGTAGGGATATTCTAAAACCTTTTTAAATACAGTTCATAATATTTATGGTACGTGGATAAACTGCGTGGTGGTTTGTGATGTACGATCTATTCATGTTATGTGCACATATTAGTCGCGCGACGAAATTCATGGCCGTGTTCACGTAGACGAGTGACGTGTTCACGGTAATCAAGCAAGTCATGTGACGGGAACGTTTAATCGTTCGGAAATTCATGTCCTTGGGTTTATCCCACCGTCTATCAAGTTCAAGATGGTCTAAGTTATGAATCATCCGGTGAACACTGTATCGTATATTTATATGAACTGTTATCCCTACTGAGTTGTTGATAACTCACCCCTTTTTAAAACCCCATCTTTTCAGGTTAAGCGAAATCGGAGCGAGACGGGGATGTGGCAGCGATAGTAGTAGCAACATTTATTTTCAAGACATTATTTTTCTCTTATGCCTTCCGCTTTTGAAACTTCGCACTTTATTATTTTATTTAAATACTACTATTGAGGGTTGATTTTTAGTTAAAAAGTTTATTCTATAAAAAGTCATTTTTGACATTTGTTTATTTTAAATACTTCAATTTCTTTTGGAAAATAATAAAATCCTCTTTAGTTTATGTTATGAAAAATGAGATGTTACAACTTGGTATCAGAGCATTACGGTTCTCTTTACGGACCTAAAGTTATTTTAAAAATTAGCTACTATCGTCCACCTCTGCCGCTCGCGCCGACTTTGCAAGTAAGTGCATTCTACATTAATAATGTTTCATTTAAGTTGCATGTCCAGTTTCATGATGTTGAGGTCGCATGCATATTACATTCATGAGTTTCAAGTACAATGCATATCAAGTTCATGTTTTCAATTAGGATGCATGTCTGGTCTCATTATTTTCCAAGTAAATTGCACGTCATGTTCATGATTTTTTAATTAAGATGCATACTCAAGTTCATAGATTTCAAATTCATGATTTTTCAAGTGAATTGCATGTTCAAGTTTTCAAGTGAAAATTTTATGTTGCTTAAATTGCGCATTTATTTAAGTTCAAGTTCAAGTTCATGTTAAAATTCAAGTTCATGATTATTATGTCAAGATGTGCGCAATTTATTGCAAAAATATGATGCATATGTTTCAAAAAAAAAATGTTATTTACGTGATAAATAAATGTTCAAGTTATTATATAAATATATGTATGCAAATATTAAGTTAATTGTGGCCTTAGGAATTTAAAATGGTTAAGAATAATGATATAGATTATGTGGTTAATCTTCGATGATGCTGGAGGCTTGATATAGTATTAAGTTGTTGAACATATGGAGCTATGAAATGGACTTTCAATTATGTTGCTCAAGCAAGTATTTCACATGTGATGTAGTAAGTGACATTTGGAGGTTAGTAAAGCCACAAGTAAAACGTACGTATGAGACCAATCGCCTATGAACGTAGTAGTAAACTCTGGCATGAAGGCCTTAAGAGGTTATCTTCACGTACTAGAAATGGAGTACTTCAATGTCATAATAGAATTTGAACGTTCAGTGGATAAAGTAGCATACAATATCTTACCAGGAGGTGCATCGAATAAAGAGAGTTGAATCGGAGCACAACAAAGAACAAGTATCCACTACCTCAAAATTGACGATGTTTATGATCAATTAAAAGGGGCAAGTGTGTTCTCGTAGATTGACTTAAAGTCGGGATATCACCAAGAGTGAGTTGATATCTCAAAGTCAACTTTCTGAACTCAGGCAGTACGTGATCATGTTCATTGATGAAATATTTTTCTACTCGTAGACGAGGCTTAACTCAAGGAACATTTGAGATTTTCCTTGGAGGCATTGAGCATAGAGGAGTCTGCAAAATTCTCGAGATGTGAGTTTTAGCTAAATCATGAGTTATTTGTAGAGCGAGTTGTCATGTCTCCTAGAATTAAAGTTGACTCTCTAAGATTGAAGAGGTCAATCAATTGATCACTCAAGAGCGTGAAAGAGATACGTGACTTCTTGATTTTGTTGATTGCTATCAAAGATTCATTGAAGGTGTTTCAAATATAGCACAACCGATAACATAGTTGAAGAGGAAAGTTTTTCAGCAACTCGAGAGGAAGTTGAACACAACTCCACTTCTGACCATTTCAAAATGTACAGAAGGTTTCATGGTCTATAGTGATGCCCCTATCCAAATATTGGGTTGTTTGTGGATGCATAATGAGAAAGTGATAGCATATGATTCCCGACAACTGAAAACACACGAAGTTAATTACCCTACACACCATAGCCAACTGATGTAATCCATGCATTGAAGATATTGAGACATTACTGGTATCATAAGAGATGAAGTATATCTTCGCGTATAAGGAGTTTAATATGCGTCAGAGAAGATGGTTAGAACTTATTAAAGATTACGGTTGTTCGATTCATTATCACCCTGGAAAGGCTAATGTCGTGGCAGACGCCTTAAGCCAAAAATCAATAGGGCATATAGTTAATATGTTGATGACTCGGGAGGAGCTTGAAAAAGAGTATGAGAATATGTAAATCGAAGTGCTTTCTCAACCTCACAGTACATAAGCAATGTATCTTATTGAAAATAAGGACTCGAGTTCGCGGCGAAGGGAACAATGAGAATTTTTCCGAAATGAAAGATGTAGTCCGAGTATTTAGCAGAAAATTGTGTGTGCCAAAAGATGAGGCTTTGAGGAAAGAAATCCTAGAAGAATCACAATTTAAGCCTTACACTTCCCACTCATGAGATACACAGATGTATCACGAATTGAGAGAGTCATTATGGAGGAAGTATGAAAGGAGACGTCGGGTTATTCTTGGAAAAAGTATTTGGTGTGTCAGCAAGTTAAAGCCGAACACTAACGACCCTCCGGTTTACTTCAACCAATATAAATTTCCTGAGTAGAAACGGGAGCACGTGACTATGGACTTTGTGGTAAGTTTACCGCAATCAGCAAGAGAAAATGACGCAATTTGTGTAATGGTTGATCGATTAACAAAATATGCACATTTTCTATCTGTGAAGTTGACATTTAGTATGGATCAACTCGCACAATTGTACATTCGCGAGATAATGGGGTTGCCTGGTACTCCAGTATCAATTCTCTCAAATAGAGATCCAAGATTTACTTCAAGATTTGGGGAAGTTTTCACAAGACGAACTCGGGGAGAAATGTTAGAACATGTGTTCTAGACCATGAGGAGTTACGAATGCATAAAAAGTCATCTTATCATGAGATGTGTGAAATGATTTTGGATCATGTTCAAGAACAATTACACGTACTTAACATATGTTAAGTGGATACGCTATTGAGGGGAAACTGCACTTGAGGGCACGAGCAAGAAATGATGTCACTTAAATGGAATCCTTTACCAGAAGTAAATAACGAATTTCGAGGATGAAATTTTTATAAGTAGGGTAGGTTGTAACAACCGCAAAATTTAAATATATTAATTAATTAATTAGGGGCCCAATTAGTTAACCATATGAGATAATTATACTATGCATGAGTTCCAACTATTTGAAGTTCATATTAATTTACATGTTGAGTCACATTTTGCATTTTGATTCATTTAGTATTTGAGTCATATAGTGATCCTCAGTCCAAATTTCCTATTAACATTATTAAATACTACTTCTATTAGAATTAAACTTTTAATGCTATTAATATTATTATAATTACTACGATTATGGCAAGACCACAATATTATTATTACTAGTTCTATAAGTACTATTAATTTATTAATTAGTATTACTATTTGAATCTACTGGAATAGGTTTCGGCCCATAAACCACCTCTTTAGCTTGTTGAAGAATTGATCCTTTTACACGATTCATATACATAAACCCTAGTGCTAAATTGCTTATATATAGGGTTTAGTTCCGCCTCTCAAAGAAACTCTCTCTTCCTCACGCCCAATCGGAGTCCCTAAACCACAAACAAGAGACCCCTTTGATGCAAATACATAGAAATCCTTTATTATAAGAACATCAGCAACACATTAACTACCCTCAAACCTCATGCCGAGTCCCGTCGAGAATATGATGACCTCACCTTTGAACAACCTTTGTTCAGCTACTCGCTATTGGATCCGATTCCTAGTTTCTTCTCTCGGCTAGACGAAACCCCGGTGAGCTGTTGCCAGTCATAGCAACGAGATCTTGTAGTCTAGAGAAGCAGTCCCTTCTTCATCCATTGTTCGTCCTCAAAGACCCTGTCTCCTGGAGAAAACATCTTATCAACGCAGCCAACAGTAGTAGGGGAAGAAGGCGTAGCATCAAATCGAAGGCCACCACCGAGATCGAATCGTCGTCGCCTCCTGCTGTAATTTACACCACCGTGGCGAATCCATTTGAAGTCGTCAATCCGCTGTTCGCCGAAATCAGTCCGTCACCATCGAAGGCCAAAATTCTCAACCAAAGGTCGACCACACCCCAATTGTGCCATCGTCGGAAGTGGACTTCACAAGTCGCGTCCGCCGGAGAAGAGACGAAGGTGCCGCGGTCGCTACCGAACATTCCAGCCAAGCCTTGACCGTTGTTAGCTTTCGAGGACGGCAACCATCGCCGCTGTGAAGACGCCGTTGTCTTAGTCCAGAACCGAAGACGTAGCTTCTGTGCTCTCTCAGAATTGAATCACTCTCTAGCTTTTGTTGAGCCGATTAAAGAAGAAAAGATTTCGATCCCCAATTCTTCAACTGGGGAGAAGATAAGAGTGGATCTAGGCTTGCTTACGGCCCAACATACCATTAAACTCTAATAGTCTTTACTAGCCCAATTATCAAGCCCAACTAAAGTTTATCTAAGGTCAGTACATTCCCTATTATTACTACCAACTAACTCTACGGTAATTATATATTATATCATCTAAATGTATTAATACTACAGTACATTAATATTATATTTAGGATTTGTGGATTACGAGAATTAGGATTTCACGAGCATTCATTCACGCATTTGGTCGTCAAGTCAAGTTCACGCATTTGGTCGCCAAGTCAAGTTCTGCATTGTCAAGGTAGGGATATTCTAAAACCTTTTTAAATACAGTTCATAATATTTATGGTACGTGGATAAACTGCGTGGTGGTTTGTGATGTACGATCTATTCATGTTATGTGCACATATTAGTCGCGCGACGAAATTCATGGCCGTGTTCACGTAGACGAGTGACGTGTTCACGGTAATCAAGCAAGTCATGTGACGGGAACGTTTAATCGTTCGGAAATTCATGTCCTTGGGTTTATCCCACCGTCTATCAAGTTCAAGATGGTCTAAGTTATGAATCATCCGGTGAACACTGTATCGTATAGTTATATGAACTGTTATCCCTACTGAGTTGTTGATAACTCACCCCTTTTTAAAACCCCATCTTTTCAGGTTAAGCGAAATCGGAGCGAGACGGGGATGTGGCAGCGATAGTAGTAGCAACATTTATTTTCAAGACATTATTTTTCTCTTATGCCTTCCGCTTTTGAAACTTCGCACTTTATTATTTTATTTAAATACTACTATTGAGGGTTGATTTTTAGTTAAAAAGTTTATTCTATAAAAAGTCATTTTTGACATTTGTTTATTTTAAATACTTCAATTTCTTTTGGAAAATAATAAAATCCTCTTTAGTTTATGTTATGAAAAATGAGATGTTACAAACTCAATTGAAACAGAATTATCGGTAGCGAATTTTCGAACAGAAACCAAATTCTTAACAATTTTAGGCACATGTAGAACATTCTTTAGAACGAGTGGAGGATGAGGAGAATCTAATTTTGAATGTCCATAACCGTGAATAGGGATAGATTGACCATTACCGACAATAACATTTCGTGAAGTGCTCGTTTTGAAATAGGGACGAAGGATACCTGAGTTGGAGAACATATGCGATGTAGCCCCGGTGTCCATATATAGGTTATGATCTGGAGGAGTCAAACTCATCGTATGCATGGCGACCTCAATGTCAGTTGGACAAGACTGAGATGTAGCTGAGTACGCTTGTTGTGGTCGTTGTCCGAGAAGTCCGGGCTGGTGCCGTGGTTGAGAAGGACCTGATCTAGGCCATGAACCATTTAAGGTTGGATATGGACACGGTGGGATAGCCCAAGGCCAAGTCCATGGTGGTTGCTGAGAGGGTCCTCCTACCCCCCATTGTTGCCAAGAAGATGGAGCTTGAGTAGAAGGATAAGCACGACCACCACCGCCTGAATTCTGACCAACGCCGCTTGAATTCTGGCCCTTCCCCTTGTGGTTATTACGATTATTGCTAGTCGACTTATTACCTGATTTATTCTGAGATTTATTACCCCCATGTGGTGAGGATCCGGCAGAAGACTTGGCCACCGCATTTGCGACAGAGGAACCCGATTCACGAGCTACCAACCCCAAATTTGTCGCAGCCTTCTTAGCCAACCCCGCCTCCTCGAGGGTCACCATAGAGCGTGCTTGAGCAAAAGGAGGAAGGGGATCTCGCTGTCGTAGGAGTGTAGCAACACCGTTATACGCCTCTGACAACCCAGCCACCATTTGTAAGACCAAACGATCGTTGGACACCGGAGCCCCCACGTTCTTGAGTTGATCAGACAATTGCTTGAGTTGCTGGCAATAACTCAAAGCAGACGAAAAATCCGCCATAATGGTGTGGGAAAACTCCTGTTCAAGAGCAACGACACACGAATGTTTATTTTCTTGAAATATATCTCGAAGACGATCCCATGCTTGCATCGCCGTGCAACCCGGTTCGAGAATCGTAGTCAGGAGGTCATTTGAAATGGTGGTATAAATCCACCCGAGCACAGTTGCATCTAGAGTTTGCCAAAGATCAATTTCCTCATCTGTGGTAGGCTCTTTGACCTTCTCTTTGTCAGCTGGAATGATATGATGAAGAACCCGAGTGGAACGTGCATGGACTCGAAATAACTCAGCCCAAGTAGCATATTGTCCGGTCTCCAAATCCAGAGAGATAGCAATGTGATTCTTGATATTTGAAACGGCAAGAGCCGGATGATAGAAAGGCTTTGAAGAAGACATGGAGAAGAAAAAAAAAATCAAGAGAGGGGCGCAGCGGAAGAAGAGATCAAGAAGAAGAACCCCAGTCTCGTGATACCAGAAAGGCGAAATATTTTCCTTATCATTTCACAAGACTTTCACATACGATATATACTAACCTCCTACCCCTAATACAACTATACTGCGTGAATAATGGGATTGAAATTCCTGTGATATATGTTAACTCTATCACTTATCTATGGATATATACAGAAATATATTTACACAAAGTAAATAAGAATATACTAAATATCATACGTCTTCATTAAAACCAAATTAATTTAATTATATCTTTTTGGCCAAATTTCACACAAAAAAGAATATGGAAAAATGAAAGTCAAGATAATGATGAATAACTTGGCAAAACATCACAACAAATATATAGTAAAAAAAAATTAAGGTATATTGTGAAGTAAAAAATTGTGGAAATGTATGTTCAAAATTAAAATATATAGTTAAGTAAAAATTGCGCAAATATATATTGAAGTAAAATCTCAAATATAGAGTTATGTAAAGCGCAAATATACAACAAAGTAAAAGCGCAAATATATAATAACATTAATAAAGTAATATTGCAAATATATAGTGAAAGGAAATTAAAATATAATGAAGTAAAATAATAGTGAACTATAAAAGTGAAGTAAAAAATTGTGCGCAATAAATAAAATCAATTATTTTAGTTAAAATATTATTTAGTTAAAATATACAAACATATAGTGAAGTAAACTCGTTTTAAAACTACAAACATATAGTGAAGTAAACTCGTTTTAAAACTGAAAATGATAATACATATATAATAAGTAATTTGCATAGAAAAGTCATTTATCATATTCTCTCTTTTCTTAGTTAGCACGCACAAACTCTTCAACAAGTGGAAAAACCTTCTACCTCTAATCCCTTACCTCCTAATCCAATTAGAGGACACACCGAGAATTCATTTGTCAAATTTTCTCTTTTTTTCCCGACTGTTAGTGTAAATATGTTAGGCAGAGCAATGTCGCAGAGTTACTGGGCATAACAATGCCTTGATCATATTTACATGTTTTTCTCCTTTCTTCACACTTGTATATTGTTGTTGTCACTCATTTTATGTGTGATGTATTTTAGCATGATGTATCACTTGATCCGTGCTTGTACGAACAATCAATACTTTGGATTACTGAACTAGACCTTGCGGCATGACGAAGACTCGCAAGGCATGACGAAGATTCGCAAGGCATGACGAAGACTCGCAATGCCGCAAGATGACCAAGAGCAGAGGACTCAAAAAGGCAAGCTGGAGATAGAGACTTTGAATACTGAACAAGACCTTGCGGCAGGACGAAGATTCGGCATGCCGCACGACGAAGGTGTTCGGCATGCCGCACGACGAAGGTGTTCGGCATGCCGCAGGACGAACAAGAGCAGAAGACTCAAGAATACAAGTGGAGCATTGAGAACCTGAAAACGAAGAAGAATGGAAGGCATTGGCAGAAGGCAAAGCATTCCAATCTAATGAAGAAGGTTCGCTCTGCCTGCAGAACAGCTCGCTTCGCGGCAGGACCTGGAACTGGTCAAAGGCGGTTTCTACAATCTCTCAACCAACTCAAACCTAGTTTTTCTAGGGATTTCGGTTGAGAGACTTCTCCTATAAATACCAGACGTCCTCAACTCATTTAAAAAAACACTTTTAACACATCTAAAACACATTTTCACCTAGATCGATCATCTAGCTTTTTGTGCCGAAGACTTTGCTTGTGAAGTTCTTCGTGCCGTTCATCCTCTCGCCTGTGAGAGTGATTTTGAAGCTACGCTGATTATCAAGAGATTAGAATAGGTTTATTACAGTAGCTTGTTTTCGTGTTGATTGTTCATTAATCTCCGGATCCGATAAACGTTAAGGAAAGCCTTCGCATTGCCTTGAGTTTAATCGATTGTAAATCCGAGATTACTCATTGTAAAGACTCGTTTCTTTAATAATATATTTTTTGCCGTAAGGCACATTCGTATAGGTAATTTAAATTTAATTTAAATACCCATACAAAGATTTAATTCCTTGTGTTACTTATTTATCCTTTCGTTTGTGTGTGTGAGTTTGTTCGTTCTGCCTAACGTTTATCTTTCCGCTGCAAAACTTATACATATATCACATATATATATTAAACTCATAATTTAAGATACACATTAAAACTCTTAAATTAATTAAAACGAACAAACTAAATCGTAAGGCTTCGTGGTGCGGCATACTGAAGTAGCGCATCACCCTGCCTTAAGCTTGACAGCGTATTTTTTTCGTAAATATCCGCTGCCCACGCATTTTCAAGTGGTATCAGAGACGACACTAGACTCACTTAGTGCTAACGGTCCCTCTGATTTTACACACTCACAATGTCAGATACATCTTACATCATACGAACACCGGTTGTTCTTAATGGTGATAATTATGGATTTTGGAAAACTCGTATTGAGGCAAGGATAAAATCTATTGACCGCAATGCTTGGCTTTCAGTCCTTAGAGGATGGAAACCTCCCATTGAGGAGTTACCGGAAGGTAGTAAGCTTGAAAAAGCCCCTGAAAAATGGTCTACCGATGAGGTTGCCATAAGTACTGCCAACGATAGGGCAGTGTGTGCCATCCTTGAGTCTATCGATTGTGATATGTACAAAATTGTCAAGCAATGCGCATCTGCTAAAGACATATGGGATCAACTCGCTCTTCATTGTGAAGGAAATACCACAGTGAAGAAGACAAAGCTCCGCATGCTCATGTCTCGTTTTGAGAATTTGCGCATGCGTGATGATGAGTCGGCAAGGCAGTACTTTGGCGAAATCATGTCTATCGTCAATGAATGTGCTGATCTCGGCTCTCCCATAAGCAATGTGGCTGTTTGTAGCAAAGTAATGAGATCCTTGAATTCAAAATTTCAAGCAAAAGTTACGACAATTGAAGATGGCCCTTTAGGTTCCTCTGAAGACTTCGTCTCTTTAATGGCAGTCTTCAAGACCTATGAGCTAAATATGCAAGATCGTGATACTGACGGTCTGTCTCGTGTGGTAAATTTGGGCTACTTTGTGGCAGAACCTGACGGCAAGGAGGAAGGCAGCTCGAAAGGCAACAACCATTCTGCCTTTGTTAACCCTGCCGCAGCCAATGCCCTGAATGATGACGAAATTTACGAGTTACTTGGATACGATGATGGTGATGATAAGTTTGATCTACTCTCAAGGAAGCTCGATGTTATTCTTGTACGATCTCTCAAAGGTAAGTTCGATCCACGACGAATGAGGAATCCATCAAAGGCCGCAACGAGTCAAGGAAGAAGATTTGTGCCTCAACGATCAAACTCAAATTCCAATTCAAGCCAAGAGAAGGACTGGTCCAAAATTGAGTGTCACTCATGCCATGGAATTGGACATTATGCTACCGAATGCCCATCTAAAAATAGAAAAATTGAAAATTTTGTTAACATGATAGCATTTCAGGACTTAGATCTCTTTAATCAAACTGAGGCTGAGAATTTTTGTACTAACACTGCCTTTGCAGCTCGCTTTGAAGGCAGGTGCTTATCAGATGATGAAGATGATAACTCTGCCGCAACCTCTGCCGCAGACCCTGCCACAGCATACCCGAAAGTATGCCATACAGCTGCTGCAACCAAGGCAGGGAGTTTCATGTGTCTCACTGCCTCCATTAATGACGATGAGTTTGAAGAAGTTCCAATCTCCCTTGAACTTTTCATGGAACTAAAAGACAATTTTGATGACCTTCGAATGGATTTGAAGAAGCAATCCACAATGATGAAGAATTTGATTGCAGACAAAGCCTCAACCGAAGAACGATTCAGGAATCAATCCAAGGTGGTGGAGAGCTTGATGGCCGACAAAGGATATTACGAAGAACGATTAAAAAAGTTTGATGTGGAGCTGACGAGGAAGGATATGGAAATAGGCAGACTCAAGATCGATCTCGAGCGATCAAATGGAAAGTTGGAGGCTGCCAACAATACTTTCGAGAAGCTCAACACAGGTACTTCCAAATTGGATGCCGTGATGAGCATATCAAATGTTGAAAGGCAAGGTCTCGGTTACCAAAAGACTATCGATGCCGTGTTCCCTCCAAAGAAGATATCCACGGGAATTACTTTTGTGAAAGCATCAGAAGGTGTTTCAAATGATGCTTCTAAGCCCTCAAGTTCACAAGAATTCACACCAACCAAAGGCAAGGTTTCTGCC
The DNA here is from genome assembly GCA_954870475.1 of Euphrasia confusa. Lineage (NCBI taxonomy): Eukaryota > Viridiplantae > Streptophyta > Magnoliopsida > Lamiales > Orobanchaceae > Euphrasia > Euphrasia confusa. Next base: position 23,808,279 of record OX940951.1, read on the forward strand.
CCTGCCCCCAACAAAGGCAGAAGGCAGAGGCAAGGGCATGCAGAATCAGGCAAGACGAGAACAAGGCAACCCCTGCCTAAACTGAAGAACAAATCGAAACGACGATATGTATGCCACTATTGCCTCGTCCCTGGTCATATTCGACCCTATTGTTGGAGACGTGAAGAAGACATAAAAAACGGTCGTTTTCTATCCTCAAATGTAGGACCTTGGAATCCCAGCAAATATCTCAACAAATCAATGTCTCCTACTAAGCCGATGAAGAAGAAAGTGAATCAAGTTTGGATTCCCAAAACAAAAATCGGTGTTTTTGCCTCAGCTGATCGTGCTGCCTCAACTAATGTTGTTGCTGCCTCAACCGATGCTGCTGATGATGCCTCAATTGTTGTTGCTGCTGCCGCATCACCTGAAGACACGAAGGCAGAAAATAGACAAATTGACATAAACAAACCATTGAGTATGTGCAGCGTGCCCTAGATGCACGACTGCAACGCGCTGCCGCATTGACATGGCAGTTTCAACTTCTCTTTCAAGTTTGCCACTTCAGAATGCCATAATAAAGAATGTAAAATCTTCCGAAGGCAGAGAGAATATCCAAAGCTCTTAGGCAACATAGACAAACCCAAATACTTGTAAAAAAAAACTATATATACAAAGGGTTTTGATTCAATGTACTAAGTGCCTAAGATATTCAATACATTCATCTTCTGAATCTTGGCATCTATGAAGAGAAGTATGCAGCTTATTCCACATGTAGCGTGTTGCCCAACCGGAGTGTGTCTTTTCTTTACACACTTCCTGTTTTTTTATTTTTGGATATTAATTGCCTAGTTTATCGTAGAAGTTATCACACCTCAAAAATATTTTTTATTATTAAAAAAAAACAAAAAAAAAAAAACAAAACAAAAAAAAAACTTCTCTTACTGCCGCATAAGGAAGCGTTGTTTTCTTGTTTTAAATGCATTGTGCTTTCAATTTAAAACCAACATGATGTGCTTTGGCCGTAGCGTTTCTTTTCGGTGCCATGAGAGATCGATGTTTTAGCCATTCCGAAATAGAAATCGATCAAGAATTTGAAATAAAGACGTGTTTATTTTCATTGCCTACCTTGGATGGACCTCCATGCCTTTGACGCAAAATCTCCTTCTAATGACTTGTATTATTTTTTTTCCTGGAGCACCTTTCGTCACAAAAAGGGGGAGTAGTAGTTTGGGAAGAGCAATGGCAAGGGCATGAGCAAGTGGGAGCCGGGCATGAGCAAGGGGGAGCCGGGCATGCGCAAGGGGGAGCCGTTAGGAAGAGCAAAGGCAAGGGCAAGAAGAGAAGAAGAAATATTTAGTTATTTTAGTGTAGTTTAGTTTTTAATTTAGTTTATTTGTTTTTGTTATATTAAACTAAAATTGGTGTGATTCTCTTTTATAGATAAGCTTCATCTACATTTTTTTTATTTCTTAACTTAGAGGTAATTCACTAAGGGGGAGTTTGTTTTCCTTAGTGATATACTAAGATTAAATTTTACACTTCTATGTTAAGAGGGTTTTCATTGAGGGGGAGTTGTTCTTATGCTCTTCCTCATGTTTTGTGAAGAAAGATAAAAAGGGGGAGTTTGTTAGTGTAAATATGTTAGGCAGAGCAATGTCGCAGAGTTACTGGGCATAACAATGCCTTGATCATATTTACATGTTTTTCTCCTTTCTTCACACTTGTATATTGTTGTTGTCACTCATTTTATGTGTGATGTATTTTAGCATGATGTATCACTTGATCCGTGCTTGTACGAACAATCAATACTTTGGATTACTGAACTAGACCTTGCGGCATGACGAAGACTCGCAAGGCATGACGAAGATTCGCAAGGCATGACGAAGACTCGCAATGCCGCAAGATGACCAAGAGCAGAGGACTCAAAAAGGCAAGCTGGAGATAGAGACTTTGAATACTGAACAAGACCTTGCGGCAGGACGAAGATTCGGCATGCCGCACGACGAAGGTGTTCGGCATGCCGCAGGACGAACAAGAGCAGAAGACTCAAGAATACAAGTGGAGCATTGAGAACCTGAAAACGAAGAAGAATGGAAGGCATTGGCAGAAGGCAAAGCATTCCAATCTAATGAAGAAGGTTCGCTCTGCCTGCAGAACAGCTCGCTTCGCGGCAGGACCTGGAACTGGTCAAAGGCGGTTTCTACAATCTCTCAACCAACTCAAACCTAGTTTTTCTAGGGATTTCGGTTGAGAGACTTCTCCTATAAATACCAGACGTCCTCAACTCATTTAAAAAAACACTTTTAACACATCTAAAACACATTTTCACCTAGATCGATCATCTAGCTTTTTGTGCCGAAGACTTTGCTTGTGAAGTTCTTCGTGCCGTTCATCCTCTCGCCTGTGAGAGTGATTTTGAAGCTACGCTGATTATCAAGAGCTTAGAATAGGTTTATTATAGTAGCTTGTTTTCGTGTTGATTGTTCATTAATCTCCGGATCCGATAAACGTTAAGGAATGCCTTCGCATTGCCTTGAGTTTAATCGATTGTAAATCCGAGATTACTCATTGTAAAGACTCGTTTCTTTAATAATATATTTTTTTCCGTAAGGCACATTCGTATAGGTAATTTAAATTTAATTTAAATACCCATACAAAGATTTAATTCCTTGTGTTATTTATTTATCCTTTCGTTTGTGTGTGTGAGTTTGTTCGTTCTGCCTAACGTTTATCTTTCCGCTGCAAAACTTATACATATATCACATATATATATTAAACTCATAATTTAAGATACACATTAAAACTCTTAAATTAATTAAAACGAACAAACTAAATCGTAAGGCTTCGTGGTGCGGCATACTGAAGTAGCGCATCACCCTGCCTTAAGCTTGGCAGCGTATTTTTTTCGTAAATATCCGCTGCCCACGCATTTTCAAGTGGTATCAGAGACGACACTAGACTCACTTAGTGCTAACGGTCCCTCTGATTTTACACACTCACAATGTCAGATACATCTTACATCATACGAACACCGGTTGTTCTTAATGGTGATAATTATGGATTTTGGAAAACTCGTATTGAGGCAAGGATAAAATCTATTGACCGCAATGCTTGGCTTTCAGTCCTTAGAGGATGGAAACCTCCCATTGAGGAGTTACCGGAAGGTAGTAAGCTTGAAAAAGGCCCTGAAAAATGGTCTACCGATGAGGTTGCCATAAGTACTGCCAACGATAGGGCAGTGTGTGCCATCCTTGAGTCTATCGATTGTGATATGTACAAAATTGTCAAGCAATGCGCATCTGCTAAAGACATATGGGATCAACTCGCTCTTCATTGTGAAGGAAATACCACAGTGAAGAAGACAAAGCTCCGCATGCTCATGTCTCGTTTTGAGAATTTGCGCATGCGTGATGATGAGTCGGCAAGGCAGTACTTTGGCGAAATCATGTCTATCGTCAATGAATGTGCTGATCTCGGCTCTCCCATAAGTAATGTGGCTGTTTGTAGCAAAGTAATGAGATCCTTGAATTCAAAATTTCAAGCAAAAGTTACGGCAATTGAAGATGGCCCTTTAGGTTCCTCTGAAGACTTCGTCTCTTTAATGGCAGTCTTCAAGACCTATGAGCTAAATATGCAAGATCGTGATACTGACGGTCTGTCTCGTGTGGTAAATTTGGGCTACTTTGTGGCAGAACCTGACGGCAAGGAGGAAGGCAGCTCGAAAGGCAACAACCATTCTGCCTTTGTTAACCCTGCCGCAGCCAATGCCCTGAATGATGACGAAATTTACGAGTTACTTGGATACGATGATGGTGATGATAAGTTTGATCTACTCTCAAGGAAGCTCGATGTTATTCTTGTACGATCTCTCAAAGGTAAGTTCGATCCACGACGAATGAGGAATCCATCAAAGGCCGCAACGAGTCAAGGAAGAAGATTTGTGCCTCAACGATCAAACTCAAATTCCAATTCAAGCCAAGAGAAGGACTGGTCCAAAATTGAGTGTCACTCATGCCATGGAATTGGACATTATGCTACCGAATGCCCATCTAAAAATAGAAAAATTGAAAATTTTGTTAACATGATAGCATTTCAGGACTTAGATCTCTTTAATCAAACTGAGGCTGAGAATTTTTGTACTAACATTGCCTTTGCAGCTCGCTTTGAAGGCAGGTGCTTATCAGATGATGAAGATGATAACTCTGCCGCAACCTCTGCCGCAGACCCTGCCACAGCATACCCGAAAGTATGCCATACAGCTGCTGCAACCAAGGCAGGGAGTTTCATGTGTCTCACTGCCTCCATTAATGACGATGAGTTTGAAGAAGTTCCAATCTCCCTTGAACTTTTCATGGAACTAAAAGACAATTTTGATGACCTTCGAATGGATTTGAAGAAGCAATCCACAATGATGAAGAATTTGATTGCAGACAAAGCCTCAACCGAAGAACGATTCAGGAATCAATCCAAGGTGGTGGAGAGCTTGATGGCCGACAAAGGATATTACGAAGAACGATTAAAAAAGTTTGATGTGGAGCTGACGAGGAAGGATATGGAAATAGGCAGACTCAAGATCGATCTCGAGCGATCAAATGGAAAGTTGGAGGCTGCCAACAATACTTTTGAGAAGCTCAACACAGGTACTTCCAAATTGGATGCGTGATGAGCATATCAAATGTTGAAAGGCAAGGTCTCGGTTACCAAAAGACTATCGATGCCGTGTTCCCTCCAAAGAAGATATCCACGGGAATTACTTTTGTGAAAGCATCAGAAGGTGTTTCAAATGATGCTTCTAAGCCCTCAAGTTCACAAGAATTCACACCAACCAAAGGCAAGGTTTCTGCCCCTGCCCCCAACAAAGGCAGAAGGCAGAGGCAAGGGCATGCAGAATCAGGCAAGACGAGAACAAGGCAACCCCTGCCTAAACTGAAGAACAAATCGAAACGACGATATGTATGCCACTATTGCCTCGTCCCTGGTCATATTCGACCCTATTGTTGGAGACGTGAAGAAGACATAAAAAACGGTCGTTTTCTATCCTCAAATGTAGGACCTTGGAATCCCAGCAAATATCTCAACAAATCAATGTCTCCTACTAAGCCGATGAAGAAGAAAGTGAATCAAGTTTGGATTCCCAAAACAAAAATCGGTGTTTTTGCCTCAGCTGATCGTGCTGCCTCAACTAATGTTGTTGCTGCCTCAACCGATGTTGCTGATGATGCCTCAATTGTTGTTGCTGCTGCCGCATCACCTGAAGACACGAAGGCAGAAAATAGACAAATTGACATAAACAAACCATTGAGTATGTGCAGCGTGCCCTAGATGCACGACTGCAACGCGCTGCCGCATTGACATGGCAGTTTCAACTTCTCTTTCAAGTTTGCCACTTCAGAATGCCATAATAAAGAATGTAAAATCTTCCGAAGGCAGAGAGAATATCCAAAGCTCTTAGGCAACATAGACAAACCCAAATACTTGTAAAAAAAAACTATATATACAAAGGGTTTTGATTCAATGTACTAAGTGCCTAAGATATTCAATACATTCATCTTCTGAATCTTGGCATCTATGAAGAGAAGTATGCAGCTTATTCCACATGTAGCGTGTTGCCCAACCGGAGTGTGTCTTTTCTTTACACACTTCCTGTTTTTTTATTTTTGGATATTAATTGCCTAGTTTATCGTAGAAGTTATCACACCTCAAAAATATTTTTTATTATTAAAAAAAAAAAAAAACAAAAAAAAAACAAAACAAAAAAAAAAAACTTCTCTTACTGCCGCATAAGGAAGCGTTGTTTTCTTGTTTTAAATGCATTGTGCTTTCAATTTAAAACCAACATGATGTGCTTTGGCCGTAGCGTTTCTTTTCGGTGCCATGAGAGATCGATGTTTTAGCCATTCCGAAATAGAAATCGATCAAGAATTTGAAATAAAGACGTGTTTATTTTCATTGCCTACCTTGGATGGACCTCCATGCCTTTGACGCAAAATCTCCTTCTAATGACTTGTATTATTTTTTTTCCTGGAGCACCTTTCGTCACAAAAAGGGGGAGTAGTAGTTTGGGAAGAGCAATGGCAAGGGCATGAGCAAGTGGGAGCCGGGCATGAGCAAGGGGGAGCCGGGCATGCGCAAGGGGGAGCCGTTAGGAAGAGCAAAGGCAAGGGCAAGGAGAGAAGAAGAAATATTTAGTTATTTTAGTGTAGTTTAGTTTTTAATTTAGTTTATTTGTTTTTGTTATATTAAACTAAAATTGGTGTGATTCTCTTTTATAGATAAGCTTCATCTACATTTTTTTTATTTCTTAACTTAGAGGTAATTCACTAAGGGGGAGTTTGTTTTCCTTAGTGATATACTAAGATTAAATTTTACACTTCTATGTTAAGAGGGTTTTCATTGAGGGGGAGTTGTTCTTATGCTCTTCCTCATGTTTTGTGAAGAAAGATAAAAAGGGGGAGTTTGTTAGTGTAAATATGTTAGGCAGAGCAATGTCGCAGAGTTACTGGGCATAACAATGCCTTGATCATATTTACATGTTTTTCTCCTTTCTTCACACTTGTATATTGTTGTTGTCACTCATTTTATGTGTGATGTATTTTAGCATGATGTATCACTTGATCCGTGCTTGTACGAACAATCAATACTTTGGATTACTGAACTAGACCTTGCGGCATGACGAAGACTCGCAAGGCATGACGAAGATTCGCAAGGCATGACGAAGACTCGCAATGCCGCAAGATGACCAAGAGCAGAGGACTCAAAAAGGCAAGCTGGAGATAGAGACTTTGAATACTGAACAAGACCTTGCGGCAGGACGAAGATTCGGCATGCCGCACGACGAAGGTGTTCGGCATGCCGCAGGACGAACAAGAGCAGAAGACTCAAGAATACAAGTGGAGCATTGAGAACCTGAAAACGAAGAAGAATGGAAGGCATTGGCAGAAGGCAAAGCATTCCAATCTAATGAAGAAGGTTCGCTCTGCCTGCAGAACAGCTCGCTTCGCGGCAGGACCTGGAACTGGTCAAAGGCGGTTTCTACAATCTCTCAACCAACTCAAACCTAGTTTTTCTAGGGATTTCGGTTGAGAGACTTCTCCTATAAATACCAGACGTCCTCAGCTCATTTAAAAAAACACTTTTAACACATCTAAAACACATTTTCACCTAGATCGATCATCTAGCTTTTTGTGCCGAAGACTTTGCTTGTGAAGTTCTTCGTGCCGTTCATCCTCTCGCCTGTGAGAGTGATTTTGAAGCTACGCTGATTATCAAGAGCTTAGAATAGGTTTATTACAGTAGCTTGTTTTCGTGTTGATTGTTCATTAATCTCCGGATCCGATAAACGTTAAGGAATGCCTTCGCATTGCCTTGAGTTTAATCGATTGTAAATCCGAGATTACTCATTGTAAAGACTCGTTTCTTTAATAATATATTTTTTGCCGTAAGGCACATTCGTATGGGTAATTTAAATTTAATTTAAATACCCATACAAAGATTTAATTCCTTGTGTTATTTATTTATCCTTTCGTTTGTGTGTGTGAGTTTGTTCGTTCTGCCTAATGTTTATCTTTCCGCTGCAAAACTTATACATATATCACATATATATATTAAACTCATAATTTAAGATACACATTAAAACTCTTAAATTAATTAAAACGAACAAACTAAATCGTAAGGCTTCGTGGTGCGGCATACTGAAGTAGCGCATCACCCTGCCTTAAGCTTGGCAGCGTATTTTCTTCGTAAATATTCGCTGCCCACGCATTTTCACCGACTATGCAGGTGACACCAGTATCCTCTCCAACAAATGGAAAAACTTTCTACCTCTCATCTCTTACCTCCAACTCCAATTAGAGGACACCCACCTCCTTCACCCACACTTCTCATGGTACCACAATCAATTTTTTTTTTTTCAATTTCATACTTATTTACTAAAACCAAATTAATTTAATTGTATCTTTTTGGCCAATCAATTTGAATTTCACCAGAAATTGAATATGAAGAAATGGAAGTCAAGATAATGATAGATAAACATCACATCAAATATATAATCAAACAAACTTAAAGTATACAGTAAATTAAAAAATTGCGCAAATATATCTTCAAAATTAAAATATATATTTAAATAAAAATTACATATAGTGAAATAAAAGCGCAAATACAGTTTGAATTAAAAGCGCAAACAAATATATTAAAGTAAAAGCGCAAATATATAATAAATTAATAGTGCAAATATATAGTGAAACAAAATTAAAATATAGTGAAGTAAAAAATTTAGCAAATATATAGTAAAGTAAAAAATTGTGTGCAAAAAATAACATCAATTATTTTAATTAAAATATTGTGTAGTTAAAGTATTCAAACAGTAAAGTAACATCTGAAAATAATAATACATATATAATAAGTAATTTATCTAAAGAAATCCTTTGTCACATTCTCTCTTTTCTCCCGACCAAATACTTGTCACTCACATCCTCTCCAACAAGTGGAAAAACTTTCTCCCTCTTAATTCTTACCTCCAACTTCAATTAGAGGACATCCAGAGAAGTCCTTTGTCATAATCTCTCATTTCTCCCAACCAAATAAGCTAGAATTAGAGAACACCCATAAAAGTCCTTTGTCATATCCTCTCATTTCTCCCGACCAAATAAGCTAGAATTAGAGAACACCCATAGAAGTCCTTTGTCATATCCTCTCATTTCTTCCGACCAAATAAGTAGCGGGCACCAAGATCCTCTCCAACAAGTAGAAAGACCTTCTACCTCTCATTACTTACCTCCAACTCCAATTAAAAAACACTTACCTCCTACACCTCACTTCTTATGGTACCACAATCAATTTTTTTTTTCAATTTCATACTTTTTCATTAAAACCAAATTAAAATAATTGTATCTCTTTGGTCCAACAATTCGAATTTCACCCAAAATAGAATATAGAGAAATGAAAGTCAAGATGATGATGGGTAACTTGACAAAACATCATTCCAAATATATTGTCAAGCAAAATTAAAGTATATAGTGAAGTAAAAAATTGCGCAAATATATTTTCAAAATTAAAATATATCTAGTTAAATAAAAATTGCGTAAAACTATATACAGTAGTTAAGTAAAAATTGCAAATATATAGTAAAGTAAAAGCGCAAATATATAGTGAAGTAAAGCTATATTTTCAAAATTAAAATATATCTAGTTAAATAAAAATTGCGTAAAAATATATACAGTAGTTAAGTAAAATTTGCAAATATATATTAAGTAAAAGCGCAAATATATAGTGAAGTAAAAATATATACAGTAGTTAAGTAAAATTTGCAAATATATATTAAGTAAAAGCGCAAATATATAGTGAAGTAAAAGAGCAAATATATAATAAAGTAATAGCGCAAATACATTGTGAAAGAAAATTAAAATATAGTGAAGTAAAAAATTGAGCAAAATATATAGTGAAGTAAAAAAGTAAAATAATATCAATTGTTTTAATTAAAATATTGTGTATTTAAAATATGCAAAATATAGTGAATTACAAATGTTCTAAAAATGAAAATGATAATATATATATAATAATAATTTATCTAGAGAATTCCTTTCTCACATTCTCTCTTTTATCTGAAATTAAAATATAGTGAAGTAAAAGCTCAATTGTTTTAATTAAAATATTGTGTATTTAAAATATGCAAACATATAGTGAATTAAAAATGTTCTAAAAATGAAAATGATAATATATATATAATAATAATTTATCTAGAGAATTCATTTCTCACATTCTCTCTTTTATCCGAAATTAAAATATAGTGAAGTAAAAGCACGAAATTAAAATATAGTGAATTAAAAAATTGAAAAAATATATAGTGAAGTAAAATCGTTCTAAAACTGAAAATGATAATACATATATAATAAGTAATTTACCTAGAGAAGTTATTTGTCACATTCTCTTTTTTTCGCCCGAACAAATATTCAGTTGTCACCCACATCCTCCCCAACCAAGTGAAAAAACCTTCTACCTCTTATCACTTACCTCTAACTCTAATTATAGGACAACCAGAGAAGTCCTTTGTCATATTCTCTCTTTTCTCTCGACCAAATAAGCTCGAATTAGAGGACCCAGAGAAGTCTTTTGTCATATCCTCTCTTTTCTCCCGACCAAATAAGCAGCATCCTCTCCAACATGTAAAAAAATATTATACCTCTTATCCCTTATCTCCAACTCTAATTAGAGGACTGTAAGGATAAATATGTTTGGGCATTACAATGCCTTAAAGGATCTAGGCAGAAGTTGTTTTGCTAACATATTTATTTGTTTTCTTCTTTCTTCACAATTTAACTGTTGTAATCACTTGTCACATTGGTGATTTGATTTAGCATAGTTCATTAGTTGGAACGTGCTTGAAAAACAATCAACATAGAAGATTTTTGCCGCAGCACAGCCAGGCAGAGTTATGCCGCAAGCAGTGCAAGGCTTGGACAAGAAGTTGAGTTCAGAGAATCAAGCGAAGCATGCTATAAGGGCAAGGGAATGATGACGTCCAGATAGTATGGAAGGCAGTGCAGTGTGGCAGTGAATTCCAGAAGAACTTCATAAGGCATCCTGCGGCAGCAGTCAAAGCAGTCTGCCCTGGTTTCTCTCAACCGATTGTTGACCTAGCAAAATGAGGAAATCAGTTGGAGACTCTCACCTATAAATAGAGGACGACCCAGCTGCATTTAATCAACACTCATACAACACATTACCACCTCCAGAAACACATTTCCTTCGGGAATCGATCATCGAGATTTTAGAGCCGCGACTTCATTCGTGAAGCTCGTCGTGCCGTGTGTTCTCTCGTCCCTAAGAGAGTTCGTTTGGTCAGCTGATGATTCGATAGCTTAGTATAGGTGTTCATTTCAGTAGCTAGGTTTTTGTTGTTGATTGTTCATACTCTTCGGATACGATTAATACGAAGGCATACATGTCTATAGCCTTTGGTAATATCATTTGTAAATCCAAGAGTATTCTTTTGTAAAGACTCGTTTCTTTAATAAAGTTTCTGGCCGTAAGGCCGTTTCGTATGTGTATAATTTAAATACACATACAAAGATTTAACCTCGTGTTCTTTACATTTTTGTACGTGTGTGTGTGTGTTCGTTCGAAGTGATTTATTTTTATTAATTCCGCTGCAATTCTTATACATATATCAAATATAATTTAATCTATTAAACAACTTGGTTAATCTGGATAAAATACTTAAACTCAATTAAATCACGTAAAACGAACGTTTTCTGTACAAGGCATCGTGCTGCGGCATACACTGTTTTGCCGCAGAACACTGCCTTGCCTAGGCAGCGCATTTCACTGCGTTTTATTTACTGCCTACGACTTTCAAGTGGTATCAGAGAGGGCACTAGACTTACTTAGTGTTTAAGGTCCGTCTGATCACGCACACTTACAATGGCAGATCCATCTTACATCGTACGAACACCGGTTGTTCTTGACGGTAGTAATTATGGATTTTGGAAAACCCGCATTGAAGCAAGGATCAAATCAATTGATCGCAGTGCGTGGCTATCCGTACTTCGAGGATGGAAACCACCTCAGGAGGAAATCCCTGAAGGCGGCAAGCTTGAAAAAGCTCCGGAGAAGTGGTCTGTCGAAGAGACTGCCGCAGCTACTGTCAATGATAGGGCAAGGTGCGCCATCCTTGAATCCATCGATTGCAATATGTACAGAATTGTCAAACAATGTACTACTGCCAAACAAGTGTGGGATTTGCTGGCTCTTCATTGTGAAGGTAACAACACAGTGAAGAAAACCAAGGTCCGTATGCTTATGTCTCGTTTCGAGAACTTGCGTATGAACGAGGACGAGACTTGACTTCAGTACTTTGGAGAATTAATGTCCATTGTTACTGAATGTGCTGACCTTCGTTCACCCATTAGCAAACCGGCAGTGTGTAGTAAGATAATGCGATCGATGAGCAAAAAGTTCCTGCCGAAGGTCACTGCCATAGAAGACAACGACTTGTCTGAAGAAGATTAAGTTTCATTAATGGCGATCTTCAAGAACTATGAACTGAACCATGAAGATCGTGAAACTCACGGGAAATCACGTTCACGAAGCGACGAGAGAAATATTGCCTACACCGTGGCAGAGCCCAACGGCAGAGAACAAGACAATAGCTCTCATTGCAGCAGCCCCACCTCTACCAATGACTTAACCGATGAAGAGATCTACGAGCTACTTGGATCTGATGGTGGAGATGACCAGTTTGCTTTACTCGCCCGGAAAATGGATGATGTACTTGTTCGCTCGCTGAAAAAGCCCTACGATCCCCGACGAAGGAAGTTCCCGGCAAGGTCAACACAAACTCATGATCGACGACTTGTGATTCGCCAACCAAGCACGGGATCAACATCAAGTCCGAATTCAAAGGACTGGCCGAGAGTCAATTGCCAAGTTTGTCAAGGGATTGGACACTACTCAACCGAATGCCCCTCAAAAGATCGAGGCATTGGAAGTTTGAATTCCATGGTTGCACAAGAAGATAGGGAACAATACTGCCTTGAAGACTCAACCACTGCGCTTGCTGCTCAATTCGAAGGCACAACCCTATCTGACGTTGAAGATGACGGTCCATCCAATGTGAATGCACGACGGTATGTTGCATTCTTTGCCTCTGCCGCAGAAACGACAGAAAGTCCTGCCGCAAAGAACTGCATGTGCCTCACTACCTTAGTCAATGGCTATGAATCTGAAGAGGAGACCATTCCCATTGATATTTTCATCGAGCTCAAAGAAAGTTTCGATGAGCTACGCATGGAATTTGCTCGGCAGACCAAGATGATGAAGATGCTTACTTCAACCAAAGCCGGATATGAAGAAAAAGTGAAGAAGCAGGCCATGGCAATTGAACAAATGCTCGTAGAAAAGAACACCTTTGAAGAACGATTAAAGAAACTTGATGTCCAACTCACCAGAAAGGATATGGAGGCCGAACAACTAAAAATTGACTTTAATCGTGTAAATGGAAAACTTGAAGTTGCTAACAATACGTTTGTAAAACTTAACACGGCAACAACAAAATTAGATGCCGTAATGAGTATTTCACATGTTGAAAGGCAAGGCCTCGGACATCAAAAGGTTGTAGATGCCGTTTTTCCAAAGAAAAAAACCCAACGGACATGGCATTTGTAAAGGCATCAAATGACGATTCAACAACTGCCGCACAATCCTTAACTCCAAAAAGGGATGACCAAACTGAAAGCAAGGCCACTGCCTCAGCAAGAGACTGCCGCAGACGGCCAAAGCAAAGGCAGACATCATCAGGCAGGATGAAAACAAGGAAGCCCCTGCCTAAGCAACATTTTAAATCAAAGAGACGATATGTTTGCCACTACTGCCTAGTACCTGGTCACATTCGACCTTTTTGTTGGAGACGCGAAGAGGACCAAGCAAGGGGATATTATTTTCACTCCAACACTGGACCACGGCATCCCAAATACTTTTCTCTGCCTTCACGACGCCTTATCAAAAAGAAGGCAACGACTATACGCAAATGGGTGCCCAAAACTAAACTCTCTACTAATGTGTGTTTTACATGGCCCTCCGATGACTCCTCTGCCGCATCAAATGCCATCCAAAGTGCTGAAACATGCAATGTTATCTTCACTGCCCTCAAAGCTACCAAAGATGATAAGTGGTACTTCGATAGCGGATGCTCGCGGTGTTGGGATATGTCCTTCGATCCTACGTGTGCAATCGATTAAGTCATAAGGTCGTCTCCGGATGTTAATTGATTATTCGATAATATTAATTGTTGAGAACAATATAATATTGATCGATAAAATCATACCTACAGGGTCACACACGAGCTCGATATTGATATACATTGCTTGATAAATATATTGATTTAGAATCAATATTTACGTGGATTTAATTCCCATGCATGGGATGCATGGCTTGCATGGATGCATGTCACATAGTGTGACATGGCATGCCACACAAGCCAATGGGACCACATATCATGATTTGGCATGATTATGTGGAGATGACCTTTGAACTTCACCATAACACCCCATTATGTGTGGTTATGACACACACATTATGGTGGGGGTTACATGTGAAGTAAAAAGGGTATAATGAGCATGAAAATCAGATTTTCATGTCTCATTCTAAGACCATCATCATCAGCCACGAAATTCACAAGAAAGAGTGAGAAGAGAGAGTGTTCTTGGAGAACCACTTCAAACAAGCAAGGTGTTTATCATCCGGGTTCGTGTGCAACACGTAGAGGCCGGGCCATTTGTGCGGCTTCAACATCCGGACGATCCAAAGGAGTGACGAGGTCATTCACAAGGAGAGCATCTAGTGACTGATCCATGAAGGTGGTTCAATCGACTCAACACCACCTTCATCAACATCAACGAGGCACGCTACACCGGTTGTAAGTGTTCTCGTTAATCCCTATATATATATATATATTGGATGTATATATATAAACGTGTCTATACATATAATGTGTGCCTAGATCTTCATGTTGTTCGTGTTCTATTGTTTTACACGCTTCCGCACACACGAACAAGGTAATCGAGCGATTGGATCGGCATCGAAAACCTTCAATTGGTATCAGAGCCTAGGGCTCGTGCACATGTTTTGTGTTTGACACAATTTTAAACAACATAATTGCTCTTATGTGCTTCTTTGTTGTGGTGTTGATTGCTTGTCATAGATGTAAGGCCAACCACAGATAGTGGTTGGGTGAATGCAATCGTGTTTTTTACGTACCGAATGGCTTTAGTTTTGAGGCCTGCGTGCCTTGGAATCAGTTGTAATTTGGAGGACTGTGTGCCTTGGAATCATTTGTAATAGATAGGTTTCTTTTACATATGTATTGTACAACTTGTAAGTAGTGGATTTGATCCACGGATCGACTTTGGATCTCGAAGCACCGATGAATACGAAGAGAAACGAAGCAAGAAGAAGCAATTTTTCAGCCACTGGAGCAGGTAGCGGTCGCTACCCTAGGGGAAGCGGTCGCTACCCTGAACGCTGGGCTGATCGCTGCTCGATCGCTACCGGGGCCGAAAAATGGTCTGGACCAAGGTAGCGGTCGCTACCCTAGGGGTAGCGGTCGCTACCCCCTCTGGAATCAACATTGCGCCGTTTCGGTGTACGGGGCGCTACTCATGGAGTTTTGCTTATTTTTCGTTCGTTCTTTTTTCTGTGTGTTGTGAGGTTTAGGGGCCATTCGAGTATGTATTGCTTGCTGTGCTAGTTCTAGGTTTATATATGTTATAAATGTTCAACCAACATACATACAACCTTAAACATGCATGTTCCCAGAATAATGAGTATAATGTCTTGTCCAAAGCATCACACTCATGAAGCCCTCGATCATAAGTTGGTAGGTCCGCCTCAGCGGGGTACTACTTGTTATCTTGGGATAAGTGGGAGTAAAGGTTAGACCTTTACACGTGAGTTTGGTTTTCTCATCGATAGATCCACTGCAGGCGTGGCTATCGAGACATGAGATGAGAATGGGATTCTCATCGACCGAGAGTGATATTAGATATCATTGACATGGGTATGTCTACCTATCTTGAAATACTTAAGTGCGGACTCAGTCGGCTTAAAGATTTGCAAGATGAGGATCTCGGGATCATTTTGTTCTAAGGGACAATGATATTGGATATCAATTGAACAAAATGAAATAAATAAGTACAATTGTTAGACAACCTTATTTGTTTACCGCTTTGTGGATGTTTACAAACTTTAGTTATCTTACTTTTATAGTTTATCATGTCAAATATCAACTCAATTCAAGTTTGGTTCAATTCTTGATTATGAAAAATTGAACAAATTTTCTTGATTCACAACGTAATTTTGAGGATGGTCCTCAAATACGAAGACAATGAAAATGTTTTAGATAACCACATCCTAAGATATCATTGAACAACTCAATAGCATGTTCGGGGAATATGCTAAGATTGAGCGGTTCGGTATGACCAGGGTCATCGCTTCAGCTAGGCTGGAAAAATGGAAATCTATGGAATCACATGTGCAACAAATGATTGGATTATTTGCTTCAAGTGACCGCCTAGATTTTTCCTATGATGATTATTTGGCAACCGATTTCATACTTCAATCTCATGATGGTTATAATGCCTTTAGGCTAAATTTTCCATATGAATGGTTTGAAGAAATCGCTTCGTGAGCTCCACGGGATGCTCAAGGCTGCTGAGCCGGCGATAGAGAAGGACCCTAAGAGGGAAATTCTTATGATATAGGATAGGTTATTCAAAAGAGCATGGGCAAGAAGGCTACTAGAGTTCCTAGGGAATCTCAATGCGTCTACTGCAAAAGTGTTGGACACTACTTGCAAACATATAAAAGTTCATATTTTATTCAATTTCAAAACAAATGCCTAATTTGTCTTTCATTTGATGGATTATAAGGTTATGATTATTTACACCTCGGGGAGTGATTTAATCCAAAACACTTAAGTTCATCAATGACACAAATTAGAGACTTTCGAGCCATTGGATGGCGTGAATCGATTGTTTGGTTGGCTCCCTCATATTTTATGAGAGATAGGGCTTCAATTGCATGATAATATCGCTGGTTAGAAAACCTCGATTTTTCACTTACGATTTATCACGTTTTGACATTGAGATAATTTTGAATGGGAAATTCGAATAAGAGTCAATTATTGAGAATAATTGAACTTGCCCAAAGTTCAAAGAATATGTGAAGAGCGGGGTTGCTTCATCTTCAGGTATTAATGTTATAGACATTAAACTTCACAAATTCTACTTCTTGGGTATTGGATGCCAAACGTAGTTCTCACATTTGTATGTGGAGGAACTACATAGAAGTATAAGTTTGGTGAGTAGAGATGTCGATCTACGGGCGAGAAATGGAGCGAAGGTCGCTGCATTAGCCGTATGATCATATGATGTTGTTTTGCCTTAGGGCCTTGTTTTAGTATTATAACTATGTAATTTCGTACCTTCAATAAACAATGAATATTGGTTCAGTATTGGATACTGATGGATTAGTTTTTCACTAATTAAATAGTTTGATAACTATTTTAATTGTGAACTATTCTTTGTTTTGGTACGACTATTACATTATTTATGTATACTTTAAACTCAACAAATCATATATAACATTAACACAAAAGGCCGAATCGAATAAGTCTCAATGATACATAACTGTAACATTGTTGATTAGATCAAAATCTAAACATGTAACGAATCTTCTTTTAGAAGGCATTCTGGAATCATTTGACTTGGAGTCATTTGATACATGTGAATGATGTTTGATGGACAAAGATAACAATGTCATCTTTCTTGGAGAAAGGAGAACATGTGAGTGATTAATTAGGGATGATCCATACTGATGTATGTGGAACCTATCAGTTCACAAGCACATGAAGGTTATGTTTCGGAAAAGAGAAAACAAACTATATTAGATATAGTTCGACCATTCGATTAGAGGTCTAAATGAACTACTGGTCTCTTTTGGGAACACACAATTCATGACTTCAACTTATACACTGAATAGGACGCTGTCAAAAGCTGTTGATAAGACACCATACTAGGTATGGAAAGGGAGGGTCCCTAAACTGTTTTCATCAAAAATTTGAGGTTCTAAAAGCTTCTCTGACGAGATTTATCTCTATAGAGCTTGAACTCAAATGGGATAAAAGTTTCCTTATGGTATGTCCATAAGAAACTCGAGGGTACAACTTCTACGATCTATCTGAGAACAATATTTTGTTGCTCGAGATACTGATTTTCTTGAAAAGAGTAATCTTTCCTAGAAAGTCAGTGGGAGCTCGGTTATCTTGAACGAGGTTCAAGTGGAACAACCAATGATGAATACTCAAGACTGGGTTGAGAGTATTCCTATGGTTTTGGAAACCATATCAGCCCTTGTAGGTCAAGAAGGCATATATCTCGTTTAGTCAGATACTTAGGTATTGTGACCAATGAGAGATATGAATTCATGCTTTTGGAAAGCGGTGAACCTTAGACTTAATTCCAAGCTATGACGAGTCCAGCTACTGAAAATTGGCATGGTGCCATGAAATCTGAGATGATATCAATATCTGATAATCAAGTTTGGAACATGATATATTTGCATCACGGGGTTAGACCCAATGAATGCTAATAGATCTTTAAGATCTAAACAGACAGATGAAAAACCTAGGGTTTTCAAAGCAAGGTTGATGGTAAAAGTTTTATTCACGAGGTGGATTATGGAAAAACTTTCACCAGTTGCTTTGATTAAATCATTCAGATTATCTTAGCCATTGCTACTCATCTTGATAATGAGTTATGGTAATATTTGATGTTAAAACTAACTTCTTGAATTGGATTCTAGAAGAGAATGTGTTTTGACACATCCAAAGAGTTTTATCGATCCTAATAAGGCTGAGAAATTATGCAATCTTATAATTCCATTTATGGAATAAAGCAAAGCATATCGGAGTAGCAATCTTCAGTTCAATGAATCCATACTGGGATTTGGATTTCAGAGGAACTCAGAAGAGTCTTGTTTTACAAGAAGATCAGTGGGAGTTACGTTGTATTAATTGTGTTGTATGTCAGTGACATACTCCTTATTGGTAACAATGTTTCTATGCTTAATTCTATTAAAGAATGGCTTGAAAATTGTTTTTGAATAAAGGATCTTAGAGAAGCACAGTACATATTGGGCATCAAGATCTGTCGGAACAGATCGAAAAGGATGTTTGGACTTAGTAAAGCGACCTATATTGATAAGGTGCTTGATAAGTTCAGAATGAAAGACGCCAAAAAGGGTCTCATTCCAATGAGTCATGGCACATCTCTTAGCAAGATGCAAGGCCCTACGGGACTTGATGAGCAAAAGATGATGGAAAACATTCCTTATGCTTCGGCAATAGGGTCTATAATGTATGTCATGATATGTACACGACTGGACGTATTGTATGCTTTGAGCATGAAGATTCGGTTTCAAGGAAACCCAGGTGAGACGCATTAGACTGCGGCCAAGAGTATTCTTATGTACCTTAGATGGACTAAAAAATATTTTGTTGTCTTTGGAAGACAAAAAGAGTTGATATTAACAAGCAGTTTGACTGCTAACTTCAAAACAGACTAAGATAATTTCCGATTTTAATCTAGTTATATCTTTTGTCTGGTTAGAGGTGAAATTTGCTGGAATAGTTCCATGCAATGCAATATAGCTGATTAAACTACAGAAGCTGAGCACAGTATTGCATTGGATGCAGTAATGTTGGCAGTTAAGATTTGAAAGTTCTTGAATGAACTAGGTGGCGTAACTAGCTTAGCCCATCCGATAATTCTCTATTTATAGTAGAGTTATCGCGCAAGCCAATGAGCTAGGAAGCACCACAAGTCTAAAACTGGTGCTCAGGAAGTTCCACATTATCTGGGAGATAGTTTTGTGGAGACATCGAGATAATAAAGTTGCAACTTTTGGTAAGGTTGCAAACCCGCTTTCTAAACCTCTCCAGCAGTTTAAGCTTGAGGCTTTCACAACTGCAATAGAGATCAAACATCTTAGAGATGGGTTGTGATTTCTATTACTGTATTAGATACTTTTGGAGATTTGGTAAACATTCACTCATATGTATAATACATGTTTCTTCATATAAATATGGTTTAATTTATATGAATTGTCCAAATGATTAAGTGATATCAATTGGGTTATGAGGTCGACTTACCGCATAATGAAGTCCCAATGGTTGAACTGATATACTTAAATCATATAGCTGTTCCTGGTTCGTATAATCGAGTACGGACAAACCGATAATACAAAGAACTAGATTGTAATGTGTACTATAGCGCCGCTTCATGGGCTAGTGATGTGGGACATCAAGTTCAATTACATAGATATTAGCTGGGAGCTAATGATCGAACAGACCCGAGTGGAATAGTATTTAAGATTTCGAGTCATAATACTATTTCATTGACTGTCGAGCAATTTCCTCTGACCTGAGTAGTCCAGAGTAATTCCATTGTGAAATGGTGTACTTTGATACAAGTAAACGCCTTTCGTAAAAGGAGGTTATAAAACTTGTTATTGGGTATATCAGGAAGCAAGTGGGAGAGCTTGGACTGACAAGATGGGATTGTCCTCCATTTTATAATGGGATACATGTCTTACCGGCCACTTGGAGAGTCGAGACTGTGGAAAATACGTGGCCACGTCCAGATTTGTATCATAGTGATAAATCTGGGTTTACAGTCTGTCTCAAAGTCCAAGAAAGGTTTGAACCGATTGAGGATGACTCGAGTCTTGCCTCAAGTTCAAACTTAGACATAAAGAGACAACAGGAAATTGGCAGCACACTGGCTCTGAAGGCCAAATGGGAGATTGTTGGGATATGTCCTTCGATCCTACGTGTGCAATCGATTAAGTCATAAGGTCGTCTCCGGATGTTAATTGATTATTCGATAATATTAATTGTTGAGAACAATATAATATTGATCGATAAAATCATACCTACAGGGTCACACACGAGCTCGATATTGATATACATTGCTTGATAAATATATTGATTTAGAATCAATATTTACGTGGATTTAATTCCCATGCATGGGATGCATGGCTTGCATGGATGCATGTCACATAGTGTGACATGGCATGCCACACAAGCCAATGGGACCACATATCATGATTTGGCATGATTATGTGGAGATGACCTTTGAACTTCACCATAACACCCCATTATGTGTGGTTATGACACACACATTATGGTGGGGGTTACATGTGAAGTAAAAGGGGTATAATGAGCATGAAAATCAGATTTTCATGTCTCATTCTAAGACCATCATCATCAGCCACGAAATTCACAAGAAAGAGTGAGAAGAGAGAGTGTTCTTGGAGAACCACTTCAAACAAGCAAGGTGTTTATCATCCGGGTTCGTGTGCAACACGTAGAGGCCGGGCCATTTGTGCGGCTTCAACATCCGGACGATCCAAAGGAGTGACGAGGTCATTCACAAGGAGAGCATCTAGTGACTGATCCATGAAGGTGGTTCAATCGACTCAACACCACCTTCATCAACATCAACGAGGCACGCTACACCGGTTGTAAGTGTTCTCGTTAATCCCTATATATATATATTGGATGTATATATATAAACGTGTCTATACATATAATGTGTGCCTAGATCTTCATGTTGTTCGTGTTCTATTGTTTTACACGCTTCCGCACACACGAACAAGGTAATCGAGCGATTGGATCGGCATCGAAAACCTTCACGCGGTACATGACCGGAAATAGTGATCACCTCACCAACTACAAAGTTTTTCACGGAGGAGAAGTCACCTTTGGAGGAGGTTCCAGTGGCTCAATAGTTGGCTGAGGCACATTAAATGTGAAAGGGCTGCCGAAGCTACAGCAAGTGCTTCATGTTGAAGGCCTCATCACGAATCTCATAAGCATAAGTCAACTATGCGATGAAGGCATGAATGTAAAGTTTACTCACCAAATGTGTGAAGTGTTTGATAATGCAGGGAATCCACTCATTCAGGGGGAGAGTTCCAAGGCAAACAACTGCTACTCCATTGGAGAAACATGCCTCTCTGCACAAGTCAAAGATGACATTGACCTATGGCATCAAAAACTTGGACACACAAGTCTTGGGAATTTAGAGCGTCTAATCAAGCTCAATGCTGTTCGTGGACTTCCAGCTCTCCCAAAAATCCAGAAGACAACATGTGGACATTGCAAACAAGGAAAAATGACTCGTGTAAGTCATCCAGCAATACCTGCCGCAGGATAGACTGATGCCTCTGCCGCAGGACCTGCCAACTCCAAGGCAGGACTGTATCAAAAGCAAACCAAATGCTTTGATCTCCTCCACATGGATTTAATGGGACCAATCGAGACAAGGAGCCACTCTGGAAAACGCTACGTACTCGTCGTAGTAGATGATTTCTCAAGATACACTTGGGTGCGTTTTCTCCAAGACAAAAGCGAGACGTGTGATGAGGTATCCAAGCTCATTAGGTGGATAAAAACCAACCATGAAGCCTCAGTAAAGAGAATAAGAAGTGACCATGGCACCGAGTTTGAAAACCAACGGCTTTCTCGATTTTGTGATGCGCATGGCATTGGCCAAGAATTTTTTGCCCCCATAACGCCGCAACAAAACGGCGTGGCTGAAAGGAAGAACCGAACCCTCAAGGAAATGGCGTGTACCATGCTGATCGCCAAGGGCCTAAGCAAGCAATTTTGGGCAGAAGCATTCAATGCCGCATGCCATATCCTGAACCGCATCAGCATACGTTCAGGAACAACGAAAACGGCTTATGAAATCTTGAACAATAGAAAGCCTAATTTGAAATACTTTCATGTCTTTGGCTCTGTCTATTATGTTCTAAACGATAGGGAACCTAGATCGAAACTTGATCCAAAATCACTTAAAGGATTATTTGTTGGATACTCTAGGAATAATCATGCCTATCGTATTTTTATCATACAAACTAGAACCATCATTGAATCTGTGAATGTTGATTTTGATGATCTTAGTCGACTCAGGAAACCTAAAGAAGAAGATGTGAAAGGTTTGCTCGAGCCTGCCGCAGTAGCAGAAGTTGAAGGCAGTATCACACCTGTGTAGCCTACTGTCGCACCTACTGGCTCGAATGATAATGCTCAACCTTCTACAGCATCTCCTGAGCAATCAAACGATGATAGCACCCCACATCAATCAGATTCATCAGATGGTGAAGAAGAATCAAACCAACGACGAAGGGATCCCCCAAGGCATGTTGTCTGAAACCACCCTTCGAGTTAAATGTTGGCCAGACGCATGAGAGTTCATCCGTACATCAACTATCGCAACATGACCAAGAATATAAGCATGTCTGCCACATGCATTGAAATAGGCATTGCCTCGTATCTCTCAACGATCGAACCGAAGAATGCCAAAGAAGCATTGGCCGATGAATTTTGGTTTATGGCAATGCAAGAAGAGATGAACGAGTTTGAAAGAAACAAAGTCTGGAAGCTCATTCCTCGTCCCAAAAACAAGAATATCATCGGGACAAAGTGGATTTTCAAGAATAAGTCAAATGAGCATGGGCAGGTTGTACGCAACAAGGCAAGGCTAGTGGCGCAAGGCTATACGCAAGTTGAAGGCATTGATTTCGATGAAACTTTTGCCCCCGTAGCACGTATGGAGTCCATTCGTCTACTCATTGCCATTGCATGCCACCTCAACATCACCTTACATCAAATGGATGTAAAGGCAGCATTCCTCAACGGCATACTTGAAGAGGAGGCATATGTTGCACAACCAAAGGGCTTCGAAGATCCGAAACATCCTGACCATGTGTATCAACTGCACAAGGCATTGTACGGCCTAAAACAAGCTCCTAGAGCTTGGTATGGCTGCCTAACTAATTTTCTACTCAGTTTTGGATTCACCCGAGGCACTGCCGACAGGACCTTGTTTGTTAAATTCAATTCTTCCAAAATTTTAATAGCTCAAATTTATGTAGATGACATTGTTTTTGGATCCACATGTGAGAACATGGTTAAGGCATTTACCTCTGCCATGGCATCAAAATTTGAGATGAGCATGGTAGGAGAACTAACTCATTTTTTAGGGCTCCATATCAAGCAATAATCAACTGGAACGTTCATCTCACAAGCTTCATATGCTAAGAATCTCATCAAAAGATTCCAACTTGAAGGATCCAAGCCCATGAAAACACCTATGGGCTCAACGGACAAAATCTCCCGAGGCACTGATACTGTCGCAGTGGATCAGACACTCTACCGATCCATGATAGGGAGTTTACTTTATCTTACGACAACTAGATCAGATATCATGTATAGCGTTTGTTTGTGTGCCAGGTTTCAAGCTAATCCAAGGGAAGAACACTTGAAGGCAGTCAAACGCATCATACGCTACGTTGCCGCATCAGTCGAGTTAGGCATATGATATACCAAAGATACCACCACCGATTTAGTCGGATTTTCAGATGCCGATTGGGCAGGAGACACGGATGAGCGCAAGAGTACAAGCGGAGGATGTTGCTTTCTTGGAAACAACATCATTTCATGGCAAAGCCGCAAGCAAAGCTGCATTTCTCTATCCACTGCCGAATCAGAATATATTTCCGCAGGGAGTTGTTGTACTCAACTGATTTGGTTGAAGCACATGCTTGATGACTACCACCTGGATAGCAATGTTCTTACACTCTACTGCGACAATACGAGTGCCATAAATATCAGTCACAATCCAGTGCAGCACTCAAGAACCAAACACATCAGCATAAGGCAACATTTTATACGAGATTTGGTGGAGAAACGTCTCTTGAGGATTGATCACATCTCAACAGAGAAGCAAATAGCTGACATCTTCACCAAGCCACTGGACTCAGATCGTTTCACTGCTTTAAGGAAGTCTTTGTGCATGTGCACCATGCCTTAGATGCTGATCTGCATCATGCTGCCGCATTGACATGCCTACTAAACCTCTGCCACAGCATTCTGCCTCAGACAATTTATGAGTTTAAAATTTTCCGAAAGAATAGAAAATACCCAAACCACTTTAGGCAACATGGTCAAACCCATATACATGTAATTAATACGAAATGGGTTGAGATACTATGTATACTAGGTGACCTAAGTATTTAATAATCTCATTGTTGACATGGCATTATACCTAAGTAGAGTAGAAGTACTTATGATGCAGCATGATGTTCCATTAGGATTAGATAGTTGTTAATCTTTTCCTAATTTTGCTTTGTAAGCCTTGATTTTTCACACCACAAAAATATTTTACTTATTTTATTAAAAAAAAAAATGAAAAATAGAAAAAAAATAAAATATTCTAAAAACAGAAAAAGAGAATATCAAAAATAGAAAAAGAAAATATATTAAAAACAGAAAAAGAATATATTAAGAAAAAAAGGTATTTTTGTGTTTCAATTTTATTGGCAACGACCTGCCGCATAGCAATGCCCCACTTGACCGTTGGGCAGCACTCGAGTGTGCGGCAGGCGACGGTTCAACTTCAGAAAAGTAACCGTTGCTGACGACGACGTATGTTTTTCGTGGAACAAACGCCGGTCAATATAAATTTGTAAGTTTCCTAAACCTTTCACCAACAACAAGTATTAGTGGCAAGTATAGGGTCGATCCCACGAGGAGTTTATTGTTACTTTCCCCCGGCTTTGCCCAAAGGGTTGTCACGTTTAAAAAGGGTTTTGTGTTCGCTGTGGGCACAGCGGTTCCGTGATCTCCTTGCTACCTTGACTGAAATAAAACAAAAACAAAATAAAAATGAATTAAAAACATTTGGGCAAGTCGTTACCTTGATCACACTGGTCAAGTGTTTACTGTTCACTGGCACATATATCATTTTGCTAACAGCTTCATCTTCCGGTTATATGCCCAAAATATTAACGTCCCTATGATGTCACGCACGCCAATACCTCTGACCCTCATTCGCTCTTATGTTTAAAGTCCTATTAGATCTCTCTCAATAGGTCTCCTGACATTGACCAATTCGACACTATGTGACCGCATGAGTCTAAGTTGATCAAACCGCTTTCATCCTCCAAGCAAACCCAGAATGGACAATAGCATGCCTGGACAGACCCAAGTCATACGACCACATCTCCAGCAACATGTTGTACTTCGCGGACGCCCAGTCTCCCGGTCGCGTTGATCCACGTACTTGTGTGTTAGGCAAGTCGGGGTTCCCACTGGTCATTGTAGGATTGCCCAAGTCCCTAACATCCTCGATATACTACCCTGTTGAATCGGGAACAAAGCTAAGCTAGTTGCTGTCATCAAGAAGCCTCACAGTATTTTACACAGCAGCCCTATCAGGATCAGAACTTGACCAAACGATGTTAATTCAGCAATACATAATTAAAATAAATAAAGAAAGCAAAAACGAAATTAAATAACTGAAACAAAAGGGAAATAAATTAAGAAAAACATAATATACAATTTCGCCCAAACGGGCTGCCCAAAAGGGCGGTGTTCCTCCTCACTCGACTCTCAAAACAAATACATATAATCTCTCATAAATTTTGTGTTGTTTTGTGGAGCTCGGGTTGTGTGTTGTTGTGTCTGGTCCTCTCTTTTTTCGTGGCTCCTTGTGTTCTTCACGTCCTCATATATTTATATATGATAGGAGTCTTGGGGAGCAAGTAAAATCGCTGATCTTGATTGGATAAGGATTCTCTTGAAGACTCCTAGATTTTCAGGATTCTGGACAGCTGCCTGCCCGTGCTGACGTCTTGACAGACTCGTGTGTATATAGGACTCTGATTTGATAGAGACGTGTTGGACAATTACTCTAAGGTTGGATGAGAGTCCTTCTTTGACACTTCTCTGAATCTGGTCGCCTTTGAGGACTCCATGATTCCCAAGACTCTTTCGTACACTGCTTGCTCAACGTCCGTCTCTGATCAATTGTCGCTCTTGCCCAATTGCTTTATCTTCGATAGCCTTCTTTACGAGGTGGCAGATCATGCGCGGTACTTGGTCGTGCGTCAGTCTTGCTCCACTTTCTGACTCTGTCCCAACTTGCTCAATGGGACCTGGATGTTCCAGTCAGACCAGCTTGCTCAACCTGCACCCTTGACCACGAAGGTGATTTCCTTGCCACTTTTACGCCTCGGTATTTTCTTTGCCTTGGTTAAGTCATGGATCACGTGTGAGACTTTGGAAGTTGGAAATCTTCGCAAAGTGCCTTCTCCCATAATGGTTGCTTGCTCAACTGTCGGTGATCAGTCGAGAGTGAGTGTTTTGCCACAGTGGGTGATCAGGCCAAAGTAAGTGTTATGCCCAAACCGCCAGCTTCTGCTGCCTTTTGCCTAAATTGCAAAACTTCTTCATCTTTCACGTAA
This sequence comes from Euphrasia confusa, assembly GCA_954870475.1. Classification (NCBI taxonomy): domain Eukaryota; kingdom Viridiplantae; phylum Streptophyta; class Magnoliopsida; order Lamiales; family Orobanchaceae; genus Euphrasia; species Euphrasia confusa. Next base: position 23,835,126 of record OX940951.1, read on the forward strand.
TTCACTCCTATTATGCCCAAGGTGTCACATGATATGCCCTGCATCACTCTTACTCCAAATGTGTCCTCCCAGACATAATAAAATAATAAAAAGAAAAATAAAGACTTGATTACATGACTCAAAAGAACTAAAAATGAGCCAAAAAATATGGCTCATCACACACACACACTTTACTACTCTTGTCCTCAAGAGTGCGGTATGACTTGCCTGCTCAATTAGAAATCAAAGGGAGGTAGAGATAGAAAAAATAACAGAAGACTCAAGCATGCTTATCAAAATACAGAAGTTGATCAAGTGAACAGACAGTCAAAATCATAGTCAATGTAATGCATAAAAAACGGTCAAGAGTTTGCAACAGGATTTTGGGTATTCTCACTAAGTGTTTCTCTCTATGTAGTGGATGGGTAGTGTTTCGCTCAATGCTGTTTTAAAAGAAGCTTTGCTTTGGGCTTGACCAAGTTCTATCCTGTGAAATTTCAGTTGAGTTGGGCAATATCTTTAGGGCTTTCTGGGGTTGACTGTATAGGCTATCTTGGGCAATGCCCAGAATTGATCTCAGGTAGGGTTGCGTTTTACTTAGCAACTTTTCCCTCCTAATCTCTTCTCATTATCTCACGGGCCTTAGCACACCCTTTTATTCGTGGATCTTTTATTTTATTTTTTTTATTTTTTTTGCTTTTTTTTTCGTTTTTTTTTTTTTAGAAGACATTTCCCTAACCTGCTTCTTTTATGTAATTGAGCATATCTGCAGGTTGGCCAGGGCAGTGGGAGTTTTCCCCCAGGTGATCAAGAAATATAGGCTCGGCTCAAGGGGCTAACAAGGGTCTTCTTTTTATTCATAGTACAAAACAAAATGCCTAAATCATTTACTACATCAACTCAATTTCAATTATCACAATGGTCAGAACTTGGGCAAGCTTCAGCATTACAAACTTTTTAAACAGCTACGCTCAAGAAAGAAATATCACACAAATGTAGGCTCAAATCCTCACAGCTTACCTAGTTGCAATTCCATCGTCCCTAATATTTTTCATGCATAGACTATTAATTTTGAAAACTGTTCAAATTGACCAAGTATTTATCAAACATGCGACTCAATCAGATTATGGGGTTGCCTTTGCCATTCCCCCACTCACACACTTTGCCTCTGGCAAAGTGTGCAAATAGTAATAAGATGGGCAAGCATCTCCCCAGACTTAATACTCCGACTCCAAACGATGTTGGCGCACCTTCCCACATACACACTTTGCCTTGGGCAAAGTGTGAAAATAAGGAGGTCAACCCCATCGACCAAGGTCTTCAGACTCAATTAAAAAAATATGTCAATGGGAGGAACGCATTCAAGAGGAGAGATCAGCAAGGTACCTTTGCCCAGTGTGGGCATTGTGTGCAGGCAATACCTCTGGTCTCATTCAAGGCCCTTCCCAAAATCTTTAATTATTTGACCTCAGCTGGCTTGCCCATACGATTCTGCCTTTTCTGGTCATGGAAGTTGCCCAAGGTCTCTATTCTTGCTCAACGCGCATCTTCCTCCTCCAGATTTGGCTCCTTGCCCATGATCTGCAATACGAAACACACTACCTTTCGAGGAGAACACTGCTCAAGGCTTATTTATTGAATAAAAAAAAAAGGGAAAAGATACTACCAGGTTGCCTCCTGGCTAGCGCCTAAGTTATCGTCATGGGCATGACGTTGGGTTGCACGTGCAATTTGCCTTGCTCTCCCTGTTCTGCCTTCAATTGCCCTGTATGGTCAAGCTAAAGCAAAACAAAAATCACAAGTCAAATAACACGGAGAAAGTAACTGGAATTTAAACTCCCCGGCAACGGCGCCAATTTTGACGTCGACGTATGTTTGTCGTGGAACAAACGCCGGTCAAAATAAATTTGTAAGTTTCCTAAACCTTTCACCAACAACAAGTATTAGTGGCAAGTATAGGGTCGATCCCACGAGGAGTTTATTGTTACTTTCCCCCGACTTTGCCCAAAGGGTTGTCACGTTTAAAAAGGGTTTTGTGTTCGCTGTGGGCACAGCGGTTCCGTGATCTCCTTGCTACCTTGACTGAAATAAAACAAAAACAAAATAAAAATGAATTAAAAACATTTGGGCAAGTAGTTACCTTGATCACACTGGTCAAGTGTTTACTGTTCACTGGCACATATATCATTTTGCTAACAGCTTCATCTTCCGGTTATTGGCCCAAAATATTAACGTCCCTATGATGTCACGCACGCCAATACCTCTGACCCTCATTCGCTCTTATGTTTAAATTCCTATTAGATCTCTCTCAATAGGTCTCCTGACATTGACCAATTCGACACTATGTGACCGCATGAGTCTAAGTTGATCAAACCGCTTTTATCCTCCAAGCAAACCCAGAATGGCCAATAGCATGCCTGGACAGACCCAAGTCATACGACCACATCTCCAGCAACATGTTGTACTTCGCGGACGCCCAGTCTCCCGGTCGCGTTGATCCACGTACTTGTGTGTTAGGCAAGTCGGGGTTCCCACTGGTCATTGTGTGCAAAAAATAACATCAATTATTTTAATTAAAATATTGTGTAGTTAAAATATTCAAACAGTAAAGTAAAATTGTTCTAAAACTGAAAATAATAATACATCTAAAATAAGTAATTTATCTAAAGAAATCCTTTGTCAAATTCTCTCTTTTTTCCCTACCAAATACGCCGTTGTCACCCACATCCTCTCCAACAAGTGGAAAAACCTTCTCCCTCTTAATCCTTACCTCCAACTCCAATTAGAGAACAACCAGAGAAGTCATTTGTCATATTCTCTCATTTCTCCCGACCAAATAAGCTAGAATTAGAGAACACCCATAGAAGTCCTGTGTCATATCCTCTCATTTCTCCCGACCAAATACGTAGCTGGCACCAAGATCCTCTCCAACAAGTAGAAAAACCTTCTACCTCTCATCCCTTATCTCCAACTCCAATTAGAGAACACTTACCTCCTACACCTCACTTCTTATGGTACCACAATCAATTTTATTTTTTCAATTTCATACTTTTTCATTAAAACCAAATTAAAATAATTGTATCTTTTTGGTCCAACAATTCGAATTTCACCCAAAATAAAATATAGAGAAATGAAAGTCAAGATGATGATGGGTAACTTACAAAACATCATTCCAAATATATAGTCAAGCAAAATTAAAGTATATAGTGAAGTAAAAAATTACGCAAATATATCTTTAAAATTAAAATATATCTAGTTAAATAAAAATTGCGTAAAGGGAGTAGGGTAAAAATTACAAATATATAGTAAAGTAAAAGCGCAAATATAGTGAAGTAAAGCGCCAATATATAATAAAGTAAAAGCGCAAATATATAATAAAGTAATAGCGCAAATACATAGTGAAAGAAAATTAAAATATTGTGAAGTAAAAAATTGAGGAAAATATATAGCGAAGTAAAAAATTTAGCAAATATATAATAAAGTAAAAAATTGTGTGCAAAAAATAACATCAATTATTTTAATTAAAATATTGTGTAGTTAAAATATTCAAACAGTAAAGTAAAATCGTTCTAAAACTGAAAATAATAATACATATATAATAAGTAATTTATCTAAAGAAATCCTTTGTCAAATTCTCTCTTTTTTCCCTACCAAATACGCCGTTGTCACCCACATCCTCTCCAACAAGTGGAAAAACCTTCTCCCTCTTAATCCTTACCTCCAACTCCAATTAGAGAACAACCAGAGAAGTCATTTGTCATATTCTCTCATTTCTCCCGACCAAATAAGCTAGAATTAGAGAACACCCATAGAAGTCCTGTGTCATATCCTCTCATTTCTCCCGACCAAATACGTAGCTGGCACCAAGATCCTCTCCAACAAGTAGAAAAACCTTCTACCTCTCATCCCTTACCTCCAACTCCAATTAGAGAACACTTACCTCCTACACCTCACTTCTTATGGTACCACAATCAATTTTATTTTTTCAATTTCATACTTTTTCATTAAAACCAAATTAAAATAATTGTATCTTTTTGGTCCAACAATTCGAATTTCACCCAAAATAAAATATAGAGAAATGAAAGTCAAGATGATGATGGGTAACTTACAAAACATCATTCCAAATATATAGTCAAGCAAAATTAAAGTATATAGTGAAGTAAAAAATTACGCAAATATATCTTTAAAATTAAAATATATCTAGTTAAATAAAAATTGCGTAAAGGGAGTAGGGTAAAAATTACAAATATATAGTAAAGTAAAAGCGCAAATATAGTGAAGTAAAGCGCCAATATATAATAAAGTAAAAGCGCAAATATATAATAAAGTAATAGCGCAAATACATAGTGAAAGAAAATTAAAATATTGTGAAGTAAAAAATTGAGGAAAATATATAGCGAAGTAAAAAATTTAGCAAATATATAATAAAGTAAAAAATTGTGTGCAAAAAATAACATCAATTATTTTAATTAAAATATTGTGTAGTTAAAATATTCAAACAGTAAAGTAAAATCGTTCTAAAACTGAAAATAATAATACATATATAATAAGTAATTTATCTAAAGAAATCCTTTGTCAAATTCTCTCTTTTTTCCCTACCAAATACGCCGTTGTCACCCACATCCTCTCCAACAAGTGGAAAAACCTTCTCCCTCTTAATCCATACCTCCAACTCCAATTAGAGAACAACCAGAGAAGTCATTTGTCATATTCTCTCATTTCTCCCGACCAAATAAGTTAGAATTAGATAACACCCATAGAAGTCCTTTGTCATATCCTCTCATTTCTCCCGACCAAATACGTAGCTGGCACCAAGATCCTCTCCAACAAGTAAAAAAACCTTCTACCTCTCATCCCTTACCTCCAACTCCAATTACAGAACACTTACCTCCTACACCTCACTTCTTATGGTACCACAATCAATTTTGTTTTTTCAATTTCATACTTTTTCATTAAAACCAAATTAAAATAATTGTATCTTTTTGGTCCAACAATTCAAATTTCATCCAAAATAAAATATAGAGAAATGAAAGTCAAGATGATGATGGGTAACTTACAAAACATCATTCCAAATATATAGTCAAGCAAAATTAAAGTATATAGTGAAGTAAAAAATTGCGCAAATATATCTTTAAAATTAAAATATATCTAGTTAAATAAAAATTACAAATATATAGTAAAGTAAAAGCGCAAATATAGTGAAGTAAAGCGCAAATATATAATAAAGTAAAAGCAAATATATAATAAAGTAATAGCGCAAATACATAGTGAAAGAAAATTAAAATATTGTGAAGTAAAAAATTGAGGAAAATATATAGCGAAGTAAAAAATTTAGCAAATATATAGTAAAGTAAAAAATTGTGTGCAAAAAATAACATCAATTATTTTAATTAAAATATTGTGTAGTTAAAATATTCAAACAGTAAAGTAAAATCGTTCTAAAACTGAAAATAATAATACATATATAATAAGTAATTTATCTAAAGAAATCCTTTGTCAAATTCTCTCTTTTTTCCCTACCAAATACGCCGTTGTCACCCACATCCTCTCCAACAAGTGGAAAAACCTTCTCCCTCTTAATCCTTACCTCCAACTCCAATTAGAGTGTTAGAATATATTACTTTATTATATTATATTAGTTATTATATTTATAGGATTATGATAGGATTAGGGTTTACCTTTGTTTTGGCTATATAAAGCCTCTCTCTTGTATATTTTAAATAACGCTTATAAACGCTTATTTTGTTCTGATACCACAAGTTTTCTACGTTTATCTTTTCCTTTAATCCTTAATCCTTGTTCGATTATATAAATCCTAACATGGTATCAGAGCTAGGTTGAATAAAAAAAAATTTCTTTGTTCGCGTTCTTCGTCCGAGGTGTTCGTTTTGGTTCGTGTTTTTCGTCCGAGGTACATTGACATGGACTTGTTTGGTTTTCCTCATCTGATTCCTTTGCAGCTTTGTTCGACGGTTTGTTTTGTGTTCTTCGTCTGAGGTACATTGACATGGGCTCGTTTTGGTTCGTTTTGGTTGTTGGCGTTTTCGGTTTCGCCAGTCAATTTTGGTTCCTTTTGGTTAATTGGTTAATTTTGGTTCGTTTTGGATAATTGGTTCGTTTTGGTTGTTGGTTAATTTTGGTTCGCTTTGGTCAATTGGCGTTTTCGGTTTTGCTTGTTTTCCAATGGCTCTTAGTTTGGATGTGGCTTCAGAGTCTTTTGTTTTATCGAGACAGAGTATCGTGCTATGACTTTCACTACGGCTGAGATTATATGGTTGCACAATATGGTTGTGCTCATAGATTTTTCGTTGACAAACTCTCGATGCTTCTTGTTGTACCATCGTGAGTTTGAGGGAGGGTGTTAGAATATATTACTTTATTATATTATATTAGTTATTATATTTATAGGATTATGATAGGATTAGGGTTTACCTTTTGTTTTGGCTATATAAAGCCTCTCTCTTGTATATTTTAGATAACGCTTATAAACGCTTATTTTGTTCTGATACCACAAGTTTTCTACGTTTATCTTTTCCTTTAATCCTTAATCCTTGTTCGATTATATAAATCCTAACATAGAGAACAACCAGAGAAGTCATTTGTCATATTCTCTCATTTCTCCCGACCAAATAAGCTAGAATTAGAGAACACCCATAGAAGTCCTTACGTAGCTGGCACCAAGATCCTCTCCAACAAGTAAAAAAACCTTCTACCTCTCATCCCTTACCTCCAACTCCAATTAGAGAACACTTACCTCCTACACCTCACTTCTTATGGTACCACAATCAATTTTGTTTTTTCAATTTCATACTTTTTCATTAAAACCAAATTAAAATAATTGTATCTTTTTGGTCCAACAATTCAAATTTCACCCAAAATAAAATATAGAGAAATGAAAGTCAAGATGATGATGGGTAACTTACAAAACATCATTCCAAATATATAGTCAGCAAAATTAAAGTATATAGTGAAGTAAAAAATTGCGCAAATATATCTTTAAAATTAAAATATATCTAGTTAAATAAAAATTGCGTAAAGTAGTTAAGTAAAAATTACAAATATATAGTAAAGTAAAAGCGCAATTATAGTGAAGTAAAGCGCAAATATATAATAAAGTAAAAGCGCAAATATATAATAAAGTAATAGCGCAAATACATAGTGAAAGAAAATTAAAATATTGTGAAGTAAAAAATTGAGAAAAATATATAGCGAAGTAAAAAATTTAGCAAATATATAATAAAGTAAAAAATTGTGTGCAAAAAATAACATCAATTATTTTAATTAAAATATTGTGTAGTTAAAATATTCAAACAGTAAAGTAAACACGTTCTAAAACTGAAAATAATAATAAATATATAATAAGTAATTTATCTAAAGAAATCCTTTGTCAAATTCTCTCTTTTTTCCCTACCAAATACGCCGTTGTCACCCACATCCTCTCCAACAAGTGAAAAAACCTTCTCCCTCTTAATCCTTACCTCCAACTCCAATTAGAGAACAACCAGAGAAGTCATTTGTCATATTCTCTCATTTCTCCCTACCAAATAAGCTAGAATTAGAGAACACCCATAAAAGTCCTTTGTTATATCCTCTCATTTCTCCCGACCAAATACGTAGCTGGCACCAAGATCCTCTCCAACAAGTAGAAAAACCTTCTACCTCTCATCCCTTACCTCCAATTCCAATTAGAGAACACTTACCTCCTACACCTCACTTCTTATGGTACCACAATCAATTTTGTTTTTTCAATTTCATACTTTTTCATTAAAACCAAATTAAAATAATTGTATCTTTTTGGTCCAACAATTTGAATTTCACCCAAAATAAAATATAGAGAAATGAAAGTCAAGATGATGATGGGTAACTTACAAAACATCATTCCAAATATATAGTCAAACAAAATTAAAGTATATAGTGAAGTAAAAAATTGCGCAAATATATCTTTAAAATTAAAATATATCTAGTTAAATAAAAATTGCGTAAAGTAGTTAAGTAAAAATTACAAATATATAGTAAAGTAAAAGCGCAAATATAGTGAATTAAAGCGCAAATATATAATAAAGTAAAAGCGCAAATATATAATAAAGTAATAGCGCAAATACATAGTGAAAGAAAATTAAAATATTGTGAAGTAAAAAATTGAGGAAAATATATAGAAGTAAAAAATTTAGCCAATATATAGTAAAGTAAAAAATTGTGTGCAAAAAATAACATCAATTATTTTAATTAAAATATTGTGTAGTTAAAATATTCAAACAGTAAAATAAAATCGTTCTAAAACTGAAAATAATAATAAATATATAATAAGTAATTTATCTAAAGAAATCCTTTGTCAAATTCTCTCTTTTTTCCCTACCAAATACGCCGTTGTCACCCACATCCTCTCCAACAAGTGGAAAAACCTTCTCCCTCTTAATCCTTACCTCCAACTCCAATTACAGAACAACCAGAGAAGTCATTTGTCATATTCTCTCATTTCTCCCGACCAAATAAGCTAGAATTAGAGAAAACCCATAGAAGTCCTTTGTTATATCCTCTCATTTCTCCCGACCAAATACGTAGCTGGCACCAAGATCCTCTCCAACAAGTAGAAAAACCTTCTACCTCTCATCCCTTACCTCCAATTCCAATTAGAGAACACTTACCTCCTACACCTCACTTCTTATGGTACCACAATCAATTTTGTTTTTTTAATTTCATACTTTTTCATTAAAACCAAATTAAAATAATTGTATCTTTTTGGTCCAACAATTTGAATTTCACCCAAAATAAAATATAGAGAAATGAAAGTCAAGATGATGATGGGTAACTTACAAAACATCATTCCAAATATATAGTCAAGCAAAATTAAAGTATATAGTGAAGTAAAAAATTGCGCAAATATATCTTTAAAATTAAAATATATCTAGTTAAATAAAAATTGCGTAAAGTAGTTAAGTAAAAATTACAAATATGTAGTAAAGTAAAAGCGCAAATATAGTGAAGTAAAGCGCAAATATATAATAAAGTAATAGCGCAAATAAATAGTGAAAGAAAATTAAAATATTGTGAAGTAAAAAATTGAGGAAAATATATAGAAGTAAAAAATTTAGCAAATATATAGTAAAGTAAAAAATTGTGTGCAAAAAATAACATCAAATATTTTAATTAAAATATTGTGTAGTTAAAATATTCAAACAGTAAAGTAAAATCGTTCTAAAACTGAAAATAATAATACATATATAATAAGTAATTTATCTAAAGAAATCCTTTGTCAAATTCTCTCTTTTTTCCGTACCAAATACGCCGTTGTCACCCACATCTTCTCCAACAAGTGGAAAAACCTTCTCCCTCTTAATCCTTACCTCCAACTCCAATTAGAGAACAACCAGAGAAGTCATTTGTCATATTCTGTCATTTCTCACGACCAAATAAACTAGAATTAGAGAACACCCATAGAAGTCCTTTGTCATATCCTCTCATTTCTCCCGACCAAATACGTAGCTGGCACCAAGATCCTCTCCAACAAGTAGAAAAACCTTCTACCTCTCATCCCTTACCTCCAACTCCAATTAGAGAACACTTACCTCCTACACCTCACTTCTTATGGTACCACAATCAATTTTGTTTTTTCAATTTCATACTTTTTCATTAAAACCAAATTAAAATAATTGTATCTTTTTGGTCCAACAATTCGAATTTCACCCAAAATAAAATATAGAGAAATGAAAGTCAAGATGATGATGGGTAACTTACAAAACATCATTCCAAATATATAGTCAGCAAAATTAAAGTATATAGTGAAGTAAAAAATTGCGCAAATATATCTTTAAAATTAAAATATATCTAGTTAAATAAAAATTGCATAAAGTAGTTAAGTAAAAATTACAAATATATAGTAAAGTAAAAGCGCAAATATAGTGAAGTAAAGCGCAAATATATAATAAAGTAAAAGCGGAAATATATAATAAACTAATAGCGCAAATACATAGTGAAAGAAAATTAAAATATTGTGAAGTAAAAAATTGAGGAAAATATATAAAAGTAAAAAATTTAGCAAATATATAGTAAAGTAAAAAATTGTGTCCAAAAAATAAAATCAATTATTTTAATTAAAATATTGTGTAGTTAAAATATAAAAATAAAATCGTTCTAAAACTGAAAATAATAATACATATATAATAAGTAATTTATCTAAAGAAATCTTTTGTCAAATTATCTCTTTTTTCCGTACCAAATACGCCGTTGTCACCCACATCCTCTCCAACAAGTGGAAAAACCTTCTCCCTCTTAATCCTTACCTCCAACTCCAATTACAGAACAACCAGAGAAGTCATTTGTCATATTCTCTCATTTCTCCCGACCAAATAAGCTAGAATTAGAGAACACCCATAGAAGTCCTTTGTTATATCCTCTCATTTCTCCCGACCAAATACGTAGCTGGCACCAAGATCCTCTCCAACAAGTAGAAAAACCTTCTACCTCTCATCCCTTACCTCCAATTCCAATTAGAGAACACTTACCTCCTACACCTCACTTCTTATGGTACCACAATCAATTTTGTTTTTTTAATTTCATACTTTTTCATTAAAACCAAATTAAAATAATTGTATCTTTTTGGTCCAACAATTTGAATTTCACCCAAAATAAAATATAGAGAAATGAAAGTCAAGATGATGATGGGTAACTTACAAAACTTCATTCCAAATATATAGTCAAGCAAAATTAAAGTATATAGTGAAGTAAAAAATTGCGCAAATATATCTTTAAAATTAAAATATATCTAGTTAAATAAAAATTGCGTAAAGTAGTTAAGTAAAAATTACAAATATGTAGTAAAGTAAAAGCGCAAATATAGTGAAGTAAAGCGCAAATATATAATAAAGTAATAGCGCAAATAAATAGTGAAAGAAAATTAAAATATTGTGAAGTAAAAAATTGAGGAAAATATATAGAAGTAAAAAATTTAGCAAATATATAGTAAAGTAAAAAATTGTGTGCAAAAAATAACATCAAATATTTTAATTAAAATATTGTGTAGTTAAAATATTCAAATAAAATCGTTCTAAAACTGAAAATAATAATACATATATAATAAGTAATTTATCTAAAGAAATCCTTTGTCAAATTCTCTCTTTTTTCTGTACCAAATACGCCGTTGTCACCCACATCTTCTCCAACAAGTGGAAAAACCTTCTCCCTCTTAATCCTTACCTCTAACTCCAATTAGAGAACAACCAGAGAAGTCATTTGTCATATTCTGTCATTTCTCACGACCAAATAAACTAGAATTAGAGAACACCCATAGAAGTCCTTTGTCATATCCTCTCATTTCTCCCGACCAAATACGTAGCTGGCACCAAGATCCTCTCCAACAAGTAGAAAAACCTTCTACCTCTAATCCCTTACCTCCAACTCCAATTAGAGAACACTTACCTCCTACACCTCACTTCTTATGGTACCACAATCAATTTTGTTTTTTCAATTTCATACTTTTTCATTAAAACCAAATTAAAATAATTGTATCTTTTTGGTCCAACAATTCGAATTTCACCCAAAATAAAATATAGAGAAATGAAAGTCAAGATGATGATGGGTAACTTACAAAACATCATTCCAAATATATAGTCAGCAAAATTAAAGTATATAGTGAAGTAAAAAATTGCGCAAATATATCTTTAAAATTAAAATATATCTAGTTAAATAAAAATTTCATAAAGTAGTTAAGTAAAAATTACAAATATATAGTAAAGTAAAAGCGCAAATATAGTGAAGTAAAGCGCAAATATATAATAAAGTAAAAGCGCAAATATATAATAAACTAATAGCGCAAATACATAGTGAAAGAAAATTAAAATATTGTGAAGTAAAAAATTGAGGAAAATATATAAAAGTAAAAAATTTAGCAAATATATAGTAAAGTAAAAAATTGTGTCCAAAAAATAACATCAATTATTTTAATTAAAATATTGTGTAGTTAAAATATAAAAATAAAATCGTTCTAAAACTGAAAATAATAATACATATATAATAAGTAATTTATCTAAAGAAATCCTTTGTCAAATTATCTCTTTTTTCCGTACCAAATACGCCGTTGTCACCCACATCCTCGCCAACAAGTGGAAAAACCTTCTCCCTCTTAATCCTTACCTCCAACTCTTAGAGAACAACCAGAGAAGTCCTTTGTCATATTCTCTCATTTCTCCCGACCAAATAAGCTAGAATTAGAGAACACCCATAGAAGTCCTTTGTCATATACTCTCATTTCTCCCGACCAAATACGTAGCTGGCACCAAGATCCTCTCCAACAAGTAGAAAAACCTTCTACCTCTCATCCCTTACCTCCAACTCCAATTAGAGAACACTTACCTCCTACACCTCACTTCTTATGGTACCACAATCAATTTTGTTTTTTCAATTTCATACTTTTTCATTAAAACCAAATTAAAATAATTGTATCTTTTTGGTCCAACAATTCAAATTTCACCCAAAATAAAATATAGAGAAATGAAAGTAATATAGAGAAATGAAAGTCAAGATGATGATGGGTAACTTACAAAACATCATTCCAAATATATAGTCAAGCAAAATTAAAGTATATAGTGAAGTAAAAAATTGCGCAAATATATCTTTAAAATTAAAATATATCTAGTTAAATAAAAATTGCGTAAAGTAGTTAAGTAAAAAATTTAGCAAATATATAGTAAAGTAAAAAATTGTGTGCAAAAAATAACATCAATTATTTTAATTAAAATATTGTGTAGTTAAAATATTTAAACAGTAAAGTAAAATCGTTCTAAAACTGAAAATAATAATACATATATAATAAGTAATTTATCTAAAGAAATCCTTTGTCAAATTCTCTCTTTTTTCCCTACCAAATACGCCGTTGTCACCCACATCCTCTCCAACAAGTGGAAAACCTTCTCCCTCTTAATCCTTACCTCCAACTCCAATTAGAGAACAACCAGAGAAGTCATTTGTCATATTCTCTCATTTCTCCCTACCAAATCAGCTAGAATTAGAGAACACCCATAGAAGTCCTTTGTCATATCCTCTCATTTTTCCCGACCAAATACGTAGCTGGCACCAAGATCCTCTCCAACAAGTAGAAAAACCTTCTACCTCTCATCCCTTACCTCCAACTCCAATTAGAGAACACTTACCTCCTACACCTCACTTCTTATGGTACCACAATCAATTTTGTTTTTTCAATTTCATATTTTTTCATTAAAACCAAATTAAAATAATTGTATCTTTTTGGTCCAACAATTCAAATTTCACCCAAAATAAAATATAGAGAAATGAAAGTAATATAGAGAAATGAAAGTCAAGATGATGATGGGTAACTTACAAAACATCATTCCAAATATATAGTCAAGCAAAATTAAAGTATATAGTGAAGTAAAAAATTGCGCAAATATATCTTTAAAATTAAAATATATCTAGTTAAATAAAAATTGCATAAAGTAGTTAAATAAAATTACAAATATATAGTAAAGTAAAAGCGCAAATATAGTGAAGTAAAGCGCAAATATATAATAAAGTAAAAGCGCAAATATATAATAAAGTAATAGCGCAAATACATAGTGAAAGAAAATTAAAATATTGTGAAGTAAAAAATTGAGAAAAATATATAGCGAAGTAAAAAATTTAGCAAATATATAGTAAAGTAAAAAATTGTGTGCAAAAAATAACATCAATTATTTTAATTAAAATATTGTGTAGTTAAAATATTTAAACAGTAAAGTAAAATCGTTCTAAAACTGAAAATAATAATACATATATAATAAGTAATTTATCTAAAGAAATCCTTTGTCAAATTCTCTCTTTTTTCCCTACCAAATACGCCGTTGTCACCCACATCCTCTCCAACAAGTGGAAAACCTTCTCCCTCTTAATCCTTACCTCCAACTCCAATTAGAGAACAACCAGAGAAGTCATTTGTCATATTCTCTCATTTCTCCCGACCAAATAAGCTAGAATTAGAGAACACCCATAGAAGTCCTTTATCATATCCTCTCATTTTTCCCGACCAAATACGTAGCTGGCACCAAGATCCTCTCCAACAAGTAGAAAAACCTTCTACCTCTCATCCCTTACCTTCAACTCCAATTAGAGAACACTTACCTCCTACACCTCACTTCTTATGGTACCACAATCAATTTTGTTTTTTCAATTTCATACCCTTTCATTAAAACCAAATTAAAATAATTGTATCTTTTTGGTCCAACAATTCGAATTTCACCCAAAATAAAATATAGAGAAATGAAAGTCAAGATGATAATGGGTAACTTACAAAACATCATTCCAAATATATAGTCAAGCAAAATTAAAGTATATAGTAAAGTAAAAAATTGCGCAAATATATCTTTAAAATTAAAATATATCTAGTTAAATAAAAATTGCGTAAAGTAGTTAAGTAAAAATTACAAATATATAGTAAAGTAAAAGCGCAAATATAGTGAAGTAAAGCGCAAATATATAATAAAGTAAAAGCGCAAATATATAATAAAGTAATAGCGCAAATACATAGTGAAAGAAAATTAAAATATTGTGAAGTAAAAAATTGAGGAAAATATATAGCGAAATAAAAAATTTAGCAAATATATAGTAAAGTAAAAAATTGTGTGCAAAAAATAACATCAATTATTTTAATTAAAATATTGTGTAGTTAAAATATTCAAACAGTAAAATAAAATCGTTCTAAAACTGAAAATAATAATACATATATAATAAGTAATTTATCTAAAGAAATCCTTTGTCAAATTCTCTCTTTTTTCCCTACCAAATACGCCGTTGTCACCCACATCCTCTCCAACAAGTGGAAAAACCTTCTCCCTCTTAATTCTTACCTCCAACTCCAATTAGAGAACAACCAGAGAAGTCATTTGTCATATTCTCTCATTTCTCCCGACCAAATAAGCTAGAATTAGAGAACACCCATAGAAGTCCTTTGTCATATCCTCTCATTTCTCCCGACCAAATACGTAGCTGGCACCAAGATCCTCTCCAACAAGTAGAAAAACCTTCTACCTCTCATCCCTTACCTTCAACTCCAATTAGAGAACACTTACCTCCTACACCTCACTTCTTATGGTACCATAATCAATTTTGTTTTTTCAATTTCATACTCTTTCATTAAAACCAAATTAAAATAATTGTATCTTTTTGGTCCAACAATTCGAATTTCACCCAAAATAAAATATAGAGAAATGAAAGTCAAGATGATGATGGGTAACTTACAAAACATCATTCCAAATATATAGTCAAGCAAAATTAAAGTATATAGTAAAGTAAAAAATTGCGCAAATATATCTTTAAAATTAAAATATATCTAGTTAAATAAAAATTGTAAAGTAGTTAAGTAAAAATTACAAATATATAGTAAAGTAAAAGCGCAATTATAGTGACGTAAAGCGCAAATATATAATAAAGTAAAAGCGCAAATATATAATAAAGTAATAGCGCAAATACATAGTGAAAGAAAATTAAAATATTGTGAAGTAAAAAATTGAGGAAAATATATAGCGAAATAAAAAATTTAGCAAATATATAGTAAAGTAAAAAATTGTGTGCAAAAAATGAGGCCCTATATCTTGCACACTAGGTACAAGATGCTCATCTTGTACCAAGCCCAATATATAAAAATAAACTCATTTTCAATCCGGCCCAATTTCTTTGCTTACGTCATTCAAGGTCAAGGTCACGCTCCAATACACCTCCTAATTCTCTTGTCAGGTTTCACCGCCTTCAAACTCTCAAAACCTTTGTCGCCAGATCCATCGCGCTCCGGCACCGCTGCCATCAAACCGCAACTATTCTTCACGCGCAGATATACTTCTTCCTACATGTCTCCAAGATGCAATACCATCTACCCGTCGACGGTGAAACCGAATCAACAGTGCGGATGAACAACGTAATTCGAATCAAACGCCGGTGAACTACGTCGCAGCTGACCTTCAGAACGACGCCGGTGAAATCGAATCAACGTCGCGATTTGTCTGATAACCCTAGGTAATTAGTATTTGATAATTTCATGAAATTTCTAACAAGGGTTTGTTGATAATCCTAGGTAATATTAGGCTGAATATTAATTAATTAATATTGATAAATATAGTTGTTTGGCCTTTTTAGAGGTAATCGAGTGTCCTAAACTCGAATGTACTGTTCTTGTTCTCGATCTCTCAGCTAGTTATTCCTTCCTTGTCTTGATCTTGCATATTGCTAAGGTTTATCTTGCATATTGTTCAGCTTTCGGTGATGTGTGAATTGTTTTCGATTATTTATGTGATTCATAATTCCCCACTTGGATGGGAGAATTTCAATTTGAAACCCATGTGTTATATACGATGTCATTAGATTTTGGGACATTCAATTTCTCCCCAGATTCAAATCCAAACTACTATAGCAGTAGTTTTTTATTCACACTGCTATGTGAGGTGAGTCGGGGCATCCCGACTCTTGCTTTTTCATAGAAGTTAATAGAATCTTGCTTGTTCATAGAAGTTGATAGCGTGACAATAATAATCTTGTTTGTTCTTAGAAGTTGATAGCGTGAAGTAATGAAATTAGTTATTATTCCTAGTAGGGAAGGTGCTCTGAGGCCTCGGCATCTAATGATGATTTTTCTATTTCTTTTTTGTTTCTTTCGCTATTTCTTCCTATCATGATGATTTCAAAGTAAGACATGCTCGACCTCAATCATATACATTATCTATATATGGTGAACTTGTGTGATCAAAGTATGTTAACTGGCACCAATTGTTCTTTCCCTTCCTTATATGTATCAGAGTATCATCTTATATGTATAAGATTATTTTCCTCTTCTATAGTCCACGTAATTGAGAGTCAAGTTTCTATTTGTTTTCCTTTGCAGCTCATTACACATTTGAAGTTATAAGATGGATGCATCCAAAGAAAATTAGAAAGCTCCTGAACAACAAAATGTAAGTTACTTAAGAACAAAAATATTAAAGTGGTTTTTAATCTAAATGTTGTTTTTTAAACTGATATTGTTAATTTTTGCAGGTGAAAACTAATTTTTTAACAAAAAACTGCATTAGGAAGAACGTTTCCCCTTTGAACAAGGTAAAATTTTCATACTTCATATCCATAGTACGTCATCTTTCATTAAAATAGAATTCAAACTTCATTATTCTTCATTTTTGTAAACAGTCATTGTTCAGAAAATGATCAACTTTCTAATTAATAAAAAGAGCGCGTCTCCACAACGACAGGTAAATACAATTGATCCTTCATATATGTACAAATATCATGTTTCATAATAATAATAACTCATATTTATAAGGTAGAAACAATTCAATGTCATATTTGTCTACTTGCTAATTGTACAGATTGTCATACTTCATAACTGTACAATGTCATCTTTCATAATAATAAAGTTCATCCTTCATTCTTAAGATAGAAACAAAATGTTTGTTCAATGACTTTGTCTATTTGCCAATTGTACACAATATGTCAATACTCTTTATTTGTACAATGTCAGCTTTTATAATAATAGAGGTCATCCTTCATTTTTAAGATTGAAACACTGTTTGATCAATACTTCATATTTGCTAATCGTACACAATATGTCATACTTCATATTTGTACAATGTTAACTTTCATAATAATAGAGTTCATTCAACAATTAATGTGTCTATTTGAATAATTTACACGCACACACAAAAGCTTATCATTCACATATGTACAAATCATATTTCATTATAATATATTTCATCATTCATTTTAATATTGTACTAAATTTTAAATTTTAGGTAATAATTAAGTAATAAGTTAAATATTTATATATTTTAAATTTTATTTTTTGAGTGTGATATCTGAAAAAAGTGTTATTCCATCTCAAGTTGTGAAAATTAATAACCAAAAAATGTGTTATTCCATCTCAAGTTTTTTTACATCTCTTTTCTGCTCTTTTTTACAACTGCAACTAAGTTGCAATTAATTACAGGACAATTATCTATGATATGGTATATTATTAATCGTACAATATAACATATATTTATATGAAATAATTGAACTTACACATAATAAATGATGTTTTTTTCTAACATTGTTTGATATGCAAGATTACTTTAAGGATATCTCACAAAATGGGATAATGAAAAATGTTTGTGTTGAGATATTTGAGGAAACGCTGCTGAAAATGCCATGGAGATCCCCGAAAAATCATACAAATTGTGGAATATATTGTATGCGCCATCTTGGAACGTACAAGGGCGAAAATGATAATTAGAACATCGAATTCAATAAAGATAAGGTAAACCAACAACATATTGAATTATTATTGTTTCATACTTAATTCAACACACTTTTTATAATTATTGTATTTATTGTTTGCAGGATACTGTTTTCTTAAAGGAACTTCGAGCTAAATATGCAGCATCTATAATATTTATGGACTGTTATGAAGTAAAATATTCAGTGCTGGACAGCAAAAAATTTCACAAGAGTTTTAAATGTTAATGAAACTGGTTGATACTTGAATGAATTGTAGATGATTTGTCGATGGATTTGTAGATGATTGTAGAATAATTTGTAGACTAAATGATTGGTGTATGTCATGATAACTGTGAATGATTTGTTGATGAATGAAATATACTATGGCTGATTTGTTGATGAATGATATATTTCAAGTAGTGTTGTAACTTGCATGTTTGACCAAAAAGAAATTGAAAATGGAAGCATAATAGAATTTAAAATCAACCCCTAAACCTCTCAACCCTAAAATGAAGGATCATACATTTCATAAATGAAAGATCATTCTAGGGAAAATGAAAGTTCATATAAATATTGGTTGAATGTGTTTTTCAAATCAATCAAGTACAAATATACTCATAAAACAAAAATCCATAACAAATCATAAATTTCAACATGAGAAACTCAAACAATCCATCGCAAAAATGAAGTTTCAAATCAACTATCAAATACAATTTCCAAAACCAATATTCAAAATCCAAAATCCCAAAAACAAATAAATGTATCAAATGATTAGAATATAGATTAAAATCCAAAGTCTTATACAATTGATTGAAGTCCTTAATCTTCCAAACCGACCATCTCTTATATTCCACATCTGCATCTCAACTCATGGCATGGTTGCAATACATAAAATGCAAAATATGTAAACTATTGACTTACATTCATGTTCTGACCACTTCGCATCGGACGATGCAGGCTTAATGAAGCTTCACACTTACAGAACTCATACTTTAAAAATGAAGTTTCACACTTAAAAATTGATGGACAATAATTTTGAAAATGAAGTACCACAAAATACTGATTAATGATTCATATGATGAATGATTATAGTATAATATTTTCACAAGTGAAGTTTGACACTTACAAAAATGAAGGACAATACTTGTGAAATTGAAGTTTGACACTTTAAAAAAATGAAAGAATAATTTTAAAATTGAAGTATTAAAAACTATAAGAATAAGTTGTCTCGTACAATAATAAACTGAAGGATGAACTCTATTAGTATCATTATACATTTTTCAATTATCACTTTCTCCCTTGTACGTCTCAAGATATCTCATACAATATTAAAGGATCAACTCTATTATTATGAAAGATAATGTTGAACAGATTTGGTGTACCTTCTTTACAGAGGGCCAAACCACCTCCCATAAATCTGTAAACAGTAGCAAATTACTTTGTAAAACCATTACATCAAACATATAAATATAATTAGTTGTATAAAAAAGAAACCATACCTTTCCTTTTTTCTTTTGTTTTGAAGGGATCTTCCAACTAAGAGACACGAAAAATCGGGCGATATTATTACTGGGGAATTTTTCTCGAACATACTGTTCGATCGAGAGCTTGCTCGAGAAACATTTTTTGGGCCGGGCCTGCTGAGATGGCGAGGAGGATACATGTATCTATCCATAAAGTGCCCGGCAGCAGCGGTTCTTTTCCCGAATTTCCAACGCAACTTATCTCCGGGGTTTGAGAAATTTTCCTGGGCGTATGGATAGCCTTCACCCGAGTCGTTAGCGAAAATAAGATAAAGGGTCTAACAATTTTCACGAGGCACTGGTGCACTTATACGATCAATGTGCGTCGAACCCACCCGTGACTCGGACGCCATTACACTAACCATAAAAAATATAATTGTTCATACTCATTTTCTTTACATTACACAGAGAAATCCTAGGCTACTTCGATCATTAACAATATATATAAATCGAGAAAAAATAGAAGATTAACCTCGAAAACGAGATCAAGAAAAGGGTAATTAGGGTTTGATAGTAATCCTCAATCTGCAAAAAAGGAAATCAAAAAAACAAATGAACGACGCCGATGTTGCGAACGACGTAGTAGCAGGAGCGCCACGGATCCTAGACCCAGCGATGCGGAGAGATGGCCTCCCGGATGTCGGCAATCCTAAATAGCGGAGGGGCTGTCGGGTCGAAAGCGAATCGGGACGTCATCCTCTTCCGCTGCCTCGGCTGCGGCCCGTTTCTTCATCCTCTTCTCGCCGCCATTATCGCTGACCTCGCTCCGCCGGTGGAGAAGGAGAAGGAAAAAAATAAAGAGAATACAGAGAATAAAGAGAAGGATAATGAGATCGGTGAAGAGAGAGAAAAGGGAAGGGAAAAAAAAAAGACTAGTGAAAATTAACTTAGATATATATAATACTGACTAGGAGCAAGATGCTCATCTTGCACAAGGGAGCAAGATATAAATTGTCGCAAAAAATAACATCAATTATTTTAATTAAAATATTGTGTAGTTAAAATATTCAAACAGTAAAGTAAAATCGTTCTAAAACTGAAAATAATAATACATATATAATAAGTAATTTATCTAAAGAAATCCTTTGTCAAATTCTCTCTTTTTTCCCTATCAAATACGCCGTTGTCACCCACATCCTCTCCAACAAGTGGAAAACCTTCTCCCTCTTAATCCTTACCTCCAACTCCAATTAGAGAACAACCAGAGAAGTCATTTGTCATATTCTCTCATTTCTCCCGACCAAATAAGCTAGAATTAGAGAACACCCATAGAAGTCCTTTGTCATATCCTCTCATTTCTCCCGACCAAATACGTAGCTGGCACCAAGATCCTCTCCAACAAGTAGAAAAACCTTCTACCTCTCATCCCTTACCTCCAACTCCAATTAGAGAACACTTACCTCCTACACCTCACTTCTTATGGTACCACAATCAATTTTGTTTTTTCAATTTCATACTCTTTCATTAAAACCAAATTAAAATAATTGTATCTTTTTGGTCCAACAATTCGAATTTCAACCAAAATAAAATATAGAGAAATGAAAGTCAAGATGATGATGGGTAACTTACAAAACATCATTCCAAATATATAGTCAAGCAAAATTAAAATATATAGTAAAGTAAAAAATTGCGCAAATATATCTTTAAAATTAAAATATATCTAGTTAAATAAAAATTGCGTAAAGTAGTTAAGTAAAAATTACAAATATATAGTAAAGTAAAAGCGCAAATATAGTGAAGTAAAGCGCAAATATATAATAAAGTAAAAGCGCAAATATATAATAAAGTAATAGCGCAAATACATAGTGAAAGAAAATTAAAATATTGTGAAGTAAAAAATTGAGGAAAATATATAGCGAAATAAAAAATTTAGCAAATATATAGTAAAGTAAAAAATTGTGTGCAAAAAATAACATCAATTATTTTAATTAAAATATTGTGTAGTTAAAATATTCAAACAGTAAAATAAAATCGTTCTAAAACTGAAAATAATAATACATATATAATAAGTAATTTATCTAAAGAAATCCTTTGTCAAATTCTCTCTTTTTTCCCTACCAAATACGCCGTTGTCACCCACATCCTCTCCAACAAGTGGAAAAACCTTCTCCCTCTTAATTCTTACCTTCAACTCCAATTAGAGAACAACCAGAGAAGTCATTTGTCATATTCTCTCATTTCTCCCGACCAAATAAGCTAGAATTAGAGAACACCCATAGAAGTCCTTTGTCATATCCTCTCATTTCTCCCGACCAAATACGTAGCTGGCACCAAGATCCTCTCCAACAAGTAGAAAAACCTTCTACCTCTCATCCCTTACCTCCAACTCCAATTAGAGAACACTTACCTCCTACACCTCACTTCTTATGGTACCACAATCAATTTTGTTTTTTCAATTTCATACTCTTTCATTAAAACCAAATTAAAATAATTGTATCTTTTTGGTCCAACAATTCGAATTTCACCCAAAATAAAATATAGAGAAATGAAAGTCAAGATGATGATGGGTAACTTACAAAACATCATTCCAAATATATAGTCAAGCAAAATTAAAGTATATAGTAAAGTAAAAAATTCCGCAAATATATCTTTAAAATTAAAATATATCTAGTTAAATAAAAATTGCGTAAAGTAGTTAAGTAAAAATTACAAATATATAGTAAAGTAAAAGCGCAAATATAGTGAAGTAAAGCGCAAATATATAATAAAGTAAAAGCGCAAATATATAATAAAGTAATAGCGCAAATACATAGTGAAAGAAAATTAAAATATTGTGAAGTAAAAAATTGAGGAAAATATATAGCGAAATAAAAAATTTAGCAAATATATAGTAAAGTAAAAAATTGTGTGCAAAAAATAACATCAATTATTTTAATTAAAATATTATGTAGTTAAAATATTCAAATAAAATCGTTCTAAAACTGAAAATAATAATACATATATAATAAGTAATTTATCTAAAGAAATCCTTTGTCAAATTCTCTCTTTTTTCCGTACCAAATACGCCGTTGTCACCCACATCCTCTCCAACAAGTGGAAAAACCTTCTCTCTCTTAATCCTTACCTCCAACTCCAATTAGAGAACAACCAGAGAAGTCATTTGTGATATTCTCTCATTTCTCCCGACCAAATAAGCTAGAATTAGAGAACACCCATAGAAGTCCTTTGTCATATCTTCTCATTTTTCCCGACCAAATACGTAGCTGGTACCAAGATCCTTTCCAACAAGTAGAAAAACCTTCTACCTCTCATCCATTACCTCCAACTCCAATTAGAGAACACTTACCTCATACACACCTCACTTCTTATGGTGGTACCACAATCAATTTTGTTTTTTCAATTTCATACTTTTTCATTAAAACCAAATTAAAATAATTGTATCTTTTTGGTCCAACAATTCGAATTTCACCCAAAATAAAATATAGAGAAATGAAAGTCAAGATGATGATGGGTAACTTACAAAACATCATTCCAAATATATAGTCAGCAAAATTAAAGTATATAGTGAAGTAAAAAATTGCGCAAATATATCTTTAAAATTAAAATATATCTAGTTAAATAAAAATTGCGTAAAGTAGTTAAGTAAAAATTACAAATATATAGTAAAGTAAAAGCGCAAATATAGTGAAGTAAAGCGCAAATATATAATAAAGTAATAGCGCAAATACATAGTGAAAGAAAATTAAAATATTATGAAGTAAAAAATTGAGGAAAATATATAGAAGTAAAAAATTTAGCAAATATATAGTAAAGTAAAAAATTGTGTCCAAAAAATAACATCAATTATTTTAATTAAAATATTGTGTAGTTAAAATATTCAAATAAAATCGTTCTAAAACTGAAAATAATAATACATATATAATAAGTAATTTATCTAAAGAAATCCTTTGTCAAATTCTCTCTTTTTTCCGTACCAAATACGCCGTTGTCACCCACATCCTCTCCAACAAGTAGAAAAACCTTCTCCCTCTTAATCCTTACCTCCAACTCCAATTAGAGAACAACCAGAGAAGTCATTTGTGATATTCTCTCATTTCTCCCGACCAAATAAGCTAGAATTAGAGAACACCCATAGAAGTCCTTTGTCATATCTTCTCATTTCTCCCGACCAAATACGTAGCTGGCACCAAGATCATTTCCAACAAGTAGAAAAACCTTCTACCTCTCATCCATTACCTCCAACTCCAATTAGAGAACACTTACCTCATACACACCTCACTTCTTATGGTGGTACCACAATCAATTTTGTTTTTTCAATTTCATACTTTTTCATTAAAACCAAATTAAAATAATTGTATCTTTTTGGTCCAACAATTCGAATTTCACCCAAAATAAAATATAGAGAAATGAAAGTCAAGATGATGATGGGTAACTTACAAAACATCATTCCAAATATATAGTCAGCAAAATTAAAGTATATAGTGAAGTAAAAAATTGCGCAAATATATCTTTAAAATTAAAATATATCTAGTTAAATAAAAATTGCGTAAAGTAGTTAAGTAAAAATTACAAATATATAGTAAAGTAAAAGCGCAAATATAGTGAAGTAAAGCGCAAATATATAATAAAGTAAAAGCGCAAATATATAATAAAGTAATAGCGCAAATACATAGTGAAAGAAAATTAAAATATTATAAAGTAAAAAATTGAGGAAAATATATAGAAGTAAAAAATTTAGCAAATATATAGTAAAGTAAAAAATTGTGTCCAAAAAATAACATCAATTATTTTAATTAAAATATTGTGTAGTTAAAATATTCAAACAGTAAAGTAAACACGTTCTAAAACTGAAAATAATAATACATATATAATAAGTAATTTATCTAAAGAAATCCTTTGTCAAATTCTCTCTTTTTTCCGTTGTCACCCACATCCTCTCCAACAAGTGGAAAAACCTTCTCCCTCTTAATCCTTACCTCCAACTCCAATTAGAGAACAACCAGAGAAGTCATTTGTGATATTCTCTCATTTCTCCCGACCAAATAAGCTAGAATTAGAGAACACCCATAGAAGTCCTTTGTCATATCTTCTCATTTCTCCCGACCAAATACGTAGCTGGCACCAAGATCCTCTCCAACAAATAGAAAAACCTTCTACCTCTCATCCATTACCTCCAACTCCAATTAGAGAACACTTACCTCATACACACCTCACTTCTTATGGTGGTACCACAATCAATTTTGTTTTTTCAATTTCATACTTTTTCATTAAAACCAAATTAAAATAATTGTATCTTTTTGGTCCAACAATTCGAATTTCACCCAAAATAAAATATAGAGAAATGAAAGTCAAGATGATGATGGGTAACTTACAAAACATCATTCCAAATATATAGTCAGCAAAATTAAAGTATATAGTGAAGTAAAAAATTGCGCAAATATATCTTTAAAATTAAAATATATCTAGTTAAATAAAAATTGCGTAAAGTAGTTAAGTAAAAATTACAAATATATAGTAAAGTAAAAGCGCAAATATAGTGAAGTAAAGCGCAAATATATAATAAAGTAAAAGCGCAAATATATAATAAAGTAATAGCGCAAATACATAGTGAAAGAAAATTAAAATATTATGAAGTAAAAAATTGAGGAAAATATATAGAAGTAAAAAATTTAGCAAATATATAGTAAAGTAAAAAATTGTGTCCAAAAAATAACATCAATTATTTTAATTAAAATATTGTGTAGTTAAAATATTCAAATAAATCGTTCTAAAACTGAAAATAATAATACATATATAATAAGTAATTTATCTAAAGAAATCCTTTGTCAAATTCTCTCTTTTTTCCGTACCAAATACGCCGTTGTCACCCACATCCTCTCCAACAAGTGGAAAAACCTTCTCCCTCTTAATCCTTACCTCCAACTCCAATTAGAGAACAACCAGAGAAGTCCTTTGTCATATTCTCTCATTTCTCCCGACCAAATAAGCTAGAATTAGAGAACACCCATAGAAGTCCTTTGTCATATACTCTCATTTATCCCGACCAAATACGTAGCTGGCACCAAGATCCTCTCCAACAAGTAGAAAAACCTTCTACCTCTCATCCCTTACCTCCAACTCCAATTAGAGAACACTTACCTCCTACACCTCACTTCTTATGGTACCACAATCAATTTTGTTTTTTCAATTTCATACTTTTTCATTAAAACCAAATTAAAATAATTGTATCTTTTTGGTCCAACAATTCAAATTTCACCCAAAATAAAATATAGAGAAATGAAAGTAATATAGAGAAATGAAAGTCAATATGATGATGGGTAACTTACAAAACATCATTCCAAATATATAGTCAGCAAAATTAAAGTATATAGTGTAGTAAAAAATTGCGCAAATATATCTTTAAAATTAAAATATATCTAGTTAAATAAAAATTGCGTAAAGTAGTTAAGTAAAAATTACAAATATATAGTAAAGTAAAAGCGCAAATATAGTGAATTAAAGCGCAAATATATAATAAAGTAAAAGCGCAAATATATAATAAAGTAATAGCGCAAATACATAGTGAAAGAAAATTAAAATATTGTGAAGTAAAAAATTGAGGAAAATATATAGCGAAGTAAAAAAGTATGCGCAAAAAATAATATCAATTGTTTTAATTAAAATATTATGTATTAAAAATATACAAACATATAGTGAATTAAAAATGTTCCAAAAATAATAATGATAATATATATAATAATAATTTATCTAGAGAATAACTTGGCAAAATATAATATATAGTCAAGTAAAATTAAAGTAATATAGTGAAATAAATAATTGTGCAAATATTTTTCAAAATTAAAATATATCTAGTTAAGTAAAAATATATAGTTAAAGTATAAATTGCAAATATATAGAAAAGTAAAAGCGCAAATATAAAGTGTAGTATAATACAAATATATAATGGAGTAAACGCAAATATGTAATAAAGTAATAGCGCAAATATATAGTGAAATGAAATTAAAATATAGTTAAGTAAAAATGCAAATATAGAGTGTAGTAAAGCACAAATATATAATAAAGTAAAAGCAAATATGTAATAAAGTAATAGCGCAAATATATAGTGAAATTAAATTAAAATGTAGTTAAGTAAAAATTGCAAATATATAATGAAGTAAAAGCAAAAATATATAATAAAATAATAACGCAAATATATAGTAAAATGAAATTAAAATATAGTTAATTAAAAATTGCAAATATAGAGCGAAGTAAAGCGCAAATATATAATGAATTAAAAGCGCAAATATATAATAAAGTAATAGCACAAATATTGTGAAAGAAAACTAAAATATAGTAAAGTAAAAATTGAGCAAATTTTTTGCTTCATTATATATTTTGCTTAATTTTTTAATTTACTATATTTTAATTTTCTTTCACTATATATTTGCGCTATTAATTTATTATATATTTCCCGTTTACTTTATTATATATTTGAGTTTTACTTCACTCTATATTTGTGCTTTTAGTTCACTATATATTTGCAATTTTTAATTAACTATATATATTTACCCAATTTTTATTTAACTAGATATATTTTAATTTTAAAAACATATTTGCATAATTTTTTATTTCACTATAGCGTTACACACTTTTAAATTAATATTTTCATATAAAAGATTTTTTTTATAAAATCTAATATATAAAAATATATTAATTTTAATTATACTATACAATATTTATTATATTTTAAAATATTTAATAAACAATTAAAATATTAAAATAAATTTAGGGCGTTACACGCTTTTAAATTGTTAATATTTTCATATAAAAAGGTTATTTATAAAATTAATATATAAAATATATTAATTTTATAATAAAAACACGTTTTTGATGTTTATTAAAATTTGTTTTTAAGAAAATTTAAAAATTTTACATTTTTGAAACATACAAAATTTGTATGTTACACACTTTTAAATTGTTAATATTTTCATATAAAAAGGTTATTTATAAAATCTAATATATAAAATATATTAATTTTATAATTAAAACACGTTTTTGGAAAATGTTTATTAAAATTTGTTTTTATGAAAATTTAAAAAATTTACATTTTTGAAACATACAAAATTTGTATGTTATATAAATATTAATTTTAAATATCAAATTAACTTTTCTTAAAACTTAAAAAAAATTACATTTTTGAAACTTACCAAATGTGTACATAAGATAAATATCAATTAAGTCTGGTTTATACTTACTCGTACATACAATTCAATATCAAAATTATATTTTTGTAATATATTATTTCATGTAATTAAGTATAAATATAATTAAAAAAATGTTGAATTAAATTATTTTTAAAAATATTTCAACACAATTAATTTTCAATGTTTATTCTTAAATAAACTTTCATATAAATAGTAGTAATAATAAATTATTATTTTTATTTAATATAATTATAAAGATAAATTTAATTAACATTTTTATTAAATAAAATATTAATAAAAAATTAATTAATTAATTTTTAAATGTAAATAGATTTAATTAATTTTTAAATGTAAATATATATTAATAAATCAGTTCAATAATTAAATGGCTAATAAAATTAATTAATCTCTAAATTTTATTTATTTAATAATTAATTTATTATTAAATATATATTATTAATTAAAAAATTACTTAACACATATTATCAATTAATTAATAAAATAAATTTTGTATTTATTTAAATAATTTGTGTTTAATTTTATTTATTTTTTTATTAATAATATATTTTATTAAATTTGTTTTTTATTAATCTTTTATTTACTAAAAAATGTAGTGAAAAATATTTTATAGTTAATTACACAATACTTAAAAAATTTATATTTTTGAAATTTACAAAATGTGTACTAATATAAATATCAATTAAGTCGTGCTTTATACTTACTCGTACACACAATTAAATTCTTCCTAAATTTCAAAACATACTAATTATTTTGTTTTTGAAAAATTGTGCAATAAATATAAACAAATATTATGATCTAAATTCTAAAGTAAATATATTCTAAAAATAATATATATAAAAATATTAACGACTTAAAAGTGTGTAGTTATTTGATTTAATTGGGAGTAAGTAGAAACGCATAATTTAATTTATATTTAAAATTGATGTTTATATTAATTGGGCATTTTGTAGATTTTAAAAATGTAAAAATATTTACTTTTAACAAAAATGAATTTTAATTAATGTTATCGAAAAAACTTGTTTTTAATTAAATAATTAAAAAACAAAAACGAAAATCATAAAAAAAATTATTTTTAATTAAATAATTAAAAAACAAAAAAAGAAAATCATAAAAATAAAGTCAAAGTAGAAACGCATAACTTAATTTATATTTAAAATTGATATTTATATTAAGTGTACATTTTGTAAATTTAAAAAATATAAAAATATTTACGTTTATTAAAAGTGAATTTTAATTAATGTTATTGAAAAATGTATTTTTAATTAAATAATTAAAAAAACAAAAAAGAAAATCATAAAAAAAAGTCAAAAGGTCTTGTCAATGTGCATATAACATTAGTATTATCTAAGCAATCTTTGATTAAAGATAAAATAACTACATCTATTTTGGGTGAAAACAAATCTCCACCAACTTTTTGCATCAAGCTCCCTTCTGCCATCTTTTGTGAAGGAAGTTTTATTTTATGTAATTTTTGCATGTATGTGTTTTGTTTCGGTTTTTAAATCATACAATGCAAAAAATAAAAATAATAATGATGACAAAGTATAAAATAAATTGACAATTAAATACCATCTACCATTAAAAAAAACTATCCTTGAACATCTATCTGAACTCTCAATACGAACCAAGGTCAAAAAGGTTGGTGGTCACAAGCCTCAAGAAATTATGTACCCAATTTCTCTGTGTCGACTCACTCCCCTACCACTACTACCCTACTACTACTGCTGCTACTACTACTACTACATATTGATGATCTAACAACAACAATGCAACAAACATTTCGCACGAATTCGAAGAAGCTACGACAAACACGCTTACTTATTTATTTCACGTCTCTCCCCTTCGAGACCTCCTTATCTGCAAAATGAAGCAGCCTCCTAACCCTCATAACCATATCGCAATGGAAAGGCAAAGCCGATCGCCTCTCCAAATACGCCG
Organism: Euphrasia confusa; assembly: GCA_954870475.1. Classification (NCBI taxonomy): domain Eukaryota; kingdom Viridiplantae; phylum Streptophyta; class Magnoliopsida; order Lamiales; family Orobanchaceae; genus Euphrasia; species Euphrasia confusa. The sequence goes on from OX940951.1 coordinate 23,864,932, forward strand.
GGCTCACCGTCATCCACGACAGCCCGTGAAGCTCCGCAGTCACCGAGTCGAGAATCGCCCGAGTATCCACCTCAGAATCTTTCCTGGACTGCTTGGCCACTTTTTCTTCTCCACCTCCGTAGTAATCAATCAAGCTCACTGAAAGGACCGAAGGCCACTCGTCCTTCGACTGTGTTGTGTGAGACTTTCTCGCTGAGGGCACGGCTCCAGAGACTGCGAAGCCGGTTGAGAGAGGGATGGCAGAGCCCTTGCTGTGGAGGAGGTGGGCCAGGGGAGGAGAGTCGGCAGTGAGGCACGTCGGGAGCTGGAGGGGAGTCGGTGGGAGAAAGCGCATGGTGGGGGAAGGGATTAGGATGTACGATGATGAGGTGGAGCCGAGGGACTTGATAGGGGTGTACCCCTCGAGGTAGCTCGACTGGGCTGACGTGGCACTGCCTGCAAATGAAATAGCAACGTCTCAAGGAACAAGAATTCAATACACTTCCTTTCCAATTATCTATTTCATATATTTGACTTTTCAGAAGTACATAGACTAAGTTAACACAACTGTAATAGGATTGTCTTCTCTAGTTCTTTTCACACATCATGAAGAAAGTGATATTTACCGATACTAAAACTCTAACGCCATGATGATTTGGTAGTAATTCTACAGGAATGATATAAATACAAACTTAGAAACTGTACCAGGAGATGTTGAATCTGCTTGATACATGAGTTGCAAGGAATGATCAATCGAGACAGAAATGAAACTGATGCTCTGAACCCACTGCAGTAAGCCCTTTGAATTGTCCATAACCGAAATCCCACCCATTGCCTGCTTTTTCCTAGAGGGAGGCTGCCCAATGCCACCACCTTTCATGAACCCTGAAGTAGACTTAGAATGAGAGCTATACAACGGACTTTGTGAGGAAGGTGTTCCTCTATCTTGCATTATATTCGTCTGTTGCTGCTGCAAAGGACTACCATTGCTACTAGCAGTTACTCCATCAGGGAGGGATCGCCTGAGCTGTAGGGACCACTTTTTCACCTCGGGACCACTGGCTGAATACAAAGCTTTCTGCCACTCTGTCAAAAAGAGTGTGTTTCTTAAGATTAATATAATGACTTATAATAGAAATGTCATCCATGACACAATTCGCTCACCAATGTATTGCAACTACAATGATATCATAAAAAGCTACGCGGTATATTTCTCTTAGAAATAAAGTTTTCTTATAAGAAACATTAACTCACTATATTTTAGGGGAGAGATATCCCTACACTGATTACAAGTTGGATTTACAGTATATTACCAATTTATAAATACATCTGAGATAAAATAAAAAAGACACTAAAAACATTGTGACTAAGAGACCACCAAGTCGCTTTATAAATTTTCTAACAACTAGACTGAGTGCACTACTTATTTAGATAGGGATGCATCAGATTGAGGTATTGAGAACAATATCCACCAGAAGACTGAAAGGGTGGATACAACGTCAAGAAAACTATATAATCCATTATTACTTGAGAAATGGTTCTAATAATATAACATAAATTAGAGGAAAATTGACATTTAGTCCAGTCTCGCGTAATTATTCGCCTCAGTCTCCAACAAAATAAATTCGTTGGTCAAGGATTCGCATTCCTTATCTGATTAATGATTATACTTAAAACCTTAATTTTCTGACTAAAATACCTATAATTGTTCCCTGATTATACCTAATTATAATCTCATCAATTAAATCCAGTGCCAGATTATACCTATAATTGTTCCCTGATTATACCTGATTATCAGGTTATGCATGCAAGGGATGCGATGTCCATCAGATGATTTGACCCTTGTTTTTTTTTCAAGAACTATTTTTGTCCTACTAAATTTAAGTTTAGATTTTTTACCAAGAACCCCTAGATTATAAAACTCAAGGCAAAATCTGAGGTAAAGCAAACTGTTATCTGCCAATGTACGGCAGCTGTAAATGTAACAATAAAAATATCAACAGAAACCCATTACCAAGCCCAAGTAATAAATAGCGAGGGAGAATTCAAGACACAACAGCAAATGATGGTGCTATCTAATTCAATACCTTGGCACTCGAGCTCAAAAAAGCATCCAATTCGTGTGATCACAAGATCCCTAGGCTTGGCAGTATTAGAATCAGGAGAACAGGTCTGGAGTATCTGGCACCCCTGCTGCAATATCTGGATAAAAAGGGACTGCAGACCCTTGGTGTCTTGCCGACTACTGATTCCTCCAAAGGGGTAAATATAACTGTCAAGCAATTCTCCCCTAGAGTCTGTCCAAATGCATACCATCCAGCGCCAATCTTCAGTCCACCCATAACAACAATGCAGACTTGGGAGCGGTTTCAGATGGCCCGGCCCAAAACTATCAGAATCCATGGTATTGTTCTGAGAAACAGGCCCATTATCTGAATCAAAGCTTGTACTACCACAATCATCCGATAATAGCTTCGAGGAACCAGATAAAAAAGGAGAAATTCCATGCTCTAAGGAACCGGGCTCAGCAAGTATAAAAAGAGGCTCAAATAGACAACGAATTTCATCCAGAGGAAAGACATCTCCCCTTGCTGCCTGCCAAGTGTTGTTATCCCAAGAACTCGGTCTCAAGCTTGAATCGTGTCCGGTCTCTCTTTGAAGACGCGGGCCCATCATTCGAGGCCCAACACAATCCTTCCACATACCAGGAACAGGTGAAGAAGATGTTTGCATCATAACCGAATGAGATCTCCCTCCTGGCACAAACAATGATGAGATGGCCTCACCTGAGGCACCTCGTGAAATTCGCCGAGCTTTATTGTAAACAGTAAAAGCAATTTCCTTCAGAATGACGAGCTCATTCAGAGTGGGACCCGTGACCCTAAAAATGGCATCGACTGTCACAATCTGAAGTACCAACTTTGGGATGCAAAATCCTGTAATAGTCAAAATATTTGAAAATGACTCATCGACTGAAGCTGGGTAACTCAGGGATTTCGCAGCATGATTGTAAAACATAGATGTCCTTTCTTTATCTGAAGACCGGATAACTGATCCGATAGCAATAGAAGATTCAACTACAGTCTGTAGAACTGCAGCAGGCTCAGGGAAGGGGCACACCACATAGACTACCTGATTCCATAAAAAAAAAATATTCATCGAGTAACTAAAAGAAAAATGTTTGTGTGCATAGTTTGAAAAGAAAAGAACAATAAGTTTTTACCGAAGTTGAATAATCCAAATAATTTTGGAGTAGAACGGTTAAAACATTGATCTTTTACATTTTTAATGGTGATCAAGTGTTCTGTTCATTCAAGAAAAATAAAAAATAAATTGAAAAATTGTATATATATTGCAAGGAAGCAGTCACATATTATAAATTTAGACAAATACATCTTCTGCAACATCAGTTGCAGTAGACAGAAAATTTGGAGATCCTGATATATCTGCGCTACATGCTTCAGTACAAAAAATATATTTTAAACAGAACTTTTTCACGATAATAGCAATAGTAGTTGGACATGTTATTTTTTACTGTATTAAATTTTAAACACAGAAAGATCACACTCATTAAAAGATCGAGCACTAGGGTGGTTGATAAACATAATTTTTAGACAAAGTTCACTATGCTATGAAAGAAGAATAATCATGAAATTACAACTTACCGTACACTGGCCACCATTTCCATCCTTGGCTTTGGTACTTATAGATGAACCAAGCTTCAAGGTCTTAAGGACCTTAGAAAGTGTCTTTAGGTAGCTAGTCAGATCCCAACCATTAGATAGGCAAAGAAAATAATCACTGATTGATCCCAACAAAGATGCATTATTTCTATCCATCTTCATTGATTGTGGGCTATCAAGCAAGACAAAACCAGGAGATACTTTCCCATAATCTATGTCCATCGCATTTCGAAGACTTTGGGGTGCATGTGTTCCCAGCTTGCAAGCTTCATAAACTGGAAGAAAAAACATCATCACGCATCACAGGACCCAGAAAAATTAAGAAGATAACTTCTTAAGTTCTTAAACACGAGCAAGCTGATGTAGAGGTGAAAGTTACTACTACAACAAAATTACAACTAAAGACTTGTGGATAACTAAAAGCGTAATGACAATGACAATTTCTTAAAACAGGCAAAAAGTAGATATATCTCGAAAGTTGTAGTACCTAAGTGCGTAAAATTTTAAACTAAACAAATTGATGAAATTTCGGACATCATACCATACTGACATTCAGATATTTTTAGAAAACACATAAACCACTATTAGCAAAAAGATCTCGTGACAATCCATGATCTTATTAAGTATTAAAACTTTCAAATACTTAATAATAGTAATGAATGTCGAAAGACACTAACCAGTTCCAAGCTGCAAGAAAAAGTCAGAAGCAGCTGTGGTAAGTGGATCTATATTTGGACAGACAACATAGTAGCTCATCTACAAAGAGAGAAGAGTTAGAGAACAAAATAAGGGGGAGAAGGACAACTAAAACCAGTCATTGGATTAGGTTGAAAATTTAATGTCAACGAGGGGCAGAATAAAAGTTGGAAGCTAACAGTATAACTAATCTTACATGTTTCACAGTTGCATATGGTTCAAGAGGAGCCTTTTCCCATACTTGTAAGGACCTAGCTGAGGTTTTGAGCCAATCGTCTTGGTACCTAATGCATAAAATAATGGAATATTTTAACATAATATAGAAAACGGCGAAAGCATAGACACAACACAACCACAATGATGACATGGTATTGAACAAAATGGTTATTATCAACATTCATGAGTTATGTACAAAACATATTCAATCTACACATATATCAAACTGAATGCATATCCAGCCAAATCAAAGAAATGTAACACTTGGAATAATTTCATAATGTTTGACTCCTGAAACAGGTAAGAGGCCACAACAAAAACAATATTAAGCCCCATGCCTCCAAGTCAAGCTTTAATAGAAATCACTTATTACAAAGTAATCATGCATACCCAACAAGCATGGAAGGTAATGGAACTACGGAAAATGTGGGACGAGTGCGTGAGCTTTGTTGCCGATCCAACTCTGGTACAGAAGAAGCTGACTCGTTCATTCTAGCTACATCAGCTGTAATGAAAGTCAAAAACTGTATATCATTCAACAGGTATTAAAATGTTTAAAAATCATCTGAATAAAAACATAATCATACCTTTGAGACAAGATACTCCACCAACAGATGTCAGAGGCGGGCTCGTGGGTTCTCCAACTGAAAGAGTAACTGTACTAGAAGAATCACGACATTCACTTGCACTTGCAATAGATTCTACGGAAACTCCGTCACAAGCCATTCCTGATTCAGTGGATATGCTATGGCCCCTACACCAATCAGTAACCAGTAGAGGACCATCTACATTGCTAAATGCAGATGTTAAAGCCGTTTTTATTTCTGACTGAAGCAAACTAATAGTTAAAGAAGCCTGAACCTGAAAATTTTATTTAGCAGATTGTCATAAGAATCACTTTCTGGCAAAATTATCGCGAAATACTAGCCATTGCATCTTAATGGCAAGGACAAAAGATAAATCAAGCATCAAGCCAAATTCTTATTATGTACGACAATAACAACAAAATAGACACATTTTCCCAGTCATTTCATTGGGGGTACGATTCAAAGAGAGATTGTAATGTTATCCATTGAGTATATACATAATGTTCAAAGCAGGAAGACACCCAAGACCAGGTTCTTCAGACAGAAACAACTATAAAGATGGTTCTTTTGACAGAAACAACTAAGAAGACACGCCATGCATATAAATGAAGACAGAAAGAAATACAAAGTTCATAATATATAATTAAGTAAATAGAAATAAATATCAACAACCAGATGAATGGTAAAGGCTAACAAAAGAAGCTACAAAACTTTTTCATATGCATTTAACATCTGAAATAAAAAAAATAAGTCGCTTGAGAAGGAAATCACACTCTTATGGTAATAGACTCTTACATCGGCCGACAGTGGATCAACAAGTTCCATGCCAGCAATATCCATGGAGTGACAGGAAGCCAAAAGTCCACCACAACCAGCATGCACCATGGTGGGTCCACAGGAAAATCCACGACTCTTCTGCTCTTGAAGTGCAAGCCAACCATAAGGACCATCACCACAATCGGAATCCAGAGCCACATCAACAAATGAAGCTGCTTGCTGGACAAGTAATCCAATGCCATCAAGAAGTTCCTGAAGCGGTTGCCGTAGTCCATAGGGACGCATGCTTTCTTCAATGAATGAGTTGTTTGGTATAGATGGCCCAACTTCCATACTAGAAGTACTTGTTTTGGTAACTTTAGGGATTCCAACAGATCGCCAAACACCAACAGGAGCAGTCATAGGCCCATCTAGTATTCCTCCATCTATATCACCAGCTATCCTAACAGGAATGATTTCTTTCCTTTTGAACTCAGGTCTGCCAGAAATACTGTTCGTTATGGTTGTAGAATTTACATGGGCCTGACTGGGTGTGCTATTTCCAGGCAAGACACTGCTAGATGACAACAGGGTATGTCGAAGTCTGCACATGGAAGCCTGGCATACAAGACTTTCAATTCCTGTTGCAAGCACAGTCCTTGAAGATGGAAGAATATTACCTTCTAATTGTGAGACTTCAGTTGCTTTAGTTGAAACAAGTTTGGAAGTTTTTTGGCTATAAACAGAAAGTTGTGATAACGCCACTCCAGCCTCACCTTTAGAAAAACCATCGATAATTCCACTAATTTGTTGTTTCCCGTGATCAACATGTGTGTAATATTTCTTTGATCTTAAAATGGAACTAGAATCATATTTTTCTGTACATGCTTTTGAATTTTTGGGCAAGATAGACTTCTCATTAGATCCATAACAGCCAGGGGAAGGTGGTGTCGCCGAGTATACATAATTGTTCGAGCTTGAAGCAGACTCAACCTTGCAAGATTTCGGAACATACGGACTTCGGATAATCAGTGAGGAGATCTCACTCCTAGGGGCTTCCACACCCCCATATTCTGGAGCAAATGTCATCAGTGCTTCAGCCTTTAATACATGATCAAACTCACCACTAACATATGGATGAGTGGAAGCAAGTTGACCAGAAGCAGAACTCTTCGAGGCTTCTTGGTTTTTGCTTGTCAAATCTTGCAAAGAGGCAGGCGGCTGCTGGAGGTTAAAGCTATCTAAAGTTGGATAACCTACAGGTATAAGCATCTGGTCTGGCATATCCATCGCAGAATTGCTGGGGCTGCTACACAGATCTCCCACCTCGGGAGCAGGAAACATGGGAGCCTGAGACCCAGCATCCCCTGGAGGCTTCATCATATAACAAGGGAAAATCAGAAAGGATAATATATATTGTTGAGTGAGTATACAATATATATTTAAAGACGATATAATAAACCAAGAGAAGTTATAATTGGAGTTGATAATGTTAAGATGCAAGTGATTTAGTAATATATAACTTGATTAAAATAAATCTTTTACCCTCAAATTGACAGAACCAAGATTCTGTTAATAGCAAAATCAAGAGGGTCAATTGTTTCTCCAGAATTTAAGATGATATCGACAGAACTAAGACTATTCACATATTAAGATACCATATCATTAAACAATATGGAAACGAGAAGTTTGTTTATCCGTAGTTTCTAACAAAAACAGTCATTCAGAAAGCCGTTACGCATACAGAAACAACACACAAAAAGGTTAAAACAAGACATTGAGATGGAAGTATGCAGAAAAAGTAAAGAAAGCTGAAACTCACAACTCATTGAGACACGCTTAGTAAACAAGACTCGGTAAGATTATTAGGGCACTTAGAGCCCCTTGTGATAATTTTCATGGTCAAGGAATTTTTATAGCTCTATAAGTTTTCGAATTCCTAGCTCATCCATAAGCAGTTTGGGATTTATCTCTTCTTTAACATTTTCATAGCTATTAAATGAAGTTTTGTTTGTGCTCCTAAACAGATACGCATTTTCAGAGCAAAATTCTCAAAATCGAAATGCTTTAAAAATCATCAATTATAGCTAAAGACTAAAGAGAAGAGCTTAAAACATTCACTTGCATAAAATCAAGAGGCGTGAGATCGTATAGTGCCAATAAGAGGATAAAAGATGTGGAATACCTCGCCAAAAGGCAATGCCTCATTCTCAAAGAAGTCGCCGAAATCACCAAACTCTGAAACCAATGCTTTAATATCCATTCCTACATCTCTTTCATCATCCCATCCCCATTCAGATCCAAGTTGTTCATTTGCGACCCCGGTTTTGGAAATGTTAACTTCCATCATACCATAATCAGTCAGAACCATACCTTCTGGACTAAATGACTTTGATGTCACGGGCCTTGGCCTTTTGGAACCCTGAGAAGGAAATGAAATTAGTAGTCCGGGCAATGCGAGTACAAATAATCACAAAGACAAACAGAATAAGTAACTAATATAATCCCTACACCATGAGATGCCAACTTCAGGTTAACACAATATAGCTAGTCTAAATGCAACAAAAGGCCCATAGGGTAGCTATCTCCCAATTCCAGAAGACAGAAAAAATATAGATGAACTCGAACAGAAAAAGAAAATGAATGCGATACAGACATATTGAGCCCAATGTTAGCCCTGTTAGAAGTCTGTAACTGCTGTGATGGGTATTAACAATTAATGAAATAGCCCTGTGAGCCATGTTAGTGCATAACTTAACCATCTACATGCACTAACATAAAAATCTTGAAAAAAGGAAATCGAACATGATAGCAATATTCCAGATCTTTAATTAGGTAATCCTTTTAACAGAATTACCAATTGGCGGCCACCATTCTGCATTTGACCCAACGATGATAAACCAGACTGACTGGACATCAAAGAATCTGCATCAGCTTCAAGATCACCAGCACCCAAGGTCTTGTGATCACTGTCACTGGAGGAACTACTTATGCTCCAATTGTTATTACTAATACTGTTACTACTGCTACGGTAGCTATGCTGAGAGCGAGTTCCACTTGGTTCAAGGGATGATCCACCCCTTGAATCTACCTTGTCATCGCTGTCAAAACCAAAGGTAGGTGAAAGTATAAACTAAATTAACAGACCTAAAAAATAAAACAGAGAAACTTTGGATGGTAAATATATGAGGAATCTTTGGCCCAACCAGTGCATAAAAAGTGATGAGCCAGACAATGACGGGCCTACCCAGTTTTGCAGCCACAATCTGAGGATTAGATAGAGGAGTGAGTTAAATTTGAATACAAATATCTATAAGGACACACAATAACGTGAAGCAACTCCAAACAAATTAAATGAAACATAGAAATCAGCAAATTACTGATGGATTACATATTAATCATAGTTATACCGCTTCAGAGACGATCTGGCAAAAGATGTCTGCATAACTGGAACAAGAATTGCCTCAGCTGGATAAACAAACAACTTTTCACTAACTGGAGGCTTTGCTGAAGGCTGAGAAAAGTCACTATGCAAGTTGTCATTTTTCTGCACCGTTTTATCATGGTAACCAAGGGTCACTTCTACATAACAGTTTTGACTCCTAAATTGAGCTGGTAATCCAGATCTCTGAGCAACATTGTAGGGAAGACCCACAATTCCATTAGAACCTCGGACCTTCCTAGAGCTGTCCAAATACCCGAAGAAAACAACCCAAAATTTTATTTAAAAAAAAAACGACTTATCAACGAATCTGAATATTGAGTGAAAACTAAAATGCCAAAAAGAAGGTAATTAAATGAAGGGCATTGTATTTGAAAGAAAAGAATGGCAAAATCAGAATACATGTCAGGCTGTAGTTAATCTAACCTCAGATACACTTGCTTCACAAGATCATCAGGACAAACTCCCGTGAGCTTCCCACGCATTCCATGAGGGGAGACAGTGACTTCAACAAGGTAGATCACATTCAGACCTAATAGCTTAATATATTTGAAAACACATCTGCAACTTAAACATGTGGCATGGGACATTGGACATTGTTTGTTCTTTCTCATTTTACATTTGATTGACGGAATAGGAACCACAGCTTATTATAAAAAATGTTATAATGTAAAATGTAAAAACGGGAGTGAAATTGAGCTAAGTTTTAAGACATGCTAGATAGAGGAGGAAAGTCGATATTGTGAATCTAAAGAGGATCAAAAAAGAGGAGACCATGTTAATAGGATTAGCGTATCTTTCATATCTGACCATATTAATAGAGTATCTTGCTCATACAAGTTCCAGAAACACCATAAAACAAAATGATATTACCAAAAATACAGACCTGAAATTTGGTCGTTGGAACGTCTACTAGAACCTCTAAGGAATGGTTCAATGTCACCACTTGAAATTGCTCTCACATGCCTAAATGTGAGAAGAAACAATCATATTTCAAAGATTTATGATGGCATAAAGTGGAGTAGACTAGATGGGAAGAAAAGGCTAAAGAAATGGGGTCCAAAGCAACCAAAATTACGGATGGAGAAATTACAAATAAAAATAAAATTGTGAGTGGGACGAAAGACATACTTTGCAGATATAATAACATGAACAAATATTGCTTCTTCCGTTGCAGCAAATATAAACTCAGCTACAGGTTGACCCTTCCTGCAAAGCACCAATACAACTTCTTGAGGTGGAAGATTTTACATCTGAATGTCTCACAACTTCTCAAAGGCAATGAGTTCATGACCGACAAGAATGCCATAATGTAAATAGAAACTAGATATTTCAAAACAGTCCGTTTGACCAAGTTTCGTCGCTAACGATTTTGGTGGCAATTCCAGACCAAAAAGGATGAATTTAATCAGTTTTAAGTCGATCTGAAGCATAAATTTATCTAGTCAATCCAGGTTTAACTTTCTTTATTAATGTCACATTTTACATTAAACAAATGAAAATATAGAAAACGTAGAATTTGAAAACAGTGCATTTTTTAAGAATATATTCTTACAGTAACATTTGTCATTGCTTTAAACTGTCGTTTCCATTTTGCTTTGGAAACAAAATCACATCACCCAGACGGCGCATCTCAGTTTAATAACTAGTACTATAATAGAAGGTAGCAAGAAAAAGTTGATGATTATCAGTAATTCAAAATAATGACCCATGTGATAATTCCAAATTTGCGCCATAGGTTTTCACGAATAGTTAAAAAGAAGCTCAAAAGTTTCAAATTCTTCAACAGCTTCTTGATAACATCTTAACAAGCAAAATATGAAAATATAAATAAGACCAAAAAATCAAACAATAAGTCATACAAGACCTCTAATATGGATTCAACTGTTTTCCAGTCCTTGTCCAACATCACCTAAAATCTAACCTATTGGCTTCTTTTTTAATGGACAACAATAAGCAACACAGTGACATTTAATTTTATCTTGAACAAAATCCTTTTACGAGAACAGTATTATACTTGTGAATACCCTAGTACAATATTGTAAGTTGCAAAATATTTGATCCAACTACGTGTGTATCACTAAATTGCATACATTGAAAAAGATATCGTAGGTGAGCTGCAGCAATAAATATTAGAAATTAGAAAGCTCAAAATATTACACGTAATTCTTGCTAGAGCAATAAAAATTACTACTACTACATTTTGACAATTAACTCTCAATAAACAACATGAATAGCAGTAGAAAACCTGAATAGTTCTTCATTCTGCGTAATTGGGTGATACTTTGAAAATACATCTCCAAATCGTACATATGAAAGCCCTCTAAAAGCTCTGTTGAGGGAAAAAAACATAGTCAATAAATATTATGCAAGTCAAGCAATCACACGAAAGATATGCCAAAACCTTTCTATACAATTTCGTAAAGCCTGGGATAGGGCAGCTGCAACTTCTTCTGAGTCACCAGGAGCCACCCAGAGCCCAGATGCGAGAACTTACAAGGGAACATCATAAAATGTCAGCTTAAAAATCAATTCCCAATTATAATATCCAAGGTCAGAAGGTCTAAACAAATATTAAAGAAGCAATCAATGAAGTGTTTTTTTTATAGGAAACGATAATTTTTATAATAAAATTAGAGAACAGAAATCGATGACGTTTAAAAAATTCTAGTTGAGCAGAACATACCTCTCAATCTAGAAATAGCAGGTTGTGCCTTCTCAACAACACAAGAATGTTGGCCCGGGAGAAAGAGCCAGAGCTTGATCTTTTCATCTGTGAAGTCAAAGGAGCAGACAACAGTGAGAAATATATATGTTATGTCTCATCACAATGCAACTAATAACATTTACCAGGATTGTGCAAACCCTGCGAAGGGTCCCAAGGTCCCACAAATGAATTAGTCCATGTGCTGAGAAAACCTTCCTTCTGCAGTTGTAGATGTACTGAAATCACCGTCGATGTTGCTGCATCTTTCTGGTCGCCTTTCGAACTTTAGCAAATATCAAGCACACATATATTAGCACAGATTCGATCCAGACCCAACGGATATCCGAGAAAATGAATCATTTTAAAATTCATGTCCTACTAACGATCTAAAACCAAATAAGATGATAAATAAGTCAATTTCAGAAGTATGCTAAAATTTCCAAATATGGATATGCCCAATGCTCAAAATCCAATAATCATATTCAATTGAATAAATCAGGTAGGTTTATTTACTGAATAATTTTCTCAACACTTATTACAATAATTCAACATATACTGGCATCAATTGGTTCGAACTTCAAAATCACACCTTGTGTTGAAATCATAGGGAAGAAACTGAAACCATGATATCTGATGCAAACCACCCTGGGAAGAAGTTGGGAAGAGAAAGATAAATAGCAATAGATGGTGATAGTAACATTCATCAAATTCACAAAAAAAAACTCCATCTTAGTATATCATAGAGAAGTGGCATATATCCTCAATAATGAAATTCAAAATGCAAATACGCCTGTCGAGAAAGAAGTTCCACAGATGCAAGCATTGATGATTTGATGTAATAAGCCTTAATAAAAATATCCTCGAACTAATTAATTAGATTGACTTTTATGGAACTAATTATATATATGTGTGTGTGGTGTATGTAATATAATTATAAAAGCAGATGAAATCAGGTGACGTAAAATCTGATTTAGTGGGCTGATGGAACCTCATAGAATTACCCTCACTTTCAGTGGGCCCCATGCACCAATGTGGTATTAAAAGAAATAAATGCAGTTTATTGCGCAATCCATGTCACCATCCATAGAAGTTAAGAAAGGGTACATAACGAACGAGACAGGTAAATATCCACATGTTAAATAAGGCCATCTTGTGTGTGTGTGTTGGGGAGGGAGGGGGGAGGGGAATATTTCATGTGTAAAATTACATATTTAACCATGCAAAGTGATTCTTCAATTCCGATATAAATGATGTGGTTGACTTCCTTGTGAGCATGTCAACCAGACTGTTCACGGAATCATTGTTTTACTAACTACGTGTCAATTATTAAACTACACAGAGTCTGATCACAATCTGAAACTTGGCCATGTAACTTTTAACTAGATATGTGTCAATTCTTGAACTAAAAAGAGACATGTCTGTATTCTGAAACTCAGTCTTATTATACATGTGCTAACTGCATTTATGTATAAATGTTAGTGGATGTATGTATTCTCTTGTTGAGCAAAAAGCACTCAGACTATATATTCGACCACTGACATTCAATATCTAAAAGGGGCAATAACTTACTAATCGGACTTCAGAGAGGTTTTCCGGTAGCATAGCAATGATATATAATACTAGTAAGTAACAGACAAGTTTTTTTAGTTAAGATAGCCCTTTTTTGATTATCATTTCGTGTGCAACCACAAACTAAAAAATGATTCTTAGCAAAAGAATATGTGCATGAACTCACAATCTTGAAAATATTTGTCCACATCCGCCTGAACAAGAAAATTCTCCTCGGCCTCCAAAGATATCGACTTAAATACGTAAATCAAAACACCTCACCACCGGTCATAAGAGAAGCAGCTCAATGTAAAACTGAAAACGCCAGGATTAGCAGTCAGTGTACTGGTAATCAATTCTCAGCAACGGCCGATTAAAGGAAAATAAACAACATTTTATAGAGATTTTAATACATATATATATAAAAAATAAAAATAAAAATCAGTACTTTGGAATTCAACATGTGAGTTAACTGGACATGATCTGACAGCAACAGCAAATAAAATCCCGGCGCCGATAGCACGTGCACAAACATAAATTCCTTCGATTGAAATAACATTCCCCCAAAACGAATGGGGAACAATACAAAAGACGAGACAGAAGAAAAGGAAAAAATAAACAGAGAAGAAAAATTGGCAAAGAGTAACGAATGGACGGAGAAGGTTACCGTTGCGCGGCGGCGAAATTTGACGAGCCCACCTCCGGGTGCGGTAGTGAATGACAGTCCAAATTGGAACTTCGGTGTTGCTTTCTCTTTGGATTTCTCTGTCCCGAAAATATAGGTAGATTTTCCTTTTATATTCTTATTGGAACGGGTGAGTTGAAGTCATATATAAATAAAACTAATTAAAATTAATTAATTATATACTCCATCGCTTTCCCCAGGTAAACAATGTTTGAGACTTTTAGTACAGAATAACGCTATATTAGGAATTAGGTCGAGTGTTTGAGCTCTGAATATCCGACTCTATATACTGTACTGTATTATATTAATCAAGATTAATAATGATATTTAAATGATAATTTATGTGTTATGTAAAGATAATTTTAATTTTGATAAATGAAAATTTTATTTTTTGTTCGTGTATATATTTTTTATTTGTGTTCAAATTATGAATATTTTTATAAGAAGTATTTAGGATAAGATAACTTTTAGTTTTTTTTAAACGTGGAATGTGACTTTTTGGTCACATTTGATAAGGGGATGAGTTTAAATTCCCCACTTATAAAAGTGTGAGTTGTTTATACTAATTGTTTTTAAAATGTCTCTTATACCCTTACTATTTCAATAAATCCAAAAAAAACAAAAACAATTACAAAAACAATATTAAATAAAATAAAAACAAAAAAAATTATGAGTGAGGCAAACGAAATCAGATTTATTGTTTGGTTGGAGAGTTTGGTGTGGGTTTATTATGCATTCATATCTCCATATCCATCGAACCTAACCAAAAAAAATTCAAAAATTCTCTCAAAATCTCTCTACATGTTGCCCCGTTAGATTCTGGAAAACGTCGGTCGAACATACGCGTGGTTAAACGAGCGAAAACGAGAGGTACGCGTTCCCGTTTTTGCGTTTTTTTTTTCTGCGTCTGTTACTTGATGGGTTACTCGATGGCGCGTACCATCGAGCAACCCATCGAGTAACTAAGAATTTATGAAGTTAAACATTACTCGAATGCTTCATTACTGAAAAACCTTCGAGTAGTGGTTCGAGTAACCTTATTCCAGTAACAAGTTTCGAGTAATGTGAGGTTACTCGAATCTCTTTACTGGACCATCATGTTACTCGAATGACAGGCCATCCTGTTACTCGATGGAACAGTCCATTCGAGTAACAGGGCCTGTTTTTTGAAAAAAAAAACATTTTCTCGTAATTTTTGGTTTGTTTCGTCGATATATATGGATATGTTGTAATAGTTAACCTAATTCAATAATGTTTTTTTGTAATTGTAGATGTCGAATCAACGAATCATGATACGTTACGGTGGTCGTTGGGATAGAGCGGTCTACGTCGACGGGATAGATATGTGCCTTTTTTAAGGAGGGATCAAATTACCCTCGATGGTCTTGTGAGCCAGATTCGTGCCGTTTTGCGCCTTCCGCCCAATATCGAGTACATGTTGTTTATCTTAACACGAGGCAATAGTTTTAGGAGCGTGCGGTGTCCTTTACTTAGCGACGACGATGTATCCCGCATGCTAGACGAGCAAAAGGATGATTGTTTCATTTTCGTCACCGAGATAGAGGAGGCACAACAAAATGCACCCGAGGTGAATATTCCAGAAGTAGATCCTGATGTACCGACTGAGGGCGAGAGGCCTGCTGAGAATTCCGAGGACGACGAAGAAGCTCGTCAGACCGATCTGTTGCAGTCGTTGACCACTGAATGGATAGAATGGATTAGACAGTCGCGCGTCATCACAAATATTCTGTCACGCCGTAATCTGTCCTCGAGTTCTAATGCGGGAGCCGGCGTGCAACCCGAAGCAGCTCAGAATAATCCACTGCGCAACTGGATCATTCCACTGCCGGAGTTTGACCCCGCGGTTCCATTGCGATTGGTCGAGCCTCCCGAACTGGTGTATGGTCATATTGCAGTCGGCTCGACAATCCGAACGAAATCGGATCTGAAGATAGCGGTGGGGATGTATCGCATGGAGCATATGGTAGAGTGTTCTACTAAATGCTTGACCTCTGAACGGGTAGCGTTCTTTTTCAAGCGAGACCGTGAAAATTGCCCGTTCAAATTGTGTGCTACTGGGAATGACGAAACACTCTGGAAGATTACGAGGCTGAACTTGAATCACGAATGTGTCAATAATTTGGATCGGACTGCTGATCGACATGTGTCGAGCAAGGTTGCCGCTACTTACTTTGCACATCAGTGGGCTAAACGGACGAGAGACTGGTACGGGATTATTAGATATTCGATAAAATTATTAATTCAAAATTATTAACGAAATAGATTGACGGTTACCTGCTCATCCTCAAAGTAATGCTGGAAATCGAAGTTAGTCTTCCTCGGCGTCCAATACAAAAACTGGGGCCTTTGCTGTTGGAAATCGACTACCCGGGACGAGTCCGTTCGAATACTCGAACATCCGGACACGCCCAGTCGACCTCCAGCATCACTACTTCCATCACGACGAAGCCCCAGACCCGAAACACGCCCAGCCATCATGCCCGAAGCACAACCGCGCGTTTCCGAGGGCTTCTGCCTTGTCTGTCGCCCGACAGCTCAAGGCTATCGCCCGACAGGGCAGTTTCGGCCGACAAGAATAGCTGTCGTCCGACAGCGTCGCGATTCCAGAATCGCGATGCTGCTGTTCGGGCTGTTCCGGCGCGATTTTCTCGATCCGACTGCTGTTCCGGCGATCCGAGAACGCCCAGCAGTCCGAGACCATCGAATCCAAACCATCGAACACGATCGGTGATTCGTTGTATGATTACGTACGAGATCAAATCGAAACGATGCGGAATAAGGGTTTTGATTTCATACCTTTGTCGCGTGATTTGGAGAAGCCGAATTGCTGAGACCACGAAGCCTTCCGGTGTATGTCTCTATCCCCGACGTTCAGCCGTTGAGTGGGCAACGATCTGCTGAACCTTTCTCTTCTCCTTTCTCTCTTATACCCACCGTAGGAATAATATTCTGTGTCTCATAAATATATTTGCGCAACCAAAATTATTTCTACAGAATTATTACTGCGCTAATCTAAATTAATTAAGCAGAGTTAAGCAGAGAAAAAATAATTGCGCAAGCTTTTATTTTTTTGAAGAATTAATTATAGCGGCCTAAGTTAGGTTTTGATCTTCTATCTCAGAAATATAATTTCGCTAGCAATTAATTTGAAAATAATAACCGCTAATCTATTTATTTCTACAGAAAAATAATTGCGCAAACAATTTATTTTTCTCCTCAAAAATAAAATAGGGGCGTTTGTTTAGAGAAAGATAGAGTGTGGTATTTATAAAGCTACACCAGGGACCTAATGAAAATTAATTACTAGGCTAAATTGTAATTTAATTAACTCGAAGTCCCAAAAGGAAAATCTTAATTAAATTCCACAATTTTAATTATAATTAATTCCACTATAAAATTATAATTGAATTCCCAATAATTAATTTATATTATTTCAACAATAATAAATCCGCCGAATTAAATATACGACTTTCCCCGTGTTTAAGATATCGTATGTCCACGAATTAACTTTAATTACTAATAATTAAATTAATTCGTTTCTTATTATCCGAGACTAGTAACACTCATCCTTATTATCATGTGGAACGAATCCACCTGGAGGGTTTACATGATAATCTTTATGAGCTTATCTCGGGGACATCATCTACCCAATAAATGGGACACGGATTCCTGTCTATAATCTATAGCATGGCGTGTGTACAATTCCGATTCCCAATTTACCGAGAATATTGACTAGTCAATTAGTCTCACTCACTAGTAAGTCAAGGAACCGAGAATTGGACACACGCACCTATAATTATATACGGATTAGGAATTCGTATATCCGTAATATCTGAGGTCTAGTTCGATTACTGCGATTAGTACAAATCGAACGCCCTCCCGTGGTCCTGCTCAATACACCAAGTGTACGAGTGTAACATGATAGTCAAGACCGACTATCTACCAATCACACTATGACGTACCGATGGATTTTCCCTGTCCATCTAAGCCGTGAGCTACTGTTCGATAGTATACGAGTAACCGATAGTATGATCTTCCGCGTGTCTCCTCACGCCATACTATCTACAACGTATAAATCAAGGACTATTGCATTAAATGCAATCATGCTTGAATCATATATCGAATTAAGGTATAGATAAGGAGTTCCGTATTTGCACTAAACTAGACATTTAGAATACAACTCCATCATTTGCTTCTCTCGGCTCCGAGTAGCGCACAGTGTCCCTAAATCAGGAAAGGCCTCGAACGTCCAACACAGGAAGGCCCAAACTAGACCGTAAAAGTGATAAGCCTTTTTGTCCACCTGATCAGTTGTCATCCCAGCAGTCCTGATGTAGTGCGAGAAGTTCTGGAACGTATAAGAACCCCAAGGAAACCACTCCCAACCATCGGTATCCTCCACCAGTGTCCAAAACCAATTCTCGACATCTAATTTATCTCGACCAATCAAAATGAAGTAGAGAATCAAGATGTTGGCAACCTTGAAATAATCATACAGCTGGTCGCCCATCCGCAAACCCTTAAACGAACTGAGTAATGCTTCAATCTTCATCACTCTGCCACGGAATAACCTCAGTTGGATGCCTGTACTGGGAGGGACATGACCTTTGTCTGAGGGATTGAAGTTACTTTCCCCAAAGTTCAGGCCGGTGATCAGGGCATATTCTTGTGCTCTGAACTTCACAATACGTTTCTCGACAGCAAACCAGTGTTCCATCTCCGGTATTCTCGTCTTGCTAACGACTCTCTCGATAGCACCTTGTGCAGAGGCTTGTTCGATCGGTCCGCACTGGGAATGGGAAAGAATTGACTGAAAAGATACGTCTGTTCGTACTCCGCGAGGCCCTCGTTCCCACCTACCTCCCTCAGAGGTAGGAATTGGTTCAAAAAACTCGTACTTTTATAATTGAGCACAAAAAACACACAACTCTTACTAATGTGACCATTTATCCACAGGACTCTTTTTTAATTTACAATTTAAAACTCCATAAAATCCATTTCATATTTAAGAGAAAATAATTTTTATGTTATTTATTTATTAGGTATTATAATTTAGATAATTATAATAAAAAATATATTTTTAAAAGTTGTATTACTATATTACCTTTATAAAAATATAATAATTTGTGTAATTTTGTTTTTTAATTTGAGAATTTAATATTCAACTTTTTTAAAACAAAAAAGGAGTTCTTAATTTTTTTTTAATTTGATAATTTAAAATAAAAAGTGTAATTTTATTTTTTCATTTGAGAATTTAATATTCAGTAGTTGTTTTTAACATTGCGTGTAATTTTCTTTTTTAATTTTTATAATTTTGTTTGCGTGTAGTTTTAATTTGTTTAATTTTATTTTTTAATTTGAAAATTTAATATTCAATTTTTTAAATAAAAAAGAAGTTGCGTAATTTTTTTTTAATTTAATAATTTGATAGTTTAAAAAAAAGTAATTTTGGTACGTATCCCCAAATTATAATTAAGATAAACTAAGTTAATGAATTATAAACAAACAAATAACAATAATGATTACCTTTTATTCAAATTGTTTTTTTTATAATGAATATTTTAATGTACTTTTATGTTTAATTGGACTTTGTGTACAATGTATATGTGTAATGAAAGATGCATAGCTGCTCTAACATTAGACAATCAATTTCTTTTTTCTACAATTTAAAATAGAAATATAATTTTTTTCTTGTCTAAAATTTACATCTCTTACATGAATATTTCATTCTCTATTTATAGAGAGTTTCTACCCAGTTACGACATACGACGTTGCTAAAGTAAATTTCACATGGCAGGCTTTAAACGATCGCTTTTTCAGAGATTTTTCTTTTTGTCAGCTTATAATCCTATCACCGGCCAAAGGAAGAAAACATTCAATCTCGATCGCTCCGATCTCCGCATTCCTACCCCCGGACTCTGATTGATGCAGTCCATCATGTTTGATTCAGCGCGATCTTTTCCTTTAGCACCACTGTACCGCTTTACTTTAAATTAAATTTTAACGGAACTTGGAATAATAATTATAGAAAACGTCCTTCACATGACACGTGAATGTGATTATAAAATATAGTGTAACACTGACCTTCAGAGAAGTGTACGATTATGATAATCGTGAAATTCTCTATGAGTGAGGTCAAGGTCATTCAATTTCCCTTGATCATGATATTGTTTTCAATGCAATTGGTTGAGCAGTTGAAGTGTAGTAGAAGTTTGAAAAACTGTAATGTATGTGTTTTTATTTTAAAGTAGTGTAAAATCCTTCCTACCATATTCTAATGTTGTGTTGTTGGATTAGTTTCAATGATAAGACTCACTATCTTTTATCAGCGTTGTTTTGGCACGTTTTGGTCGGGTTAAATGATACGGGGTTGAGTTGTGTTTAGAGGGTTAAGAAACAATACCAATACATGTAAATTTATATTTAGAAAAGGGTTGAATTAGATTTGATAAGAAACAGAGGTTTTGAGCTTCGAAGATTTTCTTTCTGGATGTATTATCCAGACTTTTATTTAATGGCTCTATTCACTAATTAGTGTTGCCCTTAATTCGAAGGGATAAGACACCTATTTATAGTAACTCTCGATCATTACAGGCAAGCCACGTTTTAACCCTACTAATCACATTAATTGCGCTATATTCCGAGCTCCGGGGCCCGGGATCTGGCTTTGACCATAGTCTCATGGGCTCACGTGGGTGATGTTTTCGAACCTTCCACGCCATGCAACTCCCCGCGACGCCTTCCACACTCGTGACCCGAGACCTGGGCTAGAGCTCCCGTGATGGCGGTTTTTTTCTCCCTGCATGGGGCTTACAGGCGGGCCCGAGTTTACGTATTTATAATTTGATTTTTTATCCCTCAACAAGCGTCCCATATTTTTTAGTCACACAAATAACAAGTTTTCTCTTAAAGAATAACTTGTGAGAATCAAGATATCAAGTTAAAAGATCTCGAAACCATGAGTGGATCATGGAGATACGTCGTTTTCAGGGATCGATCTCTCTCTCGAAGGGTTTGAATGGAGAATTTATGTTAATTGGGTTTTAGTAGTTGAACTATTTGCATGTTGAGAATTTATTTTTATGTGTCTAGGGATACCACTGATAAGTTGATATTAAATTTATAAGTTGATAATTGATTTATAAGAGTGTGACATGTGTCACTTTAAAAAATATAATAGAATTCTTATTATTTTTAATGTTCCGTTTTCTCAAGTTAAAAAAGCCTCCAAAATTAAAACTTGAATCACTAGTATTTTTTATATCACATATAGTAAAAGGAAAAAAACTAGAAAACGTGTTTTTAATTATATAATAAAAAAATAAAAAAAATTAAAAGTCAAACGGTCACGTCAAGACCGTTTGATGTGCATATAGCATTACTCCATTTTCAGCCACAGGCCCACAAATGCTATTTGCACATCGATGCGACGACATCGATGTGACAAATAGCATTCCTTACTTTCTTTTTTTTTTCTTTTTTATATTTTAATTATTTAACATAAATATATTAATCTTATAATAAAAAAACGTTTTTCGAAAATATTAATTAAAATTCATTTTTACCAAAATTAAATATTTTTACATTTTTAAAATCTACAAAATACACATGTAATATAAAAATCAATTTTAAATATCAATTAATTCAATAAAAACCATGAGTTTTTTTTCTTACCAATATCCAATAATTATAATTGTTCACGTGCCCTAACACCACCCTTGCGCTCGGAAGTGCATGATAGGGTTTCAAAGCTACAGGAGGACATAAATATCCGCAAGTTTCTCCGAATGTTATTATGAAGATATTATATGTAGTTGCAGCCACGTATCCACAGTAATGTACTGAGAAATAGTTAGCCGGACTGCATGACCATCGAAGTGATTAATAGTTTGGTCCAAGGATGACATGGTTGTAAGACCACCTATAACATTATCATATAATTTTGTTCTTTCGCGGAGATCACGTAGCATATCACCTCTTATTGTACGCCATTGATCTTCATTTCCAAGGACTGCTAGAGCAACAACTCTAAAACCGCATTTACCGTCTCCAACCACATCCGTGTATGATTCAATATATTCTCTTATAAAGGGAGGAAAATATTTCTCCATCTTAGAGCCTCGTAATGTTACCCGTGACTCACTCTGACGAACGCTACTGTAGCGCGGTGAAACCTGTTGAGAATTTAAGAAACTTGAAAGTGGGGAGTTTGGAGAGGGTGGTCTTGGACCGTGTGAAAAGCTCGCCCGATGTTGATTCTCTTCAGGATAGCTCGTCCAAAGATATGATGTGCTATTTCTATGATGAGTTTCAGGTGGAATATCCTGATATGCATTTGTGGCCACCATTATTCGCTTACCCTTTGGCTTTTTAGAACTCTTTAGTCCGACAACTTTACTCCATTTCTCCCATCCTGAAGGTTCACGGTCGGTGCTTTGTTTACCTGTAATTTCGCTTATCCAGTTCGTGGAAGTAGTTTTGTGTGGGGGTTCCCCCTTCCCGTCTTTCAGTCCTTATATTGTTGATGGCATTGTTCACCCTCTTATCCGGTCCTTATATTAAAAACTGTGCAAAACTCAATAACGACAATTAAATAAATGAGAGGGGATAATTAAAATGATATATAAAGTAAACAAAAAAAGTATATATATACAATATAATACACTAACTACTCATTAAATGGTAAAAATTGATAACGAAACAACGAAAAACATTCAAACCACTTGCCTTTGATTTGTTGTTTTTGTTAGAAATATGAAGTTTACGGGCTGATTTGCTAGCTCTCCTCCTTAATTGATTTTCAGCAAAATTAAGCTTTCTTCTCTCCCTCTCTTTCTTTGTTTGATGTTTATCAATTAATTTTATAAATGATCTCCCATCAGTTGTTGTTTTTATAGATGGTCGGACGGACGGCAGTTGTTTTATAAATTGAAAAGGATTGCAGTGACTTTATAAATTTAATGTTCGGATTGCAATACGCTTATAAATTCTAATATATAAAAATATATTAATTTTATAATAAAAACATTAATTAAGCTTTCTTCTCTCCCTCTCTTTCTTTGTTTTATGTTTATCAATTAATTTTATAAATGATCTCCCATAGTTGTTGTTTTTATAGATGGTCGGACGAACTGCAGTTGTTTTATAAATTGAAGAGGATTGCAGTGACTTCATAAATGTAATGTTCGAGACTGCAATACGCTTATAAATTCTAATATATAAAAATATATTAATTTTATAATAAAAATACGCTTTTCGAAAACATTAATTAAAACTAGTTTTTACGAAAATGTAAAAAATTTAGATTTTTGAAACTTATAAAATGCACACGTAATATAAATATCAATTTTAAATATCAAAATTATGTCATGTGTTTATACTTACTCGTGCATAAATATCAATTTTAAATATCAATTATGTCATGTGTTTATACTTACTCGTGCGCAATTAAATTTATCCGAATTTCAAAACATATTACGATTTTTTGTTTCGGAAAATTGCGCAATAAATATAAACAATTTCATTTTTTGTTAATGGCTTAAAATTGTGTAACGCCTTAAACTTATTTTTAGTATTTTAATTGTTTATTAAATATT
Source organism: Euphrasia confusa (assembly GCA_954870475.1). Taxonomy (NCBI): domain Eukaryota; kingdom Viridiplantae; phylum Streptophyta; class Magnoliopsida; order Lamiales; family Orobanchaceae; genus Euphrasia; species Euphrasia confusa. Next base: position 23,888,848 of record OX940951.1, read on the forward strand.
TTAAAGTATAATAAGTATTTTAATGTATAATTTATTTATATTAAGGTGTTTGAAAGTTTTTATGACAATTTTATACTTTAGAAGTCTCGTTGTATTTGTTTATATTTATTGCGCAATTTTCAAAACTAAAAAACTAATATGTTTTGACAATCGGAACGAATTTAATTGCGTGTACGAGTAAACGTATGAATTAATTGATATTTAAAATTGATTTTTATATTACCTCCGCATTTTGTAGATTTCGAAAATTTAAAAATATTTAATTTTGGAAAAAAATAAATTTTAATTAATATTTTTGAAAACCCTGTTTTTATTATAAAATTAATATATTTATATTAAATGATTAAAATATAAAAAAAATAAAAAAAATAAATAAAACAAGGTCACATCGATGCCGTCGCATCGATGTGCAAAGAGTATCACTCATTTTCAGCTTGAAATTTCGGAGGGACATTTTTCTGAGTTGAGACCTGCAGGGTTTTATGTCACTCTTCGAATACGCCAAAAATATTTGAAGATCGTCATTCACCATGTTCGGGAAAATTTTGTCGACGCTGTTGATTGCCCTTCATTTATTCGCGATTTTATGCGCCTCGTTCTCCGAAGAGAACCCCACGGATCGCCGGGTTTTGGTTCTGCTCGACGATTTCGCGATTAAATCATTGCACTCCATCTTCTTCAAGTCGCTCGAAACCATAGAGCTCGACCTAGATTTCAAGCTCGCCGATGATCCCAACTTCCCAAGCTCGCCTTGCAGAGGTATGGACAGTATCTGTACGACGCCGTTATTCTGTTCTCCCCGACAATCGATCGTAAGTGAACACATTTTATGCCGGATCATTTACTGAACTGCAGTATTATTGTTTCTATACATGTGTATTTTACATGTTATTTGGTGGAAATTAGGGTTCGGTGGGTCAATCGACGCAACATCGTTAATAGAGTTTGTTGATTCTGGTAATGATTTGATTCTTGCTGTTGATGGATCGGCGTCTGAATTGATTCGAGAGATAGCTGTAGAGCGCGGGGTTGACTTTGATGAGGTAGAATTCTATTTATGGGTTTGTTCTTCACATTTTTTGTATTGTGTTTATCATTACAAGAACCACTGTTGGCTGGTTTTTTTACCGTTGGAAAATGATGCATTACTCGCCATGTTCAGTTTGGGAAATTGTGTCAATATTGAGCTACTTGTAGGACCCAACAGCTTTAGTGATAGATCACACGAGCTATGCAGTCATAGAGACAGAAGGTGATCAGACATTGATTGCGAGTGATGATTTTATCCAATCTGATGTCATTTTGGGCAACAAAAAAATAGAGGTAATGTTTTTCACCGATTGAAATGTTTCGAATGTGTCAACCTATATCATTTGTTAGGGATAGAATCATATTCGGTCCTCCCGAAATGGCCCATTTACCTAGATGTCCTTTAACTTTGGTTTTTATCAGGTATAGTCCTTTAGACGTTTTTTCCGGCGAAAAAGTCACGAGAATGCCACGTGTTTTCGTTGTCTTGCCGAAAAGCTGACATCATCTTGAATGCCACGTGTTTTCATTGTCTTGCCGGAAAGCTGACATCATCTTGCCGCATCAGCAAGACTTGCCAACTCAGCACTTGTATAAATTTCAAAAATGTATTTACTTGATGGTGTTTGAACCCTTGATCATTTATAATGGAAATGATAACCTTTACCACTAGGCTGCGTTACTTCGTTGCAAAAATGTATAACGTTTTTATATATATACGTTATAATTTGTAGTATAAATTATGAATCACATTATTAATTAATAATTATCATATTAAATAAAAATTATTATTTAAATAATAAATAATCAATAAAAGATAAATAAAAGATAATAATCAAATAAAAAATTATTTCGCTTAATTAAAATAAAAAAATAACAAAAAAATTATAATTTATTTAATAAACTAGTACGTATGTTTCAACTTAATAAATATATATTTTAAAAATATTTTTTTTATTTTTTTACTTTAAAATAAATTTTTACTACTAAAAATTTAAAATTAAAAATATATGCTAATCAAGAGAAATAATTTATTATTTGTATAATTTTACTTTTTAATTTTTAATAGTAAAAATATATTTTGTAATAAAAAGTTACAAGAAAATTATTTTTAAAAGGTCTAAATAATAAATTGAAAATTTAAAAAAAATAATAGTGTACATAATTATTTAGGACATAAATATTAGTAAATTAAATGAAATATGTTTTTTATATTTTATATATTAATCAATTCAAATAATTTTTTTATTTGATTATTATTTTTTATTGGTTATTGTTTTATTTAAAGAATCATTTTTGTTTAATATGATAATTATTAATTAATTATGTTATTCATAATTTATACTACAAATTATATATATATATATATATATATATATATATATATATAAACGTTATACATTTTAGCTACAATCTAACGTAGCCTAGTGGTAAAGACTATCATTAACATGTCTAGTGATAAAGGGTTCAAACCCCTCCTTGCAAAATCATTTTTGAAATTTATTCAAGTGCTGAGGTGGCAAGTCATGCTTATGTGGCAAGCTGACGTTAGCTTTCCGGCAAGACGAAGACACATGGCTTTTTCGCTGGAAAAAACGTCCAAAGGACTATACTTGTGATTATTTGGTAAACTTAATTTTTTGCCAAGTTGGAAGAAAACATTTGAAATATAGGAAATTTTGATTTCCCACATAAAATTCTAGAGGAAACACAAATATCTGTGTGTTGATGAGTTAAATTATTGGTGACTTCACGTTGATGGACTCCAGTCAATCACAAGAATCTGAAGTTTTCTTTCTTATTGATAATTCTACAACATGCTCTAGTTCTTTTTCATGGCATTGGTCACTCGATTAATTCTACAAACAGCTTGATAATATTTTCTTATTTTTTTAAGTGTATGCTAGTGGAGTAAAGATCTTAATAATTTCGTCTTTTATAAGTAAAATAACAGATGCTTTATGTTGCAGGTGCTAAAAGTTCTCTCTGCTTCACCGGCAGCGTACTCAGCCAACCCGAAGTCGAAGTTATCAACTCCTCCCACTTTGACTAGGTCAGGGATTTCATCAGTTTCAGTTGTTCAGGTATACCAATTCAGTCTATGCCAACCCCAAAATTGCTAGTGCTTCAGATAATATAGCCTTATAGGTGTGCTTGCTTGTCTGGATGCTAATACTACTTGAACTTTACCTCATTAGAAACTTCTATCACCTCCATCTTTGAGATGGCACATCCTGTGACTACTGTCCATCATCATTAGGTGTCATATTATGTGATGATGTTTGTTTTGCTAATTCACTGATATATGTGCTTGTTTTCATATTTTCATTTGTAGTACTAGTTATCCACTTATTTTTTCAATGAGCAGCAAAAATGCCTCTGACCTAATAGAAATGTCTTGCTGCTCCCATATTACCTCTTTGTTGTTGATTTTGTGCCACTTGTATCACCATCTAACCCACCTTAAGAAGTTGAGAGGCACATTGTACCACTTACCACTTTAGTTGATAAATATGTGCAAGGCCAAGTTTGGGTCAAAGCCTCAAAGGCAAATCATGTCTTGAAGTTAGCTTGAATTTATTTTGGCATTGTCCAGACTTGGCGCCAATGAATGAACTAGCAATATCTCAAAAGGACTTGAAGAAGATATTATTCAATTGAATAAGGCGATATCATTAGAAAATTAATACTGACAATTTGTTTATTTCTCCCTCGGTTGATTTTCTTTTTTCAGGCAAGAAACAATGCTCGGATTCTGATATCTGGTTCACTGAGCATGTTCAACAATAGGTTAGTCGATTTATTTATTATTTATGCCATGACCAAATTGACAATATTTGTTTTTGAATTTAGGTTTTTCCTATCTGGAGTATAGAAAGCGGGAACTACTACCAGGTGCGTGTTTTCGATGTTATAATTGGATTAACGCTGGGATTTTACCCTTCTCTCTCTCTCTCTCTCTCTCTCTCTCTCTTTTTGTGTTTTTCGGGTTTCATAAATGTTCTGTGTCTTAAGTACATTCCTAGGCAGTGGACCTTCTCTAGGACTTTGATATCATGTTTTGGACCTGTTTGATTCAGCAGAGTTTTCCATCATGGCTGACTAGTCTTTATATTGTTAGTAATGACACTACATAACACCCTTGGGTCCTCATAGTATATCTTAATACCCTTGTCTTTATAATACTGTTTGCCCATGTTTTAAGACTGTGAATGTAAAACATCACAAAGTTGGTGAAGATGATGAACCCTCAATGTACCAAATGAAAGACGACCTGGTAGTAATCTATTCCAAATAATGTTTATTGCTTATCAATAATAAATTAGTTGAAATCACCAAATTATTGATTGATTTAATCTTTTAATTGATACTTTAATTTGGTTCAAGGATTACTCTGTTGAAGTATATGAGTGGTCTGGTTCGAATTGGGAACCATATGTGGTTGATGATCTGCAAATTCAATTTTACATGATGAGCCCCTATGTTTTGAAAACCCTGTCAACTGATCAGAAAGTGTGTTTTGTTTCCCAATCATTGTAGTATCTAATCTGACTCATGAATACACGTTCTTCAATTCAAACATTTATGATTTGCCTCTCTTAAGTCTTAATACCTTTTACATAATACCATTTTCTTGCAGGGTTTGTATTATACATCTTTTAAGGTTCCAGATGTCTACGGTGTTTTCCAATTCAAGGTTGAATATCAGAGACTTAGATATACTACTTTAAGTTTATCGAAGCAGGTATGCACTGCATTTATATTTTATAATGACTATGTCTCCTTGAGTTTTAATTAGGTTTGTTAATATTATTATTTTCTAATCCGAGTATTGTCTGAATGTTTATCTAATTTCAATCAAGTTTTGCTGGAAGAAGTTCTACTTGACCCCATACTTAGTGGCTAGGCACATCCTATGGGATCAAACATTTTTTAATTAAAATATTACAAAAAATAACTAAACAAAAAGCCAAAAAGTAGCAAGTTAAAATAACTAAAATAATATGTTTAAAAAAGTTATAAATATTATGGTACAAATATATACATATCACGTGATTTAAATTTCTGATTTTTTTTTATACTGTCATCAAAATTAATTTATTAAGTATGTAATTTAAATAGATACATTGATATGAATATTTTGTAAAAAAATTACCTGTCATTTATTTAAAAACGAACAATAAAACAAACGAACAATTTTAATACAAATATCTTGAAACTGTTTCTAATTTTTTTACATGTATTGATGTCCATTAAAATACATGACTATATTAGAAATGAAGCAAAAACAAATGATAGGCAATGGGAGAAATGTCAATGGGGATTGGAAAATGTATATAAAGGCAAATGCCCAGAAGCAATTAAAATGAGCATGACTTGAACTTAATTCAGTATATTTGCTATCAACAAATGCTTATTAATTAGATCAGAAAACAACTAATTACTGCCTTGGTGTCCATGAACCGCCAGTTAGAACAATTTCCATGCAAATTGCAATGCTCTAAATTTACAAGATTTACATGCAAATTTACTTGATTGTTTTTATTTTTATTTTTTATTTTTTATTTTTTATTCTTGTTTTTAACATCAAGTTCACATTTCAAGCTATGTGCACAACTCTCGCTAGTTGACCAGTAATTGACTTGTGCTGAATGTTGCAATATGCAGATTTCAGTTCGACCCTTCAGGCATAATGTGTATGCAAGATTTATAACTGCTGCTTATCCATATTATGGATCATCGGTTTCCATGGTGAGCCCCGTCTCTCAATTGTCTTCTTTGTTGGAAATCGATATCCCGAGTTATCAAAAATTACGGAAACCGACAACCCGACCGAAATCCCATCGCCGGAAACACGTTCACGAACACCACGCGAAGCCGGGCTCGACAAGAGCATCGCCGTGGGCGAACCCACGGCTAAACCCTAGCCGAACCCCATCGCATCTGGGGTTCGCGATCGCCGTGCATGGCGATCGCATGTGGCTGCTCCGGCAGCCCCCGGGTGGCGGTGAGTCCGGCGACTTCACCGCCGTCGCCACCGAGGAGGGCGGTCAACCCAGCTGACCACCGCGGCTCGCCCCCGGCGATCGATCGCGTGATCGATCGCCCGCCCCGACTTCAGCCGGGGCCTCCTCTTGCGCACGCCGCCGACGAGGCGGCGGGGATCCGCCACGGCAGCATCCCGTGGCATCCCCAGCGATCGACCCAAGGTCGATCGCATGCCCCGGCTTCCAGCCGGGGCTTTCTTTGCGCGCACGCCGGCGGTCGAACCCTAGGGTTCGGCCGCCACCCTCGATCCCATCGAGGGCTTCTCTCGACCTTCGCCGGGGATCTCGAATCCCCGTCCCCAAAGTTCGTACGTTTCCCGGATCGTGCGTTCATGTACATATTACGATTACAAACGCATAATCATAAGAGGGGTTTTACGATTATACCTACGTCTCGTTGTGCGGAGAAACGAGATGGTTTGAAGACCTTCGGATCTTCTCACGTATTCCTTGCACTTCGTTCGAACGTCGTGTGGGCGACGATCCTCCGAACTCCTATGGATCTTCTTCACGAACTCTCTAGAATATCAAGTATGATAATGTTGAATTGTGAAGACCATGTAGTGCTTTTATAGGCTACGTAGGGGATCTAAAGGAGGTGGAATATTGGGCTTCCAATATTAATGATTAAATTGAGCAAAGCCCAAATCTATTAATCCCATTAATATTAATTAATTTATTTTCCACTATATAAATTAATTGCACTCCCAATATTAAACTATATTATATCAAATAATATTTCTCCGGTATTATTACTTATTCTGTGTATTTAAGATTTAAATATCCATATTAATTAATTTATTTTCCACTATATAAATTAATTGCACTCCCAATATTAAATCATATTATATCAAATAATATTTTTCCGATAGTATTATTTATTCATGTATTTAAGATTTAAATATCCATGAATAAGATTTATTTATTGCATAATAAATTTATTAATCTCTATTATCCGAGAATAGTACCGTTCAACTTTAATTATTATGCGGAACAAATCCACCTCAGGGTTTACATAATAATTCCTTATGAACTCATATCGGGATTATTATCAACCCTTACGGGATACACTTTCCCGTCAAGTATTCACGGCATGTCATATATAAAATATAGTGACCCAACTTTACCGGTAATTGACCCAATAATCATAACGGTCAATTCCTTTGGAAAATCAAAGTCACTTATATTAAATATACACACCCGCAATAGTATCGGGAATTAAGAATAAAATATTCTGAGATTTAAATCGATTATCAAAGGCAATCCTAATTGATAAATCTCAAGCGATCCGCCCAATACACCAAGTGTACAAGTATGATAAAATAATCAAGACCGATTATTTTCTCCCTCATACAACGACTATACCGATGGCTTGGTCCATGTCCATCTAGGTCGTGAGCAACTGTTCGATTAAATACAAGTAACCGATAGTATGATATTCCGTGACGACGCACACCATACTAACTACAACGTATATAATCTAGGACTATATTTACATATATTTAATTATCAAATAATTAAAAGAAAACAATTGTTTATTTAATTAATAGATTAAATGCTATGACCGGGAGTTACCGTTACTTAAATCTAGACATTAAGTATACAACTTCACAATTCTTCCTTCTGGTCTTATAGAATGCACGAACAAAAATGTTTGTACTTGAGCACTTACCATGTGATATATCTATTTTATTTGTTTTCCATGATACCAAATAAAATGTGATTTCCCCTGTCGTGCTATTACCTCCTTACTTCCTTTCCCTCTAGTACCAAATCCAACAATGATCTTATTAATTACACATCCTTTGTGTAACACGTTGGGCACTCATATTTCTATGATCTTGAATCTCTTGATTGAAATTGCAGATGGCTGGTTTCTTTATCTTAACCATGGCATATCTATACATGAAGTAGCTGTAGGTTTGCTTGATGATGACTAATGAGTGTGTAAGGATAAATATGTTTGGGCATTACAATGCCTTAAAGGATCTAGGCAGAAGTTGTTTTGCTAACATATTTATTTGTTTTCTTCTTTCTTCACAATTTAAACTGTTGTAATCACTTGTCATATTGGTGATTTGATTTAGCATAGTTCATTAGTTGGAACGTGCTTGAAAAACAATCAACATAGAAGGTTTCTGCCGCAGCACAGCCAGGCAGAGTTATGCCGCAAGCAGTGCAAGGCTTGGACAAGAGGTTGAGTTAAGAGAATCAAGCGAAACATGATATAAGGGCAAGGGAATGCTGAAGTCCAGATAGTATGGAAGGCAGTGCAGTGTGGCAGTGAATTCCAGAAGAACTTCAGAAGGCATCCTGCGGCAGCAGTCAAAGCAGCCTGCCCTGAAATCTCTCAACCGATTGTTGACCTAGCTTTTCAAGGGAATTAGTTGAAGACTCTCACCTATAAATAGAGGACGTCTACAGCTGCATTCCTCAACAATCCAGAATACAACACAACACCTCAGAAACACATTTTCATTACAAGATCGATCATCGAGCTTTTAGAGCCGCGACTTCACTTGTGAAGCTCGTCGTGCCGTGTGTTCTCTCGTTCCTAAGAGAGTTCTTTTCTTCAGCTGATGATTCGATAGCTTAGAATAGGTGTTCAATTCAGTAGCTAGGTTTTGTTGTTGATTGTTCATACTCTTCGGATACGATTAATACGAAGGCATACATGTGTATAGCCTTTGGTAATTATCTTTGTAAATCCAAGAGTATCATTTTGTAAAGACTCGTTCTTTAATAAAGTTTCTGGCCATAAGGCCGTTTCGTATGTGTATAATTTAAATACACATACAAAGATTTAAATTTGTGTTCTTTACTTTTACGTACGTGTGTGTGTGTTCGTTCGGAGTGATTTATTTTTATTAATTTCGCTGCAATTCATATACATATATCACATATTATTTTATCACTTAAACAATCTGATTAATCTGGATAAAATACTTAAATAAAGTAAATCACGTAAAACGAACGATTTTCTGTCCAAGGCATCGTGCTGCGGCATACGCTGTTCTGCCGCAGAACATTGCCTTGTCTGGGCAGCGCATTTCACTGCGTTTTATTTACTGCCTACGACTTTCAAGTGGTATCAGAGCGGGCACTAGACTTACTTAGTGTTTAAGGTCCGTCTGATCACGCACACTTACAATGGCAGATCCATCTTACATCGTACGAACACCGGTTGTTCTTGACGGTAGTAATTATGGATTTTGGAAAACCCGCATTGAAGCAAGGATCAAATCAATTGATCGCAGTGCGTGGCTATCCGTACTTCGAGGATGGAAACCACCTCAGGAGGAAATCCCTGAAGGCGGCAAGCTTGAAAAAGCTCCGGAGAAGTGGTCTGTCGAAGAGACTGCCGCAGCTACTGCCAACGATAGGGCAAGGTGTGCCATCCTTGAATCCATCGATTGCAATATGTACAGAATTGTCAAACAATGTACTACTGCCAAACAAGTGTGGGATTTGCTGGCTCTTCATTGTGAAGGTACCAACACAGTGAAGAAAACCAAGGTCCGTATGCTTATGTCTCGTTTCGAGAACTTGCGTATGAAAGAGGACGAGACTTGCCTTCAGTACTTTGGAGAATTAATGTCCATTGTTACTGAATGTGCTGACCTTGGTTCACCCATTAGCAACCCGGCAGTGTGTAGTAAGATTATGCGATCGATGAGCAAAAAGTTCCTGCCGAAGGTCACTGCCATAGAAGACAGCGTAATGTCTGAAGAAGATTATGTTTCATTAATGGCGATCTTCAAGAATTATGAACTGAACCATGAGGATCGTGAAACTCACGGGAAATCACGTTCACGAAGCGACGAGAGAAATATTGCCTACACCGTGGCAGAGCCCGACGGCAGAGAACAAGGCAATAGTTCTCATGGCAGCAGCCCCACCTCTACCAATGACTTGACCGATGAAGAGATCTACGAGCTACTTGGATCTGATGGTGGAGATGACCAGTTTGCATTACTCGCCCGGAAAATGGATGCTGTACTTGTTCGCTCGCTGAAGAAGCCCTACGATCCCCGACGAAGGAAGTTTCCGGCAAGGTCACCACAAACTCAAGATCGACGCCTTGTGATTCGCCAACCAAGCACGGGATCAACATCAAGTCCAAATTCAAAGGACTGGTCGAGAGTCAATTGCCACGTTTGTCAAGGGATTGGACACTACTCAACCGAATGCCCCTCAAAAGATCGAGGCATTGGAATTTTGAATTCCATGGTTGCACAAGAAGATAGGGAACAATATTTCCTTGAAGACTCAACCACTGCGCTTGCTGCTCAATTCGAAGGCACAACCCTATCTGACGTTGAAGATGACGGTCCATCCAATGTGAATGCACGACGGCATGTTGCATTCTTTGCCTCTGCCGCAGAAACGACAGAAACTCCTGCCGCAGAGAACTGCTTGTGTCTCACTGCCTCAGTCAATGGTTATGAATCTGAAGAGGAGACCGTTCCCATTGACCTTTTCATCGAGCTCAAAGAAAGTTTCGATGAGCTACGCATGAACTTTGCCCGGCAGACCAAGATGATGAAGATGCTTACTTCAACCAAAACCGGATATGAAGAAAAAGTGAAGAAGCAGGCCATGGCAATTGAACAAATGCTCATAGAAAAGAACACCTTTGAAAAACGATTAAAGAAACTTGATGTCCAACTTACCAGAAAAGATATGGAGGCCGAAAAACTAAAAATTGACTTTAATCGTGTAAATGCAAAACTCGAAGTTGCTAACAATACTTTTTTAAAACTTAACACGGCAACAACAAAATTAGATGCCGTAATGAGTATTTCACATGTTGAAAGGGAAGGCCTCGGACATCAAAAGGTTGTAGATGCCGTTTTTCCAAAGAAAAACCCAACGGACATGGCATTTGTAAAGGCATCAAATGATGTTTCAACAACTGCCGCACAATCCTTAACTCCAAAAAGGGATGACCAAACCGAAAGCAAAGCCACTGCCTCAGCCAGAGACTGCCGCAGACGGCCAAAACAAAGGCAGACATCATCAGGCAGGATGAAGACAAGGAAGCCCCTGCCTAAGCAACATTTTAAATCGAAGAGACGATATGTTTGCCACTACTGTCTTGTACCTGGTCACATTCGACCTTTCTGTTGGAGACGCGAAGAGGACCAAGCAAGGGGATATTACTTTTACTCCAACACTGGACCACGGCATCCCGAATACTCCGCACAATCTCTGTCTTCACGATATTCTATCAAAAAGAAGGCAACAATCATACGCAAATGGGTGCCCAAAGCTAAACTCTCTACTAATGTCTGTTTTACAGGTCCATCCGATGACTCCTCTGCCGCATCAAATGCCATCCAAAGTGCTGAAACATGCAATGTTATCTTCACTGCCCTCAAAGCTACCAAAGATGATAAGTGGTACTTCGATAGCGGATGCTCGCGGCACATGACCGGAAATAGTGATCACCTCATCAACTACAAAGTTTTTCACGGAGGAGAGGTCACGTTTGGAGGAGGGTCCAGTGGTTCAATAATTGGCCGAGGCACATTAAATGTGAAAGGGCTGCCGAAGCTACAACAAGTGCTTCATGTTGAAGGCCTCATCACGAACCTCATAAGCATAAGTCAACTATGCGATGAAGGCATGAATGTAAAGTTTACTCACCAAATGTGTGAAGTGTTTGATAATGCAGGGAACCCACTCATTCAGGGGGAGCGTTCCAAGGCAAACAACTGCTACTCCATTGGAGAAACATGCCTCTCTGCACAAGTTAAAGATGACATAGACCTATGGCATCAAAAACTTGGACACACAAGTCTTGGGAATTTAGAGCGTCTAATCAAGCTCAATGCTGTTCGTGGACTTCCAACTCTCCAAAAAATCCAGAAGACAACATGTGGACATTGCAAACAAGGAAAAATGACTCGTGCAAGTCATCCAGCAATACCTGCCGCAGGACAGACTGATGCCTCTGCCGCAGGAACTGCCAACTCCAAGGCAGAACTGTATCAAAAGCAAACCAAATGCTTTGATCTCCTCCACATGGATTTAATGGGACCATTCGAGACAAGAAGGCACTCTGGAAAACGCTACGTACTCGTCGTAGTCGATGACTTCTCAAGATACACATGGGTGCGTTTTCTCCAAGACAAAAGTGAGACGTGTGATGAGGTGTCCAAACTCATTAGGTGGATAAAGACCAACCATGAAGCCTCAGTAAAGAGAATAAGAAGTGACCATGGCACCGAGTTTGAAAACCAACGGCTTTCTCGTTTTTGTGACGCGCATGGCATTGCCCAAGAATTTTCTGCCCCCATAACACCGCAACAAAACGGCGTGGCTGAAAGAAAGAACCGAACCCTCAAAGAAATGGCGTGTACCATGCTGATCGCCAAGGGCCTAAGCAAGCAATTTTGGGCAGAAGCATTCAATGCCGCATGCCATATCCTGAACCGCATCAGCATACGTTCAGGAACATCAAAGACGGCTTACGAAATTCTGAACAATAGGAAGCCTAATTTGAAATACTTTCATGTTTTTGGCTCTGTTTGTTATGTTTTAAATGATAGGGAACCTAGATCGAAACTTGATCCAAAATCCCTTAGAGGATTATTTGTTGGATACTCTAGGAATAATCATGCCTATCGTATTTTTATCATACAAACTAGAACCATCATTGAATCTGTGAATGTTGATTTTGATGATCTTAGTCGACTCAGGAAACCTAAAGAAGAAGATGTGAAAGGTTTGCTCGAGCCTGCCGCAGTAGCAGAAGTTGAAGGCAGTATCACACCTGCACAGCCTACTGCCGCACCTACTGGCTCGAATGATGATGCTCAACCTTCAACAGCATCTCCTGAGCAATCAAACGATGATAGCACCCCACATCAATCAGATTCATCTGATGGTGAAGAGGAATCAAACCAACGACGAAGGGATCCCCCAAGGCATGTTGTCCGAAACCACCCTTCGATTCAAATGTTGGCCAGACGCATGAGAGTTCATCCGTATATCAACTACCGCAACATGACCAAGAACATAAGCATGTCTGCCACATGCGTTGAAATAGGCATTACCTCGTATCTCTCAACGATCGAACCGAAGAATGCCAAAGAAGCATTGGCCGATGAATTTTGGTTTATGGCAATGCAAGAAGAGATGAACGAGTTTGAAAGAAACAAAGTTTGGAAGCTCATTCCTCGTCCCCAAAACAAGAATATCATCGGGACAAAGTGGATATTTAAGAATAAGTCGAATGAGCACGGGCAGGTTGTACGCAACAAGGCAAGGCTGGTGGCGCAAGGCTATACGCAAGTTGAAGGCATCGATTTCGATGAAACTTTTGCCCCCGTAGCACGCATGGAGTCCATTCGTCTACTCATTGCCATTGCATGCCACCTCAACATCACCTTACATCAAATGGATGTGAAGGCAGCATTCCTCAACGGCATACTTGAAGAGGAGGCATACGTTGCACAACCAAAGGGCTTCGAAGATCCAAAATATCCTGACCATGTGTATCAACTGCACAAGGCATTGTACGGCCTAAAACAAGCTCCTAGAGCTTGGTATGGCTGCCTAACTGATTTTCTACTCAGTTTTGGATTCACCCGAGGCACTGCCGACAAGACCCTGTTTGTTAAATTCAATTCTTCCAAAATCTTAATAGCTCAAATTTATGAAGATGATATTGTTTTTGGATCCACATGTGAGAACATGCTTAAGGCATTTACCTCTGCCATGGCATCAAAATTTGAGATGAGCATGGTAGGAGAACTAACTCATTTTTTAGGGCTCCATATCAAGCAATCATCAACTGGAACTTTCATCTCACAAGCTTCATATGCTAAGAATCTCATCAAAAGATTCCAACTTGAAGGATCCAAGCCCATGAAAACACCTATGGGCTCAACGGACAAAATCTCCCGAGGCACTGACACTGCCGCAGTGGATCAGACTCTCTACCGATCCATGATAGGGAGTTTGCTTTATCTTACGGCAACTAGACCAGATATCATGTATAGCGTTTGTTTATGTGCCAGGTTTCAAGCTGATCCAAGGGAAGAACACTTGAAGGCAGTCAAACGCATCATACGCTACGTTGCCGCATCAGTTGAGTTAGGCATTTGGTATACCAAAGATACCACCACCGATTTAGTCGGATTTTCAGATGCCGACTGGGCAGGAGACACGGAGGAACGCAAGAGTACAATCGGAGGATGTTGCTTTCTTGGAAACAACATTATTTCATGGCAAAGCCGCAAGCAAAACTGCATTTCTCTATCCACTGCCGAATCAGAATATATTGCCGCAGGGAGTTGTTGTACCCAACTGATTTGGTTGAAGCACATGCTTGATGACTACCACCTGGATAGCAATGTTCTTACACTCTACTGCGACAATACGAGTGCCATAAATATCAGTCATAATCCAGTGCAGCACTCAAGAACCAAACACATCAGCATAAGGCATCATTTCATACGAGATTTGGTGGAAAAACGTCTTTTAAGGATTGATCACATTCCTACAGAGAAGCAAATAGCTGACATCTTCACCAAGCCATTGGACTCAGAACGCTTCAATGCCTTAAGAAATTCTTTGTGCATGTGCACCATGCCTTAGATGCTGATCTGCATCATGCTGCCGCATTGTCATGCCTACTGAACCTCTGCCACAGCATTCTGCCTTAGTCAATTTATGAGATTAAAATTTTCCGAAGGAAGAGAAAATACCCAAACCAATTTAGGCAACATGGTCAAACCCATATACATGTAATTAATACTCAATGGGTTGAGATACTATGTACTAGGTGAACTAAGTATTTAATAATTTCATTTTTGACATGGCATTATGTCCAAGTAGAGTTTAAGTACTTATGATGCAGCATGATGTTCCATTAGGATTAGATAGCTGTTAATCTTTTCCTAATTTTGCTTTGTAAGCCTTGATTTTTCACACCACAAAAATATTTTACTTATTTTATTTATAAAAAAAAAATTGGAAAAATGAAAAATAGAAAAAGAATATATTCCAAAAACAGAAAAAAAAAGAATATTAAAAAATAGAAAAAGAAAATATATTAAAAAACAGAAAAATCAAATATTAAAAAAAAAAAAAAGATTTTGATTTTGATTTTTGGCAACAACCTGCCGCAGAGCAATGCCCCACTTCACCGTTGGGCAGCACTCGACTGTGCGGCAGGCGACGGTTCAGATCAAAAGTAATCGTTGCCTGGTTTTTACGTCCCATCAAACTCCCATCCGTTTTTCTCTCCTATTTTCTTTATCTATTATTCAAACTCCTAATCCAACTACACTTCTCATACAAATCAGATTCAAAGAGTTTGAATTTTCTTGAATTCTCAAAACCCTAATTTTTCTATCGAACATTAAGTATAAAATTCTCCATCTTCTTACGTTCGATTGTTTGTGCTCTGTTTTTTTCTAAACCCTAATTTCATCAAGAACTTTGAATTCAATGGCATCATCTCCATTCGCCTTTGCTCGCTACTTCTCGGACCCTCGCCTGGTGGAGCTCATCAAAGAATCTCGCCCCGATGCAACTATGGAGGATATTCAGCCCGCGGAGTCTCTGCCTTTTATCAACCGCCTCATCGCCATCGATGCCGCCGCCGCCGCCGCAATCGACGCCGCTTCCCAGCCGTTACCATCTACTGAGAACCAGCCGCCGCACGTCGAGGCCGGAGAAGGATCAGGTAAGGCGTCTCCCATGAACATTTCCCCGGACCATGATGCAGGGGGAGAAACTGCCGCAGAGGAAGACCCTGCCGCAGATGAAGGGCCAGTTTTTCCCATCCCTCTCCAGACCATACTTCCTGGTTCCCACGACTCTGAGCCATCTCAGACTCCACGGCCGCCGGTGATTATTCCGGGAGTCGATGATGTGCTTGCATACGAGGCTGCCCAGAATGAACGATCATTCAACACCTCTGACTTGAAAGGGCTTTTTACTCCTGAGCCCTCTGTCACTGCCGCATCCTCTGCCATCCCACAGGCAGACCCTGAAGTGCAGCAGCAAGGCAAAGACGTGCCTTACGACAGAAGGGACGATGTTGATGATTTCGATTACTCCGAGCTATACGAGAACTACCCATCTACTAAAAAGACCAAGGATCGCAAACCGACTCCTTATCCTTCTGCAAATCCACCCTCTGACGAGGAAGATTCCGGCCACTCCAGCCAGCAGCAGCATGATGCCGCAGATGGCTCTGAAATAGAATCTGACCCACTGCTGCAGGATCTTGCCTCAAGGAAGCGCAAGAAGAAGCAGGTGCCCCTTCCTCCTCGCCGGCCGTCCACCAGATCCGCCACTGCCAAAGGCAAAGGCCCGGCTCTGCCCCCTACCTCAATGGAAAATCCCATTGATGTTGAGACCACCGCCGCCAAGAAGTCCCGCAAGGGAAAGAGTGTTGCTGTCGCTTCAAAAACTGACAGCTCACACAGTGGTGATGCCGCAGCACAACCCGCTGCGAAGAAAGGTGGCAAGGCACCAAAAATTGATGCCCCCAAGGAGGACTCGGATTCTGACATGAAATCCGGGAAGGGTTATTCGAGGCGATTCTGGTCGGAACGCCGTTCAGTGATTGGGCCCCAGTTCTACTCCAACAAGCCTATTCAACCGGACCTTGGTGGTGACTTGTCAACCTGTGCCAAACACAAAGTTGACAGGTTTTTGAAGAAGATGAAGTTGGTCAAGGCAGTATCCTACGCAGCACCCTACTGCGAGGATTTGGTGCGCGATTTTTATGCTAACTTGCGTCCCTGCTTTGGTGATGATGGATCCAGAGGCTACGGAAAGGTGTACATGCGTGAAAAGATCTTTAACTTCACCCCTGCCGCAATAAATGCCTTCTTGGAGCGCTCTGATGTGGAGTATCCTGCCGCAATTGCTGACCCCACCATTGCCGCAGTGTCTCACCGCTTGACCAGATCATCACCTGATGCTGCCAACAACATTCCTTGCTCAAAACTCTCTTCTTTTTACTATTTTATGTTCACTGTTGCCAGGTACAACTGGATTCCCACAACAAATGTGCATTTTGTGCACACCCAAATGGGGGAAGTCCTGTTTCACCTTGGTGCAGGTAGGCAGGTGAACTTGGGAGAGCTGATCTTTGAGAAGATAGCTTCACAGGCAGAAAACATTACCCAGACGCAGAGCCTTGCGTTCCCATCACTGATCTGGGAAATGTTGAAGATCCAAGGGCTCCCACACAATAGTGCTGATCTCCTGACTTCCGTGCCGCAACCTTACAAGCTGTCTGTTCGGGAGTACAATGACTTGCCCTGGACAGGTTTTCATGCCACTGCCGCAGTGCCACCCACTCCTGCTCAAAAGAAGACACCCAAGCTGCCGCAAACTGCTGCCCCAAGCTCATCTGCCCCACAGCCGAGTATTCATGCTCGCGCCCAAGCATTTGCAGAGCTATGTGCTGAACATCATCTGATAATCATGAAGGAGTTCATGGCCGAAGCCATTGTGGATGGAATTTCTCATTTTCTTGAAGATGAGGGATTTCCTTCACAAAAAGGGGGAGTACCAGTAGCTGAGCGCAAAACGGCAAGGAGCACAATTCTGAGGAAGTTGAAGAAACGCATTGATGAGGATATCAAGGAAGCTGAAGCTGAAGAAGCTGCAGAGATGGAAGCTGCCGCAGCAGAGAAGGCTGCCGCAGACACTGCAGCAGAGATTGATGGTGAAGAGCGTGGATCGTCCCCTGAGCACGATGATTGAAGAACCTGAAGGACTGCAGTTCTCAAGACCCGAAGAAATATCATTTCTTCTTTTGATGTTTAATTTTTATTTACTCTGAACACTTTTTATATTTCTGCTTATTTGTGTTTGAACAATTTGTTTAAGTTTTTATTTGGTTTGAACAATTTTTAATTCGAGTATTTATTTCCTATAGAAAAAATTGGTGTGTTATTTAGAGGCTTACTTAGTTTAACTTGTTTTTGTTTTATTAGTTAGGTATCAAATAAATTTTTTGTTCTACTTAGGAAGTATCAACTAAGGGGGAGTTTCATTGCCTTAGTTGTTTGTCAAGATAAAATTCATATACTTCTAAGTCAGATGTATTTCATTGAGGGGGAGTGCTCCATTGCGCTGCTGCCTCATGGTTTTGTGAAGAAAGATAAAAAGGGGGAGTTTGTAAGGATAAATATGTTTGGGCATTACAATGCCTTAAAGGATCTAGGCAGAAGTTTTTTTGCTAACATATTTATTTGTTTTCTTCTTTCTTCACAATTTAAACTGTTGTAATCACTTGTCATATTGGTGATTTGATTTAGCATAGTTCATTAGTTGGAACGTGCTTGAAAAACAATCAACATAGAAGGTTTCTGCCGCAGCACAGCCAGGCAGAGTTATGCCGCAAGCAGTGCAAGGCTTGGACAAGAGGTTGAGTTAAGAGAATCAAGCGAAGCATGATATAAGGGCAAGGGAATGCTGAAGTCCAGATAGTATGGAAGGCAGTGCAGTGTGGCAGTGAATTCCAGAAGAACTTCAGAAGGCATCCTGCGGCAGCAGTCAAAGCAGCCTGCCCTGAAATCTCTCAACCGATTGTTGACCTAGCTTTTCAAGGGAATTAGTTGAAGACTCTCACCTATAAATAGAGGACGTCTACAGCTGCATTCCTCAACAATCCAGAATACAACACAACACCTCAGAAACACATTTTCATTACAGGATCGATCATCGAGCTTTTAGAGCCGCGACTTCACTTGTGAAGCTCGTCGTGCCGTGTGTTCTCTCGTTCCTAAGAGAGTTCTTTTCTTCAGCTGATGATTCGATAGCTTAGAATAGGTGTTCAATTCAGTAGCTAGGTTTTGTTGTTGATTGTTCATACTCTTCGGATACGATTAATACGAAGGCATACATGTGTATAGCCTTTGGTAATTATCTTTGTAAATCCAAGAGTATCATTTTGTAAAGACTCGTTCTTTAATAAAGTTTCTGGCCGTAAGGCCGTTTCGTATGTGTATAATTTAAATACACATACAAAGATTTAAATTTGTGTTCTTTACTTTTACGTACGTGTGTGTGTGTTCGTTCGGAGTGATTTATTTTTATTAATTCCGCTGCAATTCATATACATATATCACATATTATTTTATCACTTAAACAATCTGATTAATCTGGATAAAATACTTAAATCAAGTAAATCACGTAAAACGAACGATTTTTCTGTCCAAGGCATCGTGCTGCGGCATACGCTGTTCTGCCGCAGAACATTGCCTTGTCTGGGCAGCGCATTTCACTGCGTTTTATTTACTGCCTACGACTTTCAGAGTGTGCACCTGAAACATGATTTTGGAACTATACAACCGGTGGGGTCCACTTTTACTCGTAACTTATAAACTAGAGCAGTTGGTTACTGTTGAGATTAGTGTACTACTAATTTCCAACCTCATCATACAAACATTACTTTGGATTGGTTGGTATTTGTATGTTTTTGCTGGAATGTACACCTTCGCCTTTCATTTGATGCATCAATTTGATTTTCAGTGAATGTGGAAGATTTATCCTTGCTTGATTTTCTCAGTTTTCTCTCTATTCATCAATCTGATTTTCAGTGAATGTGGAAGATTTATCCATGCTTGATTTTCTCAGTTTTCTCTCTATTCGTTTGTACATAGGAGTTCATTTTTCATTTAGAAGTAGGGAGATTCTCGATGAAACCAATCGAAATGCTAATAAATTATCGCTTAACTCAAATAAACTAATTCAGAAAGAGCATTGAAATTATTTGCAACAATTTTGTGAATTGTATGATCACTTAAAAACAGGTATCCAATTACACATGGTAATTTTGATTATGTTATCTTTGGAACTAAAGTGAAATATGCATGTAAAGATTTTTTTTTTTAAAACATCATTTATGATTATTAATTATTACAAATTCCAAAAAGGTAAATAAAAATTGAAATTTTAGTTCTAGATATTCAAAATAAAAATCAATCCTATATATATTTAAATATAAAATTAATTTTTAGTTTTATGTTTCAATTTTGATCTTGTAAATGTGATGTTTAGCATTTTTATGTTTAAATATTAATTAATATAGACAATTGTAATAAAAATATCCTAATACTTATTAATATGTAAAATAATTTTTTTTTTTTTGCTTTTTTATTCATTTTTAGAGATTAATACATTATATTTTTATTTTATTTTTTAAAAATCTAGAGATCAAGGTATATAATTATATTTTTTCTGAATGATTATATTTTTTTACTGTGATTACTTTGTTTAATTAAATTATGCTATCACATTTCATTCTTTTCTATTTAAGTTATAAATTTCTTATAATTAATGTATAGTTGTTATAAATTTCTTTATTTTTATAGAAATAATATCACAAAACATTTGGTAAGGTAAACTCATTTTTATATTTAGTTTTTTTATTTTACAAAATATCAATATTCATTATGATATTTAATTGAATATTTCATGTTAGTGGTACCTCATATATGTTACAATATTTAATTTTTTTTTGACACTTATTCAACTGAATTAATGTTATATTTTATAAGTTTTATTTTTTTACAAAATTGATAAAACCTAAACTTGTAAACTATTCTTTGTTTGATAATTTAAAATTATATATATAATTTTAAATTGTCAAATAATTCAAAAGTTTATAAATTTGTATAATAACAAAAAAATTGATATGCATAGAGAGAAGAATGGAAAGGGTGAAAAATAATAGGGAAAAATGGCAATAAGGCCAATTTTAAACATTTTTCCGGCAATAAGGCCATATTTCAACATTTTTTCGGCAATAAGGCTTTCGAGAAATTACGCGTGTCAATTAGGCCGCCTAAAATGTGTAAAGACCGTACTACCCTTATTCCCCAAATTCCACGCTTCCACTCTCTTTCCTTCTCCCCGATTCCAGAAACCGCACCCCCGCCCACCCCCACCCCGCTCCAATTCCTCCGCCGCTACGTCGCCCCCAACAAACCCTACCTCATCTCCGCCGCCGTCCCTCAATTTGAGATCCGTGATGAGACAAATCCTAGAAGCTTCGAATCTCGGAACACTAACACCGTCGTCATCGACCGCCCCGACGCAATCGAGCGCTTACATAGCCGAGCCACCATGCTCGAAGCCGTCAGGCCACCGCAACTCGACAAATCTGACATTCAGTGACATTCAGTGTTCTTATAATATTTAGTGTAAAAATCTGACATTCAGTGTTCTTATAATATTCAGTGTAAAAATCTGTCATTTAGTGTCTTTTAATGATATTCAGTGTTAAAATCTGACATTCAGTGTTTTTAATGACATTCAGTGTCTTTTAATGGTATTCAGTGTCTGAGGTGACGTTCAGTGTCTTTTAATGGTATTCAGTGTCTTTTAATGTTATTCAGTGTTATTCAATGTCTTTAAGTGTTATTCAGTGTTATTCAATGTTATTCAGTGTCTTTTAATGGTATTCATTGTCTTTTAATGGTATTCAGTATTATTCAGTGTCTTTTCATGGTATTCAGTGTATTTTCATGGTATTCAATGTCTTTTAATGTTATTCGGTGTTATTCATTGTCAGTGTCTTTTAATGTTATTCAGTGTTATTCAGTTTCTTTCAGTGTTATTCAGTGTCTTTTCATGGTATTCAGTGTTATTCAGTGTTATTTAGTGTCTTTTAATGTTATTCAGTGTTATTCAGTGTCTTTTAATGTTATTCAATGTCTTTTAATGATATTCAGTGTCTTTTAATGGTATTATGTGTCTTTTAATGGTATTCAGTGTTATTTAGTGTTATTCAGTGTTATTTAGTGTTATTCAGTGTTTTTTCATGGTATTCAGTAACATTCAGTGTCTTTTGGGGTGGGTGGATTGAGTAGAAGAAAAAATCTGACGTTAAGTGTTTTTTCATGGTATTCAGTGTGTTTGAAGCAGGGGTGAGCTGGGGTATGTGTGGGGTGGGTTGAGTAGAAATAAAGTAAGAGTATTTTCGTACTTCCATATACATTTTTTTTGGCCTAATTGGAACAAAAAAGCCTAATTGACACATAAATTAGATTTTGGCCTTATTGATAAAAAAATGTTAAAAATGGGTCTTATTGCCATTTTTCCCAAAATAATAAGTTTGAAATATTATATATATAATATAGTATAAATTAATAATTTTAAAAATATTTTTTTCTTTTATCGTTAAAAATAAAATTATAAAATAACATATAAAGTTATTAAATAATTTATTCTTATATGTAACATGTTTTAAACCCTGATTAAAATTAAATTTTCTATTTTGTTAAATAACTTATTTTTAAATATAATATTTAAAAAAAATATTTATCAAATAAATTTTAAAAGTTTATAATTGTTTTTAAATATTTTATAATGGGTTTGATATCACTAACTAAATTTCATTTATAATATTCACGCACAAACATAAATCTACCATTTCTGTTGATGAAGAACTCTCTTATACCCTGATTATAATTTTCAGATTATCAATCGGTGAAGAATTTCGGTTGGGAAAATATAATGATGGATATCGTCTCTCCACAGTATCGTTTGAGATGCCAACTTCGCGGCCACGAAGACGATGTACGATTTCGCTCCCTCCCTCTTAAATCTGCTTTAAATTTCTAGTTGCTTATCATCCACTTTAATTTCTTCGTTCAATTTCTAGTTTTTTTCTTTTAATTACAGTAAGAGTGATTGGAATACCATGAAAGATCTGTAATCATATTGTATGTAGTTTGTCTGTTGAATGCAGAAATTGAGGCGAATTTTCGACTTTTAACTTATTGGGGGCTGTCTTTATTTGATAAATTATTGTGATATTTAGGCTTGTGGCATATGCGTATGCGGCAATGCTGGTATAGCTACCTCTTCGAGAGATAGAACCGTTCGATTTTGGACTTTAGACGAACCACAAAAGCGCGAATATACCATGTCCAAAATATTGTTGGGCCACACTAGTTTCGTGGGGCCGGTGGCTTGGGTCCCACCCAGCGAGGAGCTTCCAGAGGGTGGAATTATATCCGGAGGGATTGACAGTCTTGTTCTGGTATGGAATCTGGCAACCGGAGAAAAAGTACAGACCCTGAAGGGACATAAGTTGCAAGTCACTGGCGTTGCATTGGATGATTCCGATATTGTCTCTGTGTCTGTAGATTGGTACGCTAGCTCTTGGTTTATGGTTATCTTTATCTTAACACTGCACTTTGAGCTGGAGCTTATTTCCTTTGACATTACAAGTTGTTATAGGCGAGATGTTTAGCAAGACTATAAAGCATAACTTTATTTAATTCAACATCTTAAACATTGAGTTTAGTACACTGAATAATAGTAGAGTAATACTTAATTGATACTAACTTCGGTCCACGAATATAATCTCGTTTACTTTTTCACGTAGTTTATGAAAACATCAGTTAATGTTGTTGGCGAAGTAGAATTTAGGATTACTTTACTAAGTTACCCTTTAAATTAATACGGAGTAATATTTTTCACTTTTTGTATTATGTTGTTTTTGATAACCAACTTTAAGGGCATATAAAGAGTTAAACACTGTAACTTTAATTAAGGAAGCGGACTATTTATTATGGGATAAACGAAAATAGAATTCAAGCCTATCTTTGGTGGGAAGAAGGGAGTAGCATTTTAGTTATGTGATAAAATATAAAATCATTCACACCGTAATCTATCATTACACATTGGCATTTAAATGAAAATTATGATGTTTTATCCCTTAAAATGGTTGTTCTTATGATATTATTTTCTAAATTTCCCTAAATTCAGTGTCCTTTTATGTCGTGTTCTTATTACTCTTTGAGAGCTGCAAAGTGGTGACACCAATATTGTCATTTATTGGCTTGCGGGCATAAACAAGTTTTTAAAGCAGAAATAACACATAGACGTGCACTGACATGCTGTAATTGTGCTTCTTTTGGACAATTCATGTATATTAAGAATGGTGTATTGGTGATATTACTGGTGTGCTCCTATTTATTATTTTTTAATGATGTCAACTAATTGGTGATTGATATTTGCTACTTGCTTTTCTTTATCTTTATCTTTTTCTTTTGCCGAACTTATGTGCTCTATCCTTCTTATTTAGTACATTGAGCCGCTGGAGGGGAGGTCAACAACTTGAGGTCTGGGAAGGTCATAAAGCACCAATTCAAGCAATTGTTAAGTTGCCCTCTGGCGAGTTTATTACAGGTAATAACTTTAGTTTCTATCAACCTTTCAATAAGCTGCCTTCATTTTTTATTGTAACATGATATATATCTTCTAAATAAATTACATGGCTTGAAAGTTTTGATGTCGTGTAGCTTTTAATGTTAACATTCAATTGGAACTGATTTGGATTGTTACCCAGGTTCAAGTGACATGACTTTGAAGCTTTGGAAAGGGAAGTCGTGTACCCATACATTCCTTGGACATACAGGTTGGTTACACTTCATTAATAATATCAGTATATATTTTCTGTGTTATTTATCGTCATGAAATGTAGTGCAGGTGAATATAAGCATATGCTATTGTATATAAAATCTATATTACTACTGACCATTTCTATTTTCCCCTAGCCAAGTGACAATTTAAATTTCTCATCTCTTGATAGAAAATAATAGTTACTGCGGTATATAGTTTATTTTCTTGCACCAGCAGCATGAAATTTAAGGCCTAAGCATACAAATTTCTTTAAAGATGATGCGCTTAAGCTTTTCAATAGTAGTGCACGATACGGCTGGCCGCTTAAGCTTTTCGATAGTAGTGCATTGTCACTTGCTCTTGCCTAATTTTGGGGATTCCATGAAGACATGAGAGGATTCAGATTCCTTCTATGGCTTTCTGGTCTGGTATTAGTCAAGCAGTGATTTTCTAAGAAAACACTACTTAGTTATGTGAGGCTATCTTTAGACTGCATTAAACCTTTGAAATTTAAGGAGGCGAGAAAGCCTTCTTAGAGATAAGATGCCAACTTAGAATTAATAATATGTCAACCCTACTGCTGGAATTCAATTTCTAGAGCGATGTATTTTTAAAGAGAACCAATAGCGATAGGCAAATAAATTCGATCTTTCTGGTTCTATGTAATTTTTTGTTATTTTTTTGCAGACACCGTTCGAGGGGTGGCTGTTATGCCAAATGTAGGAATCCTTTCTGCATCTCATGATGGGTAAGATTTTGGCTATTTCTCTATAGGTAGACGTTCTAATTAATTTACAGGAATATCTGTAGTAGTAATCTACTAAACGTTGTGTGTAATATAATATGAAATTGCAATCCTTTTTCATGGTAATTGAAAGATTGAAAATGATCTCAAACTATTACATCAAAGACTGTAAAGTACCCTTGTTGGCAGTGGCTTAAATATAAATTTTTCTAGGCCCCTCAAATATTATGATTTTTTTAATTAATTTAACGAAATCAAGTGAACAAAATTACTTAGCTTTGTGCATTGTTTTATATATTATTTTTTATAGAATTAAAATAATAATGATTTTTTAAGAATAGAAATGGCAGAAAATAGAATAAATAAATAAATAGCAAAAAAACAAAAACAAAAAACAAAGAACTGGAAAATGAAAAGCATCAGAAAAATTGCAAGCTGATGGATTTATACCTCGTCCAGTTGGTTTCATGTCAGAGGAATTAACCAATGGGGCAAATAATTTGTTCGATATTGAAATTCAGAAATTATGTACTTATAATAACAAGAAACCAAGAAAACAGTAGGTGATAAGTTTCGAATCTGTCCTGTTCGGGTTTCAAGAAGAAAACTACACCAGTGGGCCAAGTTAGAACCTTAGACTTGTAATTACTAATTACAAAGGAAAGTGGAGAAAAAAGGAAGATAAATGTAGACACCTTAAATCTGTACTGTGAACATGTTCTTGAAAAAATATACAAGTATTTTCTCTAGATATGGCTATGTTTATATCGTTTACTCAGCCTTTCGAAGTATTCTTAGTTTGTTACTTATTGTTGGATATGGAAAATTTTATATTGGAAAACAGTTCTCCCCAATTTTTTGGTATATAATCATTTATTTTCTAATCTTATTTTAGTTGTAAATTGCAGTTCTATCAGGCTATGGGCACTTAGTGGGGAACTCCTCTTGGAGATGGTTGGTCACACGTCCATCGTCTATTCTGTTGATGCTCATACGTCTGGGCTTATTGTCAGTGGTAGTGAGGATTGTTCAGCAAAGATATGGAAAGGTTGCTTTCTACTGTCCATGCAAATAAAATTTAATCAGATTTCTTGTTATGTATATACTTTCTATGTTATTCCTGCAAACGTAGCCTGTATAATGTGGCAAAACCTTTTTTTAAGAGGAACTTTATGTACACATCAATTAATTTCGTTGATCTGTAATCTGTATATTCAATATTCAGTTGTATGAAGTCTCTGTTTGAGTTTCTTTCTTAACATATTCAATTAAAGTCTTTTTGGGAATCTATGACCATGATTTTCTCCTTTCTGCCATTATCTTTGTTTTGGATGAAGGATAGTAAAAAAAGTATTAATGTGAACATGGTCATGCTTTTTGCTGCAATGTTTATGAGGCTGACGAGATGTTGAAGGCACTCATTTGTCATGTTTAGAATTGTTTCGACCACAATATTTTAGATTCTTTTTTGTCAGCATGTAATATTGAGTTTTGTTGCAGATGGAGTTTGTGCACAAAACATAGAGCATCCTGGTTCTGTTTGGGATGCCAAATTTTTGGAAAATGGCGACATTGTAACGGCTTGCTCTGATGGAATCGTGCGTGTTTGGACTTCTAGTCATGAAAGGACTGCTGATGCCATAGAATTTGATTCATTTTTTAATCAACTTTTCCAGTACAAGATTAGTAGGTATGTAGTCCTTGCTTCGTTTTCTTTACTAATTTTGCTTCTAAATTAAGTTGTGATAAAATTGTTGTGTGATGTTATCACAATGCAACCTGCAAGAAATGTTTTACATGATTCTATTACTTGATTTATTTATAACAATATTTGTAGATAATTTTTATTTTATTTTTGGGGGTAAACCCAGACTGTTTTCTTAGACTCAGTTGATGAAAAGGCACCAGACTTTTCAATAGCTTAGGATCCACTTTAAAGTATCTTAGTTGTACTTTTTAGTAGTTGATGTTTTATATATTTGTGCATCAGGAAGAAAGTGGGAGAGGTGAAATTGGAAGGCTTACCAGGTCTTGATGCACTGAAGACTCCAGGTACGCTTTGTTTATTACTATGTATATTTTTTGAACTTGGATAGTTTGTATGATGGGTAGAAATTATAGATGTTGTCTGCATAAAGGATGTTAACTTTTGAAATCAACCTGTACCAGAGATTTCTTATTAAATTTATGTTTGCAAGACTTTTTCTATGATACAAAATGATCAGGAAGTAGTGACGGGCAGACAAAGATAGTCCGAGAAAGAGATAATGGTGTGGAGGAATTTGGTAACACACCAACAATCGAAATTACTGGCCAGTGGAAGTGGGCTGAAGACAAGCTCTTAATAAGTGCATGGTTGAATGTGTCAATTGAGCCAGTGGTCGGCTCTGATAAAAAAGCTGTAGCATTTTGGGAACGAATTCTTCAATATTGTGAAGAAAATAATCCTGGTGTCATTCGAAGAGGAGTTATGGCTATGAAAAAACGGTGGAGCCGGTTAAGTGAAGGTGCCAAGAAATTTGGAGTGTGTTATGAAGAGGCGCAAAGGACAGTCGGGAGTGGTTCGAGCATGGACGACGTAAATGAGAGAGCTCATACGCTTCATTTAGCTAAATTCAAAAAGAAGTCCAACTTTAGCATGCATTGGTTTGCGCTTCGCAGAGAGCCCAAATGGAGGACTCCTTCAACTACTGAAAGTTCAAAAAGAACTAATTGTAGCAGGTTTGGAAACTACTCATCATCGGGAAATAACAATACACCATCAGATACGAATTGTGTTGAATCTCCGGTTCCTCCTAAAGGTACGAAAGCTGCTAAGAGGACGGGAAAAGAAAAGTCAAGATCGGTTGAAGCAGATGAAGAGTATGAAGAATTACGCTCTAATAAATACAGAAAGTTGAACCTGATGCAAGAGTTATATGAAACTAAACAACTAGAACTTCAGACTCGACAGAAAGAGATTGAGGCAAAGCAAAGTGAGATAGATCTACAAGTCATTTTGGCCGATACTACTAAAATGACTAATGCTCAGCGGAAGGCTCATTCTAAAATGCTCGAGAAGATTTTGACAAAAAATTAGTGTTTGTCTTTATGTATTTGTATGTTAGGAGCTAGTGTTTGTCTGTATTTCATTGTAATCTAGTTGTTCGAAACTAGTGTTTGCCTTCATTTCGTAGTAATATAGCGGTTGAAAGCTAGTGTTTGTATTTATGTAATTGTAATATAGCCGTTGGAAGTTAGTGGTTGTTTAGAATATATTCCATTTTACCTTCTATATAAACTACTTGTCTCATTTCGTTTAACTAATCGTCATATGAATCAAAGCCCTCATAACACCCACACGTGAAACTTTAACTAAAGAATTCATTCATGAATTCTGTGACAATGATACTGAAGATGAACGTATGCTCGAGCTCTATTGTGAAAGGCATGACCAGAGCTAAAGATTCGTGTCGAGAAAAAGTATATTCAAAAATCGTGAAGCGGATCATCGATGTTTGGTAAGTGATTATTTTCCATCGAATTCAGGATATCTTGAGCAAATAATCCGACGAAGATTTCGTATGTGAAGACATGTTTTTCTGCGTAGTGTGGATGCTCTTTCAAATGTAGATCTATATTTTCAACAAAGGGTCGATGCAGTCGGAAAAAAAAAGTTTATCATCTTTACATGCACGGCGGCAATGCGTATGTTTGCTTACGGTGTATCTGCAGACATGGTTGATGACAAAATTTGTTAAAACGATACCACGTCCGTAAGGTGAGAAAAGAAAAATTATTTTCAAAATATCAAAAAAGCCAACGAAAGGACGTCGAACGAACGTTTGATGTATTACAGTCCCGTTTTAAAAAGAAAAATTATTTTCAGAATATCAAGAAAGTCAACGAAAGGATGTCGAACGAGCGTTTGATGTATTACAGTCCTGAAAAATTATTTTCAGAATATCAAGAAAGTCAACGAAAGGATGTCGAACGAGCGTTTGATGTATTACAGTCCTGTTTTGCAATTGTATGTGGCCCTGAACGCTTTTGAGATAGAGCATATCTTGGGAGAATTATGAAAGCATGTTGAAGATGAGAAGCACACATACGCCACTCCATTTGGTCCTCTACCAACAGATGGTTTATCGCAACTACATTTAGGTGAAGAATTTTCAATTCCAATATGAAGTGTATATTCAGAGACTTATACAAATACATGATAAACAGACACATCGGCAACTTCAAAATGACTTGGTTGAGCATATTTCTTAGTTCCATAATATTCATTAGTTTTTCCTATCACAATGAATTTTGAATTTTATGTGTTTCCAATTATTTTATGTAATTTTATAGGGCATTTTATGTGTTTTTGTTTTTTCTTTTACTGTAATAATATTTTTTTTTTATTAAAATTTAAAAAACATAGGAGTATCATTTTGAAAAAATTGCATATTGCAAACTTTAAAAGCAAGATATTCTCAGTTGCCCTCTCAAAACTTTTAAATTACATACTAGTATACACTTATAAATCTGCAATTCTTAGAGATGTCCTAAACCACTAGACGATAGGGGCTAACTTACCCAACTGCCTTCATACTATGATCATAGTATGATCAGTTTTTTGAAATTGTCAATATAATAATAATGGAATGGTATGATTAGAGCCTATAGATCTTTCCGTTTTTACGAATTTTCAATTCCAGTATGAAGTGTATATTTAGAGACTTATACAAATGCATGATAAACAGACACGTCGGCAACTTTAAAATGACTTGGTTGAGCATATCTCTTAGTTCCATAATAATCATTAGTTTTTCCTATCACAATGAATTTTGAATTTTATGTGTTTCCAATTATTTTATGTAATTTTATAGGGCATTTTATGTGTTTCCAATTATTTTATGTAATTTTATAGGGCATTTTATGTGTTTTTGTTTTTTCTTTTACTGTAATAATATTTTTAATTTTTTTTTTATTAAAATTTTAAAAAACATAGGAGTATCATTTTGAAAAAATTGCATATTGCAGACTTTAAAAGCAAGATATTCTCAGTTGCCCTCTCAAAACTTTTAAATTACATACTAGTATAGACTTATAAATCTGCAATTCTTAAACCCTGATTATAATTCGAGAGAATTGGGAGGGGTAACCCTCCCAATTGAACAATTCAGAAAAATGCCCCTCCCTCCAATTTATCTTTATTTTTAAAATAAAATCGAATATAAATAAATAAAAAATCAGAAAATACTTTTTAAAAATTACTAATTAACCTATGAATATTTCTATATTGCACTTTGGTCCTTCACAAAATCAAAACCCTAACCTCGCCCGCTACCCCTCTCTTTTCTCTCTTCTCTCTTTCACAGAAACACAAAACTAACTCCGGCAACGAAAAAACTAACTCCGACCGGCGAAGAAACGAACTCCGGCATCTCGCGCACCCGCCCCTCTACTCAATTCAGGTAACTACCCTCCCTCTCATCGCGCCCCGCCCCGCCCCTTTCTCTCTCAGTTCGTTTCTAGGTTTAAAAAAAAAAAATCGAAATGCAGCTCGATTCCGGCCTCCTCCTCCTCCTACTCAACTGACGATGTCTCACGACGCCTCCTCATCCACTGGAAGGGGCTCCAAAAGGGCTCGTCGGCCGTCCCAGTCCCCGGCCCACTCCGGCAGCGGCCGCACTGAACCGAGAATTAAGGCGGCGCATGATCGCGAACCGCTCCTTGGATTGTCCCAAACACAGGCTGAGGCGAATTATCAGGTAATTCCTCGATTTAATTCTAAACTTAGCATGAATTGGGTCTGTAATTTTGAAATTTCTGGGTTGGTTTTCTGTGTTCTTGGGCGTAGGACGAAGGCTGTTGCCTGCGTCAAAAAATTTTTGGGCGTAGGACGCAGGCTTCAGCCTACGCCCTGCGTCAAATGGGCGTAGGGCGTAGGCTGAAGCCTGCGTCAATTTTTTTTTTGGACGCAGGCTGAAGCCTGCGTCAAATTTGTATACGGGCGCAGGCTGAAGCCTGCGCCCTACGCCCAAGGCAGATCAGTTTTGAGGTTTTTAACTGTGTTTTTTTGTACTATTTTTTTCAGGATGAATATCGCCCTGTGGCAGCATCGGACATCGGTGAGCTACCCCAGCGCAAATACGGCGACGTGGTGATGAGGGGGAAGTTAACGATGCGCCACAGCTACAAGAAAATCCCCGAGATAGCGGGACCACTGCTGGCCGCCTTCCCGAACCTTGTGACCGATTACCCTCAGCTGGGTAATTTCTTACTCTTGGACGGGCAAGGTGTAGTGCCCAATGCGGCCATCCATCAGTTGATGGCTCGAGTCTGCGTGTGGCCTGACCCGAAGAAGAAGTGATTCAGGTTGTTCGTGACGAACAACATGGTAGCTCGTCTGAGCCCAGTGGAGTTCAGCTTGATTACAGGGTTGCACTTTTCTGACTCCCGCTCCCAGGATGACGTGGACGATGATGATGCTGACCTGAAAGAAAGAGCATTTCCGGCTCATGACCTGGCCAAGAAACTGGTGACGACGGAGGAGCTGGTTCTGAAAATCGAATCGCTTTTGGCCAAAAAGCATCCCGAGAGGCACCCGGATGTAATCAACCTAACCTTTGTTTGGTTGATACAGACTCTGTTAGACATACCTAACAGACAATCACATGTCCCTGATGAGTACTTCGAGGTAATACGCGATTTTTTTTTTTTATTGTGTATTGAAATTTATTTTTAATTTTTGTATTTATTACAGCTTTGCAGTAACCTCGAAATATGCCAGAAGTATCCATGGGGACGGAGGGTGTGGAAGGCTATCGTCGATGATTGCTTCGAGCGAATCGGTGCAATCGACGGGCCAGGGACGCGCGCATGGAATGCTTATGGATTCATCCATTTTTTTGCGGTATGTTTAAAACTAGTTTGTTGATAATTGAATAGTTTTTGTAGTGTTTAATAATATACACTTGTTTTGGTTTTAGTTTTATATGATGGAGGCTTTCGAGAGTGCGGTTGTAAAACTGAACGCGGTCTGGGGAGATAGCGGTCATTCTTCGCCACCGAGGGCGCTGCGTGATTTTCAGGGTGTCTTCGGTCCCTTCCCTGCGGTTCCCACCTACGGCATCTTCCCTCCGACTACTGCTGATCGGCCAGGGTATGATCCTGGTTTTACTGTACCGATTGGGGCTGATATACCGCAGGAGATCGTTGATGTAGAGACTTTTTTTCCGACTGGGACGCAGGTCGAGTTGTTCAAGATGACATCTCCCGTGGAAAATGAACACGAAAATGAGATTGCATTGTCGGAAGAGGAAAAAGAACTTGGGGCTGATGAGGAGGAGGATGATGTCGCCAAGAGTAGTCTCGGACCCCGTGTGAGGAGGCCCTCGGCAGCTCTTCGGAGCCCGTACGTCGCGCAGTTCGCACGAAGAGGCAGCAAGAAGGTTAGGGGGCTCTATTGGATGTTCCGTCGTGACGGGCATGGAATGAGTGTCTATATCCCTTTCAACGGAGTCACTCTGGACCAGAACTACTTCGATCGGATTGAGTCACTACATCATTGGTACTCGAACATGGTAAGTTAATTTATAGTTAAACTTTGAAATTTATAATGTTTATTAAATTGTGCTTAACTGTGATATGTATATTTTTCAGGAGATTGGCATGTACATTACGTACCTGCGGGACAAGATAAAGGAGAACAATGGTGTAAAAGATGAAGTCACTCCAAAGAAGACTATACTCTTGTGTACCGAGTTCTTCGTAAGATCCAATCATCCTATCAAATATAAGTTTTTTTATCATTTTCCTAATACTAATCGTTTAAATTTATTTTTAATTAACAGAACGCTATGAGGACCCAGTACGCTGGGGTTGAGGTGCCGAATGCACATGCAAGGAGAAAGAACTTGGAGAAGAAATATGAGTCCTGGGCACCGCCGGACTACATGCTGAAATACATCACGGGGGACGATAGGCACGAGAGTTGGGAACACGCACGAGAGGTAATTTAAAGAACCGTACATTTTTATTTTTGTAATTCAATTTAATATTTTAATTTAATTGTAAATAACGTTTTATTTTATTTTTTATTTTTTTAGGTGATAACGGTCTGTAATACCGGGGAACATTGGGTCGTGATACGGATTGACCTGAACCTCTGGACTATACAGTTGTACGACTCGTTGTGGTGGCGTTGTCCGTAAGTAACTGCCAAGTCTCGTGTACTAACTCCGGTGTTAGAGTTGTTGCCTCGTCTCTTGGTAGCTGCAGGATTTTGGGAGGGTACAAACTTGTTTCATCGAACCCACAAGAAGACTCCTATGCAGGTCGAAGCCCCGACGGAGCAGTTTGTCCAAGTCGACAACAACAACTGCGGCCCGTACGTGTGCATGTATCTGGATCGTCTAGTCAACAAGTACCTCAATCACCGGGGTAAAGAAATCGACGACGCGTACTTGATGAAGTATCGCCGATATGTAGCTCAAAAAATCTTCAGTTTGAGTCATCGAGTCGATTGATTTGTATTTTGGATGATTTTAGACTTTGTATTTGTGTTTTATTGAATTGTAAATATTAGAATTGCTTGAATGTGGTGTAAATGTGTTTTGGACAGGTTGGAATCACAAAAAACGGGGAAATCCATGAAAAATTCTGTTCTGTGGTGGGCGTAGGGCGTAGGCCATTGCCTGCGCCCTACGCCCGCTTTGTCACAGGCCACTGCCTGCACTTGATGGGCGTAGGGCGTAGGCCATTGCCTACGCCCTACGCCCAACCTACCCTACGCCAACTGCCTTACACTAGACTGACGCAGGGCGTAGGCCACTACCCTACGCCCTGCGCCCATTCTGACGCACCCCCACCTGCGCCCTACGCCTTCACAGTTTGGATTTCACGCGGTTTTGGCAATTTATCGACTTACCCGTGGATAATTAATGTAATTTGTACCGTTGGATGATCTTAAAATGTAGTTTTGAGTGTCCCGACCAATTTTCGTGGAAAAATAATGTTGGGAAGTGCTCGATCCGCTATTGTCGCAAAAATCGACAAATTCTCGACATTAGCCGATCAGATTTGGCGTAGGGCGCAGGCAGTGGCCTACGCCCTATGCCCATCAAGAAGTAGGCTGTGGCCTGCGACAAAGCGGGCGTAGGGCGCAGGCAATGGCCTACGCCCTACGCCCACCACAGAACAGAATTTTTCATGGATTTCCCCGTTTTTTGTGATTCCAACCTGTCCAAAACACATTTACACCACATTCAAGCAATTCTAACATTGGATGATTAAGGACAAATACAAAGTCTAAAATTAAAACACTTCTAACATGAAAGATTCATTACAACACAAAGTTTGTTGCACAATTATCTCAAAACACAAAATAATTGTAAAAAATCAAAGAGTTCTAGTCATGCCCTCTTCTTCGCTACACCCGGGCATCTACAACTTCCTCCTCTTGACATCACAACCTGCAGAGTAAATATTTCTCAAGTCAAATTACACAAAAATATATGAAAAAACACACACAACTACATAAAAGTTCAACAGTGTTTACTTTGGTGGAATCGGACAAGTCTGTGCATTGTGACCCTCTCCTTGACATTTCCCACATCGATATGTTTTCTTCGAAAACCTCTCAATTCGACTCGTGAAGCGGTCCATTCTCGGCCGTCCTGGAGTTCGTTTCACCGGTGGGGGCAACACTATCATGTTTTGGACATATTCGGGAATCTCCGTCCATTGATCTTCTGAAGGAACAGGTATAATGTTCTCCTTATATGCTTGCATCATATACTCACGGGTGAAATAAAGAGAAGTCATATCATAAACATATTGTCCTGCCCGACTCGGGTCCTTGGCACACACTGCGGCAATGGCATGCTCACACGGCATCATGTCAATTTGAAACACACCACATTCACACGTCATTGCCTCCAAATCCACAACCCCACACCATCTAGTCGACTCCACAGTGTACATCCAAGTACTTATTTTTTTGGTAACCCATTTAGGAGCACGGTCATAACGCTCACGCAACGTTGTTTCCCTTCTCGGTGTCAATACACCGGTGAACGCACGAGCTTCTTCACGATGTCTGCAAAACCATTCAACCATCTTATCCACGATAAACTTGATCAAGGAACATATGGGATAGCCTTTAGCGTCTTTCATCACGGCATTTATCACTTCCACTGCGTTAGACGTCATCACCTCGTATCTATTCACACGGTGGTGGACTCTTGACCATTTCTCAAACGTGATATCTTCTAGCCACTTTGCACATTTCTCGCTCGCTGCTCTAAGCTCTGAAAAGTGTCGATTGAACTCGGGTACAGTGTACGAGCACGCAGCCTTCTGAAAATGACCAACCAAGTCGTTTCTCCTGCTGTACTTGGACTTGATGTTTTGCATGATGTGCCAATAGCAGTGTCCATGTTCTGCCTTAGGGTAAACATCAGCTACAACATTTATAATTGGTTGACCTCTGTCAGACACGATTACCAGATCAGATCTATCTGCAATTCAAGAGTGCCCTACGCCCAACTTGTTGCAGCCTTCAGCATACTTCACACTGGGCGTAGGGCGCAGGTAGTGGCCTGCGCCCTACGCCCGCCTGCGATTCAAGTGCGATTTTGCAGATTTTTTGGGTTTCGAAAAGCACTCAAATCGCAAAATTCAAGCTCGATATTGACAACAACACACCCACAAGTCATGTAGAAGTGAATGCTAACCTTTTTACGTTGAATTGTTGGTGGAAAATCGCCGATTTCGGAACCGTTTTTTTTGGGCGATTTAGGGTTACGGGAGAGAAAAATCGGAAGAGATGAAATGAAAGTGAGACTATTGTGCAATTATTTTGTTTGGGTTATTGTGTAAATATTTTCATTTACATTTCTTTTACATTTAATTTTAAAAGGAGAGGGGTAGAGATTCGATTTTTATTTTGTAAGGGGTACATGTTATACGGAGTACTTAATATTTGGAGGGGCATTTTTCCAAAGCCTCTTAGAGCATCCCCAATGGTAGGTACAAATCCAATGTGGCAACAATTTGTACCTAGGTACACCATTGGGGATGGAGGTACAAATTAGGAGAGATAAAATTGAGTATCAAATATTTGATACTAGGTACAAATTGGTTTGTATCTTATATTGTGGGTCCCACATAGAAAAAGAAGATGAATTGTACCTCTAACCATTGGAATGTTTAGGTACAAATTGATAGGTACAAATAATTTTATGATGTGGCAACTAAATTGTACCTATATTGAGGTATACAAATGGAGCTGCTCTTATAATTCTCGGTTTTTCAATCGGTGAAGAAGACATAAAACTGCATTCAAAAAGGTTTTTGTTTCGGTTGGGAAAATATAATGATGGATATCGACTCTCAAGAGTATCGTTTGAGATGCCAACTTCGCGGCCACGAAGATGATGTACGATTTCGCCCACTCCTCTTAAATCTGCTTTAAATTTCTAGTTGCTTATCATCCACTTTAATTTCTTAGTTCGATTTCTAGTTTTTTGTAATTACAATAAGAGTGATTGGAAATTGGAATACAGAAATCGAGGTGATTCTGAGATGCAAATGCTATAGGATATTGTAGTTTCGGCTTTTAACTTACTGGGCTGACTTTATTTGGTGAATCAATGTGGTGTTTAGGCTCGTGGCATATGCGTATGCGGCAATGCCGGTATAGCTACCTCTTCGAGAGACAGAACCGTTCGATTTTGGACTTTAGACGAACCACAAAAGCGCGATTATACCATGTCCAAAATATTGTTGGGCCACACTAGTTTCGTGGGGCCGGTGGCTTGGGTCCCACCCAGCGAGGAGCTTCCAGAGGGTGGAATTATATCTGGAGGGATGGACACTCTTGTTCTCGTTTGGAATCTGGCAACCGGAGAGAAAGTGCAGACCCTGAAGGGCCATAAGTTGCAAGTCACGGGCGTTGCATTTGATGATTCCGATATTGTCTCTGTTTCTGTAGATTGGTACGCTACCTCTTGGTTTATGGTTATCATAGTACTTTATTTTAACAGGCGAGATGTTTAGCAAGACTATAAAGCATAGTGAGTTAAATTCTGTCAATATAATTAAGGAAGCGGACTATCTTTATGGGATAAACGAAAATAGAATTCAAGCTTATATTTGGTGGGAAGAAGGTAGTAGCATTTTATTTATAGGAGTTACAAGATATAAAATTGTTCACACTGTAATCCATCCTTCCACATTGGCATTTAAATGAAAATTATGATGTTATATCCCTTAAAATGGTTGTGCTTATGATATTATTTTCTTAATTTCCCTAAATTCAGTTTTTGCCCGTCGGGTTCTTATTATTCTTTGAAAGCTGCAAGGTGGTAAAACCCAGTGTTTTTCATTTATTGATTTGTGTTCATAAACAAGTTTTAAACCAGAAATAACTCATAGAAACGCACTGACATGCTGGAATTGTGCTCGTTTTTTTTTTTAATTATGTCAATGAATTGGTGGTTGATATTTCTTTCTTGCTTTTTCTTTATCTTTCTTTTTTACTGAACTTATCAATGTGCTCTATCCTTTGTATTTAGTACATTGAGCCGCTGGAGAGGAGGTCAACAACTTGAGGTCTGGGAAGGTCATAAAGCACCAATTCAAGCAATTGTTAAGTTGCCCTCTGGCGAATTTGTTACGGGTAATGACTTTATTTTCTATCAATTTTTTTGTAAGCTGCCTTAATTTTTTGTTGTAACATGATACATATCTTCTAAATAAATTATTTGGCTTGAAATTTAAGATGTTGTGTAGTTTTTAATGTTAACACTCAATCAGAACTGATTCGGATTGTTATCCAGGTTCAAGTGACATGACTTTGAAGCTTTGGAAAGGGAATTCTTGTACCCATACATTCCTTGGACATACAGGTAAGTTATACTTCCTTAATAATATTAGTATATTTTTTCTGTGTAATTTATCGTCATGAAATGTAGTGCAGGTGAATATAAGCATATGCTATTGCATATAAAATCTATTTTACTGACCAATTCTATTTTCCCCTCCTAGCCAAGTGACAACTTAAATTTCTCATCTGTAGATAGAAAATAATAGTTTCTGCGGTATATAGTTTATTTTCTTGCACCAGCAGCATGAAATTTAAACCCTAAGCTTACAATTTTCTATAAGATGATGCCCTTAAGCTTTTCAATAGTCTTGCATGGTCACTTGCTTTTGCCTAATTTAGGGGATTCCATGAAGACATGAGAGTACTAGCCCAGCAGTGATTTTCTAAGAAAACAGTAAATTATGTGAGGCTAGCTTTAGAGCGATGGATTTTTATAGAGAACCAATAGCAATGAGCAAATAAATTCGATATTGATCTGATTCTATGTAAACTTTTTTCTGTCTGCAGATACCGTTCGAGGGGTGGCCGTTATGCCGAATTTAGGAATCCTTTCGGCATCTCATGATGGGTAAGATTTTGGCTATTTCTCTATAGGTAGATGTTCTAAATTACTAGTAACGACTCTAATTAATTTCCAGGAATATCTTTAGTAGTAATCTACTGAACGTTGTGTCTAATATAATACTCCTATAAAATTGCAATCCTTTTTCATGGTTATTGAAAGATTGAAAATGATCTAAAACTATTACATCAAAGACTGTAAAGTACCCTTGTTGGCTGTGGCTGAACTATAAATTTTATTTAGGAACCCCAAATATTATGATATTATTAATTAACTTTAACGAAATCAAGTGAAAGAAAGTACTTTTTTTTTGCATTGTCTTATATATTATTTATTCTAAAGTTAAAATAATAATGATTTTTTCTTTTGCAGAATAAAAAATGGCAGAAAAAAGAAAAATAAATAAAGAGCAAAAAAGGAAAAATAAATAAAGAACTGGAAAATGAAAGAAACCAGCCAAATTTGCAAGCTAAGGGATTTGTACCTCGGCCAGTTGGTTTCATGTCAGATGATGTAACCAATAGGGAAAATAAATTGTTAGATATTGAAATTCAGAAATTATGTACTTATAATAACAAGAAACCAAGAAAAATGTAGGTGATAAGTTTCGAACCTGTGCTGTTCGGGTTTCAAGATGAAAACTACACCAGTGGGCCAAGTTAGAACCTTAGATTTGTAATTACAAAGGAAAATGGAGAAAAAAGAAGATAAATGTAGATACCTTAAATCTATACTGTGAACATTTTCTAGCTCCTTGTTCATTCCTTTCACAGTTCCTGAAAAAATATACAAGTATTCTCTCTAGATATGCCTATGTTTATCTTGCTTACTCAGCCTTTCGAAGTATTCTTAGTTTGTTACGTTATTGTTGGATATGGCCATATGGGTAATTTTATATTTGGATTTCAATACATTTTTAATTAGCGTATGCTCTTTTAAAGTTGGTAAACAGCGCTCCCCTGTGTTTTGGTATATAATAATTTATTTTGTAATCCTGTTATAGTTGTAAATTGCAGTTCTATCAGGCTATGGGCACTTAGTGGGGAACTCCTCTTGGAGATGGTTGGTCACACGTCCATTGTCTATTCTGTTGATGCTCATACGTCTGGGCTTATTGTCAGTGGTAGTGAGGATTGTTCAGCAAAGATATGGAAAGGTTGCTTTCTACTGTCCATGCAGATAAAATTTAATCAGATTTCTTGTCATGTAAATACTTTCTATGTTATTCCTGCAAGTGTTCCCTGTATTGTGGCAAAACCTTTTGAAAGATAAACTTAATGTTCAGGTCAATTAATTTTGTTGATCTTTAATCTATATTCAATATTCAGTTGTATGAAGGCTCTGTTTGGGTTTTTTTATTAACATATTCAACTAAAGTCTTTTTGGAATATATGATCATGGTTTTCTCCTTTCTGCCATCATCTTTGTTTTGAATAAAGGATAATAAAAAAAAAAGTATTATCGTGAAGGCGCTCGTTTGCAATGTTTTTAGGAGACTGATGCGATTTTGAAGGCGCTCGTTTGTAATGTTTAGGATTGTTTCGCCCTCAATATTTTAGATTCTTTTTGTCAGCATGTAATATTGAGTTTTGTTGCAGATGGAGTTTGTGTACAAAACATAGAGCATCCTGGTTGTGTTTGGGATGCCAAATTTTTGGAAAATGGCGACATTGTAACGGCTTGCTCTGATGGAATCATTCGTGTTTGGACTTCTAGTCATGAAAGGATTGCTGATGCCGTAGAACTTGATTCATTTGCTACTCAACTTTCCGAATACAAGATTAGTAGGTATGTAGTCCTTGCTTCACTAATTTTTCTTCTAAACTAGGTTGTGATAAAAACAAATTTATTGTACGACGTTATCATAATGCAACATGCAAGAAATGGTTTTTCATGATTCTCTTGCTTGATTTATTTATAACAAATTAACAATATTTGTAGATATTTTTTGTATTTTTGGTGGGTAAACACAGTCTGTTTTCCTAGACTCAGTTGATGAAAATGCACCAGACTTTTGAATAGCTTATGATCCACTTTTAAAGTATCTTAGTTGCACTTTTTAGTAGTTGATGTTGTATATCATTGTGCATCAGGAAAAAAGTAGGAGGGATGAAATTGGAAGACTTACCAGGTCTTGATTCCCTGAAGACTCCAGGTACGCTTTGTTTGATGGGTAGAAATTATGGATGTTGTCTGAATAAAGGATGTTAACTTTTGAAATTAACATGTACCGGAGATTTCCTATTAAATTTATTTTTGCAAGACTTTTTCTATGATAAAAAATGATCAGGAAGTAGTGATGGGCAGACAAAGATAGTCCGAGAAGGAGATAATGGCGTAGCTTATTCGTGGAATATGCGTGAACAGACCTGGGATAAGGTAAAAACAATTTTCATTTATGCAAATATGCTTATTTTCTTCTTTTTTGGGAAGGGTTGTTTGTTGTGGTGGACTGGTGATTATACTTTTGACATTCCATACATTGTTGTTCTTTACTCGTTGATTTCATTCTTATTATATTTGAATTTTTGCATCTTTAAAATACATGTGTGGGTTCTAACTACGCAAATCACTCAGCTTCTTTTATTTAGATTAGTCCAAAGATCTTGTGTTTTAAATGTGTGATTTTAATAGTTAAGCTGTATTTCACATGTAGATTGGTGAAGTTGTTGATGGACCTGATGATAACATCAAGAGTCCTATACTTGATGGAATCCAATACGACTTTGGTAAGACTTTTCTGTAATTACTCGTGCTTTATATATTTTCCTTTTCAATAACTGTTTACATTGTATGTCCTTTAGTATTTGATGTCGACATTGGAGATGGTGAGCCTGTACGTAAATTACCTTACAATCGTTCAGGTATACTCTTGATTAAAACTGTTAAAGGAACTGTACAAATTCTTTTACCTTTTCTACAGCTCCCTCCTTTTTTTTTTTCCTTTGATGTTTCTTTTGGTAAAATATTTAATCAGTTTTCTCTTGACGTTGTAAACAACAACCTACTTATAGACAATCCGTATGACGTGGCTGACAAGTGGCTGCTTAAGGAAAATTTACCTCTTTCTTACCGGCAACAAGTTGTGGAATTTATCCTGCAAAATTCAGGACAAAGGGACTTTACACCGGATCCGATATTTCGAGACCCCTACACTGGATGTGAGACCAACTATTACTTAAATCAATTTCAGGGAGATACTTTTGATGTGCAATTCAATCTTAACTGTTCTTACTTTCACTTTAATGCTTCAGCCAGTGCTTATACACCCGGAGTTCCATCCCGAGTACCAGGTTTATTTCTTAGTTTGTATTCCTTTTTCTCCCAGTTGTTAGATCTTACTTATGCAAGAGAGGTCATGATTGTTGTTTTTGTAAATGCAGATGTATCAAAGCCTTCTTACAAGCACATTCCCAAAGTATTCTTCCAACTTTTGCTTTTTTCATTATTGGGTTTCCATAAAAAAAGTGTTTATAAAGAAAGTAATGTGTTATTTTTCCATTTACGTGGTAATGATATGTCTGTTTTTACTCTATTGAGAACACAAAATTAAATTTTCAATAGACGGAGGTTGTTTGAATGGCAAATGAGGAGACATTATAGGGACGGGGGCTTGTTGGGTGAATAGAAAACCCTAGTTCAATCAGTTGTGTAATTCCCTAATTCTTGAACCTAGTGAATAGATGACTTGAGTAACATTAGAAGGGGGTCTTTTGAAGGATTGACATTACATGAAAATTGTGTTAGTATGGCAGGTTGTTCAATTGGAAAATTTAAGATGTTTATTGATGAATCTCGGCTCTGAAAGGCCTAATATAATTTATATATTGCTATTTCATTTCTTGCCATTGTAATTCATGGTCAAATTTTTTTTTCTCCAGAAAGGGATGCTTGTGTTCGACGCTGCCCAGTTTGATGGAATCCTAAAAAAAATATCCGAGTTCAACAATGCTCTGCTGGCTGACTCAGTAATTTTCGGTTTTTTTTTAGGGGGTGGGGGGTGGGGTGGGGGATTATTTTATATTTTTATTATTTTTCGCCATCACGTGCCCTAGTTGCCATTTTATAGGAGAAACCACAATGATCTTATAACGCTTTCCTGTAGGAGAAATCACATTTATCGATGAAGGAGGGAGATCTGTCGAGATTGGGTGCTATTGTTAGGATTTTGAAAGACACATCTCATTATCATAGCAGTACATTCTCAGATGTGGATGTTGTACTGCTGCTGAAGTTGTTGAATACATGGCCAGTTGCAATGCTTTTTCCCGGTAATCGTCTAATTCCAATCCGAGGCATTTTCAAAATTCCGAAGTGAAATTCCCTGAAATTATTCAAATTATTATGTATTTTCTCTTCCTTTTGATCTATTCTTTTTTTATTACTACCGCTTTTCTACAGTTGTGGATGTTACGAGGATGTTTGTACTCCACCCAGACGGAGCTGTGAAGATTCTGCAGCATGTCAAGGATGAAAATGGTACCTAAATAAATTTCACTCCTAACCCTTTCTATGCAGACCTATATTTTTATCAAGAATTATAACACACACACATACACACATATTATCGATGGAGGTATACCTTTTAAAACAAATTGGTCTCATGTCTGTAAATCTGTGTGAACGCAGCCGCATTTATAACCTTTGCGGTTATTTAATTTTTCATTTGTTTTCACCAGATATAATTATTGAGTTAATCAG
The DNA here is from genome assembly GCA_954870475.1 of Euphrasia confusa. NCBI lineage: Eukaryota > Viridiplantae > Streptophyta > Magnoliopsida > Lamiales > Orobanchaceae > Euphrasia > Euphrasia confusa. The sequence continues at coordinate 23,932,191 of OX940951.1, forward strand.
GAAGGTAACCTCAAGTCCTCCACTTCCTGCAAATATACTCACCACCCTCCGAGCATTGGTGAATCACTTCAAAAGAGCATCTCTCCATGATTGGTTATTAAGACGCCGTGTTGAGGTTAGTAGTACGTTTGGACATGCAGATAAATTCCCACCTCTGTTATTAAATCCTATGTTATTGCCAACCTCTTCAATTTTTATTTTTATTACTGGTTTTGTAGATTCTTGATGCCTTCTCAAGCTGTTGGTCGTCTTCAAATAAGAATGTTCAACTATCGTATGCGACATTACTACTCAAGTAAGTAGCAGAATGAGCATGTTATTTTAAAGTTAATTTGATTTCTTATTATTCTCTGTTTGGCTCTGTAATATGTGAGAAGAGAATGAATTACCATAATTGCATAATTCATTGTGCATTTTAATATTGAGATGGTCACACTTTTAAATCAAGAAATCGTATTCTGGGATAAAAAAACTTTAAAATAAATATTAACATTGATTTTAAAACTACTAATCTCACTAAGGTATGTCAAGTAGTTTTTGCGTTATATGAAGATGGCCATCGCAGATGATACCATTTCTTCCAATAACCCTGTAAAGCCATGGATTTTTTTACTAACATCAACAATAGCAAGTAAAAGAACTTTTGTTCTGTCGTTGAAAATATAAGTTCTTACTACAGCCGTTTATCATATATAAGCACTGGCAAATTGTCAGATCTATGGTTATCAGAAGTTTGAAAATTGCAAATCTTTAGATATTGGCGCTCTTGTTTTCCCTGACAACACATGGTTCGAGTTTATATTAGTGTAATATGTATGTCGTCTAATCATGCAGCTATGCTGTTCTTCTGATTGAGAAAAGAAATGAAGAAGGCCAATCTCAAGTTCTTTCAGCGGCATTGGAGGTAAATAAAATATAAGTCATTTTTATTCGCGGTGAGATCTTCGTACGAAAGGGTAACTGGTTTTTTTTTGCTCGTAAAATCTCTGAAGATGGCGGAAGAAGCCAGTGTTGATTCCGATTCAAGATTCCGGGCTTTGGTGACTATTGGCTCGCTGGTAGGCTTTCTATGTATATTTGATAGGTATATGATTCAATACAAGTAGTGTCTTCTTAACACTTGTTATTTACAGATGGTTGAAGGGGCAGTGAGAAAAGTGGCATTGGATTTCGATGTTGTAAGCATTGCCACGTCAGCAAAGGCGTCTAGTGATGACAAGATTGCTCAAGTTGGAGCTGACATTGAGCGTGTTGCCAAACAGAGTTGAATGTGGTCAATCTCTTTTTTCTTTTTTTTTTTTTTTTTTTTTTGATAAGGAGAAGAGACGAGAAACTCCACCCTCACTCGATCGGAGGTCCCTCGATCGAGTAGGATGTAAATCGAGGAATGTGCCCGAGTAGCAGACACCTGTGCGAGAGAGCCAACAGGTCGAACCCCAGGACAAACCTTCATAATATTTCAATGAAAATTTGTCCCACCCGAGATTCGAACCCTGCGTCGCCGGGGAATTACACCCACATCATCACAGGCCTTACCACTCGGCTATGCTCCTGGGGACTATTTTTTCTATTTTTTGCAAGACTATTATTATTATTATTATTATTATTATCTTTTGTTCAGACAAGTTTTAAGGTTTTCACGTAGTCTTAATTCAAACGCATGTAGTTTTAATATATATTTATGTACACTTAAAACATGGACTCGGGTATCTAAAATGATCCATATTAGTTTCTCATTTTTGTGATATATAATTGTTGGAGCATATAAGTTGTTTCTCATCTAAAATAAGAAAGAGTATAAGCTGTTTCTCATCTAAAATGGACTCGGCTAGCTATTGATTCGACGTTATAAATAAGCTTATATGCTCCAACAATGATTTTAAAGTGGACTCGGCTAGCTATTGATTCGATGTTTTTGTGTTCGTTGCTCGTCAAAATTTTAAGTCAATTATAGTTTGAGTTGATATCAATTCAAGAAAACGAAACAGAAATATTTATGTGAATGTGTAGTGTTAAATACATTATTCATAATTCTAATTCTAGGTTCAAGTTGTGTTTCAAAATTACAAGAATTAAACACGAAATCAAATAAACAAGCACTCCGATGTTTAATAATTCAAACTTAGGTAATGGTTTGCTTTTCGCCTTTTTCAACTACTACCATTAACCAAGGTTCTAAAAGGCGGTAGGCGGACGGTGACTAGGAGCCTAGGGCCTAGAGGGATTAATCGGGGACTAGACGGGATTAATATCGTTTTATATTTTTATATTAAATTAATTAATATTATATTTCAAAAATAATTTTTATATATATTTTTGAAAAAATAACAAGTTTTTTACTTTAGTTATAATAATTAGTTATATCATATTTGTTTTTAAATTCAATAAAAGTAAATTATTACACAAAATTTTATCATATTTCACAAATCAAATTAAATATTATTTTTTAAGTTCTATAACACAAAAAAATATCATTTTTAAACTTTTTTAGCCAATAAAAACGTTAAATTCACAATGAGACGAAAAAAACATTATTTTAATTTTTTTATTCAAAACCGCCTAGGTTCGATTAATTCCCGCCTAGGCCGCCTAAATCCGCCTGAACCCGCCTAGCCGCCTAAGATGGAAAATCCGGGCGGTTTACCCCCGCCTAGCGCCTAGGCCCGATTTTTAAAACATTGCCCTTAACACATGAAAGTCAAGTTCTAAGATAGGTGGCTTCACTCGTAATTCAACGTTTCATTCTCTTAGTAATCCGCTCCCGATTGGGTTAAAACACTAAGGAGGGTGTATTCAATTAGGATTTTAATGGATTTTTTAGGATTTTTAAAAGTCCGTGGATTTTTGTGGATTTTCTAAATCTACGGAGTCTAGGAAGAGTTTGATTGACTTTTACTTATTGATTTTCACGGATTTTGATAAACTTTACATAATTGTGAAATTCATTTTTTAATTGATTTACTTGAATTATCATAGACTTTTACATATAAATAAATCCAAATTGTTTTAAAAAAAATTCAAATTGTTTAAAAAATAAAATACAAAAAATGCATTAGTTTAAAAATAAAAAATATAATTATTCAACATTATTATTCCTATTTTTATTTACATATTGTTAAACGACATCATTTTTCATAAACCATTAGCAAGCAATACTCATTGTATGAATTAGCTTGTTCATTTTTCAAATACCATTAGCAAGCAATACTCAATACTAATAGCTTGCGTTTTTTATTTTGATGTAAATAGTATTCATGATATATATATATATATATATATATATATATATATATATATATTATTTTTTGATTTCTTTATTTATTAATGTTTTTTTAACTTCATTATGTTTATTTATATATTTTTAAAATTTTATTATTTTTTTAATAATTAATTAATAATTTTATTTTATCTATTTCATGTTTACTAATTTTATTTATTTTTATTTATATAGTTTTAAGTTTTATTATTTTTTTAATAATTAATTTGTCAATTAAAATAGAAATCCGTTGAAATCTCATGTATTTGGGAGAGATTTCAAATAATGGATTTCCTTTATATTTTTAGGATGAAATCAATAGAAATCCATTGACTTTTAAAATCCATTGAGTTTTGAATACCCGTAGATTTTAATAGACTTTTTAAAATCTGAATTGAATACTTCCGGATTTTAATAGACTTTTAAAAATCCGGATTGAATACCCCTGGATTTTAAAAGTCCAAACAAATCCTACAGAGTCTTAAACGAATACACCCCCTAAGATTATGTTAATCGTTTATAGTCTTCCGGTTACCACAATTTAATTCCTTCGTTCATCATATTAGCATTCGAGTTTGACATGTTTAGTTCAACATCTTTAAAGAAGAACAAACAACAAATATTATAACAAATGAAAACATCATTTCAAGCATACATCCAAACATACACAAGAAATTTACAAGAGAATAAACAAAGAAAAAGTCTAGACAAATCTTAAATTAATCAAAGCAAATTCATCCAAAAAAATATTTACAAGCATTCTGAAGCATTTATAAAATCTAAAAATATAACAAAGACAATCAACAAGAAGTTCAGAAAATAAAAGCATTAACTACGATTACGATAATTAGTTCGGCTTGTGGACTCGATAACGATTTCGGAGTTGTCGGTTCCGAAAAGGTCTTCCTAATCTTCCTCGTATATTCCCCAGCGAATAGTTGTCTTTTTCTCCCTCCAAACTCGCCTCAATCCCTCCAAGGTGCCATTGAAACCGTCACTCAACCTCCTAGTCGAGCCCGCTAAAGACCGCTACCAAAATCTGCCTCTTCGTTGTGGACGTCGCGCGGGTACCTCGCGCCTGGGTACATGCACGTAGCGGTCGCTACTTGTGCATTTCTAGCTTTCTTCATTTCATCTCGTATTTTTTTTTTCGATTCTCGACCTAAAATATGAACAAACACAGTCTAACATACTCGTAAGATCAACGACGCACACACAAACAAACACACGCTAAATAAACAAAAACATGACACAAAAGGACACATGCACGTTAAAAGAAACACAACACACACACACACAATATAAATTAGCTATACACATGAACTATTAAAGGTTGAATCTCGTGATTCAATGATTGACTGAATACGATAAACATTAATTAAATAGTTAATTAAATGCATGAAATCGAAGATTGATTGAATTTGAGATTTATAATTGTGATTATGAATTGGAAAATAAAAGACTAAAAGAAAACGAACAAAATAAAGTACACTTTCTTTTAATGTTGGGCCAATAACACCTTTAAAGACCTTTAATGTTGGACCAATAACACCTTAAAAGACCTTGTTAAGGTATTAATGTTGTCCAATTTATATTTGAGCTTTAGGATCTATATTCAACCGATGTGGGATACTCTAACACTCCCCCTCACGAGTAAGCCGGAAATTCCATCGGAATTACTCGTGGCCGGAAATTCCATCGGCAGGGGTGCCCACAGTCGGAAATTCCATTGACCGGGGCCCCACATCGTGTTGGGCCTGCTCTGATACCATTTTAATGTTAGGCCAATAACACCTTAAAAGACCTTGTTAAGATATTAAGGTTGTCCAACTTATATTTGAGCTTTATGATCTATATCCAACCGATGTGGGATACTCTAACACTATTTTGAAAAAAATCTCAACTATTTCGACGATTTGAAGTGTTGTGCTATCCTCGTTCTTTGGGTTATACATTGGTACCTTCAATTATACAATCCAAATCCATCTCGCCACTCAATATGGTATGGTATTTCTACTCATTCTTACTAATTTTGAACTTGAATTTTATATTGATTTGAGCTTTTTTTTGGTAAATGTCAATTTCATTAATAAAAAGTGTAACCTAACAACAAAAGCGCGTAAGAAAAATCTTACAGTTCCACACGAGATAACAGACTATCTCTCCAAATAACCAAATGCAACATATAACAATACTAATAACAACTAATTAAAAATTTACCAAACTATATGCCAAACTTTCTTCAGTGCCGGTGCTTGAAGAGAGTTCGGGAGTCGTAACGTGATGATCCAGTCACGAACTATGGTAATTGTCGAAGAAGAGGCCTTACTAGCTATGACATGTGTCTCCAGTAAAGCAACCATACTAACCGCATGCTCATGAATAAGATTCCGGACTACCCGCTGATGGTACGACTTATTCAGCCCCCGTGCATTCCAGCTTAAAGCGTATTAAACATGAGCAGGAGTAAGAAGGGCTGCTTTAGGACCCTGCTCGACCACAACTATATCTCCGTGCATACTCTCATTCTCATCATCCGTCTCATTCAGATCATCAATTTCTTCTAACATCTCATTCGAACCCATGCAAATGTGATTTAGGTCGTGTGTGTGTGTGTTTCGGTTATGTTTTTGTGTCGTTTGATAGTCGTGTTTAGTTTTGTCGTGTTGTTTTAGTTATATTTCTTGTTTTGTTGTGATTTGATCTCACGCGGTGTGTTGGAGGGTTTTTGAGTTCATTTTGTAGGTCGGTTGCCGAGAAAATTCGAGAAATCGAGCAAAGGCTGGAATAGGAGAAACGACGGGCGCCGAAATCAGTCTCGCGGTCGCAGGAAAGGAACGGCGGTCGCCGGAGACGAAATGACGACCGCCGAAAGGGGCGAAAAAGTTCAGATGGCCAGCCAAGACTTTTGGGCAAAACGGCGGTCGCCAAAATGTAAACGGCGGTCGCCGAAATGATTCGGTGGGCGCCAAAATGAATCGGCGGTCGCCGAACGGGGCTGGACAGGTGCGACATCGGCGGTTACGGGGCAGTTTCTTGGGCGTTTGAAGTCCGATTTAAGTGATTCTTTTTGCATTGGAAAGCTAACTTCCGCTTTCTGAACTTGGGGAAAAGATCGGGGACGAATCCATTGACAACGGCAACGTTCACGAGTCGAGAAGCACGATCGAAGTTCTACGGCCACTACTTTTACTAGTTTGAACTTTAAACTTGATTTCGATTATGTGTTTTAGTTTTCTTTGCTTCTTTTCATGCTTTTAACTTCTTGTAATAAACATCTAGATTTCTAATTGCTTTTATGTTATTTTTATTAATGCTTTGTCTTATTTTAATTCTTGATCATGTCTCTTTTGATTATCGTTGTTAAATATTTTGTTAAGATGTTGAACTAAGTTTGTAACTCGGATGATGATATGATTTACGAAAGAATTGGTTTGTATTAACCGGAAGATCAAATACAATTATCATAATATTAGAATCGTAACCCGATCGGGAGCGAACCTCTAAGTGGATTAAACGTAGTTTTTACGAGTTAAGCAACCCGACCGGGAACTTGACGTTCGTGTGTTTAATCGTGTTGGTTGAAAAAGGAGACATATAAATCTAATTCCTAAGTTTGATTATTATCTTCCGAGTTTTTTCAATTCAAGTATTTAAGTTATTTCTTTCATGTTCTTATTTACTTTCTTTGTTAATCGAACTTGAACCTAGGATTTTAACATAATGAAAAATGCATCTAACACTAGTTATTCACTTAAACTCTACTCTTTCGTTTCCTTGGATTGATACCGAGTCAACTACAACTGACCTCGGATTTTGACGAGAGACGCACAAAAACGTCTAATCAAAATTGGCGCCGTTGCCGGTTTCACGACTTTTCTCGGCAACCGACCTACAAAATGAACTCGAAAACCCTCCAACACACCGCGTGAGATCAAATCACAACAAAACAAGAAATATAACTAAAACAACACGACAAAACTAAACACGACTATCAAACGACACAAAAACATAACCGAAACACACACACACACGACCTAAATCACCCCCCCCCCCACGCTCAGGTGATTTATGTCGTGTGTGTGTGTTTTTCGCTTATGTTTTAAGTGTTGTATGTGAGTCGTGTGTTGCATGTTTGTGACGTTTTAGTTAATTTTGATGTTTTTGTGTGTTTCGGATCTCACGGGGTGTGTTGGAGTGTTTTGTGTTTATTTTGTAGGTCAAATGTTGAAGGAAATTGAAGAGTCGAGTGAAAGATCGAAGTAACGAGCAAAGAGACGAAGAATGAAGAAACGGCGACCGCCAAAATGAATCAACGGTCGCAGAGGAAAAACGGCGGTCGCCGGAGACAGAATGACGACCGCCAAAAGAGCCGAAAAGAGTCAGATGTTCAGTCAAGATAAGTGGGCAAAACGGCGGTCGCCGTTTTGTAAACGGCGGGCGCGGAACTGAGAATGGCGGGCGCCGTTTTGAGGCAGTTTCAGGGCGGTTCCATGCGAAGTCAAAGGTGTATTTAGGCGAGGTTTTGAAGGGAAAAACATAACTTTTCGCCTGGGAATTAATCGAGGAGCACTGGGAAACCATTTCGGAGCCGACAACTCCGAGAGACGATCGATCAAGTCCGAAGCCGATTTAATTACCGTAATTGTAGTAGTATTTCAATTTCTAGGATTCTAGTTTGTTCTCTTTTCATGTTCTTTCTAACTTTTGCAAAACTTATGAATGCTTTCAAATTTGAGAATGTTAGAATGAATTCCTAAATGAATGCTTTGATTATTAAAGATTGTTCTAAACTAGTTCTTTGTTTAATTCTCTTGTTTAATTTCTTGTTTATCTTTGAGTGCATTTTAAACGCTTTGCTTTCATTTATTGTTATTCTAGTTATTCGATCTTTGCTAAAGATGATGAACTAAATTCCTACTCGGGTGTTTATATGAAAAATTAGGCGGATCATTGTTTAACCGGAAGATCTTATATACACGACATACTCTTGACATCGTAACTTGACCGAGAGCGATTAATCAAGTGAACTAAACGTTGAAAAACGAGTTAAGCAACCCGACCGGGAACTTGACTTTCGATTGTCGTTTATATTGATTGAAAAAGGCAGGAACAATTTGAAGTCGAGTTTGTAGTATAATCATCCGAGTCTTTTCCTTATTATTTACTTCAAAATTTCCATTTTAATCGAGAGTTTCAAAATGATCATAGGATTTAGTACAATGAACTACGTTTCTACTACTTTTCATACCAATAATCATTACTCTTCCGTTTCCTTGGATTGATACCGAGTCAACTACAATTGACCTCGGATTTTGACGAGAGACGAGCACGAAAAACGTCTAATCAAAATTGGCGCCGTTGCTGGGGAAACAGATAGTTTTGTTTAAGTGTTTGTTTAGTTTTAGTTTCGTATTTCCTTTAGTTAACTTAGTTATTTGTCTTGTTATTTGCTAACCATCTACTTTAGTGTGCATGGTTACTACGAGACGCAAGGCTTCTCAAGAGCAATCCGGAGAAAATATGGAGAAGGATAAAGATAAAGTTCAAGTCGAAGATGACTCCGATCAAGAAATTTCGGGTGTCAAGAAAGGTCAACCTTCTCATGGACATGTTTTATCTCCGAATACTCAAGGCCAAGGACCTCTTCTACCTTTGGGAGCTCCTCAAAATAGTAACAATCAAGCGGGAGGAAGTAATTTACAGATTCAAATTCCTCAATTCAATGTTCAAGCACAACTTACTCCTCCAACACCTCTAAATCCTCAAGAAGAAGATCATCATTCTACTCCTCATACCGTGATGAGTCCTAATGTTGGATATCATCCAAATATGATGAATCCTCAGATGATGAACCAACCACCGATGATGAATCCGAACATGATGAATAATATGGCTTATCAACCAAACTACGGGTATTCATTTCAGCAACCCGGAGTTCAAGTCAATCAAAACATGCAAGGACAAATCCAACAACAATGGCCAAACATGGTGCCTAATATGATGCCGTATGGGGGTTATGGGATGCAACCGAATCAGTGGAATCAATATGGAAATCCAGCGGCACGACGAGTTCAACAAGGTGACATTACAAGGCCTATTATTGGAGCAACTCCGGCATGTGTGGATTTACCGGAAGTGGTGAAGAATTATAAAGTGAATCCGATGGACTTCAATCAGCTACCGGAGTACCATGGGAATAACAATGAGGATGTGTTGAGTTTCATCCGAGATTTCTACAATACCATTCATACTTTTCCGTTGAATGGTCTTCAAGAAGACGAGTTGCGTTGTCGGTTCTTTCCGATGACATTGAAAGATAAGGCCAAGTCTTGGTGGATAGCTTTGCCGCCAAATTCTCTCCAAAATTGGAATGACATCTATGAAGAGTTCATGAGTTAGTTCTTTCCACACCATAAGACGACGGACTTTAGGAATCAAATTTGTGGTTTCACTAGTCGTCCGGGAGAATTTTTCCACGAGACTTGGGATCGTTTTCAAGATTTACTTCTTAAATGTCCACATCACACTTTTACTCAAGTCTTACTTAACCAAATTTTCTATGACTCTTTGACAGATTCTTTGCAAGGGTCGGTGGATAATCAAGCCGGAGGCGACATCACCTATCGATCACCGGAAGAGATGGTTACTATCTACAAGACTATGGCTGGGAATTCAAGGAGGAAAAGTTCGAGAAGGAGAGTTGTGAATGATGTGAAAGAAGTGGAAGCGAGCAACCTCGACTTAAAAATTGAGGAGATGTCAAAAGAAATCAAAGAGTTGAAAATGAAGGACGGGAATCGGAAAACACAACTCCTTTTGAACCAAATGGAGGTGTACTTTGTGTGGATATCAAGGGCATGGACCAGCTACATGTCCGATGCCTCAAATGCAAGCTCCTTTGATGATTGAAGGGCAGCCCATGGTTGGAGAGCAAGGGAACATGGCATGTGTTCCATATCAACCACAACAAGGAGAAATGGTGATTTCGGAAGTACAAGCTTCGGTGGTACAGCCGTATAATCAACAAGGTGGCTACTAAAACAATCAACAAGGAGGGAATCAAAGGCCTAATTATCCTTACCAACCAAGGCCACAACCTCAACAATGGCAACCGAGGCAAAATTATCAGCAAGGTCAATCTTCGAGCACACCGTACCGAGCTCCTTATCAAGCACAGAACCAACAATACCGGGCTCCGTATCAAGCTCCTACACAACAACAACAGCCTCTTAGACCTCCTCAACAACCCTCGAGTAATAATTTCGAAGAGTGGATGAAGAAATATGCCGAGAAAAATGATTTGAGGATGGACAACTTAGAAGTGAAAGTAGGAGGTTATGATGCGGTACTTAATAGCATCAACACTCAAATGGGGCAAATGGCTACTACACTTGGAAAAATGCAAGCTAAGGAAGAGTCGGGAAGACTTCCAAGTCAACCATCCCATGCAAAAGCTCTTACGGTATTGAGATCGGGAAAGATAATAGACAATAAAGTAAGGATGCCGGGTGAAGAGGTTGAGAAAGAAAAAAATGCAGCGGTTTTTGATGAAGAAAATGAGGAAGGAATCGAGGAGATTGTTTGTGAGAACGAGGAGGAGGAAAAAGAGAAGGAAGACTAAAATGAGGAGAAGGAAGAGGAAAGGAAGAAGAGAAAAAGAGTAGAAGCCGAGGCCGAAAGTGAAAGGGTAGTTCTTCATAAAGCAAAGAACCCGTACAAGCCTCCCGTTCCTTTTCCGAGCAATCTTAGTAACAAAAAGAAGGATCAACAATTTCAGCAACTTTATGATCTTCTAGCAAAGGTTGAGGTAAACGTCCCTTTGCTCGATATGATTTCTAATATTCCTTCTTACGTTAAATTTTTTAAGGAATTGGCTTCTAACAAGAGAAAGTTCGAGGAGAACGAGAAAGTTGTGTTGTTTGCAGGTGCTAGTGCCGTGATGCAACACCAAGTATACCACCAAAGGAGAGCGATCCGGGAAGCTTTGTTATCAAAATTGTGATTGGAGCCGGAAACGAGGTGTCCGGTATGCTAGACTTGGGAGCCGGGATCAACTTGATGCCGTCGGCTATATTTGACCAATTGAAGCTTGATAATTTGAAGCCGACAAGAATTTTCCTTCAACTAGCTGACCGATCAGTGAGGTATCCGAGGGGAATTGTTGAAGATATTTTAGTTGAAGTCGGAGGGTTGATAGTGCCGGTTGATTTTGTCGTGTTAGATGTTGGAGATATACCGGAGAATTCCCAAGATCATTCTATCTTATTGGGACGTCCGTTTATGGCTACAACCAATACTCTCATCGACGTGAAGAATGGACAACTCCAAATGTGTTGGAAATCGATATCCCGGGCTATTAAAATTTGCGGAAAATAATAACCCGACCGAAGTCCCTCATCGCCGGAGATCCGAACGCGAACCACCGCACGAGCCGGGGCCCGACCAAGTACCCAGCGAGGCCCGAAGGCCGCGAGCACCCAGCCGAGCCCCCGCACGGGGCTCGCGATCATCTCGCGATGATCGCTGGGGATGCACGAGGCATCCCCGGGGCTGCTCGTAGCAGCCCCGCAGCGGGTTCATGAACCCGCTGCTCGCGGAGGGGTCAGCCCCGTACGCCCGCTACGGGCGAACCCGTAGCACGTACGAGGCAGCTACGGGTGACCCTGTAGCATACCGCGATCGAGCTCACGGGCTCGATCGCCCCTCGGCTCCAGCCGAGGGCTTCTCCGCGCGACGCCGTCGGTCAAGGGGCTGGGGTTCACCCGCCGTGGCACCAGCCCACGGCGAACCCCGGCGATCGACCCGAGGTCGACCCCACGCCCCGGCGTCCAGCCGGGGCTCATCCCTCGTTCGCGCGCCGGCAGTCGAACCCTAGGGTTTGGCCGCCACCCTCGATCCCACCGAGGGTTTTCTCGACCTTCGCCGGGGATCTCGAATCCCCGTCCCCGAAGTTCGTACGTTTACCCGGATCGTGTGTTCATGTATACGCTACAATTAATTCACACAAAATCATAGAAAGGGTTTATGATTTTTACCTTCGATTCGTTGTACGGAGAAATGAATTAACGCGTTGATGACCTTGCGATCTTCCCACGTATTCCTTGCACCTCGTCCGAACGTCGTGTGGGCGACGATCTATCGAACTCCTATGGATCTCCTTCACTCTCCAAAACTTTATGATTGGCGTAGGTTAAATTGTGTTATGAAAAGTGAAGACCATGTAGTGTTTTTATAGGCTACGTAGGGGATCATAAGGAGATTAAATATTGGGCTTCTAATATTGAAGATTAAATTGGGTCCAACCCAAATCCATTAATCCTTATCAATATTAATTTTATTTATTTTCCACTATATAAATAAAATTGCACTCCCAATATTAAATCATATTATATCAAATAATATTTCTCCGGTAGTATTATTTATTCCGTGTATTTAAGATTTAAATATCCATGAATAAAATTAATTTATTGCTAATTAATTTATTTATCTCTTATATCCGAGAATAGTACCGTTCAACTTTAATTATTATGCGGATTAAATCCACCTGCAGGGTTTACATAATAATTCCTTATGAACTCATCTCGGGGATATTATCAACCCTTACGGGATACACTTTCCCGTCAAGTATTCCCGGCATGTCATATATAAAATATAGTGACCCAACTTAACCGGTAATTAACCCAATAATTAAATCGGTTAATTCCTTTGGAAAATCAAAGTCACTCATATTAAATATACACACCCGCAATAATATCGGGGATTAAGAATAAAATACTCTGAGATTTAAATTGATTATCCAAGGCAATCCTAATCAATAAATCTCAAGCGATCCGCCCAATACACCAAGTGTACAAGTGTGATAAAATAATTAAGATAAATTATTTTCTCTCTCACACAACGACTATACCGATGGATTGGTCCGTGTCCATCTAGGTCGTGAGCAACTTGTTCGATTAAATACGAGTAACCGATAGTATGATCTTCTGTGCGCCCATGCACACCATACTAACTACAACGTATAAAATCCAGGACTATAATTTTGCATAATTAATTAATAATAATTAAATGCAAATAATTGTTCATTAATTAAATAGGTCAAATGCTATGATCGGGAGTTTACCGATACTTAAATCTAGACATTAAGTACACAACTCCAACAATCTCCCACTTGTACTAAGGTCTAGTCATTTCTTCCAAACTCCCGACTCCCATACTCATCACGTGCTCAAGTTATACTTCCCAGAAGTATTATGTGAATGAGCAATCTAGGTTGCCGCTCTGAAGTTATCTTGGTGACTACTGCGTCGTCTTCCTGACGATGATTCGTATCAGGTGGTACTTGCTCTATGTGTTACCATCACCTTTTGAACTTATGACTTCTTCCAGTTTACCATGCACCGCTGTATATATATAGCCTTTGGTGAACCAAGAATCATATCCAAGTTCAGAGGTCATCCCGGAACCTAACCAAAACTTCCGCTGCCTCTGAGGCTGCTATTTGGTTTATGATAGAGTCCGAGAAGCATCACGCTTATCACTCTTTCATCCTTAGGTTCCACCTCTTCTAAAAGTGAACACATAGCCTGATATCGACTTACACTGGTCTTTCTCTGATTTTGGATCTGAGAAACTGTAATCTAAGACGATTTCGTCTTGCTCAGTAATCTAGTACTTCCAAGTACTTTTACAGCATTCGAATATCTCTTATCCAGATTACTTTGATATCCTCCCACTACGCTAACCGCATAGTTGATATCAGGTCCCTGTTTTATAACATCGCATCTACAAAGCTCTCTTCACTCGAAGTGTAGGAAACTGTTTTGTCTATATCTATCTCCTTTATTTGTTCGAAACACATACCTTTAGATAGACGTATTCTGTTCCCGAAAGGCAATAACCTTTCTCAGAATTATGCATGTTTAAAACAAACCATAAGATATCTTAAGAGAAGTACAAATGTTCTTATCTAGAGATCAAAAGATTTCTAAGAACATGATCCAACTTCATCTTAATCTCATATCTTGAATTATTTAGACAACCTCTATTTTATGCTTGACAACACTTTTACATTGTTGCCAACGATGAAGTGTTATCTACAAAATTCCGAGAAACACCACTTTGTTTCCATTACGTCTCTAACACACCTTTCCTTGCTATTTTAATGAATCCATGTAATGGACTATCTCATCAATTCGCAAGTCCCAATTTTCAGCTTTGTGACAATCCATTAATGGATTCACTAAGCTTTGTACTTCTAAATAATCTTGCCTTCTTAACAATAATACTTATTGCTTTCCAAGTAGGCATATTTAGATTAGTACCGCCCCTTATGCAGAACTAGGGATCGATTTCATGTCTACTAGATCCAGAGTTTAAAACTCCTCCAGTCTCATGAACTTCTCCGGTTGCTTAACAACCTCCCACTGCAATGGCGTTCCGGTGTATAACAGTAATAACATTAGGTGCAGTTAGTGGTATATTATTACTCGGTCAGGCTGGTTCTCAGTCTTTCCCTTTCCTCATTTTAAAGTACTTTGTCAGTTAGGGCATTGTAGTTCATCTAATAGTCTTCTTCTAAGAACCGGGTGAAGACACCCCTCTGGTTCGTAGTACTATTGAATATACAAATACTTGTTCTTCTAGGATATTCTACAACTACATTGAATGTGCCGTTGTATCCAGAAATGTCCATAGAACATAGGTAGTTCCGAATAAACTTGTCCTTTTACTTTTAGAGTTCCTTTGATTTATGCTATGTGTTATTCAGATAGGTGATAGCCTCCGCGAACAAGTCGCAGGCTTCTAATGGATATACTTTGGAAGGATCCCCATAATGGCTTTGTGTTAAAAACACTCCGCTTTTATGGCACATCAAGTATTCTAATCCATCTTCGAGTATTCTTGAAAGAACGACTCGTACCTCTCTAATTACACATGTCACCGCATTAATCATAAATCATTCTCAACACTTGTCCGAATTCCATCCTTTATCCAGAAAGGTTAACATAGTTGTATTATCTTCCAAGATTGATTCTTAGGTCGGGAGGTCCATTCCTCCAACTATAATTGATCAAATCAATTTCGACCTTTTGAATCCCTTTTGAATAAATACTACTAAGTTCAAGAATTCACAAGTATAATGATTGATAAAGAAATATATCTAATAAGTAAAACAAGTTATACATATCGGTTCGTTGCATCGTGGTAGACTAAGGATTCATCATTCATATATTGCTATCCAATGTACCAGAACAGATATCATTATTTCTTGTCCAAACCATCAAATGATTTAAAGAAATAAAATATCCATTAATAATAGAAAACCAGAACAAAAGTTCCTTCTAAAATAAAAGGTACATAAAGCAATAAACTTGAAATGAAATCCTATAACTATCAAAACAGATAAATGTCTTCCACTGCAACCGCTGCTTCCTCAACAGCTTCGCCCATGTGGACTCGAACTCTTCTTGTCTAAGTCGCCGGGTTTTCTGGAACCCCTGCATTTAGAATGCACATACCGTCAGTGGTTCCATATCTACACACCAGAATTCTGGTAGATAATACCGCTGACTATGTTTTACGACTAAAGAAAAATTCGTACCTTTGAGAGGATAAGACGTAGACCCCCAGTACTCAGACTGCTTCCCTTGGGGATATTTGCCAGAAGGCTTCTTTATCCCACCCTTTGGTCCAAGTCCCTTAGGACCACTGGACCCCCTTGTCTTCTTCTCCTTGCCCTTAGGTCCGAAACCTTTGGCCTTGGCTATAAGAGCTTGCGATTGTTTCAACTCGTCTAAAAGATCCATCATCTCGAAAACGTGTTCAAGCGTTTCCTCGAAGCAGCTGATCTTTATGAGTATCCTCATCGCCTCTTTTCTAGCCTCCCCATCATGTCCAAACATCAACTTGAGTTTAAGCATGACATCATGATTAGCGGCTAATGCATGAGCACTATCCCACTTTTCAAAGTCAACTATTTCCTCATCAGTTGAGGTAATGGTGGGTCTAGGAGGACAAGTTTCACTGAGTACGTCTTTGTACTCCTTTACAGTCTGAGCAATGTCTAACTCTTCTTTCCATTCAACACAGTATGGAACCAGTGCGTTAAATTCCTCAAGTATCAACGAAAGTGGATTCATAGCAATTCTCTAAACCTATAAGCACATTTAAACAAACAATTAATTTAATATCCGACATTATTTCCCTGGAATAACATCATTAAATCACTAATCACATCTAAAATCCCATCAGGTAAGGCAAGCCACGTGGTGTGGACGTTTACCCACCCAAATGATTTAGCAATTAGATTTTCTTTGGTCATACATCGATTATAGCGTAACTTCGTGGGGAAGAATACTATAACGCGTATCTAAGTGTAAACCATTACTCAGCACTAAAGCAAATCGTTTGGAATTGCTACATCACCGCAAGCCACGTGGTGTGGACGTTTACGACAACTTCACAACTCTTCACAATTACTTACAACTGTCTACATCAATTAATCCAAAATCCGTTAGTATAGCAAGCCACGTGGTGTGGACGTTTACTACACTAAGAGACTTTTATAATTGACTCCCAATTACAAGATCCATTAGATTTTGTAAATCAAGACTCGGAGAATCATAAGTGAAACTCGAAGTTTCTAACCAGTGATTCGCCATGCGAGCGACCCTATCTCTCATAAATGAGGGAGCCGAGCAGACAATCGACCCACCTATCAAAGAATGGTACGAAGGTCTCTAATTTGTGTCATCCACATGACCAAGTGGCTTTGGCTCCATTCCACTCCCCGGGGTGAGAATGAGTCGACTTGAAGTCAGTTTCAGAAAGACAAATTAGGCATTGTTTGATAAACTCAATCAATGTTTCTTGTAAAAGGAATTACAAGAATTCTCCTCCAATGACTCGTCTATACGAACTTTGAAAGTCCATAAGAGTCACCAAGAGAACAGTAATGGAGACCATGGGAATGTTTCCATCCCCTCTCCCACTTAGCTTTTTATAATAAAGGGATACGCTATCTAGTGCATAAAGTAAACACATATAGCATGCATACAAGCAATAAAGCACATAGTATCACATAGTCAAAATAATGCTAGAAAATTATTTTCCGACTATCATGGCTTTATCCCATCTCCGTACGCATCTTCTAGTCTTCAGTCTTCGTTCTTGAATGCTCCATGTGACGAGAATATTAATCTCTAATATTTAAGTCTATTTATTTTCAATTAATCCAAAAGTTACTTAATTCGAAAATTAAGTCAATCGAATATATCAAAAATAAAATAAAATATTATTAATATTTTTATTTATTTATTTTCCTATATAATTCTATTAAATCTCTAGAATAATCTTTCCAAGTAAAATTTGGAATATTCTAGAAGACATCTATAATAGTATAAGGAAATAAAATAAATTACGACTTTTCTACTTTCCATTATCGATTAATTTCCATCTAGTGAAAATTCCCAAGAATAGGAATAATCAAATAGGAAATAAATTAATACCAAATTAATTAAATTCCTAATCCATGAATATCTCCATAAAGGAAATAAAACAAATAGGAATAAAATTAATTCAATTAATTCTTTTCCTAATCCATGAGAGTTTCCTAAAAGGAAGATACTCAAATACGAAAGCCGAATTAATTTAGGAAAGTCGGATTATGGTAGGAGTAGCGCGGGTTGGGAGTCCCCACACCACCCCCACCTTCGACCGCCGCCCGGGAGGAGCACCGCCGCCGCCCCCAGCCCACGCGCCACCACCACCGGTGGCCGGCGTGGCCGGAAGCTCCCACGGACAGCCCCTTCGCCTAAGGCTCGCTCGATCCTCCATGGGGATCGATCATGGGGATGATCGACCCCTCGTCCCCTCATCTTCTTCGTCACATCTTCTTCGTCTTCCGGCGATCGTCTCGGCATCGATCCAACGTAATTAAAATTACAAGAATTTAAATTACACTATCCGGTATCGATTCTATACATGAAATCGACCCTATACATTTTCCGGAAAAATAAAGAACGTAATAATAAATCCTAAATTCGGTCAACCCCCGAATTTTTACTATTACAAACATTCAACCACACAAAACGAATCTCGACATGTCCGAGAGTTTAATCATGATAATTAATTAAAAAAAATAATTAAATCCAACCATGATAGCCGGAAATCCTGCAAGGTAGAACAATAATCGAGCATATACATGAACACGAAACCAAACGCTCTGATACCAATTGTTGGAAATCGATATCCCGGGCTATTAAAATTTGCGGAAAATAATAACCCGACCGAAGTCCCTCATCGCCGGAGATCCGAACGCGAACCACCGCACGAGCCGGGGCCCGACCAAGTACCCAGCGAGGCCCGAAGGCCGCGAGCACCCAGCCGAGCCCCCGCACGGGGCTCGCGATCATCTCGCGATGATCGCTGGGGATGCACGAGGCATCCCCGGGGCTGCTCGTAGCAGCCCCGCAGCGGGTTCATGAACCCGCTGCTCGCGGAGGGGTCAGCTGATAGGAACCCTGACTCGTGGGCCGAGTCGTGTACGAGACACGCTACGAGACAACTAGAGCATGACTCGATTCTGTGAAGAATCACGAGGCGTGACTAGTGAACCCGTGGTGGTACACGAGGGTTACGAGGAATTATGCGTTTATTCGTATAAGTCCCGTAGCAAATCCGCACTAGAGGTTTACTAGTGGATTCTAATGCGTTGCATAAGAAGAATCACGAAGAACCCATACGTAGGTGCGAGGCGCTACGAGCAAAGCTGTAATGGCTAGGATCGTATGCGAGGATCCACGAGTAATTCGTATGATTACTCAAGGATAGTACGAGGCATCAGCGAAGTACTCGTATGAGACGCGCTGTATGCGAGAGGTTACGAGGATCCCGTGTGGTGACTCGGTAGCGATGCGAGGCATTCAATAATCTCTCGTAGTGAGGATTATGTGATGCGAAGGCGCATTAGTATTCGAAGCGTGATGCGAAGAATACGAGATTTGCGCGAGAGCATGCGAAGGTACTCATGGCGTGATGCGGTGAAGTACTAGAGGTGCTACGGGCGAGTCTTTAGGGCTCGATTGGAACCGAACCCCCTGGAGCAGCTGACGGCGGCGGCGACATGGCGGTGAGGCAAGGCGGCTGACGGCGGCGATCGACGGCAGCAGCGGCGGCGACGAGCAACGGCTTGGGCGTCCGAATTAATTGATAAATAATATTTATATTATTTATTAATTAATATATAAATTAGTGTATATCTAATTATTTATTTAATTAAGTAATTAGGATATAGATGGAAGAGTATCTCTAGAAGATCTCTCTATTGTATGTTTGATAGAGTTTCCATGTGTTGGGATTCTCTTGTATTATTTTAATAGTATAGGTTACTTAGGGACCAAGCAATGAGCTCTATATAAGAGAGGCTCCGCTATTGTAATTATTCATTCATAGTTGAATCAAGAAAACCCATAGGTGGTTTCGAAAGTTTGTGTTCTAACAACTTTCCATCTTCCTAGTTCCTTATGAAGGTCTAGTGAAGCATAGTTTTGAGAGTTATCTTAAACTCTACCACGTCTACGATACGACGTTAAACTGTTATGGCCGTATATTAGATGCGAGATCTTCTATATACGAGGAACCGTATGGGTGCGTAGTACACTTTCATACGTGTTAGCCGTGTGCAATAATCGTTGTGATTATTCATACGATGGGCCGCGATTGGTTGTAATGATCATCGTTGGTAGCGCGCGTTTACGCGAGGGCCGTGTGTGTTCGATTGTAATGATCAACCATGCGAAGATTGAGGATCAATAATCGAAACCTCTCGATTATTTGATTGTGCGTGATTTATCACGTAGGCTATTAAACGATAGTCGATTGTTAATCAATAACAATTCGATAGTTGCCAACTAGTAACACTCAATAGGTCGATTCGAACTATTCGAGGCGTGCGGAGTAAGCAAAGGACTCAAGAATACCTACCGAGCCAAAACATACTCGAGACCGCGCGAGCGCCTCAACTATATTTGGACTGGTATTTGTGTGTGACTCAATTCATCGACCGGGGTCCGCAACAAATTGGTGCTCTCATTGAGAGGTGCTGAGGAAGATGAATTCCGAAGTACCACGAAGCATGGAGAAGCGTGGACGTGATGTTCAAGGCCATCCATGGACGAGTTGCTGAAAGTTGGTAGCCACAAGTTCCAAGAGGAATCTCGAAGGACGTGCTCTACAAGAGACGGCGAAGGAGAACCTCACTTCCGAGGCAAGGTGACCTCGAAGAAATCGGTCGACTTGATTCGACTTGGGCCACATTTTTGCTTAGGGAATAATCGTTGGATCGGATGCGTAAGTGTCCAAGGGATCGAACCTTAATTGGTTAGATTCGGGGGATTGGCATAAGTCCATACATCCTGTGATGGGATCAATGGTGATGCTATCCACACGGCCAAACGCGAGTTTACTCGTGAAGGCTAGGGACATGTTGTGGTGGACTCGTGAGAGACACACAATAACATGTAGGGTGCGTTGCAACACACGCACAAGATCCAGAGGTACTCTATCTTCTTCTTCATGGTCAAGTCAAGGATCGGGAGAGATATGGTATTCTACCTCATGGGACGGGCGGTCCGGAAGGATGACTTATGGCGTCGTGCTACAAGTCAAACCAAGGATCGAGGTCCGTACGAAGCAACGAATTGGTGCTCGGAGGAAAACAAAATTGTTTACTCAAGGCAACAAATTGGTGCAAGTATGTGACCGGAGCCACACGAGGAAGAGGCGTGATGCTTCGACCATCATCGTGGGAGGCTACGAGTTTGCAACATAATGTTGTAAATCTCGCCCATAGCCAAGAGAAGGCGAGCCAAGCGACGTGAGACGCGAAGCAACCTAATCAAGGCAAGGGAAAAGTGGAGTAGCACACTAGTGTTACTAGGGCCGAGGCATGTCATGTGACTCGTGCTTAGGTGATCGATGTGGAAGCAATCGACGGACCCGTGATAGGTACGCAAGCTTCAAGGCAGCGAGACACCGAACCCGTAGAGGCATCAAAACCGTAATAGTTTTGTATGTGCTACGTGGGGGGACGTGTGTTGTTCATACAACCACGTAGGAGGCCGGATGAAGGGAATCAACCATCCTAATTAAAGATATACTTGGGGTCAAGTATAGTTTTAAAGGAAGGGGGAGTTGATAGGAACCCTGACTCGTGGGCCGAGTCGTGTACGAGACACGCTACGAGACAACTAGAGCATGACTCGATTCTGTGAAGAATCACGAGGCGTGACTAGTGAACCCGTGGTGGTACACGAGGGTTACGAGGAATTATGCGTTTATTCGTATAAGTCCCGTAGCAAATCCGCACTAGAGGTTTACTAGTGGATTCTAATGCGTTGCATAAGAAGAATCACGAAGAACCCATACGTAGGTGCGAGGCGCTACGAGCAAAGCTGTAATGGCTAGGATCGTATGCGAGGATCCACGAGTAATTCGTATGATTACTCAAGGATAGTACGAGGCATCGGCGAAGTACTCGTATGAGACGCGCTGTATGCGAGAGGCTACGAGGATCCCGTGTGGTGACTCGGTAGCGATGCGAGGCATTCAATAATCTCTCGTAGTGAGGATTATGTGATGCGAAGGCGCATTAGTATTCGAAGCGTGATGCGAAGAATACGAGGTTTGCGCGAGAGCATGCGAAGGTACTCATGGCGTGATGCGGTGAAGTACTAGAGTTGCTACGGGCGAGTCTTTAGGGCTCGATTGGAACCGAACCACCTGGAGCAGCTGACGGCGGCGGCGACATGGCGGTGAGGCAAGGCGGCTGACGGCGGCGATCGACGGCAGCAGCGGCGGCGACGAGCAACGGCTTGGGCGTCCGAATTAATTGATAAATAATATTTATATTATTTATTAATTAATATATAAATTAGTGTATATCTAATTATTTATTTAATTAAGTAATTAGGATATAGATGGAAGAGTATCTCTAGAAGATCTCTCTATTGTATGTTTGATAGAGTTTCCATGTGTTGGGATTCTCTTGTATTATTTTAATAGTATAGGTTACTTAGGGACCAAGCAATGAGCTCTATATAAGAGAGGCTCCGCTATTGTAATTATTCATTCATAGTTGAATCAAGAAAACCCATAGGTGGTTTCGAAAGTTTGTGTTCCAACAACTTTCCATCTTCCTAGTTCCTTATGAAGGTCTAGTGAAGCATAGTTTTGAGAGTTATCTTAAACTCTACCACGTCTACGATACGACGTTAAACTGTTATGGCCGTATATTAGATGCGAGATCTTCTATATACGAGGAACCGTATGGGTGCGTAGTACACTTTCATACGTGTTAGCCGTGTGCAATAATCGTTGTGATTATTCATACGATGGGCCGCGATTGGTTGTAATGATCATCGTTGGTAGCGCGCGTTTACGCGAGGGCCGTGTGTGTTCGATTGTAATGATCAACCATGCGAAGATTGAGGATCAATATTCGAAACCTCTCGATTATTTGATTGTGCGTGATTTATCACGTAGGCTATTAAACGATAGTCGATTGTTAATCAATAACAATTCGATAGTCGCCAACTAGTAACACTCAATAGGTCGATTCGAACTATTCGAGGCGTGCGGAGTAAGCAAAGGACTCAAGAATACCTACCGAGCCAAACCATACTCGAGACCGCGCGAGCGCCTCAACTATATTTGGACTGGTATTTGTGTGTGACTCAATTCATCGACCGGGGTCCGCAACATCAGCCCCGTACGCCCGCTACGGGCGAACCCGTAGCACGTACGAGGCAGCTACGGGTGACCCCGTAGCATACCCGCGATCGAGCTCACGGGCTCGATCGCCCCTCGGCTCCAGCCGAGGGCTTCTCCGCGCGACGCCGCCGGTCAAGGGGTTGGGGTTCACCCGCCGTGGCACCAGCCCACGGCGAACCCCGGCGATCGACCCGAGGTCGACCCCACGCCCCGGCGTCCAGCCGGGGCTCATCCCTCGTTCGCGCGCCGGCGGTCGAACCCTAGGGTTCGGCCGCCACCCTCGATCCCACCGAGGGTTTTCTCGACCTTCGCCGGGGATCTCGAATCCCCGTCCCCGAAGTTCGTACGTTTACCCGGATCGTGTGTTCATGTATACGCTACAATTAATTCACACAAAATCATACAAAGGGTTTATGATTTTTACCTTCGATTCGTTGTACGGAGAAATGAATTAACGCGTTGATGACCTTGCGATCTTCCCACGTATTCCTTGCACCTCGTCCGAACGTCGTGTGGGCGACGATCTATCGAACTCCTATGGATCTCCTTCACTCTCCAAAACTTTATGATTGGCGTAGGTTAAATTGTGTTATGAAAAGTGAAGACCATGTAGTGTTTTTATAGGCTACGTAGGGGATCATAAGGAGATTAAATATTGGGCTTCTAATATTGAAGATTAAATTGGGTCCAACCCAAATCCATTAATCCTTATCAATATTAATTTTATTTATTTTCCACTATATAAATAAAATTGCACTCCCAATATTAAATCATATTATATCAAATAATATTTCTCCGGTAGTATTATTTATTCCGTGTATTTAAGATTTAAATATCCATGAATAAAATTAATTTATTGCTAATTAATTTATTTATCTCTTATATCCGAGAATAGTACCGTTCAACTTTAATTATTATGCGGATTAAATCCACCTGCAGGGTTTACATAATAATTCCTTATGAACTCATCTCGGGGATATTATCAACCCTTACGGGATAAACTTTCCCGTCAAGTATTATCGGCATGTCATATATAAAATATAGTAACCCAACTTAACCGGTAATTAACCCAATAATTAAATCGGTTAATTCCTTTGGAAAATCAAAGTCACTCATATTAAATATACACTCCCGCAATAATATCGGGGATTAAGAATAAAATACTCTGAGATTTAAATTGATTATCCAAGGCAATCCTAATCAATAAATCTCAAGCGATCCGCCCAATACACCAAGTGTACAAGTGTGATAAAATAATTAAGATAAATTATTTTCTCTCTCACACAACGACTATACCGATGGATTGGTCCGTGTCCATCTAGGTCGTGAGCAACTTGTTCGATTAAATACGAGTAACCGATAGTATGATCTTCTGTGCGCCCATGCACACCATACTAACTACAACGTATAAAATCCAGGACTATAATTTTGCATAATTAATTAATAATAATTAAATGCAAATAATTGTTCATTAATTAAATAGGTCAAATGCTATGATCGGGAGTTTACCGATACTTAAATCTAGACATTAAGTACACAACTCCAACAAAATGTCGGTACTTGGAGAGACGGTCTCGATTTAGGTGAGAAAGAAGAATATGGCTCCAGCTGCAACTTTGATGGAAGAATGTTCATTTGTTGATGTTATCGATACATTGA
Organism: Euphrasia confusa; assembly: GCA_954870475.1. NCBI lineage: Eukaryota > Viridiplantae > Streptophyta > Magnoliopsida > Lamiales > Orobanchaceae > Euphrasia > Euphrasia confusa. The sequence continues at coordinate 23,956,879 of OX940951.1, forward strand.
CCATGCAAGCTTTGGAGATAAAGGAAGAGAATGAAGTAGAGCTTGGAGATGAAGATTTGGGAGAGTTAGAAGTTAATGAACAAGCTCCACGGTTTGTCGACTTGAGCGTGGGGGGGGGGGGGGGGGGGGGGGGGGGGCATCGAGAGTAAAGCTAGTACAAGAACACTAAGGAAAAACAAATAAAAAAAGACAAGCAATCAAAACTCAAAACACTACACCTAAATTACTCCCCGGCAACGGCGCCAAAATTTGTTTCATTCAAAAGTGTTGCCTCGATTTGTAAACCCGAATGTCGTTCTCAAGAGGAGTAATACGATCGGAGAGTGTAATTAGTTTGGATTGATTGCCGAAAGCATAAAAGAAAGCATAAAGTACAAGTAGTAACTAAAGGGGGGATTTTTTCAAGATTTGGAAATTGAAATAAACAAGCAATAAAAGTAAACGAGCAATTAAATAGGTGAGCAAACAAGTTCTTATCAAAGGGGAAAAGTAGTTAGGGGTGGGGTCATATTAATCGAAGTGGGAGCCGAGACTCTAGCATGAAGGGTTGTTGAGATAAGCGTGTGCCTCTCGTGTTCGACCTCGGTTATACCCGACCGAGATTCAAACTTCGGTCTAGCAACGAGATTCCCACGGCTTACCCCAAAACGGGCCCTATCGATTGCTTGAGGCAAAACAATAGAGCCGGCCACGCACGACCGTGATTAGGCCTAAGGGGTAATCGACTTGGCCAAACAAGTAAAAACGATAAATGAATCTACCGAGTAAGAGGGACTTGGTCCGTCTCCTCTTCAAATAAAATCTCGATTACCCCCGACTTTCATGCAAGAAATCCCAACCCCTACAACTATTAATATTCACCCATCCCTAACAAATGATTTAGCCAAGCAACATCATCATCATCATGAAAATATCAAACAACAAACTCATAGACAAGCAAGAAATAAACATATATTTCATAAATAGTCGAAACCGAAAATAAGTTATACCATAACGATCCTCGGATGACCACGAATATCGTTTACACTTGAGTCGAATGATGAATCTCAATGGATGATGAAGAACAAAAGCCAAAATATTCCAAAAACCTTGCTAAATCCTAGAGAGAGAAATTAAAATGGTGTGTGTTGTGTGTGTTAGGTGAGGGTGATGGAGAGTGTGTGTATTGTCTTCTAGCACAAGCCTCTCAAAAGCCTCCAAAATCTCTCACTCGAAATGACCAAAAAGCCCCTCAAATGTGCTTCAAAAGGCTGGTCAACGCGGGTCAAACTGCCAAGGAGAGACTAGCGCGGCGCGCTGGAATTGCAAAGGATGACAGCGCGGCGCGCTGGGAGTGGTCGATCCTTCTGAGCGCGGCGCGCTGGAATTGCAAAGGATGACAGCGCGGCGCGCTAAGCTTCAAGTTGAGTTTTCTTGTCTGGTCAACTATTGATATCTTTGCCCTCGAACGTTGTTTTGTCGATCCCTCCGGCCAAACTATAGAACATGAGGTCCTTGACATGTTGTGAGAAATTGAGGACGATCCAAAGGTTGAATCGGATGTAATGCCATTTCCCCCGACGCAGCGCAACGATCTTTTTCGGAATGAGCCTCCTTCCTTTGATTCGGAAAAGTTCTTCTCGTTTTAACCCCAAATCTCGTACAAAGCCTACCAAACCACACCCAAGCAAAAACATAAGCTCATCTAGCAAAAACAATAAACTTATGCACATAAACAATATAAAACCTACTCTACAAAGAAGGAAAACAAAGAAGAAAATACGAACAAAAATGTACAAAACACCCCCCCACACTTAAAACATTGCTTGTCCTCAAGCAACTAAACACCACCAAGGAAACACAAACAACGAAAACAAGGTAAACTCTCCTCAAAAGAAATAGAAGTTCATTTCGGTTATTAATCAAGAAAACACGAGTCACCGAGAAAAGTTCAAATGCCACAAAGATCATATCGAGAGAGTTCTAAAAGCCAAAGTTCAACCTTAACAAACCGAAATTTTCCTCACACTGGGGTTCACTCGTTCTTTTAACTCTCGAAATAGGGTACACTCCAAATATTCATGTGCAAGCGAAAGAATTCAAATAAAAAATGGAACTTGCACACATAAGAAAGATAGGACACAAGGAACATTCAAGGAAGAGACCACATGTAACAACTAAAAATATGCGATGATAACAACCATAAGCATGCACACACGGAAGACTCCACTCAACAAAATTATCAATCTCAAGAATCGGGGAACTCCTAATCGTTAAAGGGTTGTAATGGGGCTAGGCTAGGGGTGGTTCGAATAATATTTAGGGAAGTGGACTCATTGGCCATTGTGGCACCACCTTATATCTCCGTATCACCTACCCTTCGTCTTCAACTACAACTCTCGAATGTCACTAAAGGATCTTTTATTAATATGGAATACGAACCCAATATTCGGGTATCATCAAGGAACAAGAAGCTCAAGTACTCACACTTTTATTTTATGGGGTGCTCTCTTTTTCACGATTCTCTCTTCTTGAGGCTTTTTTTTTTTTTTTTTATATATATATAAGAGAGGATATTATAGGCTCAAGCAATAATTGGGAGTACAAGCGATTATACGCACGCATAGGAAATGGAAATATCAAAATCATGGCGACTTCTAACAACACCTCGAGGCACGAAGCACTCATCACTCAACACGGAGTTTCTTCAACATATAACTATAAACACAAACTCTCCAACATCGGGAATATAGGAGTGATGAATAAAAGGCTAAACGTGGTCTCAAAGGGGCTTCTAGGGTGTCCCTCGACGGGCTCGGGGTTTTAAAAATCTCCTTGAAAAGGTTTGATCCTAAACGATTAGTTCCCGTCATTTTCAAGATCATGAAAGTTATGCTAACGAGTTTTGAAATCCGACATGCACATGTTCTAGTTATCTATTATCATCTACACACCAAGTTATTGAGCAAAGAAGCACGGGTCTCGAGAATCAATGAGAATTTAAATTGAAAGAATTTTCACTCATCGAACGAAGCTATAAGGCTCAATCCTCACAAAATCGGCTTTTTGAAAATTTCGAATTTGTTAAAACGTCACGATTGCCCAATCCCTCAACCGACATTTAATTTGCTACATCGAACCGTTTCTCAAAAATTTTAATATTATTGTTAGACTATTATAAGTATTATTATTTATACATATATAATTTTTTTTATACCGGAAAAACACTTCATGAATTCGATCAATTTGAGTTTACCGAGGTTTCGGAAAATTTCCCCCACACTTAGAAATCGAGCATGTTCTCATGCAAATAAAATGCAAGCATATACAATAAAAAGTTCGACATGACCTACTCGTAATATTAATAACCGGGACAACCAAAACATCCAAAGCACAACAAAAACAACACAAGGAAACAGAACAAAGTAGCACCTCCAAATAAACCATCCACCAAGAACAAAACATATCCACAAAAATTTACCAAACTAATAATAAAGGACAGTAGTTAAATAAAACTAAAACTAGTAAAAACATAATCCAAACGCAACACAAAGTAACAAAACCAACTAAAACAACTACTAGACAAAAGAAATTAAAATAAAATGAGAAAAAGATAAAAGAGGGGATAAGAGAATACTAGGGCCGTGAGAGGTCACGGCCGGTCAAGGGTCGGTGGGTGGTTGTGGAGGAAAACGAGCCAGGAGTTGCTCTTCGCAGTACTTCCTATTAGCATCCAAGCCTGCTTTCATATCTGCTTTCATATCTTCACGCAGCTTAAGTGTCGAGTCACCAGGGCTCTTAACGGGTTAGTTCGGTGCGGGGGCGCATCTTCGTTCGGGGCTGTTCTTTTCTCTCCACCACGTCCCATCTTACAAATTTTAAGGAGATCAACCGCAATCACCTGAATTCGGAGAGAAGTCTAGGGCTTTCGTCGAAACCGGGCTGTGGTGGCTTTGTTCGGCGAGCGAAGGAGCGTGACGAGGTTGTACGTCGGAGATGATGGTGGTTCGGGCCTGAGATTGGCTGAGCGATGGTGGCGAGGAGTCCAGGTACGGAGTCTCGGCGTGCGGACGCGGTGGTTGTTGGAACCAGATACGGCAAGCGGGGCTTCGGTCTGAGCGGGGTGCGGTGGTTCTCGGGTAGGGTCAGAGCTCGACGGAGACGGGTGGAGTTCGGAATTGGATGGACGAAGACAGGCGGAGCTACGGTGGCGGGCTGAAACCGGTTCTGAGTTAGAGCAGGGGAGGTGCGCACTGGTCGGAGGCGTGGCGGTAGTCGGAAAGAGACAAGAACAGAGCCAAAGAGACGGGAACAGAGCCGCGGTCAGAAGTAGCGTAGCGTCGCAGCGGATATGGGTCGAGGTCGTCGGAGCAGGTGGTGGTGGCTGGTGGTGCAAATCGCTCTTCGAAAAATATCTCTCAAGGATGGAGGCGGATGAAATGAGAAGAGGAAGCCCTAATTTGAAACCCGCTTCTATTATTATTATTTTTAATATTATTTTAATAAAGCGCGGCGCGCTGGGTATCTGTGTTCCATAAAGCACGGCGCGTTATAAACCTTCGACTTTTTCGAGCGCGGCGCGCTACGATCCTGTGTTGACGGAGGCGCGGCGCGCTGTGAGCCTTCGACCTTTTCGAGCGCGGCGCGCTACGAATATGTGTTCAAGAGAGTGCGGCACGCTGTATGCTCAAGATCATGCCATATTAACTCATATTTCATCCAAAACTCGCTGAACCATGACAATCGTCCGTAAGAGGAACAAACACACCGTGCCCGTCAATTTCAAGAATTCAGGCCATTTAAAACAAACACGAACACCTACACACCAAAAAAAACCAAAAAGAAAAAGCATTAGTAAGACTAAACACGTGGGTTGCCTCCCACGAAGAGCTTGGTTTAACGTCGTTAGCTCGACGTTTCGTGGGCTTGCCCCCACGAGGCGCTCGGTTTAGGTACCGAGCCAACGTCGTCCACGATCTACAATCTTGATACTAAAAATATTGAACTCCACCTTCTCAAGAAAACCATCTCGACCAAGGGCGCTCGGTTCTCAAGAGATGGTCCATCGAGAGCGCACGCGACGAGGAATCTAATGGAGGTCCTTGAAATGACGCACTCCCCCACACTTGCATCAAGACGTAGATAATAAACGTCGACTATCCCGGTCTTTAAAAATATCGAACTATACTTCCATAAATAGATAGTTTCGGCCAAATGAGCTCGATTCTCCAAATAGAAAGAAATAAATGACCGGTCGAGGTAACAACATAAGTCGTTCTTCCTCTTCCCCTCCACCGAGATCTTTAAAAATATTGAACTTAATTTTTGGAGAAAGATCATCTCCGCCAAAGTCCATGGAACTCTCCAAGAATCACAACCAAGATTGTCTCTTTTATCTTCATCCATTCTCGACACGTCCTTCATACCTCGGGAAAATCCAATATCCACGCCCAAATAAACCAATCCCGAAATTTTCTTACCGAATCTCATATTGTCTACACCGTATTCAAGCGACTTAGGAGCTTGAGAAACCCAACTCACAATTGGCTTCTCACAAATTAAGTCAACCGAAGATAAGAGAGGAGGCTCGAACGAATGACCCAATGAGAGAGACATATCCTCAAACTCTTCTTCTTCGGGGCTTGTGTCATTAATGGGAGGACTCTCGACCTCAAGAGTAGCATCTATCATCGACGTCTCGTCTTCTCGGGCAACTAAAACATTATCTTCCTCGATGCACGTGCCGGGCTCTAACTCCCACTCGTCCCCGTTGGAATGCTCCTCAACAAAGTGTGAAATCACCTCAACAAGCATGTGATCAATCTCGACCTCGATAACATCCATCAATATGCCTATAGAAGGAGGAGGTTTAATAGGAGACTGTTGGGGTGGGCGAAAGAAACGGGCGATAAATGCGTTGAAAAGATTTTTCCACGTGTGCATGAATCTAGAAGGCAATGACATCACCCAATCACGGGCCCCATCTCTCATGCAATATTTGAAACACCATACTCTCAATTCATCCTTCTCAAAGCCGTCCAATGGAAATGTCTCAACTTCAATGACAAAATCTCTGAGAAACAAAGAAGCTTCCTCATTAGGCAACCCGGAGAATGACGGTAGTCGAGCTAGATGATGCGGTAATAGCTTGTCGTCTTGGACCCTCGGAACATGGCTTTTGCAAGAAGGGCCGGAAATATACCTCGACCGAATGGGATCCTCAATGTCACGTCGTGGAGGCAACAAATGATGAAGTTTTGGCCTTGAGAAATCGGCAATAGTAGGTCGCTTTGGCTCTTGCACCACGGTATATTGACGACGGTAATCATATCCATTCCCAACAAAATTCTCTTTGCGGTAGTTTCCACGGTTTAGATCTCGAGGCGGCTCACTTTCTCTTCGATCTCGACAAGGAGGCGGTGATATGAAATATCTCTCGGTGGATGAATAATCGAAATCTCGGTAGCGGTATCGGTGATGTTTCCGGTGACGTGGAGGTGAGTAATCTCGATCATCATCATAATGAAGGTCGATATGCCTAGGTGGGCGATATGACTCATGATCTCGGTGGCTCGAAGAAATGTGCCTCTCGTGATAAGAATCGAAATAATCGACTCCATATGATCGGTAACCGTTACGTCTCGCCATGATATCACCTCAGTCGTTGTAGAAGAGATTAGAGTATGAAAGGAAGAACGTCTTCAACCTTGCATACACAACACTCAAAGCAAAGGATTACACGTACCGAGTGGCATCGAGAGTAAAGCTAGTACAAGAACACTAAGGAAAAACAAATAAAAAGACAAGCAATCAAAACTCAAAACACTACACCTAAATTACTCCCCGGCAACGGCGCCAAAATTTGTTTCATTCAAAAGTGTTGCCTCGATTTGTAAACCCGAATGTCGTTCTCAAGAGGAGTAATACGATCGGAGAGTGTAATTAGTTTGGATTGATTGCCGAAAGCATAAAAGAAAGCATAAAGTACAAGTAGTAACTAAAGGGGGGATTTTTTCAAGATTTGGAAATTGAAATAAACAAGCAATAAAAGTAAACGAGCAATTAAATAGGTGAGCAAACAAGTTCTTATCAAAGGGGAAAAGTAGTTAGGGGTGGGGTCATATTAATCGAAGTGGGAGCCGAGACTCTAGCATGAAGGGTTGTTGAGATAAGCGTGTGCCTCTCGTGTTCGACCTCGGTTATACCCGACCGAGATTCAAACTTCGGTCTAGCAACGAGATTCCCACGGCTTACCCCAAAACGGGCCCTATCGATTGCTTGAGGCAAAACAATAGAGCCGGCCACGCACGACCGTGATTAGGCCTAAGGGGTAATCGACTTGGCCAAACAAGTAAAAACGATAAATGAATCTACCGAGTAAGAGGGACTTGGTCCGTCTCCTCTTCAAATAAAATCTCGATTACCCCCGACTTTCATGCAAGAAATCCCAACCCCTACAACTATTAATATTCACCCATCCCTAACAAATGATTTAGCCAAGCAACATCATCATCATCATGAAAATATCAAACAACAAACTCATAGACAAGCAAGAAATAAACATATATTTCATAAATAGTCGAAACCGAAAATAAGTTATACCATAACGATCCTCGGATGACCACGAATATCGTTTACACTTGAGTCGAATGATGAATCTCAATGGATGATGAAGAACAAAAGCCAAAATATTCCAAAAACCTTGCTAAATCCTAGAGAGAGAAATTAAAATGGTGTGTGTTGTGTGTGTTAGGTGAGGGTGATGGAGAGTGTGTGTATTGTCTTCTAGCACAAGCCTCTCAAAAGCCTCCAAAATCTCTCACTCGAAATGACCAAAAAGCCCCTCAAATGTGCTTCAAAAGGCTGGTCAACGCGGGTCAAACTGCCAAGGAGAGACTAGCGCGGCGCGCTGGAATTGCAAAGGATGACAGCGCGGCGCGCTGGGAGTGGTCGATCCTTCTGAGCGCGGCGCGCTGGAATTGCAAAGGATGACAGCGCGGCGCGCTAAGCTTCAAGTTGAGTTTTCTTGTCCGGTCAACTATTGATATCTTTGCCCTCGAACGTTGTTTTGTCGATCCCTCCGGCCAAACTATAGAACATGAGGTCCTTGACATGTTGTGAGAAATTGAAGACGATCCAAAGGTTGAATCGGATGTAATGCCATTTCCCCCGACGCAGCGCAACGATCTTTTTCGGAATGAGCCTCCTTCCTTTGATTCGGAAAAGTTCTTCTCGTTTTAACCCCAAATCTCGTACAAAGCCTACCAAACCACACCCAAGCAAAAACATAAGCTCATCTAGCGAAAACAATAAACTTATGCACATAAACAATATAAAACCTACTCTACAAAGAAGGAAAACAAAGAAGAAAATACGAACAAAAATGTACAAAACAGACCGAAAGAAAGATGTTTCATTGCCAACGAAGAGTGTGAAGTTGGTTTTGAAGGATTTGCCTCCTAATCTCAAGTACGTGTTTTTGGAGGAAGGTGAGAACAAACCGGTCATTATTTCATCAAAGTTGACCGTAGAGGAAGAGGTGAGATTAGTCGAGGTACTTCAAGAGAACAAGGCGGCTATTGGATGGAGTATCGAGGATTTGAAGGGAATCAGCCCTTCTATGTGCATGCATCGTATCAACTTGATTGAGAATGCTACTCCAAAGAGGCAGCCCCAAAGACGACTTAATCCACTTCTTAGTGATGTCGTGAAGAAGGAGATTATCAAGCTACATGGAGGTGGTTTGATTGTACCGACAGCGGAAAGTGAATGGGTATCACCGATTCACATGGTGCCGAAGAAAGGAGGGATTACGGTTGAAGAGAACGAAGCGGGTCAGCTCATTGCTACAAGAGAAAGAACCGGTTGGAGAATGTGCATGGATTACCGGGAGTTGAATGCCGCTACGAAAAAGGATCATTTTCCTTTACCTTTTATTGATCAAATGCTTGATAAACTAGCCGGTAATTTCTTATATCATTATCTTGATGGACTTTCAGGTTATTACCAAATATTCATAGCACCGGAGGATCAATCGAAGACTACATTCACGAGTCCCTATGGAACATTTGCATGGAAGAGGATGCCATTTGGGCTTTGCAATGCCCCAGGTACGTTTCAACGTTGCATGCTTTCCATATTTTCCGAGATGGTAGGAGACTTTGTTGAGGTTTTCATGGATGATTTTTTCGTATTTGGTTCGTCATTTAATGATGCATTGAAAAAGATTGATACGGTTTTGAAAAGATGCATTGAGTGTAACCTTACTTTGAGTTGGGAAAAATCTAATTTTATGGTTACACAAGGGGTTGTACTTGGGCATGTTGTTTCGAGGAGAGGGATAGAAGTTGATCCCTCGAAAATTGAAGTGATTAAAAATTTGCCACCCCCGGTGAATGTGAAAGGTGTGAGAAGTTTTCTTGGGCATGCGGGTTTTTATAGACGTTTTATTAAGGACTTTTCAAAAATTGCACAACATTTGTGTCATTTACTTGGTCAAGATGTTGATTTTGTCTTTGATGATTCATGTTTGAATGCCTTTAATACTTTGAAAGAAAAGCTTGTGAGTGCACCTATTCTTGTATCACCTAATTGGAATCTTGAATTTGAAATCATGTGTGATGCTTCGAACTTTGCTGTGGGTGCGGTGTTGGGTCAAAGAATAGATAAGATGTTGCATGTGATTTATTATGCTAGTATGACTTTGAATGATGCTCAAGTAAATTACACTACTACGGAAAAAGAGATGTTAGCGGTTGTTTTCTCGCTAGATAAATTTAGGTCGTATTTGCTTGGTACTAAGGTTATTTTTCATAGTGATAATGCGGCTCTTAGGTATTTAATGACTAAAGCACAAGCAAAAACCGAGAATAATTCAATGGATTCTTTTGTTGCAAGAATTTGATGTGGAAATTAGAGATAGGAAGGGTTGTGAAAATGCTGTAGCCGATCATTTGTCTAGACTTGAATCGTGTGAGAATAATGTGATTGCTAATGTGCCTATCTCTGAAACTTTTCCATATGAACAATCCATGCTTGTGAATGCTATTGTTGAAAAAGTTCCATGGTATGCCGACATTGCTAACTACTTGGCAAGTGGAGAGATGCGTGAGGGAATTACTTCCCAAGAACGCAAACGTTTGTTGCATGTGTGTAGGTATTACTATTGGGATGATCCATTGTTGTTCAAGCTTGGGAAGGACAACTTGTTGAGGAGATGTGTACCGGAAGAGGAGCAACGAGCTATAATTTCTAAATGCCACGAGGATGCATCGGGTGGACATTTTGCAAGTAGGAAGACCGGAGCTAAGATTCTACAATCGGGTTTTTTCTGGCCTACTTTGTTTAAAGATGTTCATTTTTATATTATTTCATGTGATCGATGTCAACGAATTGGTAACATTGGTAAAAGGAATGAGATGCCCATGCAAGTTAATCTTGTGTGTGAAATTTTTGATGTATGGGGCATTGATTTTATGGGTCCTTTTATCAATGCTAACAAGTATGAGTACATCTTATTAGCCGTAGATTATGTGTCGAAGTGGGTTGAAGCAATCCCCACTCGAACATGTGGTGCTGATGTTGTTTTAAAGTTTGTGCAGGAGAACATCATTTCTCGATTTGGTTTTCCAAAAGCTATCATTAGTGATGGAGGGTCACATTTTTGCAACAAGCTTTTCAAGAGATTGATGAGGTTGAATGGAATCGATCACCGAGTTGCTACTCCGTACCATCCTCAAACTTCCGGTCAAGCCGAGACGAGCAATAATCAAATCAAGACGATCATTGCTAAAACCGTGAAGCCTTCAAGGAAAGATTGGCCGGAAAAACTTAGAGATGCACTTTGGGCTTACCGGACAGCTTTCAAGACAATACTTAATGCTACTCCGTTCCAAATCGTCTATGGGAAATCTTGCCATTTACCGGTTGAGATTGAGCACAAGGCATTTTGGGCTATCAAGAAGATGAACTTGGTAATGACGAAAGCTGGAAAAGAGCGAGCTTTGCAAATTGAAGAGCTAGAGGAGCTGAGGAATGAAGCATATGAAAATGCTATGATCTCAAAGGCTAAAATGAAGAAAGCTCATGACCGTAGATTGATCGTGAAAGACTTACAACCGGGTATGAAAGCACTTTTATTCAATGCTCGACTTCGATTATTTCCGGGAAAGCTAAAGTCAAGGTGGGTCGGACCATATGAAGTGGTAGCAATGCATGAGAATGGGTCAGTTACATTGAAGAAAGAAGGTGACGAGGATGAGTTTAAAGTCAACGGGCATCTTGTGAAACGGTACTATGAAAGAGAGTCGAAAATCGGAAATGTCGAGGTTTTTTGGCTAGAGGAAATCGACATTTGAACTTGGAAACGAGAATAAGTCCAGCTCTGGACATTAAACTGAGCATGAATAAAGGCTAATGGACTTGGACAAGCTTGGGAGTCGTTGGAAACGAAGAAAAGTGTCGAAAAATGGAAACCGGAGAATTTGGGAGTTCGACTACCGCCAAAATCAAAATGGCGGTCGTTGAACACAAAACGGCGGGCGTCAAAGTCATTTAGGCGGTCGCCGAAAGCGAGAAAAAGGGGTCAGAGATTCTGCATGGTTTTAAGCCAAAACGGCGGTCGCCATTTACAATTCTGCGATCGCCAAACCAATTCCGCGACCGCCAAAGTCAAAACGGCGGTCGCCGTTTTTTTTTAAAAATCTGGGAATTAAAAGGAACGGGCTAGGGCAGAAGTTCATTACACAAAACCCTTTTCACTTCTTTTCTCTCTTGCGATTTTTGATTCTCGATACTTCACCGATTTTACTCAAATTTCTTCCATAATTCACTCACAAAACATCTTGAGAACATTGATTTGCAGGTTTTGGGGAATTTCATTGGCCAAATATCAAGAAATTCGCAAGTTCTTGAGGTGCACGCAAGGTGTTCGAAAAAAGTTCCGAACCAAAATTTTCAACATTCTGTATCCAATTCAATGGTGAGAAGTGGACGAAGGGTCGGATATTGCAATCCTTCACCACCACCAAGAAAGAGGGGACGAGGTGCCGCTACTACTTCCGCTTCTACTGGCCGTCGAGACATCTCCAATCGTTATGGAGCTCCGTTTCCGGTCTACCACGACGAGGAAGGAAGGGCTTATGAGAAGTTAGTTTCGAAGGGTGACCACATCTTACCTCGTCCGATAGATTGGGAGCTAATGGAGAAACTGAAGGTTAAGGATAGGCTTCAAGAGATTCTTGATCACATGAGCCTAAAGGAGTTCGCGGAGATGGATTTCAAATACTCCACAAAGCTCGGATTGGAGATGCTTTGCACGTTCAAACAAGTGCATGAGAAGAATAAAGATTCGTATGCTATATGTAGACTTAAAGGTCAAGAGGTTACGATTACGCAAACTTTGATGTTCGAGGTGTTTGGATTTGTTGACGGGAACCAAAGGCTTACCGAGGAACGAGAAAGTGGAACCGTAAAGACGACACATTGGCAAGAGTTGGCCGGGCCGAATGAGAAGTGGAAGGATCACGGTCGTTCAATTGCATTCATCGATCCCGTGCTTTGTATTGTCCACAAGTTTTTGACTTACAACATCTTCGGGAAGGTGGAAGGAAACAAGGTTAACTCGTTGGAGTTCTCATTCATCAATGCGGCCGTAAATGGACAAGAATCGACTTCGTTTAAGAAGGTATGGGGTTTGATGGAACAAGCGGCTAGAGGGATACGGACTCGAGGACTTTTGTTCCATTTTGCTCGTCATCTTGCTATTGAGAATGATATCATTGATGAAGATGATGAGACGTATGATGGAGAGCCGTGGGAAGTACCTCGAGCTTTGGATGTGGATGATTTGGAAGCGAGCGGGTTGATTTTAGCCGGAGAGTTTGTACCGCATGAAATCCGAGCCGCTAAAGATCCACAAGTAATGGTGAATTATCGACAAAAGAACTCGGCCCGCATACAAAAATGGAAGTTGGAGTTGGCGGGAGAAAGAGTGAATGCGTCGATTTTGAGAGAGGCTCAACTTGAGGAAGAGAATCTCATGCGTGAGCGAGCCGGTTCATCGGCGGGAGGAGGTCCAAATGTTGTTGATACGACGACGAGGGATCCGGTTTGGGACCAAGCGTACTCGGGCTACGGAGCACAAGGAAATCAAGGCTCCGGGTGGACCGATTCGGGAATGAATTGGAATTCTTCATACGAGGTTCCTCAAACCGGAAACTACTACTCGGATTCGGGACGGATGCATCCCGAGGACCTCCAAGAGATAATCAATGCCAATGCTCGGACATATGATGCACTTAATGCGAGGATGGATCGAATGGCCCTCGACGATGCTACATGGAACAACCGGATGGCGGCCGAAAGGAGCTACTACGAGCAAACCACCCGTCAAATTTTGAGAGATGAAAGGGACTACAACGAGCAAACTACTCGTAGGATTGTGAGAGAGGAGATGGAGGATATGAGAAGAGAGCAACGTCAATTCTTCGAGGCCTATGTTAGAGGAGGAGGCCACTTTCCACCACCTAACATGTGAGAGAGGTCGTGCTAGTCACGACCTAGGTACGTTTTCTTTTCTTGTCTTTTATGTTTTAGTAAATATGTGTTTGTGTTTATTTGCTTTGAGTGGTTTAGTTATGTTCTTTTTATTGTTAGTTTGTTTGTTTTGTGAAAAATCACTTGTTCATGCTCAAGGTTTTGATTTGTCCCGAATGTGGTAGTGTTTGCATGTGGATTTGGTTAAGTTGTTGCTTGAACTCACTTGGTTAGTTGGATGTTCCACTTGTTAAGAGTTGAGAAATGAGTATATGATAACATGAGTTTTTCCTTGTTATATGTGAGCTTTTGAGCCTTATTTCATTGGAGAGAACCATCGATATTCCTTGAGTGTTGACATGAGATATCTTGGTATTAGTGTCGAGAATGGATGATTTGATTTTGTTATGTCATTGCATGAATAGGAAGTTACTTTGCCTTGGTTGAGAATTTGAAAATGAAGTATGAGATTGCTAGGATTTAACTCCACGTATATTAAATTCCCCAAATGACCGTGCCCGTCGAGGGACTCCCTAGTTAACCCTTTTGAGCCTACATGGAGCCTTTTCTTGTAACCGAGAGTTTTCCGAGAGATGTGAGATTGTGAGGGTGTTACAAGTTTGATTGTGAAGGTTATAAGGGAAATTGTGATGAATTTTAAACATGTTTTCTCGTTTAAAGGCATGCTATATGAGAAAAAGCTTACTCCCTAAAATTAAAAAAAAAACGAATACTCTTCGGTTGTGAAAACAATTGATGAGGGATGAAAATAAAAAAAAAAGCAAAAAGCAAAAAGGAAAAAAAAATGGGAAAAAAAAAAGAAAAAATGAAGAAAAAAAAATATAAGATAAAAATAAGTAAAAAGCGGGGAGTAAAAGCATATTAATAGCCTATCGAGAAATGTAAGTTATGATGTGTATTGATGATATAAGGGGGGTTGTGATGTTTACATTTGGTGTAGGAGGGTGATTTGTGAGTTCATTTGGTGGAGGAGGGTGTCGAGAGAGATTTATCTTGTATTATTATTATTTCGATTCCCACCTATGACCCGAGCCTACCTTGATTGCAATCTCGTATCGATTCTTGTTCTTCTTTGTCAAAGTATGCGGATATTCTTGTGATGATATTGATGTACATTTTCTCGATGTGTTTGATGAGTGAAACCATTTCATATTTTTCGAGGGATATAATTGGAGAGTTTGGCGAGTTTGAGTGACATGTTTCATATTTCTTGTTTTTCTCGTTCTTGACAAGTGGTTGATTTGTGGTTTGTAAGTGAGTTCAAAGTACGTGATTTGTGCAAACATGTTGTTGGATGATTTTACCTTGCTCGGGATTAGCAAGGACTTGAGCGTGGGGGGGTGATTTATGTCGTGTGTGTGTGTTTTTCGCTTATGTTTTAAGTGTCGTATGTGAGTCGTGTGTTGCATGTTTGTGACGTTTTGGTTAATTTTGATGTTTTTGTGTGTTTCGGATCTCACGGGGTGTGTTGGAGTGGTTTGAGTTTATTTTGTAGGTCAAATGTTGAAGGAAATTGAAGAGTCGAGTGAAAGATCGAAGAAACGAGCAAAGAGACGAAGAATGAAGAAACGGCGACCGCCAAAATGAATCAACGGTCGCAGAGGAAAAACGGCGGTCGCCGGAGACAGAATGACGACCGCCAAAAGAGCCGAAAAGAGTCAGATGTTCAGTCAAGATAAGTGGGCAAAACGGCGGTCTCCGTTTTGTAAACGGCGGTCGCCGAATTTAAACGGCGGTCGCGGAACTGAGAATGGCGGGCGCCGTTTTGAGGCAGTTTCAGGGCGGTTCCATGCGAAGTCAAAGGTGTATTTAGGCGAGGTTTTGAAGGGAAAAACATAACTTTTCGCCTGGGAATTAATCGAGGAGCACTGGGAAACCATTTCGGAGCCGACAACTCCGAGAGACGATCGATCAAGTCTGAAGCCGATTTAATTACCGTAATTGTAGTAGTATTTCAATTTCTAGGATTCTAGTTTGTTCTCTTTTTATGTTCTTTCTAACTTTTGCAAAACTTATGAATGCTTTCAAATTTGAGAATGTTAGAATGAATTCCTAAATGAATGCTTTGATTATTAAAGATTGTTCTAAACTAGTTCTTTGTTTAATTCTCTTGTTTAATTTCTTGTTTATCTTTGAGTGCATTTTAAACGCTTTGCTTTCATTTATTGTTATTCTAGTTATTCGATCTTTGCTAAAGATGATGAACTAAATTCCTACTCGGGTGTTTATATGAAAAATTAGGCGGATCATTGTTTAACCGGAAGATCTTATATACACGACATACTCTTGACATCGTAACTTGACCGAGAGCGATTAATCAAGTGAACTAAACGTTGAAAAACGAGTTAAGCAACCCGACCGGGAACTTGACTTTCGATTGTCGTTTATATAGATTGAAAAAGGCAGGAACAATTTGAAGTCGAGTTTGTAGTATAATCATCCGAGTCTTTTCCTTATTATTTACTTCAAAATTTCCATTTTAATCGAGAGTTTCAAAATGATCTTAGGATTTAGTACAATGAACTACGTTTCTACTACTTTTCATACCAATAATCATTACTCTTCCGTTTCCTTGGATTGATACCGAGTCAACTACAATTGACCTCGGATTTTGACGAGAGACGAGCACGAAAAACGTCTAATCAAAATGTCCTTCCCTGAACCTGTCCCCGGATGTCCAGCAGAACCATGGTTCTTGTCTCCGGCAAGAGGCCTCCCATGCAATTCTGTACGTGTACCAGGCAACCCATTTTTCCTCGTCGCTTGCTCTCCCAAATCTCGTAACACACCAAATGAATTGGAGCACGTACCTGTTTTCACCTGAACAGGTGCGTCAAATATTTTTCGATCAGAATTCGATGGAGTAGGAGGTACAGCTCCATTGTGAGGCTGGTGTAGCTCCTGGGAAATCACATTACCATCACGAGCAGCCACCGATGAAGGATTACGCCCCTTTTGTCCCTGCTTCTTCTTACCAATTATTGTCCATTCATCTCCCGTTTTTATTTGCACATTCTTGCTCGTAATAGTTGGTGTAACCGCCCGAGGGCACTTATAGGTATGATGTCCGAAAGAATCACACGACGTACACGTTGGCGGTCTCCGTTCATACTCAATATCGATACGACAACTACCTTTGTACTCACCAGCAATTACCGTAGGTTTTAAAAGTATAACATGGTCCTTAAAATCTCCCTCCACTTTCTTCATCACACAAACCCTAGCATAGTCGAGCCGAGCCATGGATGAAGTATAAATATCCGGGTATAACGGTACCCCAACTGCACTAGCAACAATGCTCAAGCCTTCAAGACTCCAGTATTCAAGTGGTAAATTACGCAATTTAATCCAAATCGGCACCTCTCTATGGACCTTTTTCTCCAAGTTCATGCCTTCCCGCCACCGCTGTAAGAACATGGGTTTCCCAGCAAAAATCCATGGTCCTCCCTCGACCACCGTTAGTAAATCTGACTCCGACTTGAAGGAAAAGAAGAAAAAACCATTCTCCTTAGCCTTCACTTCCACCAGGCCCTTCCAAATCGGCATAACAATTTTTTTCATAGCTTGGAACCCTAAGCTAGCTCCCAGAAAATAGCCGACAAGCGTATACTCCCAACGTTTCATCCCTTCTTGCACAATTCTCCATGACGGTCGAACAAAAACCATCCCGTTATTAGTTTCTGGAGCTACAAATTTCAGAGAAACCCTAGAAGGCTTGAGTTGCGGGGCACCGTGCTCTGAACCCTGTGGTGTGTTGAGTTGAATGCTCCCCACGAACAGGTTCGAAACTAAATCTTCCTCCCGTACCTGTGTTGACGCTGTTGGTTTAAGATTCTTAGTAAGTGTTTGGGCTGCAGTGTCCAAGTTCAGTTGAGGCCCAGTAGTTAGGAGCGGCCCACTTGCTGAAAAACAATTTGAATTTCCAAATAAATTGTTATTCAAATTTAATCCCATATCAGAAATAATATTCGCATCCTTATCTCCCTCCTCAACATTGGAATTTGCCGATTTCTTACTCTCAAATCTCCCCTTAAGACTCGACTCAATAACAGGTAAGTCCCCTTCATTAGCTGCGTAATTATGGGACGGGTCAACGCTGGATTTTGAATTCAAAATTCTGGGCTGCGTTTGGCTAGCTGATAACACAGAATTTCCCAACTTCAAACCACTTATACTGTCACTCGGCAAACCTTGAAGAACAACATGGCTCCCAATCCCAGAATCTGCTTCAATACTAATTGCATCCCTTTGAATCATCGGATCACCATCTGCGTCGTTGATTTCATGGACCTGTATCTGACAACAAATCCCCTCTTGATCTTTTCCGGTATGAATATGGCCCATATCTGGACTGGAAAAACCCATGTGTTGTAATCCTTGTTGCGCTATATTCTCAACCAGAATCGCTCCATCTCCCCTACCGTCCACTGTGTTTTCTGAAACTGCAAGAACCCTTGTCTCCGCCGGCGTTCCCGGATCTTTGACATCAGTCACCCCAACCCTATCATCTCTACCATCTACCCGATCCTTCAGATTGTTAAATTCCGTCACGTCAAACGCAAACTGTGGGTATTTTTTAGTAATCATATTCACCAGATCGTCCAAGGACTGCTTTACCAGAATATTTACAACATTATCCCGGGTCACAGGAGACGCGTTCGCCTCACCAGGCACGGGTGTCTTAACTGCTCGTGCTCGGAGTGCGTACCGCCTATTTTGGAACCAGTTCAGTACTTGTTTGAATGTAATTTCCACTTTTCCAGCCCGTTCAGCTCCAGTACTGAATCTCTGAGCGAGTGCATCAATAATTTCTCGGCCCGGTACCGCAAGATTGTGCGCTAGAAGAATAGCCTCCATCTCCCCAACCTCGACGGCATTGAAGCGGAAAGAGGGACCTCCATTCGGCGGTCGGCCCATCCTTCAAGTTGAAGATAAATCTTAATATTTGTGTCTAATAGTTTATATTGATTTGAGCTTGATGATGATGATTTTGCTAGATTCTACTTCGTATTTGTTATTTAAAGTGATTTGAATGGCCATTGCTGACTAATTTTTATTATGAGATGAAATTTAGGTTAATATTATAAGGTGTTTGATGAATGCTTGAGAGAATAAATATTTGTTCATAGTGTCAATTGATCATCACCATGGGGTGGGCCGGCCGGTTAGTGTCGATTGAAGATTAAATCGATTAGTCGTCGTGGTGGGTGTGGGTATTTTTTTCTAAAGGTTTGATTATTACACTTAGAACTGACAACTTAAAAAAAGGTAGTTGACAACTAGTGCTCTCACTTATTAATTTAGTGAGACTAGTGTAACACCCGTGCGATGCCCGGGATATGTCCTTGCGTCGTGTTTGGTGTTTAATGTGACCTTGATCTCGCGGTGTTCGTGCTTTTACGTACATAGCTCTCTACAATATCGTTTAAAACAATTTGTTTTCGTTTAAAACATACATTACAAAATAATAAGAGAAACATACATTACAATTTGTTTTCGTTTAAAACATACATACATTACAAATTTCATATAGCAAAATTTAATAAAATAAGAAATGTACCAGTTCATACTAATAAGAAAAACAATAGTTCAAACATATCATGGGTAATGCAGTCACTCGAAGTCAGAATCCAGATACAAATACTCACGTTCTCGAACAACGAACAACGTATTTGAGTTATAATCGTAATAGAAGTCCAACTTACTGCCGACTTCAAACTTATTCAGATCATAAAAATCCTTCCATTCGCTGCCGATAAAAATGCTTTTATTTGTTTCTGATTCAGTTCGTCTACGCAAGGTCGCTTCCATTTTGATTCCTCTATTATTTGATAGTGTCAACTCGGATTTGTTCTCAAGTTTAGTATCCGTGGCAAACATCCTCGGAATAGTCTGAAAATCATGAAAAAAATATAATGTTCAAATTAGGAGGGTGTATTCAATTAGGATTTTAATGGATTTTTTAGGATTTTTAAAAGTCCGTGGATTTTTGTGGATTTTCTAAATCTACGGAGTCTAGGAAGAGTTTGATTGACTTTTACTTATTGATTTTCACGGATTTTGATAAACTTTACATAATTGTGAAATTCATTTTTTAATTGATTTACTTGAATTATCATAGACTTTTACATATAAAGAAATCCAAATTGTTTTAAAAAAAATTCAAATTGTTTAAAAAATAAAATACAAAAAATTCATTAGTTTAAAAATAAAAAATATAATTATTCAACATTATTATTCCTATTTTTATTTACATATTGTTAAACGACATCATTTTTCATAAACCATTAGCAAGCAATACTCATTGTATGAATTAGCTTGTTCATTTTTCAAATACCATTAACAAGCAATACTCAATACTAATAGCTTGCGTTTTTTATTTTGATGTAAATAGTATTCATGATATATATATATATATATATATATATATATATATATATATATATATATATATATATTATTTTTTGATTTCTTTATTTATTAATGTTTTTTTAACTTCATTATGTTTATTTATATATTTTTAAAATTTTATTATTTTTTTAATAATTAATTAATAATTTTATTTTATCTATTTCATGTTTACTAATTTTATTTATTTTTATTTATATAGTTTTAAGTTTTATTATTTTTTTAATAATTAATTTGTCAATTAAAATAGAAATCCGTTGAAATCTCATGTATTTGGGAGAGATTTCAAATAATGGATTTCCTTTATATTTTTAGGATGAAATCAATAGAAATCCATTGACTTTTAAAATCCATTGAGTTTTGAATACCCGTAGATTTTAATAGACTTTTTAAAATCTGAATTGAATACCTCCGGATTTTAATAGACTTTTAAAAATCCGGATTGAATACCCCTGGATTTTAAAAGTCCAAACAAATCCTACAGAGTCTTAAACGAATACACCCCCCTTAATTTAAAACTGATTTATATTAAGTAGTAAAATAGCTTGTAGTAGAAATTACCAGTCGATAGTGTTGATGTGCTTCAAGTTGTTCAGAAAACTTGTGCGCGAGACTCTTTAAGTCTACTTCGCGTCCTCTTTTTTTGTGGTCAACATCATACGTTATCTCAACACCATCGACATCATAGATATGTACATGGAAGTAGATTGGATCAATCAAATGAAAAGTCAGCAACTGCCCCGTTCTAATTTCATACCTTTCACGAAACTCCTGCCATCCGGAGAATATATGCAGACAACCGTCTTCGTCTTCACGCAAAGCAACAGAATGAGAAGGACCATAAGGTGTCTTGATTTGGGCGAAGTTGGGCATACGGTATGAGCACTTTTCAAGGAATGATGTAGGTATTTGCTTAGCAAAAGACAAATTTGGTTAATTCAGAGATAAATATAAACACAAAATATGAAGACAACATAGTATATATATACTTACAACACTATCAATAGCTCCATCGATGATCGTAATGTGGAATCTCATTGGAGATGGTAATGTTCTTGTTACTTGCGAAACAATTAACATATCAGTAGATAATACTTTAGATGAGCCCAACTTTTAAAACATGAAGTCAACAATCCGGGGTAATGCAGAGATAAATGAGTTATTGATACAAAAATTAAAATCTATACAAAAATCGAAAAGAATAATTTAGCGAAACTGAATTAAGTGATTATTTAAATCGAAAATCCAGATTCGACCATATACCGAATATGAAACAAAATCTTATCATATACAAAAATTTAAGTAGAAGTATCAAAAACAAACTAATCAATACAATAAAAAAAATGTATAGAATACTCACAGTCAACTACACCAGGATTCATCTTTCCGAGACCTCCACTCGAACTTCCAGCGGAATATCTAGCCTTAGGAGAGTTGGAATTCATGTCTCGTATGAGTTGTGACCTTCGCTTCGGAAAAAGGAGAAGAAAGATTAAAGACTAACCTTAAATATTCGGAAAAAAGATAAAAAAGCTTAACGACTAACCCTAGATTGTTTCTGAAAAAGATAAAGTTTCTTATGAAGATGGTGAAGCGTCAGGTAGGGTATAAGTAAAAGTATTAACATTATTTTAATTAATAAATATTCATTATTTAAAGTGTATTTCATAATAATATAGTAATATTTCAAATTATTTATTTATAGTAAAATTAAATTTGGGATAAATATCAACATTATTTAATTCCTATAATTAAGAATTGAATCGACTAAAATCTTTGTAAGACATCAATTTGATTGAATCGACTAATTGACTTAAATATTAGTAGTTTTTTACTATAGGTAAGGACTATATTAACCAAATTTAAATGGGTATAATTCTCGATTAAACCTCACTATTTATCCATTTCCAAGTAATGACTATGAATTATAATTTAAATTTATTTAATTAATATTACGTACCTACAATTAATATTAAAGATTAACATTGATTTAAAAAAGAGAAGAAAAAAAAAATTAAGTATTTAACTAAGTATTTACTTGAACGAAAGTAAAAATTATGTTGATTAACATGCTAGTCGAAAAAATCATAGAGAAGATACAAACATATATATCATGATTAACATATAAATCGAAAGAATCGAAAAATTTGCTAATAATTATTATTTTACATAACACTGAATTGTATAGTAGTAAATTGACGTTCCGTGGTTGGTGTTTTAATGTGCCCTTGATCTTGCGGTGCTCGTGATTTTACGTACATAGCTCTATACAATATGGTTTAAAACAATTTGTTTTCGTTTAAAACATACATTACAATTGTAAAGTACATGTTTGAACTTCATTTATATTCTCTAAGGAAAACATTAAAAGGCAAAATTCTAAACTTTTATTACAAATTTTGAAAGACTTCCTTAAACACCACATTATTTGTTTTGTTTGTAAGTTTACCATTCTCGTCACAACACAAAATTTTTAACCCACTTCTATTCGTCACCCTTGAAACAGCAACGTACAGTTGCCCATGAGTGAAAACCGGTTTCTTCAAAAACACACCAACATCTGTCAACGATTGACCTTGACTTTTATTGATCGTCATTGCATACGATATCATCAACGGGAATTGTCTTCGTTGAAATTTAAAAGGAATCCTCGAATCAGAAGGACAAAGCGTCATCCTGGGAATATACACAATTTCATTCGCATTTTTGCCTCCCAAGACTCGCGCCTCTATAACATAAGTCCCAAGTTTGGTTACGACCAATCGAGTTCCATTGCATAGTCCTGCCGAGTGATCCATGTTTCTTATCAACATCACCGGAACACCAACCTAAACGAAAAAAAAAAAAAACAGTAAACATCAATAACTAAACATCATGTTCATATGCATCAAGCATACAAACAATAAATAAAATAATCTACATTTTCATTTTACGAATAAGATACCATTTAATATAAACATTAAGGAGCATAACATCCATTAATATTTTATATTACGAACAAACGTAAAAACATTACAAATAAGATAGAACTAACCTTTAACTTCAACTGATGATTCGGCAACCCTGAGCATTTGATGGTATTCAAGAATTCAACGGAGTGCATGTTTGCAAACATATTCTCTGCACCCTCAGACTTTTCAATCGAATCAGCACTAAGATATATTCTTTCATCCGTAGAGTGCATCGAAACCATGTAATCGTTAATAGAATCAACTTCTTCCAAAGTCGGAGCCAAAATGGCCCTACCTTGTAAGAATTCCACGTCTCCAATATGATTTGAGAAATCCGGATATATTGCATCAACCATTGAACCGATGAAATCATCGGATGACGTTATGAGAAGATCATTGGGAATTTCTACAACAGCAACCCCATCATTGTCGTCTCCTATAGTTCCATCCCCAATCGAAGACATCCAATTAGAGAATTCTCTTAAAGTAATTAAATCATTTTCGTCCACAAAATTCTGCAATCTCATATTAGTCGTCAACCTCAAGTCTTTGCATTCTCTCCAAATGTTGGAGGAATTAATCGTCGCATGAACAATATCCTGTCTCGTACCTTTAGCAATTACCGGCAAAATTTGGCGGAAATCCCCTCCAAATACAATAACCTTTCCCCCAAAGGGCTTTTCACCAGCCCGCGGATCAGAACTTCGCATAATATCACGCATTGTTCGATCAAGTGCTTCAAAACAATGCCTACAAAATTATACAAAGTCAACTTCAGTTAGATAATTTTCAGCAAAAAAAAAAAAAAATACAAACAATGTGAAATACGAAACCTGAGAATGAGACGCGTTTTATTACCTATGCGTCATGGGAGCTTCGTCCCATATAATCATTTTAGCTTGTTGAATCAACTCAGCGAGTTCGGTTCTCTTGCTTATATTGCAGGTTGAATCATCGGTTAAGTTCAAAGGAATAGAAAATTTTGAATGAGCTGTCCTGCCTCCGGGTAAGAGAAGAGAAGCTATTCCGCTAGAAGCAACATTCAACACAATATGTCCCATTGAACGAACAGCGGCAGAGAGAGTGTTCCAAACAAATGTCTTGCCGGTTCCTCCATAACCATATAGAAAGAAAATTTGTCCTTTGTTTTCGTGGAAAGCAGACATTATCGATTCATATGCTTGGCTTTGATCACGATTGAGCATTCCGATCAGCTTGACGTGCTCTTCTGTAAGTATTTTTCGATCGTAATTCAGCTCTTCTGCTATAAGGCGATTTCGGCCAATAGCTTCATCGTGCTGCGGATACGGCATATTGGGATAATCTAAAAGGGTTTTCCCTTTTCTTTGCATTACATCTTCAATTTCCCTCAAGCACAAATTTTTAATTTGATCGTCACTGAGAATCAAATCTGTAAAAAAAGAGAACAAATAAAAAATCACAATTTTTAATTTGATTGTCGCTGAGAATCAAATTTGTAAAAAAAGAGAAGAAATAAAAAATCATATAAAGAACTCTTAGACCCGATGTATAGTGCATTTATGTCGTCAACACATGAATAAACTGTAAAGAATGAATAGGAGATGTTAATAATCATACCAGGGCGTTCCAAACGAACACGATATTTATTTAAGATGTCTGGCATGAGTAGATGGCTGCAACTTTCCCAAAGAATCTCTGGCCGACTGACAGAATCAGAAGTAATCAAATTCAAAAATAAAGATCGAAGCATTGTTTCTGAACCCCAAACTGCAGCTTCTTCAATGGCTTTAACGAATTCATTATCGTCATCAATCAAACCACGGGCGAAACAGGTTTCTCTAAAGGTTTCATATCGTATCCCGTTATAACGATAAATATCATCATACGATTCACAACCTTTCACAACATTCAGCAGAAGTCGCATATAATACAACTCCCCCCTGCCTGGATGTACATAGTTCAATCTCCCTAGAGCAAATCTTCTCTTCCTTGGCCTCCAAGCATGTTCCTTCTCATCCCAAACGAATTTCATAGGAAACTCAGCGTAAGTTATCTCCTTCGCTCCTGGAAATTTAATGTTTGCAATCATCCAAGCTGTAAACATAGTCTCTTTACCCGCTGCTCTGGTCACAACATTCGTAACAGACGACCCTTCCCTAAATACAACAACCTGCTCGTTAAGCAGATGAAATTTCAATCTCACAACGTTAGGCTGGATGAAATGAATTTCATATCCATATAACCGCCACACCGCTTCCGAAGCAGATACGTATCTGCAATCTAAATATTGCTTTATTTCATCAATAATTCTATTTCCAGCAGCGTCATTGTGAGACTGATAAAAAACGGCAGTTGCTCGATCGTGTCCTTTGTGAACGTACTTGAACAAATATTTAATAGACCGCGAACGATTGCACCACTCCACGTTAATATGGGATCTATATTTTTTCAGGAGATAAGGGTTATGGGGAACAACAGACCTGAAAAAAATATGAACGCAGTGAGATTATTAGAAGATGAATTTTATACAATGGCATTCTGGACGAAGTATTCAAAGATGATTTTTTTTTTATTATCTAAGCATAAATAAAACGAAACATCCTAAAAGCATACCTATTGTCAAGTTCAATTCCTCCCTTTAATATTGTCCTGCCATCATCCCTTCTTTTGTAAACGACAAAGCCATCATTATCTACCGTTGTGCGATCAACGTATTTCTTCGGGAATTTTTTTGTACATCGACATCCATCCATGCACGGTGATTTTTTATTTGCTACACCACACGGACCATGAATCATGAACTCACTGACCGCGTCATAATATTCCGGATCTTCCTTGCAATCAGGAATCTCCGCAGATATAAAACTGTCGACGACACCTGGAGTTGGTGTTTGGGGGAAATTTTTTATGAACAGTAGAATATGAGCATGCGGCATTCCACGTTTCTGAAACTCGATAGTATAAACAACTGAAAATAAGAATTAAACACAATGAGAATTTAAAACTTTAAACTAATTAAATAAGAGCAGTTGAAAATTAAAAATAGATAAAGGATGCACTAACTCGCAGATAACTCCCCAAACAGCTTTCCCTGACGAAGATCTCTCAACATGTTGTCTAACTTAGTGTGGAACATTCGAGAAAGAATATCCGGTCGATCATTTGCAGTCAATCCTCTTTCTTTACAATACCTCTCTATTTCATCCCACTTCGGATTACACGTGAGAGTAATAAACAAATTTGGATATCCTACCCACCTACATACAGCCATTGCGTCATGATAATTCTGTATCATGAATCGGGCACCACCAACGAAAGAAGAAGGCAAAATAATCCTTTTACCAGTTTCTGCCAGGTTAGTCTCTCCACTAATTAATGCTTCGCCCAACGCAGCGTAAGAGTCACATCTGAAATCCTGCTGATGATTTTTTATGTAAGTAATTCTGTACGACTCAACCATCGTATAAGCGTCAACCAAGAATTGTTGAAATAAACGTCGTCCAAAAAGAATATGAGGAGACTCAGTATCCCTCTCCTGCAGCATGTAAGAGAAGTACTCTTTCATTGAAACATTTTTTTTTTTAACTTCTTTACTCCTAGTCGTTTTACGATGAGGAACGTCATCTCTAAATCCATCTTCTCCGTACAAATATAGCAACGGATACTGGAGCGGCAAATACGACACATGCAACTCATTTATGCGTTGTAAAGTCTTTGATCGAGTTTCAATAATAATATCCCTGTGATCCTCCAGGTTATCAACATCTCCAACAATTAAAGCCGCCACCTCCGAAACAGTTGGCAAATTGTATCTTTGGCCATCAGAATTCCTTCGGCAAATCAACCTCAGTTTAATGTCATCTTCAGTGAACAAATTTTCACTATGTTCACGTATCTTTTCCCCGGCATAGCGAAACCAAAGAACCAACATATTATTCTCATTCAGTACGTTCTTTAGAACAGAGACAATCTCGGCATGAAACTCAGCATCTTGTAGTTGAGCCTGTATGTCCGCAGCATTACTGTTAAACAGACAATGCGATATTAATTAAATTTATCAGAATTTAAATAAAAAAAAAACTGCAATCTCGATGCAAATAATTGAATACCATAAATTAATCAAAACATCTAACCTCACGGAATTAATCCTGTTTACTACTTCATTTTCAGTGTCGTAGATGTACAGTTGAGAAAACATAGCTCTATCGCTTCGGGTTGGGAGTAAACTACCAATCAAATGATAATTATCGCCATTTAATCTGAAAATAGGAGCTGCCCTTCCGTCATTAAATGACCTGTCGATCTTCCCTCCCATTGAAGTGAAAGAAAAGATCATATTGTACATTCGCATTGACTTTTGAAATTTTTTACTCATCGGGCCATTTCCGTACAATAAATCTTTGTACTTTTGCGGAGGGTCCAGGATGGCTGGTAACTTAATTTTACCTGAGTACCAAAAAAACAGTTGTTTAACTATCCTAATACTGTATATAAATAAAACAAATTATCTACCAAAAAAAAATATCATTATGAATACACAACTGACATAAAATATAATAACAAATACTAACCATGAACGCAGCACAAATTATACTTTGGAAGTCCTGAAATATTTTTGGCCTTTTCTATTCTCTCATCTCTCCAGAATTTAGCACCGCAATGAATACATTTCCAAACCGGATCGCCAATGTCGTGATAACCTTAAAAGAAATGAAAATTTTAAAACTTTTATTAATTCATGCTTATTACAAAGTAAATTAAAAATAATGAATGCCGCCGAAAAAGATTAACCTGGATATTTTGCATTCTCCTTAGAAAGTCCTTGATTATTCAATGCGCAAGCACTTGGCTGATTTTCTTTTCCCTTCCGCTTTGGAGCTCCGATTGTTCTATTTATTACTGAAGGGACTACATTATTCTGAATTGGAGCATTTGAAGTTGATCCTTCGCATGTCGCCATACCACTATTTATCAAAATTGAACTTTGACCACTCTCGACAATAGGAGATTTATTAGTAGATCCGCCTAATGAAATCATAAAATGTTATCAGTGATTTATTCTTCGATAATAATATAAAGGTTAAAATTTTTGAAATAGATCTGCAGACTACATTGAACTTGTACGCAATCGAATGGTTTACTCAAATCGACAATCTTGATCCGTCGTATATTCTGATCGGTAGTAACCGATAAAGGAGGGTTGATCGACGAACATGCATTCACGGTAGACGACTCTAAAATAAAACCATCTGATTGTAGATAGATAAAAAAACATAAAAAGATTTAACGAAACACGTTGATCCTATGAAAATATAACTTGTAAAATAAAATGTATTTATTGTTTATTAAAAACATTGCTCGAAAATAATAAGATTACCGAAAGAGTTCGTTGTAGACCGAGCTTTCTTCGTATTTTCCGCAAGGTTGGAAATATTATCTTTCCCTATGAGAATTAGTGAGAAATTATTATCGACTTTTCAAAATATACAGTTCTCAAACACATTGGAATGATACAGAAGAACTTTTGTTGAAAATTCTTAACTCGCTTTCTCACCTGATTTTTTTTTCCTCTTGGGTGACATTGATATCAAGAACTTGATATATATATTACTGTTAAATAAGAAATCGTGAGTAAATAATCAATCAGAATGTATATAAATTTGCATGTATGTATAAAACATGCATGGCAAAATAAGAAAATAAATAAATTCATAATAAGAAATATTTAGAATCAATTACGTTTCTTCCCTACCACGTGATGCTTTGAAGTCGTGTTCTTGACCAGCGCACGATGCTTTGGTGTTGTTTCTTGACCAGCACCTGATGCCCTTGACAACATTTGCAATTCATTCATCATATATATATAATAGCTAGGAAAAATATGTAAAGGTATTAATATTAATAATGATTAGGAAACATAACTTGTGGGAAAGAATAATGTAATTGCGTATGGTATTCACCTTTCCCTCTGCAAGGGATAAACCATACCATGCGCATGGAGTTGATTATTCATTTTCTTTAAAAAATATTAATGAAAAACAATACAATTAATATAAACATATTAGGAAAAAAATATATAGAAAATATTAGAAAGATATTATATAATGATTATTTCCAAATATAAAACGTATATTAATTTTATTATTAAAGGGTAGAATTATTAAATAAAAATTTAATTTAAGAATTTTATTAATTTGAATATGAATTATAATACTAAAATAAAATGAAGATTAAACTTATCATCATTACTTAATTTAAGTACCCATAAGTAAATAGTGATAATAGAGAGTACTGAATATTCAGAATTACAAAAATAAATATTGTTCAAAACTAAAAAGATTAAAAGATAATACTAAATAGAAAATATTATAATTTAAAAAGAAGCTGCCGTTTTCGAAACCATGTTCCTCGTGGCATCTGAAGAAGGAGATTCATTCATCTTTGAAAAAGAGGTGCTTGTTCATGTCAATAAGAAATCGATCAGTGGATAACTCATCAACAACATACGCAAATTTAGATTCTTCAACTTGGCTTGAAGGAACGGTGACATTGAACAAAATTTCTTTTCCAATAAGATTGATGATTGGTTCTGGAAGAATACGTTTAAGACTAATTTCTAAGCGAACACAATTGCCATCAACTTCTTTAAATGTATCCTGCAAAGATGACAAATATTTAATTATGAAAAAATCATTTTGAATATATTGTAAAATAATGATATTTATAGAATCAAAATTTTTAATTAATCAACATTTTATAATAACAATATTTATATAAATAAGAAATAATATTACCAGAACCATCTTCTGAAAAGCTTCTTGAGCAGTTTTACCAAGAAGCTCCATAGCAACTTGATCCAACAAACGCAACACTACAATATCGCGGCCATTAGTAACACGAATGAAGATATCGTACTTTGCGTTTTTAATAAGATACTCATCACAACCATGGCAAACCAAACTGGAATCATTAGCAGGAGGATATTCATTGCAATCAAAACAAAATGTATAAAACCAATCTCTTGTGCTAACAATTTCAGTTATCCATCCAACGCTCCAAATATTACCTGACTACAAAAAAAAAAAGAATTTAATTAAATAAAATTGAACTTTAAATAAAATAGACATAGACATAAATTAATTAAGGAACATATGGATAGTACCTCTAAACACTTCGGAATATCAGAGAGGTTCACAACTTTAGTAGAAGTAATCCGCAAATCATGAGCAGCTCTGATAAAACTAAGACATGGAAACCGAGACATAGAAAAGTTGAATACAATTGAATACAGAACACTGAAATTGAATTTTTTTGAGAGAAGGATGAGGATGAGAATAGAGAAAAATGGTATTATAAAAAGATATAGAGATAATGATAATCCTTTCGAGGAAACGTATGTCATCATTTTTCTTTGGTTGAAATATCAATGCTTATAATTATTACTTAAAAATAAAAATAAAATTTTTTTTTTGGTCTAGGATAATTTTGGCAGGTTTAATATGCATTTCTGGAAAAAATAATTCAACAACAAAAACAATTAAATCACACTGAAAATTAAACAACGAAAGCTCCTACTTCTTCAAAAGATATTTCATAATATCAAAAGCAACGTTTCCACGTGCTGAAACACACTTAAACTTCAAAACAGAAAATAGTACCCGCAAAACACCAAAAGGATTCCAAACAGAATTTTGTAGCAGCACAACAAAAAGAGGAAACACAATAATAAAGTCCGAAGCATAACACAAAATGAGAAAACATTGACGGAGAACACATTCTTGCATCAACTTTATTTTTCAGTCTTGATGATCTTGGAAGTTACCGATCCCGCTGAATCCTGTAAAGCACACTGCAAATTCCTTTTCGTAATCTTCTTAGTTTCAGGGGTTTTGAAGCCTTCATCCGAGTTGACAACTTCTTTACCCTTGGGGGTGACTGATTCAGCAACAACATCATCAAGAGGACACCAACCGAAAGGAAGAACTCCATGGTTGAATTTTTTATGCTTCATGATCATTTCCATATCATCGGAGAATTTCTCAACAACATACACAGGGTCGCTCCCTTCAATATGCTTCAACCCAACACTGACCTTGAACATAAATTCCTTTCCAATCAATTTGTCAACAGGCTCGGGGAGATCAACTTTAGCAACATCATTTATACCACCTTCAACATTTTTATTTAGAAAATCCTGAAATACAAAAAGAATTAATATATATATATATATATACATTAACATCCATGCCATTAAGAAAAACAAAATCTGTAATATATTTTCGAATGTATTACACAAAAAACAATAATCTTACTTTCCTGGACAAAAATCTTACCTTAGTCATACCACCCAAAACCTCCGAAGCAGTTTTTCCAATTAACAACGTAGAAATTTCATTCCACAGCAAGAACTCAGCATTACCGGAACCATCAACCACATTAATATGTATTTTATAACGTTGACATCCAAGAACAAAATCATCACACGAACCACAGTACAACTTGTTCTCTTTGTCTACAACCTTTTTTTTGCACTTCATGCAAGACGTATAAAACCAAGCTTTCTCATATAAAACCTCGGCAACAGACGCCACAACCCAAGCCTTCAAAACCTAAAAATAATGAATTCGGTATAAAAATTTAAATAAAAAAATTAGTTCACACAAATAAATTATTAAATAAATAAATGCCATAAATTAAATAATAGACAACAAACTAACCACTTCACATTTCTTCAAGTCATGGAGAGTCAAGTAGACAGTAGAAGGGTTCTGCAACTCATCCTTTACACTGACAAAAGATGCACTTGATATTTGTGAACCATCGAAAGAACTTGTAACGGAATTATTTGGCAACCTGTTTATAATAAATTCCAACATGATTGTCAGTATTCTGAGTTATTTATAGCATTGATGAAAAAAACACAGTATTACCTGCTCTTGTACTCAACAATCTCTTCCAAATTTTGATCAACAATAACTTTAGTAGCATGAAAAGTATTCGAAACTCCAATCGCCCCTTCAACAAATATACAACACATTTTTTAAAAATTAATTAAGTTGGAATTATAACTAATGATATAAATCAATATTTATTCGAGTAATTTCTTTACCTCTAAATTTCCTTGCTCTGCACAACTGTATAACCACTACTTGGTTATCTTTGTTTGTTCTCAACTCTTCAACAAATTCTTTCAACTCATGGCAATAGGGTTCCCACAAAACGCACTCAATTTTCAGACCTCTGTTAATTCAATGATTAATCTTTAGTATTCGAGAAATTAACTTTAAAAGAATAAATACAAAACATACTCATGATCTTGAAGCAAGAACTGAATACTCCTGATGCCTTTGACAGACGTATCCGACTTCAACCTTGAGTCATTAATATCAGCAATAGTGCCAATTACATCTTGCATGAACACATAGTCAGATATTTATATTAATTTAATATAAGGAAATAATAAGAAAATATATAATGATAAACATGTTAAGATATAAAATGCAAAAATACCAAATAAACCACCATCATCCTTTTGAGAACCACCGAGAATATCCAAATAATCTTTGAACTGGAAAACGGACTTGGGAAATTTGTTGTTCATGTTTGAACCAACATATGTATTTCTATGGAACACAATCCTATATGCAAAATCCGCAACAGGAAAGTTCTTTGGCCTATCAACAACTGAGAACTGATGGACAGTAACAATATCTCCTTCACTGCACAAATCCTGGAATTTAGGTATGAGCACATTTTTAACAATTGCATGAATTCTAGTTCCCTGCGAAAAGTCGAAGGAAAAATATATAAGTGTATGTATTTTTTAACTGCAATTAAGAAAATTGAGAAATACGTTCGAAACTCAAAAACCTGAATATCGGCAAACAAAAACTCCAAGGTTTCTGAAATTTTTCCATTGCCCGTCGTCTTCCACTTCCTGCAAATTCGAACTTGAATCTTCCAGTCCATTCTATCCTTGTTAATGGCAGAGATAGGAGTAAAGTTTTTCAACGAACGAAAATTGTCAGCCATTCTATCTCAATATATTTTTCAAGTATAGAGTAGCGAAGTACAACAAATAGAATGCACAGATCGAGCATATAAAGAAGGATGCATCGTTATCGATGCTTTGAAAAATAAAATAAATTATTAGGTTTCTCTTGGAAACGCCATTAGGAGAATACGTGTTGCATTAGGTTTAACCCAAAAATTTTCTAACAATGAAAAGACAAAGAATTATAAAAAAATAACGTGTTGCATTAGGTTTAACCATTATTTTTTCTAATGAAAAGACAAAGATTAATAAAAAAAATAAAAAGTAACGTCTTGCATTCGGTTTTACCAAATATTTTTCTAATGAAAAGACAAAGAATTACAAAAAAAATAACAAATTAATAAAGAGTGATTAAAATGAAAAGACAAATCAGGCAAAAATAATTATTACATTTCTTTATTTAGCGTGTAACTTTAGGATTGGGATCCCATCCTAAATGAAAATTTTACTAAAATAATTATTACATTTATTTAAGCAAACAATGGAGACATTTCATTGAATATAGAACCATTAAGATCTTTCAAAATTAAAAAGATTAAATAAAATAAATATTATTATTATTGAAACTTAGGATGAATAATTAATGGTAAAAATTTAACTTGGTAAAAAATAAAAATAGTAATGTGCTACATAATATAAAATTTTAAATGATTTTTTACCATGTTTGTGATAATTTATTTTTTGTATCAAAATAAATAATATTTTGTCATATAATAACTTTTATAACAATTTTCTAATCTATTATTATTAGTTTCAATAGACTTAAAAACATACACAACCATACACCGTATAATAAAATTAGGAGTTTATATTATACAGTATATTGTTTTGTGAAGGATTTGTAACTAATTATATTACTTGTGCAACCGGTTTCTCTTTTTCCATCAATAAAAACAAACACTTCAACTTCTCTTTTGCCTCCTTTTTTTGGTAACTGAAACAGCAGTTTAGCTCTTTCCATACATAACAAACACTTGAACATCTCTTTTGTCTTCTTTGGTAATTGGAAAAGCAGAACATCAACCACATATGCCATCTCCCTCACTAAAATTTTTATAATTGCTTTCAATAATAAACT
Organism: Euphrasia confusa; assembly: GCA_954870475.1. NCBI lineage: Eukaryota > Viridiplantae > Streptophyta > Magnoliopsida > Lamiales > Orobanchaceae > Euphrasia > Euphrasia confusa. The sequence continues at coordinate 23,990,888 of OX940951.1, forward strand.
TTTAAAACAAATCAAATATTCCTTCAACAAACAAACAATCCATAACAAACACTTCAACCACTGCCATTTGCTCCTCTGAAATTATTATCCAAAATACAGATTATTGAAAGAGTTCTAAAAAAAAAAAAAAAAACCAAAACAAAAAACAAAAGCATGAAAAACTTGAATAGCATAAGTACGTTGTTATAATAAAAACACATTTTAATTTAAAAAATCCGATAAATACTACTCTAATAAACATAACTTGGTTTATAGATCCAAGACAAAATCATAAAGTCGACATCTAAATATGTCACCCAAAATGCACCCAAAGAAAGTGCTTGAAGTCAAGTACATTTAGAAAATCCTAGAAATATTCCAGTTAAAAATGAACAATATATCAGTTCAAAATAATAATAGAAATACTAATTAAGAAATATTCTAATTCGTCAATCGGAGGAGTCGGAAGCAGACAACATTTCAAATTCTGGAACAACATACAACGTGGTGGAAGTACGATCGTAGTAGAAGTCCAACACCTTGCCAACATCATACTCACTCTGATTACAGAATTCCTGCCATTCCTTGCCGAGAAAAACGCTTTTATTTTTATCTGGATCACTTCGTCTTCGTTTACGCAAAAGGGCTGACGTTCTGATTCCTTTTCCATTTGACAGGGTCACCTCTGATTTGTTCTCAAGCTCAGTCTCGATGGCGAACGATCTAGGAATCGTCTGAAAATCATAGAAAAAACATATGAATTAATGTATATTTAACTGAAACAGAAAAAGAATGTATAGAAGTACTTACCAAGCGATAGCGTCGATGGTCTAAAATTCGTACAGAAAACTTATGAGAGAGACTCTTTAAATCTACTTCCCGACCTCTTCGAACGTGGTCAACATCATAGGTTATCTCAACCCCATCAGCACCATAAATGTGCACATTGAAGTGGGATGGATCGTTCCAATGGAATGTCAACAACTGCCCCGTTTTAATCTGATATTTTTCCCGGAAATCCCGCCAACCCCTTACTATGTGGAGACGACCATAGTTGTCTTCACCAAACGCAACAGAATGCATTCGAGCAAAAGGAGTCTTAATATCGGCGAACAGCGGCATACGGAATGAGCACTTTTCAGTGAATGATGTTGGAATTTGCTTAAAAAAGACGCATTTGGTCAAAATCAGAGTTGAAAAAAAACAAAAAATAGGGAGACAACGTAGTATATATATATACTTACAACATTCTCAGTATCTCCATCTTTGATCGTAATGTGGAATCTCATTGGACAGGGAACTCTTCTTGTCACTTGAGAAACAATTACAATATAAGAAGATAATACATAGCATAAAACAATGTTTTAAAATAAGAAGACAATAAGTTGGGACATTATTCAGTTAATAATTCTTATAATCATAGAAAAACACAAATAAGACATAACTAATTGATACATATATACATATATACAAAAGTTTTTTATATAAAACTGATGCAAACAATTTATTTTATCAAGATTCAAAAAAGAATAATTTAATGAAAATGAGTTTAAAAAATAAAATCGATGAAGGGGGTAGAAACCCCATCACAAATTTGCAACAAATAGTTTGTATGAAAAATCTAAAATAGAGTCAGAAACAAAAGATTTGTTAATGTAACAAAAGGGAGAGAAGACACACAATCAATTACACCGGGACAGATCTTCCCTTGACCTGTAGTCGAAGTGCTACCGATATTGATCTCTGCGCGACCTTCAGTGGAAGTACTACCGGAATTTCCAGAAGTGCTAGAGGAATTCCCAGAAGTGCTATCGGAATTTTCAGCCTCTCCGCCGGTGAAATTCATGTCTCGTTGGAGTATTCTTTAATTTCTGGATTAGGAGAAAAAAAAAAAAACTGGAGAAGGAGAAGAAAGAACAAAGACAAACCCTAAATCAATTTTAAAAAACTAAATTTTATTGTATAAAGAAACCGAAGCAGTCAACGAAAGTTATTTCTTCATCTTTTTTATGGAATAAATCTAAATATAAATTAAATACTAATTGTGTTCTTAATTCCAAGAAAAAAAAAGAGTCGACTCTATTATATAAGTATCTTGTTCATATGACGATAATAACAAAGAGTTCATAATATACTACACTGTTTGAAAAATTACGCTTATAGATGCGAGTTTCAGATCGAGAAACTCGACATCGACAATGAACTTTGATGGAGTTTTCAAACTTCTTCAATAAAACGACAAAGCATGAGTACAGAACCAAAAGAGTTTTCAGATTTAAAAACGCAAAAAAACGTCAACAAATCAACTAACATACACAGTAGAGAATATTCAAAGAGTTTTCAAACAAAATAAATCCAACAAAACAAAAGCACGCAAAAGTTGATAATTCAAAAAAGTGTTCCACGAATAAAATCCAATCACTCAGAGTCAGTATCATGTGAATGGACTTGGGCTGAGGAACCTTCATCTTTCCTTTGCTTCTTGCGGGCAACTCCTTCCTCTGAGCGTACTTCATCATTGTCGGCAGCATAGTCACCGGACACAGGACTTAAATTGGAAATCAATTGCGTGTCATCATCATCAGCTGGTACCATCACGGACACAGGGCTCAGATCGTGCATGGACTGATCAGAATCATCACTGGGGTCAGAACTTTCAGACACCGCTACATCATCTTCCACTGGAAATTTAGGTTTATTGTTGTTCAATTTCGACACGTGCATTTCCACTAACACACTGTCAAAACAGATATTGTGAACTAAGAAAACAGCTTCACTTTTGTTTCCCTCATTCCCTTGAATAGATACTTTGAATAAAAGGTCCTGTCCAATCACACCTTTCACAACCAAGGGAATAGAAGAACCTAGAGTGACGTTGGAATCACCAGGCTCATCATCCTGAAAATATGTTATCAGAATAAATATTTAATAATCATAAGGATTTAAAGATTAATATACCATTGAAAATTAATATTGAATAATAAATTACCAAAATCATTGAATCAAAAGCATCTTCCACTGACTTTCCAAACAACCTGAAGCATAAATTATTTTTCAATAAGAGGAGGAAATTGTAAGAACCATCAGACACACGCACATAAAGGTTGAACATTGCGTGTGGAATTATATAATCCCCACACGACGAACAACACAGCCTTGAATATGAATCAACAGACACGTTCTTGCATTGCGGGCAAACTGCATGAAACCACCCTCTTTCCTCCACAATGTCAATTATTTTTCCAGCTGTCCAAAAAATCCTGGGCTAACAAAAGAAACAAAATAAAGAACAGATAAAAAACTTGTGAATGTAGGTTTTAGAAATACAGGCATATATGAAATGGAATGTCCATGTGAGTGTGCGCACATATTCTTGATTGTTTAAAAATACATGTATAGATAGCATATGTATGTATACAGTTGTTAGCAGTAGGCAAACATACACTTATATATATCAATAAGAGAATAATGTATATAGATTTGAGTATAAGTATATAACACAGAATCCCATTTTCTACACCAATTCGTTACCTTAATAAAATTAAGAAAATCAAGTAATGATATATAGTTACCTCATCACAAAAGAGCAGAGCGGATAAAGATATAACTACCGCCGATTTGTCTGACAACTCCTTTTCCGCGGGGACATAAAGAGGGTCGATAGCAAAATCGCCATCCAAAACATTCACAACGGAAGAAGAACCAAACATGCTACATAATATATCATTAATTTTAATTAAATTTGAATTCATAAAAGCACTGGATAAACAGTAATCAAAGTATAAAATAAAATAAAAACAATGAGATATTAAGAATACCTCTTACTGAAATCCTCAATTTCCTTCACGTCGGGGGAAAATACGACTCTAGTTAAATTGAAAAAATTGGTCAGGTGATATTCTCCTGTAAAAGACATAAAGATAAAAATTTCAATTGTAATTTATACATAATTTTTCAAATTTTGTTCAGCACTTTTAATGATAATAAAACTAACCTTGGTATTTTTTGGTCTTGCACAGATGAATGATGATTACACACTTTTCCATCTCAACAGATTTCTTCATAAATTGAATGAAGTGGTTCACCGATTTTGAATATGGTTTGAAGAACTTGCAAGTTAATATATTTTCTCTGAAATAAAGAACAAAAAAATATAAAGTTAGCAAGAAAGAAGCAATTTAGTAAATATGGTTTAAAATAAAGGAATGGAGAAAATAGCCCTTGATAATTTTAGAAAGATTAATTACTCAAGATCTTGAAGAAGAAAATGCAAGCCGGGTTTATTCAAGTCTTTATCATACACAGCAATAACGCGACCAAGAACATCTGAAAATATAAAAAAAGATTGAATTGAAATATAAAAGAATACAATGTTTTAACGTATTGCACAATGAATTAATATTAAGAATCCATATATTCAAATAAATTTAAAGATGATTTATGATACAAAAAGAAATACCCAAAAGAAGATCATTAGCCTCGTGGAAACTCTTCTCGACATCATTAAAACTTTTGATATCAAAGATGGATTTAGAAAACCACGGATAAATAGCTGGACCAACAAATGACTCTTTTTTGAAAACGATCATAAAGTCGTGATCGATTAGAACCGGATATTCAAATTGCGGCACAACTGTGATATTACGAATATTGCATAACATTCCCTCTTTAAGATCATCATCAAACCACGAAATAAGCTTCTTCGGTACAGATCCTAGAATCCGGAAGCCCTACAGAAACCAAAAATCAGAAATACACACCAATATAATTAACCCACATGTGAACAAAAAATTATATATTATATAATAGTACTAAAAAATAAACAAACTTACTTGAAGATCAACCATTACAACCTCTAAAGATCGAGGGGTATCGGAAGGATAAGAATGTTTCCATTTCCTGCAAATCCTTACTAATAGAATAGGATCAGGAGTAAAATCATTAAGATGTTTAAGAGAGGCGTAAGATTGAGACATGTTTGAGAGAGAGAATGGATACGGTTGTTTGTAGAGAACCTAATGATACAGTTTTTAAATACAAACTAATTCTGAAAACTGTAAAAGGTGAAGTACGGTTTTAGATAACCGTTTGATTAAAGTGAGAAGGCGAAGAGGTTCACCCTTAAAATAATAGAAGAATCCTACACAACGCGTGACAATCACTTAACAAATATCAAGAAGAATATAATGATTAGTGATTAGCCAAAAAAACAAAAAAAAGTACTGTATATAGATTGTTTCATTGATTTACATACAAACATAGTTTTTGTTGTTGTTGTAATATAAATATGTTCTTGTTTTAGGATTTACATGTTTAAAAAAAAAGAAATTAAAGAAAAAAATATAAAACATATATGAATATATTTGTCATTAACTTATACCGTATCTAGTAAACAAATTGTTTTCATTATTAATTTTAAGAAACAAAATTGGTCTTACATAATACTACTTTCATAATATTTTTTCAAACAATACAATTATTGTACTTTATAAATTTAAAATAAATATTTTTCACTTGGAATAATACTACAACATACCTAAAATAAGTACATAACTTGATAATGGCGCTAAATAATATTAATCATCTAGATCAAGTTGATACATGCAAATAAGCTTCATTCTGCTATGTATTTAAGAATCACCGAAATCTATAAGCCTTGTTGTTTTTGAAGATAATTCCTTTGAAGTTCTTCCGTAACAGGCACTGAAAATTTTCACTCGGAGATGCGAGTTTCAAATCGAAAAACTAAACATCAACGATGAACTTACAGGGAACCATTCAGATAGAAATATTGAAATTGAGTTATAAAAAACCTTAAGTAAAACGACAAAGCATGAGCACATAACTAAAAAAGTTTTCGGTTTACAAACACACGAAAACAATTCAACAAACCAAGAAAAATCCACAGCACAGAATATTCAAAGAGTTTTCAAAACAAAAAAATCCAAGAAAAAGCAAAAGCATTAAAAACTTAATAATTTAAACAGTGCTCAACGAATAAATCCCACATCACTCGGATCCAGAATCTTCTGAATGGACTTGGGCTGACGATCCTTCATTTTTCTTTTTCTTCTTGCAGCCAACATCTTCCTCTGAGCATACTAAATAATTTTCGGCAACATGTTCACCAGAGACAGGACTGAGATCGTGCATGATCTGATCAGTATCACCACTGGAGTCACAACTTTCAGACACCGACAGATCATCTCCCACTGGAAATTTAGGCTCAAATTTAACCCTGTACAATTTCGACATGTGCATTGACACTAAATTATTGTCATCACAAATATTGTTAACTAAGAAAACGGCTTCACTTTTGGAATCCTCATTCCCTTGAATAGATACTTGGAATAAAAGATTCTTTTTAATCAGATCTTTCACAACCAAGGGAATAGAAGGATCTAGCGTGACATTGGCATCATCAAACTCATCATCCTGAAAAAATGTCATTATAAAAAAAAAATGATAATCATAACACTTTCAAGATTAATATAACAATGAAAATTAATAATGAATAATAAATTACCAAAATCATGGAATCAAAAACACCTTCCACTGAGTTTCCAATCAACCTCAAGCATAAATTATTCTTCAATAAGAGGAGGAAATCGTGAGAGCCATCAGAAACACGGACATAAATATTAAACATTGCGTGTGGAATGATATAATCTCCACACGAAGAACAACAAAGCCTTGAATTTGAATCAACAGAGATGTTCTTGCACTCCGGGCAAATTGCATGGAACCATCCTCTTTCCTTCACAATATCAGTAATAGTTCCAGCAATCCAAACCATCTTAGGCTAACAAATGAAACAAAAATAAAATCATATAAAAATTATTGTCGATGTGGGGTTACATACACGAACATACTTCACTGGTATGTGACTGTGTGTGTGTGCACCTGTACTTGATTGTTTAAAAATATATGGATACACAGCATATGTATATAGAGATAAAAAACTTTTTAGTCCCATAAATGTAGTCTTTTTTCGATTTAGTCTCACATATATCCGTCTTTTCAATTTAACCCCAAATATGTCGAATTTGGTTTCAATTTAGTCTTTTTTGTACGAAGTGTCCATGAATGCTGACTTAGCGCTACGTGTCATCATCCCATTGGTCAACGATTTTTTAAAAAAGAAAAGAAAAATGTCGTTGACCAATGAGATGCTGACATGTGGCGCTAAGTCAGCATCTATGGACACATTTCGACGAAAAATGAAATTTCTATACAAAAAGGACTAAATTGAAACTAAATTCGACATATTTGAGATTAAATTGAAAATGCGAATGTATGTGGGATTAAATCGAAAAAAGACTACATTTATGGGACCAACAAAATTTTTATCTCTATGTATATATACTATTCTTAGCAGTAGGTAAAGATAGATGAATATATAAATAAGAGCATAATCTATAGTATATGTGACCATATGCATATAAGAAAACAGCATTACATAACATTTTATTCTATACTCCAATTTGTTAACTTAAAAGAATTCACAAAATAAAGTAATAATATAAACATACCTGATTACAAAAAAGGAGAGCGGTCAAAGGGACTACCGCAGCCGATTTACCTGACAACTCCTTCTCCGCAGGGACATAAACAGGGTCGCTAACAAAACATCCATCCAAAACATCGACAAAAGAAGAAGAACCAAACATGCTACAAAAAATTTATTCATTTTTAATTCAATTTGAATACATAAAAGAATTGAATATACAAACATTGAAATATCATGAATACCTCTTACTGAAATCCTCAATTTCCTTGACCTCGGGAGAAAATACCACATTAGTTGCATTGACAAAATTGGACAAATGATATTCTCCTACAAATTAAAGAGATAAAGATAAAATTTTCTATTGCAATCTATACACAATTTTACAAATATTGTTCATTACTTTTAATAGAAAAACTAACCTTGGTATTTTATACCCTTGCACAGTTGAATAATGACCACACACTTTTCCGTCGTATGAGCCCTCTTCACAAAGCGAATGAAATTGTTCACCGACTTTGAATATGGTTCGAAGAACTTGCAAGATAAAATATTTTTTCTGAAATAAAGAACAAAAAAATTGAAAGTTAGTCACAAAGATCCAATGTAGTACATATGCTACTTAAAAAAAAAAAGGAATGGAAAAACAGTAATCGATAATTTTAGAAAGACTAATTACTCAAGATCTTGAAGAAGGAAGTGCAAGCCGGGTTGATTCAAGTCTTTATCGAAGACAACAATGACGTGACCAACAACATCTCACAATATAAAAAAAAAAAAAATGAATTAGAATACAAAATAATACAATGTTTTATGTACGAATAAATTCAAAAAAAATTAAGAGATAATTTACGATAAAAAAAATACCAAAAAGCAGATCATTTGCCAAGCTGAAACTCCACTCGACATCATCAAAACTTTTGATATGGAAGATAGATTTTGGAAACCACGGATAAATGGCTGGACCGACATATGATTCTTTTTCGAAAAGGATAACAAAGTCGTGATCGATTAGAAACCGATGTTGGAAATGCGGCAAAACTGTGATATTACGAATATTGCACAACTTTCCCTCAGTAAAATCATCATCAAAATACGAAATAAGCTTCCTTGGTACAGATCCCAGAATCCGACAGCCCTACGGAAACCACAAAGATGAAAAATAGAAAAATATAATTCCACCCGCTGCGAACAAACAAATTATATACGTATAGATACTACGAAAAAAGAAACAAACTTACTTGAAGATCAACCATAACAATCTCCAAGGATCGAGGGGTATCGGAAGGGTAAGAATGGATCCACTTCCTACAAATCCTTACTAAGAGAATCGGATCAGGACTTGAACGGTTAAGATGTCTGAGAGAGGTGTAAGATTGAGACATGTTCGAGAAAGAGAAAGGATATGAGAGTTTCAAGAAAACCCCAAGATAGAGTTTTGTAAATACTAACCTATTTTCAAAAGTGGAGATTTTAAAAAAACAAACTAATTCTGAAATAAACAGAATCGATATGATTAAAGTGAGAAGTGATTTGATTAAAGTGAGAAGATGAAGAGGTTAACCATAATAATACAACTTATACAAAGCGTGTGGTAAACACTTACCTGGTTTCAAGAAAAGGTAATCATTACTGATCAGCAAGAAAAAAAGCCAATCAAATAATAACAAATTCTGATATTTAAAAAAAAAAAAAAAAAAAAAAACATGTTAGTGTAAAAGTATATTCTACTATTATTGGACCACAACAATTTTTCCTAAAATATTTACTTATATCTGGTAAACAAATTGTTTTCATTATTATTTTTAAGAAACAAATTTAATCTAAAATATTTACTTAAATAATATTTTTTCCAAAAACTACAATTATTTTTCTGGATATAATTTAAAATTGTATATTTTTCACTTGAAATAATCAAACTTCTACGTGTTTAATTTAAAAAATACGTTTAACAAAATAAGAAATTATAATTTAATACATTAAGGAAAAAGAGTAATTGAAACAAATACAATATACAATAATTAATTTGTAGTACAAAAAAAGATTAAAGAGAAATTACTAATTAAACAGTTATATTAAATACATACATTAATTAATTGTGTAATTTAGCAACTGATCGATACAACCCAAAAAGTGAGATCAGAAAAGCATCTTTTACAAACATACATAAAATTGAGTACATAACTTGATAATTGCACAAAATTATATTAATCGATCCATATCAAGTTGATGCACGACAAAAAAAAACATCCAGGTTAATGATCAACGAAATACATACGGCTTGCTGTTTTTGAAGATGGTCCCTTGGAAGTGCCTCCGTTTGTGGCCGCCAAGAGCGCATCCGGTGAAGAATCGCGCCCCGCAAAAAGAGCACTCGTGCTCTGGATAGCGAGTGGCGATGGCGGGGGGGGGGGGGGGGGGGGGGGGGGGGGCACGTATTTCTTGCGTCGGTGGCTGGTCATGTGTCCGCCTAGGGATTGGTATGAGCAGAAGGACGCGCCGCAGATTTTACACGGATAGGGCAACGGCGGCTTCGAGGAAGATATAAATCGGATTCTCTTGATACGGAACGTAGTAGAGGGCTTCTTCGGCACAGCAACAGCAGCAGACGGATCATATTCCGTGGACAACGGCAGACGACGGACGTCAAGAGAGATCATGCAAAGAGACTCCGCCGCCCAGATCACGTCCGTTGCCAAGGGAGGATCTTGCCTGCTGTGGTTAACATGCAAAGACATTTGTGTAAAATCTAAAGAGAATTAATTTTTGGTGTGTCTATTTTGAATCCAGTATGGAAGTAAAGGATGTGAATGAAACCTTTATATATAGACATATTGAAAATGTGTGTTATTTATATTACAATAAAATTTTTGAATATGTTTACAATTTTATTAAAGAATATCAATATACTACTATATAAGTAAAAAAGTTGATGAGGTACTCCTGCTGGAGGGCTGTTGCATGTAACAAAATTCCACAAAGTAGTTTATGAGATACTGGGAAAATTGCATAGTAAAGGAGCGAACGCAGATGACGCTGTAGCTACGGCACCTGCTATTCAAGGTACAATATTACGTTTTGGTATCAAAGTTGCTTTTGCAAAAGGTCACTCATCTTTCCCGCGGACTTGAGACGCTCAGATGTATTTTTAGGAGATTGACACCGATAAGAACACAACTCTTGAAATCATTTCTTCTTAATAAATATAGCTACTAAAGTCCCTGGTATCATTCCCTCTCGACCTCATAAAGAGAAAATACATACATGAAAGTAGGTCTATTACACCACCGTTTCTAGACTTGAATTCGTTAGACCTCAAGAAAAATAGTTAGACTCTTGACTTTTTATGGTGAAATGTTATTTACATCTGCAAAATATCTTCAATTCATTAGGATTCTAGATATATTCATCCAAGTGATGAAGTAAAATATAATTAAAAACATACTTCATATTGTTGCAAGTTGTTCATATTAACAAAAATATTAAATTGAAAAACATAATATTGCTCAAGCGTATTAAATATGATAGTTATCACAAACATAACAAAATTCGGATAATCAAAACATAAAACTATTAAGTGAATAGTAGTATAGAAATGCAGGAAGTTAAATACAACTATTTGAAAATAAAACATAAGAAGCATACATGCATATCATCCAATAAGAAACATGAGAGAAAAAGTCAAAAGTTTAGTACCACAAAATGCACACACACAAAAAAACAAAGCACTTAAACTAAAATATAGACCAGTTCAAAATAAAACGAAATGTCCTTATCAAAACACACCACGGTCTATCAATCCATATCAGAATCGGAAAGCAATTCAAGTTCTGGTTTGACGTACAACGTCGTTGAACGATCATCATAGTAGAACTCCACCGTCATGCCAGTCTCATATTTATTCTTAACATAAAATGCTGTCCATTCACTGCCGATAAAAATGCTTTTATTTTTGTCAGACGCACTTTTTCTTCGCAAACGGACAGTCATTTTTTCTTCTCTTCCATTGGACAGCGTGAGTTCAGATATATTCTCAATACCAGTATCCTGGGCAAATTTTCTAGGAATCGTCTGGAAATAAAAACAAAAACTTCCCAATAAATGATATACTAACGGAAATATTGAAAGAATTAGTATTAGCACTTACAAATTTGTATTTCTGATGCTCTGAAAGTTTTCGAGAAAACTTTTTAGCAAGCCTCGAGAAATCTACTTCAGGAACAATTCGGGAGACATCAACATCGTATGTTATCTCAACCTTATCAACACCGTAAATGTGTACATTAAAGTGGGAGTCAGGGACCCAACGGAATGTCAACAGCTGCCCTTTTGTAATATTGTATTTTTTCCGGAATTCCGGCCAACCGCTCATTATTTGAAGACGACCTTCTTCGTCTTTACCCAACGCAACAGGATGCATTGGACCATACGGTGTCTTGAGATTGGTGAACAAAGGCATAGTGTACGTGCACTTTGCAACAAACGATGTTGCTAAAATCTAGAAAAAGAATTAATATATCAAAACACAGAATAACAGAGAGGAAAATAAATTAAGAACCGAGCGTAGTACGTATATATACTTACGATGGTATCCATATCTCCACCGAATATAGTAATGTGAAATCTCATGGGACAGCGTATTCTTCTTGTTGCTTCAGAATAAAAATCATAAAAGAAGAGAATAAATATGATCAAAATAGTGTCAGAACTAAATCAAAAACAAATTTGAACAAAATTCAGTTAAGTTATGTAATAATAGAAACAAAAAAAAAAAAAAAGACATAGCTAATGGATACAAACAAATAAATCTATCAAGCAACTTAGAACCCAAACCCTAACTTATTAACAAACAGTTTGGTAATCCAATAATCGACCAAGACGTTAGAAACCGTAACACTAATTGCATAAACAGATAAAAAAAAAAATATATCTCAAGCTATTAGAAGACCTAACCCTAATTTCATAAACAGTGAACACGAACACAGTTAAAATAAGGAATCGGCAACACATGATTTATCAAAGTATTAACAGGATAAAAGACTCACAATTATATACAACAGCATTTCTCTTGCGAAGACCTTCTTTCGAAGACCAAGGGGTGTCCATCGTGCAATTCATACCTATAGTACAAATAAAATTTTGTAATCAATCAATCTAAGTAAAATATAAGTAGGAACAAATAATAAAAACATGTAACTGAATATTTGAAAGTATACATATATTTAGGGTCATTGATTCAAACCTGATTCGCGAGAAGAGTACAAAATCAATGAATCGAGTTTAAGATTTTGCAGATTTACTAACACCAGATTTGTTTTGAAATTTAAAAATTAAATTAGAATTAAGTAAAGAGCCGGCGGAAAGATAAAAAACTCTTCATATTCCTAATTTAAAGTGTATTTAGTAGTATTTGTATTAAAAATAACATCATTAATTATAAATTATAATTCAAAATCAGAAATTATTAGATAATATAAAGTTTATTTAGTTACTTAAATAGTTAAGTAATTGATTAAGGAATTGGTTTTTGTAATTAATTACTTTCATTATCAGTAAATATATTGCTATAATTAAAACACGGTTAATATAAAGATGGTCCTCTTCTTACTACAGAATTATTAGTTGACAAAGTTATATGAAAAATAAACAGGTTAAAAAACATATTATTATGTCAACAAAGTAAAAGAAAAATCGATTTATCACTGTAATCATAGGAAACCTCGAATAATAAATAACTAATAAATAATTTTATATTCTTGTACAAATCTTAGGATCCGATTAATTTGTTTAACAGTAACAAACATTTGATTAAAAAACAATACATACAATAAACAGAAAGACAAAAATAAGTAACATAAAATTTTGATAGATAATAAACTAAATTTAAAATGTCAATAACAGAAATATAAAACTCCATACATAAATATTTGTTATAAATGTTTCAAAATTATTTAACGTAAATAAACAGACAATGTTGTAGAAGAAGGATTGTAGGAGAAGACCAACTCCATGCCCTCCTTAAAATCATTCTGATCATAGAATGAGCTCCATTCTTCTTTGAGAAAAATACGCCTGCGATCGTTTCCTTTTCCTTTTTGCAAACGGGCTTCCATTTTTACTCCTCCAGTATTACAGAGAACCAATTTTGACTTGTGCTCAATCCCAGTATCCTTTGCGAACTGGCTTGGGATGGTCTGAATAATGTTTGAAACAAACTGGTTAATGAAAAATTAAGCAATGCACACATGTACCTTATCGAATTGGCCTGAATTAACTTACCAGACGATAATGGTGATGGGTCTCGATGGTTAAAATAAAACTGCTGGAGAGATCCGATAAACTGAATTCACGGCACTTGGGAGTAAATCAGGAGCATACTTTGTTTCAAACACAGAATTAATAAAAATGTGTACATTGAAGTGTGAGGGATGAATCCATTGGAATGAAATCGAATCACCATACTTAATCTGATATCTTTCCTTGAATTCAGGCCACCCCCTACGCACGTAAAAACGTTGCATGAAATCTACATCTAACTGAACAGGCATCATTGGACCATTAGGTGTTTTGAAGTATGTGATCTCTGGAATTTCACACGTGCATCTCTCCCGGAATTCCAAAGGAAAAACCTATTAAAAGAGTTTTTGTGGAATCATAAAAAAGTGGGATAACTAAATCAGATAAACAAAAAATAAAATCTAAAGTATTGCGTGTACTTACAATTATCGGGTCATTTTCATCTTCTAGACAAACGTTGAATATAGGTGTGTAGTTAGGTCCAATCCTGACTATAGAAGTTAGGTTAGGGTGAGATTAAAAATACAAAAAGAACAAAGGTAAATTACAAACATGTATTTGAATAAATTAAAAACATAGATGGGATACAAAATTCAATTACCACATATCCTTAATAAGAACAAAAATTTTAAGTAGGTTGAAAATAATTTCGTTTTCTTAAAGTAGAAACAAACACTGAAACTTTTAAATTAAAAAATATATAAAACTTACAATTATCTGTCTCATGAACACTATCCCGTGATATGTTCTCGTTGGAATCGATATCAGACATTTTAAAACCTAGTAACTGAAATTAAATCCCTGCAAATTACATTGAAAAGTAGAGTTATCCAATACAATAAAGAAAGTATAAGAATACCGAGATCCTCCTTGTTTAGAATATTAATCGTAAAGAAAACAAAACAATTTTAACATTGTCGAATAGAATAGGAACATGATTTCAGAGAATAGTATCGTATAGGATAGAGAACAGATTGAAGATGTTGAATACCATAAACGATTGTTTCATACCTTGTTGAAGTGAATCGGCAAGTATCCTTCTCTTCAAGAAGCTGAGATCCAAATTCGCGAAACCCTAATTTTAAATTCAAAACAGAGAGATACAAATTTTATGAAGTAGACGATGGTTCAAAGTCTTAAGTAAATTATTCTTATTTAATACAATTATTCCCGTTCACTAAATTTATTAACTACTTTTTTGTTTTTTCTTAAATAATTCTCACATTTACAAATATAGCAAGTATTTTATTTTCGTGAGCTGGAGATTTAGTACTCGCACAATAAAATAATCGTTGTTTTTCTACTTAATTACTCTTGTGCATAAGATTTTACATATATTTCAATATATATAAATATAATCCGTTTAAGTTATTATTTATAGAATTCAAACAAATTTCTAAAAGTTTGAACAAATATAAATTTTAAAATTATTTGTCGAAAAGAATACTTAAAACAGTTGAAGATATTGAATAAAATTGTAAAAATACTAAAAGTTTTATAATTTAGCTATATTTTCAAAATATTATAGGAAATTAGTAATTGTTTTTTTTTTTAGATTCATCCAACGAAAGAGATTCTATAAAGTTGTAGGGATCCTAATATTGAGTATAAGTAAGGGACAATGACTAAGTAATTTTATGTTTCAAAAAAAATATATTCAATATTATATAAATGAGATGTTTATTAAGCAGTTTTTTTCCAAAAGTGCAATTATAAATTCAAATACACCTTTACATTGCTTTTAAAAAAAAGAATGTCAGGCAAACCTTGGTTCACTATTATGGTAGTTGCATTGCCGTGATTTGAAACACAAATTTCACCTACGTACAATGTCGCTGAATCATAAAATTTTAGATGGGATATTTAAACTCTCGAACAAATAATACTACATAATTAAAAATTGTGTTGTCAATAGCAATAATGATCAGAATCATAAAAATTCTTCCCCAACGTACAATGTCGCTGAATCAATATCGTAGAAGAATTCCAAAATCATGCCCTTTTGAAAATTATTCTGATCATAGAACGCTCTCCATTTTCTTCCAAGATAAATGCTATTTCTCCCAGTACGTTTCTGCAAAGGCACGACCATTTTACTTCCTCGACTGTTCGACAACGTCAGTTCTTTTAGTTGATCAATCTTTGTGTCCTCGGCAAAAGGTTTAGGTATCGTCTAATACAAATTAAAAGATGTACATTTATATTAAAAAGCAAATTTAACTGATAAATAAAAAATTTAGGAATGACAAATTACCAGACGATAGTGGTGATGCTCTTCCAATATTTGAGTAAACTTGTGACGTAGAGAAAGAATATCTACGACAGCCACACGTCCGATAACATCAGCATTATAGGATATCTCAACATAAGTATCGTCAAAAATGTTTACATTGAAGTGCGATGGATGGACCCATTGGAATGTCAACATATGTCCATAGTCAAGACGATATTTTTCTTGACTGCAGTCCAACCGCTCGTTATATGAAGACGATGATTATTGTCTTCACCTAAAGCAATAGGATGGATTATACCATCCGGGGTCTTCAGATTGGTGAACAATGGCATCTGGTAAGTACACAGTCTAACAAATTCTGAAGGAATAATCTAGCAAAATACAAAATTGGTCAATATAATAATCATAGAAAAAGAATTCAGTACATAATGGATGCTTACAATAGTCTGACTATCAGGAGGGCCGACCCATGTATTAAATCGGGGAGCGTAGGGTGGTTCTCTTCTCGCTTCATAATTAGTTGTCATAGTTAGAAAAAAATAAATCGGTCACGATCGGTATTATTATGTCAACAAAGTAACAGGAAAATCGATTCATCACTGTAATGATACAAAAATTCAAATAATACACAACTAATTAAGAATTGTAAATGGTTATAAAAAACTGAGGATAAAATTAATATACAAAGTATATTAGTCAATAACACGGCAAGATTAGGAAAATATAAACATCATTGAAGAAACTACAACCAATAAAGAAGATTTGTTTAAATAACTATGATGAATTCCTCAATAAATACACAATAACACTTCACAGCTAAAATTAAATCTAACAACAGGAGAGAATACTCACAATTTCTCAGATCGGCATCGATTTTCCCTCGACCCTTATTCGAATTGCTACCTGCCATTCTAAGGTTGGGATTGATGGAATTCATTCTCTGTATTTTGAAGAATATTGATATAGAAAAATAACATGTAAGACAGAATAAATATTATACACACAGATTAGTATAACCTAAAAGATTCAAGATAAGTATAACCTAAAAGATTCAAACCTGATTAAAGTAAAAGATTTATTCTTATTCTCCTCAAGCAGCCGAGATCAAAAGGATGAGTAACCCTAGTGAGTATTTTAACTGCTGTTTCACAGGGGATTAAAGTAAAGGGGTTATTTTTATTCTGTAAAACAGCCGAGACAAAAGGATGAGTAACCCTAGAATTGAGTTCAAACAATCCTTTTACAGTTTCTAAGAAGTACACTTTGGTGATTAAGACATAATCAAACTCGACCATATAGATTAGCATAAATATTATTTCATACCGGATTCAAATAGAGGGTTATGTTTCTTCTCTTCAGGAAGCCGAAAACAAAGGATGAGTAATAACCCTAGAATTGAGTTGAAGACGACAGCATACGGTGTTTAAGAAGTACAGAAAGCGTGGTTTGCCTTATATAAATATTGTATAAATAATACAGATATTTATTAATATACATGAAAAAACAATAACAAAAGGAAAAATAATGGAAGTATACATCATCAATAAGATAATTGTTTCTTGCTTAATTACGTACATCTATAAAACATGTAAAATTTAGCTGAAGAATGAGTATTAGATTATGTTTATGCGCAAGGAATAGAACTATAATTGTAGCACAAAACATTAAAAATTACTTTGTTATATAAACTGTTCCTTATGCAACTTGCTTTTAAAGAAAGGAATAGAACTATAATTGTAGCACATGTGGGGATTAAATTTTAATTTGTTATAGAGATTTTCACTATGCAACATGCTTTTAAAGAGATGGCATATCACATTCACAATAAATTTACTATTTAAGCAACATATCAAGAGTACATAATTAGTCCTTAGATATAATAACATACTAAGTACATACAAACATAAGAAGCACACATGCATATTATCCGATAAGAAACATGAGAGAAAAAGTCAACAGCGTAGTACGACAAAATGCACCAACTGAAAGTGGCGAATAGCAACAAATGTACAAAACAAATACTCTGAAACTAAAATCTAGAACACTTCAAAATAAAACGGAATCAAATTAACACATTATAGGACGAATCATGGTTGCACTTGCTACTGCTTGTCCGAGACTCCAAAATCAAGGTTAACATAATATTTATTCCGCACCAACTTTTCTTTGAACAGCGGTAGAAGGTCAGAATTATCACTTCCCGTATCAACAATGTACTCCGACAGTCTTCCCAGTAGATGGCCTGGATCAACTGTGACCTTTAATATCATCTCTTTTCCAAGAAGTGAAGATACGACAGCGGGGATCACTTTTTTTATACTTTCACTGCCAGAAGTAATTTTAGAATCGCTGGGAGAAACCTTGTAATAATATAATAAAAATGCAGTTACATAAGTCCAAGAAAGTAAAATTTTAATGCGATAATCGAAACCATATATATGCGAATGATCAAATTAGTTACCGTGCTAATTGAATGAATAACTTCAGGAGCTGATTTCCTAATTAGATTCACCGAAAGTTCATTCATCAGGACAAAATTTGCAGAATCATTGCCATCATCAACACGTATATGAATTTTATACTTTGAGTGAGGAATAAGATCTTGACGACAGGAATAGCAAAACAAACCGCAAGAGGAGATATCATCTGAATTATTGCAAGCTGGGCAAGAGGTGTAAAACCATCCGCTGTTCGAAATAATTTCTGTTACTTTAACAACTGTCCAAATTTTCTGAACCTTCATTAAAATAAAAAGTAATCGATTCAAACATTATTATTATATATTAATATTTCAGGTTAAAATAAGATTGGAAGTAAGATATTAATACACATTATCATATTAATATACCTTCCCACAAAGTTTAAGACGAAATAGAGATAGGACCTTCGGCGAGTTGCTCCGCAATTCCTTTTCGGCACTCATCACACACGACGTAGAAAGTTCTGATCCATCAAACGAAAGAGCTTCTACATTCACAGGCATCCTATTATTGAGTATAAGTAAAGGACAATGCATAAGTAATTTAACACTACAAAATAGAAAATATTCAATATATATAAATGAGAAGTGATTCATAAGTAGTTTTTTTCTAAAAAAATAAGTATTACTTAACTAATAAAATTCAAATACACGTCTACCTTGCTTTAAACAAATATATATCAGGCAAATCCTGCTTCGCTATTATGGCTGTTGCATTGCCATGATTTGAAATACAAATTTCACCTACGAAAAAACAAATTAATACAGTTAAAACATTACACTTCAAATATCAGTTGTTTAATAAAGTCATAAGTATTAATACTTTATTAAATTTACCATGGATGTTTGTTTTTTTGCAGAGCTGCACAACCACCACGGTATCAAACATTTTATCCCTCTTCAAATATCTAATAAATTCAGATATCTTTGAAGAAGGAGTTTGGAAGAAAATGCAACGCAAACGGATACCGCTATAACAAAAGAAAAAGAACCATTATTTTTATATTAGTAATTGAAGTATACATTTTAATAGTAAGGACATTACTGGCAAAGGAACTAAATAAATACAGTAACATACTTTAAATCTCGAAGCATAATGTCAAATCGATCGGCATAAGTAGTTTCCTTGACATCAATTACATGGCCAATGATATCTAAGAAAGAGAAATATTATGACAAAACAACATGACAAATAGAAAAACATAAATACTTTGTAAAAAAAAATTACCAAATAAAGAACTGTCATCGGCAGATGAAGGATCTTTAACGTAGGCGAAACTCTTGAAACGGAAGACATTGTGGTATAAGAAAGAATAATCACATTGAACAATAGAAGTATGACACGTAAATAGTATCATGTACTTATGATCACATA
This sequence comes from Euphrasia confusa, assembly GCA_954870475.1. NCBI lineage: Eukaryota > Viridiplantae > Streptophyta > Magnoliopsida > Lamiales > Orobanchaceae > Euphrasia > Euphrasia confusa. The sequence continues at coordinate 24,010,758 of OX940951.1, forward strand.
TGCAGTTTGTTATAGGTTTCTCTACAACATCAAAATGTTGAATTTTGCACAAAGTCCATTCTCTAATCAACCTGTCAAAAATTCCAAAAAGGGATTTTTGCACCGAAGCTTGAATACGATTTCCCTTTCATGAAAAAAACACACTATAAATATATAAGAACAAATAAACAATACAATGATTGTAAGACAGAAGTAGATTATAACTTACATAAAAATCCACCAATAGAATTTCAAAGGACTTCGGTATATAATCTTCTCCGTAAGTATACCATTTCCTACATATACGAATAGATAAAATCGAATCGATGTTGGATGGGTTGATTTCAGACAAAGAAGAATAAAAATTAGACATTCTTGCTTAGGAATAAGATTAGGGTCTGATATAAAATTAGGGTTCGAGAAAGATATAAGAATTAAGAACAATATTACAGTATATTTATTTAAATCATAATATTGATGAATTCCGACTCCAAATTATAAAAAGTATTCGTCCATATTATGTATTAAATTTGAATCATTACTTAAATTACATTAAATATATACATATTATGCAGAATAATTTATTTAAGTTACAGACGCAACAATAAGCCTATAATTAAAGAATAATTGACGAATGTGAATTTCTTTTGCACTAAAGTCCTTAATTAATTAATATATCTTCAAATAAATTTCACCCGACCTATAATTAAGGAATTTATTTGAATTATAATTAAAATTTTGTTTTTGGATGATTAAGATAAATAATAATATCATTTAATTAAAAAAATAAAATAGCTAAATATAAATAATAATAATTCAAATTCAAACATAATTATAGTAATAATATAGAAAAGGATTATGTTTCTTCTCTTCATGAGGAAGCCAAAATACAAAAATGAGCAATTAAGATTTATGTTAACTGTTCAAACATAAGCCCAAAATGTAATCAAAAGACAGCACTAAATTGTTCAGAAATACTAATCATAAACAAACATCATAAATTGTCCATCCTAAACAAAAACTCAAAAATTGTTTCAAACTATTCTGCCCTGAATCATATTTTCAAAAGTCAGCACTGCGCATCCGTCAAACCGCGTCGAACTCTGATCATCCTCTAAAGTCAAATGCTAATTCCAAAGCAACCTTAACAACAAAACTAAATAAATACAACAATGCACAGGAAACAGATTAATTTACTTAGCCTAAACAGAATAAGTACACAATTCAATATTGATTAATGTAATGTTAAAAGATAGTACCGCTGTTGATAATCCATCGCATCCGGACACTGATGATACAGAGTCATTCGGGTAGCCTTAGATGTATTGCACAGTACAAACTGCCCTGTAAAGGAAAAATAATTATAAACAATCAGGTACATAACTAATAGAATTTCACAAAGAAAACTTCAATAGATAAGTACCATCGACAAAAGTCGTGTTGCACAGCTGTATGGTCACAACAGATCCGTATAGCTTGTACTCCCACTACATGTCAACATATGCCAAGATCTCATTGGAGTATGGGGCAAACACACAGAAACTCTTTTCAATGTTGCTATTAAGAGAATATCAAAAATATAATGTTAATCACAATTACATAAAGATGTAAACCTAACACACAAAGTAATATACATTTCTTACTTGAGATCAGAAATTTTAAAACAAACGTATTCATCTCCACCGGAACCATCACCATACATCATCGTATCATCAACTTCAATCAGATGACCAATAACATCTTGCACAGTCAGCAAACATGGTTTATGAACATATAAGATATAACTCAAGTAAATAACAGAACATTAAAAGTAAGAATGCAAGTTAGAATTGTTGAATGATACTTCACATACCAAAGAGTGGTCCAGACTCTGGAAAGGTTTTTTCAGTTATTCGATCAAAAGAGACGAACTTGTACGGAGATACTGGAAAACCTCGCTCAACAACGTTGATAACAGACGTGTCCGGATCAAAATATATCATAACAGGGTTAACCAAAAGAGGATTTATCAGTGGGCTTTTTACAACATGAAATCTTGTTATGTTGTAAGCTTCTCCCTCATGAATTTGGTCACGGAAACGACCGATCAAGTTTTTTTCAACTGCACCATGTATTTGATTGCCCTGACAATTAATTTTTCAATTAAATAGAAAAAAACCCTAAAAACACGGACTTAAAAAGGATTGCGATCTTGAGTACAGGTCTGATATTCAAGTAAACCCATTTATTAAAAAAGGATTACGATTTTGAAAAACCAAGTTCAGAAATAATACATCAACCCAGCAGTTTAAAAAAACCAAGTTCTGAAATCCATATATTCAGGTATTTTAAGATCTATAATCTGCACTTTTGAAATAACTAAAATACATTAAAACAAAAATCATATAAAGTAAACCTCTAAGTCCATTAGCACGAAATCAACGCTGGATTCGACATTGTTAAAGCCTTCGCTGATAAATTTCCGGGTGCATCGAACGACTATGCTCCAGTCCCTCGTCGAACAATTCAGTTGAGAAATAGATGCACGGACGGCCATTCTCACTGGAGAAAAGAAAAAGAAGAAGATGAAAAAAGAAGATGAAAAGGCAGCGGTTTTTGAAAAAGTGTGTAATGGAACCTTCCTTCTTACAGTTTCCTTGTTGCAGTTTCCCATATAAAGTAGGATATTCTTATACACAATGATTCATTGGGAAACGTGGGTTGTACAATAGTAATTTCAAAAATAGTTAAAACAAATACATTAACTCATAGCAATATTATTATAGATAACTTTTCTTGTAAAAATACAACTGCAAAATTAATTATACTACTACCATTTAAAGAAATTATTGGTTATTAAACATTTCACTAAAATTTACAAAATCCAAATCGATGATTATAATATGAGACATAAAAAGTAATAATATCCAATAAATATGTTGAATTAATTACCAAGATGTTTTTATTTAATTACCAATATGGTTTATATTACTTGTTCTTTTGAACTTAATTTCAGTCAACTTCAGTTCAGTATATCATTGGTTGCAATGATATATACCTCGCGGCATTGGGATATCATTCCATGGTATCCAATCGTAAGAGAAACATTCTTCTACACAATGATAAGAGAAACATTCTTCAACATGCTCATCGTTCTCACTAAAAGAAAAACATTCTTCAACGTTTCTCCTACACAATGAAACATTCTCTAAAAAAGACAACATGCGGAATTTGACGGGACTAAATTAATGTAAAAAAAGAAGAAGTAGCTTATAAGGAGACATAAAAAAAAATAAGAAGAAGAAGATTGTCATAATAGATTATGAAAATTACATGGACTATTTTACATACAAAAAGCACTTGATCAAGTAATTTGACAAAAAGATTAAATTTACAAAAATTAATGCACATTATGGAATGATTTCCAAAAAAGTTCAATCTCTTAAGCAAAAGAGATCAGAAATACAAAAATCTATCATTTACAATTGATATTATACATAGTAGAATTTGCTTCTTTTTCATTAGCCGCTTCCAACTCCTTTTAATCATTCAAAGAAACCTGCCAAAATGTAACAATGTAGAGGTTGTAATAAAGTGAAATGATGGTGAAATATGAATTTAATAATTTTATCTGAAATCAATTTAATTAAAGATACAACAATACGGCACATATAATAAAACAAATGCACAAAAGCATCATAATACCTTCTTAAGTAGTCAATGAACTTATCAATAACAGTATAGAAAGTGACTTTAGTAGCATACTCGGTCGTATAAATAACAATCTCATCTGAAACATGAGTATTAATAGACATCTCGATAAATATAAATTGAGTTTCAAAGAGAAAGAAATTGGCAAGATATGAAAACGGACCGTTAGAAAATGTAGCAGCACCGAGTTGAACTACGACCCAAAGGTTACCACTTGCAACAAATAATTCATGGCCAACATAGCTCAAGATATAATCAGAGAATGGACCGACCAACACACATTGCGCATACGTCTCTCTGTTATAGAATAAAATAAAAGAATCAACAACACAAAGATAAAATAAAAAAAACATTGTTGAAAAGAGTAAGAGTTATTTTGTGATCAATTGATTATTGGAAAAAACATATGTTAGTATGGCACTTTTAAACAGAAAGAGATAAAAACGTACTCAAAGTCTTGGAGGAATAAACTTATAATGTCTGGCCCATCATCGTCAGGATGAACCCTCATCAAAGATCGATCAACAGAAACAACGCGACCAATTGCATCTGGTATCAAAAGAATAAAAGACATCAAAGAAAAAAGAACAAATATGTGAATAAGAAAAGTCAAAGGACAATAACCTCGTAATCTCCATAAATTATGAAACTCTATGTAAAAAATCATATTAAATGCAGATAATAGATATTACTCCATGTGTTACGTAAAGTATACGTACCAAGGTACGGCCCATTAGTATCTCTGTCATTGAGATAAAAGAAATCAACGAAACTATAAATCGTCTTGGGAAAACGCGAATGAAGAACAGGGCGCATCGACGTGTTGCTCAAGAACAGAATCCTATTAGGATTGAAAGTGACAGGTTGCTGGGGAAAGGTAGGAATCACTCGGAAATTCGACAACTCGTATATTTGCCCTACGATGAGCCGACTATAAAACTTATACAGGATCTCAATGCAAATAGTTGCATGAATAAATTGTCTCTGCAAATTAAACATGTATAAACTGATTTTAGCATGAATATAATATTAATTAAAATTGTTGTAAGAGCATAAGAAGATTAGAAAGGACAAACACATGTAAAGGTGCAGTGCCAAAAAGTATTCAAAATTAACCATTTAGATATCACTCTACTACTTTATATACTCCAAAAGGAAATTGTTTTACTGGGTTTTTCAAAATCAATGTTTTATAAACAAAACCACATACAAAATACAAAGCTGACAGGAACAAATTCAAAATCTTGAAATATACAAATAGATACTGACATGTGAGAATCATATGTGGACAAAAAACAGAGTATAAAGTACAGTTTTTGAAACACATTTATATCAAATTTGCAACTACATTACAACAAATAAATACACATTACTAAAATAAGAGACTCTCAAAGTAAATGCTACGACTAACTACCAACATACTCCAACTGCTATAAATATCTATTGACACAAATCAATTGAGATATAAGAATCTAAAAAATAAAACCCAAATATAGAAATTAACCAAACAGTTAAAATTGCAAAACCCTAGTCGTAGGAAGAATTGCGATGAAAGGAAAATCAATATTAGAAAAAAAATATCATGCAATACTCATACAAATCATCAGAAATAAACCTCAAAATCCATTAGCAAAACTTCCAACTGATCAGCGTCGCCATCGGGATCTTCAGAAACCCAAAACCTACACACACGAACACGCAAAATCCAAGATTCCTTAGATCCGTTAATTTTTGAAATCGTATCGCAAGGAGCCATGGATTTGAATTAAGACAGAGAATATTTTTTGATGCAGAGTATAGAAATAGAGAGATATGTACGCCGGTGAATATATGTATCGGAGAACTAAAAAAAGAACCTTGAGTAAAAAGAGAGATTAAAACTCACGGAGAACCGAAAAGATTTTTGTGCAGTTTTTTCCTTTTTCAAGAAACTAATCAGCGCTATGAATTTGAAGAGGTGAAATTATAAGAGGAAAATATACAATCATGTAAATAATACTTTAAATATATTTCCAGTTCCCTTAAATAATATAATACCTGATAATTATAATTTTTAATTTTAGTAAGATAGAATAATAGTATCATGTATAAATAAGAAGTAAAATAATCCTTAACTAATTTATATCATTAATTAATATAATGTAAATATTGAAATTAGAAAAAAAGAAAACGAAATCATAAAAGTATAGAATTGATTATACTACTACCATTTTAATATGAAACATAAATTCACAAAAATCTAATTGATGATCATAACATGAAACATAAAAAGTACTAATATCCAATACGAATGTTGAATTAATAAACAAAATGTTTTTATTTAATTACCAATATGGTTTATATTACTTGTTCTTTTGAACTTAATTTCAGTCAACTTCAATTCAGTTTATATCGCTTCAGTTCAGCTTAGATTAAGTTAGTTTCAAAATAAATTAAAATAAATTAAATAAAAGATAATTTAAATAATATATTTTAAGTATACATTATAGATAATGTTACAATATTATTAATATTTTTTAAAAAATATTAACTAATATATAATAATAATAATTACTTTTATAAAAAAAAGCAGTTTAGTTCAGTTCAGTCCGCTTAAATTCAGTAAAATCAATTTCAGTAAACAACCTTGGTTTCGAAAAAATATTATTATAGACATAATTTATTTTTATTAAATACTGTGCAAATTCATAACACGAAATATATAAAGAATGAGAGGGAGTATTATTGTAATGTTGCCTAAATTTACATTGAATAGTTGACGGTATTAAACGGCATTGTCAATATGATGATAAATGACAAACTTTATAGTAAAAATAAAATTACGCAAAACAAAATCGAACACGAATCGTATATAATATGAAAAAATCGGACGTAGGAATACATAATAATTATTGTTTATTGCTTATAAAAAATGTTTACAAATTATGCTGAAATTTATATAAAAAAAACACGAATGTTGTTCAAGTTTAATACATTTCGAGAAGATGACGATCGGGACTCCAATTGTCTTGAAACCTGTTATACATGTTTTTTTTAGTTAGAAACAAAAAATGTCAAGATAAGAAAAGCGTATATAATGTTAAGAGTAAAATTTTCGTATCCGCAAATTAGATAAATACCGTCGATGGTATGCAACTGCCTCGTCAATATGATGATAAATCCGAACCTTTGTAGCATTCTTAGCACTACACAAAACAAAACCACCTACAAACAGTATACAACATTATTATAAAAAAAATAACATAACACATTTTCAAATATAAATAAAAAATTGCACGTAAATAAAATATTTACCGTTGAACATCATTGTGCTTGCAAGCTGAATAATAATAACAGCAAGACCCATCCTGTTATCTCTGGCCATATCAACCACTTCAAGTATTTCGGTTGAAAATGGTTCGAAATATAAGAACTCAACGATACCAAAACTGTTTATCAACATGATATAGTTATTGTATGTAATACATATATTTTAACTGTATAATAAATTTTTTATAATTGAATTAATACAATTAAAACTTACTGTAGATCTCCAACACGAAGACTTATAAACCTATGCCCTTGACCGCGAATACCATTCATCATTTCAGAATCAACGTCAACAATGTGACCAATAATATCTTGTAAAAAATAATGTCACACGCGAGTAAAAAACAAATATAAAAATATTAAACGTTGTATTTTTATACTGTACAAAATATAAGTTTGTTAAAATTTTCAAGTTATTTTTAAAGATAACAAAACATACCCAATAGAGGACCCTCGGCTGGAAATTTTTGCTCGTTGACACACCAAAAAGGTCTGAAATTGTAGATAGATTTAGGGAAATCTAAATACCATGTAGGTTCCACAGTTGTTCTTTTATGGAGAATTATCGTATATTTATTGTCGACAACCATATCTTTCCCAGGCAACACAATCACTTTAAACTTCTGGAATCTGTAGAGTTCACCCTCAACGATCTTACTGTGAAACTGATCGAATAGATCTGTCTTTACAAATGCATGAATTTGATCACGCTGGTAAAAACAAAATCATAAATATGGATATTTTGTTTTCTAAAGAGACTTTATTAAACAAAAAAAACTCAACCGTATTAATTAAAAAACGCATCAGCTTACCATGAGATCCATCATTACAATATGCATCGCTCGCTTAACAGGATAACCTTGTGATGAGAAATATATTCGACAGATTCTTACGACGATATTCCAGTTAGTCCCAGTCGTATTTAAACCGCAAAGCAAATCGTGCCCCGCCATTGATGAATCTTGGTAGTGTATCAAGAAAAGAGAATTGATGTTATATATTTTTTTACTGATAAAATAATAATGCAAAGAAAAAGGAGAAAACGATTGTGAATTCTAGGTTTAAAGGGATAATAATAATATATAGAAAAATAATATAAAAGGCCAACCGCCTGTAGATTACTCTTAGTATTTAATTTAAAGATGGATTTTTTGAACGGATACAATCTTTCTTTGAACATATACATCTTATTAATTACACGTCTTTTTGAATAGATATGTATTCCGTTTTGTTTATTAAATCTAATTAGAATATATCTATCTATATATTAATGTTAATCATAGATATGTATTCCGTTTTGTGTAATTCTACAGATAGTAATATATCTATCTATATATTAATGTTAATCATTATCTTTTCTAAAAATACATTAAGTTGACTAATTAGATTTTTGATTTATTAGTAGAAAACATAAAAATAAATGTATAATAATAACTGAAGAATTTATTCAATGATCCTGAATTGAACTGAATTTAAATCTGAACTGAATTTTTCATTAAAATATGAAAATATATTGAGTACCTAATTACTCCTTAATAAAGCTAAAAACATGGTAGAACTACTACAAAGTCATAATCGATAACCATAAAGGAACGCTTTTAACTGTTCAAAAGAAAGATCAAAATGAAATAAAAACATATTAAGATTATGTTCATAAATACTACTGCGAAACACACATTATATAATTATTCATATTAAAAAAATGTACATTGATAACACTTTCATCAAACCAAGGCATGCATGCTATCCCTCAACATCAGCTTCGTCGCACTCCATCACATAATCTAAATCCTGCCTATTTAAGAATATTTAAAAAAAAAGTATGAAATTTGTCACAACCAAAATAAAATAAAATTAATAACATCATTATAAATGTATTCTAATAAACAGGTAAACAAATAGCAAAATTCTTACATCTGTCGGTATTGAACGACTTCATCGGAGTGATTGTAAAGAAGCATCCTACTATACTTGAATGTGTTGCAAAGAACAAATTCCCCTGAAAAACAGAATTTTAATGTTATTATATACAGCTATCAGAATCATTTCTAATAAAGTTAAAAAAGATAAAATAATAGAACTTGCAGATACCTTCAAAAAACATGCCTTGACAAAGTTGTACAATGATAATAGCATTATTCAGTCTGTTTTCCCTGATCATGTCAGCATATCCTTTTACTTCATTCGAGTACGGTGCAAACATCAGAAAATTCACAACATTGAAGCTGGTTAAGAACACAAAACATTATCAATACATTAAGTACCAAATAAAAATATATTGAATCATTTCTACTTATAACATATAAAAAGTGTTCTTACTTCAGATCTTCAACAACAAACCGTATGTACTCATCTCCTCCTTCACCATCACCATTCATCTTACTAAGATCAACTTCAGAGACATGACCAATGATATCTTTGATAACATTATAGAATTCATCAGCAAACATAACAACATTAAACAATAAAGAAAGAACAAATGACTCGAAAACAAATTGCAGTCATAAATATGAACATTAGAAGATAACATACCCAGCAGTGGTCCATTTTCATGATATATTTCTTGGTTAATATCAAGAAAAGCAATGAAGTTGTAGGGAGATTGTGGAAAACATGTATCAATTGAACGGGCAATGTGCGTATCATCCAAGAACCAAACTGACACTTGTGTAGTCAAAACAGGATTGACTGGTGGGCTATGTATCACTTTAAACTTTTTGATGTAATAGATCTGACCTTCTTCAATACGCTCATCAAAATAGTGAACCAAAGCATCACCAACTTCACCAAGAATTTGCTTACCCTGAGCAAACAAATACGACATTACATTTAGATTTCAAATAATAAACCTCAAAAAAACATTGATATTAAAAAGAATATATAATCAACAGTACAATGAACTAAAGAAAAATCTTGTTTATTAGCATCAAAAGTATCAGCAACAATCTAAGGTTTACCAAACAACATTCTAAAAAATGCGTCTATTTCGATAAAAACAAAACAAAATTTTATTTTTACAATTAATAATAGTGTTCGAGTACAATTTTAACATGCATATATTTCTGAAATTAATAATCTTACAAACAAATCTGTGAAAATCAACAAAATTAGGGTTTACATTAAATAAACGGTATCTAAAATCAGATATTGTAAGCTATTATAACAACGAAAAGTACTTAATTGGAATAAAATAACCTCTATATCCATCATTAAAACTTCCATAATCCTTGATTCGTTGTGCTCCCCTTGTGAGATCCACTTCCTGCATATTAGAACCAACAAAGTCCAATCGTTTGTAGTAGTTGTCAGTTCAGATATCTTGTCGTACGATGCCATATTTTTTGCAATGTAAGTAGAACAGGAGATGGAATCACAAAGAGAGTTTTAGAGATCTGTTTTTTGTTCTTTTGTGATAATATAGATAGAATTCGAGAAGAGAGTTATTTGCACAAAAGTTAAGTTGCGCACGGGTATAAACAAATAAAATACAACCCTACGTATTCTCTGCAATGATGAAATCTATTACCGCGGCAACCGTGCTGCTTTATGAAATCAAATCCACAGGCCTTTTTGAAACTTGTATGTTTTCCAAATTTCTTTTTCATTTTCATTTTATTTTAGATAGATAAGTTAGGACCTGTTCTTTTGGACTTAATTTCAGTCCAGTTCAGTTCAGTTCAGATCGCTTCAGTTCAGTTCACTTCAGTTCAGATCGCTTCAGTTCAGTTCAGTTCAGATCGCTTCAAAATAAATTAAAATAAAATAAATAAAAAATAATTTCGATCTATAATTTTAAATATACAATCTAATTAGTGTCATAATATTATTAATATTTTTAAAAAAATATTTAAAATTTTATATAAATTATTATTATTTTTATAAAAAATCAATTCAGTTCAGATCGCTTAAGTTCAATTCAGTTCAGTTCAGATCGCTTAAGTTCAGTTCAGTTCAATTCAGCCGGTTTTAGTCCAAAAGAACAGGTCCTTAATATGATGCAATCATTGAAAGGATTTATATTTATTTCAAATAAATACTTGTAAGTTTATGTGAATTTATATTTATTTCAAATAAATCATATGTAAGGATTTATATTTATTTCAAATAAATCATTGAAAAACATATTGTAACATCCCATTTTTCATAATATAAACTAAAGAGGATTTTCTTACTTTTCAAAATAAATTGTAAGATTTAAAATAACAAAATGTCAAAACACTTTTCATAATAAAATCTTTAACTAAAAATAATAACCCTCAATAGTCAAATTTAAATAAAAATACTCAAATACGAAGTTTCAAAAGCGGAAAGCATAAAAGAAAATAATGTCTTTGAAATAAACGCTGCTACTACTATCGCCGCCACATCCCCGTCTCGCTCCGATTTCGCTTAACCTGAAAATATGGGGTTTTAAAGGGGTGAGTTATCAACAACTCAGTAGGGATACCAGTTCATACATTGTACAATACGAAAGCAACCGGAATGACGCTCAACTTTATAAACTAACTTGAACTTGTTAGATAGTGGGATATACCCAAGGACATGAATTTCCGAACGATTAAACGTTCCTATCACTTGCTTGCTTGATTTATTACCGTGAACACGTCACACGTCTACGTGAACACGGCCATGAGTTTCGTCGCGCGACTAATATGTGCACATAACATGAATAGAATATAAAGTCCTCGATATCGAACAATTACCTACGTACCATACACTGATATGAACTGTATTTGAAAAGGTTTTAGAAATACCCCTACCTTGAAAACGACGAACGACAATGATGCTTGAATGAATGCTCGTGCAAACCTAATCCTCGAAACTCTTGCTAACTATACAACAATGAACCCTTAATAAATAAAAGACCCAAGGACAAGAGACAAACAGAAGCATGGAGTTCGAACATTTAATAATAATTTAGAAATCAACATTACAGAAAGATATAAATCAATCGAACATGTTAAATCCAAAAGTCAACTGACTGTACACTTGCTAGAAATCTACTCACACGACAAAAGAATTACAAATCTCAAAGAACTGCTAGTTAAAGTTACAGAAACCTAAAAACTCTTGCCACTCAAAATAAAAACAAACAAAGCCAATACATTCTTCTTAACAGCAAAAACGAAGCCAATAAAATGAGGAGGGCAAGTGGGTAATGATTGGTAAGTATGAACTCTTTACGATTTAATTGAAATTGCTAAATATTAATTAGAAATATCTAGAGATTAAGCGATTATACTAAACTTAGAGGAAAATAAATAATCACATTATAGGCCACAATTTAGAAATAATTTGCTGTGGGCAATACGATTAGAAATAGAGTTAGAATTTCTTAGAACCAATTAATCTAATAACAATTTAAGTTAAGAAGAGGATCTACCAACCAACTCACTAACAATCATACCCCCAAAAGACAAGTAAGCACGTATATCTCTTCCACAATTCAATAAAGGTTAGCCGAACAAGCTTCTAAAGTTTAAACTTAAATCATCGATTCCTCGCCAAACAAACTTGAAAATTTTCGATTGACTGACCCTAATCAGATTCAGAAATTGGAGATACAAGCAAGGTTGAAATTAAAAGAGGATAAAACCCATACCACTTAGAATTTAGTTGACGATGCGCGTGAAGAGGTTGATGGCATAAAGTGTTTTACAAGAATACAACAGACGCATATATAAAGAGAATTCTAGGGTCTGAGGCTGAGAATTCCTACGCTTGCCTATTGGGCTAATTTATATGAATTAAGGAGTAAGCCCAATAAAATAGACCTGATCTAAAATCATAGTCATAACATGCTGGATGTAAACTTAATCACTTGAAGGCCCAATAGTAGATTTATTTAAGCCAATTAGAATACAATATAATTACTTAAACCTTGAATTTTAATTGAGGTGAATTACTTAATTAATTAACTTAGATTAATTTTTTTTTTGTCATTACAACCTACCCTCCTTATAAAAATTTCGTCCTCGAAATTTGTTACGTACCTCTTGCGAAAAACTCAGGGTAAGTGGTTAACATCTCTTCTTCACGCTCCCAAGTAGCTTCTTCCTCGCCATGACGTGTCCACTTAACTTTGATTAAAGACACATCTCGATTTCTGAGCGTGTGGATTTTACGGTCCAGAATCCTTTCCGGCATTTCATCATAAGATAAATCTTTATCAACTTGTATCTCCTCATGGTTTACGACATGACTTGGGTCATGTACATACTTCCTCAGCATCGAGATGTGAAATACATTGTGCACTGAGGTCAAATTTGGCGGTAAAGCCAACTCGTATGCCAAACTTCCAATTCGTTTAAGAATCTCAAAGGGACCAATGTACCTTGGTCTCAACTTCCCTCTGTTTCCGAATCTTATAACTCCTCTCGTAGGAGCTACCTTAAGGAAAACATGATCACCGACTTCAAAGTGTAAGTCCTTACGACGACGATCGGCATATAACTTCTGTCTATCTTGAGCCTCTTTGATACGAGCATGTATCTTTGCTATTGCTGAAACTGTCACCTCGACAATTTCGGGGCCTAAAACTTTCCTTTCACCGACTTCACTCCAATATAGAGGCGATCTACACTTCCTACCGTAGAGTGCTTCATACGGGGCCATTTTAATAGTCGAGTGATAACTATTGTTGTACGCGAACTCTACCAATGGCAAGAGATTCTCCCATTTACCTCCGTTATCAAGCACGCATGTTCTCAACATGTCCTCCAGCGTTTGTATTGTTCTTTCGGACTGACCATCTGTCTGAGGATGATACGCGGTGCTGAACTTCAACTTCGTTCCCATAGCGTCATGTAAGCTTCTCCAAAACCTTGATGTGAATCTCGGATCTCTATCCGACACGATTGATAATGGAGTACCATGCAACCTCATTATCTCGCGAATGTACAACTGTGCGAGATGGTCCATACTGCAAGTCATCTTCACCGGGAGAAAATGTGCAGATTTTGTTAATCGATCAACGATCACCCAAATTGCGTTGTTTCCTCTTGCTGACCGCGGTAAACTTACCACGAAGTCCATCGTCACGTGCTCCCATTTCCACTCGGGTATTTCTAATGGTTGAAGTAGACCAGAAGGTCGTTGGTGTTCGGCTTTAACTTGCTGACACACCAAACACTTTTGCACGAATAACCCGATGTCTCTTTTCATACTCCTCCACCAGAAAGACTCTCTCAAATCGTGATACATCTTTGTCCCTCCTGGATGTGCGGTGTAAGGCGTACAATGTGCTTCTTTTAGGATTTCTTTCCTCAAAGCCTGATCATTCGGCACACACAACCGTTTCTTAAATACTAGGACACCATCTCTCGTTTCAGAAAAACCCTCAATGTTCCCTTCACGAACTCGGTTCTTTATCTTTAATAGGAAACCATCCTTCTCCTGAGCTTCTTTAATTCTTTCAACTAGAGTAGGCTGAATCGTCAATGCAGATAACATTGCGTCTGTACTATGAGGTTGAGAAATTACTTCGATTCTTAGGTTCTCGAACTCCTTCCGAAGTTGCTCTTGATTCGTCAGTAAACTTGCTACATGCCCTGTGGATTTTCTGCTTAAGGCATCTGCCACCACGTTCGCCTTTCCAGGATGATAATGAATTGAACAGTCATAATCCTTGACAAGCTCTAACCATCTTCGCTGTCGCATATTCAACTCTTTCTGCGCGAAAATATACTTCAAACTCTTGTGATCAGTGTATATATCGCATTTCACTCCATATAAGTAGTGTCTCCAAATCTTCAGTGCATGGATTACAGCAGCTAGCTCCAGGTCGTGTGTAGGGTAATTCATTTCGTGTGTCTTCAATTGTCGAGAAGCATAGGCTATCACTTTCCCATGCTGCATTAACACACAACCCAATCCTTGTTTAGATGCATCACTATACACTACAAAACCGTCTGTACCACTTGGAATGGTCAGAACTGGAGCTGTAGTCAACTTTTTCTTGAGTTCTTGGAAACTCTCTTCACACTTCTCTGTCCACACAAACTTCACACCTTTCCTCGTTAACTGCGTCATTGGCAAAGCGATCTTGGAGAAAGCTTCAATGAATCTTCGATAATAACCAGCCAAACCAAGAAAGCTTCGTATCTCTCCAACGTTCTTAGGTGAACTCCAATCGTTGACCGCTTCAATCTTAGCGGGGTCAACCTCAATACCTTGAGCAGTAACAACGTGACCGAGAAAAGCTACACGATTAAGCCAAAACTCACATTTCGAAAATTTAGCATACAACTTCTCTCGCCTCAACGTTTCCAAAACAGACCTCAGGTGTTCCTCGTGCTGAGCTTCATCTTTCGAGTAGATCAATATGTCATCTATGAATACAATGACAAACTGATCCAAAAAGGGCTGAAAAACTCTGTTCATCAGGTCCATAAACACTGCAGGTGCATTTGTTAAACCAAAAGGCATCACTGTAAACTCATAGTGTCCATATCGAGTTCTGAAAGCTGACTTTGAGACATCCGACTCTTTTATTTTAAGCTGGTGATACCCCGACCTCAAATCAATCTTCGAGAACACGCTAGCCCCTCTTAATTGATCAAAGAGATCATCAATTCGAGGTAGTGGGTACTTGTTCTTAATGGTGAGTTTATTCAACTCTCTATAGTCGATGCACATCCTTAAAGACCCATCTTTCTTCTTCACGAACAACACTGGTGCGCCCCAAGGGGAGACGCTCGGTTGAATTAACTTCTTATCCAATAACTCTTGAATTTGCTCCTTTAGTATCTCAAGCTCCATGGGTGCCATTCGATAGGGTGCTTTGGATACTGGTGCTGCTCCGGGAACCAGATCAATGGTGAAATCCACTTGCCTACTAGGAGGGGGTCCTGGTAGGTCCTCAGGGAAAACATCTTCAAATTCACACACAATCGGTACATCAGTTGGAGTAAGCTTCTCTGAACGGGTGTCCATTATATTCACCAAATACCCTTGGCAGTCCTTCTTCCTCAACATCTTCATCGCCTTTAATGCTGACACCAAACGTGGTATCGATTTGTTTCTTGTTCCAAGCAACGTGACTTCCTCCTCTCCTGGCCTCCGGATGATGACTTTCCTCTCTCGACATATGATATTAGCGTGATTATCTTTTAACCAATCCATTCCTAGTATAACATCGAAGTCTTTCATCTCTAATACATGAAGGTCGGCTTTCAAGGTCTTGGTGTTAAATTTCATAGCTACGTCTTTACAAAGGAGGTTAGTTTCCATTGTTTTACCAGAAGGTATACTAATCTCTAAGGTGTCTTTCACTACGTCGCAGGCATGTCTTACTCGAGTAAAATACTTTGCAGATATGAAAGAATGCGTCGCACCAGAATCAAACAAAACTAAGCCAGGTACATCGGAGATAGTGAGCATACCTGTCATAGCATCTGATCCCTCATCTGACTCTGGCTCATGTCCTCCCATGGAAAACACTCTAGCTGCGCCCTTCTTGTTGTTGTCTGGAGCCCTTGGACGAGTACAATATGCGTACGTGTGCCCTGGTTGTCCACAGTTGTAGCACGATCTTGTCCCTTGCAAACACTCTCCTGTATGTCTCTTCCCACACTTGTTGCACGGTGGTATAGTAGGAGTAAAATTCGCTGGCCCATTCTCCTCGGTCCTAACTTTCTTAACCTCGGTTCCCTTGTATCCAGAGCTCCCACCTTTGTTATTGAAGTTCTTGTTCCTTCCACTGAAGTTCCCACCTTTATGTTGCTCCCATTTGCGCTTACCAGAAGCTTCACCACCACTAATCTGAGTAGGCGGTGCTGGAACCATGCGAGAAGATATGGCCTGAGCACGTCCCACCACGTCAGCATAAGTCGTGAGCATTAGTCCTGCCATAATGGTACCAATCTCTGGTCGAAGTCCCCGTTCAAACCTTCTTGCTTTCCTCTCATCAGTGTTGACTAAATGTTCAGCAAAACGGGATAGCTGATTGAAGTTGCGCTCATACTCCTCCACGGTCTGGTTTCCCTGCTTGAGTTCAAGGAACTCAGTCTCCTTAGCATCCCAGTATGATTGAGGGAAGTACTTTTGCATTAGCACCTCCTTGAACTGTTCCCAAGTCATTGCTGCCACCTGAGCCATATGAGTGCGCCTGTAAGAATCCCACCAGTGGGCTGCATCCTTAATCATCTGAAATACGGCGCATGAAATCTTGTGTTCATCCGCGCATGCAATATGTGTGAAAATCCGTTCTAAACTCCTTATCCACTCCTCAAACACCATTGGGTCGCCATCACCGTCGAAGCTTGGCGGTAGGTACTTTCGAAACTGCTCGACCACCACTGCAGTAACACTAGCAGGGTTTGGGGGAGGTGGTGGTGCTTGCGCTGGCTGTCTGAGTCCATCAATAGCTGCAACCAAGTTCTGGAGCAAAGTTGCGGTTTGGTCTCCTACTGGGGCATTATGTGCTGGATTTCCATTCCCGACAGGCGGATTTGCATTCGCGTTAGCGTTACGATTAGCACGTGGTCGTCCACGAGTAGGCATGCTCTACTTACACGAAACAAACCATGTAAACATGAAGTAAACTTCATTACTTCAAACGAATCGTCCATGGTAATTAATAGATTAACATTTTCCATAAACATATGCAGCATATTTTCAAATAATTTGAGCACATATACACATAATAATCATGAACTAGACTTTAAACATGAGCTTGAACTTGAACTTGAATTTTAACATGAACATGAACTTCGACATAAACACATGCAATGTACTTGTGGGATCATGAACTTGAAAACTATAAACTTGAGTATGCCTCTTACTTGAAAATCATGAACATAACGTGCAATTTACTTGGAAAATAATGAGACTAGACATGTATCCAAATTGAAAAATATGAATTTGATATGCATTGTACCTGAAACTCATGGATGTAATACGCATGCGACCTCCACATCATGCAACTAAACATGCAACCTAAATGAAATATCATGAATATAGAATGCACTTACTTGCGAAGTCGGCGCGAGCGGCAGAGGTGGACGATAGTAGCAATTTTTTTTTATTTTTTTTTTTTTTTTTTTAAACTTATTTTAGGTCCGTAAAGAGAACCGTAATGCTCTGATACCAAGTTGTAACATCCCATTTTTCATAATATAAACTAAAGAGGATTTTCTTACTTTTCAAAATAAATTGTAAGATTTAAAATAACAAAATGTCAAAACACTTTTCATAATAAAATCTTTAACTAAAAATAATAACCCTCAATAGTCAAATTTAAATAAAAATACTCAAATACGAAGTTTCAAAAGCGGAAAGCATAAAAGAAAATAATGTCTTTGAAATAAACGCTGCTACTACTATCGCCGCCACATCCCCGTCTCGCTCCGATTTCGCTTAACCTGAAAATATGGGGTTTTAAAGGGGTGAGTTATCAACAACTCAGTAGGGATACCAGTTCATACATTGTACAATACGAAAGCAACCGGAATGACGCTCAACTTTATAAACTAACTTGAACTTGTTAGATAGTGGGATATACCCAAGGACATGAATTTCCGAACGATTAAACGTTCCTATCACTTGCTTGCTTGATTTATTACCGTGAACACGTCACACGTCTACGTGAACACGGCCATGAGTTTCGTCGCGCGACTAATATGTGCACATAACATGAATAGAATATAAAGTCCTCGATATCGAACAATTACCTACGTACCATACACTGATATGAACTGTATTTGAAAAGGTTTTAGAAATACCCCTACCTTGAAAACGACGAACGACAATGATGCTTGAATGAATGCTCGTGCAAACCTAATCCTCGAAACTCTTGCTAACTATACAACAATGAACCCTTAATAAATAAAAGACCCAAGGACAAGAGACAAACAGAAGCATGGAGTTCGAACATTTAATAATAATTTAGAAATCAACATTACAGAAAGATATAAATCAATCGAACATGTTAAATCCAAAAGTCAACTGACTGTACACTTGCTAGAAATCTACTCACACGACAAAAGAATTACAAATCTCAAAGAACTGCTAGTTAAAGTTACAGAAACCTAAAAACTCTTGCCACTCAAAATAAAAACAAACAAAGCCAATACATTCTTCTTAACAGCAAAAACGAAGCCAATAAAATGAGGAGGGCAAGTGGGTAATGATTGGTAAGTATGAACTCTTTACGATTTAATTGAAATTGCTAAATATTAATTAGAAATATCTAGAGATTAAGCGATTATACTAAACTTAGAGGAAAATAAATAATCACATTATAGGCCACAATTTAGAAATAATTTGCTGTGGGCAATACGATTAGAAATAGAGTTAGAATTTCTTAGAACCAATTAATCTAATAACAATTTAAGTTAAGAAGAGGATCTACCAACCAACTCACTAACAATCATACCCCCAAAAGACAAGTAAGCACGTATATCTCTTCCACAATTCAATAAAGGTTAGCCGAACAAGCTTCTAAAGTTTAAACTTAAATCATCGATTCCTCGCCAAACAAACTTGAAAATTTTCGATTGACTGACCCTAATCAGATTCAGAAATTGGAGATACAAGCAAGGTTGAAATTAAAAGAGGATAAAACCCATACCACTTAGAATTTAGTTGACGATGCGCGTGAAGAGGTTGATGGCATAAAGTGTTTTACAAGAATACAACAGACGCATATATAAAGAGAATTCTAGGGTCTGAGGCTGAGAATTCCTACGCTTGCCTATTGGGCTAATTTATATGAATTAAGGAGTAAGCCCAATAAAATAGACCTGATCTAAAATCATAGTCATAACATGCTGGATGTAAACTTAATCACTTGAAGGCCCAATAGTAGATTTATTTAAGCCAATTAGAATACAATATAATTACTTAAACCTTGAATTTTAATTGAGGTGAATTACTTAATTAATTAACTTAGATTAATTTTTTTTTTGTCATTACACATATGCATATCATAGTGAAGAAAACATTAAAAAAAAAAACTAATATTGAAATTTTTATGTGTAAATCAATCATACTGTATACATAGAACATACACTAATTGCAGTTAAAGATCTAACTCGAACAGGTCGCTTGGTTCAGGAACGTATTCTTTGTAAAGATGATCTGGACGGGAATACTTTAGACTTCGAGAAAACAGTACTGACTTGTTCTTTTAGACTTAATTTCAGTACATTTCAGTTCATATCGCTTCAGTTCAGTTCAGATAGCTTCAGTTCAGCTTCAATTAAGTTCGTTTCCAAATAAATTAATATAAATTAAATAAAAAATAATTTCAATCAATAATTTTAAGTATACATTCTAGTTAATGTGACAATATTATGAACTTCAGTTCAGTTCAGATCGCTTAAGTTCAGTTCAGTTTAGCCGGTTTCAGTCCTCTTGGGTTTTTATGGTGAAATGTTATTTACAACTGTCACATTTTCATTCATATTTTCATCTGGTAACAAAAGACATCAACAACATACAAAGTATTAAATAAGGATGCGCAATAAACCCGGAAGGTTGCTACTTCAAAAGATATTTCAAAATATCAAAATCAACGTTTCAACAAACTTAAAAACTTAAACTTCAAAACAGAATAGTAGCAACAAAACACCAAAAGGATTCCAAAAAGAAAATTGTAGCAGCACACCAAAAAAAGGAGACACTATTATAAAGTCTGAAATATAATAGAAAATGAGAAAACAGAGAGAACACAGACTTATATCAATAGGGTAACCTTTTAATGTCCGACCGGAAAGAATAGCGCAACAATTTATTAGAAACTCCTTCCTTATGCTTCAGAATAAAATAAACATCATCAGAAATTTTGTCCACCGAGAAAAAATTCAAACCTCCTTCAGAGCTTCTTCCTCGTGACCTCAGCTTGAACAAAAGTTCTTTTCCAAGCAAATCGTTGACAGGAAACATGGGATTAAATTTCACAGCATCATTGATTGAACATACTGTCTCAGGATAATTTCCATCCTTCAAAAAAATAATAGTTGAAAAGAATACATGAAAACACAATAATTATACAGAATTTAAAATATAATGTACCCAATGAAAAAATATGAATATAAAATTACCAAAACAACTCATTGTAATGCCTCGGATGCAGACATATTCAATAGCAAAAGGGACATATCATTATCCAAACATAAGGAAGCTTGAGCAGGGCCATCACAAACAGAAATATAAATTTCATACTTTGCACTCTCAATCAGACATTCACCACAAACCATGCAACGCAAGAGATGAACGTTCTCCAAATCACATCTCTTGCAATTACGACAACTCGTATAAAACCAACCTTTTCCATAAAGGATTTCAGAAATAGTTGCAAATGTCCAAAAAGGGGTAAACTGTAAAAAATAAAAATAGGAAAATTGATCAGAAATGGACAAAACGCAAATTCAAGAAAGAAAAATTTTACATTAAAGATGAAGAATCTAGACTGATGTATGCTTGCCTCGTCAGAGAAGACAACATCAAAAAGACAATGAACAACCGTGGAATCAGTACCCAACTCATTGTCAGCAGTTATAAATGCAGTGTCTTTCAAAAAAGATCCATCGTACATGATATCGAAATTAGAATAGGGTATCCTGAACAACAACATACAGAACTCAAAGAATTAGTGCATCAAACATTTCTTCATGAGGAAAAAATAAAGTACCTTCCCCTGAATTCAACAATTTCTTTCAAGTCTGCATTATATATGACATTAGTGGCATTGTCAACATTAGATATACCGACCACTCCTGAAAAACTCAAAGCATAAAAATTCAATTAAAATTTATAAATATTTCTAAATTATTTCAAAACCAACTAATCCAATAGAAAATATTACCTCGATGAATCACTTTCTGGCACATCTGAATAACAACGACAACTTGATAAAAAAATTTCCTTTTCACCAAATCAACAAAATGTAACAAATATTTGTAGCGAGAACCCAAAAGCACACAATTTAGAGTGTTCTTCCTGAATAGATGAAATGCAAATAATCAAATGACTATAAAAATCAAATTCAATCAGAAAATTGATTAAATTTGACCTATTAAAATCATACTCTAAATCTTCCAGCAAAAAATGCAGACCAAATTGACTAACGCTGGTATCGTTGATATCAATCAAACGCCCAATGACATCTGGAAAAAAAACTTAAAATTAAATCAACCACAATATTGGACTTCATTTATTCAACAAATATAAATAAAAAATAAATATATTACCAAAGCAAGAGCCATGAGGTGGAGATGAACAGTCTTTAATAGAAGAAAAAGATTGGAAAACAAATATTGATTCAGGAAACCATGGATATATACATTTCCCAACAAAAGTTTTGATTAGGAACAAAATATTAAACTTATGATATGAAATTCTGTTTTCAACCAAATTTTCAAGAACATCGAACCGGCGAACATTGCATAAATCACCAACATTAACTAAATCATAAAAATAATCGATCATCCATCTCTTCTTAACCGAAGCCTGAATTCGAGTACCCTGAAAAAAAATATAAAATTTAGATTAATTACTTTGTATCCAGAAATCTGGAAAAGAAGGAAAACAAAAAAAACTTACATCAATATCCACCATTAAAATTTCCAAAGATACAGGAACTTTATCTTTGTTGAAGGAAAACCACTTTCTACAAATACGAACGCAAATACACAAATCATAATAATCTGATTTTTGAATAGCTTTTAGAGGGACATAAATCTGAGACATGATCGATGATGAAAAAAAGATAAGGGGGAGAAGAAGAAAAATATGAAAAGATTGGGGTGGAAAACTTTTTCAGCTTTATTGGGGAATTGAAAGCTTTATGGAGAAACCTTATATATATTTTTCAGTATACAGTCTTTACGAAGCAGTGGAAGTGTGGTTGCGTGTTACTATGGTAACACAATGGAAAAATAATGGAAGTATATATCAGGACTATGTAGCTTGTTGTTTTTGTTAAATATAGTATGATAAGTAAAACTTGCAAAACATTATACTACTACTTAAGAAGCATTTTTTAGTTTCGGACAACATTAATTTATTTGAAGACATGCAATGAATAATAAAACTATAATTATAGCCCGAAACCTTATAAAAAACAAATGTTATCAAGATGGCTCAATAAAAAACTTGATTTTAAAAGCTTATATCGAATTCACTGAAAATTAATATTTAACCAACGTGTAATGAGCAAATAGTTAGTTATAAAATAAAAAAACATAATTAACCCATACATTAATTGTTGAAACATAAGCCCAAAATGTAAACAAAAGAACAACATTAATTGTTAAGAAATACCACTCATAAACAAACATTATACATTTGTTGATATTAAGCAAAAAGGTAACAATTGAATAAAATGTCGCCTGGACATGCATACTATTGGAAAACATCAGCTCCGTCGCACTCCATCGCATAGTCTGAGTTCAACCTTTTTTTAAGAACACAACGAATGAAAATAAAATCTTTGTAATTATTGGGACTACAAAACTGATATTTTTTAACATGATTATAAATGAATTCGTTTACAAAAGAAATAAAGATGAAAAATCTTACATGTGTCGTTATTGAACATATTCGTCAGCGGATTCGTAAAGAGGCATTCTGGTGTACACGAAAGCGTCACAAAGAACAAAGTCACCTGAAAAACAGAAATCCAATGTTATTGTCTAAAGAAGTAACAATAATTACTAATGGAATTAATAAATAAAGATTCAGTAGACAAAATACCGTGAAATTTCATCCCTTGAAAAAGCTGTAAAAAAACATGTGGCTGACTCAAAACTGTTATCCCTATTCATGTCAACATATCCTTTTAATTCATTAGAGTAAGAAGGACAATATGATGTATACTATAAAGTAAAGTAAAGAATACTATAAAGTAAAGAATACTATAAAGTAAAGAATAAAAATCAAACTCACAATATGAGATGGACAATCCTCAAGACCATTCAAAACATGAGTGGCATAAATAACTGTAGGACATTGTTCTGATCATCTCTTCCCAAGAAACCCTAGTATGTAAGCCTACCAAAAATATCTAAACCAACTAATTCTGATCAATTAGAAGAACATGAAAAGGAAGGGAATCGAAATATCAGTAAAGATTAGTAAACACTAACAAAAATAAAAGATTATCATTTAGACACTAACACATCGAATGGCTTTAGACTTTCTGAAGCAAAACCCTGCATTATAATCAATTAATTATACATTTATCCACCTGCATGTAGAATGGGTTAGTTTAAGGGGAAAAAAGCATTAATATACACTAACAGGTTATAGACCAATAGACAAAACAATAAAAAAAAAACACTTCACGGTTAAAAAGAAAAACATAAACTTGCGGAAAAAAAATTAATTACAAAACTCAGTATAAAACTTATCTAGAAACCAATGCGGCTGCCATTGATACTGAGATGCAGAAACAATCATTACTTACGCTGTCCAATGGAAGATGAAACAAAATGTCCGTTTCTTTGCTTACATGGATTTTTAATTCTATCGTTCTCAAACGATGTTGTGCGTGAAGCCAGAAAGTTGACAACAATCAATGACACTTAAACATAATAGTGAAACTTAGATTTTTAGTTAGTGCACCAATTAGTATCAAATTCGTAGCTAATGTGCAGCCATTATCTTTTATTAAATTTTATCATTATGCTCCTAATAATGACACTTAGTAATCATGGATTAGTAAAGTGTGAACCTAGAAATGCACGAATCTTCATACATTACTAACCTCACACTTTACTAAGTCATCATTATTAAGTTCCGTCAATAGAAGCATAATATAAAAGTAAAATAAAACACAATCACTGCACATTAACTACGATTTTGTAACCTAAATTGGTGCACTAAAACCCTAAATTTCACTATTATGTTTTAACTCTCTTTGATTGATGTCAAAGTTCTGGCTTGACACACAACATCATTGGAGAACGATGGAATTAAAAATCCTCGTAAGCAAAGCAAGGGAATTTTGGTTTCATCTTCCATTGGACAGCAAAAGTAATGATTTAGTCTAAACCTCAGTATT